>OY754332.1:142787340-145364022 GCA_963573305.1 Pyrrhosoma nymphula
AATATTTTTAAAATAGGAAAAAATTTAGCACCACCAATAAAGATTCCGTAAAGGCGCATTCGGATGATTAGCAAGCAGTAGGAACCGATATTCTGAACCTAAAATTCCTTCCTACGAAGAGTGAGTTAAATATCGATGCAGTGGAAAAGGCACAAGACAGAAGTGGACAGTCAATTACTGACAGTTGGTTTTATATTTCACAATTAGTATGCATATTTTCAATAATTCCACAGCCTTTTCAGTTAAGAGAAGCAATATTTTAACTTCCATAGTGGCCATTGTCCAAGGATTACACACGCCCAGAACGGCCTTATATTTCGTAAGACCAGGTGCGAGGCATGTCCAAGGAAGTTGGTTCGGTGCTTATGCTAAACTAGCATTCAAAGGGCCGTTTTAAAAATCACAGACCCTAGCCTCGATAATTTAACTCCACCCTTGGCCAAACCAAGGTGGTTTAGCGATGATATTTCAACTCGTGATGAAGCCGAACATATCAACATTAAATCCAACATTAATCATCAATTAAACCCGGACTAAGAGTGATCTCCTAAACTAAAATGTCTAGAAACTGAATACCGCAGCCAGAGATTCTCACACCAGCGAGAGTAAATCCTTTCCTCTTCGGCCTCGCAATTACGGCTTGCGTGCGGGTGATGCTCTATGGGCGACACTTCTAAAAATCTGACCTACTTTTCAAATGGCACTAGGTCTCGGAGTACTCCTCAGGGGCCAATTAAATTCGCGGGCGTATTTAAACATGTTATAACAAGCTAACAAGCATGAATCACTGGTAACTTAAAACGAGTGAGCAAGTTCCACGAGTTGCAGTTGAGTAGCGCATTAGTGAGTCTGCCGTTAAACTGGATCATTTGATTGGATGGGAAATTACATCCTTATGGATTTCAGAAAGAGCTACAGCCCACTAAAAGCTTAAGAGCGGGCAATAATGCGGGAGAACTAAGCTCCCCTGACGACGAAAATTTCTCCTGAGTAGTAAATATTTTCCTCGGAATGGCCAGACTGCAGTTAGACATGAATGCAAAATGGGGCTAAATGTGTCCCAAATGCCAATGGACACAGCATTAATGAGTTGAATCATTTTACCTACTGAAAATAATGTACGGCCACGGAAGTTACTTGGAACTTTAGCCCACAGTTGAGAGCATCATTTGAGTGGAGATATTCGCATAATATCCCAACACAGGAGCTCATAAGCTCTCGTTAAAGTGAATAAAATGGTAGAAATACAGGGATTCGCCATTTGAATGGCAGGGTATACTTAAAATGCATTCTCATTTCTTATTGCTTGCGCCTCGCCCTATTAAGAGATAATACCCCTAGTTATTACGCGATAATACCAAGAGCTGAGACCGATTGCGCCATTAGGAGGGGAGTATTTTTTACATAGGAATATCTAGGCAACGGAGTTAGGCTGAAGGGAAACCTAGTATCGACATTTGTGTACCGTTAATGGAATTCACCAAGGGAGTTCAAAGTTTTACACTCCATCTCGAGGAGGGTAATCCACAGCTAAGAGAGCTCCACACACTTCTCAAGCAGGAAGCCAGGTCCTCGGAAAAAAAACTCCAGCACCACCGGGATTCGAACCCAGGTCTTTACGATGTCAGCCAGCACACGAACCGACAAACCAACCTTATCGCTCCCTTCTTTGAACAGCAGAGATATCATCACATGCATCCCAAGGCTCAGCTTCCTCAAATATAGGAGTACAAGCACTCCGAAACTAACGTGACAAAGATGAATGTTTCGGCGCTCAAGAAGGATGACGGAGTAAATATGAGCGTCTCCACGGGTTGAGTCAAAGGAGAAGCACAATAGGAGTCCAAAGGAGACACCATTGCATCCCCACCTCCAACAAAAGAAGCATCTGAATAATCAATCTATTGTAGCTAAAGACCGTGCATCAACGGCAATAATGGAGTTTCACATCCTTGCGTCACGGCAGCGAGCAGCGCGCAAGCCGACGTTTAAGCGCTCAGCAAGTCAGCCACCGGAACAAATCCAGTCGGTCAGCCGACTCGTGGCGGGCGGCCATCTAGAAGCGGTTTGCCTTTTCCAAGGGTAAGGTTACTGACCCAATTCACCGCTAAAACACACCTCTACATTAAACCCGTCACTCTAGCAATCGCATTTTTTCGGGCCACTATGTTTAGTAGGTAGTGGGAATGGGTTAGTTTGCAACTTTTTATTGACCTGCGAGATGCAGTTTGACAAACGGAAATGCCTATGTGTTTTCGGATGCCAATCCATTCCTCAGTTTCGGGCCAATATGTTACTAAACGCTTTCACTATACGCGCTGAACTCTTTCATTGAAGAAGTGGAGTGCTAGTTTTTGCGTCAGAAGCCGTCAGATCCAATGACCATTGTATGGCTGACATGGGACGATGATGGGTGCTTATATAGCCAAGCTTAGTCAGACGACACTGTAACATATGAACTACTTTACTTTATTATTATAATTATTTCCTATCGAAAATCAAATGATAACCGCAGAGGAAACATGTTTCCACTGAAATCAACCTTTTGTAACCCTTCACTACATTCTAAAATGAAAGTGAGATCTCACTTCAGGATGAGTGGCACAATAATCGAGGGATTGTGGTCTCTTCTCCCATTTCGAATGCAGGCAGGAAAATTACAATATGGTAAGCCAAACGGGGATAAGGGCAATGCTAGCGTTCAACTTCCCTGGATCGTTCTGTTGTACATTAGAATCATAGAAAAAGTACATGCTGAAATAACCAAAAAAACTCAATGAGGACACAAACTATGTTCAAACCGCAACTATGCTTTCACAAAAAGAGGAAAACTCTCTCCATCATACTTAATACGCTATTAATAGCTCTATGGTTTGAAAAAATCAACATGCTGAGAACTTGAAGGACAAAAATAATCGAAATTAATGAATATATCAAAATTTCCATCCCACAAATCTGAAAATCATGCTGATGCCCCGTTCACATTACTAGGGATAACGTGGCGGCTCTTACTTGAGTTTACACGATTTCTAGATTACTGTCTTTATCTTAGTAGAAATGCTGGTGGCCTCTGGTGAAGAGAATGAAATCACTAAAAAATAACTGAAGCAAACTACGCGCCTGCAGTATTACTGAGTAGTATACACATTTCATGTCTGTCTAGAATGTTAATTTAACCAATGCATCGTCCTTTGAATGCACTTGCTGGCTGTATTAGTCGAAGAGAATTTCCATTACCTTTTCAGCGTTGTGTTGCCGTCTTTCTGCTTGACCCTCCATTTTCTTCACTCGTATTTCAACCCCGATTTCATTTAACTTCCGTTCACACGAATTCCAAATGCCGGTGACCTGCGCCAACCCTAGTAGCTCAAGCGAGATAAAAAAGTTTACTAGGGTTATCGCTAGCATGTATTCACACGGCGAATTTTTTACTAGTATTCGAGTTACAAGCGTATAAAGCTAGTAATGTGAACGGGGCATGACGAGTGAGTGGAAGACGCAGGAGTGAGCAATCATCGGGAAAAACCATTTGAAAACACCCGGATTCGAAACTGGGATTTTAAGAATAAAGTTTCAGTGAAAACAATTACACTTTTTTTTCAATTTTATTTTTATTCATTCTCAATATCCCTCCTCATAGCCATTCATTCTTATTAGTTTTATTTTGCCTTGACACCAGATAGGTGCGAGTTCGCAACCTTTCCGTGCGTGTTGGGCTAAGGTTTAATTCATGTGTCTTACTTGGCGCAAAAGTGAGCATCAAGGGGGAAATTTTGCTCGCACCCTTTTCACTCACAAGCAAAAGCACAACCAATCCCATGCTATCATTCGGCCAATCATTAGCCCTCGCTCAATAACTCCAAGTGTTCCCACCTCAAAAAAGAGCAGGTAGGTGCTACATACATACATGCACACCCTCCACCGCCAGTTGACGATTTGAGCTGATGTGAGCTGATGTGTGCGGTCGCTTCGTTCTGCCAATGCTAAGTCCAGGAATCGACTTTTGAGCCGAATAAAAGGGTCAGCGCGTAGCCGAGCCGACCTAATTGGCTCGATATCCCCACGCCCTCTGCAAAAATGGACGTGCGGATTTCGCGGAATGGGCATCGCCGCCCATAGCGGCCTTTTCGCGCGCGACGCTTTCCCGCCGAAACAACGACGGAGCTTCGGTCGACCTTCATTTGTTCCTGCCGTAAAAGCCCGCCTCCCCCGCAGCTACTTTCGCCGCGCCTCCCCCAGGGGGTCCACCACGCCACTCTCCCGCCACGCCCCTCTCTCTCTCTCTCCCGCCACTCCATCTCCCACCACACCACGACAGAATCGATTTGATTTGATTCACTTCGAGGAATCGCTCGGGTGGACTAGAGTGGTGGGAGGGAATAAAAGAAGCATCCGTTTTCGGGGGAGCAGCGGTGGTGAGAACCACGTGATGTGTTATCGACGGCCTTTTCAAGTGGATGAATGCCCGTGAAAATGCTTCCGAATTTATTTCCTCTCCCTCTCGATGAGGGGTTCCTTCGGGCGAAGGGTGGAGGCGAGGAATAAATGTAATCAAGCCGTAAAAACAGGGTGGTTCCTCTCCAATCATTCGTCTCACCCCGCGTCGGATCCTTCGGCAGGATTAAAATGTCTCCCCTTCATCATCTCACCGCGAACCGTGGCTGAAGGGTGTGAGGCAGGGGTGTTAGAACACTATCAATAAAAAAGGTGGGTTGAGGAAAGAAGAAATAGGGAGAGTAAAGACTGTAAGATTTGTAAGTGTTTTGGTGAATTTATCTATCATTATATTTCCATTTTAGCCACGAATGGTGCGGAGGAAGAAATATTTCTTATTTCTATACCTGTTCAACATTTCATCTTTCTCCTTTTTCGCTTTTTTATGTCCTACAGGTGTAATATAGCGCTGAAATAACATACTCGGTGTTGACCTGAAACTCATGAAACCTGAAATTTTCCAGTGAGCTTAGCCTTGGGTGTATCCCTGACTCTCCAGGGGCTTCCAGTCCTGTTAAACCCTCCAATGGTCGTGTCAATGTTCCTGCTTGCTCGCAGAAGTTGTTAACAAACGCGTGGCTTTCCTTTATATCTTGGTCAATTACTTTCGCGCAAAGATTTACGAGGCAAGGGAGCAGGAACCTTACACCCCAACGGCCCTCACCAACGTGTAAGGGAGCAAGATATTCATCTCTGAAAGTATGGATGGCACCGATACATTTCACCGCGCAAACTACACAACAGCAGAGGGCTATAAGTACTCGATCGGCATCTTTCTTGCGCAGAAACATCCGACGTGCAAATCTTCAGTTATTTCCCGGTCCTTCCTTCCAGTTCCCACAAAATTAATTATTTGCCCACCATAGAGAGCAGAAAGAGGAATTTGATGTGGCTCAAATGCTACGGACACCATTCCTGAAAAAGCTATGACACATTAAGCCACGGAAGCTAGAAGTGTGCCTTAAACTCGTCGACGGAAATGCTACTATTGAAATGTATGGTGCATATCCAGGTTTAGACGCGAAAATAACCCAGGGAGAATGAATACATCCGAAAACAATTTACTGAAATATCCGATGATGACAAATTGACGTAAATTCCCAGAACACAGATGATAAGATTTTTTTGCAATTAAAGCAAATGTACAATTGAATTGGATTTCTACATTACATTTCTACTTCCAAATTTGTTAAACCTTATAAAGCAAAGGCTTTAAAACACTAGTGATACGTGCGGTGTTGTCTGAGTGGAACCCTTCCTTCCTACGTTGCACCAGCAACGAGTTGGTGAAAACTTTGCTTGTTTCAATTTTCACCAAACGAGCATCGGATGATTGCACATAAATATTTTCCCTAAAACATTTCTTTGGACACCATCACCAACTGAACTCATGAAAGGATGAAATATTTTGCAAACTTTTTCCCTAAAACATTTCTTTGGAGATCATCACCAACTGAACTCATGAAAGGATCAAATATTTTGCTCAGAAGCAATGGCCAAATTAACCCGGGAAATTTATGTATAAGGCTTAAAATCACTATCTCCAACAGAAAGAGATAAGTGCAAAGGTTGATTCATTAGATGGGGGCAGAGCCTTACAATAACTCCGATGCATGCGAGCTTCACTTAGCGAGATACATGCGAGCTTCGGTTGGTCAGCTTTTTCCTTTTTGCCTTCCTCAGTTTTCTCAAAGGATCTTTAGTCCAGAAAATCGTATCGCCAAACACTTCATTTGGGTGTGCCCAGAAATATTTGACCCGCAATCTAGGGTTCTATGCAATGGACTATCATGCTGCCCAGAAAATATAAATAATGAATAAAAACAGGATCGGCTTGATGTGTTGGCTGATTCACTGGCTTTCCATCCTGGGCCCGAGTTCGAATCCCCCACATATATATTTTTCAAGCGATTCCCGATCCGTGCTTGAACGCTTAATGGCGAAGGCATCTAGTAGATCACTTCGCCAGTCAGTTGGGGCTTTATACTGCAGGCCTTTTGTTAAGAGAAGGATAACACCGACGCTGGGTTCCATTCCACCACTCCTCCATTCCCCATGCATTCCTTCTGCTCCCCATCTCCTCACCACAGTTGCTAATAATACCTTAGCTATCGATCGAACTGCCTTATATCCCTATCATTGTGATTGACAAGAAAACTTGAGTAATAAAAAAATCGACACCAGTACCGACATCAGTAGCTACCTGAAGAGCTTAAATTTTGCACGTCTATTTTTTCAGAACGTTACTGCGCATCCAAAATTGATAGCTCTAATTGTAAGATCCGTAGATTCAGGTGATATTGCGTGAAATGTTTCCATAGTGAATAACTTGTATGAAGTACTATTTTCCACATATGGATACACTTTTTTTACACATCCCTAGTTTTGATCTCGACTCACGTTTCGATGAAGATGATGTAAAACATCTAAACCCTGGTCGTTTAACAAATTATCTACCGGTGGAAAATTGCACTTAATCCCAGTTAGTCGTCATGAATAATTCTATCAAAGTAGCGTTCACAAAATCCTCAAGCATATCTCAGATGAAACATCTTTTATAACGTCTCCTCAACGCGAAGACGGTGAAAGTGAAAGAGAGATAAGAACAGAGGAGGGCTTCGCACACGTCGACAACCCACACCAAAAGATTGGATCAGCGTTTCGAGTCCGGCCAGTCCAAAATGGTGAAAGGCAAAGGGGGGGCCTTTATTTTTAGTCTACGGACTACTGGAGCGTTCACCGACAACGGAAAATTCTTCCTATTCGAATTTCGTACGAGCACCAAATATACAAAGCACATCCGAACAATTACGCAGGGACGGAAAGGCAATTAATCTTCTCCTGAACAACGGAGAATGATTTGCAGCCCACGAGGCATCAGAGAGATATCAGCGGGATTTCTAGAGCGGGTGAGAGAGAAATGGCGTATAATTTCCACCCGCGCACATGGTAGCCGCCCCTCGGCCCGTGCACATGGAAGCAAAACCGTTTCGTGCAAACAGCCCCTTGCGTGGCGTGCCGCCATCCATCGGCGGCCCTCGAAAGCATAATCGCCTGTTATAATCGTGGGAGCTCTCGAGGGTATTTATAATGCACCGATGAGTCCACATAATAACCGATTAAAACTGTAATTCTCTCTCTGTAGCACCGCCTTGCCTAGTAAACGGTTGTAGCATTTATTCGATAGGTTGGTATCACCGATTCTGAATTTTTTTGGGGAACGCAAATTTTGCTCCAGCAATTAGACGCACGACTATGTTTTGATATAAGTACGGTGAGCAGCGTTTCTATTTTTGGCACAGTAATTACTGCTTCGAGGAGACAGGTAAAGTTGTCCTCGATGAACAAGCTACCATTACACGTGCCAAAATCAATTTCTATAAGTTATTTCCGAAAACATAGTACAAAATGTTTAATCTAGAGTGGTGTTTAAAACCTCGCAGACCGCTCACGTTACCTAGGACGTATGCTTTCACCTAGGAAAAAAGCGCGGTGGAGTAAGGGAAAGTTTGAGAGGAATGTCGACGCCATTGAGCATTCGCAATGAGCATTTTAGGTATGTCTTTCCCTCGTTTGCTGGGATGAAGTGCAATTCTCACCTACGCAGTGGGCCATTTAGTGATTGCCACTTCATCGCGAACGGACTCTGGATACGATGAAGCCACCTTCTTTGTGACGTATACCTATGGATGGCATTTCTCCGACAGGTAGCGCTCAATCCAGTTACTTCTGGGACTTCCCTCCAGGAGTCTCGCAAAAGCTAATAGATACTCTCCGTCCCACATTTAAAAAACTGAGAGCCCTTGGATCGTTTAACAAAAGTAGCCAATGAGAAACGGTCAACGAGAGTTTGATCAATTTCCTCAAAGCGGGAATCCTTGACCTATTGACCTTTAGAGACACTCCTAAGCGAGAGGACGGCATCCTTGAATGTAAGCATGAGCCTCAGTGCTCCTTTGATGTACAAGTACAAATAAACAATCTTTTTTTGCGAGCAGCGAAAATACACTACATTCCCGACGAAAATCCACCTCAGTGAAAAGATTGAAAGCTTTTGGGGAGCACACCACCTAAGGTGCGACATGAAAATTGGCTTCGTTAAGGTGCCGCGAGAACTTATTTTCACGGAAATGTCTTGGTGCTATTGTATTGCCTGGAGCAGAGCTTCCGAAAGGCAGCCGTGCTTTGTGTTTCGCTCAGCAGAAGAACCGATGAGCTCGCTTTTATTTTTAGCCCCACTGCCACGAGAGCTGAACGAGCAGGAAGCTCGCTACATCACGGAATATCCTTCCATCAGATTTGAAGAGGAAATAAATACACGATCGGCCCTTGTCATGGAATCAAGTTTGAACACTCGCTACCTTGGTAAATTCCGGCCTTTTGCACTCGAAATGTTGCCAAAAGGAATGTGCAGAACGAAATTTCTACTGATTAATGAAGTAATTCACATAAATAGAAGAGAACCTTAGAGGCTACATTCATCCAAGACTGATTTATGACTCAGTCATCACTCAAATTGCACTAACTGATTCAGGCTTCCATTGACAACAAAAGTAATCATTCCACCTCAGAATAAAAATCGACCTTCCATTCGTCTATTTTCGTGACGCCTTCACCCTTCCATCTAGCTGAAAACTAGCCTGAGATGGTTAAATTGCTTTATTCTGCGGAGGAAAACAGCATCATTCAGAAAATAGAAACATTACGGCGTATATCATCATTAAAAACACCATGAGTGCTTGCTTAGAGATATATGCGTGATTATTAAGCCCCTAATGTTTAATACTAAGCATTAAATACATTTATAACTTTAGTATGACACACATTTATCAAAATGACATTTATCGCATGGAAATAATTAAAGACTTCAATAATGAGAAGCACTGACGAAGAGAAAAGTAGATTGAAAATGGTGATTTCAAAGATCAAGGGCCGCGCAAATCTCAGAAAAGTACTTCAGCACGCAGGGCCTAAGAATGGGAAGCTTATGGATTATAGTTTCCATAAAAGAACGGCTGTGAAAATAAAAAAATTGAAAAAAGGTTATGGTAACGAATTTAAAACGAAGTCGTTTTTAAATGAGTCCTTGACCTCCGCCACTAATTCCGTCAACGATTTTTAGTAATTCTAAATTCTTCGCAGACATTCACTATTTTGCAGGAACTCGACACCAACGTACGAACAAAGGTGACGTAAGAAAAGCCCGTTCACCACGGGAAAATTACCTGAACGTATTTTAGAGGCTTTTGCGCAAAATAACAAGAAAGCCGTATTATTGGAGCATAAAGCTTATAGTGTGGTACGCAGGAAAAATTGGTCATGTCAATGTAGCGTCGATCTCATATGGTCTTGATTTCAACAACTTTTATTACAATGTTTCGTTCTTGAGAAAGAGTCAAGAGGCTTGGAAAATAAAGATTGCAAATGATTCCCATTATAATATCGGCAGCAATGATGCAAGAAGAAAGTCGTATTTAATAACGATGTCCATCGATGACCGACACGGTTATGAATAACTACTCAGAGAAGTCCAGAGTACATTCACGCAAAGCCACATCGATGGTGGGCAGATTATAATGGCAACAATTTGGGGGACTTCCTTCTCGAGGAAACGAAGCGCGAAGGCAAATCGGTCGTTTGATTTCACTTTCCCTCACCACAGTGTTCACAGTTCAGGTGTCGTGTGAGGACGGGGAATCTCAGCCTGAAACGCCATGAAACCGAAATAATTCGCTTCCCAAATCGTTTTTACAGCACTATGATTTTAAAATTATTATTAACCAAAACGTACTCCTTATGAGACGCCAAAAGGGCTGATGGTAGACGTTGTTAAGACACCATCCACGAAGAAGACTGGAAATACGAAATAGGAAAAAAGAAAGGGAAGAGACGTGTATACTACGAACTCAGTTTTTGTTGGCAGTCGCGAGAGGTGCACGGGGAGAAAAATTCTTATTTCTTGAGTTCGGAAGCGTCTCTCTTATATTTTATCGCCTTTTTATATTCTATGGATGAAGTTATGGGAGAAATAATATCCTCCGTGTCAACCTGGAACTCGAGTGATCTGAATTATTCTCTCAAACATAGCTTTAAGTGTGTACTCTAAGCCTCTAGAGGCTCCAGATACAGTCGTCACAATGGCTGTGTTGCACTTCCTGTTCGCTCTTAGCAGTTTTTAACAAAACGCGCATCTATCCATTGACTTTGGTAGATACCGTGAATTATATCTTTTTGTGCTAGGTCCGAAATGCACTCATATGCACACATACATTCCGCTTTTGGCATAGAAAAATTGTGAATCAAACATAAATATTTTTGCCGGGACTTCGACTGAAAAACGCACTGTTTTGGATGCCAAAAAAAACAGCAGCACCTTATCGAGCGCTAATAACTTCAAACTACGTATCATACCTAAATGAGTTTTTAAATAAGTTAAGATATAGCTACTAAAAATGCATGCCCAGAAGAAAAATGCGGTGACAGCAAAATATACACCGAACCTCGGTATTTTTGAAACGATATTTTTACTAGTAAGGTAGTGGACCACAAAGCATCTGCCTTGCCAACCGCAATGACGTCAACCACCTCACGAAAAATTCTAATAGAGTTGCAGCCGCGGAATAGCCATCCCGCACCTCGGTAATCTTCACTTTCGCTTGCTAGCAATTAGCAATTCACCTCCAAACTAACAATAACTTTAACATCCGGATATGACTTACCACCGGTTACAGAGCAAAACCCTTAACTCAAATGGCGGTCAAAGTTAATATCCAGTTTGATCTGACATTATGAGTGCGGCCCTAAATCCTTTGCGAGCAACATTTTCGAAGAGGGTGACATGCGTGACGTGCATAAGACCCTTATAATAGTTACAGCAATTGCATTTTGGTTATGAAGATACCTAAGAATGTTACTCTTGTTGTTTTAACTATCAGCACGGAGGGAATAGGGTTGGTGTTATGTCTATAGCGCCGGCTCCCCTTCCCTATGGCAGGGGGATCCCTTCTAGGCGAGTACCCCTTCGATTCCCAGGAGTGGCGGAGATTTACCAGGGTAATCTCAGTCCCTGCTGTGGTGATAAGTGGAGAGCACTTCTAATCCGCAACACTCCGCCCGTCATATGAGGCTTACAAAAGATGACCCCTTGGCACATATCATCAGCCTTTTGCCATTCACCGTGAAATGCTTCAATTACCGTACTATCCGCTGATCCTGAATGGCTCAAAGGCCACTGTTGTCGCTCGCCTCCAAAAATAAACAACCAATCATGAAAATCACACGAAAGCTGGCTGTCCACCGATGTTTTTTATTCGAACCGAAGTGTTTCACACTAATATAGTCTCATCAGGTGCTTGACCAAGATCCGTGATGCCCGGTGTGCAGCTCATGATGACACATGAGTGTGAAGCGAGTCGGTTCAAATAAGAACGACCAGTGGACAGTTAAGTCTTTAGTTTAATTGTTTGCGTTTAACATGCTATTCCACCGCATCTCGTACGACGCAGCTGATTCACGGCACTTAAAGAGGGGATCCAAGCAGTCCACCCTAGGTTGACTGCAGTGGCGGTTCCACAAACAAAAGGCAACCTTCTAATGAGCGCTGAAAAAGTGCAATACCTGTGGATCACGTGGGCCCCTTTGCCACGGCCGCAGCATCCCGGCAGTCCGTCCCCGTCACACAACGCGGCTGTCCCGAAGGTGAGCGAAACGCGGCCTGAGGATGAGGAAGGAGAGTCATCTTTAGAAAGGGAAGGGACGAAGGGATCCCAAGGTCGCGTTCCAGCCTCGGGACTGAGCCCGGAGCGGGGGCGGAGGGTGGGCGGGGAGGGGGGGTGGGAAGAGAGGGCGGGGGGGGGGAGGCGCTCACATAAGGAGGAAGTGGACACAATGACTCTGAACAATGAATGGGAAGGGAGAAGAAGGTGCTCGGGTGAAGAGGGAACCGAGAGACGGAGAGGAGCACGGGCGACCAAAACAAACTAAGCCTGCGCGGTACGGGAACGTTGCCACTGGAGACTTCGGTGTTCTTGGAAGAATGATGAAGATGTATAAAGAAGATCTATCAATCAATATATGTGCTATCTGGAGTTAGGATACCAAATTAATTTACGTTAATTTGGTAAATTAATTTACAGCAAAGGGTTAAATTAATTTATTTCACCGAGCAAAAATAATATAAAGACAGTCACAATGAATTTCCAAGCCATACACCAAAGTGATGACATTCGCCATGAAAAAATCAAATGACTGGGATTCCAAATTACAATATTGCAATTAGTAGACGATACAATCGTAAGGGACGAATCATAAGACGTGACAGCCTCTCCAAAACAATTAAGGAAAAATAAATCAGAAATCTAAAATTTACATTGGTTGATTTCATCGAGCAAATAATAAAAATACAAAATTGGCCGTCTCAACGAATTTCAAAACATCGACCAAATATATAATGAATATCACCGTGAAAATATCTTTAAATATGGCCAGGATTTCAAATAAAAACATTCCAAAGCCTGAAAACGATCACGAAGAAATGAGTGAGATATATTATTAAGGGAGACTGAGGATGGAAGTCAAAAAGCAAATTGTAAGGGATGTTAAAATAAGGAACAAGAAAGAAATATAGTGGTTAGCTGCCAGGTAGATAAACAGCTGCAGCAAAAATATCCATGGACTGATGACTGCTATCATGAAGACTTTGGTTTTAGGTGCTCCAAGAGCTAACGTTACATCGCAACGGAAAAGTATTTTCCGGGTTAAGGCCGCGTTGGTCCATTTGGGTGGACGACAGTTTCGGGCGCATTCCAGCTCCCGTCTTCAGGTCCAACTGATCTGCAGAGCATCATTTTCTTCTATATATGCCTAGTCAGGTGCGCGCTGATACGTTCGGTTTGAATCCCATTGTTGGAAAAGCCAACGTTAACGTTACATCGCAACACTTATCCTCCATCCGAAGACAAGCTCCAGATCCATACCAGAGGCGGAAGCCTACATCTTGAGCAAGCAGTCTGGCACAACTTGGCTCCCACAGAAGGCGGTATAGGAAAATTAGGTAATGGCAGTTGGATATGAATCCGCGTGAAGGCCTGGTGAAACCAGGCATGTTCTTGCACCATTTGGGTGTTACACAGTGGAGTAAACAATATAAAATACTCAGAACAAGAACAGGTGAGGACACATAAAACATGAATTATAAAGAGGCAAGCAGATGCAATAAATGATGAGAAAAATAAATGACAAGCTACACAAAATTTACACGTGTATCACTATCCCCAATCGAAACATTTTGGCAGCTTTTGACTCTATACCTTTTGCAGAGACTCCCTACATTGCTTGGGTTTGCCATGCTGACAAATTATTCCGGTCTCTTAAGTGTAAAGTCGAGGGAAAATGCTCTTAAGAGTAGCTACGTCGAATGAGACGTTTAACTATCAACTCAATAGAGCGTCTCAATCTTCGTTAAGAGCGCACTAATTCCTGGTCGTTTCCTCCCTCCCGGCTCTTGCCTGTCCCTTCCCTAAGGCCTTCCTTCGTCCTACTTGCTCATCTTCCCGCAACGGCGAAAATGACCTCAGAAGACGCTCGACTCCCGTAACTGCGAATGCGGGTGGAAGGCACGTGGGGGCGACGAAAATGCATTACAGGGTGAGACTCCGAAGTAATCATCCCATGCGCTGAATAACACTAACGAGAGGAGAGAAAACATCGGAGAAAGTGCCGATGGATTCATTCACTCGCTATTGACACGAGCCTCGGACTTCCTATCACGAGCCATTTCAGCTCTTGAAAATGAAGATGTAACTAATTTCATAATTTTTTGCGGCTGTTTCATTGAAATAACTAAAAATGTAATTTTCTATCGAATCACATTGCGTTAACGAATAATGTAGCCTTACGGCATAATTCAAGACATAAGATAAACAAAAACTCAAATTTATATGCTACGCCATATGTGTTCAAGGTAAGATTAGATATTCTGCCTTAAAATTACAATTCTAATTTTTACTGCGAACGAATGAACAAAAATGTTCACACATGTATACATCGATGTGTAATATTTATTAAGAGGAGAGGATATTTTTTCCGGATAGAATGAAGACACGCCACTCAAAACAGGATTAATTTTAGCGTTTTAATTGCGTGTAAAATAAATATTTGGGCTAAAAGAAAAAAGCAGATAACTTTATTCATAACTTCAATTCAGGACATGGACACTGTAGGTACAGTTTATGACGAGGGGTGCATAAATTTCCAAAGCATAATTAGTTGAAATGGGACAGCTATTTGAAACACACCGTGCCCTGTATTATATACGAGAAGAATGCTGTTAAGACTTTCACCCACTGCCTCATCACTCGGCCTGCTGACGCTCTCAATATGTATTGAAACACACTAAAAAGTAGTATTAGTACGTGCACAGCAGGTAGAAGGGCAATAGTAGAGTAGTATGCATTCTGAAGGAGTACGCAACTAATCAAGACAGCATTTATAACCAACTCCTTCGCGTAGTTTGAAGCGCTCGGGGCACTCCTCGGTTACATCATTTCATAGATATGTTCATTTAACGCATCGACCGAAAAAAATTTTTTTTTCGCCCATGCCCATCGGAGAGATGATTTTTTGAAATCCAAGTCGCGCGGACGTCTCAATAACATGGGCGCTTCGTCTCTAGTGGAGCTCACAACCTATCGCCGCTTCGAAACGATCGTTGAACGCCACGGTCCGAAGTGCTTCTCCGCGCATAATGAAAAATGGATAAGGGCTGCTCGCGAGGGACGCTGCCGAAAGGGAAGGCATAATATGAAACGCCTAACGGGGAGAGCGGGAAGGAAAAAGGCGGAAAATGTTCACCGGTGATCCTACCCGTGTTTAGATGCAACGAATAGAGCCCTTCAAGTATGTTGAGCCTATTACGGAACTTAACGATCGTTAGGTTCCATAATATACTGCTATTAGGCCAACTGTTGTCGCACTTCGCCCCTAACTGGCTTTCTTTGGAGGAGATCGTCATTCTTTACGCGCATATGTGGCAACATTGGACGCCATATCACTCGCTGCCTAGCGATCGAGTTCCCCAATGACTCCTAGATCTCCGTCCGTCACGTGGGACGTAAAAGAGGGCTCTCCTTTTCTCCTCCCGTTTTGAGCAAGCTAATTCCGACCCCAGGTTTCTCTCCTCCCCTTCATTATGCCTTCCACTTCAACCTTGGTACCTTTCCTCCTGGTTCGGGGTACTAATCTGACCAAAAAACTTGAATTGCATGAAGATGATTAAATAATGAAAAAAATAAATGGGAAGTATTACCGAAGAAGAGCAAATATACAAGAGGCAAATAAAGACGGACGTTAAAAGTGAAGACCTAAGAGGGAATGAGAGGGTTAGCTGGGAGGAGACTGCGGTGGATAGCTTCAGCGAGCCAATGTTTGGATTGATGACCACTGATAGTTATAATAATTGACGCTTGGGCAGTTATTTCAACCCCACACTACATTTGTAGAACAGACAAAAGCGGAAAAATAAGATAAATACACTCTCGAACTTATGCGCTTAAGAATTCTTCCCTCCCAAGCACCATTCAAGCACAGTTCTAGTGAGATCCACCGAAATAGGTCTTCTTTTCCGTCTCTTTCTTCTCCCAACTTCCTTTTCCTAATCTCTTACTTATTAATGGCTATTTTCCTGGCACCCCCTTCCACACGACCTTGGAGTGGCTCGCAAGTTAGTACGTAAATCTTCCTTTTACAGGTAAGAACCTATCTCTTGCGTGAATATAATATAAACGTTTTTGCGAACCCTGATATTACTAGAATCGATTAGATCATCATCAGTAATCCTAGATTTGAGGACTGCAGCACGCTTCCCTGACTCATGCGAATACTATTATGACCTGATGGCTCTTTTGTGCCATGTTCTGTTTTATCTGGCTGACATATTCATATCATGCTTACATTAACTGATTTAAAAACTTAATACCTTTAAGGAGAAAATACAAAAGATGACCGCCTTGCCCGCCAAAAAAAATACAGAAATTTGTGGAATTTATTGCGAAAAAATCATGGAAAAAATGTAATGGAGTACACGATAGGTGAAATCGTTCCATAGATCAAGTGGTAATATTTTACATCTCCTCTTCTTTGATTTTTAAGAGAGCAGCAAAAAAATACTTTGTGCAACATTTTCCACCATGAACACATGGGTTTCCACAAAGCACCGTGGGTGGAAACCATTATTCGAAAAATACACACAATAATGCCCGAAATTTTCAATGAAAAATATAAAAGAACAATTTAATGTAGTGCATGGTTGGTTATATCATTTGACTGATGTACTATAGCGTATATTTCTACGTCTTCTCTAATTTTTCTTTTGAGACTACATCAAAAAAAACGCTTATTGTAACATTTTCCTTCATGAGCCAATAACCAAAGAAGTGGATGGAAACTCTCGTCGTAAATACACAATATTATCATAAATTCACACTGAATAACTCATGCTAGAAATTTAACGTGGAGCATGCGTGCTTGGTTTTCATCCCCGTCACACTCCCTTGAGGAGTCTTGAGGGGCAGCACACCGGCAGATGAGGGTGATCACGTTAAGCGCCTGCGCCATGGGCTAGCACCGTCGCTTGGCGGGTCTTCCCCAATCCGGGTTAATGCTTGTGTACGCGCGCCCCACAGCATGTGTTCGCCTTCATTGGTTTCGGGATTTGAGGAGGCATTTTGGGCGGCGGCCACCCCTTATGAAGAAGCTCAGGGGACGGGAGGCGACGGGGATGGAGGGGAAGAGGCCAGTGAGGTCAGCTATCAGCCCCCTGGCTCACACTTGTCCCCACAAGGAATCCTCAAATAGTAATCACCGCTCCTAAATGGGCCCGCGGCTGGATGAGTCAACATAGAGAGCAAAACCACTCCTAACAATTACACAGCATTTTGATGGACGCCACTTTTTCAAGTTTTACTCCAAGAAAGAAGGCACTTTTCCTCGTCTTGACTGATCTTCTTGAGGCCTAAGTAAATGTTTGACGATTCTCAACCTACTCTAGGGCAACTTTAAACAGATGGATTATGAAAAGATACTTACAATTCCTTGTCATTACTTATCGCGGAATGCAGCCATGACGCAACGCAAAGTAATTTTCCGTACAAATATAGTTTACGGGCACGACTGCTGTTTCAAGCTCAATTGCAAAGCGTGCCAAGGATAGGTGTCACCGCGAAGTAACTTTTCGTAGGGATAAATAATTTGACTAAGAGGAAAAAAGAATAAAATGAAAGAGTATAGATTTTTTCAAAAATGAAAAATCAATTTCCAAAGAAAGTAAGGATAAATGGTTCAAAATCGTGGAATATTTTCAGAAAGCTCGCAGTATAAACGGATATAAGTGCGAGCAAGCAATTGCAAAAGAGCGATACACTCTGACGATGTCATTAGCGCTGCAAAATAAATGCTCGATGCAATGTGCCCAAAAAATCTACGCTTGCATTGATTACGAGCCGTAAGAGGCATATGTTTAATTCATCTTTAAGCAAATCATAAATTCTTACCCATCATCGAACGATGGAAATCGACATTTTAGAACAAAATGAGTAAATGCACATGTATAATAGATGCTTATCGCAAATTCAGGTACCGAGGCTTCATGGGTTTCAGTTAAGTCTCGACAGAAAGGAAATGTTTTGGAGGAGCAAAGGAGGACACGTAATTATTTCAGTTTTCTTATCTTAATCAAAGCATGGCCATGCCTGATGGTTCGAATGTTACACGACGGATGAGCCCCTCCCTAGTATTAGGCCGCGCAAAAAGTGAAATTAGATATTGTAAACGAGGGAAAGTACATTTTCATTTAGAAAGCAAACGGTTCACTGTCATGTGTATCATAGTCTTTATGCTTCATACTTGTATTCCAAATATTTAGTCTCACCTTAAGGGGACTCCAACCTTCTGTAGCCAATCTCAGCAATAGCATCTCATATTTATGACACTCACTTTTTCGAATCATCGGCAGCACTTATCATGAAATACTGCAATGATTGATACCTTAAAAAAAACCTACCTAGCACCCTGGTGGCTTCTGTCGGTGTACCAAGAAGACGAAGTCAAAGAAAACGCCGAAATAACTTTTCCACGAGCATGACATTGGAAGTGAGAGATTTTAATCTGGAACAGCTGCTTTCACGTCACTCTCTTTACTTGAAGGCAGCGTCATTTTAGTTTCACCATAATCTGGGATAATCTCCAGAGGAAATTAATGAATACCTCGGTATGATTGTGAAACTCAGTATTCTTTCAAGATTCTGAGCTGACGGTGATGACACGAAAACCATTGCGGTCTTGCATATCCTTTAACGGGCAGGCATTATATGTAGGTTAAGACGGAGTCGTCCATTAGAACGCTCATCACTGAGCCTGTAAGGAATCCGTATAATATTTTAAGAACTAGAGCATTTTACTAAGCAGTTTAGGCCATAAAATCTCCCAAAAATCCAATAATACATGCAAGTTACGTCTAATCCATTTTTCCAGTATTTATTAGGGTATACTTGGTGTTGGCAGGCTCACGGGGAAAATTGCACAAACCGTTTTCTATGTGACCTCCTCGTTGCTTACGATGACTTCGAAACTTACGTTTCCTATCAAGAAGCAAGCTTCGCTAGATATATATGTATAAATATGTGCATGCTTTTGCTGGAGTAAACAAACATAGCAATGCTAAGACACACGCACAAAATGAAAGTACGCATGAAAACATCTTAATCACCTACATCTCATCGATATGACGAACACAGTAAGCTATTTCAATTCCAAACAGATTGTAGTTCCCCTTAAGTTGGAAGTAAAAATCTCTAGTTAGTTCGAAGCATAGAAAGACATAAAAAAATTAAATTACGCACTTTAAGTTTATTTAATAATAATGAAGAATAATGATTCTCAGAAGTTTCAAACCGGTAAAATTCCACAAACATAATGCCAACTTATTCAGTAAAACAGCCTGGAGATTTACATATTCGAGGACTTAAGACCACGAGGTAAAAAAGTTAATGGGAGCCTAATTTAAAGCAAATTGCTAATTTCGTCGTATTACGTCCCTTCACTTGAAGGGTCAAATTCTAATTTTCACTCAACGCCGAGTGACGGAGGTACGAATTGTTCAACATTACCGGAGGTACGAAGTGTGTCGGTTCTTTCGAATATCCTGCCATTTCATTTGGTGTGCAACAGTTATAGGGATTGATGTACTTCAATTGCAAGGTGACAAATTCTACCCCGATTTAATACAGCTTTCCAGAAGAAAAAGAGTTATAAGAGAATGAAACTTTTGATGCATTCTCTTATCACTCAAATGGATGAGTATTCATCTCAAATGTCTCACAAATTTCTTATAAAAATCCATTCCCTGAAGAGGCAATAGCCTATAGAGGGGTCCACATTTGTTGTTATTTTGTTATGCATAGTTTTCTTTCATGCATATTTTATTTGTAACCAATTGCGGAAAAACTATTACTGAACTGAGTAAATTGTGAGTCTCATGAGTCGACTGGTTTCTCTCAAATTGCTCTCTGCTGTCCATGGTCTTCCAAATCAACCGTTAATGCTGTGGATGGTTAATCTCATACTGCGCCCAGCATTTTGCCTTGTAAGTCATAACGCTAGGCGTTCTTGACTATGGTATTTTAAGTCACTGTTTGTCTGGACTTGCTGCGCATGAAGGCGAATGTATATCGTCGCATGCTGGCCGGAAAGGGGCATTTGAATTGCGTATTAGTTCGCTCTATTTTAGCTTAGCACGTGGATTTCATCACCACGCCATGCTTAGCCACTGCTTCAATAATTTATTCAGAGGTGGTATTTTAGCTTATAGCTTTCCTCTTACTTAGCTTTACTGATATTGCTCCGGATCTTTTAATGAAACGTCTGCTTAAATTACCACGCCCTTCCATTATTATTCGGGTTAGTTGCTCTAAGGTGGCGAGTGAATAAAAAATTACTAAGCATCGCTACACCGAAAACTTATACAAAATAAAAGCCTTCTTATTTGCTATTTAAACTTATGGTTATTAGACTAGTATATGACGAGTTCCAGGGTATAACTTACATCGACGGTGTGGTCAAATGTGCGTTATATTATAAACCGGGGCTAGGCAACAATAGTTGATTAGTAGCACAATCCAAACCTGAAGTGATATCACCAGTAACATTTTAGAAGAGGGCCATATTGTATACCCAAATAGATAAGCACTTTCATTTTCCATATTCCGGTGAATTTACTTGTACCTTAGCAACTTAACTATAAAAAATAAACGACTGCAAAATACACAAAATAAAATAATAAAATATCTGTTTTGCGTACATTTATGCATCTAATATTAAACGCTGCTTTCCAATGGCTGCAGTTAATGGTACGAATAAATTTCTTATCACGCTCATGATTACCTACTTTGAGTATGAGTACTTTCAAACTACATACTTATTCACGCGCAGATAAGCCATTTAAGGCAATTCTTGGTGAGGGCGGGTATTTATAAAGCAATCGGTAGCGGTTCTTTATATTCCCAAACTTGCTTTGTTGGTTGTAAACTGCTAATATTTGAATTCCTAACACGAAAACTATATTTAACAGCATACAATAGTAACAACTATGAGACAAAAATATTTCTACATGAACTAAAATGTAGAACGCTGACTTCAAAAATCACTAAGCCATTTTATACGGATATAAATACCAACGCCATTTATGATGTGTCGGATTTTATCATTTTTATTCTAATTTAGATAGAAGACAATTGGATTCATACGAAATTAATTTTTATACTATTCTCTCCAAATGTTTGTGTTTTTGAGACCACAATGAAAAACTGCTTAGCGTAACACTTTCCTTTGTTAGCCATTACTCCATCATCTGGGTAATAACAATTTCCCGGTGGAAATATCACCATACGCATGTATACTCGCATATAAAATAGCGAAGCATAAAACATTCGTAATCACATGACACAGTAAACACAAACACAATCAAACACGCGATATCTGTTCGTATTTATTTCTTCACCACACGGTGACATTGCTTTTTAAATAAAATGTCAAATTTAATTACAACGCTCCAGTTCAATAACTTGAAATGTACCAGCCAAATCAAGCAGAAACAAGCCGTTAATCGATTTAAAATGAACGAAACGGCAGATCCTTGGTCGTCAAAGTCTTTAAATAGAATATGAGGCACAATACGTTCGAACGTTAAGTAATGGAATGGCTTTCGGAAATTTCGTTCGAAGAGTTAATAAAAACCTAAATTCCTCTTTATGTTCAAGCATAAGGTTATGGATTTGCTCCTCCTTTTGGCACCACTATACGGTGGACGTTGTGGCGGCTTCTCCAAAAGACTCTCCAAAATAATGCCCCGAAAACAGCAACGTGCGGTTAGCGATGACAGTGTAGCGAGGAGATATCGGTCTGCAAAGGAAAATCTTCTTTTTTCTCTATCTCCTTTACCGCCACGAGCACAAGAAATGAAAGACCCTTGCGTTCCTCTATTAAGTCAGAAAACATAAAGCATCCATTGTTCTAATTATAGCGCTGTAAGATCTACTTCACTTCTTTTTATCTTGGGGATCCTACATAATTAGTGCAACCAACGCATGTATCGGATACCTCTGACGTTTACGGAGAAGTAATAAAAGTTTTTCCTATTACTTATTTTGCTGAGAACCATAACATTTTGGTACTTTTCTCTCGTTAGGCATCATCTCGAGTACTTCGCAAGCAGTTGACACCAAGTACGGAAAAATTACACTCGCAAGCTGCGTAAATACATAGTAGAGTCATATTGATTTTAGTAACTACAATAATCTCACTGAGTTCACTTGAATATTTGAGATCACACGAGGTTTAGGTTGACAGTAAGGAAGCCAATTTACCCTCACACTACATCTATCGGACAGAGAAGATCGACAAAAGAAGGGAGATAGCTACACCGTTGCATTGATATTGATAAGGGTTTTCTTCTCCCCATTCTCGTTTGCAACGGAAACGAAGCGAGACACTAATCGACCAGAATGAATCTCACTTTCCGTCCCTCCCCTATCCAATCCCTTTCTCCCGTTGCCGACCTATGAATTAACTGTGCCCTAGCACCCCTGCCATATGCTATGGTGACAATTCGCAGGGTGGTATGCGTGCATAGATGATAGGTAGAGTTGTACTCACACAATTCCATTTAAGCATAGGATGTTAATTTTATTACATGCATTGTCTATTTTTTAATAATTTTTGTACGTTTTTCATGTTAGCGTGAAATTTCACAATCAGCCCGTAGGATGTATAAAAGCAGTACAAACTTATGGCAAGGAACATATCTGACTGATTTTAGGAGCAAAATGATAGTTACAAGCTCTGTTGCATGCGAAAACTTCTTCCACTTACGTCACATAACAGTATATTTAGTAAAATAGTTAATATGCATTCCTGGTGTGGAGTCACTACCTGACACATACCGTTACGTTGTCGTGCAGGATACCACCCAGATGTAGATGCAGATAATCAAAGTTGGTAGAATTCACATTATTTTTACAAGGAGTTGATTCTCTAATCAAGAGAATATCAGCGCGAAATATCAAACGAAGAAAAATGTACAGCATTCTCACAATGAGTATCAACATAGGTTCCATTTAGGCAGTAGGGATTAAAAATCACTTGGTTCAACCCAGAATTAGGCATTATTATTAGGATAGGATTGCTATTTTGAATAAATGACCAGCATATGAGTGGTCCACAAATGACTCTTGCTCGTTAAACGCAATATTTCACAGTGCTCATCAGGCGTCCTTCGCGCAAGCCATGCTTCACAATCAGGATACCGAACACCATATTCAGAATGAATCACATTTGCTCCTGGGGATTTCTCACACCAACTATCTTGCTTAACTGATTCAGGAACGCCATTCTAACATAATCATGTCCGGGAAAGTTAGACCGGAGGCCAGCAACGAGAGTTGAGAGTATGACCCAGCACTACATCCCAGCTTAGTATATTGGAAAAGATGCATGAACTCATTTGATTGTCCATTAAATTGCCGAGTTGTAGCACTGATAAGAAAGTTCGAATACAAAATTTAATAATTGGAGATTCAAATAGTAAAGCGATAATGTCCTGTGTTTCTTTTTAAGTCACCGCATGCGATATTATGTTCTTTATTCTTCAGCAAGGTCAAATTCCGTTAGTACCTGTCACTATCGCGCGCAAAAATAAGAATAAGCGGTAACTTACTTGAGAATAGAACGCACAAGGAAAAAGTAGCTATTATGAAATTATTTCTAGCACCACTGCCAATTAAGACTGATATTCTTGTAGAATTAAAGCATTTTATATAAGAACTGGTTTACGTAATGGCTTAGAACAATATTTGAAGATGTTGGTGGCACTTATCCGTCATATAGATGAACTTCCTACTTCATTGCCAGGAGCAGTTATCCTTTCCATTAATGACTACTAATATTTATTTTTGTTTTCAACCACACGCATTTATTTTGCCAATGCTTCAACGTTTCCCCAGACCATCGAGACACAGCGCATGACGTCAGAAGGTCATGCTCCAATTTTCACTGAAAATATTTGGAAATATCACTATTGGTAATGTTAATCGAGAGCCAGTCTCCGAAATCGAATGACACACGTCGATAAGACGAGATTCGATCCTAGCTCGTCTCTTGCAGAAGACTGACGCAATGTGCAGTTCGCCCTCCGCCTTGTATGTATTCAAGATAATATTGGCTATTACCAAGTGTGAGTAGAACTATATTGAAGGTAATTTATGGTCTCCATATTTTACATTCCCACTAATTACCCACCTGTCTTAACTGTGCAAATTGCCTAATGAGCAGAAAATCTCCCATAAGAAATGCTTATAACGGTGCACGCCATTAACTTGTTTCATCCTCTTTCTAATGACGATATGGCCATTGGCGCACGGTTAACGGGGCTTTTACCGGGGTCCCATAAAAAATAGGTAAAAGACAATGAGAAAAGCTTTCCTCAGAGAACGGAAACAATTTGTGCCAAGAGTAGATGGGTAGTTTCTGTTTCTTCTAATCGGCATGCCAATAGTAAGTATGGGCCGCAAAACGCGTTCTCTAGGCAATAACTCCAAGAAAATATTAGGATTTTTACAGTTGGCACCCAAATGCTGGCTGCCATAAATACCTCCGGTGAGTGTTTAGATTGGTATTGTACATAAAATAGGATTTAAGCTCTTCTGATGCAGATACAGTGTCAAACGACGCTAGATCCACAGGGTTATGCCGATGGAAAATGTTTGTGAAAAATCTTACATCAAACTATGAAGATTTTAATGCTTCAGTTTCCACTCAAATCCTCGTTCCGAGTAGCATTCAACACTTTTTAAAAGTATAATATCCTATGGTAAATCAATAAATTATATTTGACATTCTCTCAACAAGCTTAACAGTTCGTAGCAAGCTTAACAATGCAAGATGGTTCCATTCGCTCTTTCTTTAAAGATTGAATAATAGCAGAATCAAACATGATTTGAGGGGGTTAAATTGATAAATTTCTATACTCGCTGAACATTAATTCAAAGCGCTTATTGTTAGTTCAAATAAATTTTGATCGATCCCCTCGAAACGAAAACATTCTATTACCTAAGTGGACTAAGAGGTCATCATTCACACCAAATAGTCTTTCTGCAAACCTTGAAGTTGGAGCGCAAGTCCTTCCCCAGTGTTATTCACGTATTGCGCGACAATTTACCCAAGGAAAAAAAAGGTTTTTCGGGCCGAGAAAGGATGCACAGACCTTTTAATTTCCGACCCGACACGTTGACAGCCACGCTGACCAAGATTTCTGGTACCCATAGCACAGTTACCGGGAGTTATCTATTAGAACTAGATCTCGTGAGCCGAGCAATTTTGCAAAAGCGAGTCATTACGCAGTTCATTCAAAACCCTTTAAACACGACCGATTTGACATCTTACCATTCTTGCATCTTTCACTGTTTAGAATGAATGGGTCTTCCGTGATCGGCAACTAGTCGATTTGAACTGGAAAGAATTTATTTCCCGGCCACCTTACCATATTCTGTCGTTTCGCAAGTGTTCATATTGTGAGTGCTAAGTCGGAAGCAGACTAATTTTCCCAGCCACGTCCCTCCTTTCTCACTCTGGCACCCATCGCTCATTTGAAACCAGAGTAAGTTACAATCAGAGTAACGGCAGATCTGCTGAAAAAAAAGTTGACCACCCGGCGGAAGACCAAGTAGTGCGATATCTTTGGCGTTTACTTTCTAAGTAGTCTTCTCCTCTCTCGCACTCAAAATAAATATTATGCTAGGAGAAACAGCTATGACCACTCGTCGTCAGCATGAAAAGAAATAAGCCCAACACTGAGAATTGAGACGGACAAAATAATAATACTCCACAGTTGAAGGGTAGCCACTTCAACAATATGAAAATGCCCGTAGAATATTTCAAATAAATTATGGCTAGATCCTTTCTCCTTGAGATACTGCAACGAAAGCGAGCCCAAGCAATTGTGATACATGTGAGGCCTTTGACAACTAAGGAGCAATCAAGGAGATCCATCCCGAGGGAAAACTGCAGAGGGCCTAGGACGAGAAGACCAACTATGAGCGCGGAATGAACTTTCCTGTCAAAGCACGCTACAAACTAAAGTACTTCCACTACGAACAATAATGAGCAAGAGAAAAGCGAATGAAAGAAAAAGATGGTAAAATACAATCCAAGAGGATAAGATGAAATCAAGTGGCCAGATGTGGAACCAAAAGAAAAAAAGGCATAACTTTGTGACGAGATAACAGCAAAATATTCGCTCAGAGACAATACTATGAGCATCAAAAAATGAGAACTTGAGAAAATTCAAGGTGTAAGATTTTTTAGGTGCCCCTACCGAAGACAAAGTCATTAGCGTGTGATCGGAACAGGAAGGTGTCTTCACTTTCAATGAAGGAAATCGCAGATGAACTTAAATTTGGGAATTTAGACATTTTGGTCAATAGATAAACTTCGTGATATGAAGTCACTTCAGTAAACCACCTCTTTTCAACACTTGTGCGTCACCCTAATGAGGTATAATATGTTTGTAAACCACTCGAGGCTCAAGAGAGCTCCTGAGACTGACGTGTTAGCGTTTAAACCAGGAAAGGTGATTTCGTACAGTGTGAACCTCATATTAAACCTTTCATAAACTTTTATCTACCGTTCAAGGTTTCGATAATTTATGACATTTTCAAGGTTTAATGAAGAATAAAGAGACGTCAGTTTTTCACTCACATAATTTGATTTCCAATGCTCTATACCACAGGCTAGTCTTTGAAAATGATGCCAAGCACATTTCAGTGTAGTTGAGAATTCTAATGAAAAGAGTAGCTTCAGGCGTGATCTGGTGAAATATCATAATTAAAGAACATTGGCAATTTTCCACAATATAGACTTTAATGCGACCGGTTTCGATGCACTGTATCATCACCTGATGCACTTTCGATGCACTGCACCTGATGCACGTTTCGATGCACTGTATCATCATCACCTGATGATGATGCAGTGCATCGAAACCGGTTGCATTAAAGTTTATATTGTGGAAAATTGTCAATTTTCTTTAGAAAATGGAGGAAACTAGTAAAATAAATTTTCTCATTTTGGTCTTCACATGAGTATGATGAGTACAACACGATTTTCATAAAATGTGTTCAATCACGAATGTTCACAGAGAAAGACAAATATAGTGAGGAATATCACAAAATTTAACTTATTTACCAAAATACCTCCACTTTCATCGCCGAGGCGGTTGGTTTATAATTATTGCCAACGGCTCAGCTTCCGTGACGCCCTCATTCTCCACGCCCAGGCCGTGCCTGCCGGAGCACCTCGCACACTACGCTTCACGTCTCGACCGCCACTCCATGCGGAAACCAATCCCGCGACGTCGCGGTCGCTCGGGCAGCATTTCGCAGAACGCTGAGCGTCCACACCCTGAGAGAAGGAACGGTGGCGGGAGACTGCCGCTATAACTCGACCATTGGTATCAGATGCGACACGAAAGCCTATGCAGGTTGCTTGACTTATTATCCCCTGGCAAAAAAAAAGGAATCGCCGGCCAGGAGCGCCGTCGGTGAGCCGTTGGAATTCGTAGATCGGACCGCAAAACCATTTCGAACCGAATGGAGCCGAAACTTTTTCTCTCACCTCACATCCGCTCGAAATCGTTCCACGCTCCGCTCCTTTTCGTGAGTCATTTGTTTCCGCGAGCAAAAAATACCAGGATGATGTGTACACGGAAACTTGGGGTAGTTCTAGCCCATGGTCTAATCGTTTTTAAAAAATTGCAAGATGGATCTTGTGAGTACCTTACCTTCCATCCGGTGCAAAAATCGGAATATCGGCTCCCCGGACTACTCTATGTGTACTCATTCCTCTAATTGGAGCTTTTAACATAGGATCTCATAATAAATTCTAATAATAGAAGTAAGTACTTCTCGCCTGAAACCGTTTATTCCATGGGCTCTTATGGGATACGCTCAACTTGTGCAGAAAGGGTATCAAAACAATAGAATATTGCCAGCAATATAAACCAAAATAAATTTTCGTACGGCGAGTTTGGTCTGCCAGGCGTTAAAAACTTCTAAAATCTGTCGTCACCCTGCTAAAACGGTACTATGCACCAAATTCGTCGGGCAACGACACGGCGTGCACCAAATTCGTCGGGCAACGTCACGGCGTGGGCCAAATTCTTCAGGCAACGACACGGCGTCGGTCGCTTCCGTGCGTATGCTTCCACTCTGATGCCCCGTACATACTGACTTATTTCTTTCACAGAATAACTCCAAATTTAAAATTTAAAAAGAGCAAATACAAATGTTCCATAGCATTACATATTTTGTTATTTCAGCGACTTTAATGTTGACAAGGTTCCAAATAAAAAAATACCCGAGGTCTCTGAAACATTCATGCTGCCACTTTTCCCACCAAGAACTTGGATCAAATTATTCAGCTGAAACGAAGTTTGACGCCTACTATCTCTCATATTATGCATAAGGATATTTCAGTAAAATATAATGTGGCAACACATATTTAGAATATTTCAAAGACTATTTCTTCCTGAGGTCGTCATACACCATCGCTCTTTAGCAGTGTCCACTTTAAGTGGACACATTTAGCATTACAACAAAAAAAATTATTAACGACTTTGTAAAGAATATTTTAAGTTGTAAGTATTAATTTTGTATACTTAGTAGATAATAAGTGTATATATGCAAAGAGATGACTGAAAACATGCCGTACTGGAGCATTCCAATACATCTAACATAGGTATTCTTTGAACTATGATATGGTAGAATGGGCCGCCTGTTAACAAATCACATACTTCTAGTCAAAGATATCCCATCCGCATTTACCGATCTTAAGGTTAGCATAGTAATTGCATTTTAAGGCTCTCCGACTGCGAATTTGACTTCGCATGGGTCGTAAGGCATTGTCAAATTCGAAATGCGTTAATAACCTGAAAACCGCGAGAGAGAGTAACACATTTCACTGTCCATTTCATTACACAATCAGGAGTGCAGCCCAGGGTAATTTATACAAAAGGAATAAAACTTTTTCTCAAGAACAATAATATGAACCACGGAACAATCAGTTTTTGTGTGAGTATTTTATGTCCCAAAGTTATGTAAGTAAGTAAGGCATAGCTATTGAACCATATAGTTACGGTTAATGTTGAAAAGGCACAAGTAACAGTCTTCCTACATTATAGAGCTACATCAGTTACTCATTAAACAGATACATCAGAGTATCATGGAAAATAAAATAAATTAATGCTGTAGCAATCATCGTAAATACCATGGAATAGGAAATTGATTGATCAATATAATTTCAGGCGAGCTCATCATGCTACAAATAGCTAAAATATTAGATATGAACAAGAGCTTCATGTGAGTGCATAAGTAGAAATAATGAACTATACACGTGCTCAATACGGGTATGAATCTGCCCTGTTAAAAAGTCAGTTATTAAGGTAGCCATATCGTGAAACCGCGGCACTCGCGTTGATAGTGCCAGAATGCTAAAAAAAAAAGTAATTAAGAAGTCGAGAAATAAAATCTATATAAAACAAGGGAATGAAATTCGCCATTCCCCTAAGTGTATAACCTTTGCCAACATGCGCACGACTGCGTACCATATCATTTGTGCATTATCACAGTGATTGGTAAATAGAATCTTATTTAGTTGGTCATCCCAGACTCAACTCGATATCACATCATGCGCAACATGCGTAAGATTAGAATCCAACTTTGAGATTTCTTTAAAAATTGTGGATTTATAATGATCTTCAAATCCAAGCACTTAACTTCACGAAAAATTTGAGTGTACTATCTTAATACAACTAGCTCATTCGTTCCAATGTAGAACCGAAAATGAATACATACACAAGGCTATAAAAAGAGCATGAAATAGTTCCAAAATTAACGAATTACCGCTTTTATGCAGCCAAGGCACGACTTTTTCAAAATATTAATTTAAGAAATAACCTAATAAGTATAAAAAATATTACAGATATTAACCACTACATAATAGGGGAAAATGTCATTGATTTCTGCTTCTTTCTTTCCTCACAGAACCCTTTCACGTATGAATGATCAGTGTACGCAAAAGAGAAAGTATACTGGTATCAATGATTAATATACCCGTTGATAAGCTGGGAAATCCTGAATAACACTTCTCACAATGAAAAGGATGACTTTCGAGAAAAAAAAAACTTAAGACCGTGACGGCTTTTTTTCACTCCAGACAGTGAATGGAGCGTGAAGAAACAGAAAGAATATTACGAAATGGCAGTTTCCATAAAATCCCAATTTTTTTACACCACCAGGCAGAGCGTATTCCACGGAGTTGAGTGGCACTAATAATTACGAACGAATAGCGACGAAGCAAGTCACACAAATTTCGGAGTCGATTACGCGCGGGAAAAAAATCACGGAATAATTCATCGAGGCAATCATTATGGGAGGTCCAATTGAAAAACACATATCACTCCCATAGCTCGAATACCGCGATGCGTCCATTATATGGAAATCGGGGATGGATGGAAACAATCATCGCTCAGTCCTTTTCCGGAACTTAGTAAGCATCCGAATAAAAAAGGAATTTCCATCGAAAAGAGGCGGGAGTGTGCGGGAAATCACCTCGACAGCCGCTGTCAGAGGAAGAGGGCAGTGAATTCCCGAAGGCAAATATAGCTTGCGCCTCGTCCTCGACGTGGAACAAAGGGAAAAATTGACACGAACACGCCAACAGTATCCACGCACGAATGAGGGAAAAACGGTATCGTTTCACGAAGACGTAACATCATCTAGGCGGGTGAGTGCTGAGAAAAAACTAAGCCGGCACCCAGGTCCCCAATGCTTGGTCCAACAATATAATACTCCTTATCTATTTCCAGGGAGGGGGAGGGCACTTAAACGGACGTTTTCGTAATTACCCAGGAAGCGGGGAGCGAGGAGGTGGAGGCTGTCAGTTGTGGCAGGAGAGGGGTGGTGGGAGATGGTTATCTCGGTCCTTTACCGTATCACACGGCTCTGCCTTGCCCCACAGTCTGCCTTGCCCCACGGCGTAGCGCGCACTCTTGTCGGGAGGCGGTTCGGTCGGCACGGACACTCCGGGGCGGCATCCGTCGAGGCTTCCCCGTTGGGCGCAACCGGAGCTCGGGAGGCTCTCGAGTCGACGACCCGCGCGCTGCTGCTGCTCGAGGAAGCCGCAGGCGGTTTCTCGGGCCGTCCAGTTCCACGGGCGGAGTCCGCGAGTCGAGTGAGCCAGACAGTCGGGGAGAGAGCGTGCAGACGACCGCCGCCCCACCACAACTCCCCGTGTGGGGGGCCACCCCTCCAACCACAGGTAAGACACGTGACCACCGAGGCTCACCTCCTCCTCCGCCGCATTCACGATTCCGAAACAGCTGTGTGGCGCTCTCCGGTTATTTCTTCCGACCGGGGTGTTTCGGCACCCGGGTCCCTAACCCCCCCCCTGGCCACACCTGTCGCACTTCGGGTGAGGGGGAGGGAGGAGTAGGCGGGGGGGGGGGGAGCAGTAGGCGAGGGGGACCCTGGAAGTTGAAGGGGTTGGGTGGGCGGCTCGCGACGTCTCCGGATCGCTTCAACGGTTCTTCGACGTTCGTCTCGCGTCAACGGTGTGGACTCTCCAAGGGGGGAAGCACCACCTCCCTCCCCCTCTCTTCTCAATCCCCCCACGGGACCCTGACCCAATCCGAGGCCGTGAGCTCGACATCGAAGGAAGTACATCTTTACGAACGTTCCAAACTTCCTCATTTTTGTAATAATGTCTCTCGGGAGCGCAGGGAGACATTGTTACAAAAAATGGAAAATGGCTTCTATATTTTGGCAAATATCTCGAAAAGTAGAGTAATTTTCGCCCGCATTTCTTTATCCGCGCTACATCCAAGAGAAAAGATTTCATCATTGATAATGAGTATGTGAGCTTAAAGCAACGTCATTAATTCAAAGAATACAATGGATAAGTAGGCACCTACGTGAGGACCGCGCTTAGTTGGTGTACTATTATTGAGGGAACCGAGAAGATTTGCAAACATAAACAGTTGTCTGTGATAAAAGAGCAAATGGAGATAGGAAGCGGTATACTAAGAGAATTACGAGTGAAAGGGGTCTAAGAGAGCATTAGAAATCCTAGGATCAGACAACAACGGAGCGATAGATGTATGAAAGGAAATGGAAGTATCCAATCAAATTGAAAGAAAAAAGTGGGGCCAGTTTCAAAGGTATGACACAAAGTTTACATCGCCTACCACCACGAGGGGTGGCGTGAATGATACCCATGTGAGTGCAGTGACGACAGATTACCGCCCATACTTAAGGTTTAATTGGATTAATTTATATCCGGAAGCGTTGCTAAAAGCGAAAATTAAACATCACTTACACAGATTAACCGTAAAATACTGGGTTGAGCTATTGCTGCACCCGTATTGTAGAACCTCAAACTGCCACGTGCATTAACGTTCATAACTTTATGTAGTAATCCTCCGTAATTTCTTTTCTAAAATTCAAGGCTATGAATAATAGAACAACAGTTACCAGGGGCTCTGACTGCAGTGCGTAAATTGACACTATATAATTTTGGAAACTATTGAATCTAATGGAAGTAGTAGCGACAGTGAACAAAATATCGATTGAGAAATCACTCTATTTAGTTGTTCATAAGCTACGTAAAAGTAATGTTGGTGCCTAGGTTTCCACGGCGTCGATCAGTTGTCGTCAGCATGACTTCCAGTTTTTCCACCGCTTTCGTTATCTTGGTTGACAACAGTTTCGCTGACATTCCAGTCAGCGTCTTCAGGTCGAAGGTGAGGGACAGTGGTTTTTGGACGCCTTTTATAATTCTGTCTTGTTGCTTCTCACAATCACAGAGAAGCAAAAAGACAGACTTATAAAACGCAGCAAAAAAACTGCTGTCCCTCACCGTCGACCTGAAGACGCTGACTGTAATGCCAGCGAAACTGCTGTCAACCAAGTTAACAAAATTGGTGTAAAACCCGGAAGCCATGCAGATAGGCCTGTGCGATTATTCGATTAATTGAATCGTCGATTCAATTATTTTTACAATTGATCGATTATTTCAGCACGCCGATGTCGATTGCGGTAATTGACTCGATTGTCAATTTTTTTCAAGTGTCAATTGTTGTTCAATTGTCAATTATTATTCAATTCACAATTGTTGTATAGTAATCGATTAATTTACGATTATTTAATCTCTATAGATTGCAAATTGCACGTTTTAACTTGTTCACTTTTGCTCGACGCTGGCAGATGGCCGACGCTGCTGATGCTTGCCAGAGTCCTCTGTATGGCCGTTCTCAACACTACTCCCTCATAGGGTATTAGTGTATTCTATCTAGGGTATTAGTATCAACTATGTAGTGTATTATCGGCAATCCAGAGGACTCTGATGCTTGCTGCTCGCTCTCGCTCGGCGCTCGGCTAGGGGTGATCAGGATGGAGCAGGCCTCGGCCAGGCTCGGGCTTGCCCTCCTGCTACCGCAGAGGAGATCTTCAGGGAGGAAATGGCTAGGTTCAGGGGCATTCCAAACGTGAGGATGGAGGTCATCGTGGTGGCGGGGAGAGGGGGCCACCACCTACCCCTCCCCCTCCAGAGGTTAGCAAGAAGATATCTAGCTATCCCGACTATAACTAGCACTTCACCCGAGAGTTTGTTCAGTATCGGCGGGAAAATTGTCATCAACACACTCGTGCCTGTCGGATGAACACGCTGAGGATCTCTTCCGCCTGTCTTAAAAAAGCGATGTTTCTTTAGTGAATTAATAAAAGCTAACTGATTGAATTATTTTGTTGTTTTTCAAATAAGTTATTTCATTCTTCTCCTTGCCAAAGAAAAGTGTTTCAAAAGCACGATCCAATTGAGTCCTGTCAATTAATTGGTCGATAAAAATTAATTGAGCAACGGCAATTAATTGACACCCATTTTTATGTCAATTAATTGGATAACTTCAATTACTTGGCCTTTTTCAATTAATTTAATGACTTCAATTAATTGTAATTTCTTCAATTCAATTGAATTGAATCGACCACATTTTCAATTATTCTTATAATTGATCGATATCAATTTTTTTCGATAATCGAACAGGCCTACGTGCAGATGCCAACGTAAAATTAATAATACACGACTATAATGACCTTCATTCGGATGAATATTGACAACTGAAATTTTCAGTTCATAATTGATTTAATTCCAAAGAGTCCCACATTGCACTAATTCAAAAATATTTTTTAAATCCTGGTTTCTCACTAAAAACGTTTACGAATATTATTTGAAAGCGAGGAAGCCACGCTATTTATATAATTATTTTTTCAGAAATATGGGCGCCCGAAGGCATTTGGACATGGGGTAGCTAAATAGGTGATTCTACTCAAATAAATAAGGATAAGTGAATTAAAGTGGTTACTGCGAGAGCTTTCTATGTTTTATCATCAAAGAAAACGTCATCAGAGTGGAAGTAGATAGGTTTCTCAAAATATTTATTATCGCTCCCAGATGAAACCAATGAATTGGCTGCTTTTTTCGAGAAACCAGTGAGGAAAGAGGCATCTTAGATGTCCAGGCTTTGATACTTAATACATCGTAATCCTCTATAACCGATAGATATAAGATTATCAAAGATAATCCTAAAAATACAGGCTTTTAAGGAAAAATACTTTATATTCATGCTACGGTGGGCATCGCTCACATACGGATATTGATCGTATTTTTAAAAACTAAAAGCTCTACAATTTAGCTCATACGGTGCTGGCCTTGATTAGAAGGTATAATATCCCTTTATTTCCCTCATTTTGTAAAAATAAGCACCACGTTTCGCATTCATGAGAAACCTAAACGTGAAACGTGATCATCATAAGTGACTTCGCAACATTTCAGAGTTGTTCGAGGGTCAAAAAACTGTATACGCGGAATTATTCGGTGGAAAACAAGAATAAACACTTTAAAATGACTGATTACGCCCAATAATGCGTGTTTATATATCCATGATAAGGCCACTCGTTTTTCCAACTCATTTGAATTTTTTTGAATGCTTTCGATACTTAAATTATGGGTCGGAAGTTAAATAAGAGCTATGATATCGTTATCTTGCACGATACTATAAGTCAGCAGAGACACCGTATTTGTTAAAATAATAACAACTAATAGTATCAATCCCATTTTATTCAGGATTGGTAGCCATAATGACGCTATTAAGAAATTAGGAAATGTCTCCATCCCTGTCTAGTTATGATGCCGAGTAAATATAGACGACTTGCATTTCACGGATGATGATAAGCTCCATAGGATTACGGTTATTGCGGCAGAAAAAGCCCTTGTACCGAATTTTGAAACATCCCTCATAAAGGACTCCTGTATAGTTATGCGGTTGACGATGGTGGAGGGGTGGTCCAAAACACTACAGAAAAACACATGCTTACTTTTGTTCGCACCGAATCGGTAAGACACGTATCACGCCCAGTATCCGCGCACGAGAAACATGGAAACAAGTCAAGTTTATAAAAGCGGGTGTGGAATTTACTCCAGAAACGTTGAATGGCAGAAAAGGAGCAAAATATATAAAAGGGTAACAATGGAAATAACGCCTCATCGGCATAAGGAAACTGCCAATAGCCACACGCATAAAACAATTGGATGCCAGTACCAATCGGGTAACCAGATAGCCGGGTTACCGGGCCCGGCTACCGTAGCTGACGATATAGGAATATAATAATTATAATTTGATACGAGGAGCTTGTTAAAAAGTAAAAAAAATAATGTAGGTACACCTCGGTTATCGAAAGTGATTGGTGACGAAAATTATTTCGTTAAAGCGAAATTTCAGGACTTGGAGCGGCTTGCGAAGCCTTCTCCCTATGTTTAGTAATTATGCGCATATGTAGATGAAGGAAGAGAATAATCGGCCAGCCACATGGCGAATAAACGAAACTGCAACCATATAAATGCGAAATCTGCCATGCTGAGTGGATAGGCCGATATAGTGCACCGAAAACAGTGGTATTAAGTACCTCATGATTTTTTTCAGTACCATAATACTTCATCAACACATAAGTGAACGTGAAACGGTATACAAAAAACAGCATTTTGCGTTAATTCAATGCACAAATTTCGCATAATAGCTCTACAAGGTGGTTATTTTATATGAAAAAATAGACAGTCTTTTCTTTCGAGCACCCAGACGCTATTTACGTTCTTCTATTATACAGCCCCGCTACACAGATGCTCTCCATGTTATCACTGGGAGAATTATTGCCAGAGGGAGATAGCCAACGTGAAGCCAATGGTGAGAGGAAAGAGCTGCCATCCAAAAGTGCGGCCACCGCTCCCGGGCACCAAAGTTGGCGCTGACGATTTCTAACGCACATTTCGTGAGTACCACTGCCAATTAGCGACTAATCCATGGTTAAAAAGACGGCGCTTTCCTTGGAGTTTGTGTTTCAGCTACAAGGCATCTAGGGAAACTCATGTCTTTGGGTAACCTCGCGATGCCTGCGACATTTGGATCACGAATCCTATGCCACGTGTGACTATGCCACGAACCTGGCATGTGTGTCTGGAATGTGAACCATGTGAATGTGAATTCATGTGGAATGTGAATTCATGTGGAATCTAACTGTGGCACGAATTCTATGCCACCCTCTAATTATAACACAATATTTTTGTAATGTCATCGATAATTACAATATTTTTCCATAATCGTCTACATTCACGAAATTGTCCATTGAATTTGAAACTAAAATTAAACAAGCGGTTTATAATTTCACTATCGACTCCACATGCACATAATGCAATTTCGAAAGCCATTAGGCCATTTTTATAACTATTAATACATAAGATTCTTCGACCTAGACGCCTCCTGTAACGGAGGAGAAATTGCTGTCATCTAAACGCTGGCGCCCGCGATTGAACCTGAAAACATTGGATCCAGCTCTTCAAGCCGATGCGAAAGCCTTCGCTCCAATGTTAAAGATATTTAATTTAAGTAATTACAACAAATCCATCCTTTTTCATTATGTACAACCCACTAGACGACAGAGTAATTACCCGAGATGATAAGGGATGGGATTTGAGTCATTTTTAAACTTAAAAATGATAGGGTTCGGATTTATTGTTCTTGTCGAATCAGCACATAGGTCGGCAGATATCCATCCCGATCTTTGTACGCAGCTACATTAGATGAGGAAGCGTTTCATACAATGGGTATTCCTGCCAAATTCACCGTGCTTGATGTTTTGCAAAACTGACAGCAAAATATAGGCTATAACATGTTAGATCGTCTACAAATAACATAAGTATATCCAGTATTTAATTATGAACGAAATTGAAGACGAGATGTATGTGTGAATTAGTTGAAGAATCACTTATGTTAAACACTTGAATAAATCTACAGTCTGTATCATGTGATGCTGTTTACTTTGAAATTTTGGGTATTTTTTATTTCATGACAGAAATATTTACACATAGAAAGCAAAAAGTGAAAAAGAGCAGGCTTAGTGCTCTTAAATTAAGAGATACAGAACTGAATGTCGAACTGATCTATAAAAATTCGTGGATTTTTGCGTCGGCATGATCTATATGTCCCGGAGTGAATAGAAGCATAGCTTGCTTTATAGGTCAAGAAGTTATCCTACAGCGCAAAATTAGATCAATGTTCCCGTACCTTGGGGACAAGCAATGGTGAATAGTAATTGAGCATTCACAAACTTGTTAAATTTATTTTAAGAATACAAGAGCGCCGAAATTAGGGGAAATTATGCCATGCTAAATTTAAGGCAAATCGTTAACTTTAAATTGTTACAGTGATTACAAATAATCACGTTGTGATTAGTTACGGACATATACTACCCTCTATAGTTACAATGATGAGGAAATGAAGATCTTCTGATTCTGAACTGCAACATGAACATGTAAAACCAACTTCATTTCGATGTTTATTCCTGCATCTTTCGCTTTCACGCAGAGACACCATTCAGGCCACATTAATTATAAATTTGTTTCCCAATAAAGAAAGCACATTTAGTTGCTGCGTGTCCATACTGGACCTAGCCAACTTGGTTCTCCAAAAAACCAATCATTTGCATATGATTTTTATAAATTATAATAAAATATATTCAGTTGCACCTCTTCCCTATGCATTCACAAAATATGAAGTTCGACGTATCTGTTCAAAGCTTAGAAACTTCAACGCGAGCCGTCCGCTCAGAGGAGACGCATGAATGAGCGAAATTCACAATGGCACAAATATTCGCCCGAGCATTTGTGCCGAGCATTTGTGGCTTAATCTCGAGGAAAGTGTTAACTCGACATGGCGAGAAGGACAGTCTCCTTGCTCCTTTCCGCAGAAGAACTCCTCGAGTTAGACGCCGAATCGCAGCGAAATTTTCGTCCATCGGTAGTTTCTTCGATTCGAGGTAAATGGTTTGAGCGAGGGAACAAATGCTGACCATTGGAGACGGACATGAAGACCACTCCACGCCGGGTTTCACTCTTTGAGGCGTTCTCTCGAACGAAAATAACCATTAGCCATTGATCGCCCCTCCCCGCCCTTTGCTTCACATTCTCTCTCCTCACGAGCCTCGCGGCCATTCGAGAACAATCCCAACCCTGTATTATTCGCGTACTTGATCATTCAGATGTGAACAAATGTTACGTTTCAATGGGGGCAAGACTTACTTTCCTGGCTCGCCTCCCAATAGGAAAGCCATCAACTGAATTGCACAGAGGCGGCCAATCTCTGACACTTTTCCCATATTGTGTTACCCGTTTCAGGCGTGGATGAAAGAGTTAGTTCAGATGCTCGTGCATTATCTGCCCTGTACATTTTTGACCCTACGTTTTCACGAGGTGACATTCCAAGGATGGAGACCTGGATGTGCGTTCACTGTGCCTATATTCCCCTGCAATAATTACAGGATGTGTATTCATCAGACCTGCCCGAGAAAGACGAGCTTGATATAATTAAAGTATATTAGAAGTCACCATTAGTTGAAGATAGTTATTTCTTTGGTAATGAAAATGTGAATCCTCTCAATAAAGCTTTGCACATTTCACAAAAAAGTCAACGGTCTTAGGTAAGAGTAAGTGGAAATATACTATTTTGTGTTCAAGTACAAAGTGCCAGTAATTGCCTTCTCAGTTTTTATTGAACGACCAGTTTTGAAGTGTCTTCTGCTGGTGAAGTCAATACATAACACTACGCCATCGAAACGCTTTTTCAGGTAAAAACTAAGTAAAATATCACAAACATTTTTACTTTAAGTTACAATAAAAACTGCCTAAAATATTTTGACTCAAAGAAAAAATATTTGTGATATTCCACTCAGTTTTTATCTGAAAAAGCGTTTCGATGCCATAGTGTAATCTCTTAACTTTCTGTCACACGTTTTTCGGCATTGTATCTGCAAAATAAGTGCAGCGTTGATACCCATGTGACAGAACTATAAAGATACGGAAATAATTTATAATACACCAACTGTGACTAATCCTTTTAACAGCGACGTCTTTTTCTAGATACTGAGCGGAGTCCAGAAAAATGAGGTATCCCATAATTTTGTTTGTATTGTATGAAGATACTGTACGCTTAAGCCAATTAAGAGAAAAATTAAGACGCCAAAAATGCAGACTGGTTGAAGAATTTATCTTTTAATGAATAATTGAAGGTGCCGGGGTAAGATAGTGCAACGCTACATTTTTATAATTTTGAAATAAAATAGGTAATTAAGCTTGTATAAATATGTAAATCATGTTTATAAGAGTTGCTTAATCCAAAATGTTTTGCATTTGACCAAAAGAATAGGTATACTGTAAATTGTAAGGAAATTTCAATTTCATTATTTAACTTTCCCAATGATATTGTAAAGAACGCATTAACATATAAATGACAGTTTTCTCATTACATGTTTCCCCTACCCCTTCAATAATTACATCCCAAAGAGCCGACAGCAGCGCCATTTCTTCTGAAGTTAAGCTTTTTCACTTCAGTTATTGCAGTTATTTGCTAGTAACTCAAACAACGATATTGATAAGTGCCTTCATTTTATTTCCTCCCAATATTTAGAAAATATCGTTTCTCTAATCAACTTTTCGCGCGAATATTTTTTTACGAGGCAGAAACTTACTAATTTTTCACACAAATAAACTATTTTTTGCATCTAAGCACATCTAACATCTAACACAGATGGTTCATTTCATGAAAAAATGAGAAAAGATAAAAATTTTCAGACTTCATCAGGGATAGGATAAGTTTTTCATTACGTTGCACGAAAATGAGGAAAATTAGATTCATTCAACGGTGTCTACATGTGCGAGGGGTGTCACTTTTTAGAGCAATACAAATCATGGAAATTCACGCACCTCAACCTCTATCCCAAAGAGACCGAAACTTCACCGGAACCCGTAACACTCCCGGCTTCAGAAGAGAGAGAGAGAGAGAGTAATTGAATGACAAGACTTAAACAACTTAACCGAGAGACAATGGAGTCGGCCGAAGCACACACAATGATCCGCTAAAAAGCACCATGGTGGAGCTTACTCCTGTGCCGGCAACATATCTTGTTCTTCAACCAGCTCTCGAAGGGTGAGGTTGTGTCTACTGAGCGCTCCTGAAACCGGTTTCCTCTCTGACCGGCGGCGATCACCTATTTGACTCCTTCTCTGACCGGCAGCGGCACCGTACACCTAGATTTGTGCAGCAGTGAATTTAGTGTTTTATTTTTGAAATCGTATTTTGCGAAGTAGTGTTGTGAAGTGAAGTAGTGTTATTTTTGAAATCGCATTTTGTGAAGTAGTGTTGTGTAGTGAAGTAGTGTTGTGAAGCAGCCTGGTCCTGTAGCCGACGGTGTAACGGATAAGTAGTCACTGACCATCTTATTTTCTGAAATTCTTTTTTCCTTTATTCAAGTGTATTACTAATTTGTAGTGATTGCTTAGTTATAATTTGTCTTGCTTCAGTGGTTAAGTAGTGTTATAGAACTTAAAATTATTAGTAGTTCTAAAGTATTAGTATTGACTCTTAATAATTATTTGATCCTATACGTGCGTGCGTGTTCTAGCAACTGATCCATTGCATTTTTGCTCTTTATCCGTCTAACTACTTTGCTAGAAAGTACTTCTTACGCAACCTTGCGTATCGTACTTGATTCGCTTATACCCGCCTTATATATTTAGAGGACTTAGTGTAAATTCAAATCGTTTTAAGTGCTAAAGCCTGTAGAATAGTATGGCTGGCCCTAGTTCCTCTGTAGCGAGCCTCAAGAGCAAGGTGAAGAGCGACCTCCTCGAGGCACGTGTCGCCGAACTGGAGAGGTTAGTTACGGAGATACTCGCCCGGGTTACGGGTTGTGGGAGGGTTTCGGGCCCCGGTGGTTGTAGCGTTTCTTCCAGGACCTTGCACAGCACCAAGGTGGTGTCCCGGGCATGCTCGGGTGCGAAAGCAAGTGCGGCGGCCTTGGGGAAGACGGTGCAATCTTCGGGTCTGGGGATGACTCACAGCCTGAGGCCCGAGTGGGTGGTTGTGCCCCAAGGGCGGGGGGTGGTGGCACGACCGAGACGGGGAGTGGGGGATGCGGAGGCTAATCCCATCCCCGTTCGCAACAGCTTCGCGGTTTTGTCGGAGGACAATTCTGGGGGGCCAGTTAGCGAGGTCGTGAACGAACCCCCCGTTGCAAGGGACTCAACTTCGAACGGCAGCCGGGCTGTGAGGGCAGGAATAGTATTGTTAGGGAGTTCGAACGTTCGGCGGATTTTCCCCCAGTTGGAGAAGAGGGCAAGGAGAGACGGAGCGGACCAACGGGTCACCTCCTGGTGTACACCAGGGGGAATCGTACCCAATTCTACGGCGGTGGTAAAAGCGGCGGTGAAGTACACGGGCTGCTCTAGACTGCGGGTGGTGGCCCATGTTGGCACCAATGATGCTTCCGAGCGTAGAGCCGATGAGATCTTGGATTCCTTTAGGGATCTAAACTCGGAGGTGGAACGCGTTCGGAGGGGCACTGGTGTCGATCTGCGACTATCCATCTGCAGCATTGTTCCACGGACTGACTGCGGCCCTCGAGTTTGGGACAGGATTGCCTGGATCAACAAGAGGCTGTGGAAATTCTGTGCGAGCATTGGGGCAGAGTTCGTGGATCTTCGGCCGGTGCTTAGATCATGCCGGGCTCCCCTCAACTCGTCTGGGGTGCATTATTCCAAAGAGGCGTCCGAACGGGTGGCTCGTAGGATTTTTGAGCACTGTAGATATTTTTTAGACTAGAGGATAGGTCATATAGTGGGATTTTTAAATATTTAACCAAACGCAGCCTCCGAGGAAATCCGCATTGCGAAAATTTTCACACCCAAGTAAACTTAGGAGCGCTAAAGCCGGTAAATAGTGGCGATTTTCCCAAAACTCGTACTCCAGTTAAAGAAATTATATCAAATGTAATAAGCACTTCCAGTGAAATTCGCCCACCTAATACCCATAAGCGTGGAAAAGAACCAACCGACACTCAATCGACAAAATATGACATTAACTTTATAGTAGTTAATTGCCGTAGCGTTAAAAACAAGCGCGCTGAAATCGAGCATATATTTCAGGACGCAGACGTGGTCATAGGAACGGAGAGCTGGCTCACCGAGGATTTAAGCGACAGCGAAGTTTTTCCTCCAGGATATAAAATCTACAGATGCAATCGAAGCGATAGGGCAGGTGGCGGAGTTTTTCTAGCAGTTAAATCACATTTACATAGCACCGCCCACGAAATAACTGACAATGAAATAGAAAGCGTGTGGTGTACAATTAAACAACGAAACAAAAGGAGTATACATGTTTGCTCTTTCTATAGACCTCCAAACTCCAAAATTGATGTTATTTACCAATTAGATAATCAAATATCCGCATTTACTGTGAGAGACAGTAAAAGTGTAATAATTATTGGGGGAGATTTTAATCTGCCATCTATAAATTGGGATTCTTACACTGTAAAACCGAATTCTAGGAATAGGGAAATCAGCGAGATCTTACTCAACACACTTGCTAATCACTCACTTTCCCAAGTAGTTGACAAGCCTACGAGAGGAAATAAAGTATTAGACCTTTTTGCAGTAAGCCATCCTAAGTTGATAAAACAGCTCGATATTATTGACGGCATAAGTGATCACAGAGTAATTTTTGCCAGCTTAAAAATTGAAGTAGAGTCAGCTGTAAAACCGAAACGCAATATTTATTTATTTGATAAATGCAACTTCATCAAATTTGGCGAGATGCTTAATGATTCGTACACGGATTTCGTAGCTAAAACTGAGGATAAAAGCACTGATGAATCATGGAAATATTTCTTAAAAATTCTACGACGGGGAATCAACGAATATATTCCGCAAAAATTGAAATGCGACAGTAAAGAACCTCGCTGGTATAACAACGATGTTAGGAGGGACCTTAAGAGACAGAGAAAACAGTACAACTTGGTTAAAAAGTTCACTACGGTAGGTGACAAATCGAAGGAACTTGAAGCAAAAGAAAGTTACGCTGCGCAACGCTCAAAAACTAAGAAATCAATGCGTTCTGCATTGCTAAATTTTAAGAAAAAAGTACTTGGTGAATTACTCGAAGAAAATCCGAAATCTTTTTGGTCACATGCGAGAGAGCTTCAGGGAAAATCTTCAACCGTAGATTCGTTATTTGATAAAGATGTCAAACTTGTCACCGAAAATATTGACAAAGCTAACACGTTAAATTCCCACTTCAAAAGTGTATTCACCACAGACGATACTGCATGTAATTTTGAAATACAATTCACTGAGGAACCGATGAAAGAAATCACTATTCAACGTGTTGGGATAACTAAACAGCTGCAGTCGATAAAAAATAGTAAATCTCCGGGTCCAGAGGGAATACCCGCGAGTGTCCTCAAGGAGTTGGCGCCACAGATCGCACCGTTCTTAGACATAATATTCAAGAAGTCATTGTCTGAAGGAAAGATACCATTAGACTGGAAAATTGCAAACGTTACACCGATATTCAAAAAGGGAAACAGACACGACCCAGGGAACTATCGACCAATTTCGTTAACGTCGATTATAGGCAAGATACTCGAACACATCGTCGTTAGCAATATCATGACGTTCCTGGACAGCCGTAACGTCCTCCATGGCTGTCAGCACGGCTTCCGGAAAGGTAGATCATGTGAAACACAACTCGCGCTCTTTCTTCATGACGTTCTCAAATCTGGTGAATCGAAAAGACAAGTTGACGCATTATTTCTAGATTTTAAGAAAGCTTTCGACACGGTACCTCATAACAAACTTTTATACAAATTACAGTCATGCGGCCTAAACGAAACAGTAGTAAACTGGATACGCGACTTTCTGAGTGATCGTAAGCAAAAGGTAGTTCTTGACGGAATTAGCTCTGATGTCGTTAAAGTGACATCAGGTGTCCCGCAAGGAAGCGTGATCGGACCCCTTTTGTTTATTATATACATAAATGATCTATGCTCTCGAATTAGCAGTAAAATACGTTTATTTGCCGACGACGCTGTCATCTATCGTGAAATTAGTGATCACTCTGACTTTGAAACCTTATCATCGGATTTAAACAACGTTCATGAGTGGAGCCAAGAGTGGGGACTCGAACTTAATCTAAGCAAATGCACGGCGGTACAATTCTTGCGGAGGTCGTCCAACTAGTCCCATGTATATGCTGTGGATGGTGTTATCATAAAGGCGACAGATGAAGTGAAGTATCTAGGAGTTACGATAACTTCAGACCTATCGTGGGGAGTACATATAAGAAATATTTGTGGCAGAGCTCTGAAGAAGCTAGGATTCGTCAAGCGTATTGTGGGAAGATTTTCGGATGAAAAAGTAAAAGAGAGGTGCTATTTCGCACTCGTCCGGCCACACCTTGAATATAAAGCGAGCATATGGGATCCGGTGCAGAAAGACTTAGTCCGGGAACTTAATAAAATACAAAGGAAAGCTGCGCGATTCGTCAAAATCAGCTACGGGCGTACTGACAGCGTTACACAGATGTTAAAAGAATTAGGCTGGGAACCGCTAGAGACTCGGAGGCTACGCGCTAGGCTTAGATTGCTTGAACAATTGAGAATAAATATCTTTCAGAGCGACACGGAGAACATCATATTAGAACCCCACTATATTTCCAGGTCCGACAGAAACGATAAATTAAGAGAGATATTTTGCCGAACGGATAGGTATGGGAATTCGTTTTTCCCCCGAACAATAAGGGACTATAATAAATGCTAGGCGTAATTTCATTAGAGCGTTTCCTTTTTATCTTTAAACGGCTGGTGTCCTAACACCCCCCGCCACACGCCTATTCAGGCGGCTTGCAGGGTAATATGTAGATGTAGATGTAGATATCTCGGTCAGAGGAGAAAATAAATCACTAACTAGCTAAGAAGATAACAGACGCTGGGAGAATTCAACTAAGATTGCCAAAATAATGAAAAATTTTATATTCTAGAAAAACTAGAGGCCAAGTGAAAATTGGACTGATTTTCTGCTGGGAATAACGATTATATTCAATTAATATACAACAATGGTTTCATGACAATGGCTAATCTTTCGCAGTTAGCATAAAGTACTTTTTATAAGTGGAATTTTGAAAATACATTGTTTAAAAATGAGGAGAATAACTGACTTACGCTCCGATCAGCAGGGAAAAATGTAAACATTTCTTTCTACTTGAGAGGGCAAATACTTCCTCGATACGCAGGGTATCCCGAAGAGTATGAAATAACGCCAGAAGTATTTCAACGTGTTACTTCATTTTGAATAAAAAGGTTAAACTTTGCATTTTCCACATTAGATTTTTATTCAAAATGAATAGCAAGTTCCATAAAGTTACGCCGGAAACCACCAAATTTAGTGTTACTTCATGGTTTTCCTGAGTGCCATCTTGAGCTATTATTCAAGTTTTCCTCCACAAGTATCCACTCGCACGATTCTTCGCTTGGTATTAAGTGATGCCGGCTGCGAGGCCTCTCCCACCGGTATATTTCGCATCTCATGCACAATATTGATCTGCAAGATGAGGGACCTGAAGTGTGCGTAAACATACGCACATGAGCATATTACTACGGCCTAGACAGAAAAGAGTTGCGACATAAAATCGGTTTATGCGCAATAACCATAAAACAGAGACTTCGCGCAGACATTACGATTATTCCATCACCTGATTCCGAAAAAAGATGTAACTCTATAAAATCTTTCATTTTATGATATTGATATCTTGGTACAAGAACCCAAAGAAATTAACAAACACATTTGGTGGCCATACCCCTCCTGCGTGAGAGAACTAACTCACCGCTTTCATTGTCCGTCGACAGCAGCGTGGAATTAACGTCGCCGTCTGAAGGCTTTTACCACCGGGTTTCCTTTACGTCCCCACCCTTACTTTACACCTGCAGTTCCTTGCCTTCTCTCCCCACTGACTTTTCTAGCCTTCTGATTTGCTTTTCCATTTCCCTGCGTTCGGCTACCTATTTCCCATCGCACCTCTCCTAGCTTACACATAATGCCTCTTTACCTTGAGCAAACACCAATTTCGCAACAGTGTGTTTTTCCTCGCAATGAATGAAAAAGATACCTCCATTCAAATCATACACACCTATAGAGCTTAATACAAAAAATGTAAAATGGCCTTCGTTTTTTTCAGAGACTGGCGTGACAGGAAAAGACACCTGTGGCTAAAAGGTGGCAATATTTGGTAAGTAATCAGGTAGTCCTGATAATTGTAAACATTTAACTTGGCACCCTTCTCCCAAAAATCAGCCATGTGATTTCAAATATGGGTTTATATTCCATTAGAGAAATTATAGAGTGTGCCTTATGTTTCGTCGCAGAACCGTAAACGAAACTTTAATGAAAGCTATACTTACTTAATGGGCGCATGTTTACAACGCATACTGTCCCACCATCTAAAACCTGGTGAAACAAGATTCATAGTAATGTACCATAATATGCCTGAATCTGGAGACTAGTGCGTGGAAGAATATTTTGAGGACTGAACTTACATTTCCTCCATCTGGGACGACGTTTAAGATTTGCTACAACATTGGCGCACATATTCGCCACTTCCCTCACCATGAGTTCATCCCCGGAATATATGTGCATCTGGTTTCACGGAGGAGACTCAAAAGGAGGCGCAGATCACTGTTCTCTTGGCACGCCTCCATTCACCATCCGTTCCCATCTGCAAACCAATTCCCGCTTGTCATCTTGGTAGGCCTGGAAAAAGATAAACAGAAAAACTATATTTGGAAACAACCCTCAGCCAAACTGCGTCGAATTAAATCAGACGCCAATACAATACTGAATAAATACAATATTTTTTACCGCGGTTATCTCTTAGCTAATTATTTTCAATGAGCACATCTCGGCAAGCATATCTGTAGAGATGCGTCATACCATGGAGGAATTCTTCACTTAGTGAAATATTTGGAATTCAATGTTATCACCCCAAAATATCTAATAGTTACGTTCCTACATCCGCTAGCGAGTGAGCACGGCCGCAACCAATTTTAAAGAACTTCAATCGTTCAAAATAAAGAGAGAAAAAATATGAGGCCAGATAGCACGACATTCACCGTAATATCAAATCTGTACTGTGAAGTCACATATTACAGAGGTAATCTTCGTGGGTTCTTGCGAGTATAAGAAACTCCATGCGTGTCAACTGAAGTGTTGCCCCGCTCAATGACAATGCGACAGCTCCGTGGTTTGTTCCCTTACGTATGCAATCAACGGCCCAGTTTTTTATATCTGGTTAAATATTGTCTTGGCATGACTGATGATATTCGTTCTCTCCCAAGTCGATAGATTTAACTAAATAGGGTACTGATATAATTTATAAATTTCACACACAGTTTACATCACATTAAAATAAATGCTATATCATCAAACGATTAAAATTAACACTGGCATGTTTATCTCACGCTATTTCTGCATACAGAATGAGAAAATTGGAACTGTAGCAGCATTTCTATCATCGGAAGACAATATCTGGAAAGGCCTTCTTATTTTTCTTCGCTCTCTGTTAAGTATTTCAAAGTTTGATCTAAAAAAACCCGCAAGAAAATAAAAATATTCCATAATTATCAGCTTTGCTTTCCTGAATATTTTACGTTTATGGCTGAAGTATTGTAACCGTAACCCAATCCCGAATTAAATTTCGCCAAATTTAAAGTCATCTCGTGCAAATGACCCTTGCCGTCGACGCACCAAATAACCTAATTCTACAAATATTTAATTCATCTCATCCTTTCATAATGTTGAACAAGTATTATTCTTTGAAAACAGGAGAAATTTGATAATTAACGCCCTCTGAAGGCAAAAATTATAACTAAAATTTTAAGAGCTCCAAACGTTATGTAAACCAGAGAAGTAAAAGTCATCGGTAGTTTCCTTTTCTTTTTAAATTAGAACTAATAAAACGCATAGGATAACTTGGTTGCGAGCCATTTCGTCGAAAGAAACTCGTGAATAAATTTCCAAGAGAGAAGTCTAATTGCGGAACGAAAGTACACGCAAGCAAAAATAAATTGGGTTCGTTTTGTTTGCGAGTGGCAGTGAGTGAAAATAAAAGCGTGTTAAAAATGCTCCTTATAGGACTGCCCGAGTGAAAACGCTTAATTCGGCCTAGAGGTAAGGAAGCCTCCTCCCCCCCCCCTACCCCCCCCCCCCCCCCCGCCCCCACTACCCTCTTCACTTTGCTAAGCGGAGCACTTTGCTTTTGTGTCCTTTTCCTTGAGGGGACAACTGGGCGAGATTTAAAACGACTCCAAAGGGAGTGAACTTAGAGGCGCTATCTGGCGAGAACCTAAATAAAACCTTTTTACGGAAGAGAGGCGAGCAAGGCACCCTTCAGTCCGACGAAGCGGCCTTCTCCCGTGTTTGAAATCGCGAAGGCATTTCCTAAAGGCCGACCGCGGTGAAATACTTTTCTTTCAGAAATGGGTTATCGATTCGCCGTGTCGTGACTCATTCGGAGGGTCGCCTTGGCAACCGCGGGAGACTCGAAATGTGCACGCTACACTTATCGCGATATGGTTTGTTTAGCTGTATAAATATTTCCCCATGTTGATTCCACGATGTTGCACCTACTGCTTGTATCTGATACCACTCTATTGGAAATCATTACGATATCCTCTCCTCAAATAATCCCTTTAACTCTACAAAGTCGGCGACCACTTTGCGCATTATGCCAATTTGGGGCGCCGATTTTCCGAAACAATTTCCGACGTATATCCGCCTTAAACTCTACGTTTATCAAAGGGTTCCATCAATTCGGAAAACGCGATCCTGTCAATCCCGGACTTCTATCGTACCCAGGCGCCGCCGTCTCAATAATTCCAAAGGGCGAACACCGAAAAGACGGGACGGGAAATGAATGACTTGAGCGAAAGCACGGGCGGCGAGGCATTAATTCATCAATATCTGTGTTGTACCCCGCGAACCGTCACAAAGGGATGTTGCACGGGCTCATAGAACTCGCCATATTTCCGCTGATAACACAACAAATGAGTCCTTTGAATATGCAATTGTGTTGAACTTAAATTCATTTTTTATCAACCATCAATAGTTTTCCTGAACATAGATGGCACAGATGTGGTCTAATAAGTAAATTTTAGAAATGCAGCACTTTTATTTTCCTCTAGCATGACTAAATCAGATTCATCGTCCATCGTGCCTCACGAAAAAGGAGCATTCAATCCAGATGGATTGCCATGCCTAGCCTAGACAAGGGGCTGAATTTCCCGAGCACCAGAGCCCATGTAACTGAATGCCAAAACGAGAATAGTTATTTTGCACCTATGCAGCACCCTGCGAGCCATATTTAGGTGGTATGGCAGTGCTTGTTAGGACACACATAAATGCTATGTTAATTAAATCTGCATTAAAAGTTTTCAGTTCTCTGCCGTTAGTATTGTATTGCCACACATTGCTAAGGAAAAAAGAGGACTTAAAATTCGCCGGTACCTTATTTTACCTAAGCTGTGTGATTTGCTAATTTAGAGAATGAACGTAATGATCTTGTAAATATTGAGGTAAGTCCGGGTCCTCTTTACCTTTATATTAGTCAAACTCTCGCAGTGAGTGCTCTTTTTGTGTTTCGAGGGACTGCCACCACACCTTACCCAAGAATCCAGTTACATTTGCTTATTCTTTGCCCAGTTTTTTTTCACAAACCTGGTGGAACATCTTTGAAATTTATCGAATTCTCTTTCCCAGATGGGTCACGAGTACCTAATGCATTTTCTAAGTGAGGCCATGATAATATAAAATAACATGTCCTCTTGACTCTTTCATCACATTTTCCAACAACCAGCCAAATAAATTGAATTTATTTTCAAGGCTAACCCGCGAACTCTTCTGAAGTATGCGCCCTAGAAGAAGTTCTTGAGGCGATATGGATTCCTATGTACTTGTTCTGAATCTTTTCAGATTATTTCGTGGATTCTGTATGCCGATATTTTCTGCCTAGATTAAGAATAAGAAGTATATGTATTCAGTATGCAGCAAAAAGTTCAACCGTGTTCATTAATTATGGCAATTCTAAGCCTCAATCTTAATACCATTACGAAGTGTTTCCGAACACTTTTGGGTTCAATGCCACCTTCTATATGATATTCCCCTTTTTAACTCTGTCGCAGGGCATCTCCCGGGGCATAACATAAAACTGATAATAACAATGGAGCTTAAAATATGGCTTTGGAAAGGTGTGACTTGACCTCACTCGTCCATGCACCATACACTAATTTTACTACTACAACAATAATGAAATAAATAATAAATGGAAATAATTACTCATGTAAACTTAAAATGGATGGAAAACGAGATTAGGAAAATAATAATCTAAAAATTAAAAATAGCCACTCAGCTGAAAAGTGAATGGAGCGGGTAGCGGCAGCAAACCTATCTTCAGATTGATGACGGCTGGTAATAACAGGACTGCGGGCAAGACATTTATTTGAGATTTACCCATTGCTCGGTTTAAAGTAAGAAATATTTGGCAATTCTTTTCAGTACTGTACGAATGCTAAGAACAGTATAGCCCAATAACGCAAAAGTGATTTATCTACAATTAAAAAAAACATCATATCACCTTTTTGCCTATACGGTATCACCAAAGTATAGTCTAATATTAATGTTTAAGTGGGGATTTGTATCATTTATGTAAGTAAAGTAAAAGTGCGGATGATCTTACAAGTCTGGCCCGCTTAGCCTCTCATGTGTGACTGCAACCACTGAACGAGCGTTTCGCATGCGATACAAACGAAGGGGGCAAACTCGTCTGGTTGCTCAGCGGCTACGGCCATCGGGTTTTCAATCTCGCGTGGTCACCGTCGTTGCCGAGTAAAGCGGCGAGGTGACCCGGAGAGGGAGGGAGAGGGTCAACAGAGGAGGTCCTCGCATGCTATTGCGCCGGCGGCCACCAAGCCCCGGCCGCTCATTCAATATCATTAAGATGGTCGCGGAGATAGGCGGAGGGGAGCGATTAGTGCAGCAGCGGCCATCCGGGGTCGAGTGGCAGGAGGGTGTGGGGGGGGGGGGGGGATGCAGGAGGGGGGGGGGACGCTCACGGAAGCCTCGATGGCCGCTCCTTGATGGCCATACGTTTAAGTGTGGCCTCATGTCCCAGCGGTTATCCCGGTCGAGGGCGTGATATTTGCGAGTGTGTCAACAAGGCGAGGGGGGGGGCACCCACGCATCGGATACCTAACACATCGCACCCCACGCATCACGCGTCATTTAAAACCTTCGTGGCTATGGCTTGAACGTGGAGCATGGTGTTGATCTACGCCTCTAATACCTGCCAATATCGACGGAATTCACGAATTCGGAAGGACTTGGGAACTTAAATTTGTTCGAGTAAATTATTCATTCCCTGTCGCCGTAAATAAAGTTCATTGCAATAGGAAATTCGCGGCGCCTCCGTGAATTCCATCCAAACAACTTGGCTTACGCAGTGAATAAGCCTAAACTATATGATTGCGTTATTGATTTTGTATGTTTGAGCGAACGTTCTGGCCTATGTAAACTACATATCTGGCAGCGTACAGTCTTCAGAAAGTATATCACAGTTGTTCTGATTTATTTAAACTTGGGACTATAATAATTTCCTAATAAATCCAAAAGGCGCGTTTCAGAATGTCATTTGGATCAGTTCCAATACGTCGAACATGCTTTCTAATAAGCATGGGTCACCAAATACTGCCATAGAAATTGGGCATTATTTACCAATATCTGCAGCAAATCAAACAATAATAAAATCAAAACACCAAGATTATGCCATGCTGTGAATATTCAGCTGAATCACAAATCAATATAGAGATTTTTAACCACCCTCTAGGTAGTTCAAATAAATATACTCAAAGTGAAAAAGTACCTCAGTGAGCACAATAACGAATTCTACTCCTGCCGTGACATCAGTCCAAATTTGCTCGCTGCCAGTGATATGAAAGTCACTAAGTGATCAAGCAAAATTAGAGTTCAGTTAGAACGGTATTCGGAGAGGTGTTACGAGTGATTTCAGTGGTCCGTTAAAGAGTCACGAACGAGAAAAAGTCAACAAAAATAAAAGAGGAGCTATGCGTCAGTAGCTTTGCTAACTCAATTACCGCCAAGTACTTGAAATCAAACAAATCGATTCAAGGGGACCACAGCGTGAAATGAAAATACAGAAGTTCAAAACAATACAAAGAGCTGAATGGTAGGAAGACATGCCTGTTGATGCCGCTTTCGGGAAAATAACCGTTACATTGCATCAAGGGGAACAACGTGAATAAATGAGAGCTCCGCAGCCCTGAAGGAAATGCTTCAAATATTCAATCGATTCGGATCACATCGATCAATATTTTCCCATTCATATTTCATTTTAACTTCCATTCATATGTAAGGGCATGGCTATGGACTGTGGCCCCAAAATCGCAACGCCCTTAATACCGTAAGTAGCGTACAATCACTATATTTCATGTGCATGTAAATGTGATTCTTCAATTCCAATCCAATCATATAGTGGTCCTTGAAGATATTTTAAAACATTTGCCAGAATAACGGCAGAGGCGAGTGAGGTATCTTACATAAATATCATGAAAAATTGGCGAAGGTATATTTATGATTTTTTCAGGACTCTGTCAACAACGCATACAAGGGGAACGGTAAAAAGCAAGGTCTGAAAAGCCAAGATTGACATGGATGTAACTCTCTTTCTCTCATGAAATACGAGTTACATGAATGTAACTTCCCATTTACAGCAGTGGCCACCGTATAAACTGTATTTTCCTGTTTTATAAGTCTACATTTTACTGAAAAAAGTTGATATAAAATGTACAGCTACAAAACCTCTCCGGCAAATTAAATGTAAACCCAAGAAGGGAAAAATTAATTCGGTTTCACGGTCAGCATAAAAGATGCCCCTTCGAACTCGCAATGTAGCATCATGCGTTTAAAAACGTCACGCTTTAGCAATTAGACCAGTCAACAATAATGACTATCGATTATGTAAGGTTGACAAGTCATGACCCGTGGGTGTGACCTTCGAATTTCGATGCTCAGGGTCTGAATGGAATCCAGAAACGGAAATTGAGCTAATATAACTGCGTAATTGAGCTCGGTGATGTTTGCCGTGTCCAGTGACCATTCGAATTTTCAGTCTAATACTGGCGGTCAGGTATGGCAATAAGATTACATGAAAGCCATGGTCCTCCTGGGTATGTTTCATTTTATTATCCGAGGATTTAGGGTTCGCGGCTACAATTTTGGTCTCTCTAATATTAGCCCGGAGTATACAGTCCCCGATTGGTCACCTGATCCCACAAAGGCTGTACATCACCCAATTTTGAATTAGGCCACAGATGATTGTATTAACAACAGCAATAAAACTTTCGCGCATCCTTCACTGAGATTTAATAATAACTTGATTCGGGGACCGTGAAAGCAATCGCTAATGCTTACCAAATCAATCAGAGCATCCCGAAAAGGTATTTCTGGAAATACAATTATAGACTTAATACCCTCTTCCTGCTCGCAGCGTCTCACCCGAATGCTTCCATTCCCTTCACGATTTCTCTCATATATTTCTCAAATCATCTAACTCTCTTCAAACCATCTAAAATGGCTATCTTTTATCAACCTCATCCCAAATAGGCAATTAGATTTTAGGAATAGGCCCGGCGCATACCGTCCTAAGGCGATACTGCCAATAATTCTTGATATCGGCCAATACGATACTTATGACTATATTGGTATTTAAAAAGTTTGGGAAGAAGTGAAGTATCTTAGGTTTTCCGGGACAATTCGTAAGCCAATAGACCACCAAGGATCCTTGAATCCAAAGGTAATATTGCAATCAAGGGTGGAAGCCTTGTCTCCGGGGAGGAAAATAGACTGTTGACTCGTCAACTCGAAAAAGCATCTTTCTTTTTGATGTGAATGCGAATGAACAACATCTTATGGCTCGTTCTCGGTGTCATGTAAGGTTTGTGTACAACGACCAATATTTGTGTACTTTCGAGGGCCTCGTGTGCAAAAACTATAAAAATTACAGAATATATAAAACTATGGCTGGACAGCCCGTTTTGTCAACTACCGGAAACGGTTTGTCGCGAGCGGAGGGAGGGGGCTGCGAGGTGACGTCACAGTGCTGCGCGTGGGGGTCTAAATTTGGGCTTGGGCACGGTGCGCGCTCAGTTCAATTGTATCTCCGGAACGAAATGGTCGATTTTTGTGATCGAGGTGTCTACGGAAAGCTGAAAACGTGGGTTAGGGTTTAATAACACAAGAAATATAAAATTAACATTGGAAAATAGAAAATATTAGTTATCATCGACCCATTGTTCATAGGTTAGCCATTTGTACTAATGATTTAGATGAATAAATGTTATGTACCTGTAGCGTAATTTTCTTTCTTTCATTTGAACTTTCTTTCTGATAAACAAAAGAAAATAATCTCTCAATAACGAGAGTAACGTATGTAATTTCGCATTCACAATATAAAGATCCTACAGGGGTAATAAAAATACTTCCTGTATTTTTTTCCCTTACTGGTTGGAATTTAACTCAGTCGTTCTTCTAATTTTTTTTTAAATTGACGTCGATGCCTAATTACACGTTTAAAAAGTAATTGATGGATAAATTACATTTCAATTTATATTGTACAGCTATTATTATGATTTGGCCATAGGATTTCAACTATTATAATTTCAATTAATAATGCAATTCGTGAACATGAACAATAACGAAGACACGGTTGTCGGGGCTCAACAGACATTCAAGTGGAACGGGGAAAGGACGGTGCCGGAGTTGCCCGAATTTGCACGAGAGTTAAACCTCCCCCCGGAGTGAGTCACTGCCATTTCTTAAAACACGACCCAATTGTGGAGACGCGCTCCCTTGCATCCAATATTCATGGGCGTGCAGGAGCACTGGGCTCCTTCACATACTGTCACAGCCGGAGGAATCGGTGGAAGGGAGCGGCCGTGGTACACTGTAAGCATGTATTACCTTAGCCTAAATGTACACGTGAGAGGCTCACCGTTATTAAATAAAAATTGCTGTGAAAGGATTAAATATATAAACAATGTTTTCCTTTACATAACTGTTAAGTATTATTTTATCCGATGCGCTCGAAATATTTAAATTTCTTGTAAACAAATAACGCAAATAGCATATTTTCAGGCAATTAATAAATTTTGTATAAATTTCACTGTTAGCGACGTATATCATCCAAGTTTATATTTTAAATAGATGCGTCCTCGCTTGTTTTAAATCCCCTGCACGTGCGCAGCGTGGGGCCTGGACCTGAACCTAGGCCCTCTGGATGGGAAGTCAGTACTCTAGCAAAACACCAGCCCAGTCCCCCGCGGCTCACGGAACACAACGAATATGTAGATGTAAAAGTGGTAAAACCGAAGAAACCATGGGAAAATTGCTTCTGGACAGCATGGGCGATCAAACCGGAGCACCGCCTCTGTAAGGATTGGAAAAAGCCGTCAAATCATTCTCTAGTAATCATTTAGATTAGGATCGTGCTCTCCTTGGACAAAGTTGGCTGGTTGGAGCGAATTTTACTTACGCGACAGCGAATGAAAAAATGACTCGGGTAAATGCACCTCACACATTATCCTCTACGTTCAAGTCGTCGCTCCGAGGCTTTAAATGAAGCGTCATATGTGAGATATCCAGCACGTGCGTGGTCTACTTCGCCGCGTTGTCCACGAAATAATATCGCACCCTCAAATGGGACGAGAGATCACCGCAGGCCACGCCAGGTCACACTAGCGTGAGAGAGGACGACCACCTAGAGGTCGCAGCCATCGAAGTCCCATATGTGTGTCCGTTGAGCGTGGCTCGAAGCAAGCTCCGCCACAAGAGAAGCTCTTAACATCGCATGACAAGATTCCCTGCCTTCCCATGTGATGACCCATCGTGAGCAGCATTGACGATGAGAAACGAAATTTTCTTTGTTAGGAATTCCACAAGTATCAAACTTAAACACTTAATCCGGCATGAAAATAAGAAAACCTTTAATGATTGGCTTCCGTTCTTTACATTTCATTCGTGAAATACGTAGAAATGGTGGCAAAGTAGCAGCAAAAAAGGAAATGGACGACATTGTGTTACGCCCCATCCGACGGAGGCAATACTGCTCTTGAAAAAGGGATAGGAGCAAGGAGGGATCAGAAAAATCTCGGTCACTGCCAGAATTTGCAATCGGGAGGAAGAGAAGAGATGAAGGCACTCGACCAGATAGCACAATAAAATGTTTAATCATCTCAAATGTTCAAATGGCTATAACGATCGGATCAATCGTGTATCATACTCCAAAAATAGATGCATTAGTTATATAAATGTCGTAGGACCGTAACGCTTTTAGTGAATACATGAAAAACAAAAATAACTGACAAAGAACATCACTATCATCAGCCGTTATCCATCTGATCATCATTGCTACTGCTTTCCACTACATTCTAGCCACCCTATTCCGTATTCATTAGTCTCCATTTTAACATCCCGCATGATTTGATTTATATAATCTACCCTTTTTTATTCTCAATATTTCTTCTCACTCGTCATTCCTTCCCCTTATGATGAAAGAATAGTGATACGCATGAGAATGCGTCCTTTAAGTCATTTCTACAATGCGCAATACAAAAAATAAGCAAAGCATTGAGTATAATGCCACTGAACCAATTCCTTTAAAGGTCTTCATTTTAATGTGCCGAATTTTTTGCTTCATGTAGTATATTCTTGGTTTCCTTGATACTTCTTCCTACACGTAGTCCCTTCCACTGTTACTGTAAGGAGGCTGTGATGCATAAGAATGCGTCCTTTAAGTTCGTCTCTTCCAGATAGCACGCTACACAAATAAAGAACATTTCACTCTACTGCAACTGAATACATTTAGCGCGATAACAATAGATGAACATTTTTCACAAGATACCAGGATTCACTTCCATCCATGATGACGCCATCTATTCTCTCCCTGACTCAATGGATACTACTGTCACGTAGACAGCTTCATGTCACTGTTACTGTGCGAATTGTATCGATTATTAGATTATTTATTGTAAGTCTGTAGAATCGCACCCATATTCGATTCGAGAGTCACCCATACCCCACGAACCACTTCTCCTTTCCTCACGTCCGACGAATTCTTTCACCCCGGGAATTTCCCGATAGTTTTCCCGATTCGAAGACGAAACATTCACGCCGGGGAAAAATATAGTTTCCTCCCTTTCTCTCTGGACGCGGGAATGCGCGGAATGAAATGTCTTGGAATGCGGAGCGAAATTAATTCGTGCCACCGAGCACAGGAATCCTGGATCGCGTTGATTCCACCATCGCGTCGAAGAACACACCCGGATAAGAAAATTTGAACATTTTCCGCTGACTTATGTTTTCTTTCGCCGAGGCATTTGTTCCAAGGCAGCAAAGGAGAAACGAAAGCTCCATGGGGACCTCTCCCCAGGTGTCTACACAAGGGTGGAAGATTTGGGCTGACCTTCGAGATGAGTGAACGGGAGATTCACTGTGGGAGTGAGGGAAGACAAGGACGAGAAGAGTGATGAGAGGGAACTTTCCTACGTAAAAAAATGCATAAAAAATGTTTTTTTACGGGATGCGCTTCAATTAATTTGAAACATATATCCAAGATAAACTCTCTAACGTGTAATCGAATTTAATTTAAACAGAAAATTCTCGATGTATCAGCAATTGCACTCCAAGAAATATATTCATGAAAATGCACTAGTTATCGACACCCGAAACTGAAATTTCATAATCGCTGATCATTCACATTTAGTTTTCATTGGTTAAACGAATGCTTACCAAAACGCGTGGAAAACGCAGTTTAAAAAATACGTTTAAATATATTTCTACGCTCTTAAATACATTTTGATTCATTTAGTTGAACGGAAGTTGAGTCGCATGTCGAACTGAGGTCGCATGCTTCTGAGTGGTAATGCCAAGAACAACAAATGGGGACATGGAAAAACTGAACAAGGAATGGTAGGAAAAATCGAATGAGGAATGGGCCGAATAGCGGAGAGGGTTGGCTCTGACATGCCTCGGGACATTGTAAGAAAAAAATGATGGCCATGAAATCGAAGGTATTTGTGACAATAGATGCATTGGCGAGGTTCTTTGATATCGTCGAGTGTAATAAGCCACTAAAGCTACAGGGAAATTATAGAATAGATAACAATTATATAGCCATAACTAATCATCATCACCACGACAAGAACCCAGGTGGTACCAAGCAAATGAAAGACGGAAGAAAAACATAAACGATGAGAAATTAATGGGTAAGACGAGAATGAGACCACTTGCCTGCAGTATTGAAGATACACTTGAGAGAGGCAATAACGGAAGCGCCAATCAAAGTGAATGACTATGAAATTGGTCTCCTCCGTTCCACAAATGACACGGTAGCTACCTCACAGAATCGATAAGTCCTGGAGACGTCCATCAAGTACTTCCAGAATATGGTAAGAATATCAATTTTCAAAATAAAATCCATAAACTTCTAAGATAATTCCACCAAGCAGTCGCTCCAAAAGCAAGCGGAATCGAAAAGAAGCTAGCAGAACATCATGGGCGGAGTTCTTGAGGATGATGTGGGGAAGGTGAAGGGCTAGCCATTTTATTTATTGCTACGCAAGCAATATAAAAAAAGAGCAATATAAAAATGTTGAAAAGAGCGTAGATTGATTTTGAATCTTTGAAAGATAACTAGGGATCAGAGAAAGAAACCATTAAAGAAGATAAAACAGAGAAAAGAATCTTCAACACTTTCGAATCCTTCCTCAACATTCACAGCAGACAGTAGAAGCCTACAGGAATGACAAGTAACGTTTTTAAATGGAAAACATGAGTCACACACTTGTCTACATAGTGCTGAAAGCGGATGCGAATTGAAGATCATATGGAAAGTGAGGATGAATAAATACATTATATTAGGATAAGAATTCAATACGGTAAATAGAATTCAAATGAATGTGCAACGCATGGAGACGACAACGCCATGGACGTAACCGAAGCGAAACATATGCTTTTGCGGGATAAAGGACAAACAGTGAAATGTGTCCGGGAGGCTCATTGTCCCGCTCGGCTCCAGTTGCAGTATTGTGCGAGAATATGGAATGCTTACGTCTATCAGTTTGCCAATGAATCTCTTTCCCAAGGTCACTTTTTTCCTGTTCTACAGATATATTTTTAAGGTGCAATGACATTTGATACGTTTATCTGAAAGATATGTGGCCTGGAATTTTACGATAATTTTAGCTTTCCGCGTAAATCCCGAGTCAGTAGTGGCTACCATATCAGTCCTCCCACATCGCTGCGTCACACTTTCTGCGCGATTGGAGTACGCTTTATCAAATTCAATTTCCTTTGCTATTTTTTAATTCGAAATCTATCTGCTCTAGATCAAAAGTACTTTCGCCGGACTCAAAATGAGGCCTAACCACATTGAGCCAGGCATCATCCTCCATAACGTTTTTCTTCGCGGACCTTCATTCTACTCGCATGAAAAACGTAGTCCTATATATATATAGGAAATGGAAAGGGATAGGAACACATAAAAGGACGAACACAGGGTTTGGTGGGGAAGATGAAAATGTGTCGAGTCCAGACAGAAAAAATTTCACCTTACCTGTGTTCGTCCTTTTATGTGTTCCTATCCCTTTCCATTTCCTATGATTGTATGAATTTATTCGCGCCTTTGAGCGTCTGATTTTCGAATTATATATATATATATAAAACTTCTAGGAGTGATAAACTCTAGATAAACTCGGGTGATAAATGTACAATATGCCAAGAGGGTGGCCAATAAAAATACAGAAACGGAAAAAAGAACCCTCACAAATTAAAACTTCCGATATTTCGGTGAAGACTAGCTCCACCTCTCTCTAGGGTAAGAGTAGGAATGAGCATTCCTACTCTTACCCTAGAGAAAGGTGGAGCTAGTCTTCACAGAAATATCGGAAGTTTTAATTTGTGAGTGTTCTTTTTTCCGTTTCTGTATTTTTATTGGCCACCCTCTTGGCATATTGTATATATATATATATATATATATATATATATATATATATATATATATATATATATATATATATATATATATATATATATATATATACACATATATACATACATATATACATACATACATACATACATACATACATATATATATATATATATATATATATATATATATATATATATATATTTATGTATATATATAAACACAAATATAAATATACTTTTAAAACACAGGCACACGAAAATTAAAAGGATTCGTGTGTTAGAAGGAAAGGAGAAAGGAAAATTAGAAGGAAAATTCGTGTGCCTGTGTTTTAAAAGTATATTTATATTTGTGATTTTATTCGCCGAGTGCGTTTTCTCAGAAGGTGTATATATATAAATATATATATATATATATATATATATATATATATATATATATATATATATATATATATATATATATATATATATATATATATATATATATATATATATATATAAGCTAGCAACATGGCGTTGAGGTTGGGGAAGGATAGGAAAGTAAATCAGTGGACACTCACTGGCAGATGATCCATGACGACACCGGTGCCCACTGCTTAGAGCAGCTTTCAGGCTAAGGACCCTTCTTCAGCTGGAGGAGATCACTACTCTAGTGATCTCGTAGTGATCTCCTCCAGCTGAAGAAGGGTCCTTAGCCTGAAAGCTTCTCTAAGCAGTGGACACCGGTGTCGTCATGGATCATCTGCCAGTGAGTGTCCACTGATTTACTTTCCTATTCCTCCCCAACCTCAACGCCTTGTTGCTAGCTTATACTTTTATATTTATGTCCTTTTCTTTATAATATATCGGCCAGTCTTATAATCATTTAAATTCACGACCTTGAAAATTACTGCTCATGTGTCGCAACCACGGTAGGAAAATAAATTTACAGAGTGACATATTTATATTTCTATTTCTTTTACTTAAGAGTTTTATAACGATGGAGAGGAAAGAATAGAGAGGAAAGCATTAAGCCATCCTATTTGTCAAACAAACGACTGGGATGAAATAACTTCATGCGGGCGTCTTTCAGGATTCGCGAAGTGATGAGGAGGGAGTGAGAGACACGGAGTGGGCTCCTCGCGGATAGTTATGGCCACTGGGGCGATGCACTGCGCTGCCTTGTAGAGGCCGTTTACGTGGTGAAAATAACAGCACGCCAGGGAATGGTTTTAATTTTCCCGTGACACGCGACGTATCATGCTTTGTCGCTCCCACGTGGCGTCGATGCAAAGCCGGCCGGCAGAATGACAGAATGAGGAGTCATCCGTGCGAATACTAACAACGGTGGAGGCGACCAACTTACGCTGAATGGCTTCAGATTGACGCCAACTCCTGTTGAGTGAAGACGAGTCACTTGCAAATGCTCTTTAATTGCGTACAGTTTTAGGTTCAACTTTGTGGAAACGCTGCATAATACAATCACAAACTTGGTACTATCCAGCACCGGTATTCGAGAGCCAAAAATGAGTTCGAAAGTAGAATCTCGATAATTTAGGAGACTTAAAATACACCGAACAGAATATCCTAGAGTAGGATACTGGCGATTATCGAGTGCTTCATCTCAAGCAGTTGAAAAGTCCTTAGGAATCTTTTTGAAACAAATGAGACGAATCAGAAAGCAGTTGAACGAGAAAAATTGGCAAAAAGTTTTCAAATAGCCCTTCATAATCAAATGAATGTTATAAAATCAGCCTACGATAAGACACTTCCGTTACCAATTGCAGAATATTTAAATTGAATAATGACATCGAATCCGAAGTTAGGCATTTTTAAGGCTGCACGGGGGTGTAAAAGGTGCCTATGCGTAACTTTTAACGAAATTCGTAAAGTGAAACCAAGCTGGTAGGTATTTTTCCCACGCCAGAATCTGAGGATACCACATTTCACTGGCGACTACATTTATTAATTATTCTAATACCTCACGGAAAAGTACGGCGCCAGAAAAACCGTTATAAGGAATGACAGAGATTCTAATGCAGGATGAGCTCGTCGTCAAGATTCTAATCATTACTTCTGACGTACCACTGAGTCTCGGGTAAAATCATTGCCAGGGAAGAAAATCATTGGTTATTAGGTAACTGCCTCGACACTTTTCTTTCATCTCCGAATCAATTTCCTTTGGTTTCTGACGATAATGTACAATCTAACCTTCCAGACATAAACAGAGCACATCGAATGGGCTTCGTCCACACGGCAAGTTAATGGCACGATGGTGCAAATAGTGAACTATATCAAGTATAAAATTATGATACAATAATATAAAGAAACTTAGTTAACGAATTAAAAATAATAAAAAAATATTTCCACATGAAGCTCTATGATATAGCTTTGTTCATGGTTTCGAATGTAAAAGTAAAACTATTACTTTTTAGAATGCGCGTCCTTGACATAACTTTCAATTAAGGCAATAATAATAATAATTCATTCATTATAATATAAGGGCTTTTATTATGAGCAAACTTAGGTATAAACAATCCTATTCCACAATTCACTCATTAGATACAGTCACAAACTAGCATGCACCGGATGATGAAGCAACCACCCAGGCGGTATTCGAAACCATGACCTAAGGATTAGTAGGTGAGGATCAGCGAGGCGCTACTCCACCATCACCGAGGCCAAGCTATGGCTGAATATATTACGTTAATTAATAGATTACGTATCCAGAGGAATGTAATCTTCTCTGTTTTTGGCGATTAAAAAGTTGCACCGTTGATCCCAGGCAGAATAAAAAAACATTTTACGAAGCTGTATGCACTTGATATGAGACTGCACGCGAAATCACTAAATCATTTATACACGTAACTTGCAGGATGCAGCTTGAATAATAACCACATAGGAGTTGGAATGTGTGGCAGCGTTGCTATGCAAATGTGCCAAGTACATGAAAGGACACAATATCCATGCTATGGTAGGAATCACAGTCACGGCGTCCGAGGGAGCCAGAGGGCTAAATTATTGATCCTAGGTAAATATACACCCATTAACTAAATTAAACGAGTGTGAGCAATTTAATTTTACTGACTAAATCATTTTTCGATGTTTTTTCGCAATTAATGGTCTAAAATATTCATTTATCTGAATATGTACAAACATTCGCCGTAAAAACAAGTACGATCAAACATTAATACTGTTGCCATGGGTGCTTCGTTTTCGGATACATCCCTTTTCGGCAGTGAATCGTTTTAAATATTTAACTTAATTTTCATTCGGCGTTCCATTCAATATATCTTTTGTTGTGCCACGGAGATGGGATTTCCCCGTGGGGGAAGGGGATCCACTGAGCCATCGTAGGACGACGACAATGGAGAGCCATCATAGCTCTCCTGTTTACACCAATGCAAACAACTTTTCAAAATGCTACGATACTAATCTCTCGGTTCTAGGTAAGATGGCAAATGTATTTCATTAGCTATCACACAAATTATTTTTATACACTTAAACTAAATAAATATAATTTCATAACAAAGAATGGATGTATAAGCTTGGCTGGGCAATCGCAGCGCTGGAATGGTACTAATTGGCGACGGCGCTCTGAGTAAGGGAAATCAATTCAAAGATGCGTAGTATGCATACAAATCCATTATTATATAGACCCCACTCTATCTCTTGATGCTAAAATCTCTGTATCGGTTAGCAATAATATAAAAGTTAAGGCAGTTTTACGTGAAAATTTGGTGTGAAATAACGAAACTTAAATAAATAGCACGTGAAATGTAAATAAAACAATCTGTGAACGAGTTTTGGTCACGTTTTCCGGTTTGGGTAGTTGGTTTTTTGGGGGAGTAGACTGACAAATGAGATAACGTGTTGCGTAATTGACAGGTAATTTGAATTATATGGGATGAATAATGTAGGGAATGGAGAAAAGGCGGAGAGAAACCCAGTGTCGGCATTAGGTTACCTACTCTTAAGCCATTCGGGACTGAAATAACGCAATCACTAAATCTATAAAATTTTCTATAAAAAATGGAACTAGGATGCTTTTAATGTATTAATATGAAATAAAGTTATATTTTACATGATTTTTTATTTTTATGCTGCTACCACTGAACCCCAGGGTGCTAGAGGATGAAGACATGGTGGATGAAGATGGGAACGATGAGACTCCATATTAAGAGCAGAATTTGATGCTGGAGTAAAGGATTTGAGAGAGAGAAAGGGAAATTCCCTCGGAGTTTCTTAAGTATGCAGGAGTTAGGACTCTGAATAAGCTATGCAGATTGATATGTGACATTTATTCAAGTGGGGAAATGCCAGCGGACTTAAACAAACGTAATAATTCATATCCCTAAGAAGATAAGAGTCGCGAGATGCGAAGAATTTAGAACAATCAACCTTACAGCACATGCATCAAAAATTCTGACCAGAATCATCTACAGTGGGAAGGAACAGGAGATGAAAGAATCCCTGGTTGAAAATTCGAATTCAGGAAAAGTAGGTGACCGAGGAAAGCTATTTTAACCCTGAGACTTATCATATAGAAGAGGACATAGCAAAAGGACCACCCAACATATATTTGCTTCATTGACTTAGAGAAAGCATTTGACAATGTGGACTGCAACAGAATTCTGGCTACACCGAAGAATATAGGAGTGTCATTGAATGACGGAAGAGCAATATGCAGGCTGTATTTTTTTATTTTTATGCTGCTACTACTGAACCCCAGGATGCTAGATGATGAAGGCATGGTGGATGAAGATGAGAAAGATGAGACTCCATATTTAGATAAGAATTTGATGCTGCTGTAAAGGCTTTGAGAGAGAGAGAAGATGGCAGTGATTACCTAAATGTGGTGGAAATATAGAGGAAGTAGAAGAGGGGAATGGAGTTCAACAAGGATGTGCGTTGTCACCAATGATCTTCAATATATGCACTGAGAAAGCCATTAATGAAATAACGGACAAATTAAACAAAGGAATACAAGTGCATGGAGAAAAAGTCAGCATGCATCGCTTTGCTGATGACATAGCAGTTCTTGCTGAGAAGAAAGAATATCTGACAAGAATGCTGACCTGTATGGACAAAACTCTGAAGAAATACAGCATGAAGATAGGTGCTCCAAGGCTATGGTTTGTGGAGGAAAACAAGAAGACAGAATGACCGATAAACTTGGGCAATAAAATCGCACGAGAGTGGAAGAATTTTGTTATCTGGGAAGCAGGATCACCAGCGGTGGAAGAAGCAAGACAGACATTGTGAGTAGAATAGCCCAAGCAACGAAGACATTCTACCAGAAGGGTAGTCTGCTGACAGCTGGTAACACAACCCTGGAAGTAAGGAAGCACTTTATTAAAATATATTTTTTTAGTATTCTTTGCTTGCTTGCTTGTGTACCTGCCAATGAAGCCTGGACAATAGCAGCAGCAGGTCAGAGGAGATCGGAAGCAATGGAGACATAGTGTTACCGAAGAACGATGGACGGACAGAATCACTAACGAAGAAGTCCTACGATGAGCTGGAGATAAAAGATGCATAATGAACACTCTGCGATGAGGGCGAGACTAACGCGTTCGAAACATTTGGCGATACAGCAACCAAATAAAAACAATACTGAAGGAGAAATAAATGGGAAGAATAATTGAGAAAGACCAATAATGGAACAAATCATGCAAATCATGAAGGATGTAAAAGTAAATAATTGGAATGAAGCGGATGGTAGTGAGGAGAATGGAATGGAGAGCTGCTGCAAACCAATCACCGGATTGACTACTGATAATGATGATGCTGCTACCATGTGATAATAGACGAAATAATTTTACTACCCGTCTCTACTTTCCTATTTTTCATTTCCATTAGCGATATTTTCCGATGTATCTTAATTAATTGTCATATTTTAACTACAGCTTTGTGAAAAGATACCATACCTTAAAAATATGTGAAATGGAAATTACACCATGCTCCTGAAAGCTATATTTTTACGACAATTGCAATTGGTACACATTAGTAAGTTTGAATTTTTGACTCATCCAATAAATTTCAATGAAACATTTATCGTCCTTTCAATTGAAAATTTCCAAAATTAAGAATAATTCTAGTTAATTCTAATTTAATTAACTAGTATTCCTGAAAACTGTGTGAATGTTGGCTAACGACAATTGACACATAGTAATGCCAGTCCACAGAGGGTAAACGAAAGGTGCCAAAGAGTCCTCTGCTAAGCGACCCACCCGATGGATGGAGAACTTCACTCGAAGTGAACCACACGTGGTAGCCAAGAAGGGACCGGAATTCCCTCCGCCACTTTTGCGATTCAAATTTCGACCCTCGGGACGGGATGCCAGCACTGCAGCCGCAACGCCACAATATTTTTGGGAAGGGCCCAAATAGTTTTGCTGGTAGGACTTTCCAGTCCCCTGTAGTCCAATTCAAGAAGGAGAACTGTTTTACATTTGTCCTTTGTGATCGGCACTTTGCCTTGAACTGGTGATCATTTTTCCCCACAAAGTCTGCCTTCACTATGTCCTTCCAAAATTCATCCCATGCTTTTTCCTCACTCACTATTTTATACATCCCTCATAGCCTGTTCCTTTTCCTCATAACCTGTAAACTCTCCCATCCCAGTACTCTTAAGCATTTCTGTAACACTCTCTGTTTTATTGTTTCCCAAGCACATACCTAGCCGCTTTTCTTTGCACCTTCTCTAAGTTCATCAACTCTCCTTTCTTCTGCGGGTCCCACACAAGAGTTGCGTACTCTAGTGTTGGCGGGACCAAGGTTTTATAGGCCTTCTCTTTAGTGGTCGTGCCTTTGAGGTTGCTCAGTACCCAATGTAGCATTTTGAAAGCCTTTTTAACAATGTGTTCCACGCTAAACCCCATCCTAAATTCTTAGTTAAATATACTCCAAAGTATTTACAACTGTCCGATTTTGGAATTCAATTACCGGAGAAATCGTAATTTCTATTTCCGGTCTTCTTCCTATTGCTGAAGTTCCGAGGGAAGAGTCCTGGGGTGGGGAGGCGGGGGTGGGGAAGCGGGGGGGGGGCGGAGGGGGGGGGGGCGGATTGGGGAGAGAGGGAGAGTACCGGTCGCCGAAGCGTGAGTCTCACTTCTTCTCCGGAGACTCATCGAGCGCGACCGAGGAGCAAGGGACGGCTTGAGACGGCGAAGGGAGTGGGTGGGAAGTGGTTCCGATGGGCACGGGACGGGAGAGGCTCTCGCCCGCGACGAGTACAGTGTCCGGCCGAGCGCGAACGTTGCGGTGAGGCGGGAGGCACCCGCATTCGATGACGCATTAAATCACGCACGTCGCTCGGCCGCGGGGGCATTTTTAGGGCGGCTCACCGTCCGGCACGCACGGCACAACGCACACTCCAGGTCCCACTTCACGCAGCAATGGTTGGAGGAGCGAGTAATTTGTGCCCTCACTCAAGCGAAACCTCTTCCGCACTCTGGCTCGTCGACATGTCGGAAACCAATTTCACATCCCCCGTCGTGGACCTAGGAGTCCTCAAGGACAAAGTAAAACGTTTCGTAGCAAATTACTTTTAATTAAAAGAGATGCTCCGTAATTTTAATTTTGTAGGTACATGTAGGTATTTTCTCGGCTCTGTTTCATGGTATTTCTCTTTCAATTACTATTTAAATCGTTATACACTTTCACTTTTGCATCGAGATTGCTGAATATTTTCTGCATTGGTATGATTTATGCTTTTTGTCGTTGTTCCTTTTCATTCGTGTGGTTCCCATGACTATTTTATGCTTTAATTACACTCGAAAGACGCTTTTTCCGCAGAAATTCTCTCAACGCTTCTTCTAATCCCAAATAATCAATTGTACCTAGCTTTTACAATATTCCGCCGAATTTCTCTCGCTCATTTTTATTAATAAAAATTAGGACCTGAACTGCTGAGTTAGAGAAAACCCAGGTCTTACTTCCACGTTGATTATCATTAAAATAATGGTTAATCGAAGACGGAATAAATAATTTGGGATGGAAATATTAACCCTATGCAAAAGTTTATGAACGGTTAGGAAGAAGCGGCGTGGAAGTGACTGCAGATCAAAGAAGAGCTGATGCGAAACTATGCTATCAATGTTCACGCATTTTAGACTAAAAATATTTCATTCTTTGACAAAATTTCTCAGTTATTAATAAAAAAAATAAATTATCCATAACCGATTTTATTGGTCTCCCCTCGACTGATAAATTTTTAAAAATGATTTGATCCTAAATTTGATCTCGAACAAAAATTTGGCTTTTTGATAGTCAATTAGTTTTTCATAAAAAAATGAGTACAACTATGCACTGATGCTAGTTCCAGTCAAATTAGAGATCAACCCAAACCAAAGGTTCTAGACTATGCTTTAAATGATATACTATAAGTACTTATGAATGCGAACTGATCTTAGAGTTCCTTCAGTACGAAAACATCACAACGTAACAGCTGCACCATGTTGTCTATAAAAAATACAACTTCCCTCCTATTGCAAAGAAGTAGACCTCAAGGAAAATGTAGCCTTTATATGTCGTCCCCACTCAAGGAAAACGACGCCTCATCCCAAATATGGACAATGTGTCGGTGAATTTCCAGGGAATATATTTTTACGCGCCAATTTTATTTTAGCCTACTCAGGTGAGAATATGCGTCACCATTAACTAGACATTTTAACGGTGGATTCTCACGGTCTTCAATATCTCATCTCCGCAAAATGACGGCTTTCGTTGATGAAACCTAATTAACTATTACTAGCATAGCTAGTCCGCTGTGGTTCACGAATTTCTTCCTCAAGATCGTGCTGTATGCCTCGTATATGAACATTCCACTCCAACGACGAGTTCTCGGAAAAACTGCACTGACCCTCAAGCTCCTGTCGCATGCCTCGAGTGTGAACATTGCAGCTCAACGACGCGATATTGACAAAAGTTGCTCTGAGTGCTTGTGGTGGTCAAGCCACCAGTAATGCAATTCATACGAAAAATCTGAATGAAAATCATCCAAAATGTTTTTTTTCTACTTTTAACAATCTAAAATCTAGCGTTTGAATTAATTCGGAACAGATATAAATGTTAACTCCACCTCCCATAGGAAAAAAGGGTCCGTGGTACGACAAGCCGCGTTAGTAGATATCTTTCAAGCGTAAAATACGGTATAAATGATTTTTTGACACCACACCGACAAAGATACGGCAGTTATAACTATTATAAGAGCTAAGCGTCGATTATGGAACGTTTACATAGAGGGAGTCTACACCAATCTTCTACAGCAGCAGCCATTTTTCCTTAAACTATATTATTCTTCAGCTCTAAATGCGTCTTCTTCTTTTTCTCCGTCGCATCTCTGCAGCTCTCTTCCTTCTCCTTTTCCCCTCATAGCCAGCACGGCCTCCTCCTCCATCACGGCCTCCAGCATCTCTTCCCCCTCGTCATCTGTTCCACCCACCCACTCCACCTCCTCCTCAACTCCTCCAGCACTTCCCTCTCCTCAACCACCAAGTTAACCAATTCCTCGTTCCTCACACCTTCTCCATTCTCCTCTACACTCACATCTCAAACGCCAGCACCCTATTCTCATCTCATTTCCTCAGGGGGAGCTTTGCACCCTCAGGGTCCAGAGTGCACCATATAACGCTCCATAGTAGACTCTTTGCCAGTCTGTTCTTTGCACTCTAGCATACGACCCCCGTCATTGATTCTTCCGCGTTGTTAATAAGCATGTCGAAATGTATCTACTAATCGTTAGACTCTTGATTATTTACAGCAACAATTATGGCACATTGGGCCATAATGTATGAGCATTAGGAGTGTTTATGACAAGGGAGCTCCAAAGAATTCAATTCACTCACCTCGCAAATCAAACGAGGCTGAGCCTTCGCGCCAACATTCTTCGCGGCCAAAGCGCAGGCTGCCGAGTGCAAACGAGTGCAACAGGATGCGTGACTTCACGGCGTAGACTGCAAGCCGTCGCTCACCCTTCAAAAGTCCCTCGAGGTTCAGAAGGGTTCCTGCAAATTAAAGTAAATGAACTGTCACATCATTTGGTTTATGCACTCTCCTATTAACAAAGTTGATTTCATGCGCCGCGCATATGTTTTATTATAACCGTATACATAAAAGGAACAAACCTTCGAGTATGTGCTCAATAGAGACGCTGTCTCAAAAGAGAGTTGTCTCCAGAGCAACCCCCAGGTCAGGCAAGGTAAGGATCATGCCTGTCTGACGTCACATGTGCCACCTTGCTCCCACTAACAATACATTTCAAGAATAGCTCGCGCGCACTCTATTGCATATATGCTCGAAGAAACAAACCAATCCGCTCCAAATGATTTCTCTCCTCCAATGATGGCCTTACGTGAATTATATCTCAAGCTTGTTACGCAACCGCAGCACCATGTGCTCAGAATAGTAGGTGGCATTTTCAAAGAGTAAACTTGAAAAGTTAGGTAACACACATAGGAAATGTATTCTAAGACATAACCTTGGCATGATATTTTTAAAGGAAATATATAATAATAAAAAATCTTATAATAAATACCGTAATATATAAATCGTCTCAGGCTCAACTTTGTGGAAGTTCATTTATACCGTAATATATATACACCACGGTGGCACGTTTTCTATGCATATTTTTAATGCAAAAACCCATCAGAAGACACTTTATTTCACAATATCCGAATACATAAATGTAACTTAGCCAAGACTTCATGAGAAATTCCTAGAGTATATTTTGATTGGTATACAATAAATTGAGAAACATCGGGTAGTGTGGCGTGGTGGCTAGAATACTGGCTCTTCATCTCGAGGGCCTGGGTCCATATTCCGACAGAGGCGGAGATTTTTCACTGGGATCTCAATCCCTAAATGGGTGCCGTGTGGAGAGCACTTCAAGTGCAGTACTCTGCCCATCGGATGGGACGTTAAACCGTGGTCATATTGCCACATTTCGTTAAATATTAGCCTTATGCCGACGCTGGGGTACTATCCACCCTTCCTTAATTCCTTAGAAAACCCTTTCCCAACCAACCTAACCATACTTCCTTCGAGGCGCAAATGACCTTAGCTGTCGGTAGCCTCTTCAAATAACCAACCAACTTGAGAAAAATTTACTCACTATTCCTTTATTTTTTCCATCCATTATTATTATTATCCATCCAGAAATTTTATTCCATCAACCTATTCCGGCATTCAGAAATCTAAGAAACTCGTTTAAAACTTGGCTAGCACCATTATTATCACTATAAACTTTATTTACTTGCTCGCTCTTAATATACTAATTTTTTGATGGATTATTGCTAAATAAAACGCCTACATTTTCAGCGATGCGACAAAAGAAAAAAAGCCCGAGAAATAATTTTCAGGTGGCAATGTTGCTCCACTTCTCATTCCGAGCTGAATATTCGACGTAGGAGAATCTCTTTAAACGCTTCCGGAGGGCACTATTAATGTGACTGCTATGGGCGCACAAATGTCGCGACGTGATGTCACGAGGATACGTTCAAGAATTTAGCACAACGCCGGATGGCTCACCGTGCCAAAAAATTCTCAATGAATGAGGGAAAGATGAAGCTCTCAACTTCAAATGAAACTGACGAGAACGCCGTTCACTTCATTTTCTGGGCTACTTCAGTGTCTCATATTTACTTCCTTTCTTCGATGGGCGACTGAGTAGAAGAAAGTCTACATGAAAGCGTATGCATTCGTATCCTAAAAAACGAATAGTTAGTCGACTTGGTTGCACGGATACCGCGCGACTTAAAGGCCACTGGTACGTGTCCCGCCCCATAATGTATTGAATTATATTCGGCCCACTCGAGCTGATCAGTCCGTCTCTGTTTCTGCTTCATTTGTGAATGGTGTTTGGAAAGAAGGAATTATTACACCTATATTTTCAACTGTTTACCACTCTTATTCTGTCATATATATATCCACCCAATACAGACGGTGTTGCAGGTATATTAATAATAATAGAAAACTATCACCACGACATAAAAACTATTGTGATGTTAATATTTGTAGCAACCACAGCCTAATAACCTTTAGAGCCTCTAGCAGTTCCCAGCAAAGTTTGTCAAATAGCTTGGTTACACTTTCCGTCCGATCGCAGAAGTTTTTAACGAAACGCGTGGCTTCCCCCATTATTCCTACAAAGTTCCCACATTTCCTGCGTTTCGCGCCAGACTCTTGCGGATTAGTCGATATGATGCCCAAATGGAGCGAAGTGACGTCCCTCTCTCACTATCCCATCCATGGACCTTCCGGGTATCCGACTGATGAATCTTAGTCTCTATAATCGAGCGCCGCAATTGATTCGAGTGTGTTTCGCTTACTACTGCATCATTGAAATGGCTTTTTTTCTCGATTGCATAAAGCCCTTGGAGTATTCGAGGAATCAGGGTTTGAATCTAAGTCTTGACTAATGTTTTTTTTTTCTAAGCGAATCTTGCTCATTTGAGTCATATCACGCCTAGTGGCTTTACTAAAGTTGCTGCGGTTGCTTTTTCCGCAGTTCTTTGATGGTATTCAAAGACTACATCATTCTGAACTGCGATAAATGAAAAATCGTATTCCAAGATAAAACTTATAAAAAACTCATTTTTGACGAAGCTACTTTTGAGAGAATAGTATTAAATAGCTGAAGAGGCTGATGGACTGCACAGGCACTCCTGGAACATCGAAATTGTATCACTAGCACGCCAACCTGTGTGTGTGAGGAAGAAGCTAGAAGACAAAAGTCGGCGGTGAGAGGCGTTCACAACAGAGAGTGCTTGAAGATTTGACTTCGTCTCAGGGAGGCGATTTACTTTCTTTAAAAGAGTATTCCAAATAAAAGACACATGTGTGAGTGACTTCAAATGTACAGTCACCCTTGGAAATAACAAAGTCCTGTCAGTGAGGCCAGTGCAGTCTACCAAGGACCTCACCCAAGCACATGAAACCACATTCAACCAGCAAAGGTGATCGAGAAGTTCCTCTGAAAAATTAAACTAATGCCCAATTTTTACATTTCTATTTTCGGAAATATTGTCCTCTATCTGTTTGCTTATGCACATTCATTTCAAAATTTCCTTTTCCACAAGTACTAGGACCTGCATTGAGACTTCGGTAACAAAATGGCAGAAACATAAGAAGTAGCAATTTATTATAGAAATTACGCTGGAGAAAAACTGAATGGAAGCGTCATTTTCCAGGAAATTAAATGGTAGAATCAACCGCAGCGCTAGCTGGTGGAGAAAGTTGGACACTGAGGAAAGAGAAAGTGAAGATATAGGAGGCATTCGATATTTAGATGAAAAAAAAAGAATGACAAAAGTACATTCGACCGAAAGTAAGACAAAAGGAGGAACTTGACGGAAGGGATAATGATGGGGAAGAGGGGAGGCGTCGGGGAGGAGAGGAAGGATGGGCATTTTATAATGTCGTGAATGCAGTTGGGAAGTACTCTAAACCGATGGGAGAGCGTGAAGGAACAGTGAAATCCTGGCAAGGGCAATGCCGGAATAGCGATAACCCGTCAAAAGCCTACTCGAACCCGCATATAACCAAATATTAATAATAACATATTTAAAAAAGGCTGAACTAAGCCTCAGCTTGTCAAGTGATAAACAATTTAAACTTTTTCACTGAATAATTAATAATAAGTAGATTTATTACACAGAATAATTTAAGCGTCATCTTCAGGTATAATGTACCTGAAGATGACGCTTAGGCGTTGAAACGCGTTTACAGTAAATAAACTATTCTGTTGACATTACCAAGTTGTTTTAACTTATGTAAAAATATATATTTTTTAAACAATTCCAGGGTGACTGTTAGCCTCAATGCAAAATATCATTTCCTAATCGGTTCGTCATTATTGCAATCGATTTGCAGCAATTAACTTCGGAGAAATTTATGGAACAATACTGGTATTCGCAGTAATCTGAATGTTTAACCAAGTCTTTGCGGGGACGCAGTTTTATGTATAAAATGCATCACATTAAAGTCATGAACGTTTAAAAACGGTGAATAGCGTATACGCTGGGGAGGACCGAATCATGCAGCGAAAGAGGACGCGAATTGTTGAGCGAAAATTTTATGGAGCTTGAAAAAAGCATCCTTCATAATTGCTTGATAGGATCAAAATTGGAGGGGATTAACTTTCCCAAAGGGGGTATTTGAATTTTAACGCTACCAATTTCCAGGAAGTAATGGTCTTTGTTGTTGACCTTCTGTATACAGCGGCTATTTATAATTCTTAACATATCGAGCGTCGAGAGGCTTAAGAGACCTCACTGTCGGCTTCAATGAAAGATCGCCCGTCAATGAACAGGCGCTTTCCGCAATGCAAGCGAAATGTGCCCACATAATTAGTTTTGAGATACGGCAACAAAAAATTGTAAAGGACTTTTTAAGTCAGTTTATTTTTTCCATGAAATGGAGGCCCTGAGAAATACACGCTGACATCCGCCAAGGGTAATTGATTTTATAGTAGATATTTCAACACTTTAATAGAGATTTAATGCATGCATTTTATGATTAAAATCTCATCGATACATTAATATACCAGATCTTGCTCTGGCACCGGTAGTGTTTTTACAAGATTGGAGCGGATTACACACGCGGAAATATGGACTTATTAGTTCTGAAGGATAATAAAAACACATACTCGACTCCTACATTCATATTAATATTAAAGCATTAACTTTGATTTTCCACAGAGGTAAAAAGCTATTATACACACGAACTAGGTTTTGGCTTGATGATGACGTCCTACGCCGTAACCTAGGTCGTGTGTGCGATATATTTTATATAAAATGACAAAATATTTGCTTTCATTTCAATAAGTATAGCAAATTCCACAAAGTTACGCCTGTGACAGCAAACTTCCAAAAGTCACGGCTCAGCTTAGGGAATAGAAATTAATCTCTCCATTATGGATAAACGTATATTGATAGGATTATTTGGGAAGACTAATCAATTAGCTAAGACACTTGTGACACTCAGTTGCTAATCAAAAACAACAGCGTAGTATGTCAGAAAAACTGCAGTCACATTCTCATGACTTTTCATTCTAATAATTTGGTAATTATATTTTTACTGTAGGTTGACGCAATAATCAACACAGGAAACGAAGAGGGGATAAAGCCAGAACCAATTAACTCAAGCTCTTACCAGAGCCAATTATTTTTATTTCTATTAAATATGTAAAAGTTTCCACACTGGCTTCTGGAGAGAACTACGGCTAGCATTAAATGGCTAGGTTGAAGTTACTTCTTTACTTTCATCACCTCACGACCTTTTTATTTGTATTACATTCATCAAAGATTTCCAACGTGCTATTTTAATGGCTGGTGTTATCGACGTCTCTGCCATACACTTCGCCTCAAAAGGAAACGAGAAGGCCGGGAAAAGAGAACCCTTGGTCATTGAAAGGACTCTTCATTAAAGTCATCTTCGAGCCGCGCACCAAGTAAAGGGACGGGAAAAAACGAGGCAAAAAGGAAATTAATGGAATTTTAATTTTACAAACATTATAGGCAGAGGTTTATCTCCATATCCCCTTCAAGTCACTGGGTGGGGCTCCATAAAATAGAGAGGAGGTGAAGAACAGATATCCTGAAGGTGAGGGATGAACAGAGGGATGTGCTTGGAATACAAATGTTTCGCTCTGTTTATTTTACACTCGTGAATATTGCGATGAAAAACGGATTTGTGAACCTATCATCCTGTGAGCCTATCAACCCTGTTTCGTCGCTTTTGTCTCCATTTTCAGCGTAGTGCGTCGCCAAGATTACGTCGCAATCCAAGTCATGCCAGTGAGATCCTTGCAGTAAGTATAATCCAGCACCGAGCCGTGTTTAATCCTTTGTATCCTCAATACGCTTTAAGGTCCCGTGAAGGGTTATCCAGTGCGAGAAAAAGCCTGATGGCATAATAGTAAACATTTCCAGCGGAATGAAAAACTCAAGTGTCATAAAAGGTCGCGTGTGGGATGAAGGTCGAGGGGATTCCCTCCCCTTCTTACCCCCCTCCCCGGAGTACATGCACATGGGCAATTATGTCTGTCGACAGAGACTCTTATGTAATTATAGCCGAGCACTGCGGAAATTACGCTCGGGATGCTCTGGTTGGCTGAATCCCCAGCCGTCTCGCACACGCTCGTCTGTTACGCTGCGGGCCTCGACTGGTGGGGACGTGAGAGCACTGTGACGGCCTCCGCTCTCGCCGTCTGCTCACGGAGGCCCCGCGACCGCGTGGGCGACTCTGTTCCGAGTTGGAAGCGGAGGAATGCAGGCCGCGTCGGGCAGTGTGGCCCAATAATCCCAGTTAAAGTAATTCCGTGAAGAGCGTCCCTCAACATCTTCCAAGTGTTGCCCCAGATATAGGAGGGGGGAAACCACGCTTTCGCCCGAGGAATGAAAACTCGTGAAAACACCCAGCGCCCGCGCCGACATTCACTGAAGATCGGATGAGTGAAGGATGCTGTTTCCCCCGAAACAACTGGGCGTCAACAATACAGAGAGCAGTGTGGGTGAGTACGCATGCTCCAAATTTTTTAATCGACAATGACACGATGCATTTTCCCGATCATCATCGTCGGAAGTCATTACTTCGAAGATAGGTTTTCTGCAGCATTACAATTTACTCTCCTTCAATCTAACCGTTTTAATCCATCATAAGGCTTCATTCTATCGCCTCTGATAATTCGCCTGATGTATTCTATCCTTAGTTATCCTCTGTAATTCATCCCATTAGTTGTCTTTTCTATTGTTCTTTGCAAGAGGCTGTTTTTTCTTAGAATGTGTCCAATAAGTGTATTTCATCCACTTCGGGAAGTTTTTCACAAAATAATCTATCCTCTCCAACTGTTCGTAGGACTTCACCATTGTTGATTCTCTCCGTCAATAAGATCTTTCTCATTCTTCGATAACACCTCATTTTCATAGCTCCCAGTCATCTTCCGTCTGAGGCTGATATCTTTCAAGGTACACTAGGTACCCTGCCATATCAGAGCGTGCTGTAACTGTATTTTTCAATGAAGTGGTTCCGTATTTCCACCTTAGTATTGCTATTACTGGAATATTCTCTGTGCAAGCGAGATTTTAAAGGTAATAACACATTACACAGCGGGTTTTAGTTTTACTTTCTTTCTCCGCTCAAAGGGATTTTGGCGTACAGTAAAAATATATTGGAAGGCTAATTCCTCATCAGCGTGATTCAAGTTCGCCCAGCAGGAATCGGCGCTTCAGAACGGGAGGAAAGATAATAGGACATTAGCAGTGAATGGTAGGGTAGAAATGAGGAGAGAAGCTTGACGCCGGCTTAATCCTGACGAAGGGCTCCAAAAGAACCATGGCTAAATGTCCCATCTGACGGACGGGTGGTACTTGACGTGCTCTCCACAAAGCATCCAAGCAGGGATCAGATGAAAACTGCATTCACAAATTCATTCATTTACTTCCTATAAAATAAATACTCGCAAACCTGTTTCAACATCTGGCACAAAACGCTGGAACAGGGTTTTAGAAGTTAAAATTACCGTTGGAAACGATTGGCGTGATGCTATTTTTACCAAACAAGTATGATTCATACTAATTTAACGCACTGGAGAGGTGAATGACAACCGAGGTCATTCACGTCATGAAGAATAGGTGAGTTACTTGGCTAAGTTCGGACTACTTGGGTAGTAGAGAAAGGGAAGAGGAAAACCCGACTTCGACACTGGACCAACTCCAAAGGAAAGGTGCAAAGAAGTCCACAGTTCTGTCTCGTGCGACAGACGGAATGATACACCAGTAGTGCTCTCCACGTAGCACCCTTTTAGAGTTCAAAGATTCTCTGAAAAATATCTGCCACTGCCAGGATCCGAAGGCGGTCCTTGCGAATGGAAATCTCAGCACCATCCCGATCCCCACTCAAGTAACGGCCGAGTTGATCGAATACAGCCTGTGGCATATTCACTCTGCTCTACCTCACCTTCTTCGAGGTGCAACCCTGGCGGTGTTTCATGGGAAACTACAAAACAGGGATCGGGTTGGGGTGGTGGTTATATTGCTAGCCTCACATAGCTAAGGGCCCGGGTTTGAGTCCCAGAAGCGGCAGAAATTGTCCGTGGAATCCTGATCCCTTCTTGGGAGCCATGTGGAGAGCACTCTTACGGTTTATCAATCCGTCCGTCGAATGGGACGTTAGTGTCGAAACCCTTTGGCGTCTTTCGTTAGGTGAAGGTCAGTGCCAACGCCGGGCTTCTCCCCACCCTTCCTCAATTCTCCATAACATCCTCTAGTTGGCGTCCTAGTCACCTGTCCTTTGTGGCGCAAATGACCTATGTTGTGGGCCGCCTACATAAGTGAGCAACCAACTTCAAAGCAACGCACCTCGGTGTTGGGATTTTATGCAAAATGGACCGTGTCCAGCCGTCACTCCACAACGATGAGGAGTTTGAGAGCGTCACACTTTAGAGGCATTAGTATAAATCGCCAATGCTTGTCAGGAGGTGAAGCTTCACAAAGATGCATTACACTATAGGTATTCTACCAATGTTAGAGGGACCGTTAGCACTAACGTATTTTGCAACTACATAAATACAATCTACATCTACAAAATACCCTGAAAGACACCTCAAGGGTGTGTGGCAGGGGGTGAGTAGTCACCAATATGCATTACGCTATACACTATTAAAGTTAGTGTAACTACGAATATTGATGCAGTAGCATAAATCGCTAATACTTGTCAAGAGGCGAAGCCTTACAAGCATGCACTACACTATAGGTATGCTACCAAATTTAGACGGACCGTTAGTATTACTGTATTTTGCAATTACATAAATGGAAAGAGATACAATAGTTATACTAAAACATGCACGGCGTGCTGTGAGTATCAGGTTGTAGATAAGGATACAGGCATTAGAGAGTAAATGTCGCGGGTGAGTCAGCTTGAATCCTATCTACACCACCTTGAGCAAGACTCACTAAGAAACGTAGTGGAGATCCATGGCGCTCCTCGAACAGTGAATCACTCACAGCCCTTGTCTGTCTAATCGGGGTGGCACTTGGCGTCACATTGAACATTTCAGGTATTGATTGTTTATGCTATTACACCGCATCATGACACCTCGCAGCATACCACGATAATTTTACGCTTTGTAAGACAATGTGTTGCAAAAGACATGGTGAATGGTAGGAGAGTAAAGCGGAAATTTGAAACAAAGGATCTGGAGTTATCTGAAGAAAATAGTCGCCCGATTTAGGTTAACGAGTCCCTCACCCCATTTTACAGGATGGATGGTGTTAACATAAAGGCGACAGATAAAGTGAAGTATCTAGGAGTTACGATAACTTCGGACCTATCGTGGGGAGCACATATAAGAAATATTTGTGGCAGAGCTCTGAAGAAGCTAGGATTCGTCAAGCGTATTGTGGGAAGATTTTCGGATGAAAAAGTAAAAGAGAGGTGCTATTTTGCACTCGTCCGGCCACACCTTGAATATAAAGCGAGCATATGGGATCCGGTGCAGAAAGACTTAGTCCGGGAACTTAATAAAATACAAAGGAAAGCTGCGCGATTCATCAAAAACAGCTACGGGCGTACAGACAGCGTTACACAGATGTTAAACGAATTAGGCTGGGAGCCGCTAGAGACTCGGAGGCTGCGCGCTAGGCTTAGATTACTTGAACAATTGAGAATAGATATCTTTCAGAGCGACACGGAGAACATCCTATTAGAACCCCACTATATTTCCAGGTTCGACAGAAACGATAAATTAAGAGAGATATTTTGCCGAACGGATAGGTATGGGAATTCGTTTTTCCCCCGAACAATAAGGGACTATAATAAATGCTAGGCGTAATTTCATTAGAGCGTGTCCATTTTATATGTAAACGGCTGGTGTCCTAACACCCCCCGCCACACGCCTATTGAGGCGGCTTGCGGGGTAATATATAGATGTAGATGTACAGAAAATTGTATGGACGAGCAAGGGAGCTAAAGAGGGCAAATAAATTTAAATTCCAGTGGATAAGAAATGGCAGAATTTACGTTCTCAAAGGCGAGGGGGAAGAACGCCTAATAATTACTTGCCCTGAGGATCTCTCGATATTCTCGAAATGAGCTGTGATCAAAGTAAATTGTTGAAGGTCTGCCACGTGAATGCTCAGTCACTGTTCTACCACATTGGCAAATTTAGAGAGCATTTTTCAAACAAGCAATACCACTTAATTGCCGTCTCTGAGACATGGTTGAATACTAAAATACCCTCAACAGCAGTTGAATTGGATGGATATGCATTGATTCGTAATGACCGGATTGGTAGAGTGGGTGGTGGTGATTGTGTGTACGTCCTGAGCTCCCTCACATATCGAATCTTAAATGCCTCTGAAAGTGTTCCATTCAAACCTGAATACATGTTTGCTGAGCTGGTGAGCGAGTATGGAGAAGTGTCACTTGGGGTGGCTTATCGCCCACAGAAATCTGGTTCTCTAAGTGAGGGGTTTGAGACCTCTTTGCTGACCTTTTTACCTATGTACACAAATGTCATATTGTGTGGAGATTTCAACTTTGATATGCTAAAAAAATCGTACCATAGTGCTTATATGAATGATCTAATTTTTTCCTGTAACCTTTCGCTGGTACCATTCAAACCTACTCATAATGAATCAAAAAGTAGTACTTTTATTGATCTGTTTATTGTGGATGATATATATATATATATATATATATATATATATATATATATATATATATAGTACCAGTTTTATTTGAATGCTTATATTCCTATAGAGTTGAGTTCACGAGATATTATTCTCATTGATCACCATAAACTTCAAGAAGATTTCTTATTGCTGAACAGGACTGAGTTTAAAAAATTCTTATTGTGTTGATTCCAAAGTTTAGATTTTTAATGAAAATGTTAAAAAGATACTTGATGTTCATGCCCCACTACGCAAACGGACTTATAGGCGACCCCCGGCCCCCCGGATAACTGAAAATATTAAACATATGATGACGCAAAGCGATCGAAACAATACTTTCATACGGCGAAATTTCCGAAGAACCCGTCTTCCTGCTCTTCACGAACAATACAGATTACTTAGAAATCGTGTGAAACAGACGCCACGGAATGCAAAACCGAAATATTATCAGGAATGTTTTAAAGAGAAATGGGACGTTCGGTATACCTGGCAAGAACTACGACGCCTAGGTCTCGGGAAAAGTTGGAAAAATTCTTGTTCTTTAAATTTTAATCTTGATGAGCACAATACGTTTCTCCTAAATAGATTTACTGACGAAGACCAACCAGGCTGTAGTAAACACGAGGATGCATACAGAGGCAAGTTTGCATAATGAGCTAGAATTGACACCAGTAAATGATTTTAATAGACTGTACCTACCGCATTATACGCTGGAAGTATTGTTTCGAAACTTAATAATGATTACAACTAATGGACACTGGTGTCGACGGAATCAATAATAAAATGTTAAAAATTCTACTCCCTGTCGCTATGCCCGTGATACTAAACGTATTCAACTGCTCGTTAAATTACTCAACTTTCCCGGCTCACTGGAAGTCTGCACAAATTCAGCCGATTCTTAAAATTGCTCACGCTAAAGTAATGTAAGATATTCGGCCAATCGCGCTTCTAGGCACACTGTCAAAACCAGTTTAGCGATTTGTACATGATGCCACCTTGGAACACCTCTCTAGAAATAGTCTATTAGATCAATATCAGTCAGGATTCAGAAAGGGGCATAGTACTCAGTCTGCCCTTTTAAAAGTTACAGACTATATTAGACTCTCAATTGAGCAAAACAGGTAACCTTGTTGGTCCTATTAGGCTTTACTAAAGCTTTCGATTCGGTGAATTACAACAAACTAATAAAGCGCTTGAATGAAGTCGGACTCGCAAATTCAGTCGTGCTTTGGTTAAAATCATACCTCTCTAACAGGAAACAGGCCGTTAGAGGACCGAAAGGCGAGCTAACAAACTATTATCCTGTAACCAAAGGAGTGCCACAGGGGTCAATCCTTGGCCCCCTTCTGTTTTCCATTTATGTCAATGATATTTCTAAAGTTATCTTAAACTGTAAATACCACTTTTACGCTGATGATCTTCAGATCTACATTGACTGTTACCTTTCTGATATGACTGAAGCCATTAATAAGGTGAATGACGATATTCAAAATATATGTAAGTGGTCACAGGAAAACTGTCTACAACTTAATCCAAACAAGACCAAAAGTATCATCATTGGTATTAATATTTATTGTAATAGAATTATACTTGATGCCCTGCCAAAAATAAATATAAAAGGTGTCCAAATTGATTATTCTGATAGTATAACTAACTTAGGAGTTACTCTAAATAAAACCTTATCATGGAATGAACGCATAAAATCCATTTCGCATAGGGTGTTTATGACTCTATATCAGTTAAAACAATTTAGACACCTTATCTCCCTTCGCCAAAAATTAGTGGATACTCTTGTTTTTCCACACATAGACAATTTCTGTGTGGTATACTCAGGCCTTACACACGAACTAAATTTAAAACTCCAGAGGATTAAGAACTCATGTGTGAGGTACATCTTTGACATCACACATAATGAACACGTGACACCATATTTTGAAAAACTCAGATGGCTAAAAATACAAAACAGGCGCTTACTTTATAAGGCAACATTCATGTAAAAGTTAATAGTGACAGAACTTCCCACATATTTACACCGAAATGTACAATATCATGCTAGAACAAATAAACGTCCAACACGCCACATGGAAGAACTTTATATACAATACTATCGAACATCTGTCTACGCTAGGTCTTTCCATGTCACGTCTCGCGAAGTATGGAATCAATTGTCAGACGACGTAAAAACATCTGAAAATGCAAGTAAATTCAAAAAGAAATGTCATGAAATATTTCTACAAGTGAACTAAATATTGTAAGTGAACTAAATACTGTGCTACACCGTACAAAATCTGATGTATTTTATGTGTATTCATACATTTGCCGTTTTGTTAAATATTGTCGGATTCTGTGATATTGATGCATCATGTATATCTTCCTATTGCAATATTTGTTGACTCTAAAGATATGTATAATTATATACGTTCCTAAGGGACGACTTGCCCTGGAATAATTAATTTCATTTACTATTATATTTCTAAATCAACTAACTTGCTACACTACCTATCGACAATCTTAGTTAAAAAGCCTCATTGGCAGCTGTTCATACCATGCATAATGACATAACATCATGTAGGTGCCGGTGAGCTCCATCCGAGCCCAAAAGCCGGGCTAATATTTGGAGCCCGGTTGCGCCACACCGCGTCGTGCTTCTCTGGATGGGCTTAGTTCGAGTGAGAGAGTTTAGGTTTTCTAACATGTCTCCAGCCCCTCGCTATGTTTCCACGTTCCTTGGAATAGCCTCCCTTGGAACTTCTCTCCGCATCCACATCTACATCTACGAAGTACCGTTCAACCGCTCCGCGAAGTTCCGTACAGCAGCGAACCCTGGAGTCGTATTCAGAAATAAATCTGAATTATCGAACCTCAACAATGTTGCGGTTATGACATCACGTCCTCAACCTCACTCAACTTTTTTGCCTCAGCAATCAAGATTTTTCGAGGTTGGGACGTCATAATTTCGTTATTGTCGAGGCTCGAGTACTCCCGAGTCCTTCCTGAATTAGGACCCTGATCCGCAGATTCGAATCTTCACCGAGGGTCACGGGGAGAGGGACGCGGGGGAGAAATCTTACAACCGTAAATACGATAACACGAATCGATAAGTGTGCTGAAATAAGGACTGGAGTGCGCTCCGCGGGAGTGGGACCTTGAATCTCCTCCCTGAGGCGAGCACATAACTCCGACCGCGAGCTCCTCTCCGGCCACCCACTGCTCTGGTGACCCATTCACACGTGAGAAAGTAACACGGGGGTGGGGACGCGAGGGCGGGTGTGGGGAAGGTGGGTGGGTGGAGAGTTCATTGGAAGAACTCGGAGACGATCCGCCGAGTAGTTGAGTCCGCTACGCTACCCGCTCTCACTTTTGTTTTATTTTCCAAGGTGCGCGCTTATATTGTCGACTGGACGGGAGCTCAGTGCTCGCTCGGTCTTCCTCTTCGGTTGACGTTTCGCGTTTTTTGCCGGTTCCGCGCCCCAATTGGCACGAAAGTATGTCCAAGGTTGTGCGTGGTTGTGCCAGTCCAAGTGGGGTCCTGTCATCGCTCAGGATACGCGCTCTCTAATCTTCTCGAAGACGTTACCGTTCGGACGCGGCAGGCGAAGAGACAGTGCTTTGGAGGGATCTCGATGAGGAGCATTTAATGAGGGCCAACGTGAACGTGAGTACCTTCTTACGACAAGCTCCAAACTGGTCCCCACCGAATGAAATCCGCCGCCAGGTTGCAACGATGATCACACCTCTAAAGGCGATCTGTTGTGCGACTAAGTCACGTGAAAATGTTTAGTATCCGGGCAATTTTTCTCACACGCGCATACGCGCATCCGGCGTTAGGCGTGGATTATAAGCGTTCCGACTACTAAGGTTGTATTACATTGTCTAATCTCATGCATTAACCCAGTGACGAATATGACATCCATGCCAGATGGGGTATTGGAACCCGTGGCCTTCGTGCTGCCAGACCGGCGCGTTACAAACCTTGCCACAATGGCCGGGATACTTTTATGACAGATGACTATTATTAATCTGCGATTGAAAAACGTTTTACATTTTTATCCGGTTAGACTTTGCATCCGTGGATCGTCTATTGGCACATCTATCCAAATCTACAATTTATGAATAGCTGTTCATCCTTAGTAATATTAATTCTTCAGGATGATGGGAAGATAGAGACCAAGGGCCTAACTTAGAAGGAAAGACTAAGAATTGTCGAGCCTCGAAAATTATGTAATTTTGACGTCTCAGCCTCGAGAAATCCCGAATGCTGTATTATAAAAGTTTTGTATTGTCGAAGGCGTGAAGACAACCTCGTCATTTTCGAGGATCGACGATTTCGAGACGATCTGAATGTGCGGTGGGTAATAAATCTGTGTTTATTTGGTGGCACACACAAATTGTTTAGGCAAAATCTTTCTGCTAAATGCCATAAAAAATGCTATATCATCACTCACAGAATACATAAAAATACATTTAGTGAAAATCCTATTTTTAAAGCCAGTGAGTAAGAATTTTCCAATATATTGATAATGGGTTATCAAGTTGAAATTCCAATTGAATTAAGTACATTTTTCAATTTTAGAGAGGTAAAGTGCTGAGTTATTTGAAGCGATCACAGGCAGTAGGCAAAGTTCGCAGAAATTCGTAAATACGAATTATTATACAATGAATACATATTATTAATTACGATAATTCACAATTATTTGCGAAGCTATTTAAAAAAAAATCCGTTTTGCATTGCAATATGTTGGAATGCGAAATTATTGGAATAAAAAAAAACAAAAAAAACTTGCCTCCCAATCGCGGCTTAATAATCCTTCTCGAATAAAAATAATATTTCCTAAATTAAAGCGCTGAAACATGAATATCATTGGCAGTTCAATTTTGATTTCAATAGTTATTTTTTTCGTTATAGCCGTATCATGGAGTTTAAAACGTGATTTCAACTTCAATTGCCGTGTAATCTTTACTGCATCTCATTTTGAATCGAACATCTCGTTGATATCCTAAATGATACACCAAATAATTTTTTCTACCTGTATCCTTAAAACAAATTCCCTTACTTGTTCACATCACTGTCTCACTTTTCCGGTCAAATTCAATAATAAAGAATGCTTAGGTCATTAATACCCTGTTTTGACCGGTAAGATGAAATTCCAAATCACTTCGTTCCTTTAAACAGAATTAAAAGTAATGCTACCTCGTGTCACCTAATCTCTTACTTCAAGGATAAACAAAGAATAAATGGCGAAATTTGAACCCATGTTCTTATAGTTGCCAAGAGAGTTTAATACTAATACAAATAGAGGCTTGTGTGAAAAATTTAAATTTCCTCCTGTGTGATATTAAGACAATGTTCGCAAATTATTTTGGCAAATTTGGCATTTGATTTTTCGATTGTCACTTTTTGTAGCAGGATAATCGAAATAAGACTTAGTCCTGAGCTAAGCTTACTTATATTATAGACTTAGAGATTATAATGAGGCCGATCAATAAAGAATTTTTCCATATGGATATTTCTATGTAGCCTTTAAAATCAATTGAAACTGACAAGAAACTTATTTGTGAAAATACGTTGCTTGCTATTGCTGAAACCGTATACGCCACTAGTAAGAAGGCAATGCCGAGTCCATCATTTCTTGACGACGGTTAGTCGGTTGGGGAATGGTCGTGAACACAGCTGCAAACGTATTTTGATGAAAGATATTGCAAAATTCCCATAGTCTAATATTTCGAGGCAAAAGAGAAAATTCCGTCAATAATGACATTTTCAACTCAAAGGCATTCATACCAATATTAGAAGCTCACACTTGAGGTAAAACCTGCAAGAAAACTTTCTTTTTACGATTCTCCTGATAAATTAATAAACTGAGTACATGATAAAACCAGCTCTGCCCAAGATTTAAACGTATCGCAATGCATTACGCTTAAGGTTCACTTTTCACTTAAGGAGTTCCAGTCTATATGTTTAATCAGCAGAGAAAATTTAAAACTTTAAGCCCTAAAATGGCAGCACACACACACATCTGCCGCTATATTCATTAGATTTGGAAAAATAAACGTTACATATCAAGCTTGGAGAAACCTTCTCATGAGAATACCAATAAATTAAACATCTACGAAACACTTTTCTCTTATTTAGGTACATAATATGTCATTTCAATTTGGATCCGTCAGAGCTCTGGCAGCTCAGCTAATTTCACAGCGCCATGTTTTAACCAGGCACAGTAAGACCCATACCTTAAAAATATCGGGTCATGATGAAAAATGTTGCATTGTCTGATTCTCTAGGACACCAAGGAGCACATTTTGGTCCAATATTTTTCTTTCCCCATTGCCCCATGAAGTTTGTAGGTTTTAATGGCTCATTTAACATTTAGGGATAGGTTTAATCTAAAGTGGAAATGAGCATCAGTGAGTGCAATAAGATAATTTTATTTCTTAGTCATAAGATTTACTCAACAGCTAAACGTTTTACAGGCTTCAATTTGAACATGATTGTCCTTCATCTTTCGGAGGGCAATGGAGTCAGAATTCTCGAGCCAAAGTTCCAGCTAGAAGGTGAACATATAGTGAAAGAAAAGCGCGATATTTTGTTAAGCCGTGACGTTTAATGAGGCGGAGACGAGAGCACGAAAAGAGGCAGCATAAATAGAAAATTAGATACAAGCGAAGACGACGTGCATAACCCAGTGCACAAAGACTTTATCTGAGCAGGAAACGTGTACACCTGAACCGGAATATCGTAATCTTTAATTCAAATGAGGCAAGGATTATATGCCTTCATTTAGCGGCGATAGAGGCGCTTGCTTGTATTAAAGTATTTAACCTGAATAAACAAGCCTTATTTAAAGGACATTTAACTACTCTGTTGCTTCAATGCTATTTTCCATATTTGACTATCCATCTTTTCTAAGGTTTCTTGCACAACCCTTGGAAAACAAGATAACTGTGAATAAATCCCACATTTGTAACTCATTCCTATACTTATTACGTTTTCCTCATTTTTTAAAAATACTGTCCTTTTCGTGTTTCCATTCAAAACCACATGGTATTATTTTACCGCATTCTAATACATGAAATTACCAAGAGTTACATGATTAATTTTAGCCAGGGTGGAAGGAAACTATACTTTCCAGTAGGTGTGCGTTAGTGAGGCCAACGCAGGTAAATATCTCGTCACTTATTACAAAAAAGGAGATTTATGGCTACTAAATTTCCGGATCTATGACAAATGCAAATAGGAGTAGATTTTGAGGAGCAAGAATGTTGTTTCTAATTTCAGGAAGTAGCTATTTCAGGATGTAACTACTATTAGTTTCAAATCTCAAAGAGCGTTTTCGAAGGGAAATATTACTGATATATCTCTTCCTTGTTGGCAGGAAATTCGCTATCATTGGCGCGAAGTGTTTCAATTATCAGTTGATTAAATAGACAAGGTGCACCTGAAACAGGTAGATAACTTCTGAAATGAGATTAGATTCAGTTCCAGGAATGGAACTAAAAAGACGAGGAAGTGACAGTATATCCGTTTATACGCAGAGGTGAATACAATGGCTAAATGTTGAAACCCATTCCATGGAATAGAGAAACGGAGCGTTGAATATATAGTTAGATCTATGTTCTGTTACTCATATATGTACATATAGCTACCCCGCGTGCCTATTAAATACAGTGACACCGCTACATTCAAGATGGGATTCGAAAAACATATTTATGGTCAACTAGCACAAGTTAAAGTGGAAATCAACACGATTTTACACTTCTGGTGAAAAAAATACACGCGACGTTGGGAAATCTCAAGGAAATGAACTCTATGAGTGAATCCTGTCTGAATGTGACGTCACTCTTTTTCTCTTTTCTGAGGATGGAAATTAAAAGAGGATGGAGTTGAAATATATGGACAGACTATAGAGCATGCGCCCTTGATTATTCACGTATTAACTCGCCAAACAACGAAAACCTAGACAAAAATAGTACAACGATTTAAATTGGATGAATAAATCTAGAAGGAGAGTGACACGTGTACGGCATGAAGACGTTAATTGGGATAAAACAATGCATGGCCACTATTTCTGCAGCAGTTCCAGAGGGATTTCAAACTTGAAGCTTAGATGGGAGTGGGACGGAGAGGTAAAATTTGTGAGCGTCTTCTGAATAGCACTGAATAGCTTGAGTGCGCGATGTGCTTTCACTTGATGAGCCCTCGTGCGTGGCGTGGAACACTTGCCAAAATAAATGGATGCTCAGATTCTTCCTTCGCATAAACAGACGTGTGCAAAGGAAGGAAAGGGAGGAAAGTGAACTGTGTGTTAACGGAGTATCTCAGCGTCTCACTCGTTTTTTTGGGGTCACCAATGGTGCGTGGGTGGGAAGAATTTTTTAACCTACCCATTTTAGATTGTATTTTTTATTTTGTTGCATATTTCTGGACTGGAAATGCAATTTGGGGTCAAACTAATCCATTCGGTGTCACTCTGAAACTCGCGTGATCTGAAATATTCATTTCAAAAGAATAAGCCCGCAACCTATTATTGAGTGGTTAAAATCGCCTTTATCTGTTTTACTCTCGTATTTAGTCCGAACAGCTCGGTTGTAAGGACAACGATCAACATCTCTGGAGTCATTAATATGAGTTTTCATGAAACAGTGCGTTAATAAATATTTTACATTATTTGATCAATTTATCGAATCAGTAAAGGAGAGTGAAGAAATGAATGGTGTTTTCATCTTGTTGTGATTTCAGTAACTTGAATCGCCTTTACGGGCTCATTCCTAAGGCCATCTTTGTTTCCTTTAAATTTAAACCTTGCTCGGCAGTACCTGCTAGCATTACAGCCCTTCGTTTACACCTACTCCGACAGGACACGTGGAAGCGCTGCCAAGTTCCCATATCCGTAGATTATAAGCATGTTGGAGCAAACAGGATTTGGCAGTAAGCCGCAGCAGAACGCTTTTAACTTCTATTTCATCAGAACGAAATGCGTAATTTTGCTTCTCATCATAATGACCACCAATGCCCTATGCTACTAGTTTAAAAGCCTTTGAATTTGACACCGATGGTGTCCTCACGAGGGAAATTAGAGTTTTGAATATATTGGAAATATATGTCTACGCCGACGCCGCGTTGTGCTTGGGCGCTGGGTGTTTGAGCGCTGCTCTCAGAACCTTTCTGCAAAGGCCAGAGGTCCGCCAACTCCGCAACTCAGCAACTTTAGCCTAAAGACGATAATTAAAGATGAAAAACAATCGTACTGATGAATTTTCCCTCTTCATTCTCAATGTATTTGGTAAAAGACAAGGCGAAGTTTAAAAATTGTTTTTATAACACCATCATATACATAGTAAGAGTAATTAAGACTAAACTGAATACTTGTAAAACTAATGGCAGTCAAAAGTTTAAAAAAATGCTAAAAGAGAGGTAGTAGTTAATAGGAGAAACGAACGATTAAAGAGGTCATTAACGTAATTGAGGATATTTAGGTAAGGTGGTAAGAGTAGGATTATTTTGAAAACGGAGCGAGGGAGGGGAGAATCCGGCGTCTTCTGCTTTTACCGAAAGGTGCCAAAGAGTGTAAACTTTAACATCCAATCCGATGGACGGAGTAATATAGGTATTTGACGTGATCCATTTTCCTTCACTGCTGGGATTCGACCCCTGACCCTAAGGATGGCCAAAGCCACCACTCCAGTTTGAAGTAAATTTGCCTTTAGAGAATATATGAATTGTAGATTAAATATTTCCTCAAATGAGTTGCAGTCGAACTATCCCAACGAATTGTCGCAAATGTCATTTAAATAAGTTCCTGGTCACATCGAGTACGGTATTAAGTGTACGGCAGCGGAATGAATTACATTTTTCCTGTCATTATTTGCTTTCGTCGTTTCGTCGCATTTCTCGGCGCACACTTTCAATGAAAAACCGAGGCGCTTACATTCTTGACTCTTATCTCGACTCGCTCTTCATTCTTTTTTCTGCAAATAGGGTACGATGTCATTTGCAGCAAACAAAAAGCAACGGTCGAATTCCTACGCATGAATGCGAAAATAAGTTTAGGAGTATTGTGAGGCAAGACTGCGGAGCAATGCTGGATGTGAGACGATAATTTGGTTTCCAATCCATCGTTGCTCAACACGTGAGTACTCGGTGGATCTTGTGTCCATTTAAGTTCACGGTTCCTATCAGCGACATCTATCCCCCTTCGTGTATCGTGTCCCAGGCGATCACGCAATGCACGAGCGACATGGCGGTCCGCGGGCCGGATTTTTCCCGCCAACCCCTCTCCCGGCCGCGGCGCGCACTTCCCCTCCTCCAAGTATCAACAAACCAGGGGGAGATAACATGGCAGCACCGCGCCTCGCCTATCTCGGCGCTTTCAAAGAGCAGAGCCCTCAAATCCTCCTCCAGACACCCACACGCGACAGCCACGGGCAAAGCTGATAGCACACATTCGCTCTTTTCTTCTCGCGGAGTCGAGTCCACTCCGCGGGTTCCCTCACAGTGAACTTCCCGGAAAGATTCCACTCGCGGTGTAGCCAAGTGTGTGGGTGCTCCGTTGACCTCAGGGCTTCCGGGTTTTGGGATCAACAGTGCTGTGGCCACGAGATACAACCGGTGAGTTATTTATTAGTTTGCGAGTGTGGGCCGGCCGGCACTCGTGAAAAACTCTTCCATTTCGCCGCGGAGGACGGAAACAAACAGCGCTCTACTCCCGAACCCCCTGAGAGGACGACATCGGCGACCAATCACGTTCCGCCAATGACTACCCATCATGATTAGGCTGCCTTCCCGCTGCAGAGTGTATTATCAGGGCATTGCGAGGAGAAGGGTGAGTGGATTTAGAGATGATAAGCAAAGAAGAATCATGTGTGCAGTGTGAGTATGCGCGTGTTAATTGGTCGCTTACCGTCGCGGCTTAAATTCATACTTATGCTCAAGTGCTAACGATAATACTATGCTTCCTCGAATGAAGTATCTTCTTCTAATTTTAAGGTTAAGTTAATCTTCTACTACGAAGAGTAATTAGGAAATAGATCAACCGATGTAAGAGAAATTCCCTTACAAAACAGGATACGTATTAATCGCCTCGCCGAAGGCGCGAGTGTGGGAACCGTACCGGAGAGCGATACTCTCCACAACCGGTGGGTGGGCACAAAAACACTTGAATTTAAATACCCCATCTATCACAAAAACGAAAAAAAACTACGTAAAATGCAGTCCGAAACTTGTAAACCATTGGGGGACAGTACCATCTTGCGTTAATTTTTACGTTCTACATTCTCTTACACTACATACTCCCTAAAGCAGTTGAATCAAACTGTTTCCGGTAATGAACTCGCAACAACTAACTTAAGATATGAAAATTCCATTATTCTAGCTATTTTACCGAGGACGGTAACCTATGATTTTTTTTTTTAATCTTCTGCATTATAAAATTCAAAGTAGTAAATTTCCTATGTCACTAGAGATTTAATTCTTTCTGTATTAATAAATTGGTTGGAAAAAATTCAAGAGCTTAATATTCTCGATAAGTAAAAACAAGAATAAAATTGATTCTTTGCTTTCTAATACCATGAGGTTAGCCGTCTTGATGATAAACCGTTATAACCAGGAATCATCAACAACAATATTCGACGCAATCCTATTTCCCACACATGAAATCAAGAATGGGCAAATGTCGTTTGCAGTGATAACGTTCGCAACGTTAAATGATAATCAAACACAATGAACAAATGAAGCACCAAGATACCAAAGAATAAAGCTCTCGATCTAACCTTACGCTGATTAAATAATAAGATTGAGCATTTCGATCAATAAATGACCTGATAAGCCCGCAATCAGAACATCCTCTTCGATAAATTACGAGCTCCAGCCATCACGCTCACGTCAAATTAATTTAAAAAATGTTGTTAGGAGACACGTCATCATCCGATTGATAGTCACAAAAAATGCCAATATGTGATTTTATTTAACCAACCTAGATGAGGGATTACTCTCTGGAATGACTCCAAATTATGATTCTTGATCATTTTTAATGGATAAAATATCGTGCGTATTTCATTCCGGGTCTTCTATGGGCACTCCGATGCTGCCAACGGCAATTTCGACCCAATCTTGAGTGGGAGATGCCCTACGAGCTGCCCCATCTTCTGGCAGGTGGGCGAGTTGACGGGCACTCGGGATGTGTATTCATTTCTTCCGGCGAGCATGCTCTCAGGACTAGCAGAGTTCCACCGCTAACGGTCTCACTCCATTTGCGAGCGGAGGAGCGTGGCAGATTCCCTCAACTAATATCACCACAGCGGAGGAAGATGGAAGACTAGCATCCTTCGACTGGCTGATAATGGAACTAGGAGTCGAAACAGGGGGGAGACTATTTCAGCCTCCGCAAACTACAGACCACTTCAGGCGCTTGTGGTGGGGAGTGTGAGATCGCCAGCCATTGACGGTGGGTGGAACGGAAAATGTAACGAGGAACGGAAAAGGACAATTGGCCGATGAAAAATAAAAGAAAGGTGGATTATACAACGGCCTGAAAACCAAATTCCGCGAACTCCCTCAGACCTGAGCGTTGTTTTCGTCTTAGAATTAATGTCAGGGGGACGGTGTGATATTATCCTCGCGGTTAAAGCACCTTTAACTCAAATATGCAACTAATGGGACAAAATAGGTTGAAGTGTTGTAATGCAACAATCTTTCGTTCTGCTTTTGCTGCGGCCATTAATGGTGTGAGGGAAAAATCATTACTTGGTCCTATCTACTCAAAAGCCTATCCATCTAAGTTTGTTAATTTCGTTTTACTCGTGAATGTGATTCGGAGTTAGATTCATGCTTACAATCTCAGCCAATAATTCGACGTATTTCAATTTTTCTATCGAAATAAACCTGACGAGAGACCTTCGAGTCTCTGAAGGATAATATCTTTGTGCCGCAAACATCTGTGTAACACTTTCTGTTTTCTTGAAGAAGTGAACTTTCTTTTCTTTCTATGACGACTCTCAGATGCAGGTATGACAGGATAGCCCTGATTTCGAGGACGAGCTAGACCGTGGTGAAGTAGGACGAGTTGGCGTGGAGCACTGTCAAGGACCGATTCAGACTGAGAATCAAGGGAATAATTAACCCTTCTACGCAATATTTACGATCACGAGAAAGTATTAATCCCGTGTTACGACCTCCCCGCTTACCGTTGCGTAACACTGGTGATCCCCCAAGTCTTGCATAGTTAACGAGGACTACTTTGGTGTGTTTTTCCCTTTTCCGGTCGGATGTAAATGATTGACAACCAAATGCGGACCCCGTGGATAGCTACCCGCGTTCCCAATGGCTAAGGCCTCAGGGTTTATCTCTTCTTGAATAATTTATTGACCATCACTTAGAGAAGGGGTGGTCGGACTCGGAGCGACGGATTGGGGAAGGCTACCAAAACTTCCTATTTTTTCTGGTGTACGAGGATCCACTAAATCACAGCTAAAGGCTGGAAGGGAAACGAATAAGAATAGAGCAGTTTACCAGGTGAAGAGATTCTCCGAGGAGTAGAGGTTATCAGCTGACAAAAGTCTGCCAAAAAGTCGGCTATAGGTTGGGCAATTTTCTCCCAGGGGAGTAATCTAAATTAAATTGTAAGAACGTATTCTCATTTTAAAGACTAATTTTTATAATTGTAAAAATATTAGGAATATCACATGGGATATTTTTGAAGGCAAAGTAAGCTTATGGGAGAGAACTAATGACAGCCTTGCCACACACCCTGGTAATAATTTAGTGACGGGGTGATATGTTGACTATTTTGGGAGATGACCGACAGCCGAGGTCATTTCCGCCAGTAAGGACTGGTGGTTAGGTTGGTAAGGGAAAAATTAATGGACAAAGGTGGAAGGCTGGAGAAAGACCCTGCTCTCAACGAAAGGAGCCAAGGGATTCTTGGTTTAACGTCCCATTCGATAGACGAAGGTACCCAATGCACTTGAAGTTTTCTCCGCGTGGAACCCAGATGGCGATTGGGGTTCCATTGAAAAATCTCCGCCACCGCTGGGACTCAAAGTTGGGTCCTCGACATGGAAAGCTAGTATTCCAGACACCGCAAAGCCTGATCTCCGGGGATTATATTAGGCGCGGAATTATTTGGACGCGAAACATAGGCATTGTGGAGAAATTAGGTTTGAGGCATTTGAGATGTCGGTATGAGGAATATGGAAAGTTTCATTGACAAAAAGAAGGGCAAACTAAGAAGTACTCAGCATGCTAGGAGAGGAATATTGTAAGTAGGTGTAATCAATGTAGGTGGGTGGAGCAAATGAAACGAGGTGAGAGGATGTTGAAGGCCGCTGTTGAGGGTAGAATGCAAGGAGATTGGGAAGAGGAAGAATAGGGTAAGCATTCTAGTGCGATGACAGATAGGTATAAAGAGATAAAGAGAGAAATATAATGAGAAAAGAGACTTGGAAGGTAAAAAAGCAGAGTTGAAATAGCCTTATACATATTATTATCCCGACTAGAAGAGTTACGATAGTAATAGATAAAATCAGGTCAGAGCTACAACACAAAATCAGAGCTGGAATGCAAGAATTCCGATATATGGGAATATGATCGCTAGACTATTACCAGCGCTAGACGGATGGTGTGTAGTCCAGGATTGCAAATCAACATGTTAGAATTATGACTCCACGCATGCCAAATAGAGGAGCCCAAATCATGAGGAAAGATAGCTATTATGGATAAAGGAAGTCTCTTTCAGAAACATCATCCGTAAAAATAGGCTAAAAATAGGGCAACCAGGCCACACATCATATTATTCTCATAGCAGGTGCGTAAGGACCTTAGAGGGGTCTTAAATCGGAATAATAGAAAGTATTACACCTGCAAACTTAGGGGGAAATCTTTCGAGGGGATCATAAAAAATACTCCTGGGAATCCTGAATGGCAGACGGAAATGTTGAAATTAATAGGCTCTCTGCAGGATTTGCGTGAGCGGCAATCGTTAATCTTTATCTTTCCCCCATCTCCCTGCAAACTTTCTCCATCTCTACCGATTGACCAGCTAGGACCCAGCGACTCTTTGAAAATCCCCAGTCCATTCATAATCACGGAGGATTACGATTTTCCTTTCACTTTGATCAGGAAAAGTTATTATTTCGTCGTAAATTACACGTAAAAAGACGGTGTGAACATAGGTGAGTTCAACCCAAATATATATATATATACAGGGAAAAAAACACGGGCCTAGATTGAAACTCTTGAGTCTTCTCTTTTATTATCTTTCTTTTCAAAAGGTGAAATAAGATATGCGAACTTAAAATACATGCTATAAAATTCGAAGAAAAAAGAGCTGAATATGGAAAGAGGGCTAACTAGTGCACAAAATAGGGCATTGAGTCCAGGAGCTATTCTTTAGTCAAGTGAAGTAATTACAAATCGAAATATCGTGAATTTACATTAATTTTATACATTGCATAATGTCAAAACATTAGAAATCACATATAATAGTATATACGACATTAAGAAAGCAAGAAAAATATAAACCTGTGTGAGAAAAAATAAAGGATTTTGCTATAATCGATTGCTAAAAAAATCCACAACGGGAAAAAACACGCACAGGAACGGCAAATAATTCCAGCAAAACTTACCGAGAGAAATGTATAAAATACATGGTACACATTTAGAAAACTAAAAAAACGTATTGAGGTGAAAAGAAAGGGGAAATTTATTCTCCTTACCCTCAAAACCTTGAGTAGCAGCTGTCTCGTAACCCAAAATACGACGGTCTCCCCTGTGTTAAGGTGGTTCCACCGTAGAATGACTTTAATGTCATTTTATTCATATTTTGTCTACTTGTAGAAAACGTTGTCCTCTATCCGATATGAACAACAAAATAATACCTTTCCATGCTATTTTATTCTATAATTGAACTTGAAATTGCATGGTGTTCAATGGGGGAATGAGAGAAACACGGGGAAAAATAGTATTTTTCCATAAAATACAAATGCCATTTTCGTGGAAAACTGTCTCTAAGAAGTAAATAATCCAGAGAAATTGAATAAAAATAAAATACAGGCATCTTACCAACTTATTTTTCCAGCTAATGAAGAATTAATGCCGTAATTGAAGTCAAAATGCGGTAATTCGTAAAAAAAAATGGCGCTGCAGTCGGCTCCTATGGCTGGAAAAAAGTTCTCATTTAAAATACATTCGTGGAATAATCTGCATATTTTGTATCTTACTTTTGGGTTTCTATAGGTAACGCATTTCATCAGTGAAAGCAGGATTTTTTTGACAAAATATAAAAAATGTGGAATTTAGTATTTGTTTTGACTCACACAGTCGCGGCGGAACCTCCTTAAGAGTGTCCAAAACCCTGCGTGGCGTCGTTGACTGAAGGCGTGTTAGTGGAGAAGCTGGAAGGTCACGAAAGAATAGGAGGAAGTTTAAGGGGAGCGAAGAGGCGGAAATAGCGATCGAAAGACGTCGCCGCGGACTCGGAGGGCGTTCTTTAGAACCTGAACAACATCGGAATATAAACCTGCGGGAGACGAAAGGAACAGAAGAGCTGATATGCCGTAAGCAGGTATGAGAAACACAACACTGTAAACACTAGCACTAAATCTCGAGAATTTTCGGGATTGAGGAGGATAATTCTATCGGATGGCAATAAAACAAGGGAGCACAGCACTTCACTGGTCGGTTGATAAGTTATTTTGGGGATGCGAACGACAACAGGTCATTTGCGGCAGAGAGAAAAGTGGTCTGGTTGGTAATTATTTTCCGGGAAATTGAGGAGGATTATACGGAGATTGGAGGTGGAGGGAATCCCAGTTGAAATGAGCCAATGAGGCCAGTATAACGTCCCATCCGACGGACGGAGTAAAACACTTTAAGTGCTCACTAAATTGCACCCAAGTAGGGATCAAGATTAATCAGAAACGTCTCCTCCTCTGCCGGAATCCGAACTCGGGATGAATAGCACTACAGTCACCACACCAACCCAATTCCCGACAGCGCTTACTGAAACGTAATTTTATATGAATGGATTAAAATGAAAACATATATAGCGGTGTCGTATCAATAGAAAATTAAGGGAACATTGCGCGATGTAGATAAGTGGATTTGTTGGGATAATTAGCTTCTTTGCGTCACGGAGAAAAAGTTGAGAGAACTTCGATGTCAACATTGACTTACTCTTAACGAAAAGCGTGAAGGAAGCGTAAATAAATTGATGGAGACAGGCGATACTTCGTTGAATTTTCCAACGTTAAACGCGATGAAAAGAATAAAACTTTGCACTTCTTCACTTCATTACTAGGTTCTTTATTCTCGTTCTAGGTTCTAGCCTCCATTGAGTACAAATTATACTATATTACAAATAATTAACCAGATTGCAACATGAAATTTATGAAGTTAAATTACAAGCCCAATGAAATACCTGTACCGCGTGAACAATAGGAGCAAACTGATTTTGAGTGATACCAGCGAAAAGAACTAGAGGAAGACATTTTTTCTTATTTGGTTATTAGGAGAGGTCACCGGAAATTTAGTCTCTACATACTAGACCAAATAGTAGGCTCTATTTGGCCACGAGGCCAAATTTTTATCTTTTCAGGATAAAGAGGTAGAGTAGGACATCAGAGGAATGTTATTCAAAGAAGGAAGGGTGGAGACTAGCCCGGCGTTGGCATTACCCCATTCTTAAGGAAAGGCGGGAAAGGAATTCCGACTCAGCGAGCACCACACGTGAGGTGCTCTTCACGTGACATCCAATTAAGAATCGTGATTTCACCGGACAATCTCCGTCATCACAGGATATGTACAAACCCATACCCTAGAGACAGTAAGTCAGTACTCTGGCGACCACGCCGACCCGATCCACGGAAGTCATTTTTAGACACTATGGAATGCTGAGGGTAGTTACGGATGGGCTTTGAGTAAGCGGAGTAAGCTAAAAAGGTTCCGGATGAGATACTCGAAGTAAATAATGACAGGCTCGGAAGCGAGGAAATACGAAGACATCAAAAGCCAAGGCGATACAGAAAGCGAGGTAGAGGGCAGTGTCAAAACAGTCGTTAGAGACACGATTAATGACCACTGATGATGATGACCGAGGAAATCACATACGCGCAACACGAAGGGTAATATTTCATTCACGTGAAAGCCGAAATCTGAATGATTACCGTAAAATAATAATTTCTATCAACACTAATAGCTAGTGTATGAGCTGCATCAATCGCAGCTTAAAGAGGTGTTATCATCGTTCCCGTTCCAGAAAGTTAACAGCTCATAATTATAAGTCTTGATTTATGCTTTTTTCTACAAGACAAGGTTTTCGAACACATCTGTATCTTAAAATCTATAAGGTCACGTAATTTTCACTGGAAGAAAAGATGGTCATCATATGAAACAAGTACATTTCCTTTCCGTGCAAGCGTCTGCATTATCGTAACTCCAGAGCCCTCTCCAGTATTTATTCTGATTGAACTGGTTTGAATGTTCTAAAATGTATGTGCTTATTGGAATGTTTTCTCTTCTAAAGAAAGCACTTCAGGCCGAGAGTTTCACGGCACACATTCCACATAACAGCATCTCATGTAAGTGTTGAATAAACTTATGCATTAACGCTCAAGGAAGGCAAAGGGATAATACAACGATGAGCATAGAGACAAAAAAACTTGAGAGGAGGATTGAGAATCCAAGGATTTACTGTCGGTATCTTTTCCAGTGATTATGCAGTAAATTTTCTCTAGTTTTGACTCATAAGCGTACACATTCTTCACTATAACTTTTTATAGCATTTACCTCGTTCCAGAAACGTGCAAGAGCCCTGATTTATTTCTGCCAGAATGAACCGAAAACGTTGCATGTCCCAAAGCTGAGGGCATTGAATGTTTTAACCACTTGAACTAAGATTAAAATTCATTCACGTTAAAGAAAACACATATTATTCCCCAAAAGCTTAATGATGCGCACCGATTAGGCCAGATTTATTATCTAAGTCTTGACGTGGCCAGTTCCAAATACTTGGAAACAGAAGGTAATATAAGCTTAACAATTCGGCCTGTGACAAAAAAGTATAAATTAGTACATTATTGTGAATTCTCACACCAGATTTTCTTGCGTAATTGTTTCCACGACCACCCAGTTGCACTTTTTCTGCATTTTTCCCATTAATGAACACCCAATTTTTTTTACCGCCCGCTTACTAGAAATCTGAGACGCACACACACAGGGCTCAGTACACAACCATAAGTTATTTCTCTGCCAATACTGTCATTTTTTTCAAAACATTTTTGCGATATTTTGACTTCAGAGGACTTCATTATTGGAATACGTAAACCTGTTAGTCCATTACATTAATATCAACGGATACGCATTAGAAAATTCACGAGTCAATATAGAAGTTGATGAAAAATACAGCCGAGCTGGAGTTATATCATTTTGCATATTTTTTAAGGAATTCATTAAAAACGGAGCTAAAAATCCATTTAAATTTACGACGCATATATCTTCGACCGTATGCATTAGCTACAATTAAACGCAATAAAATAGTAGTAATCTACGGTGGTAGGGTTAGATGGAGCTGCATTTACAGCTGACAGTAACTTAAGTGATATGCAATTTGCTAGTAAAAAAAGAGGGACCTATCGCAACCTCTCCCAGATATACACACGAAGTAATTGGCATTGGATGGGAAGAATAGGAATTTCTTATATCAGACATGCTATAATGGCATAACAGGTGAAACATACTGATGGCTACCAATACTTGTATAGTACCATCTTCATTTTATGCGATAATTTGTGACTCAGCAATGGTATCCTGGAGCAAAATCTAATCTTTCAATCAATTCTTGCGTGACTTTGCTCATGGAATTTAGATAAGTATGGCAGGTTTAATAAAATGCTGACGCTAGCGTTGGCCATGCCGTCCGCAGCTCACTGAAAATGTTCTGAGAAACATCAATCGCCTGATATAGATTACGGTCTCCTCAAGTATTTTTAGATACATCCATATCACTTCACGGTTATAAATTACCATTACTAATCAACGATCACGTCTTTCTGAGTGCCTTTCCCTCTTAATATTTAAACTCCGAAGCTTACAGGAATCAATTTCTGTAAATGCCAGGTACTAATAGAATTTGAGCACATGTACACATTAAGTTTCCACCAGGAGTGCGCTCGATTGGGTCCCATAATTATACCCATCCATTTTAAGGCCCTATCTGCAAAACTTTCTGAGCAATGGATCTTTTTGAGACAACAATCTAGTAAACTTAAATATTCCGCTCAAATATGGATGTGAAGAGCGAAAATTGAAATCCTAACACTGGGTTTTCCAATTTACACGATCGAAGGAAAACATTTTTCCCATTCAATATTCAAATTCATTCTCAGGATTGAGCGATTCACCACACTAGAGAGCAGCAACCTCGGACGTGTTCATGCGTTCCCTTCAGCGGCTCAATTACTATACGCGCCGCTTTGAATGCTCGAAATGACACCTGGGGGTACTCAGGCGTTTCAACTTTGACACGGCGCCAATCAGATATGTCCCCGGGGGAGAAGACGCCAAGAATTCTTATCACATATTTCTCTCATCATATCATTTCCAACCATCGTTCCCTTTGACGAAAATTAATGTTTTTACAAAGAAAGCATTCGAAAAAATTCCTTTATCAACTAAAAAAGAAGGAAGTTGAAAACCTCAAATGCAGAATCGCCCTTAGAAGCTCCAGGTTAAACAACAGATAAAAATAGAAAATGATCTCATCCCCGTAGCTTGAGTAGCTTAGAAGTGTGTCGCGAGGAATCTCAAACGTTTTCATAAAAATGGTAGCTTAATATTACCCACATTAAAATTTACTATCGACCATGGTTTGAGTAATTCATTGCCACGGTCAAGGTCTGATGGTTAATAAAAATTATTGTTTTCATTAACTGTGACTTTATTCCGAAAAGTTAGGCCTGAACCAGAGTTTAAACACTGAAAAAAATTACCGAAAAAAGCCTAGGCATAAATGACATCGTCAAAATTGAAAAAATGCCTACATGCAACTAATTATAAAACAACGAGTCAAAATCAGCACTCGTTCGTTCTCATGATCGCTTTGCGAAGGGAATTTTCTGTGGAGGCATACTTAAGTCACCCAAAATGGTAATCTGCACACGAATCAACTAACCAGTAGAAATGCAAACGTCACGGCATAATAAACAAAAACAATATAAATATTTCCACAGTGTTATGGTAAAAGCTATTCTTAGAAGTAAACGGGCAGAAAACGGATTTTGAGCGCGGCACAGGGAATAATAAAATGGTATTAGGATCAAATGCATTTGGGAACATGTAAGAATTTAACATATTAAATAGGGCAGGGGAAGATATTTTTTTGGGTTTAGCAAACCTGTAAATAGTTCCCAAACTAACATCTCCCCAAAGATGTTCCAAGTTGGGGTCTAGTTGGCTCCACATTAGCCCAAAAGTTCGTCAATGATAAATGATTGGAAATAAGAACAAACTCAGAAGAAAAAAACACGGATAAGTACTACACACAGAACATAATTAACAAATAAAGAAAGTCATTAAGACAACGACACGGGTAAGCAAACATGCAGATGATTTCCATGAAGAAATCATAAGACTCTTCATATTCTTAAAAGCTGATGAGGGTTCTAATCTCCCCCACGACGAACTAAGAGAAAATTATCTGCGCTCGGTTATTTCCCGATGCTCAGGGGAGCAATTTTATCAACCCCCCAGAAAGCCGTTGTGAAGAGTCCCTTTCTCCCAACTCTGGATCCTATTGTACTCGCCGGATGAGGGGACAGGTTCCGGAACGGTGTGTGTGGATCCAATGGGCCTCGCGGAATCCAGGGGGGTGAGGGGGAGAATTTGAAGGGACCCTGAGGAGTTTGCGAGCCTATCGGGCTGCTTGTGCTTCAGGGTCTGGTCCCTTTAGCGAGCGGCCTCACTTGGGGCATCTGTGTACCCACGGGGTCTCCCTTACCTTCACAAACGCCGTCACTACCGGAAGCGGCGCTGAATTTCCCGCTAGCCTCCCAGTTTTTCGAAGCTTTTAAGGAACTCTGGTGGGAAGAGAATGGCTCGGGGAAGAGATGATGTGGTGGAACCGACAAGATCGTCTCCTGTGAAGAGCAAAAAAAACGCCGAATGGTGTCACGATCCTTGGGTATTTTCCCACGAGCGTTTTTTTTTTATACACCCCATCATCCTAACATTTTTTTTTTCAAAGAAGCGCCGGAGCGACCTCATTTTTTTCCTACAACAATGCCGAGCGGGGTACGACAAGCGGCTTTTCCACAGACCGTGTGCGTGAACGTTTTTTTTCGCGCTTCTGTGTACACACATGGAGAGAAGTCTATATGAAATAACGCTTTGAAGGATGGGCTTTCGGGCCGAGAAAGGAGCTGAGTTCTCACTTTTCCCCTCCATCTGGTTCTTCTCGCGCCAAGGCACACACCGTCGGGAAGGCATCGATTTTTCGTCTATTCCACCAAGGTGGAAAAGGATTCCGCTCGGCAACTGTTTCGATTCTCCCGTGGACTCCCATGGTTTCCCACCGTTGTCATAGTCTCTTGGGACGCGCGCTCTTTCCCGACATCGGCCAAGTCGATGAGTTCGCAGACGGTTTTTCTCACTTTTGTCGTGGGTTTTTAAGGAGAGACTGCGGTGACTACGCGAATTTATAAGCGTTCTCTTTGGAATCCGGAGTAGCATTTAAATATTAACATCTCTATTCTAAACGACGGAAAAAAATTTAAAAAATGGTAACGTAATATCTAAATTAAACTTTATATGATCTATAATTTATAACCCTAATGATATAATAGGCGTTGACACAAATTTGACTTTAGTCCAAAAGATCGTGTGACTTATTTTGGCAGAAACGTGGTTAAAGAATTCCGGATACACATTATGGCATCGCCCGGCATTACGGCATTGTGAACCTTTTCGTGAAACATTATTTCCTACACCTTTTTCGTAAAACCCTGACTGCGTTTTCACATCAAAATTAACGTTCTTTCACTGGTAGCTGAGCTTGTCCAAGTGTTTGAGCCTACGCTAAAAGATTTACTTTTACTTAAGAATGACGCAAAATTAATTGTGGCTGCCGGTATTTTTAGTTTTTCATCAGAGAAAACGAGCGAAAAGATGTTGTATTGTGAGTTCACTAATTTTCAGACGCTAGACCCGAGGCCAGGGTTACCATAAGGCAAGGACTATAACTCTTCGCTTACGTCGCCGGCTGTGCTTTTGATTTTTATGTAGCACGAAAACTCAGATTAAATTAACACATTTTTCTCGGGTCCTCCACTGGGTCTGCATACTGGCCTACGTTTCGATACACGAGCGTCCTTCTCAAGAGGTCAGTGATTACACTCACATGGCGCTCACCCACCCTGAGGACGATGCACAAGTCGAGAACCTATTGTGGACTTCGGCCAGTGGGCATGCCTACAGCGCGTGACCCGGTAGAAAACGCAAGAGGAACTCTTGCAGTAGACAAAAGTCCGAGATCTTACCAATGATGAACTCTGCAATCATCTCCTTTAAATTTAAAATTACAAAGTGGATCTTACTTGTTATACGATGGATCACTTCCATCAAGTTTCATCAGACCCGTTAGGTTCTGTTTATCTCCCTAAGCTGTGATCTTCGCCGGACCGTGACAAAGGCGCGTATTCGATCGTAGTTTAAGAGGTGATTTTTGGGTTTCCACGCATCTCCGAGAGTTTGCTTGAGAACGTTCGTTTCTCAAGGAAAAAACAACTAAAGGAAGCGGGTGCCAAAAATGTATGGGAAAATGTGAAAAAAATCATGTCCACACCGCGTTTCGACATTAGCGCCTACCTTGCCTCTGTCCCCAAAAATTGTCGAAGCTTTATTGTGTTATTTATACTATAAAAGAAGACATTTCCGCACAATATTATCAAACCGACTGCGTTTCCGACACTATCACTTCATTTACAACATAAGACATGGGACCAAGAGTTCGATGGTTTGCCTAGAAAATGACGCGATGCCGATAGAATTTGGAACATTTAATGCATCTCCGAATTTGATGATGCACGCAAATTAGCGGTCTGGACTATTTCGGCAGTGCTTTTTATCCGTCAAATAAATCAGATATCCATTTGTTCGCTAGGGGCTTTCACATCGCGGACTAAAGCGCCATGTGCACAAATGAGAGGACTTCGTGGCATTTTGTACACAGTACATCGTGATACCGTCAAGTTCCTTATAATCCTGAATTAATTGAAAATGAACGCCTGGTTAGTTTTATTAGCTAGAGCACTAGGCGTGGATTTTGGGGATCTGCGTTCGTGTCTTAGTCCTAGAGAACTACTTTACGGTAGTGAATTTCGCATACTTGAGAAAGGGTAGCGTCGAATCCGCGCTAGACTATATAAAATCGCGTGAAAATATTTTTTTTTAATTATTCAACCGTGAGCATATTCCAAAAAGTAGTCTGTATGTTTTACTATACCTTTATTATTAAATTAACTACTGAGAGTCCACATACTGCGTGTATATAACTTGTATAACTGTACTCATATAACTAATCAAAAGATGTCGAATTTTATTTTTTCGATAATTGAGCGATTCATGTGAAGTCTACACGTTTCTGAATGAAGTGTTTTTCCAGGATGATGAAATATCATGCACCTGGGAGGGTACACAGCGGCCGTCGAGTTCCTTTCTCATCCTAGAATTCACAAAGCTCCCACATACTGTATATGCCACTACATTGATTGATTATTAAGGTTTTATTAACTGAATCAAAATGCGGGATCACCTATCATTTTAATTTTCATAACGCCACTGCGTACTTATATTCTACTACCTATTTCCTCTACAAACTTTCATGCCTACAATCAATTTGGGGCTACTTTCATTTGGGGCTAGTCAAAATTAGCATGATTAAACTTGAATCTTTTTTCTTTCCGGAAACAATGCTCATGTTCGTCCAGTAAAAACGTACCCTCCATTCATGAGAGGCTCCGGTGATGGACGTGTTTTTAAAGCTTAGAACACGTAACTACAACGCGCGAATCGTAAATAAACTTGAAGTTTGGTGACAAAAGCTTGAAAAACAAACATTAACAAATATTTATGCATGCTTGCAAGAAATTCTGTGTGAACGCGTATTACGATTTCGAAGGCTAAACGACCAATGACAATGCTAGAACCAAAATCTTGCAAAGTGAATCCTAAAAATTACACCACTACCACATTTTACGGAGAGGAACGTGTTATTACTTGAGAAAGGTATCTATATAAAGAATACCCTCAGTATAAGTCTGTTACTCAAAACATATTACAATTTTGCCTGTTTTGCATTTTTTTTTACCCGGAACCGACATTTTTCGAGGACATTAGTTAACATAGCTAGTACTAAGATTTATTCCTAGATAAATCTGCTAAGTAGAAGTCTATAAACGCTTACCGATTAATTTTGTGCCTAGTTCTATTCCTGCTGTCTCTGAGAACTGCTGTTCATACGCTATTTAGGACCGATGCAAGTTGTATCGTTTGAGCTGTTTAACATGTTTGTAAGATTCTTAGTTTGTTCCCTTATTGCACCCTTCCACCCCACTAGATATTACTACGATGGGTTCTCGACCCAGTTACACTTGGCCAGTTGATTGCCGGCATGATACTCCCACAAGAGAACCTTCTTGCCCCGGGAACAGAATTTCCGCGGCAAATGCCTCGATACGGCGCCGAGGCGTGCGGCTCCAAATAGCCTCAGTTACTTCACCAAGCAGCCAAGTGTAAATGTTTGGACAGCAGCATTACAGAAACAGCGGCAGCCAGTAGTATCCAGTGCTCTCCTGAAAACTAGGCGCCTGGTTATGGCTCCAAGTATTTCTCTTTGCATTTCCTTATTTCAACATAATTGCGTTAAAACAACTATAAAGCATTACTAATCCAACTCCCTCATTAAAGTTTATTTATTATATTATATATTTCTCGCCAAAGAGGTTATTTTATCTCTCGTAATGCACCTATAACTCGCTGACAGGAGAACTCATTTAATGATGAAACCACCAATTATATTAACGATTTTTCGCTGGTGTGGCAATATATTTTGAGATGCCGCATGTATTGCCCTGCTCGGTTATTTTAAATTAACTGATACCTCTCAGCCCATTTATCGGACCCAATTGTTTGGTTAAAAAAATGTAATTCAGTTATTTTAATCTACGTTTGGATCTCGAAATAAAATTGATCATAACGTTACACCCCGTGTATTTTCACATTAAAATTAATCCGTTAAGGGACTGTACAGTGAATATCGAATATGTTTTAAACACACAACAATCTTGTAAAGAGACTTCCACAAACCAAAAAAAGATACTTTCTAGATTAGAGCAGCAAAACACTGAAATCACTCATCCCCATCAATAAAAGTCAATAATGAGACGAAAAAATCGACAAATTTCCATTCATAACGAGGTATTCTTCCATTCAATCGGGCATTAATTAGATATCATTAAAAATGAATTTCTGAGACCCCCTTCCCTCCCATGCTCAGTAAATTCGACGCAGTCTTAAAATGAATTTTACTCACGCAGTATATCATTTTTCTTATCTATATTTGTCTTCCATTTAAATAAAGAGTAATAACATTATCAATTCTTGTAGCAAAAATATTGCCACTCCATGCTTAACTAGACTATAATGTAAGTTATAAAATATCTAGCCTCATCTGGCAATGCTTAATGCTGAATGAAAATGCTGCATGCAATTTGCGTCCCATTTCTCAAGATTGGGAAGACAACAATCTCCAATTTAGAATGAACGCAATTATTATTATTCAGAGTCGAAAAAGTCGGCCATGAATCTCGGCCCCAAGTTTTACTGGGGCACTTTTGACAACAGGCTACTGGGTAAACGATATGTATACATGATAACTGAAAAATAACACATGAGAGTTAATACGATGCCATCAGGAGAACTATTAATACCTTTCAAGAAACTTCACCCTTTTGACCTGCAAATTGTAATAAATGTATGCAAATTCACGAAAAAGAAGCAACACTACTACAACTACAAGGGGTAAGGAGAGCATCAAACTAAAAATAACGGAGGTCTGCAGTATAGCAATCTCCGGGTTGAAAAACTGATGATGAAGTCGTGATACAAGGGAACGTGTAATGTGGCGGCACAGTGGCGGACCTGTCATCCTCAGAAGTCAAATAAGCACACAAATGGAACAGACGAATCAAATACAGCCAAAAAGGTTCCTTTTCTCCACATTTCCTTCCCGGCTTATCTCGTATCGATTGGCCAAGATAATGTTTTGCTTTGGATGCGACAGCTCAATGAATATTTCCACCCGGGCAGTGCTCCGTGACATTAATCCGAGGAGGCAATCGGAAGAGAGGAATGACACTTGCGGAAATACTGAGGCATCCAAATGCGTCACAGATACGCGCCACTTCTCTTCCTAGTCATTCCCCAATTGGACCAGAGGACTTTGGAGGAAACAACGAGAAATTAAACTCATATATATATACCGTGGTAACTCTTCATCGAATTCATTTCTTTCAGGTGTATTCACAGCCTTACGAATCCATCAAATATAATCCATTGAGAATGTTAATGGAAATAATATTGCATATATGACCGCACGAGCCAATTGTTTATTTTTTTCTTATTTGATCAATGGAAAAGAAATATCACAATACCGCGACGATTATCAAAAATACGTTTGTCTACTGGGAAGTAATAGCTTAACACATTCATTCAGCATTGCCAATTGCCCATTTTTAAGACTCCAATGTTACTATTTACCATCGTGCCGAATTGTTTAACCTGTTCTCTTCTTCAAGCAAAGGGAAAGACATAATATCACGTTACCATGACCATTCTTCAGCTACTTAATACTTTTTGGAGTGTCGACAGTTTAAATGATTCAATCAACATTGCCCACTGCAAATCATGTTTCATCTATTCCCTTCTCCAGTCAACGAGAGAGGTTGATGTAGATTAGATACATAATACAAATTCATCACCTAAAATGTCCAGTGCGCCGGAGACTCGGTTGCCTGAGTCTCTTCCACACTAAAAACAGAGACTATTTACGTGGAAGGATCGAAAAAAGAGACGCACAAACGGGCACGGCTATTCTAGCGCGGCTTGATAAGTCGCTCCCCGAGGGCCCTGCTAGGACCCTAGTAGGGGTCGGGCGCATGGACGGACGGGCTGCACGACGGACGGGTGCCGGCCATCGTGCCCCACCTCGCACACGGGGCCCATTCAAATCGGCTGAGGGGGATCCCATTCAACCCGGGTGAGGGGGGGGGGGTCCAGCGGGGTCGAAGCCGATTGGCCGAGGTTGCGAAAGAGTCCGCGTCTGTCGGGAACAAGGGGAGGGGGTTGCGAAAGCTTTGACCGAATCGGAAGAGGGGGGAGGGGTTATATATGTGAGAGGGGAGGACGGGTGCGTATATTTGGGCCCGCGGATTAGGGAAACTTCGAGCTGATGGCTATTTGGAGGATGAGGAGGCCTGAGTAGTGGGGAGGAAGTAGGGGTGCAGATAGGGGTGGTGGGTAACCAGGGTCCACTTCCATTCCCTGTCTCCCGTCACGACGCGGCGAGGAAGAGGTGTCCATGACGCTTACGGCGGTGGCCGTTCACACTAATCCCATCTCATAACTTTTTTTTCATTTCCGAAACACCGGAGGCCTTGGAGACCTCTCCCTGTGTGAGCTTCGAAAACTCTCTCAAGAAACTGTTCGAAATTATAAGAAACTCAGCTTCCCCAAGACCTGCTGCTCGATGAAATTTTAAATTCGCTCTGCTGGTTTTTTTCAGCCTTCCCTTCCCATTTTTTTTAATTTGCATTGAGATGAGAACGGGGGCTCCATCCGGTAAATAAAAAAATAAAAAGAGAAATTTATTGTAAATTTCATGAAAAATGGCAACGTTTGGCTCCTCGATGCAAAAGCAAGAGGAGGGTTTGTGCACATAAATTTTCCGAGTTTTCTCCACCAAAGTAGCTACCTTTTTTTAGCACGGGAGGGCAGACGCAATTTCGATTCCCATTAGAACTAATCGTTTAAGGTGGCCTTGAGAATAAATTTATTTCTTGCCATATTTTCTTTATTACAAATCTATTTTGTAAAAAAAATTGATTCCTAGAAATGACATTATCAGACTTTTGTAAAAGTAAAAGAAAGCTATTTTCAAAAATATCATGTAAAAAGGCGAGTATCTACTATACTTCTTGGTTGGCATCGTAAAACCAAAGGTCATTCAATCTTTTGCCATAGAATGTACGTATCTACAATTGTCACGATTATGGTACTGAAGCAGCTAGCTGCTGCTCCTGTTTCACCGCAGAGTCTATGTAAGCAAAAGGATAACAGCCAATGACACGCTTATATAATATCTGATTCAACATTTTCTCGGCATAATATCCAATGCAGCTTTTATCTCCAATCAGTAACGCTTACGACAACTAAACGAGAGTCTGATCAACTTAACGAAAACCGAACTCTCGGTTAGCATCACATTAACGTCCAAGCTAAGTCATTTAATGGTTAAGGCTAACTAAATATTGTTAAACCAGGCCTATGCCTGTTAGCAGTAGACAATTTGCAGGGCTTATGATTACAATTAGAAATTAGCATTATATTTCTAATTATAATCAGATTACTCGTTATTAAGTCATTCCTCACAGGAAGTAATTACCTCATTTTAATAAGACACGTTGTTGTACAAATTTAAGGAGGCTTCTTGACTAGTATGCAAATGTTCTCTATTTTATTTCCAGTCAGGAGTCAATACTCTAAGGAAAAAATGGGCTCAAGGAGAATCAAATCTTGACCTTAATTAGAAGAAATAGTCAAGCACTATTTCCTGCCACTGTCTGGATCTCAACACTCCTACATTAAGACCCGATCACTCTATATTACCTCTGCTAATGAGAAAACGAAATATGAGGTCATTAAATCTGAAAATAGGATTGAAATGCGTTGTCAAGTTTTCATCTTCATAAAACAACGTATATGCAGACTTGTTTGTTTTAACTCTTGTCTCAGAATTTGTGGCATCCGCGGCAATAAAGACTGAAAGATATGAAAAAGGTACGAAATGTAATGATCATTCATTAAAATCGCTGTAGCATGTTTACCAAACCGAAAATCACCCATATACGTAATGCACAGAAAAACTGTTTCCATTTAAAACATTTTGGAAAAGTTAATCTCTCATTCTACGTTATTTCCAGCTTGGAGAACACTTTTGTTATCAACTCTGAATAACAAAGTCACTTGATTTATGCAGAGCATGGTAAGAATAATTAGCTACTATAGCTGAATATTTGCAACAGGCTGCACAGATAACATTACACTCCGCCGTATCATTTCTCTTCTTACGTTGCACCCCATCTGTTTCAAGAATCGTAATCGCAAGAATCGTATTGATATAGTTTTCACGCGTAAGAGCTGCATAGTGTTAATAAACTAAAAGAAGCCATGATAAATTGAAAATTAAACTTAGTATCAAGCAAGCGGGATAAATCGTTTCAGTAAGTTGCATGCTGCAAGTGCCATATACTCCAGAAATGCTGTTTTAAAGTAGGTAACGAATAACTAGCCGAACGATTCTTTAAGATAATACTAAATCAGGAGTGACCTAGAAACATTAACTGCAAAAACAGTAATGCATTCCAGTCTCATCAATACAATGTGGGCCAGGCTAATCGCCTCTAGGCATTTTCTCTTGCGGATAGAGTGTGTATTGTACACCGAAGCGGTTTCATTCAAATTTATTTTTTAAGGAATTTCATATTGTTAAGCCATTCCACCAGCCCTACCATATAATCCTTCGATATTTTTCATGAGTTTTTTCGGGGATGCTTCATGCCTAACTGCGTGGTCCAGTCGCAAACGTGTTTATGAGATACACCGGGTCCCATTTTGGAACTGGATGTTGTGTATTCATGAAAGGAAAGAGATATCCCATTAGTGTAGAGGCCAGAGTACTAACAATTTATGCCGAGGGCCCAGGTTTGAAAACCGGCAGTGGTGGAAAAATGTCAGTGGCATCCCGAACCCTAAGTGCATGGCATGCCCAGAGCGCTCAATGGCACTACTTCATCCGTCGGATGGGACGTTAATCTCTACATCCCGAAGAGATGCCGACTATGGGTTTTTATCTTCTATTCCCAAACAAATACTTCAATCAGCGACCCACCCACCCATCCACAATAGCACAGATTACCTAAGCAGCCGGTCTTCTCCCCCAAAAAAACTACCAATAGAACTCAGGCCTTGAGGTTAGGAAGCCAGGACTCCAGCCACTACACCGACCCAATCCCGCATGCTTCACTCAGCATCGAAGAGCCGTACTACTATTCGCTCTCTGAACTTCAAGTCCATTTGATGCCGTTCGACGAATCTTCGCAAGTGTTTTCCCCAACGAGTAGTTAGTCAAAGGGTAAATCTTTGGAAGGCTCCCGCCGTTTCATCAGTGTCGGACAAAGGGTGAATGCCACCAATTTACCGCTCCATCCACGGCCGCGAAACATGAAGTTCCCCCGCGGATTTGTAAGGCTCGAGGCTTCGAGGTTTTCGAGCGGGCGGTCGTCGGCGGACAGCGGAGGCAGCGCCAATGCCTCCCCCCTCGACGATCAATGGAAGGGATGAATGGGAGGGCGGGAGGCGGACGGGGGGGGTGGACGGGGGGGGCGGGATGCGGACGGGGAGGTGGAATGGGGAGAGGGTTCATCGGCGAAGGGGGGCGCCGAAGCGGAGGAAATGGCGAAGCCTCGGCTGCGGGAAATTTGGAATCGATTTAACGGTTACATTGCCCACACTCAGCCGAGTACTCGAGCCGTGTTAAAAAAAGGGGCCAACGACTCCCGCTCCCCTACAGGCGCAAACCGTTTCCCACATAGCGATCCAAGTGGGGTGAATTAAGCTACAGTTCAATAGATGCGGACTTATGCCATTTGTCTTTCCTCTTAATGTGAGACGGGGAAGATGGGAAAGTCCGGAGTAGCATCTGTCGCCACAGTCCGCGTTAGAAACAGTAAGGAAACGAATAATAAATTAAATAACATTTTAAAATACCACGGAACTTTTAATTTGTTACCCAAACTGTTTCAACGCATCAGCCTAATTGTCAAGGGCTCTAAGTAAAGCATGGCCAAGGAGCCTCGAGTGGTGCAACGAGGAAGGTAGAGGGTAAAGCACGGAATAAAATTGTATTGCATTACGATCCAGTTGATTAACCATGGGAATCGGGTTTATGCGGTAACAGCAGAACTGTCTCTCCTACACCCAGAGGCCCGATTACGAATCTCGGCGGAAGTAGAAGTACCCCGGGTCCCAACTTGAATGCGGAGTGGACAGCTCTTGAATTGCAATGCTCCACTCGCCGGAGAGGGAGCGTCTTAGGACCACCCGTCGACTTCCGGGGAGATGGCAAGGAACTCCGACGTCGAGCTTTCTTCATTCTCCGCAATTACCAAACAATATCCCTATAATTATCAGCCTTTAGAGTCGCAAATTTCTCACATGCTTGTCGCCTTCCATGAAAAGTAATACCAACGTTAATTAGCGAATGAGTAAAAGGATTGCTGTCACTGTTGAGGTCAGTAAGGCCAGTGCAAGAGGCATGGAAGGAAGACAAATCACATGAAAACTAAAGGAAGGAAGTTGTTGCGGAAAAAATTCTAAACTCTACATGCAGGTAAAAGGTCATAAAATAAAGCAGCTAGGTACTACGCGAACATTTTGGATCTTAATTTCCGTAGTGCGTACGACACTAGGGAGAGAAATGCGTAGGCAAAAGAGGGGTTTACTGACAATAAAATTGATCCTGGACAAAGATGATCAGGAAAGATCAGTGAATATTTTTATATAAAGAGCGACGTTAAACGTAAGCGAAAATTGGGTTCTGGGGAGAGAGGACGAGAATAGATAGACGGATTTGGAACTCAATCTTTGAAGAACAAAGGAGTGAGCCCAATGAGGGGAAAAAAAAGGCAAACGATAATGTGATGGGTGTTGGTAGGGAAGGAAAGGAAGACGTTTTCTGAGTATATGGGGAGGAAGCAGAGCTGGTAGTCGGAACGAGTAATTAAAGGTGAGGGTAGTTTGAAGTCCGTCATCGAGAACAGAGCAGTAGGAATCTGTGGGCGGAGGGTGCAGGGGGAGGGAGAGAGAGATAAGTAATGGGCGGGATGAGGGAAAGTAGGAAATGCACTTGGTGGGAGAAGGGAGTAGAGTGAATGGACTCTTTAGGGCACAAAATCAGACGAAAATTGGGTCATTAAACATACATCATTGGTGTCAAACTAAAAATAAATCAACATGAAGATCTAAAACTTCCGATCACTCCTACTCTGTTAGAAATGTCACCGTTTTGAGCTTTCGCGCGGTTTTCACCCGTTATCTTAAATAACACAAATTTACCTCTTAAAATTTGGAGCAGGTATATGTTAACATATTTAAACCAAAAAGAGGCGAGAATCATATACAGGAGAATTATGCATAGATTTTTGTTTCTACAATTAATAAGCGCAAAAAGTTAACATATGGGCGCAGAAATAAAGGTAACAGATGGCAATAAACTTCGCACAGCATGGAAGAGATTCTTTAGAAAACGGAGTGACCACGAAAATTCCAGGAAAAATATATTGTTTCTGTATCAAAAAAGAGATACGGGGTAAAAAAATTGGGGTTTTTATGGTGAAGGATGGACGGAAGTGGGCTGTAAATTCTCCAAAGAGAAAAAACAACACGTTGACTAAACTCCACCTCACGGTTAGAGCTGTAATTATTTCTTCATCAAGCGAATCACGGGAAGGTCCCCCAACAAAAATGTCAAGGAAGAGGTCACATTTTATTCCAGATAGACTTCATCTCAAGGTTGCAGGGAGCTTTTGGTACAAACAGATTGAATGCGTTAATCGAAAGATGAATAAAGAGAGTCCGTATAGCTACAAAATCCTGCGCGTGAACCGAAACTTTCAACTCCACTCTTATGTTAGAGAGAATAAAATTGGAGCCACTGAAGACTCAAAACTAGAAGACCAAAATTACGCCACCAGATAATTTAAAATTACATTTATCTGGATGATGAAAATTGATGAAATTATAAATAGTTAAAAAGAGAGCAATAGTAGGACTCTCTTTCTTGAATTAGGAAGACCAGCAAAAAAATCGGGAGTGATTAGGCCTGTCTGATGCTATGCCAGTCTGTAAGCACTTCCAAATGCTAATGCTAATGCCGCGTTTGAAACTCAAAAGTTGAAGTAGTCCTCTCCTCAGCTTTGTTTCAATCGTAATAATCGCTATGCTCTGCCATTCAGTCATCAACATTTAACCACGGACCATTTGCGTCCCTCAATAAGTGCATGCTTCAATTAAGGCAAGATACTTCCCCCATCTCCACGCTGGCCCACGCATAACACTCCAGGCGTGGGCCGAAAAGGCAAATATGAACCTAGGCTCCCTCGATTCCAACTAGTAGGTACTAGCGTAGCAATCACAACCGTATTGTAAATAGAGGTGTCCTGCGCCCCTAATAGCCAAACGTTTACCAGGATATTGCCTCCGCTTTCATCCCAGCCGCCAACAGACCTGTTTTGTTTGTCTAAGATGGCATTCTGGGTAAAGTGGCCGGTAAATCGGCCGACCATCCAGGGTCCTGCAGGAACACAGAAGCCCAGAGGTACCCAATTTTGCCAAAGATCCTTAGCTGGGAAGAATATTTGATCGCATTCAGATCGAGTGTGATCGGAATTTCACCTCTGAAATATATTTCTTAATGTTTCGTTCAATGGGAGTTCATATGAAGAATCCGTGTACTTAGAAAGGAGTTTAAAAATATACCCTCTCCCGCATATGTATAATCATCCCGTCTCATTAATTCGGAATTTTCCTGGGAATTCACTTAGCAGCTTGTGTTGTGATCATGTGAAATATTTGAAACAAATATTAGTGGAATATCCAAAACTCATTAATTTTTTAGCAGAATCACAAATAGTGATGCATACAGATTTAATGCATTCCTCTGACCTTTAAAGTTAGTGTTTTTTTACTTATATGCCGTCGTCATCATCCTTCTTCCTGAAAAGGAAACTAATTATACTGGTAATAATTTTTGGAAGGACTATAAAGTTGTATATTTGAGAGCGAAATGAAGGATAAAGGATGAGGAAGCTGATATGTGTGCTGACCACATTGGTAATAACTGGAACAGGACGAGCCCTACTTGGCCATTAATCTGTTCAGGAGAAATTACTCACTTGACTTGTGTCCTCCACTTGATTGAAGTTAGCTGACAATGCGACCGAAAGGTATCCCGCCGCCACAAAGAATCAAACGCGGCTCCATCCGTACAAGAACAAGCTCCACCACGCCAGAATGTCTCCCCTCTGCAAAGAAACATCATTCATGAGTGACAGGAAAAAAACAACAAAGGACTAGCCTAGACAGACGAGAGACAGGCACATGGGTCAAGGATTCTTTGACCTGCACCTTGCGATGACTATTAAGGGAAAAATACCTTAAGAGGACTGCTTGGGTCAATATGACATTTTTTCGAGGGGGTGGTGACATGATTCTAAGTCCTATTGTGACAAGACAAGTGACAAGTAAGTGACAAGATTCTAAGTATATTCCCCGAGGCCACAAAAGGTTCCTGGTAATGTAGAATTTCTAGGAATCTCGTTCAACGTCGTCTAAGCGTTGGGCTTGGATTGCCGTTCTCAAGTCGGAGATGGGTAAACGTCTCTATCAAGTTAAATGCGGGCACTCGAAAGGGAGCAAAAATGTGTTTTGATTAAAAAAAAGTGCTCCGATAGGAAAAATTATATAGCCATAATGGATCTATTTGTAACACAATGGCAAATGTATCACACCCACTCTGTTGGATGCAAAAAAGAACTAATAACTTTGGACAATGAATTCCTTTTTTCGCATCAGGCAATAATCTGCTAACAATTTTTCCAAGAATAAAATGATAGTTGTAGGATAACATTTCGCAGAAGGAAGCTATAGTTTGTTCTGGAGACCGATACTTTTTCAATTTCCATTCTACAATGTAAAACGATGTTGACTTTCCAGTACTCCCAGTACTCAACAGACGAGCATTCATTCCTCCGGTCTGCTATCCATGACACAGTGACAGAACAAGTTAACGATGGAAGACACGATTTGCTTTCACCAGAGGCAACGAAATCCAAGCTCATAGTTATGCCTTGCAGTCCATGAGGGAATAAAAATATGTTGATTCAACGTAGATAATTCAGTGAATCAGTTCACACACAGAATGAAAGAGTAAACAATGATTCATTTGCAAAATGTTCACATTAATATCATACGAAGTTATTCGCACTGGTTTCAGATATGACACAATGTGGTGAAATTCATCATTTTAAAAAATCGACTGAATATATTCGAACCATGATCTCCCAAACAACAGTCAGGTATGTCAGCCAGTGACACCACCTTGTTTACATGTCCGTAATTACATACCGGTCATTGGGTTCATTTCGGATACGAAAATTACAATAGCAAATTGAATTGAAGGAAGTAAAACCATGCATTCCCACATACTTAGTCTTCACAAACCATTACATAATTGAATAAACTGCTCGGTAATTAAACGCCGTTAGATATTTAAAACAATAAGCGAGTCACGCGTATTTAATTTCTTTAAAAACTATCGTAAAACAGACACTTAAGTCCTTTTTTCACCTGATGTTGTACAAATTAACATAATGCTGATGCACAACTCCAAGAAAAGTGAAAAAAAACATTCACCGGCTAGTCCAAAATCCGAAAAACTAGTATTTTCTAGGTCTTTCACTCAACTTACGCCGACGATAAGTTTACTATTTGTCATTAAGTTTGCACGTTAAACTCTCCAAAATTTAATAAGGAATAGCTAATGTCAACAAATATCCAAAATAACGTTGCAGTGCCTTATCGATGTACTTCAAGACTAGCTGTGATTGTAACTTCAACGGAGCACTAGTTAAGAAAATACTCATGTGAGTGAAATTCACTCAGGGAAAATTGGCCGAGGTCGGGGGAAAAGGGAAGTATTTTTCCAACCTCCAAGGCACTTCTACTCCCAGACATTGAGGAAAGGACGAAATCTGTTCCAAAAAAATTCTTTTATCAACCCAATGCCCCCTCAAACATGTGTGCTGAAATGTGCAGGATTAAATGTGAAGAATATACGCTGATTTGCCGACTCGAAATAGCTGCCATTGAGACTGGAATAGAGGACTGCTCGGTAGGTACCCTTGTAATTTGAAATTGCTGAGTAAACCGTTTCTTTTAATTTATAAACCAACTAGTACCAACAGCACTTTCAAAATTCTCCAATCTCTATGCATGCACGTGAGTGATTGATCCTATGACACAAGTAAACTACAATTTACTTTTTTTAATTCCAAGTATGTGATGCGAAGCAGACGAATCCGCGAAATAAAAAAATCATCCCACTGTAGCTGGAGCGAAGACTTCCGCAGTGGCTGGCCATGCTGGAGTTAGGTTTTCCGGAACAGCTGCCTATTTTCATGACGACAGATTCTCCCCCGTTACTCAGACCTGACATCACTTCGACCTGAAGACGCCTCCTGTAACGGGGGAGAAACTGTCGTCACGAAAATTGAACCACGCAGCTCTTCCGAAAAACCTAACTCCAGAATCATCCAACTGGACTGGGATTCGAACTCAGATTCCTCGAGTACGAGCCGGGTGCTGAAAAAAGTAGGTACCTAACTGCGAGTAAAGGAATTGAAGTTAATTAGGAAGAACTGGTTCGATAAATTGGGAAAGGACTCGGTCCACATCCTGTGCTCCATATCCAGTTCAGGCGAATGATTTTTCTTTGCGATTTTTGCGCCTTGCAGCAAGTTCGTCGATTTGGAAATTAAGATCTGATATAAATTGAATTCAGCGGTCGGTTACTTGGTGGGACGACTGACAACTGAGGCCACTGGCACCACGAAGGATAAGGTTGAGGAATTTGCGATTTGAGGAAGGGTAGTTTGAATGATGGCGTAAGCATTGGCTTACTCTTGGCGATAGACGCCAACGGATTCACGGTTTAATAATTGAAGGACGGTCTTATCTGAAGGACGGAGAACGGCACTTGACTTGAAGTGTTCTCCACATGGCACACAGCAGGAGACGGGATTCCCATTGAAAATCTCCGTCACCGCCGGCCCTTGGAATGGGATGCCAGTGCTTCTAACCACCACACAAACCCGATTCCCAAAAGAATCGCCTGGTTGTCTAGGAGAAACGATCGATTCCTGAGGTCATATGTGCCACGAAGAATATGTGGGTAGGGAAAGAGAGGAGAGAATTTGATTTGGAGAAATTTGGAGAGAAACCCGGCGTCGACATTAGCCGACTCTTAACCAAAGGCGCCAAGGGGACCACGGTTTGACGCCCAATTCGATGGCTGGAGTAATACACTTGAAGTGTCCTCCACGTGGCACCCAAAAAACAAAGAATCTCCGCATCAGCCGGGATTCTTACCAGGGCCCTCGGGATGGGAATCCAGAACTCTATAGCCTCCTCACCAACCAAAGTTTTCTTTCGCTCTTTCCTCAAAGTCCAAGAAAGAGCTTCGCCTTGAGTAGAACAGAAAAAAGCACATGCTCTCGCACGGGCGCACCTATCCGAGAGGGCAGCGTAGGCGTGGGAGGAGGTGACGTCACGAGAATCGGAATCCTGGCACCCCCCGCTCTCCCGCACCATCTCTCGTAAGGTGGTGCTCCTCGAAAGGAAACTGAATCGTACACTTCCCACGCCATCTGACGGATCGATTAAGACCGGACGCCCGACTCAAGGAACAGCGCGTCATTTCCGGTTGACTCTCATTTTTTCGTATCAGTGTCCGCGCCTATTTGACGCGGACGAGGAGCATCTTCTGGAGCTTTTGTCAATGGGCGGATCCAGAGTTTCAATATTTGGAGAATGGGAGAAGTTTAACGGACGTCGAGCGCAGGAAACCTCGAATAAAGAAGGCGTGTATACAACGACAAAGCAACCGCCGCCTTCGAATGAAATACGATTGACGACAAGGAAATAGTACGGGAAGGAGGAAAAACTAAAGCTACCTTGGTTAAAGTTGCACTTGGCAGAGAGATAAAAGACAAGTGTGATATCAGTTATTTTATTGGGGAGGTGCCAATTGAGTGGTTTGCTACTTGGAAAGGCGGCCGACAGATGGAGTAATTTTCGCCATTCAGGAAAGGTAGGTCAATTGGTAAGAGAAATATTACGTAAAATCTCCACCGCTACCAGGATTCAAACCCGAGCCCTGGGGATGGGAAGCCAGTACTCCCGCCACAACATCCACCCAATCCCTGGTGCTAATAAAGCAAGGAGACCGGAAAGAGATGGAAGGAATATCAAGAAAATCTGTATGAAGGGCCAGAACCACTGGAGAATTGATCGCCGAAGGATGATAAGCAAGTGAACGCAAACAACCAAGTACAATCATGTGGAGATTCATTATGGCATTAAAAGAGCGGGGGAAACACCAGGTACCCTGAGCAGATAATATAAACGGCGAAATCTTTAAGGCACTTTGAGGTACTGCAATATAAACCATAAATGAAATAATCAAAGGAAGTAACATCAGCGGAAGGATGACGGAGGGTTTTGAGAGAAACATGGCGATCGCAAATTCGATGAAAATGCGGACCGAAAAACGAGAGGATCACATCACTTTGAGCTTTCCCTCACGTGCGTTCAAAATACACTCACGAATAATCTTCCAATAGTAGATTATTGGTGTAAGCATACAGGTAGGCTGGTAGGTATTCTTAGAGACGAATTTGAGAGGACAGTAAAAGAGGTGAAAAAACAAGGCACCCGGAGCACATAAATGAACGGAGAAGTCATCAATCCATTATGTGTTCGTCTCAAGAAACCCTGTATTAGATAGTACCTACCGTTAGCTACAGCAGAGGCAAGATGCCCGAGGATATGAGAAGAATAAAATGACTGAAAAACCAGAGAAAAATCAGGACAGAGCTGTGAGCATCATAGAACTCATAACTTTGTTTCACATGCGTTCAAACCTCACATGAATAATAAGCAAAAGATTATGAAGAAAAATTGAAGAAAAACTTTCGGACAACCTATTAGGATTTAGGGTCAACGGGGTAACCAGATAGGTCACACTAAGCTGGAGGATACTTGCAGGACAGATTATCCTCATGGGCAAACCACTCCGTTGACTTTGAGATGGCCCTCGGCAGCTTTTTGGAATGAAACAAGATGTTAAAACTACTCGAAACAATTGGAACTAATGCAGCGGTAGAGGATAGTCTACCAGGTTTGCAAGAGCAAAGTCGCCTCGGTGAGAATGCGAGTGAGTGTTTCGCTTCAGGCATCAGAGACGCAGGGCATTGGGAAACGGATAAAAACGAATCTAAATTTGCATACTGCCCTGCGAGCCATCCCGGAGGCGTGTGGCACGGGGTGCTAGGACACCAGCCATGAAATTGGGTGGAAATAGGGAGGAGGAATACGAAAAGAGAAAACGAACAGACGCTTTCAAAAACTGCTTCGGGATACAGAGTCTGAAGATAAAACGGATGAACAAAATTTGAAAAGAGGAAGGATACAGAAGAATACAAGAGGAGAAAATCACATGGCGTACTCTAAGGCAGGGAATTATCCAGATATACGCCACACACCCTGAGACACAATGAACTTTAGAAATGAAAAATGAACTACTGAGGAGCACGAGAGAAGGGAAAATGGAAGGGGGCATGGAAGGGAAAACACCGCGCGAAGACCAGAGTGATAAATAGGTTCGCCAGATAAAACGGAACAAGAGATCTATCTGGGTATACAGGACAGCGCAGGGGACAGGGATAGAGTGACGGGGGTGCTGTTGACAAACCTTAAGATAAAATCCAATAATATGATTGCCCATTTAATGAAGACTTGAAAAGAAAAAGATGAACTAGGATGGAGGAGAGAGTTGCTGTAGTTTGAGAAAATAATACGAGCTAACCAGAATTTCTAAAAAAATCTTTTCATTTTCATTTATTCCTTAAACACATCGACGGAATAAGAGTTGGTGGGAATCGACAGAATAAGACGGGCTGTATCCGTCGAATGCAATGTTCTCCCTAATACTTGCAGCAATATCACCGGAAGGGACTCCAGTGTTTGAAGCGGCGGTACTCTTGTAGACAGGAACTCGTTATCATGTTTCGCTAGCCACGAGTGCAGGCGGTATGTGCTTGGCAGAATTATTTGCCATAAACGCAAAGAAGTGCTTGCTATATTAGCCTTTGACCGCCTGAAAACCTGGCAAATGGATCCATTTTTCCTTTGCATCTAGCGAATTTCCGTCCGGAAGTGACGCGTATATCGTCATTTACTGATTGACACTAAAGAAGCTTCGTTCACTGCAAATCTAGGACTGCAAAAAACAAGAGAATGTGTATTATTATGAGTGTACCAGTTTAGTATAAAAAAGGTTCGAATCAGCAATATCCTGTCGGGTATGCAACATCACGCTCCGATAGCACTGATTAGAATGCTCTCAGGATTGCATAGATGAAGGATCTCGAAGCGCTCACGGGACATCAAAGACATTGGCGTCCAGATGTGAACTGAAAGCATGGCCAAATCTCTCTCTCTCTCGGTCACAATCCTAGGATTGTTTTGCAGCAGTCCTCCATTTTTTTCGGTCCTGAGGCAGCCTCGTCAGTTCTGCATTGGAACGACAACCTAGCTCCTCCACGATCTGTCCCACATAGGACTGCCTAGGCCTTTCTCTGAATTTTTTTCCTCAACTGAGCCCTCCAAAATGTTTTTACAAAGCTTTCTTCCCTCAAAATATGCCTGATTAGAGTTGCTTTCCGTTTCTTTATCATGTCGAGCGGACATTGTTTCTCTCCCACTATCTATAGCACCACTTCATTTTTTACTCGGTTCACCCAGCACAGGGAATTTTTAACATCCTGCGCTTGCACCATAATTCAAACGCTCCTACTCTTCTCTTCTCATCTACCCCGAATGTCCAGGTCTCACTTCTATACAACATAATTCTCCATACAAAGGTCTTTGCTAGTTGTTTTCTTAATTCTATATTGACGCTACCGGAGGTGAGGAGTTTGGATTTCTTGTAAAAGACTACCTTATCCTGGTTGATTCGGCTCTTTAAATCTTTTTGGCTGCGACCATCTGATGATATTTTAATTCCCAGGTACTGAAACTCTTCCATACTCTCTAGAGTGGCAGAAATGTCGAGCGGCAAACATGTATGTTCACACGTTGTTCATTGCCGGCCACGGGAGTAGAAAAGTGAACGCAAGTAATGCGGAGAGGGACAAGAAGAGAAAATTTACAATCTCGGATTGTTTCCTAATTCTTATTGCATAGCAGAGACAGTTAAAAATTGCGATGATCGAATCTCATATAAAGAAACACGGCCTCTATTTGCGATTTCTGTCATATGAATGGCAGCAGCAGGATTGCCTTTTAGTGACATGCTCGTTCCGCACCGTCAACAATAGTCAATAACCAAAAGGACTAATTGCAAATGTTTCAATGGCTACGCGGAATGAGTTTACGATCGATAGATGCAAGCGCAACTTTGTGGCACTTTACGATGTTCCCCACGATGCGAAAGAGGCAAATTGTACAACTCCAAATGTATTCATTTATTTACCGATCGATTTCAGCATCTGTAAACTCAATATCCATTCCATGGTTCATTTCACCTCAAGCATTACACCAGTAAATAACAAATAAATCATAATTCTATAAATAAACAGTGGAGTCGTACTGAGTACCTCTTTTGCGTAATGGTCTACAATGAGTTTCATTTGAGGTCATCCAGCAGAGGAAATTCCTCACATTAACGATGAATAGATAGTTTACCTGCAAAATAAATTGTTCAAGGGAGAATTTCAAATTAAGTCTTTTTTCGGAAAATTGGATTCTCAGACCGTATTCCTGTCTTTCAAAACGCACCCCCCCCCCTAAATAAACCCACAGTTAATAATCCCACGTCTGATATCGCCAATGCCAAGGTCAGACCTGGCCTAAATAGCTAATGAGATTACAGCGATGGAATGCCAGTTCACTGAATTCTGAAAACTTAGGAAAGTCACATAGCTTTTCGTTTTATCTGCTGAAGTAACACTCTACAATAATCATTGGTTACTATTTATGACAACAATACATAACAATAATATGTTTTTTCTTAGAAAATTTGTTGAAACCTGCAAGTTACCAGTGTAGCAGACGTAAATACAAAAAGGTATAATGACGTCCCAGATTACGCCGTTTCGCCATATTCATTCTTCATCATTTGTTTAGTGCATTCTCCAGCAATGCATAGGAAGTTCCAATGAGGAAAAATACACCGACTTGACCGGGAATCGAATCCGGGTCCCTCTATGGCGCTCCGAGTGCTTTAGACAGCTAGGCGTATACAGTTAAAACACTCGGCACGAAGTTGAGGGATTCGGCTTCGAATCCCGGTTCAGATGAATAATATTTCCTCTATGGAATTTTTGCACTAATGTAGACTTGCGAGGGACACCTAAAAGTAATACCGTGGCTAGTTCACGGTCCCCTTAAAGTTCGAAGAGCAAAAGAAAACTTTATTTTTTCCCACCTACATGGATAATAGAAGGTGCGTCTCATGCGCTCGTGCGCCTTGTCAGCATGAAAACACAGCGCCACCTCCTCCACTATCATCCACAGCCTTGTCGCGCGAGCAAGTCGTTGGCTGCTTCGGGAAAAGTCACCGATCCGCGACCCGCGCCCCGCGCCGTGGCAAGCGTGCAAACGACTGCTGCACGCCCCAACGCCTCCGCATCGCCCGGATGAACAATTATCCGCCGCCAGCAGGTTTTTCACGGCCGTGCCAAAGATGAGCCGACGGCACGGACCGCGGGCCAATTCCAGAAACGTGGAGCCCCCCCCCCCCCCCCGGCACGCTAACGCCGAGGTTTGGATTTTTTTCCGTTCCGGATGAATTCCGGCCGCAAGGTGACAACAGGGTGGCCGAACAAACGTGAGCTGTCTCGCACGTGCGCTCCCCTGAGAGTGCACCCGTCATATAAACGATAAATAGATGGCGTCTCTATATTGGGCGAGATTGGGAGTGGGAAGTCTCTTCTTCCATTTTACCCTCGTTTAAGTTGCGTGCGCGTTCAATGATTTAATGGTGCGTTTAACAATAGGTATATGAGACAAACCTTTTAATAATATAGGTGTATGCAGTTCTACTGCTGCATTAAAAAATAAGAGACAGAAAAAGTTGAAAAAACTTTAGGAAGGAGCAGGGCACAGGGAAGCGATTACAATGACGGAAAGGGCGAAAATTGAGTGGGTTTTGACGGACTGGTGTCTGAATCTGCTACTACTGTATTCGTGATTGATGCGCGGGAAAAAGATATCTACCTTTAATTCCAATTTGCCCGACATAAATTTTCTTTAATTTTGTTGCTGTTGTCAGTCCTAGGGATATACCTAAAGAAGGATAATATAATACCCTCCGAGTCTACCTTAAACACGTGAGATACGAGTTTTTCTACTTACAATAGAACGCATGTCTCTCGCGGCTCCCAACCAAGTCCCTCTAATAGTTTTGCTTCACTTTCTCTTTACTCAAGGCAGTATTTTCCGGGAAAACTCAGAGTATGTGGACTCTACTCTCACTTCCAAGGCAATGCTGACACATGGAGACAATTTACAAATTCATGGGCGAATTTTAAAGTATCAGGCGAAAGTTTGTGGAAAATTGTCACAGATTGCATTGTAACAGAAAACACTTTGTAAATTCCGAAACCTAGGTCGGTTGAATAAAAAAAAAAAAAAATTTGTGTGGAAATATTTACAAAGTGTTTTCTGTTACAATGCAATTCATGGGCGAGATAAAGACCAGTTAAATAAATTGTCCAATTGCCCCGTCTACACACAGAGGCTAAGCATGTATATTAAAGAACGACCTATAATTAACTATGGTAGCTTAGATGTTGCGTCTATAGTTTAAGAGAGGCCACGATAAAGTACTAGTGGGAACTTCTATTCAAGTATATTCGTTCGGATTTTGCTCGTGAATATCGCGAGAATCGCAAAGGAATTATGTAAACTACGACCTGTGTTTCCGCTGATGATGCCATCGTTTCAACTTCGGAAGGCCGATTTCACCGCCGTGACCATGCAAAATTTACGTTTTCACATATGTACGTTTCTCTTCATGTCCAGCCGTGAGAAAATTTCTTCCGAGGAAGAGGCACTACATCTCACCGTACAAAATTACAAGGACTTCCTCATTGCAGAAAAAAATGACAGACTTATTTGTTTTTATAGCGTGGAGCTGAATACTATTACTGATATTTCAGTGAGGAAGAAGCGTTGGGATGCTGAAACAAGCGGCGAACATACTTATTCAGTTTACTTACACTACTAAAATACTGATTGAGATTTAAGCGTTGAAGGCCCTGTAGCCGTTTGACGTATTCTTCTGCGAAACTAACGCACATATTTAGATATATTCTAGATTATATATTTAACTACGAGGGTGATAAGACCATACATGCCAGTCGAAACGGTGCACGGTTACTTCAGGGGTTAAATGAACTCCTTCCAGTAATTGATGTGATGCGAGTGATGTGGAAAAGAATATCGAGAAACTTCTCGCTCTTCGGTTTCCGGTATAGCATGATTGCTACGTTTAAAATATTCGCCTGTAGGCTGTGAACTTGAACTGCTTTGTTATCCGGCTACGTCTATATGGACTATAATCATACCTACTGGGAATCAAAGGCTGTACGCAAATGTGACTTTTCAGCCTGGTTAGAGAGGAGTTGGATGACGTTTTGGAAGGAAAAGTGATGCGTTATTTTTTTGCTAAAACGTACCACCCAACATGGATGTCACGCAAAATACGCCTCGTAACTTTGCATACAAAGCTATTTCCTATAATCTCTGGCAAACTTAAACGTGAGGTAATGACAATCAGAGAGAACATGCCAGATAAAACGCGGAGGCCATGCTAAGCGGCGGTTCTTATGCTTGTATGCCGAACAGTATTATGTAATTTAAGATTTTTTCTTACTCCGTTAGAGTAGGTATCATTTCCCCGAAGTTGAAATACACAAAAACATGAAATGAATTGATTTTTTACCTTAGTTAGTACAAACTGAACTCGGAAAACGAGACTAGAAAAAAGTTAATTGAGTTCGCATTTTCCGAGACAGATCGAAAAAGTTAATTTTCCTGTTTCGATTCTTCTACTTTCGTTTTACAACACATCAATTTCACAGTTAGGGTATAATGCGTTCATAAAGTATATCGTTAAGAGTTTTCTAAGACAGGGTGGCGATCGTCAGGGTAAACCGGGAAACCTGGAGTTGTCAGGGAATTTTGAATTTCTGGAAAAGTCGGGAAATTGTCAGGGAATTCTCTAAACAGTCAGGGAGAAACTAAGATAGGAAATTTTCTTTACTCTTCCACCATTACGTTTATCGGCCGGGTCATTCCCGCCATTTGTTTCACCAAAATATTCCACCAACTAAAACAAATGTCCGTCGCTGACATGCATGGAATAAGCCCTTAGAATCTTATTCTTATCAGTTGTGAATCTTAATTATTTAGTTGTGAATTAGACGTACAATGAATCTCTTTTGTATATCTGTATTGCGATAGTTGCCTAGTGGTGTTAAAGTTCATGATCACAATGCATTATGCTCATCGCAAGGAATCCAAGGCTATGTTGTTCGGAATATTATACGTCGGGTTTTTTTTTAACTTCCGAGACTCAGGTCGAGAGATAGCTGGAGCACACTCGCTCGTAGTAAATAATTGCTTGCAGTGTTAAAAATATGAGCCGATGATTATTAAAATGGTGACACACGTACGATCTCACGCGTAAACCAAGTCTTACGCAAGAACATCTTCGATTTTCATACCCCCCTTCGTGAGACAGTAAGAAGAGCCCTCCTCCCCTCCCCACTTTTCACGCTCGACGTAATTATTGAATGAACCCCTTAAGCTCACTCTTGAAGCAATTTAGTCAGGTCACAAACCACCTCAAATATGATATTCCTGAACATGATGCCGTTGCTAATTGCCTCCTGTTGTCCTCGCTCTCAGTGGCGCGCTAACGTTTTTTAACCAAATATTTTTACATTTTTTGTTCCCTGATTCACGTTAATCAAATTGATATTCGTTTCCGAAGGTCACTCGAGCCATCCGATTTTGATCCAGTCCAACAACTTTGCTTTGGTTTGTATTTTTCGCGCACCTTAGTGATACCTGTGCCGGAGTTCGCCAGTAAATTGGCCATTAACTTTCCCTTCGATGCCTTTTCAGTAATCCTCAACTTCCCAGAACTAGCACGACGTGCTACCTCATTCTTGTAGAATTAGATATTGTCAATTTGTAATTTGACCGAAGGAAACATACACGGCCACGGAAATTAAATACACGGCCGCGGAAGGAATATAGCTCGCTCGCCTGGGTCGCCCCAACGATCGCAATGGTTCAGGTGTCTCACCATAATGCGAAACTGCTGTATGCGTAATTCAATAACCTGCTGTAGGAAAACCTTGTGTGTAGGGAAATGCTGCAATTTTTTAGACAGTAAAACGGCCGCTGCGACGGCGCACAGTGATCGGAAATCGAAAAAAGCCGGACAAAATCCAAAATTGCATTTTTTTAGATAAAGACTTGAAACATGGCATTTATCCTCAAATAGTATTACTTATTATGAAATAGTAAGTCATTATTCTTAGGTACTACCCATTACTTGTATACGGAGGCTCAAACATTACCAACATTCCAAAAAAAAAGCCGTTTTGATTTTTCTTCGAAAAAATTAAAAGTTAAGCAGATAGTAGAGTTGTGGAAGGATTTTAATGAAAAAAAACACCATTTGTGATAATGGTACTCTTCCTGTCCTATGCATAAGTTTAAGAGATTATGGTCGATATTTGGGTGCTATTATTTCACTAAATGGTGGACGTTTTTTCATGCAAAATTTCACATAAAGTAGTCATTTTAATTGGCTTCATGAATATGTGCACCGAGACACTTGTACAGCGTTTTAATTGGAGAATTCTTAAGATTATTCTGAAAAAATCTTCGAAAAATGTCAGCATATTTGGGGTAGCAGGTAGGGGTGGTATAGTACCTTCGCCTTGCCAGAGCATTCGGGGGTAGAATGGACCCTCCTCGGTGTGTTTTTTCATTAGAATGTAATTTGTAGATTTTAATGTATTGATTTCAGCTGTTAACATTTTCTGAGTTTTAACGAAAATTTAATTCAGCAGATATAAAATATTCCAATAATAGGTGACCTTTTGGCGATCGGGCAGGTAAATTGGTGAATCCATCAGGGAGAAGTCAGCGAATTTAAAAATTGGGTATCAGTCGCCACAAAAGTAATAAGGCGGTGGGAATAGATGACATACCTGCAGAGTTTTTAAAGAGCATGTGGAAGAACGGAAGAGGAAAAAATTTTGCGCTTATTCGTAGGATTTATGAGGATGGAGTGTAGCCGGAAGACTTCGCGAAGACTGTACTAATTCCTATACGAGAGAAGAGTAGGGTAAAAACGTGCAAAGACTACAGGACAATAAGCTTAATAATTCACGCGGCCAAAGTAGTTCTGAGAATTATAAACAGAAGGCTAGAGAAGAAGGCAAATGAATACCTGGGGGACGACCAGTTCAGGTTTAGCATAGGGACGGGAACGCGAGACGCTATAGCGGTGATGAGGACGCTAGTAGAAAGAAACCTAGAGTATGGGCAGGATGTATTTGCATGCTTCGCAAATTTTGAGAAGGCGTTTGATCGGGTGGAATGGACGAAATTAATGGGAGTGTTGAAGAAATTAGGGTTCGGGACAGGCGTCTGATTCGGAATTTGTATATGAAGCAGACGGCGCAGGTTAGGGTAGCCAATGGAGAATCAGGATGGGCCACGATAGGACGGGGAGTGCGGCAGGGGTTCCCACTATCGCCGCTGCTTTTTAACGTGTATTCAGAAGAAATGGTAATGGAGGCATGGGGGAAGAAGGAGGTAGGAATAAAGGTAGGAGGGGACCTGATAAAATCAGTGAGATTTGCAGATGATCAAGCATTGGTTAGTCAGTCTGCAAAGGGGTTACAGTCAATGGTGAATGCGTTAGAAGTGCAGTGCGAAAAATATGGCATGAAGATCAACCACAAGAAAACGAAAGTAATGAGATTTTCTAGAAGTAAGAAGGCGGGGCTGAATATAAGGGTGGGAGGACAGAAGATAGAGCAGGTCGAGCAGTTTACGTATTTGGATAGTATTTTGAAGGGGAATGGGTTTAGTGGTAAGGACATTAGATGCAGAATTGCGCTCGCTAAAGAAGCATTTTCGAAGGGAAGGGAGTTGATTAGGGGGGGGGGGGTCTGAGAAGAGACGTAAAGAAGAGGCTGGTGAAATCTTTAATATGGAGCGTAGCGCTCTATGGGTCGGAACTTGGTCATTGCGAAGGGAGGATGTGCGTAGACTTGAGGAGTTTGAGATGTGGGTTTGGAGAAGGATGGAGAAGGTTAGCTGGATGGCGAGAAAGACGAACGAGGAGGTATTGGATATGGTCGGAGAGGAGAGGAAGCTTGTGGCAGAGGTGAGTAGAAGGCAGAAGAGATGGATGGAGGAGGTTTTGAGAGGAGAGGGCATGTTGAAGAGAGTGATAGAGGGCAGAACACTGGGCAAACGTGGAAGAGGAAGGAAGAGGATAGGAATTCTGGATGAAATAAGAGGAGGTAGAAGAAATGAAGAATTGAAGAGGGATCTAATAGCGCGCCATCCTTAGGAGGGAAAGCGAGACGATGTCTATGAGGTTGGAATGCAGAATGGGGACTGTCAATGAACCTACCAATCAGCTGGTAGAATACTTGGTTGAAATGATCAGTAGCCACCCTGTGAGAGTATCAATTGAAAGATCCTATTGTAGTTTATTAGTGACTGCTTTTCGAGAACTTTTACGGATGTCAGTCTCGATTTCTGTATTTCAACGAGCAGCCATCTGTTGCTACTGTCTCATAAATAGGCATGTGCGATTATTGAAAAAAATTGATATCGATCAATTATAAGAATAATTGGAAATGTGGTCGATTAAATCGTCGGGAATTGAAGAAATTATAATTAATTGAAGTCGTTCAATTAATTGACAAAGACCAATTAATTGGCATAGTAATGGGTGTCAATGAATTGCCATTCCTAAATTAATTGACATCAACCAATTAATTGACAGGACTCAATTGGATCGTGCTTTTCAAAGGCATCCCTTTGGCAATGAGAAGAATGAAAGCACTAATTTGAAAAACAACAAAATAATTCAATGAATTAGCTTTTATTAATTAATTAAAGGAATAGATTGCTATTTGAAGACAGACATATGAGAACATTAGCGTGTTCATCCGACAGATACTGGCGTGTGTCGATGACAATTTTCCCGCCGATAATGAACAAACTCTCGGGTGAAGTGCTAGTTGCCGGGGCAGCTAGATATCTTCTTGCTACCTTCTGGAGGGGTAGGTGGTGGCCCCCCCCCTCTCCCGCCACCACGGCGACCTCCATCCTCACGTTTGGAATGCCCCTGAACCTAATAGCCATTTCCTAGCCCTGAAGATCCCCTGTGCGGTATAGCAGGAGGGACGGGCGCCGAACGCCGAGCGAGTAGTAGCGTCGGCCGGCGTCGAGCGAAATCGTACAAGTTTAAACGTGCAACTTGAAATCCATAGCGAATAAATAATCGTCAATTAATCTATTACCGGGCAATAATTGACAATTGAATAACAATTGACGATTGAACAACAATTAACACTTGAAAAAATTGATAATCGAGTCAATTACCGCAATCGACATCGATGTGCTGAAATAATCGATCAATTGTAAAATAATTGAATCGACGATTCAATTAATCAAATAATCGCACAGGCCTGCTCATGAAGTAATGAATACTTATAAAATAAAACATGAAACATGCGTAAAGGAATTTGTAGGTGCAAAGCAAGTATAGGTGGAGATAATACGGGGATTTGCGGGCGGCGATAATGCGGCGGTTTTATTTTTTTGTGCAATAAAGAATGAGTATTTGGTAAACATAATGGTATGCCAAGAAACATGGTCTACACTTGACTGCCAAAGGAAGTAAACTAGATAAGATACTCCCATATAACATTTTGAAGCTATAATGAAGGAAAACATTAGAAGCGCCAGTCATTCTGTAGGTAGCTTTCTAAGACTTTAAGGCTTATTTCTGAGTCATGGGCCGTATTTTACTCGTAAATTCAATTATCATTTTTACAGAATATTTTTTAGTTTTTAACATATTCGTCACATTAATTGGTGCCCTCTTTCCCCATTCAGTGACGAATGATCACACTTGGAGCCTGTAGGCAGTACAAGGAGCGGGTGCAATAAACAAGGTGCAAGAGAAGAAAGAGGAAATATCTTCATTATTATCATCCAAGGATGTATTTCAGACGCAAATAAATATATAATTTGCTCTACTCGTACTTTCTAGGCTCTAAGTGACAGTCTGAAGCCATATATTAATCGAGCATCTTGGCGAAAGGTCATTGTTCCGAGCCTTCAACTGTGTTTGGTAATTAATCGTGAAATCCTCTTCATATGGAAAGTGAACGGCAATTTTTACTTTTTACGGAGACCTCAACTTCCGCAGGTTTTAATTATTCTCAATTGATTTTGGTTTGAGAATAAATTGTGAAGATCAAAGGTTTTCCTATTCATATTTTTCTGAAATCCCATGCATGAAATATGGCATAATCTCCTATCAACTATATTAGCATTTAAACAATGAAATGTTACTCTATCAAAAGATAGCGTCTTTTGAAGCATTTGGTGTCCGTTTAACGACGATCTCGAAACCTTAAAAAGAAAAAATATAGAGTGATAAATCCAGTGTCAGAAGACAGTTCGTAACATTCCTCAAAACTAAGTTACGTAAAGCGCCACTCCCTTCAGAAGATAAGAGCTCTTGTGAAATATTATCCCTGGGAGATTAAAATTTCACCGCTGAAAGTTGTGCATCGACAAATACTTTTTTAATTCCCTGCTGTATGAAAGAAATTTTAAATAGTTTTGTTATTAAGACAATTTAACTAACAATTGAAGAGTTCATTACTTAAATGAATTATCCATTCTAGCAGAGGAATGGTACACGCTTTCGAACATTTCAATAGGTAGTTTTATTTTTTTATGACTCAAGCGTAGATCGTTATCTAGTAAAACTAAAAGATCTGACGCCGTTGCAGAAAGATATATTATTGCGAATTAAATATTTCGGATATGTGCAATCAAATCGCGTGTTCAGTTAAAATTTAAGGTTGATCATTTTCGCCGTTAATTTATCCACTTAGTTCCTGATTTTCCTCGCATATAGGCAATGTTGACAAATTTTAATTATTTAAGACAATCAAAAGAAAGAACACCTAAAACATTTAGTCCATTTAAACAATAATCCATCAAAAAGAATTTGTCGCAGAAAGCTAACGGTTAGCTTACTGAGACAAATTCTTTTTCACTCATTCATTCGCCGCATTTATGTTGTTTCTATGATTTTAAATGACCTTATCTCATCCATTATCGTCCATTCACTAGGAAACTATTTATCAAGTAAACTGAGCCTATCTCGTACAGAAACCGAGCAGCGAAGAGATATTCCCGTAGTTAATTTGCCGCTTCTACTTCTACATCACTTACAATCAGGGCTCATAGAAAAGTACGACGCACAACGAAACGATCCAAAATTAGTTTTACTTGCGTGACGATAACTTTGAGTGGTTCGTTCGTAAAACTTGTAATTTATCTCCCGTTTCTGTACGCGAAGTATACGTAATTTTCCCTTATCCTCCACTTTGAAACAGGTTCTGATAGCCGATAAGGCTCACTCGAGCTACGCCGGCCGTCATCAGCGCTTCGAAACTCTCTTTTGTTAAATGACGTCCAATCCCATTTCATTGCTGGTCACAGCAAAGTCACGTGTGGTGTTTTCCTCCAATGAACCTGGAGGTTCGGAAACATACTTTAAGCTTGTTCCGTGTTGTGTCCTCCTCATTAACCACTGAGCCTGTTTTGGAGAGAGAGTTAAGCCGTCTAACAGCCAAAACTCATTTCCTCCCACCAATTCCAGTTCAACCCAGCGAAGAGCCGTCCCTGTTGGCCAAAGACACACTACCTCCATGGTGTATTACCGTGTAATATCGTGCTGCAAGGGGACGAGTATTCAACGTTCCCGAAAGGTAAATAAAAAAGGGAAAATGTAATATATTTGCACCGACGCCGGTATTAATTCAGCCAATCGGAGATTTATAGTTGGCTTGAGAAGCTCTACCGCTATGATTAGACTTTGCGCTCAAAGAAAACGCATATTACATCAATTTATGTTCAATTAAGTTTTAAAAAGGTGGACGTTCAAAATTCCCCTCTACAAAGAAAATTTAGCTTTTTGCAAGTAGAACTTCAATGGCAAGAGAACCGATTATGAAAATACCTTTGGTATCTCCAAAAATATGAGCAATATTTCAAGTTTGTGCTGTGTTTGATTTGAAACTATACCCGAAAATGCCAACGAAAAGGATATTTTTAAAGGATTATCAGAAAATCCACTACGGGTCACGAGTAGTTCACTATAAGTCTTAGAGCAATTGTAGTTCACTATCTAAGCGATATAGGAGGTCACTAAAGTCTTTGGAGTCTTTCAAAGACCTCAGTGTCCCTAATGAAAGTCTTCTCTGAAGTAATTCATGAACATCATCTTGGAGACCAGAGCTCTTTGCTCTAGACATTACTTAAACCCTCTTATAGACAAAGGTTGATACAAGTTTTACAACTAATTATACTTTTTTTATGCTTCTCTTGCGGTGAAAAAAGCGCAGAGTTAATAATTACTAACTAATAGGTAAGTATGATTGAACTGTAGATTGATGCCAAAAATATTACTACAATATAATGTTAATATTCGATAGCATAAACAAAAATAAATGGCAGTACAAGATTAAACTATTAAATTTTCAAAGCAGGATATTTTTTTCTTTTGCTTTGCGAGGAAGTCACTGTCATTCGTCACTTGTTATTCCTCACAAATACGGAACGGTAAACCCAAAGGATTGTCATTCCTAGCCAATATAATGCTGAGAATCTGAGCGCATATCATTTAATCCTAAGAAGAGTATAGTACATCCAAATTTTATTGTACGCCATACTCCGCGAACCACCACTAAGGCGTGTGGCAGGCGGCGTTTGGACGCCAAGTATTTTTGAGTAGAAGATCGCTAGGGTTCTTTTGCGCGGGGATTCATCGGCTGACGAAGCAAATGAGAGCCCCAGGGATCTTCTTCATTATTCCGCGGAAGCCTTCACTCCAGCATATTTGGGTTAGCTATATCTACTACTAGCATTTGGGTTAGCTATATCTATAACTGCATATTATCCTGCGAGCCCCTGCGAGGGCGATTGCCAGGGGCTTCGGATACCAGCCATGAAAAAAGGAGGGAAAGAGAAAAGGAACGATAGTGGATAGTACTTGAACGGTGTATTGGTCTGTTTTTGTTGATTTTACTAATCGTGCGTGGGATAAAGGAAATATTGTAGCTTTCAGTTCAGCGGTGTATCTCCCTTATTTTGTCGCTTCTGCCTGCTCTGGAGATGCGGGGTCAAAGTAGCATTGTTCGTGTCACCCTGAAACTCACGTGATCTGAATAGCCCAGCGCGTAGCCACTGAGTCTCCAGTGGCTACCTATGAACCTGCATATGAAATGGTGTTCCGTGCACATTTGATGGTGTTGTAGAATGTATATTCATGAGCTCCTTGCCGTGGTTCTGTGGGAGTCTTGACTCGTGCTAGGAAATAAGGAACATTCAAACCTACCACTCCTATGCCTCTCTCCTTTACTTCTACCTGAATGGTCAAATCCACCTATGCAGTGAAGGAGCCGAAATATATCGCCAGCGTCAGACCCGCCGCCACTAGGGCGTACAACAAGGGGTGTTAAGTCACCGGATATATTTTACTATTTGTGAATAGAAAAGTGCTCAACGTATATACACACGATGATGTCGCATTTCAATGTATGGGTGCTCTGGAATGGGAACTTGTCGTGACCAAGATTCGTGTGACGGGAAAAAGAGCACTGGAAGCCATCCGCCCTGATTCCCATCTCCCTAATTTTATCCCAGGGTCGAGTCTACCGACTCAGTGAGGGAGTCTGATAATCACGTCTGTGTTAGAAATAAACTCGTTTCACCTGTGTGCCCTATTCAGGAAAGCAGTAGAATTTTCAAGCCTCGACATTGACGAAATTAAGACGTCACAAACTTGAAAATTTCAAATAAAGCATTTAAAAAGTCGAGATTTGTAGAGGTTAAGACGTCACGCCCACCACATTTTCGAGATCGAGTCCTTCCTGAGTGAGGTCAAGATCAGTGGATGTCTTAATATAACTTGTTTTCTTTGTTCTCTGAAGGACTCCTGTCCCAGTTTACCCAATAATTCTTTTACATTCTACTTTTCTAGTAGCAGTTTTTTTGGCAAATGTGTTGGACTTCATTGAAATTTATCCAAACCTATCATGGAGTCTCTATCTGATGTGTCTCAAATACATACAGAATGAAATGATTTATCACTTTGTGAACTGCACACCTTTTTTCGCCGACCATAGTTTCGACATATAACGACGTAAAATGTCGAAACCATGATAAGCTGCTGACCAGCTGAAGCCTTGACAATGACATTATATACATCGAAACCATGGTCGGCAAAAACAAAATAGTGCGGAATATACAAAGTGATAAATTATTTCATGCCATTCAGTTCCACAAAGTTGGGCCTTAAACATTAACTTGCAATTGCAGGATATTCGAACCGAGACCATAGCAAGGTAAAATAGGATTTTTCTCTGATGTTTTCCTCATACTTGCGCGTGGCCCTCCTATACGAGCCCCGTTAATGAGCACAAAACCGCAGCTATGACGGACAAGAACGGGAAATTGTTTGCCGGGTGCAGTTCCACGCGGAGGCCCCACCGGAAGGTTACCGTGGAGGAGGTGCGGGTGTGGGCGGAGGCAGGCGTGGGCGCAGCCGGAGTCCTGAGAGTCCGATATCCTCCGCCGGCCGGCCCCGCACTTCCACGGCGATAATAAGCAGATACACAATTTCCTTCCGATCCGTGGCAGCCAAGCCATCCTCTACGCCCAGGGAGTTTCCAAATCACGTTTTTCCTTGGAGCTCTCCAATAAAAGTTGCTCGCCGATTGAACCCGTCCCCCGCCGATTCGCTTTCGGGAATCTCAACTGAGACGGCATGAGAATTTTTCCTCACTTCCATTAGCCTTTTCTAATGTGAGGAGGGCCAATAGGGAACTCATTGCCTGACTTGGCGCCTCACTTCAACGCTAATTAAGAGCGGACCCGGAAAATGCAACATGTGTGCCCCAAATACAGGGTATGCATAGCGATAAACGGAGAATTTTATGTTTGCTGACTGATAAGGGAGAAACGATAAAGAGCATTTATTAATTTTCCATATTATTTTATTATTTGCGCCAGACCGGTTTCCTCGCTTCACATCATTATCGAAATTACTTTTAATGAAGTTCCAGGTGTTACCCCTCAGTTACTTCAGTTGACGATGGCGTGAAAAATCAAAATAGATTCGGAACTAATAATTAAACCATGTGAAAATTCGATGTGAATCCTCTATCCTCGCCAAGAGCGATGAGAAAAGTATCGTCAGCTGACGGTCATCTCTCCTTATTAATACCAGTACAGCTATGAAGAGGAAAAATCAAACATACTACCACCATGTGAGTTGCGAAAAAAAAACTTCCAGGAATTTTTATTCTACATGATATGACGCCATCATTGGCGCCTTAAAGGAAAACTTTTTGTGTACGAGATTGGCAATATATACCTGTTCATTTCAAATGTTATAGTTGTACGGAAAACGTCACGAGAAAGTCCAAAATATCTGCTGAAGATCCCTCAATGAAGTGTGTGTTTCATTGGCTCGTGCGGATTAAATTTTTATTCCGTGAAACTCCTCAATTATTTACGAGAGGAAAATGTTTCACCATTACTTGCTCTGCGCACACAATTGGAAGTTATGCACTCATTTGCGAAATGAATGGAGTTAATTAATGCTTGGCCGGCCGTTGGAAGCAATGAACCGCGCTTGATATCTTTGGCCCTAAATAAATATTTGCACAGCTATTTATCTCACGGATATTGGAATTAGCGAATGGACAATAAATCATCGGCAGTCTACACGGAGGCAGACCGAGTTTTAAGGGGAAAAATAGATATATGTTTTCCTTTGAAATTCGATGATAACAATAAAGGTAGACCTATATATATATAGGTCTATATATATATATATATATATATATATATATATATATATATATATATATATATATATATATATATATATATATATATATATATATACAATATGCCAAGAGGGTGGCCGATAAAAAATATACACACGGAAAAAAGAACACTTACACATAAAAACTTCCGATATTTCGGTGAAGACCAGCTCCACCTTTCTCAAGGTTTAAAACTTTATATATAAAACTTCTAGGAGAATCACTCGGGTGATAAAAATACAATATGCCAAGAGGGTGGCCGATAAAAACATAGAAACGGAAAAAAGAATATAGAAACGGAAAAAATAACACTCACAAATTAAAACTTCCGATATTTCGATGGAAAGTAGCTTCCATCTTTCTCTAGGTAGAGAGTAAGAATGAGGAAAGGGATAGAGATTGAGGTATGGGAGGGCAATCTCTATCCCTTTCCTCATTCTTACTCTCTACCTAGAGAAAGATGGAAGCTACTTTCCATCGAAATATCGGAAGTTTTAATTTGTGAGTGTTCTTTTTTCCGTTTCTATATTTTTATCGGCCACCCTCTTGGCATATTGTATATATATATATATATATATATATATATATATATATATATATATATATATATATATATATATATATATATATATATATATATATATATATATATATATATATACACAATATGCCAAGAGGGTGGCCAATAAAAATACAGAAACGGAAAAAAGAACACTCACAAATTAAAACTTCCGATATTTCGGTGAAGACTAGCTCCACCTTTCTCTAGGGTAAAAGTAGCTAGTCTTCACCGAAATATCGGAAGTTTTAATTTGCGAGTGTTCTTTTTTCCGTTTCTGTATTTTTATTGGCCACCCTCTTGGCATATTGTATATTTATCACCCGAGTGATTCTCCTAGAAGTTATATATATATTTAAAAACAGAGACGGTTCAATTATTCACAAAATCTTCCCGGAACTCCATCATCGCTTGACATTTAACAAATTTCTTCCAACGAAATATGCAAGAAGATTTTTTCAGAAAAGAAATTTTTGCCGCAGAGAATTCAAAAGGGTGTAATCTAGGACAGAATGTAACTGCGCTTATTTTTATAAGATTCAAAATTTCTGCCAAAGCTTTCCAAATTCCAACAAGATTGATCCTTGAACTGCGAGCCATCATTTGGAGTACACCCAGCATAGCTTTGTGATTCAAAAATTAGTTCACGCTGTGTTACTTTGATCACCTACTAGAGTAGGGAGTGGATTAATGTTTAACCAGTCAGGACCCAGTGCCTTGCATGTTTAGTCTCTCTCGTCTTCATTTAACTCGCGTAGGCCAACGCTTTCTGCGGAAGGAGTTTAGAGTCCATTTCCACTTTAGAACATATTCGACACGAAATGTAAGACATTAGCAAGGCATCATTCTGGTCACTTCCTTTAAAAAAATAAGTGGTGCGTGACAGGAAACCATCCGGGAGGATTATTAAGAAAAGCAATTATTTCCACGTCCACTCGCTCGTCTTGAAAGCTGCCAAAGTTTGGCTAATGGCAAGCTTTAGTTAAAACACTTTGCCTGAATTTCTCACCTCTTACAAATAAAAAAGAAACCATCACTGATACAAAACCTTCAAGTCACTCTTGAAATTTGCGCCACTAAACAAGCTATAATTACAATTATCAACTATAATTAAAATTATATTAAACTAGCAGCTGCACGCTGTTTCTAACATTCCAGAGCACCACTCATGTGACCTAGATAACCTTTTTCAGAGGAAAACTATTTCTATTTCAAAACTAGCAAGTATACGAACTACACACCACCTTACACTAACATCAACTCGAGATTCAGTGACGGGATGCTCGGATACATTTCTCTAAAGTAAAAATACCACCGTTGTATCCAGATTGATAACGCGCCGTCCTGGCATTCCGAAGGTCTCGGGTTTGAATCCCGCCTCGGTCATACACGTCCCGTTTCATTTTGGATGAAGGTCTTATACTAGGCATATGGAGCGATAAAGCCCTAGCAAATCGAGCACCAAAACAAAGTCACCGGCTTTAAGGAAAAGGAAGTAGTCTTTTAAGGTTTTAGTGAACCAATGTTTGGGGATCAACCAATAAAAAAAAATAATTTTTATCCAGTATTAATCCACAGTACTTAATCTATTGCTGAAAAACGCGTTCGGTGTAAGGTCATTTTAGAGAATGTTAGGATCCGGAAAATTCCTTTAAAACTGGATGTGGAAAAATGCACATGGGCCACATCTAACCCGCAGGCAACAGTTTGCTCACACCGACGATAGTAAAACATGTTCGCATCGACGATGTGTGATAACTTCCAGCCTACGTGTGGCGAGGGTGAGCAATCTTTGCTACCCAGGTCCTCGATGGCACACGGGCGAACATTTTCCCCAGCGGACGTGAAATTAGCGAGCCGTTGACCTTAGCTGTCGATAATGGCCAGCTTAGCTACACATTATCGCCGGAAAATTTTATTTGTACGCCGAATCCTGCCCTGCGGTTCGTCACTGTTCCTCCTTGGGCCCTTCCGCCTATGACCACGTTATACTCTCGCAAATTCGACCAATGACTCGCACATGGAATTGCATACTACGATAATTAAAATATGCCAATTGGGAGTAGGCGTATGGGAGTAGTGGCAATGATTGAGGGGAGCCGAATCGGTTCATTGGCGTTGTTAAATGAAGGGTTTGATTATTCGAGGAATGGAAGACGAGTGGCGAGAAACCCGCCGCTGGTTCACCAAAGGCGCCATAAGGTCCACAGTGTCACGTCCCGGACGGACGGAGAACTGCACTTGAACTGCTTTCCACATGACAACCCGAGTAGGCATCGGAATTCCAATATCAATCGAACCAAGGCTCTCGGAATGCGAAGCCAATACTCGGGCCACCACACCAACGCCGCATTAACACAGACGCTGGAGTGGTTGTTTTCAGCCTAAGGAATGCAATGTTTGATTGGAATGAATGGTGGAATCTTTCGAGACTTTGCTGTGCAAGTACGCAACTCCCTGCCCAAATCTATAAAATTTCCAATTCAAGGGTTACGAAATGATCGTAGGGAATAAACTGCACAGTTTCAGGCGTGACTTGGTGAAACTGCATTTTACGTGGAAATAAAATTAAAATACTTTGTGTATTCTACCCGATAAAATTTAATCCACCGACCCGGGTTTCGCCTACTCCGTAGACATTTTCAGGGTAAAAAACAGCTAGGAGCAAGCCCTTATGCATGGAAAATTTGGAGGGCTGGTATAGGAAGGAGTGTGGGGGGGGAGGGGAGGGTGTTAAGGAAATACTGGCCAGGGAAATTCTAATTGCTGAGGTCAAGGACAGGATTCGTTGGGAGGAGGAGGGAAGTCTATGGACCACAGCGGCGAGTGAAACGGGAATAGAAATGCATTTAAGAGGTTTACATGGTGGTCATTCGATGATTTTCTAATCTCCAATTGTTCAAGGAAATCCAGTTTCCCTCCTTTTTCCTCCGTCTCTCCCGTATGATGGGACTAATCCTTTAGATTTAAATAATAGAACACATTTATTACGAATTGCCTCCTTTATTTTTGCTGTAATTAATAAAATATTACATGCATTTGAGGTGTTTTTGATGAATGGCTTCAGTAATATATTTCTTCTGAGACACTATCTGTACTAGCATTTTTTAGTCTTTCAGACAATGTGGAAAGACTTCAAGGTTGCAAACAAGGTAACTAAAAGGTATATTCGGCTACACATTTCACATTTTTGACTCATACCTAATCAGAAATGTCTCATGACGTGTTTTGCATCTAAATAAAAAGTATTGTATATTCCAAGGCTTTGGATGATATCTTCCTCTCGTAAGAGCCTCACAAATTCATTTGTTCAAAGACATCCGTTTTCATTACATAACACCTCCATTTAACTTCGAAAGCTATATAATACCAATATTTATTGTACAATGTGAGCAAAAGAGGGCCTATTTCCTTAGCTTTAACCATTATTACGGATTTTAGATGGTACACACACTGAAACGGAAAATTGTAGAGCTATGAGCGCATCCGCTGTCCTCTAATTACGATCCGCACTCCAAAGGAAATTCGGAACACGCCGCGCAGTAGTATAATTTGAATTTCAATGCTCGCAATGCTATATATTAACTTCGTAACCTACGCCCTTAATTCTAAGGCAAGCACAACACCCATCCCCGAAGTTGGATTCAAACCCGTGTCCTCAAGGTTACTGGGTCAGCACTTCACCAACCTGGCTGCTGCGGTTACCTAGCGATCGTGTTAGAACAGAAGTATATTAAACCAACCTTTTCTATAAAATCTCCTCTAAATTGAGCTTCTTTGAAATAAAATTTTCGAACAATCTTACCTATGATAGAACATTTATTTTATTCCAAGTGAGTAGATATTCATACGGTTCTTTTGCCAGTAGGAAGATGCACGTTACCGAGTAGATCTCTCCCGATTACTCAATGCAATTCCTTCCTTCCCTCAGCCTAGCCCTCATTATCACGAAGTAACCAAGTTACACACTGTTAAGTGTATAATGTCTCGCTGATGTGAATGCATACTGCCCCGTATCCACTACCATCGTACGTACCAGCGTAACCAACCTCACTGCATTCCCATTAAGTTAGAGTTACCATTGTAACTCTGAGCTGCCTTTCCCAGGAATTTCTACAAACAAGTAAAAAGTGAGCTTATAATTCCAAGCGAAATTAAAACTTCCACATCTCTGACACGTTTAAGAAGTTTGGGAATCAAAGGACACTCCTCTCCGTCAGTTCAACAAAATAACATTTGAACCTTCTCCATTGTGTTTGCCTTGTTTGATTATCGTACTTCATCATCCACAGCGCCACTTTAATTTACCACTTTAATCAGCAGCGTTAAGAAATACGAGTTTTAGCGCGTTCCCACAACGATTTTGTCTTACGCGCTCGCGTATGCCTTTCGGTGCGTAAGTAGTGTAAATGGTGCATTAGTAAAGCTTTCCTAATTAACCACCAAATTTACCAATTGAAAAAGAAGTAAAGAGAATTGGCATTTCGGACGGAATTGTGAGGTGGAGGTGATATGAAAGACCTGATGGCGAGCAAGTAGTTTGGGGGAAAATAAAAATGTCCCAGAAATTGAGAGGTTAGGAGGACTGTCCAAAAACCTGATAATCAGCTGGCAGAATACTCTATGAAGATGACTCAATTACCCACCCTTCCTGAACGGCAGGCGTCTCGCAATCAACGGTTAATTGCACAATGACCGTACTGTTCTGACGATGGCCGTGGTGCAAGGCATGCTCGACGCACGGAAGACGATTATTTCCACGCACGTCACCACCGCCAGCACGCACCCACGTCAATCCCCGAGGAATCCCATCACGCGAGCACTCGAGCGAAGCGAGGAAGTTTTCCCCTTTAGGGGTCCAGGGGACTCCTTCACCGCTCACGTCGGAGCGGGGACGTAACTCAATGACCTCCCAATCCCCCACCACCTGCCGCCACCCCCAAACCCTCGTCCGGTCACCACCCCAATCGGACGCCAATCGAAAACATTTCGATCAGCCATCCTCGCCAACGGAACTGATATGTGCGCTCATCTGAAAGCGACCTGCGCGACGGACGCCAAGTTGATCCGTCGGGCCACTCGGCGGAACGCTTCAGACGCCCTCCAACGGCCCGCTTCCTCAACCGATGCGACTTACCGGCGTTCGAGCCACGGTCGCCCTAGGAATCGAAATCAGTCCGCCTCCAACGAGCAGTTCCTAACGCTGCCAACTTCCAGGGGTTTGCCGTTGGCTTCACGGGGAGAACCGGAAAGATAAAGCACGATGATGAAAAATGGCCAACAAAATAGAGAAGGGACTAATGTTATTCTGTTTCACACGCCGAGAGTAGTTTCATCTGCTTTTGAAACCATTCCCGAACTTTAAAAACATCTTAAGAATGCGGGAATGTTGATTTCGTTTGTAATTAAACTGACTCGTAAATTGTTCGCTGAAATTTCTGGAGAGGGCAGCACGTTGCGAGTTACGCCTGTAAACTTAAAGTAGTGGGAATGCACGTAAGTCGCGTTAAGTAAACATGTCGTTAGTGGAGACGGGGCATGACGCTCGAGTTGGGGACAGCCGCTCCGAGGAAAATAAATCTTCGATGTTATCGCCGCTTTGGATAGAATAGACTTCAACACAGCTCACCACGATCCAATTCCTCAAAATGGGTTAGACGGAAGCCTTGAAGTGAACTCGCGCGAGTTACCATTAGTACTGAGATATGAGGGGTTTACTTCATTGAGTTTCAATGAAGTAAACCACTGACATGATATCAGCTCTCTTGCAACGCTCCATATACTGACCACGCCTTGGCAAGATAAGATTTTTTTTTGCTACGCTTACGTCTGTTCTTAGAATTAACAAAGCTGATATTAATAAGATGATTCTCCAACGATCTACGACACACAAAGTTAGATCATTATTCCAAAAGTATGCTTTCCTTCTGGAAAGGATACGTTTAATCCAGCGTTGAACCTTTGTTTTTACCAACAGCCAAGTGGGGGTTGGCGGAAATTAAACTTGCTGTTGCAAAGCTTACAAATTTTGCCCATCATAGCATGCTTTCCAAAAATTCAATCCCAATCTTATCATCCCAGGAGCGAATTTTCGGATAAGAGAGGAAGTAGTTTCCAATTTCTGAACTTACAGAAACCACGTGCTAAAGGTGGTTGGAAAATTCCCCTAATTATTGCAACCACGTTTCGCGTCACGCCTATTCTGAGTGATCCTTCCCTCATAAAGACATACAAAAACACTTTCTGAATGCTGCTTTACCCTGTTGTATCTTACAGATAGGCTCGGACTAACTTGATAAATATATACAATCACCCAGTGGGGAACGAGAATTTTAATCGTGGCTTCTAAGAGGTGAATAAGATAGCACATGTTGACAGCCTTTCACCGCACCACAATTCCTTCAACCGACTGAGCATATCATCGCATGTTGTAAGAATGAACAAGTGATACCTCATCGATACATCCCATATAACATAATCTTTGAATTTTGATTAATTTTGGCTACAGAAAATCGTTCAGATTAGGATTCCTTCAGTTTCCAATGTTAGCACTGTTCATTCGAATTATCTGCGTTTTCCTTGGCAGAATAAGAGCGTTCTCAGTCCATAAACTTCGATACAGTACGGCCAAAACTGATTTCAACATAAATGAGACGAAAGTGCATGACACCAGGGGAAAGTGGCTAACTATTACCATACAGTAAGTGTCCCCTTTCATTGGTTTCTTTAAATATTTATAAAGCAATGATTGAAATGTTATCTCTTTGTCATGAAAATGATGTTAGACAGTAAACTGCTGACCAATGACTGATTGTAACTTATTTTATTTCCAGTGAAATTTATCGCCAGGCTACGGTTTTGTAAAATAAATTTGCCTGCCACTCACATCATTGAAGAGCAGGTGCAGACCGAAAATCTTCCCCAAAAAGCCGTGAAGCTCTAGCCGAAGACAAGACACAGGGAGACGCCGAATCGGGGTGTTGCAAGGCGCCAAATACCGAGTGAATTGCGAGGTGAGGAATGATCACAAATCGAATGACCCATGAGTGTCATCGCTACCATTTTAGACTGGGCCAGCTAGTTTAACAACCATTTTGGAAATTAGGACATGCAGTCAGGAAACTCACCTCTTATCCATATACTCTCTCATATCAATTTTCGCAGTGAAATACCATAAAAACTGAGCCCCCAGTCATTTACTTCACCCAGATAATATAAATAATTTGATTTATAAGAGGAACCTGCAATTGACATAATTTTGCAATACCGAATCATTAGGAAAAATCAAGCGGCAAAGGACTAGGAATAGACGTGATGGTGGACCAGTTTAAAATTATTGTATGAAATGGAAAACCCTTGATTTGTATTTGGCTTCATCAAATAGTACGTAGTAATTTCAGAAAGTATTTACTACCTGAAAGCTATTGCCACTGCATATTTCGAACTTTAAAGCCAAATTTTGGCACGCTATTTAACTGTTTAATTAAGATATCAATTACTAAATACGGTTAATAGCAAATTTTTTCGGATGAAACAGTCTGAATACTTTTTTAATGCTACTTATAGAAGTAAATTGATTAATCTGATGAAAAAACCGCTATTTCATAAAAATTTTCGTGTAGGTTTATTAACACAATAGCACATATCGTTAACCCAATGCAATATGTGTAATAAAATACGATATGTATACATTATTCCCATTTTCAATTCCGTTTAATCTACATATGATTTGGCAACTCGTATGAAAGACATGCGGGAGGATGAGATTGACAAACAGACTAGCCAAGGCATACCCTTATCTATTGCTTCAGGACTTATCAATGATGCTTTTGACAAAAAATGCAATCTCTTCCAAATTCGGTAACCTGGAATCGTTTTACGAAGACCGAAGTAAATGTGACACTAAAACTGCAAAGGAAAACGGAACGAAATATAACGTTAGAATATACTGTACAGATAGCAGACGGCATTGATCGCATACTATGTGCCTAAGGGACATGACGGAACAAAGTGCCTATGAGTTACATAAAGGAGTACGGTAGGAAGTCAGGTCTAAGCCTGAGCCCTAAAATTAAAAATGTACTTAATAATAAGATGGTGGATTTAAAAATTGAAAAATGATTAAAATCCAGTGGCTAGTAGGCGGAACAGTCCGATTTCCAATCGACTAATCGATTGATGTTAAGACAGGAAACAAGAGAAGAAGAAAGAAGACCCAAAAGCTTTTTAAAAAAAAGGGAAAAGAAGACTATTTTTGCAATCCAGGAAAGGTAAATAGCATTCTTATCTGAGGACTGGCATTCTTGGAAAACAGACGCTGACTGACGAGGAAAGCCGCTTGGAACAAAAAGCTAATACTAGTGAGAAGATAAGGGTGAGGAAAGTAGGAAACCTGTGAGATGAAGGACAAACTATTTTTGTGGTGCACAGCCTTATCTCGCGTGACAAGGAAAGGTTCGTACAATCCCATGCGTTGAGTTTTCACTTATCCCACTATGACACATAGACTACCACAAATAGGTAGAAATAGGCAAACGAAATGAACACCTCGGCTGACCGGTGACTCGGAAGGCCGGTATACATCAAAATGTATACAAAGGTTCATGTTAGCGTCAACTTAGATGAAGTTTCCACATCCTTGCCAGTAGCAGTGGCAAGTCACGGAAAAATTAACGTATGAATCAGTCGCATTTGAATTTGCGTTCCATTACCTTCAAGTCACCCTGCTAGTACAGTTTTCTTTCAATTTTTGTGGGTCGTTTATTGACTGTACGTGTGTATTATGGGATGAAAACACGATGAGAGGAGAGAGAAGCATTGCGCTGCCCATCACTAAAAAACCATAACCGATTTTCTGTATAAAACCGACGATATACACTGAGTAAATGAGAGAAATGCATTAAATGAGGACATATGGCGCCCAGTCCTATTTTCCTCATGAGTGATCTTTGTAAGGTATTCCCCATCACGGGCTTAAATTAATTTAGCGTTAAGATTTTGCTTTTTACCAGACTGCAGAAGTCCTAAAGACGGCCCTTGGGTCGGTACGAAGCTATAACCTGTTTTTTTGAGAGACGAAAAGTAGAAGCTATTGACAAACGGCATACGGCATCTCATTTGGGATATATTTGGATAATTTCGTAAATTAATTTGTTTTATAGAATAACTAGTTTCCATTGTTCATAACTCAGATTTGTACATTTCAGTAAAGAGAACATTATAAAGTAATGCTCTGAAAATGATCACCCGTCACAACCAGAAGCCTGAACCCGTCAACATTATAATTTGAATTTTTAGTTTCTAAAGATGACAAAAATGTTTGTGAATCCAGGAAAGTAGGGTTGGTTCGTAGACCTTACCCGTTCATTTTCAGCGAGAATAAGGGATATCGCTAATAGGCTCAAATTTTTACCAACCAACCATTAACAACTTGAACTCAAAATAATTTTACATTTATCTCACATTATTGATTTTACTTGGAAAACTAAGCAAAAGGGACAAAAATAAGGTTTTAGGAAGCAAATAAAAGGTGTAAAGAGGTGCACAGCTAAACGTTCCATCCGACGGACGGAGTGCTGCGCTCACACAAGATGCTCTCCAACTGACTCCCCAAGAGAAATCGAGATTCCACCTCAAAATTTCTACTAATGCATGCACTCGAACCTGGACCTTTCGAGTGAGAAGTTCGAACAATATCCATTACAACCTCCGAGTCCGTTCTGAAAGGGTTTCCTGTCGTCGGAATCGCTTATACTTGCGCTTAAATATTCAAATGTAAAAAAAGAATATTAATAGCCCTTGGAATACGATATTCTCTAAATATCTTGTTGGTCCAAAATAATAATCATTAGGCCCGAGGCAAATAAAGAAACAATTGTTATCTGAAAATAGAGTTTTTAGTGAATAATTGAAATTTTTAATTCCTAACAGATGGAAAAAGACATTAAATTCATAATATATTTTTATTTGCAATAAAATTTTGCCGTATTCATTGCGGAAATGACCAACATGACTGCGCCCGCTATGTTGCGGTACATACTGGAGACGAGAAAACTCAGTTTGGTGAAATCTTGACGGAAATTTGCAGTTCGCCAAGATGGCCCGGCGGCGTAGCTGGCTAACACACCTGGCACCTTATTCAGCAAGACTCGGAATTATCGAACCTCGACAATGACGAAGTTGTGACATACCAGCCTCGTAAAATCTCCATTTCTGCTGGACCAATGTCGAGGATGTGACGTAAATACCTCGACATGTTCGGGGTTCGATAATTTAGAGCATTCACTGAATAGGCCCCTGACCCTCAAGCTGGGAGAATTGGGGTGAATTCCGGTCAAGTCAAATGATTTTTTACGCCGAATTTCCTCAATTTGGTGCCATAAAATTTAGCTCACAAAAGGGGGTTTATTCTGATTTGAGCTGGTGTTTCTGAGTAGCCCACTAGCCAAACCCTCCTGAGGACAAAACATTGGTCGTGCTCCAATCGTCGTTCAGCTTTTACTTACTAGTCGCACTTAATTGCCCTCAAATTCAGGACGTGAGGTCATAATCTTTTAGCTTTTTGGTTAGCAACATGGCCGTGACAGGCCAGATATGGGATAGTACGAGGAAATTTTTCGGCCGATTCAGGTATACCACCCCATTGTATACGATACTACAATCAGTATGAGTATGTGCCATGCTTGCGAAGCGAAACAGATAACTAGCGCTTGTACGTACATATTGTCAAACAAGAGAGTGAGAGCAGCCGTCACTTTTGAATGCCCGCAGAAAACGCGAAGAACATAAAGTTACTAACCAAAGAGATATGTATCACGCAACATAGGAGTATTAGTAAACCTCCTTTTGGAAGGCAACGGGAAACCATATCAGTCTCCCCAGAAGATGCACCCTTGCATTCACCAATATATGACGTGATGACATTCCTCCCGGTAAAATATTCCGGAAGTAAAATAGTCTCCCAATCTGATCTCCGGGTGGGGACTACAGGGAGGGGAACAGGGGAACATCAGTCAGAGGGGACAAGTGCAGGAGCATCATAAAAGTTTTCCAACTCTTAAAAGGTGGAAAAATTAGCAATTCCATTCACATTTACCCACATGACTACACACGATATTCACGACCCTTGCCATATCAGACGCCTACATGAATTAGGACGGCCGGTCACGGTAGGCCGCGGCCGCCTTGTCTCATACCATCCCGCAACCACCCTTTCATGGTTGTAAAGTTGGTCCAAGGGCTGTTACTGTGAAGTCACCTCCGAAATTGGAGAAAACCCAAGTGCGACTTGAACACCTAAACGTGGATGGGAACTCGGCCGCAGAGAGAGGGATGAAAAATAGTTTGTTCACGGGCAAAAAATTGCCGTCTTTTTTCCGTCCCCCACACCCGGAACACTCCCGCCGTCCGCGTCGCAATTCCGTCACTCTGGACCGCCGAATGGCAGAGGCAACTCTCCGAAAGGGTCACCCACCCACCGCCCCACCTCGCCCCCCCACTGCCCCCGTCTCAAACCCACACCCCTAGAGTGACCCCTGAGCAGCGGAGCATGTCCCTCGTCGGAATGCCGCCCCTCGTCCCCCCCCTGGAGGCGACGAAGAGCCGCAGCAGGGGCCACACGCGGAGGGCGGGCGCCTGCGCGGGAGGCAACCCCCCCCCTTCCAAAACGCAGCACCCTCCCACACCCGCCGTCGACGCCCGGCCGACGCAACCTAAGCCGACCGGCCCTTCCATCGCGCGCCCTCTCCGGACGACAGCCCAGGGGGGGCGGAGTAGGGGCGGTCCGGCCCGGGGCAGATGAGGGCGAGCACACCACGCCCACCACTCGTGGTGGGGCCCACACTTTGGTGCGTGCGAATGGTGCTGAGGGGACGAGAAGTGGGGGTTGGGCCTTCATCAAAATCGAAGTCTCCGGGGACATTGGGGGTGGACATCGGAGGGTGTCTTGGGTGCATGGTCTCAAACCTCGCTCCCACTGGAAATAATGGACGATGGCCAACGATCTTCTTTCTCCCGACGCCGATGATCCACCCATCCATTCGCCCTTCTTTTGAACTTCCATTCGCTTCCTACAGCAACAGCGAGATGCTACAATGTATCGAATGAATCGACTGCAATTTTCACGTGATAGTAGTGGCATGAGAATTTAGAACATGCATGATAAATATAACGATGCCAAGTGATACGATATAGTGCTAACCTATTTTAAGAGTGATTAGAGATCTGCGGAATACGAAATCCATCGTCAAATTTAGAAACAAAAATTATTTCACATTAACCTACAATTAGAGGTATCACTTTGTGATATATACTCGATACACAATGATACAACGCGATATAATACTATATGAATGTGCTTTGCTATTTAACGCTCTATATGATTTTACGCACTTTAATATGCAACAGCACTAAGGGTAAGAATGCGATATCACGTGATATTACAGAATGAAATACCACATGGAATTTTGACAGCATTGTCAATTCATCAACATAGATGCGATATAATGCCCGAATCTCAACACGATACTGAAATTAGGACAAGGCCCAGCCCTTACTCCTCTCGAGCGCTCGTGAAGCCTCCTCGACACATCGCCGCGTCCTTCAACCTCCAGCGGGACCCAATCGAGCCGCGCTCACTCGTGTTAAATGAACTGGTGCCCAAATCGAAAAAAGCCGGCCAAAAGTTATTTTTCAACTTTCTATGAGGAAGTTCGGAAAGTTTAATTCGTATTCTACGGTACATGATCTACAATATGGGCTACTACAATGGTCACTGTACTGCTCATAGTAACCTGTGGAACCCATCAAACATGGGTCATTCGGGGCAAATACGCCTGTCGCGCGAACTCCGTCGATTTTAGAGATATTTACCTTCCTAGAACAAAGCGCTCGGACAATATATGAAGCTTTAAAAATTACTACACGTTAATTGATACCTCTAAGCATCACTTCCTAATGATTTGTATTCCTTTAAGTTTTTTAACCTTAATAAAAATGTTTAAACATTAAGCTGTTTTTACTTGTATTTTGATATAAAAAGAGCAATATCGTGTTTAGCGCCGCTTTTCTCCCCGGATATTTCAGCATAAATTAAAAGAGTAAAGTATATAGAATATATAACAAAAGAAAATTCTTGCATTTCTTTGCGAATTTGACCTCAAGTTCTTTTTGAGTCGAGCGGTGCCGTGCGCTGCCGCGGGCGGCGGGTGCGTGGTGTAACCCAATGAAATCCCATTTCTGTGGCTAGGTTCATATGATGTTGTAAGCGTTGCATATTCATATTGGAAACTTTTATAAGATAAATTCTTCTCTCACCTCGTGAACTAGAGATTCTCCATTTAGTACAGGGTATATAAATCAGGCTCGACAAAAATAATATCAGTGAGGCTTGATATTCATCAGTAATATTCTGAGAGCTGCAACAGAAGCGAATGGACGTGATGGTGGAAAATGTATGCTTAAGAAATAGTTTTTAAGCATTCCTGAATGGTAAAGTCCCGTAAATAGCTGGACCGATCTTTCGACCGCATTCATCAGGAAAGCGGACACCTCAAAGCGCACTTGTCTACAGCGCAAGCTCATTACGCACTTGTTCACAGATACCCTTTTAGCCGCCGCGCAAAGAAAATTGCTCCCGAAAAGGGTACCGCCATGCCGCACTTTAATTCCCCTCCAACGAGAAAATCCCAACCAGGAATGAATTGCACTCTGTCCACCGGGAGTGAATCTTGTCACTGCACTTGTGCTACATTTCTTGGAAAAATATGAAGGGAGAATTTAAGGCCCTCCTCGACACAAACGATGTCGCAGTTACTTTTAAGCATCACTATTGTGAAATCTGCTCGCCAGAATTTAGTTTTTCTTAGTTCCTTGCATGGCAAACTCGTGTATTGCGAGTTGATTTGTGTGCTGTGAGTTGCTTTAAGCCCACAGGGAAGTGTTCCATCTACGTTGCGAACAGCAAACAAGATACTCCAGAATTCCAGAGCCAAGCCCACTGTATATTAGTGCTATGTAGTACCACAGAGTAAGTACATATACTTACTCTATGGTAGTACCTATTTCATGATCTCTTTCCTGAGTTTTGCGACTTTGGGTGGTAATCTATATCTTACTAAATCTGATTTGTGAATCAGGATTCAGCCCGATAGACATCGTGATAAGTTTTTGATGGGAGTGAGAATGGTTGCGCACCTTGAGGTGCATGAAAAATTTATCTATAACCTTTGAGAAAAAATATGTGCTGGACTACTTGATTGAAATTTTTAATTAGGCGAAGATGTGATGACCAAAAATACTTTGGAACGTTTCATGCAGAATTTTTTTTCTCCTAGTATCTGATTAATTGGGAGCAAATTTCACGACGTGATAGTGTTTTCAGGAGAAAGTTCGGAAGTTGACTGCAACTACAGTTCAAATTCCCTTCCGTTGTATGTAAATATCTTCCTCCGGTGAGTAATTTTTGCGTAAAATATGATCAGTTGGAATATTTCTCGTAATCTTAATAACACCATAAATCTTAGTAGGTTCGGCAGAGTTAGCTGAAATTGGACGACTGAGAAAAACTATTTGAAGAGCCCAGTTAAAGGTCAAAGAGCAGAAATACAGGGAAACTTTGAGCTAGTTTATGAACAGCTGAATTAGCCTTAGCCACATCCATGAGCTACCGAAGCAGAGGAGATGAGTCGGCTGCAAAACTAATGAAAGAGGTAACTCCTACAAGAGCGTGACGCGTTTATCGAAATGGAGAGTAAAGGAGGGCAAACGAAGCGACGTTTCACCGGAAGGAGTAGTTTACTTGGAAAGTGGTTTCGAGATCAATGCTGCTCTATACAGAGAATATTGTTTCTCTACGGCAGATTTGTTGTCCATCTTTACGCATAGTATTACATGCCACTCGCCCTACACAGGCTGCTAATTCACGGTGCAGCCATTGCCAAGGAAGCCATCCTTCCTATTTGTCTGATATCATAATAGGCTATGGAGGCCAGGAACAAAGATATCCGAAGATTCCGGGAGCACCACACGAGGAAATCTTCAAGAATGGCAATTCAAACGAGGATCTATTCCGAAGACTGCTGTTGACATCCGATCCCTTCATTTCCACCATTTCAGGTGTTCAGAGAAAACATTATGCCCTTATCTGCAGATGTACGAAGTCTTCTTACTCTGGATGAATCACAGAACGATAATGAGACTGATGAACTATCAGGCGATGATTTTGAATACCTGTAATTGTTTTCTTCAGTAATTGATAATACAACTACGGAAATAACGTCTTAATTTTCTTATTGTTATTAATAGTATTGATACCCAGCTAAATAATAAAACTAATAAAATATTTAATGCCCATAGTTGGTGTACCTACACATATATATTAGTTTCCAATCCTGGTAGTTAACGCATGAAATGGCTCTACTGAAGGTCGTGGATCCGAATCTCGCCTATAATTTGAATGAAGTGATTATATGAAGTGATTTACTTTTCAAATCTTACAGTGCAGAACAGAATATAAGTTATCGGATTTCCGTATACATACTATAACAATTGCCATTAGTGTGTTTTTTTAATTGTTAAAACAATTTTCTCGTAAAAACAATAACATTCAGTGATACAATAAAAATAACTTCATATTCGGATTCTGTGGATAGAAAATATATAGGAACCACGATTACTGTTAAATTTTAATTAGTTAAAATTATTTTGTTCAAATAATTATCAAATAAAAACAAAAAAAATAACTGATACAGCATAAATAACATCGCATTCGGATTAGACGGATATAACAACATGCGGAACAATCAATAAAGTTCAATTTAAATATGTTACATTTAATTGTTTAAATTTTTTTTTGTAAAAACAAAAATATCAAAGATATAGCAAAATAAACGCCAAATTCGGATTCAGCGGATTGAAAACCTTTGAAACCAACGTTCAAATGTAGTAAGTATGGAAAAATAACAGCGGTATTAATTATGGCCTGCTTTTTTCGATTGGGGACCATTGTACGGTAGGGATGGGCGATTACGATATCGATTAATCGATTATTTTTTCAATTAATCGAAAATTGGGAATTGATTAATGCAACAGCCGATATCGATTGTATACCCGATTAATTTGACCAATTATCCATTATTTCGGAATTTTGTGTCTGGTGAACAGTGATGGTGAACGCGACGACGCCATAGAGGAATGTAGAATACGTATGACGTAACTCTACACGGCACCACATTTTACTGGCCACTCACGTGTCACGTGTCAGATGTCGCTTCGCCAGACATAGCCATGTGTAATTTACGCTTGTTACTTTGATAATAAATAAAAAAAAATCAATAAATAGACTAACGACGAGTATGTTCCTGGTGCCCTAGATATAATAAAAAAAAATAAGGATATTGTTACTTTCTTTCACCATCGTGTCAATGCAAGTGATGCTTTGAAACTCATTCAGTAGTTTCAAGGGAAGGCAGCTGGTACCGTCCTACACCTCATCCAGTCGAACGCTAACCGGTGGTCCTCAACCTACGAGATGCTTTCTCACGTCGTAAAGCAGTCACACTTTGTAGCCAAGGTATTGCTCGACTATGGGGATGTGACGATGCTGAGCGGTGCGGAGCTGAACGCCGTCCGTGTCTTCATATCCGTGCTGAAACAATTTGCTAAAGTGACTGCGGAAATGTGCGCGGTTAAAGTTACTAAAGTCAGCAAGGTCATTCCCCTGGTGAAATTTCTGAAGCAAGTCAAGTTAACGCGATCATTGATTTCTCTCTTGATATGCTATGTTATTTCATTTATCTGAAATTTACTTTGGTTTTCAATTTCGGAGCATAAATCTGATATAGCTTCCGCAAGGAGACAGGCTAGCGTAGCGGGTGAGGAAGTTCGTTCTGTCGGAGCTGGACCGTCGCGTCGGTTCGATCCTATTGAGTCCAGAAAGCACTATGAAATCTCTTCTATACTGGACCCACGGTTCAAAAAACTGTACATGAAGAGCCCGATCGCTGACCGTTATCGCTGTGATGGCTGAGATGTTTCACGAGGAGGATCAGGTGAACGTCCTGCAGACGTTTTCACACGCTGAGCGTGATGTAGCACCATCAGGGGGGTTATTTTGTAATCTCACTTAAGTAAGAATACACCATAAAATGTGGAAAATTTTTCGTAGTTCAACTCCGCAACCCAGGCGGCGCGGCGTGGCTATCTTCGGCTCTCAAGAGGTGAACTGCCGGTCTATTTATTTGATTCATCCGCTCTTTCAATTGTTGATCCGTATCTTCGAATCTTGATCCGTTTCATTTGGCTCCGCATTTCATTAGTTCCATCTCACCTATCGTTAGGAACGTGAAATGGAGCCACCATCGGACCTTTGCCGATCGTGAGCCGATCATTAAGAGAGCGAAATGGATCTCCCGCCTTCCCGCAAAGAGTCATTAAAAAGGTGAGATTACAAAATAACCCCCTCAGATGACCTCTGGAGCTTTCATGACACTGAAGCAGCATCACAGAGAACCCCGTATAATGAAGATGTCGCCGGTTGGACACCATTTGAGTTACGGCAATTCCTCAACCTACCCGTCGTTGAACGCCATTTGAATCCTCTTTCAGTGTGGGAGTCAATGAAAACTGAATACCCTCACTTATATCAGGTAGCCAGAAGTACCTGCCAAGAGTAGCAACATCAGTTCCATCAGAGAGACTATTTTCCGAGATGAGACTAATTCAATCTGATTTGTGAAGCCGCCTTACCAGTACCCACTTATAAAAATTGCAATTTTTTGCTTCAGTTCCTATAAACATTTGGCCATCATCCAAAATTTAAATTAAGTTAAGAAATTGTTCCCAACTCGGTTCCCTGACACGCCTCCTGGAAGTTTATCTAGATTTTACAATTTGTACTCATGATAACATTAACCTTATACAATTTAAAACATTTTACTTTATTTATGGAGGGGCCATAACCTCGCAAGCTATGTTTTGTGTGTTGTCGTAATCGAATCGATTAATCGATGAATCGATTAATAAACTCAATTACTCGGGCGCGATTAATCGGCTACTTGCAATTAATCGATTTATCAAATATCGATTATATTATGATAATCGCCCATCCCTACTGTGCGGCGGGAGACCGCTTGGAGGGTCGGCGTGACCCGCGCGCCGTGTCCTCGGATGAAGCGTTCAGGGGGGTTGTTCGGGAATGTCGTCGGTCATAATGTCGTTACTCATTCATTGAGGTATTCAATGAACGGCAAAAAGACCCAATCGAACGACATTTTGAACGAATCTATGAGCTGATGTCAGAGCCGTTGGCTCAGTTTTGTGTTCCGTTTTTAGCGCACCGCTACGCGCTTCGCATTTGTTTGTATTGCAATTTGGCGGCATTTTAAATGAACGAAAATGGAACCCACAGAAGGCTGTGAGTTTTTAACCTAGGATTATGAATTTTGTGTAATTTAGCATTCATATTTGTGTTGTACTTAGAAGATTTAAACAATATTTTATGCCATGAATACATGGATTTAATTAATTAACGGCGGTTGAGGTTGTTAATTACGTTATCATTATAATCCAGTTCCGTAGTAATATTTATTTTTGCACGTCCGTTTTACTAGTTTGAGGCACAAAAATTTAGTTCTAATTAATCATAGGCAACCGTTACGTGACATTGCGCGAAGTACTGTTGGACTATATGGAGAGGCATAGGTCGCTTGCTGTCGGCCTGTGTAAAGGCCCGGAAGGGGCTACCACAAAAAGACAGTTGTGGGAGCACCTCTCTGCGTCCCTTAATGCCGTCGAAGGGGGCGCAGTGAAGACGGCGGACAAGTGGGAGAGAGTAAGTTGAAATAACAATTGCTATGAAGTGTCAAAATATTCGTGATCATTAATTGTCAACTCCTTAACTATAAAAACATTGCCACTTCTGTGTCTGCAAATCGATTTTTCCAATTATGAGATGTACATACGTACGGATCTTTCTCATTTGTAAAGGCAGACTTCCTTTGTATTTGTTTGACAAGTACAAGTAATTGATACACAACTGGTTTTTCAGTCATGGCGGGACTGGCGGTGTGACGCCAAAAAGAGGACACCATCTGCACCATCTCTTAATTGTCTCAACTTATTTCTCCTCATGGCATTTTCTCTCAGTCTTTAACATCCTCCTCATTCCTGCGCCGCCTCGCTATTCCCGCTTCTAAAGCCCAGTCATCCATGTCTCTAAAATATTAACGGATGGAAGGTTATCCAAGAAAAATGATTCGTACGAAACTTTTAATATATGCGTCCAACATGTGTGCAAGTCGAAAGTCACTTCGAATCACATGAGCGTCAACGGCATGCTGAGATATCTTTGAAACTCAACAGGGAAAGGAATTCCTTTTTAAGTAACTCAAACCCAAGGCATCCAAATAGTATTTTCAAATGAAATCACTGTTGGATGAGTGATATTCTGATTGCGTAGATCATACCCATTAGCATGGCAATAATAATTATTTCTACGAAGAAGACTGATTTTCCACTAGGTATACAACTATGAAAGCATGAAATAGATTAAATACGAGGATTTCTATGAGTATAAACGGCGGGATTGCCATTAATCAACCTCGAATTATGAAAATATGTTAGAAGTAAATAAGCATTACTTACTTGACTCTCAAATACCGCCAAAACAAAAAACAAAACACTAACGGAAAGCGCTTGAAAAGCTCGGCTGCGGAGGCGGGGCGGGGGGGATTTCCCATGATGCTCTTTAATTTCCGTCGCGACGCTAGCGCCGTCCACCGAAAAATTACGGTTGACACGGAAGCTTCGGTTTTGAGTCGGTCCGTGAACGAAGAACTGCAAAATGAGCCGTGGGCGCTATCTTTGACGGGAGTTGATGACGTATTTCTAAAAATGAGGGAAGTGATGACGAAATGTCACCGTTATCGACATTCCCGGATAACCCCCCAGAGCCTCCTCTCCAAGCGTGCTCACACGCACGGGACTGCGTGACTTTGTCTCTCCCTTTGTGATCACTCACATCGAAAGAGTCAATTAACCGTCTTTCTTCATCCAAACTTGATGTCAGTTCGCCAGCTCAAGTCCAAATCACTAACAGCGGATTCATTGATAAGCGCGGGGATCATTCGTGCCTTTGGCTGCTTGGCTATTTAGGGAGGTGACCGACAACTGAGGTCATTTGCACCATCGAGGACAGGTGGGTAAGGTTTGCATGTGGCATGGTGATATGAGCATTATATGAGTTATGCCGGAATGGGAATAATGAATCACATGGAAATGGATAAATAGAAACCCGGCGTCGGCATTAACCTACTCTTAATACAGGGAGGACCTGATTTTAAAGCCAGACGGACGGAGTTCCGCACTAGAAGTCCTCTCCACACGACAATCAAGCAGGGACCGGACTTTTTCTGAAAAATCTCTGCCACTGCGGAGTTTTGATCCCCGGTCTTCGAGATGGGACGCCAGTACTCTAGCCACTCCCGCCCTCCCCCATCTTTCCAATCAGGAATAATCGCGAAAGCCTTTTTCTCAAAGACTTCTGCTCCCCCGGCATTTTCCTCCTGGTTGGCCGACAGAATAAATAAAGGTAAAGGACTTGATAATTGACATCAGCGCAACCAGGAGTATTTTACATTGCTATCGCCCAGTCCAGTTCTAGGAGTATTCGAAGCGCACCAACACTTCCACCACCTCAAGGTCGTAGTCAATGGGGAGTGATAGGTGTTATTAGAATTAAAAATTATTTCCTCTACGTACACCATACTCCTATAGCTCGAGAGGTATGAACAAAGAGAATATTTCTACGAACGAAGATGGTTTATGTGTCAAGCATATTCTTGCAAGGAAATTACATCGCGTTAACAGCATTGGTACACATGTATTGCTACAAAATAGATGAACAAAACTTTAGTACTCCATGGAATATAGGGCATAAGTTGGGAGCTTACTTCTCCAAGTCACAATCGAGAATGATGGTGGATGTGTCACCCATATCAGTCTGGTTTTATAATTATTCACGGTTTTATTTTTTCTTGCAAAATAAATGGAGACTAACATCGTTGGGTCGGCATGGTTATGACAAGCGCGAAGATGACAAATAACGATCATTTCCGCTTTTTTAAAACTTATCTATCAACCATGTGGTGTCGCTGATGCACTTACCATTTTTTAAAGCGTCCTCATGAGCGTCCATCCCCACGCATGCAGCCATCCATGGACATTCACGCTCCATTCCCTGTTACGAGAACAAAGAGAAATTGTCAACGCCGCAGATGACGAGTTGAAGATTCTCTGTAAATATTTCATGCACTTCATTTTGTATACATCGCACAAAGCCTCTCATGTTTATTAAATTTTTCTCAAGCACAAAGGTACTGAAAGCATACTCACAAGCAGCTTCCTCGTGTAACTATAATTACCCCTAAAACTAATTAATGAGCGCATCTAATAATGGATTTCTATACAAGAACTTTTCTTCAAAATAATATTTACAGCACAAGAAAATTATTAATAGGCTACGAAAAAATGTACACCTCAAGTTTCCTAAATAACAGGGAATAATGAACATAATGGCTTGTAAAAATTCAAAACGATGAGTAAGCTGATAAGCGAATAGGAACCAACTTGACCACGATACCAGATTTTTCATCCGGAGGAATTTTTCCACTAAGGAAGTTCCACCGCGACTGTGTGAGTCAAAACAAATGCTAAATTCCAACTTGTTGTTTGCTTGGTTTAAAAATCCTGTTTTCACTGATGACAGGCGTAAGCTATTGGCAATCAAAATTATGGCACGAAATATGCAGAATATTCGATGACATTATTTTAATCGACACTTTTTATAGCCATAGGAGCCGACTACAGCACCGTCTTTATGGAATAACCGCATTTTGACCTCAATTATCGTAGTTATTGGCTAATCACTCAAAAAATAAGGTAGTAAGACGCTATTATTTTATTATTATTCGATTTCCCGTGAGTTTTTTCTTGATAGACAGTTTTTCTCGAACATGCCATGTACCTATATTTAATAGAAAAATACTATTTTTCTCCGAGTTTCTCCCATTTTCACCATTAGTTCCATGAAATTTGAAGTTGAATTTCCGAAATAATAGCATGTAAAGGTAAGTTTATGTTATTCATTTCACATAGAGAACACTTTTCTCTCTATATACCAAGAATATGAATTGAATTATATTTACGTCATTTTACGGTGGAACCTCCTGAAGAAGGCAAAGAATATATGAAGAACTTTGCCACCAATTTAGGTCATTTGATTGTAAAACATTCGTGTAAGTAAAACAATGATAACGGAATAAAAGAGTTCTCATTTTCCTTACTTGATACTGCCAGATGAGTTTTAAAATAGATCACAATTAATGAATGTGCAAAACTAACAGCAATAGTTAGAAACTGAAAATCGGCATCCAAGAGTTTTTTACTCCTATCGCTTTACGTGACATTAATAATGGTGCCAAAGTTTACACAATGAGATTTTTATTAGTTTGACGATAAATTAGGGAAATATATTTATAGTTGGTTGGTTGGGCATTGGAGGTGGCGGCCGACAGCTGAGAACATTTGCGCCATTCAGGATTGGCCAGTTGGTAAGGGAAGGATTATTGAGTGGCTGAAGGAAGGGTGGAGAGAAACCTGGCGTCGGCATCACGAGTACTCTTAATGAAAGGCGCCAAGAGTTCCACTGCTCAACTTCCCATCCGGCGTACGTTCGCATCCGGCGTACGCCTCGCACTGCTCCCCACAGAGCACCACCAGTGTAGGGACAAAATGTCAGACGCATTCGGAATTCGATCCTGGATTCTCGGGATGAAAAACCAGTAATGTAGCCACCACAGCAACCTGACCCTCAAATATTAAAATCACTTTTGAACCAGATATATTTCCATCATTTAGTCACTCATCCCAACCTCTTAAACGAGGAATTCTTCCGCATTCCAGGAATCTGCTTGGACCGATACTTTATTCCATTTTTTTGCCCCGCGATATGCGAGGCGATGGCGTAAAAGCATGCGAATCTCGTATCAAACGCGGATTCGCACGGAAAAGGATTCAGAGGGCGGGGGATGGATGCTGGAGCTGTTTCAGGCCCGAGGGCTGCACGTTGCGTCCTCGCTAAAAGCAGCAAGACTCGGCAGAGAGCTCAAAGAGCGTCCTTTGAAATGTCGGGGATGCCCACCGGGGGGCAGGCGGGAGGCATGGAATTTGGGAGGCCTCGGGGCTGGGTGGGTCGTGAGGGGTGGGTGTTGGTAATGGCGGTGCGGAGGGGACAGTAGGGTGGCGGCCAGCCCTTTAGCGGCCGGAAAATACCTTCCTACGCTGAGATACCTCCGTCAAAGTCGCTCCAACGTTCCAATCCCACTCGACTCGTCCGCTTCCTCGTTATTATAACGACAACCCGGAGCGAATTCCGGCCTTCATTTGTTTTTATTTCGACCAGCGCTCAGGGAGGGAGGGATGAAGCCACTCGCCCTCCAAACGCAAGGGTGATGCCAGGGAGCGACATTCCGTGAAAAGGGTGAGAACGGAGAATGAAAGAAGGGAACGGATGGAACATTACGGCACCGGGGGAATATTGAAACCATTGAAATGCCCTACCAACCGTGTTGAGCGAAAAGTGTCACGGAGATGACAATCCAAAAACTGCTACATTGCTAAAACAAAATTGTAGCAGTACCATGATACCTGAGCGCACGTGGACTAAAAATTATTTTTAACGGTATTTTATATAAATATGCATGTATAAAAAAACCAAAGAGTTCAAAAACTTCCGAAGAACACGGCTCGGGTCAAATCCGTTGTATTTCAAGTGAACTGCCTACAACAGTGTACAACAACAGTTTTATTTAGAAAGTAATTTTAAAATAATTTCGTTTTTCACTGCAATGATTTTTAACCTATAAATAAAAGGAGGACATTAAGGTGCGTTGTCACTATTTCGCGTAAGAGTTGTAATTTCTAAATAATGAAATAGTTCTTTGAACGAATTCTATGAAAGTAATTTAATTTAAGATTCAGTAGCGAACAAGTTAACGTTACTGGAACGTTTCGTGCGATTGACAAGTTGGGTGGATTTTTTTCTTCTTATAAAGACAGGTCCACTACCGTGTGCCAGAAAGTCGCCTATACTCATGTTTCCCCCACGGTTGAGAATATGGACAGATGTTGAGTGAGAAAAACTAGGTCACGTCGTGCCTGAGTCCAAGAGGTACTTTAAAACATCTGATTCTGAAACAAAATGTTCAGGAATTGCAAAGTCTCTAACCAAGAGCAATCAACAATAAATTAGGAAAACGTATATCGGAATTGATGAGTACACGACATGTCACGGCGTGGGTAGATATGTATAATTTAGCAGTGATATTAAGGAATGTTTAATTTGTAATTACATAACATTTTATTGATGACAACGCACAAGATCCATCACTTGGTTTTTAATCTGATGCGAAACTAGCAAAAATCCTTTTTGCGGCAAAACGCATGTCTGCCCGAATGTCGACGGATTCCCTAATTACTAATGTTAGTCACCCAAGGCGCCACCATTTTTCGGCACTGCGTCTTGGCTACGCGAGCGTAACGAGTCGCCATCAATTGTAACGAGATTCAAACTTTCTAGACGTGATTTCGTTGGGTGACGATTCGTGGCGTTGACGCAACTCCGATCAGTGAAGGCACCCTCTCTTCATTCTTGCACCAATTTCAAAATTAATTGGAAGACTCATAAAAGCTCATTTCCCTCCGCTAAATCGTGAAGTTAATTAATATAATTGTGAATGAAGTAATTGGCGTCTCAGATGACATTTCCCGAGTATCTTCCCTAGACTTTTGGAAAAATCACGGGGCATACCTAGGTCAAGCACGGAGTAACGGATCCACGCTTTTTTTCCCATGTAATTTTGTAAAAAAAATTGTACACCTATCAAATCGGCATTATATCTCTTAATTTTCCTTTTTGTTTGTTCTAGAGATGTAGCGCGGGATTGAAAAATGATCCTCCTTGTTCCCTGAAACTAGCGCCATCAGAATCTATGTCTGGGGTGTAACTTCAACTTGGTATTGCTCACACATTTTTATATTACTGTGTTTTTTTATCAAAAGATATTTCACACATAGTTTTGTGGCACCTTCGATCATTGCAGTAAATTAAATAACAGAACACTGTACACTCGTTTTGTTCTCGAACAATTACCAAGTCATCTTCTTCCCTGCGACGAAAGAGAAATTCGTGGAATCCATTTCATTCACATCCCTGCTACTTGTAAAATTCGATGTAAAATTAGAAACAAAATTGAGCTTTCGGGTGGGTTATGCTTTAAATAATGAATTCAAGGAAATTAACGAGGGACCGTGTGATTCCGTGGGCTTATGGGTTACGGTGGGATTCCATGGGATGCCGTTGACTACGGGCCTTAGGCGTCCTTCATAATATTTTCGTTCTTAGGCTGTGCAAGCCTAAAGAAGTTCATGCGAAACATTCCAACATCTTTCCTACACAGCTCTACTTACGTAGGCTAAACTGCAAAAAGATCAAGGCGTAGGTCTTTCACATGGAACAGAGAAGATGGTGAATGGGAAAAAGCTACTCAGATCTGCCATTTGGTTAGGTGATCGAAAACTGAGGTAATTTGTGCCACTGAGGACTGATTAGTAAGTTGCAAACGGAAGGATTATCTTTGGAATGAAGGGAAGTCTGGAGGATTACCCTGCGTTGGTAATCGCATCCTCCTTACGATAAGCGCCGAGAGGTCCACGTTGTGATGTCCGTAGGGGTACTGAGACTGAGTGCTGCACTTCTCATTGTATCCCAAAAGAGATGTGAATCCTAAGTAAAAATTTCTGCCACCGCCGAGATTCGAATCCAGGTCATCAGTATGGGTAGTTCATACTCGTAGTCAGGTAACCAACACGATACCCACTCCTTCTGTGACCCGACTCAATTGACTTGACTTGACCGACAATGACTTGATGCCCGCTACCAGTGAATGTAGACAGAGGAAATCCGATCCCCCAACGTATTTGGGTGGTGGTTGGAGTACTCCCCACTCTGAGGGCCTGGATTTGAATCCCAACATCGGCGTAGACTTCTCAGTTTAACCCTGATCCCTACTTGGAAGCGAAGTCGTGAACAATTACAAGTGCGGTACTCGGTCCTTCGGATGGGGCGTCAAAGCTAAGGACGTATTGACGCCCTTCGTTGAGAGAGTACCGATGCCGTCGCCGAGTCGCTCCCCTCCCTGCCTCCATTCCAATAATATTCCATTCCTCACCGTCCTAACCAGCAACTCTTGAAATTATCTCAGTAGTGGTCAACTTCTTAATAAGCTAACCAGCCCCATATGTGTATGTACACGCTGTAGTGATCGAGTAGCCGGAAGTACGTTTAATCAGAAGCGTCACCACACTGGAAACAGCTTAATTTTAGCGGCTATTTTAAACTTTTGGTGTTCATCAGCGACGGCTGTAGCTAAGCTTCTGGATAAAATACAAGCACTCCGCCCTGCACAGCCCCCAGCCTCCATGACGAAGGGGAATGGGTGCGAAACCACGAAGGCGACGCTCAACTGTCTCGGGGTGTTGAAAAAATGGACGGCGTCGGGGAGAGGGAAGCATCGCGACGCCCCTCGGGGGGTGCCATTGGGGGCGGTGGAGAGGCGTGGGAGGGGTCGGGGGAGGGGCCGGGGGTGGGGCCGGGGGTGGGGCCCACCGAGCGACGCTCAATTTGCCCGACCCGGCAACAACGGAGCCATTACACGCGCACGCCTATCACACTCTCGCTCTCTTACCGATCAACTTGGCGTGATTTTCAATCTCTCAGAAATAATTCAACGCGTACAGCACAATAAACGTTTTAAGCAGCCCCGCACACGGATGCAATACTATTGTTATGCTTCATCACAAGGTATTTTGGTTCAATGTAACTGAATACCTCAGTTCTCCATGAAATGCAGGGACATCAAAAACAATATTTGAAAAACATCCGAAAAAGATCATAATGTGGCAACAATTACAACAATAAGAAAAAAAGTTACGAAACTGTATTTAAATACTTAAGAAATCTATTACGCATAATAAATCTATTACGCATCGAATGCATAATATGGCGGAACCTGCGTAAGAGCTAAAATACGACAAATAACAATTAATGGATGAAGGTGAGAAATAGCTACTATTTCACTACCATATACGATTTTCATTATTGAAAACATAGTGATATAAGAATCAAATTCATCCGGGAATTTTAATGGCAATAGTATGAAGATATCATTTCAGTTTTTAAATTATTAGGAAATAGCTGCAGTAATTAAGGTCAAAAAGCGATAATTCAGTGGAATTGGTCCTGCAGCCGGCTCCTTCGTCGGGATCAAGCATTCATGTAAAAATGTATCCATTGACTAATCTGTTTGCCTAAGTAGTAGGCATCTCATTTTTGACTCCCAGCGGCGAGGGTTTGTCAGCAGCGAAAGAAACATCTCTTAAGCGACACAAGCCAAAATGTGGAATTTCTCACCATATAGGTCAAGCATCCGCAGTGGAATCTCGTTCAAGTACTTGGAGCGGATTTTCTCTAGCTATAAAGAGACCATATTCGAGGTTTATTTTAAAATTTAAGCAATCGTTAGAATAATTAAGTAAATATAGTTTTGTTACAGGTGCATTGTATTTATGACTGAACTTCTCAGTATTTAACATAATCGACATACTTACTTAAGGCCTATTTATTTCACGCCGTACGCTGAAAACGCCTTCGCAATCGCAGTTGTTTTGCTATTTTATAAAATGTATTAAGGCATAAAATATATCTAGTTATGAATATAATTGAGAAAACATACTAACTGCACACAGTTAAACTTCTAACACGATTTGTGCGTCAGAAGATCCTAATTTTTACATTATTGTCTTTGACTCCCTTTTTCATGAATCCATCCATTGTGTGGCTAATTTCCTTGAATTGCATTCAATTATTTCCAATACTAGGCTTAACTTTCATTCACTTGAGAAAATATTATGTTTTCTTTTTTAGTAGGATACTAAGATATTCCTTTTTATAGGCTTTTTAATAAAATTTTATTTTTATAAAAGCATGCTTTAAAAATAATTTTTTTTACTTTTTTATAACCTCCCTCTTGAGCCGTACTATGCTCTATGTGAAATGCTTCTATTTTTTTATAACTCAAAAAGTAGATAAATAAGTGGCTAATAGTTGGCATATTTACTAATCTCTTTTTCTTTACAATTAAGTTAAATTCATTTAACTTTGTGAGTAGTGATATCTCGCTCAAGCTACCTTCAATAAATAGACCGCTATGCGTTTCTGGTACGTTAAATCGGTGTTTTCCAATCGAACAGACGCAGTTCATGAAGGGCAGCTCATCGTGTAACTAAGTAGAACCATAGAGTAAGGATATATTATGAGGATATCCTTATTACTCTATGTTAGAACCAATTTCTTGTACCGGGCAGCGATTCTTGAGGCAATCCGATGACGTAGGCCCCGCTCCGATATTTCGATCACGGCGGGGCGCTATAACGCCCAAGGAAGAACAAATTATAACCCTTCGACCTCAGCACAGTGTGTGCTGCGAGCCAGATAGCATCGAGGCAGGCGGGTGCGTTAATTGATGTCGTTAAAACGGCACTTGAATGCATGAGTGATACCGGCATAATGCACTGCCAGGGGGGCAGTGTTTTTTACGTGATATAAAGTCTCGCTCAGCGAGTGCTCTTCTTCACCGACAATGAGGATATTCGATGCGCAAGGAGGCAGGGGACGCATGAGGCACCGGTCCGAGGAGCGTACCCGATATGGCCTCCTACAGCAGACTGCCTCCTTAATACACGTTCTAGGACGCAGGGTTTCCAACACAACGATCATAGGAACATGAAAGGTCTTTGCCGCTCTACGCTCCGATGACATGAATTCCAGCATCCCTCCTTTCCGACGTACCAACGAGTCTGGCATTCTCAGGCGACGATGTACAAAGGATCTTCATGCCGTAGAGGAAGTGCTTTAAACTGAGAGTGGAACGCACGTGCTGGGAAAATTGATGTCAGTGCCCTTACAAATCTCTTCCGACGATCGATCCGGGTCTCAATCCCATAGGCTGACATCGAGTGAAGTAGAGTTTATAGTCGGCACGTATTTGAACGGCACGCGCCGATGGGCTCGTCGAGACCGAAGTTATGAGATGCAAAATATATAGGTATAAAACTCATAAGTTCACCGAAAGCGAATATACGAGTTATAATCGACACCCGGACATTTATCAGCGTTTCTTCAAGTATCTTTGACAAGCTACACTGTGCGCATATCCTCGACATGATCGATACACACAAGTGTGGTCAATATGCAGGTTTGTAAAGCTAAAAGACTAACTCGATATATATAGGCAGATGCCGACAATGCAGGTAACTCATGGCATCGTCAGATCCGATATGTCAAGAAACCCTGGAAGTCTCCGCAATGGCGTTATCAAGGGACATTAAGGACACCATCCTTTACAAAAGGAGAGTATTGTCTAAAAGGACCGGGAGAGGGGAGGGACAAATGAGGTCTATTCCGATTCATTAATGATTCGCTTTGTTTCCGTTGCATCATGTGGTGCGTGAATGTATAGTAATTTCCATACCTAACTGCTCGGCTACGTATCCCCTTTGGTTCGTCACTTTAGCCTGTTCCACTGATGCTGGGCGGGGGTGAAATAATATCCTCCGCGTCAACCTTTGACTCGGGTGATCTGAGAACAATGTTCACAAGGTATTAAAAAGTATCCGTCGAGGGCTCTCCCCTTCCGGATAACGCTCGAGGCGGCCATTCCCGATGCTTCGGTTTCCACCTGAGAGAGCTCAACATACCGCCAATGGACTGGCGATACAAGCGACTATCGATCATCTGGGAGTGCTCGAGCTTTTCACACGTGAGCAGCGATGCGAGCCACCACAATGCTCCCGCTCTTTTCGGTCTTCCCTCCCGCTCGTTTCAACCTCGCCCCGCCGCGTCCACTGCGCCGAGCCAGGCGCTAGATAAGCGGCCGAGCAATGAGGCTAAAAGGTACGGGGTGAGAGGGGAGAGGTGATGTGATTCTCTCGCCCCCCACCGTGAGCGGGCTTTGGGAAACAATTGGTTCGCGGGGCCCTAGAAACATTTTATTTCCGCTGAGCCCGGATAAACGAATTAGAGTTCGTCTCAATGAATTTCCCGTTATCTTGAAAAGGCTGTCCGTAAGGGGCAGCGTTCTGCTCTGGAAGTTTTGATTAAAAGCCGGAGAATAATTCTGAAGAGCCAATGAAAGTTGACACAAACTTCAAAGATGACAATTACAGGAAAAATTTTCAATTAACTCCTACTAATTAGCTCTTGAAAAATATTTAGTGTCCATGATTTATGAAAAGTCTAAGCTTACCTATTAATCACTATGTGCTGATTATACTATGGCAAAAAATAGTATATTTTCACTTTTTTTTCGTAAACTAAAGGGATCGGGTTGGTGACGTGACTACAGTAGTACTGGCTTCATACCCGGAGGGCCCGAGTCCAAATCCCGGCAGCAGAACCATAGATTTTTGTAATTGGAATCTCGATACATAATTTGGTGATACACGGAGAGCACTTCAAGGCATAGTGCCACGTCCGTCTGATGGGACGTTAAACTTTGGTCCCCTTGGCGTCTTTCGTTAGGAGTAGGCTAATGCCGACGCCTGGTTTCTCTCCACCCTTTCTCCATTCTGAAGATACTGTAGTGTCCTAGAATGCGTCCAATGATAAGCCAATACCCATCAACATGTCTCATGGTAAACTACAAACACCCGCTCCTGAAGATCCCATCAATCAACGCATACAACAATAGATTGTGAGCACCAGCTCCCAGCGACATTCTTAACAGAACTAAGAAAAAAAGGAAATGGAATTCTAATGCTACAAGCTGATTTTGCAGTTTTATGTAAAGCCTATAAATGTTGCGAAGTATGAGTCAAGGCTTCAGGCATTTACGGAAAGTCCAGGGTAATCCTTAAAAAAATAAATGACCTTCCCTACGCAAATAACCATAAATAAATTACGGAACTTGACGAGTACCACAATCATGGTTGATGCGTCAAGTGTAAATAAAGAGCTTTTTGCAAAGCGCTCACCCCAGGGGATCAATGTATATGAGGCGTAATTTATGAACCGGTGGAATTATAAAGGCCATTTCCATTAAATTAGGATATTATGTAGCCCAGCAAGCTGTAATTAGCGAAAATTATTGAGGTCACGGAATTCCAAATTTATTTCTACTAAAACTACGTTTCCTGGAGAGGTAATTAAACTTTTTTTGCTTCATTATGGACTCTCAGAAAATGTACACCGGGTGTCTATCGTTGACAAAAATAATAATGCCAAAAAGCCGAAATAATGTGTAAAATGCATATGGCAGAATTAACTCACATGTTTCGGGACTTTAAGACTCAATTATAGATTTTAAGCGATCAATTGTTCTAAGAACCATTCTCTTATTGTGATTTCCGAGCAAATATTCTGATTTCTACTGTTTCTTTATATAAGTAAATACCAATTTTCACTAAATATTTCATAATTTATCTTCATTCTCTTAAGGAAAAATAGAATGTCTCAATCTTATCTCAATAGAGCTGTTTATCTATCTGCACAAAATGTAAGCCTGTCAGTCAGTAGATTACAGTACGAACTCGTAATGGACAAAGAATGAGAGATAATAGATGCGATAATTTTATATTTATAACCAATTGACGTATCATGATGCTCTCTTGATGATAATATTGATGCTCCACTATTAACAGAAAATAATCTTTGATTTGAACCCGCCAACTCAATATATTTTATAGAACTCAATAGATCCAGCTCAATATATTTAGCTTCTGCCTCTATTACTCACATTGATATTTTTGTAGCATGAATTTCGAGATTTTCTCCTGATAGAATGAGATAGATAAATATAATTAGAACCCCATACTAGTGAAACGGCATCGTAAACGTGCTGCTCAGCGAATCGGCAAAAATAGTCTTCTTCCAAAGCATGAACTTTTAAGAACATGCTGAACATTTATTTTATAAAAACATCTATTATTACGAATATGCACTATATTAAATATTTAAAACATATAGCGTGATCAAATATGGAGTGAGTAGGAATGAAGACTCTTATAACATATTCTTGGAAGGAAAAAATCTCCCAAATGAGATCATTTCAGCGTCTAGGAAGCTACGTAACTTGGAACGGACAATGCATCTACGAAGTAAGATGGAGGATATTTTTGGAAAAGAGAGCTATGGAGAAGCTGAAAGAAAACCATGTTCAGCAGAGAAGGAGATTTTCTATACGTCTTGTTCAGAGTGCAGTTGTTGTAGCAGCGAAATGTGGAGGAGAAGAGAGAAATATGAAAGTATTAAGATTATGAAGCTAGGTTGAGGAGTAAGGTGGATTGGACTGACAGATTGAGTGATGAGGCAGCACTAACGAGTAGAGGAGAGGAAAAAGTTGATTAGTTGCACTAATAGCAGAAAGATATCTCGGGTTGAAACAGGTAGCTGCGCCGATTTATTGCTGAGGAGAATTGTAGAAGAAGAAATTAAAGGGGAGATGATTGAAATGCTTGATAACGTGAATAAATCCGATTCCCCACGGCCAAAGGTTGTTGACAAAAAAAATTTGATCAAGCGTGTTGGAGTATCGAATGACAGGCAAAATTAGAAAAAAATGCAATTCGATTCCAAGAATTTGATTGATAGCTTGGAATGAAATACCATTTTCTTCTAATTCTTTCTGTCACACGACAGCGAAATCCGTATCGTCAAACTGATTGCTGTCAAGTATTTCGACCGAGGGTCATCGGCTCGATGGATGAAGCTATCAGTATATGCAGGAGGGATACACGAGACCTGGTGCGATAGGGAGCATACAGACTGTCAGGGGGATCGGATTGCTGTGGTGGATTCCCATTTCGAGGGCCCGGGTTCGAAACCAGGCGATGGAGGTTTCGCTTTTAGTTGTATCCCGATCCCTACTTGGGTGTCATGAGGAGAGCACTTCAACTTTAATACTTCCTCCGGCGGATGGGGCGTTCTACGGTGGGTCTCCTTGGTGCGCTGCGTGAGGAGGAGAGTGGATTCCCTCCGCTCCCCGAATATACACCATTACCATCCGGCCAACCTATTATCCTCAGTGGAGCAAATGACCTCAGTTGCTAGTCACCTCCCCTTATGAAATCAGTTGAGCAAACCTTTCGGAGGAAATATTCTCTTAGGCGAGGAATCGCATTACCTCCCCGCGGAACGGCACCATTAGTCGTGCTCCCAAAATAAAAAGGAGAAACGCAATTAATATTTTTCGAAACAAACTCGAAGAGCTTTTCATCGTTGCCGTGCGTTCAAATTTTCTGTCACGCCGACTTCAATAGCTTGGAGAGCGGTTTGGCTTTGCGACGTCGACTGACGTGACCTCCGGCAAAATTTGACGGAAAACGATAATAGCTTTCGATTTTCCGACAGAGCAAGTCTCTTCACCGACTGAGGAGTCACGGCGTCCAATCCTATTCCAGCGTCGCCCGCGTGCGGACCGATAAGAATGCTATCACCGCCGCCATTTCACGGCACCCTGGCTGGATCCAGCTAAGCGCTAATCCTCGCCAATCCACAGACACCATGGAGCGTGCGGCTCTGCATTCATCGAGACTCACCGTCTCGATGAATGCAGAGCCGCACGCTCTTTAGTCAGCAACAATGGCAGATTGAAATCCAAATTATGCGGCCGGATGTGGCAGGACGGATACTCAGCACCGTGGATAATTCAATTGATTCGCTGCGAAATGCTACACCAGCCGATTAAACATCCTCCGCGAAGTAAGAGACGGGACTGATAGTAAAAATTGACGCCAAATGAGGATACCTGAACTGAAATTTTCTACGAAACCATAAATAACCACACCACGTACTGTTTCTTCAATTCATCCGCCTTTATTGCCAAATGAGGAACAACTTGCTAGTTACCCGTGCAAACGGCATTCTATAAGCTGATTGTATCTGGCGTAACTTTTAGTAATTTATTCATAATAATGGAAGTAAACACTCTTGGTTTATCCATAGATTTTTATTTAAGAATGACCCTGGTTTCGTTGCCTCAGTTGATGATGCAGCGACGCAACGAAACCTGAGTCGCACTTTATTTCCGTGAAAATAACGCATTTTGACTTCAACTACAGCCCTTTCCCATTAGCATGCCGTGTGATTAGGTGTCTTCGCTTTATTGCCACACATCACATTGTAATAATTCGCTTCTTCCATCAGTTTTTGCAACAATGACTTTTGTGCATGGAAAAATATAATTTTCGTGTTTTACAAATTGGAAGCAATGGATATGTGTAATTGAAGAATGATGAAGACCAAATGGAGGGACAGAATTGCCAATGAATAAGTTCTACGATGAGTTTAAAGGGGTAAAAATCGGAAATAATACCCAGGAAGACCGAGAATGTGAAAAATCAGGAATATTCTGATGGACGTGAAATCGAAGAAATATGTTGGAATGAAAGCTGATAGGAGAGAGGAGGGGGGAGCTACTACAAATCAATCTTCGGATTGATGACTGCTGATGACGGTGTTTCAAAATTCTCGCTTTAAAGAGCGAGGAATCTCAATTTTATTCTCTAGACACTAGTGGGGAATATTCAGACTATGTTGAGGTTATCGACTAGAGGACACGTTTTTCAGTATATTGTAGGAATATGTTTTACAAATATCGTTTAGTTTATTTTGCAGTGAAACTTTCTCCCGGCTCTAAATCTCCCATTGTGTAAAAGGTGAAAGGTATTAGTGTGGTTTGAAGGAGACTAACTTCCCGTCCCGAGGACCCATGTTCGAATCCCGCCACTGGCAGAGATTTTTCAGAGGAATCCCTACCTATTCTTGGGTTCTATGTGGAGAGCACTCTGCGTCCAGTACTCCACCTATCACTCGGGGCGTTGAAATTTGGACATCTTGTCCTTCGATACGCGGAGGTTAATGCCGGCAGTGGGTTTCCCTCCACCCTTCCTCCAATCCCCAAGTACACCTCTCCCTGCAACCCACCCCTACTATCATTCACGGCGCATATCCCCTCGGCCGTCGCTCGCCTCTCCAAATAACCAAGCAGCGTAAAGGGAAGTGAGTTGGCGGCGCGCGCCGCCCACCTCGAAAGTCTCCAGTTCGAAATCTTCGCCTGCAATGAATGCTTCAAGGCGATTAGAGGGAGATTTTAGAGGAGAGCGCTCGGCGCGGTGCAAAGTTCCTACGGTCGCTGGCATCAAAGAGCCAATTACCGGGAAACGACGCCAACAACGAAATACCTGCTCTCTCGAGTGAATACCCCCGCCTCTCGCCACCGCCTGCGACGACGCCCCCAGTTGTAGCGCCGCGGAGTGCGGAGGCGGCCTCCGCTCTGCCCCCCAACCCATACACCCTCGTCCATCCACTCGAGCTCACAAGGGTCACGCTCGCTCTCGGGAGCATTGCATTGCAGCCGAAGGGGAGGCCGAGGCAAGGCATGGGCGTCTAGTGCGCCGGCTTCACTTCCCGCGCCTGGCGGAGATAGTTTCCGTGGGATCTCTCCTCGAGCGCTATGAGGGGAGCACTTCAAAGGTTAGTACTCCGTCCGTCGGAATAGTCGTTAAATGTTTTTTCGGAAAAGTCGTTAAATCTTGGCGCTTTTCGCTAAGAGTTACCAAACCCGACACAGGGTTTCTCTTCACCCTTCCTCCATCACTAAGATCTGCATCGCCACTTCAAACCTGAAAGTTCCAAATGGATGCAACTATATCGGGCGTGCTATGGCGCCAGCTGCGTTGGTTAAAGGCGCATGTACCTGACGATGGAGCAGAGCCACTGAAACGAGTTTCTTTGAATAAGTTTCCGTGTGCATATCAAATTTTTATTTAATTTATTCAACTGAAGACCCCAGCACGATAGCTGGAGAAATTTGTCGCCCTGGCACAAGGATGCACGGAGGGAAACCTTGAAGTCCCAGAGCAGCAGGAGTTATGAATGAGGCGCAATCAAAGGAGAGAGTATGAGTTACCGAAGATGATTCGCAAATCGCCAAGCATTACAACGTATTATATGAGCTAACGCATAATAGCGCAAGGACATATGTACTTCAAGATTCGGATAAATGTTATTTTACAATATGTCAACAATTTTATCGATTGCGTCGCGGCGCACGGCCCGCAGGGATTAATATTTCCAGTCCTTCTCCCACTAGCCAACGAGAAGATCCTCAAGGCTTTGGGAAGGCTGCTGCCAGTTGATTTTCTCACACACAGTGGGTACCGGAGTGTGTTAAACACCGTAGCGTTGCGTTGGCTACCAACAAGCTAGTGTGATAATAGAAGTATGATGACCTGCATGCGCAATGGACGCCAGCGCCAATAACGTATCCATACTTCCACGAGTCATATTTCCTTACATTCAGCAATTCCTAAATCCGATGTCTTAATCTCGTCATGAAAAAGTGGTCGCTATCATACTTACGTAATTAGACAATCATGGTGAATCAGCGCAGAAGCACTCTGCATTTTCGGGTTCTCCATCCACGCTCGTTGACTTTGGCTGATAACGGTTTCATTAGCACCAGTCAGCATGATATCAGATTACTGAAAACTAGTAAGTGATAACAGCTAACTTTGATTAGGTGATTTCAGAACTGTTCTTCGTTTTCTTCTATCGCGTACTGTTTTTTTTTCAGAATGGACCCAATTTAACTTCAAAGACTTATTGATAAGTGCCAGTGGGTAATTATTGTGCGAGGGATATTTTTCATTACAAGCTTATGAGCCTTAGGTTGGCCCAAGTTAATGAGTCTTAGGTTGGTACAACTGGAGCTACTGTTGTATGACCTTAGAAGAGTTATTCATCCTTCATTCATTTTTTTACAAAAATTGTCATTGCGTGAAGTAATGTTAATAAAACTGGGCTTGCAGTAGTTAAAATCTTGAAACAACAATTCTTATTTTGTGTAAAAACCAGACGTGTTAGAAAAAAATGGAAGTCATTTTTAGAATTAGCATAAAAAATGATTCAAGAACACCTATTTTCAATTAATCATCTGACAAAAAGTTTCAAAATGCAGACTGGTGTAGTCATCCTGCTATCGTCTTCACCTTCGACCTGAAGATGATAGCAGGATGGCTATCGAAAACGTTGTCAGCCAAAGTCAACTATGGAGATGGGATGGAGAACCCGAAAATGCAGAGTGCTAGTGAACAACCCGGCGAAAACCTTCGCAAGAATTTTAAACCGTGTAAAAATTTCCTCAGCAAATATTTGCGAAGTTATTTTCAAAACGGACTTCTCTTTTCAATAAAAGTAAAGAAAATTATAAACAAAAAGTACTTAACATAACTTAAGCATGGCTCAACGGACATATGGAGTACTGCCTACATTTTTTCTTAGCTAATACATGTCCATCAATTACAGTTTCCACCTCATCACTTTCAAGTTCGCGAATGACATTCCTCCCAACCACGGAATATATATATGAATATCTTTTCGTATACACGATCATTAAAATTCAAATGCAGCCTCTTTAAAGTCCATTGTTTCCGTAAAGTATTCCACTACGTGAAGGACGCCGCGGTAGGAGACCCTTTTGTACTAGAGACGTGGAGTATCACTCAGCCCCGGGGTCGTGTGTATACCCCAAAGAGTGGTCTGGGATTTCGAGTGCGGGAGTAATTAGTAAGAGGACAAAGGACTGAAAGAAGTTGGGCGTCGTAGCCCGCCTGGGATGGTGTGGCTCCTGAAATCCTAGGTAATTACCCTCCAACGTAACTACGCCGTCACTGAGTACGAAAAGTGAATGCAAATGTGAACTCGGTAGGACTTCGAACTGTTGGTGCTTGCGATTAATGGCTACGAAAGAAAGATTCCCCGTAGGAAATCTCAACCGCACTACTTGCTAATAACAATAGCTCCTTCAAAGCTACACGATAAAAATCTCTCTGTGCGAAATATAAGGAAGTAAAAAAATATATACCATATTTAATTTTTTTTAACTAACAATGAAAGAAGCACGTCCCACACATCGATTTAAAGAAAGGTTCCAAACCACATGGTCCTTGCGGTTGTATTGCGAGAATTGTCACGCCACGCTTATATATTTATTATTGTCACACCACGCTTATATATTTATTATTGTCACACCACGCTTATATATTTATCTAGATCCAAAATATAAAAAAATGTTATAGTTCCACGAGTGAAGGAAGATGAAGTTCTCAATCGAGGTAAAAAATAAGCAGATAGTTAAGGAGCTGTTGTTTTAGGTAGATAATTTTAATAGACGTCAAGATAATTTTAATATGCATCATTTCCGGTGGTTTAATATGCATCATATTGTGGTTTCCGTTCTTTAATTACAGCGTTACTGATCATTTAGTTATCTTCAAAAACTCGCGTGGTGGCAAAAACTTAAGGTGGACGGAATCACGTAACTAGTGTTTTCGAGTGAACGGTCAAATGATTGCTCAATTGCCTAGCATGGGATGGACGCGACGGGAACTGACAGAGACTCGTCTGCTCGGATCTACGTCACGTGTTCCAGACTTGCATCATCAGCCGTGTTTTCCAGACCATTTCCGTTCCCTCAATTATTCATGTGTTTTTTTTTTACTCTAGCAGTTTTCTTCCGCCTCAGGAAGAGTGATGCTTCTACGATATCCGGAAACCTTACCAAATACGTGGCTAATCGATTAAAGTAATCCATCAAGTTCATTTTGATATTCTCCAAAAATAGACTTAGAATTTGGTCGACGCCAAATTTTTCGCATTTGTTCCCGATGGCCGCCGGAGAAATGAGGGACGCAGTGTTGAAAATAAATCCGAACCAGAATTTCAGCAGACTTGCGGAGAGAGGAAGATTTTTAGTGCTTAATTATTGAAGTGCGTAATGGATAATTAAGCCCAGGGGAACGAGGTATTAATAAACATTCATGAATATTCAACGGGCGATGAATGAGATTCCAGAAGAGCAAATCCACTTGCCTCCGAGGTATACAAGTATCTTCGTTTTTGCCTCATTCCATTTCCAAATGATGGCCAACGCTATACTTCTATCCGTAAAATTCACACGAAAAAAAGATTTAATAAATTCGCTCTTTTTTCTTTGTTGAGGGGAAACAGCGGGCGCTAAACCGATTTATTTCGTAAAATTTTGCGTTTTTCAAGCAAACAATTATCGCTATAATTAGTCGAAAGGCTAGGAGGGGAGTGATACACTCAAACCATATACCGCAACAAGGCACATTTATAAAGAGGAATCGCTGATAGCATTCTGGATGATGACCGTCACGCGCCCTAAGCAAATATGGATTCGACAAATGAGAGAAGAGAGACCACAAAACCATAAATTAGATATTTCGCATTCACCGCAATCCCACTTCCTGATGGTAATTTGAATTCGTCCGCATACCGACCAAAATAAAGCCACCATGGGCATTCATTATCACAGGCAGCAGTCTATCAAGCCGAGGGCGTTCCCGACGGAGACTAATGGCACCTAAGGTCTCACACATCAGGTCTCCCGCTGCTCTCCTATTCCCCGCTGCAAAAATGAAATCAATTAGCGGAATTTTACTCCCGCACAGCGTACCACAAAATCAATTCCATCCGGCTTATTTCCCACTGGCAATGTGTTTTCGTGCAATTAAATGAATATGCGGCATTTCCATTGAATATTTATTTTTTTTGCCAATATCCAGAATTTTGAAATAATGGATGCAAAATATCGGGGTATTTCTTTTTCCTCTTTCCGAGCGTCAGAAAAAGCCGCAGGACAATCCAGACCATTCCAGCATCGAGTGTGGAAAACGCAAAATTTATTCCACCAAAAAATGACCGCGAACACCCAAATCCAATCAGAAGGCGGTTCTTTGGAATTTAATTTGGAACTGCATCCGCGAAATAACAGAACGATGAGAAGCTCCAGCGCCGAGTTCATTTCGTGGCCTTCTTTCCGGTATTCCTGCAGGAATCCATGGAAATCCATCTATTCGTTAGTTCCGCTTGAAAGAAATTCATCGGGGTGGCAAGTGGGTAGGCTTCCGGACAATCTTTACTTTTTTCTCTATCATTGAATAAACTCGAAATGAAATTGTCCTTGACACAAGGTTAAAAAACATAATAGAAATGCGGCTTGATAAAATGAGTGAATGCCGCAGAGAAATAGCATGGCTTAAATTTATCGAATTCAATGATCTCCGTCAGGCGCTGTCAACACAATGCAAAATCCTACTTGGGCAAGTTGAAGGTGAAGAAACGGTGTTACGGAAAGCTGTTCCATTTGGATAACAGTAAAATGTAACCACCAAGAACTGAAGACAGAAACCCACCAGTTAATAACAGACGGGTTGTGTCAGGCGAAACTTTGTGGAACTTGCTTAACTTTGCGAAATGGAAGCTGATAATTAGTAATTTCACATAAGCTTTATTAACGACCTAGGTTTCGACTTATGAAGTCATCATGAGGTAAATGCATAAGAAAACCTTATGAGTTTTCTTATGTAAAAAGAGTTTTCTTATGCATGTACCTGATGATGACTTCATAAGTAGAGACCTAGGTCGTTAATAAAGTTTATGAGGAATTACTAAGTTACAGCTTTCATTTAACAAAGTTAATAACAATAATCCACAACTTATTCGTGTTCTTATCAAAGAAGAATTACCTAATAATGCGCATAACTTTTAAACCACTATCCCTACGAGTAATCGTTGCTCAGAAAGTTTGTGCATTAGATATAATTGCTCGGAAAGATTAGATATCGACGGCTATTGCAAGGACAAAACATAATTTCATCCCTTATTTCATTTACCTAAGCACCATCAAATAATACATACTAGTTAGAGTATAATCTTTCAAAACGATTGCAGAGCGAAATTTATATATAAGCGACCATTGCTCGGAAAGTTTTTACTTTTAAGGCAGTGTCAACAAAAAATGCATTTTACGTAACATCTTATTTTACCATAAAATACCAGATGCAGTATTTGGAAGAGAAAAATCCATCTTTCGTAACCTAAAACAACCCGTATTGTATTGGGAGGTTTCAAGGATGGAGAGGCGAGCAAGGAATTTTCGCGTAATACCGCGATTTTTACTTCCCAAGACAAACATTGATTCCTTGATACGCTCCACATACAACCCGAGACTTCCGGCATTCTCACGTCTCTTAATCTCCCCATCCATCCTTCCATCTTTCACAAGCATTTGGCCAAGGTACATAAAGTCGTCCTCTTGTTCAATTATTTCACCATTCTCTCTAGTGATACAATCACTCTTCCCGTTCTTCTAGCCAAAAACCACCACTGTGGTATTTGGCGCACTATCCTCAATGTTATGTGACGATTGTGACCAGAGGATTATCACGCCAGGTGTTGGTGGCGCGAATATTCCGCTCATTGTTAGGAGCACGCAAGAGGGAGAGGCAATGAGATTTGAGGAGAAGCGCCAACTTCCCCTTCGGCGGAACAACGCATATGCAGGGTGACCTGGGTCTGTTCTAATCTACCACTAATTGATTTCGATACACGATATCCCTGCGATGCCATGACGAGATGTCAAGCGGCGAATACATAAATGCAGCTACGTGGTGACTGAGGTTATAGGTGTATCATACGATAGGGAAAACTATTTAATCTAAAGAAATCATATCATTGAATGCCGCACTAGCCCTGCAAGTTTTCTCATAGTCTTAGCTCAACTGATGTACGTTAACACGCCATACCCAACTTCTTAACCAATGATCTCATTAAAATCACTCAAATAAATTGTAAATTTAATGCAGCCAATGCATTACTCTCTCCTTGCATGCAAATAACGATTCCATTTTATTTCCAAGTTAAATGCTGACCGATGCCGAAAGAGGGTAATCTTTAAATACAAAGTTGTAGAAATTAACTGCAACTGAAATAAGTGAAAACTATACGTAACCGAAAATTTATACCGCATGTTGTAACAATTCATTAAAGCTTGCTTAAAATACTAAAGGATCCGTTTCATTAATAACAGCAAAACTCCAAAAATGTGCAATATCCTGTTTTGAATTTCTGCCAGTTTTTTTTTAATTCACGTTAATTATATTTATTTTATTAAATTTTATTTACTGAATTATTGTGCTCACAAAAATCAATCACATAGAGACAGATACAGAAAGACATTCTGCAATCACAGAAAAAGAGTTCAAACAAAGCCTCAAAAAAAGTATATCCGAAATAGGTTTTTCTCATTCGAAGTATTTTTATGCAAAAAAGACAGAGAAAGTGAGGATATAATTTAAAAAATTATGTAACTAAATGTATCCTTTTTTAAGTAATTGAGACTCATCGGAGCAACATTAGTATTATATTTTGAGCTCCGCTTTCCACTGGTAATCTATGTTCATTCATCAAACCATGTACGAGTTACTGTGGAGCAATTTCAATTTAAATTACTCGAAATAGAATAAGCAAAAATGGAAAACGAAACTTTTAGAATTGCGAAGAAGCCATTTGCATTCCCTAGCATTGAAAGAAGTGCACTAACTAAAATATTTTGAAATATTGCCGATTTAATGTTGAAATGAGGGACGTTTAAGTCGTGAATAAATTCGACAGTGTCGGGCGATATATGGTGGAACAGCATTTTAGTACTTAAATAAAACTACAGTAATTGTACTGTCCACTTAAATTTTAATGTAAATATTACACAACACGTGTTGTGTTATTTGTACACGTGTTGTATTATTCATACATGCCAAATTATGAAGCACAGGTAGTCATTGTATTTGAGCAAGAAAATTACGAATTTTTCCATTTTAACGTTCCACAAGTTTCTTATACACACTACCGCTCCATTCAATAATGTTTATTTATACATGACGGCAATATCTTTAATAAGTTATATCCTCAATTGAGTACGTAAAGTTGTAATCCTTATACATTTTTCATAAGACTTGATGAGTCTCCAGGAACTTTGTTAGACTAATATACCAAATAGCATGATCAGTGACACTTTTCATACCTTTAAACTATAAAATAAACTTATTATCTGAGGGAAACGGCCTGCCACGTTGGAAACACTGATTCTTGATCAGTCACCGAAGTTAAGCATCGTTGGGCTCGGCTCGAGTTGGGAGGGGTGATCCTCCGATTCTTCCGAGTGCTTTTGCCCCTGTCTGCGCGTGGCAGACGGTATTTGCGAAATGACCGTAGCCGTCGAAGCACATTAAACAAAAATACTACTATCATTATCTGAGCGAAGAGTTACAACAAAAACTTAAAGCTAGTGTATCATACATTACTCCTCTAGCCTCTCATGCCAAGAGAAAAACGCCACGCATTTCTAATAATTAACACAAAAGTATAAGGAAAGAGTAACCAGAAAAAAGTTCCTTTAAAGATGTGTCAGAGTCCCATCACGATTGAGGATATTTGCTCATCCCTACTCCCTTGAAGTCGGGGTTTCTCCATTGTACCTTCAGTAATTGAAAAACGTCTTCCTCCCAGCTTGAGTCTTAAAGTATCGACATAACCGTGCATTGTCATTGGAGAGCGATATCCCATCCAAATGTCTCAGCTGAAGAGGATATGCATTGGCATCAAGCGGGACCACCGACCTGCCACTAATTCTAATCTCCCAGGAACGGCAGTCTAATAATCCTTTACACGTGCAACTTTCTCTCATTTTGCCTTTGTATCTGGCTAGCGATCACGGTGAACGCGGGACTTGGGTGAATGCCGGATTAACCTCAATCTTGGTGGCAATTCCTTCGTCGATAAAACGTTCAAAATGAGAAAATAAAAAGAAGAGCAAAATGCCCTGAGGGCTGTGGGCAGGAGTGGGGTTGAGCTCTCTGTCTGGCCACCGCAAGAAAGAGCGGCTGCCTAATTTGAGCAACAAAGGCAGACGTGGACTCATGATTTCGCCGCCATTCTTATCGCAGCAAAAACACGAGGAAAACTCGTTAAAGGCCTCTTCCACAGATTCCCTTCCACCTGAACTGCTATGTAGGGAGGATAGGGTGGGGAGGGGGGTGGCGGGTGGCCGGCAGTAGGAGTGGGGGGAGAAGGGAAGGCCGTGGAATGGGAGAGAGGTCCAGCGAAGGAAATAAAGACACAGTGTATCCTCAGAGGGAGTCGTCGGTGCTGCATGCTAAGATCGACATTACATAGGTTTACCGACATTATACACTGAGTAGGTCTAGGCTGATAATTTCTAGGGACACATCCTAGCCAAATTAATTTCTTTGACGAATTAGAGAGGATATTTTTATGTCCCATTCAACGCTGAGATTATAGAGACAACACAAATGGAGTTTTCCGAGCGCGATATAGAAATGAGACTCGCATGAGTGCTAGCAGAAGACTATATTTATGTAAGGCAACGCAAGATCGCGAAGTGATTCAAGGGAATCAACTATGTAAGGATATTTTTATATTATTTAAACGAATAGAGATTTCTAACGTTTCGGTTTTCAGGATGTTTTCTATTGCCATTAATTTCACGTCTGTATTACAGGTGTCGTCGATGGCTAGAAAATTAGGCCACTTATAAAAGAGTATTTAGAAAATACCGCCTAAAACATTGACACCAATTCCTGCGCAAATCCACTCAAATGGAATACTATAATCCTTGAGGTGTTTAATAATAGGAGAGGGAATTTGAGGATAACGTATCTATCTAGAAGAGCAGTTAAAAAACGCAGAAAAAATGCTGGATTTGAGCAATAACTGACAGAAAAACAGCAAGTCCTCCTCTAGAAAGGGAAGAGCAAGAGACCTGCTTAAAAGTAGTCTGATGTTTGTCATCTCAGATTAATTTGTAAACTCCATACTGGAGGATTTCGTGTTGTATCGTCAGTCATTTCGTGAGGTGATAAACATATATATATATATATATATATATATATATATATATATATATATATATATATATATATATATCCAAGAGTGATGATGCTTGTGCGAATTCAGTTCGGAGCGCAGAATTCCGACTGTCTTTGCCCGAACGGGAGGCCCGGCGGTTGGGGCGTGGTCGTAAGAGCGGCGGCTGCAATTGGCTGCACGGGAGCTGGAAGCGGCAATAGTTGGACAATCGTGGTGCGGGACCCCACACTGAGGGCAACTACAGGGCGCGCACGTTATTACTACGGCTCGCATTGAATTGAACGTACGAAAAGGTACCCTCTCGCGCAGTTCGGGAAAAGCGAATTACAGATCGCAGCGTCTCCACAAGACCCTGTTTGAGAGACGCTCATCACTGCACTGCGGGAGGTGGACATTCAAGATGAATTCATTCCAAACGTGAGGCGGGCTGAATAGGGGTTGAAGAGGTGAATCGAGAAGTTTTCCGTTCCAAGACTCGGAAACATCCGGAATATTCCAGTTGCATAAGTTAAGCGCGAATACGAACTAAAGTGAAATTTCTATTTCTATTTCATATTTATCAGCATCAATTCTGCAATTCCATGACGATTGAACTAGCTATGTCTATGTATGTGATTTTGCATGATTTAACTTGATCTCTTGTACAAAATTAGCTGATCGTTCTGATTCGTAAAAACATCCAACATATTTCCTGATATCCGAAGATGAAAATTTGTTTTCAGATATTAATTCATACGTTTCAATTCTCACGACCTAAAATACTAGAGTTCATGCACAATAATTCACCAGCGGTGCATGGTTGCCTTGAATCAGGTAGCATGCATTCTAATTTGTGTGTACCTATATATAATAGTGTGTATGTAAATGTGTATGCATATGTATGTGTATGTGTATGCATATGTATTAAAAATGATATAACTTTATCTAAAACCAAATATGAAGTCATTTTGATACCACACACAACGAATTATAATAATCTATACAATATACAAATTAATTCAAAAACTTTTAAAGAAAAATGCATCTAAACAAAGAAATATTAGCATACAGGATAAGCTATTGGAAAAGAATATGTCTCCCTCGATAACCACATGTTCCGCGCGTAAATACAATGATCTTTTTTCCACTCCGATCAAAAAAGTTGCTATACTGATATATATTAGCATAATTGGATAATTTACTGAAATGCTTCAGAAGGATCAGCGGTGGTTCATGGGGGAGACGTCATTTTTACCGCGAAGGATAATTGGGTAGGCTGTTACAGGCAGGAAAGAAACCTGGCGTCAGCAGAACGCCACGAAGTCCACACTTTCTAAGTCCTATCCGACGGGCGGAGTACTACACCCCAAGTGCTCTTCGCACGACACTTTAGTAGGGAGCTAGATTCCACAGAAAAACCTCCGTCCCCACCGAGAAACAAACTCGGACCCTCGGGATGGAAGTATTCCAGCCACCACACCAACCCATTTGGAACAAGTATTACTACGCCTTCGTTCGGACTTACCTCGGCTGCTTCTCGGCCGTGGAGGGCTCCCGCTGCAGGGAGGAGCGGTGATTGGTCGCGCGCGGGCCATATGCGAGAGCGGTGTCGCGTTGCCCGGCGACCGTCGAGGGGACAAGGTACGCGGAGACGAGCGAAGTGCACTGCCCGAGGTCCTATGCCCGTCTGATTCAAACAACTCCCGGAACTCACAAAAAACCAAAGGGACGACCAGTGGAGGGGGCCAGGGATACAGGCAGCTCGCCTCCCATGAACACAAATAAACCAGCTCCGACAAATACAAAACAACCTCTAGATGAATGAGAAAGGAATAGCTGTTTCTAGCAAGTACATTGCCCGGATGTTTTGCGAGGACTAAGTACTTGAACTCTATTGTGGTGATCATATTCCGGTAGATATAGCTATTGTTAAGGGATTCGAGAAAAAAAATGGTCTCCATATCAAGAAAATGCGTTTACGTGAACGTTTTGTCACAAAATTAAATATGGCAACATTAAATTTTTACTGAAAATGGTATAGGATATGTTTTTTCTCTCAAATTAAACGTCAACGTTTCCATTGTGATGTCAACTAGTATTACTCATGCGCGCAAATATGATTGCGTGATTAATAGAAACTGCATCGGGCCTGGGGTATCATCCTGTATTTCGTAAGGTCCGAAACGATCGATCGTGTTTCCAAACCCTCCGACATATTTCCGTACCAACTGGATCTCCACTACCGACGGAGCCGTCTCAGGAGAGATTATGCAATTTGAGCACCATTCCAGTCGGTTGTAATTTAATTTTATTGTATTTGAAAACTTTGAATCGAAATCGTCCATTTAAGAATCATTTTACCACAATAGCAGAAATACCAGAATCGTCCACAGTGAATACTGCGGATGATTCTTTGGCGATTATTACGAAATAATATTCCGGTGCTCGAATATGCTGGATATCCTAACTATGGAGAAGTTATTGGTGGCGGCCGATACAATGTGGAATTCCATTGTAGGAAAAGGATAAATTACTTTGCACTATTCCACTGGAGAAATATGATTCATTGAGTCGACATGTTTCACTGCACTGCAGCATCATCAGGACTGAATACAAGATAGTTAATTTTGAATATATAGTCACAACCATTCCTTCCTTCCTTCCTCCCTCCCCATGTGACTATATATTCAGAATTAACTATCTTGTATTCAGTCCTGATGATGCTGCAGTGCAGTGAAACATGTCGACTCAATGAATCATATTTCTCCAGTGGAATGGTGCAAAGTAATTTATCCTTGTCCTAATTATGGAGCTATTTACGTACTTGATAGCACAAAAAAGTAAAACATTTTGAGAAACCAAGAGAGTATAATGCAATACCGCGGAATTCCAGCTGTCTAGAGGTTTTACGCTCAGACTGTCACTTTTATTAACTTATCTTCAACTTTTTCATTACTTTGAATAGCTACCCTAATTCTATGAACAAGTTATGTTGCTATTGCAAGCATAAAATTAACCAATTAGGACTATATATCCAAATGTATTATCCATTTGCTTCGGGGTATCTCAAGCCTACCGACTGATTCTCTGTGGTACCGACAGCCTATCTGTAGGATCCACTGACTGCAGTTTGCCGGCGCACTAACCGTATGCGTACAGAATCGCACAGCTGTTCTCTCTGAGTTGGTGTGACGACACAGGAGACGGAGATGTTCCGTGCCGATCGGTGCGGAGATACGTAATGACCCGCCTGGAATGAGGCTGGAGTTCTGTCACCTCTCGATGGCTCTGAGGTTCCATATTAAAAAATAATTTATGATAAAACAAGTTGCTCCGGTATTGCAAAAAATAAAACACTAATACTTGGCTCGATTTTTAGAAGAAAAAACATCAAATAATATATTTATTCGGATGGCATTATTTGGATAACCTTCACAGCCAATTTACGTCCTTCCTGGCATGTTTATATCGCAACCCAATTCATTTTATTTAAATTTTCCGCTGACTAAAATCGTCCTTAACAACGTCCCGAACACAATAACTCATATGTTTGCATTACTACTCAGGGCGTGGAGGGATCAAGTTATCAAAATATTTTAACGGAAACCTGCTTCACTAGTACACATTTCAGTTTATTAATACTTGCTAGCCGCTTCCACTATACAATCACGCTTTCTGTTACTTTACCCAGCACATCTCTCAGAAAATGCACAGTGAAACTTGAAAACAAAAGTTATTAAAAATGTTTTCCATGAGATATATTTTATTTTGGCATACTTCTTTATGCTGGCTGGAGACTTAATTAAGGGAAGATTTAAAGCAACAGAATACGCCTACCTTCCTTGATGAAATGCTCTGATGAATACTCAACGGTTTGTCGAATCAAAAATCACAAAATCGCTACAAAAAATTTTGATATCGTGCCGTAGAACTCAGGTGCATTTTCTAATTTATTTATTCGCCCTCATTTTTCTTCAACCAGAGTTGATCCGTCTCAATGACCTATAATTTGACTAAGTGATGCATGAATTGACGAAAGGATCGCCTACTCTTGTATCCATAATGATTAAAATTTACTTTCTAGTGACGTGAAGGAAGAACCGAAGAAAGACAGCAAATAAAGCATAAGCTCACACCGGTCATGGATAAAGTAGCATAAATCATCACTTAAATTAATACTACAAGCAAGTGCAGGTACCAGTCATGATGACGTAAGAATCTCAGCCACAACGGCGCTGATTAGTGAAAAAGCAGTAGAGGGATCGTGTCCGATAACCAGGTCACACATCCGTTATGCATCAGTTTACCACAAATCTAAGAGATCTTATCTGGACATTATAAATTAACATAGCTCCTTCTCTCTGCGATAAATTCAATATGCATGCTTCAAAATCTACGATACAGATTGGCTTTTCTAAAATAACATCTATCTCTTTTTCAAAGTATTTTTCCACTAACCATCTGGTAAAGCCACGTATTTTATAATTCAACACTGTTCACCACGAATCGGCGCTTCTGGTCGGGAGTATTGTAAGGAGCAGGAGGTAGGGTGCAAGGGAGGAGAGAAGCCTTCGACCAGAAAGGCCTGCCATTGATGAACGGTAAGGGAACTAACTTTTCATCCAACGGACGGAGTGATGTACTTTGAAGTGCCAAGTAGGAAACGGATTGCATAAAAAAATTCCATCACTGTCGGTATGAGAACCCGGGCCCCCCGCGTGGAATGCAAGTACCCCAGCCACTTCTCTAATCCTACCTTTATTGCGTACTTTTTTCCACCTGCGCGCCCTATATTTAAGCTCTTCAGCCATCACAATTCATAGAAAATCCGAAACGAAGGGAGGAGGAGGCAGGTTATTTTCCTCGCAAAACGCTCCGTTGTCGGTTATTCGCAGAAAAAAATAAAGGATTGGCTGGGGGAGTTGGAAGAATATCCACCACAACGGATTCTGTATATTTGAAGTGCCCCTGGAGGGTCCACAGAGACTCCTGCAAGAGAGAGTTGCAAGTCACAAAGTTTGAGACACCCACGGCGAGCAAAGCTGCATTAACCCTCGCGTAAAACGGTGTGCATTCCTCCAGTGGAGAAGCATTAGGGAAGGCGAGCCAGGAGGAGACTTCATCTAGCTCTAATTCCCTTCCCCACCGAGTCCCCAAAGCAACCAGCCCCCTTAAAAAATACGGGAAGGTTTACAGAAAAAATAAGAGGTGGGATCCGAGGGTAAAAAATGAAAAGAAAAAAAGGTTCGTCTCACCCTACGAGCTGTGACGGGCGATTTTTTTTATCCAAGCGCATCCCTCCAGTCCCCGGAATTCTTTTTTACTTCCTTCTTTTTTCACACAAAAAGAACCCCACCCCCCACCCAAAAACGGAAAGTTTCTCGTGGTTTCGTGGATCGGTCGGGTGGGAGACTTGGGTGGCGGAGAGAGAGCCGGGGAGACGTATGAAGCTGCGACCCCCCCCCCCCCTTGCGCCCATCTCGGAAGTGTGGGGAGAGGTAGGGGAGCGGCAGCAGCAAGGTGGTCGCTGGAAGGAAGGAAGGAAGGAACGGGGGATTCGGCGAAGGGAAGAAGGAACCTGAGGAGGGTGAATCGGCGGCGGGAAAACGGGGACGAGAAGGACCCGGCGGAACGTCTCCCCCTCAGCCCCGAGAGGACATAAATACATAAACATGTATCATTTGAGAAACAGCTACATTTGAAATCGGAATCCATCCACCAACACCACATTCCTTGAGCTCACCCACTACCGGCGTCTTCTGTCTCATTCGTCCGCTTCGGTTTGAGCGGCGAATGAGTGTTATCACCATCTTTGAGCATGTAAATGAATGTAGGAACGTTAACACGAATGCTTGCATGCATACTTCAAGGTTAATGTAAATTTTGGGTGGTTATCTCAACGATCAGAGCATCCGACGCAAAATAGGACGGTTCCGGTTCGTTTCCCGGTCCAATCGAACTTTTTGCGCTCGGAATAGGCCATTTCTTCCACCTTCACACCTCCGTTGCGTTCGTCCATTTGATTTGTCTAATATCCGTTACTTTCTCCTTGTATGAAAGGTATAAAATAATTTCTGTTGATGCTATTAAGCATATTTTATAAATTATCTACGGGGAAAGCGCTCTTAGCGGTCGATGCGCAGAAATAAATGTATAGTTTTAAACACAGTGACACGAAAATAAAAAAGAGAGGAAACTCACAAATAGTATTGTGTCCGATCGGTTTTATAATGTCTGGTTAACGCTAACCATCGGTTGGCGTAGCCTTTGCGTTAACTTGATTTTAACAGAGAGTGCGAGTTTTTTTATGTTACATTAAACTTTCGGTGACGCTGGCGTTATTGATAGGAAAACGTATCTACATCGGTTTTCATACCGAGAAAATATTTAACCGGAGGTTATAAAACCGGGCCTAAAAACCGGATTGCTTATGAGTGTTCTTTTTAAATTATTTCTATATTTAGGTTTTCTATCCTTACATATATTATTTATTCATATCTTTACATGGGCGTTTCTTTTTTAGATCATTATGATAGTCTTTGAGCCGTTTTTGGCTAGCCGTTATACAAACAACATTTTCGCCACGCCTTACTCTTTTTATGCAAGGTCTAGCTCGTTCGCCCACCACACAACGAGAAAAATACGCGCAAAAAATTCGGAACGGCAAAAAAAGTGTCGTTGTGGAGATGAGACCTTGCGGAAGTCTTTCCTTCCGATGTTCCCACGGTCCACCCGGAGAGAGGATTTTGCACCGTCCGGAGAGATCTTTGGTGGGCCTTGGCTATCGGTGCACGGAGATTACGAGGGGAGCTGACCGAAAACTGAGGTCATTTGCGCCATTGAGGGCACGAGGGTCGGCTAGAGAAGAATCTTTAGGGATAGCAAATTTATTTTTTTAAGTCGAGACATTTTTAGGGAGATGAGAAAGGGTGGAGAAAACCCTGACGTAGGCATCCCCCTAATATTAATGAAAGACGCCAAGGGTGCGAAATTTTCCGAGGAGCTGAGTACTTTCCTTATCGTCAAGTAGCAAGTAGGGATCAGGATTCCTCTGAAAACAGCTGTGTGAGGTTTTAGGCAGATGCGGACTGGATTTTAAGAACAAATTACAGACGATCGTGCTTGTGCAGTAGGGCAGATAAAAATGTTTGTAAATGACTATTTCTCCATGTAAATCTGATTTACTAATTGAAAATACATTATTTACTAATATTTGATCAAGTGGTTATAATAACACGCAGAAACAGTAAGTACATAAGTTGAATGCACAGATAATATTTTATATTATATTTTACTTTAGGAAATTTTTCTAGGTTTTTTCCCGGTCGCCATGAGTGCTGTTGGTCTAGGAAAAGCGAAATGAGCTATTTTCGTGAATCGAATTGGAATGCAGACATTCTGAATGAGATGTAGGTGTAAATAATCCAAATACGATCAATGGCTGAATTTATGAGTACTTGAACGTTTCACCAGTGACTACGAAATATGACAATATTAATTAATGCTTCATCATTGAATACAACTTTGCGTCCTTTAAAACCCAATCATTTTAGCTATGGTTTATTTTAAAGGGGATGTGCAGTTTCTAAGGAATAAAATTTGGGATTAATGCATTTAATATCGTACGCGCAATGTCGGAATGAGTATTTGACAGGGCTTCGTTAAAATTGGAGCTAATGTAGTGGAGCTGAACTGAAACCATGGCTGATTTATTCCTCTATTTAATATATCTGACTAAAGGAATTCCCTCATTTCATTATTTTGACAATGGTAATTCCACAATGTAATTTGGCAATTCATTGAATCGTTTGCCGTCAAAGTGAATCCTGGTTTTCATAAATACTATATTTCAAATACTCAAGCGGAGAGAATACTCTCTGAGCCCCAATCAGACTGAAATTTAAAAAGGGTGACAATAGACGGGTTATATCATTTCAAAGACCATAATTCATTCATCGGTAATTTTTGACAGCTCAGTACATTTTTAAAGAAAAGGGAGTGACTTAGGAAATGAGTAAAATAAATACGACCAAATTTCGAAAGTTATGGCCGGTTAACGGACAAATAATAAAAAAATTACATCAGCTTAAAATTCGAATAATTTTGGCTATGTTTGGCGTACACGTTCCAACATGTCGTAGAGTGGACGTAATTTAACATAAGCGTAGGATTCGACCGAGTTAAAAGTTATTATACAGCGCGATCTTCAGCTCTTAGACAGTTTTTTCGCAGCATTCCACTTTCAGCAGTTGAAAATTCACGTGTAAGTATTGAGGTATGGCATCAATTACTTGACTGTAATCACGAGTTACCTCCATTAAAGGCAAAGGAATTAAGTTACCTCAATTAAAGGCAAAGGGAAAGGTTCATGAAGTACCTTACTCTTATATTGTTTCGTGAACACATTATTCGTAAATTAACTAAATTTTTATTAAGTTTGAAATTTTTTGTCGCTAATTTTTTCCAGTAAAATACGTAATATTTTTTAAAACCGCTGACTTGTAGAGGTCAAGTTACTAACGTCAATACTGACTACCCGGCCGGATTAGGCAAGTGGAATACTTGCCGTCAAAGAAGGTAGTTGGGTATTCCACGAGTCGCTAACTCTTCTTTCAACCAAATGAATCAAGTGTACGTCATTCCTCGATCTGAAATCGTGATGAAACTTCCTCACGACCATCCATGCCTCCCTGCCTTAGAAGAACAGTGAGCCATTGCCGATTCTCAGAGTGGCAGGTCAGGAGAAGAGTCCCTTCCGCTTGTAGCAAGCTCCGCAAAATTAGGACCCAGTTAATCCCTTCAACAGTCGGAACAGTTGACGTCATCACTCCGCGTGAGATGGAAATGCGACGCCCTCCAGCCCCATCCTCCCCAGCCCCTAGGAACTCGCTCCCGTTGCACTCTGGGGAGCAGTGTCACACACCCCTCCCCCATTCCTCCTCCTCCCGCCACCCCCCGCCCTTTCCGACAGCCCCAAAATCTGCATAACCAGGTCCTCTGCATCCTGCAGCGTTCATTGTCGCGGCCGTGAGAAATCGGGTCCAGTCACGGCAGCCATATTTGGGAGCAGCTGGCGTCGCTCGGAGCAGGATTCGGTGGCCGCGGACGCGAGCTATTTGAGGGGCCGGTTTTCGAGGTGCGTCCCGTGGATAGTACGGCCCGCCAGTCCCACCGCAGCTGCCGCCCGCGGAACCCCGCCTACCACAATATGGATCCACCCTCGCGCGCTATTTGATAGCGCCCCTGACTATCCGGTCGTCACACCAACGCATCCAATTCGACTCAACGGTCGCTCCGAAGGGGTGACCGAGCTACATACACCCCCTCATCTCCCCGACCCTCACACCTCCACCTCACACCCTCGAATCCACACACCCTCGGGTCCACACACTCCCCATCCAAATCTACCCCACCAATCCAGAAAGGCCTCACGAATGCTTTCGCGGTCACGGTGTGGCGCGCTAATCGGTTACCATGCGGCGGCCCGGCAAGCAAATCCATCCGTCAGTTTTTTGTTCTCGCGGCCGCACTTCATTCGCTTGATACGCATCCCCATCGGAAGGCAGGCGGCCGCACACCATTTGCATTTCTTTCGGTCTAAGCCTACAATATAAATCCATCTATACCGTAGTGTTGCGTTCCGCAAACTATGGGGACAAAGTTCATGGTTTCAGCCTCGAGGTAGGGATAAATCTCCCATGGGTTTGCGTTGATGTCGCTGGATTCATGTCCTAAATGCGATGCAGTATGAATTCCTGCCAATCGTAGTAGTGGACTTAAGTTTTAGGCACTCCAACTGCAAAGGATTTATCGTTGAAATTGGTTTTAAAGAGAATCACACTTCGTGAAAATAAATAATTTTTACGTTTAATTGGTAAATTTTTACCCTTATTTATTTGGTACCGATCCATTATAGTGACGCAGCGTGAGAAACCCATAGTCTGTCCAAGGAAATTGTTGGGAAGATGTACATAGTGACCTACTTCATCGAGATAAACTGATGATATACCTTCCTCCTTAATACCACAATCCTTGGATGAGCAAAGTATTTGTCCGAGACAGGATTCGTACCTACAACCCTTGATTCGCCAGACTGGCAAATTAACAACCTCGCCGCGGCCGATGGAAGTATATTCTAAAACCAATACAATCGTTGCATGAGAAATTCATGCGGAAAATTCAAACCCTTCTCTAATTCTACGAATTATACCTATTGATCTCCCGGTTGAAATTGGTTGGTACAAAGAAAAAGTAAAACTAAGAATGTCGTACAATTTTATTCTGCAACCATCACCATATGGGAAAATTGATATCCTGAATTATAGTCGGTACGTGACCATTTAAGAAACAGTTCCCTGAAATGTCTCTCAACAGATCGAAAATTGACTTGAATTAACGTAAATCAATTGTTGTAAATAATGAATTATTCGTTTAAAGGCCATTTTTTTGGTATTGTAAGTAAGAGTTTTGGTTAAAACTTTTTTTACATATATAAACTATCTGTATACTCTTAGGTTAATTTAAGCTCCAATGAATTCTCTTATAGCTTCAGGAGTAGAAAATGGCATAAATATGCATAATCATGGGATGCTATGCGTCCCGAGTATCAAAAGGCTGGCAATTATGCGCAGTTCATCACGATTGTGGCAAATTTTGAAGGATTCTAGCAGAGCCTCCAATGTAACGAAAGCTACAAGCGGAACTGAAGGCACTAATTGATTAACGATTCAATAAGAGTTCCTTTTCCCCGTGAGAGGCACCCGATTCGGCACCTGGGGATCATGAGAGGATCTCTTCAGTTTATTGCCAACTAAAGAGAGAACTTATATGAACGGCGCAGTTTCTCTCGCCTTTTACATCCACCAACACTTCATATGGTCGTCGGAAAAAGGACGTGACGCAAATCTCCTTCCTCTATTGTTTCACCTGTGAGAGAAGGCCGTGCCAATCATCATCACGAGTGAGACTCTTAAACTGACTCGCATTTGAAAACAAATGCGTACGGAATTTCGAGTTCAAATTCTCCATTTCTCAGTTCGCTCAATTTAGGTGCTACACTCATTTGTAAACAAAGGCTGGCACTCAGAGCAAAGTGTAGGACAGAAATTGAGAAAAGCAAGAATTTTACGCAGACAATGACTGATTAGAAGCCAGATGAATTATATTTCCGTTCGTTTAACTATTCTTATTTTCTTTTTTACGTGCTTTTAAGTATTTTCACTTGTCTATTTCTCTGTGGATCAGGGATAAACTTTTTAATCAAAATTTGACCCACTACCTAACCAGCAATCGCTCTGTAATTTGGTAGAGAGATTTACTCCAAATGGAAATAAAATTATCAGTCATTATTTATACAAAAATCCGTTGACTCTGTCGATAATAAATAAATTTCACATGTTTCAATTTTTCAATGAATTTTTATAGAGGGCAATGGTTTAAAGAATGAAGAATGACTGTTGCTAGAAATACCAATAACATATTTTATAGTATTAAAAACATGTTAGTGTAGTTTTATATATTTTACAGTTAAATATTGTTGCTATAGCAAGCTGCTATTCAAATATAGCAAATATGGTGAAAGAGAAAGATTTTAAGTTTCATTATATTAATGTTATGAAATATCATTTAAACCATTTAAGCATCGGGTACGTAATGTTTTCCATGAATTTCCATTGATGGCAATTGTTTCAGGCCGACATGATAGTGGCTTGTGGGAAGAAGATTGAAGGCCAAGACGGTATGGTTGAAGACGTTCATCTCTTTATCAAGGCTTTGAGAGGATCAGCTGCATACTGGAATACAGCACTGAACGAGCTTATTGCCCAAATCAGATGCCTCGGTCCACCGACACCTTTTGTGACTAGCAACAGAGTAACCTTTCGAGTAGCATCTACCGATAATTATGTGAGATTAGTCGAAAAAAAACCAGTATTAATCATAGATGCAGACCACAGATAGGTTTTTCAAGAAAGACATCCCTGGCCTCATATTATACGGTTGTAAATAAACTGTAAATATACCTTTTTAAATTTAGAATGACAAGCGTTTTAATTCAGTTTTATTAATTCCACCTAAATGAGGTTAGAATTGACTACAATATTTAATGAGACGAAGACTGAAAAGTAGAAAGAAATAACATTTTTAAATAAAAACACGCATTTATAAAAAATGCACTAAAATATGTAAACAGCCACAGTACTACGAGCGATCACAGTACACGCGTGTGTCAATAAAAATAGAAACTTTATTCACAAACCTCAACGATTGCATGCATTAAATAATTTGTAGTTCTCATCACTTCGTAAAACTTTCTCATCACAATTCTGTTTGATTAGTTATACTTAGTTAAGTTTAACACTTACCAAAAATTGCTATTATCTTATCAGGGCAATTATTATCTCACGACCCTATTATATATCAATGAAACAGCGAAAGTTCTCCACAGTTTATTTTACATCTCTTTATACATTCGTACTTAAATAATGCCGAGCTATGCGAACTTGGTAACTATAACTTGGAGTTTTATAAACAATCTTACTTTTACTGAATCATGATTTCTTCGCGTGAACAAGATAAGCTTTGTAGCACGCTTTGATTTTAATTGAAATGCCCAAATGCTGTGATCGATCGTAGAACTGTGGCTGCTAACAAAAGTTATTACCTTCTATTTAGTGCATTTCTCCACCATATTGCTACCGTGAAAAAATTGACGTAGGTATCCCAAATAATAATCTCTAAACTGGCGAAACTAGGATTTCGCTGGCCTCCCCGGAATACGTTTAGAACACCACCTGGAAGTGCACACTTGGAGGAGGCAGCTCCAAGCCTCCGTGGGAAACGAGAAAAGCCTGGAGAGCGCTGCGAAGTTCCCGCCAGCTATATCGGCAGAACGATAAAAGTCGAGCTGCGAGTCATTCGGGTGCCGTAAACGATCCAAAAGGTGAATGGGACGGACTTAAAACTCCACGAAGACAGCGTGAGGTGGACTTGGGCGAACGGAGAGAGACCGATATCATCCGGAGACTTGGAAACAATCTCGAACGATCCTAAGTATTATTTTTATCCTGCGGGTCGGGCGGCTGTCTCGACAACTCGATGGCAGCGACCGGAGGAGGAGGAGGTTCGATAGGAGGACGGGAGAGGGGGAAGGGTTGGATGTTTGGCAGGGGGTGAGGCTGGGGGGAGGGTCAGGGACTGGCTGGGAGCACGGATGGAGGCTGGATGTAGTTTGAAAGTGCAATGGGGCGTCGCACTCCCTATCGGCCGGGATAAAGCCGAAGCGGGAGAGTCGCAAGCGAGGCGGAAGGACCCTGGGGGTGGGCGACGGGGGGGGGGGGAGGGACGGGGGGAGGGGCGGAAGGAGGGAAAGGAGAGTGGAGGAAGATGACAGACAACCAGGGCAGAGCCCACTGGCGATGACGTGTTCTGGACACGGGATGGCTGAACCGGGAGAAAGGGTGTGATAGCCGAAGAAAGCAGAAAGGGGACGGAACCATGGGCGGGGGGGGTGGGCAGGGGAAGTGAGTTAGGGGTTTGTGTGGGGGAAAATGCAGGGGGGAAGGACGGGGGACAAAGGGGGGAGTGGAGGGGACAGGGTAAGCGATAGAATCGAGAAAGGATTTAGGCCGAAGGTTTTTTTCCCAAGGAGGCGGCAGGGGCGTACGGAAAGGGTGTTCAGTGTCGGATGTGAGCGGCAGAGGCCCGGCGTCTCCCGGATCCCCTTCTCCCCCCCGGAAGGGTACAGGGGTACACTTACTTCCCCCCAGCAATAGCGAGGGCCCCTCACTCTCTCCGCAGGGCATACACATCCCCGCGTGCGGCAGCTGAACCTTTGATATTCCCCCTTTCCCGCGCTCAACGGGACAGCCACGCTTCGCACAGTGTCATCGGTAAACCCTTAAACAGTTAAGCTTCGCTACGTGCGTTGGCATCATTTCCCTAGCTCGTCGGGTCCGCTTATACGAAACTGATGAGATGTGGGTTTGGAGGAGGATGGCGCAGATAACTTGGGCAAGGAGGGAAGATGAGAAGCGGACTCAGGTGCAGGAGGAAATAGGAAGTTACATACATACATGTCCATCAAGCCGTTCCCTTTCGCGGAAAGTACTATTGAAAGAGCTTTATTCTCGGTGTGAGGCCTCGATAAAACTGGTTCTGTTTCCATAATCTCTAATAACAACGGGACCAATACATTCATACCTATCTTTCCGTTCCCGTTCGGGGCAATCATGCTTCAAAAGATCTTAATTATCGGGGTTGAAATATTACCTGAAATATGGCTCCCTTTTTATTATTTCTTCCATGCTGCCCAATCTTTGTATAACCCTTTTGCTTCAGTAACATTCATACTTTGCTTCACACACGCCCTCCTGTTCTTAAGACTCAATATTTTTCCTTTTAAGAGTCACTTCAACCACATTCACCAATGGCCGAGAATATTGGAAGGAAGCAGATAGCAGACTGGAAAAGGGTATTGAGAGGTAACGGGATGTTAAAGAGGGTGCTGAAGGGGATGATGTTGGAGAGGGAAGGGCGAAGGTATGAAAAGAATCGGAATTTTTGACGCTTTGAAGGGAGACAGAGGACACGAAGGATTCAAGAGGATGAACAGGAACTGTACTGGACCCGAACAATATTGTTAAAACGCAAAAGATGATGTAACCCATTTAATCAAGGGTACTGGATGAAGATCATATTTCAGACAAAAAAGAGTTTTAAAAATCAAAGTGCTGGGGGAAATTCCGATAGGTATATTCTGTGTCCCATGCGTGCCATAGTTGCAAAACTTGAATGGTAAGGAAAGGATAGGGGAAAATATTAGAAAATTGTGCTTGGAGTAGGTTGTAGAGGGCAAAGAGAAACTTTGATAAACGGACAAAGAAGAGAGCAAAGTGAAGATGAAGTATGACAAAGAACGGATTAAAAACGGAGAGCATTCGAAGGGACTGGAATAGGTGAATCGTGATTACGGGCGCTGGGATGCTGAAGGTAGTATCAAATGAAAGAATGTTAGGCAAAAGAGGGAGGAAAACTTCCTAAGTCATGGACGGCAGTTGGGGGCATTCAGAGCTAAAGAGCGAAATAAATAAGGTGTATCAGCGAAATAGCATTTGCAAATTCTGGTAAGGCCCAACGCTCCTCCTGAGATAAGATCGACCGCGGGATCGTTTGCCATTTCGCGCGGCGAGCGGAGGCTCTCTTCAACGTTCGCAATTTTTCTTCCTACTTTTTCATCAAATTAACTGAGAAGATGAGAGTCCAGATGCGAATTTTCAATGCCGTCATGTTCCCACAGTGCATCTAGCATTTCAGGCATTAGATGGATTTATAGGCAGATTTATCGGTGATAGATATATAGGTGTTGGCAGTTGGATCGATTCACGCATATTTCAGCCGATAAAGGGTCAAGAACTTATTTACATCATTGAGCTCCAGTAGTTTAAAACTTTTCCGCTAGTACAAACGTCAGCTCATTCCACTAGAATCGGATTACTTTATTACCAAACGTATTACAGCCATAAGAAAACACCAGATACAATCACTAAAAAGCTTAAATAAGCCGAGTTTGCTTCAGAAGTACTCTTACTCGAGATGACACAAAGTACGAATAAACAAAACTTAACAAAGAACCGGTTCATAAACTATACACTCAACTATGCTACATATTTCAGTGAATGTTTGTACCCATTTCGGAAATTTTCTTTCGCCTTATTTTAATTAGTTTTCTGCCAATCATCGTCCATAATACCCATGCCATTCACAAATACCAAAGTTCACGAAAAGAACCCAAGTAATATCAACTTCTTCAGGTTTTTACTTCAATATCACCAATATCAACTTCTTTGTAAACTTTTCTTCACGCTCCATCAAATATATTACTTTCGTGAGTAACTAATGTAACGTTTTATCGGTACATTTTTCTATGTGTGCTTTTACATAGAAGAAATATGTCATCTGAAGGGCGAAAAGAGGTTAAAACATTTGTTTCGACACATGTCCAAGATAAGAAAAATAAGTATTAAAATCTCAACTTCTCTTCTCACCAATAAATATATATAAATATATATATATATATATAAACACAAATATAAATATACTTTTTAAAACACAGGCACACGAAAATTAAAAGGACACTCACAGAATAATTTGCGGACGTTTCGACGGGCAAGCCGCCATCGTCAACGACAAGAGACTAACTAGTGGTCTGTTACCTCGGGTGGGGGGGGGGGAAGCGGAACAGGAGAAGGGAAGGGGACTGGTGGGGAGGGAGCAAGGGGTTGCTATTGGTCAGTGGGCCAAGTTAAGCCCGGGCGATTCAAATGCTCTTAAGCACCAGATGAAAGCCATCTCGCGAGTCCTCAGTTCAATATTAGTTGCTGATTCGGGGAGAGCTTCTAATATAGAGAGAGAGAAACATTTATTGAAGGTCTTACGATGTATATATATATATATAAATTCAAACTTACAGGAGGTAGGAGAAATAGGAAAAGATAAAGAATTCGTTCTTACGGAACGTTTCGAACCAGTTGGTCCTTCGTCAGCTCTAGAAGGACCAACTGGTTCGAAACGTTCCGTAAGAACGAATTCTTTATCTTTTCCTATTTCTCCTACCTCCTGTAAGTTTGAATTTATATATTTGTGGCCAATTGGCGAAAACTTCCAAAGATTATATATATATATATATATATATATATATATATATATATATATATATATATATATATATATATATATATATATATATATATAAATAAACTTTGCCACAGGTGGGGCGGAAATAAATATAGAAACACAAAAAGAAGAACACTAACACACTATACGTTCTGATATTTCGACAGCCGAAAAGCTGCCTTTCTCACAGAAGGAAGGATACAGAAGTTTATTTTTATTTAAATTATCGCGCGTGTGATTTTCCACGTACTCGTATATATATATATATATATATATATATATATATATATCCTCAAGAAACGCAGGAGAAAACTACTTTTATGCTGCTTTCAATTAGTTATAAAGAGAGAAAGAATCATAGTGCCTCCAAGATCGAAAATTTTCACACTGGTGCTATGGAAACGCAGTAAGCCATGAAGCATTGTTTTTTAGATTTAAATCAAACTAAACTTAGCAGAAATATTAATTGATAAATGTCTTTAGCATTTAAAAATTGGTCTGAAATTTATCCCGTTCCAAAATCTTCCTCACTGTTATGTATTTGAAAGTAAATACAGCATTAGTTTTATGGAACATTTCGGCCACTGTAGCCAGATAGGTAACGCGCTGTCGTAGAAACCCAAAACACTCGAGTCCCTCGAGCAAGGAACCTGTGACGCCTTTAGGGTGAACATCTTAGGTTGGATGGATCGATATAGCCCCAGAAGTTAGGAAACCTGAAATACACGTCCACTAATTCTTATAAGAGTCTGTTTACACGAATCGTTAACTTATGCGAGTAGATGATGCGTGAACAGATACTGTTGAATTTCCTCGTCCAAACATGAAACACTACGCGAAAGCGCGAACACACGCTCAGAAAAGAGTCCGTTCTCATGCTGAGCACTCGTTTTGGCGATTTATCGCGCCTTTACACACACGAGCATGTACCTCGTGCACGCAGGCGGCAAAGCAATTGGAAAGAATGATTTCCATCGGTCGAAGAACGAAGAGTATTTCAATTCCGTGTCCTGCGTGGACGAATGGTGTCGAGCAGGTACATCCGTTTTTCGGTTCACCGAGTGACATTCAAGCTCGCCCGTGGCTGCTCGGTGGTTCACCCACACGACGGAAGGCGCTCTCGGAATGCATGAATTGTCAATTGCGGCAGCGAGAGGGCAGATGGTGATCACCCGCTGCTGCCCTCCTTTCATTTGCATGCGCCTCGGAGGTGGTCGTGTAAAAGGCGATCGGAAACCCAACTCTCGGACCACGACGCCTGCCGCTGCGCTTCCTACGACCTCGGGCCTTCAACCCGCGATCACGCATCCGGTCAGTGACGGCGGAAAGAAATCATCCGGATTCGATACAGGCGACGCATCTATCGCCTTGTAATCAGCGTTGTCGGAGCAATTGGACTGACGTTGAAGCTCAATAAAATGAGAGCTCACTGGCACTTCTTTCTTCAGAGTCAGTGAACGGAAGAAGCAAATTCCTCTCAACGTGGCATCAAAAATATAGTCGGAACCTCTTCCCTCACTGTAACAAGGACATACTCTTTCACAGAAATTAAATTTCAATCATTTAAATAACTACACACGGCCAAAAATATTTTACTTATATGACTCTGGACTTATATGACACTCGGATGACCACCTGTCCCATCCACCCACCCACCATCAATCATCTACACTAGCATGGTACACTACAAACCGACTGAAGTATGGCAGAGTGTGCATTTTCACCAAAACAAGGACTACATAATGTGCGACGAATGTTTTAGTGACTTCATCTGTGAATAGATTAAGATACATACATGCTTAGCGATATTAGAGTTTCGTGATACCATTTTTGTTTGATACCAGATTTAAAATACCATTTTTACCATTGATAATTGGAGACCTTAATAGCCGTCATTAAGGCCAGATAGTAGATGTGAATGGACGAAATGGACAACGAAGAACCAAATTACTGCTTGACTATGTAGAATAAAATAACTACGATGAACCATATTAAGGCAATGAACCAAATCCGAACAATTCGTACCATTGAGAAGTCGGCTATTCATTTTTATCCTCGAAATATGCGATGAATCTTGTGGAACCCGATAATTGCTATCCATGAAAGAGCTTTAATCATGTTGCCTCGTATTGTGTTCCCAAAAATTATTAATTTTTGGCCGATGCTTCCTCGAAAACTGGAGACATTCAATTTTGAAACTATACGTGTACTTGTGATGTTTGGGGGCTAAAAAATTACTAAGCAAAAATGTAAGATTCCCAGGATAGTAAATTATCCATCCTGTTTCCTTGACTGGAATATCTTATAATATCATCCCTATACCATCCGATTGCATATTTATACACTTCTCCATCATTACCAATCCTATTTCACGGAGTTTGGAGCTATTTTAATGCAACTTAAATGATCCCCACGAATATTAAATTATTCGTTAAGTCTTGAGCAGTAGCTATATGCGGCCACAAGGATTATTTAGCGCGCACAAACCCATTTCCTCGTATAAAATATGCTACGGATACTCGAATCGATTGAAGATGGTCGAGTAAATTATTCCGGTGGGGTGTGGAAGGGATGACATTAAATCGATTCACGAAGACCTAATGATGAGGAGTATGCCTTGCAACGGTAGTAACCTACTAATAGCATGACTTTAATCCTACGACACAATATTATTTTATTTGACAATCTATTACTGTCTGATATTCAAGCTCAGCACCGTATGCTTCGTCCTGAAAAGTACTTACAGCACGATAAATGCAAGAGTAAATTAATTTCACTCCCAACAAGTAGAAAATCGCGGTCATTTAACGTTTCGGTATTTGCTTTCCCGGTACAATTGAAATCTATTGGGTATGAATCACATGGTAACCATTATTGTTTATTAATTTTCAAATATGTATCCAGCCAGCATAATAATCCGCGAATAATTTTGAATTATGTGATTCTCCATCATCTCGAGTAATTCTGCACAAGTCACTTATTACATGGTGGTCACTTATATGGTGGTTTGTACCAATCAAGTTGTTCTCCATTCAAATGATTCAAATTGATCATAATGAACCAAATCAAGATGTCCTCGATCACTCATGAATCGTTAGATTCTTCACTCACACCACTCTACCGAAGAATCACACGATTCACGAATGATCGAAAACAGCTGGATTTGGTTCATGGTGAACCATTTGAACAGTAAACGTTCATGCTAAGGAATCGCTCAAAATGAACGAATGACTCATGAACGATGCAGCTCTACTAGATAGATACGAAGTTTGGTAGCTGACCTACTTCGTTGCATCTATGAGTATATCTTTTTTTAACTTAGTCAACCACTGAAACTACAGGCGTCTCGCATGCTTTATTGGCGTTCGAAATACAAAGTTCTCTAAGCGCAAATGCATGCGCGAATCCCACGTAAAAAAGCACGTTTTTCTTAGACAACTTTCTTAGCACGTAAGGTAGATCATTCTTGGTGGAAATTCACCCCCTGACAAACACCTCAGAGGTGGTTTTCAGAGAGCTATTTAGATGTAAACGTAGATTGAATCTCGGCACCGTACCAACCAACCAACCACATTCCCGAAACCGAGTCCGCATCATCCGTCAGACCTTTCAGCGGCGAACCCGAATCCCACCGCTCTGCAGCCGATATTTATATTCGCTCCCCACCATCCACGCGGACCACTCCATAATTTGTGAGCGGATCTTCAACGGAAACCGCGGGGGGAAAGTGAATAATTTCTCTGGCCTCTTGCGGCCACCTGGTTTACAGGGGATAGCGGTGGATGAGGTGCGTGGGTTAACTGGGCAGTGGGCTCAACTGGCGGATGAAAACTTGGGCAGGGATCATTTATTTAGGGTGCACGCTCGTTTCCTGCGGGAGGTTGTGGTCCGTCGGTTCGGTTGCGTTGAGAGAATGTATGGGAGAGTTGAATCGCCAACGGATACGCAAGAGGAGGGTGATCCGTGAGAGAGGATGGGGTGAATCGTGGATTTCTGGGTCTCGGGCTGGCTAGAGTACTGCCATCCCATCTCGAGGGCCCGGGTGCGCATCCCGAAAAAGGAGGATATTTGTCATTGGAATCCCCGCTCCTCCTTGATTGCTATGTGGAGAGTACTTCGCGCGTGAAAAACGATATGGTGCTTTCCCCGCATATGCTCACGGCGAAATCTTTCAAGAGATTCTCACCGTTTCCAGGGGCGATTAGTTCATATTCATTAGGACTGAATTTCGTCACTTCAGTTTTAGCCTCCTAACATCCTCAAAGTAAGACCAAAATTGAATCGGCGACATTCAGCCCTGACGACTACGGACCAGTCGTCGCTTGGACTATGCGACTATGCCATGCGAATCCCAGAGGGAGATCCCAGGAAGAGTTCATCGACTGCAGTACTCTGCCGGTCGGATGGGACGCAAAACAGTCGAACCCTTGGCGCCTTTCGTTCGGAGCACCCTAGCGCCGATACCGGGCTTCTCTCGCCCTCCCCCCCCCTACATCCATTCGTCGTATAATCCTTCGCCTACCAACACACCCACCGGTTTTCAGCGGCGCAAATCACCTCCACGACTCCCCAGTAGCCAACCAAATCCAGTAAACCACAAAGATGACGAGGCATCAAAGAACCTTGAGAGCCTTATCTTAGCAATAGGAAAGCATGTACGGAGCAGCAGTAATTAGGGCCGGCGACCGACAGATGAGACTGTTTGCGCCACTAAGGATACGTGAGTAAACAGGCAAAGGAAGGATTAATTAGGGAATATTGGAAGGGTAGAAAGACTCCGGGCGTCGTCTATAGCCTACTCTTGACGAAAGGCAACAGCGGATACAATGGGTTGGAAGTAGGCACTGCATAAGAACGAGGGTTGAATACATCGAGCGAATCATGAGAATTTATAACTCACCAGCCATAATTCTAATTCTCTGCGTTTTCTTCTGGTAGTATTAACGTAAGTAAAATATAGTATAAATAGTTTCATAGTGTACCAAAAACATAAAAAGTGGGCAAAAAAAGCACAATTAAACTAAAGAATAAGCGCAACAGCTTTTTAGTTGTACTTTTGTCCGTAACATTGAGAAAACACGGCAATTCTTCGGATATCTGCGTGGAATTGAAAAGCGTTTTTTCACGGTTATATAATGAAAGATTCCACAAATTAGAGCCTGACGCAGTGTCTTGTAGTACTACTGTCACTAACGCATGGCTTTAGTTTGCTTCTACCAGAAACTGTGCTCAAATACCACTTTGACCACACTCTGATTTTATCCTAAGCGACAGTGTATATCGAAAAATGGACTTCATACCAGTAAATGGAACATTTTCGATGGCTAATGGAGGGTTTTTGCTTCCTCAAGGAAAGAATAAAGGGTGCACCTCCACTTGTCACTTGGCCACTAACGAAGAAAGTACAGTAAAATATCTGTGAAACTGAGTGATTCATGTAGTATTAGCATGTCAAATTATATCACTCAATAAAATTTTATGCTATTATATTTATCAATAAAATGGCCAGTAGCTAATAAGAGTCAAGCAAAAAAAACTCGATACATTCAGTTATCAGTATATATGGGTCAAAATAACGTATTGTGATCGAATAAATCGATCAGCTGATAGGAGGATGACGTTTAGCAAGCCATTCTTCAGATTGATGCCTGCTTACGATGACGATGGATAGAATGCTACCCTTACGGTTAGTATCTACCTAAGTAGGGTCTAACCTCTTACATATAGAGATTGGGATTCTACTAAGAAATCTCCCCGAATGCTAGGACTCGAACCCGTGCCCTCAGAACGTGGAGCTCTGACCACACCACCACCCCAATCCACATGCACAAAATAATACCAGAAAGAAGCAGATGAGAAAGAGTAATGCAAGGATTAACCAGTGAGGTAGCATGTAGTAAAGTAGAGCCAGCTACCTCAGTCAATGATTTATAATAAACCAATAAATGAACTTAAATATTTCCACATTCCTCGTATTGAATTGCAGATTTGGAACTCGATTCTATTTCCACTCATGATTGATGCATTAAAAAGGTAAACAATTATTTGCTTGGGAAAACAAACCCATATCTATGAACAGCATAAGTATATTGATTAAATTAATCATAATTTCGCATTTTCGGTGGAAAGACTGACAGAATCTAGGTATATTCATTATTAGGAGTATACATTAAATATCAACTAGCATATACAAAATAACCACTTGTTTACTAATAAATGCTCTCGATAGTTACTATAGGAATTCATTGTTAATCGATTAATATGTATTTCTGGATACATGTATCATCAATACGGACGTTATTTTATCAAATGCATGATTAAATTTCATTTCCTCCAATCGGCCAGTCAGCCGTGTCGCTACAATTACAGATGTTCGTGTTTGGTGTCGTTTATTTAAAAAATTGAATTTTTTCAAATAACGACTCCCTCTGCCCTAGACGGAAGTTCAGGAAGTTTATATCCCTTATCCGCCTTTGCCTGGGAGACCTGGTGATAAAATGATTCCATTTCGTCCCAGGGGACTCGTATAAGTTTAGGATGCCTGAGATCGCATAGCAGCCATCTAAGCCTTGCCCCCGAAGAATCGTAGCTTCAAGCCGCAAGGCTCAAGATAAATGACACGAATTTCCCTGTCCAGTGTCAACAAATCCAGCAATGAACAAGAGATGACTGATTAAGAGATACGTCCAACTTTACCGCGGGAGGGGTCGGCTGGGAGACTGCTCCGTAAATCCTGCCCAGTAGTTCCCTTTGGCTCGGAGAGAGGGAGACGCCGAAATCTCCGTGGGACGTGGCTCGCGTTTCAAATATCTGCCACGCTCATGAGGCACGACTGTTCTCCGTGATCCGCGGCCATGGACAAGCCACTCAGGCGGAAGAATACGATGCGGAGAATTAAGTGGATCAAGTCGGCGTCTAGACGTGGAATGTTGGCGTTGTCGGATGCTGAGGGGAAACTAAATGCACGTCAAGTGTACGAGAGACGATAGGAATGCGAATGGAATGGCTAAAATAGTGCATAGATGTATTGGAATGCTTTGGGTACATTACCTCGAATATTGCGCGCGCACTCGCTTATGAGGCCGAGACATAACGACGTGCAGCTTGAAGCGGCATCACTTGGCGCAGTCAAAGGAAAAGCGATGATGTTCTTCGTCGACGAATGCTCACAGCTATATACGGTGAGAGCAAGCAAATTTATCAGAATGGTCAATTCGTGGAATGGTTGCGAAAAAATCTGGTTATTTGTTTACGGAAAATTTTAATCGTGCGCAGATTTGTCTAACTTGTAAATCAGGTGATTTAAATTTGAATAAAAGATAAATAGGTAGAAATTAGGCGACATCTTTGAATGTTACAGTGCCCCAAGTCGAAAATTCAGAACGTCAATAGGAACCGATGATGAAGTTGGCTTTACAAATCCATGCAGTTGTAGAAATGTTTTTATTTATTCTACAGAACGCCACCAATATTGTGATTCAATCAGTAAGTGTTGATTTAAGCAATCCAGTCATTTTCAGATAAACCACGCGGTCACTGATTACATTTTAAATAGCTCCTTCAAGTGTGCCGATGTGTTTCTCAGCGCTCTTCCGAATGTGAAAGGTCGTTCACGGTTCATTCAATCATTCATCTGACGAATCGATTCGAAATGCATCCGCTCCCACTTAATGCGTCCGAAGTAGAACTCAATCCGCACTCCTTAATAATCTTTTGTACTATTTACAGCACAAGCCACGAAAGAACATACCATCCGATTTCATCAATCACTCCGAAAGGATTTTATGGGAAATTAAAATTTGCCGACCATGGTATTCAACATGATATTTTTCAATCTCGCGATTGCCTTCTTTCTTGAAATTTCTCCAGTGTTCCTCAACAAGCAATATTTCTCGCCGATGTTTTGACAAGACGTTCAACCACTTCTCCTAATACTAAATTTATGGTTAATTGATTCAACAGGAGGTGAAGTCTTGCGCAAGATTTGCACTCGTTTTAGTCCGCTATTAACCTGACAATAAATCTGAGAAAACATATAGCTAAATTTATAAACTCTAAACTCAGAGCGTATCACACATCAAAATTTACTACCGCGCTTTTAATTTTTCGTACGACCGCTCCTACCCTCAGTAAATTACATGCTTAGCGATGATTTGATTTTTTTTGTACTTGGCAATGATATTAAAAACAGTTTATGTATCTTCATAGCATTTATTATTAATATGGTCCAGTGGAAATGAAGTGGGGAGAAGAACATTACGGAAAAAGAAGCGCTAAGAAGGAGAAGAGAATTAATGGCTGGGACTTTAACTTAAAAAAGTGATGTAGAAATTAAAAAAATAATTTTCTTAGCATATGTGAGAAAAAGGTGAGTGATGCGAGACTGGCCTAAGCATGTACAAAGAGTTAATGGATTGTCTTAGAGCACTACAGAGGAGATTATATTGCGGAAGAAAAATTGTAAAATTGAAAAGACATCTTAGAGGGAGATAACAAATGTATTGAGAATAAAATGTTCACAGTAGGATGAAAGATAAATAATTTTGTATTTAGGATGAAGAATAAGTAATGAGAATATAGCCTGGGCAACGTGCAATTATTTAAAGTGAGAGATTGTACTAAAGCCTAATTTACCTCTGATAATATATATTTCAATTATCACAGTTTCATCATCCTTCAACAATCTAAAAAACAGGACAATAAGTAATTCATGTGCTTCACATGTATGCGCCAAAAACTACATCGAGATAATAACTCACGGCATAGTGGGGGATTGGGAAATAGCGGTGGTTTACTTCTCTCACCTTAGACTATTCACCTTTGCTCAGATGTGCTCGAAGCTAGAGAAATCTTACAAATAAATATCTCCAAATAGTCTTATCCGTAACTCAGGCCACGGAGAGAAATATTGTTTCTTCCGGAGTTCCCAAGTGAGCCACCGTCTACGTTCCAACCATAAGGTATTGCTGTCAGTTTATCTATGTTATTTCAGACTCCAAATTTCTGCATTCAATGAAAACATTGCTCTCAGTCTTTCTATTGCATAGGTTTTGGAGAAACGAAATGACTGAATGGACAACTACGCATGCTGCGGCAAAGAAGGAAATTTCGCCTTTGTCAACTTTCTGCCCTCAAAATGGCGAGTCTGCACGAGTAGAAAATTTTTCAATGAGTCGTGAATTAAAACTGCATATGGGTTTTTATAATAGCTATGCTTAAGGTACATAACACAGTGAATGTGTCATAAAAAAGAATTTTTAGGGTTGAAGAAGTCATAGGGTTTGATTTTGTTCAACAAGAGAGCAATTGACAAGTAAATATAAATTAAATATCAATCCAAATCTTCAATGAAAATGAAGGCATTTTGGCTCCTATGCATTCATTTCGGTCATCCAGTTGACCATCGACAGGGAGAGTTAAAATCTTCTATACATATAGTTGTTTACAAGATTTTAACTATCCCTGTTGACATTCACCTGGATGACCGAAATGCGTGCATATGAGTCAAAATTCCTTCGCTTTCATAGAAAATTTGGATTAATATTTAATTTAAGCTTATATTCAATTTTTCAGTTTATGACAATGTTACCATTATATTCGAGAAGAAAAGTTAAAGCATTCACCATAAAACTCTAATGCACTCGGAAAATCGCATCTCTTCCACCTGAAGTAAATATTTAAAATATTATCCGAATACAATACGATGAAAGTGTGCACATTATTATCATTTGTGCATGTCATAAACCTCGTAAAAACCTGAAATAGCCCTAACCGAATCCTTACGATATTCTTAGTAAACCCTATACACATTTCGAATATTGCGATCTATAGTTAAATTGCTTCTTTCTCCATAAACCACTTAGCAGCAGTTCGCGCCGCCAATAACGATATACATCACTGCATAGAAAAATGCCATCGACTGATTTTGCGATAGGATTCCTCCTGCTCCAATTCTCTAATATCCTCTTCTGAAACTATAGTATTTGTGCTAAAGGATATTTACAAATACCAGTTTCCAAAATAATCCATTATTTAAAGCATTGACATAATAATGAATTAAAAATCTAATGCTAAGCCTGATTAATTTAGTACTCTTTAAGGAGGTAATAATTTAACCAAGCATCAATTCCCACTTAAAATATTTCCGTTGCAAAACAGAAATAACAGGGTGAAGGGTTTACGTTAGAGTGCAAACGAGATTCATCGATTTGAAATGAACGGAAGGGCTATTAATTAACGCAGGATAATCCGACTGATTCCATCTTTACCATTTTTAAGTCTCCAATTATCCACCAACATGCTAGGCATCTAGGAGTTCGGATTTTAGGTTTTAACTAATTACTGTGTATTATCAGCGCCAGAAATTAGTTCATAAAATAAAGGAAGTAATCATGGTTCATAATTTTAAAAACTTCTCATAGATGCTGGCTTAATGAATTGTGTGAACATAAACTGAAATTTTAAAATAAAACCAGAAATTTTTTAAATGACAGATTCTTCTCTGTTCGTGTTACAGTGAGTCTACACTCGGTGTATTAATAAAGCTGTATTCACTATGCCATTTCTTCCCCCTACATTTGGAGAGTGTTTAATAAAATACCATCCTCCGCAGTAAACGCAGAAATGATTTAACTTTGAATTAAGGTCATAAAATGATAAAACGGACAACAAAACTTTGCATATTTGGTATAACTCGGACGAACAGCCATCGAAGCTCAACTTCGGCCTGAATTGACTCGATTTCGGCTCGTAAAGCATTAAATAAAGCCGAAACTCTTCCTCCTTCACTACACATCAAATCGTGAATTTCCTTCAATCGACAGTGAGCAAGCATTGACGACATCCTAGCAATAGACGGGAAAGTCCTACTTTTTCCCAAGGGAAGGAGGTCCGGTAATCGCTTGACTAATTTTCGTAATCAACTCCTAAAACAAATTTATATTACTGAATTCAAATTCTATCATGCGCCTTACATGTAAAATTAAAGCAGAAACATAATTGGATTCAAGACCATAACGAGAGATAATCCAGGAAATGGAGTGTTGAGTCAGTCATTCCCCATCTCCCACCGTCATCGGATCAATTCCAGACATTACAGTATGAAATTCCATCTCAGTGCACTAGTGCGTCTCGGAATGCACTTCGCAGAAAAAATCTGACAAATGAGGAGCTCGGGTGAATGCAAGCAAAAACCGCAGGCGAAGCAACTCTGGGAAAATATTACCTGGGAAAAGGGCGGCGGAATAGGAAATATTATTAAGAATATAAAACAGCTGGGGAGTAGGTTCGGTCGAATGGTCAAATCACATCATTCAACATTATTCCACCCCGTAGCATCTTTGAGGTGGAGAGGCACTTGGTCAAGCATATAAGGATAAGGTCAAGGATATTTTGAATCTTTTCCATGGCAGCCGGTAAAGTAGGTATATGTTTATATCTGCAAAAACATTGCAAGCGGTTGAATACAAATTTCATTGGAAATTCTACCTTTACATAACCTCCTTTCTCGTGCAAAACCTATTATAAACTATTACCGAAATAAACTATTTAAGAATGTAAACCTAAAGTTTCGATGTATGTATTTATATTATCTATCACATTATGTGAATGTAATATTTCGATTTATTTAAAACCTTTACATCCGGACTATATATATATATTAAAGTGGTAATAGTCATAATTTTAAGTTCAATTTCCAAATCAGAGTTGACTTAGATTCATCACCGTCGTTCTTCAAAACAAGTATTACGAGGTGAATTCACTTTGTGCCCAGATATAATTTTACCACATTTTTTAAGAAAGTGCTTTCAGTGAGTTTTACAATAGTTTGGTGCTCAAATATTGGCTCACAATGAGAAAAATTCGCGATTTTAATGAACTTAGATTAATAGGCAAATGAACCAAACCTCGTCATACCTGACCAACCATGTGAACCTCTTGCGTTCGTCGATAACTGTAGGAAACTCTATGCTCTACGCCGTTTCAAGCTTGACAGCGTTCAGGGTAATTTTCAAGCGCGATATTCAATGCTTAACAAGAATAAATTGTCAACGCTTTTCAAATTTTGCCATCATATCATCAAAAAAACTACTTTTGAAACAATCAATACCTCAAAAAATCAACCACTGATAAACAGAAAAATACAAGTGGCAATCAATCGGAAAATCAAACGAAATAATTTCAAGGGAACAAAACTGATTTATTTCATTACAGAAAAAAACACTCAGTTTTCCACTAATTAAATTAGTAGAAAACTGCAAGTGTTTTACTTCTGTAATTATGGAATGGTTCCTCAACATCACAGTTCAATCTCTATTTTATAATTTTCCTTAAGTTGCCTTTAAATCGTACTTCATATTAGTATGTACGTTACTTTTACAAAACCGTCTCAAAAAGACTTTGTTTTGAACGCATCTCATTAGGAAAATTTGCTCATTTTATGGTGTGAATATCTTTTACGTACATTGATGCTCATTGAAATGCCACTGATTGTAAGCAGACACATTTCTTCCTTATTCGTCGCTCTGATGGGGAGAGGGAGATACATTAGTTGTACGCTCTCCGATCCTCCCGCAACAACTTCAACTAGCAAAGTACTTTAAGAATACCGCGAAACGTGTGCGCCAGCCACTTCCCTATAACAAAACCGCTGCCTCTATTGTTACTGGGATGGTGGTGTGTATGACTCACACTTTCGTGGCACGGCCTATTCCCTCAGACCAAGTACTCGGTATCGAGCCACCAAGTACTGACAGAACACCCGAAGCGGGAGCCAAGCGCTGACCTTCAGGAAATGAGGTGAAGATTTGACCATTTCAGTCTTAAATCAAAGTTACTCAATTAAATAGAAGGACCTAGAGCCCTCATGACACCAAGTTTTAATTCATTTCCAATTCAGTGGTCAAAAACGTAGCCCATAAATGGGCAAAACAATAGTGTTTTTCCTGATACTGAGAATCTTTTAGCCATTTATGAGATAAAAATAATTCAAAAATTTCATAATTTAGTGATGCTTCAATGCATATTACATGCGTCGAGATGACGCGTAAAAAAAAAAAAAAATGAAGGATCCGGGTGCGGGATGTGAATTCTCCAGAGTAAGGATTATAATAATGAAGTTGCGTCACAGAAATAGAGATGGGGAAGCACGACTACGACCCACAGATAGGAAACACAAACACTGAGGTTTGTCAATGTTGAGAGAACAGCGCAAGAAAATATTTCGGCGGGAAAATATCGCGAACAAGACACTCGAGGGTGAAATCGGGAGGCTGGGAAATTTCGGACGAGCATCATCTGTAAGCAAAGCGCGCGTCCAAATATTCTCCTCGGTGAGGGAGCTGTAGGGGTGGGCGGGAGGCGGGGGGAGGCAAATGGGGACGGAGGGTGAGGGGGAGGACTCTCCTCTGCCTCCCCTCTCGAAAAACCTTTGAACGGCAAATTCAAAAAAAAAAGTGAAGAAGGAATGTTTTTGAGCGTGGCGGGCTCGGAGTCCCTCCCACGCCGCCATGACCACAGACAACGGAGACTTGGCGGACCCCTTGCTCGGTGGCGGCCTAGCCTAGAGACATATTCCTTCCGACCCCAAGCGGGCCGAATAACACGCCAGGAAGACCTTGCCGCCCGCAGGCGGATGTGCCGGGCGCCGCTGCGGAAGCGCCGAACACGGCCACCTCCCGCCCCGAATGAACGGCAAACATGTTCTAAAATTTCGCAAAGGGAAAATGATGTAGTTAAATCTACGAGTTGCAGTATCTTCTCCCATAATTCTATCTGACTGGTCAGTACTCCCGATAACTAGTTACATGTCTAAAGCAATACCGTGTTTGCATGTTCATAATTATGAAAAATCGCTAAGTGATTTTTGCACGCTTGCATTTTTGTGTGTGCCATTTACGTGGTTCAAACGGGAACAAGTTGCACTAAATTGTTTCCGACGAAAATTTGAGAAAATTCCTCATTATGTAATAACATTGAATAGTTGAGTGTATCCTAATATTTTTTAAATTTTATTTACATGGGTATACTTATTTATTTATTGTTGCTTCACAATAGTACAAAATTACATAATTATGGACATACTAAACTTCCACATAGTAAACTCTGAGGCAATGAACTTCTATCGGCAATCACAACCGCCTAGTAGCAAGTATAAAAGAAAACTACGGACTGTCAGATTTAAATAGCCACCACGCTATGCCTTCCGCAAAATTCTGTAGCTAAACAAAATCAAGCCTAAGCTATCTAACTCTCAAGATAGAACTTAAATGCGTGCAATTTTCCTTACACGAGCACAATATTTACATGTGCAAGGTTAACTATTAGTATCCTGACTCCCCTTGCCGTACGCCCTTAATGGCGGCTCGCAGGGAGCAGATGGAACAGTTAAACCAGACAGATGAACAATTAAAATACCTTCGTACCTGTCTAAAGAGTGTGAGGCGTGGGGAGTTAAGTCGCCAGACTTAAATAGAATATGGAAAAGAAAACAGAAAATAGGATAGAAAAAAATGAGAAAAACGGTATGGGAAAGAGAGATTGGCTCTGATATTTTAGAGTGACTCTTTTTCCTCCGGTTTGCTCTGGGAAGGGATAACGAACCGTTGATCCTATTTGCTTAACCGCCAATCTCCCTTGATTAGATAGCATTTTCAAAAACTACAAATTTTAGGTTAGCCTGGGAGAATTTTATACATTTCATTAGTAAAAATCGCTCGGTTATTAAAGATGATACGAAATTTAAAATATTTAATTCAAAGTAATGATGGCCAAATTTAAATGGTCATGGCAGAGCAACCAATATCTTCCAACTGTAAAAATGAAGCAACGATGGCCGACACACTTGCAATTCATTTTGATTCAAAACTGCAATTTGCCTGAAGGACTGACTTCACGGGAAGTCCCTTCGTGAATCGGTGCAAAAAAACATTTTTCAATAAAACTAAAAATTTACGCTTGGCAGGGTGCGATTTCTGTGAATTTAGTTTGTGCAAAATTAATGATGAGTCCGATTGGTAGTTTTGTTTGGACGAATGAAAGACATCTAAACCTTATGGGCGGTGAACGTTGAACTGTGATAAGTTCTAGTAAAACGTTCTCGTGCATGAATTGGCGAAAACGTTTTATTTTCACATTAAAGAAAGAAAATTACTGGTGCGTTCCACCCATTTTGTGAAAGTACCGACCTATGTCTTGGCAACCTTTTGCCATTGCCGCGGAACATGGATAATGGCACTTAACTGCCTTAAGCTTAAAAGAGTTGGTGAAATAAAATAGCGGAAATTACGAGGGCTATTTTTCCCTTTAGATAAAGTGATACCTGTTACAGAGAGGTGTGTATGCCAAAATGAAATCGAATTGCAGTTAAGGTCCATCAAAACGGTAAAGGGGCTAATCATCTGTATCTGTGCGGTGGTGAGCTACGTCATAGGTTCGTTCGAAGAGGTATAGATACAATTAGGTTCTACATGAATGGTTGTGCGATGAACCTTGATACTGCTTTCACTTAAGTTGGTAGTGCTTTCTGAACAAGTGTCGGAGATTTTGAAACAGGTGGCCGCGCTGCTTCCCCAGTTAAATACGCGGGTGATTTTTTTTTCAACCAAAACTTGGTGTGTACTTTATACCAAACTGAGTAATCATTTACCGAACATGATTTCCAGAGGCCACTTTAGTTTATTACAACAAATCAATTCATCTAGTACCTTTAAATAAGTGGAATAAACTGGACGGAGAGAGTCACCCATTACGAAGTCATAGTAAGAGTTGGAGAAAGAACAAGATAATTGAAAATCTGCGACGCAGAAAAGACAAAGTTTCTGGACACATTCTACGATATGAGCCATCTGAAAACGGACGAAATGGAACGAAAATGAATGGGAAAAACTCAAGAGGAATGCCAAGGATTATGCAGAATGAAAATGAAAAAGAACGTTTAAGCGCCGAATTGTGAAAGGGTAAAACGATCAGATGAAGAGATGATGGAGCGGAGAGCTTCAGCCAACCAATTTTAAGATTGATGCATATTTCGATAATTATGCAGCGTTTCCGCAAAGTAAAAAAAGTCCATTAGCGGCGCGTTGTCATCAGAACAGAAAGGAAATGGGCCCGATTGAGTGACGTGCATGAGACCGAGCAGGGGAGAGGCCAGCGAAACGTCACAAGACTCTCTTACCTGATCGCTTCCGCGCCAGAAGTCCACGTGATCAGCCGATGTCTCCGTGACTTCTCACGGCGGCGACAATGCTCCGGCAAGCACTGTCGCGCTCCCCCGCGGAGGCAGGAGCAGGGGGGGTGTGCGGGGGCAGCAGACGCGTGTGAGGTGTGCGTGGAGGGGGCTGACGCGCGCAGCGAGGCGTGCCAGAGCGCGCTGACGGCGTCGGGCGGCCCCGCCGCCGCCGCGGCGTGCCGCACCTCGACGCTCCGAGTGGGGAAATGCGGCTCCAGCGGGCCGACCCGAATCGTTCACGGGGGAAGGGTACGGCGGGGGAGTGGGGGGAGGGGGTCCGGGAGCCCCCCCTTTTACTCTCGCCCCCCCGGGGAGGGGGGTGGGGTGGGAACGCAACGAATCAGGAGCCACGCAGTCTGTGTCGGGGGGGTGGAGGGGGCTCTCAAAATGGCGGTGGGAGTGGTGTAGCCGGATCCGATCTCGGGGGAGGCTGCGAGGCAGGGTGAAGGGGGGAGGGGCACTGCCGCCTCCGCCGCCCCTCTCACAGCGCGCGGCGTCGGGGGCGTCGTCGGGAGGGGGGCGTCGTCGGGAGGGAGGCGTCGTCGGGGGGCGCGGGGGATGGGCGGGGGTTGATGGTCCTCGCATGCTCGGCTCGGCGCGCGACGAAAACGAGCTGATTTATGGCGCAAGGTCGCGAGGCCTGTCTCCCGCGGCGGACGCAAGAAAAATCAACACATTCCCTGCTACCATTTGATTGCCAATTCTTTTATAAATGGTTAGTGATGATCAAAAAGATGGATAAAGGTATGTGGATCCGGGGTGTGTGGTGGTTGATGTTTTGACTTTGGAGTCAAGGAGGGATATGCGCCCAAGTTCGGATCCCAACATTGGCTGAGATTATCGTTATGAACCCCGATCCCTACGTTGTTAACATAAGGAGCGCAATGCAACCGCGGCACTCCGTCCTTCGGATGGGGTGTTATACTGCGGACCCCTTGGTTCCTTTCATTAAGACTAGGCAGATGCCTGCGCTGGGTGTTTCTCCACCCTTCCTCCACAACCCATATTATCCTTTCCTTACTATCCTTTCGACCTATACTTAAATGGCATGTTGCCAGTAAACTACCGAAATAACCATCCACCCAACGAAAACAATCATTAATGATAAAGTATACAGAAATAATAAGAGAAGAAAACCGTAAAACTCACTCGTGATTCCACCGAAAAATCCTCACCAAAGCCATGGCTCGAACCCGGCCCCTCGGGGCAGGAAGACAATACTCTAGCCACCGCACCAATTCTTTCCCCACAAGTTCTCAGTTCGAAATAAATACGACAACCGATTGGGAATTCGTTGGCAAAAAAACATTCGTGTGGAGTGGCTTTAAGAACCAGAGGCATGAACTGTGGGAAAAGATATCAAAATGTAATCGACTTTGTCGAAATCTGGCATTGAAGGCTTATGCAGAGGATCAAATGGATGGACGAAATCATAAACGAGAATGTATGCTGAAAAATATAAAACCTGATTCGCAAGTTCATTTTTCAAGCGCATGTTCAGGAATAGAAGCATAGACGGCTCAAATGGCGGCCTTGCTACGCGATCATTTTCACGTATATCGCCCACGACAGGGGTCTCTAGTCCTTTTTTCATCACCTGGCCTCGTCTTTTTTCTATCCGTTAACACGTGCGTGAATCTGGACTGCAGCCAATCAGAGCGCATGGCAGCAATCAGGGTAGGTGGTGTCACACGTGGATTTAGTTCAAATAAGAATTGTAAAAATCACGGGCATGATGCTTGCAGCAACAGCAATGATGCCCGTGAGACATTCCTACCATTGAAACGTTGTAGCTCAAATGATCTCTAGATTTGAACGCGAAAAATGACCGCGTGAACCAGGGGCTAGAGGAAAGTTAGATAAGGAAAGCAATATGGTGCTCTCTAAGAAAGCGACGGCCCAGATGATTGGCCACACACTGAGGCAATGGTCTAGTAAGGAGCACGATAACTGTTATCATAGGTGATATACCACTTGCGTTAGGTTCAGATGGAAGATAGTAATAACCATGCCCACCAAATTCTTCTCAATAAAAAAAGACCCTGGTCCCTGTCTCGATATCATTCCTCAGCTAAGCATACGTCCCAACTCTCTTCATCCCATCCGTGCACCCTATTCCCTTTCTTCCCCTTGTCCACCCCCATATCGCAGCCTTCTGTATCCTCTCGCCCCTCATTATCGCCTGCTCCAACCAATATGTCTCCTTCTTATGCGCTGCAGAAGTTTCCTCTTCTAACCCATCATGCCAAACACTTCCACATTCTACTCAATAACTGATTTTTTAAATAAAAAAAACAGAAACTAGGAATCAAAATATATGAAAAAGAATGCTTGTCTTTTTGTCTGTCTTTTGTACAAATCTACAGTTTTACTCCGATCCTGCTGAAATTTTGCAAACTAATAGGTCAAGACAAGAGGAAAATTATAGGTTATTTAAAAATATCTCAGGGCCCCAAAAGTTAGCAAAAAGGGGCCGTTTGGTGGTCTACGCCACGTATTGGGTTTTGTGCAGTGATTTTATTTTTGCTTTTTAAAATTACTTTCGCTCAAGATAGGGAGTTGGATTTTTTTACAAATGGTTGAAAGAATAAAGTTTATAATTCATTCAATCAATTACGTTTTCCAATTCGCATTTGCCTGAAAATCGCGTTTTTCGCTGCAAAACGCACATTTTTCTCTGAAATCAACATTAGCATACTTCCTTGACAACCAGTCTTTAACGCATTTAAAATTCATTTTGCTTAGTTAAGCTGATTAGGAATGCTAAGCATTGGGTTTCGTGCAGTGGTTTATTTTTTTTAAACTACTTTCACTCAAGATAGAGAATTAAAATTTATTTTATCAAATACCCGAATGCAAGACAATGAAGAAAGTGTGGCCCTGAGCCACTCCAGGTAATTTATCTAGTTATAAATAAGGATAGGAGAGGGGTAAAGCTTATTGCGACCTCATAAGATGAGAATCCTGATTTTTTGGGCATATTCTGAGAAGCAATTAACACGGTAAAGAGCATAATAGAAGGCTAAATAATAAGCAGAGAAGAGTGAAAGGTTGTAGTTAATCAATCACAGCATTGAATAACTCTTAATGATGAGCATAAAAAGGACGATTAGCATAGGTTGTTAGGGAGCAATAGGCAACGAATCAACTATGTGAAACTTTCACATTGATGAAATAAAATTACTGCATTATTCCACAATTTTAATTTTCCTTTTTAACTTGATTATTTTCGACTTATCTCGCCGAACTAGTAGACTATTCGACTTTCGACTAAGGGATTCTAACAGGAGAATTTAGACGGTTATCCTCTTGAAAATTATCGAATACGTCGATTAATGACAACTAGGGAGGCAATAGACAACGGAGCTGCCATGCATACGTGTGGCGCTGGGTGCTAGTACTATAACTAGTAATGGCTTCAACATTGCCTTGCGCTTTTATGCCGTATGGGTCTCACGTCTCTATTCAGGGGGCCGCTCTAGCAAGGGTGGCCCACAAAGGACTCAAGTGGGACCTCTGAGGTCCAAAGGCGAATATCCGCGAGGGGTTGGCGGAAGGGACCGAATATCTCTCCTCGACATATAAAATGGTTCCGCTGGGTCGCGCGAAGATTATGCTGAGTAAATACATATGCGGAAGTCGTCCAGATCGTTCGAAGTCAGGACAGGTGGGAGCGTCCCCTTCACATAGGGAGGAATGAGGAACTCCTCGAACACTTTGACAGCCACCAGTGCTTTCACGTATTTCAAGTGGAATGCACGGCCCACAAACCAAAATGGATCGAAGTGATAGCAAAAGAATAACTACCTCCCCTTGCTTAGAGTTTATGAACAACACAACTTACCATCCGTCTCCTTGAGTGTGATTTTTTCACGCCATGGAGGACTGTCAAGACAAGGGAAATCCGTGATTACATACGCATTGTATATGCTTCTCCACCATAACTCTCACAACCACCTTAATAATACGGATGATTGGGACAGATACAGGGCCTCGTCCAAGTCTGTGCATTTGCACAATATTCCCTGCTCGCGCGACGACATTCCATAGGCACATTTGTTCCTGCGTTTGACCGCGTAGTCAACTTCCTAACGAAGAATGATTCATTAAAACCTGCCCTAACCTAATAACAATAAACATTCATTAGGACATATAGTAGCATATTTCCTCATATTCTCATAGTTGATTAATGAGTATAATATTTATATTGTCTTGAATGCGTTTAAAAAACATCAATTGACCACATTTAACGCCTAGTTATCATGTTTCACTGCCTTGCGGAGGGACTTTTAGGTGATCAAAGCCGATGCTTTCTACTTCCTTCCTAAAGTGAAATTTAAAAAGTTACCAATGATCAAGGATCAAATTAAAACTATGTACTCACTAAGATATTACAACTACATATATTTATCCGATATTGCACGGGTACGCACAAAACTTTAAAAGAAATTTTGCAGGATTAGCGATGCCTCTGATAAAGTTCAAGGACATTCATATCTACTCATAGTTGATTTTTGGGAATAGAAAATATGCTGGCGGAAGAATTTCAAATACTGAAAAACGTATGGTCGTTAAGGGCAGGACTTTAATATGGAGGATACGAAGATTAAACCATAGTTAATTTCAAAATACTTAATGTACTTTGCTTAGCGTGAGATCTCCAGCTAAACGTGGCAGTCTGAGGCAGGCAGAGTGGAATGTTTTTCAGCTTCAAAATTACAACGCGACCTCCGGAATGTATTCCGGAAACGGAAGCTCCTTCTTGGATTCTCGCGGAGTTTAGGGACGGTGATGATGATAATGGAGTTGGATCCCTTCGATGGAGAAATACAGGAACGCAAACCGATGATCGTGCAGAAAACGTCATCCTCGCCACCACGATTGTCTCTGTCGGAAATTTCGCGGAAGCAGCCGCGTATAATATTTCATCTCTAGGGGGACATAGGTACAACCAAAACACTTACACGCAGAGGGAATAAGACAAGAGTAGACAGCTAAGGAGAGAAACTAGAGGAACTGGAATCATTCACCTATCTCGGAATCAGTCCGAAGAAGGATGGAAGAAGCACCACGGGCGTCAAGCGAAAAATAGCTAAAGCGAAGGTGTATGCGATGAAGAGGCAGTTAGCTGCTATACTCAATATTTTGAAACTTGCACTATTCCTATAAAAATATTTACTAAGTTTAAGCGTGTATCAGCTAAATAAGTCACCATAAAGTTCATAGTGCATTAGGTATACCCAATGATAGCTTACAAAGCCGAAACGTGTAGTACGTTTTGTAAACGAGTTTGAAAAGTTGAAGTTTCGATACATTGAATTTGACTTCCTTCCCCTGTCTCGCCAAATTCCATAAATTATAGTCAGCTCCCATGCTTAAAGAAGACTAAGAGAAGAATTGAGACGAGATAGCACTACCTATCTGAAAACATTCGCGTGAGCTGTGACACTAAATAGATCAGAATCGTGCACCACAGAAAGAAGGAACCAGTAAAGAAAGAAAACCTTCTCGCTGGGGAAGGGTAAAATAGATCTAAGGGACGGAAAAAGTGAGAAATTTGGAGGCATACAAAGGACCCTACGAAGAAAGATCTCCATGTAACTACACACGAAAAGGGAAACTGTGGATAGGGTACATCCTAAATTGAATGTTGGAATTAAACGAATCTATTATGCATACATCAGAGCATATTTTTAGGAATTTTCACTGGGCGACGCTGAAACTACTTGAAACCCCCTCCACCACTCAAAACCCCAATAAAATTACCATTAGCTTTCGCTTTTTTCTAGGTCTATTGGGTTTGGGATTACCTGTCACCCGTGTACTCGGCGTTCAACGCTTCCTGACTTCACTTTAACAGGCGTAGACCTTGAGTTTATTTTCCTTTTTTTGCCGGCACCAAGTACTGTCACTGGGCGATAAAACCTTGGCACTAGGCGACATTCGTGTCACCTACTTTATGTGTTATTTTATGCACTGGCATACATGCAAGGGGAGAAAACGTAATGATAAGTCCCACGAGAAAGGCCAACGGACAAACACCGAACGTAAGCAGAAGGAGAGCATGGGAAGGACTACATGTAAGCATGGGAAATCAAAGAATGGAGGGCCGCATTGACCAATCTAAGAATTGAAAGACTGGTGATGATGAGAAATATTAGCACAAACATGCAGTATTTTCAATTTCACGATCACGCATTATGTCACAAATTATTTGCTGAATGCAAGGTTTGATTTTTATTGATTGATATAAAGTAACGATTAGATTTACCGAGCGACGACGGTTTACTAATATACATATCCACATACTAATACCAGGCTTAATTTAATTTTTTATGATCTTCTTCTGTCACTATTCATTTCACAGCCAATGCAAAAGTAGGTTATAACGGGTGCTACCAATCATACACGGAAATATTCTAAATATTCTGTTCTACATCCATTTTACTAGAGCTTGCAAGTGTAAGTAATAAAACTCTACAGCTTCATTTTTTCAAGATTATAACAAGGAACTCGCTCCGACTTTCGCACACGAAATTTAAGAAACAATACACGTTAAAAACTTGCATGTAGTTATACCTTGTTGAGTGACACAAGAGCCTATTCCATATTTTGCTAAATGTCAGAATTAATGCATAGTTTCTCCCAGGACTCAAATGTTCGAATACTAAAATCTCCTATGAGCCTAACGACATTCACGATGTACGTTATAAGAGGCCATACCTTCGGATTAATCATCAACTATAGTGGCAAATGAGGAGGTTCCAACTTGTGACACAACTTCCACAATGCATTATATCTCGGAGAAAACCATTTTTATATCAAAATACCCTGATGTTCTAACCCGGTCGAAGTAAGGTAACAGCTACGGAGTTGAAGCATTGTGCCCGTAAGTATTTTAAAGGAACGAAGCGGTGAGCTGATAGAAGAGTAATGTTAAGAGCTGCAACAAGCCAATATTCTAATTGATAACTGGTGATGGTGCATGTAAAACTAATGGACAACACGCCAAACAACTTACGGGTAATTCCATGAAATAACGCCATCGCAAAGGTTCAAATATTTTGTTGGACTCGTAAACAGTCACCGTGTGACAGATCGTGGGAATGCTAGAAGAATGCTATCGGGAAAACATTTTTAAGGGACAGTTCGCATTTTGTAGCATTTCTTTCATTTTTCTGGAAAAAATCACTCCCCTGTTTATGAGACTGTCAAGAGGTTTTCAACCGCAACTGACTAATATCATGCCTCTTCTTTTCCAGCCATCCCTACCCAATTATTAACGACCCCCTCACGAACCGAAGGGGGAAAGGAATACATTTTAGCACATCGTGTTTACATAAAAAAACAAGTGGGCTCCCACCATCGCATTTTTCCCGCTTAGCCGTCCCTCACTTTCTCCGTGTCACTCGGCTTCCCCCGACCCTTTCCCGCATCGACGTGATGCATAAAAAAGGGCCACCCTAAGGTCGGCTCAGAGGGCTCACCTGGTCCAGAGCCCGACTGCGTGTGAAATCCTCACGTTCGTGGGGATGGAGGACGGTTCCTTCCCACACATACAGCCCGGGATGCCCCGAGAGGATCGAATCCGTCCCTACAAAATCGAACCGGTTTGGGTAGTCACGCGAGGTGCAATTTTTAAAATAAGTTTTTTCTTTATTTTGGACATGACATCCTCGTGCGTGAGGAAGTGACTAGTTATTGGACGCGTGGTGAGGACGGATTGAGTTAACCCTGAATCCGACCACGCTTCGCATAAAAAAATTATATTAAGGCCCACGGATTTACTATATTGGTAGACGATGCGTAGGTTATACTACTCCACACTTTTGGAGCGAATGAAATTACATCAGACAGCGTATTTTTACCAGAAAACTGAAACAGTATTTGATAATAAAGGCTGATTTTTATGTATTCCTGACTCAACCATTGCCAAAAAACTACTAATAGTTTATCGTCTTAAATTATTCCATGACGAAACAAACACTTGTGTGAATGTGTGCTCAATAATATGGAAAAAAATAAATTAATTGAATCTTCATAGAGCGCAATTAGGCATTCAAAGACCTCTCTTACATTTGAATAATTTTGCGTAGTATTAATCAAGCATAGACAAACAACAACAACTGATAGTATATGGTCTCAGGTCTCATCGTTGCAGCCAAGTACTACAGTGAAATTAATAAAGAGTCAATTAGTAAGCAACTAAGGCTTTCCTTAGTCGTCACTTCAATCTCAAACCGTTTCACTTCAAGGGCGAAGTTTCACTTCAGAGATTTCTCTCTGTGTTTTGTGAACGAAAGTGTACTGTAAGCAAATCTATCATTTTTATTACAATACCCGATTTAAATAAAATATATCAGGCTTTAACTTGTGAAAAAAATATAAAACTAGCCTAAAATAATTACAATTCGTTTTATAAGCTCTTTTAAACCAACGAAACTTCCCCATTGGTATGCGCGGCCAGAGTTAATTGTTTGAGAGTTTTCTTTCAGAACTGCATAATTTTTATTATACTTACAAGCTGTACACACAAAAACAAATTGGCAGGGGGTTCGAATTGGGCCGCCATAGTCACTGCAAGAAGGAGCAAGACGCGAATAGTTGTATTTTTATTAATATTTATCTTCTCAACTGTCTAGTATCGATTTTGTCGTAGTACTTTCTAAAACAGCTTTATATTGAACTTATGTCCTAAAAAGGAGTGACCGTAATTTCGTTACAGCAGCAAGCAACGAGCCGGGTACACATACTTCCTCACAACCACCAGAGAAACAACCAGTGAATATCCAGTGAATATCCAGTGAATATCCATCCAGTGGGCTGCTTTGAGGCAGCTCCACTCCACTGGGACTCAAAAAAGGCAATTGAAGGGTTTGGGCCTAGAAAACTGGTGACACGAGTGCTATGGGAAATAAGTCGGGACGGCGAACCTAGGTCCCACCAAGTTAGTCCCTCCAAAGAAGCAATTTTCCAACATTAAAATTACAAAACTTACAAAATTTACAAAAATGAAGGAAGGAATTCACCGCTAATTTTTCATGGCAATTAACTCCTTTCGTGGGAAAATTAACCGGCTAATGAACTTCCTTGTTGTTCCTAGTTTAATGTCCAATGACAACAATAAACATTTTAGACATACAGTCTCACTACGAACTCACGTGGCATTTCCTCCACCGCTTAGAAAGAAATCCGCGGATGTCTCTGAGTCAAGTACACGATTCATTGCATTGAAATTGTGCGGCGTCAACAGATATCATCCAGGAAACTTCATCCTTAATCCGTTCATTTAATGAATTCCATATATTATCTCTTCATTTCGCCCACCTGCCTCGTTGAGAAATTTTAACAGAATAAAACTCTGCTCGTGGGAAATGAGGTTGCTAATTAACTTCCCCATTCGTTTCATATCCAAAAACATTTTCTATAATTTTAGACACACAATTACGTGGCAAACTCAGATGAGAATCATTTTCGAGAACGAAATCCGCAGATCTAAATTGCTCTGTTGGTTGTATTTTTATTCATATTCATCTTGTTAAATGTCGAGACTATCGATTTTTCGTAGCATTTTCTAACACAACTTTATATTAAATTGGCATATGGTGACGCTATTGGACACCACCGTTACATACAGTCAGTTCAGTGGTATATACGTTCATTTTCTGATTTTTTAAAAATAATTTATTATTTTCATCTACTGGTCTACGTTGTAGTTGCCACTGCTGAAACACCAAATTCATTGGTTAACCCCCACCTTGTCAACGCTAAGCCAATTAACTGCGAGTGAGTAGTATTGAGTTGTAGTGATATTGTTTTCATTTGTTGCAAGGGCATTTCCTCTTTGCATTAACCACCTTGGTGCATTTATTTCGCAATTAATTATTTTTTCTCCCTGCATTTGGATTTTTTTCCTGCTTGTGTTTCGCTAACAGCAGCTCTTAATAATATCAGACGATGGAAATCAGAGCAGTTGTTAGATCAATTGGCCATAAATTATGTATATATTATTTTAATTATGGAGTAAATACCAAAACTTGACCAAGTCATAATGAGTTGTTGTTTTCGGTTGATGACGACATCACCGGTAAATAGCGGGAGCGTGATAACATTTCTCCTTTTCCCTCTCGGAGTTAGTCTTGGCGTGATAGAAGGAGCACTGGCTTCCTCTCCCAGTAGCCCGAGTTCGAAACCAGAGATGTGGGGAGTTTTCAGAGGACTCCCTATTCCCACTCGTGTGCTATGTGCAGAGTTCTTCAACTGCTGTGCTCAATCCGTCGGATGGGATATAAGACAATGGACTTCTTGACGTCTTTCGCTGCTAGTAGACGAATACTGACGACAGTTTTCTGCCTACTCTCCTTCCATTGCCCAAAATAGCCTACCCTTACCAACCTAAACACTTATTTTTACGTAAACATACACACCCATCACGCCATTTCCTTTCGGGCTAGGCAAACACAAAGAATTTAGTCATTGCTGTTAGTCCTAGATAACTAGCTGCCTTTTAATAATTTCCTACCATAATGCCCAATCCTTAAAAACCACTTGCACTTCTCTTACACTCATGCATTACCCCAGAGTCTCTTAAGTCTTAAGAGTCTCTTCTACCAAATTCACCCATGACTTCCGCGGTCTACCTCTTCTTCTCACACCATTCAATCTACCAGCATATAACCGTTTCGTTATTCGACTTATGGCCAAACCAACGAAGAAGACTTCTTTCGTATATGTCCATTAATGGAGCAACCAACCCACATTCTTTTATTCACCCACTTATTCCTGACACTTTCCATCCAAATGTTCCCGCAAACACTTCTCAGGTACACCATTCTTACTGTGTTTACCCTACCCTTATGCTTATCCTGACATACCAAGGTTTTGCTGCCATATAGTAACGCCGGGAGGAGGACACTTTGGTGCACTGCGATTTTCGCTTATCAAGAAAAACAGCCATTCCTAGTTATGCTCCACATACTACCTACGACTTTCCTAAGGGCATTTGCACGCCTGATAATCTCTTCATCCATCCTTTTAACTTTCGCAAACATTTCGCTCAGATACATAAAAATCGTCTACTTGCTCAGTTACTGTTATTTATACTCATCATACAATCATACTTACCACTCTCCCTATCAAAACTACTACTTTGAATGTTGACGCATTTATCATCAAATCCATTCTCCATTGTTGCTTAATAGAAGTTATCCAGGAGCCCCAGCATTTCCTGCGGGCTCTCAGAGAGCAACACTGCATCATCTGCGTACAATAGAGCTTGCACAATTGTATCTCCAACCATTAAACTGATGTTATTCCTGCACACATCTCTCCCACATTCACCCATAAAAATATTGAACACCTATAGTAACATTACACACCCCTGATTTACGTCCTGTTTCATTTCAAACCAGTCACTCAAAACCCCATTTACTCTAACACTAACATTACTATTATCATACGTTGCCTTCATTACATTCAATAACTGCCTATTCACTCCATAATCCTTCAAATCTTCAACAACTTATTTCTATTTACGCTTTCACATGCCTTTCCTAAATCCACAAATGCAAAATATACACTCTTTCGGACGTCCATACATATCTCTAGCCTTTGCTGAAGTGCGAACAGCTGATCACTACATCCCCTCCAAGACATATACCCCTCACTGTGCCCCTCAGATCCAATCAATTGTAATCTTCCTAACTCTCTCGATTAATATTTTACTGAACTCTTTTCCGGGAATACTCAAAAAACTAATTGCTCTATAATTTTACATTCGATCTTCCCACCCTCCCCTTCGTACAATGAACTATCATCGCATTCTTCCAATCCGTTGGAACAACAGAAGCTTTAAAACATTAATTATACAATTCACACAAGCGACTTATGAGTAATTAACGCCTACATTTCAGCATTTAACTGGGTATCCCATCTTCGCCTGCAGCCTTCCCAGTTTTCAAAATTATCACTGCCTTCATTCGCACTTATTTCCTAATCCATGCTGACATTCTCACATACTAATTCACAAGGTTCATCCTCATAATCTGTACCATTATTGTATAATTCTTCAAAGTAATTCCTCCAACAATCCCTAACGTTGCTTTCATCCCAAACTATCTCGCCACTTTTGTTCTTTATTGCATCCATTCCCCTGCCCTCACCTTGCTGTACCCTTTTTACCCATTCCCAAAATAACTCTTTACGCCCTCAGTGTCACTTCAGCTAGCCTCCTCCGCACGCATTCTTTCCTTGCTCTCTTTTACAACAATTCTGCAATCATTCTTCCCTCTCTGTATTCATCACATGCCTCCTTTCGCTCTCCCTTAGATTTGTCTGCAATCAATCACACCTCTTTATTTTCACTCACTGCAATTTTCAACTCTTCATTCCAAACATGCGTCGCCTTTCATTTTCCCTACCACTCCTTTTCCACACACACTTTCTACACATTCTACAGTTATTCCTTTCGAACTCATCATTCACTCTCCTAACCCCGATATACACGTCCCTTTCCCTCAGCTTCGAAGACAGCATATCTTCAAGAATGCATCCATACCGTAGGTACTCTCACCTCACCGTCTAACAGCCTCTCCACTTTTACTCTCATTTACGTACGCGCACTTCTCTTCCTTGGTACCCACTTCCTACCCAGATCCACCCTAGAGACCACCAAATAGCGGTTTGTTCCTCATTCGGCACCCCTCATCACCCTTGCATCTATTACTAATTCTCTCAAACTCTCGTCACTTTTAATGCATAGTCTCATTGACCATTCACCTTTTCTTATTACGAACATTGTATCTGCACTTTTGAGTTTCCGTCCATATGTATTTGCACAATGTGAACAAATGAAATGCCCCCACCTAAGGCTCGACCGCCTAGAATATATGCACTAGGACTTCATAGATTTTTAATGTGTGAATGATATCTCAACAAGCGACGCCAACCAAGGTTGAATACGGAAAAACAGAGAGATGTCGGGAGAGGCGGAGCGTGCTCCATCCACAACATATAGGCGTGATGGAGTTGTCTCCGGGGGTGGGGACGCAATGTCCGCCATTCGCCACCCCGAAGCGGTCCACTCCGATCGCTTGGCTGGAGACCCGTAGCCCCGCGGCGACAAACGCCCGCCCCGGGGGCGACAAAGGGCGCGCCCGGCGACAGCACGTCGATCCCTCCGCGTGGCTGCACGCATTGCGGCCCCGCGCAGAGCTGTGCGATATCCGTACTTCGATAACGCACGGCGATGCAGCATTCGCAACACACGCGTCATCATCACATCGGCAGTCGTCAATCCGAAGGCTGATTTGGTGCAGCTCTTCGCTCCAATCACAGAAAACAATTTTTTTCGCACATAAGTCTTCATTTTAGCCCCATTCATGATTAACATTTCTATGCACGGTCTTCCTCGATAATTCTTCCCATTGATTCCTTCGAATATTCTTCCAAAGAGGTTGTTCCATTGCAGAATGTGCCCAATAAGTTTGCTACGTCTACATCGCCTAGTTTTCATCAAACATTTTCCTCTCCATTTATTTACATTACTTCTCCACTGGTAATTCTTTTTAATCATTTACTCATCATCGTTTTTTAATAACAACACCATCGCAGTCCCTCAAATCTTTTGTGTTCTAATGCTATCATCATATACTTTCACTGCATAATAAGAGCAAGCTCAACGCGATGCATAGCATATCGTATGATGTCGTACACTCATATCATATTTATATCCCGTACTACATAAGGCATATTAAAGTGTATCATAAAATCCACTTTAAAAAATAAATCTTAAGATCTCATTAATTTTATAGCATAATTGCTCCACACGAACGCCTCAATCAGCGTTGAAATATATCCAGAAAATGTAAAAATATGATACTTTGGCTAAAGAAGCGGAGCTGAATCCAGTCAAGATTCTAATCTCAAAAACGGCCACCAGAATGTGATCGTTTCAAAGAGGATAGTGGCAGAATAATTATAATCATTCTCGAAACAACTTACGGTGGCTTTATTTGCATTCCTATCAATACCGCAGGGATAGCACTGATATGCCCCAACAGAAAATAAGTTATTATGCAAAAAACTGTTGAAAAAAATTTCCCCGGTTGTCCCATGTTCTGAAAGCTAAGACGAATATTCCTTCCAAATTTAAAAAATTACAGTATATTTCAGTTTTTCCATCTTAGCAAGTACGTGTGGCAACCAAAAACTAGCTGAGTTTTTCTTGAAGAGATATTTACTAAGAACTACCAAAAAATTAACCCATTTCTACGCATAATTGCTAAATTAATAAAGCCATGGCTACAATAAAACCTGCTCCTTTGTACTCTATGTCACCCTAATTCAGTAACTAATGAGCTCAAACCATCTTCTCAATTTGTATTAAAGTACCAATCTACTTTAAAAATTTAAATTCTACCACCAAAAGTATTTAACATCACCTCTCAAACAATGCAAATATTTTCTGCGTTCGATTAGACACTATAGCAGCCTTTACATTTTAATACACATGATACCTACTACATTACACTGGTAGTCTAGTCAGGTCAGCACTACGGAGATGCGGCAGCGACACGGTTTCATTTGCGCGAACTGGACTTCGTGCAGGTGTTTTCCAACCAAGGGTTTTTTTTCCGTCGAGGGCGCTAACTTCCGCCGCCCTCTACGCTCCTCCCACGCTCCGCGTTCATATCTTTCCTCCGCATCATTTATTGCACGATTGTATAAATGTATATTGTAAATTATGTGCCATGTTTTGCAAACATGGCTATTAATTTTTTTACACGCATTTAACTTTGATGAGGGGTTTAGGGACTAACAGTTAGCGTGCGCTGGTACCTTTAGGTATGAAGGGGCGATTCAAAAACAATTAATAAATAGTTAGCAGTTGCCCACTCGCGCATCCTGATCTCACGAATAGTTTCGGCTTATGCACAAACTATACACAAGCCGTGGGATTCAAATTCATAGGCGGAAAACTACAAACTATTTATTTTTATTCTAAAAGAAGGGACCACCTAGTCTCGATCTCTTCACAAAGAGTACATTCACCTATCTTATATTATAGGTACAGTGCATTCGGTCACATTTCACGTATCTCAGACACTCGAAAGCGTTCCCCGGGCTCCCACGACTCTCACTCGAACTAGCACGTGTGTTTTATTTTTTTCTCCGCCCCCTTGACAACGAGGCGTCCCGCTGTGGGTGCCGCTCCGTGCACTAAGAGGGGGGGGGGGATGGAGGGAGGGAGGGAGGTTTGGGGAGGGGTGAGAGAGGAGGGGATGCCGTTAGCGGTGGCTGATGGGCAAAAGTGGTCGAAGGGAGGGAGGGGTGAAGCGGGGGGCGGCGGGGGGGGGTCAGAGGGGGGCCTGGGGGAATGGGTTAAGGGGATGGGCACGTTGGCGACGCCGAAAACGACGCCGAGCAATCGACGTCTCTCCGTGCGAGTCCGTCAGTATGGCCACCCCGATCCTTGAGCATCCATCTAGCAACGCCATTCATTGCGTCAACAACGTGAAATTTGGCTCGTGCTTTGTTTATCCACTGACTCACCCTCGAGAGCAATGAAACCGTGAAGAATGTTTTCCCCGAAAATACAGCATCGCTTGCAGTCGGCAATCCGAAGACTGGCTCACTTCAGCTCTCCACTCCACTCTCCTATCAGCCATTCTCTTTAATTCTTCACAAGTCAAAATTTCATCATCCCTTCTTACTAGCGTAGTATACATTCTCCATCACAGGTCCTCCTTCATTCGTCTCACTTCTGCTTCCAATATTGTTTACAAGAAACTCTCAGATGCCTCAGAATTAGTCCTACACTATCGAGTTTATTTTACTATCGAGTTTTCAATGAGCATGTATTCTCGCCACCTTCGAGTGCCTCTTCATTGGTGGTTCCCTCCGCCCATTGGCCTTCGCCATTCTTCGACTGCTTTGCATTTCCATTGCTTCCAACTCTCTTTGTTTTGCTGCTGATTTCGTCTCAAACAACTTTTGTTCAAATGTTTTGCTCAAAAGAAATAACAATGATGTCATAATCCAACTTTTAGCAGCTTTACAATAGCCAAATTCCTCCTTTTAATGTCAAAACGTCTCGTCAATAGACAACCGTTTCATGTCGTACTCAAAGGAGCAGCAAAATAATAGGTGACGACGTTCTTCAACAATACGAGATATTCAGCGGCGGTAATTACACCACATGAAAATTGTTGAGTACCTTGGCGGAAATACTCTTCCACTGATCACTTATAAGAAACTAATGTTCTAAGGTGCGGTCTTAAAAAGCCTAGTTTACGTTAGCTGCAAAGCAACGTAGGCTTTACGTTAACATGAAGTTAATTGAGAGTTTGGCTTTTGTATGCAACGCCAGTCTGTCGATTAGTTGTGAATTTTATCGATGAGTCGACTAGAAAACTTACAAGCATCAATTTTCATACCGAGAAAATATTTAACCAAATATTATAAACCTGGGAAAACAGGTGGTATGAAACATGGTAATTTAATTTTTCTTTAATAGTTACTTCGCAGGGGCAGGCGAGGCCTTGGGTTGATTCTTAATGAAAAAATGCTGTAGATACGAACGATGAAAGAAAATCAAGAAACGTTATTGTCAAGAGAATCTTTAGATATAATTAATTCCTAATAAATCAGACAGACTTAATAGTCTGTCTGCAAGTCATGCCTGTTTAATGAATTCCCGGCTACCTTTAAGCTGTAATTTGGCACAGGTTGTCACCGAAATCGACTGGAAAAAGTAAAACCGTGGAAAACAATTTTAAAGGAGGTGTGTTTTCCCCGTGTTTGTTAACTTTGAGTCCTGTAAGAAAATAATTGTATTAGGTGCAGGAGTTAATTGTTTTGATTCTTTAAATTACTTGCACACAAGATGAAATTTGAAACTTTCACTATAGGATGATGGAAATATTCTTCTTCTATCGAATAACCCATTTGCGGGTGCGATAAATTACTTCTGGATATGCCTTTTTGATTCAATTTTCTTTCTGTCCATATTTCCTTCATCCTTTGAGAGTGCCTTTCCTTTTGTTCTTGCGTCCATTTTCTTCCATCCCTCGATTTTTTTCTTTCCGGAAATTTTGCTGTGTGAATTACTTCTCTAAAAAGAGTTCGGTCATCTATTGTGTCAATCTTTATTCCCAAGTTTTCCATATCTTTTTGAGTTTCAATGAACCAAGTAGGTTTGGATTTGTAGCTGTTTAGTAGGTTGAACATCTTCTTGGTTAGTCTAGATAGATGGAAATATTATTGTAATTCTTTCATTGAATCTCTCAATACGCTTCACTTTAACCTAAAAATTGCGCCTTTAGATCCAAAATCGTCCAGTTTTCCACCACGTAAACAATAGAAATTTTAATTTCCTTGGCTTTAAATGGCAACTTATGCCTTAGGACTTCATGACTTGTAGATCAATATAAGAGTTACAATGAGATTTTAGTTGGAGCACTTTTCACCCCACCTTCACCTTGCTTGGCTAATGGTTCCTAGATGGTATGTACAATTTGCATATCACATCATATTGATTCTTTTACTCCCGTGCAACGGTTTTCATTTCTCCTTCTTGACGTTAAATTTCTAAGGGCACCCTCTACCAGTTGTATTATAAAACGACCGAGAAGATAAACGAAAAAATAAATAAAATACCATATTAAGAAAATAAGTTTTTGCCCATATTTGGGGTTGACGCTTACTAAATTTCACCATATGGTTTCACCATAAAACGAAAGAAATTCCATGCTCTTCGCTGTCGGGCTACCTAACGAAAATCGTGTCCAATTCCTAACTACTCCATAAATTCCACATTTTCCACAGCCTAAATTACTACTTTTTTTCAAAAAACTAAACTTGAATTTAAATGCACTTATTGTCACTGCATTCGGCTCCTCGAACTGGAAAACGTATTGATTAAAAATATGTTAGTCGATCAATCTGCAACTTTAGTATCTTAATTTTACATCTCAATTTATAAGTCATATTATCAGCCAAATCATATTGTTTTACTCTGAGTTTTTAAATTTGGCATTATTCTTTGTTTGGACTCATGCAGTTGCAATGGAGCTTCCTTTTAAATATAACTGCGTAGTATTGTCCAAATGATTGCATTAAAATACCCATCGTTCAGCAATCAATGATATTTTATGCTCCACCATATGACCTCTTCAACTCCGAGAGCGAAGCTGTTAAGTATCTCTAACAAAACAGAAATTCCAACGCATATAATCAACAAGTTTCAAGTTCAATATTGGAACGCAATTGCATGCATGGATGAGTTAACACGAGATTCCCAAGCATACGGTAATTTGAAGAGACAAAGGGCCAGTTTTTAGAGTCTATGACAACCGATTCGGCTTTTAACTACACCTCTCCCGAAATGGAACGGCGCAAAGCGTTTCAGCGCCTTCTGAGTATCCATTAAAATGCTAATAGTAATGCTTTAGGAAATAGATAATAGTCAAAGGAGACCATCAGATCTGTACAACAAAGGTTTTCAGAAAAAGCAAAATGTAACTAGGTTATCCAATTAAGTGGGATGGGAGTCTCTCGAAAAACAAAGAAAGCAAGCAAAGTTAAGACTTCTAGATAGATAAAGGGGATCCAGTTTCACTGCCGAAACCCATATGCCTATAGACGTCTCTATTTATATCTACCGATGTATGCGATAAAGTGAGAGAACTATGAAAAAAAAAGGGGGAAAAAGCTAAGATTAATAGATTTTATATATTTCTTTTTCCCTTGCAAAGTTCTTAACCACAATAATACTACGTAAAAGCCCAATAAAATTAAATGCAACATTAATTCCGATTCATTCAGCACTACCTTCACCCAAAAAAGGGTGGTGTCTCAGCACCCACAATGTCCACATGCCCAAATGGTGACTCGAGGGGTGATGCATATGTGGTCGGAGAAGAAGAACGTACACTTAAGTAAAAAAAAAAATCTTGTAAAACGTCAAAAATTAACATTCATTTTTTAAAACTGATGATCTCAGGCCTGACCTCGTGGAAATTATGAATATCCATGATGAGAAAACCACCTTTGTTAATTCCACAAACTTTCTTACGCTGGCACGACGCGCGTTTCACCACACTGTGGCGTACTCATGTGCCACATGAGTACGCCACAGTGTGGTGAAACGCGCGTCGTGCCAGCGTAAGAAAGTTTGTGGAATTAACAAAGGTGGTTTTCTCATCATTCATTCTTTATATTGGATTATTTAGCAGTAGCATATAATCGAGAACTTAACTATGGCATCCCAACCATAGCCAAGGTTGTTGATTGGTCAGCGAGGATTATGGAAGAGCATTCTGCATCCGCATAGTACAGGGAAAAGGAGAATCAATGCAGCGCGTATGTCCAACAATTTATTTTATTAACGTGCCGCACAGAAAGCTGCTGCCGTTTGCTCTCGGGGATTATATATTCAGCCATTCCCCGCTCGCTTCAGAGACAATAGATTCTAAATCTAATGGCGCATTCAAAACCCCGCTGATCTATTCGTTCGCTATCCCCTACAAGTACCTACGCCATCTCTGAAAGCGCGTATAATATGTTTATGTCTCGCAAAACCAAGCAGAGGTCAAATAGAAGACTCAATCAGGTATCTGAATTAGTCTCTATGATAGGATACTTAGCTTTTCGGCATTTACCCTAGCTAGATCTGAGTGAAAATAATTTATTATCAAGATAACCACTGCTTACAGTAAGTTTCGCGGATAGCTTACATCTTGAAATTCTAAAATGGAATGAACAGGAAGAATTTCCGAGGATAACTGAGGAAAGAATACATCAATCAAACAATAAAGGATATCAAAAAAAAATTCAAGATAAACTGATAAGCTGAAAAGAAAATGAAGTGGATAGCTGCAGAAAACCAATCTTAGTATTGATGACAGACGATATTGAATATCCCTATGCACGTTTGTGCTCCATCTATTGACACAGATTAACAAATACATAGCTCCAAAGGCTTACACAGTAGGAAGTGCAGAGATCCTGCCACGCACCCTTGTACAGCTAGCAGGGTAGTGTGTACATTTACAAATAGATTAAGGAAAGTATTAATGCATATCTAAAGCTATAAACTCTAACTCCATATCAAAATACAACCACGTAATATGATGACTATAAATCGAATGGTTTCCATGAATTAATGGTTCCAACCTGCCCCAATAAGATAATTCAATCGTAGGCAAAATGAAAATCTGTTTAAAATTCTACCGCGTGCCGTGAATTGATGGGCAGGGAATAAACACCATTGAAAGCATATTCGGAGAGGATCCAATTTGATTAACGATTTTCCTCTCATCATTATTAATGCCATTTATTCAATGATTGATTTGAACGCTTTGAAAAAGACGGACAATGCAGCAGCAAAACCGCTGAGATGTTTTTGAATGTTATTTATGCATATGACGCACGAGCTGGCCAAAGGAGAAAGTATTTCGACACCGCCATCAAATGAAAATTTAAACGCTCAGTCTCTCGACCATGATTGTAACAAACGGCACGTTTAACCAAGATTAAAAATTTACCCGTAGACATCGTCGAGAAGGGTGCTTATTAAATATTTTTCGACAGCAGCGGTTTATTGTCGCCTGATAATTACCTCCATGGAGCACGCGTTGATTTCTGTGGCTGTGGAGACCGTGAGTAATTTTCTGGCAAACTATTTTCATCACGAAAGTAGCCACCTCACTGACATTCTACTACCCAAGACAAACGTGATCATACGTAAATATGAGAAAAAAATTATTATACAAGGAAAAGTAGAGGGCCGCCATTGGATTACACAGGAGAGGAAGAGACATTCACGAAAGAGTGCACAGAATATGTCGTAAATATTGGGTAATATTTCGGTTTTAACCTAATCATACCGGGAAAATTCTTCATTTTCATAGTACCCTGCAGTTCACCCCCAAGGTTCTGTGGCAAAAGGTGAAGTTTCATAACAAAATCAGCATTTTATGCCACGAAAGCATGTACACAGATTAGTTGTTATATTATTATTACTACGAAAATTTCAGGAAATAAGAGTGTGAACGGATTTAGCACATAAATGATTAAATGATTTGAAATGAGAATGAAACTCCATCTGTTCGAGTTCTCTTAAAAAACGGTCCACGAGATGAGCATTTAAAAATGCTCAGCAACATAACCGAATAGGAACCTGATAAGTTTTTTCCGCAGGAATGTATGCTAGGCGACAGGTATAGGGACAGCAAAACTTGGTGGTACTCGCTTGTGAAGAGCATGACGTCAGTAAGAAAAAAAGTAAACACGAGAGTTGGAGCAAAGAGGTCGAGGGTCACTCCAGTGGTCTCCGAAAGAGTCCTCCGGTACATCTCCTCGCTCATCCACGCTTGATTCACCCTCTGTGACCTCAAACTCACCGCTGTTGAGTGTCACCAAGTTTTGCTTTGCCTATACTTCACATCGAGCAAATGTGTAATCAGGGGACTGATAGTTGAAATAGCAGAGTTGAACTGCCAGCAACTTCCCGTGATATAGCACAAGACCAGAGAAAGCAGGAACGCTTCTCTGCATGCTGCTCTGGTCATCCTTTGAGCTTTGTCAGAGCATTTCGAGAGAATTGCTTGGCACGAGTGATCACGGATCCCAGGAGATCTTCTTTCACGTGCGCCTGATCCCATCGATGAAATTCAATAGCTACTAACTATTGCAGCTTCATCATTCTAACCCCCAACATAACTCCTCAATGTCAGAGAATCATTGCATTCGAGCGCCGCCTCCGATACCTGCAGGTAACCGAATCTCGGAGATATCCGGCAGGAATTCAGAGTAACGAAGCCGTCCACAGAATCTGAAATAGCTGATCAGGCCACCACCTCAGGATAGGCTGTAATTATGATTAGGTGCATGTTCTTGCTCGTGGCAGATTGGAATCCTAACGGAATCTGATAAGCACCAGGGCAGAAATCTTCGACTACTATCTCTCCCCTACAATCAGAACTCTTTTCTCAACCAAATACGTTCCTGAGCCCCAAACAACGCCATACTACCATTTTTCTCATCTATCATGTTCAATCTTCAAAACTATACTAGGGAATGACAATACAGTGAGGATTCAAAAGTAATCAGAGAGTGGTTGCAACTAAGTCACAATAGAATGTACAACGTGTGGAACGTAGAAACCACTACTGATGTTAAGAAAGGTGACAATACTGTACAAAGTTCCGCACTTAATTCGCAAATAGAATAAGCCAAGGTTTCCACATACCATTCCATTTACAATTCCAAGAAGGCTGTGTTTTAAAAGAATGATAGCGTATTAAAATTAGTTTCTGAAATCATTGATAAAGTGGATGATAATGCGCATCATAGCGAAATAACTGTGTAAGACAATATAATATACGAAAATACTAAAAACGGATGCAAATTCTAGAAGAAAGGTAAGCTACCCGTTCAGCATATCAAAGAATAAATGTTTTTTTCTGGAGAGGCTAAATTAGCAGAATACGAGATAGAAATACGTGTCACATAATTGCATAGAAGTACAACTAAATAAGTCATGAAAAGAATTGATGTCGGCTGGTTGGTTCGGTGATGAAGTAGCCTAGAAGTAATTGCAGTAAAAGAGAAATAGGAGCGAGTTACGGAAGAATTTGGTTGCGATAATCTGGCAACGAAAAGGTATGAAAAGAGTATCTATACTTTGTTGGCTAATTCATGTTGAGTATACGGATGGAAAAACTGATAAACGGTAGGAAAATGGTGGAAAGCTGTGGGAAGAAAGTACAGTCCTAGGAAAATCATCGGTGTAAATATGAAGTCAAGGAATCTCCCTTGAAAAGGAATATCGAAAACTTAGGAACAGGAGAATTTGTAAGAAGCCATTATGAATGGGAGAGAAAAGAAAGAGGCATGAAAAGGGTAGGACTGTGCTAATGAAAATACCAAACCAGTACCAATTTCTTCGGCCTACCACAACTAATTCGGCATTTCTGACTGTGCCAACTTCGCAAAGGAAGGGAAAGTGCACACGACATTAGTTACAACTTATTCATCAGTTTCAGGCCATTTTTAAGGGCAATCAGTACTAAGAGCCAGACCTGTCACTCGCAGAAATTTGAACATTATTCGAGAGCTGGAACTATGTATAAAGAAATATATTTAAATATAAATAATATCCTTTTTGAATTCACCTCTAAATGTGAAAAACACCCTTTAAAATTCCATAAATGAAATGATTGATGATAAATGAAATGAAATATTACCATAGTATTATTTTTATTTTCGATTTCACCTAAGTGCACTCACACATACGTAACCGCCGCGCATGGCTCGCGAGCCGCAGTTCAACAACCCCGCATTAGAAGAACTCCTCCCGTGCCATAGGGTTGTGAACAACCGTTGACCACCAGCTCTTGCGAGAGCTGTACTCCGGTCGACTGTGCTCCATTCAAGACGAAAAAGCCGACGTTGGCGTTAGCCTGCCCGTGCCATCCGACAGACGGATCGACTGCACTTGAAAAAAGTCTCCGAAAAAGCCTGCCGGGAATCGAACTCGTTCCCTCTGGATGGGAAGCAACCGCTCTGGCTACCATACCGTTCCCATCCCCGGTTCCACTTGAATGCGGGTCTTCATCGCGGCCATGTGCTCGACGCTAATGAAACCCTCACCGCGATTCCCGACGAACGAGAAAAACCAACCCTGACGTAACACACTCTTCCATTTACCAACTTCCTCGCGCTGAATCCCTCAAAAAATTGGAGAGAACATCTTTTCCGCAAATACTGCAACGTAATGGAGCTCGAAGAGCGAAGGAAAGCCTAAGAAGCAATCAATCAGTGATCGAAGCGTGACCCGAGGAAGAATAGGCAGGGGGTTAGGATCCGGCGTGACTAGGCACCATCCCGCACCACCGCGAGAGAGAGAGAAAGGAGCGGGCCGGGACGTCAGGGGCGAGTTCGGGGGGCCCCGGGCCGGGGGCGCGGGCCCCCGGGGGCGGAAAACGGGCGGCCCTCAGGCCCTTGGAGGACCCCTTCCATGAACGCCTTGCCGAACGGGGACAATATACATCCGACGACGAAAAAACCTACCCCTACCCCCAGCCTAAACCATTCATCCGACCCTTTTCTCGCTTTTTTTCAGTCTGAAAGGGTACAGATGCCCCTGCCACGTCCCGGACCACGATGCCCGCCCGGTTTTTTTCCTTTTTTTTGCTCTTATTTAAAGAAAGCATGTCGTCCTAACCCCCTCCCCTCTCGTCCCAAGCCTCCCCTCCACCCCACCCTCCTCAACCTCCGATTCCCTTAGCGTCCTCACCCCCCCTTACCCTGAGGGAAAAAAACTCGCGTCGTCCCAGGTGTCTCCTCCCCCTTTCCCCATCGCAGTACCCCTGGCGGGAAAGAGCAACACCAACCCCCTTCGATCCCCTCCCCCCCCTTTAAGCACAAAGATTCCAATCAGTTATAATGGGTTACGCGAATCTTGCTAACCGGCTCACACCTGCCACCCGTATTAGATTCCGGAAACTGCGCACAGCGGTGGGGTTTTACCACAGCCCCCAGCACCACCTGGTGGGGCCCTCTGCAGACTGAGGGGCCTGGACGAGGGCCTAACTACTAGTCTCCCCCCACCCCCTCCGCCGCGCAAAATTAAGACAATGTGACAGGCACCGCGGTTCCGAGGGGACTCCCGGCCCTACGACTACCGCAGGACTTGGTGGCACTCGCCTGCGTAGAACGTGACGTCTAGGATAGGCGAGCCTGCGACGCTGGTGGGACACATTGGCCCTACAGGGATCCTAGCTAGGTCCTCTGCCAGGTCATCCTCACTTGCTTCACCCCCCGAGCCTTAATCGCTGGCGAGTGCCATTAAGTCTTGCGATATATATTGATTTGGTTGTGTTATTATTTTAGGAGGTGCCCGATATCTGAGGTAATTTGCGCCATTACGGACACGCGGTTAGGCTGGCAGGGGTAGGAATATTTGGTGAATGGAGGAGGGGTGGAGAAAAACCCGGCGTCGACATTACCCTTCTCTAAGCGAAAGGTGCCAAGGATACCAGGGTTTAATGTCCTATCCAACAGACGAATTACTTCACTTACAGCACCCTTCCACCTGGCATACAGAGAATGGGGTTCCACTGAAAAATATACATTGCCCCATCATCTGCCCCATCGTGCGGAGGGGGGTTGTGAACAAAACGTTTTGAATCCAAATCGAATTATAAAATTATTAAGAGTTAAAAAACACGACAGCAAAAAATAGCTCTAAAAAGATAAAAGCAATATTGGGTTGAATAAATATTCTTTAATATCTGTTAATAATATTTTATTACGAATAGGTGTTGGTGATAATCTGCAAGCACATCTGTCACCTGGTATGCCTTTTATCAATTGGGAAATTTTGACCTTCGATCAAGATTTTCAATGCAGTAGGGGGCTGTTTAGACAGCGTAATATAACAAATATATACAGATATACAGACAGCTTCGACTGCATTAAAAATTTTAATGTTTGTTCCACCGTAGCAACTTAAAGACTGTACCGATTTTGAAGTACAAACACTTATTTGAACCGCTACATTACTGGGAGTATCTTAGGCTACATAATACCGGAAGTTTACTTCCGGTTTAACCGGAAGTGTTACATTTGCACGTAAATATTACCGTGGCAACCGAACGTATTCATATATTTCGATGTGTGACCATTCCGTGAACTTTATAATGTGATTGTGAGTGTCTTAGACTATATGTTATCGGAAATTTACTTCTGGTTTCGACCGGAAGTGTTACATTTGCATCAGTACGACCCTTCGGTGGACTTAATAATACGATCGCGTGCTTAATAGATTAATTATAGATACAATATAAGAATAAAATAGACAATATTTTCTTTTCTCATTTCTCCGATTCATCTAAATAGCTCTATTATCGTATTAGATTACCTTTTATATTAATAATAATAATTCACTAAAATGAACAAAATAAAAAATAATTATAATAATAAAATTATTAAAAATTAAAAAACACGACTATTGTCTATTTTATTCTTATATTGTATCTATAATTAATCTATTAAACACGCGATCGTATTATTAAGTCCACCGAAGGGTCGTACTGATGCAAATGTAACACCTCCGGTCGAAACCGGAAGTAAATTTCCGATAACATATAGTCTAAGACACTCACAATCACATTATGAAGTTCACGGAATGGTCACACATCGAAATATATGGATACGTTCGGTTGCCACGGTAATATTTACGTGCAAATGTAACACTTCCGGAAAAACCGGAAGTAAACTTCCGATATTATGTAGCCTATGATACTACCAGTAACGTGTTGGTTCAAATAAGTGTGTGTGCATCAAAATCGGTACAGCCATTAAGTTGCTACGGTGGAACAAACAAACATGCATACATAGCCAGCCGCTGAAAACATAACACTCCGTTTTTTTGGGCAGTCGTGTAAAAAGCAACCCATTCGCAAACCGATAGGATTTCGAAAATTAAGATGGGAGCGATTCAAAATGATCGGTATAAAGGAACATAATAACAGAGTTCGGACAATCTGATCGACTCTGACGCAGTCACCGAGTTGTGACCCAGAAAAGAACGTTATGATAGTTGCATAATAACCCTCAAGAGATGCAATTCACATTATGAGCAGCTCTGAATGAGATGATAGCATTTTCCCCAAACCCAACACCTTTAGTCTACGTCGTTGTGACCCGCAGAACGGATGGCTTCCCGACGTTTTTTTTTCAAGGCCGCGACGTCAAAATAGATTAAATGGCATGGGGCTGCTCACCCCATTCTCGAATTCCATTCACAAACTCAACTCGGTGGTCCTGAAGATAACTTTCGACGAAAAATATTTCTTCCACGACCTTAGCGACCATTTTAAAGGGAGCAAGAAAGTGCGAATATAAAGAGCGGGAGCCTGGATACCCTTTCCCCCGATACCGTTCATTTAAAATATGCTGCCAGTATGTGGGTTCCTGATGAGGAGCATCCCTCGCATGAGCTGGTGGCAGATGCACAGGATAGGATTTTTGGACTGGGATTTTTACTTCCTAAAAACTGGTCCTTGGGGGGGAATGGGTAATATGTATGTGCCTTTGTTTAATTCTGACGACCCCACGAGCAATACGCCTACCATTCTAAATCTACGACAAACAATATTTTTAGAATTAGTGACGTTTTCACTTCAACTCCTCACCTTCCCCTCCGTCCCTTCTCACTACCCCTTCCACTACACTATAGAACCTATTCGACGTTGCGTTTCACGCATTCATTGGCCACGACACTATGGAATTAGAAAGTAAACAGCGAAGATTAGCAAGACATGTTGAAGATATAACGATGTTCAATAATTTGTATTTTTATCACAAGCCTTCTACAATTCGTATAAATCCCCAAGAGAAATGCATCTATCTCGACCGGGAATCGAGCCACGGCTAGACTCACAACGCTACGCCGCCATCCTCATTCATTATGCAATTTGGAAATGATTTAAGGAATCTCGATGCTCTGCCTTGCGGTCCATTAAGGATGGAGATAAGAGCTTCATAGAAGCACTTATCTCCATCCTTATCTCATTTGCCCATGATGCTAAATCCTATACTAACTCTAATAGCAGGATAGGCTGCGTATTTAGTTGTTAGCCCCTTCCGCTGATTATGGCAATGGAATTAGCACAAATTGTCCCGAGAAAAAAAACCACCTGGACCTGAAACTGGGCCACGGACATTCGGCTCAATGCTCAGACCATTACGCTACACCGGTGTATTTCTTCACCTTAATTTACCCGAAAAATCCGACAACTCCATTACTGAAATATTTTACGAACCTCCGACGCACTCTGCTCAATTACGTCTTGAGCAAGAAAATTGGGGAAATAAGACCTGAGAATAGACAGATGTAAGATGTCACTTTTTCCTGGAACAATTAGAGATCGTAACAGGGACCAAAAAGTCTGGAAAATTGCTTTTTCGGCTGCTTTAAAAATTAAATGAATTGCACCATTGTACTTTTTCCTCTCGATGCTAACCAGTATTAGCAGCACGTCTGCTTCTCTTTCGTCATAATCGTAAGTCATTCATTCATGAGATTGGTTGGCTTTAGCCCTCCAAACTTTCCTGTCCCCTGCTACTTCCTTCATGCGCTCATGACACTTATTTCAAGCCCAATTTTATCAGTCTTTTGTCTTCTGTCTTTCTCGCATGACTTTCCATTACCTCACGCTACTTTCACTTTACTTCAGAAATTCTTACATACAGCTCTCGCGAAAGCTTATGGCGTTTGGATGCGCGGCGTTTGTGTTGTCCACGTCATACAAATTCCATTTTTTGAAATGCAATCATACATGGCACAAATGCCATGTTTTCGCTTTCCCCTACGTCCCATTTCCCTACCCCTTCCAACAAACCTTACCCCTCCCCGACGTCTTCTTCTGCACATCTGAACGCCATAAGCTTTCGCGAGAGCTGTATCTACCTATGCATGTTTACATATCGAGCTCCGCCCTCTTCAATGAAAAGCTAAAGCACTTGGACATTTCTAGGACGACATTCTCATCCTGCGGGTTAACTTTAGTGAGATATCCTGAACACCGTAGTGGAAGAAACTATGAAGGTGGAGAATCACCGAGGAAGACCAAGGATGGAATGCGTGAAGCAAATTATGATGGACGTCGAAATAAATAATTATGAATTAATAAAGCTTTTAATTGGAAAAGGAATGCAGCGGAGAGTTGCATCAAACCAATCTTCAGGTTGATGACTGCAGACGATGATAGAAATTATCAGCGAATTTCAATGTGACGTAAACGTGAGTGATTGGTGAATAAAAGAGAAGAAGTTTTCAGGAAGTAACGGCACCCGGAGTCGGGATTTATAGCCTAACAGTCATAAAGCCTTCCACATCGGATTCCTTTTTACTTACGAAAGCTGACAGACGAAAATGGAGGTATGGTGTTGTTTTTAGAGCTATGCATGTTCGAGGGAAGGAAGGAAGCAAAGTTTCCGTGTAATGCAGATTAGGTTACCAGGAATGTAAAGAGAACCTGAGGGCTTGATTCAGTTACGGTTACCGTCCGTCGGCCGTGATGATATGCTCTCTAGGCACCTTCAGAGCGAATTATGTCTCACTAATGCCACAGAATTATTCAAATTTTAGGGCAAATAACGAACGGTCGATAACTTAAAGGGAATGGGTTTGGTGCGGAGGCTAAACTACTGGGAGCGCCAACACGAGGACCCGGATTCGAATTCCAGCAGTGGCGAAATCTCTTCACTAGAATCCCTATCCCTATTAGGGAAAATAATGTGAAGAGCACGTCAATTGTATTCGTCGGATGAGACATCAATCCGCATACCTAAGGGCGTTTTTCGCTAATGCTAGGCTAATAGTTAAAGAGTAAGTTACGCAGTATTTCTCTCCACCCTTCTCCCATTCATTCCCCAAGTAATCCTTCACTCACCCACCCACCGTTCCTCAAAAATGCAAATGACCTCAGTTGTTTGTCAGCTCTCCAATTTACTCACGAATGGCACAGAACATCCATAGACTGTCCATAAAGTCTATTAACCAGTTGGTAAAATACAAAAGTAATGTAAAAGCAATAAGTGCTTGAATACCCTGGATAGTGTTAACTGAAGTCATCTCATCTTTCAGGAAGGATTGTCGCGAAGAGATAGTCCTGGATGAAAAAGCAATTAAACCACTACGCAGGCAAACGAATGACACGAACAGTATCAATCTGCAATCCGAGCAATTATAAAACCTCTGGCACAAATGAACAAGGATTTACATTACTTTCCAACTTAAATTCAATGCAGATTTACTCCAAACATTCGTGGACTTGACCGTAACATTTGAATAGGCTTTTTCCTGGCCGCAGCTGAAATATTCAGAGTCCGACAAGAGCAACCGGCTTTTCTCCCAACCTTTTTCTACGACTGCATCTATTCCAACACAGCGGCTCTAGTTTCCGGCGGGTTTATTTATCACTCTACAGCATATGCGTATTATTCTATGTCTGAAATGAAGAGTGAATTCCACTGTAGTGAGTGTCTAGAACTGTATATTTCCAAGTCTAAGAAATAATGTTTTAACTAACGAGGAATAAAATGGCAGGTGGAGACCTATGTGTCAGAACTAAAACAGGTATTAAAGTAAATTTGTAATAGCTAATTTTAAATCTGTGTGTAATTGCAACGGCGAAAGGGTAGTTTTACTAAATCCTCAACGAAAATATAGGAAAATCAACGCAGCTTCGGAGGTTTTTCCTCATTCTAAGTGCTATAAAAAGTATAAAACCTAATGACTGTAGAAACCGACACTATTTCACGGATGATATGACACCTGCTTCATGGTGGATGCCTTCAATTTTGGATTTTTTCTTGCGCTAAAGGTAAAAACGTTAGTGTAGATTAAAAATAAATAATCCACATTTACCGTAAAATTGAGTTTTGCAGCTAATTAAATCATTTAGATGAAGTATTCCCCCAATTTTTGCTTTCATGTCAACCATTCCCTCAATTTAGTTTCCAGAAAGTTCTATTTTTCTCAACTATTTACGAAAAAGATAATGCTCTTAATATGAGGTAATTCGTTTCTTACTTTCTCTTGTTGGTAATTTGGCCATGAGAATTTGGAAAATTGAAATTGCATTCCAAACCCAACGACATATATCTCTCAAGTTGTTTGTGCATAGTGATGTAATGCCAAAGGAATAAAAATTAGAGCTCACGTCTAAACACCACTTATTATGCCGCACTGCATTCGCGACTTATTCCTTTTATTAACGGAACTTAGCGGAGTGTTTTTGCGAATGCATGCCCCGATATCGAATGGGAGAAATCTTTTGTGAGACTCCTTCCTGTGGTTCGCAAACGAAGCATTACCAAATCTTTGTCTCCGGACTACCTGAGCCTCAACGCCTGCAGGTGGCAGCAGTAATCGGCTAAGTATCTTGGACGCTAGCATGGAGCCATATGTAATGGCTGGGACAAAATCGAAGCTAACAAGAGACTGTGATTGTATCTCTGACCCAAACGTGAAACTGTGACTTCTTCTTCAAAAGCAACTAATTAGAAGCCGGCGTTAGCCAAAGTCGATCAAACGCAGCAGTCAAAAGATGAAGATTGACTGTCGAGATCTAGGGATATATTTCTACGATAACGATTAGGCGTCAAAATCTAAAGCCATATTTAAACCCCTCTGTTTGCTTGCATAAGGCTTAAGAAATATCTGTACTCCAACATTGATGCACCAGATTAAACCAAACATAACGAATATATCGAAGCGAGAACTCTCAACAGAACGTTTAAACCACGTAAAAGATTAAATAGGTCCATTTCTTAAGATTACTGACTGCTCATATATGCCTCTGAGTTCACACGATGATTGGGTCCCATACGATAACTTTACACTTTCGTTAAGTTTATCCAATACGTCAGAAGTCCTGCGATAATTTCGATCAGGACTCAATATCAAGTCACGAAATGAAGTAACGCAGTCAAATAGACACCACAGGCTATTAGAAGAATTGTTATGGGAGTCGCTATCACACCGAAGGTTAGAGTAGGCTTAATCTCTTTGATACATTTGAGACGATTTACTACTCTGAAGACGTTAAGAGCATACTATTAACTCCGTACTTCTATGGTAGGTAAGATCACACGCTAAAAATTAGAGATATAGATGACAAGGCCGGCAAGTTTAAAATGTATTATATGCGGGCACGATAAGGAGCCACGATACCTGTGATCGAAGCCGCCATTAATATGAATAGTAACTATAGGTAGCGCCGCTTTTAATACTGCTTAATTTATTTTTATCAATCCTGCATGGGATGCTAATTATAAACATGCATTATGTGTCTATATTTTTATAATAATGTTTACACGTTTTGCATGACTGAACTTCAATAAATTGTCCCGTGATTCTTGAGTCCATTTTCCACCCCGCATGAGTAGAATGATGGAGGATATATTGAACGAGAATCTCCATCCACGTGAGTTAATGAACTTGATAGTATATTTACGGTTATTGGCGGTTAAAGAGTGCCTGATGTGGAGTCACCCCCTGCCACGCAACCCTTGAGGTGGCATGCAGGGTACCACGTAGATGTATACCAAAGTAGCCTGTATTAGGGTACGGACAGAAACATTTACCAAATACTGAGGCTAAAATGTTATTTGACACATTTGCTGAAGTTGCGCTTTACAGGATACGCGAACTAATATTTAACGAACAGGAAATACTATTGCGCTCTTCGTCCACAATCCTAATTCATTAATGCCGGATTGCCTGCAGTGCATTCATTGACCGTGATTTCCTTTCCCGTCATTGAAGCTCGGGGTTCTAGAAAAATAATGTTAGCACCGTCGGTTAGCCCACCCAACCTCCCCCACTCCTCCTCCTCAACCACTTCCCGCGTAATTAATGCAAATCAGACGCGAAATTCTTGACGGCGCAAATCAAAAGAGCACTCAAGCGCCACATGTATCAATAACCCGTGCAAAAGGAGCCTTTCCGCAAGGGTAGTGGTTGTGCAATCTAAAAACAATGCGTGTTTTATCCATCATCCTAAGCATGTCAGACGGGCTCCTGAGGAAACAGGCCTGTTCAAGGAAGAAAAAAATGTTCTTCACAGCTCTGCTCATGAAATTGCCTCTTGAGTGCGACGCCGGGCATAATGAAAACTCCGCTTGGCTCGTCCCAGAGCGAGTTCTCGGAGAGTTAAGCCGCAATCCACTCTTTTGTAAACCCAGCGCGTCACCCATTGTCACGCAAATTTGTTTGCTCCAGGTGCCGGGGCAGATGAGCCTGGCAAATAGCGGGCACAGGGTCGGCGCGGGGCCTCTGACCCTTGCATATATGCGCAGGGCCTTGCAGGATCGGTGTGATCACACTGGCGCCCGATCTATAATGGACGCGGAGTGATCAAAAGATTGAGGCAGGGCTTCGAATCCTTGAGGCCACTCTCAACACTACACGCCCGCTCACGATCAACCCGGGGGTGGCACTCGAATGCCCACCGATGCACGTGGGGCATCCGAGTCCACCCAAAACAAAACTGAGGAGGTAAAAGCCGATGATTTTGAGAAAAAAAGTAACGCCAAATTTACGTTAGTGCGGACTTGCGAGTTTCCAGAGCCTTTCCAGCAATTTCAGCAAAGGCAACATCAAACCCGAGTTAAGTTGCGGATAAGGATAGCAAAGAATGTGGTCGAATTTGAGTTAGCGTGGAATTATCCTAAGGGCGCATGTGTCCTACTCGTTTTTTCTAGCACTTGTAGTCAGCCATTTTTACAATTTTCGTGCGAATCAAGGGAGCAAATCATATAAAGAACGGAAAGCAGAATATTGTGTCACCAATAACCAAAAAAATTAACCCATTTCCATGAAAATACAGAAAGTTAATGTTTCTTGAACTCTCTCGAGCCGTTGCGTTAATTTCACCATTGTTACTCAATTTAACTGTTCATTAAATTTGTCTGTAAACTGGTCTTTACGCCTAATCCGAGGAGCAAAAGAGTAAAAGTCTCTCCCAATGCATGTGAGATCACATTCCGTCTCAAACTGTTTATACCTTCAAATAGCCTTCCCCCAGTGAGTGAAGGCCATCGGATAATAAACGCTCTCTTTCTGTCCGTAAATTGATTTATAAAGCCTTAGTACACTCCAATTTGGACTATGAGCTTATATGTTTAGCTTATTACACTGCTATCAAGTCAGCCATTTTTGTGCATAAAAGAGTAAATTAGACTTATATCACTTTAAAGTCACTAAGAACACTCCGTCCATCTATTTATTGGGCTAAACATACTCCCTCTGAGATGCGTGTACTACTGCTTCAAGGTGTCAAAAATATTTTACATATGTAGTGGCTAGGCTCCAAAAAGTATTTGGCAGCAATATGGCGTTTAATCCTCGCAGAGATTTTGGGTCCCTATGCCTTAACAGAATTTGACACTGTAATAAAGGTTTTTTATATGGGTCCTACGTAGTACAATAAACTGCCAAAAACTATAAAAAAATTACTAGTCTCAGTATATATTTAGGGTTGATTCATCAATGGATATTGGCCACTGAAAACACTGAAATGTTATTTTAAAGCGTATGTACGTCTGACCTTCTCATTTCTTCTCAATCATATTTTTTTTCTATTAGCCACTAAATTACTCATTTTTACGCACTTTATTTATTTTATCTAATAATCTATGCTAATTTTGGTGCAATTTGTTCATTCAACAGCAAAATATTTAATTGAACTTAGCCTAAACACAGGCCATTTACATAGGCTATCCAAACTTCCCCGTAATGTAAATGGAAAATGTAAATTCTTGATGCATGGAAGAATAAATATTATGTAAAATATATTATTATACGTTTCTGCAAAATTGGTTTCGTTGACAGTATCGTTGCCGCGGGTAAAAGTAGATAATATATAGCTATTTCGTACCTCTATTCCATATCTCGCTTACTAGGGGTTCTTTCTCTCGAGTGAAAATAATTTCTGCAAATCACGCACCTATGCAGAAAGTCAAAACGTTATAGAGATTCAGAATCTGTGATTCATGCAAAATAGGCAATGGAGATTTTTTTAGAATTTCTATATTTTTAAGGGTTGAAGAATGAAAAAGTGGTCAACGATTGTTTTTATATGATCTGAACTGGACTTCTTACGATCTACAGTTAAGAAAAAAAAACTAAAGGAAAAAAATTAACATGAAGTATATTCAATTAAAATGCGAGTTTTTCAGGCATTTTATGCCATGAAACAGGAATGATACATGTGCAACACGAATTGCATGAAATGGTACTGAATCATTTGGAAAAATGAGTTTTAAGATAAAATATTTGTATCGTAAAATATCACGGGCTGTCACATTCGACCAAGCATTTTTGAATCATTGCCATGACGCAGTTGATTCACACGCGACGTTACAGACCAATTCTTATTTTCTTGCGAAGCAAACTCCGACATGCCGGCATCGTGTTTCGGATCTAAATATCATTGTCTCGCGTTGTCCGGAGCGGATGATCGAACTTAATATCAGTAAATGCACTGTGGCAAATATCTAATAAAAGAAATCACATCTACCCCTCATTTATAAAGAGGATGGAAATATATTAATGTAACTGATAATGGCATTGAATTGCTGAAACCATGGTCGGTATTAAACTTTAAAGTGGATAATACTAACGAAAGGAAGTTGTTTTCTCGAACAAGTTGGGCCACATCTCGAGAACGCAGCGGGTATTTGGGGTCTTTCACAGAAATATTTGATACGCACAATATTTAAAATACAAAATAAAGCTGCGTGCTTCGTTGAATACTGCAACGAGAGGACAAATATTTCAGATTTTGGCTGATGGAAACCTAGTTTGGAAGCCACTAGCACTCGAATGCTTGACAAACTAAGATAACTTGAAAATTCCAGATCATGAGAGTTTCAGGGTAACACGGAGAAGATTGTTTCAACCCCGCAACGCAACTCTATAACTGACAGAAGTGACAAAATAAGAGATATACTTTGCCAAAATGATATGTAAAAAAAATTCTTCATCCGCGCAACGTAATGTGTGCAGCAAATACGCGTGGAACCATTGCATAACCCCGTCAATGCATATTTCACTCTTCGTCTTTTACATTTTCCAATTAACCTTCCCTATCCGTGGCTGGTGCCCTAACGCCCCTGCCCCAGCGGCGGCTGGCAGGATGTAGATGTAAGTTCATCACTTCAGGATTATAATATTTTCAATTTATTCATAACTGCGGAACTAGATAGTCCAAGTTGCGAATGCTGAAAATAAAATCGTAATTTTGAACATCCATATTTCATCTCTAAGATCAAAGAAATAATACAGAGTTATCAAATGGCAATCCCTCTTAGAGCAGAGAAAATTCCAAATAACGATTCAGTATAGTTCATAAAAACTAGTACTAACTAGCCGATCATTTTCAGATTTTTAATAAGAGTTGATGAGGATATAGTCGCTCCAATCGGTAATTTAAAGGAGCGAAATGCGCTGCTTCGTCCAATATTTTTAATGTCCGGCAAACGCGGTCATATTTGGGGAAAATCGTCCTGGTGATAGATCACCAATAGTGTTCGAGTTCCCTTGTCGGTGGATCATAGGCATTGAATGAACAAACCCCAGAGGAATAATTCTCTTTTACCACACTATGCAATGGTGCAAATTTACAGCCACTGCCAATAACTCTCTTCAAAAGAAATGGTGTGCCGTGAATCCCAGTACATACGACATGTTTTTGAAATGCTATAACAAGAATGAAAAACCAAATACATCTCGGTCTTTCTTCGGATATGTTTTGTTTATAATAAGTTTCATAATGCACATTGCATTTTCAGGGACCAATCGTCATCTGCAAGATGATATCGATTGCACCAGATAAACATATCCGTGGAACTACCCAAGTTGTATCTACCTACTTAGTCTTTCATTCCGTTGAAAGTGCAAAACGTTAAGAAATAAGTCGGACAGATAAATAGTAAGCCGCGGAAGATAAGCAACGGTTGCCCGAATGCTAAATTGATTTAAAAACATATTTTTTCCCGCAACCTTGATATTTCATAAAAATGGTAACAACAGCAGTTTTTTTCAGTTACTGGTCAAACTGGCATTATTTTAGGGTCTCTATCGTTAAATGTCGCTTCATAAAACATTAACTTTAATTTAGAAATGAAGTTATCCGGACAGCTGGTTTGCACAGAACAACAATGCACGTCTCTTGGAGATTTCAGCGCATTGATACGATCAACTTGGCGATGCAACGGAGGAGGATACAAGGCCCAGAGACTAAGTAGCGCACTTGAAGACAATTCACCGGCAGATCAAAAGCTTTCAATCAGTGCTGCCCTCTGGTGAACCCTTAGCCCCTGCTCTCTACTTGACTCGAGAAATGAATGGCTAATAAAAATGTATGCGTCGAGATACGCGCTTCGCCAGCGCGTTGCGGGCAATGTTGACCCACTTTCCAACGAGTAAAAAAAACCTAACGTGGCATTCATCTAAATGAATTAGACTGGAATTTGCTGAATGGCGTGCACCCTCGTCACTCCACCAGCAAGGTCAAAGGCCAATGGCCACGCCACCTCCGAAGGCAAGGGGAAGCAGACACGGAGGGGATCGGGGTGGCTTGAATACTGGCTTCCCACCCTGAGGACGCGGGCTCGTATATCCGGGTTTAGCGGAGATTTTTCATTGAAATCTCGCGGCCCTTACTAGAGTGTCTTGTGGAGGGCTCTTTAATTGCAACATTCCGTCCGTCGGATGGGACGTTCAACTGTGATCCTTTGGCGCCTTTCCTTAAGAACAGGCTGAAACTGACGCCGAGTTTCCCTCCACCGTTCCTCCATTTCCCAAGGATTACTTCCTTGGCATTCTACACTCCAATTCTGAGTGGCTAATATGACTTCAGTCGTCGGCCGCATCCCAAATTAACCGACCTACAACGACTTCTTTACTTCAACTCCAGGAGATGCCTGCGTGGTGGCCCTCTTCCTCCGAATTATAATGACTGCATTCTCCACCTTCCATTCGCACTCTGACATCTACTTTTCGCCGGCTAACATGAAATGCCACAAAAACGAAATCTAAAATTATGCGAAGAGAAGGATTAGCTACTTATTCGGTTAAGTGACCTGCAACTGAGATCATTTGGGTCATTGGGATAGTTGAGTCGGTAGGTCCGGGGAGGATAAAATGGGGAATGGAGGAGGAGTGGAGAGAAACCCGGCGTCAGCTTCAGCCTGCTCTTAACCAAATGTGCCAAGGGAACCACAATTCAACGTCCCATCTGGTGGACGGAGGACTTTCCTCGAAGAGCTCTCCACATACCATCCGAGCAAGGGTCGGAATTCCACTGCAAAGCAGCTCCTCATGACTGGGATTCAAACCCTGGCCCTCAGGAGAAAAAGCTAGCCAAGGACTACGGCTAAGATGAGCGCAGACTGGAAGCCTTCGAGATGTGAAGGAGGATTAAAAGACTTATGCCAGAAGGGAAGGAGAACTAACGAGGAAATTTTGGACGCTGTTTGAGGGGAAAGGGAGGTGTTAGGATAAATTAGAAGGAGAGGCAACAAAAGTGGCTTGACGTCATGATGAAGAGAGTTACCGAGGGTGCGAATGTTGGGTAAGCGTGGGAGAGGAGAGACTAGGAGAAAAGAACTCTGAAACAGTGAGACGGGACGCAAGAGATACGAAGAATTTAGAAGGGATGTGACGCTGGAAAACGTATAGCTTCACGAAGGATCCTTAAAACAAAACTCTCCGCGGTCGGGGATACTGTTAAAGACTGTCCATGGATCTGCCATTAATATTGAGGAAAAAGTGACATTGTGAGCGTCTACACGAAACCACTTAACGTTTTGAAACCAGCGCCTTCGAATATCACCACGCCTGGGTGCGCCCGTTCGATTTCGACAACAATAAGCAGGTTGGTCGGGTTGGGGCGTGACGGTAGCGCAGTGGCCGGTATGTTTGGTGGAATCTCGGTCCCTGCTTGGGTGCTATGTGGATGGCACTTCAAGCGTGGTACTCCGGCATTCGGATGAGATATTAAACTGTGGACCCCTTGGCACATTCCGCTAATCGTGTAGGCTAATGCCGACGACGGATTTCTCTCCATCTTTCCTACATTCCCAAAATTATCCTACCCTATCGCACCTATCCTTAACGGCGCAAATTACATTCATGACTAGCTTCAACGTACGTTTATCTGATGTATTAACGTGACTGGTTCCATAAAAGTTTTTAAGATTAAAAAATGACTCAAAGCATCGAAACTAGATGTAAAATTAAATCTCACTTGCAGTGGGTAACATCTATTTCTTTCTCCATAATTTTTCAACGCAGCATTTCCATCCCAATTTCCTGTCTAGTAGAATTTTCCAAAAAGGGTCTGCTCTCCTCCATTCATATGATAGACGAAGATCATGAGCGTTTTGACGGGTATGAACAGCACCTCTTACAGCTAGGTTTAACAGCTGAGTAGGTACAACCCTAAACATTCGAACTTAACGATGGGGCAGTGAGTGAGCTCGGCTGGAAAACAGTTCGACCCCAAGCATTAGGATTAAAAGGCTGAAGTCCTGGAAAAGTTTAATCAGCAACTTCACTCAGCATCTTAGCATTGCGGATACATGACATTTTCATGCCTTCGATCGGAAAGAGATTGGGGAGGGATTGACCCTTCTCCCAATAAGAGCGATATTCAATGCCGCTTGGCCTTCGTAGCGATTTTGCGTTTGGAAGGAGGTAATACTGCTCTCATATCAACATTTGACCCAGTCACTTCGTGCCAGTGATTTGATTAGCAATCTCATACATGAATCCGTATCCAATGTACCTTCGATGTAATGACATGCCCGTGCCTTATACTGAATCAATTAAAACGTCACAGCTAACTATGTCATAATAAGGGCTTTTTGCTGGGAAAAGGTTGCGTAAATATTTCGTGAACTTTTATGACTCGTTTTTCCAAAATAACTATCAATAAATGCCTTTGCAGCTTCAGGTGGTCGTTATATTTCAATAAATGCTCTCACCACTGAGTTAGATATGACCACGTAAAATCAGCATTTAGCTGCTGAAATAGAAATTTCCACATTTTTCACTATAGATCGTTCGAAGTTTTGGACGTTTCTTGTCGACATTTTTTCTGCTATTTATTCGAAATAGCACCTCGACCACACAAGTACCGTGTAACTTAAAATGGCTCGGCTCACACACCGGCAATACAACTATGTGATAACATCTCACGGCGAAAAGTGGCAATTAAAAGCTAGGCAATATCATAAATAAAAGTAATCGTCGACGGGCTTACTTTGTGGAACTTTTCCATGTCTGGAAATAAATAAACTTAGTAGTTTTTCACACGTTTTATTCTTTCCCCAGGTTAAATTTCGTCATTTTCAAGAGGTTCATCAAGAGGTTCGCGTCGTGGTTTATTAACCTCTTGAAAATGACGAGTATTCGTTGAAACCGGTTGGGGAAAAATAAAAACGTGTGGAAAACTACAAAGATCATTTTTTTTCAAAAATAGGCAATATCATTCCGTGGAAATAATTAACGTTATTTGTCTTCTCTGCATCCCTCGTACTTTCCCATTGGTGATATCTTTTCACATAATATTTTTGGTTTGAGAATTATTTCACCTACTTCATTCGTTCGTCGACGTTGAGCATGCCATATCCCTGCGGCGCTTGTATCTCTCAATCGACAATAAAAGCATTAGGTCCACAGGCAAAAGAAAAAGATCCCTTCAGTCAGCTCCGAAATCTTCACGTTAAAATAAACATATGAACTGAATCGAAATGTACCTAATATTTCGAACATTGCATACTATTCTGGAACTGCATCGTCTAAAAATTCACTTACCACTGCTGTCACGTATACTAAACTCATAGGGCTGCAACATGGACAACGACTGCTTTTAAACACGCACTTTACGTGTTTGACCAGAGAGGGTGGGGGGAGTCGTGAGGGTCCAGTCTTGAAAGGTGTTGTTGTTTAGTAAAGGTGGTGTTGTGTGTCACTAGGGATGGATTGAGTTGGTGTGGTGTCTAGAATCATGGCTTCTCATCCAGAGGGCTAGGGTTCGAATCCGGGAACTGGATAGTTTTTAGTGAGATTCTAAACCCTACTAATACGTCATGTGGAGAGCACTTTAAGAGCAGTAATTCGTCTGTTGGATAGGACATTAAACTCTGGTACCCTTGGCATCTTTCGTTTAAAGCAGACTGACACCGACACTGGGTTTCTCTCCACCCAACCTCTATTGCCAAAATATTCTACAGTATCTCACTCACCCATATATCCATAATGGTGCCAATGGCCTCAGCTGTCAGTCGCCTCCCCAAAAAACCAACCAGGGTAACAATTAGCATACTTGAACCGCTAATTCAAAGCCCGCAAGGAGTTTAATTCGGGTTTACAGCACAAAAACCATAGTTATCCATGCACAAGATTTTTTGCAGTCTTGGGAACCACATCAACCCCTGAAACGCCTGAAATCAAATCATCGGTACTTAAGAACTAATAAATATATCATATAAAATGTCGATGGGCTTTACGCGATCATTTCGATACGCACATGACTGCCATTAAGTGGATCGAGGAGCTGAGGAAAAGTGAACACAAGTATTTCAAATTCTTTTTACACGATCGATGATCGCATGAGGATCTGTATCATTAGGCAGATATCTTTCGTCACGTGTTAACTAAATGACAAAAATATTTTAATTCTCCAAAGGGCATTTTACGCAAGACTTTACGTTAGTCACTTGAGGGTACCTTAAGGTAACTACTATGTACTCGCTATATATAGCAGCAGAAAAGTCACAAGTAAAAAGCTACCGAATTAATCAGAAAGCACTTATGAAAAACGATAGGTTTTTGCATTTTGACAGATAATAAAGTGTAAGAACCAAATATTTTTCTAATCGAGAAGAAATCCACCAAAGGATCAGCAGAATGAGACAGTTAAGGATCAAACTTCAAGAAACATTCTTGGTCAAATGTATATACCACTGCCGTTAGCAAAATTTGTTTAAAGAGGAGTTTACTTAAATCTAATCAATCATTCTTAATAAGCTTAAAATCTCAGAAAACCTAATGATTTAGAAAAAAATTATTCCATAAAATTAGAATTTTCGCCAATGAATTCCCAATTAATTATAAGAACAAAACTGCTTATTTTCCACATTAACAATGGGAACATTAAAACCTAAGCGGAGGTAGAATATTGCCCAAGGGCAGCGTCTCTTTCTTATTTTTTTCTTTCGACAGTTTAATAACATTATTATCCGGAGGTCATCATGAAAAAGTCATGTAAAAGTCAGGTTCAAATTGGAATCAGCAAGGGAAAACTACACATTCAAAATATTAGCGGTATCGCGGTAGCATTATTGAAACATACGACAGTGAAATATTGCTTGCAATGAAAAGAGGGAATACTTAGGTGTGGTAAATACTCCATATCCAGAGTCAAGGCCGCGAGCACTTCGAATTCATCACAGAGTTCTTTGAAGATTCGGGCGATATACAGAGTAAAGTGCTGAAAAAAAAACTTCTCTCGCCAAGTTTCCACCAAGTCTGTGCTGGAACTACTCCTGCGAAGATTGTGACAAGGCCACAATCTTTTACAGAAGCTCAATGTCAATTATTTCAAGAAATGAATACTATCCAGAATAAAATAATGATGACGCTTTACCGAAGGCACATCGATGATGATTTAATTCGAAAATTTTACTCCTAGAAATTTATCTGCACAAGGTTTTTCACTCCTAATTTCCCGTGTTAGATCATCGATGCCGTTATCCATCCAACCATTCGCGTAAAATTCAATGGTTACTTAGTCTGCATTTTTTTGCTTTCCTGAATTTTTCACGGAACTTAATTTTCTTTTTTAACATATGGATGGTGGAAAATCAATTCGGCTCGTAGCGGTCTTACAAGAAAAAATAGCGCTTTCTTGAACGTTATTAGATGGGAAAATACATGGCTTGAAGGAATTATATGCTTATTTTCAATCAGAAGTAGCACGACGTAGACCCAAAAACATGCAGAATAATGCTTCAATCGCAATAACACAAAAAAGGTTGGTACCATAACATCTCCTGCCACATGACCTTATGGCGGCACGCGGGCTTGTTTGGTTGGCATTTAGGGGAGGTGACCGTCAATTAAAGTCATTAGCACCATTCTGAATAGGCGGGTGGGTTGTTAAAAAAGGATTATGTGGGAAAGGGAAGAAGGGAAGAGAGAAACCCGGCGTCGGCATAGGCTTACTCTGAGCAAAAAGCACCAAGGAGTCCACAGTTTTACGTCCCGTTCAACGGGCGGAGTACTGCACTTCAAGTGCTCCCCACAAAGTATTACAAGTAGGGATCGGAATTTCACTGCATAAAACGTTGCCAATTCCGTGATTCGAACCCCGGCCCTCCGGAATGAGGAGCCCCCACACCATCCCGATCCCCGGCGGCTCGCGGAGGTATAAGTGGAAAAAACCGAGGAAGCCACGAAAGAAGGCTTCCGGATAGTATGCTCGATCAAAATCAGAGCACCGCCTTCGAATGGATTGGAAAAAACCACCTGCTGGCCGGCAAGTGATGGGAACCGTCAGCCCTCCTCTCTGCATCTAATGTATGTCTCGCAACGAGTCGGCAACTTGGTACGGAACTTTCTCGCGGGCGCTCGGACGCTGCCGGCTTTGCGGGCCCCGGCATGGGAAACAGAGAGCCGGGAACCAGATGTCCAACTCGTTCCTGCAGCAGGAGGGCCGCTCGACCGCCGGAGAGGAGTTCGGAGCGATTTCCGCGGCCGTCGGAAGCCACAAAACTCGTAGTGCGTCTGCAGGAGGAAAGTCGGGGGAGGGGATGTTCACCGATGAGTTTCCAGGGGGGGTGAGTGAGTCGCAGGGTTTTCCGATCGCACCCCGCCCCCTTGCCATGAAGGCGACCGCCGTCCCACATTGACTCGCCCAGGGGGGGTTTAGGGGGTTCCCAAGGGCCACCATTGGCTGCAATCAACGATTCTCCCCATGGCGGGGGTGTCTATAGGGGAGGTAATGAGTTCTCCAACCCCTGTGTCCTCTCATCGACTCGACCAGGGTGTCAGAAAGGGAATATGGCAGATTGGGAGTGATGGGTATTTTGCCACTCGCAACTCCATGATGTCCGACCAACAAATATACTTCTATACCAGTAACTTTTGTACCGATCGTTTCTAGGTCATAAATCGGAACTTCTTTTCGTAATCAATGACACCATTGCCTCAGCCATGGCATTTAACGCCAATACATTCCGGAGAAGGTCTGGAAAATTTCTTTCATGCGCATCTGAAAAAGCTTAACGCGTCACCTTTAAACCTTACAAATCTTCATTTCTCGTCTAGTGTTCAAATATCCACCCGACCACGGAATTCGTACATAAACTTTTCAACTCTGACGCTAGATACATAAAAGAGAGAGATAGATAGAAAGAGAGAGATAGATAGATAGAAAGAGAGATATAGAGCAATAAGAGGCGAAAAGACATTTAAGAGCAAGAGGGCGTAAAGACAAGTTTGTATCCTAGATAGAGTGAAACACTGCCTACGCCTAAGTCGAACGGATTTTCTGAACTGTGCACGTATGTACGTAACTTAGCACAGATTATTTTCCTTTTCTTCTGTCTGAATTTTCTTATTCCTATCCGTTAGCAACAGACTCGATTTTTCAGTTCGGAATAGAAACGTTAGATACAAAACAACACCCCACATCAGTGGCGGATTAAGAGGGTCACGGTGTGGGGGGGGGGGGTGGAACCGCCTCCCCGTCATCCCTGATACAATAGGAAAAATGGTGGTCATAAGGTATTCCACACCCCCTAGACCCCCGGAAAGTAGCAATCCGCCGCCCACCAAAACAACGACCTTAATCTGCCAGGGTGTCGTTCCCGGCAGTGGTGGGAGAAAGGCCACTGCGGTTGTCATCACACGAAACCCTTGCTCGGAAGTAGAGGCAAATGCAGCAGTAGAGGAAAAGAAGATACAGAAGAGGAACGCAACGATCAGAACAGTCACGTGGAATGTTAAGACTACGCTAAGGGCGGGCAAGTTAGAGAATATAAATCAAGAAACGGAGAATGTGGGTGCAGACGTCATGGTTCTGGGCGAAGTAAGATGGAAAGGTAGTGGGGATTATTGGAGCGATGGCTATAGAGTGATATATAGCGGAGGAAATGAAAGCCAGCGCGGGGTTGCATTCGTAATGAACAGTAAACTTGGTACAAAAGTAGCCCATTCAGAACAGGTGAGTGATAGCATAATTGTCGTTGAGATAATGGCAGATGCAACGAATTTAGCTACAATCCTGGTTTATATGCCTACCTAAAATCATAGGGAGGAAGAGGTAGATGGCGTGTACGATCCGCTATAGAATATTAAAATCTGTAGAGTTTTACCAGAGAACTAACCAAGTGATCACCAATACATGGTTCACGCATCATCCCCGAGGTAGTTACGCTTGGAAGAAGTCGGGATACAGGTTCCAGATAGATTATATTATGGGTCATCGCATATTCAGGAATAGCTTTAAAAAACTCGCATAGCTATCCAGGAGCTGATGCAGACTCAGATCACAATTTATTAGTCATGAAGTGTTTCGTAAAACCCAAAAAGATAAGGGATAGGAGGAAATGAAAGTGGGATACAGAGGCACTAAATGGGGAACTGGAGAATAATTACAGAGAGCAGGTTGATTAAATCACGGACGCGGATCACGGAGTAAGATCAGTTGAAGATGAATGGGGAAGTTTGAAAAAAAGAATATAGGAAGAGGCGAAAGCAACGGTAGACGTATCAAGTGTAACTAAAATTAGAAAACCGCGGATCAGGAAGGAGATGATTATGGAGATGCAAGAGAGAAGGAAATGGAAGAGCGTAAATTCAGAGATAGGGGAGAGAAAGTATCAATCATCAAAGATAGAGAAAGAGAGAGAAAAGGGAATTAAACAACAGGCTTAGAAGAGAAACAAAGAAAGCAAGAGAGGCATGGTGGAGGGAATAGAGGAGCTTTAGAAAATTTTCAGAAAGAGGAAAGAGCAAATGCATAGCATAGGAAAGTAAAGGAACTAACGGGTGGTAGTAAGAGCAGGGGAATTGCAACGATAACAGACAATACAGGTAAGTCGATCCTATAACCAAAAGAGATCCAGGCCAGGTGGAAGGAATATGTTGAAGAGCTTTATGGTTAGGAAATATGGTCCAGTGTGTTATATATAGAAAGAGAGGACGAAATCGAAAGAAATGGCATCGGACGAGGCATCCTTGATAGGGAAATCGAGAGAGCACTACGAGATATGAAAAGGAATAAGGCTGTAGGAATAGATAACATACCTGCAGAGTTTCTAAAGAGTATGGGGAAGAACGGAAGTGGAAAACTTTTTGCGCTTATTCTTAGGAGTTATAAGGATGGAGTGTGATCGGAGGACTTCGCGAAGACGATACTAATTACAATACTGAAGAAGAGAAGGGGCAAAAACGTTCGAAGACTATCGGACAATAATAATCCCACTCGGCCAAAGGAGTTCTGAGAATTATAAATAGAAGGCTAGAGAAGAAGGCTAACTACTACCTGGGAGACGACCAGTTTGGGTATAGGAGAGGTACGGGGACGCTGAATGCTATAGGAGTGATGAGGACGCTAGTAAAAAAGAAATCTAGAATATAGCCAGGATGTTTCTGCTTGCATTGTTGATTCCGAGAAGGCGTTTGATAGGATGAACTGGACGACATTAATGAAGAAATGAGGGGTCGCTTGGAGGGACAGACGTCACATTCGGAATCTGTATATGAAGCAGATGTCGCAGGTTAGGGTAGCCGCTGAAGAATCGGGATGGGCCGTGCTTGGACGGGGAGTGCGGCAGGGGTGCCCACTTTCGCCGCTGCATTTCAACGTTTGCTCAGAAGAAATGGCAAGGGTGGCATGGGGGGAGGTGGAGGTAGGAATAAAGGTAGAAGGGTATCTGATAAAGTCAGTAAGTTTTGCAGATGATCAAGCATTGTTATATCAGTCAGTCAAGGGGTTAAAGTCAACGATAAATACGTTAGAGGAGCAGTGCGAAAAGTAGGTATAGGATGAAGATAAATCATAAGAAGACGAAAGTGATGATATTTTCTAGGAGTAAGAAGGCGGGGCTGAATATAAGGGTGGGAAGGGACAAAATATATCTTATTGTGCAGTTTACATACCTGGATAGTACTTAGGAGGAGAATGGGTTTAGTGGTAGGGACATAAGATGTAGAATTGCCCTGGCTAAAAAAATTTCAAAGAGCAGGCAATTTATGAGGTAAGTCTGAGAAGAGACTTAAAGAAAAGACTAATGAAAACTCTGATTTTGTTGCTGTATGGTCGGAAATGTGGCCATTGTGAAAGGAGGATGTACGCAGACTTGAGGCGTTTGAGATGTGGGTTTGGAGAAGGATGGAGAGGGTGAGCTGGGTGGCGAGGAGGACGAACGAGGAGGCATTGGATATGGTTGGAGAGGAGAGGAAGCTGTTGGAGGAAGTTCGGAGAAGGCAGAAGTGATGGATGGAGGACGTTTTAAAAGTAGAGGGCATGTTGAAGCGAGTGATAGAGGGGAGAACACTGGGGAAGCGTGGAAGAGGAAGGAAGAGGATAGGAATTCTGGACGTAATAAGAGGAGGTAGATGATATGAAGAATAGAAGAGGGATCTAATGGCGGGACATCTTAAGGAGGGAAAGCGAGACGATGTACCATAATTTGGTATGTTAGGATGAGGACTGTCCAAAGACGTACCAGTCAGCTGGTAGAATACTCAAATGAAATACTAAAAAAATACATGAGCCTACTCCCCTTATATTTACTCTAGCCTGGCTAAAATATCTTCTAGACTTCTTCTTCTCATGATCAATATTCATTTCAAACCTTTCACGTAGTACATACCTCTGAAGCACTGTTCATGGTCTACAGCCTTTGGGCTGACAAACTTACACTTGATCACATAGGCTGAAAAATTCCAGGATGTGAGAGCTCGGGTTCTGTTGTTTTCTCTTGCCTTTGCTTATTTCTATTTTGCGTGAGAATCTGTCCTTTTCAACTTTTCCTCGTCACTTCCCTACGCCCCTCTAGAGTATGGCCTCGGAGATTCGTTTTCTTCAGCTATTGAAGCGGCCCTAGACACGTTCTCTCACACCCCACAGTTAATTTAACGTTAGGAGGTTCTACTTAAGTGGCGTAAAGGTTCTAGGTCACTTTAGGTGAACCACTTGACGTAGACACTCTTCTTTACACTATTAAAAGACTTCTTCAAAGATTTAAGTTTCGAGTTAAATATTGAAACAATACTGTAGGTATACTGAAAAATCTGAATACGTATGCATAGATGTAGCAAATGCTGGCACTCACGGCTTGAAAAGCATGACGTCAGGGAGAGGAAAGCACGTAAAAGAGGTAGGATAAAGGGGCCAAGGTTCTCTCAACAAGTCCACATAATAGTTCTTCAGCACCTCTGCCTGCTGAACGACGCTTGACTCACTCTTAATGACATCAGACCACGCCTCAGACTCTCCACTTCCGAGCACCACCAAGTTTCGCTGTGCCTATACAGCCAAGAATATTTCTTCGAAACAGAACTTCGAAAGTGAAGCACGGGCTCGTAAAGGAAGGCATATTAATGAAAATAGTTTTTTAGAGCTACGGCACGAAATACTCCGCCGAACAATCAATTTTTTCTGTTGCGATGGCAGCTTTAATCATCTGCAATCGTTCGCGGAAAATGTAATATTTTAAACCTGTCCAACGGCAGTATAATTCCTTATTTTATGACCAAGACTTGGCCGTAGTATGTGGGGCCCGAAAAATATTTTGGCGTCGTCAGAAAACAAGAGATTTGACTTCGAACTTGTTTAAAAGATAGGGTCTAAACTTAAATCGTGCTCCGATAGTGATTTCTATTACAGTGGTTTCGTGACGGACCCGCCAGTACACACCAATGGAGAAGGGCCGGTCTGAAAATCACTGCGGGAATTTCACGTTTCCGTTGAATATGCAGCGCACTCTTTCTCATTTGGCCACAACGCGATCGAAAATTTGACCCAATCGACCCAAAAAGTTTAATTACTTACCATTTTATAGCTGAAAATATGAAGTAATTATTTTGTAGATATTTAACATAAAAGTACACGAGGAAGTAAAACTGTGTGTTTGCCGATTAAAGTTTTACGCAACGCATTTACAACGTTTTTATCACCCTATCACCATATTTTATGACCCTCGGGTAAAATTGAGGGGTTTTCCCAATGAAGGAGATGAGACCGCACAGAGCGGCGGGCGGAAAAAGTTGTTCCCCTTCACTGCTTTAGTAAAAAAAATCAGAAATTCCGCCTCATCGTTAAGGTGGGTCTATACTTCCAAGCCGCCTCAAGTTAACGGTCGCCGCCTGTGGTCGCCTACTGGGGTGGTAGAAGCCCAACGGGAAACTATGAAGGCGGTGCTGACAAAAATGGAGTGGGGAACGATTATCCTTGGGTGGGGATGGAAAAGGTCTACTCCGTTATCAATGCAGGCTTGAACGTTTAACATTGCTATAGCCTTAATACTAAAATCAATACAATCAATGGTTGTTGAATTTTTGCGTATGCGAAAGACAATTCTTTGATTTAAGTGGACTGAAAATCCTCATTCCGGAATCTAGCCTTCGCAACGTGCCCCGGAATATTCCCAGAAAATTTCGTAAAAACCAAAGTTTTGCTATTTATTATAAAAAAAACACAACTTCATGATAAAGTTACTCCACGAAAATCAACAAATAATTCTTCATCTACAGAAGAAAAAAATGCAAGTATCCAGCTGTCACGGCAATGCCGTTACTGGGTTAGAGGGAAACGTCTGAAACAAGCTTTTTAGCCCCGGTATAGAGCCACCTTAATTCCGCTTAGAAATTGCCGCTTTCACTAATGGCGTGCCTAGTCTATCAAAAAATAGAAGTCACTATGACTATTATTCGACGAACATATTTTATTATTAATACTTTTCCACTAGTGCGGATTTAGGCCATTGTTTTGTGGGGGTGTCATTATGACGGACTGCTACTTTACAGGGGTCTGGGGAGATATATAATACCTGATGATTACCATCTTACCTATCATCCAAGGAATTACGGGGAGCGTCCGCCCCCCCCACCCCCTGCACCACCACTTAATCCGCCCCTCCTTTTCCATCCCGAGGAGTCAACCATTGAACTATACACTGGCTGACATAATATATTGTTTCATCAACGGAACGCCGTGAGCTTTTTCGTCCAATTGCTATTTTCCAACTAACAACTATTGATTCATGATTAAGGAAAACACTTAGCGCGTTTCTACAGAATTTTATTTTTACGACGCGTTTCACCAATTTGCGACATCATCAGGCACATAAAGTTTGTTTGTTTAATTGTTGTAATTTTTACGAGGTAGGAGGAGAAAAACATAAATAATTAATACTTAATCATTAATACAAACAAAAATATCTTCTACGAAGTGAAGCCTGCCACTGTAAAGTTTATAACTATGTACTCCATTGGAAGTAAACAAAGAATAAAACAAATAGACAACGAAATATGAAGACGGCATCACGGGAAATAGCTACGTTTTTTGCCATGTTAACTAAAACCCTTTCTCGTAACAGTTTCATTCATCAGTTAATCATAGGGCAAGGTAAGAAAAGAAATCCAAACAAATGGCAGCTTTTGAGAAGTATGTAATTGTTGTGTAATGTGTATGTGTGTTGTGTAATGATATCGAACTATTGAAGGGTATTGTGTTATTAATGCATCTATGGGCAAAATACAAACTCATTTGTACGTATCTATTTTAAATTTTGCAAACATTTCTCATAAGTATTTTCATCAGAGTTTCCAATTTTCTTCAAGATGGGTGGAAGCCTAATTTTGCTATCTTTCGGACATACTACTTCTTTCACCGGACAAGTCGCGAACTAAAGCCAAACGACTGCAGATAGAGAAGGTTGAGTAACAGGTTTTACCGAAACAGACCTTATCATGCCATTCCTCCACAAATCACTTTTTTCCATTACTCTTCCTGTTTAATGGCTGGTGTCCTAAAAACCCCCTTCCACACGCCTTTACAGCGGATCGCGGGGTAGTACGTAGCTGTACTAGACCTCAAGGTGCCTCAAGCTGAGTACAAGCTATTATTGACGCTATGTACCTCTCCATCAAGCTCCTCACACATTACGCGGGTCCCACAATAAACAATCAATCAATAATAACAGGAGTGGACTCTTCTACCTATCGACCGCTTGCTACGATTATTAATATTTTCCCGCGACCACATTTTCCATTAAAACAAATCCACATCACTCGTTGTAGGAGGTGCAATACAACCTGAGGTAGAAATTCGAGCATTGATTCATTTTGATACACGTTATTATCATCATCATGAAATAAGCGGAAAGAGATTCCACCCACTTCAGCGCCAATGATTACCTATCCGAAACAATAGAAAGACAAGCGCCGAGACGTTCAAAATCAAAATTTCACGGTAATATGCTATCGGAATATAAAAGGTAAGCTCGATAAACTTTTACTGTCACACATAAGATGTTCAAGCCGCAAAACTGACAGGAAAGAAAAACAAATATTTAAACCAATGTTGCAGGAATCAAATTTAGGCTTCATGGCTTATTTTGTAACAAAGTACACTTTAGGAGAGCGAATTTGTTGTGGATGTTCGTCATAAGGGACACAAGTAGGATTATAGCGAGAAAGTTACTAGTTCAATTGGAAATTCGTGCTTGACACACCAGCCAGGATGGTAACACACCTACTTCATAATCCAAAATTTGCGGGTACGAATTACACATCAGGCGGCCTTCGCCTGGCGGCCTTCACACATCAGGCGGCCTTTGCGGCTTTCGGGACAGCCAATAAGCGGACCGAGGCAGGCAGAAACAATTTGCGCTTTGATACAGACCAAAGAAAGAGGTGCGACGCTTCAGGGAGGCTAAACTTGCGTCGGCCGTACGTGGCGAAATTACAGCACAACCTATTTCCTAATGAATGGGGGTTAGGGGGACTAGATTAGGCAGAGAGGAGCAATTTAGAGCGGATAGATGAAGCGGTAGAGGCAAAAAGGTGATGAGCAGGTGGGCAGCAGAGGAGGACGGCCGAGAGAATAGGAGTGTAATTGGACTCGGGAGTAGGACATCTCAATCGATCTGACGTTGGGAAAAAATACCCTGTGTTTCGCGGAAATTCCCGCAGCTTTCAACCTCAGCTGCAGCGCTTCCACGCTCTGCGGTACCCATAGTTTGAATTTCACCAATAGCACCACCGGTAGTTTAACTAGCGTAAGGTAGGAGGCAAAACCACATTCATGACTGTTCTTATTAAAGGTGCATCTTTTACGCCGCGGTCGTCAATAGTCTCCAGTTTTAACGCCAGAAAATGGAAAAAGCCATCTTTTCTCATATTTTTTATATCCATAATATAAAAACCATCGAAATATCATGTAAAACTCCGTATACGTGAAGAGTTTTCATACCTAACGACCTTAGGCTGCTAGAACCACGGAAGTGAGTCATTACACAATGTTCTTGAAGTTTCTTTTTCCAGTGGATTAGGCTTCCAGTATATTCGCTCCATTACCTTGAACATTCCGTTTCTTCTCAATACGGCCTTTGTTCACTTAAAAAAATAGGAAAAAATATACATTTGGAGTCCAGAAAAAGACTCCCTAACTGATGTAAAAAAATAGCAGAGGGCTGATCGTAGGATAGTTGTCAATGGCATTTAATACCATCAAATTATCCTCCGATTGTTTTGCAACTCAAGTATTTACGATATCTATGATCTCTTATATTTCGAATCTAACAGAAGGTACATAGATAACCTAATCTGTCTCTGACGATTAAATATAACTCGTAACATTATACCTACATATTTATTACTATAACTTCAAAACTTTTGCGTGGACAGGCATGCTACATATATACTCAAGACGCTGCAAATGGCAGTTTTTTAATTTAATTTACTTAGTCCACACCAAGCCCAGCAGTTTTAGGCTCTGCTACAGACCTATGAGTCCTGGCAAAGACTGATGGATTCCAATCGTTCTGAATCCTCGAAGAATCCTCCCCTAAAATTCAAGGGGTGGAATCCTCTGAATACTTAAACTTGACGGAAAATCGCATGCAGCCCAGGGAAAGGAACCCTTCTGAATGTCATAATTTAAGATTCCATGACATGAAATAAGGGGAATGGCTCATTATGTCAGGAAGATTCGCGTGAAAGCATAAGTTAGCTAGTTAGCCAAGGGATTATACTCTGGGTTAAGGGGTTATAGGTTAGGTTATGGTCGTGGGATTATAGGTTTCAAAGAATCATAGCGAGAGTTACGGAATAAAGCTTAACCATACGAAAGCCAAATAAATGAGACTTTCCAGAACGAAAAAGGCGTGGATAATGCTAAATAGGGATGGGGAAGAAACTGGAACGGTAGCATTTGACGGTCCAGAAGTATGGACATCGAGGAAAGAACAGGCCGGTTGGAGGTGCTTGAGATGTGGAGGAGGTACGATGGTCGGAGTGGGGAACGAGTGGAGAAAAGCTCAACGTCGTAGGTGAATGAAAGAATTTGCTCGAGAAAAGCAGGAAGATAACGTAGATTGTTGGAGCATGTAAAAGAGAGCGATAGGATAATAGAGGCCTTGATAGAGGGGAGGATGCAGGGTAGAGGGCTACACGGGGCTCAATTTTTTGGCCCGGCCCGACCAACGGCCCGCACCCCATGGACATGTGCGTAGTCCCGAAGCCCGCATGAAATGTTACACACATCACAGAAAAAAGATCACATCAATTTCATTCCTGCATTGAAAAGGAAAACTCACCATAATTATAGAAAAGCATTGCATGGGATTTTATTTCAGTCTACCGGCTGCATCGTTTTAATCTCTGCAGAATAATCACTGCCAGCAAGCCTGAAATGATCTGAGTCAGATACAGAGTCCCCGGTCCCCCTGGTCCACCTCGTCACCATTGTTGGGAGAATATAAGAAGAAGACCTATAAGAATTTCTCGGCCCGGGGCCCGAATAGCGGGCCGGGCTGCCCGAAGCTGTGCGCCAAGCCTGCCCGTCCAACTCTCTAATGCAGAGTGAATAGGGAAGGAGAGAAATAGAAAAAGCTTCATGGATGAGATGAAGGGAGGCTTAAAATATGCCGATCTGAAGAGGCAAGCAGTATAAAAATGTAGGAGCCTTCCGTGCAAGAAGTAGATGAGCACATAGCGGTACTTGTATCATCCAAACCTACACTAATCGGTACATTACCTCTAAAACTAATGATTCGCGGCATGAGGTCAGCTCTACCCTCTAATATCACGCATATCATTGGGCGATCACCGAGATAGAGATTAAATATTAGCTCATGTGTACCAAGTACCTCCTGCGAGAATGCAAGCGTGATTTTTAATGGGAAATTTCGATTATAGTGACTGCGACAAATGTGAGCCGACGCAACGAAATGGGAACGGTAGATAATTCGGGAGGGATCCAAAATATTCGGAAACAGTATCGAGTACCAACTTCGGAGCCTGTGAAAAATTGCCTACGAGTAAGTCTCGTTTTTCTAGCCCCACCACTCAACACCATTCAATGGAATGGCTAAACCCTATACTCCGAGCGAAGACGGAAAATTGCGAGTCTTACTAAGACATCGGCGTACTGCGGCTAATTTGATTGCATGGGAAATTCATGCCGATTTGAAGAATTTTTTCTAATGGTCACGTAATTATGATTAGGCTACAGTTTGGATGATCAATTGCTGGACTTCTCCACGAGTTTATGTAAATTTCACAATGCAATTCACCCTGGTTCTCTTTATTTTTGGGTTCATAAGTCACTACTGCATTTCCTTTTGAGATGTTACTAATCTGTAGCACGCGCTAGATCCCTCTGTATATATTTGTAATTTACTTTTTGCTAACTGATGATTATCATGACGATCTTAGTGGAAAATATGCACGTCACATTTATGCTAACACCGAAGTTCAGTAATTAAGTTAGGGAAATAATTTTAGAGAGTGGGCTTGTTGCAAATTCCCTATAGCAAAAGAAAATGGGAAGTAAACTTTCATATTTTTTACCTTTTTACTACGAAATTGTTTTAAACGTATGATGAACTCTTTATACCTTGGTTTTGATTTCTCTAAATGAAGTGTTTCTCCTATTCGGTGCTACTACTGCGTATTCTGTAAAGCGCTGTGCCTTAAAAATAGGCCATGCTTTGAACCGTATGTTAATTGTCTTTACAGAATTCAATCCGAATTTGGTGGAACAAAATTAATGTCCCCATATCTAATAATTAAAAAAAATCATCATATCATCAGCCACGCTAGGAATGTGTTAAGCCATGACCACACTCCTGGAAATATTGCATCAATGCATGGCATATTTTAATTCTGAGTACTTTTTCGAGACCTGTGCACTGTATGTCTTTACCTTGATAACATCTAATATATTCATGATCAGTTATAATACGATGATGAAATTGTTTTAGGCTTACTCCTAAGCCTATTTTTGTGTTGTTTATAGGAACTATCGCGCATGGAAAAATACACCCTAACTGAGAATGATGAAAATAGCATTTGGTAATTATCAGAGTATGCGCTTTCTGCATAAAAACATATCTAAAAAATTGTACCTATCTGATAAGAGCACGTTTAGCATTATACCAGTCGTGCATTTATTCCTAATATTCTTGGAGTGAAAACCACAACGAATCGAACAAAAATATTGAAAAATGTTTCCTCGGAAATACTTTCTAATAAATGTATATTTTAATAAACAATTACCCATTAATTGCTCGTTTCCTATACATCCTTAATAGTTAACACGATCCTACTTCGTTTTCTAGTATTCTAAGAACTAAATGAGACTAGCGAAAGGTACGCGAAAGGTAACAGGAAAGGTAGCGAAAGGTAACAGGAAAGGTAGCGAAAGGTAACAATAAGATTAGGAAAGGCGAAAGGTAGGTAAGTAGGTACAAGTAGATAGCATATGCGAGCAAAAAAAAGAGCATTATTATATATTATAGAAATTTAGTGCCGATATATCGGAACACCGATATATTTTTACCGATATATTTTTTACCGATATAACTATCGGCAAATCGGTATATTTTTATATACCGCACATCCCTAGTTCCAACGTCGGGTTTCTCCCCACCCTTCCTTCATTCCCCAATTAATTCTTCCCTCACCAACCAACCCATCTACCGTCAATGGGACAAATGACCTCCGTTGTCGGTTGCTTCCCCCAAATAACCAACCAACTAAGAACATTTGGATAGGTATACAAAGCTATGGATTTCAATTATTTAAGTTATTTAAAAAATTACATTATGAATCCTTCATGCTCTAATTCATTTGAAGGGTGTGCACTGGAGCCCGAAATAACACATTCCATGAAAAAGCTTCCAGTACTGAAGCGAGCAAGGCGTAACGACTTTAAGATTTCATCTACCCCATGAATAATTACTCCAATCTAAATTAGCAATCTTTTGTGCAATCAAACGCATATCCTCATTTGGCCCCGGAGAAAAGAAAATTCCATTGAAAGGGCCAATAAAGCCTTGGAACTTTGATAATAACGAGCGCAGAAGAAGTTGAACGACGCGACCCAAGAAATTTTAGAACATAGAAGCAAATTAACCAAATAGGCGTTCTTCCACCTTCTACTATGTCGAGTACGAACGTCCACACCTAGGAATACCGGTCTACTGCACGGCAATAATGAAGGAGTTGCAGCAAGAGGACTAAAGATTTAACAGGTGTTTACACCAATTATTCCTGCAATATATTTAAATGAAAGATATTTTAAAAATATATTGCAGCAATAATAACGCATTTCAATTAATATTATCTTAAAATAAAGACATTAATAATATAATTTATTTTTATAAAAATATATGAATCAGCCTGGGTTGGCCACAGAAAGGGACACGAAAACAATATCTGATGATATAAATTACGTAATAAATCACATAGGAGCAGATAAAAATGTGTACTACATATATAAGCATGTCCTGAGTAAGGATATATAGAAGATGCTAGTGAAGAGTTTAATGTGGAGTGTAGCATTGTATGGATCAGAAACGTGGGCTCTGAGAGAAAAGAAGACGAGATTAGGCTGCAGGCGTTTGAAATATGGCTGTGGAGGAGAATAGAGATGGTGCGGTGGATGGTAAGTAAGACAAATGAGGAAGTGCTTCATATGGTTGGTGAGTAGTGGAAACTTCTGGATGAGATCAGGGGGAGGCAGGGTAGATGGCTGGAAGAGGTAATGATAGGATGCTGAATGCCGAGATGGAGGGAAGGATGTTGGGCAAGCGGGGAAGGGGAAGAAAGAGAATAGGTTTTATGGACGGGATGCGGAGATGAAGAAAGAAATACTATTGGTAAAAAGGGTCCTGAACATGAAAAAAAAATCCAGAGGATTTTTACTGACTTCCATTCAAGCCTATAGGTATACCTTCAACCGGTACCCAATCCCTAGGGAATCTTTTACTTTTGAATCTGGAAATGCTTATTCATTCATGAAGCTTCATGAATGAATAAGCATTTCCAGATTCAAAAGTAATTTTTAAAAATTTCGGCCAACGAGCGGCACCTTCAAAGCCCAACATGGGCGTTTTCTCATTTTGTCACGCCTCAGGGTTTCCGTTTTCACGGATTACGAAGTTAAAAACTGATATTTTTTAAATGTGTGAATCGTGTTCAATGCTTGCTTTGTATTACGTTCCACTCTAGATTTTCTTTAGCTTTGTCTCTCTAAAGGCCTATGAAAAGAGCACGCTTACAACAACGAAACCAACCCAGGTCAATTGGCCTCACGGGTTTCGAAATTGCCGTGCGACACTATTATCGAATCCCTTTGACCCTCACTTGATTGTCTCCCATGATTCCCTTTCTATACGGTCGACTCACACTCGTCATTCCCTTCAACCGACATTCCCCATTAGGTATCACGAAAGCTTGGCAGTTCTCTTAGGAGACATTCGATGCGACTGCGCAAATATGTAAAAACTGTCTCGGAAACCAACCAGATGGTTTATTTGACAGAAGTACCCAAAAGTGACATCGCCGTTATTTTATCGTACTCACCGAATACTATGGTTTTTGAGACGCAGGATTCGAGTTAAAAACTATTTTTGCTGCATCTCTGAACATTAATGATTCCCAGAAAGAGTAATTATTTAACTAACTTATAAAAGTGGACACAGAGTGAAATAAAACAGCGTAATTAGATAATGATCCGACTGTAATATATCTTTAAATGTATTATAATATAATCTTTAAAAACAAACCAAAGCAAAATGCGACGACTTAAACTGCTGCAATTTAAAGGACAGTTTTTTGCATGAGAGTAGATTTATAAATGTTGACAAAGTATTTCCCTAGAATATATATGCTCAAATATCATGACCATTCGCTCCCAATGTGGGGTTATCATCACACCTGCTCACACCCTCGACGTGCAAGAGACAGTTAAAACCATGATGCGAGAAAATAAAATTTACCATATTAAAATATAGAGCATAAAAATCGAGGCAAAAATGACAACATCAGTTTATGCCAAAATATCATCATATAGCTGCTTAGCTCAAAAGGATAATGATATTTCATTTCAAAATTCTAGTAAAAAATTGCACAAATTTTAAATTTTTTAAAATAGTAAAAATATACTTGTCGGAAACAAAATTACGGGAGGATAATTTTCAAGGATGCTTAAAGTCATTTTTCATATTAATCCAGCAGCCCGAGTCTCCATTGAGTTGAAGTTCTCCAAAATTGGTCGATTTTATGCGACATACTAAAATATCCCGCTCCACTTAATTTGACAGGTTTAGCACATTACCCCACGCGATTTTAAGGCCAATGTAGCAGCCTATTCATCATTCATCAATCTACCGGATAAAGGTAGGTTATAATGAAAGTCAGAGAAAATACTCCGGATTGTTAATACGTGCAGGATCCTATCTACCTCTGGTATTTCTTTCTTCATCACAGCGTACGTCCTACCCTTCCTCATTCCGCACATAAAACCTATTCTCTTTCTCCCCCTTCCCCGTTTGCCCAACATCCTTCCCTCTATCGCGGCCTCCAGCAAACCATCGCCCCTCATTACCCCTTCCAGCCACCTACCCTGCCTCCCCCTAATCTCGCATCCACATGTGAGGAGAGGAAACTAGCAAGCTTCCTCTCCTCACCAACCATGTCAAGCACTTCCTCATTTGTCTTCCTTTCCGTCCACTGCACCTCCTCCATCCTCCTCTACAACCACATCTCGAACGCCTGCATCCTATTTTCATGTTCCTTTCTCAGACACCACGTTTCTGCCTCATACAACGCCACACTCCATATCCAGCACTTTACCAGCCTCTTCTTTACATCCTTACTTAAGGTCCCCGTCATCAAATCCCTTCTATAACTTAACCCTTCCTTTGCTAACGCTATTCCTAATCCCTTAGCGACAAAACTGTTGGTTTTCAACTGTTACTGTTGTAATCAACAGTGTACTGATAAGGTTCTGAATTTTCTGATGTAGACAGTTCAAAAGTTGCTGTTGGAATTCAGTAGTTTATGTAGGACTTAAGCAGTTATTGCTCAGATGCAACTGTTTGCTTATGAGGTTGATTGATTGATTGGATGGGCGAGGGCCTTCTGGAGCCCTCCTGGCACTTAGACCCCTTTGGGTCCATTGTGCCGTCCCACGTTTTACCTGCCCGCCACTTACAGGCAGGGGACAAGAGCACCGCCATAGAGGTATGGAGGAGGGTCACCCTTCCAACTCCCATCCGTACCTAACATTGCTTAAGGCGAAATACGATTGCCCTATAAACGGCTTTAGGTCCTGTAGCTGGAGGAATTGAGATATTAGTATAAAATTTTCAATATATGGCTAGGAATACTGCTAAAATTGTCCGCTTGGCTTTAAATTTTATAATAATCTTATATAAGACTTATAAATGGTTAATATTGGCTGAATATGTAGTTTTTTACCAAAAATAAAACCTGGCAGACTTTTTGCATATGAAATGAAGATAAATCATAAGAAAACAAAAGTAATGACAGTCACTAGGACTAAGAAAGTGAGGTCATAAAACTAGGAGGGCACAAACTGGAGCAAGTAGAACAATTTAATTAGGTACTTGGGTAGTACGCTAGAAGTAGATTGTGGATAGATTGTTTGTACGGGGGGGTGGGGGGGGGGGCCTTCGACAGGAGCCCGGGCACTTAGACCTCCTTGGTCCATTGTGCCAACCCCATGCCTGTCTGCCAGTAGGGTGAGTGGAAAAACAAAAATTTTGAAATTTTGATGCGCACACCTGGGAATGGTTGTGAAATGGGCTCAAACTAGTACTGTAAAAATTTTAGGTCAATCGAATAATATTCTTATACAATAGCGGTGATGATAACATGTTTAGAAATAAAATCAACGGTGTCAGGCGAGATTTGGTGGAACATCGTAATATATAAAGCAATCGATGTAGTACGTCCACTTTATTTAAAAATACACTACACGTGTTTCAGCTTTATACTAAGCCATCTTCAGGTATGATTCAGGTAATCATACCTGAAGATGGCTTAGTATAAAGCTGAAACACGTGTAGTATATTTTTAAATAAAGTGGACGTACTACATCGATTACTTTATAAATTTAGAAATAAGCCTAGAGTAAAATCAAGGTGTTAAACTTGCTTCATCAATTTCCAAAAGGCAATTGACACTTGAATTGAGAAAAACTTATCACAAAAATAGGAGTTGATAGGAGAGATAGCAGACTCATTCAAAACTGGTGTATGGGCAGACGGCACAGGTGAGGGTGGCTGATGGAGAATCAGGGCTGGGGAACAAGAAAAGGTTGCCCGTGGTCACCCTTGCTTTTTAACGCTAATGGTGAGGAAATGGTAAGAGAAGCATGGGAATAGCTAAGTAAGAGTAGGTTAGCTGTTAGATTTGCTGATGACCAGGCGTTAGTTAGTCAATCACCCACAGGATTGCAGGCACTGGTATGAACCAAATTCAGGTTTTCTAGGCCAAATAAAGCAATAATATAATCATAAAAATAGGAGGGCACAAACTGGAGCAGGTATAACAATTTAATTACTTGGTAACTATGCTGGAGGAAAATGGACATAGTAATCTAGATGCTAAAGGGATAATTGCATCAGCAGGTGTTCATGAATAGGAGAGCGTTTGGGATGGGATCCCTGAGTTCGAATGTAAATAAAAGACTGGTGAAGAGTTTCATATGGAGTGCAACATCAAATGGTGCAGTATCGTGGACTGAAGAAAAGAGGATTAGAGTATACCTTCAGGGAATGAGTGAGGGTGGAGAAAGTGTGATGGATGGAAAGGAGGATGAAGGAGGAAGTGGCCGGCATTATAGATGAGGAGAGAACACAGGTGGGGGATATTTGGGAGAGGTAGAGAAGGTGGATGGAGCTGGTAATGAGGGGTGTGCTGAAGGTGATAGAGGGTCGACTGTTGGGTAAGTAGGGAAAATTGGCTTTAGAGGTGGGATGACGAGAGGTAGAACATACTGGCTGAGCTGAATAATGAAAATGTTTAGGGAGATAGGGGCCTGCAGCTGTAAGAGATTTTTAGAGGTAATCTTTTTTTTAAATCTAATCCTATCTTCACCGGTACATCACCACTAATAAGAATAATCTGTAAAAACCATTGAAAATGATGTTCAAATGTATGTACATTCTCCACGGGATTCCCAGATAGATATGAAGCCATCATTATTCATATCCGTAAAGTCACAAGGAATTGAAGCTCAGCATATCAAGCAGGAATCAGATTTAAAAATTGAAAAAATTTGGCAGTTCAGAACTCTTCTACAACATTCTACAAAGGTAGATATTTTACCGAAATAAAATTGGTATATTTTGTCGTAGACTACTAAAACCCCTACAGATACAGGTTTTCAATGCTTGACAATCCCACTGCCTCTGATTATACCTTCCAACTACTCTCTCAAACCTCTGTCAGCCTCAAATCTATTCCCATTCTCTTTCATTATAGACCAAGTTTTGTGACCATACAACAGAACACTCCATATATAAGTTCACTTATCTTATCCTCACACTTTTACTTACGAGTGCATCTCACCAATGCCCTTGTAATTGAGTGAAGATCAGTACATTCTTCACTAAGGGGCGAAAGCTATATTTCTTCTTCAGTCTTCCCAGCTAAATCCAGGTCCTTGCAAAATGTTCCACCAAGTCAAATTCATCCCCTCCCAATTTAATGCTTAGCCTCACCTTATCCTAGCTCTTGAAAATCTCATCACTCTCATTTCCAAGAGGTAAATCATCATCCAATATCTCTAATAGTGATCTTTTAACAAATACCTACAGCAATGACTGCAGTCCCTGGGCCAACTAGGAGTCAAATACTTGACCATTTTAAAAACTGCAGATTTTATCAGTTCCCATGGGAATATAGGAATAAAGGTATGAGAGGAGCTTTAAGAAATATTGTTGCAACAATCTTTCTTAAAGCTCCTCTCATGCCTCCTTCACTAATCTTAACTGCCCTCATGTTTGTCTGAATGAACCTTTGGATAAGATATTGTGAACAGTGCTAATATTAAAAAACATTTTACAGATACATAATTTAAAAAATCTCAACTCACCTAAGCAATGGCTCATGATTAACTTCTAAAATGGATGAAAAATCTATTCCAAGCTTCAGGAGTACCTAGCGTGTAAAAGTTAATGCCATTAATTTCAATGCATTGTATTTCCAAAGTGTGCAAATTATAGCCAGGAAAAATATATGTATTTCAGGGGAGTAAAGCCAAAATAACTTTTAAACAACCCTACAGCAATTAAGAGCCTAATACAAATGACATATTCAAAGAGCAAATCGTACATTGTCAGGGGTAACTATGTGAAATTTCCCTGTGATGGAAAGGAGCAAACTTTGCGAAATTCATAATAAGTTGTTTTATTCACGACCCGGGTTTCAACAGTTTATGTCATCTTCAGGTGACATCTCCAGGACCTGAAGATGACAAAAACTGATTGAAACTTGGGTCATGAATTAAAAAACTTGCAGTGAAATTCGCAAAGTTTGCTCCTTTCCATCATATTCAATGAAGTAAAAGACCATCCTCATAGTCATATCCTGCATCAGATATATAAGTAAGTTAAAATTTTAACACAGGTTAATTGCAATGTAACAGAGAGAAAACAGAAAAACTATTGATTTCTTTTTACATTCTTATGATAATAATAATAGTTTATTCTAGCGGCTTCAGCCCTGCTTCAAGGCAGTGAAAAAATACAATTCACACAAAATAATAAGGAGTTATATTTTTTTATATGGTAGCCAAGTAGCCTCCCAAATTTTTTGAAACCAGAAGTCAATCAAGTTAATTATGCATCAATGAGATAATGATTTTGAATTCAAAGTTAATACCCATATGCCAAAGCAAATGTAATTACTTTCCAAAAGGCAAATAAGTGCATTCATTCACGTGATTGTGTATCACATTTTATGACAATATCTTATGGAGGTCAAATTGGAGTGAAAGTATACTTTACGGGATACATTATAATGTTTCCCATTGGGAGAAAAAAATCGCTATGCTTCAGACGTACTTAAGTTTTATTGCTTTTTATTTCAATTCCTCAGTGCTCCAATTCATATAAGCTGCATCCAACAATTGAGCTTCTACCACGATTTTATTTGATTTCCTTCAGAATCAAAATTTGGAGTGAATTTCAGAACATTAGATTTTCCCCAAGGGCTGTTAACCAGTGGCGGATACATATGGGGGGTGCGCGCCCCCCCCCTTGCAGGGCCGCCTGCGCCGCCCCCACCAGTCAGCCTGCACGCTATTCGTTCGTATCTTTTGTCAGTCGACTCTGAGACGAGTTATCGAGTAGTTGTACTTTCTTATGTAGCACGCGCGCGCGTCATCGTATTTTATACGTTTCTGTCCGGCACATAGATAGCTAACCTACGAGTAAAGTCGCGGCCATTCTACTGTTTGTATTTGTTCACACTCCTTAAAAGTCTGGAAGCGAACATTCTGGCACCGAATGTTCTCAAAACAACCGAGCTACATATATAAGGGAAGCAGAGTCACTGCCAGACAGTCAATTTGAAAGCTACAATCGTCGCGATAACTTGCGCCCCCCCCTTGAGTTTTTTCTGTATCCGCCACTGATGTTAACGAACAATTGAGCCAAACAGTCAAGATTGAGTCTATCAAATTCATGGCAAAAACGTAAGCCTTAGAACTATATTCAATACTTTTGTTATGGAGCCATCAAGGTAAATAATTTACTTCTTCTCCATGTGGATAATTTATGAAGTAACAAATAAATACAGGTTGGTTGTTTAGAATTGCTGTGGTAGAAAGACAAGAGTTCTGAAACATTAGATGCTTTTTCTTTAAAATAAATACTTTCATAAACACATGAAGGGATATAAGTGATCCGCAAGGTTAAAATGACAGAGATCTAATGTGAGAATATATTACTATAGTCACACATGCATGTGGAACTAATACTGACAGAGCTAATACATATATGATCTTCAAAATTCCCTTCCATTATGAAATAGAACTACCAAGTGCAAACAAAACAAGGTGAAAAGTTTCAACTGTTTCAAAGATCCATCTTCTTTCCAAGAGTTTCTCTGAGTTGGCCAGCAACGCAAGGGTGATCATTAAAGCAACAACCTCCCCTGTGATCCCTTAAAAAAGAACTATACAGAAGCTTTATTACCTAAAGCAATTCTTTAGTAACTAAAGATGAGCGCCTTTAGTTTTCCAAAAACTAATCAGATTGTTTAGTTCGAGGTACAAAAACTGAAGAGCTGTTTAGTTTACATTCTTTAGTTTTCTCATGGGACAGGTGGTGTTTAGTTTCTGCTCCTAAAACTAAAGAGTCCTTTAGTTATCAGTCTTTAGTTATTTGCCTTTTATAGTTTCCAAAACTTGACTATGAGCTGTATAGTATTACCCTTGGTGGTTTTTAGTTTCTGCTCCTTAAACTAAAGGGCTCTTTGGTAACCACTATTTACTTATTTTTGCCTTTTAGTTTCCAAAATACAGGGACATTTAGGTGCATACATACCTAATGTTTGGCCGCAACAAGCTCAACAGAATGAACTATAGATTGGATAAGAGAATAAAAAATAACAGCTATGCTTAGTTTCTTTTGCAAAATGACGATGAAAATTAAAATGAGTTCATAGTTTGGTTTACTGAGGGCACTGAGACGGAGCGGAGGGGGAGTAGGGGCCTCGTAGGGGCGGCTTGGGGGAGGGGAGAGAGAGAAGAGGCGGGGGACTTCCAGTGGCTCATGTGGATACCTTTGTAAACCCCACCAGTGAATTTTGGCGGCGTGGTCATATCGTTCTCGAGCAAAGTTTGTGGTTTATACGCCGTTCTCGGAGTGAATATTGGACGTCGATTGCGAAGATGCAGGTGATCAAAAATGGTGGTTTCCACCAATAAGTTTTACACCCTATGTGAATTATTGAATGAAGACGTGACAGAGGAGGGTGTTCGCTCACAATGCGTGTTGGGGAACTGTCAGATGAGAATCTAACAAGACCCGTTCAAGTTATATTCACGGAATGGATTGATCATGACCTTCCCGTCAATGAACTGATTTGATCGAAAAAGGAGGTATCGTTGAAGTACCCGGGCAATGTATAAGTCCGTGCAAGGAGTTTTTTCAAGATGTGATGCAAAGGAAGTTTTGGGCCCATTTTTTGTGAAATAAAACATTCCTGTGTTCAGTATTTCATTTTGTAATTTGCATGTGAGGTGACTAGTTTTGAGTTACACAGACTGTAGGTTACAAAACTAAAGTCATAGCTATAGTTTCTTGGCTTTGACCCAAAAACTAAACGTTTCAAAAATATAAAATTTCTATAGTTTTTCATTAGTTTCTGGTTTTAGTTTTTAGTTTGTATGTATAGTTATGGTAAAACTTGTTCCAATTAACTAAAGGAATTTCTACAGTTTTTCTTTTAGAGGCCATATTTTCTTAAGGGATGTCCCTCACCTGTATCACTTTTAGAGATTTCAAATACAGGGTGGAATTATTGACGTGTTTGCACTTGTCCACATCCAGCTCCAGGATTTAGGTGAGAAAGTTTGCTCGCTCAAACATAGGTGAGACAATGGCACTCACAATTGGTCATAGTGGTTAGCTCTCCAAATATAGTTCAGGTTACACATCTTAGGTGGAGCTGGTGCCATGGGATGGAGGTTTTTGGGTAGCCTTGTAGCTTTCTTGATCAAGTCAATAGTCTTCCTGACAATAGCATCTATAGGTGAGGAAGACTCCTCGTAGGTTGTATGCAGCAGAACAACTTGGATTTTTGGGTGATAAAACAGTCTTATCAACAATAGTGGCACTTCCCAAGTCAGCAGGCAAGGTAGTATTGGCCTCATTCCTTGGCAAAGGCCAAGTTTTTAAGGACAGAAGTTTAAACCTTGAATTAAGCTAGTTAACTGGTGTGGCTGGCTAAAACATTTGACCAGCAATACTGAGGCCCAGGTTTGAATAAGTCAAATTATTTTTTCATAGTGATTGGTTGGTTGGTTATCAGAGGAGGCAACCAACGACTAAGGGCATTGGCACCAATAAGGATAGGAGGGCACAATGATAGGGGTAGAATTATTTGGAGAATGAAAAAAGGGTGGATAGAAACCCAGTATTGGCTTAGTCTACTCATAACAAAAGATGCCAAGGGATCCACAGCGTTCATCCCATTCAATGGACAGTGTGTGCCCCTTGGAATGCTCTCTATAAAACACCCAAGTAGGGAGGGATTAGGATTCCACTGAAAAATGTCACAGTTGAGATTGGAATCTGCAGGTCCTCAGGATGTTAGTGCTCTATCCAACCCAATCCCTCTTTTTCAAAGGGAATTTCCACACATTGGGAGCTGATGCTTAGCCTATTTTTCTCGGCTATAAGATTAACTGGGAAGCATAAGAAGTTAGAACATGCCTCTAAGGTGGTTTTTATTGTTGAAGTAGCATCATTAATATTACTCCTGTTAGGGCACCACTGAGCCACGTATATTCTCCTTCATTCTTTAGAATATGTAGCACTCTCTCCCATTCAAAACTATCAGATTTTTGATCAAAATCTATGAAAGTAGATCGGTTGCCAGAGTTCTGCACTGGGTGTTCTTAGTGAGATCTTGCAAATACTGCAGGCCAGGCTGACAGACCAGCAACAATCACATGGGTGCACTTAGGTCACTATGTTGCCACGGGGGGATCAAAGCCTCCCTCTTGTAAGTCATATTGGCATGAACTGATGAAAATTAAGTAGGTAAAAACACAGCCAAGGTGAAAGTACAGGGTCAAATGGACAAATATAGAGCTGCGATCACTTACCAAAAATCAAAGGTCTAAATTTTTAAAAATATTGGATTAAGAATTTAAAATTAAATCCATATTCAGAAATAATGGCAATGCAGCCCAGCCTTATACAGGTACTAAATTTAGAGAAGCACTGGCTTACCAACCATACATCAGTTCACACACGTCTGACTAGCCAATTTGAGACCAACATAGTGATCAGGCAGCATTCAATTGGGTGTACATAGGCAGCATTGGGAATGTTTCACTAGTACAAATCACAAATAATAAATACCCATCCTTCATCACTCCAAGTACAGCCTTCCTTTGGACCTCTACCTCATTGGAGAGTGAATTTGTTCTTGGAAGTAAGGGTAAAGGTTGTGGAATAAGGGGACATGGGAAAAGTGGTCAAAATGTAGTCAAAGGGCTTTATTGAATTCATCAGAGGAGTTGAGTACAAATATGATAGAGCCTTATCCAGAGGGTATAGCAACTATAGTTGTAAGGTGTGTTGATTTTTGAGGGCTGAAGTTTCTGTCACAGGAAGGGTTTAGAGTTCTGGAAGCTAATGAAAGTTGGATCAGAAGTTTTGGACAGGAGGTGGTTGGTGAAAAATTCAGCTGCGTGATTGGAAGAGAGAATTCTTTGAGGTGAATTCTTTGAAGAGAACTTAAGTTTTGCTTCATGGGATAAGGGAGATTAGCACCAGGTGAGAGCTTGATGTAGATTCTTAGGGAGTGACTGGTATGTGTTCTGGGAATCGCAGAAATATTTCCATTTCATGTGTTAGCAATAATAGACATCACTGAGGCCTTCAAGAAGGTTCCACAATAAAACAAAACAAATGCAATTTTTCATAATTGTATTACTTAGAGAATATTGCACCCTCTCTCTCTTGATGTCAAAAAAATTCTAACCTCCCATGCAGTTTTTTCTCAAAATAAACATGAAATGACATAGAGACTTGAGTAAACAATGGGTGAAAGAATGGAAAAAGGTGGTTCACCACCAAAAATTCATTAGTATGAAATACATAGTTAGAATCCCAATTCTATCTATTTCATACTAATGATTTTTTTTCTAATGGTACACATATCATGCAAAATTCTACAGGGATATGAATGGCAAAAAATTTTAAGGTTTTCAAATGGATGCAAAACCATCTTACTTTTGAGGTTTTAGCTAATTATACAAATTATTGAAATCAAATGCTTCAGTTCAACGGAAATGAGGCTGAGGTCAGCTTTTTGGGCTAGAAAAACTTTGCTAAAAGGAAATAAGATAACCAATCAGCATATTTAGTATCCTGCTTGTGATTCTCAATAGTTAAGTCACATCATCACGGAAAGCATTTTTTTAGCTGTGCAAATGGAAATGCAGAACTCCGTATTTGTTTCGACTCACACAGTCAAAAACTGACCTCCCCAATGGGATTCATTTAGAGGATGTGAGAAAAGGCCTTTGCTGAGCAGTCACATACATTTGGAAGACAGAAGAGCTGGGGAAAGGCTTACACCCACTTGGTCTGGAGGCTCACAGAACTTCTCAGTGGAGTGGGAATGGAGGGCAATGACTCATTGTTCTGAGGGACCTACTTAATAAAAATAATAATAACATCGTCCCCACTTCAGACAAGCCAACAGTTTCAACAGAGTTGGTAACATACAACCATGACTTATACAAAGGCAACAGCTTGAGCCCCTCTTCTTCTGAATTTCCCTCTTCCCCCATCCTTCAAGCTGTAATGAGGCAAAGCATATATGTGTGGTATACCTGGTAACAGGGAGCATAAAGTCACCCGTTGGTTTGACATAGATGACCTTAAGCTCTTTCCTTCAAGGGCAAAAGAACTTCTCATGCCACCAGACACCATTAGAATAATCAGTGAGGATATAAGGGTGGAGATTGGATTAGACAAGTGTGCATCCATCCACCCGGCAATAGGAAGATTTTTGGACAGCAAGAAAGCCACACAAATTGTTGACAGGAGCACAATTCATCACTTCGACGATAATGAATACCTCACAATTCCCCAGGACTAAAAGCAGCAGTGAATGAAAGACTTACCACCAAGTACAGACAGCCCTGCTGGAAATGTCACCTACTGTTTACAGTAGCCTATAGGCTTTTTGGAACACACTATAGTGTGTTTTCAGAAACTGAAAAACAGTATACTGTTTTCAGTAAGTCTACTGTAATCCTGTTTTATACTGTTTACAGTAAGTCTACTGTAAAATGAGACAAGGAAACATATAATTTGCCAATAATCACTTTGAATGTGAGAGTCTAGACTCTCAGAAAAATCTGGAGTTCTAAGCTGTCTGGCAGGAACAAGGTTCTTTCAACAAACATGCAGATGTATACATAGTTACCACACTGAAATGCATGAAATGGAATGTCAATGAGTTTAAGAACCTCCATAGGGGAATAGGGAAGATGCTGGCTACCTTCCCAAATCTTCATCCGCAATCTTGCATCACCAGATTGTATCTCACTGACAGTGTGGGTGGCAGAGGACTATTGAGCCTCGAATGTCTCCATAACAGTTTTCCTGAGCAGAGTATTCTGAGTGCTCGACAGCACAGACCCCCTGCTGAGTCTCGTGAGAGAGTATGAGAGTGTGCAAGCAGGGATATATCTCTTCCAGATGGCAAAGAGGGCAGTGGACGGAACCGGGTTGGACCTAGACCTATCAATCAGGGGAAGCAGCAATGGCACTTTCGTCTTGTCATTGATGGCAGACATCCTCAAGCTCGAAAAAAGTAAGTTGAGCAGAAGACCTTGCTCAATGATGAGCCAATAAATGACTTTTTCTACAGCAATATGGAAAAGCATGCACTAAAAAAGGAGTTGACATTTATCTTCTTGCACTCAACCTGTCCGAAGCCCAAGACCAAGGGTTTTGTCCTTTTGTACTAGGATGGTGTCATAAATACTCTCGTGTACCACTGCCTCATCTTTAAGAGCAAAGTAGCAGACAAGAGATGCTGCATGTGCGGAGCCCAGCCATCACAATTTCTCCAGCCATAGTTATTACACCAATTCAGTGTATATAGCTTGACACAAACCGGCTCTGAGGGTGTTTTCAACTCAGACACACTATTGTGGCATTGACTGAACACCTGAACTGCCCTATGCCCCCATGAGATATTGAGTTGGATGTGGAGAACAATAAGTGCATAACCTGATGGAACTAGTCATTTTCCCCCGATAAGGAATGGAGGCAACCAAGACTCATATTGTTCTCCTCTGTACTTCTGTGCCATGTTCATGATCGAGTTTTCAGCCCTGGCTGTAATGAACATGGATGCAAAGGAGGCGGAAAAATGAACTAAATGCCAAGACTTGCTATTTGAATTGAGACAGATGTACCCTGGGTAGTGTTAAACTAGTAGTCCTCATCATAGATGTACTTGGTGGAGTTAAGGGCTCTCTGCTAGAGAGTATCATATGTACTCCACCCGGCATGGCACAGGAGTGTGTGCATGACATAGTAGTCCCAGGGACCAAATGCCATGTGTTCCACAGCACAACCCCTTATGCATTTCATGAAAGACCATGAGAGCACAGGCAAGAGGGCATTTATATTCCAGTAGGCAAAGAGTGGGTTGGTGGAACATTTGAAGCACAATAAATAGTAAATCAATGCTAGAGAAATGACAAACGCCAGATTAATTTTAACCTGAAATTTTACAAAATATAAAGGCAGGTACAATATCAGGAAAATACAAGAGGAATATAATTTTAATTCGGTGGAAATATTTTAACTTCCACACCAAATAATGAAACATCTATGTCCTTTTTCAGTGTACTGGCAGTCTATTTATGAAAAAGATCAAGTAGTGCGATCATTGGCACAGATATGCTAAATGATGAGAGCAAGAAAACACATAAATAACTTTGTCCAGAAGGTCTACGATTTAATTAGCAATATGCTGAGCATTTTCTCAGGTTTCCACTTTTTATTTACATGGTTCAGAAAGACCGTCTCGTGTTATGTCTTCTTTACCAATGACTAAAGATGATTCTCAATGAGGGGTCCAAGAGGATTTCCTGGTGGGCCGTAACGCGTCTTCCAAAATTAATTTCACAATAGCTTATTTCTGAAGCTGGCCGCGACCCAAGATCAAGGAAGAGTGGGTTATTGCGTAAAATGCTTCATCGAAGAAGGCCGCAATCAGAAAGTAACTTTGGAAGAGCACGTGCGTAAACGCGCGTGATCAACACCATTCGCCCTTTCACTCCAAATAAAAATCAACTAGGATACACATCTATGTAATCACATAATGTGCATCAAACAGCGAATTGGCTGTCCGTTTCCTGCGTTCTTCGGAAAAAGTTATTTGCGTGTACTTCAAGCGCACATTGACCAACAAAATCACTTAAGCAGAACAATAAGTCCACACATTTCCTCTAGAGGAGAGTGGAAAGGATTAAACTCACGTGAAAAAGAGTAATTATGAAGACTACCAATCCTAAAACTATGAAAACTCGTTTTCCGATGTTAGTCGCTGGTACCATAAGTATATAAAATAAAACTTAAGAATGCGGAATGCCCATGAAAGTGTTCAGTTTCAAAAATGTTTGTGTCTCTGTTCATTTTTTCACCAACTAACGTTGATTTTTCAGGAAAATTTACATCAATTACCTTGAATATTATTCCAACATCCCGGTTTCACGAATGCGAAAATTATTTTGACATCTCAGAATCTCTCATCAGAATTGTATCAGTGCGAAACATTCATGAGTCGGTACAAAATTCATCTTGCAGGGCAAAATCCTGACCATCATAGAACTACTGGAAAGGAGTACATGAACAAACGTTATTTCTTTAGGGTCTAACTGCCAGTCGCAAACTCGAAGAGCAATCAATGACTATCTGATTAATTAAGACCAATTGGCCAGTTCCCGGTCGACCACCATAACATATCAAACATACCTCCTCCCCCTCCTCCCACCTCCGCCGACGGTATTTCGATTGTCGTTTTCGATTTATCCTACAGAAAATTCAAAATGGCATGTTACATACGGTAGACGGGTATTAATGGAAGAAATGATCGTCTTCAGGCCAGCAGGAGAAGCTTTGGAAATGGGCTGACGGTGGGTTGTGAAAATAACACCAATTAACACCATAAGGTACATAAAGCAGCTTAACGCATTGTTACTTAAATGTCATTGTCTGTTTTCGCACCGGCTAATGCGTAACTGCATAATATTTTTACACTTTTTCCCGGGTAGAACTGCGGTATAAAGAAGTTAAAACAATATGTTTAATATTAATAATTCTCAATGTAGTGTAAAATTGGTTTTCTAAGTCTAATCTATTTATTTTCCTTTTCTTTCCAGATTATATGTCTGATTATGCGGTTCCAGAACATGTTCCTTTTTATTATGATGATGATGGTTACAGTTTTATATTTTGTGTGGATGTCTCAAGGGAAAGAAACGAAGAAACCATCAAATCGGGAATATGTCTTTACGTGCCACGTATCTTTCGAGGTAAGATCAAATGACAGATCGTACTACTAGAGGCAGACCAGGGTTCGACAATCAGTTTTGCTTGCCTACTATTGTTTTTATGTATATAAATTAATTATAACAGTGTGTATCACCCATATTGTTGTCAAGTGAACAGCGGAAAATCAATCTGTTACTACTCCTTTTCAATCATTTCCTGATCACAAACCACACCCTCTCGAGTGGTGTAGTGTGTCACAGTGTGCCTTTCTATAATTGCGTGTGGAATTTTTACAGGCGTTCGACAGAGTAGCATAGTATTAAATGCTAGTTCTTGCTTTAGATTGATTTGGAGGTAGATAATAAATAATGAATCAATGCTCTGCAAATTTTCTTAGAGGAGTTGATAACATGATGAGTAGAATGGCTTTCCTGTTCTAACCCACTTACCTAGTTTATATAGTGCACCAGGTCTGATTCGCTTCCACGTATGTCTATTCCAAGTTAACTATCTGTGAGTAAGGCCAAAATATCTGCATGCATGAACTTTACTAAAAAACTAATGTGATGCTTGTGGATACTATAATAATATTTTAATCCTTTAATTATTCTTTTATTTCTATTCTTGAGAATGCCAAAGTAATCCATTTCTATGTCCCCCATTTCATTCATTCGTACCATTCTTCTCTTTCACCTATTACCTGAATGTATTCATTTTTGACCGATTTTCACTATAATTTATTCTCTGTTGTCTTATTTTACTCTCAGCTGGAATTTTCGACTTCTTTCGTTAAGTTGATTATTCAGTAGGTATCACATATCAATTATCTGGCTAGACTATGACCCTTGAGATCACTTAATATTAATAATGTGAAATTGGGAGAGTGATCTTGATGAGGAAATAAATGCCTGGGTTTCTCTCTAATCACCAGCATAGTAATGGAGTTAGGTGAAAGAATTTTGTGTTCTTTGCATTTGCCAATACTCAGCATAGCGAGAAAACCCAAATAAAATGCCCAGAGTGCAGTGCACATTTTAGTATTGAAAAAGAATGTAGTCAAGACTTACTCAGGGGTGGATTATGGCCATTGTTTTGGGGTGTGATTGCTACTTTGCGGGGGTCTGTAGGGTATGAAATACCTTACGACCACTTTTTTTTGTAGTTAACGAGGAATTACGAGGGGGCCCACCGCACCTCCCCATGATTCATCACTGGAGTTAATCAGTTTTTATTGAATAATTCATTCAATTTAGACAATGGTAGGTTCTATTATAAAATGTGCCACAAATCTACATACTGTTTTCTTAATGACAAAAAGAAAACTAGGGTTACCAAATGGAAGTGTGTACTAAGTACCTGGAGAATTCCAAGGAATGTACTTTTTTCTTAAACTATTCCTAGCTCCAAGCCCTAGGACTTGTTCCTTAACTCATCCTGTCAAAATGACACTTGGCAGCCCTAAAGGAATCCAATATTCATATTTAGGAGATTATTCAATGCCACCATTTATTTAATAATGTTGATTCAAGTTTTTAATTTTATGTTTGTTGAAGTTTTTGTTTGACATACTATTGGAAATTTACTGTTTTGCTCAAGGAATGATCAGAATGGTGTAGAAGAATTGATGTGAATAGCCCCTGGGCATTTTAATTATGTGAAGGAAATTACTTTCACAGTAGGAAATTTGTGTGTGTGAGTTGCTGAAATGATAACTGTTCTTTTATAAAGCAAGTGTGTAACTTTTAATTGAAGTATCATGCATGGAATAAAATTTTGTGTGTGTGACTATTGTTGATAAAAATGATTTTTCTCAATCAGGATGGCCGAAACAAGAACCAGGAAGGCCTTCAGACCATATATTTTGTGACTCCTACTTATCCCCGGAGAGAACAAGCAGCTGAGTTGACTCGAGTTGGTCACACCTTGATGCATGTTCCAAATCTCCACTGGATAGTGGCTGATGACAATTCATCATGTAACGACATGATATTGAAGTTGCTCAAGAATTTTGGTTAGAAAAAATTTCTTTTTAATTGTTCAGTATGCAATTTAATGTGCAAAATTTGCTGCTTCAGCATTAAATCTGCTCATTTATAATCCAAGCTTTAGTAAATATTTTCATTTTTGAGCCTGGTCCACTTGCAATACTCATAAATATTATGTAATGATTTTCTAGCCACTGTACCTGAGGTATCTTAATGGGGTTCCTGTACTCGAAATCAGTATTTTATTCGTTAGGTAGCAGTGCAAACTCAAAAAATAAATTTTGGAGAAATTTACATTCTTTTATACCCATTCTTTCTCTCTCAAAAATAAAAAATTACTCAAAAGTTACCGTCTACTCAATCAAATTATCTATGTCATCATGGATCTGATAACTTACCTGTTTTAAGAATAGTTCATTGAAATACCAAAGCTTTTGCAAGAGTGTAAATAACGCAGTAATCTTCACTTTTTTGTGTGCTATTTCACAGAAAATGAAGTTTTTCAAAATTTTAGTCCTGGTCAGAGTGAGACATCATGTGAACTGCATGCCTTTTTCACGATGAAAATAGTATTTTGCTCACAGCTTGAAGTCTGGCTCATAATAACAGAAAGACTCATGATGAACAGAATCAATAATTAAAAATAATTTGTGATTGTGCCTATTAGAACTCATCAACATTTCATTTGTTAACAGGCATTCCATTTACCTACATGGCAAGCCCAATGCCGTCCGAGTATCGAAAACTGAAAGCCGTGCCAAGAGGTGTATCAAATAGGAGGGCTGCAATGGATTGGATCAGAAAGAATGCCAATGGGGGTGTGCTTTACTTTGGTGATGATGATAATACCTTTGATTTGAAACTGTTTGATGAAATCCGCAACACCAATAAGGTATCCATGTTTCCTGTGGGCTTGATAGGTGATTTTGGTGTGAGTGCACCTGTTGTTAAAAATGTGAGTAAAACTGAATCATTTTTTTATAATTGACTACATTTTGTTGTGGATGCAGTGGTTCTAACAGATACACAACATGCAATGACACATTTTTTACGGCTTCTTTTCTCAAAACGTGTAAATATCCTAATTTCAATGTTAACATGTTTTGATTTTTTAATTGTTCTTACTTAAGGTTATTAAATATTTTTTTCAAACAGCAGATTCACAAGTGTTGTCATCAGCATTTTAATTTATCTGTGAATCTTCATGAAGGCTGTAGCTGACATATTAACCGATAGCCTAAAGTTGTGGCATACTAAACAATGTCTAAAATGATAGCATAGTTAGGTATTGATTGACATCATTATTTATTTTATTAAAAGATAATAGCTCAGTTGTAGAAGCAATAATTGCATTTCAATTCAGAGGTATGCTATCTGTATTGAACTTGCCTTGGTTTCACAATATTTATTATTTTGTATGCAGTATGTGGTGGCCATATTATTATGGCCATGATGAAGATTTTGGAGTTACTCAAAAGGTCGGTGATAGAGTAGTGGAGTTAAGACGTGATCCTGGATATAACAGTGAATTTGAAGTCATAAGGACAATTTTCTAGCATGTAAAATATATGTTTACCTTAAAGAAGGAAAAGGGGAGAAGAATTTGTTGTAGCAATTACTTTTTGTGATCTTACTTAAATCGGTGAGAAGCTTAAGTCAATTTCATCTCTCCAGTTTTTAATATTCCCCTCAGTCACAGGTTTCTATGCTCTGTTACTTTGTCACTATTTTGTTCAGTGATTGTGGTTAATAATTCATACTTACTTGCATCTGTTTCTCCCTGATATTAGTAAGGTTGTATGTATTTTTGCCATGGATTTAATTGTTCCTGATCTGAAGTGATGGTGTTACTGTTCAGCTAAATATTGAACTCAGTGGAGTAAATTTTGAATCAGCATCTAAGGGTGAAATATATACGAATAAGGGGAGAATATCATTGCTGATGTGTGGATACTACAAAGGTTTCTGTGGTTATACATATTACTTTGATGCAAAGATTATCAGGTTCCTCCTGTATTGATCCATATTGATTCACTGGAATGGCAGACAGCTAATCTGACCCCAGTGGACCTTACCTTTAGGCCTCTTTAAGTTGTTCTGACTTTTTAATGTAAGATGTTCTGACTTTTTGACGTCTGCCAGTCACGGTATGGTGTCATACATTCCAAAGGACTGAACAACCGGTGAAATCATAGATGTGGCTTGGAGCCATCTTTCATTTCCCAATTGCTATCATTGCATATGCAAGGCATTTTTTAAAATTAAATTAGGAAGACACAAGATAGTTTCAAAAATAAACTTTTCTAAATTCCACACCGTATTTATTAAAACTCAACCAGTTTCGACCTTTTCAGGTCATTCTCAAGAGGTAACAAACAAATCGATTGACAGACAGGGTGGTATATATACATGTGTAGGATCTCACAACGGGGGGAACTTCAAGGATGGTAGTGATTGGAAATCTATGAAAATGGGGGGGGGAAGAGGGGAAGGTCATGAAAGGAAGGTGAGCAGACAAGCAACTGGTGGGGAGGGGATCAATGACAGCTTATCTGACTATGCTTATCTGGTGGTGGGAGGACGGGTACTGAGTAGAAGGGGGAGGGGTTGGAAGGGTCTAGGTCATTTAACACATCATTCTTATTTTCATTAAAATACGATAAAATTTCAAAATTCTCTATAAAATCAAGTTTCTTCCCCTTGTCACAAACATGTAAAAGTTTTGGGTTAAAATCAGAGGTGTGGTCATTTTCAATTAAATGTGTAGCAAACATAGATTTGTTATTAAAATTAAAAAAAGATTTGAAATGTTCAGATTTATGCATGCTTATTTTTATACGAGTTTGACCACACCTCTGATTTTATCCCCAAAACTTTTACATGTTTGTGACAAGGGGAAGAAACTTGATTTTATAGAGAATTTTGAAATTTTATCGTATTTTAATATATATAAGAATGATGTGTTAAATGACCTAGTCCCTTCCAACCCCTCCCCCTTCTACTCAGTTCCCGTCCCCAACCACCACCCCGATAATCTGATAAGCTGTCATTGATCCCCTTGCCACCAGTTGCTTGTCTGCTCACCTTCTTTCATGACCTTCCCTTCTTCCCCCCCCCCCCACCCCGCCCCCCCCCCCCCCCGTTTTCACAGCTTTCCAATCATTACCATCCTTGAAGTCCCCCCCCCCCCAGTTCAACCGTTGTGAGAGATCCTACACATGTATATATACCGCCCTGTCTGTCAATCGATTTGTTTGTTACCTCTTGAGAATGACCAGAAAAGGTCGAAACCGGTTGAGTTTTAATAAATACGGTGTGGAATTTAACAAAGTTTATTTTTGAAACTATCATGTCTTCATTCAACGAAGTGAACTCGCAAACCATTGATTTGAGCAAGACACGAGTTGGAAAGTGGATTAATCTTTTAAATATCGAGTGACCATTTGGTGGTGCTTTTGCTATATTTCCTTGTTTTGTTTCCTTATAGACTTTCATTCCTAGAAATGGCTGTGCTCTCTAGGAGTGATTTTAGTAGTTTAGAATCCACCTCAATATCTTCCTTTGAAAAATAACTCAAGAACTAATTTATAGATAGATTGAGGTTATGATGGAGTTCCCTAATCAGTGCCATAGGGCAATTAGACCTGTTGCTACATTTTGCCTTAAATTCATTTATAAAATCAAAGCAATTCATTGTATCTGCACTGCTGGTGACCTGGCTATCCTTGATTCAGGTGGGACAGACAGTCCGGAAGGCTCTGGCAGATGTGTCTAAACAATTCAGTATGGTGTCATGCATGCCATAAGTAGTACTTAATTAGTCATTTCAAACAATTGCACCATGGAGTGAAAGGAGTCAGTAAAAAGTGTGACTGTCTGAAAAAGGTCTAATATGCTGATTGCACAAATGAGGCTAGTGAAATTGTCATTAAGCTCAATGAATCAATTCATAAGCAAATGCAGAAACTTGGTTTCAATGCCAGTGTCTTTCAGGAATATTATACTGGGGGTTTTAATGGTACTGAGTGCATGTGACTTTGGTAGTTGGTCCAATTTCTCATTATCTCATGAGTTAGTAACTATTAGTTGGGTGCAGGTGTAGCAAAACATTGTGATAGTTGCACAGAAGACCCCTTTCTTTAGAGGGGTCCATTGCCTATAAATTATCTACACATGGGAGAGTAGGTCAGTCTCCATGTGTAACTACCAGGGTACCCTTGATCACTCCTATGTATTTGTAAAATTCAAAATTGTCTTTCTGTTATTCACATTGACTAAATGCTCTCCGTTACACTTTTTCGAATTTTTAAATAGACTTTTCCAATGGGTTGCAAGCACTGTCAGTGTATTTTGTTGTGACTTTGTGGACACCTTAAACATTGTTGTTTAATGTGCAGCTGGCACTCTCCCTCCCTCTCAGGTTAATAGACAATGGCATTGGACATTTTACCTGGCATATGCTCCCTTCTCCCCTCCTCTGCCAATCCCTTCCATGCGTGCCTTCCTCTCCTTGATGTCACGCTTCGCACTGGGGACTGCCATCAAGTGTCACTACCACTGTACTTTTTGCAAGCTTGGTGTTTGTAACTCCAACTGTTAGAACACAGTTTGAATGGAGTTTGAGACTCCGTGCCAGCCATTCTATAGTAGTAGGTGATTCTGTACACCCTGGAAAGCCTAATGTTATGGTTTCACGTCCCACAAGTAGTGTGAATACTGTTTTTGTTTCACTCGTTAGGAGTAATATATTATGCCATCTGATTTTTATATGGCCGTTAATGAAATTTATTAGTACAAAAACAGTACCACTGCTCCTCTGAATACATAGTCTTAGGGGTTAAATCGATTATATTAAATTCACAAAGCATTTTGGTATGCAAAGGTTACTGATGGTCACAGAATTTGTAGGCTCTTTGAGATGTGTTTTTGATAATTTTTATTATATTAACTATATTAGGTATACTTCTTTAAATTAAATAAGTTTCTTTAAAGGGTGAAGTATATTGCTATAAACTTCAGTGAAGCCTCAATTTTTTACCATAATTTATAATGGTTGTCTACCGTAACAATAGGTATCACAATATTATCTCAGTTTTTTTTTATATTGTATTTTTTTTGCATAAAATGTATCTTGAAATAAGTTTTGTGTATTAATTATATCTCCAACTGAGCAGAATTCACTTTTATGTTTTGTTTTATTGTAAATGTGCCATTGTCATCAACTGTAACCAATGGGCATCACAATATTATCTCTGTTTACAGTTGACCCTCATTTAACTCTTGGTAAGGAGGACCAAGTTCGATAAAGACAAACCTGACTATCCAAAAGGCAACTATAAATTTCTCCTTGTTCAGAAATGTGTAGAGAAGTGAATTAAATGGCAATATCATTATTGGCTAAAATTTGCCTCCAGTAGTTATGCACTGCCAATCTTGAATATAACACCAATGTTATCTTGACACTTCAGCATTGTGAAAAGGTTGAGTTCTGCTCAACACTTGCTTCTTTACATATTAGTAAGTGCTTTTATCCCTCTTTATGTTGGCTAAATTTTCATCAATCACTTGCACATGTATTTTTGGCATTACACGTAATATTTAATTTATGTGCCTCTGTTTGTGAGTGAATTGATATTTTTTAGATTCAAGGAGTCCAATTTTGTTTTTGTATCCTGGTATTAATCCTTTGATCGATGGAAGTGAACGTGGAAATTCAAACATTTATTTCTTGTTCACTTGAATGAAATTGTATGGTCAGTTTTGTTTCAGTGTTCTCTTTTAAATCAAAGCTCATTGTGTTAAGTCTCACCTCAGATGTAATTGCTTTTTAACGCTTTGACTCCCACAGAATTGGCCTTTTTCACTCCAAGAAACTCATGCCTAATTTTTTGAAAATTTCTACTTTTTTATATTAATTGCTGTCTACTGTTTCTCATATGGTGTCGAAAATTTTACAAGATGGTAATAACATCATGTGATAATAATTAATAAAAGGGACAAATATGAGTTCCGAGCTATCTGGCAAGAGCAAGGTTCTAACCAAGAAAATATTTGCTGTGCCAACACTACTGTATACCTTGGGATGCATGAAATGGAATTTCTACATGTTGCAAAACCTCCACATTGGAACAAGAGACATGATGGCCATCTACAGAAGTCTTCATCCGAAGTCATAAATCACCAGATAGTATCTCCCTCGCAATGTGGGTGGCAGAAGGCTATTGAGTCTGGAGTGCCTCCATAGTAGTAATCCTAGTTACAGCTTGCCAAATGTTAAACATCATAGACCCCTGCTGAGTCTCGTGAGAGAGTGTGGGAGCAGAGTTCTCTTCCAGATGGCAAAGAGAGCAGCGAATGGATTCGGGTTTGACCTTGACTTGTCATTCAGCGGAAACAACAATGGCACTTCCATCTTGTCATTCATGGTAGACTTCCTCAAACTCAAAATGATGAAAGTTGAGCAGAAGACCTTGCTCTCATGGGGGATGAGATAGCAGGGGTATTTCTCTTCCAGGCAGCCAATAGAGCCACCGCCGAAATCGAGTTAGACTTGTCATCTGGTGGAAGTGACGACAGCACTTCCATCTTGTTGCTGAAGGCAGATGTCCTCAAGCTTGAAATAATGAAAGCTGAGCAGAAGATTCTACTCATGGCCGTTGTTTGTCTTCTTATGCTTCACCTGTCTAAAGTCCAAGACCAAGGGATTTTGTCCTCACATACCAGGATGGTGCTATAAAAACTCTCGTGTACCACTGCCTCATCTTCAAAGTAGAAGTAACAGATATGAGATGCTTAGTATGCAGAGTCCAGCCTTCACCTTCAAAGTCATCTTCTCTCCAGCTGCACTTCCTACGCCAAGTCATAAAATATAGCTTTGCGCATTGCAGCTCTGTGGGTGTTTTGAACTTAGATGCTATTGTGGCATTGGTAAAACACCTGTGCTGCTCTATAGGCATTGAGTCTGACTAGGCGAACAATAATTGTAAAATTTGGTGGAATTATTCCTTGCCTGCCACCAAGCAGTTGGAGGCAACCAATACTCATATTCTTCTCCTTGATCACATCTGTGCCATGTTTATGATAGGGTTTTCAGCTCTGGCTGAAATGAGTATGGATGCAAGGGATGTGGCAAAATGGACTAAATACCAGGACCTGCTGTCCTAACTGAGGCAGATGTACCCTGGTTACACTAGTAGTCCTCGTCGTAGGTTTGCTAGGTGGAGTTAAAGGCTCTTTGCTAGATAGTATCAAATGCATTGCACAGGATGATTCATTTGCAGCATGCATATTGAAGGCCATCATCCTGGGGTCTAGCCTAAAATTTTGTCTAGGAAGAACCAGCTAAGATGGTGTCATTCTATATTGAGAGTTGACTACACTTCTTTTTTCTAGCAATGGTAGAATTGTATATAAGGAGACATTCTTGTTTATTAGCGTAGCATTATTTTCATGGTACCAAGTTACCATGGTATCAGTTGCCTGCGGTGCCATATACATTGTCGCAATTATATTTTATTAATTAATTTTTGTCATCAGCATACATGATAAGGTCACTAGATTTAAGACTGGTTGAAAGATCATTTATGCATAAAGGAAATAGCAGGGGGCCTTAATTTGTGGTGCCTTTAGAAATTACCAACTTTTTTGAGATGCCATTCAAATATATCATCTGAATGCGATAGCTTAGATATGATTTGATCTTCTGATATGCCTGCCAGAGACTCCATTACAATTTAGCTTGTCAAGGAGAATGGAATGATCTACCCAGTGAAAAACTTAATGAAAAATCATGGAAAACACGTAGGAACACACTTTTGCCTCTCCAAGACATTACATATAGAGTCACAATTATTATTATTATTACCAAAGCTGTACATAGTATATAGAAATTTCCATGCTTTTCCCTTATAGGCAACCATAGTGAAATCCAGCTATTATTTGCAACTTTTCCAAAAAGAAAAATTTTCTTTGGTATATAATGCCTTCAATGGCCCTTGAGAAAAGATGGAGAAATGAAATTGGTCTTTAGTTGTTCATGTCAAATCTATTGCTACCTTCAAAGATTGGGACTACTTTTGCTGGCTATCAGAATCGGATGGTTCCTAAAATTATCGTATCCTTCAAATGTGTCACATCACTCCTTAGTAAGGATGAGTCGGTTCTTAAATTTTTCCGGTTCTCGATACCGGTCCGGTTCTCCACCATCGGTTCCCGGTTCTCGATACTCGGTTCCAACAATGAACTCTTATTTTCTGAATGAATGGCAAATTTAAATGAACAACCACAAGAACTGAATGAAAATAATTTCACTAAAGATGTAAATAAGCAGGAAAGCTCTGTAAAAAAACTTAAGATCTTCTCCAAAATTTTATTTGCCAAGTATAAAAAGTCAAAATAACATTTTCTTAAATAATGCATTATCGACCAATATGTCACATTACATCAGGCAGCCACTGGTGCTTTCTCCAGGTTTTGTTTTAAAAAAATTAACATTTTTACCCTATCTGGGTCTAATCTATTCCTTTTTTTGTCAGAAATATTGCCTGCAGTACTGAACAGGCGTTCACTGAAAACAGTAGTAGATGGAATACACAGATATTTGGTTGCCATCTGTTTAAGCCGTTTGAAGGGGCTCATAGACCAGTAGTGGCCTACATCTTCTGAATGCCTAGGATTTATTGTTTCCTCACCAAGATATTTGTTCAACTCTTCCTCACAGCTCATTCCTAAAACGTTCTGAGATACAGGAACGTTCTCCTCTGAAATACTATCCTGGTAAAGGTCCCACAGGCTCTCAACATTTTTGTCATTATAGGTCATACCTTCATTCACTTCCTCACTCACATCCTCAGTTTGACAGTCTTGTACGCACAACTGAACCATCTCCTTAACCAACAACTGTCGAGCTGCAGCAAGGCACTCAGAACTGTGGAATGGTTTTTGCTTGAAATGTGGATCAAGAAGTGTTGCACAAGCACCAGTCAAATTGTTTTCAATGGTAGCATAGCGCCGTTTTAAAGCAGCCAGTAGGTCGTTCCTCAATCCCTGCAGACCACATCCCTGTAGAGACTTTGTCTCAAGGTGATGTTTCATGGTGTGAACCAGGGGAATGATCTCAAAAAGAATGAAATAAACAATTAGGATTTTAACCAAACCAACAAAATTTAATTATTAAAAATTAATGAAAAACTATCTTAGCAATATGTTTTATGTTGTGTAAGGTCTTCCACATCCCTTATTTCAGTGAATTAAGTATAGGCCAATAAATCACTACAGCTTATTTGAAATGACAAAATTTAAAATGACCTATACATAATGACATATAATTATATAGATTACTATAAGCTCATGCTATGACTTTATATTAAAGATAATCACAAATGAAGTTGAACAGTTTACATTATGATTAAATTTTTTAAAAACAGTTTATGGCAAACGTTTTCTGCCTTACCTCTGAAATAATGGAGCTGTTCTTGCTCAGTTGAATAGTTGTCTTGTTGAAAATGTCTAGAAACTCCACAGCGCAGCTCAAGACCTTCCAGTCATCATTGATGAGTACAGCTGACAGTCTCACAGAATCATCCCCGCTTAGCAGTATCATGGCATTTTTCTGCTCCTCCAGCCGTTGAAGCATGTGTAGGGTGCTGTTCCACCTTGTCGGTTCGTCTTGAATTAGGTGGTGCTGAGGGAGACTCAAACTATCCTGGACTTGTTTCAGTCTCTTTGTATTTTATGCTGAATGTTTAAAACTACCAACCAGCTTCTTGCTTTTAGTAATGACATTGTTTAACTTTGGATTTTCGAGTAGCCCATCCTTGATAATAAGCTGTAGTGTGTGAGCCATACATGGAACAGCTATAAGGTTCGATTTTTCAAGTGCTTAAGTTATATCATGCCCATTGTCCCGAACAACTCCAACAATCTTACCTTGCAGGCCCCATTTTTTCAGCACCTCAGCTAGGAAATCTCGCAAGGCTTCTCCTGTATGGCTTATCTCTGGAAATGGGGCTACTTCCAAGCGCCTATGCTTCAATAGAAGCAAACCGCTGAAGAAATGGGCCGATACTGACATATAATCACAGTTGGCTACCGATGTCCACCGGTCTGTGGTTATTCCAACGTATCTGGCATCAGTTACTTCTTCCTTCACCACCTTCACCACTGATTCATACATCTCTCTCAGATAATTATTGGCTAATGTTTTTCTGGATGGCATTGTGTACCTAGGCTCCAAATGTGCAATGAGCCTTCTGAATCCCATATCGTCGACCACTGAAAAGGGCTGCACATCAATGCAAATCATTTCAAGTATCAACTGAGTGATTCGTTTTGCTCGATAATCACCACTCTTAAACTTCTTGACTCTGTCGACAACTTCCAGGAGTGTTTGCTGTTTTCCCTTGTTATCAAGCTTTATAACTTTCGGGTAAAATGCTGTATGAACAGATTCAGAGGAATCATTTCCGTTTTTGACTATGTTGTTAGCGATAGATGAATCACAATTATCATTGGTTCTGGTATCACCGTCCATGCCGATCCAATCTGAATCATCAGCAATTCCTCCTTCTGTACCACCATCTACCTGTGAACAATTTGAAGAATGTCCAGGTTCGCTGGTCGACATAGCACCTGGGCCAGTTAGTGGTCTGCGGAATAAATATTTTGGGATTGATGACTTCGCCGATCCAAGGTTTGTAGGCGCAGGTGGTTTGAGATTTGCATACGTTTCTCCCTTATTTGACACGGTATGATCCTTTCCTCTGCTTCTGTGTGTCGTGAGATGTTTTCTAAGGTTCGATGTTGATTTTGAAGGGCCGCGCGAAACACGCTTGGAGCACAGTTTACATACTGCATAGATAGTATCATCAGGATCAATCGTGAAACTCCCCCAAACTTCTGACGACATCATCCGTTGATTTGTTGTAACTTGTGAGTCAGTTCAAAATATATTCTGTATTCTGCGATGTAGCTTCAATTCTTACTTTAATTGACAACTTATTCGCATGCCTCACTGTCACAGTTCTTATAACCTCAACACTAACACTGCTCAACACGCCGGTACAGCGACACCACGGATAAACTGAGCGGCCGCGGTGGCGGCTTAGCCCGCGCGGTGGATACGCCCGCCGCGCGGGCGCCGTAAGCGGCCACGGAAATGTTACAATGTTGGCGAGAGCGACAAACCGACGAACCCTTAAATGGCGCGTGTTAGCGAGCAACTCTCAAAAGAAAAAAATTGGAAGCCATGCGATCGGAAAGTAAAATATGCGTTTTTTGATCTTTTTTTCACTGCCGGTCACGGCAAATCAAATAATTACTATTATGAATTACTATCGGAGTAATTATAAGGACCACCAATTTTTAGAGCTACAATGGGTCGATATATATTTAAAATTTTCATAAGGTAATTGTCGTCTGATGATTACTAATAAAAAAACACGCAATGAGAGCAGAAGCAAAGACAAACACTTGCCAATGTTAATAAAAAATATTTCGACCGTTTCGTGTTTGCATAGTCCAGTTTTGTCAAAGCAACCTATGAGAAAGTTGAAACTTACAATTAGTAGGCGTCAGCCGCCGCGGCCAAACTCGACAGGTCGTGTTCGGCCGCCAACCACTACAAAGGCCGCGCCGGCCCCGCCCGTCTGGTGCATGTGGACGCACCAACGCTACATTGAAGCTACATTTACTGGCCGGTGTGTGGTGGCCTTCATTGCCATCTGATGACATCGTTATATTGCAACAACGGAAAGTAGATAGAACATATAAAGGAGTTTTAAAGAATTGTCGATAATACAATGCGGAATTTTAAGTCATGAATGACAAATGAAAGAATCTCGTGCAAGACTCTGGACGTGACCTTGGAGACGACGAAGTGCATTTCGGGTTTGGGCGCAAAATTCAAATCCTCACCTCTTCTCCGTGCCGGTTCCTAAGTACCGACTTTATGCGATCGGTTCCCGATACCGGTTCTAAGGGCCAAGAACCGGCAGTACCGAGAACCGGGTACCGGAACCGACCCATCTCTACTCCTTAGTGATTAGAGGAAAGTTGGTTTGATAAATGAGGGTAATGTGAGCTGTTAGCTTTCCTTTGGCCACCTGCTGCTACTTGGTGTTCAGGAAAGCACTTCTTGAATTTTGAGTATTGTGTCCTGAGAGGCTAGTAGGTTAGTTTGTTACCGTGTATTTATACTTGTTTGTAGTCCGACTTTGGCCAAAGTTTTTGGAAAATTAGTGTGGAGGACTATGCGCAAGTAGTACTTTTACAGTTTAAATCTTAGTATAAAAGCAACAGTGGTAAATCTTCTCAGGATGTGAAGCTTCACCACTGTGCATTGAATCCATCTCCAAATCCATCAAAGACATGCCTGGTACAAAATAAGAATGCACATCATATGTAATGTAACCGTTATGGCATTATTATTAACAATATATATGTACTATTTATGTTCCGTATTTTCTGGTTCATTGGACATGCTGTTTTTCCCAAAATATCCCTGCGTCAAATATGGTCAATGTAAAAGTCAAATTTTGGCCAAGGACCTCCAAGGCCAAGGAGTTGGTGGCCATAGTTGTCATCATACTCAACTATTTTCAATTATATTCTCCTTATTGACCTCCAGCAAATCAGAGCTGAAGTGAATTTGTGAAACAGGAAGCAATAGTGAAATATAGCTGGTGATAACTTAGCTCAATGGTTTTCAGGCAAACCTTTCTAGCAGCAATATTGGTACCATAGAGTAAGTATCACTCTGTGGTAATACGTAGAAATTGCCTTCTGGAAAAATCCACCTGATCCGGGAATCAAAACTTGGGCTTTCTGGGCCAATGCGCTGACCATTACACTACACAGGCTTCCTGATTTCCTAGGCAATTTTATAAATATTTAAGGGAACTACTACAGAGAATATTTGTTGATTGGATTGAGGGTATATTAAGTTGAAGTGAGCTCTAGAGAAATGCTACAGAATGGAGGATGTTGGACTAGCAGGCAAGATGGATGGTAAGCAACAGCATTTTATATGAGGAAGTGGGACAAAAAATAGGGAGCTGGGAAAAGAAATTGCTTCGCAGTAAGTGTAGATTGAGAAGAATTGATTTAGAATTCTCCTTAGGTAGAAACTGGCTGAAGTTCATGGAATAAATTTTAGAAGTATTGTAATGTGAAGAGGGAAATTTTCTAAAAACTGTGACTGCATGGTTAAGTAATATGTAGTTAATGACACTAAATTTTTGGCATAACTTTTTAATGATGCCAATATTCTGTGAAAAAAATTAATTTATTTATTTATTTATTTTATTTATTGCTCAAAAACAGCATTTCTGCCAATTTAAAGTGACACAGTAACAAACATTAAATAAAAACAAAAACAGTCAGTGAAAACAATTGGTATACGGTGAAAATTATCAAAAATACAAATAAAACGTAGGTAGGAAGGGAGGTAAATGGGAAAGGTATTATTTATTCATGGGAAAATGGGACATAACAAGATTGGTAAATGAGTCTGAAGAGAGAAAAAACGGATCTAGATTATTAGGCAAAAAATTCAGTAGGGAGGAGAGGCGGCAGGGAAGTGAGTGCTTGACAAGGGATAGTCTGGGGATAGGCGTATGGAGTAAGGAATGCGTACGTGTGGATCGACAAGGGACTCTGAAGTTAATGGAGGAAAGCAATTCAGGACAATCAATGTATGAGTTTAGGATATTGTAAATAAATTTTGAATCGGTTTTAATTCTTTGATGGGAGAGATCAGGGATTAAATTCTTAACACTTACTGTGAAAACTAAGCTAGAAGTTAAATATATCTCATATAAGTACACGCCTCACATAATAATTTTGTCAGAAATATGGATTAATTACTATGAAGTAATGGCTTATACATTAACAGTATATAATCATTTTGAAAATGTAAATAGTTAAATCATGTTGTTAAATAATTATAGAGCTGGAAGAGTGATTGTATATGTACTTGAAACTTATCCTTGTCTGTCAAATATGTTATCCGAAATGTCATCTGCTGATATCGTACAAATAACTACTGACTTAAATTCAAATGTGTCACTATCTGTTGTAGCTATTTATAGACTTCAGTCCCAGTCAATTAATGATTTTTTTCAAGAATTGCAAAGTGTATTAGATGGCTCTAGAGTTCATAATTTTACTGTTATTGGCGACATAAATTTATGTCTTCTGAGCCAGTGTGATAATACTTAATAATAATAATCAATATCAAACGATAATGGAAAGTTATGGCCTTGAACAATTAATATGTACTCCTACAAGGATCTCTAAATACACTGAGTCATGTATTGACCATGCATTCTATAGAAGTAGAGATAATTTTGAATGTGTAGGAAAAGCGCTAGATCTAGGTGTAACTGATCATCACCTAATCTTATGCAAATAATAAATGAATGCAAGAAATGAATGTGAAAAGGTGATTGATGAGTCTCTTGTTTAAATTGATCCCCATTCCGTGTGTGAATATTTTCGTCAATGTACCTGGGATGATGTGTATAAACAAACAATTGTTACCAAAGCTTATGCGGTTTTTCTAGAAATAATTGAGTGAGGTATTGATTGTGCCAAGTTTATTACTACGTAGATGTGTATTAACTGTGCTTGTGTCTTATTTAAGGTGGAATAAAATTATTATTATTATTTTCATTCATCTTTTCCTATTGTTGTAAGTACTACCTCATCAGTTTCAGAAAATTTAAGTTCAGTTTTCCTCAGGCTAATACACACAACTATTCAGTACTTCCTCTGTACCAAAGTGAGTGAGGAATAATGTACAGTTTTAACGAAATGTCCTCCTATTATTATGGCAGCATTACTTAAATGATGCTATGAATTTTTGCTATTCTATTGGTTGTAAGGCTATTTGAGGGGGGGGGAGATGCAGAAGTAAGAGGAATGAATGAATTATATGGGGACAACTGAAGCAAGAGGTTCCATTGAGCCAACTGAACTGCCTCCCAAGTTGTCTAGCTAGTGTAAACAACTGCGAATGGGAGATCTGGAGGTCCTCCATGGGTGCAAGGATAGGATGATAGGAGAATAGGTGCTGCTAGGTGAGCTTAAATGCTGATGCACCTGTTCAATATATTTCTTCTTGTCTGGTAAATAAGGGAGTAGTGCAAGGCCCTCTGTTCAATGTTACCTTAGTTGCATTTGCCCCTATGACAGAGATACTCCTATTTATGCCTCCTCCCCCTGCTTCTTTCCCCCTCCAACTGCCTTTGAATTAGTGGAACCTCACCAGTTTGTAGTTTTCACCATGTCCTATTTTTTTTACTTCTTACATAAGGGTTTTTGAAATATATGTTTGCCTAGAAAATGAGGCTTTGAGCCATCAAAATTGTTTTGTAAAATAGAAAAGCATATGCTAAAGTACAAAGTGTCATTTCTTTCATCAACATTGTGAAAGTAATGAACTTCCATCGAGGTACATCTGAATCTCGCATTTCGTTTGTAGTTTTGTTTAAGCCACAGTGCTATTACAATAACAAGACTGTACATTACAACTCAACATATGCTTATTACAACTGTCTTCCCTGGAGCATTTGGTTAAATGGTTCCAGGATTGACAATAATGTACGAGAGTGCATTTAATTCATTGAGTCTTCTATGCCGAGTACAGCCTACCTTGGGGAATGCATTATTAAAAATCTGTTTACTCATGCTGTGTTTTGCAGTTTTAGTTGAGGATTAAATATAAAATATATTTATATTGTTTTCTTAAAACTAGCAGTGAGTTCCTCGTTTGTTTTTAAATGGTACAAAATACCACTGCTAAGGCCAAGTTTAAAAAACACTATTGTTTGTTCAGTGTAAAAAATAAAGAACTTTCAAAGCCCCTGAAATATAAAATTTTAGCTTTCAGCCACTCTCCAGAAGTGCATCTAATCAGGTTAAACCTCAGTTATTTTGGAACAGTGCCCTTAGCAGTGGTCATAGTTCATTATCCATCTTTTTAGGCATATACATGCTGGGATTGTTTTTTCCTAGTTGCCTAGTGTTACTTTTCTGAAAGCCAGTGTTTTAAAAGCTTTTCTCTCCCATAAATTCATGTGCATTCACCATCAATTTTCGACCTACGTAGATAATCTATTCCTTAGCAAACATAGATTATGTGCATAAAAAATAAACTAAGCAAATGTTGGCATTCATTGTGTGGTTCAATGACTTATTTTCTGTTAATGCCTAAGATGTAATTTTTGAAGTGACATAGAATTTTCTGGTCATGTACATAGTTTATGAATTATGAAATGAAGTGTTACTAGTATTATGTGAAACACTTAATTTAACAATTGACTTGGGCTACTATTTGTTGGGTTATATGTACTATGGGGGAAAAAGTTTCCCAACAAACGGAGCGCCGCCACTATCCCTCCGGAGAAAAATCGGCTTCCTCTCTTATGGCATATTATTCCTAGGTTTCGGCAAAGACGAGGGAAATTCAAACCCAGTAACGTGGTGGACTCATTGTCGAAGCGAGTGACGGATTACTGGCCGATTGCATTCACGAGGGTTAATCACGCTGGCTTCCTAATTGGGGCGCATTAGACAGCCATGTATGCATTTGAGACGTATCATTGACCTCTCTCTCGTTCTCACCGTACTTTCCTCTGCATTCTTTCTCTTCCCTTCTTTTTTTTCTTCTGGGCTTCGCTCCTCCTCTCGCACTCTGGCAAGGCCCTGGGATTTGCCCAGTGTCCACCTCTCCCCTTATAACTAACGGTACTTAACAGAACACCACCACGAACAAGAGTTTCCTCTTTAAGTCTTAAATACAAACGTATGTTCAGCAATTGCTGATACCGGCAATGGAGGCGATTTCTCACTGTAAAGGTTCTTTTTAGTTTAATTTTCTCTTCATCAATGCTGCCCCGTCAATATTAATAGGATTTTCAGTAGGATGCTAACGAATGCTGCTATTATAATCTCAAGAGGTACATCTTAGTCTCTGCTTCTTTGTCGTGTTGCCATCATCTCATCCACCTCCCTGTAGCATATTAGTCAGTATACTGTCTTTCTATTCCAATCCATTTCCCTCGATATCTGGGGGACAGTTGACCCTGCCTCAAATATCCCATTGATTTATCCCCTCTCTCCTGGACTTTTAATTCTTGGACCTGGACTTTGGTAATTATGTGAATATCCGTAGAGTCGTCACAGAGAAATAAAGTGTCTGCAAAGGCAAATGCATTGAAATCTGCATCCCATCTAACCTACCGATCAACTTCCATAAGTCTTTTAGCGATAGGCTGCCTAAAGGTCTTACCTACTGAGTTTTGCCTCAGGAAAAATGTTTATCATTACCTGGTTTCGGTTGAGCCGTAGGAAAGAGTTCAATGGAATGTTTCAAATGCATACAAGGTTATTTAATGCACCTCCATTCTCGTGGACAGCACGAAACACGTTCGGGGCTGCCGAGCAGCCGGGAATCCATCAGCGATTTGGACGATCAGTCCATCACCTTACTGGGTTTGAATTTCCCTTGTCATGGACGAGACCTAAGAATAATTAATATGCCATCAGAGGGGACAGTGATTTTCCCCCGAGAACAATAGTGGCGTCGCTCTGTTTGTTTGGAAACTTTTTCCCCCATAGCACATCCATGTGTACTCAAGAAAAGTTTCTTCCTTTTTTCTGCCTATGAGGAGACTTTTTTGGGGCTAATATTACCTCCACACATTGTATGCATAAAAGTTCTCTTTCTGGTCCTCATCCTATTACTCATAAGTCTGTGCTTAATAATACATTAGATATGTTCTAAAATTTGTATTAAGATGTACCACTGCTAAATAAGCTTGTTACTTCCACTTTGCGATATTAATGCATTCCATGCGGCTTATTATATTGTAAAAATATTGCATAGCCAATGTGAAAACACAAGGATTTCCCAATTTGCTACAGGCGATGTAAATCTCCATAAATACACTGATTGGTATGTTGCTTATTTTCTTACATCCTTTCGGTGAAAATAGCTAGTAAAAATGCCATTAAATATGCTGAGTATTGAACTCAATAATGAGATGAAAGGAAAAACTGTTGACTTCTCGGCACAAAATTGGGAATCACCTAGTTTCTATGCTTTCCGATTCACCACACCCTCAGATGGCCAACTGAATCAGTTAAGACTCTCCACTACCTTCATGAATCCTGTTTTATATTTTTCTTCCTGAGACCTGAATTGTTGGAAATATCCTTCTCTTCCAGAAAATATTTGCATTTCCATAATCATCTGTTCCAAGGGTGCCTTACCAATGGTGGGTCTCTGAGGCAGCTGAGTCTGTGTTTTGAAAAATTTCAGGAAAACACTGTCACTATCACTCCTCATCTAACTTTGCTTTCTTCATTCTCTTCATCAAATGTTAGGATACCTGATCTCAAGCTAAATTACTCTCCGGAATTTATAGATACATACTTCATTTCAGGGCAACATTTGACACTGCAAGTATACATCACCTCCTTCGGAATCGACCTATTTTTTTTCCTCCAGCGATACATTTCGTAGTGTCAACACTTTGGGTTTCAATAACTAAGACTACGACAATGATGCAACTACCTCATCATGCAAATAACACTGAGAATCATGTCAAAGGATGCTGTAGACATATACACAGCCGATTTTGTAGCAACTCAAGATGTCATCTCTAAATTTATTGAAAGTTTAATGGATCACCTATTTAATCGCATGAAACAAGGAAATTAATCAATTTTTTTACCTTGACTTATACTCAAGTTGTGGATTTTAGTTGATACTTTTGACACTGACAGATACTTCAACTTACTCAGAAGTATGCGGTACTCAAGCTATCACAGTGCTTTTAGAAATTTTGTCCCATAGGTTCTATAATCTCCTTGCTGAAAATTTTTAATCCTCTCATTTTTCTTTATATTCATTGTTCTCTGGTCAGCTATTCCCGGTGACCTTATTAGAAAATTATTTTATCTGTTAAAAATGATTTAAGGGCCATTTGACCTGCATCTGCTTGTTAAAAGCTTAAATGAGGAATATAAGCATTGTAGTTTCCAGCTAGTGCTTTAATTTTGCTCCACATAAATATCAGATCAAGAGATGTTAGAAAATGCAATCTGCACTAATGATTTCTTTCTTTGCTTACTGTAATATGTATTTAATGTATCAACTGATGCACATATGAACACTTTGGATGTCACCCTAATATAAATTTCACTTATTTTTTTGCTACGTCATGAGTTTCAGTGGTATATTGAAAATACTGGGATCCTAAGTGTAATTTTTATTAGACGCCAAAAGAATTATTTGGAGATTTTTATGTTATTCACAAATTATGTATTGAGTTATTTAACAATTCACAGAAGTCTTGCTTCAAATCACTACTTTCCATGTGCATTAATTGTATTTCCAGTGTTAGTGATTCCTTGCATTTAATTGCAGGGAAAAGTTGTTGGATTTTTTGATTCTTGGCCTGCTAAGAGAAAGTTTGCAGTTGACATGGCAGGTTTTGCTGTGTCAGTAGATTTTCTAATGCATAAGCCAAATGCAACTATGCCTTATAAAGCTGGTTATGAAGAAGATCAATTTCTTAGGAGTTTGGGAATAAACTATGATGAGATAGAACCAAAGGCTAATTTATGCTCTCAGGTATGTCTGTGGTACATTATTTTTGAAGCTCCATACATGTTTATTTGCTAATTTCTATTTAAACTTAAAAATGTTCATACTTTTCCATCCAATTTGACTTCCGTCGAGTTTTTTAAGTCCCATTTACTGGTAGTGGTTTGGTGGGATTCTCTGGATATTTAATTCATGGAATAGAAGAAGTTTTACGCATAGGTTTAGCAGTGTTACTAAATATGGCTATTAATTGTGACTGCTTCTAGCCTGTAACCACATAGCCACAATTCATGTTTCAGTCTCTCCCATTCCAAACCGTACTTTCCTTGCTCTCCTTATTGCACCCATACTACTCTCTTCACACTACAGCTTCACTTATTCACATTAATTCATAGCTTTGTGCAACAGTATTGTTATCAGTGTTGTTTAAATTTTCTCTACAGGTGTGTTTTTTCAATAATATGAGCTTTGAATAAAATGTTTTTTAACTTAATTAGAAAAATAAATCTGTACTTTCAAATAGGTATTGCATGATAACAGCTCCGTTTTCACACCATAGTATGTACTGGTAATTTTTGTAAGGGATAAGCAGAATAGCATATTCGCGCATGTATAGGTTGTACTTAGTCTCCCTCAGTTTTTTTACCAAAATTAGGGTGTGACCAATACTTGAGATGATAAGTTTAAAGAAATTCATTGTCATTGACTGTCATGGTATCCCTTAGCACTAAAAAACTTTAATCTATGCCTTTTTTTGAAACTGACGGAATTTAATCAAAATGCACATAAATAATTTCGAATTAGGAAGGGAGCCAAAATTGATTCATGAAATCTATAATTACTGCTTACATATGTAATTTGGGAAGAGGATTAACCAAGAACTGTGCATTGTTTCAGTGCATGATGAGGTGTGGCTTATGCATGTGTAAACATGGTAAATTTCAAGTAGGTTATGCATATTTTGAGGGAAACCCAACATGTGTGATCAAATGGAAATTTAATTTAGTCTAGCAGTTTTGATATTTCAGGTGTGTAATTAGTTCACTTAATCTCCGTCTTTCAATAGGAATTAGGGTGTCATGTTTTATTTCATAGTCTTCAGCTAGGCCTCAAGTTCTCAACTTAAGCTGAGTTTTCGCATTGCAGGTACTAGTTTGGCACACACAAACTAAGAAAAAGAATGCTCCCACCATGAAGTTGACTACCGAAATAGATACTAGTCTTAAAGAACTCCTTGTGGAACTGGAATTTCTTGGAATGGGGCGAACAAGCAGAAGTGAAGGTACTATATTTATTAATGCCACGTTATAATCTGATTAAAGGTAAGACTTTTGTCATTTTTACTAATGAATATATGTTGTTTGTCTTTAGGAATCAAGACATTCATGAGTTCTGAAGGTCGAGATAAAGTCCTTTAAGTGACAAGAGTGAATTCCATTTACAACCTGGCTGAGCTATCATTGAAAATGCAGCTAGCATGTATAAACCAATTGCTCTGTGATATGAGTTAATCTTAATCTTGTTGTAGAAGTCTAGTCAATCATGTTGGAAATTGCTGTATATGGTCTTATGAAAGTGCCTTTCATATCAAATATTTTACAATAAGATGATACGTCTCAAATCAATATATTCCAAAGACATTATTCAGGCATGATATGTATTAAGGGTAAACCTATATTTAGGTTATTCATAATGGAGTGTTATCATTCACATTAGGCATAAAAATGGCTGTTTATTGCAAGTAAAATTGACATTGAAGAAAAGGTTGCCTGCATTGGTAATGATATGTCAAATCTTTTTCTTGGAATTCATCTAGAATGGCGTCTATGTCCACAAAGCTAGAGGTCCCATGAGTCTACTCTGCCCAGGAGAATTTTTTCAATTGCAATCTTACTTGCAGGTATTAAGGTTACATAAACAGTATTTATTAAGCATAATTACCAAATGTTAGCTCAACTACAGTCATGAAGTATGTTTTTTTTACTGTCAATCTTGGAACGAATATCAAATTAGTGGATGATTGTTGTGATCAAGCAATACCATTGTGAAGTGATAATCAAAATTAATGACATGGAATGTTGAACTTTAAAAGTGTTCCATGATAATGTGAATTTGAATGGAAATGTGCTGTTAATCCAATGTCATTTGTTTATTTTAGCAAATAAGAAGGAAGGTAACTGACTTTAGGATGTTAGCTGAAATTTTTTATCCAGTTTCCATATTTATCCTTTTATATTTCTCTGCATGATTTGAAGTTTTTATTAGCTTTTAATGATGTAATATTGTTTTCTTTTTTATTAACTTCCAATCACTGTCAATTCTCTTAAAATTAATTGCTTGCAATTGTGATGCCAAACTTTTGCCTCCTCCATAAATCTCCGACTTTATTTTAGCTCTTCATATTCTCTATATCCATTAACATGTCTGAGTAGTCTGCATATTTTAATATTGTCTTTTCTTGCATAGGACAGGACATCTTTAAATGCTATATGAACATAAATTTTCCACAAATATATATTCAACTGTTATATAATTTTTTTAAATCTACAGCTTCTTATGAGGAAGCAAGTAACTGAAGCAAGGGATATATAATTTCTATTGCTAAAATCCAATTCAGACATTTCAATATTACATACTTTCACTTCAAATGCAGGTTTAGTGTATGGCAATCACTGTTCATGCTGTAGCTTCTAGCTCATTTAACAACTGGGCAGCTAACTACCATGTTTTAAAAAAATAATTTTCTATCATTGATTTGATTGTATTAATCAAATCATTTTAGTCATGTATATTAAGACTATAGTTTTTATACCTGACCCTTGATCATAGACCTTTCATCAACCTTTGCTTTTATAGTAAGGTATGATCAGATCTCAATATGCTTAGATTTATCATGAAAGGCTTCCTGTTAGTTAACTGTTGTTTTCAGTGTGACGTCTTCTTAATGACCATATGAATTGCTTTCCTTTAAATGCAGTTTTAATACTGTAGAATTACAGTAATATGGAACCACCTGGCTTAAGTGGTGGCTGATGATCAGAAAGTAGTGATGAGCCATCGGGAAGTGCCAACTTTGCTCTTGTAACCCTTGCATCATTTGATCCAAAGTGCTTGTGAATCCAAGTAACCAAGTTCATTGCTTGGGATTGGCTTGGGCCTTTCTGTGTTAATGATTCAAGTTTTCATTGCAATAGAACTTATCAAAGTGAATAGAAGGAACTTGGAATCATGAATGCAGCCCCTCCACAGGCATTTGATATTTTCCAGCAACAGCATGAGTTGCTATTCATTTAAAGCTGTTCCACTTGTGATATATTCTATATCAAGTATCCTCTGAAGAAGTTTGATTGTTTCACTGATCACGTTGCTGTACAATTCCACTTTTTCTTTGCTTTCCATTGAACTCTCTGAACCCAGTGCTACTTATGTCCTTGTAGGCACTGAGTTGTGGAAGCCGTCCCTTAGCTGTGGCTACTGACCCTGAGTTTCAGCAATTGGCTGTAATAATATTGGTGGCCACTGATAAATTTTCTTCACTGTAGAAGAATATATGTAACTTACTTATTTATGGGGTTCAAACTCCGTATTTAAAATGTTTTCTTCTATAATTAAAATGTTTCCTCCTTGAGCTGAATCAGGGTTTGTTGGGTGCATGGCAGCAGTCTTTAAAGAAGCTGGTATATACGTTACATTTCATTATATTATGAAAACTATGAGCACCATTCATTAACGACATTTAAAAAAATGGATAATGGCACAAGGTATCATTTTCTTTGACAAATGCTATTGTTTAGCATCAATTACCAAAGCTCACTAGTTCTTGCCAATTGTTGTGTGGGGCTATAAAAAGTGCCATAATATTGGATGCTGAGTTATGGAATATCATACCAGTTTCCAAATAGTATCTTTATGTGTCCCATTAAAAGACTTTGTACTTGTGTAATTCTATCACTATCCTCCCATGTTATTTTATGAGAATGGGCAGTTGTTTGTCGGATTGAAATGTTACCCACTTAAGACTGTTGTTAACCTGCCTGGTAATCATTTCATTCAAAATCCAAATTTTATAAATTAACCCAAGGGTTGATGAAAAGTTTCAAGTTTAAAAGGTCAGGCATGTGTAATGTTGAGATTCTTCCTGTATCATTGTTGACCTTATCAAAATTACCTTAAGCTTTTCTAGTTCCTACATCTGATAAAAAACAAAAACTGATATCATTGAGTGTGATCATATTTCTGCAAAAGTAAATATTTGTTGGTGTAATTGTTTCTCTGGGTGTAATGAATCACTTATATTTTAATACCATTTATAAATGATATGATCAATCTAGGCCATCATTGTGATCAATCTCAAGAGTTGTACCATGAGTGACATATTTATCAAAACTTATTATAAAAATTAGGTTTGAAAGGAAATATTGGGGCTCTTAAACTTCCAATGAAAGAGAAGTTGAATTTGGGAAATGTACCCTTTGCAATATTCAAAATACGGTGTGGGTTCACATTAATTGGAGTTATGGAATCATTGATTCAAAAATGGTTTGCATCAACATTTTGTCATTTTAGCCCACAGTATTTATCATGATTTCTTTAGTTCATAAATGTGAAATTTCTTTTCTAGTTGTCAACTTGCCATTTTGGCAGCTGCATTGCATCATTTTATTTGTTGAGATGTTGCTCATCCTCATGGTACTGCTCAAATATATAATTATGTATTACATCTGTGAACCTCATACTAATCTCAAAACACAACTATCAAAAGAGCTTGAAACTAATGTGCTAAAGCATTAGAATGTCCACTTTTATTGCTGAATGTGTTTTAATACACCATTTTTATGTGCATCAATGCATGCTGTGAGTATAAAATTGTGTTTCCGCCTGGATGGTATGCAACATTTACTTTTTTATTGATGAAGAGAGTTCAAGAACATAAAAAGTGGATGGGTGCTGTTTCTTTTGCTAGAGTATTACAATTTAGAATTATGTGGTTGAGCCACTCTTGACAACATGCAATCTGTGATAGTAATCACAACTCACCTATTTTCAATATGTGAAAATTTTGTTAAGTTTCAAACAATTGCTGTGAAGGGTTGAATGAAGCCAAGTCACTTTATTTTTGGAAAACATTTCTGCAGTTGTTCTATTTAACTCAAGCATATGTCTTGATAGCAATGGCTACTGAGTGGGTTTCATTCCATGGGATTTTAGTTTCTTTTAAAAGTTTTTTCATGTGTAATAAACACATTGTTCTTATTGTAATTTTTTTGCTTTACTATGAGTCACTTGTGTTCAACTGATTTTTGGCCTGCAATGGTTACCATTTATTAATTTTGTTTGCCAGTGTTTTGTGTGTCTAATATTTATTTTGATTTTTAGTTGTTTGATTTTGAAGAAAATGTTCCTCTTATAAAGGATTGTTATTAAACATACTTGTGATTCCATGGAATGACTTCTTAATTTAATGCTGTGTTCTCCATTTATTTCATCAAATATTCACTTTCCATATGAGCCATTGACCCTTCGTACAAAGTTTTGAAATGAACTCGTTTCAAAATCAACTAACCCACCATGATTTTCTACTGTAAATGAGTTGGCAAATTTTCTTCAGTTTTTTTTAGCAGTTAACAAAAGCATAAGGGGGGAACTTGGCTCATTGCTCAGAGCTAGTCTCATTCTTGAATCCTCAAGTCTTTGGGTTCCATTATGTATATTTTTTCTCGTCCATAAGTCTTATACCTTCATTTTATAGTGAAATCTTACTAAACATAGGTATACCCAAGAGTATTTTTGAAATATCGGAGCTGCAAACTAAATTCATTCAGCCAATTAGTCCCTCTCTATTAATGCCACATTTGTTCTGATGGGAAAGACTTGTTTGTGCCTTGTCGCAAATAAAAGGAAACATAATTTTATGAAGTTGAGAGACAAGGATTCTGGAATTACCTGCTCTATTAAAATAACTGTTCAGACTATTACTAGTTTACTCATGCATGATGACTTTATGCTGTTCTCTTCAGAAAGCTGTGTTCTGCTGTAATCTGAAACAAACCACCTTATGTAATTCTGTCCTAATTAATCATATTGGAAATAATTACACATTCAGTCACTTTGTAATCTTAGTATTCAAAGAAAAATACGTACCTACTTAGCATTTGTAATGTGTACCATTTTTAAGGTCCCATGCTCGTTAAGCAGCAAAAACATACATTCCATCTTGATCAATTAAACTTAATGCATGATATTTATTGATTAATGCTAGATATTGCCTCTGGGAAATGGTAGTATACCGTTGGATCGTAACAAATATATGACCTTCCTCACAGGACTAGTTTTGAAACAGGCTTCTTTGTTCGGGAATGAATGCTTCATAAATTGCAGAGCAGTTTCTTGGAGTTTATGTATTTTTCTCCATTACCAGCCAGAATACTACTATTGCACTTTTTTATGTAGTTTCAGGTGATAATTGATGAAGAATTGAGAACTGAATAGAATTGTCTCAATTTTGTTGATAACACATCGTATTGCTAGTCAAGGGGAAAAAATAACTATTCATATGCTTTCATCTTATGTAAATGGTGTTTGAGATCTCCAGCCAGTATGTATGTAGGATTAAGCTTGCATATGTTTTCTAATTACCATACCATTTTTTGTGAGCTAAATTTGTATTATGGCATAGCACCTGTTCTTTTATGATATGAAATCTCTTCATCAGAAGTGTGCCTCATTTGGTGTGGGAGAACAAATTTCTTTCTGATTGCAATAAATGAATGTGTGTGGATTGTGAGGCAAATTAGATTTTAAAATACTGATTTTAATTGTCACATTATATACATTAATTTCTTAATGCAATGGAAAGCTAATCCATTTTGAGGTTTAATCTGCCTTAAAACCACCACTGCTTCTATGGGCAAATAAGATTAACTTTTTATGTAATTTCTGAATGTGGGAATAATAGATGTAGTTGTTCAAGTGCCTCAGGTTGTACAGTCAAGGTTTCCTACTTCAAAAACCGTAATACTTGTATTATATGGTTAAGAATTTCTCTCAAAGTCAAGGTCCGTCCTCTGGAATTATTATTTGGAATTCTTTTGTGTATTCCATGCTTTTTCTTGGATCACAGCATTTGCCTCCTAATTTAAAAGCCTTGTGCATGCTTAAATCATCTGGTGTTTCATTGCATTGTAACTGGAAAATGAAATTTTCTTTCTCGTGGATGCTGGGTTATTGTAATTATGCAGTGGGTATGACAAATGTTTTCCATTCTCTCTCTCTCTCTTCACAAATCTAGTTTTAATAGCACTTTTTATTGAGTCTTGTGACAAACTAGACATGCAATTTTTAGAATTCTCATATCAGTTTGTATCCAAGGCCTTCTTTGTTAACTGATTGTTTGTTCCTGAAATGGCCCTGTATATAGTCCATTGCCTATTGACTACTTTCAATAAGTCGAGGCATAGCACTTATATCATTGAATTTTATCATAAATATAATTCTGTTCTTGAGATTGGTGAATTCCTATTCCAAGAAGTGTGTGAATTTGCCTAGTTTCTGGGTTTTACTTCTTGAATTGCTGCAATAATTTGCCTTTTTCACTGCAATAACTTTTAAAAGAATTTCTCTTGAAAAATTTTTTCTATGGTGATGTTTTATAAGCTTTTATATTTTTTTCTCCCATTTTCATTAGAGATATGTATGTTATGTTGTTGATAGGAAAATAAACTTAAAGCATTATTAATAGTCCATCTAGTTAACCTTGAAGAATCATGTCTGTCTACTTCAACCACCTTACTTCATATCTGAAGAAAATTGCTACACATACTCCAGATGAACCCTCCACAGGGGGGTCAGTAAGTTTGCAGTCCTCTTAGCAAAGACTACCCAGAAAGCACTTTAAAATTGTTGCAGCAATGCTACATTTTTTAGGATTAACCTTGTGGCAGCGTTGCATCTAGTTCACAAATGCACATTTTGTAACATTGCACCAAAGTGAATACATACTACAATATGAATGCTATGTCAATTCTTTAATGATATTTCAAGGTTAATACTTTAATGTTGTTGCAAAGTTGGTATTCAAATGTTATATCAAGGCTAATTGTCAAATGCAATTGAAAGAGCTATACCCTAATTAATGAGGTTGAATTACCACATTAAGGTGAAGCTGATTCAGGAAAGCTAATGCTGTGGAAGGACAAGCTTCCCAAATGTGAAGTAGCCTACCAGGGTTAAAAACCATGACTTAACAGTGATAACACCATTCTTTCAAGTAGCGGTATATCCCACACATCTCATCCATCATGATGAAATGCTTTCCTTGTAGGAAGATTGATTTACACAACCTACTCAAGTATCAAGGCCTGTCTGTTTTACATGGAAAATTCATTGCAAGAGCTATTGAAGCATGGTCATTTATTGCTCTTCAAGGCCGCTTTACACGAGGCACTTAATTGCACAATCTGATGTATTTATTGATGTGCATTGAAAATTGCATCATGTAAAGAGGTGAATTTCTAGAATGCATGTGCAAATGCATAAATGACAGATGGGAATATAGCCCCTGCTCTAATTCGGTACCCATGTTCTTGCAATTTCTGTACAAAAAATTGCTCAATTAAGTGCTTTTTGTAAAACAGCCTTCATAAATGATCACAGGAATTGCACCTCATTACAATATTGCTGTATTTAAATCAACTAAACCAGGTTAAACCATCCACTATTGTCTGCAGTTGGCAGGGCAACAATCAAAATTTCATAAGTGACAGCAATACTGGTCAGCACCATCTCTTAGCCCACTGTACGCTCTTTTGATTCAATCTGGGAGCGAAATTCATAGGGATCACAGTGAAACTCATCATTTCCATCTCAACCACACACCTTAGTATGACAAAAGCGTAGCAACTAAATGTATCATTAATGCACACACGTATGTGACATTATTTTGTGTTATAATTGCATCATCACTTTATTTGTTCCGAATGCTCTCCCCTTGAGAAAGAAAAGCATAAAACAACTATCTTCACGTGTCTTGAGTTTCTTCTGCCAATTCTTTAATTGGTCTGCCTTTTGCGTGTGTGGGCAGGAGGAAATTTGCAAAAACAACCGTGCTAAAACCTTAATTAACTCTGCCAATTCAATGTCATTTTATCGTCTCTGCAACATTTGTGAAACAAGGTTCCAAGTTTCGCACATTTGCCAAAAATTGTTATGGCTCTCCCTAAGCACATGCCGGAGGAACATTGCTGGATCAATTTTGCTGAAACCTTACTTAACCTTGCAAATACGACCTTATTTTTTCAATGTTGCTGCAGCATTAGGTACATCAGCATTGTCAATGTTGCTGTAAGCTTACCTGCCATCATCTACGTAGCTTTGAATGATATTTTGATACCATTTAGCCCTTAAGCTGCAGGGAACACATTTCTGCATTTTGCCAGGAGACTGCAGGAAAAACATAGATACTTGTACATTTGCCCAACACTATCTTTCCTCTTCAAGCCCCTCACCAAGTAGTATGCCTGACATTTCCAGGAAGGTTTGAATGCTTATTCTTTCTTATATTCTGAAGTAGGTTCCTCCATACCAGGGTAATTTGGGAATGGCAGGTGTTCTCTGGATACACTGCTTACTTCCTTTAACATTTAATAAAATGGGTAATAATCAAGGAATTTACATACTGTTTGGTATCATCATTAAACAGCAAGAAAATTAAATGTTTAATGTGTACATAACTTAATTTTAAAATCCACATTAAATTAATCAATTTGGCATCTCCAAGTGGTCAACAATGTCCTCATGCCTAGGCTGAGAGATAAAAGGTTGGCCTAAATTAAAAGGGTGCCCGTCCCGTTATGTACTCCATTGCCTGCCCTAGAAGGAGAGAATACTCCTTGCACGGGGGTTGGTGTGGTGGCCATAGTACTGGCCTCCTCCTACCCCATATGGGCCTGGGTTCAAACCCTGGCAGTGGTATAAATATTTCAGAGGAATCCCGATCCCTACTCGGGTATCTTGTGGAGGGCACTTCAAGTCTAGTTCTCAGTCCATTTGATGGGACATTAAACTAGTTCCCTTGGCACTTTTTGCTAAGGGTAGGTTATGTAGATGCCAGGGTTCCCTTCACTTACCATGAAATCCTTCACTTTCCAAACTACCCACCCATCCTGAATGGTGGGAATGACCTCAGATGTTGGTTGTCTCATCAAATAACCAACCATTTCACTTTTTCCTGCCCACTGTGGTAGTGAAAAATATAAAGATACCGCAGCCAAAGGGTTAATTTCATATATAGTGTCTGGATTTTATCCTCACAGGTCAGGTGTTTTCTGTACAGTGAAGGTACATTCTTGAATCTTAATAATAATATTTAATTAATCCATTATGGCGAGGCCAAATACCATCTAGGGTATAAATGGCCATGGGAGTAAGAGTAAGTAAGAGATATATTTATATGTGTATAGGATAATAATGATCATATTCATGTGTACTGTGAGAAAATGCTCTGAAGTTTTTTGGCATCACCAGCATAAAACTAAAAGTATCGGTTGTGACCAATTAAGATTAACGTGATATTAAAACCCATATTATTAAAATGCACTAAGTATGTATTAACTTTTCCACAGAACTTTTATTCATATGGTGCATTTCACCATGAAACGACATCATCGCAGGTACAGCTCGTTTAAAAGCTCGTGGCCTGTGCACAGAAACCCTTTTTTGACCCGGATGAGTATTTTCCCGAATGGTGCTCGCTGGAGGTTTTTGGAGGAAGTGACCATTTGCCCTCGGGACATCATTCAGATCGCTTGCGTTCGCTGCCAACCTCACTGCTTCTGCCGTTTCCTTCTACTGAGCCATTTCAGTTTTTTGTTTTAGTTTTATCTTTTTATGATTAGGATAGCATTAGTTCTTGAATAGGATGGAGTTGTGTTTGTCTTTTAAATTTATTCATTTTAGGTAACGCCATAGAGTAAGTACATCTAATATACTTACTCTATGGTAACGCTTAATTTTTTTTCGCAGTACTTCTTCCTTAATTTTTAACTTTTGCTTACATTGTTTCGGTAATTTCTTCAATCAATTCAATTAGTAATTTCAATTCTTTCATAAATTTTTCATAGGATAGCTTTTCATATTATGTCAATAGTTCAAGTTAGGAATAAGTTAGGGATAGTATTTATTTTATATTCTTTGTAGTTTATTCCTGCAACTTTGTTATTAATTGCTTTCGTTAAGTAGTCTTTTAGTGGTCATTATTTTTTGAGTTAGCGTATTATTCACCTTAAATTAGTTTTTACCAATGTTTTTATTAGTTCGGTTTCTGTCATGTCTGTCCGGATGGAATATTGCAACCGAGTTTCAACTAACTTCCAGATCAGCTTAGAGACTTGAAATTTTAGCTATCTATTGTAACAATTAATTGATTAATTAATTTACAATTAATTAATTAACATATTTCCTGATGTGCTAGTAGAGACTTGTAATTTTAACCATAGCTCAGAAGTGGATGACAATGCAATGTTAGCAACATGTTATAACAATTAATTAATTAACTAACTAATGATTAATTAATTATTTAAATTCCTCTCACTGTCAACTGAACAGAATCTGAAATATATCGGGAATTTCCAGTCAAAGTCTCATCAAAATGTATAAAATCAAGTGGAAACTTTCACCCGGGCATAAGAGTAAGAAGCAGAAAAGAATTAATTAAATTAAAAAAATTTTTAGCATACCATGTTTTTAAAACAGACTAAAAAGTATAAAATAGTTTTCCCTGGGCCCTTCTAAATTTTTGAGGGTGAATTTTTATTGGCTATGGAGATATTTGTAAGACTTGAAGAGAAAAACGTAGGGCGCAGGCAGTAGATAATCCACATGAATTCACAGCCAATTTCAGTGCATTGCAAATGGTATTAATTCTGGGAGTTTGCCTAACGACACCTGGTCCCTTTACTCCTCAATTATAATGGGTTGTCTGTGCCCCACGTTTTTCTCTTTTAGTCTTACAAATATCTTCATAGCCACTAAAAATTCACCCTCAAAAATTTAGAAGGGCCCAGGGAAAATTATTTTATACTTTTCAGTCCGTTTAAAAACTTGGTATATTAAATTTTTTAAATTTAATTATTTCATATCTTTTGTTACATAAATATATTAGTACGGGCTAAGGTAGGAATTAGTATATTTTACATAGATAGTTATTTAGCTTGGTATAATTTAGGGAAGAGTCGATTCCACCGATTCTCAGGCTTACAATTTATTGGCTAAAGACGATTCTGATTCCAGATAGATAAATGCAGTAAAACTTCGATTTTGTGCACCTTGATTTTACGTTGTTCTTGTTTTTTACGTAGCGATATCCAAGTCCAGCCGGGAACATTGGGAATTTCAATGGTAAAAACTTGATTTTACTTAGTTTCTTGGTTTTATGCAGTTTTTTTATTTTTAGCAGGTTAACTTCAGTCCCTGAGAGCAAAATAATCTTGATTTTACGTAGTATTTTCGGATGGTCGGATCGGATCCAAAGATCCGCCAAAATTACATTTTACCGGATACTGAAATGGGATCTTAATTCATTCCAAAAAATTGGACCTAGATCCGAAGTATTAAAATTCACACTTTAGTGAATGTGTCCTGAAAAAGGAAGTAAAAAGACGTCAGAGTTCCGGTTCTCTCTTCGCATGCGCCGATGGGCTACGTTGCTAGTTCTATTGATGTGACGATGCGTTTCAAAGCTCTCACGGGCACTACGCAACAAAATTTCAGGTTGTGGAAAAATCACGAGGAAGTTCGAAATCTACCTCAACCCCGGCCACAAGGGTAAGGTTATGATTTAAATCAACTGAATTAATGGCTCCCCTCATTTTGTTTGAGCAACAGCTGCAACAACCCAGTGTTGCCTGTGGAGTCACCCTAAAAGGAGGCCCATCCCCTCCCCCCAAGAGTGGAAGCCACCTGGGTCGAAGAGAAAATGGGCGAGGATAGATAAACACAGATACAGCGAAGGAGAGATCTTCTCGGGCTACTCCATTCTCTTTCTCCCCGTAATACGAGCCGAGAGAGGGGGAAGAAACTGTCAGCCTCCTCTCATCATGGAATGATTTACCACCGTCCTCGCAAAGCGAACCCGAAAAAAGTATCCGGTGTCGGCAGGGGTGGGGGGAGAGTGAGCTACGCAGTGAAGACAAATAAGTCGGCTGAATCAGAGATACAGGTTGCCCTAAGCATTGCCATCGCAGCAAAGCGCCAATGAAGAAGCAAAATATGGTTTACGCTTTACACGACAGCTCAAATTGTATCGAAAATGGCCAGCCGGTGGTGTCAAGGAATCACCCAAGCCGTCATAAGAGGAGAGAGAGGGGGAAGAAACTGCCAGCCTCTTCTCATCACAGAATGATGTAACACCGTCCTCTCGAAGCAAACCCAAAAAAAGTATCCGGTGTCGGCAGGGGTTGGGGGAGAGTGAGCTACACGGTGAAGAGGAAGAAGTATGCTGAATCGGAGCTCCAGGTTGACCTTGGTACTGTCATTGCAGAAAAACTCCAATGTATAAGAGTGACATGGTTCACGCTTTACACGATTGCTTCAATTGTATCGAAAATATTTTTGTATTGTAATGAGAAGATATTCTTATGAGATAGGTCAGAGTTCAAAGAAAAGAATCATTTCAGGTCATAGACTTTTTTGGCTCATACAGTCCTTCTCATGGCCAAGTAATGCACTGGCAAAAATGGTTGATTTAGGCTTAATACACACATTTATCTCTTCATTATGGTTAAAATCATGTATGTTTGAAATAACTTCCGGTATAACCCTATCTTTACTATATCGAATCTTGAAAATAGTAGTTTTTATCTGCCAGCAATCCATCATAGCAGTGTAAATGCAGACGTTCTGCAAACACATTTTTAGCAAGGCATCCCGCCCCTGCACGTGTTTTCAATTCCTTTTGTGTACATCATGGCAAAAGTCTCTCAGAAGCTGCTCCTTGGACTCTCCTCCATACTGTCAGAAGCAATGCTCGAGCATGGAACAATTTTTCAGAGGATATCACAAAAAATTGCTGGATATGGCGGGACAGAAGTTCATGTGGCTGAAGAGACCTCATCTAGGCCCCCAAAACTGCAGGATCTGCTTGCTAATGAACTTGGGCAACTCAATCAGGTTTGCGCAATAATACCAGTTATTTCACCATTCACCTACAATCAGATAGATGAAGAGTTGGCTACAAATGAAGAAACAGTGAGTGCAGAATGTACCAACCTGCCAGCTTCTGATTTATTTGAGGGAGACAGTGACATGATAGATGACAGTGAAGCAGTGCCTGTTCATCCTGCTCGTAGTGATATGAGAGAAGCTTTCAGAAATGTGTACAATTTTTGCTATGTACACCCATAGGTTGCAGAGGGCTACGTTGAAAATCTGAATGCTTTAGAGACAGTTGTACATCAAATTTTTGATAATGGGATGCAGCAAACTAAAATAAGTGACTAGGTACTTTCACCCAAAATGAGTGATTCCATAAATATTCAAAAATTCTTTTTAAATATTCCTTAATCATAGCTTAACATAATATGTATGACAAGGTTTATTAAATATAAAATGTAAGAGGCATCCTAAATAACTAGACACCTTGCACTGCTGACACCTCTTCATAAAGTCTTGATTCTACACAGTGCCCTTATTTTGGTCCCTCCAACTGCGTAAAAGCAAGGTTTTACTGTATTTTAAACATAGACTATAAGCTGAGGATATATTTGCTATTTGTTGATAAATGTACTTTTTTGAGAAACTTGTCTTTGTTATTGTATTCCAGCCAGTACTTGAATTTACATATTAGTCGTATGCTACTGGTATATAAATATCCCACCTGCTATTAGGAATAAGAATCGATGGAATCGAGAATCGATTTGAAAGAATCGGAATCGAAAAAAAAGTGGAATTGACTCATCCCTGGTATAATTGAGTATGGACTTCGCATCCAAAGTGGGGGTGGGAGGGTACTGCATAGCCAGGCACGATAAATTGTGCATAATGTGCTAATATTTATGAAGAAGGAAGCAGCCAAGGGAATTACTATTCTGCTAAAGAGTGTGACTGAGCGAGTGGCTGCTGCTACTGACGTTTCCCTACGCTCCTTGAAGCGAATCGCTATAAGGAAGGAGCTGCGATTGCCAGTGGTTCGAAAGCAGAGTTTGTGAGCCCAAGAAAGAAAAAGCCGTAGAAGTGCCCTAAATCTACAGTGGACGACTTTGACGTTCAGATGATACTGAGGACAAAGGATTAGTGGGTCCTCCACGTGGGGGCGCCACCTCCCCTCGGCCTCAAGCGTCAGCTTATTACAGAGGTTTAGCAATGGACATTGCAATACTGAGGACAGTGTGTAAGCGGGTCTTCCGCACAGGGCACCACCCCTCGCCTTGGTCTTTGAGCTTTCGCTCATCACCAAGGCATGGAAGGGCTATGGAGAATAGGAGGGAAAAAGGATGGGGGAAAAGGGAAAGGGTAAATTCCGGCCCCAAAATCATGTATAGGCTAAGGGGTAGAAACGGAAGGCGAAACAACATATAATCTCCAGCGTTTGCTGCGATGAGTTCTATAAGTAAGAAAACATCAGTTCGGCAACCAGTCGTCCAGCCTGGTCCGCTGGGAATACTGAGGACAGTACACAATTTCCATACAGTAGAAAAGAGGCACACAACACTACATGCTCTGCTGCCTATTGTGAAGGATAAAAAAACAAGTTTTGATGGCCAATTAAATACTTTGCGTGTCCTGATGAAGAATATTGGATTCAGGTAATGGTATATATATATATATATATATATATATATATATATATATATATATATATATATATTGTAGAATTGCATTAACTGATTAATTTGTATTGCATTTACCAATTTCTAATTGCATACAAATTCTCCTTTTGCCTTAGGTGGAAAAAGATGTCCAATAATAAAAAAAATTGTTGACCGAAACACATGATATAAGATGGAACGGAATGGATTACCTGAGGAAGATTAAAAAATTCAGAGAGGAAGGGCAACCTATTGTCTTCACGGATGAGAATTATATACATTCATCTCACACCACCCCCTTCCAATGGACCAGCAGCGATGAGTATGGGCTGAAGGACAGCGATTAATCATCGTCCATGATGGTAAGTTGGATTTTGTGAAAACTATTCATAGATTGGTAATGAATAATACAAAATGCAAATATTATTGAATGAGAATAAGCTAGTATAGAAAATGAATTTTTATTTTAAGGTTGAGAAATGGGCTTCATCCCTGGAGTGTTGCCAATACATATTTAAATCGGGATTAAAAAGTGGAGATTACCATGGTAACATGAATCAGTTCAACTACTTCAAATGGATGAGAAATAAGCTAATTCCCAACCTGCCCCAACATTCTGTGGTCCTGCTGGACAATGCATCATACCACAACGTCCAGCACGACCGTTGCCCAACCAGCAAGGACAAGAAGGAGGTGATGGTGTGGTTGGATAAACGGGGCATAAATTATGAAACCAGAGAGACAAAACTGGAGCTATATGAAAAAAATTAAGATGAGCAAGGGCCCAGTAGTTTTTGAAGTGGACTGAATTTTCGCAGCCCATGGTCACTCAACAGAGAGAGTGCCTCCATACCACCCTGAACTTAACCCCATAGAAAACATATGGAGGATAATGAAAAATTGGGTAGCTCTAAATAACACAACTTTTAATTTGGCGTTTAAAAAGCGTTTGGTGGATATTGGACGAGAAGAGTCAGGAAAGGTCAGTGAGAAAGTGAAGGTGGAAGAAACTTGTTATATAACAAATAAAATTGTGTTAGACAAGAGTGACAATGAACTCATAATCAACTTATTAAGTGATTCAGAGGAAAGTAGTGGATGTGACGGTGATAATGTGTAGTGAAAGATTTAATGTTTTGCATTTTAATATTAAACAAAGTTCTAATTAATTATTATTTTTCCCCAAACCTTTTAACCATTACTTTTGGCCATTGCTTTAATATCTCCTGTGCCTAAAGGTAAGATTAATCATTAGTCAAGATTGGGTTTCTTCTGCAAATCGTTTGCTTGGTACCCCACGGGATTTTACTAAGAATAGGTGAACACCGACAGGGGCAGTGTCCACCGAGAATGACCTAGCCCAGGTAATCAGAGAGAAAAAGGATGGTGCTCATGAAATTCCATTCACTCCCATGACTCACACTGGAGTCTCATCATAATGGTGCTGGCCACCCTTCCGTCCTTCCCTCCCTCCTCAGGGAACCGACCGCAGGGAGAGGCTTGCTTTCCCCTCTTAAGTTCCCTCCCCCAAGCGCACCCTGCGCATTTAGGGGCCAGGAGCTTTCAAGCGAGTTATAGTAGGGCATAAGGGTGCAATGCACAAGACTATCCATGGGTTGAGTTGACGTACCAAGGAAAGGGACCAATTGTTGGAAAGGATGGTGACTGTGAGGTGGTGGGAGTGGAAGGGGTGGGGTTTAAAGAGCTTTCAACCATGTGCCTCGGAGAAGCAGTGGGTGGTAGGAAGAGCATCGGGAGTTTAGTGACTTTGAGGCAGTGGGGGGAGTGGAGGGTTGCAGTGGGAGAAGGGCGATGGGGAGGGTGTTAGGTTGTTTTTTGATGGTCCGTCATGCCAAAAGTAATGGGGATGGGATACTTGGGTATGTAAACTCAACCCACATGCATGGATAATCTTGCTATATATTTGTACCCTAATGCCCCACTGCCTTGGTACTTGATGATACTATATCAGTGAAATGCATTACACAGATAAAAGTTCTATCAAGAAGTAAATTGTGCATTTTAGTAATATGGTTATATTCAACTTCCAAAAGGTGAGGCCTGGAATAATTGAGAGCGTTGAAACCTTTCATGTACTCTCCAAAAACATTGACTGATGATACCTGTAGAAATGTCCTTTTTTATGGTATATTTATGTTCATGATGCTGTGACTTATTTTTTTACCTTATGTATTCTTAAATTGTGCCAGTGAGTTGAAGCATCTTTTCAAGAGGATAAATGGCAGAAATTCTACCAGAGTACTCATATCAATCATTTAAAGTGGCATCATGTTGATGTTGCATTAAAAGAATGTCTTTAATATTAGCTCTATGCATACCAGTCACCCTATCAGGATATCTAGGAGGTCACATCTCTGGTTGGTTGGTTGGCTATTTCGGGAGGTGACCGACAATGTAAGTAAATTTTGCCATTAAGGACAGGTGGATAGGTTGGTAAGAGATGGATTACATATTTGGGGAATGGAGGAAGGGTAACCTGGCATTGGCACTAATCTATTTATAACTAAAGGCACCAGTTGGACCACAGTTCAACATCCCATGTGATAGAGGGAGTACTGAACATGAAGTGCTCTCTGTGCAACACCCAAGAAAGGATTGGCTTTCCAATGAAAAATCTCCCCCACTGCCAGGTTTCGAGCCTGTGCCATCGGGTTTTGAAGCAGCTCTCCAGCCACCACAGCAGCCCAATCCCCGTGACACATTATTCCAAGTTACCCTCACCAAAAGCTACTACTATGTAAAACCTAATACATTTTATGGGATTGGTTTCCTGCCGTGCCTACTGAAATAAACTGAAATGTACACTTAAATATTACAGAAGTTTTACTATTCACCAAACAGGATGTAAACAAGTTCATGGAAATTAATTTTGCCAAAACTCAATTATGGTACGAAATGCATATCATATGCGCTTATAGGTAAGAATTCCCTTTTATCGGAAATTTAATTTTGAGAAAATCTATCAAGATCAGAAAAATGTTTATTTTCCCTCATAGCAATGACTCCTGATTTTCCCTATGATGTGTATATAAGAGAATGAGCATCATGCAGCACATAATTTCCCAAAATATTCTAACCTACCATGTCTTTAAAAAAATAGAAATACATTGAAGATAAAAGTATACACATGGTATAATATTGTATATGAAGTAATAATAGTGTTGATTTCTTTAAAGGCATTAGCACAGCTTAGGCTGTCAGGGTTGTTACCTATACAATGATTTCCAGGTTTCCCTTGATGCCTAGTCTATTGTGTACTTTCTGGTATTTGTTGCACTCTGTCAGGAGGTGTTGCTTTTTCAAATTCAAATCTGCATATCGCTCCCCCCTTCCCAACTATCTTCCCAAACCCTGCCTTCCCACTTTCTCCCTCTTTCCCCTCCCTGATATAAATCCAGCCTTTCATTATTAGTGAATAGCATTTCAAGAATAATAATTATGTTACAAAAGATGGACCACCAGCCTCCTCGTGGTATACCTAGTACATAATGGCTTTTGCTGACTAATGGTGGACTGCGTGTGGGGCTACCCTGTTAAAAATTCCCCATTGAAAATACCCATTGAATGTCCTTATAGGGAATTGGCAATGGGGACTGCTATTCCCTATAGGGACTGCTATTCCCTATAGCTACTGCTTTTCCCTATAGGGACTTCTATTCCCTATAGGGACTTCTATTCCCTATAGGGACTGTTATTAGTGATAAGGACTGTTATTTGCGATAGGGACTGATATTCCCCAAAGAGACAACAATATTCAAGCAAAGGGCATAGCTATGGCACTGACTTCGCTGCTCTCTCAAAATAAAAAAAAAGATAATTTGTAATTAATCACTTCGAATATGCTCTTATGCCATAACATGATATAGGACATCATATTATACTACATTGTATCTACCTAACATGATGGTACATGTACCACATGATTACCAAACCTACAACTCTACGAACCCATCCTCGCACCCATTATTGAAGTATTAGCGTTGAGGAAGACGTATATATGTAGTCACTTCCGTGGATAAATGTGACTTCGAGAACTATAATCATAAAATGATAATTCCGTGATAGTTTGAGGAAATACCATAAAATCTTGAAAAAAGTTATTTGCCATTAATTAATGCCACATAACTGTTATCCTATGTTGCCACATAGTATGAATATAAATGCAATATTACTGCGAATAAACAAGATTTTTCCAATTCCCGCACACCCATAGGGAATTAATATTCCCTATTGAAAACCCATAGATTTTCATTTCCTATTGAGCACCCATAGGGACAATATATTCCCCATTGCAATTTAATGGGGAATATCTTTCCCTATAGGTTTTTTCAATGGGGACCAATGGGTAATTTTTAACAGGGTAACCACCCCATACGCAGTATTACTGGTTTCAAATAGAAAAACTAGGAAAGCCATCCACAACCGACCCCTCTCGCATGGGGGCCTCAGTGGAGTATGGCTTAACAATAATAATGAGACAACTCGAGAGGGAGCACGTGTGCAGTGGACGGAAGTCGTACAGGGTGACCTCCTCACATGCCATGCTACCTAATCCCTGGGGGTATATGGCAGGGATTCGCTCTTTGAGGTGTGAGGTGCATCCAGAACACCACCACCTATCGCAGCAGAATCTCCGAGATTATGCCAACCACCTGTGAAAAAAGGAAACTCTCCTCCAACTGCCAGTTCATAGGAATACACCACCAGCCAGACCACCCTCCCTGACACAGGCAGCCTCTCCTCCATCTGACTTTAGAGCTGCTTTATCGTAGGATTCTCCAACAAATGGGGCGGAGGCTAGTCATGCCATCTCTGACCCCGATTGCAATCTAAAATATGATGGACAAACTAGGCAGAGAGATATCCACTACAAGATCTCCTTGCAGGGTAACCACCTGCCCCAGTTGAATGGACCCATTGACGAAATCCTGATGGAAATGTCGGACCTCTGGACGGCCAATTACATGGTCTACGCTGCTGTCAAAATAATGGCAAACTACCAAAAGAATGCCTCTTGGGAGGACAATGCAGCTAAAAGGCTGGAACAGTTGGAGGCCAAGATCACGCTAGCTCAACAACTGACGTCTAGAATTCAGTGTGTATTGGAATACGTCACAACTGGGTGAATGTTTACACTGAAAGTATGGCACATTGTGCTCAGCCTCAGGTACAACCATCACACACTGAATAAACCATTAAACAGCACATTGTTGATAGGGTACAGGTGCTTACCACGGTCAGGAAAAAAACTCCTCAAGAGGAGTAGTGCCATGAGGGAGAACTCAGCCTTCTTCCTTCACCTGTCCTTCCTATCTCTTTCGACCACCTCTACCTGTCGTCGAATCTCTGCCACTCGTTCAAGAGGTAGAACATTTCTGGAAGGACATCTACGAAGTTTAGTTTGTCTAATGTCTAGTTTGAAGCATCAGTAGTATGTCCAGTGCTACATTAGTGGGCGTTCATTCTATTCTTAAGCTAGTGATGTATTTATGTTACTACTTCTATGTCGAATCTGTCAACAGAAATTTCCAGTTGTTTGGCTTATGCAGGGAAAACTTTTATTTTCAAGGTCTCAGGGGAGGTATGATTCATATATATGTTTGCTTTGGGCTGTTGTATATTTTGCTTTATGTCAACACCTGTAGTATTCCCCAATTTTTAGACCTATTAGTTGAATATGTTCAACATATATACCAATCTGTATTTTTTAGATAGATTAAAATAATATATCTGTATTTTTGAGGCAGTACTACAACAAGAATATTAATATTTAGGGCGGTTAGGGTTTAAACCCGCCCCCAAAAACATGTTTACCCGAATTCATTTTCGCTCGTTTACCTAGACTGTGGCAATGACGGGAGTGACTGGAATTTCAAACTCAGAGATTGTGCACCAGAACTCATTTTCATTGGAAATTTAAAGAATTTTTTTATACCTATCCATAGTGATTTTCATCATTGTTACTGATCTGCAGTTGTGCCATAGCTGGGGACACTCAGTGGTGTACACATATGTTTATATCTTACGTGCATATAACTCAGGGCTAATGGATTGCGTGCGAATTCTTCCTCAAAGCTTCATAGTCTTCGTCAGTCTTTTGGATTGGAGTGCATACTTTTCAAGTGTGTCACCGTATAGAATTACTCTTTGTGAGAATGTACCTGTTATAAATACTATAGCTGTGAGGAATTGCAGCATCCCCTATGAAAAAATTGTATAAAACCCGTACAAAAATTCTATACAACTTATACAGGTTGTATACAATTTGTATACATTGTATACAAATTGTATAAACTGTATAAGGCACGTGCTGTATACAGCATATACAATTGTATACAGTGTACACAATTGTATACAATTTGTATACAGTGTATACAATTTGTATACAATGCAATAGTGGTTGCACATATTCAAAATGATGTTTTTTAAACAACTCAATTGGTGATAATAATAGGTTCAAGCTTAGTAAATAGCACGGAAATATGCTGTACTGTCAGGTAATGTACTTTTTGTTTGAATATAACATGTTAAATGCCATGAGTTAGCCATTAGTGTGACAGCTATTGAACATCATTTAAATAGAGAATCTACCTTGATGGTATGGGGAAGCTCTTATAGTAACCCAGTATTTTACAAAGGTTCCAGCAAATATCTAAAGAATTAAAATGGAATAGCAGTAATACCAGTGGCGTAGCCAGGAGGGAGCATAGGGGACACGTGTCCCCGTTCAGACCAATTAATTTTAACAGAAAAATATTAACCTATACAACAAATTTATTTTACTCCACCAATAATAGGAAGCAAAACTAATATTGACTATTATTTATTGACTAATAGTTTATGTCTTACGTATAAAGTGATGACATCTATTACTGAGTCACTACGTTTACCAATCGATCTCAGATCGATCTGACTGGCTCAGCTCGGTATGGTAAACGGAGCGCGCTGGCCAGATCGATCTGAGAAGCGAGCCGAGTCAGCCCGCTTTCCCTAACCGGTCTGAGATCTCAGATCGATCCGAAGAGGCCGGAGCGTGGCGCTCATCGTCCTTCTTTTGGTTGCCGATGGTAAACAAAATATACTCGATATCATTTACGACGTGACTTGTTGCAAGAAGGGAAAGGAGAGAAGTATGCGGCTGAAATATGCAAGAAATCTCAAAATAATTCAAACTACTGAAATCGATAGTTCAATATCGATATTTTCAGACCGTGTTGGTAAACCAGGCGATCAGAGTCAGCTCCGTGCTAAACTTTCAGATCGGTCTGAACTCAGACCGATCTGAGATCGATTGGTAAACGTAGTGACTGACTCACATTAACACATCTGTATAGGAATGGAACGGCTTTTTCTATATATTTTCTCCCTCATCTTCTTCAGAAGAGTCATCATCTTCAGATGATAATGAGGTGGTAGCGAATGATGTAAATATTTGCAGACTGTATTACCACTACGTTTACCAATCGATCTCAGATCGGTCTGAGTTCAGACCGATCTGAAAGTTCAGCAGGGAGCTGACTGAGATCGCCACATAATTATTTATGTAATTATTTACTAATGTCACATAATTATTTATGTCGCATAATGTCACACAGCACAAAATCTCTGTACAGGCTGTATACAGTCTTGTATACAGCCTGTATAAAACTTGTATACAGCCTGTATAACACTTGTATAAAATTTCTTTACAGATTTACGCAGTAATATTGCAAAAATATTCATACTATGTGGCAACATAGGATAACAGTTATCTGGCATTAATTAATGGCAAATAACTTATATCAATATTTTATGGTATTTCCTCAAACTATCATGGAATTATCATTTAATAATTATAGTTCTCGAAGTCACATTTATCCACGGAAGTGTCTACATATATAAGTCTTTCTAAACACAGATACTTCAGTAATGGGTGCAAGAATAGGTGCGTTGAGTCTTAGGTTTGGTAATCATGCGATACAAGTACCATATAGTTAGGTAGACACAAGGTATTATTATTCGACTTATTATATCATGACATTGCGCAATAGTACATTCCCCTGCAAAAAAATTGTATAAAACCCGTATAAAATTGTATAAATTTTTTGTATACATTCCGTATAAAATTTTATACAGGTTGTATACAAATTTTATACAAGTCTTATACAGCCTGTATACAAGTCGTATACAGCCTGTATAAAAGTTGTGACTGAACAGTGACTGGGCAGTGCATTTCGTGCAAATTACCTTGATAGTGCGAGATTTATTTCAATTTCCCAGCCCACGATTTTAATGATTGGGCGTTATAAGTATTTAATAGTAATTCATGCTCGCACGTCTGCCTCATTCATTTAAATTTGCATGAACTTCACTGATTCCTGATCTTTCTGCCTCGCGCTTGAAACCTTGAAACTTAAACAGCAGAAACACGCATATGTACCAGGGGATATTTAAGAAATAGGGAAACTTAAAAATATTGATGTGCCCTGTCACTTAGCGGCTGCAACGTGCACTATTGCTAAAGAAGTACGTGTGTTTCGCGGGAGACGACACCGTATTCGCTAGTGTTGAAAAGTTTCATATCTCATCCTAACTCACCCGATGCCGTGCCGTGTGTCTACCCGTGAAGAGAGAATATTTTACTACTGACGCCATCTATACAGTTTATGCTAAAACTATGACAGCGTCAGCTGATGCAGACATTCAAACTCGCGAATTTTTCGTATTCGATTTTGTCACAAAAAAAACGAAAGGAAAATCGATTTTCCCTCACTGAACACCAAATATATCATATCAAAGTTTTAAAAAACAAGAGAGGTTGTTGTTTGAGGGGCGAATATCAGTCAGCACCTTGTATGAACATATTTATTAAGTACCGCGGCCAGTTCGGATTTTTGAGAAACATGCCCTCGAATACCCTGGCGAAAATCTCTGTGTACACATTTGTGGTAGAGTTGTGCACAGTACCAGTATGTACCGGAATAGAAAACAATGGTCACCTAAAATTCGCCGCATTAATACACGATCCTGCAATGTACACAGAATGTACACTAGCTTCACACTTCATTGTGGCAATCTGTAGACTATGTTCTTAGATTTTATTTCATTGCAGTAACATAAGAACAATATCTGAATTTACAAAAAAATAACAGTTACTTTTATTGTCTCCATGACACCCATATGGCATGTCAACAATAAAGTTTCCAGTGTATGTACTCATTTGTATTGCAATGTATCAATATGAGCACATAACAGTATGCATCCACAATGCAAAATTGTTGTTTTCTGCCGTCCAAATGCACGTTAGCTACAATGGTGAAAATATCAGTAGCCATGATCTTCAAGTGACCGGTGTAGTCTGTGCCGTCCCTAGGGTTGAGCGACAGGTGCCACTGCACTGGGCGCCGCGTCTATGGGGCCCCGCCCGGGCTTGCTTAGATGGTGCGGGGTAAGCCGCCTATTACCCTTTACCTACTACCATAGAGTAAGTATATTTACTCTATGTATACTTCCTTATTACTCTAGTATGTATACATTATACTCTATACTACTACTTAGTACATAGTAAATGTCTTGAAATCATTAGCAATGTTGTATGTTAATTTTCTTCTTTCCATGAAATATGATATTAAAAGATGCTACAATATCCAAATGGGAATGTAAAGTTCGGGGGGGGGGTCCCCCCGACACGACTTTCGTTTGCACAGGGCCCCTCAATCCCTGGGATGGCCCTGCCGGTAATTGATGAGAAACATATACGTTGCACGGTTATACCTTAAGGGGGCCGTATACCACGGCCGAAAACGCTTCCGCAGACGTCTACGCGCCTTTATGTTACGACTCTGCTTTGCTACTAAAAGCAAATCTGTTTTCGCATTCCTATAGAATAAAAATTAATATTTAGAATAACTGTTTAACTTTTTGCTTTTTACTTTCTACATATTATTTCGGACCTTGGAAGAAGCGTAAATTTGTCGAAAATTTTCATGATTGATGGTGATTGCCATGACGCGTGCGACGTATATTTCTTAAAAATCCTTACACTTATTCTAAATGGGAATACTTCCTATTTATGTTGGACAATCATCTTATTGCATACTGCGTGTTATATCGTCACGGTGCACATAGTCGTGAACCTCTGTAAACACATTTTCCACGCGCCTCGCGTATGCCATCCGCGGCGCTGTTGTTTCCCTTCCGCCAAAGCCTTTGGGGGCTTTCCAATTGCCTTGCGCAGATTAGCGCACATCGCAACAGATGTAAACACACGAGCGCACGTTGAAACGGACAATTGGAACGCATCTGCGCTAAAGTGTTTCCAAGATGGCGGAACAATCGCGGTAAAATTGAAAAATCATTGGAAGAAACTGGCAGTACAAAAAGTAGTTCTTCATGAAGACGTACTGGTAATGAATGGAAATTTAAAAACATATATTTGTGTTATTCTACTGAAGGTAGAAACACCCAATCATAAAATGGTAGAATGATTTGGGAAGTTTCTTAGATTATAAATATGCGCATCCATTTCTTATTTTTCAATGATATTTCAATTGTTGTATAACAAATAACTGTAATAATGAATCGAAAGAAACTACTTCTAATAAAGCTGTGCCCTTCCCGCATTGAAAGTTGGGTAATCAAAGACCCCTACCTCCTCGATTTAGCCGGAGTGACCTACTTAGCTGTTATCTCGCTTTGTGCTTATACGCTTCGTGCCTACCTAGTGAATTTTGCTGTTTTCTGAGCTGTCAACTCAGTTATTTTCAGAGATTTTATCCTTTTACATTTTCCATACCATCATTTATCATATTCCATCCACCATTATCATCTCGTGACTTTCACTAATCTTTCTTGATAGTGCGGAGAGCTCGGCGTGGTCTTCACGTTGTGAGGAAACTAAATTTTCGCGGTATTGCTGGGCAGCACAACCAGCGAAGCAGAGGTAATTGTATAATTTACAACTGTCATAACTGTCCTATCTATCCCAGTTACTTGAATGTTCTTGACGTGAGTCTGACATTTTTACTTCTCCTTTATATCATATGTACCCACGTAGCACACTGCCACGAAAATGTGCCTTGAAGGCGCCTCGGAGGCACATAAAAAAGGCATATAAGGCACTTGTAATAGGCACATTGAAGGCACCTTTTAGGCGCTTTTTTCACGGAGTTAAGGTGCGCCTTCAAGGCGCCTTAAAAAGCCACCACTTTGAGGCACATTTTAGGTACTAGTAAGGCTTTTGTAAAAAGGATGACAAGCATTATTATATCCTTACCAATCCCATGGCTCGTAAAATATTCATTAGAAAATGTGAGCTGGAAACCTAGCGGACGAAAACATTCATGAGCCGGAATATCGTACCCTGTTAAAAATTACCCATTGGTCCCCATTGAAAAAACCTATAGGGAAAGATATTCCCCATTAAATTGCAATGGGGAATATATTGTCCCTATGGGTGCTCAATAGGAAATGAAAATCTATGGGTTTTCAATAGGGAATATTAATTCCCTATGGGTGTGCGGGAATTGGAAAAATCTTGTTTATTCGCAGTAATATTGCATTTATATTCATACTATGTGGCAACATAGGATAACAGTTATGTGGCATTAATTAATGGCAAATAACTTTTTTCAAGATTTTATGGTATTTCCTCAAACTATCACGGAATTATCATTTTATGATTATAGTTCTCGAAGTCACATTTATCCACGGAAGTGACTACATATATACGTCTTCCTCAACGCTAATACTTCAATAATGGGTGCGAGGATGGGTTCGTAGAGTTGTAGGTTTGGTAAACATGCAATACATGTACCATCATCTAAGGTAGATACGATGTAGTATAATATGATGTCCTATATCATGCTATGGCATAAGAGCACATTCGAAGTGATTAATGACAAATTATCTTTTTTTTTATTTTGAGAGAGCAGCGAAGTCAGTGCCATAGCTATGCCCTTTGCTTGAATATTGTTGTCTCTTTGGGGAATATCAGTCCCTATCGCTAATAACAGTCCCTATAAGGAATAGCAGTCCCTATAGGGAATAGCAGTCCCCATTGCCAATTCCCTATAAGGACATTCAATGGGTATTTTCAATGGGGAATTTTTGACAGGGTATTATCTCTCCACTGACTTCGCTGCTCTCGCAATATAAAAAAGATACATTGCTATTAATCAATTTCACTGTTCTATTGTGCAATGGCATGATATAAAACGTCATATAATGATACCTCGTATCTACTTAATGCCTACCTGTATCGAATGTTTATGTAACCTACGACTCAACGCACCGTTAGTCTCTTACGCCTTTCAGACACCCACGTCGGGCTAAGATATTGAGTACTAATATCGGTCCCCAGCTGAAGTCTCTACTCAAAGGCAATGACGCAAAGAATTCATTACTATTAGCTTCATCAACTTCCTCAGTATCACCCAGGTGACATATTCCGTAATCTTGGTCAGGTTCAGCTGGTCTTTGGAATTAAGGGCGCGTTTTGTATTCCAGGCGTTGTTTGGGCCGCGCAGTCGACTTTTTTACGGCACTGGTCTTTTATTTTTTGTAAATGTTCCAGGACTTCTGCATCAGGCGATTATGAGTAAGGGACTGCATTGTACGCAGTTACAGCCAACTCGCAACGCGTCTGATATAATCTCTAGTGTTGCCGTGAGACTCCATACTTTCTCGTATCGTGTCTCGTTTTCGAGTCGAGACCACTTTTTGGCGAGACGAGACGATACCACCGCCACGACACTCTCGAAAATCTCTGAACTAAGATATAAGTTATCAACCGGTATTTAGCGTAATACTATTCTTAGAACTACTTCCTCCAGGTTTTTAGGGAGCACATATCGCATTCTCCTTCCCAGTAAACAAAATAGGTATCTAAATTATGACGTTAAGATATTAATTTGTATGAATTTGGCAAAACTATGATAAGTAAATAATTGTAGCCGATTGTACTATTTCTAATAGCGTGAGTTGGACTTCCGAAGCAAATTAAGTACGCGTAAATAGCTTTCTACTTTTTTAAAATTATTTTAATGCCGTAGAAATCATATTTAGCAAAATATTGGACTATTTTCTAGGGACACAGAGGTTTTATTTTAATTTCATCAAAAAAGACCAAGACTTTTAATTTGGAAGGTATACGGAATGAAGATGCCGCGATTTCGAATCCTGCACCTCACATGGGTGTGTGCATATGATCTAAATGTAATTGCTGATGACAATTGAAGTCATTGTGTACCTCTTCCTGCAGGTTACGTATTCCTCGTTTAGTGAGCTCGTATCTTTGAATTGCGTCGAGGGTGGAATTAAAAAAAAATCATAATGGTATTCCTTTACCTCATATTATTCTTGCCATACAACAAAGGTCCATGTGTGGATGGTGTATGAATATTTGGGGAGGAGATTATTCGGAAGTGATTTGGCATCTTGGTGAAACTTACCTTACCTTATTAGAATAGGAATTTCTTCGTCCATACCCATTAAGGCCCCCGCCTAAGTATTGAATGTCCCTATTTAAACCTTAGACGCCGAGCAACGTACTCTGTACGACTGGCCTGAACACCGTACATGCCGTCGAATGACATACTACTCATTACGCTGCGGCGACCTAGTCAGTATTCTAATTTTTTAAGCCATTAAATTCTTTTACTATCCTTACAAAGTTGGTGTCGTTCAAAGAGGATAATACAAACATTCTTTTTATTTAGTTATCATGTTTTTATTTTTACATATATAATGTAAATGTTCCATAAAATCGACATTTTTTCGCTCACACTTCCTGCGCCTTTGCTGGGTCTCAATCGTGCCCAGGAAATGACTGTGATCTTTGTGCTCCCCGCTTGAAATTTCCAGGAGAGTCGAACAATCACTGTAATTACACACGCGGCGAAAGTTTTCCTTAGAATAATTAATTAAAGGTTGGAGTGTGGAGTAAATCACTATGACCAGTTTGTTTATAAATATGGTCCAGAGGACACAGATGAGGGTGGCTGAGGGAGAATCAGGGTGGCCAGTTACAGGTCGTGGGGTAAGGCAAGGGTACCCGTTGACGCCTTGCTTTTTAACATTTATGCCGTGGAAATGATGAGGAAGGTACGAGAGACGCTAGTTTTGGGAATGCAAGTAGGACTGCTGATAAAGGCGGCTATATTCGAGTAAGACCGGGCGTTTGTTAGTTGATCATCGAGTGGATTGAAAGCTTTGTCAGATGCATTAGGAAATCAGTGCGGTAAATAGGGAATGATGATTAATCATAGCAAAACTAAGTAATGAGATTTTATAGGACAACGACAGCCATGAGAAATGAAAGTTGAAGTGTAAAAACTGGAGGAGCAAGCATAACGATTGGATTCTTGATTGTACGTACTTCGGAGGAAAACGGCCGTATGAGCAATTACCTTAGAAGAAGGAGAATTGCGCTAGCGAAAGAAGCGTTCAGCAGTGAGGAGGAGCTGATGTCGGGGACTTTGCCTGAGGAAGTATGAAAGAGGCTGGTGAAGAGTTAAATTTGTAGTGTGGCATTGTATGGTGGAGAAACGTGGAGTGTGAAGAAAGAGGACGAGAATAGGGTGCGAGCGTTTTATGTGAGGGCGTGAAGGAGCACGTAGGAAGTCCGATGGAACGGAGAAGGAGGAAGTGCTGGGAATGGTGGGCACGGAGGGGAAACTTATGGAGGATATTACGAGGAACCAGAATATTTCCTATATTATAAACACATTTTTCAGAAATCATTAAGTCAAATGTAACATGAATCACATGCTCTAATTGTGAGAGGTTTTCCAAATGACCTTCACTTCTGGAGTGAACTACCCCTGAAACATTTTCTTGGACCGGTGGGTTAGCACTCGAGTACTCAATCTCATCATCATTCCAGTGGCTGCACCCTGGCCGAGGCGAACGCGCCCTGATTTTAAATAGTTAGGAAGCTAATTAAATACCAAATAGAATGATTTAAACCGTCTTACAAAAAAAGAGCCTCATGCAAAAACTCAAAACGTAGGTACATATTTTTGTGACCAAATCCTACTTTGGCAATGACGTTCCGAACATGTTAGAGGCTGCGGGCTCACCCTCCTCCCTCTTACCGGAGCAGTGAAAATCAGTCTCCCCATCTGCCCTAAAATATATTAGATCTACATCTACGAAGTACCGTGTAAGCCACCACTAAGGTCACCACACCAGGCATGCAGCACTCGTCCCAGCACAAATCAGAACTTCGCACGCTCCCCCGGCCGCTAGGCGCAGGCCAAAAAGCAGTGAGGAGAACAGTGCGCAGTCCAACCAGAAACTGGGAGAGTGATACGTAAATGAGCATGCATTACAATGCTAAAGACACATCAAATGGTTAATATTGTTAATACCGTTAATTTATGAATGCTACGAGATGATACTTCATCCAGAGAACAAAATAAAATAATGCCGAACATATCAAGCGGTGTGAAGTGTTAGTAATGATGTTGTGTTATTAAGCACAAGTGAAAATTCTCCTCTACCTATTGAGGGTAGGAGTTTCATATGATTGATCTATCACAACTTTTATGATCTCTTATTGTACGTGGAAAAAATGACATTTTAAATCTATCGGTTCTGCTGTCAATTTCCTTTATTTTATTCCTGTGACTGCTTCTACCGTAGTACGTTGGCTCTAGAAATATATTTTGATCGTCCGGCAAAAAAACGGTCTGCTACGAACTTGCGCAAAAGATTTAACCTATATTTCTCCCTTCGATCAGTTAGAGATTCCCACCCTAATTCTTTCAACAATTCGGCAACACTGCTAAGTTTATCGTAACAACTTTTCACAAATCTTGCTACTCTCCGTTGTATTCTATCTATTTCAGAGATTATGCCTACTTCGTAAGGGTCTCATATGCTAGCGGCAAACTCCAAGTGAGGTCTCACGAGTGAAAAATAACATCGCTCTTTAACCTTCTCGTCGCATTTTCCTAATATTCTTTCAATAAATCCCAATTTGCGACTAGCCTGTCCGCAAATTTCCCGGACGTGTTTCCCTCAAGACAGGTCCTGAGTAAGGGTCACACCTAAGTACTTAACTGACTTTACATTTTATAAGGTGGTTCCCTATTGAAAATGCCCCACTGGTTTCCTACAGTGTTTTCAGAAAGTACTATAGGAATTATGCACATTCCTATAGGAATTAAAATTTTCTACAGGAACAATAAAGGTTCCTATAGCAACAATAAATTTCCTATAGGTACAATTAATTTTCCTATAGGAACGAGACATTTTCCTATAGGAATGGGAAATTTTCCTGTAGGAAATTTTTCTTGTTCCTATAGGAAAATTTCTCGCTCCTATAGGAAAATTTCTTGAACCTATAGGAAATTTATTGTTCCTATAGGAACCTTTATTGTTCCTGTATGAAATTTTAATTCCTATAGGACTGTACATAATTCCTATAGTATTTTTTGAAAACGCTATAGGAAACCAATAGGGCATTTTCAATAGGGTTTGATTTATTGTGTACGTTTCGTTGACCGAGTTATTCTTTTTCAAAAATTCATCACAACGCACTTTTTAAAATTCAATTCTAACTGCCATGTATTGCACTATTCAGCTATAACGTCTAGGTCTTTTTGTAACGAAATATTGCCAGTAGAAAAATGAATTAATTCAACCTCGTAAAATGTCAAAAGGACTAATAAAAATATATTCTTACCTCTCCGTCTCAGCCTTTTCTGGCGTTTTTTTTTATAAAATGAAGATTGAACTCTCTTGCGCAGGAGTCCAATGCCATAATCTCTCTACGATAAATATGATGTTGTTAGCATTCCACATCGCTGTTATAGTATAGATAATATTAATTGGAATAATATTTAATAAAATTTTATAAACTTATCACTTAGTTGAGAGTAGGTAAAACTATCTATTATTTCTAAATCATAACAATGGCTCCTCATAATACAACATTCCTATGCAATAAAATATGTATTTTAGGCTAGTACTACATGTATCTGTTTTAAATATTAATACTCTTCTTTATTGACTTTCACGTAGCTGACAATGGATACTGGGGGATCAATACAAATATCTTTGGATGTTATCTCCTCGGCATTACCTAACAAATAGAGCAATTTAGGATTCTCTGTCAATTCATAATTCATCATAAAGGGTAGCTTATACTGTAATGCATTTCAAGGAGAAAGAGTGAAGTGAATGCTAACCCAATAATAGTTAGCATGCGTATACGTACTCAGTCTTAATTTTTTCCTCCCTTTTAAAAAATGCTTCCTCTTCTTTCGTTTATAACCTTTGCGGAATAGGTATTTCCTATACACTTCTAAATCCTCCTTAATACGATATTTTAGGTAAAAAACGAAACTCTTGTATTTGGAACAGCAGTGCTCCGATTATACACGCAGCAGACTGATATTTCTGCTCCACTACTGAAGCAGGACCAGCAAAGCCAAGATTTACACTCGCAATTACGCTCTGTCTCGATACTCCTGACTCGCGTAAGTGATGAAGAATGCGTTTGGGTGCCGCCCTGTGAGTCGACTGTTTGTGTCGGGCGCTGCACGGAATCCACGGCAGTCATAGTATCTCCCGCCCATGCCACGAAAATCTCTCCTCGGAATTATTGCCATTCCATCCTAAATACGGTTTTTCGTCGCGCGGCTCCATGAGAAATAAATTATTGAAAACAATGGAAGCTATCAATCTAGCCGCCATCATGTTGTTCCTTTTTCTCTGATTGGTTTAGTTTAATGACGTCAGACGACAATAGTTGAGCGTTCACGGCATAAACTACGATCCCCTCGCACCTCCTTGTCCGTTTCCCGCTTGCCGACAGAGGCGAGTCTGGATGGTCGGCGGGTGGGGAGTACCAAGGTCCGTATATACTGATAATAGACGGACCTTGGGGAGTACCCCTTCCACACTGCGGCGGTGATGAGAGTAGCTGGAGGTGGGGGTATAATGCGGCGGTGGTGGGGGCAGTCCGCCATTGACCGCGGACACGCTAGTGAAAAGACACGAAACATGCGTTCGTATTTTCCACACCTCTAGCTATATTTTCGTAAATTAAGTGCTGTACATACTTCTCATTGAAAGATGAAGGATAAACCTTTACCCCCATTGCGTGATATCTTTGAGTTTCGGCATCGAAAACTGAACTAAAGAATGTTGAAAAACGGAAAAAAGCGTCAGTAGACACTCCTACTTATCCTCTAGATGAGCTAAACAACGTTATTTAAGTTGAAGAATGTCGCGTAATGGGTGTTTAGGTCCATTCTTTTCTAAGAAATTGGTGAAAACTAGAAGTGCCTCAGAGCTATAGTTTAGCTACAAAAATTCCTTTAGAAATGGCCTGCAGGAACACTTTCAGCCGAGCTAGTTTAATTTCACTTGAGATAGATGCGATGAGCTGTCAATGTGCTGTTTCACATACGACTTTTAGTCCAATGATATCTTGAAAAATAATGAGAAAGATAATTTATCATCAGAATTACTTTTAAAAGTAGTAATTCAGAATTGCTTAAATTAGGTCTGGGTATTTTTATAAAGAATTATAATTAAAAACACACGTAATTTATAGTTAAATATGTATCTAACAATATTGACTTATTCGGTAATGTCAAACAATTCTTAAGGTAGTTATTAAATTATTAAAGTCGTCAGATTCAAAAGTTGTATTGATACTCACGGTTTTTTCACAAGCATTTCAGTAAATACTGTTGCTCAGTACTTGCAGATACTCGCATAGTGAACCATGCGCAGTCAGCTTGGCTCCTGAAGACGCCTGACCTTATACATTTTCTTCCCTTTATATCTTGAGCAATTCACTTTATACCTTGGGCTACTCAAACGAGCGGACGATGGTCTTACGACGCTTTGAAACCTCAGCAAATGACTGAGACATTACGTGGCTAAGCTGGGTGTCCACTATGAGAGTTTTTCTCTCGAGAGATTCTATCGAGAGTAACTCGCCAATGTAAACGGTGCTGAGAGAGAACTCTCCGAGAGTTAGCCCAACTCTCAGATAGTTACTGAAAGGAAGATCTCGCGAAAAAAGGTGTCCAGCCGACACACCCTTCCCTCTACTCTCCGAGAACGACTCGCCCAAACTCTCAAGGAGCTTCACGTGTCCCGACAGTTTCAGTACTCTCGGAGAGTTTAACGATGTCGGACGTACCCCGTGAGGAGTCCTCAAAGAAGGCCAGTAAATGGTCAACCCAGGAAGCGAATAAGCTGATCAGTACGTACGAAGATAGGCCATTTTTATGGGACGTCTTCTCGTCGGATTATAAAAATCGAGAAAAAAGGACCAATGCAATAGAAGAAATCGCTGCATTTTTCAAAACAAGCGGAGCTGATCTTCAAACTGCATCGCTATTTCCTCCCATTCCTCTGTACTCGAAGGAAACTGGAAAAAAATCAATGGAAAATCATAGTCTAAGAACAATTTTGCTAATTAAATAAGAGGTTTGAAATAAAATAATGATACCTAATGCCGTCTGAAGTTGGTCAGCAAAGTCTCAGTTACATGAATGTTGAATGTTAATTTTTATGCTGAAAGCGATCAGCAAGCCACCACTTTTTATTATGACATATGCTCTTTTTATACAGCAGGGAAACTAGCTCGTGAAATTGAAATGCCGTCACTCCGTCTAGAGTCGTAAAAGAGATGTGGAGTCGGACATTGCGTAAAGCTTTAGTAAAAATGTTGCCGCATTGTAACAGTTCCCTCAATATCAACCCAGGATACACAATTTATTAGATATCATGAACTGTGTTCTATTTTATATCAATTTGATTTCTGCCCTTTTCCATTTAATTGGGCTACATACGGCAACAGTGTAAGTTCAATAGTTTTCGAGAAAAATTATAGCTATCTAACTTTCACGCGCAACTTCCACTTAAATGGTTACTAAGTATCGAATGGCATATGGAACTCTTCAAAAATTTGTAGCGTATGATGGGTGAAATGTGTCTGACTGAGTTTCTATTTTGAGTTTCAAAGTAATTTTTTCACTACTCCGTCTTGCGTTGGACTGTACGCATATCTCCCCCTTCTGTGTCAGAAAGTGTGACTTACGCCACTTCGAGTGGATTCACTCGCACAGCAATTTTCAATTTTGATGCAGTTACTGAAAGTAAATAGTTTTCAGTTTTGACAATGCACCGTAATTTGGAAACTAAGCCCAAAAATTACAACATTTTGGAAAAACTGCCCGGTTGTAGACCATTTGTTGGTAACTAAAAAATTCATTCAGACCATAGACCAGTTGCAAAACAATTACCGAACCTATTAAAGGCATATGAAAAATGATCAATACTTATAAGCGTAAAATGAAATTATGTCGGTAAACTGTAATGTCATATTTATTTTAAGAAGGAATGCTTTACTAAAAATATATACTAAATGTTGCAGGCTGGGTCATCCACCCTTAACTCACCATCGCAAGAAACCTTTAAAGAGGCAACAATGGATGAACAGCAAGATGACATTGTACGAAATCACTCTCCAATATTACTGCCCGCAAAGAGTGCTAACCATAAGAAAAGGCGTGGAGGAAATAACCCAGCTTTGGAAGAAATTGATGAGCCAATTAAGAGAGCGGAGGTTGATATGAATAACAAAGCTGATTCCCATTCAACTTTTGGAGAATGCATCGCGATGGAGCTTAGAAATATGAAATATGACCATAACAGGAGGCGCCTAATGAGTGTTATTCGTCGTGCGGTAGCAGACGCTGTGGATGCAGAGGATGCCTACTGTTTAACGCCAAGTACTTCCTCGACTTTTGTCAGAATCGTCCACCTCTACGCAAGCAGTTGGTGGACAGCAGACATCCGGTGTCCAAGAAGAAAATAAAATTTCTTTTGAGAATTACTGAAATAGCTAGTCGTTGTATATTTTACGAAAATAAATAAATAGGTAAACGTACCTTCAAGAAGTTTTCTTTCATTTCTTCAAATATTTCCTGACACACTTCCATGACTTTCCACCCTATCGTGCACTTCGGAATCCTGAATAGGTTTTGTAGGCTGCTGTATGAATCTCCTGTGATAGAAATATTGCACAGTTATCGTCGAAAGTAACCTTATTGAATTGAATGAAGTAAAAACAGAACAAAAAAGCATATTTGTAAACTATTTAAATGAATCGATTATCTGTTGAATAGAAATGAAAGATATTATTTTATTGATTAATTAGACATTGCTTTGGATGGTATACTCACCAGATGCAAGAAAACGTAAGGTGAGAAGCACACGATCTTTCACAGGAATTGCAGATATTAGTATAGTATCTTGTTTAGCAATTCTGTGTCCTATCGTCTGAATTATAAACTCAACATTCTCTGCTGTCATCCTGGTGAAGTTGCGGTACTGCAATGCATCTTCTAGAAGAAGTTCCCGAGTTAACTGCTGACTTGCTCCGTACTGATCTCTTCTACGAATCCAATTTCTGACCCAGCACGAACGTGCTACCACTTTTCTTTTTCTAACTAAACGTTTCTTTAAACTCAGCAACATAACAAGAGCAGCGGCCACCTTCTGCGTTTGAGACATGATTGCTACGACCGCTCTCAGGGCCACTCAGAGCCAAATTAACAGAAAGCATTTCGGTTGCAGTGAAACGGTCTGGCGAGATTTACTCTCAACTCTCATAGAGTGAAAACTCTCCGTCCGGAATTTTACACTATCCGAGAGAAAATTCACAACATAGTGGACACGGCCCTGAGGGTGTTCCCTGTCGGGAGCTTGCGCTCTCAAGATTCAAAACTCTCATAGTGGACACCTAGCTTTACTGGAATATAAAAGAGAATAGTGTTCATACAATGTGCATTCTTTCACCGGTCCTTGTTAAGCCTTCATTTTTCCTCTTCGATCGAGTGCTAAGGGCGCATTACTTGCCTCGCTACAATGTAGGCTCATTTAATGATCATCTGCACACAATGTGACGCGTTCACCTCGTCGGAAATTCTAGATGATCTTTCATATAATTGTATCATTATTCCACTAATCTCCTAAACAAAAGCGGAGTGCTAGCATACAGTGTAGCACTGTCGGCTTGTCAGCAGACCACCCAGGTTCAATTAAGCTGGTTCATAATTAGATCAATGCATTCTTTCAGATCAATCTATCCCTCTGTGAAGTCTTTGGACACCCTCAGCGAAAAAACTCGAAGTGCGAGGTGGCCCAGGGAAAGGAACAATATGTGAACTTGACATGCAAAGGGATAAGTACGGTGTGAGCTCTATACCCTCACCTATCCAAACCAACCTTCGGTGAAGCACTGAGTGAGTGTGATTATTTGATGAACGGTGGAGCAATAGGAAGAATTCATTGCAGTTACCGGAGCTATTAATAAAATTCCGCATTAACAATTGTTAGGAGCTTACATTTTACAGTACATCTCTGCTCCGTGCTGTACCGCATGAAAAATACAGATTTGTCCAACACAAAGTTGAACAAATGTGATCACAACAGCCAAATATTAACTAAGGCATGTGGTTTAAATAAAAAGACCCAGAAAAGTCTCTTTTTATCAAAAAAGTCCCGCTACGCCAAAAAAAGTCCCAAAAAGTCCCTAAGAAAGTCATTAAAAACTGTTTTGTTCGATGAGATTGGCGAAGATTTGTATTTAAAACCACTAAAGTCCCAATTTTACAAAAAATCAAAAGACTTTTTCTCCGCGCTCTACCTACTAATAGGTATTTCGATTTTTCACTGGGACTGCTTGCCATGCGTATGTGTTTGTGGGGCTTGAGAGTTAGAACCATGTCAAACGAGGTGACAACTCGTACCTACCAGTTGATCCGAGTTCAAGTGTAACTGCTTTTACCCTGTTTTAACTCGGTTTTTTCCTCAGGGCTCTTACACAGCTCTGTCGCAATAAAGTCTGAGCTATAGTACAGTTCCAGTCTTGTTTACACAGCTCTGTCACAGTACAGTTTGAGATAATAGTTCAAAACCCTGTTACAAAGCTCTGTCACAGTACAGTCTAAGCTGCAGTACAGTTGCAGTTCTGTTGCAGTACAGTTGGTGCCACAGTACACTTCCAGTATAGTGATGCAGCACTGTTACAGTACAGCTCTCTCCACAGTACACTTCCAGTGCAAATCGTCCCTCATAAAGCCCACCACAGTACAGTCCAGTACAATTATGTGGGCTGGAACTGTGCTAAATGCTGAGTTTAGTCCAGTTTTACCTCAGTTGCAGTTCACCCACGGTACAGATTTTTTTCCCCTGGGATATCGAATAGCCAGCGCGCTATTGCCATCTTAAGAATAGCCACTTCCGGTGTCTATTTCAGCATTCAGAATACCGAATAGTCACTGGGTCTCCAGAATCGTGAAAATAGTCACTTTTCGCGCTATTCTGACGAATAGCTAGGCCTTATTTTAATTCAGAATAGGCCTCCAAAGCAGTTCAGTCCAGTTGCAAGGTAGTTTCAAGCCAGTTTTCACCCGTTCAGTGGAGCTTCACTCCAGAATCAGTTGATTTTCAAGGGAGAGATTTTTACTTGAGTTGATTCTTCATTTATCATGCCTAATTTTGGAGAACCCCCGGATCCCCCTCTTCCATCAGTGGGGTATTCCATACCCCCCGGTCGGCCTTGCCACCACAGTTAAAAAGCTGAAATTACGCTCATGCCCCCCCATATATTCGCCACTGCAATATAGCATACACATTTAATTAACCTTATATTGTTCTTCTTCTTGTTGCAAATTTTTTAGTTATCTATGAGTCATTCCACCTTAATTCAACAAACGTTTGTCTCTTAGGGTCTCAGATTTTGATAAAAATTGGTGTATGGGTACAATATCAACTCAAACTGAATACCCTCAAACCGTTTTGTGACAAAATAATTTTGAGCGAAATATGCATATTTTAAGTTTTTGCATTTTTAGCAAAAATCGAGCCTTAAATCATATTATCACTTATGTCTCCGCTTGTAATTGTCATACAGCAATTATTAATAGCTCTTATTAAAGCTAAATCTATATTAAATGCAAATATATCAATTTTTTAAATTCTATACCCTATTATTGTTAATTACTAATGTTTAAAACATTGTTAATTAACTTTTCTCAAATACTCCATCTAAGAATCGGCCGAAACGTTTTCTCTGCAATATAAACATACCCAGCTAACTATTCCAAAAATAAAATTTAGTGGAAATTCATAAATGCGTTTTTTATAAATATTTAAACATTTACAATTTTCTCTCGCTCGGTCCGTCGGCTCCCCCATTTGGAATACATGTAGCAGACACGCGATGCAAGCCTAAAAATTTCCCAATTGCTCAAGGTCGTGGCTATATGAGATAAAATATAGTATAAAGTATAAATGTTAACAACAATTGTTATTTGTTCAGTTAAATGGATGTTTGCAGAGAAATTTACCATTGAGTCCCACTTAAGTTTCCAGGCGGATCAAATTTTATTTGAGCAAAAAATCTGTGACAATTAATATGAAAATACTTTTTAAGAATCTTGAAGCTTAATTCATTGATGAAATGAAATTAAAATAAATTACAATTATGGAAATTTTGCATCGTTTGTTCTTGCGGAAAATTCTCCTCGTTTTCGCAATCTCACTCTTTTTATCTCTATAGACAAATTTATTATAATATTTATTATCCATGCAAATACATTTCATTTTCAATTTGAGTCGAGAGCCTGCAGCTGTGGCTTTTCGTGCATTGAGACGTTTTCCGTAACCGGAGCGCCCTCTAAAAGGAAATGTATTATGGCACCTAGGGAATAGGGCAAGAGGGTAAAAACCTTTCCACTTCCTTTCAGAACCCTAATTTTATGACCCTCTTGCTGGCCAAATCTGCCCATTGCGGTATATGCCTAAAAGCTCGAAGAAGTCTCAGTTTGTTTTGGTCTGTCACCGCGTGTGCATCTCCTTATTCGAGAGCTGTCGGCCTTGTATTTTTTCTCGTACGTAGTTTTTCAAACTAATTTCGGAAATTTCATCGATACCTGCATATGAAAATGCCGTGTGTCAAAATTTTCTCCATCGGGGCAGTGAGAGGAGGAAAGTGTTCGGGAGACAGTGTCTTTAAATGTATCGAAGAGTACTCTGCGAGAGATCTGCAGCTCATCGAGGATAGAAGTGGTGTCAAAGTGGAAACCGTGTGCGTTAACCATGAGAAATCGTTTCTTGCTTTCTATTCAAAGCGTCAAAAACAGTTTTGTAATCCACTGAAACTGCATTGCAATATCCATAGTGCTAATTTATGTACAATTACTTCCAATTACAAATCGAAAATTTTCAGCACTAGAGCGATGTCTTTGGTCGACGGTAGAAAATTGTGTCGTCAGTGCAGATTGTTTCTGAATAAGGGAGTCGCGAAAGGTGACACATCAAGGTCTCCCATCAGTCATCAAGAAAACGTTGTGTGGCTGCAGAAGCAGTACTGTTACAACCAGTGGCGGATACATATGGGGGGCGCGGGGGGCGGGTACCCCCCCTTGCGGGACCGCCCGCATTGCCGCCCCCGACAGTCAGCCCGCACGCTATTCGTTGGTGTATTTCGTCAGTCGACTCTGAGTCGAGTTATCGAGTAGTTGTACTTTCTTATTTAGCATGCGCGCGCGTCCGCGTCATCGTATTTTATACTTTTCAGTCTGGCACATAGATAGCTTACCTACGAGAAAAGTCGCGGTCATTCTAGTGATCTCGATACATTATCCTGTCTGGCATTTGTTCGAGAAAAGTCGCGAATATTCTACTGTTTGTACTTGTTCACAATCCTTAAAAGTCTGGAAGCGAACATTCTGGCACCGAATGTTCTCGAAACAACCGAGCTACATATATAAGGGAAGCAGAGTCGCCAGTTTGAAAGCTACAATCGTCGCGATAACTTGCGCCCCCCCCTTGAGTTTTTTCTGTATCCGCCTCTGGTTACAACCGGGGCTTTCTGGTTTGCAATTTGCAGAGGCTCATGTATCACGAACCTTCAAACAGCTCCAGCAATGACAGTGACTCACATGGAGAGAGCAATGGTGCACCTTGTTCACCTCGTCAAGCTGTGCTAGAAAAAATCAACCTGAATTTATCCGAAATCGGTATACTACCAGTTATTAGAAAAAAATTGAGAAGTAGAAATTACTCTGAAGAAAAAAAATCATAAAATTACTTCTGTTTATCGAAGAGCAATCGGGAAAGTAGGGGGAAAAGAAAAAACTTACTTCGGCCCATTAGTGTTAGAAGGGTGTGAAATGCTAAGTCAACTCAAGGAAAAATTTGCTGAAGCAAATTCCTACAGTGAAAAAAGTTTAGTCCTGTCTACACTGCCTAAAATCTGGAGCGTGGCAAAAATTCAAGAGGAATTTGGATCAACTCAATATTTAGCTCGAAAAGTGAAAGAACTAGTAAAGGAACGGTGTATCTTATGCACTGGTAATCCTAAGCGAGGAAAACCACTACCTCAAGAGGCAGTAAACAGAGTGATGTCATTCTTCCATGACCCTGGTGTAAGCAGAGAAATGCCTGGATTTAAAGATTACGTCAGCGTTAATGACAATGGAAAACGGACACATAAAGAGAAGAGACTAATTTTAGGAAATTTGAAAGAGATATTTTGTAATTTTAAGGAAAAATATCCCGAAGATACTAAATAAAAATAAAAACTACAGTAATTGTACTGTCCACTTGAATAATCAGACCTGATGATGACGCCCTAAGGAGCGTTGAAACACGTGTTGTGTATTTCACAATAAATTCAAGTGGACAGTACAATTACTGTAGTTTTTATTTAAAATGCTGTTCCACCAGATATCGCCCGACACTGTCGAATTTATCCCGAAGATACTGTTTCATTTTCCAAATTTGCAGAGCTAAGACCTATAAGGAGTGCGTTCTTGGGGGAGCATCGGGAACTCATACCGTATGCCTGTGTCTGGTTCATCAAAATGTTAAATTATAATTTTAGGTGCTAGGTTGTCGCCGATAAATCTAGGGGATAACACCGAGCCGCTATTGTCATATAAAGACTATTTGTCAGCAAAGATGTGTTTCCCTGCGACCGAGGCATGCCATTTGAACGAATGTAAAAACTGCCCTGGACCGAGCAAAATTCGGAATTCAATAGAATAACACTTTGATAGAAATTTAATTGATTGCATTACTTACCACCAATGGGTGCAAGTTGACCGTTGCTTCCTAGAAATATTTACAAAATCTACCGATAACTTTCTTGAAACTTTTATTTAAAAGTTACTGAAACCTCAGCCACATGACTACATTGCTAAAATTCAATCTGAATTTCTTAGAAATGTAAAGCAGGGGTTAATGTTAATGTTAAGCAGGTTAATGTTATCCAAGTGGGGCAGGTTCTCGTCATTGCAGATTTTTCAGAAAATTACGCTTTCGTTTTACAGGACAGCGTGTAAGGTATGCTTTGGAATAACGACCAAGCAACAGTTCACCCCTTTGCTTGATATTACCGCCCTAAAGTCCAGGATAATGTAATCCTATTGAACTACGTAATGATATCAGACAGCCTGAAGCATATAACATCAACTGTACATTTTTTCCAAAACTTCTTAAATTCTTGAAATTGAAAGTTCCGAAGCTTAAAAAAGTAATATATTATTCAGATGGAGCAGCTGCTCATTATAAAAACAAGTATAACATTCAGAACTTATCTCTTCACAGGAAAGATTTCACAGTCTCTGCAGAATGGCATTTCTTTGCTACATCGCATGGTAAAGGGCCAAGTGACGGACTGGGTGGAACTTTGAAAAGACTAGCAGCAAAAGCAAGTCTCCAGCTTCCATACAAAAAAGAAATACGTACACCTATACAACTCTTTAACTGGGCAAAAGATCATATTTTAGGAGTGGATTTTGGCGACGCAAAGAAAGAAGAAATTGGAAAACGTTCCGATGTACTTGCGAAAAGATTTCGTCATGCAGTTCGTATACCAGGCATTAGGGAGTTTCATGCAGCAATACCCGAATCAAATGGAGCGGTTTGTGTTTCGGCGTGTATGTGTTGCGGCGTGTCTATGTTACATAGTATCTCTGTTTCGGCGTGTCTGTAGTATGGCATGTCTGCGATTCGGCAGACCTGCAGTATGGCGTGTGGGTGTTTCAGTGTGTCTGTGTTTCGACATATCTGCGTTACGTCGTGTTTGTGTGTCGGCGTGTCTGTGTTTCGGCGTGTCTATGTCACGTCTTGTCTGTGTTTCGGCGTATCTGTAGTATGGCTTGTCTGTGCTTCGGCATGTCTATAATATGGCGTGTCGATGTTGCAGCGTGTCTGTGTTTCGGCAGGTCTGTGTTAAGTCGTGTCTGTGTTTCGGCGTGTCTGCCTTTCGTCATGTCTATGTTTTCAGCGTGTCTGTGTTTCGGCGGGTCTGTAGTATGGCGTGTCTGTGTTCCGGCATGTCTATAGTAAGGCGTGTCCATGTTACATCGTGTCTGCCTTTTGGCGTGTCTGTGCTTCGGCATGTCTATAGTATGGCGTGTTGGTGTCGCAGTGTGTCTGTAAAACGGCGTGTCTGTCTTTCGTTATGTCTGTCTTTTCAGCGTGTATGGGGTGCAGCGTGTCTGTGTTTCGGCGTGTATGTGGTACGGCGTGCCTGTAATACGGCGTGTCTGCGTTTCGGCGTGTATGTTTTACGGCGTGTCTGTTTCGGTGGAGTAATTATTTTCATTTTTCCCCAGGAAAAATGGCTGCACAACGTCGAATTTACAGATTGAGTATTTCTGAAAACATTCATAAAATTCGTCGTGCTCTATTTGATAAAGAAGAAAATGTTATCCAGGTAGTGATCTGAATAGTGAAGAAGGTTAGGAGGTAGTTGAGGCGCGCAAAGGGGACTGAGAAACTGAGCAGCCTGATAATGATCACGAGGATTGCAGTTTGAATAAACCACGAGACGAAAAGGAGAATTACTTTTCCGCTTTCAGGAAAAATAAGAATAAAGTTGTTGACTTTTAGCAATGAAAGAAAACCCCATAGCGCCTGAAAAGAGGGGAAAAACAGGTTACATGGTGAAAATGGGGTTGTTCTGGGTGATACTCGTGCAGCAAGAACACCTTTAGAAGCACGGGAGAATTTTTTTGATCCTGTCATGCTCGATTTGATCGTGAAATAAGCAAATAAGTACACTGAACTGAAACAGCGCGCAAGTTATCAGCGACAAAGGGATGCCCATTTTACTCATGTAACTGAGGTCAAGGCTCCAATTGGTCTGCTGTGTTTGGCTTGGCGACTCCCAGCTCAACGTGTCAACACCCTAGATTTATGGGACAAAAAAGACCACGGTGCTGAGTTTTTGGTTTGGTGATGAGCAGGAAGCACTTCCACTCTCTGATAACGTGTTACCGCTACGACAACAGAACTACAAATTCCTTTGCCCTTCAAGAATCTATCAGACCGTGTAGTAAAATCGAGCATTTTTTGTTTTCACCAAAAAACCACTTTTATTGCTGTTTTATTTTGCCGAACATTGGTCCTTAGGGAGGTTAATATAAATGACCACGCTATGTTTTCGGATACTCTTAGCACTTTATTCGGACGGACACCATTACAATATGGTCACACTTACAATCTATACTTCCGGGGCCAACCGGAAATATTAAACCTTCAGGGGTACCAACTCACACTGACTGTGAAGGGGAACCACCCAAAGGGTACACTACAACACCTCCCCCTTCACAGAGTGAAGCGCACAGGAGCTCTCACCCTTCTGCCACTTCTGGTAGTCCCTGGTACTGGATTGGCAGTCTGAGGTTGTACTCTTGCTGAAGATGAGCACTCACTCACAGGAGCACCTGAAGTATCACTGCTTTCTCTTGTGAGTTGAGTTCTCTTATGATTGTCTCGATTAGATTGCCCCCTATGTTCTTCTAACAACAGGAGGGGGTCTTGTAAGGACACATTTTTGGATAGATTGTGACGTAAGTGAATATCATTACGCCTTACAATGTTACCATGCTTATTTTTGACTAGGTATGACCTAGGGCAACTGTGTTTACCTATAATGACACCAGGCTCCCACCATTCATTATTTCTTGCCTTAACCCATACTTTTTCTCCAGCACTAAATTCCTTTACCTGCCTCCTGGAGGCTCTATCATAGTATTCCTTTACCTTGGCCTGCTTAGCTTGGAGTGCTGGATAAATACCCTTTTAAACCCTTGGTCTCAAAGCTTCCAAAGTGACTGGAAGCTTTGAGCGCAATTTACGGCTAAACAATATCTGGGCCGGGGACACATTGAGCCCTTTAAGTGGGGAATTGCGGTACTCCCTTAACAAATCCCTAAAATCTTTCCCTGATTCTTGGCTTTTCCTTAGAATTTGTTTGCCTATATGGACACCCTTTTCTGCAAGCCCATTACTTTGATGGTAGTGGGGACTACAAGTCCTCAGCTCAATCTCGTTCTCTTTTAAGTATTTTTGACAGTCATACGACATGAATGGCATATTGTCAGCAATACATTCCCTGGGGATCCCATGCGTTGCAAAAATGTTCTGCAATGCATCTTTGACGGAGTTAGCAGTTTTGCTTGGCAAGGGTACTAACTCCAACCATTTAGAGTAATAGTCAACCACGACAAGATATGGTTTTTTAGCAAAGTCTAAAATATCACATGCAATTTTCTCAAATGGCAACTTGGGTACCTCATGGGGAAGTAATGGCTGTCTTTGGTTTCTTGGCTTGAACTTGTTGCATACTTCACACTCATTAACAATGGTTTCAATATCTTTTGCCATCCCAGGCCAATAGAACAGCTTTCTAGCTTTAGCACGCGTCTTTTCTATCCCCCCATGCCCTTCGTGTAGTAATTTTAGCAAATAAGATTTCAAATTATTAGGGACTACAATTTTTTGTCCCAAGAAAAGTATTCCATCTTCAACATAAATATCATCTTTGACTTTATAAAAAGGCTGAAGTTCAATGGGTATTTTACAATGAGCTGCCCACCCACTTCTGCAAGCTTCAATTATTTCCCTTAAGACTTTATCATTTTTGGTACTTTGCTGAAACTCTTCCTTCCGATCCCTAGACATAGGGAGATACCTGCTAATGGTATGAACCATCTCTAGCATTTCAGGCTCATCCTCAACTTCACCCTTAATATATGACCGTGACAGCGTGTCTGCAATATGCAAATCCTTCCCTGGGACATAGTACACATTTAAGGAATATCGCAGCAGTTTGAGTCTCAGCCTTTGAAGTCTTACTGACCCTATCTTGCAAACGCTTTTCTTCATGACTGACACAAGTGGTTTATGATCAGTTTGGACATTGACATTGAACCCGTATATAAAATTGTGAAATTTTACAGTAGCAAAATGAATGGCTAGCAACTCCTTCTCAATTTGAGCATAAGAATTTTGCTCACACTCGGTCAAGCTCCTAGAGGCAAAAGCAACTGGCTGAAGCCCCTTACCCCCATCCCCTTCTTGCAATAAGCAGCAGCCTAGACCAGACTGAGAGGCATCACATTGAATTGTTATTTTTTTGGATGGGTCAAACGATGTTAAGACTGGGGCAGATGACACAGTTTCTTTTAGTTTCTGGAATGCATGGCTATGGGAAGGGAGCCATTTCCACTCTGTCCCGGCTTTTAGCAATTCTCGTAGGGGGGCTGTTAATGTTGCCATGTTTGGGATGAAACTACGCACATAATTGAACATTCCCAGGACTCTCTGTAGTTCTTTCTTATTGCAGGGGGACTTAACGCTTACAAGAGCTTTAACCCTTTCTGGATCAGTTTTCATTCCCGCCTCTGAGAAAATATGCCCCACATATTTTACTTCTTTCACCTTATATTGTAATTTTGCAGGATTACATTTTATGTTCAGAGCCCTGGCTCTTTCGACAACTCGCTCCACAACCTTATCATGATCCAATTCGGTTTTACCCATACACAACAGGTCATCAAAATAGATAATGGTGCCTGGGATATCACTAAAATTTTGCTCTACCATTCTTTGAAATATTTCAGGGGCACAAGCTATGCCATAGGGCATCCTTAGGTATTTAAAGCAACCAAAGGGACTGGAGAAACCACATTTGAGGGACGACTCTTCATCTAATTTAACTTGGTGGAACCCTTCTTTCAGATCAAATACAGTGAAATATTTATTCCCACTCAGTTTCTCCGATATTTCACCCACAGTTGGGACCGTGTGATATTGCCTGATGATCACCTTATTTAAGTCAACGGGGTCAAGACAGAGACGTAAATCCCCATTTGGCTTTTCAGTGATCACCAGATTACTCATCCACTCTCTACCCGTCAGGCTCTCCAGTTTAGTAATAATTTTCTTGGCCTGAAGCCTTTCCAACTCTAGCTTAAGCCTTTCTTTTAGTGCTGAAGGCACCCTCCGTGGCGGCCTTGACATAGGCTGCACATTCTCCGCTGTGGCTATATTACAACATTGCGGTAAGCACCCCAGACCATCAAATACACTTTTGTACATTTTCAGAAATTTATTTTTAGGTGACACCTCATCAACATTAAATACCCTTTTCACTAAATTCAAGGATACACACCCTGGTAATCCCATAAGGGGTTGATAGTCACTATTAACAATTACAAAATCAAGAACACATTCAACATCTTTAAAGTTACACATCAAAGTAGCGATACCTTTGGGCTTGATTTTCATGCCACCATAGGACTCAAGTCGCACACTTGTAGGCTTAATTTCGTCACTTTTCCCTAGCTTCTTTAATGCCTGCATAGGCAAGACATTCACTTGAGCGCCCGTGTCTAATTTCATTTTGAACACTTTTCCCCCAATCACTACCTTCTCAACCCACTCATTCGGATCTCTGATAAGGTTTGTATCCACCGAATTAACACACAAATTTACAGACACTGCGTAGCAAGACACTGATGATGTATCCGACAAGGAGTCAGACTCTACCACGTCAACATGACGAACATTTCTCACCCTGCACGACACAGCGAAATGGTTCATTAATCCGCACTTCGCACACTTTTTCCCGTATGCAGGGCACTCTCGGGGGCCATGGCTTGTTTGGCATCTATTACAATTAAATTTCTTACTTCCTTTACTCACTCTTTCACTAGGACCTGAGCTCACATTACCTCGGGATCGGTGATGGTTAGCCTTCTTCTTCTGTATGGAATCTACATGGCGGTCTCTGCTTTCAGGGTCGGCTGTTGTTTCTCTCATCTGCTTCGCTTGCCTCCGACTCTGTTCCACCGATCTGCAGTAGGCTGCCGCTTTCTCCAAGGACAGGTCCTCCAGCCTGAGCAAGGCCTCCTGTACCGATTTATCTCGTACTCCATAGACGATTCTATCGCGCAGTACGAAGTCCTCCTGTGGCTCAGAACTCGAGAATCCACAATTTTTTATGAGCCGCCTACAATCAGCAAAGAAATGCTCAAAGCTTTCGCCTTCTTCCTGCACCCTCTGGTTAAATACGAAGCGCTCAAATGTCTCATTGATTTTGGGCGCAACGTAGGACTCGAAGGCTTTCAACACGCTTGAGTAACTTTTTTTTTCAGTCTCCGACAGCGGAAAAGTCGCGAATAACGCTATCGCACTACCTCCTAACACATTAAGCAAGAGGGCGATTTTTACTTTATCTGTCTCTCCATCCCTCTTGGTGGCCGCAAGAAAATTTTCAAACTCCCGAACAAAATTAGTCCAGTCGGCGTGGGCATGCACACTTTCAAAATTCAAACTTGAGGGTAGTTTTACGTACTCAGCCATTTCTCACAGAAGATCCGCGGCGTGGTGTCACGTTACTTATATTTACGCGATTCCTTAGTCGATAACTGATGCAATTTTACACTCCACACGACTGCGCCATGTTTTATTTTGCCGAACATTGGTCCTTAGGGAGGTTAATGTAAATGACCACGCTATGTTTTCGGATACTCTTAGCACTTTATTCGGACGGACACCATTACAATATGGTCACACTTACAATCTATACTTCCGGGGCCAACCGGAAATATTAAACCTTCAGGGGTACCAACTCACACTGACTGTGAAGGGGAACCACCCAAAGGGTACACTACAACAATTGCCAACGAACCCGCACTAGCTACAGCCGACCCTGCTCCCAACAGCTCCTAAATCAGTCAAGAGCCAGGAAAAAATCGCCAAAGCACTGAGGCAATAGAAGAAAATGGAGCCGACCTAGAAGAGCCTTCAGGAGGACCAAGTAGGCTATAACCGCTAGAACATGATTTGCGACGAAGAAACGAGTGGGAAGCTAACGCTTCAAATCCTGTAAATGCTCGGGTAAAGAGGAAAAAGTGCATGACTTGCAAGCGTGCAAAGAAGGAAAAGCTAACTAGATTCAGCTGCAAGTTTTGTGACACGTATTTTTGCCTTGAACATGCCAGTGTCATTTGTGGCTCTTATGCCAAAAATTAACTATTATGAGACGAATTAATTTAGATCGTAAAAAAGAATTATTGTATGTATGTTTTCGTTACTAGCCATTTATAGTGATTTTTCAACGTCATTTAAAATAATTTTTACATTTAATTTTAGTCAACTAAATGTTGTGAAAAAACATTATTATTGTTTTTATAAAAAAATATAAAATCTGTTTTTTTTTTATTATAAAGTAGTTTCCTTCCTATTTAGTATTGTTCCATGTGATTTTCAAGTCGTTTTAACGAATATTTTTATTCTGAAAATAATTTATGAAAATATGTTTATGTTATCAACAATAATGCTGTTTTGAATAATCAAGTAATTTTGCCACTTTTTTCTTCTATGTTTATTGAAATTTCCGATTCCTGAAGCATAAAAATGTAGTTTTTGCTGAAAAGTACATAAAAGACCTCTCAGGTCTATTACGCGTTCCCAAGCTTTTTGATTGCGCGTTCCGTAGGGTTAATGAAGAGATACTCTCTTCGTCCAAGCAAGGGGCGAGGATTCAGCTGTAGTTGCAGGCAGGAGTAACAGGATCCTCAAATAAAATATTTCCGAGAGGACCCCTTCCTACAAGGTAGGACATCATATGTTTACGGAAAGCATTCTAACTTAGCCATTTTACATTTGTTTTAAATACAAGGATTTTGCTTTCTCCTTAGTTTTCAATCGGTTATGTCGGAGTAGTTAGCAAAATGTTTCACGCAGAGAAAGTGGGGCTCAATGGTAAATTTCTCCGCATACATCCATTTTCCAGAACAAATAACAATTGTTGTTAACATTTATATATATTTTTATTTATAATATATTTTTATCTCATATACCCACGACATTGAGCAATTGGGATTTTTTTAGGCTTGCATCGCGTGTCTGCTGCATGTATTCCAAATGGGGGAGCCGACGGGCCGCGCGAGTGTAAATTGTAGATGCTTAAATATTTATGAATAACACATTTATGAATTGCCACTAAATTTTATTTTTGGAATAATTAGCTGGGAATGATTAGATTACGGAGAAAATTTTCGGCCGATTCTTAGATGGAGTATTTGAGAAAAGTTAATTAACAATTTTTTAAACATTAGTAATTAACAACAATAGGGTATAGAATAAAATAATTTTTTAATGATATATTTGCATTTAATAAAGATTTACCTTTGATAAGAGCTATTAATAATTGCTGTATGACAATAACAAGCGGAGATATTAATGATAATATGATTAAAGGCTCGGATTTTTGCTAAAAATGCGAAAAACTTAAAATATGCATAATTCGCTCAATTTATTTTTCACAAAACGGTTTCAGGGTATTCAGTTTGAGTTGATATTGTACCCATACACCAATTTTTATAATAATCTGAGACCCTAAAGGACAACGTTTGTTGAATTGAGGTGGAATGACCCCAATATTTTTAAGTTTATTTTATAATTATTTTTATGTCACGGCAAAATTACATTTGATTTTTATGATATTATAAGTCTTTTCTATCGACCATGCATAAGTATCCACGATCAAGACCTTGTTCTTTATCTTTCCCATGTTTCCCATCATCTCGTACAGTACGTACGAGCCGTACGAGTGCCCTTTACATTTAGTTTGATCTTTTGCCACAACTATCTCTAAAAGCGCCAATGTATGTTGTGGAGCGTGCAGTGTAAAATCTTTTCCGGAACTTCCATGGCAGAATCATTTTTTACTGTTAATTGTGTCGCTGGTGGTAGAAAGGTGGATAGGTGGTTTATCAGGCAGTTCAAAACTTAGTGGGTGTTTGGCGGTTGCACACGTTGAACAACATCGGAAACGTTTCAATAATCTGCCCTCAGGAAGAATAAGGTATTGAGACTATTGAGTCGGAATTATTGGATTGGTAACTAAGGGTACACATGTTTCTCCATGTTAACATATTCTTGTTTGCAGTTAATTTGTGCCCTGATTGCATCACTACGACGAGAGATTTCTGTTGGACTCTGCCTTCCTCGTTATTGTGTGTTGTTAGCTGAAATATATATTTTATTCCAAGTACGTGAACAAGAAAATTTAAGTGATAGGCCTCAAATATAAACAATACAGTTTTAGAAATATGGCTGAAGGTTGGGGGCTTCCTCATCGAGAAAGGTGAGAACAGTCGTTATTGTTACTGTGTCATGGCATGAACTTTCTTTTTCTCCTGATCTATTGTTTTTAAATGTAAAATTCACACAAGTGTGTGCTCAAGCTTTCTTAACTTTGTCATGCGAGCTTCGCGGAATTCCCTCAAATGCTTCTTGATAAGGTATTTGATGATAATTCTAGGGTCTCACACTAGTGAGCAAGTTGTTGACTTTAATGTTTTGGCGTTTTGTGATAATTATGTGTTGAAACCTAAGAAGTTAACGTGAAATCAATGGAAATTATAGATTTTTTCATTTCGTATCGAATGCAGTGTTGTTGTTCCTCCACGTGTCACTGTGCATGTAAACATTGGTACCTTCATGTCTACATGCACATGATGTCACTCTTGGCACTCAAAAGGTGTGTTGTATGCTCTGAAAGATGCTATCATTTAGGGAATATTTTTAGGAGTTAACCTAGACTTATTTTTGGGTGCCACAACAGTGTGTTTTAATACAATTTAATGACTCGAACAACTTTGCTCAAGGTTGTTGTTGTGCACGAGTTGTTCACATGTGCTTTTAATCCTTCCCTTAAGCATATAAATACTGTCATTGATTTTGTCAATCTGTGGTCGTCTAAACAGCGTGTTGCGTCCTGATGTAATTCCTTGCCTCCCTATTATTATCTTGATTTGTGATAATTTTTGCAATTGGGCGGGAATATGATAGAAGTGATGATTATTGCTGCCAATCATAGTCTCCTTGATATGCAATGACATTTTTCATTGAGTTAACCAGTATGAACTAGGGATACTGTGAACGACCGCGGTATTAATGTTGATGGAAACGGGGTCTTTTTTCAAATGAGTCCACTGTTGTGTTCTTGATATAATTTATCCATCGAGGCTCGATTGAAACATTATTGGTATTAATTACAGAACCCAGGATCATAATACACCAGACAGTCCAGAGTGGTTACGTTTTAAAAGGTGTTCCGCACCTGTATGCAGATATTATGCCCGTGGCGCCTGTGCATACGCGGAAAAATGTCGGTGAGTACGTGTTAATGCCTCCTGTGTCGCTGGGAGGTCAAAGAAAAATGTTTGACTTTCGAACCGCTTTCAGTAATTTATTTCCTACCTTTAAGGCGGCATCTTTGCTTTGCTTGATTGGCTAGTTTGCTACAGATGCCATTATTGTCAGTGTAAGTGATTAGGTTACATTTTTTGTTGCTGATCGAAGGAATGAAGTTTACCCAAATGTGAATGGTTTGAGTAGTGCACTTTGAAAACTATTAACTGGGGCATGTTTTTTTTTTATTTGTCGACCCGTAATACATGGTGCTGCAGAGGGAAGCAGCCTGAGAATAGCTGGCTTCAATTTCGGTTGCACATGCATGTGTGCAAGTTATCTGAAGTTTGTCATTCAGCAAGGTGAAAATTATGACTTTTCATACTTATTTTGTGTACTGCAATTAGGAGGAATCGTGCTCACATAGTGCTCTTTTCCATTCTAGGTTAAGGAGATTCATTATTATACTATACTAATTTACTTTCTTTTGAATGTAAAAGTGCTGTGGATATTGAGTAGATGGTTAAGGATAAGTTGGCTTCATTGAAAGCCATAGCAAACGTTTTTACATATATTTGTCAAACATAGTATTCCCTGTGCAATGGAAAATAGTTGTCTGGGAATTCTATATCCATTTACTTCATTTGAAACACAGGACTCTAGCTTTATGGCCCATGTGTTTTTGGTAAATCTGGTAGGTTCGTGTGTTCCCTAAGAATTTTGATATGGTATGCATGATGGTTATTTCCACAGATTATTAAGAAAACAAAGTCTTCGGCATTCTCTATGGTTAAAAGTAAAGATTTGTGGTTCAACCCTAGAAATAATAGGGCACCCAGAATTTGTTCCTTCAGTTTTACAAAACATTTTTCTTTTGTTGCTTCTCACATGTTTGCATTGAAGGCTCCACTAATTATAAATTACTTCAACATTTGAATATTTGAAAAAAACAATACAGTACAGTTAAAAATAGCTAGACTTGTCCAATATACACTACTGCTAGAGCCACATTATTAAATTATTGAATATGTTGTTATGTCGACTCTTGTTTGCTTAGATAATTTGGAAATATTTAATAATTTTGTACAATATTTTAATCTCAAATATTTTTTAAAGTTACCTTTTATGAACTCTTGAGGAGGTCAATCACGACCGTTTGAGTCCAAACCGAAGAGTAACTTCGCTTTTTTTGACACGCTTTTATGCTGTTAAACAAAATACATCTCTCTCTTAAAAGATACCTAGGCTATCGAAAAAAAAAGTAACAATCTATAGATCCACAGTAATCATGGAAAGAGTTAAAAAAATACTTTCTCAGCCTGGACATTGAGTCAAAATGGTGATTGTGCTTCAGGTATAAATGAATTTATATTGTGCTGGCACTGCCAGTAATTATGTAAATATTACAAATTAAAATTAAATTAGAATATTCCTTCGGATCCACCATAAAATGTCTTTCATTATTACTTTATTCATTTGTTATATAATGTGGCAATGCCGATTTGATGAAAGTGAAAGAAATATTTAGTGATGGAAGGGAAATCCCTCACTTCGTATTTTCTAAACAACTTTCAACGGGGTATCGTGGCATACATTCATGATTTTAAAATTCCAATAAATCATTGATACCGTGCTTGATATTTATCTTACGTCAATTGCTCGCATAATAAGAAAGTAATGTACAAATTTCCCTCACAAACTTCCCAGGCGACAAGACACTCAAACACGTTCCAAGTATGTATCATCATTTAAGAGTTCTGTGTCAGTGTCCTCCCAAATTATGAAGCCTGACTTGATATATTATATATACAACTAGAAGCGGGACCCAGCTTCGCGCGGGAAGCTGTGAATTAATTGCACCGATAATGCATAAAAGAACCGGGATAATGTTTAGAATTTTACATTATCTTGGCCAAAAAAATTTATTTGAGGTTTAGTTTAGAGAATATTTTGAATCACATTTTTTATTGATATTTTAGAAGAAGAGAGAAACAAATGGTACAAAATCACATGTTTGGTAATATTATTACCCGATCTTGGTCCAGAAATAGTGCTAAATAATATTGATAAGGGTAAGATGATCATTCCCGTTGAATTTAATTGGGAGATGCCATTTACCTTTATCAATATGAATCTGTACATGACGTGTGCTATATTCAATATTCAGGCAGGTACTATCTATCAGTCATTAACTTAACATGAAAGTAGTTGGAACTACGGAATGAATTCTCATTGAAATTCGCTTATATGTAATGAAAATCTTATAAATATTTTACGAAGTATGCATGCTCGTGTAAAACTCAAAAACGAAATGTAGTACAATTTTCGAAATTTCAGGACTATAAAATGTCTTCTATGCACAGATAACTGACTACTTTTCTTGTTTCCCATGACATCCAGTTTGATGTCTTTTTGTTCATTTTTTTGTGGAAAAATATGTGCCTACATATCATGATTTTAAGTTCAAATTCTCAGAATATTTTTGATGGTATATGTATTCTATAATAATTCCAGATGCAGAAAAATACAAAATTTAGTCGTGAGATTACATACTGCGGCCATAAATAATGCTAATAAGGGAAAGATGAGGGTGCCCGTTAAATTTCAGCAAGAGAGAGAAAACATGAAATCTGTTGTATGAGGTGTATGAGAAAATCGAATGAAGAATTAAATACTGCATTCTTTTATGCGTTCGATGATGTAAATTTCCATCCAATATCTTGAGTGCAAGTAATTAAAAAAAGCAAATTAAGAAACACACCAAAGTTAATGCTTTTCTTATGAGAGTAAAATTTCACATCAATGCGGTCAAAACAACCCCAAAAATTGTTTATTTCAATAATCCTTACTTAGTGCGCCTATACACCACGATGGGGATATACCCTGAAAATTTCATGTTTTTATCACCAGTAGTTTGGACTGTGCGTTGATGAGTGAGTCAGTCATGACATTCCATTTTATATATAGAGATGATAAGTTGTCGCATATAAATAAGACCCTCGGGAACATAATAAAGCTTCATATGCACCAAAATAACTCAAATTGGAGGCAAGATTGTAGTGCCATGCCGTAGCCACGCCAGAATTAGATAACATATTACCATGTTTCCCCATCACGACTTGAGTTGTTCGTAGACTAGTTGGTAGCATTTTCGACTCCCAGCGAAAGGTGTGCTGGTTTGAGCCTCCATTGATTTCTAAATATTATTTTAGTCACAACGTTTTTTTACGCTCTTAATTTGAGATATGTATTTTCAAAAACACTGTAGGAGTGTCTGAACAAAACTTTATTTCGCTAGTGTTGATCATGTTTTAAGGTGAAACTTGTCTCGGCGATTCTAAGTGAATGATGTGGGATCCCTTGTCTGCAGTTTGAGAAAAAAACTGAAATTAATATGCCTGATGCACGCCTTCGTCATTGCCATACCCGTTTCAAACACTACTAAGATTTCTTTTGGAGCCTCTGAATGAAATGCCAGTGCTTCAAGTGCAGTGCAAATATAGCAATATGCGTTTCATCAATCGTTCTGGCAATCCACCCTTCACCTTCGGTAATATTTACATATGAAATTACCATTCAAGTAACTATTGTTGAGTTTTACTTATTCACGTAAGTTTTAAGTGAGACAGCTTATAGTTAAACTCTGTGAAAATATATTGGATGTAACCAAGTATGTATTTCAAACTAACCTTGGATTTCAGCGTTGCTAATTCCTCTGCTGACTGCAGCGCCATTTTAAACTCACTAACTAATTTCGTCTGCAATAACTGCAAAAGAACGCTAGTATCTTAAAAACTAGGATGGGTCAGTGCCTTTGTAAGGTTACCATTTAATTTCTCGGAAAAATACCCACAATATCAGTTTTTTTTTTTAATGACATATGCTTGCGTTATGAAAACAGCTTTTTCCAAGTTGACTCCCATTCTGTCCATTAAGTGTATGTAATTTCAACTGCAATTTATGGAAAAAGTAGTGTGGCATGAGGGTTATCTTTTGACTGATATAGATGTAGAACATTTGTTTCTATTAGTACCCCAAATATGAAAAAATGACATATCTTTCATTCCTCGATCCTACCTCGTTAATTGCTTTTGTTTCATGTGCCAAGAATGCCTTTCTGACAGCCTTAGTTTTTGTGAGGGGCACGTAAATTGTACTACTCATTATGACAGCAGAAGAACAGGAGGGAGTTTGGGCACTAGGCTCTAGTATTTTGAAGGCCTGTTATTTCCTTTTGACAATCAAAAGAGTGAGAATGGATTTAAACATTGAATTGACTGCACAATAAGTCTTTACTCAAGTGTTGAACCTGAGAAAAATGTAGTGTTAGTTAAAAATAGGACTGTTTATTGTTTGGTTCACTGATTAATTATTGGTGATAGAAATGAAAATTGCTGCAAGAGTTTCTCTCCACTGTTTCTCCTAGTACAATGAGTAGGACCCTATCTGGCCCCTGACTATGGTTAATGGCACAAGTGACCCAGTCGTTGGTCTCCTTCCCTTGTAACTATGGACTAGCGAGTGGATTATACTTTTTAGGGAAAGTATTGGTTTTTTAAGTTGCATATTGAATGTAGAGTGAAGGAAGGGAAGGAGGATAACGTTGATTGGATATATTATTCATTGAAACTGATAGTTGACAGTTGTGACTCGTGACTACTGCTGCCATCACGGCTGGCCATTGGCTTATTGCTTATTTGGCGGAGGGGCTTGGTACTCAAGTGGCCCCATACCCCAGTGACTATTACTTTTACTTGAATTAGTTTTATCTGCAATTTAATAGCCTCACTGATGAGGACTCTAATCTTACTTTTTGTTTGAGATTTAAACCTGATTTTCTTTGAATCGTTCGCTTGAAGTTCAAGTAGTTGGTGCATCAAACTGTTAGAATTTCAACGTTTCACTGTAGAGGGGTTTTGGTATTATCATCATACCCCATACTAGAAGGCCTCCACTCTTTTGTTTCACATTATTAAAACGTTTTTATTATGATGAGTTCTTGTCTGTCTGTTTGGTACAAATTTTACAATCAATTTTAAACTAATTTCCCGATAAGCTAGAGACTTGAAACTTTAAACATAGCTCAGAACTGGATGACAATGCAATATAATGTAATAATATATCTTTATATATATAATTCTTCTGTACGTGTGTATGTCACTGAACTACTCCTAAACGGCAGGACCGATTTTGATGAAATATTTTGTGTGCTTGAGTGGGTCCCTGGATGGTTTAGATTCACAATTGAACCCGGTAGGTGGTGCTGCAATTGGGTCCTAGGAATTTTTTTAATAAAAAAATAATTAAAGAAATTAAAAAAATATATTTTAAGATTTTTCACATATCAAAACGTATAACCAAGTTTGTATCATCAAGTTTGTTCATTTATACACCTCAGGGACTGACGAAAAACATTGTTTATCAACTCGCATTAAGATAAAAACAAAACAAACATTTTTCCTTTAGTATTAAGATTCTGCATAAATTTCAATACTTTCCTTTTTTGACATTAATAAAAATATGACGGTCATGGAAATGATTTTGAGTTTTTTCTTTATTTGCTATAATATATAATCAAAATGAAAATCATCCAAATTTGCATCTCGTATGTTGCTGGTAAGGCATCATATTCCTCTGCTACTCGCTGTCTGTTTACATATGTTTCAGTTGATCCACAGCATAGAAGCATCCATTTTCATGAGTCGCCACATCTCCAGTCGCCTGTATATCCATTACGAGCTCATGGACCAACTGAGTTCCATGCAGCTTTCTTCACACAGCTAATAAATATGAAAAAACAAAACTGTTAGACATTTACAAACGTACAAAAACAGCAATATCTTTTTTGCAATCACATTATTATACTTACCACCTATCTCACGAAAAGTGCCACCTCTTTCGCCAAATTAGCCAATGACAAGCACCAAATATATTCTGGCCATGACACGAGAATTGAACGGCGCAGGATAACGAGAAATTGCACTCATTTTTTTATTTTGCTTTGGGCAACAGCAATTAGCACAATGACAAAAGAACAAAGATTGATATGTCAGTCTCAATGTCAAATGTCACTTAGTATATAGCTTATTGAAAATTCGAATTTCAATAAAGCGTTTGCTGGACCCGCTAAAAGCAGGCAAGCCAACGTTCGGACAGGACAACGTCTGTCGGGTCCGCTAGTATTATATATACATATATGTATTGAAGAATATAATATATATATTATAAATCATACGTAAATTATATACATAATATAATGATTAATTATTATAATTAATAAGTTGTAATATTGATAGAAAAATCTTGTAACATTAATTTTGATTTTTGTTATAATTTAATTTTCAGGAAATAACAATTTAAAAAAGTTGATATATTGGTGGTAGTTAGGTATAATAATTTTCTATTTCAAATATAATAACTCGAGACTAATAAGTATAAAATAATTTCTCCTCACCCCACTCACAATTACATATATCCCCATATAGATTCATAACCTCATCGAGATTGTCCTGAAAATTTGTGATTGTGAATTTTAATAGCTATGAAAATGGTTCTAAGAAGGAACAAGAAAAACGTGGGGTGCATGCTGTAGATAATTACAAGGATTGTAGGGAGTCTAAGCTGTCATAGAGAAAACTCGCATAACATTTTATACCTTTTGCAATGCAATAAAATGGTTAGTTATTTTATTCATGCATCCCACATATTTCGTTTTCAATCTTACAACTATTTTCATAGCTATTAAAAATCACATTCACAAATTTTCAGGACAATCTGCATGAGATTCTTAATCTGTTCGGAGATATAAATGTGTGTGAGGCTAGGAGAAATTATTTTATACTTCTTGGTCTGTTTTAAAACATGTTTTTTTAAATAATTTTTTATTTAAATAATTATTTTATTCTCATTACCTTCATCATTTCTGCAACTGCAATATTATATGCAATTCTGCTGCTCAATATTTTGGTTTTGACATGATTTGAAGGTGATTGATGGCAGTACCCAATCCATGCCAAATGTTGCTATAGTTAGAGTCTGGTATATTAATTGAATGATTTACCAACATTTTTGCTATGTAATGTATTTTCTCTCAAAATTTTTGATGATTAGCTAAAATAATATTTTTGCTGTTTTTGCATAGATAGCCAAAAGGAATCCTAGCATATTGCTTTTGAAGAACATTTTTTTGGGATTCACTATACATTTTGAAGGCCTGTGATATTATAGTTTTATAAAATTTTTAGATTAGGAGAAGGGTTGTGAAATAGGAAATCATTACACAGTTTGGTATCTTTGCACTTATGATTCTTCACAATTTCCATTATCTCCAAAGCGTCCATTTTCCACCCTTTATCTACCCTAAGCAGCAACTTGGGGGTGAAATCATCTTGTGCTGCATAGGGTAGATAAAGGGTGGAAAATGGATGCTTAGGAGATAGTGGAAATTGTGAAGAATCAGAAGTGCAATGATAGCAAACTGTAATGATTTCCTATTTCACAACCCTTCTCCTTTATTGGCCACAAAATATTACCTACAATCTTCCCTTTATTCCCAAAATACTTCCCTATATTGGCCACAATCTCTTCTTCAAGGGTGGTCTGTGGAGCAATTGCAAAGTTCAGTCCCTTAGACAATATGGATATTGCCGCGTCGTTCAGGGAGACTTCTGTCAGATTGAAAACTTCGTACCAATGTATTAAATACTGTTATTTTCTGCATTTTATTTACATTATGAAGTTATCGATGCGTATTATCTTCACGTTTTGGCAATCGGAAGTTTGGTATTGACATTTACGGTTGAGATTATTCGCACATAAATTTGACTGTTACTCAGCTAAAGCTATCGATTAGAGAAATTCCCATAAGACGCCCTTATGAAGAAATACTGTTACCTAGATATGCTGACCTTGCATCTGCCATCCCACGGAGCTGTTAAAAAAGTGCAATAAATATTGCAATAATAAAGGATTGGCGAAGTGACTGTAATGCAGTGCAGTCCTTTAATTACCTGGGCCTAAGTAACTGGGTAATTAAAGAAGTGATAGATGACTTTTTATTTGCACGATAGCAGTCTTCTCAATTATGTTAATGGTATTTGTGTTCACGTTCATTGGGTTTGTAAAAATGTTTTCCTGACCATGATGAATTCAAGTCTACATACGATAGCGGATTTAATTTGTTCACAGTTGACCTTTTTAAAATTTCATCTTTTTTATTATCATAAGAAATTTATCCAATTGGAAAGTAAATACAAAATAAGAAATATAATACGCTAGCGAAAAGAATTTATGAAGTCCCTGGAACCATCTCGTTAGTCGTTGCACTCAGTAACAAATGTTACGACCTTTTTTTCTCCTTACTCATAGAGGTTTTTCATCATCTCTCTCTTATCTCAGAGTGTCATTTTCGTTATCCTAGAAGTTATATAAATGGATAAATAGATGCGCAATTTTCCACAAAGAAATACTTTAATTACGAACTGGGTTTCGATGTACTACATCATCAGGTGATAGTGATAACGAAGTACATCGAAACCGCAAAATTGCAATTTAGGTTGTTCTAATTTTGAGGGTACCGCGACTAGCCACAGTATTTACCTTTCCTCAAAAAAATGCAAATAGCTTCACTGGTTAACGCACTCGGCGCGAAATCGAGGGATCCGCGTTCGAATCCCGGTGAAGGCGAATGATTTTTCCTCTGTGGAATATCGCACTTAAGTTGTTCTCTTTTCGTGAAAAATTGTGCATCTTTACTTACCATCATAATTTTTAAATTCCGCGTATTATCACTCTATGTTTCTGCAATTTCTAAGACGTTAGCTATTTTGAAAAATCTTCCAAATGTCGTTAATGCGTTTATTTTAATGGCATTAGCGTCATTATGATTTCCGGGTGTTCTCTGACCTGGAAAATTAATGGAATTTATTAGAGTATGAAAATTTCATGTAATTTGTGAAAGCGCCTGGAAGATTTTCGCATTTTTCGACCCCAAGGTCCTTTGTGACCATGACTACTAATGTCACCTTACATACCTTTAATGCTGCATCATCTTCTAAAATATTGTTTCATTCCTTCATCGTTGTGTTTCAGTCTCTTACGTGTCCTGGTGGTTCAATCGAGACGGCGAGAGTTAACTAATGAGAGATTCTATCTTTTTTTCTTTGTTTTCTTTGAAAACTACTGCTTTCACTAATGAAGTAGATAGGATAGTAGAAGGGCTGATTAGTAGATGGATATATTTTCTAGTTATTACTGTACAGACCCGTAGCGTTGTTTTTTATTTATGGCATTTTAACCGTAACAATAGCTACCATTGAGCAATGACTCATTGTCAGTATCCTAGGTGTCTCGCAACCATCGTTCTTGTTTTAAATACTATGTTATTATTATGTGATGGCATACTTAAGTATATTAAATTATCCTACCTAGCATATACCATATACACCACAACGCCGGAATGGACTGATGTGACAGTGGTCAATATTAAATGGTCAGAAAGGATGCACAGGGATAACAACTCATTAAGCACACACTTTATCCATTGCAGAAAGCGAACACACGGCAATCTCTTTTGTGACGATGTACCAAAAATGGTAAATAACGATGAAGGTGATTAATGAGTGGACGTGATGCGTAAATGAAAGGAAAAATGAAGGACAGCAAAAAGAAAAAAATAAATAGAAAGCGATACACAGATGCTAAAACGAATTATGAAGAAAGTAAAAGAATACGTATTAGAGAAATAAGCAAACTCAAGAAAAATGAATTACGATGAAAGTAAAAGAAAATATAATAAAGAAATTAATGGATTAGTGAAAAAATCAACCGATTTCTAACACTTCGAATTCGCAGTCACAGATCGCAGGAGACCAGACACCAACAGGCATGGGCAGAGTAGCACTCGTTAGTTTACAGCCTGTCTCAGTGTTGCCATGTGTTAACTATTGATGTTATTACGCATAACCGATGGAAGAAGTCACTATTCAATGCGATGGGATAACTAAACAGCTACAGTCGATAAAAAATAGTAAATCTCCGGGTCCGGAGGAATACCCGCGCGTGTCCTCAAGGAATTAGCGCCACAGATCGCACCGTTCTTAGACATAATATTCAAGAAGTCATTGTCTGAAGGAAAGATACCAATAAACTGGAAAATTGCAAACGATACACCGATATTCAAAAAGGGAAACAGACATGACCCAGGGAACTATCGACCAATTTCATTAACGTCGATTATAGGCAAGATACTCGAACATATCGTCGTTAGCAATATCATGACGTTCCTGCACAGTCGTAACTTCCTTCATGGCTGTCAGCAGGGCTTTCGGAAAGGTAGATCATGTGAAACACAGCTCGCGCTCTTTCTTCATCACGTTCTCAAATCTGGTGAATCGAAAACACAAGTGGACGCATTATTCCTAGATTTTAAGAAAGCTTTCGACACGGTACCTCACAACAAACTTTTATACAAATTACAGTCATGCGGGCTAAGCGAAACAGTAGTAAACTGGATACGCGACTTTCTGAGTGATCGTAAGCAAAAAGTAGTTCTTGACGGAATTAGCTCTGATGTAGTTAAAGTGACATCAGGTGTCCCACAAGGAAGCGTAATCGGCCCCCTTTTGTTCATTATATACATAAATGACCTATACTCTCGAATTAGCAGTAAAATACGATTATTTGCTGACGACGCTGTCATCTATCGCGAAATTAGTGATCTCTCTGACTTTGAAATTCTATCATGGGATTTAAACGTTCATGTCTGGAGCCAAGAGTGGGGACTCGAACTTAATCTGAGCAAATGCACGGCGGTACATTTCTTGCGGAGGTCGTCCAACTATCCCCGTGTATATGCTGTGGATGGCGTTAAGACAAAGGTGACAGATGAAGTTAAGTATCTGGGAGTTACGATTACCTCGAACCTATCGTGGGGAACACATATAAGAAATATTTGTGGCAGAGCTCTGAAGAAGCTAGGATTCGTCAAGCGTATTGTGGGAAGATTTTCAGATGAAAAAGTAAAAGAGAGGTGCTATTTCGCACTCGTCCGGCCACACCTTGAATATGCAGCAAGCATATGGGATCCGGTGCAGAAAGACTTAATCCGGGAACTTAATAAAATACAAAGGAAAGCTGCGCGATTCGTCAAAAACTGCTACGGGCGTACAGACAGCGTTACGCAGATGTTAAACGAATTAGGCTGGGAGCCGCTAGAGACTCGGAGGCTGCGCGCTAGGCTTAGATTACTTCAGTAATTGAGAATAGATATATTTCAGAGCGACACGGAGGACATCATATTAGAACCCCACTATATTTTCAGGTCCGACAGAAACGATAAATTATGAGAGATATTTTGCCGATGGGATAGGTATGGGAATTCGTTTTTCCCCCGAACTATAAGGGACTTAAATAAATGCAAGGCGTAATTTCATTAGAGCGTTTCCTTTTTATATGTAAACGGCTGGTGTCCTAACACACACGCCTATTGAGGTGGCTTGCGGGGTAGTATGTAGATGTAGATAACAATAAGAATAAAACTGCAATATTAGATAATTTGTATCGACTTTTCGGGGTTTTATGTTATTAAATTAATAATTCTTTACAGCCACAAATTTAATCTAAAAAATCATATTACGTCGAAATAACAGCGACGGCTAGATGCAACACAACCACTGACTTACATGAGGTTCTTAACATTCATACTTAAGTATATTTTCTGAGCAACATAACCTATCGAGTATTTGTATTTCTTCGAAAAATTATAAAATGATATATAAATCCTAAATTTCCCCATCAGGTGATATTTTATTCTTCTTATGAATACAGTACTTCAGGGCGCAGGTTCCTCCTTAACAAAACACCTCCGTGAAAAAGTATTTCCTCTTTTAATCGTGAATACAAACGTATGTTCATTGAATCTTTCAAGCATGGTGGTAGATTTACTATGGCTGCGCAGTAAAATAAGCTGTGAATGCAAATTACATAGTTTATAATAAATAAAATAATAATTTAGTAAATGCTAAAGGAAAAAAACAAAAAACAGGAAGTAAGAAAGATATAACATTTTTCTTCGTACTACTTCGTTTATCCATGGCAACGATGAAATTGCGAAGGATTCGGACGTAATCCTCGGACGTCATTCGAGGTGGTGTTCTTAATGCGGGTCCCGATCCAGCCGCAGAAATTGCTCTCCAAAAACGCAGACATATATGCCCAGATCTATGTTTCCTTGTTATGTTTTTTGGTGATACTTGACAAACAGGAGGAATAGTATTTTTTTTAATAAGGAAATGTTCTAAAGAGTACTATCTTTGCTAAAGTTATATTTAATTACAATAGCAAGTTTTTCATTGCTCAACACGCTCATACTCAACACTTCTAATGTGTAATCATCGATGAAAGTTACGATATTCCAATATAATTGGTTCATATCCCGGTACGAATGAGCGAAATGTATCCTCGCCGTTTAATTAGTTTCGTTTATTGCTGACTTTCTTGTCGGCCTGAAATTTCTCATACCAGCTTCATTAGGCGGTTTCTCACTATTCAGGTTCTTTTTAGTTTTGTCCTTTTTATCACAGCCACCCCGCCAGTTGTAATAGGATTTTCATTTGGATGCTAATGTGTACTGCCATCATCATCTCGAGATGTGAATCTTGGTCTCCGTTTCTTTGTCGTGATGCCGTCGTCTCATCCCCCCTTCCTTCAGCGTTTTAGCCATAAATATACTGTTTCTATTCAAATCCATTGCCCTCCATATCTGAGTGACAATTGAGCGTACCTAAACTATCCCATTGATTTATCCCCTCTCTCCTGGACTTATTTGAATTTTGTAAATATCCGTGGAAGTCGTCACAGAGAAAATAAAATGTCTGCAAAAGCAAATGCATTCAAATCCACATCATATCTAACCTACCGATCACCTTCCGTAAGTATTTCAGGGATAAGCTGCCTGTTGTCTTACCTACGCAGTTTTTCTAAAGGAAAAAAGTTTATCCCCTCTCTCCTGGACTTATTTGAATTTTGTAAATATCCGTGGAAGTCGTCACAGAGAAAATAAAATGTCTGCAAAAGCAAATGCATTCAAATCCACATCATATCTAACCTACCGATCACCTTCCGTAAGTATTTCAGGGATAAGCTGCCTGTTGTCTTACCTACGCAGTTTTGCTAAAGGAAAAAAGTTTGCCATTACCTGGTCTCGGTTGAGCCGTAGGAGAGAGTTCAATGGAATGTTTCAAATGCATGCAAGGTTTTTTAATGCGCCTCCGTTCTCGTCATGGCCAGCGCGAAACACGCTTGTGGCAGGGCGAGCGGCCGGGAATCCATCAGCGATTTGGGCGATCGGTCCATCATCACCTTACTGCGTTTGAATTTCCCTTTTGTCGTGGCCGAGACCTAAGAATAATATGTGCCATCAGAAATGAAAGTGAATTTCCCCCGAGAGCGATTGTGGCGACGCTTAGTTTATTGAGAAACTTTTTTCCCCCATAGTGCATGTTTTTTTACCTCAGGGGTGATTGGTACTATATCTTTTCCGTAACGTGCTTGAATAGCAAGTATCTTGTTTGTTGAATTACCAACGCGCAGTCAAACATCCGTAGAAGTTTACTTTTGTGTTTACGTTACGGCTTGGACATATATTGTTCAATATATGAATAATATTTGGAGGATTCTAATACCCTAGATACGGCTCTTAGCGTGTGCAATCAATTGAGTGAAAAATTGAAGGTTATTCGCATGTTCGACTTTTTCGAATATAAGATTGGGTATTCGATTCGATTCGACGTATACGAGTATCCGAGCTTTCTGAATTTCGAAATTTGGGAGTACCCAGATAGGTATGTGCTAAGGAAGAAGAAGGAAGACTTTTGTATTTAAAGCTCAATAATGCGTTGGGTATAAATTCGCAAGTCTTATTAATTCCCGAAAAAATAAAATCGAGTATTAACCGTAAGACGGAGTATTTTTAGCATGGGCGTAAGAATAGTATTTGAAATTGCGACCAGATATGTTTATGCGCACGTGCCTTTTTTAAAAATTAGATAGTGAAGAACAATTAAGTTATTTTTTTTTTTAATGGTAAAACTTGCCAAATTTGGAAAAAATCAGCTGAACTTTAATGTTAAAGACGATACTGCAAAAGACATGCTATGAAGACATAAAATGCCATCCGACATTGCGTGATACCCTTCTGAGTGATAAGGCCGGCATTGGATTAGAAATATTGGGAATTTAGTGGTGATGGATAATCGAATATGTCTGGTATGTCGAATATTTGTATCCATCTGGTATTCACGCGGGTTGGTAGTTCAAATACGTGAGCATTCGAGCGGTTGATTTTTAGCCTACGACATTAGCGAGCTTGAATATTTGCAAATGCAGGATTTCGATGAACAGTCATAGCCTTAGTGTACGTGTTATAGCTATCATTCCATCAGTCTTTTATTTTCCCACCTTGGGAACGTTGCTCTTGAGTTTTTATTGATTGGTCACCATCAGTGCTTCTATCCCAGATGTGTCCCACTGTATCCCTCAAATGTTTCTTTACCCAGTGCTAGTCTTATGCAGTCCTAATACTTCGGCTTACCTCCTTATACATTTCTTTGTTCCTATTGAATCCTCCAAAAGTTGCCTTTGGAATTAGGAATTCTTGATACTGTCATGGTCAGCGTATGAGTCCGCCAATTTGTCACTTTTTCCCAAGAACGTCTGCAGGCGTGCGTGTGCTCAGCCGCGAAACCGTGAATAAGCCGTTTTTTGAAAACCGCAAAAAAACTTAATTCGTCGCGTATTTCGCGTGTAAACTTTTAGTTTATTTGGTGGCATCGACTATTCAGTTAGATTTGAAGATGGTACTAAGGTCAAATTTAATTCACCCTGGGTTCTAGTCTGGGCGGTCTATTGCGAATTTTATGCTATGTGCTGTGTCTAACCCTTTAGTTATGCTCCTGCCGACTTCTTTTTACATTTTCTCAGCGGTGAAACCTTGCGACTCCAGGATATCAAAACCCCCACCGAACAAATATTTCACGGCGTATGTAGCAACAATCTACCGTTTCTGACTTCTTCATTTCTGCCGGTACGAGGCGTCATTGTATTGACTGAAAGAGTCAGAACTGCGTGCAGAGAATTTTTTTACTTTGCGTTTCTTCTGACTTTTGCAGTAGGCATATTCATGAGCGACGTGAGCTAGCCGTAACGCGGCATCTCAGTCGATTGCTTCGTCGGATATTTTTAACGGGAGGAAATCATTTAGCGCTACCTTACGCTGATGACTTTCGCCACTACTGGCTTTCCGGGATGTCTTTTAGCTCAATTGCACTTCAAAGCACCGAATCTAATAAAGTTAGCGCAGGGTGACCACTTGCACGGGAAAACCGGGAATGTATATGAGATCTGCCCATACAAGCGACAGTATCGGATTGGCCTCGATGTGTATCGTGTCAGCTCAGGTGTCAACTTTTTAGATGCTCTGTGTCCCTGGCCAATAGTGTGTCACGCTCCACTCGCGGGCCGCGGTCGCCAGGGTTTATCTCACTTTTTAAATCCAAATTGACTCAATCATTCGAACGGTAGCCGATAGAATATCGAAGATTCGGGTGAAAACAAAGAAAAATAATCGGCAGAGAGTTAAAGAATGTGTATCATGGTTCGGACGATTCGTTCGACTGCGACGTTGGTAAGGAATTCTAGCCCAGAAACGAACTGTTCGAATCCAGTCCCGATACGCAATCCCCACCTCCCGGCAACCCAAAGGTCGCGGGCTCGAATTCCTCTGGGAATAATGGATTTTGTGTACCTCTTTGCATTGAGGTCTCGACCGCGTGATATAACCTTAGCAATGGAAGCATCTAAAACCTAAATCAACTGCTTAAAGACTCCTCAATAGTGATTTTACGAGCTACTTTATTGTCTCTAATCATGTCACTGTTGAGGGCACCTGGTTGCCTCTGCTTTCCATGCGTTTGCTTAGCATTGACTTTTTCGTGCGTCACCCTTTGTGTTTCTTTCATTTCATGCCATCCTGCATTCGAAAACGGTGAACGATGCCACGGTGGTGATATTATCTCTATTTTTTACCATGTTTTCGGGGCCCCTTCAGTTATATGCGTGAGCAGATGTAACTTCAAAATAGTGTCCTGTGAGAATGGTGAGTTGCGCGAACTCATTCCCGTTGTTTTTCTGATCATTCGGTCACGCAATATTCAGTCGTGTGCACATGTACATTTAAAAATGGACAAAATTTGTTTTTCATCATTATTTATTGTTGCAATGTCAACTACGCGAGCTTCGCCACAGCGTGTCACAATCATATTCGCCGCGGCGCACAGTGGGCTGAAATCGAAAAAAGCTGCCCAAAAGTCAAAAAGTGATTTTTTCAAGCCAGGAAGCTGAAACCTTGCATAAATATTTTCTAAAAACCTGTGCATGCGATGACGTAAAGCATTTTCCTTCGTACTCTACAATTAACAATTTGCATGAGGACAACGTTGCACAAATTTCGCAAAAACGGTCTACACTCAATTTTCTCACGAAATCTTTAAAATCAAGCTCTTGCTAAGCCTTTATTGGTAAAGAATTGGAATAAAAAGTGATGCAGTAAAATGAAACGGTTTGTCCTCTTTGTTTTAATGTAATCTACTTACTTTTTGTCATTATTTACCATAGATATTGAACAAAATGGCGGACCCTCATTTTTGGTCATTTTTTAAAATACATGCAGAGAAATAGTTATTTGCATCGCCGAGCATCGCGAAGTAACTTATATGGGAAAATTCTACAAAGCTTCTACAGTGCGAATCCCATGAGTTATGCTGCGACCGTTTGCGACGCCGAATTTCGCAGTTTTTCGATCGCGCGGTCGAGTCTAGTCCAACCATCCTGCAACGGGTAAGGTGGCCCGGCATGTGTGTGGCATGGATTGTAGCCGCATCCACTCCGCTATGGAGATTTTCGAGATGCGAACATTGAAAAGAGCTTCCATCTATTATATTTTGGAGAATTCGCAGAAAAAACATTACGCGAAATTACGCGGAAAAAAAGAATTAGATAACGGGTGCATGAATAGTTCACATAAGTCACTAACTATTTTATTACACTGCAAATCATTTGAAATGTTTTGTGAGTTTTCTCGACGACAGCTACTCCCTATAATCCTTACTATTATCTAATTGAAAAGAAAAACTTTGTTAGTTCCACATAAATAGATTTTATTGACGACCTAGGTTTCGTCGCTGAGCGACATCATCAGGTTTTTCTGAGCGACATCATCATAACGTGGTTTTTAAAAATAATATTTTATATAAATAATTATTTTCTGCTTTTTAGTCTTGAGTTATTATATTTGAAATAGAAAATTGTTATACCGATCAACCTAAAATATATCAATTTGTTTAATTGTTATTTTCCTGAAAATTAAATTAAAGAATCAAGCAAAATAATGTAATAAGATTTTTATATCAATATTACAACTTATTGTGTATTTATTATTATATTATATTGTAATATTATTACGTATTGCATTGTCATCCAGTTCTGAGCTATGTTTAAAGTTTCAAGTCTCTAGCTCATCTGGAAATTAGTTTAAAATCCATTGCAAACAGACAAGAACTCAACATAATAAAAACGTTTTAACATTGTTTTATGTCCTGATAAGTGGAGAAAAGGAGTTATTTCTCCCGCCGTCTGGGCGTACCCAGCGGTGTGCGAGATGCGTGGGGGTGAAGCTGTTGTGTGTTGGTTGTGGTAAATGGTTAATACCGTCATTTCTTCACTAGTCGCGGAAAGGGAAAGTGAATACATATTATACGACGCTACGTAGAATGAAATTTTAACCTGGCCTTTTATCACATTGTATTTCTCAACATAGTCTAGTATATGTCGGATATGATATTTCCTTGGGTGTTAAGATATATTGATGCATAGTGTATATATTGTCAATAGTTATTGATAATATTGTATTGACAATTTTCGTATCGGCCTATCCGATATTTAAATAAGTATTAGCATTTAGATTATATTGAAAAATGTGCAGTTTCATCAGTTTGATGTCACCGATTTTAATTGCTTTGATTTAGTGGTGATTTACTTGTTACAGTTGAAACTAGTATTTGACAATTTGATGTTGCTTGATGGTACATACAGTGATGGATATGACATATATTGAAGCACAAAAAAGAGTTCAGGTGAACCTAGTTTGACTCTGAGAAATAATGGGCAATCATGTGAAAATGCTTTCCATCTTTAATATGTCTCGCAAAATATCGTAATAGAATTTCTTCAGCCCTGACATTTTCAAACTTGCGAAAATGAATGAGGCAAATTGGTGGCACGATAATGAAGTTAATGCAGTAGGTAAAATTTGCTCGGAAAGATTTTTATTGCGTCTTGACATCCTGGTTAATTAGAGCAAATTTTCCCTTTGGCGGGCGTACATAGCCTTGTATGATCGGATTGACTAACGGTCGCTGTGGGAAGAAATTTTATCGCTTCGGTTGACGTTACCTATCATCTCTATGGCAACTTAGCACTTTTTGATTTCACACCCGCGTAACACTGAGGAGTTTCAATCTCATTCAGTCTTCGAATTAGTCCGCCACGAAAAAATGCCTTTGACGGTTTGGATCGCACTGGGCCCCTCAAGGTGTGAATTGTGGTATGCCTGCACGGCGTCGTTAATTTAGACACTTCCGACGGTTGTTTGTTCAGGAACCGAATGGCACGCTGGGAAGAGCCGCCCAAATATATCTTGCGCTTAACAGTTTCTGAAAATGAAGTTCCAATAACAAGGAGTAAATAATTATTACTACTCCAGGTAAGCGTGATCCGACACACGGCATGTGGCTCTGAAGGTCATCTGTGCTCATTGCAGGAGATGATACTTAAGGCTGGGACACAATCAACGTTCAGGGGGATTCACATTCAAGCATTTCACGCGTCTCGCGCGTACAGTTTACGTGCGAAACGCACGAAAGGTCCACATTCAAGCGGAGGCAACGTCGTCGTACGCGTGAACTGCACATGGTGACACCTATTGGAGGATGAATGAAGTTGTAAAAATAAGTCGAGCCTCTGCGTGCGTGGACGCGCCGGGAGCGTGCGAGCAGCGAGGGGTGGTACGAGGAGAGCGACTAAACAAGTCTTTATTTCATTATGAGGACATGTAAATGCACGGTGGGCTTCGATCGACTTAAAATTAAAAGTGCTTGCACCGATGAAATCTTTTCAAATTTCATTTCTACGATGTCTCACGAATATTTTTATCCCCGAAAGAAAATAATTGGTAGAGCGATTTGTGAGAAAATTTATTTTTATTGTTTACATGGCATTTTTCCGTCAGAATGTTTCTGTGATGAAAATTCCACGTTCGGACTTACGTTCATGTATATTCAATTATGGTAATTTTATTATGCATTTCTAATGAAATTGAATTGGAAATATAAATTAAATTGATTTTATCATCTCGAACCAATAGCACGAGTAATGATTTGGAGTCACTTAATGCATGAAAATTGTATCTTACTACCATTCTATGTTATAACATACATATTGTTATTATATAATCTATACTATCATTATTCTGCAAGATAAAACAGCTTACTGTATAATAAATTATTGCTTTAGATCAAATTCAAATAATGAATTTAGAAAAATAAAAATCCACTTCAGTAATAATTAACTTACCATTTATTCAAACATCAATAGCACTAATAGACATTAAAATGAGTGATTAAAAAGTATATTTACTAAAAACATGAAGCAGTCTTTCTGTTAATTCCGGATGGTTCTTAGAGATTTGATACTTAGATGATTTTCCCATATAAGTTTGAAATCAGCGTGGACAGATTCCATTGACTATTCACAGTAGAAACCAAGGCCTACTTGCATTTTGTCGCAAAAATCGGGTATATGTGAAAAAATACTGCGTGGACTTTAGGTGTTGCCGTTGTATTGAGCATAATAGAGGCTCTCTCTTTGTATGCAGCAATCTTATTTTTGAAGTTAGGATTGAAGTTTTTACCAAAGCAGACCATAACATCATTTATAAAATTTTCAAATACAGTTACGTACATCAAGCTTCTCAAATTTTGACTTCTTGATCGCAGTAAATCAGGCTTTACTCATAGTGTTTTGTAAGGATTGCCGTTGAAAGTTGAACTCCCTTGAGGTATATTGCGAGTCACACTGCATGTTTCTGCCGACTGAAAAGAATCTAGCTCAAATTCATTCAGTAAATGTTTATGTAAATTGTTCGCGACACCTATCATTAAATGCAACTCTGGCGGAGGAACAATTTCGAGGAGAAGAAAAAAAAGGACTGCAGACTCTGTTTTTGTAAAATTTTGCGCCTGTTTTCTGCTCATACCGAAGACCATTGAATTTAATTTACTAACGTATAAGCTATCGTTCTGTAGGTATCGCAAGTACCTATTCAAATTATCATTGGTTTCGTAACACTAGCCACATGGGCAGTAACTGCTATGCGACATTATACCAACCAGAATGTAGGCCAATTTAAGATCGGTTGCGATAGTTGATAATAAATAATGCCCGAAAAGTTGATAATATTTACTGCAGACCAGAAAGATACATTCCCATAATTTTCCTAAGAATTAGGTGCGAGATATTTTATCAATATTTTATATAATAACTATCATTAATTTATAACCCGCCCGACCCTTAACCAATTATAATATATAAAACCACCCGAATCCTTAGAGCGTTTAGCGGAAATACTATATTAAAATATCTTCTTATAATAGTTTTAGTCAAGATCTCCAAAACGCGTAGTTAAGCTGCATTTATGAGATAGTCCTTTTCCAACCAATGAAATACATTTTCCGCAACAACTTTCAATAGAGCGTAATTGCATTTTATCTAAAAAAAATACGTTTCATTTGGAGAAGGAATGCACGTAATCGCACAGGGAATTACGAGGAAAAGAATGTTTCAAATATTACTCATCCAAAATTAACTAGGAATTAGTTCGAAAACTAAGGCAGAAAAATTTCCTTCATAAGAGTATTCACTAATTTTAAAATATATCGCTATAGTAGTGGCTAAATCAAATGTTTACGTTAAATATTGAGGGTAAAAAAATTTCCACCGATTGGGATTGAACCTACGACCATTGCTCTCGCAGTTAAGCGCCCTACCGACCGGTCTACCGTAGTCTTCAATTAAATTGTCGTAACATACCCTTTTCTATGAACCTCGGGTTATGGCCTGTGAATGTCGGTACCCACCTTGAGGAGTTTTTTGTTGTTATTTTGCTCATTGTTCACGTATTGAGGTTCTTATTTACACTAAAACAATTATTAATAGCTCGTATCTCATCCAACTTCACATTTTTGGCGGGCATTAACGGGAAAATCATTAATTATAATGAATACTGCGACGGTGTCCCGTTGTCGCCTGGGATGTTAATGCACGAAAGTTAGCCCATAAAATTCTCAATGTGCCAATAATACAACTATTATATATCAAGCACTGTAGCAATGATTAACAGAAATGGACAATTCATGTATGCATGCTAATATACCCCAGTGAATCTTATAAGTAAATACGAAATGACTCCATGTGTCCGCCATTTGTTTCACGCGTCCAGGCGCGTCGCGCGCGTAGAAAGTTGAGCAAAATTCAACTTCGCTCGCACGTAGCCAGGCGAACGAAGCGAAGCACCTGATTGGCTGCGCGCGAAACGCTTCGCTTAGTACGCGTGAAATGCTTGAATGTGAATCCCCCTTTAACGTGTGACGCGAGCCGTTGACGGGAATACGTGTAGAGATGGCTAACGGGAAAGTACCGGGGACGGACACAGCCAACGTGTCCCGGGAGTACGTGTACGTGAGAGATGGGCAACTTTCATCTCTCCACGTTTCCCGTACACGGAGAACCAATCAGGACCACAGAAGTCAGAAGGCACAAATTGAGAAAATGGCGGACGTCCAGTCCATATTTAGCTTTTATTTGAAGCTTTCAAAATATTTCGCGAGTTTCTCCAGCCATCTTCTTAACCAAGAGTCAGTGCCACGCTGCTTAGTGTCTATAAATGCGTGAATACAAGATAAACGGTATTTTTGGCTCACAGTTTACCTTAAAATATCCCGAATTCGCCGTTGCGCTTACGACAGTCAATTTTCACGGGAGGTGCACCGTGACGTCGATTGTGTCCGGTGGTTGAAATTTCCCGTCCCACGTAATACGGTTCACGGTTCCCGTCACACGCTAACGTTGATTGTGTCCCAGCCTTTAAATTGGCAGGGGAGGCGACATTATAATGGGGGATAAGAATAAATAATATAACTTTATGTGCACATCGAAAAATTCTTTTAAAAGTTTCGGATTTGATAGTGTCTATCATTTCAGCAATATCCGTTTCTTTTAGGACTGAAATAATTTTAACATGATATTTAACCTAAATTTAATCATATAAAAATAATAAAATACGTACTCAAATAGTAGTAATGGTAATACAAAACTATTTAGGCATTAAAATTGTTGAATGTTATTAATAAGAATAACAAAAGCATTATAATCACTAACTCTGTCAAGAAAATTTAATATCATATGAAATATGTTAAAAAAATACAATGCCTTAAATGTCGAAAACAGACAGACAGCAGGCAGTGGCAGGGCCCTCGGCCCAAAGAATAAAGCGCTGCAACTTGAGTCCACCCCTTCAGCGATATTGTCTGTGCAATGGCACACAGGGGGAAAATGGCGATGCAGTGTGAAGGGACCAGTTTAACCTTTACCGTGTTAGTGAAGGAGAAGAGGATGAAAGGCTACTAGGAAGCGGGTGCTATATGGTGCACACTAAATTTAAAAGAACTAAACCTAAGGCAAAACGGGCGCCTGAACATTGACAGAATTGAAACAATATACATATTTTGACTTTTTGAACTGATTTTATAACTTTTTAAATTATATATATATATATATATATATATATATATATATATATATATATATATATATATATATATATATATATATATATATATATATATATATATATATATATATACATACACAATATGCCAAGAGGGTGGCCGATAAAAATATATAAACGGAAAAAAGAACACTCACAATTTAAAACTTCCGATATTTCGGTGAAGATATTAGCTCCACCTTTCTCTAGGAGAAGAGTAGGAAGCCTCAATAAAAACAAAGCATTAACACGAAGCGCACACTGTAGAGTACGTGATACAACTAGCCAACGCACGATGCAATCAATCTGTGCCAGAAAAAAATGAAGACCGCATGTAGCATATATGCTACTTCAGGACTGAGGAGGTTAACAATTTTTACCATAATTGTAAAAATCATAAAATAGTTAAACAAAAATATTTATTCTGTGATTGCATTTTGTTTTATTCGTGCAACTTTTGTCTAAGTTTTACAAAGTTTCTCTTACGAATAAATATCAGTGTGTGCTTGCTGCAATGCCATTGGACCAGCTGGGGTGCGCTCCGTCCGCGGGAACGTTATAATCATTGTGCGCGGCGCTACGAGGATGGTGTCTCTTTAAGCCTATGGATTACTGGCTTGTCATTTTCGCTGTAAGATGATTCGTCTCATGTTTGCCGGGGTTGCTCTACGAGTAAACCGTGGCCTAATATTGTTATCATACTATGTTGGTACAATATTGTCTCCGTCATTAGCTTAAATAACCTGATATTGTCGCATATAATGAATTTGAGGTTAATGACAGTCCGTCGAAATTCCTCGATTCAGAATTAGTTCAGCCTGTTTGCCTCTGTTCCTTCGTTCTTCAGAAAAATTGGGTCGTTGGTTGAGAGGAGGTGTCTTTAAATAGGGACATGACACTTGTGTGTTTGGAATTTATTGACGTGGATAGTGTTTTCGTGATATTCTTTTGCGATATGCTTTTCGTAATTATTGGTCCGCGAGATTGATTTATTATCGGACTAACTTATCTACGAGAATTTTTGCAGTATTTTTGTGGATGGGTATGGCATTTGTTTTTATTGAATTTACTGGCGTTAATGCATGTTCGATAAACAGTTTGGTGAGGTAAGTTCTTATTTGTAACTCGAGATGTGCATGAAGTTTTCTCGGGTTTCCATCCGGGTAATTGGGTCCGTGACCGACGTTTCGGCAGCGTACTCTGCTACCATCATCAGGGTGGTGTGTGAAGGTAAGGGTAACCCTGGAAGCCTTCATGCACTCTATTCACCGGGAAAGCCTGAAACCTATTATCACTTACTCGAGATGTTTTGATCGTGCCTCTCCCAGGAAACTCGTAATCCACGTTGTGCACTAGGTTTGCTCACTTTTTTTGGATTGTTTCTCATCATTACGCTCTTTTTGTTACATTAGTACTCACGAAGCCATGGGAAGGTTGCAGTATGACATCTGAAAATGGGCCTTCAAGATTCAAGAGAAGATGATTCATACCGTCTTAAGTTGTAACTCGTCCGGTGATTCTGCCATAGGAGTGATTTCCAGCCTCATTTTGAGGCGGATGCATACTACACGTGCATTAAGTTTGTCAACCATTTAAAATGAAACCAATTATAACCTAATTTATTTAATGCGATGCAATTTTGATTCTAATGCTTTATGATCCCGATTTGTTTGGCATTCCGTCGGAATTCGCGCTAAGTTCACATTTCCTAGCGTAAACACGTGGCGTTTATGAGGGGATGGATGGATGTTAGGGATTCCCTAGTTGTCGTGACGGGCGTAAGGCCACCGTAGCGGCCGCCAAGTCGTGTGTCGGGGACCCGATCTAGGGTAGGGCGATAAAAATCGAAAATAAGTGGTTGGAATTTGGAGAATGCGCACATGTTGCGTTTTGGCATCAAAAGTGTTATTTTACATTCTTTTTTGTGGGCGAAGAGCCCACGACCTGATAATTAAAGTGGCATATGCTTCCGAGTGTTAGCATTTGCTTCCTTCGAACAAATCTGCTGGAATATTATTATTTATATAGGATTGGTGTGGTGTGATAGCTAGAGTATTGGCTTCCAATACGGAGCGACTTGGTTCGAATTCCGGCAGTGGTGGTGTAATTTCAGTGTGAACCCGCCCCATCTTGTTTGTCATGCGGAGCGGACTTCATGAGTCCATCCGATGGGACGTAAACTGCGGATCTCCTGGCGCCCCTCGTCAATAGTAGGCTAATGCCGACGCTGGGTTTCCCTCCACCATTCCGTCATGCCCAATTAATACTGCTCTCACCACTTGACTCACCCACCTGGTGTTAACGGCGCCAATGACCGCAGTTGTCGGTCTTACCACCAAATAACCAACCAACCGTTATATTTAGCTTTTCAATGTCTTGTCTTAGCGATCAAAGTGTGTCTGCTTGTTTATGGCTTGTCAGTGAAAGATTTTTTCTAGATTTTTTTGAACAAACAGCGGAGGTATTTTATTAAGCCTATTTGGAGGCCGTAATTACGGAAACTTAGTTTTATGTTTTTTTTAATGTTTCATTTATTCTCTCCCATTAAAAGCTTTTGGGGCGATTGAAGGTATAAGCTAATTTTGTTAAGGCTAAAGCTAATATGTTAAAACCTTGGGATATTACCTCTCCGATAAATAAAAAGGTTGGCTTAGGTCCAGGAGGGTTACCTAACAAAGTAAGAGTATTAGAGAATTCGAAGAAATGGAAGTCAATGAAGCAGTGGGTAATAAATGAGAATTTATGATAGTGTCTGCGCAGATATACCTGAGGAGTTGCAGGAATAACGGAAGTGCGGCTTTACTTCTGTAAAATCACACCTTTTTGCCTTTCTCATTACGTTAAGCCAACACCCGTGTTGAACCCAATTATTTTTTCATGGCTTATCCCGCGTTTTATTCTAATTCTTTCTCCCCAAGCGAGGTGTTAGGTGGAGGTGACTCATAAGTACTTGTTCTGACTTTCTAAAGGTGATTTCGTTTATATTTTACTTGGTTCTATCAGTGACGTAGCCAGGATTTTGGCTTGGGGGAGGGCTTAGTCTGAAGCCTGGGGGGTCCTCTTTGTACAATTTCATTCGTTATTGCAGTTTATGGCTACTTTTTTAATAGAAAACTGCTTTGTTATTATCTTTTTCCCCTCTCAAACTCTTGTATTTTTCATCCAAAATAATGTCATGGCAAAACTTAACTAACAATATGGTTTTAAATTTCAGGGGGGGCTGAAGCCCTTCAAGCCCACCCCCCATTGCTACGTGCCTGCGTTCTATGTTTGCCATGGCATTTGCTCCCCGAGTTCATTGAAGTGCAATTACGAAAATGGGAAAAGGTCTCAATGTGTACTCCATTGGTAAGTGGCGTGTCATTTAATGTTTAAAGTTTGCGAAGGTGCCATATCATTTATGAGTACGTCCAACGAAAAGAGGATTATTTTGTCTCTTCCTTATGGCACAACGTCTGCCACTGCCTACCATTATTATGTCTACTGTTTTTTACCTCATTGACTTTGTCTTCGGTCGGAGAAGTCTCTAATCCAGCTTATTAAGTCCTTGTCCATTCCCTTAGTGATTAGCTGTGGAATTTATCGTGAGAGTCCCCGTCGAAAGCTTTGTAACCCGAAGTGCCGCATCTTCTTGAGCATTCATTGTTAACGATTTCATGATCTGCTTTTTCTGAAGCCGTTTTTACATAGGCATAACATTTTGTCGTGATCATAAATCCAGTAGTGCTAGTAATTTTGTCACCTGAGATGTTTGAATTAAGTTGACGTATATTATATCGGTATTTGTTTGAGAGTGTCTTTTTTGCTGCTCATTTAGTTGAGATCAGTGTATTATTATTGGTCGTCTTTTAAGTCCGGTGTAGATGGGAGGTATGATTGCCTCTTCTATTTTACCAGTAACGGCCGGACCCAACATCCTAACACGATTTCCTTCTGTAAAGGCCTGGTTACATGATACATTAACACCTACGAGGACATGTACAGTTGCGTGAATGGTTTCATGTACGTTTGCGTAAACGAATGCATGAATCAGTGGTAACACGGTGCATGTAACCGTACATGTATTCGCTCAATTTTCTGAGTATGTATTTGTGATTGTTGTTGTTTTAATCTTTACTAAGCGCAACATTCTAACCATTCAAGGGTTCATATAGTCAATTTAAGACTACTATAAAGTAGACAGTATTTATATATATGTACTTAATAATTCAAATTTAGCATCCGATTTTAACCGGTAATTATCTCAAATTCCACATTTGTTTTCCTGAGTGGTAGTTCCTTAGATGAAAGATACTCGAATGGACTTGCTAAGTCCCTTTTATATGTTTTTGGCTTATTATTGACTAGCCCTCCCGGCATTCCTGACCTCGCTGAGAAAGTGTTTAGGTTTGAAAAGAAAGAAATAGGAACGCGAAAAAAATGGGAAGCTCTGCTAAAGGCGGTCCCAGGGGGGGGGGTCAAGGGGGTCATCACCCTCCCCAAATCTTAAATATGTATGGCCTATAATGAGCAAAGACTGAAAATATACCTAAGTATTTTAACTTTACCTATGATGACCCCCCACCCCATAAGTTGAGGCTGGGACCGCCCTTGAGCTCTGCTAATGAATGCATTTGAACCTTTTTACTAATATCCACGGAATGTGTAGGAGGGTAGTCCAAGCAAGGGGCAATGGTTATAACAGGAGAGGTCCAACGATAGCAAGAGGTCAATAGACGTTACGTACAGGTATTTGAAGTGCTAAGTTCAAGCGAAGTTGTATTGAAGCAGAGATCAAAATAAATTCTAAAAGCCGAATCTAATGCAAAGAAACCGAAATTTAGGAATGTACAAACAGTATAAAGCTACAATCTTGAATCCGTACAGGCAGAAAACATTATTTCCGTTATCTACCATAGGTGTCTCTGGAGCACGAGCACAACTTGTGCGAATGCATGAACCAAATTAGATTATGTTCCACTTTCTGGACATGCATTCATGAATTCGCAAAAGTTGGTGTGGTTACACGGTGAATTTTCGCGTTCATTCACGCGTTCATGCATTTACACATAAACTCGCACGGGTTATGTATCGTGTACCCAGGGGTTAACAAAGCGTGGAAGCGTGATCGGTTCCTGTTAATCCTCATTTATATAAACGACTATGAGACAAAGTCTCCGGCTTCACCTGGTGGAAATTCCTTTTGTCACACAATAAAATACTTCGTTCTTTTCCACACTTTGTATTACGACACGACCATAGTTTCGACATACTTGTGCCATCTTCAGGTGATGAAGATGACACAAGTTTATCGAAACCAAGGTCGTATCGTAATAAAAAGTGTGGAAAAGAACGAAGTATTTTATTATGTGTGGCATATAAACGACATTAACTCTAAGAGTAGGCAGGCTGCAAAATTAGATAGTTTGCAGACTATGCTTTCATTTACCGAGAAATTGCCACACATGCTGACTTAAAGTTCTCTCATCGGACCTCAACAGCGTTAACTCGTGGTGTCTTGAGTTGGGTCTCGAACTTAAGAATAGTTAATGCACTGCAGTCCACGTCTGACGAAAGAAATCACCCCAACGCCAAATCGACGAGGTGGAGGGGTTATTATAAAGGTGTCCGATGAAGTCTAATATCGGGAAATCACCCTGACTTCAGACCTAGCTTGGGGGAAACACGTTAGTAAAATTTGCATTTCTGCATCGAGGAAACTGTTCAGTTAAAATAATTGGCTTGAGTGACTTGCCTCACTTCTTTAATAACGCCCTCTCATGCTTCTCCACAACAAACAACAATAGATCCAAATTCAGCGAACAAATAAATTAAATAAACCAAATTAACTTAAATATTATAAAACAAATTAAACCAACTTAATTAACAATTAATAGTCATAAGTTAAATGCATAACAGAAACTAAGATTTATCAAGCGAAAAGTAAGAAGGTAAAGAGGTGAACGAGAGATGCTACTTCACTCTGGTTAATAATAATATAATTTTTTATTATTCACAGATTACTTACTTTACTGGTTAGGCCGAATCTCGAATACTTGACGAGCATTTGGGAACCTGAGCAGAAATATTTCATTCGACAGATAAGGAAAAGTACTAAGGAAATACGCGCGCTTCGTGAAAAATTGCTGCGAGCAGCAAGTGTTACACTGTGATGGAGGGACTCCGTTGGGAGCCACTAAAGATTAATTGAAAAAAAGTTCAGATCATGCGCGTTTCAGTACGAAACGGAGGATATTATTCTGACCCCGCGCACTGTCTGTATTGTTTCAATAATTTTTATCTAATCGATACATTTCCCGTATCTTGAGATTTATCTTTTTCTGCACAGCTTCCTCCATTGCCTTCGTCATTGGAAAGGCAAGTCTGAAAGTGTAGTTCCAATATTACTTATTCGTACCATTTATTCTCGAGAATTTTTTCGTGGAATATATTCTAGAGCAAATTGAAATATTAAGAACAATGAGCGCGAATGATATGTCCCATTGTTTTTCTTGGTTAATAGACACTTCGTTTGTGTCCTTCACCGTGAAAATTTTTTTTTCTGTAAGCGCTTAGCTTAAATAAAAGGATTTGGTCCGGAGAAGACGCGGTAAGGGAACAAGTCGGAAATTCTGCTTTTACCATTTATTCACGCACACACAATACATGTTTATCGGTCACCCGCGCGAGACTGCTCGAGTCTCTCCTGCCACCACGCAGCGCCCAGCACCGCGTCACCGCGTGACCCCCTCGAGGGCTCCCTATTGGCCGGCAATTGCAGTAGCTTTTTACCTTACCCGTGCATCTTCCCACGAAGCAAGATCCCACGGCAAGGCGCCGCCAGGTGTTAGAGGAGCCACACCTAAATGTGATTCCACATCCGGCGGCTACCATTTCAGCTGAGACCAACACCGGGGCGACGCTAGTGCTGACCGCTGCGCGCACGCTTACACCACTTCCCCCCAAAAGTGAATCGTTGAATAATAAAGAATAACATGTTGTATTCAGCGATTCATTCAACAACCAATCAGTCAACCAATGTTCTAAAAATAAAAATCAGATTATACATTAATTATTTAAATGCAACCCAGAAAATAACACTGCCCCTGAAAAATAGTTTTCACCCAACAATATAGACTCATCACAATCGTTTTGCCCATGACCTACATAGGTAAACAAAATAAATGGAATAGGAATGACAAAGGGAAACAAATACATACACATGACTACACACATACAGTCCCAATTCATAGTCTATGCAAACTAACACCCTCTACAATTCACTACTATTCATGCACTGGTTGTTATATCTTGTGAAGTTTGTTCTAGAAATTCTTCTTCTATTGCACATTGACTGTTTATAACACTTTTATCATATAGTCCATTTAAACCTGTTATTTTGACATTTACCAATATTCATTTAATTATAAAATGTTCAAGTTTAAGTGAGATCCCTTATCAACATCACTATCAAAACATATACACCAAACTTATTCATCCCAATAATGTGTTTTTTCTTGAAATTAGCGGAATGATATGTTCCGTTCATGAAAATAAAATAACCCCTGTAAGACATTGAATCTACCCCAACCGAATTCCTAATTATTTCATCGGGCTCTGCTCCTACTTCTTCAGCAGGGGCTTCCAAGCTCGATAGCGTGACGCGCACATTCTTCGCGTCGATTACTCCTTTCCTCCTCTTCCTTTCTACCGCTCTCCCGCCGCAATTACTACTCAGCGCCGACCGCTTCCAGTACAAATATAACATCAGAATTGTTATCCCAATGGCGCTCCCTAACCCCACAATGATTTCCCAATTTCCATTACGAGTAGAGGTGCTAGCTGCTCGCAGTCTTTCAAATAATATACCACTTTTTAATGGTGTCACTTCTTGACCCCTAGTAGGGTCCAAACCACACCCCACCACCCACAACAACCAACCCAACACTTTAAAGGTCCTCCAGATCCTCTTCTTCCTCCTCCCATCGTGTCAGCGCCTCCCGCGGGCGTAGATAATAGCGATGAGAGGATGCAGGCGGGGGAATCACGTAAGGTGGGGATGACTCACCACGTCCACTTCTCGGCCGCAACCGATATGGACAACGTCGGGGGAGGGGAGGGGGATAAGGGGCGGCGACTCCTTCTACCTCGAGCGGAGGGGCGGGAGGGGGATGAGGGGTGACGACTCCTTCCACCTCGAGCGGAGAGGCAGTGTCTTCTTGATGAGGGACAGGGGGTGGAGGGGAATGGCCAACACAGGGGGAAGCGGGGAGGGACTTCTCCTCCTCTACGGCAACGGTGTTCTCCCTTTCCGTGCTGACGTCTCCTCCTCCTGTGCTTCGAGTTACCAAGGATTCCCCTCGACCTTCCACCCACTCGTCCTCCCACTCAGGGGGGTCGGATCAGCTGGCTCCGGAACTCGCGCGGTGATTCGGTTTCTTTTTGGCCGTCCACGGGGGCGATCACCAATATTCACTGCATCAGGGGGGGAACAGGACCGTGATAAGGCTTAACACGACTTATGTGCACAATAAGGGTTCGAAATGGAAGCTCTAACATTAGATTGCACTTTGAAGTTACCTTCAACACGCGATACGGGCCCTTCCACGGTCTATGAAACTTTTTCACTTGCCCTATTTTTAAACAAGGGTCACCTAAAAATACGTAGTCGCCTTCTCTATATTCCCTCACCTTACCCTTTCCTCTCACCGTTTCCCTCCTTTTCCTCACTGCTAAACGATCATTACGGGCGCATTGTTTCCACATTCCCTTCAACCTCTCTCGTAGTCCTGTCACACCAGGGTGTTCCTTTCCTGAGCTACTCATTCCGAGACAATTGAAAGGTGATGCCATCTGTCGTCCAAAAACCAACTCGTGCGGGGTGAACCCAGTGCTCCTGTGTTTACTCGTGTTATACGCAGTCACGGCAAATGCGAGGTGCTTTTCCCAGTCGTCGTTTCGTACGTTCACGTAATGGCTAAGAATATTTGCGATTGTCCGATGAACTCTCTCAACTCGGCCATTGCATTGTGGGTGGAACGGGGAGGTCCTTAGCTGTTTTACCTTCAATAGTCCACAAATCTGTCGGAAAAGATCGGACATAAAGTTAGTCCCCTGATCCGTAAGCAATAACTCCGGCACCCCGAATTTCAATATCCATTGTTTTACTAGTGCGACGGATATGGTTTCGGCCGTTTGGTCGGGCAAAGGCACCATTACCAAGTATCTTGTAAAATGGTCTAGGATAGACAAAATATATCGATTCCCACCATCGGTCTTTGGAAGAGGGCCCACTACGTCAATAGCAATGAACTCGAAGGGTCTTTCCGCCGCTGGTAGTGTCTGTAGAGGGGCCCTGCACTTACCGTAAGGGCTTCGCTGGCTACAGGCTATACAACGCTTCACATACTCCTTGACATCTCCCAAAATCGTTGGCCACCAGTAGTCCCTCCTGACCCTACTCGCGGTGGTGTGTACTCCTAGATGTCCCGAAAGTATATGATCATGGCACTGGCGCAAGACTCTCTCTCTGCAATTTCGTGGTACCACTATTTTATCTCCTCCCTTGTGTCTTTTACAAATAACGTCCCCAACGACAACGAAATTATTTTCCCTTCCCCACTTTACACACTCAGGGTCTCGTTTCTGCTCATCTCCAAAATTAATTAATTCTTCGGCAGATACATGGCAAACCTTCCTGCTCAAGGCGTCAGCATTTGCATGGATTTTTCCTGGCCTGTGGACCACCCGGTAATCGTATTCACCCAGTTTTAATGTCCACCTCATTAATCGGCCGTTGGGGTCCTTTAAATTAAATAGCCACGTGAGGGCTGCGTGGTCCGTCACAATGGTAAATTTTCGTCCGAGAACATAATTTCTAAACTGATTGACGGCCCAAGTTACTCCAACCAATTCCTTCTCTGTTGTGGTATAATTCAGCTCAGATTTCTTCAGTTGCCGTGAGGCAAATGCTACCGGATGTTCCTCACCGTTGATCACTTGAGACAGAACGGCACCTATTGCGAAATTACTCGCATCTGTCGAGATGGTAAAAGGCAAAGAGAAATCTGGGTACACCAATACGGGACTGCTCGTAAGCGCTGTTTTTAAATTTTCCACTGCTTCGTCGCACTCGGGTGTCCAAACAAATGCGGTACCCTTTCTTAAGAGCGATGTAAGCGGCCGGGCGATAACCGCATAGTTTTCGATGAACCGACGGTAATAATTCGTTAGGCCCAAAAAGGATTGTGTTTCCTTCACTGTTTTCGGAGTAGGGAATTCCTTTACCGCTGAAATCTTACTAGGGTCCGGAAAAATACCTTTTGCACTAATAATGTGTCCCAAATAGTTCACTTGCGGAAAGGCAAAGTGGCATTTAGACAATTTCAATGACAATCCTGCCGTTTCTAGTCTTTCGAAAACTCTGCCCAAACGCAAAGCGTGTTCCTTTATTGAGCCGCTAAAGACGATGACATCATCGAGATACACTAGGCATTCCGTGGGAGACATTTCTCTAAAAATACCATCCATGAAGCGTTGGAAGACACTTGGGGCGTTTCTAAGACCGAAGGGCATTCGGAGGTATTCATACAATCCATTATGCACAATAAAGGCGGTTTTCTCACGCGAATCTGGAGCCATCGGAATTTGGTGGTAACCCGCAGTTAAATCAAGCGTGGTGAAATACCTACATCCCCCCAAATAGTCAAGTGTTTCGGTAATGTTAGGCAAAGGATAAACATCAGGCTTAGTTATTGAATTCAAAGCGCGAAAATCGATGCAAAACCGATACTTCGGCCTTCCGTCCTCAGACTTTTTCGGTACAATTACGATGGGCGAAGCCCAGGGGCTGTGACTTGGCACAATTATACCCCCCTCTAATTGTTCCTTCACAAAATCGTCTATCAATGGCTTCAAGTGATGTGGGGTCCGATAGGGTCTTCTGTAAATTGGCCGGGCATCACCAGTAGGAATGTGGTGTTCTACCAAGTGCGTGGCCGGGGGTGTTCCCGATGGCGAGAACAAATGACTATACCTTCCGATTAAAGGCTGCAGTACCGATTGTTCCTCAATATCCAGATGGGACAGCTTCCTTGCAATCTCGTCCTTAAAATCATCGTCACCAGCCTTACATACGGAAATGCATACGTCCCTGTCACTCCCGTTCCCTTGCACTGCACCTTCGTCCCACCCATTATTCACTGTCTCCACCACATCGCTCACTATCGCGATCACTGTACCCTTACTCAGAGTTACATCTATCATTCCAAAGTTACTTACTTGGATCTTAGCACTTCCTTCCCCATTCACCTTGCAAACACATCGGGCCACCCAGCAGTCGTCCACTTCCAGCGCCGACTCAACCATGCACTCATGGCCCTCTCTCCAGCCGCCACCAAGGGGGAGGGTCATGAGACGAACGCTCCGTGCTGGGATGACCTCCGCTGAAACAAGCCGCACCGGCATATTCACCCGGGGGCGGCGCCATTCCTTCCCCGCGTCTCCCGTCTCCTTCGCCGGGTCCTTCGTCGTTGCGTCTCTCGGTCTCTCCTCCGCGACGTTCGCTGCTCCGCCTCCCCACGCCGCTGCAGCCACGCCTTCCGTCCTTATCTCCATCGTTGGCAATCCCGCCTTCCGCGGCCCGCCTTCCGCCTTATCGTGGATGGTTGGCCCGCCAATCTCCGTTGGCCGCGACGGAATCTCCACAGGCTCCGTCCTTCTACTCTCAGTCAGGCAAATTATGCGCCCGCCAATTGTGAGTTCGCCCTTGCTCACGTCAATTATTGCCCCATTTTCGCGGAGGAAGTCGATTCCTAAAATTCCCTCGTGACCCCCCAAACTGTCTACAACCTGAGCCTTTAGGTTATACACACTATCGCCGAAACCTAACGGAACCACCACCTCTCCGAAGTTCCAAATATACCCTCCATTTAATCCCTTTATCCGGAACGTAGACCTCTTCGGTACTCGGCCCCCACAGCACTTCTTAGTTAAAAGGCTCACCTGCGCTCCTGTATCCACTAACATGCGCCGCCGCATGCCTCCACACGTCACAGTCACCGCCAAGTCTTTCACTCCCCCCTCGCGGTGTACACACGGGAGGACAATCCTTAATTGGGGCCGTTGCGGGCGACTTGCTCGGCCCCGGAACCGTTTAACGGCATCTCAGCCCGCTGGCTAAAACTACCCTGTTCTCGCGCCCGGCAGTTTCGGGCCCAGTGTCCTACCTTCCCGCAATTAAAACACTGCATTCTGCCCTTCTGTTTGCAGTCCCTTGCGAGATGCCCAAAATGGCCACAGGCGTGACAGGCTCCATCACGAACCGCGAAAATTTTTCTTTCCTCTCGCCCCTCTCTCTCTGGTCGAATCCTTCGCTCGGCCTCCCGCACGCGCACGGCTGCGGTGACAGCGGCGTCAAACGTCTCCGGCATTGCGAGGCGCGTGTGCTCACCCACCCTGCCGGGAAGGCCATTTAGGAAGGCGTCCAAAGCCCTCTCGTCCGCCTCCGACCGGCGAGCGGCAGCCACGGCAGCATCACCCTCCTCCTTCCATGTATGGCTATTTATATCGCGGATGCGATCTGCAAACTCCTCTATTAGCTCCCCTGGGCCCATTTGCACGTTTGCCAGCATCTCCCTGTAAAATCTCCTATTCTTCACCCCCTGATATCTCTCCAACAGCACCTTCTTTGCTTCGGGGTAGTTCAAGGCCCCCCCCGCCCTCGTCTTCGCCCTCAGGAGATCCGCGGCTCCTCCGCGTGTGCGAAGTGTGACCGCGCTTAGCCTGTCCTCATCATCCCAGCCACCCAACCTTCCCACTTGTTCTAATTGCGAAAAGAATGCTTCAACGTTTTCCCCTGTGGATCCCGAAAAGCTTTCAATCGCCGATATCATTGAATATGACTTCCTCGAGTTCTCCCCTGCTCCGGCCACGTCTACTGTACGGGCCCTAAAAATCGCGTTTTCTTCTTTAAGGGCCCGTAGCTGCGTGCAAAGTTCATCCACCGCCTGTTGGAGCTCCATTTCACGACCCGATAAACTAACGCGACTCGCCATTGTCACTGACCTTTTCACGACTTGGTATTACCGCACTTCCCAACGCCTTGAGGCAATCCCACTTCTGACACCAATTGTAAGCGCTTAGCTTAAATAAAAGGATTTGGTCCGGAGAAGACGCGGTAAGGGAACAAGTCGGAAATTCTGCTTTTACCATTTATTCACGCACACACAATACATGTTTATCGGTCACCCGCGCGAGACTGCTCGAGTCTCTCCTGCCACCACGCAGCGCCCAGCACCGCGTCACCGCGTGACCCCCTCGAGGGCTCCCTATTGGCCGGCAATTGCAGTAGCTTTTTACCTTACCCGTGCATCTTCCCACGAAGCAAGATCCCACGGCAAGGCGCCGCCAGGTGTTAGAGGAGCCACACCTAAATGTGATTCCACATCCGGCGGCTACCATTTCAGCTGAGACCAACACCGGGGCGACGCTAGTGCTGACCGCTGCGCGCACGCTTACATTTCTGTCATTTTGGAGACATCGCTAATTTTGATGCATGCCAAATTGGAATTTGATAAATATATCAAGTTACATTTTTAATTAATACAAAAGCATTTAGTTGAGGAACTTGTGTGATTTTAATTATTTGATGTAATAAGAATTAAGAATAATGAGAAAAGTAACTATACCATACGAATGTGAATTCAAACCGATCATCCCATGTTATTCGCATCCTAATGATTTTTTTCTTTTTAGGAATGAGTATAAAAACTTTTCACATAATCATTCTTCCAAACCCTTTCCTCGTTTACCGAAAGAATTAGTTCGAAATGTGTGAATGTTCTCCCTTTTTATTTTCATGTGATGGGCTATTTCGCGTGGCAGTAGTTTAAGATGTGAATAGGCAGAATGTTTTTCGTTATCTATTTTAATGAGGCGGGAGGAGAAGACTCATACCTTTTTGAGTATCCTACTAGACTTGATTGTTGGTGGTAAATGATCACACATGCATTTCGTCTGTAGCGAGGAAAGCTTGAGAAACCTCTTACTTGCAAATTTTTGTTAGAGTTATTCGTTCATCCCAAATAAACATATTCCATGGACTTCGATGAGTAAAGGAGTCTGACAAATGCTGTTTGTAGCGGTTAGCGTTATAGAAAAAGATTTTTGCCAATGCCAAATATCACTCGAATGACTTTTGATCCCGTTTTCAGAACGCCGGAAGAAGGAGATTGTAAGCCTTTTGGTTCTTCAGAATAGTGCCGGCCTCAGTGGCGGCGGGGTTAAAGTTCTCGCCTGCCAATGCCGAGGTGTTCTCTATTCGAGTCCCGCGTGGGTGGGTTTTTTCCCATCTAGGGCATGGATTGTGTCGGTTGAAGTGAGTTACTTGTAGGAAAGGACTTGATAGTGTTAATATTCGCTCGAATAAAGACGAAATTATTTCCCCAATACTATTTTTTTGGCCTAATCTACGGGCGTATGCAGGGATTCGCTGTGTGCTTTGACGACTTCAGGGAGGAATTCGGCTTCGAATTCGTTGAAAAGCTTAAGTCTATATTTTTACTTACGGCCGGATGGAGATTGCCATGTAAGTTCCTACTCTATCCTTGTGTACTAATATGAGTATCACAACGTCCTATCACAAACCTTTTCGTTATTCCACTCCCTGCCCACGTTCTGATTCGTAAATGAAGTAAACGGAAAATATCTCTAAGGCCTATTTACACGATCCCATTCGTACTGTGCGAGTAGGTGCTTGAACAGGTGTTCCTGATGAAGTCCACCAAGTCACGCCAGAAACAACAGATTCAACGTATGGCCCTTCAAAATTGTATCATGAGGTTTGTCCACCTCCTTCGGCCGCCGAAAGCAATAAAAATGCCGGACTTGGTGGTAACGTTCTCGCTTGCCAACCCAAAGGTCGCGGGTTCAAGTCCCGCCTGGGAGGTTTTTCCCCATACAGGGCATGGTTGAGTGTGTTGTCTAAATATGTATAATTAATAGCGAGTAATTGGCGAAAAGGTGTTACCTGTATAGAAAATATTATTATAATAATGTAAACAATTTTTAAGTGCCCGAACACGTGCGTCAAAATTACCCCATTCTAATTCGGAGCATTCGCGAGCAGGTGAGTGCATTCGAAGCATTGCTTGTGTGCACTCATCTACTCGCGCGACATCATGAGTTACATGTATCCGTTAAGCAGGTCATGAATCTTGGTAGACAAAGGAGGGAATTTATATTAGGAACGTCGAGGGTGGAAGGTTATATGGCGGAAATAAATGCGACATGATGTCTAAGGCCGTCATAACAGGGAGTGTGTTACAGGGAGTGTGTGTAGGTTAGAGTGGCAGGGGTAGGGAAAGATTAGGTACTTTCCATGTAGTCAAGGGAGGTAGTTAGTATGCCAAGTTTAATGGTAGGTTAGTGTAATGGATTCTTGTGTTTAATGCGGGTCGCTTATTTATGCATGAAACGAGTGCGTGGAGTTTTGAGCGGTGTGGCTCGCCGGTACTTTCACCAGTGTCACCGGTGCACTGAGACACCCACTTCCATTCCAGGGATCTGAGTTCGAATCCCAGGGTGATTTTCCGCTATGAACTTCCTACATTCTTTTATAGTTATTTTACTCCGTGCAAGCTAACCTTAAACGATATATCATCTGCTCGAATGGAATGTATATGCGTGAGCCCTACTCATACCCTGCTACGTACTCATTGCGATTACCTAAGTAGATGGGCATTTCCACTTTGCGTCAACCGCTAGTTCCTTAAGTACGGTTTAAATTTGGCGTCTCTAGCCTGAACGCCTTACGGAGGTTCTACCGTAAATATATGTATTCATTGGTCGTTTTTTCATATTTGGGTGATTTAGAAATGCGGGTTTTTAATCTGAAACGCCCGCAAAATCTTAGCTTTCTGCACAATGTTTTTACTTATTGAACTGGAAATTGCGTTGTGTATATGGCGATAGTGGGTAATACCATAGAGTAAATATATGCTTACTCTATGGTAATACGTAACAAAGTAGCATTTTTTCCGTTGTACTCAAATTTTATGTGGCTCTTTATTTAGCTCTTTAATTAGGCTCTTTTTAGCAAATTTAATTAGACTCTTTCAAGAAATGAAGTGACAATGAATTGAAGGCTCCACCCCATCTTGTTTTTTTTAAATTAGGTATCGACGGAAGTTATTGAAGTAAAAATGTGTTGGCTTAATAGAAAGGGCACTAAAGGGTGCTCCTCGGGCTGGAGAAATTCGTCGTAAAAACTGATATTAGTCAGATAATTTGCATATATATCTTCAATTTTCTTTCCTGTATTTAGGGTAAGTAATAAGTGGCTATAAAATTTTTACACGATGCAGATGGAAAAGTAGTATTACTCGTTTATTATCGGTACATCACAGTGGCAATGAAACGTTATTAAATTCCTCGCGCCGCCTTCTGCCCTCCATCATGGTGTGAGTGGTTCAATCTGGTGGCATCGCAAACATGATCTAACGAAGGAAAACTGAGGGAGGGCATAGTTTTCGGCGGTTGAGAGTTCGCTTGTTCACTAAGGCGACAAGAGCCATTCACATCTCTGGATCGCTTCTCAGCGACACGTCCAACCATTTCGTGGTTGAACTTGCGACTTCATATCGTCAGTCTTATCTGGCGAGCTGTATTTCAGCGAGGATGCATAATTGCGGTAAGGCAACCTTTGTCGATGGCGGGGGAAGCGCCCTGCGCATCACTTGAGGTGCGCCACTTGTGATCCCCGAGCACCATCGCTCGCGTCGCAGCTCAGTTTGGAGTGGAGTAGATTAGGCTAGGGAAGGTGATGTTTTATAGGAGAGGGTATGATGTTAGATTTAGTCCTGCCATGAAGCGTGAAGTATATGTAAGGGGTTTCCTGATCAGTGTAGGTACTCCTTGCTGAAAAGAAATCTGTGTCCCGAATGATGCGAATTATGTCGATATTCTTAGGTGAAAAATGAGTTATTTGGAGTTTAGTGGTAAAAACTCTGCTAGCATATGCCAGACATTTTAGAAGTCTGCTAGCATACGCCAGACATTTTAGAATTATAAACAAAATTTTGCGACTCGTTATAATAAATTAGTTCGTTACTGTGATGGTGCTTATTAATGCGACTGATAAATGTCACTGCAAAAGCCAGGAAGAAAGAAAACCATTCAGTCCGCTTGGGGCTTTTTCTCCTTATGGATTAATTGTTTGACACTATAGTATTTTCTAAATAAATTAGTTTTTTTCTTTGTTTTAATCGCTGCTCATTTTATCAATGCAATTATACGTCGTCTTTTCCTTTTTTCCTCGAGTTTGAAACTAATACTGCGATTTAAAATGTGTAAAAGAGTTATGAGTCGAGAGAAATTGTTTTTGAGAAGGGCAGCACTGTTTCCAGTAGAAGTTTTGTTCCGGAAGTCAGTTGACTGGACCTCAATGTCTTTTAGAGTGTCAACGGAAAAGTATTCAACTCAATCTTCGTTGATTTTTCCTTGGCCTTCAATCGTTTTGGTCAAAGTTTACCCATTAAAAATTTGACGGATATAGGAATGTGCAAAAGTGTAGTGTGCTTGATTAAGTCCTTATCGAATAGAGCGCAACGGATGAGGGTGGGAAAAGTTCAGTCTGAAAATATTTAAATATCTTCCGGTGTACCGCAAGGAAGCGTCCTAGGACCTCTGTTGTCGTTGTATAGGTAAATGATATCTCCAAAATTATTAATAGTTGAATCGGGTTATTTGCAGATAACTAGGTACGTTATTTATAGTGTTATAGAGTGCATCAATGTTGAAATACGGGAGGATATTGGATTGATACAGCATAAACTAGTTGCTCTCCACAAATTTACTTCCATGTGGCATTGAGTAAATAGTTAAGTTATTGGGTTGAAGCTATATCGTAGCGTAAAGTTGTAGTGCATTGAATTGCAAAATGTTCGTATGTTTGTGTTTCTGGGAAAAACGAGAATTATAACCAGTCATATGAGCGATGCAGAATCTGAGCCTAAGGAGGTTAGCTGACCATCATTTTCTCTTCCTCCATTTTGAGTGAAAGAGCTTCTTGCCAGTCAGAACTTGTCGATCCCTTGGATCCCGAAAAAAATCCGAATGGGAATCATCTCTATGGAGTTAATTTGTTTCGAAAAGTAATCCCTTACTTCCTTTTTTTAAATGAACAGTTGTCATAAAAGAATGATGTAAAAGCGCTTATAGCGCTTAAAGCCCGAAATAGCGCTTCAACGATAGTGTCAAGAAAATCGTTATAGTTAATAATCGGTAACGATTCGTTTAGAAAGTGTAGCATTGTAAATATTTACTGGAATTCAAAAGTTACGGCAGAATTTGTTGATCCATTCACTTTTGCCTATACCTAAGTAATTTTATCAACCGAATAGTGAGTTTTTAACAAACTGGAGACTAAGGATATTTATTTAATACATCGCTCATGTTAATCTGAAACCTTAGGAACGTATGTACATACTTCTTGTAAGTATTGGAAGTTGGTAGCAGGTACTCATTCTTTGCTCTTATGAGCGAGTAACGGAATACTTATGTTATTGGATACTTTATGTCTAAACTTTTCACTACAGTCCATTTAAGATTTATAAAATGTACTAAGGGATAAGTGATAGTTTAGCACATACTTCGGAATGTCGCACGGCCGCAAGTAAATTGTGTTCTTGCTAGATTACAATTTTTTAACTTATTCTTGTGATTATTTCGAATGAAACTTACGTAGCTGACAGGGAGTGAAGGTCTTAATACGCACATGCGTTGTCTCTTAATGTCGCTTACACCTTCATACGTAGCTACTGTTAACTTCGTACGTTAGAATTCTAGTCGAAAGAACACGCTGGTGGGAAATGCGTCCCATTTTGTTTTATTACGTAAACACTTTCAGCACACCGATGGACCTTGATTTTTAATGCCTTCGTGGCAATATTTTGCTGTGTTAAATTATTGGTAGCGTTTTATTCTGCTAGGGAGTATGCTTTAGTCACGCGGTACGCCACATGCGTCTTCGACAGGCACTTCCACTCGCGTTATTTCTCATCGTGGAGGTAAGGGGAATGGGTATTTTCCGTCTGTTTAAAGTATTGCAGTCGCGGAGGAGAAATTAATTATGCACGCCGCCCCTCAATTCGATGCCAAATGACTAGAAAGCGTATAGTGTAAAACTCAATACGTCCACAAGCGGCCCTGTCCCACTAGGGTGGTCTTTATTTTTTGAAATTGGAATTTCTTTTGGGATACCCCCTAAATTTGTTCCAATTGGGTGTAAAATAAATTGTGTCAAATATTATTGCAATCGGATAATGGAAATATGTGCCGCATCGCACTCAGTTGGTAAAGTTCTGGAATTTCGACAGTTTCCGCTGTTTTCCGGTGATTACTTGGCGTTTATGGAGCACTCGGCGTTGTTAGCTGCTATTCTGTTATTACCAACGACTTTTTCTACTTTTGATGCTTTCCATCTCGAATATTTTCAGTTTCTGCCGAGTAGTCCCTGAGATACGGCCCCGAGAGTGAGCCCATGCCACTGAAGTCGGTCTCTCTCGCTCCAGCGCTGGGAACTATCAAGTCCGCTGCCGCGTGTCACGTTTAACGTTAACGTTTTTGTTTAAAAAATTGAACATACCTTTTGCTGTGGTGGATATTAAAGATCATTGAATTTAAAAACTGCAATATTTTCATATTTTGTGTTACTTTATACACTTGATAAGTTCTCGGGTTAGTTTGTAGCGGAGCTGCATTATTAAGGTGGTTCCACCGTAAAATGACTTAAGGTGGTTTGAGCGAAAAACCACTTCACCTAGAATTTGATGAATTTGGCCTCATTTTAAAGAAAAAACTCATCTTACCAATGATTTAAAAATATCAACCCCTTGCCGAACTACTTTTGGAGCTATTTGCCTGAAAATATAAACTGTTTTACATGGGATAGATTATGGTTGTGCGCTCTAGAGGGAGAATATTAACCAAATTAGGAACTTCTAGCACCTAGATGTCGTAAAAAAACTAACGGTGTGTAGATTGAATGTTTTCTCAACTATATATAAAAAATAATCTATTACTCACCACAGTAACTTTGACAGAATCACAAATACACTTGCTTTTTTGAAGGGTTTTCAGCCGTACGGCGGGAAAAAATGAGTCAAGTTAGAGACTTATGTAGCTTTATTTATTTAATTACTGCGAATTTTGATCATATATAACTATATATTTGCGCCATTAATGCAGCAATATTTATTTTATACTTATTACAGATGCTGAAATCAAAAAATAAAATTTGTATATGGTCTCCATTATGACTAGGGAACTATCTCGCTCAAACCACCATGTCATTTTATTCATATTCTGTCTACTTGTAGAAAAAGTTGTCCTCTATCTGATATGAACAACAAAATAATTCCTTTCCACGCTATTTTATTCTATAATTGAACTTGAAATTACATGGTGTTCAATGCCGCTTGAGAGAAACACAGTGAAGAATAGTATGTTTCCATAAAATATAAATGCCATTTTTGCAAAAAACTGTCTCTAAGAAGGAAATAATCCAGAAAAATTGAATTAAAAAAAAACAGGCATCTTACCACATTATTTTTCTAGTTATTGAAGAATAAATGCCGTAATTGAAGTCAAAATGCGGTAACTCGTAGTAAATGGCGCTGCAGTAGGCTCCTATGACTGGGAAAAAGTGCTCATTTAAAATACATTCGTGGAATAATCTGCATATTTTGTACCTTACTTTTGGGTTTCTATAGGTAACGCATTGCATCAGTGAAAGCAGGATTTTTTTGACTAAATATAAAAGATTCGGAATTTATTATTTGTTTTGACTCACACATTCGCGGCGGAACCTCCTTAAACTATCTATTTCCTCAGTAATAATTTGCGAGTATATGCTTGAGCTCAACTTTTGTTTCATAGTCGTCAAATAAGGCGGTCTTCAGTTTTTTTTGTAATGAAGGCTTCATCAAGATCACCTTGTTTCAGTACGAGCTTGACTGGTTTCATAGTCGTCTCATCTACGTCTACAAAATACCCTACAAGCCACCTCAGGGGTGTGTGGCAGGGGGTGAGTAGTCACCAACATGCCTTACACTATACCCTAAAGTCAGTGTAACTACGACTAATTATGCATTAGCATTAATCGCTAATGCTTGTCACTAGGCGAAGCCTGTCTCATTGTTAACAAAAAAATGCTCATGCACGTATGGTTTCATAGTCGCTGAAGCTCGTCTTGTTTGTCGAATAAGACAGCGAATAAGCGCTATAGATATTTTCGTCGATTGAAGTTGAGCCGTTAATATATTGTATCTCTTGATACAATCGGTCTTAAATGATAATTATTTACATAATAATACAATAAAAAAGGAATTTTATTTGAACTGAATGCAATTAAATGGGAATATAACAAAATAGATGAGGAGGTAATGGAATAATTTTCAACATAATATACGATGGGAGATGCCCTTTACCTGTACCCTGCAAGTTAGGCATTAACATTCACGATCCTAACTATGTATTCACTTGTGCCAAATTTATATCCATCGTGAATTTTTGTTGAGTATTTTAGAACTTGGAGAAGCTACTTAGCGAATACTAGGAAATAGTTGGGACGTTTGGTAATGAATTCATTCACCTCCTGTAATGCTTTGAAAATATAAATACTTTGTTGCAATCATATCCCAACAAGAATTGAACTCTGAATTCTGAAGTTCTGTGGACACTGGCTATTTTCTGGCTTAAATAATGAACCTGCCTAGTGAAAAATTCATAAATGATTTTCCTAATAGTCTGTATATTAGTCTTGCTCTAATTAATATATGCAGATGGTACTTCGTTGCTTATTAAAGCCGATCATACATAAAATCGAACTAATGTGTATACTACATGTTTCTAACCAAGAGCTGGTTTCCAAATACCGGCGTGTCAACTGTTCCTTCAATAAAGCACTCACTCGCCCAAGTAGTTGACAAGCCTACGAGAGGAAATAAAATATTAGACCTTTTTGCAGTAAGCCATCCTAGGTTGATAAAACAACTCGATATTATTGATGGCATAAGTGATCACAGAGTAATTTTTGCAGCCTTAAAACTTGAAGTAGAGTCAGCTGTAAAACCGAAACGCAATATTTATTTATTTGATAAATGCAACTTCATAAAATTTGGCGAGATGCTTAATGATTCGTACACTGACTTCGTAGCTAAAACAGAGGACAAAAGCACTGATGCATCATGGAAATATTTCTTAGAAATTCTACGCCAGGGAATCAACGAATATATTCCGCGAAAATTGAAATGTGATAGCAAAGAACCTCGCTGGTATAACAATGATGTTAGGAGGGACCTTAAGAGACAGAGAAAACTGTACAACTTATTCAAAAAGTCCATTACGTTAGGTGACAAATCGAAGGAACTTGAAGCAAAAGAAATTTACGCTGCACAACGCTCAAAAACCAAGAAATCAATGCGTACTGCATTGCGAAATTTCAAGAAAAAAGTACTTGGTGAATTACTCGAAGAAAATCCGAAATCTTTTTGGTCATATGCGAGAGAGCTTCAGGGAAAATCTTCAACCGTAGATTCGTTATTTGATAAAGATGGCAAACTTGTCACCGATAATATTGACAAAGCTAACACGTTAAATTCCCACTTCGAAAGTGTATACACTACAGACGATACTCCATGTTATTTCGACATTTCATTCACTGAGGAACCGATGAAAGAAATCACTATTCAATGTGATGGGATAACTAAACAGCTACAGTCGATCAAAAATAGTAAATCTCCGGGTCCGGAGGGAATACCCGCGCGTGTCCTCAAGGAATTAGCGCCACAGATCGCACCGTTCTTAGACATAATATTCAAGAAGTCATTGTCTGAAGGAAAGATACCAATAGACTGGAAAATTGCAAACGTTACACCGATATTCAAAAAGGGAAACAGACATGACCCAGGGAACTATCGACCAATTTCATTAACGTCTATTATAGGCAAGATACTCGAACATATCGTCGTTAGCAATATCATGGCGTTCCTGGACAGTCGTAACTTCCTTCATGGCTGTCAGCACGGCTTTCGGAAAGGTAGATCATGTGAAACACAGCTCGCGCTCTTTCTTCATGACGTTCTCAAATCTGGTGAATCGAAAACACAAGTGGACGCATTATTCCTAGATTTTAAGAAAGCTTTCGACACGGTACCTCACAACAAACTTTTATACAAATTACAGTCATGCGGCCTTAATGAAACAGTAGTAAACTGGATACGCGACTTTCTGAGTGATCGTAAGCAAAAAGTAGTTCTTGACGGAATTAGCTCTGATGCAGTTAAAGTGACATCAGGTGTCCCACAAGGAAGCGTAATCGGCCCCCTTTTGTTCATTATATACATAAATGATCTATGCTCTCGAATTAGCAGTAAAATACGTTTATTTGCTGACGACGCTGTCATCTATCGCGAAATTAATGATCACTCTGACTTTGAAATTCTATCATCGGATTTAAACAACGTTCATGTGTGGAGCCAAGAGTGGGGACTCGAACTTAATCTGAGCAAATGTGCGGCGGTACATTTCTTGCGGAGGTCGTCCAACTATCCCCGTGTATATGTTGTGGATGGTGTTAAGATAACGGCGACAGATGAAGTTAAGTATCTGGGAGTTACGATAACCTCAAACCTATCGTGGGGAACACATATAAGAAATATTTGTGGCAGAGCTCTGAAGAAGCTAGGATTCGTCAAGCGTATTGTGGGAAGATTCTCAGATGAAAAAGTAAAAGAGAGGTGTTATTTCGCACTCGTCCGGCCACACCTTGAATATGCAGCAAGCATATGGGATCCGGTGCAGAAAGAATTAATTCGGGAACTTAATAAAATACAAAGGAAAGCTGCGCGATTCGTCAAAAACTGCTACGGGCGTACAGACAGCGTTACGCAGATGTTAAACGAATTAGGCTGGGAGCCGCTAGAGACTCGGAGGCTGCGCGCTAGGCTTAGATTACTTGAGCAATTGAGAATAGATATCTTTCAGAGCGACACGGAGAACATCATATTAGAACCCCACTATATTTCCAGGTCCGACAGAAACGATAAATTAAGAGAGATATTTTGCCGAACGGATAGGTATGGGAATTCGTTTTTCCCCCGAACAATAAGGGACTTTAATAAATGCAAGGCGTAATTTCATAGAGCGTTTCCTTTTTATATGTAAACGGCTGGTGTCCTAACACCCCCCGCCACACGCCTATTGAGGCGGCTTGCGGGGTAGTATGTAGATGTAGATGTAGATGTAAATGAAATGAACTATTTATAATTACATAATATGGAGACTATTCAACTAATAAGTATCACAAATCAATGGAGTGGGCGTCAATAGCACTGTGTTGAGAGGGTGGAGACAGTTAAAATAGCAAAACGATCAACCAAGTTATGGCACACTCGCCATTGTGCCACCCTCTCTCTTGCTGCCACTGCTTGAGTTTTTCCAAATTAGTGTGCACCAATCAACTGTATCCACGATTGTATTGAACATCCACGAAAATTATTATTTTATCATGCTCCCACACCACAATACTGGAACATCAGAATATTTTTTGTAGTGCAGGCCCAGTAGCCTACTTGTAATTGTGGGCCTGGCGTAAAGTAGGAATTTTTATCAAAACTTGGACGTGATGTTTATTATGAAAACCTTTAAAACCTAATTCTTCAAGTATATCAGGTAGAAAGGGTGCTAATAAATAGTTCTACAACTATGTATAATAATTTAAATGATTATATGAACTGTGCTGACAGTACATTTTGTCATAGATAAAATTTAAAAAACTGACATTAGTACAAATAGTTCAATAAGAAAAGAAATTTCAAAAGCACTTGGTTTTGATTCCCTGAATTTCTGTTCTGAAAAAATCGCCAAATCACCCTAACAATAAATTGTTGTATAAATAATAATAATCTTTATTCTATAAAACCTATATGATTACCAAAAATATATTAAAGGCAGTATTTAGTTGGAAAAAAAATTTTTGTATTCTCATCCTGGAAAAATATCTTGTGCACCAATTAACAATTAAATCAATTACTTTTTCCTTAGCTCCTCACTAGTATTAGCTAATTTATCAATTATATCATCTTTATCTAACTTGAAAAACAAATCTCGTTCCACATTAATTAGGAGTAAATTGGACAGAGTATCTTGAGTCAGTTGATCTAAGTCTGTCCTTGGCGATTTTTAATTTAGAAAGTACTCTTTCACATGTTACCTGAGTGCAAGGAAGGGTAACAACAAACTTACATGCTGTGAACAAGTTAATAAAAAGCCCAGATTGAGACAGCTCATAGGCAATGAGGATAGCACAGGCCAAACATTTGTAGCATGTTCTATTTCGGGTGAAATGAATGAATTCCTTTTCTTCCTCTTCTTCAAAGTTAACTTCATCGTCTTCCCTGTCTTTTTGAATTTTTCTCAGATTAGGCATGTCTTCTCCTTCATCATCTTTTCTGTCTTGGTAAAACTTTCGTACTGATCTGCAAATTGTTTCAGTTCTATAAGTAATAAACTTCTTTCTACTTCACACAAATTTGGAATGGTGCATATAATGTCGGGGTGAAAAGTATCTACCTTTGCTATTTTGGGAAATGTTTTACGATCAATTGAAGAGTAATCTTTTAAAATGTCTCCATTGGGTACGAATCTGTCTTCAATACTTGTTCTGGAGCGATCAATAATGCTAAAGTAGATCAATTTATGCTTTTGAGTTGCAGCAACTTCAGGTGCTTCTTTTTTGGCTTTTTCTCCTGACATTGTTTTCTTTCTTGGAGTCCTTTGTGTTTTGAAATCCAATTCCACTTACACGTCAACTGAGTTATCTAGATCACTTCTCACTCTTCCAGCATACATTTTCATTCTTTCGTAACGAAATTCAAAGTGCTCATTACATATTTTATAATTGAGTTGCTGCAACAAACAATCCCCCATATTCCAGGTCGTAGCGTAGTCTATATTCTTACTCTGAAGGTACTTAGGCACAGGATAGGTAACAAAAATATATCAAAAAAAACCAAAGACATAAGAATGTTTTCAAATGCTGTCCATTGGCTTACTAAAATTTCTGGCGTGAATTCTGATTTTCAGTCAAAATTTCCATTGGGTATATCCCACAACTTACTGATTAGATTGGTTAATTTCCCTGAGTACCTAACCATTTAATTTTAAATATTCTTCATCTACAACTGATGAAAGTGTCCTATGCTTACTCCACCACCTTGTATCTCCATGTATGTTTCTTTCTTGTTTTCGTCTCCCAAACTGTCCTTCTGTTGAAGGACGAGTGTAGGAAAAGAGCTGATTATTCTAATAAACCAAATAAGTTTTCTGCTATCACCAAATTTACAGTTGAATCGGCTACCACCAAATTTAATACAGTCCCCATACAGTGGGTGTAAATAAAATCAGGATATTCTCTACTATAGTGAGCTTGTAGGCCGTTGTAACAACCTCTCATGTTACTAGCTCCATAAAACGAGCTAGCAATAATGCTTGATGTTAAAACCTCACCCTTTGCTAGCTCTGATTTGATGCAATTAAACAAATTAAGTCCACTGGAATCGTCAACCACAATTAAACTGAAAAGTCTTTCATATATCTTCCCTTTCAACTACATAGCGGACGCAAATTGCCAACTGATCCATCACAGCAACATCTTGTGTGCTATCAACCATTAACCTAAACACTACGCTATTATGCAGGTATTTCAGAATGATATCACGTCCCAAAGTACCAATTATGTTGATTACCTTATTAACGAAAGATTACAACAAAAATGTTAAAAGAAAGCCCTGATGCCATATAATGCCATTGAAAAAACGATTTTATTTTTTAATTTTCCCATTTTCGCGATTTATGAAAACACCTGACGTGATACGGACTTTTAATGTTTTTTTTTTCAGTATATGCTGAAAAGTATTCTAATTCATACCTACTTAATTAAAATAAGCATAGGAAATAAAAATTTTCTTGCTTTGCTAATATATGTACTTCGCATTTATTCTCCGCATTTGAGCACATAGAAAACCTTGACACGATCCTTTTTGGAAATATAGTTTTTTTTAACTATTTAATTTTTAAAATATATAAAAAATCTTAACTAAATTATGTCCACGTAGAGAAAAGTTTTACCTGCCTTAAAGATTTCACTTATGCAATAACATTTAAAAAATGCTTTTCTAATTATCACTTTTTCGTGATTTGAAGAAAAACCAGAGGTGATATCGGAATTTGAAAGTATTTTTCGGAATCCGCCGAACATTACACTTCTTCATTTCAAACAACCAAATCTTGCATATTGGTGATAGTGTCACTGATATTTTCCTAGCGCTCATTGTCAGTGCCAATTCCAAAATATTTCCTCACTTTACCGTAAAGACAGAAACCGCAGTTTCTTTAACCGTTAATGTTATATAAAAATCGAGAATTGAGACCACAAGAGGATTTATTTTTAAAATTAGTGATTTTAACTATATTGGGTCCCTGCTGTGAAATTTTTATGAGCGTAGAAATCCAAGTACGATACACTTTACAACTACTCATGCTTGGTATAGTCTGGTTGGAGGGCAATTAGCTGTCGAGTTAGTCAGCTGTCGTGAGGCACGATGTTAGACTAACTTCTGTCCATGCTAATATTGTTGACTCCCCCTGTCAGGGGCCCCCCTAAGCCGCTTCGGGCTGGGGGCCCTAGGCAATCGCCAACCTGCCGACCTAGCCAGACCGCCCCTGGTGTCAAGTAACATTTGAGCTCCTGGATGAGATTTGCTTTAAAAAATCTTTTTGTGCACTGCGAGACCGATAGTGCTAGAAGTGTTTGGCAGGGAACAAATCTAGAATCGACTTGTGCTACCTTACCCCACCAGCTGCACTACTATGGCTTTTCTGTGGCAATTTTAACACTAGAAGGACCAGACCCGTCATTTTGACGGGTAACCTCTACTTACTTAATCATATTGCCGACAATTTTTTTTCTGTCGTCTTAATTTTTTCTGACTTTTATTTATTTTGTATGGTACGTATTCTGTGAAAATATAATTTAATTTTTTCACATAGAAATGGAGTTATACCACCTGTCTACCTTAAAAGACCAACTCCCGTCAAAATGACGGGTTAGTCCTTTCTATTTTATTTGTAACGGTAACGCGTGTTTTATTCATTAAATCACTACACTATATTACGTCTGGGCATTTTGATGTTTTAGTTAGCATATGTATGCATTTTACATTCCTTATTACATTTTGAATGGAAATAAGCAGCATATCTGCCATACCAAGTGACGTGTGGTAGGTCAGAGCAGGGGAAGCAGGAGCGACGTAATCGGAGAATGTAACATCTACCACGAGAAAAAGGGCATCTTTTATTAGGGAAAACTTTAAATGAGTAAACTCTGTAATCCCTTACAGTTGGGGGATCCCTAGTCTCCCTTGGGCGGAAGGAATAAAAGGGTTATGGAAAGAGCGGGGAGCAGGAGTTTGGTGCCCTAGGCCAGACCAGGTTACCGTTACCACCTGGAGAAGAAGAATCCCCATTTGGAAAAACCCAAAGAGTGGGACATGTGTACAATCCCTTGTACTACGGCGATTCCTTGTGTCGTGTGAGCGGCAGGGATGAAAGGGTTAGGGAAGGAAAAGGCCAAGAAGGGTTATGTCGTGCGTGGGTGGCATTGCAGCGCATATATGTAGTTCAGTAGCTTTCGCAAGGCTTACGGGAGCAGTGCTTCTTCCTCGAAATTATTTGTAAAATATTACTCAGTTGTATTGATAAATAAAGACAAAGGTTATATTTAATGAAGTTATCAATTAATTTGAACATAAACGAAGAAATATTTAAAATAATTACTGCCCGTCAAATGATGGGTAATGGTCCTTCTAGGTAGCCATACAACCCCGGTCCTTCTAGTGTTAAGGTAGAAGATTTGTAAACAAGAACCAACGATAATTCCAAGTACCTAACCCAAAAGATCGCATGTATTCTAAAAGATAAGGACAGCTTCATTTATAATAAAATAAAGTCTTCAGTGAAAATAATTAGTTATAATTAGTTTTTACCACCATATAAGCAGAATAGTTTGATAATTCACTAATGTGAGTGCCAGAAAAGACATAGGGCGACTGTGGACTTGTTAGTTTCTAGCGTTGGCGTGAGAGGGTGCGCCCCGCAATTTGAGTGGCATTCGCTCACTCTCTGAGCCGTATCTGGGAGCTCGGAGAGGGAGTGCAGGGCAAACTGAAAATATTCGAGATGAAACATATCCAAAGTATAACAAGTCGTTGGAAATGACAAAACCAGCTAACAACGCTTAGTGTTCCGTAATCTCCAGGAATGACTGGTAAAAAGCAAAAAATGCCGAAATTCCTACAGAGTGCGATGCCATTCCATTACCCGATTGGGATAATATTTGACACTATTTATTTTCTAACCAATTGGAACAAATGTAGGGGGCTCCATAAGAAATTTGAATTTCTAAAAAATTAGGATCAAACGTACCATTTGTACGTTTGGCACGAGGGCCGTTAACGGTGGGTAATGAGAGAGAGATCAGTCGGGTTTTCATACCGAATGTTTTTTTTCTTTTTTCAACGAATCGCTGGTATGAAATGTGTTGAGAAAACTGCCAATTCATTGTTGCTATTATTATTGTAAAGGGGTACTGTATGGGCGTTCTTTTATTCTCTCATCATATCCTCTTTCATTTGATTATTTATTCTTAATTTTTTTTAAATTTATTTATTAATTTTTTATTTCATTTTTTAGACAGTCCATTTATTATACCATTGTTTCTTCTCGGTAAACGGCCGCTCGGTGGGGAGGACGGGCATCAGGAGGGTCGATCGGAAGGGGCTAGTTACCGTAACCTTACTACCCCGTGTCCCGCCGCCACCCAATGTTCTCTCCAATGGACTGGTATAGTCGTGACGTCAGCCGATTGCCAGTCAACTGTTTCCTTTTCCAAACAACTTCAAACGGCCTGTCTAATAGTATTGAAAATCTGAATGTCGACACTTAATCACAAATTAATCTATAAAAATGTAGTTAACGGTTTAACTTAACCGTTAATTTCATGAAGAGTTAACTTTAAACTTTTAATCGTTAAAATTATACATTAACTGATACAAAACTTAGCTGCAAGTAATTTTTTCGGTTAATTTTTGACGAATGTCAACCTGTTGGAATTTGGGTGCATAGCTTGCCCAACAGACAAAAGGGAAAATAGTACAGTATCTAAGAATGCACTATAGCTGGGTATTTGTGCAAGAATGCAATGAATAGGCCCAGACGAATGCATCCAAGCAAAAGTGGGATTGAGTGGAGTGACCGCCTAAGTTCAGGAACACACCCTCAAACGAGAAAACATGAAACCACTCAAAGACAATGTCTGGGAGGGGACAACTGCCTTAACCTTTATCATACGAGGTTTTTTAAACTTTCTGCCACAGTGTTTTAGAAAAAAATTATTACAAGAAAAGTATTTATTGTATCACAATAAATTAAAGAGTGCTTTTTAGAGTTTTTACAGGGCTTTCATGTGACATGATTTTTTACGGAAAATAAATATATTTTGATTCAAAGTTGAATTATTGTTTAAATTATTTAAATTTAAATTGCAAAAATTTAAATTATTTTCGAGGGTGAAGGCTTTTTTTTGCCAATGAACGAGCGATTTCTCTGAAAAAATGGTGTAACATAACGCCATCAGTTCAATTTTCAGTTTTTCAAGTAATGGAATGGTAAATAACCATAAAAAAATAGAAATTATCAAAAGTATGACAACTGCCTTTTTCCGAGAGTTCCGTTTCTCTCTTCCAAACACTGAAAGACAAATTTTTCACCATAATACACCCACTCCCTGATTAACGCTCTTAATTCGTTCTATGAAAAGCGAGCGCTAATCGAAACAGCACTATTCGAATCATCAAGTTCCATAAAGACTAATGTTATGGAACTTAATTCGTCCCCAAGATACTGCTTTCACCGTAGAAATTTTGTATATTCTACTGTAAAAGTAATAATCTGCGGTTAAAATCGCTTTAAAAATGATTTAACGTTAAATAAACATTGTTTTTATTCTATTTGTTTAAAAATTTACGGATAAATATGAATAAATAATTACTAATAGAGAGCTTTGGGCTTTACCTAAAGCCAAATGAAGATATTACGAATTTACACTTAAGCGCACATATTAAAATACGTAATAACTTAAAATTGTGATCCAACAATCCAATAGTTTCTCTAAATGCTTTTAAAAATAACAAAATTGATGAAAAAACTATGATTCACAGATAAAACTGTAAATCACAAATGAAAATCAAAACTAAGGAACTTGCGTGATAGATGTCTTGACTCGACGGAAATTATTCACGCGAATAACCTGTAAAGGCCTCTTACTGCATTTTATGCTTGTGAGCACTTTGGAAATAACAAAACTGAAAATATTACGAAGGACAATGTGCAAAACATGAAAACAAGGAACAGTTGAAGGCGCATCACCGTCATCGTCACGAAGTTCTTCCGGCTCTTGCAGTTGATCCACATCGACGTCATCAGTATGATCATTGCTGCTGCTGTCTTTGGTTGTGGTGGAGGATTTTCTTCGAGTTTTAGATAAATAACTGTCTAAAGAGAGTTGTTTTTTCGTTTTGTTTCTTTCTAGTAATAGTTCCTTGTAACAATTCACAGAATCATTTAAACTTCTAGCAACTTGCGTGCTTCTTTTGAAATCAGGATCACTTTCTTTTATGAGATTACGTGCACAGTCGACGTGATTTAAGATTTCATTAATATTTGATGTAGTTAAAACTTTAGTTTTGTTTCTGATTTCTTCATCATCACACACATCTTCGCTCCGCTCTTCCATTTTCCAATGCTGTTGCATTTCTAATAGATCTATATCAGTCAGTTCTTCTTTATTAGCCTCAATTAGGTCCTGAATGTCTTCAGCCTCCACTTCGTCTAAACTGATCATGCGTGCAAGGTCAACTGTTTCATTAATGTCGTCCTCAGGTATATCAAAACCAAGGAAGTCAATCACACAGTCGTCCCAAAGATTTTTCCAAACAGCATTCATAGTTTTTTCGGAGATCTCACCCCAAGATTTTGATATGTTTTCAATGGCCTGTCGGATATTATAAGAGCGCCAAAATTCCTTCAAGCTCACGCCGGCTTCACCCTCAGATGCCCTTACAGCTTGGTTGATAGTCTCCCTTAAATAGTATGCCTTGAAAGTTGAAATCACGCCCTGGTCCATTGGCTGTAGAAACTATGTTGTGTTCGGAGGCAAGTAAACAACCTTAACCTCCGAGAATAAATCACTCAAAGTTCTTGAATGCCCAGGAGTGTTATCTAATATCAACAAAGCTTTGTAATCTAAATTTTTATTGATGCAGTACTCTCGTACAGCTGGGCAGAAATAGGTCGTGAACCACTTATCGAAGACTGCAGTGGTTACCCATGCCTTCTTATTAGCTTCCCATAGGACAGGTAAGCTTTGCTTATGGCAACCTTTAAGAGCCCTAGGGTTTTCCGAAGGATAAACAATCATTGGTTTAAGCTTAAAACCCCCAGCAGCATTTCCACCTTACAATAATTTGAGTCTATGCTTTGAAACTTTGAACCCTGGCATTGATTTTTCCTCCACTGAAATATATGTTCTGGATGGCATCCTTTTCCCGAACAATCCAGTTTCATCAGCATTGAAAATCTGATGAGGCGAATATTTTCCCTTTTCTATCATTGCCGCCAATTCAACAATAAATGTGGCAGCTGCGCTTTCGACCGCACTAGCTGACTCTCCGCGAACAGATATGTTTTGCAACTTATAGCGGGCTTTAAAGCGATTAAACCAGCCACGGCTGGCGGTAAATGTTTCTACACTAGAGCTAGCTTTGGAGAATTCATCGTACAAACTTCGCTTTTGCTTGAATCGCCAACAGACTTACAGGTATGTGCTTTTCAACTAAATCTTCTATCCATACATTTAAAAGTCTTTCCATTTCCATAATAGTTTCACATCTATTTCTTGTTCCTATCCTGACGGCAGCTGAAGGATTTGTTATTTTCCAATGCTTCTTTATTTTATCTGCATTCTTTATGATAGTTCTTACAGTGGAACCAGCGAGAGATAAAGTCTTGCAAATTTCATGTTGCCGTTGTCCAGCATCAAGACGTCGCAAGACTTCTAACTTTACTCCAAGTGATATTGTTTTTCTTTTCTTCTTCTCCAGCTGCCTATTATCATCATTGCCTATTTTTACGGGGAAAATACAATATTAGAAATTTAGAAAAGACAAAACAAAAAAAACTCATAGTAAACATGCCCAGAGCACAGTCGAAAGGTTCATTCATCAAATAATTCCATTACGTGGTAATGACAAAAGGTGGATGAAAGCCTTGATGAAATCGTTTTTCTTCCTTTAACCCATTTCGTCCCAACGTTGCGAAAACGCAACATTTTCTTTGCAATTTTTTTTGCATCGGTTCTTATATTTTATGGTAAATTATTTTCATTGTTATACATATATAGTTGTTATTACTTCTTATAACATTTTTTTGCATAATTTTTCGTCATTAGTGATTTTTTTATTTCCTTGGCAACTTGTTCTTTCCTGTGTGTTTTCCGAGGAGCGTTTTCATTATTTTTTTTCTTCCAACATTGCAGAGATATTTAATCGTTGAGGTGATTAAATAACGGAACAATGCATCTTCAATGTTAAGTCACGAGATGAAGTAATTATTTTTTATCTAAAACTATATTTTCTTACTTGCGCGTTAATGTTGCGAAAACGCAACGTTGGGCCTTAGGGTGTACAAATGTAATCGTTTCCCATTCCAGTGAATTTTGGGACATAGCTGCATAGGAATCTTCAATAGCTTTGCGGAATGAGGATTTAAAGTGGGAAAGTAACTTTTGATAGGTTGATGTCAAGTACAGCAGCAAGCATTCATTCTCAAATGTTGATCATACACATTTAGTACTACATCTGTACTTGGAGACACGTTTTACGTTTCACTTTAGTAGGAACTTATTTACCATTTATCCTCTCACTCTGATTGCCCATGTAAAACAATTAACTGACATTTTATCGGTGCTTGAGGAACTTAGCTCAGATAATTAGGAAGAAGGAAGTTTTCCTGATGCTGTGATCATTCCACCAGCAGTAGATCCCTTCACTGATGTAGAAGACATAGACGACAACGAAATGGATCTAGATGACAGAGCCGGAGAGCTTCTGAGTGATGTAGCGGGGACAATTGAACTGCACCACAGCATTGACTTAGTTCATAAAGAGACTCAGACATTCACAGAGAATGATTCGGAAGCTCCTGTCTTGAAGAAAAAACCTCCAATGTGGGTGAGACGTATGCCTAGGTATGAATCATTCACTCAGTGCAACGAAGTAGAATCTCGAAAGAAGTTAAAATGTTCATTAGGCAATTTGACCTCAATTGAATCCTTTCAGTTGTTCCTTTTATGAAAAGGTGATGAATATGATAATATCCTATTCAGTTAAATATTCTTGGGATAAAACAACCATGATTTTTAAATTAACCGCAACAATCTCAGAAAGTTTTTTGGCATTCTCCTTTTGACGGGGTATCATACGCTATATCAGTCCCGACTTTATTGAAGCTGTGGCCCTAATAGTGTCAAATTTTTCAGAGAAGTTTTATCTTGCATTAGATTTCAAGAAATGAAGAAGTACCTTCATTTTTCCTGCAATGACACCCTTGATTTGAATGATAAGTTTGCAAAGATTCAGCCACTATTATAAATTAAAATCAATTAAAATTTCATCCAATTCGGAATCTTTTCACGTAACATCACAATAGATGAGCACGTGGTACCTTATTTTGGACATCAATTACGTAAAATGTTTATTCGTGAGAAGCCTATTAGATTTGGGTTTAAGCTGTGGTGCTCGGCATATTCGTGTGGCTTTCTCTACCAATTTCATCCATACTCTGGCGCAACATCTAAACCAAATGACGGCCTTAATCTTGGAGAAATAGTGGTAACAAATTTGCTAAGCGTTGTTAAAAATCTAAAGGATCACAAAATCTATTTTGACAATTTCTTTACTAGCCATGCACTACTGTCAATCCTTTCACACAAGGGTTTCCTTTGCCACTGGGACTGTCCGGGAGAACCGGATTTCCGATTGTCCCTTGAAAGCAACCAAAGACGTGAGATTTGACAAAAAAGGTTCGTATGACTCAGCGCTTGACGAATCGAACAAGATATTCGTGATACGGTGGCATGACAATTTCGTAGTCAAAGTGGCAACTAATGTGGGAATGCTAAAGCCTTTAGTAAAAACAAAATGGTATAACAGTAAAACGAAAAAAATGGATTAAATACCCCAGCCAAATGTAATTTGTGACTACAGCAAAAGGATGGGAGGTATAGACCTTCATGATAAAGCATTAACGAATTATGGAATTAAAATCAAAGGAAAAAAGTGGTAGTGGCCCCTTTTTACAAGCTCACTGGATAGTGCAGTGGTTCATTCACGGAAAATTTACAAAATATCTGAATCTAATGTAAGACTTGGTGCTTTCCTGGCGCACGATGTGAATAAATTCTTCACGGGATTCCTACCAGGTGAGATGTTCAGCCAGAGCCGACGTTTCAATGGCTAACTCTGCCATCGTCCTCAGGGCGTTGAGTGAGGCTGGCAGAGTTAGCCATTGAAACGTCGGCTCTGGCTGAACATCTCACCTGGTAGGAATCCCGTGAAGAATTTATTCATATCTGAATCTAACATTTCCCTGGTGAGTTATAGATTTTGGTACTTTATTTGTTTCAAAGCGAGAGAGGAAAACCTGCAATAACTGATAACGGAGATACGGAATTATAAACAGAAACTTCGAACAGCTGTTTGTGAAGACCATCACACGGAAATCTACCAATATCTATAAGATTGGACAATATAGGACACATAATAGTGCATACTGATGAACATAAAAGGAAGAGGTGTAGAATGTGTCATTCGCAAACAGTAGGTATACCAGTGCAAAACCTGTAAAGTGCCTGAACACACAAATTGATTTGAAGATTTTCATACAAATCAGTGAAATAAAATGTAATGACATATTTTCCCACATATAAAGAAATAAGTTTAAACATTAAGTAGTTGTATTTCAAAATATAGTGATGTTAAATAAATATATACAATATTAAAGTGGTAAAAAAACTGTAAAAAATAATAAATTTGAAAAGCCTGCTGCACTCTATTTCTGATACCCCTAATTCCCAACGTTGCGAAAACGCAACATTTTATATTGTTTGAATAGAAAATGTTAAAATTTTAAAAACAGATTTTTAACCATAATTGGGACTCATGCAATTGAGTTCACCAAATATTTCAACGGAAAAGTAATTTTTTAGGGCTCGGGACTTAATGGGTTAATACCCTGTACTATACAGAATATTCAGTAATGAAAGTTTTTCGTCAACGATTCTCTCTTCCAGCAAAAAAGCGTAGCAGAATAGTTCCGACAGGCGACGGGCACACGGGGCGAAGCGATCGCTGCGCATCGCGGGATTTTCAAGAGCGTTAATGCGGAACCGGAGAGTGTTAAACTGGAACAGGGTCTTGCAATATTTTCAGCGCTAATGCGGAACAGTGCTAATCGGAACAGCGTTAATCGGGGAGTGGGTGTACTTATGTTTATTGCATAATAAAGTACTCTATTTGAATTGATTAATTAATTTTCCATCTGCTGTGCTTGTTTTATTCCTTTCTTTTAGACAATATTTTACCGGATATTCGATGTAATTATGTACGTTCAAACTCATGTTGTGTAGTAATGTTATTTTTGTGTTCCGAAAGTCTAAGAAAATTTCAACATAGAAAAAAAATGTTTGTATCCACATTATGGATACAAATCCTACATGCAGTAACCAAGCAATAGATGTGACATAAATTGATTGTTTTTAGCCATTGATGGACCACTTCTAGCTCACTTTAGCGGAACGTTCCAATTGTGTCATAGGTGAAAAACTGCAGTCGGTGTTGAGTGCTGAGCAGTGCTGTAGTAGCTTTTGCTGTAATAACTCACTCTAACTCTTTCTATTTAAAGACGATGTCTCCAAAAAGAAAGGGTTAGAGTGAGGGAAAATATTCTTGATAAAGAAGAGGGAAGAGATGGTGGAGTATGGGAGGGGGAGGTAGGGGTAATTGAGAGATATGAAAAAGTGAGATGGAGGGAGAGAGATGGAGGCTCAAGGTACTGCTGGGGGTTGATGATAAAACCTAGTACGTGCGACTGATGCAATATTTTTTTTATTTCTGACACGAAAACATGAGTGCACCTTGCATACGGAAAATTACTGTAGTTCAAAAACTTAAATAGCAACTTTGGCAATAAAATCACCCATATTTATGAGAAGTCATGTAAATTTTGTAAATAACTGCACCTTTTCCTTCAAGCTGAATATGATCATAGTGATGTCAGCCAGCTACGCATTTCATATATTGACAATTGTGCGATAGTCATGAAAAAGGGGTCTACACACAGCCCAACTTCACATTCCGGGCACCAAAGTCGCACTTGTGTCACCTCACCTTTCTCAGCACACACCTCACACATGAGTCTCCAACTCCTTTCCGGCCAGTGCACATTATGTCAAGCTTGCAGTCGTGAGGTGACCACATGTTTTGAAGTTGGGCGACCTATGTTTGATGAATGAGGAGACGAGATTCTTCCGAACCACATATTATTAGGTCCCTCACAAGTTGCTCACGAAAGCGTTTTAGTGACGTCGCTCCGCCAACTGAATGCAGAAGGATTGAAGCATTCAAAACAGACATGTACACCAGGTGGAAAAAATTTTTTTTTGTCCATTTCCAAGTTTTTCTTCCGATAGTGTAGCTATTTATCATCTGGTCACCTTTGTCCACAAAGCCCATGTTTTTATTATAACTCAATATAATTGCTAGTTTTAGCGGATTGTTGAAATCATCAGTGAAAACTCCTGCAGAAGGAGCTTTGTGCATATTAGTCAAGATAAAGACCTCTTTTTTATCTTTTCAGTATAATGTGCATAACGCTCCTTTCACTCTCACCTTGAGCTCCCCTCTTTTCATTTTCAAATACTTCGGACCCCAGTGTGGTGGCATTCCCTTCCTATTCGCTTTCACTGTCCTACAAACATTGAACCCCTTCTGGTGAAGTTACTCAAACCTGGAGATGTAAAGTAATAGTCCTTAAATATCTTGTGTCCCTTATTCTCTAACTTCTTTATCAGGTTGTTCACTGTACCGTATGCAGCTGACCTGTCACTCGTTTGAGCCTTCTTCTGCCTGCTAAGATACACATCCATATCGTAGATATACCCAGACGCGTCTCAAATATTGTAAATTTTAATCCCAAATCTTTTTTATGTTTCTTAGAAATATACTGACGAAAAATGACTTCCTTTGAACGACACAATCTCCTCGTTCCAAAATAACTTCGTTTCCAAAAAATAATTTTATATAATCGAGGTAACTATTCTCTATCATGAGTGGTGCTTGATTTTTATCTTATCTGTACGATGGTCCGTTGAGCGCATGCACTCTTTGCTTGAAATTCCACAACGATAAAAACCAGAAGGGCTCAACATCCTTGTCACTGTCTCCATCACAGCTGCTCTCTGTCTGAATTTCTATACCTTCCTCTTCTTCCAGAAGGTTATTTCCAGAAGGTTATTTCCAGAAGTCATACTGCTAGACCTACGATATTACCAGTAATATCGTCACAAAAACACTCATGCCACAGCACACAACACTCTTGAACGATCAGTTCCAGGAGAGACTGCCTCACGGAGCTGCTCCGCGATGATATGAAAATGTTAGTCACAATAGATTTGCAGACGGGTAAGACCCCAAAGGGTATGTATGCGGAAAGGCTCGCATGCTATCAAAGGCATAATTCAGCATCCTGTTATCTTGATTTGTGCTCATCTAGAGATTCCCTTGCCTCCTTACCTGTGAGATAAGCAAACTTGAACAAAGAGGATGAGTCATTCAGCAGACAGATGGCCCAGCGGAATCTAATACGAATATGGTGATAAGGAGAAAAAACCTCTCATGAAAGTAAGATGCTTCTATTGTTGAGTGTTTTCTGAGAATATAAGGATCTAATTGGGCTGTGTATCCTCCTCTGTCATGACAAAAGGATGAAGTTTCCTGGTCTCCCACCAAGTAAACAAACCCAGAGTAAGGAGTTGCATCATTTAGGCGAAAGATGGTTGAGCAAAATCTCATTATCTTGACATGACCAAGAAAAAATTCTCATGAAAGGAAGAACTTCTATATTTTGAATGCTTCTCTTATAGAAATATATTTCTTTGTGCCATCTATAACTTCATTTGTACTGAGGAAAATATTCAATTCCCTCTTCATACAAACAGCAAGCAAACCCTATTGACGGGAGTTGGATTCTTCATGTGATATTACGTCAAAAAACACCTAATACCGTGAGATATCCACAGAAAAAATTCAGATGGAAGAAAGATATATTCTTAGTCGAATGCCCCTTAAAAAATGACTTCCGATCATTGGACCGTCCCAGGGGCCATGAAAGTGAAAGGAGGACGCAGTGTGCCATATGAACACGCTCCGTAGATAAAGGTTAATCGGTGACATCATATCATCAATACTACATAGTTGAACACAAGAAAGTGGGTCACCAAAAAACCTCTTGATGGATAACAAGGGAGACAGGGTTCATTCCAAGTAACGTATTTGTAAAATGCACCAGTTTATGCATTTCTTACTTGGCGACTACCCATCGTCAGTGGGTTTAAGTGGAGTGACCGCAAAAAGTTTGCAAAACGTTTTAAGTAAAAGTTTTAAAAAATGTTTCTAGAATTTGAAGTTTGTATTTATTTTATCCCAATTGCAAAAAATAGCTTTTAAAGTTACTTTTGAAAAGTTTCTTTAAAGCAACTGAAAAAGTAACTTTAAATGTAAAAGTTAGTTTTTTTAAATTTAATCTTAATCGGTTACTTTTTCAGAAAAGTAACTATTAACTGTAACTAATTACTTTTTACAGAGATTAACTTTAATCAGTTAATTTTTTTGGTAACTTTCTCAACTATGATAATTCTTCTATAACACTACATTTCCATTGCTTTCAATCTCTCTTTTGCTCTGCAGCTGTTACTGTCCAGGATTCACTGGTACATAAGATCATGCTCCAAATATGTGTTAACAAAGTGCTTTATATGCCTTCCATGGGTTCATCTGCTCAAAATATTTCTCTTACTTTTATCATCGTTAGCCATCCTGCTTCTTGATTTCTTCCACAAATCTTAACCGTGGTTATCCTAACATAAATCTTTCTATAATTTTCAGCAAAAATTATGTAAAAAGACAGAATAAATATTTTTTAATGTTTCACCCATTTTCTCTTTAAGTTACCTAAGTCTAAGTCGTGAATAGCTGGAATTTTGTGAACATTATTCTGAAGAGGGGAGATATCAATGGGGTAAAATAATAAATTTGATTATATGGTTGAGCCACCATGAATACTCATTTCTTTTGGCATTTGCACCAAGCCAACACCTTTACTTGAGGTGAGCATCTATCACTTATGCCGTGGAGGATGCCATGATATGTAAATGGAAATAGCATAGCAACTTTTTCATTTTTCCTGCCCCAAAATACCATTGTCACAGCTTTTGCTACCTCTGAAGCAAAACGTGATGAACTTCAATTTTCCCTTGAAAAATAGTGTGGAAGTCATGAATGATTGAAAAATCTCATGCCACCAGTATAATCAAGGTTTTTTGGTGTCACCATGTGGAAACTAATGATATTATTTTTTAGCTAAAAGGTTTCACATATGATAATATTAACTACTCATTATTGGCCAATTGTATGTTGTATTCAAGGTACAAGTTGAATTCTGGCTACTTGTTTATTTGTTGGTTTAATGCAAAATTTGGTGGATCACCCCAGTGAGGATTTTCAGGTCAGGGAGGGTATATCAAAAATTCGCCTTTCATTCCTGCTATGAAAGATTTCCATGTAGCTATGACTGAGACCGTCAACGATAATGTTAACTCATTTAATTCAGTGTATAATTGTACTTAATGCAGATGTAGTTAATATTGTAGTGTAGATGTAGTGTATTAAATTCATGTGATGTATTACAAAATCCTTGTGAGCTGAACTATGCATGTCTAATTGCAGTTTTGTAGATTTAAAATGTAACCCTTCGCTTCTATTCAGATTCCTGCACGTGGAAAATCCTCCCAGAGGACCGCAAAATGGCTCTGTTGACCTCAGTAAGACTGGAAAGGGTGAGAATGCTGGCCATTCTAAGCGCAAGGTCAAGAATCCTGCTGCAACCACATCCCCCAAAGAAGAGAAAGAAAGTGAGAAGAAGAGGTAAAGTCACAGAGTTTTTCAAAAGTCATATCCGTAGTTTTTCCATGCATGGTGGTGAGTGATTGGGTTGGTGTGGAGGCTGGAGTACTGGCCTCCCATCCCATGGGCCCAGTTTCAAATCCCAGCAGTGGTGGAAAATTGTCAATGGAGTCTCAATCCTACTTCATCTTGGGTAGGGTGCTAGGTGTAGAGCACTTCAAGTTCAGTGCTCTGTCCGTCTGATGGGATGTTAAACTATGGTTGCATTAGCAGTTTTCCTGAAGTGTAGGCTGATGCTGAGGCCAGGTTTATCTTCGCCTGTCTTCCTTTCCCCAAATATCCATACCAACCTACACCTTTTGTCAATTGCACAAATGACCTCGGGTGTCGGTTGCCTCCACAAATATCCTACCAACCAACCTTGAACATAATCACAATGTCTTTCTCACTAATTGAGAACTTCATGGACATTGCTTTATAACCATCCTGGCCGACCTATTGTTTCTTCCTGCAATTCCCCAACCGAGAGAATCTAGGCTTTTGTCGATTACCATCTCTAACCACTGGTACACGTCTTACCATCCTACGTGAAAGATACTTACCATTTCCTAAAATTCATTCGTTCAACCTCCCTCCCTCTGTACACCCAAATCACAATGGGAACGATGCATGTCACCTCCCTTTACGCCAGCATTCCTCACCCTGTAGGTCTGGCTTCCCTCAGTTTTTTCTTTCCAAACACCCCAACCTGCTTTTATCCCTAGCACTAATTTTCTTGTGGTTCTCACGAATATCATCCTCACCCACAATTCCTTCTCTTTCAATAAAAAATTCTCAATACCTCTTCCTCGGTCCTCTTCACCTCCACGATTTCCAACTCCCAAATCACCTTACTTGGCATCAACATCTCCTTATCAGGCTTGAAATTCCACACCCCTGTTCACATCAAACCTACTAACAAGCAGAAATACCTTCACTTCAGCAGCTGACACCCCTCCCATATCAAATGCCCCCTTCCCTACTCCCTATCTATCCATTGCCACCGCATTTGCAACAACCCAGATTCCCTCGATAAATTTACTCACCAACCTTCACCACTCCCTCCTCAAGTGTGGTTACCCAGAATCCCTCCCTGATCAAAAAATTTAGGAAAATTCTTACTCCACCCAACGTCCTCAGATCACCAAAGACTCTCATGTCCTCTTGGTTTGCACCACCTATTTCCCAGGTGTACAGTCCCTTAATTCCATTTTGAAAGACCTAAATCCCATCCTTAAAAACCACGCCTCCACAGCCAGCATTTTGTCTAAGCCTCCCTCAATCACCTATGGGCATCCTGCCGACTTATCTGATATTTTCAAATCCACCAAATCCTCTCACCAAAACCCCTGCTGTTTCCAGACCCACATCCCCTCGTCCTATAATTGTGCTAGATGCCAACTACAGTAAAACCTCTCTTTTACACTTTTGACGGGGATGAAGGAAAAAAGAGTAAATCGCGGGAAAATGTAAATCGAGGGTAATCGTAATTTGTAGGAAATAGAAGCAAAATCATAGCCTAATGTTAAATAATTTTATTTAAATTAACAGGTGATGTTTAATATTTGATGGGTCACCAAATAGACATAAATAAATTAATAAACAAAAGTTAACAAAAAATAAACTTATTCTCATATTTTAACTGAACTTGATTTGAGGTGGTGTCTACCTACATATATTTATCTTTGCATCAAGGGCATAAATTTTTTCTTCAACAATAGTCTATGTCATCCATGCCTTTGTGTTGGCTCATAGGTTGTAGCCAAGGTCTATCTTAATATTTTTAAAGCAACGTGGATTTTTGGACTTTTCAAAAACAAAGGGCTTCAGTCTCTCACTGCCATCTGGATTAGCTCCTGATAAAACAGTAAGGCGACCTTTGCTGAGCTTGGCCCCATGACAAGGGTCCCCTTTGAAGTCTATAGGGTCTTGTGTGGCATTATTTAAAAAAAAGACCTGTCTCGTCCACATAAAAAATGTCTTTAAGCGTATAGGCATAGCCATCAACATAATTATGCAAAGTTGTGCACTTCCAGTGAGAAACTGTTTCAGGATCAATGTAGAGTACCTACATACTGTTAGATTCACCAAAAATTATTTTATAGACAATATTTATATCGACTTTTGAAACGGTGTAAACATCCATTTGATTCTTTGAAGACATCAGTGCGCCGAGCGCCTCTAGCAGTGGTTATGCGGCCTTATTTCGGGGGAAGATTTAAACAATGTCTTCAATATTTCTTCAAGTTCATCGTACTTGGAGTATTTAATGTAATTACGCCTTTTACCAATAGGGCCGCAGTCCTTAGCTCTTTTCTCTATACATTTACGGGTTTTTACAGTTGTGTTCCACGTTGAACCTGGTATATCACGTTCTTCGGTCAGGGACACGCGAGTGCCCGTATTAGAGTCAATTCTCTTTGCAAAATGTTGATTTTTTCTTCCAATGATAACGATTATCTCGCACGCTTGTTTGCCATTTTAAAATACGTTTCCTCACGATTGCCGTAAGTAATTGCACATTAAATAAAACTAAAGGTGAAGTAACTAAAAACCTAAAAACACAAGATGAATGGCATTAGTGCGGGAGTTACGAGAAATAAGAAAAAGATCGCTGCGAAGTATGAGAACAAGAGTTAACATACATTTTAACTTTTCGCCACAATGACAGCAATAGTTGGCCAAATAATATCTAATTAAATATATTTATGACATCCGCTACAATTTAAATGTACTGTTTAAACAGCTAGTACGGCCAGGGAAGATAATTCTATAATTCTTAGTACCAATTCGAGAATCCCGATCGCAAGCATTACAATATCCGGCATAAATACTTTTGAGCAATGCTATCGATGTAATGTGCTACCATCAAACAAATAATTGTGTTTTTAAAGAAAACCAAATAAATCAGCATTCATTCGTCATGTTTAAGCATGTATTTTATCCACATCACGCTCGAAGGGCCGCCAGTTGAAGTGCGCCAGCCGCCATCTTTCTTGCCTTCTAATGTCGTAAATGGCGGGTTTTGAAAGTGTAAATAGCGGGATGAAAATACATTATAATGATGCAAACATTTTTGGGACCGGGAGAAAATGTTGTAAATCACGGGAAAACGTAAATTCCGGGGACGTAAAAGCGGGGTTTTACTGTATGTTGTATCTTTACCTAACCCCCTCCTCCCAACGTCTCCATCACTTCTCTCCTTAACCCTCCTCTTGCATCACCAGTAATGTGGTCTACCACCTGCAATGTTAACTCTGCCCAGCTTTTTATTGGCAAATCCTCTACTCCGCTCAGCATACGCATCAATAATCACCGCTCTAATTGTAAGAATCCTTCCCATTGCGATACACTCCTTGCTCCACAAAAAATCCTTCAACCACTGCTACATTGTTTCAATTCTTTTTACTCTCCCCCAACTGTTTCCTCACTTGAACTTAGTCTTCAATCGGTGGAATTATCTTGCATTTGGTTTAACAAAGCCTTGCATACTTCGGGCATCAATGTATTTCATTAAACTCCCTCCCCTCCAATTTTTCCCCTTTCCCTTCCTGCCCCTCCCTTCCTTTCTTCTCCCCTAAACCATCCCTTCATTCATAAATTCTCTCTTGTTCGGAAGAAGGTGGTTGTGCTGCCAAAGATTCAAAAAAATTGATGAGTGAATTTCTTTTTCTTTGTCTCTGTGCTGTAACATATCGCGCAGTAAATAACGTAACAATAGGTAGTTAGGGCGAAAATACACAATACAAGGCAAGAAGAGATCGTAACTAGTGACGCGGGGAGAGTAATATAGACGCGGGGAGTTAAGAGTCAAAAAAATAGGTCAGCGGAGATAATTGGGAGAGTAAAGACCTTAAGGACGCGAAGTGGGGAAAAAGTTCGAAAGTCGGAGAATAAAAACGGCAGGGAGCGGATATCAAGCGGCGTAGAGGTGACGAAAGAGAAACCAGAGAAATAACTAAAGAGGCCAGGAAGGAATCGGGAAAGAAACCCAAGATAGAAACCGGACAGCCCAGAATTCTGGAAACGAGGAAGACCGTGAAAGCATATCCGCCGCCACATAAGAGAGACGAGAAGCCCCAGCGTCCGATAAGTCTAACTATAAGAATAACAAAGTCACAAAAAGAACAATTACCTCCATGTATAAAAGTACTACTATCTAAATAACGTAAATGTGTAAAAAGGAATTGGAGCATATAAGAGTAATAGTGTGAATTGGATCCAATATTTTTAAAGGCTCTAAATACTGATGCTGTCATAACCAAGTCAAATATTTTATTAAAACAAAGTATTATACTATGTAATTGATTGAGGGAAGTGTTTTATTTAATATGTTGATTTTTATTTAATATGTTGATTAATGTTAATCGTTAATCCCTTTATCAAGGAGGTAAGGTTTAAGTGTTTTGGTAGTTGCGGTTGTTTATCGAAGTTTTTTTTTATAGGAAAATAACCGGGTGAGGTTACAGTGTATTTTGCTTGTTATATTTGTGTGTGCAAACATTTCAATTTGATAATCTCCCTCATTATTCACCTAATTTTATCTTCTTTTCAGTAGCTGCAGGAATGATGACTGGGTAAATGCACCAGAATTTTACCCCTCAGCAGATTGGGGATATTCCAAGGGTAGGTGATAGTCCTGAATCGTTGGACTCTTGTCAAATTGTTTGGTGATGCTTCTGTCAGCCATAGTCCCTAATAATAATATAATAATTAACTCAAGCACAAAAAACTGTACATGATCTTTTACAACTTTGGGAGTTAGGTACCCTACATGATTTGTTGGGATGCAAGTAGATAAATTTCATGAAAGAAAACATGTCATGCATTATGAAAGTTCCACCTTTTCCTCCTGCTTTTTGGTAATGTGTCAGCAGATGCACCCCATCCAATCAATCCCTATTCCTTTTCTACCTCCCCATGTGCAACTCAGTGATTTTCAGTTGTATGTTCAATCATAATCTGATTCTAAAGTGTCAGATTAATCATTTACCTTTTGGCCTGTGAAAATTTGAGGTACTGTATTTCTCCTACTATCTCCCCCTTTTTGCCCTTCATATGGATGATAAGAGGTTAGAGGGAGGTGCTATATTCATGCTTGATTACTTAGGGATCCTAAACATCAGTGCCAGTGTAAGTAAAGGCATTACCCACTTATAATTATCCTTTTCACTGATCATCCAATTCTATTTCTCATAATTTGGTGACACATATCCTGCAATAGTTTAAGTCAGTGGTTTCGAACCTGTGGCATGAGTATCCTGAGTGGTCCTTACTTGGTGGTTTAGGAATAGTTGAATTTTGAAAGGAAGGAAGGAGTAGTTTAGGAACTTTGAAAAAAGTTGAATTTTGGCTGAAGTAAGTTTATAGTAGTAGTAAGAATGCATAAATGACAAAAACTTTCAGCCAACGACAATCAAGAGTGGATGGGAACAGCTAGCAAAAGTCATTATTTACATGCAGTAGGATTTACATTTTATATTCCTTTACATAATACAATACTTTTATAGCTAATAGGGCTGATTGAACTACTTCATACAATTTCAATTACTGATTTAACTTGAATTTATCTATTTTGAGAGATAATGCCAATTGGAATATGATTGTAGTTACAAGGATGGTAAAATTTTGCAACAACATAGCAGTGATGTAAAGAATTTGATATGTGTAATTAGGTTATTTCTCAGCTCCTTACCTAATCTAAGCTTGAATGTGTAAATTTGTTAAACTTAACTTCCATTGTAATCAGTTCACATTTGTGACCCCAGTGGATGGTATCGATCAAGTATTAATAAACTCAGTAAAAAGCTTATAGTTATCTCGCTAAAGCTTCTGTGCAACATGCAGTAGATGGTGTAAATCATGCAGTGGCTGAAAATTATGATGTAGAGAAAAAATCTGTTAGACTGTGGTAAACGCTGCCATTGTGCATCCAGAAAGCCTGTACACCACTGGAAGCAACTAGGAGTTATAACAATGGTGGATTTACTGTAATAAAAGAGTGAGTAGTCAGCCGCTTGCACAGAATGAGAGTGGAGTCTTTTGCTGTGTCAGACAGCATGTGGATCCATCTAGTGATTGTTAAATTTTTCTATTGTGCATTCCATGTTTTCACTTTACCATGGTGCTTATGGACAACAGTGTTGCTAGATCTACGTCACTCTTTCACTCTCCCTCTCTCCCCCCTCTCCTTTAGTCGATGGCTCTTGTGCTGCCATTAGCAGCCGTAGCCATGGGTATCGACTCACTATCTATGTAGAAATATTGAATAATATTCAATATTTTATATTTATAGAGAGTGTTATCATTGAGATGAATCATACAGTTTCATCATAAATTTCAACAGCTTTTGAACACCTATCATTTCCAAACAGCCACACAAAAAGAACTCCAGTCAGTGGCTGGTGTGACCATATGGATATGCGAAGTTCGACTGCTTGTAACTACTGAAATTTTTGCTAACGAGTCATGAAGTGTTCATGAGTTAGGTGACGTTCTCTATATTGTTCTACAAATCCATGTTTTCATTTCATAGGCTTGCATCTGATAATATATGGTGCTAGGGGCACTTTTATACCTATTTTAGAGTCCATAAAACTTCAATGCTTGCTGCAAGTAACATTTCTTTCTGTGGGCACTAGTGTTTGATTATATCTTCCTTGGTTATTTGTTATTCACGCTGTGAAAGAATGCATAATTTTTAGTGGTTAGGGTGTAGTCTTAAATTATTATAAACTGTGAAAGAAGTGAGACCTTCAACCTGAGACTGCTTTGTTTACATCTGATCAGGCTAAGCTTCCTTGACTCACGACAGTGAAGGAGATCTGCGATTGTGCCCCCTGATGCTAAGAACAGGTCTGTCTATTAAAGAAAGAAAAAATATTCTCTAAGGCAGAAGGTTTTAGGGTGACGTTATGCAAAACCCCGACCTCCCTTGGTCCCTCGAACGCCATGCCTGCTCATGTACATGTCAATACGCATAATGCATTTCTTCAAATGACCGTTACTTTCCCATCAAAAAATTGTTGGATGAACTTATATCAGGGTATAATTCTGTCTCACGTCCCTGCCGCATGTATTTCCTTTTCAAGAGTGATTTACACGTTCATTATTGTTGAGTTCTCTGAGTTGTTGAACTTGAGCGAGAAATTGTGATGTAGTTTGCCCATCTTAGAGTCACCACATACAGAGGTCCTTATCTCCGGACCATCAGATGACTCATCGGCAGGCAAGATGGGTCCTGGATAAGAAAACTTGTGGAAGAATAGCGAAGAATTGGTGCGTCAGCACATCCGTCTTTGACCTCTCAGAAGGGAAGGCACAATGAATCGGGGGACGACTGCGTCTTTCAGAGGTGAGAGGGAATAAGCTCTGAATAGTGAGAGAATCTCCTACGGTGCGACGAGTGTGCTTCCAAATAAAAAAATTAAGTTAACCCTTTAAGAGTGAAGAATATATGACAGAATAATATATGTCTATACTAACGTAAAACAGAACCGCGTGAAATACATCCAAAAAGTTTTGTTCACATCACGCGATAAAGTTTAGTCAAAGAGATGCAAACTAATAAAATTTTCTATCTTGCTTTCGAGAAAAACACTGAATTCCTATTGTATTTCGTACTTTACTATTTTAATCCTCAAGTAGCAGTCCCATGGCCTGCCCCTGAAATGAAACTAAATGCCTTATACAGGGAAAACCCTTTGAGTGACCACTCCAACGATCACTTGCAGTGCCGACGGGTCGTCTCCAATGTCACTAAAGTTTGGAAAGCCCTATCTCTATCACTTCTTATCCAAATGCAACAGGGTTTTCACTAAAAACAAATTCGATGCTTGCCGAACATTTCTTTCGCTGCATGCGCCATGGTATCTCCATTAGGAAAACTTTTTCTCACTAGCTGACCTTTACCTTTCCTTATCCATTGAAATATTCATAGTCCTTGTGAGTGTCTTTTTATGTATTTCTCTTGTTTAGTCACCTAAGTGACGAAGTATTTTATATGTTCATACTCATGAAAATTGCATACATATTTGGCAATGCTGTTCTTGAGTTGCCATATGCTAATGAGTGGGAAAGATAAAGCCATAATAAATAGCCCATAGTAAAGTGATAACATGGAATGCACCATAGTATACCCTAAAAGTGACAGAATAATTTAGATTTTTCTTCTAATGGTGTAAAAACTGTTAACCCCATTGGAAAAATGCATGCAAGTTTTGCTCTGCTGTTAAGAATCTTTTTTCCAAAACAGGCTTCAGCAATTAGGTGGGGCTCTATATTTAGAGAAATGTTGCATTAAATTCATTTAATTGGAATACCCAGGGTTGATAGAGACGTACAGAAAAGTCATGGAAATTGAAAACGGGCCTGGAAAGCCTGAAAAGTCATCAACAATGAGAGATTAGCTTGGGAATTTGCTTTTCTGAGTCAAAATATGATATTTTTTTCAATAAGTGAGGGGTGCAATTTTAGGCTCGTGTGTGTTGGTGTGTGGGCATGAGGGTTTTTAGTACCTTGCCTATTGTGGTGGAGCTGTTATTTGATGTTTAGCAATTAATTCGGTGTTCCCTTGAGTACGGCAAGATTGAGAGCGTTTCAAACGCATGCAAGGTGTCCTAATGTGCCTCCGTTTGGTGGGAATAACACTCATGGGTAGGGAAGCGGCTGGTAATCCATCTCTGACTGGGACGGTGAGTCCACCACCTTACTGTGTTTGTATTCCCCTCAATTTTGGTGGATGAGACCTAAGAATAAAATGCCATCAGTAGGGAAGCTGATTCTCCCCCGGAGCAATAGTGGTGGCACTCCCAATTTGTTGGGAAATTTTATTCCCTTATAGTAGGTGCATTAATTTGTTTTGTTTCTATTCTTGCTCCTTCTTTAAAATACTCACTGACTAAAGAGCTGATATTTTCACCAGGGAATTTGAAAATTTAGACCTGGAAAACGTGGTAAAGTCGTGGAATGTCATAATCTTCCATCGGTAGTAAGCCTGATACCATAAAATAAGGATAAAACCCTGTAACTTTAATGTGCATTACCTGCTATGGAGGAATATTTGAAATTCACTGTATAACAAAACATTGTTTGGTCTGGCAATAGAGCCCAGATCCTCAACTTTTGCACTCTGTGCTTTAACTAATTGAACTACCTGGGTGTCCTCCTCCATGAGTTTTGTTGAGGCTTTAAAGGAACAAGGTGTTCTTGCAAGGTACCATGCAAATGATATCGCTAAACCCATATTCATGCGCATGGCACCACAGTTCTCGAGGGTAGAGCCCATTCCTAACACATGGGTGTTTACCTACCCGTGGGTCTATGGCATGTGATTTCAGTTATTCAACTTTATGAGATTGTGCAGGCTTGTACTGAAGAATTATAGTTTCTTATGAAAAAAATGTTACATTTTCATGTGTTACCCCTTTCTTTATTTTTTCTTTAATTTCCAGCCCCAAAAACATATGCTCAGGCTGTGGCTGTGAGCTCACTGAACAAAGATCCTGGGGAGGGTGAGAAGACTGCTCAACTTTGTCCTTATGAAAAGCAGGAAGAAGACTGCAAATATGGTTTATACTGTCCCTTTACCCATCGGGTTCTTTGTGATATCTGCAACTTATTCTGCCTCGATCCATCTGATGAAAGTGAAAGGAAGAAACATATTAGTGTGAGTATAAAATTGTGCATTCTGAAATATTGAAGAAACCTTACATTTTGTCTGCAATTGATATATTGTCCACATAGTTTCCTTCATATAATTTCATTGAGCAACAGAGAAAATCATAGGCTGACATTTTTTATGGAAATTGTTCAACTTGAGCTGTTTTTATTTGTTATTGAGTGATAACTATGGTATATGACCTACCATGTAATGTTGCGGCTATCAATCAAGATTGACCTAGTGAAGTTTTTACTTCCACCCTCAGAAAATCTCTTATGCTTTTTGCTAGCTCTTTTCGATTTCAACATATTGTGTGTGGGGTAAAATTTGGGCAGAATAGAGTTTATTGGTGCAATATCAGAGGGTACTAGTCTAAAGTCTGAATCAAATGGTCATTTTCCCTGTCCCTTTTCAGGGATATCATCAATGATAGCTTACAAATGTATGTACAGGTGGTCCTCAACTTTCGTACACTCAACTTTCGTACAATTCGCACTTTCGTACGATCCAAATTGATACCTTTTACTTGACTTTCGGACACCAAATTCGAACTTTCGAACAATATTTTTGAATTTCACGCAATGGTGCATGGCGCATCCCGGCATTCAACTGTTTCATCTGGCGTTCTCGCTCGCTAGTGTACGTGACTGTGGGCAGTGTTAATTTTGAGCAAGGTATAACTTGTTTATTTACTGAATTTAATTAATGTCGTATGATAAGAATGAGTAGAAAACGTAAATATGATGTGACAGACCAACGAAAATATGCATAGGTCGCATAAACTTAATACTGTTGAGCAAAAGTTGGGAATTATTATACATGCTGAACTGGGAGGATCTTTTGCTGTGAGACAATCATTAAACTTAAGCCATTCAATTGTGTGTTCAATAGTAAAGGGGAAAGATGCAATTATAGACCATGTACGAAATACTGGGAAGTGAAATGTGAAATTTACGAAGTTGTGTATGGCATGTACCTAGGAAACATTATTCTATTTTCGTTTGTCTTTTGTCCAGTTTAGGAAATTGCGAAATTTTGTTTCTTTAATTGTAATAAATTAAATGACATCGAGTTTAAGGTTCCAAAAATTAAATGTTGTGATGCTTCTTGTTTTGTGTCTTTATAGTGTTAGTGGACATTATCAGTGAAATGTTAATTTCTGCTTGGGAAAAATTAGAAATTCGTATGTTTACTCAGTACACAACGGTTTTCTGTTAGAACTATTTATCAAGACTGCGTAGTTTTTAAAGCAATTACGTATTCTTTTAAACATAATTAATGTATTTTAAACTTTTGTATTAAAAATAAAATTTCCTTACAATTGATGAGGTTTTACTATGTATATTTAACTCTCCGGGAACGTAACCCCTAATTGGTATGGGACTCTATTGTTCGACTTTCGTACATTCGACTTTCGTACACGTCTTCAAGAATGAATTGTGTACGAAAGTCGAGGACTGCCTGTATGTATTTAAGCCTTTTTAAGGCACAAATGATCCTGAATTCAAGCAATCATCTACACACCTTTTTAAAAATTTTTCACTTTATTTTGAACAAATGCATTATATACTGTAAAACCCCTCTTTTACACTTTTGAGGGGAATAAGGGAAAAAAGTGTAAATCGCGGGAAAGTGTAAATCAAGGGTAGGCACAATTTAATGAAAATAATCCCTTAAAGTATAGCTAAATGATCTATTTTTCAAGTGAATCATGTCTTAGATTACGTATAAAACATGTATCTTGTACGTATAAAACATGTAATTATGATGACAACAAAATTCTTTATTAATACCAAACTCTCAGTGAGGTAGATAGTACAATAAGTCATTCATCATAAAGAGATCATTTTACATAGGTGGTAGCTGATAAATAAATAAAACAGAAGTACATATTCCATAAACTCCATAAAATGAAAACATCTTCTCAAAGTAAAAATATTTAAATCTTTGGATAAACTAAACAAAAATATGACTTAATAATCCATATAAACCTATGGTTAAAAAACAATACGTATCAACCTTTACTCTCAAAAAGTCTTCTCAAAATTTAAGCCAAAGAACTACATATCTCAGAATTTAAACAAAACATTCTTGGCTGAATTCAGCTATAACAAAAAAATGCACCATAAATAAATGTACTCATTAAACTAGCCTCCTCCTGGAAATACTCCATTATCTTTGATTGCTTGCTCATTTCATTTGTATTAATTGATTCTACTCTCTTTTCTATTCTGTCCAATAGCTCTAATTCGTTCTCACTTCCTGCAACACTTGATAAATATAGTCGTAGTACATTAGCAGCAGAAATAGCATTACAATGATGGGGAGAGCTCTTACGGCTGGACAAATACAAACATTAAAGGGAGTCTCCAATAGCCGTAAACAATTGGCACCACTTGTCAGAGATCACTAACCTTGCTGTGGGTTAACCGAAGGATACTTAGGGATTTAATGAAAAGAGAGATGGCACTTTTCCACAAATTTATTGAAGTACAACGCGTTTCGACCGTTAGGTCATTTTCAAGTACACTGAGTGGTTTTGGAAAATAGGAGCTGTATTTATACAGGTCGGATGAGTGGGGGTGGGAAGTGGAAAAGGGTGGATGAGGAAGGGGGGGGGGATGTGTCATGTGGTTGTGCACTTGGAGAATGGGATGGCAAGGAGTGGGGAGTGGCTCATGAATGTTTGTTCATTCATTAAGTGAATGTCTCCTTCTTGCACAATTTCCAATTTTTCCAGAGCGTCGAGTCTTTGGCCTTTCCTCTCCACGTGGACGATCTCCGGGTCAAAATCACACGAATGATTCTCTATAAGGAGATGTTTCGCCACGAGTGAGGTGGTATCTCCTTTCTCCCAGCATTTTTTGTGTTCTTTCAACCGGGTGGTGAAGCTCCGGCCTGTTTGACCGATGTACACTTTTTCGCAGTCCTTACATTTTATTTTGTATACACCAGACTGTTGAAGGGGATGGATCTTATCTTTCGTTTGACAAAGTAGCTTTTCCAAGGTGACCGGATTGTAAAAACACGTTCTGAGTTTATTTTTTGGGATAAGTTTGTCGACGATCTCCTTAGTATGTAATTTAGAGTTGGGTCGATCAGTCACGAGTCGTTCAAATGAACGAGTCACTGAGGTGAGTGTAATGACTCGAGTCAATAGGTGTGGGAGAAACAACTCTTTAGTGAACGTTTGTGCCGGCTGAGCCGCTGAGTGCAGTGCTGACTCTTAAAGGAGAGAGTCGCAGAGTCCCCATGATTCCTGTGATTCTCAAAGATTCAAAGCTGACTCGAAAGACTCTCGGACTTGAAAGACTTGCTGACTCGAAAGACTCACACACCCAAAGAACCGCGAAGGACATACTGACTCGGAGACATGAGGGTGTGACTGACTGAATTGCTGACTCAAAAGACTCTTCCCCATTCATTGAATCCCAGCGACTCGTTGAGTGGCAAGACTGACTACGTATTCATTGATGACTGTCAAAAGAAGAGTCTTACTGTAAGATCGGCCCTTTGCTAGATTTGCGGAGTAAATTAAGTCCTTATTTCAGCATCACTTAAATGATATATAACAGATATGATGACTTTCAACTTGAATCGTTGGTTCAATAAAAAGCTCTTTATTATTGCTGCAAATCCACCGTTTAAGACAGTGTATTAGCAGTTGGGAAACTCTAATTTTACCCTCAGATGAATATTGTAGGCAGTTATTTTTTTTACAATTAACGATACTGATATAGGTGGTATCCAGTAAATGTCTTTAGCATTTATTAATACATTTTACAAAATTAACACAGTTTTTAAAGAGTTAACACATATCGGAATCATGATCAGTTAATTGGAGATAGATGACCAATACTATATGAAAAAACAATTATTTTACATCGATAAAAATTGTAGCTAATTATTTTAAAATGCAGAAACTCTAAACTAAACTACTTTAAACCAAAAAAATACATTTAACCTTCCCAATTATGATTTAAGAAAATCATAGTTGATAGTTTGTTCGGGCCTAGTCTACTTCTTTTTTCAGTAAGAAACTGGCCTCCCTTCGAAAAAACACGTTCACAAGGCACTGAAGTGGTCATCACACACAACCTTCTTTTCATTAGTGTATAAAGCCTAGGGAAGACCTGTTTCCTGTTCCTTCACCAAACAAGTGGATCAGAGGTCCTCTCCAACCATTCTTCCTGTAAGTACTTTTCCACTTCCACAATTGCTGCAGATGTTGGAGTTCCTTTCTTCTGACTAGCAACGGTGGAATCAAACTCCTCCCACATAGAAGTTTGCAGGGGCCTCTTTTCTTCAGGTTCAGAATGCTCAATAATGGGTACTTGCCTGGCTTTATTGCATAAGGCATGGTAGGCTGCCTTGTAACTTGTATCTTCGGAGAAAGCATATTCTTTGAATCATGGATCCAGTAAACATGCTTCCCTCAGTATGGGATTAAACTCAACATCTTTAAATCTCTTCTGGAGTCTATCCAGCATTTAATCAGCCATTACATTTACTTCAGGTGACTCATCATTCAAAGAAGGGGGAGCAAGGGTTTTGAGTGGGCAGAGGAGGGATAGACTTGAGAAATGGTGGTTGCAGGGGTTAGGGACAGGGTGGTGACGGATGAAAGGGTAATGTGAGGACCCGGGTGGCGGGGGAGAGAGGGGGTAGGTTTATATATCAAGTGCATTGCCCACGCCCAGGCTCTGGAGGAGGCATCTTTCATGTTCCCTGGTGCCAGACTGATTGAGCACTTAAAACAAGAGCGCTCTTGTTTAAAGCATTCCACCAGTCTGGCCGATTTACACCAAAGTCCATCCCAGCGTTTTATACTCTAGGTTGTGCACGTCAGACTGTTCGAGAACTTCCTTCTGGTCTTTCTATTAGTTTTTAATTTATACATACTTTAATGCTCTCACTGGGGTGTTTCAGGGAGTATATATTTGCGTGTAATGGCTTAGTGTGAGAGGAGGATTTCTGGTGGGTTACTCTTCCCACCCCGCTGACAACCCACTATCACAGGCTCTTTGAAAGAGCGAGCAATATAGTATATTATATGTAATTACTGTTATTTTAAGGTACTGTTACCAGTAAATCATATGGTATGGCTGTTTTAAGTAGTGTTATAGGCCCTTAGATTCAGAAAAGTGGACATATAGAGTTGGTATTATAGAAGCCACCTTTAATTTAAAAGGCATAGACTTGCGATCAGTGAATAACGACAAGAAGTTAATTAGTGTTAAAGAAGGAAGTAATGTTGTACATTATATGATTTTGGTATTTAAACTCTCGGCTTTATTATTTTGATATGACTGCACTATTTGTACAATGCTTGACGTAGAGTGTGTCTTTCCTAAGAACAAATAACATAACTGCACATTTAGAGATATCAACGTGATAGTTTTTTTTCCTCTGTCATCATGTATAAAGGTGATTTAAAGATCTGATTCTTGGTAGAGTGGCCTTGGTCACATTAACCAAAGCTAATTAGTTTGCCCATTTATTCTAGAAATCTTTAAAGCCGTCATTACTCATTCACAATTCAGCTTTACTGTTATATGTAAGCCTCGTCAATTATGTACCCCGCAGTACTCCAAAGTGATTCTAAAGACTCACTCAAGTGAACAAGTCATTGAAGTGACGTGATCCAAATGACTTGAGTCAATAAAAAGAATCATTTGGCCCACCTCTAGTGTGTACCTATCAGATATTCATAGATAATGTCAATTGGTCAATCATTTTATAGGGATCAGAAATGAATTCAAATAAATCATGAATTGCCTTCATAGTTTTGTTCCTTTTTTATTCTATGTTATTTTGTTTTAATCTGAAATTCAATTTGTATTTTAGGAATGTATAAAGAAGCATGAAAGAGATATGGAAATATCCTTTGCCATCCAGAGGTCAAAGGATAAAACTTGTGGAATATGCTTTGAAGTAATTATGGAAAAAGCCCTATGGGATCAGAAGTTTGGTATCTTGCCTAACTGCAATCATTGCTTCTGCCTTACATGCATCAGGAAATGGAGGCAGGCAAAGAATTTTGACAGCAAAATTATAAGGTATTGTTTTTATTATGTCCTACTGTGATACATGTCAGACAAATAGTTTTCACCATTTTATTTGTCAAGACTTTTAGGGCATGTAGTATGTGAAGACTGCATTTTCAAGTGCTTGCTGCATATTTTGTTGATTGCTTGCTTTATCTTTGCCAGCTGCAACCCTGGCATGACTTAAGGAGGAGATAATGTTATTCCCTTGCCACATTTGTCATTACTTTGTAAAAGCCATAGTGTTATGGATAATGTGAAAGAAACTAGTCTAACAGCTCTTGAGATAACGTGTCTACTTTTTTGTTGAAGTCAGTGATAACATATACAGTAAAACCCCCATACAACGAATTTGTTGGGACCGAAATCATGACTTCGATGTAGGGGGTTTTCGATGTATGGAGGTGGTGTGCGGGTTGCGCCTCCACAGGGGCATCCAAGTGTTCCGCGTGCTTTACGATGCAAGTCAACTAAATATCTCTATCTTGATTTATTCACCGTTAAAACCTTTCATAGAGTGATGATAAACAATTTTTATTATTTACCATCAAATACCGTGACTATCACCGCGTTATTTTCAATCTGCGTATTTATAATTGAAATTATTGTTTTTCTCGTCGATTCTGCTCTACACCTCATCGCTTACTTTAGTTACGGTCTGAAAGTAAAGGAGCACCAAAATTAATGCCTAAGGATTACTAATGTATTTGAAAGTGCTCCATAATTTTTCTGAGTACCTAGAAGATATTATTCTTAGAGTGCAATAATTTAAGTCGATATCAATTGGCAGTTTTATGCAGCAATTTTGCTTGAAAGAGCACATGTTGCCATTTAGACTTCTGAAATAAAATGCACTGTTGGAATCCCATTGAAATACCGGTAAATATCTATGTTCGTGACCAGAATATACTAGATATCGATAAACGACAATGTAAGTTAGGTGGGACGAGTTAGTTACCACAAGTAAAAACGTGGCAGTCGGCAATGCACTGAGGTCACAATGGCAATCTCAGATGATAATGCATTGACAATGCCGTTAACGCGTGTAAGAGGCGCACCCCTCTTTTTATGCGTCGAAGTTGAAGAAAATATTTTGGGGCTTTTTTTCTCCTATTGCGAGGTATTGCGGGCCTAACTTAAATTTTCGGCCATTATCAAAGCCGTTTGCGATACTCTCTTATAATTTACGCGGCATTTTTCATAAGCATGTATGGACGTCTGAGGCAAGTATTCACTTGTAGCCTTAGCCCTACAATGCTTGCATTGTTTATTGTCCTTTGGAATGAGGAGTAATTGATATTCATTAAAACAAAACAAATCCGACCTCGCTACAATTCGTGTTTAGTTGGTAAGTGCGGACAGTCGCACCGAGCTCTGATTTATAATTCCGAATCCCCCCACCGTTTTCCTAATGCACAAGTCATAGTCGCTGTAAGTCGCCTTTTAAAACGTGGTTAACTTTTACAAATTATATTTTGCTGTAAACGATGACGAGTGGGAATGCAAACACGTTAAATGCAAAATACCCAAGCGTCAGCCACGTAAAAATCGAACGATAAGGCATAGATATGACATCAAAACTTGAAAAAAATCAAACTTTGAAAGAAATCATAACTGTTTATGGAATTTAAAGAATTTATTTTTTCAATATGGTCCAAAAAAATCTTCAATGAATGACAAAATAACAAAATTTCATGATTTACATAAAAACGGCTGACTTACTAGTGAGACGGGCGTCGCAATATGGCGGCAACCGCGCGCATGTCCTGTCAGAGCTCGTAGATTTTCCCCGAAAAGACCTTCGGTCCCTATTGGTATGGAATAGTGCAACCTTATCCTTCCTCCATATTCTAATGCACGATTCCGGCACATCATGCCTTAGTCTGACAGCGCAGTTTCCTACTTCCTCAGCGTCTTTGATGACTTAAAGCACTTTAATTTTTTCAACTACCGTGAATGACCACAACTTTTTGCCCTTGTTCATTTTGGAACAACACTGACCTATGTTGACGCATGCACAAACGTTAATATTCACCGAATTCTCTCAGTTGAGCTTAAGGCAGGTGCATTCAGTTTAGTCACTGAAAGTTGTCCGGTGACAGAAAATGAAAAAGTTAAGGGGGGTGGAAAATTCCAGTGCTTGTACGTGTCGCGCGGCCAATCGCTGTCCCCCAATTGCATCCCACACCCTTGCCTTGTAATACAACAAGTTTTTAAAGTTATTAGGCAACTGCGTCCCCCGTAAACAAGTGAGCGAATGATACCCTCCCCTTGATGACTCACGCTACGCACCAAGGTCACTCAGCTCTCCAGGGACTTGCCTCGGCCACGATACGAGCAGCGCAGCTGTAGGCGAGCGATAGAGTGGCAACGCTGAGTTCTATGTTCCTAATGTTTGACATGGAACACACTCGAACCCAGCCATGATAGACGTGAGCGGCATAGGTTCCGCTCGCCGCCAATCCCAGATATTAATTTTTTCTTGTGCCGTTCTACTCATTCGGTGGGAAAATGTCGGCCGAGATCGTTCTGTCTTCTGACAGTGTGTAATGCCATTTCTGATTCTGAACTTATCTTAGGTCGAATCACTGTTCATTTCGTGGCCACTACCTCCCTGCCGCGATACTGCTCTGCCGCCCGCCGCTCATATCGTGACCGAGGCTCGAAGAATGGCAGATAAAAAATTCGTGTCAGAGGCGCACCCTCATTTTCGGCTGCGATTTCTGGGAAAAAAGGTTCCTCAAGCAATCGAGCAAATATTAGGGCGATCTCGAGGAAACGCACCACTTGCCGGTTAACAGACCACATCCATCAAGGTTAAGACGGCAATAGCAATATTAGGATAGAGTAGAGAGGTTACTCTAGATTTTCCTTTGGGATGGGGACAGAGTAGATAAAAATTCGTTCTCATTGGTTGAACACCAACCAATGAAGTTTTGAATACTTCGCCCTCCTAACAAGGGGAGTGTCCGATAAATGGGTCGCAGATCTTGATGAAAATTCGTATGCATATAGAACTCCGAATGCTTTTCACGAATCACCCCACATATGGGCGTATAAATCCATTAGTTTAAACAAAAAAGGCATTTAAACATTTATATATGTTATTAAAACCCTATTTATCAGTCTCCGGCATCAAGGGTGGTGTGGTCAATTGATCAGCGTACGGGGCTGCGGTGCTGAGGGACCGTGTGTTCAATTCCCGTTGGCGACAAATTTTTCATGCTTATTTTCTTTGTTTTTCCTTCGTGGAATTCTATGTTAAAATCTAACTTTTACTTTTCTATTCAAAGTTTTTTTTCAACGAGTGGAAATATTTTTTTTCGCGAATACCATAGGGCTTATCTTTTTTCCTTCCCGTGAAGTCAACGTAATTTCTTTGTTTCCCCATTTTTTCACCACGCAAACTTGATTTGTTCCTTCATTTGCAAGACGTCTTGTACCTGTTAATATCATAATTATACAGTAATGAAAATTTTCTGCAAGTGGTCACTCTCGCCATTTATAACACGTGCCTTTCTCGACGAGCCTTATTTCAATGTATTTATTTGTAGGTATGTCATTAGATCGTGAAATGGCGATTCGATTACAAAAATTAGTAGATAAGCCGATCACATTTTACCCTCCTTTTTTCAATGCACGACAAAATAGGAAAATGGGGATCTTTGATCGTGGGTCTTATAAATAATGATGTAACAATTATTTAGACTAGTGTCTTACGACAATTACGTATATACAAAGAAATTACTTTGACTTCACGGGAAAGAAAAAAAATAAGCCCTATGGTATTCGCGAAATATAATGTTTCCACTCGTAAAAAAAAAACTTTGAATAGAAAAGTAAAAATTATATGTGAAAATAGAATTCCACGAAAGAAAAACAAAGAAATTAAACATGAAAAAATTTATCGCCGACGAAAATGAACACGGTCCTTACAGGCAGGTGGACAGTCTTACGATAACCGTCCACCTGCCTAAATAAAATCCGATACCGAAAGGTAATTTGAAACCATTTTAGAGGAAAACATGGAGCTCCTCCCATTCACGTCGTCCCGGGGATGATACCCAATACGGAAAAGTAATCTGATACGATTTAAAAAGGGAAAGTTGAGCTCCATCCTCACCACCTGCACCTTCGCAAATGAGGTGGGGTGGATGAGTGAGTGGGGTGGATGAGTAATGCACCAAGAAGGGAGGGGGGGAATACCAGTCAGTGCCTGCCAGTCGTAACCCAATACAGAAAGATACTCGGAAAAGATCAGATCAGGGGGGCTATTCTCTTATCTCGAAGTTACCGATGCAGTAGCTTCGAATAAGCTACCATAATTGGCTACCAACCGTATTCTCTAACTCGCGGGAGCTTTCTCAAGAACGTAATAGGAAGTGGAGAGAGGTTTGGCGAAAGGCGGGTATGTGAACATTTTTAAACCAAATCCGCGGAAACTTCATTTCTGGTGACGTCATTCTTAGAACCAATGGGAAAGCTCGTCTCAATGTTTTTCCGTGGATAAAACGGGTAAAACCAGTTTTAAGGGCGTTTTAGATGGTGAAGATGTTCGTACATCGTGTTTAGCAAAAATTCCATGCATTAAAAATCATGCGAGCAAAATTCTAAAATGTTTTATTTTTGCTCACATAATCTCGTGAATACGAACGCACGACGTCCATCTTGGCTGTTTTGATCAAGTGAAATAAGATTTTTCGTAAATATATTCGAGAATTATGGTTCATGTCGATGATATGATTCAATATTATTCGTGCTATTTGCTTTCGTCAATTACTAGCTGCTTCAAATCATTTAAATAATATACGAAGATGAAGCTTTCAAAAGAAATGCGAAGGTGATACTCGCTACCACGGCCCGTAAAGTATCCCATTATAGGCTGGAATCACGTAACTCACCCAAGGTAAATATGGCTTTCCGTCACTCCAGTTAATTTCTTTTTTGTGAAAAATTCTGCAAATGGCGAAAATGACAAAGTAACCCAGTGAAAGTGCAAGGAATCCGCATTTAGTAAGTGTAAGAAACATACCCGTGCATTGGATAATTATAGATAGATATGCGTTATAAAATGACCAATATTTAAGCAGTGTATTCGGAGGCCGCGCTTCGTGAGGCTACCGTGGGAGCTTAATGGGGCTACGGAAGTAGCTCCGTGACATTTACAGAATATGGGTGGGAGCCTAATAAGCTACCGGTAGCTTCTGCTTGCACCTTCTCCAGTAGCTTCCACGATAGAGAATACCGATGGGAGCAAGTAGCTTATTGAAGCATATTTCCGCCAGAAAGCTCTGATGCTTCGAGTTAGAGAATAGGCCCTCAAAAATCTCAGATTACCTTTCTGTATTGGGTTATGGCTGGCACTGATATTACCCCCTCCCCTCTTGGTGCATTACTCATCCACCCAACTATCACCTGGCTCAGCTAACGCGGAGCGGAGGTTTGGCTTCCCTTGCACGTTTCGTATTGTGGGAATCGTCAGGGTTGACGGTTCCCACCATAAGAAACATGTAAACGAGCCTTCACGGAGCCAGAGCGTCAAGATTCCTTCATGCCCTCTGCTTTGTAGGTCTCGGATGGGAACATTTTCGAAGCCCGGAGCGGAAGGGTTAAGACGCGGTACTCTCCGCTGCGGTTCTACTTCCTGCTTATTACGTAAATGTCTATGGAAAAATTACCTGTAAATGAAGAATACTACGTTTTTTTCTTGATAATTCGTTGTAGAGGGGCACTTTTCATGTTTTGGGCCCAAGCGCAGACTTCGATGTACGGAGTTTTCGTAGTTAGAGAGGTTCGTTACGGGAGGTTTTTTTGCGTGCATTGTCCATTGGAAGGGTCCGGAACCAGGCCAATGACTTCGAAATAGGGAGTTTTCCTTAAAATTTCGCTGTATGGGTGTTCGTTGTATGGGGGTTTTACTGTATTGTTTTTTCGTTGATTCTGCTCTAAAATCATCGCTTACTTTAGTTACGGTCTGAAAGTAAAGGAGCGCCAAAATTAATGCCTAAGGATTACTAATGTATTTGAAAGTGCTCCATAATTTTTCTGAGTATCTAGTCGATATTATTCTTAGAGTGCAATAATTTAAGTCGATATCAATTGGCAGTTTTATGCAGCAATTTTGCTTGAAAGAGCACATGTTGCCATTTAGACTTCTGAAATAAAATGCACTGTTGGAATCCCATTGAAATACCGGTAAATATCTATGTTCGTGACCAGAATATACTAGATATCGATAAACGACAATGTAAGTTAGGTGGGACGAGTTAGTTACCACAAGTAAAAACGTGGCAGTCGGCAATGCACTGAGGTCACAATGGCAATCTCAGATGATAATGCATTGACAATGCCGTTAACGCGTGTAAGAGGCGCACCCCTCTTTTTATGCGTCGAAGTTGAAGAAAATATTTTGGGGCTTTTTTTCTCCTATTGCGAGGTATTGCGGGCCTAACTTAAATTTTCGGCCATTATCAAAGCCGTTTGCGATACTCTCTTATAATTTACGCGGCATTTTTCATAAGCATGTATGGACGTCTGAGGCAAGTATTCACTTGTAGCCTTAGCCCTACAATGCTTGCATTGTTTATTGTCCTTTGGAATGAGGAGTAATTGATATTCATTAAAACAAAACAAATCCGACCTCGCTACAATTCGTGTTTAGTTGGTAAGTGCGGACAGTCGCACCGAGCTCTGATTTATAATTCCGAATCCCCCCACCGTTTTCCTAATGCACAAGTCATAGTCGCTGTAAGTCGCCTTTTAAAACGTGGTTAACTTTTACAAATTATATTTTGCTGTAAACGATGACGAGTGGGAATGCAAACACGTTAAATGCAAAATACCCAAGCGTCAGCCACGTAAAAATCGAACGATAAGGCATAGATATGACATCAAAACTTGAAAAAAATCAAACTTTGAAAGAAATCATAACTGTTTATGGAATTTAAAGAATTTATTTTTTCAATATGGTCCAAAAAAATCTTCAATGAATGACAAAATAACAAAATTTCATGATTTACATAAAAACGGCTGACTTACTAGTGAGACGGGCGTCGCAATATGGCGGCAACCGCGCGCATGTCCTGTCAGAGCTCGTAGATTTTCCCCGAAAAGACCTTCGGTCCCTATTGGTATGGAATAGTGCAACCTTATCCTTCCTCCATATTCTAATGCACGATTCCGGCACATCATGCCTTAGTCTGACAGCGCAGTTTCCTACTTCCTCAGCGTCTTTGATGACTTAAAGCACTTTAATTTTTTCAACTACCGTGAATGACCACAACTTTTTGCCCTTGTTCATTTTGGAACAACACTGACCTATGTTGACGCATGCACAAACGTTAATATTCACCGAATTCTCTCAGTTGAGCTTAAGGCAGGTGCATTCAGTTTAGTCACTGAAAGTTGTCCGGTGACAGAAAATGAAAAAGTTAAGGGGGGTGGAAAATTCCAGTGCTTGTACGTGTCGCGCGGCCAATCGCTGTCCCCCAATTGCATCCCACACCCTTGCCTTGTAATACAACAAGTTTTTAAAGTTATTAGGCAACTGCGTCCCCCGTAAACAAGTGAGCGAATGATACCCTCCCCTTGATGACTCACGCTACGCACCAAGGTCACTCAGCTCTCCAGGGACTTGCCTCGGCCACGATACGAGCAGCGCAGCTGTAGGCGAGCGATAGAGTGGCAACGCTGAGTTCTATGTTCCTAATGTTTGACATGGAACACACTCGAACCCAGCCATGATAGACGTGAGCGGCATAGGTTCCGCTCGCCGCCAATCCCAGATATTAATTTTTTCTTGTGCCGTTCTACTCATTCGGTGGGAAAATGTCGGCCGAGATCGTTCTGTCTTCTGACAGTGTGTAATGCCATTTCTGATTCTGAACTTATCTTAGGTCGAATCACTGTTCATTTCGTGGCCACTACCTCCCTGCCGCGATACTGCTCTGCCGCCCGCCGCTCATATCGTGACCGAGGCTCGAAGAATGGCAGATAAAAAATTCGTGTCAGAGGCGCACCCTCATTTTCGGCTGCGATTTCTGGGAAAAAAGGTTCCTCAAGCAATCGAGCAAATATTAGGGCGATCTCGAGGAAACGCACCACTTGCCGGTTAACAGACCACATCCATCAAGGTTAAGACGGCAATAGCAATATTAGGATAGAGTAGAGAGGTTACTCTAGATTTTCCTTTGGGATGGGGACAGAGTAGATAAAAATTCGTTCTCATTGGTTGAACACCAACCAATGAAGTTTTGAATACTTCGCCCTCCTAACAAGGGGAGTGTCCGATAAATGGGTCGCAGATCTTGATGAAAATTCGTATGCATATAGAACTCCGAATGCTTTTCACGAATCACCCCACATATGGGCGTATAAATCCATTAGTTTAAACAAAAAAGGCATTTAAACATTTATATATGTTATTAAAACCCTATTTATCAGTCTCCGGCATCAAGGGTGGTGTGGTCAATTGATCAGCGTACGGGGCTGCGGTGCTGAGGGACCGTGTGTTCAATTCCCGTTGGCGACAAATTTTTCATGCTTATTTTCTTTGTTTTTCCTTCGTGGAATTCTATGTTAAAATCTAACTTTTACTTTTCTATTCAAAGTTTTTTTTCAACGAGTGGAAATATTTTTTTTCGCGAATACCATAGGGCTTATCTTTTTTCCTTCCCGTGAAGTCAACGTAATTTCTTTGTTTCCCCATTTTTTCACCACGCAAACTTGATTTGTTCCTTCATTTGCAAGACGTCTTGTACCTGTTAATATCATAATTATACAGTAATGAAAATTTTCTGCAAGTGGTCACTCTCGCCATTTATAACACGTGCCTTTCTCGACGAGCCTTATTTCAATGTATTTATTTGTAGGTATGTCATTAGATCGTGAAATGGCGATTCGATTACAAAAATTAGTAGATAAGCCGATCACATTTTACCCTCCTTTTTTCAATGCACGACAAAATAGGAAAATGGGGATCTTTGATCGTGGGTCTTATAAATAATGATGTAACAATTATTTAGACTAGTGTCTTACGACAATTACGTATATACAAAGAAATTACTTTGACTTCACGGGAAAGAAAAAAAATAAGCCCTATGGTATTCGCGAAATATAATGTTTCCACTCGTAAAAAAAAAACTTTGAATAGAAAAGTAAAAATTATATGTGAAAATAGAATTCCACGAAAGAAAAACAAAGAAATTAAACATGAAAAAATTTATCGCCGACGAAAATGAACACGGTCCTTACAGGCAGGTGGACAGTCTTACGATAACCGTCCACCTGCCTAAATAAAATCCGATACCGAAAGGTAATTTGAAACCATTTTAGAGGAAAACATGGAGCTCCTCCCATTCACGTCGTCCCGGGGATGATACCCAATACGGAAAAGTAATCTGATACGATTTAAAAAGGGAAAGTTGAGCTCCATCCTCACCACCTGCACCTTCGCAAATGAGGTGGGGTGGATGAGTGAGTGGGGTGGATGAGTAATGCACCAAGAAGGGAGGGGGGGAATACCAGTCAGTGCCTGCCAGTCGTAACCCAATACAGAAAGATACTCGGAAAAGATCAGATCAGGGGGGCTATTCTCTTATCTCGAAGTTACCGATGCAGTAGCTTCGAATAAGCTACCATAATTGGCTACCAACCGTATTCTCTAACTCGCGGGAGCTTTCTCAAGAACGTAATAGGAAGTGGAGAGAGGTTTGGCGAAAGGCGGGTATGTGAACATTTTTAAACCAAATCCGCGGAAACTTCATTTCTGGTGACGTCATTCTTAGAACCAATGGGAAAGCTCGTCTCAATGTTTTTCCGTGGATAAAACGGGTAAAACCAGTTTTAAGGGCGTTTTAGATGGTGAAGATGTTCGTACATCGTGTTTAGCAAAAATTCCATGCATTAAAAATCATGCGAGCAAAATTCTAAAATGTTTTATTTTTGCTCACATAATCTCGTGAATACGAACGCACGACGTCCATCTTGGCTGTTTTGATCAAGTGAAATAAGATTTTTCGTAAATATATTCGAGAATTATGGTTCATGTCGATGATATGATTCAATATTATTCGTGCTATTTGCTTTCGTCAATTACTAGCTGCTTCAAATCATTTAAATAATATACGAAGATGAAGCTTTCAAAAGAAATGCGAAGGTGATACTCGCTACCACGGCCCGTAAAGTATCCCATTATAGGCTGGAATCACGTAACTCACCCAAGGTAAATATGGCTTTCCGTCACTCCAGTTAATTTCTTTTTTGTGAAAAATTCTGCAAATGGCGAAAATGACAAAGTAACCCAGTGAAAGTGCAAGGAATCCGCATTTAGTAAGTGTAAGAAACATACCCGTGCATTGGATAATTATAGATAGATATGCGTTATAAAATGACCAATATTTAAGCAGTGTATTCGGAGGCCGCGCTTCGTGAGGCTACCGTGGGAGCTTAATGGGGCTACGGAAGTAGCTCCGTGACATTTACAGAATATGGGTGGGAGCCTAATAAGCTACCGGTAGCTTCTGCTTGCACCTTCTCCAGTAGCTTCCACGATAGAGAATACCGATGGGAGCAAGTAGCTTATTGAAGCATATTTCCGCCAGAAAGCTCTGATGCTTCGAGTTAGAGAATAGGCCCTCAAAAATCTCAGATTACCTTTCTGTATTGGGTTATGGCTGGCACTGATATTACCCCCTCCCCTCTTGGTGCATTACTCATCCACCCAACTATCACCTGGCTCAGCTAACGCGGAGCGGAGGTTTGGCTTCCCTTGCACGTTTCGTATTGTGGGAATCGTCAGGGTTGACGGTTCCCACCATAAGAAACATGTAAACGAGCCTTCACGGAGCCAGAGCGTCAAGATTCCTTCATGCCCTCTGCTTTGTAGGTCTCGGATGGGAACATTTTCGAAGCCCGGAGCGGAAGGGTTAAGACGCGGTACTCTCCGCTGCGGTTCTACTTCCTGCTTATTACGTAAATGTCTATGGAAAAATTACCTGTAAATGAAGAATACTACGTTTTTTTCTTGATAATTCGTTGTAGAGGGGCACTTTTCATGTTTTGGGCCCAAGCGCAGACTTCGATGTACGGAGTTTTCGTAGTTAGAGAGGTTCGTTACGGGAGGTTTTTTTGCGTGCATTGTCCATTGGAAGGGTCCGGAACCAGGCCAATGACTTCGAAATAGGGAGTTTTCCTTAAAATTTCGCTGTATGGGTGTTCGTTGTATGGGGGTTTTACTGTATTGTTTTTTCGTTGATTCTGCTCTAAAATCATCGCTTACTTTAGTTACGGTCTGAAAGTAAAGGAGCGCCAAAATTAATGCCTAAGGATTACTAATGTATTTGAAAGTGCTCCATAATTTTTCTGAGTATCTAGTCGATATTATTCTTAGAGTGCAATAATTTAAGTCAATATCAATTGGCAGTTTTATGCAGCAATTTTGCTTGAAAGAGAACATATTGCCATTTAGACTTCCGAAATAAAACGCACTGTTGGAATCCCATTGAAATACCGGTAAATATCTATGTTCGTGACCAGAATATACTAGATATCGATAAACGACGATGTAAGTTAGGTGGGACGAGTTAGTTACCACAAGTAAAAACGTGGCAGTCGGCAATGCACTGAGGTCACAATGGCAATCTCAGATGATAATGCATTGACGATGCCGTTAACGCGTGTAAGAGGCGCACCACTCTTTTTATGCGTCGAAGTTGAAGAAAATATTTTGGGGCTTTTTTTCTCCTATTGCGAGGTGTTGCGGGCCTAACTTCGAATTTTCGGCCATTATCATAGCCGCTTACGATATTCTCTTATAATTTACGCGGCATTTTTCATAAGCATGTATGGACGTCGGAGGCAAGTATTCACTTGTAGCCTTAGCCCTACAATGCTTGCATTGTTTATTGTCCTTCGGAATGAGTGGAGTAATTGATATTCATTAAAACAAAACAAATCCGACCTCGCTACAATTCGTGCTTAGTTGGTAAGTGCAGACAGTCGCACCGAGCTCTGATTTATAAATCCGAATCCCCCCACCGTTTTCCTAATGCACGAGTCATAGTCGCTGTAAGTCGCCTTTTAAAACGTGGTTAACTTTTACAAATTATATTTTGCTGTAAACGATGACGAGTGGGAATGCAAACACGTTAAATGCAAAATACCCAAGCGTCAGCCACGTAAAAATCGAACGATAAGGCATAGATATGACATCAAAACTTGAAAAAATCAAACTTTGAAAGAAATCATAACTGTTTATGGAATTTAAAGCATTTATTTTTTCAATATGGTCCAAAAAAATCTTCAATGAATGACAAAATAACAAAATTTCATGATTTACATAAAAACGGCTGACTTACTAGTGAGACGGGCGTCGCAATATGGCGGAAACCGTGCGCATGTCCTGTCAGAGCTCGTAGATTTTCCCCGAAAAGACCTTCGGTCCCTATTGGTATGGAATAGTGCAACCTTATCCTTCCTCCATATTCTAATGCACGATTCCGGCACATCATGCCTTAGTCTGACAGCGCAGTTTCCTACTTCCTCAGCGTCTTTGATGACTTAAAGCACTTTAATTTTTTCAACTACCGTGAATGACCACAACTTTTTGCCCTTGTTCATTTTGGAACAACACTGACCTATGTTGACGCATGCACAAATGTTAATATTCACCGAATTCTCTCAGTTGAGCTTAAGGCAGGTGCATTCAGTTTAGTCACTGAAAGTTGTCCGGTGACAGAAAATGAGAAAGTTAGGGGGGTGGAACATTCCAGTGCTTGCACTTGTCGCACGGCCAATCGCTGTCCTCCAATTGCACCCCACACCCTTGCCTTGTCATACAACAAGTTTTTAAAGTTATTAGGTAACTGCGTCCCCCGTAAACAAGCGAGCGAATGATACCCTCCCCTTGATGTCTCACGCTAAGCACCAAGGTCACTCAGCTCTCCAGGGACTTGCCTCGGCCACGATACGAGCGGCGCGGCGGTAGGCGAGTGAAAGAGTGGCAACGCTGAGTTTTATGTTCCTAATGTTTGACATGGAACACACTTGAACCCAGCCATGATAGACGTGAGCAGCATATGTGCCGCTCGCCACCAATCCCAGATATTAAATTTTTCTTGTGCCGTTCTACTCATTCTGTGGCAAAATGTCGGCCGAGAACGTTGTCTTCTGACAGTATGTACTGCCATTTCTGATTCTGAACTTCATCTACATCTACGATGTACCGTGCAAGCCACCACTAGGGTGTGTGGCATGGGGTGATTCCACACCAGGGGCCCGTTTCTCAAAGCTATAAGTCCACAATTTACAAGTGTGATTTTACAAGTATTACTTTCGAGTAACATGTGAAATTCTGTTTTTCAAACGTACAAGTCTACTAATTACAAGTAACGAGTCCATTTCACAAGTTACAAGTGTTTGCTCACAAGTGTTTTCATTGTTACGACACATTCTGTTTCTCAAACAGACTTGAGAGTAACAAATCCTTGTAACTTGTAAGTAAATTTCTACAAGTCCTCCGAGGTGAGTAAATCGCAGTAAATCGGAAAGAATAACTGGGAAAACAAATGAAAAGCGACTAGCGATCTCTTTTTCTCAACTGTTATGAAGGCGATAGCGACGAACAAGGTATCAGTAGTTTAACCGACTTTTGACGTAACATGCTCAGTGTACGTTAAAACATTGTTTGTTTATAATTTAAAGTTAAAAGAAAAGCCTTTAAGACTAAGTCGTTATGAGAAAAGAACACCCCCACAGAGACTTTGTGAATAAACAACGAAGAAGAAAGATTTATTTCCAACCGAGACATGAATGTTGCTTTCAATCGTGCAATTTATAAATGAACTCATTTGATAAAGAATAAGTTATTTTGGGGAGGTGGGAAAGGTTGAAAATGCGAAAGTTAAGCGCAAGTCTGCTAGTGTTATTTATTACTAATTATCAATATATACCTACTTTTCATGTCACGTCATTATGTTTATACATTGAGAGGTAAAAATGCAAAGCATAAGTTCCCGTACTTAAATGATAAATCGCTATGAGATATCAAGTCGCGAAAGTTCAATAGGAAACTCCATGTGTAATAATAAAGTCGACATTTTTGTGTGACATCTCGCAAATGCTACGCTAATGTGCTGTGGTTTTTCCTGATACGCCGTAGACATGTGTCCGATACCCTTGGTGTAACTTGGGGCTCAAGGACAAGTGAAATTTTAAATAAATTGTGCATAAGTTTTAGTACGAAGTTACATAAATTGGTGGTAAAATATCTCCTTAGCCCATCAAAATGAAAGAGGAAAAAAAAATTACGGCACTGGGGTTCGATCGTATTACCTTTGCATCAATAAACTCGCACGTTACCACTACACCAACAGACATTCTTCAGGGTTGAAGTTCCCTTTGGGTATTAATAATGAACATTCAAAATGGCTGAAATAGTCTTCGCTTGTCTGACGATAAAACGCTATTCCGCTATTTATTTGTGCCTATGAAAGATAAACACTGCACAAGATGATGTCTTGACATGCTAGAATTGTGAATAACCTTCATTTCGAGTTCATCTTTCCCTTCCTGTGATGGAATAAACGACTTTTCCTCATGATGTTCAACTTTTGCAGACGATTCGTCCTCGCATGAGATATTTTAAGGTGAATTGTGAACTAAAAATTCCGTTTATCTTGTGTTCACGCATTTATAGACACCGAGCATCATAGCACTGACTCTTGGTTATAAAAAAGGCAAGAAAATGTACGTCCCGTACGTATCCCATCCTTGCTGTAATATTGTTATATGTCTTACGAAAGTGGTTTGAAAGATAAACACAGGACAACAATATATCTTGGCGTTCAAGAATTATAAATTACTTTCATTACAAGATGAAATAGCAATTCATACACTGGAATAAACGATTCCAATCGTACGTATCCCATCCTTGCCGTACAATATTGTTATTATGACGTACTTACGAAAGTGGTTTGAAAGATAAACACAGCACAACAATATATCTTGGTGTTCAAGAATTATAAATTACATTCATTACAAGATGACAATGCAAATCATACGTTGGAATAACCGATTTTTCCTTATTTTGTTCAAGTATTGCCGATGATTCGTCCTCGCTTGGGATATTTTAAGATGAATTGAACCATTTATCATGTATTCACGTATTTATATACACCGAGCAACGTTGCAGTGACTCTAGGTAATAGTAGATTGCTGGACAAACTCTCGAAATATATTTAAAGCTTAAAAAATAGCTAAATACGGACAGGATGACGACCGCCATATTTACTTGTAAAATATTAGTCACAATTGTGGAGAAATCACAAGTACTCCGTTTTTGTTTGAAACACTTGTAAGTCACACTTGTAAGTAACACTTGTAAGATTCGACTTGTAACTTGTGGACTTGTAGCTTTGAGAAACGGGCCCCAGGTGTAGCATGTAGCACTCGTCCCAGAACAAATCAGGACCTCGCACGCTCCCCCTGGCGCTAGGCGCAGGCCAAAAGGAGTCAGGAGAACAGTGCGCAGTCCAACCGGAAACTGGTAGAGTGATACGTAAATGAACAAACAAACTTATCTTAGGTCGAATCACTGCTCGTTTCGTGGCCACTACCGCCCTGCCACGATACTGCTCTGCCGCCCGCCGCTCCTATCGTGACCGAGGCTCGAAGGCTGGCAGATAAAAAATTCTTGTAAGAGGCGCACCCTCATTTTCGGCTGCGATTTCTGGGAAAAAAGGTATCCTCAAGCAATCGAGCAAATATTAGGGCGATCTCGAGGAAACGCACCACTTGCCGGTTAACAGACCACATCCATCAAGGTTAAGACGGCAATAGCAATATTTGGATCGAGTAGAGAGGTTACTTCAGATTTTCCTTTGGGATGGGGACAGAGTAGATAAAAATTCGCTCTCATTGGTTGAACACCAACCAATGAAGTTTTGAATACTTCGCCCTCCTAACAAGGGAAGTGTCCGATAAACGGGTCGCAGATCTAGATGAAAATTCGTATGCATATAGAACTCCGAATGCCTTTCACGAATCACCCCACATATGGGCGTATAAATCCAATAGTTTAAACAAAAAAGGCATTTAAACATTTATAGATGTTATAAAAACTATTTATCAGCCTCCGGCATCAAGGGTGGTATGGTCCATTGATCAGCGTACTAGTCTGCGGTGCGGAGGGACCGTGTTCGATTCCCGTCGGCGACAAATTTTTCATGCTTATTTACTTTGTTTTTCCTTCGTGGAATTCTATGTTAAAATCTAATTTTTACTTTTATATTCAAATTTTTTTTTAACGAGTGGAAATATTTTTTTTCGCGAATACCATAAGGCTTATTTTTTTCTTTCCCCCGAAATTTTTTTGTTTCCCCATTCTTTCACCATGCAAACTTGATTTGTTCCTTCATTTGCAAGACCTCCGGTTGATATCATAATTATAGAATAATGAAAATTTTCTGCAGGAGGTCACTCTCGCCATTTATAACACGAGCCTTTCTCGACGAGCCTTATTACAATGTATTTATTTGTATGTCTTTAGATCGTGAAATGGTGATTCGATTACAGAAATTAGTAGATAAGCCGATCACATTTTCCCCTCCTTTTTTCAATGCACGACAAAACAAGAAATCGGGGATCTTTGATTGTGGGTCTTATAAATAATGATGTAACAATTATTTTGACTATTGTATAATTATGATATCAACAGGTGGTCTTGCAAATGAAGTTTGCGTGGTGAAAGAATGGGGAAACAAAGAAATTACGTTGACTTTGCGGGAAAGAAAAAAATATATGCCCTATGATATTCGGGAAAAAAAATATTTCCACTCGTTAAAAATAAACTTTGAATAGAATAGTAAAAATTAGATGTTAACATAGAATTCCACGAAGGAAAAACAAAGAAAATAAACATGAAAAAATTTATCGCCGTCGGGAATGAACACGGTCCACAGGCAGGTGGACAGTCTTACAATAACCGTCCACCTGCCTCTCCCAAAATAAAATCTGATACCGAAAGGTAATTTGAAACCATTTTAGAGGAAAACATGGAGCCCCTCCCATTCACGTGGTCCCGGGAATGTAACCCAATACGGAAAAGCAATCTGATACGATTTAAAAAGGGAAAATTGAGCTCCATCCTCACCACCTGCACCTTCGCAAATGAGGTGGGGTGGATGAGTGAGTGGGGTGGATGAGTAATGCACCAAGAAGGGAGGGGGGGAATACCAGTCAGTGCCAGCCAGCTGTAACCCAATACAGAAAGATACTCTGACAAGATCAGATCAGGGGGGCTATTCTCTATCTCGAAGCTACCGATGCAGTAGCTTCGAATAAGCTCCCATAATTGGCTACCAACCTTATTCTCTAACTTGCGGGAGCTTTCTCAAGAACGCAATAGGAAGTGGAGAGAGGTTTGGCGAAAGGCGGGTATGTGAACATTTTTAAACCAAATCCGCGAAAACTTCATTTCTGGTGACGTCATTCTTAGAACCAATGGGAAAGCTCGTCTCAATGTTTTTCCGTGGATAAAACTGGTGAAACCTGAAAAGGCCGTTTTAGACGGTGAAGATGTTTGTGCATCGTGTTTAGCGAAAAATTCCACGCATTAAAAATCATGCGAGCAAAATTCTAAAATGTTTTATTTTTGCTCACATAATCTCGTGAATACGAACGCTTCGACGCTGTTTTGATCAATTGAAATAAGATTGTTCGTAAATATATTCGGGAATTAGGGTTCATGTCGATGATATGATTCAATATTATTCGTGCTATTTGCTTTCGTTCAAAAGAAATGCGAAGGTGATACACGCTACCACGGCCCAATTAGTATCCCATTATAGGCTGGAATCACGTTACTTACCGAAGGTAAATATGGCTTTCCGTCACTCCAGTTAATACAGTGAAACCTCTACCTAACGAACTCCCGATAAACGAAGAACTCCGATGAACGAACAAATGCTATTGGTCCCACCAAATTCCTATTTAAATGCATTGGTAAATACCTCTAATGAACGAACTCCTGCTCTACGAAAACTCCCGATTAACGAAATGAAAGATTAGCCCTGTATTATTATATTTACCTCTTCATAACGTATTTTAACCACTCATCTGGGTATTTAAATTCTCGGTTTCCTACCCGTGGTGGGTATTTAATTTAGAATCGAGGCGTATTTTTACCTTTTTTTAATGGGAAGTTTTAAGCGGTAAAAATAATTTCTAGTTCATAAAATTTAACCAATTTTTTGACCGATTATTGAACAACAATGAAGTGATTTTATAATTAATATTAATGAATTAAAAACGTTATTAATTTAAATTATTAAAAATATGTAAATATATATGTAAAATGATAGAATCTTCGACAATATGATATAAATCCATTGTATATTAACTTGTATAGTTCATATTTGATAAACTTATAATGATTAATATAATTTGAAGGAGTAACATTTTAGTAATGCCATAAATTGTTGCTGGCTAATTTTCAATTTTAGCATATTCAACGATAATATGCAGGAATTTGTAGTAATTTCAAAATGGAATGTATTGAATAGGTAAAGACATCAATGAAGATTTATTATGATGAAAGAGAGTATTTATTAATTTAAAAAATTAATAACAATTAAAAATTGTTTATTTATAATTTATCACCAAGAGTTTTTACTCTATGCTATATTTTTGAAAATAGTGGTACAGTAGGTGTTTAAAAAATATTTTTAGGAAAAAATCATGAAAAACTACTATTTGTTGTGAAATATTTGTTGAATTGCCGGGAAAACAATGGAACCTCCACTTTCTCCTGCACGAACCCAGAGGAGGAACCTAACCTGCATATTCCCCTTCCCGGACGCCCGGCGGGCGGGAACAGCCTCGACTGCAGGTTGACGTCACCATTCACTCCCTACTAAACTTCCCTTCCTCCTCTGCCCATCACACCCAGCGTGTCACAGTACACATTGTTAGAATGTACAAGGGTTACAGTAAATCATGCAATGAACACAATCACTAACCTCTATTCAAAGAAAAGAATCACACTAAAAAAAATACATCTAAGGAAGGATTATCCACGTAAAATTGAAGAAAAACATGTGCATTTCACTAAGTTACCCAGGCAATTGAAATGCAAAAATATAAAATTGAAAACTATTGTATAAGTTTATTGCATGAATTATTATGGATAAGGCCGTCCCTCCTGCCATCCCCACCCATGTTTTTGTTATAGCCCTGCGGTAAAACTGATTTTACCACTATTTTCCCTCTTTTCTCTACTTCACGCGTATCAGTATCATGGAATGTACTTACCACTGTCACATCTCTTTTGTCCTTCCCATTTATGATCTTACCTCAAAATTCCACCGATATTTCTCCTTTCTTCAGTTTTGCAAATTTCACGGATTGGGGAAACTCCTTTCTGCTGGAAACCATTGTCCCGACTACGTCAGTTTTACTTTCAACTAGTTTGTCCACCAATATAGAGCTAGTGTACCAATTATCTAGGAACAAAGTATGTCCCTTTCCCAAAAGGGCATCTGCTAAGTCGAAAATGATACAGGCACTAATATTCTCCGCTTTATATCTCTCACTGTACATAGGGTCCTTTCCCATGCAGAAATGAAAATTCCATATATAGCCAGAATTACTTTCGCATACAACAAAAACTTTTACACCATATTTATTCTGCATTGAGAGTATATACTGTTTCCAGGAAATACGACCTTTCCACAAAAGTAGAGGTTCATCTACGACCAATATCCTGGTCAGGAGAGTAAACGATTGCAAATTTATCTCTCAAAAATTGCAAAACTGGGTCTATTTTGAAAATTTTCCTATCGCTAACATTAGCATTGAGCGTGCTGTTATCCGCAAAATGTAGAAACTTTAGCAAAAGATGAAATCTATTTTCACTGAATACTTTTGAAAAGAAATGAGTTGCTACGCTATCTCATTTGCTGAAATAAATTCCATAATCTGGTTTCACAAATAGTTCGTAACACTCTAGAATGCTCTCCCTATCCTCAATTTTCGAGTCCAGTCTTACCTTCAAACCATGAAACTCGAACTTCTCTCTCACTTCTTCATTAGCACTCAAAACTTTGGGGTAACCAGATTGATTTTTTATCTATTCCTCCTCCAGGACATCTTCTCCCTCCTATTGTCTCGCTGTCACTGACATCAGTATTGTTGTATTCATCGCTGGAACCACTTTCTTCATCACTCTCTTCTAAAAAAAATGAACTATTTATTCAACTGTCGGTTAACTCCGTTTTCTTTAGCTTGTCGAAGCTATAATCAGAACCAAAACAAAATTATTTCAAATGAAATATTTTGTATAAAATTACCGGAAAGAACAACAAAACTGCAAAAATATTCCGCATGTTACTCGAGCAAAGGAAATCTCCAAAAACACCGACAACCGCTACTCCAACACTCAACGGATAACTGGGGACAGCTCTACTGATTGAAGATTTTCAAAGCAGCTAATTATACATCTCTTATGTGTGAAACCTAGGAGACCACCCTTTACGAAGGATTAGCAGGGTGGTTTCTTTCGGGAAAAACCCGAGCGCGAGGGGTTTGCCGTCGGGAGTAATAACATGAACTATCCTCCCGTCTTGGTACCATAAAATGTTCCGAGGCCAGGAAAAAGGCTGGCTTTGGGCGCAAGATATTTTAAAATAGCACATACTTCACTGAAATGAATGTTTGGGAACGAGATAGCAAATATGTTTTTGTGACGACCTGAGAATAAGAAAAGCGAACGAAGAATCGTAGGGGCAAGGCGAATGCAACCCGCAACACAATTACAACGTTTCAGTACGAGACGTAGAGCTTCACAGAATAGGACGGTAGAACCCATCTAACGATGGAAGATTAAACTAAAAGGATGCCTCTAAGGCATGCAGTAGCTCTGCGGCGGAATATCACGGCATTACCTTTGCAAATTAACCGAAAATCGTCATGACGTATATATACGGCATACCCAGTACCGGAGCAACCGTCCATGACGTATATATACGTCATACCCAGGTGAGTGGTTAAAAAAAAAGGCTAATTTTGAATATGTTGCGAAGTTTTTGCCGTTTTTGCTGATTTGAAAGTTACTAGGACCAATCAGAGACTCCGTACAAACAAGCCAATTAGAAAGGTCGTTGTTGTTTATTCAGTTAATTGCATTTTCGGTATTTTGCGTCAAGTGTTAGCAGCGTGGTAAGTGATTTGGTCGGCGTTCTTGAGTTTTACTGCGGTTCATCATCGTGAGTATATAATTTCTATCTTTTCGAGTGAAAACTGGTTGCTCTCGAGTGTTACTGCGGTTCAATTTCGTAAGATTGGGACTGTCCAAGTGCTAAAAATATTTTTGGTTGCTAATGAAAAGAATGAAACTTATAGGTTGGCAGCGCAAGTCACGCGAAGTGATTTTCATTTCTTTTTTTTTGTGAACTGGATTGTAATTTGAATTTGTGACAGAAGTGTTGTACCTAAATGACCTGGTCACGTGAATAAAGCCTCGAAAAAGTTAACCAGACGTTCCTTTTCTTTCGCTAAAACTATGGACCTCAACACCAAGAACATACCAATCAGCTGGTAGAATACTTAAATGAATAATTACAATCTTTGCGATTGAAGCCTGGTTTTGCCTTTAGTGGCAATTATTACGTCTGGTAATTTATCTACTTATTTGCAAGGTAAGTTCGTAATTTATTCTCCACGCTTTTGCAAAAATTGTTATCCATGCTTGATTTATAAAATGTCAAATGTTGACTATCATATCGCGGGCTTGAAAATTTCTTTAGCATACTTGAAACACATCTAATGCAAAGAAATCCCGTTCAGTGGTAATTTACGTTGCGCGCATTCCTAAATATTTTTATTGCTGTAGTAACATTATTTTTTTTAATTCGAACGTTTCAAATGTGATTATTGTTTTTTTTCACTCGCCGCCACCTTGAAAATAATTCTCGATAAAAAGTAGCAGGCGGAAAGAAAACCAAAATATATCGTGCTGTATTTCGGAGCAGTTCTCAAAAACCTTGAATGAACCGCGGATGTGACCGTGTTAAGTTAGAGTTCTTGAAAGTGGCGGCATAAGAAACTACTATCATTAATTCTAGCGTGTTTGTGATGCATTGGGCGGGAAGATAAAGCCAGTTTATGATTGGCGTCAACGCGTACTTCACCCTCGAGCTGAATACACAGGTTCCAACCCACTACTACAATTATCACAGCAATTACGAGTTGATAATACACGTACTCGTCCATGTTCTCGCTCTTTTGTAGATAGTAAACAAATCAACACATGTTGGCGATCGGCTGCATGTAAACATCTGCATCCAAGCAAAGATGAATGAAGGCGACCAATGGTTACCGACGCACATTCTAGTTGACGGCGTTCGTAACAGGATGGCGTCAACGCAAAACAATTCATGGTTAAAGTTTGACGTTCATGCCAACTATAAATCGGCCTTTAGAAATTGCAGTAAATGGTATAATTAGCAGGACTTGCTGAAATACCTTCATTGCTATTCCACGGTTTTCTATTAGGGCAAGGGAGCAGTAAGGATAAAAGTATTCTATCCTCTAATTTTACCTTTAATTGAGTTCTTCATGCCTTTTTTCCTGAAGTTCAAGGTACAAGAAGTAAATTATTTACATTGCCCCTAGAGTGATGCAACGTGAAAAGCACCTCCGACAAAAGAACTCCCGATAAACGAACTGGAAAATTATCGGTCCCTTGAAATTCGTTTAGTCGAGGTTTCACTGTATCTTTTTGTGAAAAATCCTGCAAATGGCGAAAATGACAAAGTAACCCAGTGAAAGTGCAAGGAATCCGCATTTAGTAAATGTAAGAAACATACCCGTGCGTTGGATAATTATAGATAGATAAGCGTTATAAAATGACCAATATTTAAGCAGGGTATTCGGAGGCCGCGCTTTGTGAGGCTACCGTGGGAGCTTATTGGGGCTACGGAAGTAGCTTCGTGACATTTACAGAATATGGGTGGGAGCCTAATAAGCTACCGGTAGCTTCTGCTTGCACTTTCTCCGGTAGCTTCCATGATAGAGAATACCGATGGGTGCAAGTAGCTTATTGAAGCATCTTTCCACCAGAAAGCTCTGATGCTTCGAGTTAGAGAATAGGCCCTCAGAAATCTCAGATTACCTTTCTGTATTGGGTTATGGCTGGCACTGATATTCCCCCCTCGCCTCTTGGTGCATTACTCATCCACCCAACTATCACCCGGCTCAGGTAACGCGGTGCTGAGCTTTGGCTTCCCTTGCACGTTTCGTATTGTGGGAATCGTCAGAGTTGACGGTTCCCACCATAAAACACGTGTAAACGAGCCTCACTTTACGATGTGTTTACTTAACGATCTGCATGCTAGGAATTTCAAAGCACACTGATTTTGTGCGCACCCTTTCAAATTTTCCGTTTCGACCTTTTTTTGTTTTTTTTAAATTTGTTATTCACTCAGTATTCTAAGCCTTATTTGTTAACGGGCTACATTTTTTATCTTAGCAACATTTACATATTTAATGAAACATGTTATTTATTATGTGCTGTTTGCACGATTAGAGTAAATTGAGCAAACGTTGCAGTGATTAGCGTGGCCACCAGTCAGCGCCATCGAGATTACGCAACATTCCTTAAGTCTAGTCAGGATCACATCTATGACTTTTCAAATTAAGGTAGTTTGAGCAAAAAATCACTTCACCTAGAATTTGATGAATTTGAACTCTTTTTAAAGAAAAAACTCATCTTTCCAATGATATAAAAATATTTACCCCTTGCCGAACTACTTTCCGAGCACTTTACTTAAAAATATAACCTGTTTTATATGGGATGGATTACGGCCATGCACTCCAGAGGGAGAATATTGAAAAAATTAGGAATTTCTAACACCTAGAGTTTGTAAAAAAAACTAACTGTATGTAGTTTGTGTTTTCTCGACTATTAATAAAAATTAATCAATTACTCACCGCAATAATTTTTACAGAATTGCAAAAAAATACCTGCTGTTTTGAAGGCTTTTCAGTCATACGGCGTGAAAAAATGAGTCAAGTTTGTGACTGATGTAGATATATTTATTTAATAAATGAGAATTTTGGTCATATATAACTATTTTTGCACCATTAATATTACAATATTTACTTCACACTTATTACAGACGCTGAAATTTAAATACAAAATTTGAATGTGTCTCCATTATGACTAGGGAAATATGTTGCTCAAACTACCTTAAGGCTTTCATTAGCCATTGTAGAAATATCATTTTGTTACCAACTTGTAAAATTATGAGAACTTCCACCGAAGAGTAACTTATTGCAAGAGGGCATTACCTACCAGCGAAGTGATATACTTCTTTAATGGATGCGGCTGTTGCGAGATGATAAATCAGATCAATGAAACGAGATTAATTATATTGTAACGTTTCTTGGTAAATGATAGTGACAAACTGTAATGGCTTACCTAAATATGCATCGAAATTCACTACTCTTATGACTTTGCACCGTAATAATCTGCGTTGCACTGCCATCTAGGTCACTGATTCACTCAGCTGTTATGTGAATATCAGTCTTCCATGCGAAGTGATATTGTCGACGAAGGGCATAGTTTGGGCACTGTGTTCTTTTCCAACCGCATTAACCATTGGATAGGAAAACTTGCCAGAAGTAGGTGGTTTATTGTGGGAAGTTTCTGTAGTGACCATGCCCCCTAAAGTACAGCTCAAGCAGAAAATAACAAATAAAATCAAGCAGGAGATAGTAAACAAACATGATGAGGGTGCTCCAGCTCCAGCACTTTATGTCCTCAGTGTTCTTCTTCTGTGTTTTGTATTCTCTTTCTTGATGTATGGATTCCTTTAATAAGGCTGTGAGTCCCTGAGTAAACAACCAAACCCCGATAACTCTCCCAGCCTGGAAGTCAGGTGAGCTGTTTCGAGAAAAGTGCTTTGAGTGAAGTTTTTCCTCTCTGCTGCTATCTCTATTGTTATTTGGCTTTTCAATCTCTACGGGATGACCTTGACTGGAAGAATGATATCAATGCTGCTGGTTTGGCATAAGGAGAAGGAATATCTTCGGAAGCGGAGACAGGCAAGCGACGACTGATCCATCAGTCGTCTATGTGTGACTATATGCTACTTCTCACTCATACTTGGCCTATTCTGTCATAATTCATTATTTAATTTTGTGTATGTACATAACTTTAGTTAGCTCGCAATGTCACTTTCTCGGACGCGTTTATACAGGTATCGTTATGGTAATTGCGTTGTAGAGATGATGGCGTGAGAGCCAAAGAAAGATGCCTAATTGCAGGTGCTGAGTAGTAAGAAGAGGTATAATCAAAGTTGAATAATTTCTATTCCATGTTCTCCTCCCATTGCTTGAAAGTGCGGTTAAATATTAAGTCGCTGACAAGGAGACATCGCGTGAGTGATGTTAGGGACGCAAATGACGCAGTTATTTTCTGAAACTAGAGAGAGAATGCGGGAAAAGTGTTACGGCTTTTTTCCATTTGAAGCCGGGTTCGAAAGAAAAATGCAACTAAAGAATTTCCCTCCGTATAAATCCTTTTAAATGCGGGCGTAAGATAACAGAAGCCGTGGCCGAGTGGTTAGAGGCGTTGGACTAACGATCCTTGGACTATGGTGCGGGATCGAATCCCAGAACTGTCAAGTTTTTTTTCTTTCGAGTATTTTATGGAATCTCTGTACATTACCCATTCCCATACAGTTATGGCAGTAACTACAATGTTTTTTAATTTTCTACCTATTTTCTGGATTTTCAATCAGCCCCTTTGGGAGACTTTTGGAGCTAATTTCGGGATTCTTGTTTGGCCGAAAAGAGTTCACATGCCGAGAGGCCTTTAATGTGTAAATTTTGAAAATCCAGAAAATAGGTAGAAAATTAAAAAACATTGTCGTTACTGCCATAACTGTATGGGAATGAGTTATGTACAGAGACTCCGTAAAATACTCGAAAGAAAAAAAAGTTGACACTACTGGGATTCGAACCCGCACCATAGTCCAAGGATCATTAGTCCAACGCCTCTAACCACTCAGCCACGGCTTCTGTTGTCTTACGAACGCATTTAAAAGGATTTATACGGAGGGAAATTCTTTAGTTGCATTTTTCTTTCGAACCCGGCTTCAAATGGAAAAAAGCCGTGACACTTTTCCCGCATTCTCTCTCTAGTTTCAGAAAATAATTGCGTCATTTGCGTCCCTAACATCACTCACGCGATGTCTCCTTGTGAGATTGGCTCGCAGTTCGACGGCAAGTATGGAGGCGAGGTGTATCTTGGGTTTTCATGCAATGATATTCTATGTGTTGACAATTTACAACACCTTATTAAAGTTTAAATATTGGTTAAATAGCATTTTAAATCATTGCATTCCAGCATATTTCGTACCTATACTGTATTGTGTATCACTGAATGTACTGGCGATGATGTAGTTAAACCGATCAGTCGTCCGGTAATATACTGATTCACTTTATGATTGAATTCACATTACGATCGGTCCTATGGAATGGATTACCATCGTAAAACGGGGGTCCACTGTATTTTTAATAGTATAACAATGGAGTGTAGAGCCCTGCAGCACAGTCTTCTTACTCACAATCAGCAATACTCCTTCTGCTGGTTACACATTACTGCCTCTGCTAGTGATTCAGTTCATTAACTCAGATATTGGAAAGTGACTGGCCTCAATGATGTATAATCAAAGGCATCTATTCAAGGCCTCTGCATGAGCAGTATTTGCTGATTAAACTGCAGGAAATTGATGTTTTGGTTCTTCACCTTTGTACTTTTTTAAAAATTGATTAAATTTTTCCATTTAAAAAAAATAAATTAAATTTTTAAATGGAAAAATTTAGTTTTGTGGAACAATAAACTGTGTGCAGCCCTAGTCATAATGTTCCCTTGCAGCAGCTTTAATGCAGCCTTTGCAGCTACCGAAGCAGTTGCCAAGTATATTTTTCTGCTCAGGGTGAGTGGACAAGTTGGTATATTCACACTCGGTGTACTCAGCAGTGATGTGTTGTACTCTATTGAAATGGCCATGGAGTGACAGTGGCTGAGTATGAGGGTGGTTTTACAGGTTCTTAATTGAACATTATTAAAATTTTACTATCAATAACAACCTATATATTATCTCCATCGTCTCAGGCTCAACCTTGTGGAAGTTCATTTTATAAATGAAAAGGAAAACTTTGCTATATTCCACCAATTTATTCTCAGGTACAACTAGTTTCGACGCAGCGTACCTGAAGATGACGTCGCTGCGTCGAAACTAGTTGTACCTGAGAATAAATTGGTGGAATATAACAGTTTTCCTTTTCATTTATAACCTATATATTATTGCTATGTAAATGTTCTTTTATTGGTCATCAGTGGTGTCATTACCTCTATCTGTGTTTCAGAGCTTGTCCGGAGTGTCGTGTCTCTTCGGATTTTGTCTGTCCAAGTTCTTACTGGGTTGACAACAAAGAGGATAAAGAAAAGCTTATATTAGACTACAAAGATGCTCTTAGGTAATGTGGCACCCAAGGTTACCAATCTTCCCGAATACATTTATCTTATCAATTCAAACCATTGCAGCTTATAGCAAGAGTCATCTCCTAAGGAGATATACAAGTGTGTGAAGTACACTACTGAATAATCATTTACCTGGACTGGAATTTGAATCCAGAGCTCCTGAATTTGCTCTAATAGCTTGAATCCAACTCTAGGGGGAGTATGTGGCCAAAGCACTAATTGTGAAATCAAGGAATCAGGATTCAAAAACCAATCCAGAGAAATTATTTTTATTTTTCAATTTGAATTTCACACATTTGTGTGTAAATATTGAGTAAAAAGGAAATAATAGTGAATTGGCTTCCTATTGCCTGAGTGAGATTTTGATTTTCTCTCCATGATACGAGTGTTTTATGTCTTGAATCTGATATGCCCAGTAATGTTACATAAGTAGATTTTATTTTTCACTTTGTTGCTTTTGTAATGGAATTGGGGATGAAGTCTCATAATTGATGGGAATATTTTCAATGGTAAATTGCTTGGCAGAATCCTGGGTAATTCATTTGAACTTGTCTTCATAGAAATTTAGCCTCATTCTGCATGTCTAATGGAAGGAAATTAGGGCTTACACTGTCTGCTATTGAATTTATGTTATGGATATGAAAGCTTGCTGTTCTGCAGTGCTTTATAAGATTTATAATTCTTTTGCAATAAATGAATTCATAGAAATGGCTATTCATAATTCCTTATTTTGTCACTTAACAGGATTTAGTGTATTTCTTTAATCTATCTACTCTGTGTAAACTTTTTTGTGTCAATGAGCCTAGAAAGTGTAGTACAGTTCATTGTATGGTCCATAACATGTATTTCCCTTAACTTTCGTTGGTGAGTTTCTTTTTCACTTGCACTGTGTACTTGTTTTACAGCTCGAAAGATTGCAAATACTTCCTGCAAGGTCGTGGAAAGTGCCCCTTTGGCAACAAGTGCTTTTACTTGCATGCGTACCCTGATGGTACAAAGGCAGATGTTGGGCCACCTGTTCGGCAAAGACGGCAGAATGCAGACGGAGAGATTGAAGTGTTTCAAGTGAGTTCTCTAATGGTGCTACTTTAATTCCGTTGTTGGTAATGAAATTACAAATGCCGACCATTTGTGTCATTTAAAAATATTGCCAGACTCATTATTTTTAGAGATTTTGTTGTTTCATTTTTCCCAGTTTTGGGTTTACTAAATGGAAATGATGTGGCATTTGTATGCTTTTCATCTTCTTTAAAAAATTCCTTGTACATTGTATTCAATTCCTTGCATCTACGGCCATGTAATGGAAGAAAGAATCCCCAAGGCCATAATATTCCTGATTTCTGCGAGGTCACTTTCATTCTTTTCCACCATCTAGGTACAATTCATCAACATATGGTCATTATAAGTGAAGCGAGCTCATACTAAATGCACCTGAGACTTAAGTAACGGCTTAACTTTCATTTAGCTCTCTCGTGGAAATGGGAGTTTCAGTGACATTTTAAAGTGAGGGTGTTCCTTGATATGTGGCAAAATTCAATGCATTACTTATAGCTTGTTTAGCTTGAATGCATTTTTATGAAAAATATTAATGAATCCCATTGCATGCAAAACATAAGGTTGGGATATTTTATTGTAATTTAATCACATACTTTTTTAATGTTGTACATAATAATTCTTCTTGAAATGTTCACATTAACCCTTTCGCGCCGGACGTCGACCATAGCCGACGAGCATTTTCATACGCAAACGACCGAACGTCGGCTATAGCTGGCGTGGATTTTTCAACGCAAACGAACTGACGTCGGCTATAGCTGTCGTGAGGGAAGGGAAGTGACCGCTGAGGTAGCAATGGTCGGAGGTATTCAGGCCCTGCCTGAGACCCTGCTTAGCGAGACCTTAGAGCTAATCTTCGGCCATTAGGCCCTACCCTCCTTCTCATTTACGATCCTCATCATAGCAGGAATCCGTGGTGAAGTGGTTGAATTGTCAATGATTTTTGCAAAGAAAAATTTATTGCATACTCCAATTTTTTATACTTTGAAGTGAATTCTTCAATTTTTTCTGTGCATAAGCAGTTTTTAAACGAAGTTTTAGCGTTATTATTAACGGAATTCTTGTGTGAAAGCCTTAGTACCTTGTGTGTTCATATGCGATGAAAATTACGCAAAAAGAGAAATGTTGTCGTTTCATTGTCTATATCGTACGTATTTGTTACAATCTGAATGCCTATTACTACTATATGTCCTCTATTTTCCGATTTCTTCATTGATCCCCTTAGTAATTACTCATATGCCGGTATTTTTAGGTTTTGTATATTGAATAGCCAATATCATTCTTACCCTAGTGCGCTAATGTTAGCTACACATTCTTGGTTGAACATTTGCTTGGCTGCCTGGCGATGTCTCTTTTAACCTACTTGGAAAAACCATCCGTCCAACTCCCATAGTTATGCCTCACGTGAAAGAAAAGAAAATTACGAGACGTCCTAACTTGCTGTAAAAATGTAGAAGTCCTAACTTTGTTATTATCAACGCTAGAAATCCGTTTAAAATTCTATAATGCTTAAAAAAATGTAAGTTATTCTTATATAAGTTTAAATTGTTGAAAATCATAGACAAATTTTAATTTAAAAAAACACTGCTTATGCAATGATTTGACCGTGGACTCCCACTAAGAAAGGGTTGGAAGGTCGAGTCCAGTGGCCGGGGTAATAGCCGGGCGCCCGTTGAGTAGGGTCCAAAATCCGAGGGACGAGAGTACCTGGGCCACTCCACCCCAAAAAAGTGCTTCGCAGAGAGAGGTTTAAAATCTTCTCGCGCTACCCGTAGCACGAAAAACATTTTCCTTTCGCAGTCGCCGGCAGGAAAGGGTTAAGGGCCTGTTGCCTCAAGAGTAGTATGTTTCTTCCCCTGAAGGCGACACTAGGGTTGACTGAGTTCGGACACTCTCACTCCAATTTTTAGTGGCACATCTTGCTACCCTTTTCCTAGAAGGGACTGCATTGGCACGGTGGAGGGGAGGAAGTGACAGTTTCCTTTCCCACATGGGTGACACCCACCACCTTGTATTTTATTGCTTTCAGTAGTCAAAGGAGGTGGAAAAACCTCACCAAAGCATTATTAGGCTTGGAAAGGAGGAACGAGGGAAGGTTCCTTCCAACTGTCCATCGTTTATGGTTTTCCATTTCAATGGGGGTTTCTCTTGATATAGTTTGGATAAGCATTAGCTAAAGGATAATAGTTGCAATACCATACATCACGTTAGGCTACAAGATAAATTTTCTTATTGAATTTTTTTATCTTTTGAATGTTGAATATTTTTAAATTTCCTTATGTGCTTACAATAGGGTCAATGCATGTGTAGTCGTCCAGAGGTGGTTGCTGCAACATTTCAAATATTTTTTATATTTTTACCATGCAAACTACCATTTATTAAGAATACAAATATGTAATTATTTTAGTTTTTTAAATTTTATTACCTGTTAGTGGTCATTTTTATGTTAACGAAACACTGATTTTAAGTGATTTCAGTGCTATGCATGAAAGCAAATATCTCTAATTCTTTCTATCCCAGAACAATAAAACAAAAACCAATCGATTCAGTAAATAATGAACTTTAATAAAGGTACGGAGACATATCCACCTAAAATTAAGTCTAAGGGCTTGCCTCTTGGCGTTGTCACTGTTATCATTTCTACACGGTCAACAGTCACCCTCTGTTTGTATCTATTTCATCCATTTCCAAAAGTATATTAACCCTTTTGCTGCCAGCCCATTTCGGGTGGGATGTGCGAAGACTGCCAAGGCTATTTTCTGGAATTTGCAAGATTTCAGATTTTAAATTATTTCAACTATTTAATTTTATTTAATACATCTAGATTTTTTCCCAATGCTAAAGATATATCTATAGCTTAGAACCATAGATGGATTATGGAGGTTTACTTAAATTTTCATAAAGAAAAATAATAACAAAGTAATTATTATATATACAGTAGAAACTCGAAATTACGAAGTTGACGGGACCGGAAAAATCGGCACTTCGTAATATCAAATTTCGTATGAACGAGTATCTTTCAAAAACATCGCGATGAAGATCGTTTTTTGTTTCCTTAGATTAAGATTTACTCTCGCGATGTACTTGCATGGTTTACGAAGTTATAATTCATGAAAGTATATTTGAATGTGTATTCATGCCCACTGGGTGCACTCATTGTCAGTTGAACACAACTTATTTGTCGGAGTTTTATTATTCCTATTTTCGGGAATTTCAAATTTGGCGCCACCGGGTAAGTTATTTTGCCGTTGCAGCTGGCGGTGCGGCGTGCAGCAACTCGCGGATTGGTACTATCCCTCTTTGCCGTGACGCATTTTAACAATATTATCTGGATATATTAATTTGCAATGTTTATTTTTTACTTGCGTCATAAATGTTAACGGATGGTTCGGAAGTAAGACGAAAGCCGCGTTTCAATGGAAATCGACTTCCGTGTGTCAAGCTACCTTCGCATCAAATCGATGCATTATTCCGTTCACTCATTCGTTTTGTGATGACAAATGATTATTACCAGCAATACGAGGCTCGATTCGGGTTATCGTGATGAATGGTAAAATATCCTTTCCAGGGTATTTGGAAATTGCCTGACCAGCAGTCCTTCCATCCAGCTATCTCTCTCAATCACTCAGCGGGAAACATTAAAGCTGTCAGTCGGATCTGAACAATTGGCGCGTCTAAACCGGTTTTTCCCAGAAGACCCTTCAAGAAAAAAGTTCTTCGTTCCTTATTCCTAGGCGCGACGACATTCATCTGCGAGGGACTCATTCAGCGAGAAAGAGAAGGGGGTAACCCGAGAGGATCACTCCTTCACCTACTCTGTTATTATCTACCCTCGCCCAGTTTCGCTTTTACCCAGGTGGCTTTCACTAGTGGGGGAGGGGTTGGGCCTCCTTTCAGCGGCCTCGGCAGCCAACACTAGGATGATACGGCCGATGATCGAACGAGGGAGCCGTTATTTCGGTCGATTCAAATTGTAACCTTACCCCGGTGGTAGCTGTGAGGTTGACTTCGCACTCCTTCATGATTTTTCCACAACCTGAAATTATGTTGCGTAGCGCCCGAGAGAGCTTTGAAACGCATCGTCACATCAACGGGATAAATAACGTAGTACATCGGCGCATGCGAAGAGAGAATCGGAACTCTAATCTGTTTTTACTTCCTTTTATAGGAAGCATCATTCACTTTTGGAAGTGGATACCACGCCAGGAAATCCATTTTTAGACCGTTGACTTTTACATCGCCATGCTAATAGATAAAGAAATTCTGTTTTCACCGTTTGGCGCAGGAAGGATGTTGCTAGAACTTATTTCATAGGGCTTGATACATACTTGTGCGTACTTTATATCAACCACATCGGAGAAAAAATTAGTTAACTTGCCTAAAATCGATCATTTCGCGGAAATGCTACTCGGCTATGAGAAGTGATACGAAAATGAGCTTTGATATAAGTTCTAATTGCATCGTTCATCTTTCAATGCGGATACTCCTCAAGTTGGTACGCCAGATTAATACAATTACTGTAGTCGTGTAAAGCAAAGATGTCCAGCACTTTTTTCCAGAGGCATTCGCGCCGAGCATTGGTGCTTCCGGCAGTCCAGCGAACGGCTACGCGTCCTTGGCCTGCCTCTTGCTCTCCCCACCACCTCACACTCTCTCTCCCCCACCCTCGTCTCGGCGCTCATAGTTAGGGGGTCGGAGTAAAGTGATATTTTTTCTCGAGCCCGCATCACATTTCATCATAAGTATCACATTTCACTCATCGCTTTCCCACGCCCAAACTTCACAGGTGGCTTCCAAAAGTTGGGTGGGGGGAGGTGCGTTGCCCGTTGGGAGTCCCTTATCAGCTATGACCGCGAACCAAACGTATCACATTTCACTCATCGCATACCCGCCCTAACTTCTCAGGTGGTTTCCACTAGTTGGGATATCCTTTCGAGGACATCCTATAGACATCCTTTCGAGAGCATCAGCAGCCAACTTCCATGGTTCCAACTAGTTCCTACATCGGCCGCAACACAGGATGACCGTTATTTAGGGCGATTTTAATGGTATCCACTCCCCAGTGTGAATTTTTTTATCTGATCCAGATCCGATTTTTAAAAATGAATTAGGATCCGATTTCAGTATCCGGAGTAATGTAATACCCGCGGATCTTTAGATCCGATCTGACCATCCCTAAATAGTATTTTCCCGGCGAATCAGCTTGTGTCTTAGAGGACGAACGAACAATTTAAGAGCACATTTTGGAGCAAACAAAGTGCGTATTATGGGCCAGGATATACAGTAACTACAATTTTCGATGCCTGGCTAACGTTTTTCAACTTACGAACAAGTTCTCGGAACGCATCTCGTTTGTATGTCGAGGACTTACTGTACATTGGATGAGTACGTCAGTGACTTCCGACTGCTGGACGGACGCCAGACGCCCCAGCGAAACCACACCTTTACTATTGAAGCATTGAAAAATGAGATATCGTTCAAGTGCATCATGTATTCGGCGAAGATCATTAATTAGATGTTTAACTCTGAAAAGGAGCGCCGAAACGTTCTGTGATCTATCACTATTCGTATCAACGAGTAATTTTTTCACGTCGGGACCAAGATCCGAGGTTTGTATTTTTAAAACTTCGTTATTTCGTAATATCGCGTACTGTTACATACACTTAGATACCCTTTTGGTCGGGACCGAAGATTTTGCTTCGTAAAATCAAAATTTCGTAATTTCGAAGTTCGTATTTTCGAGTTTCTACTGTATAAAAACTCAAAATCCTCTGTTTATTTCACATTATGATTTATAAAATATTATTTACATGGACTGAAATAGTGCTAGTTTTTGATACTATTCAGTTTTCTCACCCGTGGTACATGTTTTTAGTGATCAATCTATTTTTGCCAGAGATATAAAATATTTTATCTGACTCTACACTCACGGTCTCATCAGCTGACGCACTTATGCTTATGGAAGCATTCACCATGAAGGCCTTTTTTGCATTTTCCGCACACAGTTCTGGATCTTTTTCTTTGTTCTCTTCCCTTTTAACCTCTTACACTGCACGCACAACAGTCCTTTTCTTTTTTATTTTGCAATTTTATAAGTTTTTTGAGACATGTATCTGATGATCCGGGTTGCATAACTCGGTTTTGCTTTTCTTGAAGCCATTCGCTGCCTAGTTCCTCAATTATGCTGATAGTGTAATGTTGCCTGGACAAAGGCCTTTCTCCAGATCTCAAGTTTTCTTTATATAGTATATAAGAATTCAGTACCATACGCGAAAAAATATTGAAACACATCTTTTTCCAATATTTTACAGTACGTCTCTCGTCAAGATAGGTATAGAGCATCATATCTGACGTATCGATTCCTCCCATATAATAGTTATAGGATTGAATAATTGAAGGTTTCTCCACGTCTTTTGTCTGACCTCGCCTGGTAGATGAACGTTTACTCAGTTCTGCTTTGCATTTCGTCGAAAGAAGAATCACAGGAAATCGCTGAGATTTTTTTTCCCGCACGGCGGCGGCATGAATATGGCCACTACGGTAGTATCGCTCTTCTCCTACTTGAAATTTTTCTTTTAATTCTAACGGAATAAATTTCCTATTTCTTCGAACAGTCCCAGTTACATAAGTTCCTACTTCGTATAGGTATTTAGCTAGAGGTACTGACGTGAAAAAATTGTCCATAAAAATATGATAACCTTTGTTTAGATAGTTACCCATCTTCAATAACTTTTCTACAACTGTGTAAGCCAAGCCAAACTTATTTATTTGATCCTTTTCTTCTTTCCCTTTAGCACCTCTATAAACATAAAAAGATAACAAATAGTGCGAAATGGAATCGCATAACAGCCATAACTTTATTCCCCACCGATGATGACGCTTGCTAGGTATGTATTGCAGTAGTTGCGTATGGTTTTTGGTGCCAACCAAGCTTTCGTCAACACTCAGATACTCATGGGGGGTATAGTGGTGCCTGAAAACTCTGTTGGCATGGTCTATGAGGGGCTGTATTTTGGCACAAGGATCATATCCTGATTCCCCTGGCTGAGGTAGGTTTTTTGTGTCAGCTAAATGAAGGAATTTCAAGATCAATTGGAATCGATTTCTAGGAAACATCTCATGAAACCATCTGATGTATTGTGATTTTTGAGTGAACCAATATGATTCAATTGTTGGCCTTCGAATAAGGCCCATATTCAAGGTACATGCGATGAAAGCATTTAGTTCGGCAACCGTTATTTTTTCCCAATTTTTTGCACGAGCATTTAGAGTAAGACGTCCCTCATAACTGAGAAAGTGTCGAGCGTATGCATTGTCTGCCTGGTCCCTCCAGAAACTCAATGGGAATCGTCGGAGGGTTATCACCATTCACTCTCACTTCGACCCACTCGCTTTCACCTGGATCAGCATTTCTATCCTCTTCTTGTTCGGACCCATATGAGTAATCCCCCTCAGAGGAAGAAGAGATTCTACGCCTCTTTGTCCCTGACCTTGAGGTGTAAATGAAAGATTCTTCACTACTAGAAGAAATCTCTTCATCGGATGTCTCTTACGGCAAATCACTGTTATCATCAATGAAGAGAGCATCTTCAATATCCTTACTTTTCATATACGTTGACATTGGTCACAGGGACAACCCTAAAATAAATTTTCGTAGTTGTATCAAAATGAAAAATTATGCATCGTAAATTACTGTTTCTACTCGTCCAACACGAGGAAACGGCATGGAAAAAAGGGGATTCATAGTTCAGGAAAACTAATTTACTTGAATTCCTAAAACAATTATTTTTCCAAAAACAACCACAGGTTTTTCACCACTTCAATTAGACGTCAAGAAAGGTCAAACAAAGAAATAATACGGAAAAATGCGATAAACAGCAAGGTCACTAACATACATGCAGGAAAATTCGTGAAAACGTAATGAAAGATATAAAAACACGGAAAAGTCGTATTTTATCATAATGTAAAATTGTAAGATATATCATTCGTTAAAAATTACTACTTACTCAATAGTAGAGGAATATTTTAATCTAATCTTTCTGGAAACTGACACTCTAGTAAAAATACTAAGAGCCACAGAGAAAACAGAGTCCTGCGTGAGCACTGACCAGCACGAAATATGGTATGCTACTGGCCCGAGGGGAACGAAAAAACACAGGAGAGGCCAGTATTCAGCATATATTGTAAGGATAGTATGAAGACATCTTATACTGTATATTGTAAGCACACTGTGAACAATCAGCATATACATATTGTAAGGATAATATGAAGACATCTTAGTAAGCTGCTGATATAAAGCACGTGCCGATAAATGAAACGAGAGCCGTGATACCAGAGACTAGAGAAACATCCTGCATATGGCAGAGTAAAAGAAATAAAAAAGACGGGCCAAAAAAGAATAATTGCTTATCTAGCTGGAAACTGACACTCTAAAACAAATACTAAGAGCCACAAAAAAACAGTTCAGCACGACCTCCGACAAACACGAAAGATGATACTGTGCAGGATGACGCTGGCCCGAAACAAAAAAATACGGACGAACTTACGAGGCAAGAACAATGTAAACAATCAAAATGTATGGCAAGGATAAGGTGAAACCATCTTAGTAAGCAGCAGAGATAAAGCACACGTGTATAAATGAGACGGCAGCCGTTGAAAAGGCCACAATCACGAAATAAAAAGTCAAATAAGTCGGGCCGATAAATCGGCCCGCTGGCAGCAAAAGGGTTAAGGTGTCCCATAACATCTCCACATTCCTCACATTCACTCAGCATGCACTCATACCTTTGTTAATCACACACTAGTGCATCAAGTAAGTCTTTGTAGTCAACATTTCGTCTAGCCCCGTCTATCATAAGTTTCACATTCTGGTGAGATGAACGAGCAAAAACACCATGGGTTCTCGAACCCCCTGCTATAATATGTACACCATTTGGGTCGAAATTCACAAAATTTTTAATGACCAATTTTAATATCGGGGTAAGGTTATTTGAATTGAGCATACAACTCATTTAAATTAGATAAAAGCAGTTGTTTTTGCTTGTGATCTGACTTTCCATCAATTCGCACAGATACATAATCCTTTTTATTGGGACAAATTTAAATGCATTGTTCACACAAGTAGAATTCAGTAACTTTCCTCACTGTATCTGAAGACAGTCTTTTAACACTATTTCTTTTTCTTAAGTCAGGCATACTTCCTTCCTTTTTCTCTAGATCTCTTGAAAGTTTTATGAGACCCTCAGAAACATTTAATTCTTTGCTTATCTTGTTCCTTGACTATAAAGATGGCAATAAACTAACTATTTAAATTTTGTCCTCTTTATTGTAGATTTTACATTTTTTTGTAGTTTAATTGTTAATTCCTCATACTCTTTAGAATTCAATTTATCTGTACATTGTGATGGATTTGTTAGAGACTCATTGCGGTCTTCATCAGAATTTGCATATAATTATGTTTTTTAATTTTCTGAAATTTTGGTGATATTCGCTTCAATGGCAACTGCTCTTTTATCTGAACTTAATTCCCTAATTTTTGAGGCTGGTGAAATGCCTAAAGCAAATAAGTCTGGTCAACAACATGAATGAACAATTTAAAAACACCAAATCTGTTAAAAACAAGCTCAGTGTTTAATGTGGCAAGGACAAACACTGTATAATTTAAATTCCCAAATATTCTTTGCATTTTAAGGCCCGCATTTACGTTTTAGCTAAAGTTTACAATACCAAATTTTTACTTTATAATTAATAACTTGTAAAATGAGGCGAAAAACTGATTAACACATTCAATGCGGGTCGCGAATTTAAGGGAGGCGCTAGAAACGGAAATCATTTTTTAAAGGGCCTAAAGTAAAAGGATCCTGCCGTTCGGCATAGACGGGACCACGTCAATAGACGTGCTCCACGCTGAATGTGTTAATAAGCTATAATAATAATTTAAAAGGCATGAAACATTACTTAAGAGGGTACTTAATGGTGATGTCGACTTAGTTAATATTTTGGTATTTTTCAATGTTTAATATTTTTATAAATAGTTGAGTCCACAAAATAAAATTTTTACTGTTCATTCGTCATATGAAGGACTATAAATTGGCCAAATTTCAATTTCATGCCCAACAAAGAAAATGGACATTAAAATTTGAAAATTTTGAAAAATAAAGAACTTTAAAAATATTTAATTAAAAAACCACCTAAGTCCACAGCTTAAAATTCTGCATACTTAAAGCATGTACCTATACCTTTAACCTTGAAAGGACTGCTTTAAATCCCAGATGTATCACTGCATGGCCGGGCATTTATATGGCCTAGGTTTAAAATATAAGCAGCTCTCCAGTTAATTATAAATAACGAAACTCATTATAAGCCGATTTTAAACGAAGTGTGTCTCAGTGGTCCCTTAAGGGACAGCAAGGCCATAAACGAAAACATTAGGTGGTCCCTTTTGGGACCGCACGGACGCTAAAGGTTAAAATAAAAAATTACTAACATTGCATCTCTTGCCTTCCTAAATAAAAAAATTGTAAAAAATTGATTTTTTTTTTGTAAGTGATGAAACATTTGAAGCAATATTTGGACCCTTAGACTTAATTTTAGATAGATATGTCTCCGTACCTTTATTTAATTTAATTATTTACTGAATCGATCGGTTTTTGTTTTATTGTTCTGGGATAGAAAGAATTGGAGATACAGTAGAACATCTTTTTTACAAACCTCTAATTTACGAAATGACACCAATTTACGAACCATTCCGCCGGTCCCGATCTTTGTATATAGGAAAACTATGTAAAATGAACTCAGTTTTACGAAACCTCCATTTTAATGATTTACGAAGTGAGAAGCCGGTCCCTAGGAGTGACTGACCCCTGTTTTACGAAGTATTTGAAATGGTTTTGTCGCAGTGTTTTGAGGTCAATGCATCACTCAATGTGTAAATATTCGGCATTATGCGAACGTAAGAATGAGCATTTCAAATTCAAGAAATTGTAGAAAAGGTATCGAAAAACCTTAACATTTTTAAATTTAACGCACGTTGCCTCTGCACATATTTTTGGGTCACGTCTAGCAATGTTTTTCCCTGCGCGAACGACTGAAACAACAGGTTGTGCTCCGAGGGTGATAAGTCAGGAAAGCCATCTCAAGTAAACAAAATTTGGCCCGATTGTAAGGTAGATATTTATTTCACTTATACTTGTGGTCAACTTGAATAATATTTGACCCTGGATAAAATAGGATTCTTTTCTAAATCGATTTTCACGTCAGATAAAAAGAAGAAAGAAATTACAAAGTTTCCTCTTCATTCGCTGTAATTTTAATGGCCTATAAGCGTAGGCTATAATAAAATTTCCGCTAGGGTATATTACTCTCTCAGGAAACATGTGAATTGGCCAGCTTATCAAGTCTTTCTTGAAGATGTTCACCTGATTACATTGTAACCTCAGTCTACACGGAGTAACCATTACAATGTCTTTGCTCTCAATAGCTGGTTTGAGTTTCTTCTTTCCCTTTTTATCAGTACCTATGTCATCCGAGAGTGGCTCGCACCTATAACTTTGTTTCCAGAATTCTTTGAAGCAGTGATGCCAGAAGATAACTGTGTAAGCTGTGAGCGAGTGGAAATATTTTGGTTTCCAAGCGAGCAGAAGTCGCGCGCATTCAGTCAGAATCACTGTCAACGCGAGGTGGGCAGTGTTTGTGATATCCCGTGTGCCTATAAGTAAAACAATGGATAAAACATCGCTGAGCAAAAAAAAACGAGGAAGTCTGTGAGTTTGGTTACCAAAAGGTCGATAATCAAGGAAGTACGTGATCGAGCTCAGACAAAAACAGAAATTGCTCGGAAGTATGGCATTTCTTTATCGACATAACAACAATCATGAATTCAAGAGAAAACATTTTGAGTCACACAACATTATCGTCGAAAACCATGTACATTTCATAGTCGAAATTTGAACAGCTTGATTTGCAGATCGTGAGTGCAACTTGCCTATAACCAATTCTGAAGGAGAATGCTCAGATTTTGGCCCTTAAACTGAAGTGAGACAACTTTAAATGCTCAAATGGGTGGCTAGAAAAATTCAAGAGAAGACATTGAATCACTTCACTTAACATCTGCGGAGAAGAAGGGTGTGTGAACACAGATGATGTTGAGAAGTGGCATGAAATGCACGACGAAATTGTGTCAAAATATTCCCCTTGGGACAAATATCATTTAAGAACACTAATTTTGTAATAATTCGTTGCTTATGTTCAAATTTTGATGCACTTTGAATATTTAATTTTTCATTGAGGTTTTACGTCGTTAGGTAAGAACTTGTGATGGTGACTTACAGCTATCAGTACCCGCGAGTAAATAATGCTTGCAAATCACCACTAGATGTCAGCGCTGTAGAACGGATGTGTGGGAATTTCAAATTAACTAGAGTAAAGTTCTAAAATTAACTTTCATCAGCTACGAAATATTATTGAAGGTTCAAATTTTGATGCACTTTGAATATTTAATTTTTCATTAAAGTTTTACGTCGTTAGGTAAGAATTTGCGATCACAACTTACAGCTATCAGTACCCGCGAGTAAATAGTTCTCGCAAATCACCGCTAGATGTCAGCGCTGTAGAACGCATATGTGGGAATTTCAAATTAACTAGAGTGAAGTTCTAAAATTGACTTTCATCAGCTACGAAATATTATTGAAGGTATTTCCAACGGTACGTTTTCTTCAAAAAAGGCATTTCCTAGTCTTTAAACTGAAATATACTGGGTCAATTGGAACTTCGTTTTGAAATTTCCTAGTTAGAATGCATCCGTGGCATTCCCATGTTAAAATGGCGTCTTTCAACACAAATTCGACTAGCAATAAACGTATCCCCTGCGCTAATTAATGCATATGCCTAAAATACTCCGTGGGATGAATTAATTCACTTATTCCCCTTATTATGATATCTACCAACTTGAAGCTACAAGAAATTAATTCATTTGCAGCAGCCAAGTTCACACCATTATAAATTTGTAGAAAAATATTTATCAGTTTTTAAAGTTTCTGTTAATTTTTGTTAAGGAGAGCATTAAAAATACAGGCAGTCCTCGACTTTCGTACACAATGCGTTCCTGAAAACGTGTACGAAAGTCGAATGTACGAAAGTCGAACAATAGAGTCCCATACTAATTCGAGGTTACGTTCCCGGAGAGTTAAATATACATAGTATAACTTCATATCGATTGTAAGGAAATTTTATTTTTAATACAAAAGTTTAAAATACATTTTTTATATTTAAAACAATACGTAATTACTTTAAAAACTACGCAGTCTTGGTAAACGGTTCTAAAAGAATACCGTTGTGTACTGAGTAAACATACGCATTTCTAATTTTTCCCAAGCAGAAATTAACATTTCACTGATAATGTCCACTAACACTATAAAGACACAAATCAAGAAGCATCACGACAGTTAATTTTTGGAACCTTAAGCTCGACGTCATTTATTACAATTAAAGAAACAACAAAATTTCGCAATTTACTAAACTGGACAAAAGATAAACGAAAATAGAATGTTTCCTAGGTGCATGTCATACACAACTTCGTGAATTTCACATTGCACTTCCCAGCATTTCGTACGTGGTCTATAATTTTATCTTTCCCCTTTACTATTGAACACACAGTTGAACGGCTTAAGTTCAATGATTATCTTGCAGCAAAAGATCCTTCCAGTTCAGCACGTCTAACAATTCCCAACTTTTGCTTGACAGTATTAAGTTTATGTGACCTACGCGTATTTTTGTTGGTCTCAGTCACATCATATTTACGTTTTCTACTCATTCTTATCATACGAAATTAATTAAATTCAGTAAGTAAACAAGTTATACCTTGCCCTAAGTTAACACTGCCCACAGTCGCGTATACTAGCGAGCGAGAACTAGCGAGAGATAACGCCAGATGAAACAGTTGAATGCCGGGATGCGCCATGCACTTTCGTGGGAAATTCAAAAATATTGTTCGACAAATGTCCGAAAGTCCGAATTTGGTGTCCGAAAGTCAGGTAAAAGGTATCAATTTGGAGCGTACGAAAGTGCGAATTGTACAAAAGTCGAGGACCACCTGTATGCCACTATGTACAAGAAGTGTAGGTTTCTAATTTCCTTTTGTTTTATTGAACATTTAACTGGATGTGTAATTCATTTTATTGAAACATTACCTTCCTTTTAATCCCATTTATCTTTATGAAGTGCGCTACTGAAACTGGATTGGGATTGTTGCAGTTTCGATTACTTGAATGATAACCTCCAATTTACAAACCCTCTGATTTACAAAGCTCATATTTTTGGGTCCCTTCAACTTCGTAAAATAGAGGTTCTACTGTATTTGCTTTTATGCATAGCACTGAAATCACCTAAAATCGGTGTTTCGTTAACATAAAAATGACCACTAACAGGAAAATAAAATAAAAAGTTGTCACATGTTTGTATTCTCAATAAATGGTAGTTTGTATGGTAAAAATATAAAAAAAATATTAAAAATCATCAACCAACCAATTTAACTTTTTCTGGGCCACTTAACCCATTCAGTGCTACGCCCGCCTATCGGCGGGCTGAGCGTCTGTACCTAGGAGCGGCGCCCGCCGATGGGCAGGCTCGGTCATTTACAATGTTTACGGCTCTCACTTCCAACCGTTTCCGGTCATAAAAATAGGGAAACTTGCCCGCTTCTCAGTACTGTTTGAGTTTTCGTACAGTGCACATCGTTTTCATTTTTCGTATTCTACCGGCCTATAGATCATTGTCGAAGAACAGTCAATTTTTTGCTGAAAAATACTCAAAAAATATTATCTTTTGGTCTGAATTAACGTTTTCTTATCGAAGAATGGAGCCGGTGCCATCTACATCTACTGGAATTACACACCGAAGAAAACGGATTGATGACAGGTTTGTAAAATATTTACGTGTAGTCTATTAGTATAGTGTTAAAAAATCAATGAATACAACCGTATGTGAACTCCATAAATATGAATTTTATCCATTGAGCCTCTTTTCCCTGTTTTGTTAGAAAAATGGAGCCTGAACCATGTACATCACCAGAATTATACACCGAAGAAAAAAGGGTGAATGCAGGTGTGTGAATAAATTACTTGTTAGCTAATATTTTATTTTGTAAATATATCAATAACTACAATCGTATGTGACATTGATATATATGAAAAATTCAACAGTAATATGAATCCAGCCCTTCGCAAAAGAGTGAAACCTGCTGGTGATGTTCACAAAATGCAGGCAATGGAGGAAGAAGAAATCGAAAGGACACTTTTTGAAGAAGATGAGAATATTTCTGACGACGGTGGTTCTGATTTTAAGTCACCAGAGGAAGAAGATTTCAGCTCGGAGGAGGAAGAACTTGACGAGGCAGGAGATGAGAACAAGCTGCAGAGGGAGATCAGAGGAGTGTTAATAATTCCAGCCAAGACATTATCTGGATCAGCGAGCCACAGATGGCTCGAATCATTCCTTTCACAGGCCATTCAGGTATGTTACAGAATGTTGCGGGCTCTGATCCTTTAAGCTACTTTTCCCTTTTGGCAAATCGAGGAATTTTTTGACCTCATAATCACGGAGACGAATTTAAATGGTGAGAAACTTTTGGCATCGTCTTCAGAACATTCCAGTAGGGCGAAAAAATGGTGTGCTGTTATGCGTCCCGAGTTCGAAACATTCCTGGAGATTTTATTTCATTTGGGAAATATAATAATTCGAAGACAGCAAAACATTTGGTGAGTTGACGACTTGTATGATCAGCCAATCTTTTGCCGAAACATGAGCTGGGATAGATTTCTGCTTATTCAGCGATCTCTGCATTTTTGCCGAAACCCTAATATGGGAGAACCAGTTTCTTCAGACCCTCTTTACAAAATTCGGCCTCTGATGGATGTCGTTACGAAAAACATCAAAAATATTTATTACCCATTTAAAAATCTTAGCCTTGACGAATCCATGGTCATGTGGCGAGGTCGTCTCTTCTTCAGGCAATACATCTGGAATAAGAAACACAAGTACGGCATAAAACTTTACATGCTATGCGAGACCAATGGATTTGTGCTGAATATATTGGTATACACTGGTTCTAGAGATGCAGATTTAGGGGGAAAAGGCCATGCAGACAAGGTTGTCAAAAAATTGTTGTCTATGTTAACGTTGGCCATGCTGTTTACATGGACAATTATTATAACAGCGTTAATTTATCACTCGATTTGTTGAGAAGCAAATTTCATTCCACTGGCACTTTGAGATTATCTAGGAAGGGAATTCCAAAAGATTTCTTCCTAAAAAAATTGAAAATGGGTGAGGTGGTTTCCCGTTATACACAGGAAGGACTATGCGTTTCCAAATGGAAAGATAAGAGAGAAGTGGCGTGTCTGTCCGCAGAATTATCCGGGGAATTGATTGAAGATCAGAATAGAAGAGGCGAGCTGAAAAAGAAACCCAAAATGGTGGCTGAATGCAACAAGTACATGGGAGGGGTTGATAGAGCAGATCAAATGCTATCCTATTATTCGATTGATAGACGTACACTTAGATGGTATATAAGATTGGGTATCCACCTATTTCAGATAGTTCTTAATAATAGCTTTATCCTATACAATGAATATAGTGGTAGAAAGACCACTCTTGAAAAGTATAGGGAAGAAATTATTAGGCGATTATTGTATAAGAACCAACCACCTTCTCAGCCTTCATCGCAATCGCATAAATTAAATAAAATACACCTGCCCATACATATAACACCTCCTGAACAGGAGAAATGCAAAAGAGTGAAGAGGCGTGTGTGTAAGGTTTGTGCAGGAAAGGGAATTAGGAGGGACGTAGTGACGTACTGCGCTGACTGTGAGGGTGAACCAGCTCTGTGCTTAGATCCGTGTTTCAGAGAATTTCATAAATACTGAAATCAAGAAAAAACTTTTTTTTTAAATATCTAATATGTATTTTATCTTGTTTGTGTCAATGTTGGTTTATTATTACTGGTAAATATTATTTTAATTTCTTAGTGGAAAGAGAAATTAATTTTTGATATTTTACCTTGTAATAAATATATAATAGAATTCTCTTGTGTGTATCAATTACAGTTTTTTTGTAATTATTGGTAAATTGTTATAATTTCATGGTGGAAAGAAATTAATTTTTGATGTTTTACCTCGCAATAAATATGTTATAATCTATTGTGTCCAGGACAGTTTTGATTTCTAATTATTGGTAAATAGTTGTAATTTCATGATAGAAAGAAAATTTTATTTTTTATATTTTACCATGTAATAAATATGTAATAATATTCTGTCGTGTGTACAAATTATAGTTTTCTTTTATAATTATTGGTAAATTGATGTATGTACTTTCATCATTGAAAGAGAAATTAATTTCTCATATTTTATCTATTTTACTTCATAATAAATATGTAAAAATATTCTGTTGTGTGTATCAGTTATAGCTTTTTTTCTAATTATTGGTAAATAGTAGTAAATTCATAGTGGAAAGAGAAATTTATTATGGATTTCTTACTTTGCTCTTTCCGTCCCCATCCATTTACAGTGCACAGCTGCCTCTGCCAACCCCAATTCTTTCACGGGTTCAGTACTCAAATCCTTTGGCAAGGCTTGTCCCTTTGTGCCAAGAAAACCTAACCATATAATTTTTTGTCTCCCAATTTCTATCGCTTTCACTTTGTCCATTCCTTCCCCACTCATTTACAACCGTACCGCTGCCCCTACCACCCCTATTTCAAGGACTCATACCACACACCCTACAGCCGATCCTTTCCTTCCTCACGATGAACAGCTAACTGTGACAACCCCTCACACCTTTTCCCATGTGCGTGTGCCAATTGTCATAAACATAGAACAATATACTCTTCCAACGACAAAACATTGTTATTATTATTTTTAAAGTGTGTCTTTATGATAAAAAATACATAGATTATATGCATAAAATGACATGTATGGGTTGCGTCCCAATAACAAAAAACAATAAGCTAAGATTCAAATTTGTATTGCGGGTTTGCCTACTTCAACCATTTTGCCCTTTGATCAGTGGTAAAAATTATTTCGTATTTAAAACATAAATTATTGACCGAAATTTTTTTAAATATTTTATCGAATACAAATACATGTAAATGAAGCTAAAAATGCAAAAAAACTGGTCAGTGTTTGTTGACATCTCCGCCAAATCACTACCTTTTTGTCTATCCTTTCTCGATAATGTCTTTTGACCAAGGAAATGATGCCTTGATCCAGGGGCTGCAGCTTGCTGGTTGAGTTTGCAGGAAAATACACTAGTTTTATGTTCCTTGATACCATTCCTTCGTTTTTGTGGGCAGTGCAATTGTCAACAAAGAGAACAATTTTTCTGTTGCACATACCCATTTTAGAGTCTATCATACATAACCAGTCACATAATATGGATGCTGTCATCCACGAGTTAACAGAATTCCTATACAAGCAAGGGAGTTTTTTAATATTTTTAAAGCATTTTGGTTTTTTAAATTTGCCTATAACAAGGGGCTCCAATTTCTCAGATCCATCAGAATTAGCACAAAATGAACAGTAAATCTATCTTTGCTCTTCTTTCCACCATGGCAGGGTAAACCTCGTACTCCAAGGGTCTTGTCTGAGATCAAGTTATAAAAAAATCCAGCCTCATCAGCATTAAAAATGTCACATTTTTTGTATCATATTACAATTGTCTATAGAGTTTTTTTCCACTCTTCTACTACTACATTACTAACCCTAACTTCTTCCCCATACATCTTCAAAGTTGCAAGATTCCAACAGGTTTTAAACTTTAGCAGCCAGCCATTGGAAGCCTGAAATTTTCAATCCCCATTTGTAATGCCATTTCCCTTGCATTCTCCTGTATAATTGGTCCAGATATGGGGATGTTTCTGACTCTACCCTCTAGCAACCAATCAAAAATAACCTTGTCTAACTCCTTGTACTTTACTGCCCGAGATTTTTTATTTGTGCACCCTCGAGTTGCAGCTTCTTCTGTTTTCCTACGGTTTTTCAAAATATGTAGATGTTAAGGTCGATCGTGGTATTCCGAAGGTTATTGCTACTTTTTTCATGGGCTTCCCATCATCAATGGCTCGGAAAATAGCTAATTTTTTTAAGGCTGGCAGAAACCGAAAATTCGATACTCGATTCTCGATACCAAAATTTTTATGATACTGTTATTTTTCGATACTCGATCCTTTCACCACTTAAGTAAATTAACTCATTTATTGGTGGGAATTAGGACTTTAGCAATAATATTATTACATAAATCAAATAATTATAACAAGGAATCCATTTGGGTGGAAACCTTCAACAATTTCTATTGTCAACAAGTTAGTTAAAACCTAGGCTTGTGCGATGACGAATTTTGGTCATCGATTTTCGATGAAAAAATTTCATCGAAATGCTTCAATGACGATGGCTGTCATCGATCATCGAATAGAGTGTACACGATGATCGATGAATGTCGATGATCGATGAACGTTTGATTATCAATGAATTACAATGATCGATGACTCTCGATGATCGGTGCAGATGTCTCAGTTGGCAGTTTGTTGTGGCTATTAAGTGAAGATTGAATTGGGTCAAACTTAATTGAGAAGGACAAGGCCTATTTATTAAAGAGCGAAACAAGCTCCAAGTTACAATTTAAGCAACAACTCTTTGTTGTGGTGTATTACAATACTCATTTCCGCATTTTCATCGGTGAGTAGATGTCGGTCGTCGAACACAATGTTTCCTGAATCGCTGAAGAACCGCTCTGATGATGTTGAAGTGGCAGGAAAACAAAGGGAAAAAATGATAGGAGAGGCTTAGTGAACTGCGCCGCTGTGCTACTTTATGGAGGGGAGAGCAATTTATCAAACCAGGAGTGTAGTATAATTAACGGACAGCCCCAAAAATTTGTAACAGTCTGCGTGTTTACAACACAACTAGACTTAAGAAGTTGACACTAATGTAAGGGGAAAGGGGAGCTCAGTTATCGTGGAAATACCATGGAGTCAAAGCCTCGTACCTTAACCTTTATCTACCGAGCGTGACTCTCTGGCACAAAAAAAATATCACTAGACTGCCGAGCGTGTTCATATGGCACACTGCGTCCTCCTTTCACTCTCAAGGGCCCCGGGACTGTCAAATGATAGAAAGTCATATTTTTTTTGCGTCATTTGACTAAGAATACATCTTTCTTCCATCTGAATTTTTTTCTTTGATATCTCACGGTATTATATGATGTTTGACGTAATATAACATGACGAATCCAACTCCCGTAAACAAGGTTTGCTTGCTGTTTGTATGAGAAGGGAACCGAATACTTTCCTCAGTACAAATGAAGTTATAGCCCACACAAAGATATATATTTCTATAAGAGAAGCATTCAGAATGTAGAAGGTCCTCCTATCTGAGAATTTTTTCTTTGTTATGACAAGATAATGTGATTTTATTCGACCATCTTTCGCCTAAATGATACATCTCCTTACTCAAGGTTTGTTTACTTGGTGTGAGACCAGGAAACTTCATCCTTTTGCCATGACAGCAGAGGATATATAGCCCAATTATATCCTTATCTTCTCAGAAAGCACTCAACGATAGGAGCATCTTACTTTCATGAGAGGTTTTTTCCTTATCTCCATACGCGTACTAGGTTCCGCTGGACCATCTGTCCTGTGAATGACTCATCCTCTTTGTTCGAGTTTGCTTATCTCGCTGGTAAGGAGGAAAGGGAATCTTTACGTGAGCACAAATCAAGATAACAGGATGTTGAATGATGCCTTTGATAGCATACGAGCCTTTCTGCATACACACTTCGAAGTCCTACCCGTCTGAAAATTTGTTGACTAACATTTTCATATCATCGCGGACTGGCTCGGTGAGAAGTCTCTCCTGAAACTTATCGTTCAAGCGTGTTGTAGGCTGTGGCATGAGTATTTTTGAGACAATATTATTAGTAATATCGTAGTTCTAGCAATATGGCTTTTGCAAGTAAACTTCTGGAATAAGAGGAAGATATAGAAATTCTGACAGAGTGCAGTTGTGATGGAGACACTGACACGGATGTAGAGCCCTCCTGGTGTTTACCGTTACGGAATTTCAAGCAGAGCATGCGCTCACCGGATGGATTAGATAAAAATCAAGCACCACTCACGATAGAGAATAGTCTCCTCAATTTTGTTAAATTATTTTTTGGAAACAAAATTATTTGGGAGCGAGGTGATAGTGTTGTTCAAAGGACGAGTCATTTTTCATCAGTATATTTCTAAGAAACACGACTTTGGTGCCCGGAATGTGAAGTTGGGCTGTGTGTAGACCTCTTTTTCATGATCTATCGCACAATTTTCAGTATATGAAATGCGTAGCTGGCCGACATCACTATGATAATATTCAGTTCGAAGGAAAATGTGCAGGTATTTACGAAATTTACATGACATCTCATAAATATGGGTTTTATTGCCAAAGTTGCTATTTACGTTTTTGAACTACAGTAATTTTCCTTATGCAAGGTGCACTCATGTTTTCGTATCATAAATATAAAAAATATTGCCATACGTACTAGGTTTTATCATCAACCCTCAGCAGTACCTTGAGCCTCCATCTCTCTCCCTCCGTCTCACTTCTTCATATCTCTCAATTACCCCTACCTCACCCTCCCATCCTCCACCTATCTCTTCCCCCTTCTTTATCAAGAATATTTTCCCTCACTCTAACCCTTTCTTTTTGGAGACATCGTCTCTAAAAATAAAGGGTTAGAGTGAGTTACTACAGCATCAGCTACTACAGCACCGCTCAGCACAAAACACAGACTGCAGTTTTTCACTTCTGACGCAATTGGAACGGACCGCTAAAGTGAGCTAGAAGTGGTCCATCAATGGCTAAAAACAATCAATTTATGTCGCATCTATTGCTTGGTTACTGCGCGTAGGAGTTATATCCATAATGTAGATACAAACATTTTTTTCTATGTTGAAATTTTCTTAGACTTTCGGAACACGAAAATAACTTTACTACGCAATATGAGTTTGAACGTAATTACATCGATAATCCGGTAAAATATTGTCTAAAAGGAAGGAATAAAACAAGCACAGCAGACGGAAAATTAATTAATCAATTCAAATAAAGTATTTATAATGAAAAAAACACATAAGTATTAGGGTGAAAAATTTGTCTTTCATAGTGTTTGGAAGAGAAAAACGGAGACTCAGAAAAAGGAAGTTGTCATACTTCGGATATTTTCCATTTTTTTATGGTTATATACCATTCCATTACTTGAAAACTTTAAATTGAACTAAGGGCGTTTTGCTACATCATTTTTGTAGAGGGATTGCTCGTTATTTTGCCAAAATACCCTTCACAGTCGAAAATAATTTAAATTTTTTTACATAAGCAAAAATTAAACTATGATTTAAAATATTGTTATATTTACTATCCCTATAAAATTAAATCTCATGAAAGCCCTGTAAAAACTCTATAGGGCACTTTTTATTTTATTGTGATACAACAAATACTATTCTTGTAATAATTTTTTTTCTAAAACACTATGTTTTAGTGGCAGAAAGTTTAAAAAACCTCGGTAGTCTAGATATACAGCCGGCGAAAAACCTCGTAAGATAAAGGTTAAACCAGATAGCGAGATGATGACAGCAATGGAGTAGAAGAAGGAAATGAAGAGATGGACAACTCTTGGCCAGATCCTTGTCGTGGGGCACCAGCATTACTACTTCCATCAGGGGCTTCCGTTTCAAGTGGGGGGGAGAAGCCCCTCAACATAAACACACTCTCGTCACTATCTCTGAGCATAGAGCGACCGGCATCAGCAAGCTCCTTTATTCCATTAACTATTTACAAGTAGACATTCGGATGCTTCAAGTGGTTCTTAATATTAGTAGTGCACCCTTTGGCATGTGACAAACTCTGTGCACAATAATAACATTTCACACGGTTGCCACCAATTTCTCTGCAATGCTTCATGAAAACAGACGTAGATTTGGCGGAAATCATGACCGCGATATTCCCAGCCGGTATCAACTGAATGCAGCGAAGGGAGACTGGCACTGGGAAACAAGCTACAACACGACTAGACTGGACCACAGTCTCGACACTCAATGTTCTAAAATGGCGACATTCTAGTAGCAGACGACAACATGGCGGCTCAAGTGGTGGAGCGCCAAGGTGCTCGTGGGCAGAAACTCCGTCCCCTCCTCTACCTTCTCCGAGATGTCGTCTGCTAGAGTCCACGTACCCCAACCCCCGTGGACTGGACACCGACGCCGCTGGCTTTTTTCAGTAAGTAGGCGTTGTGCAATAGAACAAGTGAAGGTGCCTGGGGAGGGGGAGATGAGGGAGGAAACGGCACAACGGTCATGGAACGAACGGGCGAGACACAACACCCATCATTTGCATCGGTCATCCTCATCGATGGTTCTCATTGACTCATCGACATCGATGATTCACATCAACTCATCGATTCATCGGCATCGATGATTCTCATCGACTCATCGATGTCGATGGTCGATGACATTCATCGTCATCGATTTCAGTCATCGCCTTGCGAGATTTACCGAGTTGCTGAGCCGAGAATACTGTAAGTTGTTTTTCCAATACAGAAATATATTTGTGTTGGCTGGCAGCCTTGGCTCCTGCAGGTACGCTTCCACTTCATTTCGGGCAAAGATTCTGGTACATACTGACTGGCAGGATACATTGCCTTCTGTAATGAGATTGGAGTACATCGACCACATAGGATTCATAAATTCACTTTGTTTCTTCTCCAGTTCTTCCTGCAAAGTAAGTAAGAAAAATATCCTATAGAATAACTCTCCTAGGTTCTCCAGCCATGGCCGGAGAAACTTTCTGTGATTACACTATGATGCAGCTTAGTTTTTACTTATAATCAGTCATTCCCTTTAATTTGAGTTTAGCTAATTACTTGGTAAATTAAATTTTTCTCATGTGTAATGCATCCTCCACTGAAGTTATAGAAGTTGACTCATGCTCCTCTGTGGCTTTGATTAGTATATCCTTGGGCTTAGGAAATGTCCCTGATCTTCGGTAAATGCTTTCCTTCAACCTTGGGTCCAGCAGTGTTGCTAAAATTTATTCCTCTTCATCCTCATATCTACCACAGTACTTTTTCAGTTGATACAAAAGTTCATTCTGAAATTAAGTTATTCTGCTGTGCTAACATTGTTTTTCCAACTCCTTTCTTCAAACTATTCACAATAGCCAAAACTTCTGATGCAGTCATAGTTTCTTTACTCAATGCAAATGTTGTGGTATCAAATGGTTTAAGAAGCTTGACAACCAGTTCCATTAGGTCACAGTCATGACAATTTAGCTCAACAGGGAGCTGGAGCTCACTGGTGGCAAGACTGAGTGCTTGCCTCTGTTCTAGGAGCATTTGATACATGTGGAGTTCAGAATTCCAGCGGGTACATTCATCCTGAATTAGCTTGTGCAATTTTATTTTAACTGTGGTTTGTGCCCTTTTAAATACATTGCATGCATGTACTGGATGTTTAAAATGACCAACCAATTTTGGCACTTGCCTGTCAAACTTTTCACTTACGTGGATTCTAGCAAACCATGTTTCAAAATATTCTGTTAAGTATGTGCAAGACATGGAATATGTTTGAAATGGGATTTCTTGATAGCACCTACAATGTTAGGTCCATTATCTGTGGCCACAGCAACAATTTTTTCCACAATGTCCCATTCTTGTAGAACTTGGAGTAACAAATCACTTATATTTTCACCCGTGCGAGTTTCATCTGGAATTGGTATAACACCCAGGTCAAAGTGCTGTAGTTGAAAATCTCGATCAATGAAATGAGCAGTAATACTTAAGTAACTATCATTGCAAGTCGAAGTCCACATATCAGAGGTAATACTAATCGATTCAATATCAGTCTCTCCCAGCTATGACAACTTTGGCAACACACTTATCCTAAGTCCTTGGTATCACTTCATTTGAAAAGGTTTTTCTGGATGGCAAGGCATAACGAGGCTCTAGATGTTGAGCATCTTGAGGCCTTTGTCTTCAACAATGCTGATCGGTTGGTTATCCATGCAAATCATTTTTCCAAGAAGCTCTGTAATTTTCTATGCACATCGATCACCAGGTTTGAAGACTTTTCTTATCAATAAATTCCTGGAGTAAGGGCTGTGAAGTATGAGTAAACCTAACAGACTCAAAATTATCAGATCTACGGTTAAGCCTACTTTTAGATCTGCTGCTATACTTGATGGACTAACTGCAAATGGAGCTAAAGTATTTTGTTTTTCAAGTGACGAAGAATAGTAGCGGCCGATCACATTGGAAGTGGAAATTGAAGGGCTAGTCTCTTGATTTGTTTGAAAATATGAATTATCATCATCAACTTCCTCTATATTTACGTCAACCGAAAGTTCTTGCCCACGTTGAGAGTGAAGTCTCATTCTCTTGGCATTTTCTCCTTCTAAATCCAATCCGTGTTTTTTCTGAAGGTGCTTCTTAAGGTTGGTTGTGTTATGTGACTTACCACCATGGGAAAAAGAATTTTTACACATTGAACACTTCGCATAGTCTTTCTTGTTGGGATCTATCACAAAAAACTGCCAGACACCAGACATTGTGAAAGCCTAGTCACACCAACCACTATAGGTTTGACGTAAAACAAACGTATGGTAGCACAGTTGATTTTCTGAGGACACAAATGTTTGTTATAGGTAGCTGAAAACTCACAAAGTACCACATGCACCTTATACTACCGTACTCTCCACTATAGGCAGAGGACAACGAAGTGCATACGTATTAATAAGCACGTGAATGAGTTCTTGAACAAATGAACTACTTGCGGCGTACAGAATGTTATTTCATGCCACTAACTGAATTGTCATGATGAACTATATTTTCATTACTATTCCTCATTCCTAAGCTATGTACGTACGAAGTGGACAGCGATGAGACATCGAAAATCGTTGGGTATACGCTAATTTAGCATCTTTAGTCACTGTTTACGCATTCCAGTTTACTTTTCATTCCTGACACTGCCTGGTGACGTCACATACAAGAGCTTGTTTACAAGGTATATTTTTCTTTCCATCCCATATTTTTGTGGCCACAATCTGCAAAATATGACGGTTCTAGGATTGGCAATATGAAAATACAATAAAACTTCTACTGTAAACTTCTGAAGGACCACTTTTACTTAAATATAAATGTAAAATTGACAAAACCTTAAGATAGTAAGAAATAAAAAATAATTTTTAATTGACATTGGGGCCCAAATAAGTGTAAAGTAATGGAAAATTTAAGATGGAGAAGGTAAAATCGAAGTTTCACTCTATTTTCTCATTAATGTTTGCATAGGTATCGAATTAACAGTATCGTGGAATTAAGTCGATACTCGATACTTCCGATACCACCAAGTAACGAGTGGTATCGAAGGATCGACAGGTATCGAATCCCATCCCTAAATTTTTTCTTGGTGTTCAGCAGCCGCCTTTTTTTTATTAGTTGAATCCATCTTCGGCCTATAATTAATCAAGTAATTTTTGCTTGTTTTCATAATTCAAGCAAATTTTTTGAAAATATTAAATGTAATATCCGATAAAATTTACTGTTTGGCTTCAAATTAATTAATTAGAACATTAATCATTTCTATTAAACAATTATTAAGCACATTAAAGGTTATTATAAGAGGCACTTACATGATTACTGTGGTAATTACACGTTAAATTGTACGTGTTTGTAGATAGTGTCGCAAAAATGCGTTCCTCAAAGCTGTAATGCACGTAGATAAGAGCATCGGGGAGCAACTTCGTGGAAGACACACTGAAGAACACTGGGTCTGCGAAGTGAAGTGATTTATCGGCGAGAATGCTAGGCTAGCAACGTGACGATATGAACATTTCATTGTCTGACTGCGTATCAGCAAGTAAGTTGCCCCAAATACCTAACAATGTTGCATTTGAGCTGACAGTTAAGTTGTTACAAAAAGACGTTCCGATGTTTAGTCAGATTTCGCGGTGCCAATGCTCAGCCATATAGCTTAGACAAAACAGACTAATTTCACGAAGCGCAACATAGCGCAAACACCAAAGGATATGGTTGTGACTGAATGACAAGTAGAGTGGAAGAACGTGAATGATGGGGGGTTTTGAAAAAAAATGATTTAATATAGATATATTCATATGATATAAATTCTTTGTTAAGTATCAATAGAATCGCATACTATTTTCAATCTTTGGTGGCAGAAAGGATAGTGGCATCGAATGATTAATCAACCATCATGTGAATGAAGTCAGGACGAAGACATTCGTTGATAAGGCATCAAGACCGTTTTGCTCGGCAAAATTCACTTTTGCTTGACAAGCAAAAATAAATTTGTTTTGTATTAAAAATTATTTGTTAAACCTCATACATGAGTGCTTTGAGATAAATTTTTTGGTAGATCAAAGCAGTAAGACCGCTAGTGCAATTGCCTTAATGACAAAACAAAATGTTACGTTCTCTACTTTCACTCATACAAGTGTATCAAACATTTTGATATCTTTGTATGGTCTGTTCTTGCACCAAATAAAATGGCCATTAAAAATGGCTATTATATTGATTATTGATTGGAATATGATATAAGTAATAAATCCTTTAATTTGGTGACAATCCGACATAAACTGGCGATTCCATAAAACCCTACTGTAACCATCATTCCCAAGGTGTGTGAAGAAAGAAGGTTGGGTGTAACATGTAATTATTGCTGGCCTTTCGGAGTCTTGGGTGCATTAATTGTCTCGGTATGATATGCTACTTGGGAGGTTTTGGGGCTATTTTCTTGGTACGATGAGTGGAGGTTTTATGTATAGAGGTACGATGAGTAGAGGTTTTCCTATCAATTTACATGTAAATTTGATGGGACTGCAGGTATTGTACAATGTATGGAGTATTGCGATGTGAAGATGTTCACTATAAGGAGGTTTCTACTGGACACATATCAACCTTAGGTGAAAATCATTTCATTTAAAAACTGATGGTTGATGATATATTTGACATTCTATTCTCAACTTTTAAATGCAATGCTACATCACCAGATGAATTTCCATGCAATTCTTAGGAAAAATACAATAATTGTGAACATCAATTAACAAGTAACAATGAATTACTCCGTAATGTCAGCAGCAATGTGGATCAATTCTACTAAGTGAATGAAATACAAATTGTTGCAATGATGACCCCCTTCAGTGTGATGATTTTCGATTATCAGGGCCTTCAACACCAGCTTGAGTCATCAGGTCAGCTGTGTTTTTCTCAAGGTCATCAATTCGGTTCCCCATATCATCTATTCTTGTTATAATTTGATCCGACATTGTTTGAAATTTATCTTGCATCTGCTGAAGTAATGACCGAACGTAAGTTACCAACTCCTGTAAATTCTTAGGGTTGCCATTCTTACCACTATTGTTATTCTGCTGGTCCTCTACCACCTTCATCTCACGTTTGACATCAGCCAGGTTTTTTGCTGCTTTTATAAGTGTTGGGGATGACCAAGAATATGGAAGGGCTCGCCTTTGTATATAAAACCAAGGGGTTATTTTCGTGTGATTATTTTTGAGGAAAAAGGTGCATCTTATATGACGTCAAATACAGTTGTCACAAAATTGATGTATGACCTAAGACAAAAGAAATGTGATGCTAAGGTTTTTCTTATAGACTTAGGATATCCTTTTGTATATACATATTTTAATGCTAAAAAATTAGTTTCAGTGGGATGCAGTTATTGCATTCCACCAAAGAGACTTCCTCAAATAGAGTGCAGTTATGCTTATTTAACGGCTGTGTGTTGTTGCATAAGAGTTTTCATGTTATAATTCTGCATGCTGTGACTTGAGCTGAACACAAGTAATTTCTCCAAAAGTGGAGTCATTCCTTTGATTACTGCTACTGCATGAAGTTCTTCATTACAGTACTTACAAATATGTGTTAAATTTGGCTCTATTCCCTTTTCAGCACATTTTCCTGTGGGACTTTCTTGAAGATCGGGATGGCCATTGGCGTTACAGCATTGAAGACTTGGATGATATTTTCGCCTTCTTTTCTGATTCAGATGATTCTGACTGGTCAGATTATGATTTTTTTCTCTGATTAACACTTTCTGATGATGGGCAGTAAAAATTGCCAAAATTTGAGGAGAAATAATTACTAATACAAATAGCACCTGCTATTTTTCTGCTATACTTTATTGCCCTGTTTAAGAAGCATGAAACGAGAATATCTATCACCAAAAATGAGGTTAAACCTTTGGTAAGGTCCTGTTGGAAGTACTTTAAAACAACCTTGTTAAAAGTGCTACTGCACATGCAGCTTACTAAACTGTTTTGAGTTCAGTGTAGACCTAAAATCCAAAGAGAGGAAGCATTCTCTTTGTCCCTACAGCATGCATCAAATCCAGTAGATTTGTGTGACATTACTAGGCAGAAGAAGCTGCTTACTGAATGGAATAACTGATTTCTTGTGAAAATGTGTACTCTGTGGTTCATTGGAGTGGAGAGATTATTTTCAGAAAACTTTTTTCTGCACATTCTCACCACTCAGTTTTATCAAACACTCTCTTAAGCTTTTTGGCTTCCATAATCCATCTCCATTTACTGCTTTTGGTGGAATACTAAATAAGTCATCTCTTCAGTATGTGTTTTGTGAATTGATTTAGATGTATTATGTTTGCTCAAAGTGTCTCATGGTTGAATCTTTCAGGTAAATGCAAAACTCAACTAAATGTAATCTTTTTGTTGTGGGTCAGCTACTTAAGATTGCATTCTAAGCACTTGCTTTTCACCTTATGGCAATAATTTTATTGGCCCAAAAGTGGTATGTAGAATTCTAGCATTTCCCAATGAATTCCATTTGTGGGTGTCAATGGTATTTCTGCTGTTAATTGGAAGAGATTACTCCCCTAAGGAAAAAAAATGTTGTCGGTCAGTTATAACTGTTTAACTGTTTATGAATAATTCATCTTCTAATAATGTCACATTAGTTTTTAATTAATAAACCAAGGGAATAATATTGAATATAACAGCTGTTTATTGCTCTGGATAGATTCCATTTAAATTTCATAGGTGGTCAGTGTACCCATAATTGATGTAGGGGCCTTTTTTTCTGTAGAGGGTGTTCTGTTCTTGGATATTGAGCAAGCTACTTCCATAAAATTTGAGTCAACTGGTAATGTGATGAAGGGCCACATTCAGGAAAAGGAGCAGAGTGCTTGTGAGTTAAGTACGAGGTAAGCCAACAAAACGCTAAAGCCCTTCCGGAAGCAGCTGACCAACACCCTTCCTATGTGATTTGCTGGATCATCTACATAGGCAAGGGAATGAAAATAATTCAACTAATGCCTGTACAAATAGAATGTGCAGCATCTGTGAATAAATGCATAGGAATTGATGTAACTTCCATCGGTTTTGGTGGTGTGTGTATAGTCTGGAAACTGAAAAGTTGATTTAAAAAGTTAAGTTGCAAGTTCAATTTATTTCATTGAAGGGACAATTTAAGTTACCAAAACATATGCTGACGTGTTAAAAAGATTTTGATTGTGGTTCTAATTTTCTAAATGCCATTAATTCCTTTTTAGCTTTTTTACAAATACATATTATCAATTTCATGGCTATGTACCTGCAGTTAGTTGTTGACTTATTTTCTCCCAATGGATAGTTGCTTTTCTTTCTTCTGAAATAGTGGTATATGGGTAAACTAATAAACTAGTCATACGTTTGATGTTGCAATGCAATTTCTATGGATTGCCCTATTGGACAAACTTTATTATTTGGTACCCGACTCTATGAAACCAACTGTTTCAAGCCTTCAAATAGGTAACATGATACAGGTATACCTCGCTTAACATGAGATATGTGTCCCACAAAGTCAATTGTGCTAAAAATTCATTGTTGAGCGAATGCATGAAAGCCATAAGAAACTGTAATGGGTAAGGTATTAATACGAGAAATAATAGACAGGACCATGTAAAAATTTATGGTTATGCACAATAGTGCGCAAGGCGTATACAAAAGGAAATATTTAGGAAATTTTGGCAAATGCTGTGCATAAAGAGCGTACTCGACTCCATTCATTACTGAAAATGACGTGAAATTTCATTGTTCAACATGTTAATAAATATCCTGATTTTTTAAAGCCTGAAGCACTGAATTCACTAAGGTGGAATATCAACCAGAAAGATTATGCATACAGATTTAATTCTGTGATATAAAAGTTAGGATCAGCATGGAAGGTAACAAGGATAACAAAAGACATACTATTATTGAGTTCAGCAAAGCAAGTGCTTTTAAGCAGTAAGTGCCATTGAATAAGCAAATGAAGATCAATGTAGCTTAGCAGCACTTTCTTGGATGAATGCGCTCATGTGTAGAAGCATCTGATGGCTTCTCTTTGGCAAGAGTTGTGGATATATTGCTCTCTGAAAATTCAGCTTATTAGAGAAGGCATCTATGGAGACTTGTCTTGCTCTGCAGCTATTCTCTCTTTTCTTTCTGTGATACCTCTCTTGGCATGAATTCTTCTCGGGTTTCCAACCAGGTTAGACTGTCCATTATGGCCGACGTTTGGGTATTAGAAACGTAGGTCATCATGGAGTCTAACCCGGTTGGAAACCTGAGAAGAATTCATTCATTAACTACGCCGGGAAAGCACCACATCATACATCTCTCTTGGCATTCAAAGCGTTCAGTCACTTTTGTTATCGTGTGCAATTAATTAGTTTTATAAGTATGTATTTTCCTAAGGCGAGGGCCTAGCTACGTTGAAACACCAGTTCCCGTCAGATCACCGAAGTTAAGCTATGTTGGTCCCGGACAGGGGTGGTGGGGTGGCCCTCCCCCATACCTCTACCGCGGTGCTCTTGTCCCCTGTCTGCAAATGGCAGGAAGGTTAAATGTGGGACGGCACAATGGGTCTTCTTTCAATAAATCAATCAATCAATGTATTTTCCTTGGCTTGTCACTTTTTTCCAATTACAAATGTTTTGCACTCACGTCTGCAAAAGTTAACGTAAAAAATTTTACTTGTCACCTTTAGACCACTACCAGGGACTTACACATAGGATTTGGGAAAACCCTTTACCCGTATCACGATGTCGCAAGTGATTAAGGTTAATCTTGCTAAGTGTATAATTTTTGTCAATATTTGCCTCTAGCACAATGTTTCAAAGACAAGACAATGCTAATATTTCTTATTGAAGCCTGTAAAGGGATTTGCGGTGAGTGCTTCTTCTGTTCTTAAATAAAACTTTGTAGCTCGTATTCCTCTTAACTTCTTCATCAAACCAATTTGATACAATTTGCCAATGCGTTTATTGTCAATTTGGTCCTGAAACTCAGGTCAGCATATTATGAAAGTATAAGGAGTGTTACGAAGTTGGTTTTTAAGTAATTATATAACTATCGCACAGAGTTTTATTTCAAGGATTTGCAATGATGCCTTCCATTTCTACAGCCCGTTTTACGTGTGGCACTTAATTGCATAATCTGATGTATGTATGGATGTACATTGAAAATTGCATTGTGTAAAGCAGTGAATTGCTAGAATGCATGTGCAAATGCATAAATGAGAGATGGTAAAATAGCCCCTGCTCTGATTCCGTGCTCCGTTCTCCCAATTTTGTGTATAACAACCTTACTACAAACCTTCTCCCTCTTCTAGTGATGGAATTTAAAGGCCTAATCAGTTTAAATTCCTTCCGAAAAAAATGACTATGGGACGTTTCATTATTAAATGCTGGTTTTACAGTACTCGAAACTGAAGGGAATTGTATGTAATTTGAGCTGACCTAGTCATAAAAGTGAACTCCAGCAATTGTGTTGAAATGGAAAATTTGGTCGTGCTATGCGAATACGTTTACAATTAGCATGTCTTATTATAGTGAAAATCGTGTTGAATGAATTCTTGTTAAGCGAGAGATACCTGTATTCTACTACGTTCATATTTAGTACAACTGCGTGTGAAACTGCCTTACTGTATTGCATTTTATTACTCTGTTAATTTTTACAATCACCTCCTACTTTACTGTGACCTAGACATTTCAGCACAGTGAATAATATTCTGGGGTGAGGCTTTTAATTTTATTACCTTGTGTATAAATCCATGTTTTGTATGGTATAGGACAAATTATAATAGTTTCCTGTTTCTACTGAAATGGACCATTTATATTTTACATTGTGCATGTATCTTGATCCACAGAATGCTTGATCCTAGGAGTCATTTATTTGAAGTAGGTAGTACTAAAGTAGATTTTTCATTCCTTAGTCGGTTGAAGAGCCTGGCATTTTCCTGTTTATAGTAAATGATGATATATTTACATGCTGTTGATTAGTACCAAAATTATCGTCACTTTCTTAAATGTCCCAGTTCTTAGATTTTTACTGTCCCAATCTAATTTTGGTCATTCTTCCTTCATACACCTTGATTTTATTAGGCATTGAGTGTTTCAAGTGAGTCAGTTTTCCATCTTTCTCAATTACTGTGTAAAAACCATTGTCAAACATGAAAAATATGAGACTAAACTTCTGCAAGTATAATGGAAATAAGTTGATTATGATGAAGAAGTCACTTCTCTTTGACCAATGTGCAAATTACTCTATCTTGTCAAATTTCATGACAATGTCTGTTTAACTGTTGGTAACTGAAATACATTGTGTCATAATGTCAATATTGTTGAGCAAATTGTAATAATCTTCACATGAATAGGATATACTTGGGACATAATGTTTATTAGAATTACAGGCTGCTAGTTTTAGTCATTTTATGTTAGAAAATTTCTGGTACAGTATCAAAATTTCCCTAAGTATTCATATCTTTTGACTACAGAAAGATAGAGCAAAGTTACCCTTATCATGATTGTGAAAGCCAAAGGAATAATTATGAGGTCACTAACTAATTGTAGGGAGTCACTCTTATTTCCCAGGAAAATGCATTTTGAATGTAATTATTGTAATTTTCCTTGATAACATGTCCTTAAGCAATGGTGCTGTGTAAACGGCACGCATTAAGTTCATATAGGTTGAGACAAATTATGATTTTACTCAGTAATTTCTTCATCCTTGTTATTTAATCAAGTTTTTACCCAGTTAGCTGGTATGATAAGTTGAGTTATATGTATAGCATAATATATTTTCCTATGTGTATCAGTTATTAGGCAGTAGTGAGTCAGTCATTCTATCAGTATGGTTACTTTAGCGTTAATATTTGAATTCTTTAATTCCTTAGTAATGTAATTCATTTGAGTTATTAAGAGATAAAAATTAATTATTTCAAGCCTTGGAATATGTTAGAGCAAATGGATGTGGTTAGTCACCTCTCGTATACAACATTTGACTTCTCATTATGGATTAAGGTTTGGGGTTAGTGTGGAGAATTATGTAATGGATTAAGAAGTAAAAAACAGGGATCTACTCGAGTGCGTCTCTTCTGTGAGGCTAATTATGTGTTGACAGCTATTTCAGATTGTTTATTTTTAACTGCAGAATACATAGTAATATTCTGTCATAAGAATTGGTAACACATGATATAATCAGTATTAATTTTAATTGGTTGTAAAGATTTTTGAGGAATTTGTACATAATCATCAGAGCCTAAAAAGCTCAAATTCAGTTCAACTGCATTCTCATTCATGTTGCACATCATTGCATTACAAACCATCATTTGACATCTGTGAGGATGGATATTCGTTGTGAGCCCTTGGTGTATATGGCATACTACATGGTGACATGTCATAATTTGTCCATGAATGAATGGTATTTTATTTGAACTTATTGACATCATAACACTTTTCCTCATAGAGTGCTATGAATATGTTAGTCTTGAAAATTGAAGTAAATTACTTTGTTTAACCAGTTGCAAATATGAAATGATTTACTGTACTTGCCTTCCTAGGCATTGGCTTTTATGGCTATTTTGCACTCATTTAAACTGTTTCAAATATATTATCATGTTCTTTGTATAATTTGAGATTTTTTTGTGAATTGGTTGCAGTTCAATAAAAGGGCAACAAAGAATTTTCCAGAGGAGTGAATTGAAGTGTAAAATACCGAAGTCTGTAAAGTGATGTCATAACTGAATAAATTTATTCATTTTCAATGAGTTATATTTTCTGCTGGTAAACTATATATGTGAGCATTGGCTTGCCCCATTATCTATTATACATCTTCCTTATGACTTTTCCTACTGTTTTGGTCAAGTCTTTGATTCTATTGGGGTGGAGCATTAGGAATGGAGCAAAGTATTTGATTTTTCAAAACATATCATCTGAAGGGGTTTAGATGGGCAGGGTAATTAACCTCGCTTCAATAAAATAAATACAAGTGAAGTTAGACCACGTTTATTGATAGTGAACGATACAACAGTGTAATTAGTCTCTCTCTCTGCACCGTCGGTTGTCGCACGCGGAAGGAAGTCGTTTTTTGGTCGCTGTTTTGTGTCTCTGTGGCGCCTTCCTGGCGCTAGGCTTCCCGTACCCTGGCGGCAACTCCAGAGACCTCGGGGACCTAGGGCAGTGACCTCAGCCAGGCGGCAGTCCCTAGTGGTGGTGCTTCAAACTAGAAGCTCTGCCATGTCACCAGTGATTTATCCTAGCGTGGAGGAAAAAAAAGGGAAAAGAAAGAGTACAACAAAAAATAGTGAATGCTTATGGGGAAAAAAATTGATAAAGGTTAAAGTTGGTAGTCCAACAGATGCCGAGGGAAATGGATGCATCTCTTAGGGTGGCCATTGGGCAGTGTACGTCCTTCCCCTGGAGTTGCAGAAGCAGGAATGGGTCCATCAGCTGGTGGGATGGTTGTAGATGGCAACTCCTGAGCTGATGGCTGCCTCCTGGTGATTGGGATGATTATTTCGCTCCTCTCCTCGGAGGTGATTGGCTCCTCTGAGATTATGTATGCTGGTTTCGGTCGATGGCAATGTTGGCATCGCGGTTTGGCAAACGAACTTTAAATGTTTAACCATCCCGCTGCAGGACCTTGTACGGACCATGGTAAGGAGCCTGGAGGGCACCATGACTAGCATCATGGCGCACAAAAACATGGGATGATGATGGCAGGTCCTTAAAGATGAAGGCATGCCGTGTACCATGGCATGCTATTGGTCGAGGACTCAGGCCTCGAAAGTGTTCCCGGAGCTGGGAGGTGAAATAGGTGGTGTTGGGGGTGGGGCCACTGGTAGGGGAGAGGAACTCGCCTGGAAGTCGTAGTGGCTTGCCGTATACGAGCTCCGCTGGGGTGGCTTGAATATCCTCCTTCAGCACAGATCGGAAACCCATGAGGATTGCCTGCAATACATCCACCCACTGCTGTGTGTTGTGGCAGCGGATGGCAGATTTTAATTGGCGGTGGAAATGCTCCACCATCCTGTTTGCTACCGGGTGGTATGCCGAGATCCTCAAGTGGACTGCGCCAGCTATATTGGAGAGCTGGCGGAAAAGGGCACTCTCAAATTGCCTTCCTTGGTCCGTGGTAATTCGCTGAGGCGTGTCACGCCAAAGCGTGACAACCAATCCCGAAGGAAAGCACGTGCCACGGTTTCAGCGGAGATGTCCTTAACAGGAATGGCCTCAGGCCACCGTGTAAAGCGGTCTACACATGTGAGGCAAAAGCAATAACCACAGTAGACTGGGAGGGGACCAACGAGATCGATGAGTATATGCTCAAATCTCCTTCCCGGTAGTGTGAAATCAGTTAGGGGTGAGGAGACGTGCCGTGTTATTTTGGATCGCTGGCAGGGGATGCAGGAACTGCCGGCAATCTTTTTTTATTGATGGCCACACAAAATGGATTGTCACTAATTTGGTTGTGCTTCTCTCTCCAGGGTGGGCAAGGTTATGAATTGAATTAAACACTTGGCGACGGAAAGCTGGTGTGACATAGGGTCGCACATTTGGTGTCGATGTATCACACATTAATTGCGCACTACACCCTGGGATTGGCACTTTCTTTAATGTTAACGATGTTTGAGATTTGAGAAGGGAGGCCAGTTCCTCGTCAATCTCCTGGGAACGGCCTAATGCTTCAAAGTCAATGGCACGAGTCACTTCCTCAATACGGGACAATGCGTCTGCAACAACGTTGTCGGCCTCCGCTACGTGACGGATGCCCGTTGAAAATTGGCCTATCAGGTCAAGGTAGCGGAATTGCTGGGGCGAGCACTTGTCTGATTTTTGCCTGAATGCAAAGGTTAAGGGTTTGTGGTCAAAGAAGATAGTGAAAATTTGCCCCTCTAACATATGTCTGAAGTAGCGAACTGCACGGTAAATTGCTAATAATTCCCTGTCGTACGGACTGTAGTTTTGTTCTGGGCCATTCAGTTTCTTAGAAAAGAAACCCAACAGTTTCCAGCCGGTGTCCATAAGCTGCTGCAGAACTGCCCCCACGGTAAAATCAGAGGCGTCGGCGAAGAGGCCAAGGGAAGGCACAGGATGGGCGAGGAGGGCAAAGTTGGGCGTCTTTGCACTTTTGGAATGAGAGGTGCAATTCAGGCATCCATGTGATCTCATCATTGCCTAGCACTCCACCGCATAATAAATCATTGGCTGCCTCCAATACAACCTCTTGGCTGTGTCGAGCTTTTCTGAGGCCAGGCGTCGAGGTTTGTAGGATACGGGCTGGCCGGTGGTGGTGCGTGTGAAGTGCACAGTGGAGTGCTTTGTCTTCCCGGGCATTCCAGCTGGGTGAGTAATCTCCGGGAAACGGGACAAAAGGGTGTGGTAACGGGACTCACCGACAACCGCTTTTATTTTGTCCCCTGAATGGACGCCGATACTACCGATGGCATGCAGAGAGGTTGTGCCATCGATAAGTTTGGAGTTTCTCACGTCCACCAAAAGTCCAAAGTGAGTTAAAAAGTCCACGCCAATGATTGGCTTTGAAACGTTGGCTACCACAAAGGGCCAAGTGAAATCACGACGAAGGTTGAAATTTAAATTGAGTGATTCCCAGCCATAAGTGGCAATGACTGTATCATTCGCGGCAAAAAGTTTGTAATTGGTCCGCGTTCGTGGTCCTTTTATATGATACACTGACAGATCGGCTCTGGTGTCCACCAGGAATTGCACCTTGGTGCACACATCCGTCATGAAAAGGCGGCTGGAAGGAGGGCAAGGGTCGGCAGCCGCACTCACGACCTGCCCTGGGTGTTTTCCTGAACGTAGGAGCAGGGGGGGATGCACTTGTGAGCCTCCGTGCCGAAATGCCAGTGGTACCAGCAGACATTTGAGTCGCGGGGGGCTGGTGACGTAGCGCGATAACGACAAGAGCTTTTTTGGGGCCGAGAGCGGGATCTATGCTGGCGATAATGAGGGTGCGAGGTGACGGAGAGGGCTACCTGCCGGGTGAGCTCGTCCATTCTGGTGATGAGGGAGGCCATTATTTGCGAACAGCCGGCGGCACAGTTTTGGGAGGCGGGGGCAACTTCACTTACACTGAGGGAAGGGGGAGCCGTTGCACGAGGGACCACTTCATTTATGCGGTCTGCTAAGGATCCAAGGGCGTTGAGGTCTGGGGCATCGTATGCACGCTAAGATAGCGTGCAAATGGCTTGGGAGCCTTGAGAGCCACAGCGATCTTAAAAAGTCGTTCGTGACGGAATTACCCACCATATCTTTTAAATGGCGCAGAAATTGGGAGGGTTTCCTATCCCCCATCTCTTCGTGATCCAAAAGGAGTTTTAGTTTATGCTCCTGTGATGCCGAGTCTTTTAATTAATTCACCCTTTAAGGCATTATACTTATCTGCGGCAGGAGGGCACGATATGATGTCCTTTACCTCCTGTGCATAACGGTGCTCTAGCTGTGACACCACAAACCAAAATTTGTTCTCGTCTTCCTTTACACCGGCAAGATAAAACTGTCCCTTGACCTGAGAAAACCAGAGGGAAGGCTCCTCCGGCCAAAATGGTGGAGCTCGAACAGTGATGCGGTCCGCGCCGGGTTGCGATGCTGGTGGATCAGGCATCTTCACGAACAAAATATTACACACACACAAATAAAGGAAACCATTTGCACACGCGTAGATTACATGCATACGTATTCACAAGAAAAAATAACTGCGAGACAAGATGTCGAAGGATATACGCGGATGTCGGCGGTGCGGCTAACGGTAACTCGGTGTGGTCGCTCACATGGTCCGAAAAAATTGTTTTTTCATGCAAATAAATCACGTTGGGGGTCACCACTTGAAGGGGTTTAGATGGGCATGGTAATTAACCTCGCTTCAATAAAATACAAGTGAAGTTGGACCACGTTTATTGATAGTGAACGATACAACAGTGTAATTAGTCTCTCTCTCTCTCTCTCTCTGCACCGTCGGTCGTCGCACGCGGGAGGAAGTCCTTTTTCAGTCGCTGTTTTGTGTGTCTCTGTGGTGCCTTGTGGTGCCTCGGGGACCTAGGGCAGCGACCTCAGCCAGGTGGTGTTGCTTCAAGCTAGAAGCTCCGCCACATCATCTATGTCACAAGCATTGAGGCTTTGCAGGAAAAGTCTCTTTTTGACTGATCCCGTCTTAAAAGCTATATGTGTATTTATTGATAAAAATGGATTGAAATGGAATTGAAGTTAAAAGTGTGATTGGTATTGAAATAATATCTGGGCGCGAAACTATATATCTTGTGATTCATCAAATATATGCCCTAAACCTAGGATATTATTCACTATACTGGCCAAGGTCTTGTGAGCTAGTTTTGGCCCCGGTTATTGCCATTACATAATCTAACATCAATGTCTAACGTCATATTACTTAAATCTTTTTGTGTTGGAGCAAAATCTGAAAGTACTGGGAAATATATATTTGTATGTAGATTGGGTTGGTGTTTTTACTTCAGTGTTGGCACCCCTCACTGAGGGCCGAGATTGGGTTGGTCAGGATGTCCCCTGACCTGGAGAACAGAAAAGTAATGGAATTACCCTGAATCTGGAGAAGTTAGGAATCATTGTGAAATCACTTGGAAATTTATGGAATTAAACATTAAACACTTAACTTCTGCCTGCAGTTAAACAATAGAGTGTGTTTAAAGTTAAAGAATGGTGGTCATAAATGGAATGAGCTGAGTGGGAAATGAAATAGATTGTAACACCTATTATTGCAAATTATAGTAAGACTATGAAATGACTTCTCAGCATGGTCAACTTGGAAAAGAACTTAAGGGGCCGTGGTACGTAGTAGTGATGAGCGATCAAAATTTTGCCAAAAATCGGATGCTCATGTTTAAACATCTTCAGTAAAACGTTTTTATTGCTTCTGCATATATCGGAGCGCAGTAATATGTCGAACGTCATTCTAGTCTTTGAAATACAATGCGTCTAACTATGTTGAAAACTGACAAAATTAACTAAACAGTCACCAAATTTAGGGCATTTAATTCAGACATGGTTTCCGACATACTTTTTTGATAATTTTGCGTAATACATAGGTATATCACGTAGGTATTTCGTTGATACTTCGATGATATTTCCCATTGAAACCGGTCTGTTTAACCCTCTTACAGATTCCTGATTTTTGTGACTCAAACGGATTTTTGGCGCCGCTGCGGCGCTTGTTCACCGTCAAGTAAAAGTTAGGGGTAAAATTGATTCCAAAATTTATAGAAATATATTGTAAATGTCTACTTAATATTTAATGACATTAAAATTCATATTAAAGAAACGTATACGATAAAAACAATTCATGAACAAATATACTGGCAAATATGTAGCAAATAAATATTTTTTAACTATTTGTTTGAGCATGTATCACAAAAACATTGAAGCTTTCTTTGCAAGTGTTGTGGTAATGAAGGTCACAGATTGGGAATATTTGTCTTCTTATCGTGTACTAGTGACATTACAATCACTTGAGTTTCTTAGCTCAAGTTTTCTGTCAACTTGTTCTGCTAGTGGTGTACCCTGAATACTTACTATAAATGCACCTTTTACCCTTTTCGAGCAGACCTTGTCCACTCGCAGTACGTATGTTTTCTCACCATATTTTTCAAAATTTTCAGAAAATTATTCTGGTGGTCCCACTAATTCACTTTCCGCGGGGCATTTATTTTAGTAAAAATAACATAAGCTGCAATTCCACGTATGAGACTGGATTTAGTAGCAATGACATGAAGCAAAGGAGAGCCAGGGTGCCCACTTTCTGGAAAAACAGGGAAAACACAGGGAATTATTTTTGGGAGGAAATCACAGGGAAAATCGGCAACTGTTGCACTAAGAATTGTTTCTGAGCTCCAGCTGTAACATAAATTTCAAGTTTTCAGAACTAAGGTAAGCTGCGAGCTCTCAGTTCAAAGAGAACAAAATTATGTTCTCAATTCTTGCAGAATAAAGAGCTTATGTACTCTCGCATTGTTGCCTCCTGCGATGCGACCGCGGGTGTGTGAGAGTGTGTTTGTGTGTGTGCCTGTAGGGCTATTGCGCATCTCACCTCATCTGTTCTGTGCGTTCCGTCTCCACCGCGGCCACGTGGATTCCAGCGCATGAAGGAAGCTGATTGGCTGTGCGTTCCAAATCCACGTAGCCGTGGTCAAGTGGCCTTCGGGGCAAGTTACAACATCAATTCGCAGTCATGAAATTACATTTGTTACAAGTCAATACATTTTGAAATTCATTAATTTTTTATGTCATAAATTCTGCACAATAATATAATTAATTTCATATCATATTCTAACAGCCATATAATTTCAGTTTAAAGTCGACTGCTGTCTGCTTCATCACTTGGTAGCTGTCTATGTTCTCATTGGCTTGGGGAATATTTAGCGGACTGTTCCGAAACTTTTCATACTTATAGTTTTCATGCGAGAATCTCATTTTCTCGTCCGAAAAATCCTTCTGACCCCCTAGTTACATAATCACGCAAGACGAGAAGGACCGGGGAGAACTAGGTGGGCAGCAATTCTAACCTCAAGTTAAATAATAGCCCTCCAGCACCCATTTAGGGAAACTCGATACGGTTGCGACATTTCTTTTGCAGGCGATAGTACAGCAAAAGCGAGCTCAGACCTCGAGGGGACAGTGGTAAGAAAGGGCAAATCGCAAGCTATAATTAGTTATTTGATGGTGAATAATCTAAACTGAAAGCGTTATCGACTTATTTTTCATGTAGCTGGATTTTATGCGGTACGGTCTGTTTTCAGTGTTACAATGTTTTATTCTATTCTATTGCATTGAAAAACTTAATTAACTGAAATGCGTTTCTTAAGGAACGTCGGTGCTACGTCGGTCGGTCGGAACCAGTGCTGCGTTAGATGTTCGATGCGCTGACATCCAGTCGTCGACAGCTACGAATGATTCAGCTCCTCCCGCAACAGAATTTTCGCTCCCTTCCAGCATGGCGGCGTCCTCGACCTCCGCGTCCAACTCTCAAGCTGCATCCACCTCAGGCCTTGGTTTCTTACCTGACAGTGATGTTAAAGCGGCCGAGCTACTATTGGTTATACATGTGATCAGTACTAAAGAAAGCTTTAGAGCCCAAGAAGGGGTATGCAATGTATTTTTCAAAATATTTAAGGACAGCCGCATCGCCCAAAGTATGCAACTCAGCCATACAAAGAAGGGGTATCTGGAGTCCTTTGGCGTCGCTCCATATTTTCACCACAAGCTTGCGGATGACTTGCTGTTCTCGAGGCATTTAGTGGTATGCTTTGATGAATCAATGAATAGAATTTCCAAGCTGCAACAAATGGATATTGCAGTAAGGTTTTGGAATAATGAGGTGTCCACAAGATACTGGAACTCATCATTTCTCGGACATACAACCGCAGCGGACCGGTTGCAGGGGTTCAAAGAGAGCCTTGGAGAGGGAATGGAGATAAAGAAGATGTTGCAGATATCTATGGATGGCCCCATCGTCAATTGGGCTTTCATCAGGCTTTTGAAGGGAGAAATGAAAAAGTTTGATGAAGACCCGGATATAATTGACGTGGGATCATGCGGCCTTCACGTACTTCATGGAGCATTCCAGCTGGCTTTGAGGAAAACTGGTTGGGATATAGACAAATTTTTGAAGGCAATGCACAATGTATTCAAGGAGTCTCCTGCTCGGAGAGCTGACTTTTTTCTTCAACAAAATATGACACTTTTCCTTTCAAATTTTGCAACTGTCGCTGGCTTGAAAATGCCGCAACATGTGAAAGGGCACTTAAGATACTCCCTCATCTCAAGAAATATTTCAAGCAAAAGAAAGCAGTGTTGCCTGACACTCTGTTAAGAAATCGGTTGAGATCCTTGAAGATCACCTCCTCCTTCCTGAATTACATTTTTTTATAACTATTGCCGTCTCATTTGAGTCATTCCTGAGAGAATTTCAGACCTCTAAGCCAATGTTTCCTTTTCTGCACGCTGCTGTAGAAGACCTCACCTGGGAACTGATGGGGATGTCTGGGAACTGATGGGCACCTTCAAGTACAGATGGTTCATCAAACCATCTGTACTTGAAGGTGCGAAGTCCACATACAAGCTCACCTGCATTAATGTAGATACTGCCGATAATTGTGTGAAACTGCAACATGTCAACATTGGAGTCGCAGCGCGACACGTGATAAGTGAAGCTCGCATCAAAGACATTGATGCAGAGAAATAACGTTCAGAGGCCAAGAACTGCTTGGCGAAGATTGTTCAAAAAATTATTGAGAGAAGCCCATTGAAGTATAAGATCGTCAAAGCAGCTACATCTCTGGACCCCAACAAAATTACCACGAGACCAGAGCAGTGTAAGACTGATTTCGACACTTGCATGGGGATACTAATGGCAAATCGCCATCTATCCCCCCTTACAATCAGATCACGTCAGTGTCCAATACATGTAGTTTGTCTCTCAGGCTAGTAAAACTCATCTCGCTAAGTTCAGTTGTAGCAAATCAAAGCTTGACCACTTCTTTGCTGGACATCTTAACCCATTAAATTCCAAGCATGTTAATAACTTAAAAATTCCAAATATTTTGATGAATTACCAATGAAACGGACTCAATTAAGGGAAATTATCCATTTCTATATTTTTATTGCTTTTAGTTGGCCGTTGGTGAAACGTTGCATATACACAACTTTGGGAGTTCTCTGGTTCAAATGAGTCGATATCTCTTTTTTTCGGAACTATTTTATTTTTACAAAGCATTTTTTTTATTACAGCACAAATATATTGTTTACACAAAATATTGATTAAACATTGTTTTATTTGTGATATTTAGCAATCAGTATGTAAATGAATATTGCACTTTGGGCACACATAAATTGTCTGGCTGCTACAAACTCGGCATCTTCGTTGTGAATGTTTTTCGTCACGAACAATAATGTAGCCAACCTTGTCTTTCCTAATTGCATTTGGCAAACTTTTTTCCGTAATGTCCCATATTATGCCAATTTTCAGTCACTTTAAGGGTAGTTGCACCTTCACTTTCTTCTTCTTTCTTGAGGAGACAACACTATTTCTGAACGAAAATCTATCTGGCTGATGGTTGATCCAGTTGCAACTTTGTATATCTTCCAGGCATTTACCATTGAACTGTGAAGGCCATTTGCAAATAAATGCCACCACCACTTTTTGCCTCTAATTCTAATCCTATAATTAGCGATTGCATTATCATGCAAATCAACTCCACCCATTCCCTGGTTATATAGGTTTACTGTGTTTGGCTGAGGAACCATTTCATGTTTTTTCTCTCTGCGATTATATATTTTCACATTTACCAATGGACCGAAATTTGTTCCTACAGTTACTACTGAATTATCATGCCAATGGACAAAGAATAATTCATTCTCTTTGTCGAACTTCTAATCAAAAGAACCTTTCTTTTCTCTGGACAGTTCCTTTAGGCTGCGAAGAGGGCAATTTGCCATTCTGTTTTCTCTTACAGTACCAGTGGCAAAAAATCCCATTTCTGACAAAAGAACCAGTAGAGAATGACTTCTGAAAAAATTGTTGAAATACAATGAGTGATTTCTTGGAATTTCAATAACTTTCATCAGGCCAACTACTACTCTTTCCCCTAAACTCAAAGAGGTATCAGTTTTTTGGGATGCTCCCCCATTAGCAGAAAATTGATATAAATATCCTGAGGAAGATGTTATACACCACAATTTAAAACCAAATCTTACTGGTTTACCTCTTATAAACATTTTAGCGGAATGTCGGCCAAAATTAGGTACCATCTCCTCGTCAATAGATAATTTTTGAGAAAACACACCAAACCGTAGAAATCTTTTGTTGAGCTCATCGAAGTATGGACGTATCTTAGAAAACTTTTTCCCTCTTTTCCAAACTGTTGTTATCTGACAGGTGTAAGAACTTTTTAATTTCAACAAAACGGTCCAGGACATCGTTTGACGTACGATCAGAATGCCTTTATCAGCGTCCTTACTCCAGTAATATTTTGTTAGAGGTAAGGTGTGATAGCCGCTAAACAACAGAATGCCAATAAACTTCCTCAAGTCCGCTCTTTTCAAAGAAAAGTTATGCTCATTCTTGCTTAAGGCATATTTTAATGAAAATTCTACTATCATATCCAGAAACGCATCGTCAATGAAATATTTAAAAAATTTCAATAGTTGTATCGCCACTGTAAACAGTGTTTATCTGCTCTACTTTCTCTTTTTCTAAATTGCATGGATATTTGGTATAGCATGGAGCTGATTTTACCCATTCTGCACTGATATTTTTTTTCTTCCTTGGATGCTCACCAGAAATATTTTTTTTGCTTCGAGTAGAAGAGTCAGCGATTGGATTGGTGTGAAGTTTAAATGTTCCTACCACATCTGAGTGAAGGTTTCCTCCGGCATCACAGATCATGATTTCGTCATCTTCTATATCCTCCTCACCGGTCAGCTCATCTACATCTGGCGGCAAAATAACTGCGTCAATTTCTGTGGCCTCAATGTCCTCAATAGCAGCTTGAATTTCCTCCGCCGTGTGATATATTCGACCATCACAACTCATTTCCGTAATATACAAGACAACTTTTTAGCAAAAAGTATTTAAAAAAAAAAATGTAATATTGCAAGGTTGAACCATAAAATTATTAAGGATTAAAAATACTGGCATAAGGGTAATAAACTTACTTTTTGATAATCAGCCTTGAAGTATCCGAACCGTATTCAACACTGTTACTTGATGAAATCTGGCATAATTGTAGATCAGGTACCTCTGTGCAAGGATGTTCAGCAATCTTGAAGTTCGGAATTTAAAAATATTGCTCCCAGTAATGGTTCAGGATGGCCCTGTCCCGTTTTTCACAGAGTGGCATGCTAAAGGAATAACGATCAGGTCACAACATTATATGTGTAAAAACCTGGTGGGTGGGGTTAGATGGGGTAGAAGGGGAAAGGGGTAGTCGTCGTTGCGAGGTGTGTTTGGGTTCAAGCCTGAGAGGGAGGGAAAAAAGCCTAGTTATGCTGGGCAGGGATATCCCGGGGCAGATGGGTCTCCGCTCGCAGCAGGAGGGGGGGGGGGTTTAAACGAGTGAGGAGAGAGAATGGAAGGATTAGTGAAGACCACGTTATCTCAATATTTGGAAATGGACATCTCCCCTTCTCTATACCCAGTGGCCAAGCCATCCCTTTGAGCCATTACCTGAGTCAATATACCAATAAATATTTTTCTTGGAATCCCAGTGCATTCATTGTCACTCGTAGTTCTCAAAAAATTTCTCTCCAAATGACCTGCACCCTCATTTGGAGCCTGGGTAGCTCATTACTGTCAGTGACCAGTGTGCTTGAAGTTCTCAGAGAATACTGTTATAATGTGATCCCTCCTAATTCTTGCATCCTTTTTCCTCACTTGCCAACCCCCGCTGTGAGCAGAGACCCATCGGCACCAGTTTATCCCTGCCCAGCCTTACTATGCCTTTTTCCCTCCCACCCCCTTCCCTTGGAATCCTAGTCAACAACACCACGCAACTACGATTGTCCCTTTCCCTTTCCTAACCCTCATATACTCACCCACTTGCTTTTAGCATACCTGTAAACTGAGGTAAACAGATCGTTCTTACCTTAGGAAGCCTGTACATCTTGGAACTGGAGACGTTTTCAGAAATCATTGTATTTTCTAGACAACCCTATGGTATTGTTTTTAAAAATCTTTTATGTTTAGGTCATAGTAAATTCTCATTAAAGTATAGGTAAACGTTGACTTAATCTTGCTCGATATGTGAAGTTAAAAATATCAAACACAATCGCCACTCGGTGAAAGCTCACCACCTGCCAAACATCCTTGTAAAGACACTCCAGCACTTATGTAGATGTAAATGTAGGACTAAAATATTGTATAGCTGCCTGAAATTAAATTTTTGCCATAAAAATGTAACGTATTCTTGAAAAACTCTTTATTTTAAATTCCCGAAAGAAATGCTCCTAACGACTACCGCCGTTGCCCTGGATTACTTGAGTCCTCCCAACGTTGCTTGATCGCAACACTTCGTTTATTCTTGAATAATTTGAAAACTACTTTGTCAATTTTGCCCAATTTGTTGCATTGGCTTAGAATACAGGTGCATAATAGCATAATTAGAGAGATATAATAATCAAGAGCCTCAGACTTACATAATATGTAACCTAAGAAGGTGCCCTGATATAACGACATATCATTGAATGAAAAGGTCATTGTAAAAACAAAACTAATAAAATGACTTCAATAAAAAAATTTATAATATCTTAAAAAGCATTGAACTATGTATGTAAAAAATATGAACTACGTATTGTCAACAAACATGAAGAAAAAAAATAGCAAAATTTGCGTTGCGTTCAGGCAATGTTGGGAAGAAATGGGTTAAGGGCAAGGAAGAATTCAAAGATTTGTGAGAAGCTGTGAAAATCCTTCCTTTGTTTTCCCACAGAAATGCCTTTGTTGCTGGCTTTTAATAAGGAAATGCTTGAGGAGATCTTGCACGAAGAGACCCTGATAGCCCTCAGAAGAGCATGGGATGGCGTATAAGGTGCAGGGGGTGAGCATGCTATTGTTGTTGACCAAGAAATGGTCCGCTACGCTCGCGGCGCTAGCTCAAAATATAAGGGAGCACTGGAAATGAGGAGAATAAAGGAGAGTGAATTAGAAAAGCTAAGCAGGGGTGAGCGAGAGGAGAATAAAAGAAAGAAGGAAAATTTGGAAGACTTTGAGAAGCAAAAGAAAGAGTTCGAAGTGAAACAGAGTGAGTTAGAATCAAAGATTAAGAAACTTAGAAAGAAGTGAGATTCTTAAAATGGTTACCTACCTACCTCGTGCAAGTAGGAAAGCAGTGGGCTAATGTCAGACAGCTTTTATTTGATTGATTTAGAAACCAAAGATGGTAATTACGAGTTTCCTAATGGTTACCAGTACATATTTGTTCAGTTTGTAAATTATAAGATGTTTTAACCAAGATTAAAATTTTTGAAATTTCTGTTTTGCTTTTATTATTTTTCCCAAAATGCCTTTCCGTCATAAAATGATAACCGAAATGTTACTTTCATACCTAAAAATATCCCAATTTTCTATTAAAATTGTGATAAATGGGCTTTAAAAAAGACAGGGAAAGTCAGTCGAAGACGGGGAAAACACGGGGAATAGAAGAAAAGAGAACTGGTGGGCACCCTGAGAGCAAAAGGAAAGTAAGTCTTACATTTACAACATTTTGAGGGGAAATTAAATCACAGCCATTAAGTTTAGATCAGTTAACAAAACACTACTATGAAGCATCGCATTCTTGGGTTCCCTATTGAAAATGCCCTATAGGAATTTTTTTTCCCACAGTAATTTGACAATGGGAACTCGAAATTTTCCTATAGGAAATTTTTTCCTACAGGAAATAATTTTCCTATAGGAAATAATTTTCCTATAGGAATTAATTTTCCCATTGGAAAATAGTCTCATATACATAACCTTAAAAAAAAACGCCACCGTTAGGATTAGATCGGGGGGCCCTTCTGTTCATGAGTCGCCGACTCTGACCACTAAACCAACTGACTGATTTGAGGAGTGAGCGATCTCATAAGTATACCTTTGGTATTAGTTGAGAGAGAATTGATTTTTTAATCCTTTCTCAACTAATGCTCTCTCAACTAATTTTAATGATTGATAGAAGAGAGAGGATGAGTTTTTTTAATTTCGAAAGAGGATTGCTGCACACCTACAGAGTCATAAGGCCGTTTTACTCGGGCACGAAATTGCACAACTTCAAACTGCATTTTTTCTCAATCGGGCGTGCAATCATTTTCGAATTAGAGCAGAAGCTATTTTGCTACCTCGCGTTCATGCATTCACGCATGCGTTCTTGCAATTCATGGCTTACCGTGTTTACACGATGCATTTACCCGCGCAAGTACGTGGCTGGACAGATGCGTGAACACATTCACCAAATTATAATTTGGTGAATGTGTTCTTCACCAAATGAAACTTCACTCCTGAATTCAGGAGTGAAGTTGTTGTGGAAAGAGGATCAGCATATAATAGAGGTATATTTCAAGTAATTTTTTACATCTAATGAACACGACAAATGCCAACTGACTTAAAAAGGATGCAATAAACCTTATCCAAGGGTGTAATCAGGTAAAGCTCTTGGGGGTGGGGGATTATTATTTTGTGCCCCTCCCCTTCCCTCTGCGACTCTTACCAGTGGTGATCACCACCGAAGTTCCTTGTAAAATGTACCTTTAATAAGAACTTTACCTTCAACACGTCGAAACTGATTACTCGAGCTCAGGGGCGGATTAAGGTCGTTGTTTTGGTGGGGCCAAAGCCAAAAAAGCTGGCCCCCCAAAAAAGTGGGCCAAAATCAAAAAAAGCTGGCCAAAAGTCGAAAAATGAAGTTCGCGCAAACCAACCAAAAACAGTTAATTTATATTATTAAGCATATGCTCTTTAATATAGGGTACTATACAGAGCATGGCGGACGCCATGAAAATTTTTACAGCTGCCCTATTGAAAATGCCCCACTGGTTTCCTATAGGAATTATGTGAATTCCTATAGGAATTACAGTTTCCTACAGGAACGATGAAGCTTCCTATAGGAACAATAAATTTCCTATAGGTACAAGAAAGTTTCCTATAGGAACGAGAAATTTTCCTATAGGAATGATAAATTTTCCTATAGGACGAATATTTTCCTATAGGAACGAGGAATTTTCCTATAGGAAGAATATTTTCCTATAGGAACAAGAAATTTCCTATAGGAACAAAAAAATTTCCTATAGGAATGAGAAATTTTCCTATAGGACGAATATTTTCCTATAGGAACGAGGAATTTTCCTAGAGGAAGAATATTTTCCTATAGGAACAAGAAATTTCCTATAGGAACAAAAAATGTTCCTATAGGAAAGAGAAATTTTCCTATAGGACGAATATTTTCCTATAGGAACGAGGAATTTTCCTATAGGACGAATATTTTCCTATAGGAACGAGAAATTTCCTATAGGAACGAGAAATTTTCCTATAGGACGAATATTTTCCTATAGGAACGGGAAATATTCCTATTGGACGAATATTTTCCTATAGGAACGAGAAATTTCCTATAGCACGAATATTTTCCTATAGGAATGAGAAAATAACCCTCTAGTTATGAGAAATTTTCCTATAGCATGAATATTTGACAATGGAAAAAGGTTTCCTATAGGAATTAGCAATATTTCTATAGAACAAATATTTATTATAGGTACATTAAGAATGTTTCCCATAGTGCGAAAAATTCTAATTAATTCGAAATTAAAAAAAGAAAACATTTCATTTTATCAATGGTTCTGCATTCTCACAAATATAATGCATACATCACCATACAAGACAAGTTTTTACAATATTTCATTTATAATTAAAACATTATTGTCAATAAAAAATTTTTAAGAAAAAGTTAGAAATTCATTAAAAAATGGTTCACCGGTATGGAACTCACATAGTCAATTCCATTCCAATTCCAGTGTAACGCAAACTATATCTGGCATAACACATGAAGTTCTTCTCCCTTTGTCATAGTCCGGCGTTTTACACGGGGCACGTACAATCTGATGTAAGTACGAACGTGCATTTCAAATTGCATGGTGTCGTGTTTACACGATGCATTACCCGCGCGGGTAGATGCGTGAATACAATCACCATCAAATTTTCACCGTGTAAACACTCCAAATTGCGTAAATGCGTGGACAGAAAATAGCTCGTTCTAATTTGGTGAATGTGTTCACGCATCTGTCCAGCCACGTACTTGCGCGGGTAAATGCATCGTGTAAACACGGTAAGCCATGAATTGCAAGAACGCATGAATGCGAGGTAGCAAAATAGCTTCTGCTCTAATTCGAAAATGATTGCACGCCCGATTGAGAAAAAATGCAGTTTGAAGTTGTGCAATTTCGTGCCCGAGTAAAACGGCCTTATGACTCTGTAGGTGTGCAGCAATCCTCTTTCGAAATTAAAAAAACTCATCCTCTCCCTTCTATCAATCATTAAAATTAGTTGAGAGAGCATTAGTTGAGAAAGGATTAAAAAAATCAATCCTCTCTCAACTAATACCAATGTTATACTTATGAGATCGCTCACTCTTCAAATCAGTCAGTTGGCGTAGTGGTCAGAGTCGGCGACTCGTGAACTGAAGGTCCCACGACCTAATCCTAACCGTGGTGTTTTTTTTTAAGGTTATGTATATGAGACTATTTTCCAATGGGAAAATTATTTCCTATAGGAAAATGATTTCCTATAGGAAAATTATTTCCTATAGGAAAATTATTTCCTATAGGAAATTTCCAACAGGAAAATTATTTCCTATAGGAAAATTATTTCCTATAGGAAAAAATTTCCTATAGGAAAATTTCGAGTTCCCATTGTCAAATTACTGTGGGAAAAAAAAATTCCTATAGGGCATTTTCAATAGGGTGGTCAAAGTAGAGCATGTCAGGGTGATTTTGGCGCCCGTAATTTTTCCTTGCAAGATAGCTAGATAAAAAGCTTTATTAAAGAGTCGTTATTTATAATGTTGGTTTTCAAGTATTTTGATCCTCAAAATTGCATGAATGAAGATAAATTTTGTTCCGTTTTATTTGTATTTTAATATTTTTATAATTTTTCAAAAATTGTGCTGTATTTTCATTAAATTTTATGTTTTTAGTTAATTATCGTTTTTATCGCCACCAGGTTACACGGAGTTATTTGTACTGTGTGGTATAAAAAAGCATATAGAACAATATTCAGAAGGAAATTTTTGCGATAACTTGCGATTCTAATTTAAACTACCATTTTTATTTAAAATCACCCCGGCCACTCGGGCCACAGTGGCGGCCAAAAATGGGGTCTAAGCGAAGAAATTATACAATTTCCGAGCATAAAGACGATTGAATGCCAGTTAAATGACATTGGTATTTTGAATAGATATTTTATGAATAACTTTTCATATTGATTTTTTCACATTCTACTTAAATGGCTAAATTCAATCCAAATCTTGTCGCAAATTGCAACTTCTAGCTACGTTGGCGACTGGCGATTCTACGATGAGGAGGTCGTTGGGATGTTTCTCAGCAGAGTTGTGGGCTAAAATATCTTTGAAAGGATTTTCCATGAATTGTGGATTTCCCTCAGGTATGTTGAGCAGGCTGTGGTCGAGGGATTTAGGGTAAGGCACGTGCAGCGGCAAGCTCCCGCGCCAGCTGGTTGAGGACTTGCATCCCTCCGTGCTTGCTGGCCCCACAATGCTGGTTTTACAACCTTGCCAATAATGACTCTTTTCTACTTCCCCTAATCCATTGATAGCTATCTCAAGTTATGCTTTATACATTGTTTTTGCCTCTTTTTGCAGACTCTTGCCGCCAGTTGTTCCGCCAAACGGAATGCTTAGTTAGTTTCCTTAGGGGTTCTCTGGTTGTTTTCGCGTACCACATGCATCAGTTGTCCTAGAGAGCGTAGAGTGAACATCCACTGTAAGTGATTGTGCTGTGCAACACTGGGTTGATCTGTTCAACGTTAGAACCGTTTCAAATGAGGATATAGTTACCTACTTGTACCTGGAAACCAAAGTCTCCTTGCACCCGTCTCCGTTTCGTCGTGCCTTCACTATGTGTACGTCGCATCCATTGAGGAAAATTTTGCTTCCCAATCATACGAGAAGCAGTTTGGTAAGCAACATTTTAATGCTTAAAATGGATTCCGAGTTGGAGTCAGTAATTTGTTTTTTGCTACCCATGTAAGAATGATGATAGTAAGGCTGTTGATGGAAGTGATTACCTGCTATTTTTTATTTCGTTTTGTAGTGTTGTATACCAAATCTGTGAGAAACCATGGAGAGTAGAGAGGTGACAGTGTTGCAGCTTCATGAAAAAATTTTAGACAAAAAAAACTACGGCACGTAAGAAAAAATGTGATAGATTTTTTGATTGAAAAATTTCAATTGAATGGAATACCGATGCGAAAGGTATTTTGACGAAGTGCCAACAAACATGCTTTTTTACTAGATATTTTGAGAAATGGAACAAGGCGCAGCGAAGGGAGAGCTACTTCAGAGTAATGGCTAATAGAAAATTGGCCTGATAGCAGGTGTACCAAAACCAGGATATGGCACCACAAACGATGGTAACACAGACGCTGTTTTTCGGACCCTAAATTATCAGAAAATATTACCGGTAAGAGAAACTGACAACTATTTAAAATTAAAGAAAACATCGCTGCTGAAGTTTAGTAAGATTTTTAGTTAATTTAATATTTTTCAGGGCTTGATGAACAACTGATTTCAAGGTTTTAAAATATTTTGAAAGTAATTTCATGCAGTCGAACACTCAATCACAGCCCTGGCGGTTTTTGAGAGGTCATTCGGCATATGTTAACCGTTTTTCTATACTTCCGTGAGGCGTTGTAAATCCTGGGCCATTGCTCAATTAGGCGTTCATTGAGCACAATTTTGAACGCTTTAGGCATTTTTTAAGCGTTTCTTAAAGATTCCTTGGCGTTTCCTGGGCGATCCGTGAACGCTCATTGTATTGGTGAGGTGCGATGGTGGGTGGCGTAACATGGTGGAACTCCTTCATGATGCACAAAGGGTAAGAAAAAGACTTTGCTGTTCCACAAAATAAAATATATTTGCGACCGGTTTCGATACGGCGTATCATCATCTGGCAATTTCACATATTAGTACATAGAATTTATACCCTTGAAGATGTTAGAGGGGCGGTGGAGTGGAGGTGGGGAAAAGGGGGGGTGGAGGGTGGGAGGGGTTTTTTTTGGAGAGGGTAGTGGGCAGAGGGTGGGAAGAGGGGAAGGTCGGTTTGGTCCCCTCTTCCCACCCTCTGCCCACTACCCTCTCCAAAAAAACCCCTCCCACCCCTCCACCCCCCATTTTCCCCACCTCCACTCCACCGCCCCTCTAACTTCTTCAAGGGTATAAATTCTATGTACTAATATGTGAAATTGCCAGATGATGATACGCCGTATCGAAACCGGTCGCAAATATATTTTATTTTGTGGAACAGCAAAGTCTTTTTCTTACCCTTTGTGCATATTGGTGAGGTTTTCTTAAGGCGTTATTAATTGTCTTTACAGGGGTTCGTGGGCTTTCGTTGAGCAATGAAAACGCTTAGTGGAGCCGGGTGTTGGGGATTCATAAAGCATTCTTAGGGGGTTTCACGGACGTTCAAATAAGGTTCCATAATTATGGAATTTCAGTTCTACTAGTGAGTTCAGAAAATACTGTCTAGTAACAGCTAAATTATAAGTGAAGCAATACCCTTGGTATTATATACCACCAACGGTGCACAAGCTTCTGATTCATGGTGCGGATATATCCAAGAAAGCAATTCTGCCCATCGGGCAGCTTTCAGAAGATGCCTTGGAATCAAGGATTAAGGAAATTAGGAAATTCCGGCATCACAATACGCGGAGGATATCAAGAGAGGCGACTAATAAATATATATTTCGGAGATTGCTGTTCACCTCTGATCCCTTGATATCTTCAATTTCATTTCAAAATAGTAAATCGAAGGAAGATTTAGATCCAGAAGTGAAAAAAACTAATTGATTATGGGAATGACGAATGTCAAGATGAGATTGATGATGAGCCATCAGAGGATGAGTGACACTTTTTATCAATATTATTATTCAAAATATTTCTTCAAGTTTTTGATAGTAATATTATTGAAAAATATTTGTTTAATATTAAAACATAAATAATAAATTATCATGGTACCTGCCTCTTGCTTACATTTATGTTGAATCCTGATCCCAGTAGTGCGACAAAAGTATAGGAAAATGAAATTGACTGGAAAATAGCCAATTTCAAACTAATTTTGCAATAAAAAATGAATTAAATATATATTTTTTTGTGAAAATGTAATGTACGTAAGCTATAGCTTTAATATTTTATTAATTTAAAATTTTAACATGATGCAACTTCATTTTCATCGAGTAACATATTTTCAATTCCTCCCATTCCGTTGCAGTAGGTAGTCATAATTTGTTAAAATGTATTATGCATTAAAATTCCGCTTGGACAATTTTTTTACGGATTTTATAGCTCCTAGCATTATTAATTACATTCTTTTGATAATTATCACAGGCAATTTTGAGTTTTAACTAGACCACTCAACCATCGAAATTAAGCTTTGTCATTGCATATTTAATGTTTTTATAATTAATAGCGCTTTATCCGTAAAATATATTGAAAAAATAATGATAAAATCATGTTTATCAGCCCAAAATACCTTATAAATACACTTCATGTTGCATATGGACATGCAATTATTAGAGTTATTAATTTTGGCCAGCTTTTTTTCAGTTTGGCCCACTGTAAGGCGGTTCACTACTTTCCGCGGCGCCTGGGGGTTATGCAATACCTCTCTACGAAACGGGATCCAAGCGGACCTCCCTCGGAAAGTTAAAAGCCATGAAGCGCATGGAACGTAGTTTAAGTGTGGCTATATTATAAAGTAGATGTGATAAATTGTTGAGTAAAGCTCTATAATCACAGTTGAAACACGTTTACAAACGATTAAAAGAATGCCATTCTTGTGAAGATGCAGGTCTCCATTTTGGGTGATTGCCCCTTCCCACCCTGGTTACGCCCTTGTTATCCCATGCATTCTACTAGAATTAATGGATATCATGCATTTATATTTTTGCAATATACATTGAACTTACAGCTTTATAAATTACTTTTCACTTATATAAATAAAAATTTTTTAAAAATCTGGCGAATAAAAAAGAAAATATTTTTCCTCTCAACAAGGAACGCTAAACATGCTGCGTAAGGTGCAAATAGAAAAAAATGAGTACTCAAAATAAATTAACCACTTTCACTCATTAAACTAGAAAGATTTACATTTTTGGGATGGCTCTTCCCTAGTTGACATGATGGAAAAAGTCACCATCCTCATTCCCTTAATCCCACCTGCCCCTAACCCTTAAGAGTTGCTCCTATATGATTCAGGGGGCCGTGTCCTATCGTAGGACTACATAATTATCAAAAGATGAAAACATCACCTGCACAAAAAAGAAAAAACATATAGAAATACTTCGAAAAGGATAAAGGGATGACGACGGAGAAGACGCGGACAGGTTCATGGTTGCCCTGCTGCGGTCGCATCATAAACACTGGAAGACAACCAAGAGGAGCGGTGACTTGGATAGGCACCATCCGACCCCAGAACAAATAATCGATCCAGCACCTACCTCACTACGAGCATCAACCACAGGACCTCGAAAAAAATTTAAATAATAAGAGTGCCACAGTGGTGTCAGTGTGTGATACCCGCACCCGTCATGGGAATCGCACCACCAATGGAGATGCCATCCTAGTCACCGCCACCAAAGAAAAGGAAGACCTGCTTTGTCCTCTGCCTTTTTCATGGAAGGGAGCTTTGGGAAGATTTCCGTACAGTCGTTGTTTCACATCGAAGGTGCAGCGATCGGCATCAAACAAATGGACGAGAATTCGCGATATGTTTAAACAGATTGGTTTACTATTTCAGGTCCATATAAAAAATTGTTCATCTGCTCTTGAATGTAGTTTTCCAGGTACGTCAATAGATTCATCATCGTTATTCTTGGCGCTACAGCCCCTGTAGTGCTCTGACCTCCAGAACAATCTGCCCCCATTCTTCTCTATCTTCCGCAACTCGCCTCCACCTCCTGACTCCCAGTCTTCTCAAGAGTCGGTCTCCAGGTCATCAAGCCACCACATTCGTGGTCTTCCTCGGCTTCTCCTCACTCCTGGAGTGCCTATTCGACTGCTCTGCCTTCCTCCATGAGTTGTACATGACTAGTCCAACAAAGGCTACCTTGCTTTATAAATGATACGAAGTCTGGTTCTCAATATAGTTCATAGACCTCAGCATTTGTTCTCCATATTCTTGCATCTATCCCGGCAATGTATATACTTCTGCAAAACCTTTCTTTCCCATCTTCTGATTATTTCTTCTTGTTTAATGGTAATGTCCATGTTTCAGAGGCATAGAGGAAAACAGGTCTTAGCACTGTCTTGTTTTTTTTCACTCATTTTTCATTCAAGTATTCTACCAGCTGATTGATAGGTTCTTGGACAGTCCCCATTCTGCATCCGAATTTCATAGACATTGTCTGGCTACCCCTCCTTAAGATGTCCCGCCATTAGATCCCTCTTCTGTTCTTCATATCATCTACCTCCTCTTATTTTGTCTAGAATTCCTATCCTCTTCCTTCCTCTTTCACGCTTCCCCAGTGTTCTCCCCTCTATCACTCACTTCAACATGCCCTCTCCTCTCAAAACCTCCTCCATCCATCTCTTCTGCGTTCTCTGCACCTCTGCCAAAAGCTTCCTCTCCTCTCCAACCATATCCAATTCTTCCTCGTTCGTCTACCTCGCCACTCAGCTCACCTTCTTTATCCTTCTCCATACCTAGGTGCCAAACGCCTCAAGTTGACGCATATCCTTTCTTCGCAATTACCAAGTTTCCGACCCGTATAGTGCCACGCTCCATATCAAAATGATTATTTTGGTGCTTCTTGAAATATTTCTTGACCTGAAAATAGACTCCAATGCACAATAGCATTTAATACCTATGTGTAAACTGTCTTGAATTTCAAGGGAAATCTGAATTTTATGCTGTTAGCAAGGATCCCAGATATCTGAAGCTCTCCACTATTTTAAAATGTTTGTTGATGATTTTTATTGTTAGTTCTCTAGTTTGTTCTTGATTTCTTTCCATTTTCAAGTACCTATCTAGTTTCATATTCTTTAATTTTTAATCCCAGGGTTTCTGATGCGGTTTCGATAGAGATAAAAATCTCTTCCATTGAGTGTTTGTTTCTTGAGACTACGGTTAAGCAATCAGCATGGGTTACAAATTGGGTTTGTCGGTTCATTATTGTTCCTCCAGGATTTATTGGGAGCTGTCTCATTGCTTTCTCCAAAACAAGATGAATAACATCGATGATAATGCATCTCCTTGTTTGGCATCAATGTGAGATGATAGTTCTCCATTCACTTTAACTTTGTTTTTAGTATTGTTTAGTGTCATTTTAATGAGATTTGTGAATTAAGAGGGGATGTGAAATTCTTTCATGACGTCATATAGTGCACCCCTTTTGACAAAGTCAAAAGCCTGCTTGTAACCTATAGATTGGATATGTACTTCTATGTTGTGGTCATAACACTTCCCGTATATATTTCTCATAATAAAATTCTGATCACTGGTAGTACGATTCTTCCGAATACCACATTGATAATCTCCAGTCTCCTTCTGATAGCCTTCTTCTAAGTCCGCAATCCCATTTTCATTTACATTCTCTTGTGTTAATACATCCATTTCATTCCTGCTTAACTGCTGTTCAAAATGATCTTGCCATCTGGCTAATATGTTCTTTTTGTCTCCTATGAGATTTCCATCTAAGTCTTTGCAGAAAACAGAGCATAGGCTCTAAACCCTTTTTTTCTTTCACTCTCTGGAAAAATTTCCTCATTTCTCTTTTATCTCTCATATTTTCCAGTTCTGTGATTTGTTGTTTCTCGAATATTCTTTTCTTCCTTCTGAATTCTCTAGATGCAATCCTCCTTCATTGCCTGTAGTCATCCATTATTTGTCTCGTTCTTTCTTGAAGCATTTTCTTTCTGGCTAGGTTTCTTTCTTCAATCGGTAATGCACAATTTTTGTCATACCATTCTTCCCTTTTTTTTCTTTGAATATTACCAACTACTTACTTCCTTAGCTGTAGTTATAATAGCTATTTTCATAATACATATTCCATTTTCCTTCTAGATCACTGCCTTCCCACTCTTCCTTGTTTTCCTGAAGACTGGTGGCTATTTTTATTTGCTACTCTTCTTTCTTTCTTATCTTCACTTTTGATTAATTTTTCAACATCATATCTCTCATTCATGTTTCCTTTGTTTTTTCTAGCTACATGAATCTTTTGCCTATACTGTATTCCTTCCATGTAGTATTCTGAGTCCTACTGGGCACCTCTGCAACTGCTCACTTCATGTATGTCCGTTGCGTGTCTTTTCTCTATGAGTATGTGGTAAATCTGGTTGATTGTTTTGCCATCTGGTGAGCACCATGGGGCTTCATTAATATCTTTTTTCTGCAACCAAGTACTCCTAACTACCATGTTCTTGCTTCAGGGGCGGATTAAGGTCGTTTTTTTGGGGGGGCGGCTCACTACTTTCCGCGGCGCCTGGGGGGCACGCAATACCTCTCAACTAAACAGGGTTCGGGCGGACCTCCCTCGGAAAGTTAAAAGACATTAGGCGCTTGGAACGTAGTTTTGATGTGACAATATTACAAAGTAGATGTGATAAGTTATTGAATAAAGCTCTCTAATCACATTTGAAAAACGTTTATAAACGATGTAAAGAAATACATACTTGTGAAAATGCAGGCCTCCCGGGTTTTACACCACACTGGTCCATGTTTCCACGGACGACAGTTTCGGCAGAGTTTCAGTCGGTTTCTTCAGGTAGGTGAGGTGTAATGGTAGCCATTCGTCGTCTTACGTATCTCACCCGTTGGAGTTAGGTCTAATGCTTGAGACATATAAGACGACGAATGGCTGCACCTTCACTTAACCGACCAGAAGAAGCCGACTACAACGCAGACGAAACTGTCGTACAAGGAAACATAGACCAACGCGGTGTAACACGCGGAAGACATGCATCTTCACATCCAGCAACCCGCGGCAGTTTACACGAGGTTTTCAAACTCCACTCTTCTTTAATGCCGTACTAAATAAAATCGGTTGGAATGAAATAAAAAAAATAAGTACACAGAAAATAATATTTTCCTTAAAAATTTTATTTAAACAGCAATAGTCAAAATGATGACATTCAAAGAATAACTGTTGGAAACATTTATAACAGTTTTAATGTGGACTAAAACAAGTAGGCCCTAATTAATATTAAAAAAAATGAAATAAACAAAGTATAGACTTTTTATTTGAGGTAATGCAGTCAGCCTCACAATTACAGATATACGGGCTGACGTAAATTGAGAAAATATTATTCAGTTGTAATCCTTTGATCGCCAACTTTAATGCAAATAGCCTAGGTCTAGACAGTATTTAATTTATATATACAAATTACTACAGCAAATTTTGCTTTCATGTTTCTTTCTGGTCAGCAAACCGGTTTATTACATTATCGCCCAGATAGCATGTAAGCATGCTTAGATATTGGCTTGCCATAGCTTCCCCGTGCGGGGTCTACATGAATATGACGGTGAACGGACGAGGACAAGGAAAAATTTCTGTATTAGTGGAAAAAGGACAGGATGGCATGCAATTTAAGCATCGATGACTGTAGTAGTTATAACTTAACCGAAACACTTCCGCCGGAGAAGTAAGTTGGTTATGACTAACACTTTGTTTATAAAATATCAGAGTCATAGTAACAAATGTAAAAGATAAGATAAAAAAATGCGTTTAATTGCAAAATTGTTATGCTCGTATTTAGCTCCTGCAAAATATTAATCTTACTGCTTCCTTGGCGCATGTATGTCCGCTGGTCATACTTCAGTTCTCTCTAAGTCGATTGAAGAATGTGGAACCCCAAAAATATTGTTTTTAAATAAGGAGGGAATACCATGATAATGTTCAAGCAATTGCGAAGAGGTTAAAGCCATAGAGGAGAATGTTAAAAGATTTACAAACTGTTATATTAAGTAGCAGGAGGATAAGTGTGTGGCAATGAGGACGAATAATCCTTGACCGATATATAGGAAGAGATAAAGGAGATCAAAGAATGAAGGAAGAATTAAACCACTGATAAACATTTTGGCTTGAGGAATGTAGCTACGTTAGTGGCCTAGAAATATTACTATTTTTGACATAGACCTTCTTAGGCGTTAAATTCTTGTTTATTTCACAGGCACAATGCTATCATGAAGCTAATTTGTACAAATACAAAATAATGAACTTTGTATAGCAGATTATTGCGAATCATATTTTTATGAAAATGTGATATGGGAAAACCAAATGAAGTGTGACTGAATATCACATTCGATGAGAATTTATTGCCGTAAACTTAATTTGGTTTCGTCGAAAATGAGGTAAAATTTATGGGCTACAGACTCAACCACTCGCCACTTAATCACTTCATTGTTATTCGAAATTTATAAAAAAATTAAATTCGACGACATTAATATCTAGGCGTCTACGAACAAAATAAAAATTGTAACTATCATGCCAGTGAAGCTTACTTATAAAAACACAAAATAACGAAATTTGTTTAGCTGAACAAAGTGGAAATTAATTTACTGAAAATGTAATATGGGAAAACCAAATGAAATGTGATTGAAGAGCACATTTGATGAAAAGTTACTGCCGTAAACTAAATTTATTGGTGTCGAAAATAAAGTAATAGCCATGTGTTACAGACTCGCCATATGGTGAGTCTGTACAAAGTAGGTATCTAAATCTGTGAGTATCTAAATATATATTTAGATACCTGTTAAACAGCTAATTCATTTCGCAAGTAAATAATACGGTAACACCGGAATCTCGAAAAAACATCGTGAAAACGGAAATTATCACACATAATGTTTAAAAAATTAAAAAAAAGTAACCAAAGCACATTCGACCTTAACCCGTCAGCGCCCACGGGTGCCATATGGCACCGCTTTGCGCAGTAGAGCTCAAACTGCTACCAAGTATCTAATATGCATTCCCCAGCTATTCTAATGATGCGTTTACTTAGCAGGAGGCTCTTAGCAGAGTGAAAATATACTCAAAATATACTAAAATAAATACACACACATGCTCAAAAAGACACATTCATGCATAATTGTACCCACTGTTAAATTTTCAAATTGATGATGTCACATAACCTGGAGGTGCCCATATAATTCGAGACTTATAGTTAAAATCATGTTTCTTAGGAATTTGACCCTTCAAGAAGTTTTAGATCTGCTGGAGAAGGAACAAATAGACGATGTCCACCAAATTTTCTCGAGGCACCAGAGAGTACTGTTTTGACTGATGACGATTCATGCGATGAAGAGGGTGGCTTGGTGGATAACTTATCTGGCCGTCAGCTTAGAGCAAGTGCAGGAGTGTTGTTTTCAAGAGCAGAAGAAAATGAACATTAGGATTCCATGAGGGGTGACGATAATACTTCAACAGCTCAGTCAGAGACTTGTGAACCTGCCGCCGGACCCTCGCACGTTTTGAAAATGACACTAACAGAAAATCCTACTATAACTAAGGGGAGAACTGGATAGTGATGTATCGAATCACAGCGTGTAGAAATAGAATGAAAATTCTAAATTTAAATGGCAGAACAACACGGATATAAATGTGACAGATACTTTATTCCCTAACGCAGACTATTTTGACCTTCAAAATCTAACTGCTATTGATGTTTTTGAACTTTTTAAATGAAAAGGTTGTAAATTTCCTAGCTTCTGAGAGTAATAGGTATGCTATATTCCGCAATTGCCCTTCGCCTAACATTTACCCCAAAGAGAAAAGTATTTTTGGGAATTCTAATTCTATCAGGATATAATGATGTCCCCGATAAGTGCCATTATTGGGGAAAAGCGTGAGACGTCTAGAATGGTCTTGCGTGCAATTCAATGCAAAGGAACCGTTTCCTTGAAATAGAACGCTTTCTATATTGCGCAGATAGCAATTCTCCTGACCATACGGACAAGTATTGGAAGTTGAGACCCCTAATGAACCTAGTTCAGGAACAAACGAGAAAGCACTTTAGACCTGAGCCAAATTTTGATTATAACGAAAGTATGGTCGCTTATTATGGCTCAGATGGTTGTTAGCAATAATCAGAGGCAAGCTTATTAGATTTGGCTACAAGGTTTGTTGTTTGAACTGAGCAGCTGGATATTTGGTTGATTTTGAGGCATAGCAAGGGAAGAGACATCGAGGAAACGAAGACTACCAAAAGCGGTATGAGAATTCAGCGGCACCGATGTTATCAATGATGGACAATCTTCGAGCAGATGCACGACACCTGCCGTGCAACCTCGTTTTCGACAACCTTTTCACAGGTAATACTTTTGAGGTTAATTTTAGATTATATTACAATATGGATACCATGAATTCAAGGAAATGTGAATTGTGATTTTTTTGTTCAAGGAATGAATCTCCTGGTTGAGCTGAAGAGTAGAGGATACAGTGGCACAGGTACTATCCGCAACAACCGATTGCCAAAAGGATGCCTCCTCGTGCCGAAATCTGCTTTTCAAAAGGAGCCACAAGGATGTTATTCATTGACAAGGATGCATCAATTAGGCTTGTTCAATGGGTGGATAATGGTGTTGTCATGGGTGCATTCACTCGCTATGGTGTGAAACCTGTTTCCATTATTGCTCGGTATTCAAGTACCGCCAAAAAGAAAATTGCCGCGCCACGCCCAAAGCTCTTTGAGGTTTACAACTAGAATATGGGTGGTACTGACCTCATGGATCGCGGAGTGAATTGCTATCGGGTTGGGGTGAGGAGTAAAAAATGGTGGTGGCCGCTTTTACCTCGCTGATTGACGTGTGTATTCACAATGCTTGGATAATAATGCGGAAAACGGGAGTGGATATATCGCAGTGAGAGGTAAGGAGGGTAATTGTTCAAACTTACCTTGTCAGATACAGAGCTATTCCACATCAGGGGCAACGAAGAGGAAAAGATACAAGACGACTTGCAGAAGACACAATGATTTAATGGGGTTACGATTAATATTTCAACCTCATAATCCCCACTCAAAATAGAAGTCGGCGAAATGTAATGGAAATTATTGTTCGTCACAAACCAGAACTCAATGTTCGAAAAGTATTGCTGGACTTTGAATAAAATGCTTTGCCTCTTATCACTCTAAAATCAGTTTGTGAAAACTATAATAAAAAACAAGGAAGAAAAAGAGTTGACGCAGTTTTCTTCATTCGAACGAAAAAATATATTCATAAGCGAAAAAACACAATCAACGCCCAGCGGTGCCATATGGCACCGGTATTTCCGGTTCTACTGAATATTAGGGGGAAAAAATTACAAGAAATCTTCATTGCACATTAGCATCATATTTTAGAAAAATAATGATTTTTGAAACAAAAAAAACTTTGGGCGCTGACGGGTTTATAGAATTTTTTTTATTTAGAAATTGCTTAATATGTTTATCTTAGGCATGTCGTTTTACCTCTGGCTCCGTCACGAAGCCTGTCTATCCCTAGCGTGATATATATAAAAAGTTATAACTAAGAAATACTACTACTGTATATCATTGCTAACAATTAATCTAAAGTGTTAGGTCAAGATATTTGGGGAAAGCATAAAAGTGTGGATAGTAAAATCGTGGTTTAACTAAATTATATAAATATCTAAAAAATGTTTTTGATTTGAAGAATATATGCCTAAAAATACTGGACAATAATTCTATTGGATTATAATATTGTATAATTAAATCGTCTCCTTAAATATTATGTGCGCATAACCATTTGGAAACACTGTGATTGGAAACCAGGGGACGATGTAACGGAATGATATCGCTAACAGCAATGGGACATTTTTCCTTGTGAATTTTGGGTTGCATTTTTTAATTGTACGAACTTGTCATTTATTTTCCTTTGCAGAAGGCAATGAACTATCATGATCTGATCCCTCATCTTCTTATACAGGTAGACTAGCGAAGCAATACAGTGCGGTGACTTCAAGACATTGCAATGCCAGTAAGGACATGACTTTAAAAAAATCTTATGCCATTATGAAAGGCAATCACCTACTTAATCGATTAACGCATACACATAAGGATTCTGGGATGTGTTTGGGGTTAATAGGAGGTGAAATAAAGAGGTGTCCTCAGACCTGCGGGATGCGCGGGGGGATGGGGTGACCTAGGGAAGGTCCCTATTTTTTATTTTTCGCTTATATCTTTAAAACTGTGCGTGGTCGGAAAAATAATACTGTGTTCAAACTTGAAGCCGACTAAATATACTAAAAAATAATTCTTCTTACATTTATTTAATTTCCTTATAGTTATATAGATATTTTCTATCGAAAAATCGAAAACTTTGAAAAATACTTAATTTCCTCACGTTTATTGACAAACATTTCCTTCTTGCGGCTCAGTTTTTAGTTTTACAGCGGAGTCCTCCGGAACATTATTGTAGAAAATAACATTTCCTTTAAAATGAGATATAATTTCGAGTTTTATCTTTCACTGGTCAATAGTTATTGAAATTTGAAAGTTTCATCTAAATTCCAGAATTCCTTAACAAAACTGCACGTGGCTCTTTTCCGCTTTTCTAGGGTTTTATGTTATTAATGTAGCTGTATGTTGATATACAAAAATGGTAAGCAAATGTGAGTAATGAGCTAAATATACAGTAGGGTTATGTACACTCATTTATTTCAACAATTTTCATGCATGCTGTATACCGAACCGAAAAAAGTTGGCCAAAAGTCATTTTTTCCACTTTCTTCAAGGAAAGACGGTAAGCTGTTTTCGTAATATACTCTATATAGGCTAAAATATGGGATACTACGATGGTCATTTTACTTTTCGTAGGGTCAGTCCATAAATGATGTTACACAATTAGTCACAAGAAGTGTCACCCCTTTAATGATAACACAAAAATGAAAACATTTCTACCCTGCCCCGCAGTCTGAGTAAAACTAAGATATAATATGAAGCGGAAGCCTGGATGACACATGAAGCATAGTCATCACCCTCCCCCCTGTTACACATTGTCACAAGGTGGTAACCCCCCCTCCAATCGTGTGGACGTCATTAATGGACATCTCCATGGTAATCCGTGGAACGCGTCAAACTGGCAATTCAGGGTAAATACGTCTTTCACGCGAAATCCCTCAATTTTAGAAAAGATTTATTTAAGAAACCTATCGGACAACATATGTATGTATGTGCATACACATGTTGTCCGAGAGGTTTCTGAAATTAATTAAATAAAAGAAACAATATGATTGACGAACGACTGAGGATTGTGAGATAAGCTGCAGCTAACATTGTGCAGGACATCCAGAGTGAAGTGTTCATTACTAACACATACCCAGCTGGTGATAACTTCCTTGAGGAGGCAAATAGAGTTCCTCCATCCCTTATACTGTTCCTTTAGCGGGAGTTCTTGAAAAACACGAGTCGAGGAATCGATAGCGAAATGTATCGCGATTGCAACTGCCATAAAATCTGTACTTCGACCTCGGACTTCAGTCCTCTGTATTGAGTAGCCTCTCCCTCCTACATAACAGAATATTTTCACCTAAACACATGCTAAACCATCTCGCAAGTTTAGGATTTTCTTCATTACACTTCGAAGCCCGACATTTAGAAATGTACTTTATGGTCCAATGTAGGCCACGGTAGCGGTATAATATTGTGCGATATATGTTAATTCTAGCACATTGTCTGCATTTAGTGCATCCCATTGACCGACAGCGGCAGTTTTCTTCTTGTTTAAAGTTAATAATTATAATATACAGAAACCTACATTCATAAATCGATGACCAATTTCTTTATTGGCCTGTATTTGCATACCAAACATATCGCGGCTAATGGTACATTGATTTGAATTTCGCGCTGACCGCAGCGCCTCAGATAGGACTCGTAGTACATAGTATCTTATCGAAGGCGCTGCAATCGGCGCCAAATTCAAACTAATGTACGCAGCGAATAAGCCGTGATATGTTTGGTTTTTCAAATGCAGGACAATAAAAATATTGACCATCGGTTTATGAATGTGGTTTGTTGGATACCTCAAAAAGTAACTAGAGAAAAAACAAATACGGCCGCTGCCCGTCAATGAGACGCACCAAATGCAAAGAATGTGTTATAATGAACGTGTATCGCACATTGTTATACCGCGAGATCGGTTTACCTTGGACGATAGAGTAATTTTCTAAATATATAATTTTTCGAAGTATATAGAATAAAGTCCCTAACTTGCGAGAGGGTTAACTAAATATTTAGATGCAAATGTTCTGTGAAGTACGAGGGAGAGGCAATTTGAAAGTTTTAGGTAAATTCCGGAATTTTTTTAAGAAAACCGCACATCGCTCCTTTCCCTTTTTCTAGGGTTATACATAATTAGTACAGTCGTATGTTGTGTTAATATCCATAAATAGTAAGTAAATGTGAGTAATTAACTAAATATACAGTATGTTTATGTACTCTCTCATTTTTTTTCAACTATTTGCATGCATGCTTTATACCATATACCGAACCGAAAAAAGTTGGCCACAAGTCATTTTTTTTAACTTTCTTCTAGGAAGCTCGGTAAGCTTTTTTCGCCTTCTACAGCATATGGCCCACAATATAGGATACTGCGATGGTCATTTTACTTCGCACAGTAATCCGTGAAACGCGTCAACTTACATATTAGCAGTTTGACGATCAACTCGGTCCATTTGGGATGTCATGAATTTGAATTAGGGAAAGTATTATCTCCCAGGTGAGTGCATTACCGTCGATGAGCCACTTTTTGGAATAATTAAGATACTGTTGTCATTTTCGTCAATTTTTCCGTCAAGAAATAACGAAATGAAAATTTTTTGGGCAATCGATTCATTCACAGGGTATCCTCTTCAAAGACTTGCACCTTTTGATAAAGTAAACCGAGCAAGAGCACTCCCAAATTTAAGATAGGGAATGGTATAGGAAGTGTGTTGTCACTATGGGAGCAAACGTAATGGTAATTCTAATAATATACATCCTCAAGCTGGCTCAAAACTTGAAAAAATAATGGATGAACGATGGCGGGGACTCTTCTGACAATTAAAAAATACATATTGTTGAGTTTTCTCCTTAATCACTCTCGTTCCAAGTGTTCATTTATTTTTGGATTCACCATTGGTATCATATGCTCCTAAAAACTAAAAGTAGTAATTTTGTTGTCGTCTATGCACCATGATAAAACAATTGCATTGGAAACAAAGTAAACAGGAGATAATATTTTACTTTGATGCCACTATAGTGGGATGGGACTTATTAGGGAGATACACATTTTTTGAGCCAAATGGTTCAGTCTTATAATTGTATACACGTGCAAGAGAAAAACAAACAGATCGCTGTGTGAATTTAATGAATCTTTTAGACGTATGTGGAATTGCAGCGTATGTTATTTCTACTAAACTAAATGCCCCGCGGAAAGTGAATTAGTAGGACCGCCTGAAACATTTTCTGAAAATTTTGAAAAATATGGTGATAAAACATGCGTACTGCGAGACAAGGACAAGTTCCGCTCACAATGGTTAAAAAGGTGTATTTATAGTATTCAGGATACACCACTAGAAGAACAAGTTGACAGAAACTTGAGCAAAGAAACTCAAGTGATCGTTAAGTCACTAGTGCACGATAAAAAGACAAATATTCCCAATCTGTGACCTTCGTTACCACAACACTTGCAAAGAAATCTTCAATGTAAATTGTGATGCATGCTTGAACAATTGAAAAAAATATATTTATTTGCTTAATATTTGCCAGTATATTTGTTCTTGAATTATTTTATCGTTTTATTTTCTTTAATATGAATTTTAATACCATTAAGTATTAAGTAGACATTCGTATTCTTGTGAAATCAGTGCTCGCATAATGGCGTGTGATAAAAAACCCAAATCTACTACAACATCAGACGGCACAGTTAATTATTTTAATTAACTGTGCCGTCCCTATTTAATTCAGGATCATATGGGTCGTCGTAAGAGGAACCCACAATCAGATCCCTGCATTGTTCACATCCAACTATTTTTTCCGTTTTGCCGGAGCCATATCCACAACCATACAAAAATACACTTAAATCTAAATTGAAATCGGATATTTCTTCGTCATCAAGAAGCCCAACAAAAGGCAAAACATCTATAGAGAATTGTTCGCATTCAGTGGAGTCTGATAGTATATCGGGATCAAAATTGACAGACCCGTATTTGGCAGAATGAATTCCAATAGCTCTCATAACTCGCAGCTTTTTTTCAAACTCATATATCTGCATCGCGGAAATGTTGTAAATAACTCCTTATAACTGCCTTTAACAACTAAATCTTGACTCTAAGTTGTCCGTCCGCAATTTCTCACGCAATACGTAATCCACATTTAACTTCTTGAGTGAATACTCGATGAAAATTAAAAGTACGTTGGTACTTTGGTAAAGAGCATTCCACGTATCTCCCGTAAAACATGCCACCATAAATTATGACTTTGAAAAGCAAGTAATGCTTCATGATACCTAAACAAAAAGAACTGGAGCACCATTAATTCGTTACTTTCCCACCACCCTCCAATTACTCACGATTTCTTTCGCTACCTACAATAAGCAGTGAGAAATTTAAAAATCCGGCCGGCACGCTACGTTGCCAGATTTTAGCACTCCAGTCTTCTATAAAGTCGGCCGTGGATATATTTACGTATCAGGAAAAATTATCACAGAAGTAGGTATGTCCGAAATCGTGTCGGAATTAAATGCCATACATTTGGGGACTGTTTAGTTAATTTTGTCTTTTTTCACCATAGTTAGAGGCATTGTATTCCAAATAGTTTTATGACGTTCGACATATTACTGCTCTCCGTTACATGCAGAAGCAATAAAAACGATGGACCGAATATGTTAAAACATGAGGCCCCGTTTTTTGGCCAAATGTAGTTATTGTAAAGGACGAGAAGGCGCTATTCTCTGGGGGAGATATAAATATTTCTCTGAAATTCCGTAGCTAATGGTGAGGAATCAATCACAGTTAGCGATACGTCGCTCGTCACTACTTTGAATGTAGATCATGCCTGTCTGAACTTGAAAAATAATCGCCACTAGGTGCAAAGATAACTCACCTTAGCACAGTAATGTTGAATGTCGAGATATAAAATCTGTGCTTTTTCATTGTATCTATCTTTAAATACCGGTATCGTATGGGTGAGCAAGGGCCTTCTGGAGACATCCTGACACTCACATCCATATTGGTCAAATTTCAAATCAATGCATTCACAAATGATGTGGTACACAGTCACAGCGTATGGGCGCAAAGTTATACAAGAAAAATATTATTTATATATAAGTTGTTTTGAACTAGGACATTTCAACGACTTCCTTTGTTGCGACTTTCACTCGTCAGTATCTTAAATTGCTATCTCATGTGAGAATCATACAAATACGCCGCCGTTTGATAAAAGTGGCGCTGCGGGGCCCGATTATGGCTTGAAAGGTCCAATTGCATACTTTTACCTAAGTACATACATTAGCTGATATTTTGACAACTAAACCGCGGAGATTAATGTCCATGAAACCAACGAAAGGATATGCGTTTAAACATTTGCCTAGTGTTATCTTTCCTTCGATGTCATTTTGTCATTCAAAGAAATTACTCAAGAAAGAGTTCCAATTTCGCTAAATATTCTTCTTTTCTCCATTTAGAAAAGACCTCACCACCAACGCTTTTATTAACAATGCACAATTAAAAGAAGATAGCAAGAGCGCCCTAGGCGGTCTTATTATCTACTTACAACGCATGTTTTAAACATTTAAATTAATTATTCAGATTCAAAATAAAGTTTTTCCTCACAACTTCTTTCTTGATTATCTCTCTTACAAATGGCGATTGGCAAAATAGAATACATAAATTCATGAAAATATTATTATTCGGGACGGTAAAAAAGTACTATAGTTATAGGATAAATCATTCTAGTGCCGTTTTATGATTCTTACCATAAGGTGAGGCGAGAGTAAGGAGACAATAGAAGGTAGATCTAAATTTAGTAAAAGAGATTCATTGTAAATATTAAGCAAGCAATTAGCATTTATTGCAATGTCATAATTTTCCTTTTTTCTGAAGTGGCTGATATAGAAGATATTTTGTCACATCTCTGTTTGCAACAATAAAAAATGATGTCACCATAGCTAGAGGCATTGTATTTCAAGGACTTGTATGACGTTCGACATATTACTTCTCTCCGTTATATGAAGAAGCAATTAAAACGTTGTACCGAATATTTTAAAACATGAGCCCCCGATTTTTGGCCAAATGTTGTTATTGTAAAGGACGAGAAGGCGCTATTCTCTGGGGGAGATATTATAAATATTTCTCTGAAATTCCGTAGCTAATGGTGAGGAATAACACACAGCTGTAACATGAGAACCGAGACAAGGCTTGTAATAGTGAATTAAGGAAAGTTGAATTTCTTTCGAATATGTTTAGTTGTAAATGGACATGGATGAATATTCTGGCATGAAAAGAAAAAATAAATGTAACGGTTACTTGGCTAAAATAAATTTGCTTCAGTTCTGATGATGAAAAGCATGGCAAAAGGTAAGTAAAGGGCACGTTATTGCTATAAAGTTAAATGGTGGTCACTATGCAGTAAACGGTTAAAGTTGATTAGTAAAGGGTGTAATTAGAATGTCACTGCGTTGAACAGTAAACCTAATCATTAAAGTGTAGGACTGCCAACTGCCTCGATATGCGAAAATTTGAGCTCAAGTTTCATGCTCCCTGTGGATATACCACCCAGCAGAGCAGGTGCTGCTTGTACTAATTACCGCGAAGTTCATATTAGTATTTGGTACGTATCCGTCAAGATATGATCTAAACGTAGGATACATATGAAATTGTTTATTATTCTTCCTAGAATAAATTAAAACATTGCAATGAGATAGTTTCAGTAAAATATTGGTAAAAATTACCAACAATATCACTAAAATAGAAACGAGTAAAAGTAGGAGCCCATGTTACATTCTACAATAGATATTAAGCCAAAACAAACTAAATTCAAACACATAATAAAGTAAAAGAACAAATGCAAGCTTAAAACAGAATTATTAGAGATTAATATACAAATCAATCTTTAAAATCATGCACATTAAGACTTGAGGTAGTTAAACAAATTCATTTATATACATTGTTACATGATTTATAAGTTACTTTTCAACCTACAGAAATACAATATATATTATAATTATTCCATTCCTTAACCCTTCAGTGGGCGCGCGGAATTTTGTTACACGTTTAGGCGCGCGGGCCACAATCGTGGCCCAAATTCAAAATTTTTTTCCATTTTTAAAATAATTTTTTCTGATTGAATTTCTATCTATTAATTTTCTTTGACTATTATTTATCGCATATAAAAATATTTTTACTGAAGAAACTGGTTCATGGTCATTTATGAAACTAAAAGCGGAGTATTGTTAAAATTATGAAGTTATTAGATTTAAATATATCTTTACTCTCACTGATATAATTTAACTATAAATCCATTAGCAAAAATATTATAAATAATTGCAGGACATAATAAAACAATTAAAAATTTAAATAATATTTTTTAAATTTTAAATGTTATGCTGTAAATACAGAAGTTTGCATACAGAATGCAGAGGAACAGATAAGTCATACTGATTCATCATCAGTAACATCCCATTGAATGAGTATGATAGCTTAAATTACAATGTTACATTATGCTATGCATACAACAATAAGGCGATACACACTTAATTATTACAAAATTAACGATCAATACAAAATTTTAATCATCCTACTAGAATCAGATAAGTTCCAGTAAATATCATTTGAGAGTGCAGTTGACACAAATGTCTCTGATATGTTCTTTACATGCCCATTTCCCGCACTTGTAACAACTCCTCCTTGTAGTCCTGTCGCGGCTCCTACCACAGGCATTGCAGCGTCCAAAGGATCCGCAATGTTGTGCAAGAGGGGGAGCTGGGTCTTCATTTCCAAGTAGAGCGCGAGCACGCTCTCTCATTTTTCGTTGGGAGTGTTGAAATTCCTCTCCGTTTTTCTATCTGGGGCTTTGTCATTTCCAATGCAATGTTTTGTATTCTGATTTTTTTTTTTCGGGCAGTATGACACTAGGGTACATTCCTTATGAAAACCAAAGAGTAAAGAACTCACAGGTGTTTTCTTGCGTGGCAGAAATTCCGTCGGAATCTCTCTCTTATTTTTTCTCAATGTTCCAACATAAGTAAGCTTTTTTTCATTCATTAGCTTCTTAGCCAGAGAAACACTTGAAAACCAGCTATCCCCAGTGATGTTTCCATTTGTTCCCACTACCAGCTCAACTAATCGGACAACAATATCCTCCGCGGAATTGCTACATCGGAATGGCCCTACTATATGTACCGGCATATAGTAGGTAATGGTATACCGGCATATATTTCAAGATTAAATGTGTAGGCATATTTTACGTCCGCTAACGCAAACATCTTCATGCCATATTTCGCTGGTTTACTAGGCAAGTACTGCCTGAAGCTACATCGACCACGAAATGCCAGCAGTTGCTTATCCACAGTCAAAAACTCACTCGCGCGGAAAAACCTCTGGAAGTTTCTGATAATCCCAGGCATGAGGTTAATTGAAGCTCTAAGAACAACTCCAAGAATATAATAAGAAAGGGAATAGCTGGGAATACCTGGCTCTTTGGGGGTAGGTGGGGATGCAACATTGTTACTGACCGTGGAATAAAGGCTGAGGCAGAGAGGCACATGCTACCCCCACCTCTTCCTTACCCGATCTGCAGGGGCGGGTGGAGGTGGGGGTGGCAAGTAACAAACCAGAGTCCTTTATTCCTCGGTCAGTAACAATGCTGCACCCCCACCTAAGAGACAGGTATTCCCAGTGATAACGTTCATAGAGTCACTTGCCACCCCCGCTTCCCTCCACACTGAAGCCCGAGCAAGGAAAGGGACTCTAGCCAGAATGCTCAAAAATTCGAACGAAAGGTAATGAAAATTGTTTTGGCACGACAAAGCACACAAATATTATACAAAATAATGGATATTTGCTAGTGACACGAGCAGAAAATGCTCACGCCGTTAGGCGCGTGGGCCACATATATGGCCCACTGAGACCGGTTCCCAATTACATGGAATTTACTGTCGAACCCGCAGCAATATTCAAAGAGTGATTACTTGAGGCCTTTGAGGACGAAAAAAGGTGAAGCTACTGGGAATAATGAGTATGAATAGTGATCGTATTAAAAATGGCGCGATGAAGAAACACGATGGGCCACCATTGTGGCCCGCGCGCCCACTGAAGGGATAATTTTAACCTTATGGAAGAGGTATTACACCATTCAAGTAAATCAGCCTATTTTCATAAACTATTCTCCAGGAAATCCAGCAAGCTTAAAATATAAGGCCCTGCCAATTATATATCACTCACCTCTGAATCACTTAAGACTGCTGTAAACTGTCATTTAGAAATTTTGATAAATTAACAGTCTTTTGTTAGCTAGGGCAGTGAACAAGGTACGGGGCATTGACTACAACCTGTGAGGGTCCCTTAGCACTGGAATTCAGTTCATCCCATTACTTTGAGTGAAGTGTCAGTTACATTCTGCTAACGAGACAACAAATTGTGTTTATTTTAACACTTTAAGACCGCCCTGAATATGGATACCTATCCCCAGGGGCCAAAAAAAAAAAGAAAAAATTTAATACGGCATTTAAACACACTTCTTTAACACACTTCAGGACCCGCGGACGCACACGCTGCGTCCGTGGGTCCTGGCGGGTGCACGCCAGGACGCAGCGTATGCGTCCTCGGTCCTGAACGTGTTAACGCCTGCTTTAGAAATCTGTTAATGTAAGTAATTTTTTTCAACAAATAATATTTATTTACTACAAAGTTGTGCCCGGCGTTCATTGTAATGCCTCTTCTTCTATCTAAGTAGGCACACATATGCAAAGCAGACACACATATCCATATACAATATAAATGAAAGACTGATTTTTTGTTGATAAATTTAAAGTTGAAAAAATGTATTCAAGTGCTTTGGGATATGCATTATTTTTTATCTTACCACGCTCTGGAAAAACGAAGATATTTGGCTGTCCCACTCGTGGGCATGTGAAAACCATGAATTTTCTAGATTTAATCAACACACTTGAAGCGAATGACCTAGTTGATGATCATTGAGAAGGCAAGGCGAACGGGGAACTGCAGTCGAACTACAACTATCTAATTAGTCACTGAACCTGGCCTTTTAATGCTGCAGGGGTGAATATAGCCATTCATGAAATGACAATACAAATGGGTATTCATGCCTGGTTGCCAAGGAAATTTAATCCATTGTTGAAATGAAGAATAATTGATTAATTTAAAGATGAAAATTCAATAATTAGAGAATGACGAAGCTTATAAGAAAATTTAATGAAATAATTAAATTCTGCTTTCTTTTATGCATCCTATGATTAAAATTTCCAACCGATATCTTGAATGAAAGTAATTTTCAAAAAGGCAAATAAAGAAACACCTGCACCGAATTCAATGATTTTCTAATGGGAGTAAATATTAACAATATTGGGGTAAAATCAACCCTAATATTTGCGAATTTTGTAATTTGGAAACCTTCCTGGGCGCACGCACAACTCACCAAAGTTTCATCACAATCATATGAATGGTATAGGAGCGCATAAGCCGGGACAAACAAAGACACATTCATTTTCATACATAAGAAGATAATGCCTATTTATTGGCTGTAATGATTACTCAGAATGATTATATGTATAATTCAAATTGTACAGTGCTTAAATTACGAAAAACATTTATTCCAATTTCAAAATGGCGTGGCCCATCATGGGATGATGAATTGTTTGGCTGCTCCTGTATTGGGCCAGCCTGGTCCAATACAGGATTATGGCGTCATTCTGAATGAAGCTTACCAATGAAAAGTTTGATCGAAACCTAACTGATCCTTTTGGCAAGGCTCATTGCACCCTGACTGGTACCAATAATGGGCCAGAGTAGCCCGTTACTGTTACCTCTCTGACCCACAATTGGCTCGTCGTAACTTGTTGAGGTAAATAAGATTAAATTGCTTGAGAAATTAATAAATAGAGTGCACACTCATTATAACGAGACCTCACGGTGCCAAGGAATCTCTCGATAAAACAAATTATCGTCTTAGTGGCTGTAGAGCAAATAAATGCCATGAGAACTATTGCAAATACTTCCTAGAATTCCTTCCTAAAGATTGGTGCAGAAAAACTATTGGAAGTTAAATGTAGTGTTGGGACTTGGACAGGTGATGTTGCAGACAAATCTCTGTACAGATTGTGAATGGGTACCAAAAATATGATTTTTCAGAGTCACTGGAGAAGCAAGAAGTACGTCAAGTGGTTGCTGATACTGTTGATATTTTTCATGAAGCCACAAACATTAACTTAACAAATCAATAGTCAGAGGTCCATCAGGTCTTTCACCAGTTGTGGAACATGAAACACCCAAGAATCATCGATCATCATCAGGCTCAGTGAAAGCTTACCCATCAGATGTTCCATATCCTTTCAAAAGGTGTTAACGTAGTGAAATGAAAGCTTTAACTTACAATTAGTAATTCCACATGAACTTTATTAACAACCGAGGTTTCGACTTATGAAGTCATCATGAGGTACATGCATAAGAAAACTGCTCAAATGTATAGTCACAAAGTGGTGAAGGGGAGGGAGGAGGAAGGCTGGGGGGATGGGGAGAGCATTATCAGTGAAAGAGTGGAAGGTCTAGGAGTTGGGAGTGGGAGGAGTACAAACATTCATTTACCATGTTTTCATGGCTATGCACACTTTTAAAAATTTCCTACTGTTCCAACCCATCCAGCTTACATCCTTTGTTTTCCACATGTTGGAACTCAGGTACAAAGTCACTCTTATGATTAAGTTCCGCTCTTCCACTGCAGGTTAAACCCTCATTGGATAATCCTTTCCTCACGGAGCACCCCTTCCCTCCCCCGAGTCACCACACCCCTTCCGACCGACTGATAACGTTGCACTCCCTTCCCCCCACCCAGCCTTCCTCCTCACCGGCTTTCACCCACTTTGTGACTATACATTTGAGCAATTTTCTTATGCAGACGATGACTTCATAATTCGAAACCTCGGTTGTAAATAAAGTAAAATTGTGGAATTACTAAGTTAATGCTTTCATTTCACTATGTTAAGCAAGTCCAACTAAGCTTTGCCTGACACAACCAGTCCAAAAGAGCTTTGTTTTGACCCCGGAAAAGCTCTGTTAATAGAACTTAGAGAGCAAGAAGAGAAAAAGTGCTAGCTGCGATGACATTCCCCCAAATTTGGGCGTATAACCAAAAGGAAGAGGCTGCAGAAAGGGCTAAATCTGATGAGCTGGAGAAAAAGATGCTTCTCCACTTACGTGAGTTGGTGAGAAACGAAAAAACTGAAAAAGTTGAAAAATATAAAGTTACAAGCCCATTATAGATGCATCAGAATAGTTATAATTTAAATGTATTTTATTTTTTTATTGCAACCAGTGTGCTCCAATTGCTACGACAGATGTAAGGCAGATAGTAGAATGACAGGTAAAATTTGGACCAGTTTGCTTTGTCTATAACTATGGAAACTTAGTTTTACTTCAATTTTTCTCTTAACCATCCCAATACTGGAAGGTTTACCTTAAATAAAAGTGATTAGCATGGAAAATTGAAGTAAATCGAAAATCAGAATAATAGGAATATGGTTGTGGTCACAAATTGCTCTCAAAGGGCTTTAGGTTCTAATTTTTTAAATCCAAATTTTGTATAAATTTGCACATATCCCCAGCAAACAAGTTTAATGTGACCTGTTTATTAAAATGCAAAATTGCCTCACAGCAATTTCAGAAAAAAAAATCCAAATATGATACTTCAAGGTTATCCAAATGTGTTTTACACTTGAAGAAGTCATAAGCAATGGACTGTTTCACCAGGTCCTTAACTTTTTCCACAACATTTTTCTCATGCCCCATGACCTTCAATGCTTTTAAGGCTGATTGTAAATCATTTGATAAGCTAGAGGCAAAATTCTTGGAGAGGCATACCTCATTTCTTCCTGGCTCACTATAAACAAAGGATAGGAATATGTCCTCCACCTCGAGGACATCTACAACAAAAGATTTTTTGCAGTCCATGCAATGTCGTCCTTTATAAAACAAGTGTGCGAAATCCATACATAGGTATGCCACTGACATAACATTTTTGTCAGATATCATCATCACCTTTCTCTTACAGAAAACCTCTTGGGGGGATTCATGTACATCAACACTGAACAGAGCTGATAAATTGGCAAGTAATGAATAACCATCGTCTTTCTTAATCCCCATGGTCTGATTGAATACAAGGTTGTTAATAAGAGCAGTTTTGTATGCAGACTGAAATTGATACGGTGAAGGGCAATGATTTCTTCCACAACTTTCTCGGATAACATTTTAAAAATTCTCCTAAGGGTCTTGGTTTAAATTTGTGCATTCAAATCCCAAAACCCCTTTGACTGTAAGTCTGCCCAGAGCATTATCATTGGACAAATGTTAGATATCCACCCATTCTGAGATGGAGGGAGGAGTACCCTCCTCTTACCAATAAACTGCCAAGCCTTAATTTTCTTTTCAGCTTCCTCCCAAAATGGAAGATGGGGACTCCCAGCCATCAGAGCCTTCTTCATAATTTCATCATTCTTTCTTCTTTCTTCAGAGGTTCTTCAAACCCTTGTTGGTGTGCATCCCATTAAATCTATCAAACAGGTCATTCATAACCATTTGGGCTTCAGCAGTTGCCATGCCTTCTAATCCCAGTTCATCTGTCGGAGTGACAGATAAATTGCATTAGGGTTGAAACAGATAGCGATACAATGGGTGAGGATAAAGGGAAGTTCTTACTTCTTCCCACCAGGGAATGCACTCCAGCAGCGACATGTCTGCTGACCACACGGGCAGCCAAACCAACTTTCATTTTGTAAAAAGAATTTGGCGCGAGATTCTTATCTGTAAGATTAAGAAATTAAAGAGGAATGTTTGGTTAAGATAATTTTTTGGTATTGCTATCACATGTCAATGCTGAATATCATATGAGCTTCTTAAGAAAGGGTTCTGAATAGAAGGTAACTCATTGAGTGACATACCTTCATGGTAGGAATTTCACAGAGGCATAATCCTCTGCCAGCACTCTCAAATGCTGCCAGGTGGCTCTCAATGACATAGCTTGCTCCAAAATGCGAATTGGAATTTTAACATCGTATTTCATAAACAGGTTTCTTTAGCACTTTAGAAGGTGAGGGGGGATCAAATAATGCTCTTATCCTTCTCCCTTCATAGTCAAAGAATGGTGTGTCAAATGTTTCACCAAGCAGTTGCAGAGCTTTGACATTGGTTCGTGCCATGACACAAACTGTGGCAATGACCTGAAGGCCCACTTCCTTCAACTCTGCGACAGTAACTCTCACCAGATTGGCAAGCTCTTGTGATGGAGTTGAACCATGGCTGAAGTAATATGCCAGTGGTTTTTTCCGCTTGTTTCTAACTCCACGCACCATAAAAACGAGAGCTTGTTTGGCTGTGACCTGCACACGCCCTTTACTGCCATGGTCAACAAAACCACATATGTGGTCAGAGCTGCCATCATATGTCAAATGTGCTTTTACAGCCATTTCATCAAATAGCAGCGCACAAAGTCTGTCCTTGGGCTGTTGCTGTTGGACTGCATGTGCCAAGTGATCTTAAATTTCTTTGCAAGGTCCAATGACCATTGGAAATCTGCGCAGCAAGGACACTAATGTGCCCTTGGATGGGAGAGGGATGAAGTTCCATAGCAACCCATAAGTTTTTGGGCTCTTCTTAAATACTGAGATGACCATAAGTTTCTCAGCGTGAGTCCATTTTCTTCCTTTGGGCTTCATTTTGTCCTGCCGTAATGTGGAGGACACTAGCAGAAACGAAGAAGGACTAATTTTTTTCAAGTCATTGGCAGAAGTTTTCTATAGCCAGGGACTCCATTTGTGAGAAATCACCTCTGATATCTCTGCCAATTTTCCTTGGCTGATTAACTTCTTTTGTCTGTTTTGCAATGGTGGCATGAAGAACCATTTTCCTTGGGGCCATTTCCTGGAGTCTTGTCACACCAATTCTTTTCAAAAATGATGCTCTTGAGGTTTTCCTTGGGGTGAGTGTTGGCACATTAACAGCAGATGTGGAAGGGACAGAATCAGGTGTGGTCAGGTTTCGCAGTGGATAGTCAACTATGGAGGAAGAGGGAGCCAGAGGTGACTGTGGTTCAGTTGATAGGGCACTCTGAGAGGAAATTGGTATGGAGGGAGGTAGTTGAAATGAATGAGGAAGTGAAGCAGATGTGTTCTCAGGGGTTGAAGGTACAGGTGGAAAGAGAGTAGTAATGGTAGAATGGAGGAGACGACCTGATGAAGGATAGGTAAAGCTTTCCATTGTTAAATGTGTTTCACATATCTGAAAACTATCATGAAGTTTCTCCAGTTGGTATTCTTCCAGTCCAGGATTTCTTCAAAAATTCTTCCAAATTTCAGTCCTGTGAGGATGACAAATTAAGGACAATAAGCGGCTGGCTGGTCTACTTCAGGTATATCTTTGGTTAGATGTAAAAGCACAAGAGGGCAGTGACGTCGGAAAAAATTTGCTAATGGCAAAGAAAGGCCGTGAACTTACATCGATGCGGCAAGTTTGAAGATTACTAGGGAGCATTACAGTGATTGATCGCTGAATATCGCGTATTACATACAGAAAATTCCACTGAAAATATATTGACCGGGAGATTTAATGCCGTCTCCATCGGCGATGCGATATCCATGACGGGTGCGGTTCTCACTCCCTGAAACCACCGTGGCAGCAGCATCCGGGGCCCCTAGTGTCCAAATCCTCTGTGGCCTGGCCCAACCTGGATGTGGCATCTGGGAGGGCAGCAGTAGAAACCTAGGGAGCCCAGGTTGAATGTGGTTTGGAATGTGGTGTCCCATCGGTATACCCAGCGGTAGCATCTCAGAATTCCACGGCGTCAGCTTTTTAGGGCACGGCATGTACAGATCCCGGTACAGCGGCACTCCATGGTAGGAAAACTACGGGGCAGGGTGTAAAGATGGTCCTAACCAGTTATTAACATCCCTCCTCAAACCTTCGAACCGATTTTAGCGCGGGACGTCGTGCCTCACCCCGGGTGTGGGTCTAATATCTCATCATATCTTTTAAGACTGTTTTTAGGATTCGTATCACGGGTGCTCCTGCCCTGTCTAGCTAGCTAGCCCCCCAACGGTCAATTCGGTGGAAACGTGGCAATTTACTCTTATTTCGAGGTCCTGTCGAGGTGTGGTGGGTTCTGCGGGTGATGCTCGTCCTGGATCTATTATTTTTTCTGGGGTCGGTTGATATCTATCCCGGTCACCTCCTTGTCTACGCTCCTCTTGGTGGTCTTCAAGGGTTTAGGATGCGGCGGCAGCAGGGCAAACTTGACACTGTCCACGTCTTCTCCGTCGTCGGCGCCTTCTTTTTTTCTTCACAACAAGTCTTTTTTTTACAGGTGATGTTTTCACCTTATGATAATTATCCAGTCCTTCGATAGAACACGACCCCCTGAATCCTATAGGAGTAAGTCCCAAGGATTGGGGGCAGATGGGATTAAGGGAAAGAGGTTGGTAAGTGACTTTTTCCATAATTTCTATTAGGGAATAGCCATACCTAAATTTTAAAACTTTCTACTTTTATAAGTGAATGTGGTTAATTTATTTAGAGAACCTATTTTTTGCTATATGAACATTGCGCAGCAGGTATAGAACTCCTCGTTTAGAGAAAAAATCTTTTCTTTTTTATTCGCCAGATTTTTTTTTTATTTTTATTTACTTATATAAGTGAAAAGTAATTTATAGAGCTGTAAGTTCATTGTATATTGCAAAAATATAAATGCATGGTGTCCATTAGTGCTCGTATAATGCATGGGATAACAAGGGACTAACCAGGGGGGGAAGGGGCAATCGCACCCGATGGAGAAAAAGCTAAATATTAATAATATACATTCACATTTTGATTGATGCAAATGAAGCTGAAGCATATATGAAGCAGTAATATTCCAAATAACCGAACGGAATATCAAGTTACATCTTAACTGTTTCTTTTACCATGAATTTGATTATTTATCAATTTGATTATAATCAGTTTTATCAAACTTACTTACTTACTCCTGTGGCCATGCAAATCCCAAGTGATTTTTGGCCTCGCCTTCACGTTGCCTCCACTGGTGTCTGTCCTTTGCCATCTCCAGCTCCCCTTCTAGTCTCCTTATATCCCCCTTCACCTGGTCACTCCATCTGAGCCTTGGTCTACCTAGTGGTCTCCTCCCTACTGGTTGTCCCGTCCACACCTTTTTCAGCAACTGGTCCTCCCCTATTCTATACACAATCATCAGTTTTATCATGCCAATGCAAAGGTTACCTATTGTTTCAATGAAGTGTAGTATGCCCCCTTCTATTCGTGGCCTCAATAATTTCTCATTCATATACTGACGAAATGCCAACCTACCTCATCATGGAACCATAGAAGTATATTAGGCTACAAGTCATTTGACACTCACCTTTGTGCATGTGAAATTCTGAAAGAAGTGAGTGAAATCTGATATTAATATGCACTTTCATTCATCCTTGCAAACTAAATAAAATAAAACAATACAGTAAAAGCAAAATGGTAAAAATGAAAGTTAGATAACTTTGTTTAAAATATTTTTGATATTCCTCCTCAACCTTAAATATCTTCTTCGAAATATCGTCTTCAAGATCTGCAAAAAACATTTTGGACATATAATGTTACAAAATACAATAGATGGAGCCGATTTCTGTTTTCCTCAAAATAAAATAAATGTGCTAATAGAGAGATAATAATTACTCGCCTCCCAAAGTGTCCTTCCTCAGCAAAGTACAAAGAAAAAGAAAAACACGAAAAATTAAGGGGAAAAATATTTTTCCGAAGCTCTTTACACAGCAACCAGGCTCTTCGACCATTAATGTAACACATTACATTAATGGTCGAAGGCCAGGCTCATACCCGTGACTTACTCTTTTCCTTCTCTTGCCGCCGATGGCTGGCGCTCGGAGCCAAATATACCGTTCGAGGGAACCATGACGTAGTCCTTACGTCGTCAGTCACTCAGTAGAGATGCATGGAAACGCACCTTCCACACCGCAAACTCATGATGTAGCAATTGCTGGTCCTTCTGGAGTTGACGGTATGTATATGAAGTAATTTATTTGCAAGATCATATTCATGAATATTGTTGAATCCTAATTGGTTATTTTTATTCTAGATGCTTGCCATACAAGATCAGGACTCTGTGAGGACAAAATTCTTTCACAAGGGTATGCCATCAGAAAGACATCAGGAAGTCAGTGGTGTATGTTTGCCCCGAATGTGAAGGTGAACCGGGTCTTTGTTTACGCTCCTTCATTGAGATGTACCAGGCCAAATTTTAAATAAGAGTTGTTTTAATAACGATGCTGGTAAAAAATGCTCAGGAATTGTGATTTTTTGTAATTTTACTGTTGCATTATGTTTTGGGGTACCTTCATGAAATGATAATATGAGCCTAAATATTCTAGGTATAATTTAAATTATGGTAAAATTCAATGATTCTCTTAGGCTTTTACTGCGTTTTACTTTTCATCTCGACTTTTCTGTTTACCTGAAAGTTTTTTAATGATTTTATACACTTAGTTATGTTAAATTTAATTTTTTTGTTTTGTTTGCACATATTTTACGGCTTCATTGTTTGTAATGATATAAAAAGTGATAGATAGAAATAATCGCAGTTATTTAAAAATACCATAGTGAGTTTAGGTTTGTTGACTACATGGATTTATTTCTTATTCTGTATATGCTTCATTCATGGTCTTATATTGTTGGTTGTGTAAAGTGATCGGAATATAATATATGTATTAATTCAAAAATGTAGGAGAACATTTCGCATTTTAAGCGATATGGAATTTCATTTTTTAATCTTTGTCTGTTTAAGATTCATGGTTTATTCATTTGTGGCGAGATAAAATGACAAAAAAATAGAAATATTTATAATTTTTAAAATCCAGAGCCAATTTTATGTTTGTGTGGATTTATCATCACATTTTAAATGTTTTATTGTATTCTCATTTTTCATGGTTTTTTCTGATGTAAATTATTAGCAAATAAGTTATATTATATAATAAAAACTCCACTACTATTTCAAACACTATCAGTTTTGAATTTTTTTTTAATTTAACACATATTAGGATTTTCTTCATTACATTTCGATGCCCTAGATAAGATACTCATGCTAAATGGTCCATGCTTTATCGCGTTCGCGGTATAACACCGTGCGATCCACGTTCATCATAGCACGTTGTCTGCATTTGGTTCGTCTCGTTGACCGGCAGCGGCCTTCATTGGAAATTTTCCAGTTAAAAATTATGGTTAATATTAAATTATATTCATAAACTAATGACCAGTTTTCATATTGTGCGGTAAATGCAGGCAAAACTTATCGCGGCTTCTCGTACTTTAGTTTGAAATTGGTGCTGATCGCTGCGCTTCCGAAAGGATACTCGTAGTATCTCCTCGACGGCGCTGACATCGGAGCCAAATTCAAACTAATGTACGATACGCCGCGATATGTTTGGCATTCAAATACGGGACTATATGAAGAGTCTTTATCAGGTTTTGAAAGCATATTTCTATAAAACAAACTTGTTACTTAGAAAAAATACAATTGAAGCGAGATGTCGGTTAACAAGACGCATTAAAAGTAGACTATATGCTAGAATGAACGTGGATCGCACAATCCACATAGGAATCCTTGGATAATGCAATAGAGCCAATTGTCCTCGCTCATATCACCTACCACAAAAGGTCATGCCAAATAAAAATTTTAGTCTCTCCACTTTGAATTGTGGTTCGGAGTGACAAATTTTAATTCAGTTTCAACACAAAAAACAAATCAACTATAAAAAGGTCTCGGCCACCACTGCCTTCACTATTTTATCATTGCCTAAATAACATTGCCATGAACATAACAAAGTGCTAAAATCATAATGTAGCTATACCGAGTGCTAAAATCATAAATAAGCCATACCGTAGTGCTAAAATCACAAATTAGGACTCAAAAGGGTGCTCTAATCCTGATATCTACTATGAAAAAAGGGTTGCAGGATGACAATTTGCGCACAGAAGTCTTAAGTAAGTTAGACACCGGGTTAACAATGCCCTAAATGCATGGTGAACAAACAGCCCTTCCCTGGTGAATATAAACATTGACAGACGGTGTGACATAAGGGTGAACACAGTGTGCTTAGAATGTGACAATAACGTAATTTCCATGTGACCAATAATATGAGTCCCGTAACGATTACATGTGATTTACTTTTACTACTATAATAGTAACTTTTTCTAATTGTAATTTTACTCGTGATTTTCACTGACATTTTTGTAATCTTGACTCTCGGGGTAATTTTTAATTGGCGTGTAGTACCTATACTTGGTCATTGATAATATGGATTACTGATTTTTATTGTGTTGGACTGCATGACCAACGTTGTTCACAATCGGTTTTTCTGGCTATAATATACTTGTTTTATTCACAATCCTCTTCAGCTTATTCTGAAGCTGGATCTACACTAGAAACATTTTACACGAATATGCATTATACATATTATAATATGTTTCACGATTTACAGAAGCTCAGTCACAGTACAGTTAGAACTCTAGTGCGCAGTTACAGCCCTGTGACACAGCTGTATTACAGTGCAGTTTGAGTTATAGCTCAGTTACAGCCCTGTGACACAGCTGTGTTACAGTGCAGTTTGAGCTATAGTGCAGTTACCGTATGGCGGTTAAGCACAGTTACAGTACAGTACACTCTAAAGACCAGCTGCCATAGTGCAGTCTAGCACAGTTAACTGCACTGTGACTGTGCTAAATGCTGAGTTTAGTCCAGTTTTAGACCAGTTACAGTGCATCCACAGTACAGATTTTTTTGTATGGGTAATATGAATACAGAGTGCTAAAATCATAAATTAGGACTGAAAATGGTTATCTAAGCGTGATAGACATTGTGCGCACAGTCTTCATTCACTGTGGCCACAGTATGAGGACACCATTTACATGGTGTAAAGAACTGTTTACACCTTGTGCATAAACGTTGAATAGTACACTTGCATTATAGTGAGCAGCATATTGATGTCACACTTGGTACTAAGCTGGTATAATCACAAACTTGTACCCAGCGATGTGCATTGTGAAAACTCTCAGGGATGATGCGCAAAAAACAACAATATTTAAGTCAGAGAAATTTAAGGCAGATATTCATGGAAATATTTAATATTTGATTCATTCTGGATATACAAGTAAAACAATTCTAGGTACTGATTAAAAAAATTATTAAAAAATTGAAAATATACAGGCTTCCCTTCCCTTATACATTACCCTTTTAGGAAATGTTCACAATGGAGTAACGTAATTAATGAAGATACAGGGTAGCAAAAGCCATCCAGAAACAATATTCATTAAAAGATTATTTTATTTATAAAATAATCACTTGATGAATACGGAAAGGATGGCTCTAGAAGGCCCTCGCCCGCCTATACGTTCTATCTACCAGCATTTAAAGATATTTATAATGAAAAAGCAGATGTTATTTTTCGACATTCAACATTACTGTGCTAAGGTGAGTAATCTGTGCACCTAGTGGCGATTATTTTTCAAGTTCAGAACTGCTTCCTAGCTGCTGAAAATCATCATTCTTGCCTGGAATTAGTAATAAATAATAGATTGAGACATATGCAATCAGCATACCAGCATTTAAGGGCAAGGGCCCAGCCACGTTAAAACACTGCTTCCCATCAGGTCACCTAATTTGAGCAATGTAGGGCCCCGAAGGGGGTTGGATGGGTAACCCTCCTTCAAAATTTAACCTTGGTGTTCTAATCCCCTGTCTGCAGGTGGTAGCCAGGTTAAATATGGGGCACAATTGTGCTAAAGGGTTATGAACCGAAGACGGTGAAATTCACCATGAAAAAATCTTCTGACTTGACAATTGACGAATGTCTTCGGTGTAAAACCTCGCACCGGTGCGAGTGACTGTGTACCACAACATTTGTGAATGCAATGATTGGAAATCCAGGAAGGCTCCAAAAGGCCCCCTGCCGTCTGAGTCAAGGCACATGCTGCCATGTTCGAATATTTATAACAATAAAATCTTACAAGTGAGAATATTTGTGAAAGCAATTTTGAAAATATCATCGCACGTTTATGCCATCTGAAATTTGTATTGGCTTAGCTGACTTCTTTTAGATTTTACATAGGTACAAAAATGGTTAATATTTGCTCAATTCATAATATAACTGCAGTTTTTTAAATACTTTCTGCATTAATGTTAGATCCAAGGCATTGAACGAGTATCCAGCGTAACACACACGCGCTTAGGTGACGATATGCTGAAGGCAAACTGTTCTTAAGTTCAAATTTGAAGTATATATATATCTATACGTGGAAAAATTTAAAGCCTGGAGAGAAAACAAGAATCAAAGAGAGGATGTTGCTTATTGTTCATGTATCTATAACGCCATCACTATATTGATGTAGCATATCAATTGATTAATAATCGTTAATTAATAATCCTAATCGTAATTATCGATTTTGCCAAAGGGAAATTATTATCTTTGTAAATGTTATTTTTTAAGCCTATGTTATTTAATGTTATTCTATAAGCAAGTTTTAAAAATATTTTATTTAGAACAATTCATTGAGCATGTTTTTATTATATTTAGTGCAATTCTTTATGCTATTTAATGCATTTCTTTATCTATTTAGTGAAATTCTTCAAGCAGGTTTATGCTATCTAATGCAATTATTTAAGAAAGCCTTTATGTTATTACTTAGTCCAATTATCGAAGAAAGACTTTATGTTATTTAGGGCAAAAAAATAAATTGTGTTAGTCGAGAAATATTCAAAAATATTTTCAAGATATAAATCCTTGTTAAATTCCAGTGCAATATCGAAAGTTAAGCAAACGCTTAAATGCGTAATTTCTTTGGAAGATAAATTGACATCGAATGAAAAATATCACCAGGCAAATGATTTAAGCGCATATCATTTCGTTGGTTTCATGGACATTAATCTCCGAGGTTTATTTGTCAAAATATCAGCATATGTACGTACTTACAAACATTTTTTTCCATCTCTTTAAATTTAGGGCACCCTCCCTTTTATCCATTTCCGAGAAGGATACTTAGGAAGAATGCTTCCTCGTCCCTTGAATTACATGATCCTCCTGAACCCCTCTTGTACGCTCCCTGAAGTATAAAGGAGGCAATATATGACCTTTTCGTGCCGTACAATGTAAAGAAAACCAAGGTTACCCTAAAAAACCCTTCGCGTCACCCAGATCCTTTTTCCGTCCACCAAATTACATGCGAGTTCATTAAACCCTTCGGGCCCCGAAGCCTGTTCCCCTTAGAGTATGAGATTGCACAACTGCCCTAGAAAATCATTTTTACTCGAACAAGTTTCCTCACCTTTAACATTTACAGCAATTGTCTTGTTCCTTTAAAATCTCACCGACCCTTGTAGAAGAAAACATCCGGTATTTAAAATTCCGTACGTCCAAACTGACGGGAAAAGATGTTCGTTGTGCTTCAGATTGACGAAATATATGTCAAACCTTGTTTGACTTTTAAAGGTGGGAAAGTCAGTGGGTACGCCGTGAATAATGTCACCTCAGAAGCCAGAACATTGGTGGAATTCATGGTCTCTTTAGAATTTGGAAATTGTAAGAGGTAGTTTTTCTATTCAAGAAACTTTCTGGGAAAGAGTTACTGTTTTTAACACTAAGTGCCTAGCCACTTATCAAAGAATAAGGATTGAAAATTGTGACCATCATAACTGACATTAACAGGATTCATAGGAACATGTTCGCTCAGCTATACAAAGATTCTCGCGATAGGTTCTCTTTCTCACTTGGAGATTCACAGGTTTTTGAACGTATGATACGGTGCATATTTTTAAAAGCTTAAGAAGTAATTGGATACATTTAAAAGATAATGACAAAACACTAAAATTCATACATGTACATAACCCAACTGCATATTTAGTTCATTACTCACATTTCCTTACAATTTATGTTTATCAACATACAGCTACATTAATAATATAAAACCGTAGAAAAGCGGAAAAAGGCGACGTGAAGTTTTCTTACGGAATTCAGATGAAACTTTCCAATTTCGATAACTATTGACCAGTGAAAGATAAAACACAAAATTATATCTCATTTTAAAGTAATCGCTATTTTCTACAATTATGTTCCCGAGGACTCTGCTGTAAAACTAAAGACTGAGCCGCTAGAAGGAAATGTTTGTCAATAAACGTGAGGATATGAAGCATTTTTCAAAGTTTTCGATTTTTCGATAGAAAATATCTCGATAACTATAAGGAAATGAAATAAATGTAATAAGAATTATTCCGTAGTATATTTAGTCGGCTTGAAGTGTGATCACAGTAATATTTTTCCGACCACCCACAGTTTTAAAGGTATAAGAGAAACAAAAAATAGAGACCTTCCCTAGGCCAACCCATCCCCCCGCGCATCCCGTAGGTCTGAGGACTCATAATGGCATACGATTTTTTTTAAGTCATGGCCTTACTGGCATTGCAATGTCTTGAAGTCACCGCACTGTATTGCTTCGCTAGTCTACCTGTATAAGAAGATGAGGGATCAGATCATGATAGTTCATTGCCTTCTGCAAAGGAAAATAAATGATAAGTTCGTACAATTAAAAAACGCAACCCAAAATTCACAAGGAAAAATGTCCCATTGCTGTTAGCGATACCATTCCGTTACATCGTCCCCCTGGTTTCCAATCACAGTGTTTCCAAATGGTTATGCGCACATAATATTTAAGGAGACGAATTAATAATACAATATTATAATCAATAGAACTATTGTCCAATATTTTTAGGCATATATTCTTCAAATCAAAAAATTTTTTAAATATTTGTATAAATCAGTTAAACCACGATTTTACCATCCACACTTTTATGTTTTCCGCAAATTTACTACCCCAAAAATCTTGAACTAACACATTACATTAATTGTTAGCGATAATATACAGTAGTAGAATTTATTAGTTACAACTATACATATCACGCTGGTGATAGACAGGCTTCATGACGGAGCCAGAGGTAAAACGACATGCCTAAAATAACATAGGAAGCAGTTTCTAAATAATAAAAATTCTATTAAGGTCGAATAGGCTTTGGTTACTTTTTTTATTAAGTTTTTGAATTTTTTTAAACATAATGTGTGATAGTTTTCGTTTCCACGATGTTTTTTCGAGATTCCCGTGTTACCGTTTGATTTACATGAGAAATGAATTAGCAGTTTAACAGGTATCTAAATATACATTTGTGCCAAAATTCCCCCCCCCCTCGAAACCTCGAGACTCGAAAATCCTCGGAGACCATATTTGGTTTACCAATATTGTTAATTTCTGGCGGTAAGATGTGGGCCATGAAAAGATTCCAAAAAAAAATTACTGACTAATTTAATTTAAAAAGAAAAAAAAATAATAAGAAAAAAAATTGAATTTGGACAAAAAAAAAAAACATTTTAGGCCCACTCTCGCCTATTTCCACGGTTTTTATACGTATATTCATAAAGTTTAAATCTTTAGCTTATAAAATTGTTGTCAATCTATCTTTAGTCTTAGTGCCATTAGGTCTGTCACCCCTTTGGGGACAACACATATAACTTTCTCTGGGCAGAGATACAAGCATCTAGACTTATGTTCATTTGTATTCTTGTCAGTGATTACATTGTTATTATATCTGGTTATTTGAACCTCAAGTGTGTTATTCATACATCGAGAGAAGCAAGCCAGAAACTTTCTATGATTGTGTCAGTGCTGTGCAATTCTACCCCCCCTTCTCCAGTTTCCATTTTCAAAAATTTTCCCCCAGTGGATGTGCCAAAATTCCCCCCCCCCTCGAAACCTCGAGACTCGAAAATCCTCGGAGCTAAGTGCAGCGATCTGCCCCGGTCAGCGCGGTCGCTCCGGTCATCGCGGCTTCTACAGAAGCGCTCTTTTTATACTGTCCGCGCTGGTGCTGACATCTTTTTCCACGTTCGAGTCGACCTGCGGATATTCCCACCAATCCAACGTGTGATAACATTTCCCCTCTTCACCCTACTCCTCCACTGGCCAGCTTTTTCCCCTCATGCGCTGGCAAAGTGTACCGCCATCATAGCAGCTCTCTTTGCAACGGACCGCGCGAGGAAAGGACGTGTTGGCTGGGTTCCACTTGTGAACGTCTTGCAAAGACAAGGCTAACGGTATTTAGCCTACGGGCTTGTGTTATACTGTAATAATTGTAAATATATAAATACTGTCATTTGAAGTCATTTCAAACTAGCTAAGGTTGTTTTCATTGTTTTTTATCTCGTTACGCCCACCAAAAATCAGTCAATTCGTTCGCGACGTCAAGTTTCACGGGCTTGCGTTGCACATTTATATACTCACAGATTTAGATACCTACTTTGTAAAGACTCACCATACGGTGAGTCTGTAACACATGGCTATTATTTCATTTTCGACATCAATAAATTAAGTTTATGGCAGTAACTTTTCATTAAATGTGCTCCTCAATAACATTTCATTTATTTTACCCATGTTACATTTTCAGTAAATGAATTTCCAATTTGTTCAGCTAAACAAAGTTCGTTATTTTGTGTTTTTATAAGTAAGCTTCACTGGCATGATAGTTACAATTAGTTAGTTAGATAGATAAATAGTTACAATTTTTAATTTGTTCGTAGACGCCTAAATATTAATGTCGTCGAATTAAATTTTTTTATAAATTTCGAATAACAATGAAGTGGATAAGTGGCGAGTGATTAAATCTGTCTGTAGCCCATAAATCTTACTTTATTTTCGACGAAACCAAATTAAATTTACGGCAATAACTTCTCATTGAATGTGATATTCAACCACACTACATTTGATTTTCCCATAAATCATTTTCATAAAAATATGATTCAGAATAATCTGCTATAAATAGTTCATTATTTTGTATTTTAACAAATTAGCTTCATGATAGCATTGTGTCTGTGAAATAAACAAGAATTTAACGCCTAAGAAGGTCTATGTCAAAGATAGTAATTTTTCCAGGTCACTAACGTAGCTACATTCCTCAAGCCAAAATTTGTATCAGTGGTTTAATTCTTCCTTCTTCCTTTTATCTCCTTAATCTCTTCCTCTATCAGTGAAGGATTTTTCGTCCTCATTACAACACACTTATCCCCCTGCTACTTGATATAACAGTTTGTATATCTCTTAACATTCTCCTCTATGGATTTTTCCTATTGATAATTGCTTGAACATTCTCATGGTATTCCCTCCTTATTTAAAAACAATATTTTTGGGGTTCCACTACTTGACATACATTCATTGTTACGGCTAGCTATCTCATTCTTAAATCGATTTAGTTAAAGGTGAAGTATCACCAGCCGACATACATGCAACAAGGAAGCAGTAAGATTAATATTTTGCCCTAGCTAAATACGAGCATAACAATTCTGCAACTAAGCGCATTTTTTTATCTAATCTTTTACATGTGTTCCAATGACTCTGATATTTTGTAAACGAAGTGTTTGTCATAACCAACTTACTTCTCCGTCGGAAGTGTTTCGGTTAAGTTATAACTTCTACTGTCATCGATGCGTAAAATGCATTCCATCCTTTTTCCACGAATAAAGAAATTTTTCCTTATCCTATTAAGTTCTAGTCAGTATTACAGGTGCTTAAAGATCTTTTTCGGCTCTGCGCCTTCTAAAAATATACGTCCGGTCAAGAAGCGGTGAAAGTCGTTTAAACGGCCATGCTATGTTGTACATTCACCGTCATATTCATGTAGATCCCGATAATGTAATAAAACGGATTGCTGAGCTTAAATAAACAAGAAAGCAAAATGTTCTGTGGTGATTTGTATACATAAATCTTATATTGTCTATACCTAGGCTATTTGCATTAAAGTTGGTGCTCAAAACATTACAACGGAATAATATATTCTTAATTTAAGTCAGCTCGTATGACTGTAATTGTGAGACTACGTTCCAAGGGCTTCATTTCTTCTACCTTTCCGAGGGAGGTCCGCCCTGACCCTCGTATCGTTGAGAGGTATTGCATACCCCACAGGCGCCGTGAAAGGTAGTGAACCGCCCCCCCAAAACAACGACACTATTCCGCCCCCGAAGCAAGAACATGGTAGTTAGGAGTACTTGGTTGCAGAAAAAATATATATTATTGAAGCGACATGGTGCTCACCTGATAGCAAAACATGAAACCAGATTGACCACGTACTCATAGAGAAAAGACACGCAACGGACATACTTGAATATATATATATATGTATATATATATATATATATATATATATACATAATTTATTATTAATACATGTGTAATCACGGGCATACTTTATTATATATACAAGTTTTTTTACAAGTTTAAAAGGTTTTTCTATAGCTGAAGAAGGGTCTACATGCCCGAAACGTCCCTGTCAGTCTTCTCTCTTTTTAGTTTTCTTTCCCCACCCCATGTCGAGTGTTTTTATTGTTGTGGCCTATTGGCAAATTTTTCGTTTTGTGTATATATATATATTATATACAATATTTTATATGTATATATATTTATATGATGTTGCTAAAATGTTAGATTTTTACTTTATTGATTTTGATGGTAAATAGTAGTAGAATTTCTTAGTTTAAATATCAGACTCGTGATTGACTGGATGTGCGTAGCAGCTTAGATAAAACGGCTTATAAATTGAATACCAATATTTGATCAGTACTTATCTCAATCTTTCAAGAAAGATTGGTATGATAGGCACAATTTTTACTTAGTTCGTACTCATCTTATGCCGTCTAAGAGAATTTTATAAAAATTTCGTCTTTCGAGTGATTGATTAAGTAGCGCGACATCTATTGGAGTTTAAGGTAAATGATCGCGAGGAGAGCTCTTAGTCGAAAGTTGTTTTCACACTTTAAATTTTGCTTGTATCGCACGAATGTTTACGCACTCAAAGCGCAAAGAATGCAAAATAATAGGTAAAACAATCTTTAGTGTTCCTTAGGAAATGAGGCTACCAGATAATTTTCTCCGTCGGACGAGATGTGCGGCTGGCTGGTCTACTTCAGTTATATCCTAGGTTAGATGTAAATGCAATAGAGGGCAGTGACGTCTTAGTAGTTCGCCTATGGCATAGAAACACCGTGATCTGTTACCACCGCGGAATTTTTGAAGAGTACTACGGTGCATCACAATGATTGATCGTTGAATAACGCGTATTCCATCCAGAAATTTCCACCGAAAATGTATTTACTCGGTAATTAGATCGCTTAAATTTTTAATTAATACGTTGATGAACGCCAGAAAAATTTCAATAAGGAAAACACTAAAATCGAACTTGGCGGCTGGTTTAATGGACATGTGAGATTTTTGAGACATGAAAAAGATCCGAAAATCACAGCTGATATATGTGAATTGAAACGGAGTAAGCATTTTTGTAGGAAGAAGATGTGATGGAAAATAGCAAGAAACGACCATGAAGAAATTATGCACCCGTTTACAGCGGATAGGATACAAATCTCTAAATCAAAGCAATTCTACCGCGGTCGTATGCTCTTAGGTTAATTTTTTAACTAATTGGGAAAGGGCCTTTTCTTCATTTTCGAATCCTCTAAATTTCGTGTACGACACTAATTTTATATCGAATGTGATCTTCATTCACATTTCATTTGTTTTTACGTTATTACAATTTCTGCAAAACTATTTCCACTACTTCATGTACATCCCGATAATGTAATAAACCGGTTTGCTGAGCAGAAATAAACAAGAAAGCAAAATTTGCTGTGGTAATTTGTATACATAAATCTTATATTGTCTATACCTAGGCTATTTGCATGAAAGTTGGCGCTCAAAACATAACAACATAATAATATATTATTAATTTAAGTGAGATCGTATATCTATAATTTTGAGACTACGTTCCAAGGGCTTCATGTTTTCTACCTTTCCGAGGGAGGTCCGCCCGGACACCTATTTCGTTGAAGGATATTGCATACCAGGAGCCGCGAAAAATACTGAAACGCCCCCCCAAAACAACGACCATAATCCGCCCATGAAGCAAGAACATGGTAGTTAGGAGTACTTGGTTGCAGAAAAAAGATATTTATAAAGCCACATGGTGCTCACCAGTCGGCAAAACATTCAACCAGATTGACTACGTACTCATAGAGAAAAGACACGTAACGGACATACTTGAAGAGAGCGGTTGCAGAGGTGCCGATTGGGACTCAGAATACTACATGGAAAGAACAAGGTATTGGCAAAAGATTTTTGTAGCTAGAAAAAACAAGGGAAACAGAAAACTTAGCCAGAAAGAAAATGCTTCAAGAAAGAACGAGACAAACATTGGATGACTTCAGGCAAAAAAGGAGGATTGTATCTAGAGAATGCAGAAGGAAGAAAAGAATATTCGAGAAACAACAAATCACAGAACTGGAAAATATGCGAGATGAAAGAGAAATAAGGAAATGTTATCAGAGAGTAAAAGAAAAAAAAAGTTTTGAGCCTATGCTCTGTTTTCTGCAAAGACTTAGATGGAAATCTCATAGGAGACTAAAAGAACATATTAGCCAGATGGCTTGATCATTTTGAAGAGCAGTTAATCAGGAATGAGATCGATGTATCAACACAAAAGAATTTAAATGGGATTGCGGACTATCAGAAGGAGACAGGAGATTATCAATGTGGTATTTGGAAGAATCGTGCTACCATTGATCAGAAAATTATTATGAGAAAAATATACGAGAATTGTAATGAACACAACATAGATGTACATACCCAATTTTTTATTGGTTACAAGCAGGCTTTTGAATCTGTCAAAAGGAGTTCACTATATGACGTCATGAAAGAATTTCACATCCCCTCTTAATTTATTAATCTCATTAAAATGACACTAAACAATACTATAAGCAAAGTGAAAGTGAATGGAGTACTATCATCTCACTTTGAAGTCAAACAATGAGATACACTGTCATCGATGTTTTTCATATTGTTTTGGAGAAAGCAATGAGACAGGTCCCAATAAATCCTGGAGGAACAATAATGAACCGACAAACCCAATGAGTTGCCTATGCTGATTGCTTGGCCTATGTATGGCCTTGGCCTATGGTCTCAAGAAACAAACACTCAATGGAAGAGATTTTTATCTCTATCGAAACCACATCAGAAACCCTGGTATTAAAAATTAATGAATATAAAACTAAATAGGTTCTTGAAAATGGAAAGAAATCAATAACAAACTAGAGAACCAACAATAAAAATCATCAACAAACATTTTCAAAGAGTGGAGAAGAAGGTTCGGAGAAAGATGGAGAAGGTGAGCTGGGTGGCGAGGTAGACGAACGAGGAGGTATTGGATATGGTTGGAGCGGAAGCTTTTGGCAGAGGTGCGGAGAACGCAGAAGAGATGGATGGAGGAGGTTTTGAGAGGAGAGGGCATGTTGAAGCGAGTGATAGAGGGGAGAACACTGGGGAAGCGTGAAAGAGGAAGGAAGAGGATAGGAATTCTGGACGAAATAAGAGGAGGTATATGATATGAGGAACAGAAGAGGGATCTAATGGTGGGACATCTTAACGAGGGGAAGCCAGACAATGTCTATGAAATTCGGATGCAAAATGGGGACGGTCCATGAACCTATGAATCAGCTGGTAATATACTTGAATGAAAAATGAGTGAAAAAAAAACAAGACAGTGCCATGACCTGTTGTCCTCAATGACTCTATGAATGTAGTTTCCTGTATTTCCTAATTATTAACTGTTAAAATACAGAAAACTACTGCTGTCGGTCAACGGTACGCACTAAAAAAAGACAACGTGCTTGAATGAACGTATATCGCACAATGTTATACCGCTACCGCGACTTAAATTGCGAGATGGTTTGGCAAGTTTTTTTTACCAAGTTACGCCTAGCATTTTTATTAAAGTCCCTTATTTTTCGGGGGAAAAACGAATTCCCATACCTATCCGTTCGGCAAAATATCTCTCTTAATTTATCGTTTCTGTTGGACCTGGAAATATAGTGGGGTTCTAATCTGATGTTCTCCTTGTCTCTCTCAAAGTTATCTATTCTTAATTGCTCAAGTAATCTAAGCCAAGCGCGCAGCCTCCGAGTCTCTAGCGGCTCCCAGCCTAATTCGTTTAACATATGTGTTACGCTGTCTGTACGCCCGTAGCAGTTTTTGACGAATCGCGCCGCTTTCCTTTGTATTTTATTAAGTTCCCGGATTAAGTATTTCTGCACCGGATCCCATATGCTCGCTTTATATTCAAGGTGTGGCCGGACGAGTGCGAAATAGCACCTCTCTTTTACTTTTTCATCCGAAAATCTTCCCACAATACGCTTGACGAATCCTAGCTTCTTCAGAGCTCAGCCATAAATATTTCTTATGTGTGTTCCCCACGATAGGTTCGAGGTTATCGTAACTCCTAGATACTTCATCTGTCGCCATTATGTTAACACCATCCACAACATATAAATGGGGATAGTTGGACGACCTGCAACGACGACGATTTGCAAGAAGTGTACCGCCGTGCATTTGCTCAGATTAAGTTCCAGTCCCCACTCTTGGCTCCACACATGAACGTTGTTTAAATCCGATGATAGAATTTCAAAGTCAGAGTGATCACTAATTTCGCGACAGGTGACAGCGTCGTCAGCAAATAAGCGTATTTTACTGCTAATTCGTTAGCATAGGTCATTTATGTATATAATTAACATAAATATAGTTTAAAAAACTAAAAACACGCTTTATTGATAACTCAAACTGAAAAATGAAAAATAATTCTTAATATAGAAATAAAATAATAAATGAAAAATATTAATATTATCGTGAAAAAAGCGTGGGGTGCTCCGTTGCTTAGTTAATTTGATATGACTTTTGTAAATGTTTACCCAAATTACTGAATGGAAAATGCTGGAAAAGATTATGCTTTGAGCCATATTTTTACTACAATTTTTCTACTTATCGTACCGATTGAATATTTTCAAGAATTGATGAATCGAGCACCCCACGCTTTTTTACGATAATATTAGGCAAAAGAAAGGCAAGAAACAACAAATAGGCATAAAATAAAATAGGCATAAAATAAAAGGCAAAAGAAAGAAAAAAAAGTAAGCATAAACAGTATGGGGAGTGCTTCCGCAATAATTTACGAAAAGATACCTCGTACTACTTGGGCAGTAGTACGAGGTAGTACTTGCTTGGATGAGCCTGGACTGTGACGGAAGAAAAGTATCCAGGTATTACACAGCGAAATCTATTGATAATAATAATAATAATAATTTTAAAGTGTAGTTTTTTAATTGTTGCACTCGAGCATAGATTTAAATATAATGAAAATGCAAATACGATGTAAAAAAAAGATATAGAATAATTTTTTAATGTCAATTACAACTGCATTGGCAAAATAAAACTAATTATCAAATTGATAAATGAGCATTTTCAGGGTAAAATAAACAGTTATGGTGTAACTTGATATTCCGTTAGGATTTTTGGAATATTTCTGCTTCATATATGCGTTACTTCCTCAGTATTCATGAAAGGAGAGAAATCACGAAAAACACGTGTATTGCGAGAAGGTATCATCTTTCTCGCAGGGTACTTGTAAAATTTATACATTGGTTTAAAAACCAAGGAGGGACTGTTTTATGAAAAAAGCCTAAAATATGATTCTATCATCAAATTACATGTGAGAACCTAGTTTAAATATAAATAAAAAATGTAAAAATGTTATCCAATCATCAGTCACAAGGCATGGACGCTAAAATACGGAATATGCTATGTTAGATCCAGATGTTATTGCCTTATTAACATTGCAATCGCTGTCACAAGTACACAACTGTGATGCTGCCCTTTAAAACGAAAATTATCACCCACCATTCCTGGTCTGTAATTCCGATGGTCCATTAACATAGAATCACTCTCTTAAAAAGCTTGAGAATGAATACATATCAGACTGGATTTAGTAGCAATGACATGAAGCAAAGGAGAGCAAAAGGAAAGTAAGTCGAATAATTATAAAATTTTGAGGGGAAATAATATCGTAGCATTAGATTTAGATCAGTTAGAAAAACACTACTATGAACCATAGCATTCTGTGATTCAGGAGAGAAGTTTTGTAAAGAGGATCAGCATATAATAGAGGTGTATTTCAAGTAATTTTTTACATCTAATGAACACAACAAATACCAATTGCCTTAAAAAGAATGAAGTAACCCTTATCCAAGGGTGTAATCAGGTAAAGCTCTTGGTGAGGGCGGGGGATTATTATTTGTTCCCCTCCCCTTCCCTCTGCGACTCTTACCAGTGATGGTCACCACAGTAGATCCTTATAAAACGTACCTTTAATAAGGAATTTACCTTCAACACGTCATAACTGAATGCTCGATCTTAATTTGCATCAATCAAAATGTGTATGTAGGTAATTAAAATTGAGCTTCTTCACCATCGGGGACGATTGCCCCTTCCCCTCCCCCCCCGGTTACGCCATTGTCATCCCATGCATTCTATGAGCATTAATGAACACCCTGCATTTATATTTTTTAATATCCATTGAACTTACAGCTGTATAAAATACTTCTCTGTAGTTAAATAAAAATTTGCAAAAAAATCTGGCGAATTAAATTAAAAATATTTTTCTCTAAACAAGGAGCACTATGCCTGCTTCCCAGATTTCAAAAAGAAAAAATGAGTACTCAAAATAAATTATTTCCTTTTAATTATTTAAGTATAAAGTTTTACATTTTTGGAATGGCTATTCCCTAGGTAAAATGTTGGAAGGAATTACTTACCACCTCACCCCTTAATCCTGTCTTCCCCTAACCCTTAGGACTTGCTCCTATAGGATTTAAGGAGCCGTGCCCTATCGAAGGGCAAGATAAACATCATAAGGTGAAAACATCACCAGCAAAAAAAGGACGAAACAAATGGAAATACGTCGAGAAGGAAAAAGAGATGGCTTGTTCTTTTTTGAAGTATTTTCTTTCTGGCTAGGTTACTTTCTTCAATTCCTAGTGCACAATTGTTGTCATACCACTCTTCCTTTCTTTTCTTTGAATATTACAATATACATACTTCCTTAGCTGTAGTTGGTATAGCTATTTTCATAATACATATTCCATTTTCCTTCTAGATCACTTCCTTCCCACTCTTCCTTGATTTCCTAAAGACTGGTGGCTTTTTTTATTTGCTACTCTTCTTTCCTTCTTATCTTCACTTTTGATTAAATTTTCAATATCATATCTCTCATTCATGTTTCCTTTGTTTTTTCTAACTACATAAATCTTTTGCGTACACTTTGTTCTTTCCAGGTAGTATTCTGAGTCCCAGTCTGCACCTCTGCAACTGCTCACTTCAAGTAATTCTGTAGCGTGTCTTTTCTCTATGAGTATGTGGTCAATATGGTTGCAAGTTTTGGCATCTCGTGAGTACCATGTGGCTTCATTTATACCTTTTTTCTGCAACCAAGTACCCCTCCATTTTTTTGCTTCGGGGGCGGATTAAGGTCGTTGTTTTGTGGGGACGGTTCACTACTTTCCGCGGCGCTTGGGCGGTATGCAATACCTCTCTACGAAACGGGGTCCGAGCGGACCTCCCTCGGAAAGTTAAAAGCCATGAAGCGCATGGAACGTAGTTTTGGTGTGACTATATTATATAGTAAATGTGATAAATTATTGAGTAAAGGTCTCTAATCACATTTGAAAAACGTATACAAACGATGTAAAGAAATCCATTTTCGTGAAAATGCAGGTCTCCCGGGTTTTACATCGCGTTGGTCCATGTCTCCACGGACGACAGTTTCGGCGGAGTTTCAGTCGGCTTCTTCAGGTCGGTGAGGTGAAGGGGTAGCCATTTCCCGTCTTATATATCTCATCCGTTGGAGTCAGGTCTAGTGCTTGAGACATATAAGACGACGAATGGCTGCACCTTCACTTCACCGACCAGAAGAAGCCGACTACAACGCAGACGAAATGTCGTCCAAGGAAACATAGACCAACGCGGTGTCAAACGCGGAAGACATGCGTCTTCACATCCATCAACCCGCGGCAGATTACACAAGGTTTTCAAAATCCGCTCTTTTTTAATAGCGTACAAAATGAAAATTGGTTGGTATGAAATACAAACATGAATAAACAGAAAATACTATTTTCCTTTAATAATTTCTTAACAGCAAAAGTCAAAATTATATTATTCAAAGATCTACCAGGCTGTAGAATACATTTATAATAGTTATAATGACGACTAAAACAAGTAGGCCTACTTAATATAAAAAAATGAAATAAACCAAGTATAGACTTTTGATTTACGGTAATGCAGTCACCCTCACAATTAAAGATACACGGGCTGACGTAAATTATAAAAATATTATTCAGTTGTAATGTTTTGAGCACCAACTTTAATGAAAAAACCCTAGGTCTAGACATTAAAAGATTTATGTATACAAATTACAAGAGCAAATTTTGCTTTCTTGTATTCTTTCTGCTCAGCAAACCGGTTTGCTACATTATCGGGGTCTACATGAATATGACGGTTAATGTACAACATAGCAAGGCCGTTTTAACCACTTTCACCGTTCCTTGATCAAACCTAACTTTTCAGAAAGCGTAGAGCAGAAAAATTTATATTTGAGCACCTGCATAACTAACAGGCAAACTTAAGAGGACAAGGCAAAGTTTCTTTATTAGTGGAAAAAGGACAGGATGGCTTGCAATATAAGCATCGTTGGCAGTTGAAGGAATTAATTTACCGTAACACATCCGACGGAGAGGTAAGTTGGTTATGACAAACACTTTGTTTATAAACATTCAGAGTCTTAGGAACACATGTAAAAGATTAGATAAAATATGATTTTTATTACATAATTGTTATGCTCGTATTTCGCTCCTGCAAAATATTAATCCGACTGCTTCCTTGGTGCAAGTATGTCCGCTGCTCATACTTCAGTTCTCTGTAAATCGATTGAAGAATAAGAAAGTTAGCGTTACAATGAAGGTATGTCAAGTAGTGGAAACCCAAAAATATTGTTTTTAAATAAGGATGGGATACCATGATAGTGTTCAAGCAATTATCAAGAGGTGAAAGACTTAGAGAAAATGTTAAAAGATATACAAATGCTATATTAAGTAGCAGGGGGATAATTGTGCGGAAATGAGTTCGAAAAATCCTTGACCGATATAGGAAGAGATTAAGGACATCAAAGAATGAAGGAAGAACTACAACATTGATACAAATTATAGCTTGATGTGTGTTAGTATAGAAGTCGTGAAAGTGTTCTGAGGTAATAAAGAATTTAGTTGATAAAATCATAAAATTAGGAGTAGGTGATGATTCTGTTAATCGGTTTTTAAACTGCTACGGGCGTACAGACAGAGTTACACAGATGTTAAACGAATTAGGCTGGGAGCCGCTAGAGACTCGGAGGCTGCGCGCTAGGCTTAGATTACTTGAGCAATTGAGAATAGATATCTTTAAGAGCGACACGGAGAACATCATATAGGAACCCCACTATATTTCCAGGCCTTACAGAAACGATAAATTATGAGAGATATTTTGCCGAACGGATAGGTATTGGAATTCGTTTTTTCCCCGAACAATAAGGGACTTAAATAAATGCTACACGCCTATTGAGGCGGCTTGCGGGATAGTATGTAGATGTAGATATGTAAGTTGACGCGTTTCACGGATTACTATGCGAAGTAAAATGACCATCGTAGTATCCTATATTGTGGGCCATATACTGTAGGAGGCGAAAAAAGCTTACCGACCTTCCTTGAAGAAAGTTTAAAAAATGACTTGTGGCCAAATTATTTCGGTTCGGTATACGGAATAAAGCATGCATGCAAATAGCTGAAAAACATAGAGTACATAACCATAACCATGTATATTTAGTTCATTACTCACATTTACTTGCCATTTATGGTTATTCACACAACATATAGCTGTATTAATAATGTATAACCCTAGAAAGAGGGAAAAGAGCGATGTGCAGTTTTCTTACGAAAATCCGGATTTTACCTAAAACTTTCAAATTGCCTCTCCCTCGTACTTCATAGAACATTTGTATCTAATAATTTGGAAAACATTTCGCGATAGGGACTTTGTTCATTACACTTCGAAGGCTTAGATTTAGAAATATACTGTAAACTGATGTCGCGGTATGTGCGATCCACGTTCATTAAAACACATTGTATGCATTTGGTTCGTCTCATTGAGAAACAGCGGCCGTATTGTGTTTTTAATCAAGTAACTAATCAACGTGTCCAGCAAATTTTAATCATAAACCGATGGCCAATGTTTTTATTGTCCTATATTTAAAAACCAAACATATCGCGGCTTATTCGCGGCGTACATAAGTTTGAATTTGGCGCCGATCTCAGCGCCTTCGATAAGATATGGTACTACGAGTCTCATCTGAGGCGCTGCGGTCAGCGCGAAATTCAAATCAATGTACGATAAGCCGCGATATGTTTGGTAGGCAAATACAGGCCATTAAAGAGACTGGTCATCAATTTTTTAATGTAGTTTTTTGTATTTGTTAATTATTAATTGTAAACAAACAAAATACTGCCGCTGTCGGTCAATGGGACGCACTAAATGCAGACAATGTGCTAGAATTAACGTGTATCGCACAATGTCCTACCACTACCTCGGCCTAGATTGGACCATAGAGTACATTTCCAAATGTAGGGCTTCGATGTGTAACGAAGAAAATCCTAAACTTGCGAGTTGGTTTAGAAGGTCTTAGATGTAAATATTCTTTTAAGTAGGAGGGTGAGGCTACTCAATACAGAGGACAGAAGTCCGCGGTCGAAGCACAGAGGTTGTGGCAGTTTCAATCGCATTTCTTTATCGTTTCCTCGACTCATTATGTTTTTCAAGAACTCCCGTCATAGGAACAGTATAAGGGATGGAGGAACTCTATTCGCGTCCTCAAGGAAGTTATCACCAGGTGGGTAAGTGTTAGTAACGAACACTTCACTCTGGATGTCCTACACAATGTTAGCTGCAGCTTATCTCACAATCCTCAGTCGTTCGTCAATCATATTGTTTCTTTTATTTAATTAATTTCAGAAACCTCTCGGACAACATGTGTATGCACATACATACATATGTGTCCGATAGGTTTCTTAAATAAAACTTTTTCTAAAATTGAGGGAGTTCGCGTGAAAGACGTATTTACCCAGAATTACCCGTTTGACGCGTTCCACGGATTACCATGGAGCTGTTCATTAATGACGTCCACACGATTGGAGGGGGGGTTACCACCTTGTGACAATGTGTAACAGGGGGGAGGGTGAGAACTATGCTTCATGTGTCATCCAGGCTTCCACTGCATAATATATCTTAGTGTTACTCAGACTGCGGGGCAGGGTAGAAATTTTTTCATTTTTGTGATATCATTAAAGGGGTGACACTTCTTGTGACTAATTGTGTAACATCATTTATGGACTGACCCTATGAAAAGTAAAATGACAATCGTAGTATCCTATATTGTGGCCTATATAGAGTATATTACGAAAACAACTTACCGTCTTTCCTTGAACAAAGTTGAAAAAACGACTTGTGGCCAACTTTTTTCGGTTCGGTATACAGTATGCATGAAAATTGTGGAAAAAAATGAGTGTACATAACCCTACTGTGTATATTTAGTTCATTACTTTCATTTTCTTACCATTTATGTATATCAACATACAGCTACATTAATAATATAAAACCCTAGAAAAGCGGAAAAGAGCCACGTGCAGTTTTCTTAAGGAATTCTGGAATTTAGAAGAAACATTCAAATTTCAATAACTATTGACCAGTGAAAGATACAACACAAAATTATATCTCATTTTAAAGAAATCGCTATTTTCTACAATTATGTTCCGGAGGACTCTGTTGTAAAACTAAAGACTGAGCCGCTAGAAGGAAATGTTTGTCAAAAAACGTGAGGAAATTAAGTATTTTTCAAAGTTTTCGATTTTTCGATAGAAAATATCTATATAACTATAAGGAAATGAAATAAATGTAAGAAGAATTGTTTTGTTTTATATTTAGTCGGCTTCAAGTTCGAACACAGTATTATTTTTCCGACCACGCACAGTTTTAAAGATATAAGCGAAAAATAAAAAAAGAGGGACCTTCCCTAAATCACCCCATCCCCCCGCGCATCCCGTAGGTCTGAGCACTCCCCTTATGTTCACCTCCTATTAACCCCAAACACATCCCAGAATCCTTATGTGTATGCGTTAATCGATTAAGTAGGTGATTGCCTTTCATAATGGCATAAGATTTTTTTCAAGTCATGTCCTTACTGGCATTGCAATGTCTTGAAGTCACCGCACTGTATTGCTTCGCTAGTCTACCTGTACATGAAGATGAGGGATCAGATCATGATAGTTCATTGCCTTCTGCAAAGGAAAATAAATAACAAGTTCGTACAATTAAAAAATGAAACCCAAAATTCACAAGGAAAAATTTCCCATTGCTGTTAGCGATATCATTCCTTTACATCGTCCCCCTGGCTCCTAATGACAATGTGTTTCCAAATGGATATGCGCACATAATTTTTAAGGAGACATTTCAATAATACAATATTATAATCCAATAGAATTATTGTCCAGTATTTTTAGGCAAATATTCTTCAAATAAAAAACATTTTTTAAATATTTATATAATTTAGGTAAACCACGATTTTACTATCCACATTTTAATGCTTTCCCCAAATTTACTTCCCCAAAAGTCTTGACCTAACACTTTAGATTAATTGTTAGCAATGATGTACAGTAGTAGTATTTCTTAGTTATAACTTTTTATATATATCGCGCTAGGGATAGACTGGCTTCAAGACGGAGCCTGAGGTAAAACGACATGCCTTAGATAAACATAGGAAGCAGTTTATAACTAAAAAAATTCTATTAAGGTCTAATGTCCTTTGGCTAATTTTTTTATTGATTTTTTGAATTTTTTAAACATTATGTGTGATAATTTCCGTTTTCACGATGTTTTTTTCGAGATTCCCGTGTTACCGTATTATTTACTTGCGAAATGAATTAGCTGTTTAACAGGTATCTAAATATACATTTAGATACTCACAGATTTAGATACCTACATTGTACAGACTCACCATATGGCGAGTCTGTAACACATGGCTATTAATTTATTTTCGACACCAATAAATTTAGTTTACGGCAGTAACTTTTCATCAAATGTGCTCTTCAATCACATTTCATTTGGTATTCCCATATTACATTTTCAGTAAATTAATTTTCACTTTGTTCAGGTATACAAATTTCGTTATTTTGTGTTTTTATAAGTAAGCTTCACTGGCATGATAGTTACAATTTTTATTTTATTCGTAGACGCCTAGATATTAATGTCGTCGAATTTAATTTTTTTATAAATTTCGAATAATAATGAAGTGATTAAGTGGCGAGTGGTTGAGTCCGTAGCACATAAATTTTACTTCATTTTCGACGAAACCAAATTAAGTTTACGGCAATAAATTCTCATCGAATGTGATATTCAGTCACACTTCATTTGGTTTTCCCATGTCACATTTTCATAAAAATATGATTCGCAATAATCTGCTATAAAAAGTTCATTATTTTGTATTTTTACAAATTAGCTTCATTGTGCCTGTGAAATAAACAAGAATTTAACGCCTAAGAAGGTCTATGTCAAAAATAGTAATATTTCCAGGTCACTAACGTAGTTACATTCCTCTAGCCAAAATGTTTATCAGTGGTTTAATTTTTCTGTCATCCTTTGATCTCCTTTATCTATTCCTATATCGGTCAAGGATTATTCGTCCTCATTACCACACACTTATCCCCCTGCTACTTCATATAACAGTTTGTAAATCTTTTAACATTCTCCTCTATGGCTTTCACCTCTTGATAATTGCTTGAATATTATCATTGTATTCCCTCCTTATTAAAAACAATAATTTTGGGGTTCCACTAATTGACATACCTTCATTGCTACAGCTAGCCTTTTTATTCTTAAATCGATTCCGTGAGAGCTGAAGTATGACCAGCGGAAGTACTTGCGCCAAGGAAGCAGTAAGATTAACATTTTGCAGGAGCTATATACCAGCATAACAATTTTGCAATTAAACGCATTTTTTTATCTTATCTTTTACATTTGTTACTATGACTCTGATATTTTATAAACAAAGTGTTAGTCATAACCAACTTACTTCTCCGGCGGAAGTGTTTCGGTTAAGTTATAACTTCTACAGTCATCGATGCTTAAATTGCATGCCATCCTGTCCTTTTTCCACTAATACAGAAATTTTTCCTTGTCCTCGTCCGTTCACCGTCATATTCATGTAGACCCCGCGCGGGGAAGCTATGGCAAGCCAATATCTAAGCTTGCGGCAAGCTTACATGCTATCTGGGAGATAATGTAATAAACCGGTTTGCTGACCAGAAAGAAACAAGAAAGCAAAATTTGCTGTAGTAATTTGTATATATAAATTAAATACTGTCTAGACCTAGGCTATTTGCATTAAAGTTGGCGATCAAAGGATTACAACTGAATAATATTTTCTCAATTTACGTCAGCCCGTATATCTGTAATAGTGAGGCTGACTGCATTACCTCAAATAAAAAGTCTATACTTTGTTTATTTCATTTTTTTAAATATTAATTAGGGCCTACTTGTTTTAGTCGTCATTAAAACTATTATAAATGTTTTCAACAGTTCTTCTTTGAATGTCATAATTTTGACTATTGCTGTTTAAATAAAATTTTTAAGGAAAATATTATTTTCTGTGTACTTATTTTTTTTATTTCATTCCAACCAATTTTCATTTCGTACGGCATTAAAGAAGAGCGGAGTTTGAAAACCTCGTGTAAGCTGCCGCGGGTTGATGGATGTGAAGATGAACGTCTTCCGCGTGTTACACCGCGTTGGTCTATGTTTCCTTGGACGACAGTTTTGTCGGCGTTGTAGTCGGCTTCTTCTGGTCGGTGAAGTGAACTTAGACCATATATACTTAAATGGTCTAAGGAAGTGAAGGTGCAGCCATTCGTCGTATTATATGTCTCAAGAATTAGACCTGACTCCATCGGGTGAGATACGTAAGACGACGAATGGACAATGGAATGGTAAGACAACGACCTGAAGAAACCAACTGAAACTCTGCCGAAACTATCGTCCGTGGAAACATGGACCAATGTGGTGTAAAACCCGGGAGACCTGCATCTTCACAAGAATGGATTTCTTTACATCGTTTATAAACGTTTTTCAAATGTGATTAGAGAGCTTTGTTCAATAATTTATCACATCTACTATATAATATAGTCACATGAAAACTAAGTTCCAATGTCTTTTAACTTTCCGAGGGAGGTCCGCCCGAACCCCGTTTAGTTGAGAGGTATTGCATACCCCCGAAGCGCCGCGGAAAGTAGTGAACCGCCCCCCCAAAACACCGACCTTAATCCGCCCCTGAAGCAAGAACATGGTAGTTAGGAGTACTTGGTAGCAGAAAAAAGATATTAATAAAGCCACATGGTGCTCACCAGATGGCAAAACATGCAACCAGATAGACCACGTACTCATAGAGAAAAGACACGCAACGGACATACTTGAACAGAGCAGTTGCAGAGATGCCCACTAGGACTCAGAATACTACATGGAAAGAATAAAGTGTAGGCAAAAGATTTATGTAGCTAGAAAAAACAAGGGAAACATGAATGAGAGATATGATGTTGAAAAATTAATCATAAGTGAAGATAAGAAAGAAAGAAGAGAAGCAAATATAAATAGCCACCAGTCTTCAGGAAAACAAGGAAGAGTGGGAAGGAAGTGATCTAGAAGGAAAATGGAATATGTATTATGAAAATAGCTATAATAGCAACAGCTAAGGAAGTAAGTAGTTGGTAATATTCAAAGAGAAAAAGGGAAGAATGGTATGACAACAATTATGCATTACCGATTGAAGAACGAAACCTAGCCAGAAAGAAAATGCTTCAAGAAAGAACGAGACAAACAGTGGATGACTACAGGCAATAAAGGAGGATTGCATCTAGAGAATGCAGAAGGAAGAAAAGAGTATTCGAGAAACAACAAATCACAGAGCTGGAGAATATGCGAGATGAAAGAGAAATGAGGAAATTTTATCAGAGAGTGAAAGAAAAAAAAGGGTCTATGCTCTGTTTTCTGCAAAGACTTAGATGGAAATCTCATAGGAGACAAAAAGAATATATTAGCCAGATGGCAAGATCATTTTGAACAGCAGTTAAACAGGAATGAAATGGATGTATTTACACAAGGGAATGTAAAAGAAAATGGGATTGCGGACTTAGAAGAAGGCTATCAGAAGGAGACTGGGGATTATCAATGTGGTATTCGGAAGAATCGTACTACCAGTGATCAGAATTTTATCGTGAGAAAAATATACGAGAATTGTTATGAACACAACATAGAAGCACATATCCAATTTATAGGTTACAAGCAGGCTTTTGATTCTTTCAAAAGGAGTGCACTATATGACGTCATGAAAAAGTTTCGCATCCCCTCTTAATTTATCAATCTCATTAAAATGACACTAAACAATACTAAAAGAAAAGTTAAAGTGAATGGAGGACTATCATCTCACTTTGAAGTCAAACAAAGAGATGCACTGTCATCGATGTTATTCATATTGTTTTGGAGAAAGCAATGAAACAGGTCCCAATAAATCCTGGAGGAACAATAATTAACCGACAAACCCAATGAGTTGCCTATGCTGATTGCTTGGCCGTAGTCTCAAGAAACAAACACTCAATGGAAGAGATTTTTATCTCTATCGAAACCGCATCAGAAACCCTGGGATTAAAAATTAATGAATATAAAACTAAATAGGTTCTTGAAAATGGAAAGAAATCAAGAACAAACTATAGAATCGACAATAAAAATCATCAACAAACATTTTAAAATAGTGGAGAGCTTCAGATATCTGGGATCCTTGCTAACAGCAAAAAAAACAGATTTCCCTTGAAATTCAAGACAGTTTACACATAGTTAATAAATGCTTTTATGCACTGCAGCCTATTTTCAGCTCAAGAAATATTTCAAGAAGCACCAAAATAATCATTTTGATATGGAGTGTGGCACTATACGGGTCGGAAACTTGGTCATTGCGAAGGGAGGATGTGAATAGACTTTAGGCGTTTGACATCCAGGTTTGGAGAAGGATAGAGAAGGTGAGCTGGGTGGCGAGGTAGACGAACGAGGAGGTATTGGATATGGTTGGAGAGGAGAGGAAGCTTTTGGCAGAGGTGCGGAGAACGCAGAAGAGATGGATGAAGGAGGTTTTGAGAGGAGAGGGCATGTTGAAGCGAGTGATAGAGGGGAGAACACAGGGGAAGCGTGAAAGAGGAAGGAAGAGGATAGGAATTCTTGACGAAATAAGAGGAGGTATATGATATGAAGAATATAAGAGGGATCTATTGGCGGGACATCTTAAGGGTGGGAAACCAGACAATGTCGATGAAATTCGGATGCAGAATGGGGACTGTCCATGAACCTATCAATCAGCTGGTAGAATACTTGAAAGAAAAATGAGTGAAAAAAAACAAGACAGTGCCATGACCTGTTGTCCTCTATGACTCTATGAATGTAGTTTCCTGTATTTCCTAATTATTAACTGTTAAAATACAGAAAACTACTGCTGTCGGTCAACTGGACGCACTAAATGAAGACAATGTGCTTGAATGAACGTATATCGCACATAGTTATACCGCTACCGCGGCTTAAATTGCGAGATGGTTTACCAAGTTTTTAGATGCAAATATTCTCTGAAGTACGAGAGAGAGGCTAATCAATACTGAGGACAGAAGTCCTCGTTCGAAGCACAGAGGTTTTGGCAGTTGAAATCGCGATACATTTCTTTATCGTTTCCTCGACTCTTTGTGATTTTCAAGAACGCCTGCTCTAGGAACAGTATACATCTACATACAACTACGCAAGCTGCCTCAATAGGCGTGTGGGGGGGGGTGTTAGGAATTGTTTACCCAAATTACTGAATGTAAAATGCGGGAAAAGGTTATGCTTTGAGCCATATTTTTAGTACCATTTTTCTATTAATCGTACCGTTTGAAGATTTTCAATAATTTATATATCGAGCACCCCACGCTTTCTTCAAGATAATATTAGGCAAAAGAAAGGCAAGAAACAACAAATAGGCATAAAATAAAATAGGCATAAAATAAACGGCAAAGGAAAGGAAAATAGTAAGCAGAAACAGTATGGGGAATGCTTCCGCAATAATTTACGCAAAGAAACCTCGTACTACTGGGGCAGTAGTACGAGGTAGTACCTCCCTGGATGAGTCTGGACTGTGATGGAAGAAAAGTATCCAGGTATTACACAGCGAAATCCATTGATAATAATAATAATAATTTTAAAGTGTAGTTTTTTTTTTAATTGTTGCACTCGAGCATAGTTTTATGTATAATGAAAATGTAAATACGATGTAAAAAAAATGATATAGAATAATTTTTTAATATTTTCAGTGCAAGGCATTATTTTTATATTTGCACTTTCATTTTTTTCCTGTCATCTGCTGCAATATTGGGTTCTAAGTTATATATAATTTTTATTAAAATATTTTGAAAATATTTTGCTTGTAAATCTATGACATATACCAAATATCTCCGACAAGATGATATTCTTGTCGGAAGTATTTGGTAGGCGACTCGCGTATGAAGTAAATTATCAGCCAACATTGTGAACAATATTTTCACTCAATCAATTACATTTGCATTGGCAAAATAAAACTAATTATCAAATTGATAAATGAGCATTTTCAGGTTAAAAGAAACAGTTATGGTGTACCATGATATTCCGTTAGGTTTTTTTGGAATATTCATGCTTCATATAAGCTTTACTTCCTCAGTATTCATGAAAGGAGAGAAATCGCGAAAACAAAACCACGTGTATTGCGGAGAAGTATCATCTTTCTCGCAGGGTACTTGTAAAATTTATACATTGGTTTAAAAACCAAAGAGGGAATATTTTATGAAAAAAAGCCTAAAATATGATCCTAACATCAAATTACGTGTGAGAACCTAGTTTAAATATAAATAACAAATGTAAAAATATTATCCAATCATCAGTCACAAGGCATGGACGCTAAAATACGGAATATGCTAAGTTAGATCCAGATGTATTGGAAAGAGGATCAGCATACAGTAGAGGTGTATTTCAAGTAATTTTTTACATCTAATGAACACAACAAAGGCAAATTGCCTTCTAAGGAATGTAATAAACCTTATCCAAGGGTGTAATCAGGTAAATTTCTTATTGAGGGTGGGGGATTATTATATGTTCCCCTCCCCTTCCCTCTGCGACTCTTACCAGTGATGATGACCACAGTAGTTCCTTGTAAAACGTATCTTTAATAAGAACTTTACCTTCAACACGTCATAACTGAATACTCGAGCTTGATTTGCATCATACAAAATGTGAATGTAGGTAATTAAAATTGAGCTTTTTCTCCATCGGGGAAAATTGCCCCTTCCCCCCCCCCCCCGTTACGCCATTGTCATCCCATGCATTCTACGAGCATTAATGAACACCATGCATTTATATTTTTTTTAATATCCATTGAACTTACAGCTGCATAAAATACTTTGTTGTTATTAAATAAAAATTGCAAAAAAATCTGGCGAATTAAATTAAATATATTTTTCTCTAAACAAGGAGCACTATGCCTGCTTCCCAGATTTCAAATAGAAAAAGTGAGTACTCAAAATAAATTAAGTACTTTTAATTATTTAAGTAGAAAGTTTTACATTTTTGGGATGGCTATTCCCTAGGTAAAATAATGGAAAGAATTACTTACCACCTCACCCCTTAATCCTGTCTTCACCTAACCCTTAGGACTTGCTCCTATAGGATTTAGAGAGCCGTGTCCTATCGAAGGGCTAGATGAATATCATAAAGTGAAAACATCACCTGCAAAAAAAGGACGAAACCAATGGAAATACGTCGAGAAGGAAAAAGAGATGGCTTGTTCTTTTTTGAAGCATTTTCTTTCAGGCTAGGTTTCGTTCTTCAAATCCTAGTGCACAAATGTTGTCATACCACTCTTTCCTTTGTTTTTAATATTACATATGCAGAATCTTTACCTATGCAGAATCCTTCGGAAGAGTATATACAACAAGATGGAGAAAAAAAATCTTGCCTATACTTGCCTATCCGACATCTAGAAGGTTTTAAGCAGAGCGGTGCACCGCGCCGCCGAGGGTGGTTGGCCGGCGGAAGACCGAATGGCTTTATCGCTCGAATATTCCTATATCGTTGGTTGAACTCACGTGGTATATCCTTTACATAATTTTCCATACTGTGAGATTTCATGCATCAAGTGTTTCACATTTCTTGTGTGTTGAACAGTCCCCTTCAAATATTCATTGAACCAATGAGGGCCGGTTTTCATGCTCTTAGTAAGGCACATTATGCGTGACCTAAAACGACTAAATAAGTCATTATGCAAGCAATTGACATTAACCGCTGTATATTTTCCTCTGCAAAACTTTCCTCATATTTCTATAGAGCGAAGATTCCTTACATGCGGATCAGCATTTTCACTACGCTATTCCGAAAAAAGGTCCTGGCGCTAGGGGCAATAAATGTTCCCTAATCCCCTTGCCGCCTCTATGCCGCAAACGATTGTTCCAAGGATCCTTTCAACAAGCCCGTAGACGTAGATAGGATGGGATGAGGAGGGACGAATTCGTCTAAGGCCACCAAGGGTGCGTGTCTCTTGCACGTGCATTATTTTTCTTAGAAAATAACGGAATGAGGATGACGGCCTCTCTCACCATGACCACTGCCGTAGACCACTGCATGGGTGTAGTGAATACTCCCCGCTCAGTTTTCTTTTGTGATTTGCTTAGTGAACAAGTGCTGTGCTCCGAGCTGTGTTAACTCTGCTAACTCGAGAAGCTTCTCCCGTGCAGAGGATTGAAGCACTTGGTTTGCCCGGCATCCAACATTCAGGATAGGCTGGAAACTCAGAGGTAAGCTTATGTTAATCTTTTTTTTTTCAATTTCAACTCATAATCTCCGATTTTTTTTAAAATGGGTTAAATAATAGACATATTTTTTAAATTCACATTCATCGTTTCAGCCTAAAAGAAAACTGTTAAATTAGAATTATGGATGTCACAAATGTTACGCACCTTGACGTGCACAATAAATTTACAGAAAGAAAAGAATATTCATTGGCGAAGAAGAAGGAATATGTCGTGCAATATTTGATAACAAGATTTCGACTGAATGAAAGCAAGCATGCCAAAAATATTCTGACGCGCTTTATGCGCAAAACTTTTTTTCCGAAATACCTGAGAAAGTGGGACCAAAGCTCAAGGACAGATGAACATTTCAAAAAGACTTTCAAAAGCTGGTTGCAGCAGAAATTAAAATTCCCTTCAGAAGTATATCAATATCTTCCTCCCACACCTGATGAGTACTAACAATTACTATGCATGCACAGTTAGCGAATATATGTAAATAACAGCGATAAATTAATTTTATAATATAATTCTTCTCTTCCCGCTAGAGCATGCTGACGTAGGACGACCAAAAAGAAAATTTGAAGAGTCCAGCGACAGAGCTAAAAGAAAGAAGACGGAACAGCTTAGATCCGGCGCATCTCCGGCTGAGTTATCCTACGCTGCATCAATGGGCTACCGCAGCAGAGGCGACGAGGCGGCTGCAAAGCTAATCAAGGAAGTGACAACAATAACACCTACCAGAGCGAAACGCGTTTTAACAAAATGGAGAGCGCAGGAGGCCCAACAAACCGCATTAACTCCAGAAGAAGCGGTGTCTTTGATTGTGTCTGGAAATTTTACTAAATATCAATATGTGCTGCTTCGCAAGACGTCAATTAAGCATGGGCACACCATATATCCTAGCTACCAGGCAATCTTGAAAGCTGAACATGCAGCTTACCCAGAAGGTATTTGTGTTTCCGAGGAGAGGTGCGAGGTCAGTCTGCAAGCTCTTCTAGCGCACACAGCTAAGCGCATAGTGTCGTGCGTATCAACACTGCAGAATATGGAGGAAATACTTCAATGTACTTTATATTGCAAGTACGGCTTCGACGGGAGTTCAGGGCACTCCCAGTATATATACAAATATGGAAACAAGAAGATGTGACAGATACGTATGTCTTTGCAAGTTTTTTGGTACCCCTACGATTGTTAGATAATGACTCAGGTAAGGATTTTTTTTCGTAATACAGTATCCATTAACCCTTAGGCTGCGGCTAACGTACATGTACGTGTGTATCGGGAACTGCGGAGAGAACGTTCTTGTACGTTTGACCCTTTCTGTCTACCTGCTCCCTCAGTCCTTTCATATTTTTATGACCCAAACTCATTCTTTCCAGCGGTGGACATCTGTGAATCCACCCTTTTTACCCAAACCACTCCCTTCCCACGCTCTTTAGGGATCGCATACCACCGAAATGAGGTGCGACCCGTTCTTCCGAATGTTCGCTCAAGAGGCTACGGTTGTCTCAAAAGTTAGTTGTCTTATGCTCGCGCCCGACTCAATTATCAACGGATTTTTTTGGTGTTTGGTATCAAATTAAACAGAAAGTTGCTAGAAAATATATTGTCATATTTGTTTTCAACAATTACGCCTATAAACAAATTTTCAAAAATTAGTTCAAAGTTCCACTAATCCCTCGACAAGTTCCGGTGCCCACCCCCTGGGATCCCGAGAAAAGGGTTGGGAGGGGATTACATGGGTCATATAACTGCCCGGCCTCGGCCCGTGGGAAGGAGTGACAGGCTCCGTCCGAATAGATATTTGCCGCACAGGGTGGACGAAATGCGCTCTAGCTGCCGCAGCTTAAGGGTTAACTCAATACATTCTGGGAAGTAAATAAGCAGTTACTTCATTGCAGGGAAAATTTTGTGGTCAAACCCTCGGCCTTCATCGACCCGTTTTTGTCGGCCTATTCGTTTCCAGTGGGTGCAAGAAACCAAATCTGTAGCAAAGAACGAAGAGAGGAATTTATCGGAGGAAGTGAACAAGCTTCAGGTAGTTGATATTGGAAATATCACGGTGAAAATGCATGTGATGCTCACAATGGTGAATGGAAAGGTAGGTCTTTCAAATTTATTTTTTAAATGGTTTTTGCTGTTTCCAATTGCGCCTGTTATAATTCAATTATGGATTATCTTACAGGTGTGTAACGCTTTAACAGAAACCAGTGCCATGACGTGCTACGTCTGTGGTGCTAAAATATCTTATATGAATAATTTGGAGCACATAAGAAGAAGGCCAGCGGATGAATCCACGTATTCGTTCGGCTTATCCCTCCTCCATTGCTACATTAAGAGTTTTGAATGTCTTTTGCACATTAGTTATCGTTTGGAAATTAAGAAATGGAAGGTCAGTGAGTAAAAATAATCATTAGTTAATCTCAATCATTATACTTTCAAAAGTGAAATAGGAATTTTAATTTGGGATTTCATTTCAGATAAGAAATAATGATGGGAGCAAGGAGGTGTTGAAGAAAAAGAAGGACATACAGAGCAAGTTTAGATCAAGGATGGGACTAGTAATTGACGTACCAAAGCAAGGCTCTGGAAATTCAAATGATGGGAACACGGCTCGGCGTTTTTTAGCAGATAGCAAGTCAACAGCTGAAATTACTGGTAAATACAAAATTATGATAAATAAGTAAAACATTTTTCACCTCATTGGTATTAAACTAAATGTTACAGCTGTTTCCATAATTTTGAAAAATCAACGAACAGATGCTTTTGATGTATGAAATGTAATTATTCTCATGATTTTAAATTTTCATTACAGTTATCGATGAAAGACTTATTGATCGATTTTCCGTGATTTTAAAATCACTATCCAGCGGCTACGAGATTAATAATGAAGCCTTCAGCCATTATTGCACGGAAACAGCTGAGCTGTACGTCGAGCTTTATGGTTGGTATTACATGCCACCTACGGTGCATAAACTACTGATACACGGAGCAGCAATTGCTAAAGAATCCCTTCTTCCAATTGGAGCACTATCGGAGGAAGCATTAGAGGCCAGGAACAAAGACATGAGGAGATTCCGAGAGCACCACGCAAGTAAATCCTCAAGAATTTCAAATAATGAAGATATCTTTCGGAGACTCCTTTTAACGTCTGACCCATATTACTCAATTATATCGGGAGTTCCAAAAAAAAAAAGAGGTCAGCCTACCAGGTGATGTGAAAAACCTGCTCATTTTAAGTGATTCTCAGAGTGACAATGAGTCAGATGTGGTGACATCGGACGACGATTCTCTTTGAATTGATATTTTTTGTGATAAAATAAAAGTGATTTTATTTAAATCTAATATTTATTATCCTCAATACCCTAAATCTCAGTCAATTTATTTAATTTAATGTAACTCACCAAATACAAGGAAGCCAAAATTTCAGCAAATGTGTTGTAGTCTTTCCGATTTGGGTAGCTCGCCGACTATGCTGATGGTCGCGTGTTTGAATCCTGTCAATTTCATGCCGTAACTTCTATCATGGCTTTTAACTACAATTTATATATCTTTTACCTTAAAATTTTACTGTTTTAAGTTCTCCATACATAACAAGTTATCGCCAATCGCTTGGAGTACTATATCGAGGTTTTCTAAAAATTGTTTAAATAATAAAAGCACAAAAAAATGTTAAAATGAAGAGATAGCGTAAAAATAATTTCAAAATCTGATTTAGGAGATCACAATCAATAGGAAATAGTCATTTTTGTTGCTAGTTTGGGTAAAATAACGACGTTATTAATTTTGGCCAGCTTTTTTCGATTTGGGACCACTGTGCGACGGTGCGAATTCCGTGACGGGTGGGGATCTCACTTCCAGAAACCACCGTGGCAGCAACATCTGGGGCCGCTAGTGTCCAGCGCCTCTGCGGCCTGGCCCAACCCGGATGCGGCAACTGGGGCGGGGGGCAGCAGAAGAAACCAAGGGAGCCCAGGTTAAATGTGGTTTGGAATGCGTTGTCCCATCGGTTCACCCAGCGGCAGCATCTCAGAATGCCACGGCGTCAGCTGCTTAGGGCGCGGCATGTACAGCTCCCGGCACAGCGGCGCTCCATGAAAGGAAAACTACGGGGCGGGGTGTAAAGATGGTCCCAACCAGTTATTAACATCCCTCCTAAAACCTTAGAACCGATTTAAGCGCAGGACGTCGTGCCTCACCCGGGGTGTGTCTTATATCTTGTCATGCCTTTGAAGACTGTTTTTAGGATTCGTATCACGGGTGGGCCTGCCCTGTCGTGCTGCTGGCCCGCCTACGGTCAATTCGGTGGTAACGTGGTAATTTACTCTTATTTCGAGGTCCTGTCGAGGTGTGGTGGGTTCTGCGGGTGATGCTCGTCCTGTATCGATTATATGTTCCGGGGTCGGATGCCGCCTATCCCGGTCACCGCCTTGTCTACACTCATCTTGGTTGTCTTCAAGAGTTTAGGATGCAGTGGCAGCAGAGCCAACTTGACACTGTCCGCGTCTTCCCCGTCGTCGGCGCCATCTTTTTTCCTTCTCGACATGTCTCTTTTGGTTTCGTCTTTTTTTTACAGGTGATGTTTTCACCTTATGATAATTATCTAGTCCTTCGAAAGAACACGACCCCCTGAATCCTATAGGAGCAAGTCCTAAGGGTTGGGGGCAGACAGGATTAAGGGAAAGAGGTTGGTAAGTGACTTTTTCATAATTTCAACTAGGGAATAGACATCCCAAAAATGTAAAACCTTCTACTTAAATAATTAAAAGTACTTAATTTGTTTTGAGTACTCATTTTTTCTATCTGAAATCTGGGAAGCAGGCATAGTGCTCCTTGTTTAGAGAAAAATATTTTTTTTTAATTCGCCAGATTTTTTTGCAATATTTATTTAATAACAGAAAAGTAGTTTATACAGCTGTAAGTTCAATGGATATTAAAAAATATAAATACATGGTGTTCATTAATGCTCATAGAATGCATGGGATGACAATGGCGTAACCAGGGGGGGAAGGGGCAATCGTCCCCGATGAAGAAAAAGCTCAATTTAAATAACCTACATTTACATTTTGATTGATGCAAATCAAGCTCGAGTAATCAGTTTTGGCGTGTTGAAGGTAAAGTTCTTATTAAAGGTATGTTTTACAAGGAACTACTGTGGTGATCATCACTGGTACGAGTCGCAGAGGGAAGGGGAGGGGAACAAAAAAATAATCCCCCACCCTCAACTAGAAATTTACCTGATTACACCCTTGGATAAGGGCTATTTCTTTTATTTTAAGGCAATTTGCCTTTATCGTGTTCATTAGATGTAAAAAATTACTATAAATTTACCTCTACTATATGCTGATCCTCTTTCCAAAACTTCACTCCTGAACCACAGAATGCAATGCTTCATAGTACTGTTTTGTAAACTGATCTAAATCTAATTCTACGATCTCTTTTCCCCTCAAAATGTTGTAATTATTCGACTTACTTTCCTTTTGCTCTCCTTTGCTTCATGTCATTGCTACTAAATCCAGTCTCATATGTATTCATTCTCAAGCTTTTTAAGAAAGTGATTCTATGTTAATGGACCATCGGAATTACAGACCAGGAATGGTTGGTGACATGGTTCCTTATGAAGGGCAGCATGACCGTTGTGTACTTGAGGCAGTGATTGCAATGTTACTTGAGCCAATAACATCTGGATCTAACTTAGCACATACCCTATTATAGCGTCCATGCCTTGTGACTGATGATTGGATAACATTTTTACATTTTTTATTTTATATTTAAAACAGGTTCTTACATGTAATTTATTGCTCGGATCATATTTTTGGCTTTGATTTCATAAAAAAATCCCTCTTTCATTTTTAAACCAATGTTTAATTTTTACAAGTACCCTAGTGCGAGATAGATGATACTTCCCCGCAGTACACGTGATTTTTTTTTCGTGATTTCTCTTCTTTCATGAATACTGAGGAAGAAAACATATATGAGGTAGAAATAGTCCAAAAAACCTAACGGAATATCAAGGTACATCATAACTGTTTCTTTACCCTGAAATTGATCATTTATCAATTTGATAACTAGTTTTAACATGTCAATGCAAATGTTACCTATTAATTCATTGAATTGTAGTATGTCCCCGTCTAGTCGTTGCCTCAATCAATTGTCATTCATATACTGATGAAATGTCCTACCTCAACATGGAACCATAGACGTATAATAGGCTACAAGTCAGCAGACACTCACCTTTGTGAAAGTGAAATTCTGAAAGTAGAGAGTGAAATCTGATATAAATATGCAATCTCATTCATCCTTGCAAACTAAATAAAATAAAACACAATACAGTAAAAGCAAAATGGTATAAAGAAAAGTTAGATATCTTTGTTTAAAATATTTTTGATATTCCTCCTGAACCTTGAATATCTTCTTCGAAATATCGTCTTCAAGATCTGGAAAAACATATATGAGATAAAATGTTACAAAATACAATAAACAGAGCCAATTATTGTTTTCTGAAAAATAAAATTAAAGTGCTTGTAATATAGATAATAATTACTCGCCTATCAAAGTGTCCTTTATCAGCGAAGTACATTGAAAAAGAAAAACACGAAAAATAAAGGGGAAAAATATCTTTTCGAAGCTCTTTACTCAGCAGCCAGGGTCATACCCGTGACTGACCCTTTTCCTTCTCTTGCCGCCGATGGCTAGTGCTCGAAGCCAAATATACCATTCAAGGGAGCCATGAGGTAGCCCTTACGTCATCAGTCACTCAGTAGAGATGCATGGAAACGCACCTTCCACACCACAAACTCATGATGTAGCAATTACTGGTCCTTCTGGAGTTGATGGTACGTATACGAAGTATTTTATTTGCATGATAATACTCATGATTATTGTTGAATTCTAATTAGTTATATTTGTTCCAGATGCTTGCTGTAAAAGATCAGGACTCTGTGAGGACAAAATTCATTCACTAATGGAAAGTGATCTATCTGAGGAAGAAACCTCAGAGGAAAGATCATCTGCAGCATCTGAAAATGCAGATTCGGATGGCCGAATTCAAAATAATCCGAATGATTATTATAATAATGTTACATTGTGTTAATATCTAATTTTTCAGAAATGATATTGCTTGGAATTTTAAGGGCAACAAGAAAAGAAAATCCGGATGTGGTACTCTCCCGTAAACTAAAGAAAGGGGAGATAATTAACCGTTGGACTGTAGAGGGAATTTGTGTTTTCAGATGAAAAGAAAAAAATCTCAATGATCTCGTCTGAATATGGGAGTAATTTTGTTTATACCACAGGACAAGACAAAGCTGGAAGCAATAGTAAAAAAGAATAAATTCATGGGAGGAGTGGATCATTGTGATCAATTACTCAGTTACTACACAACACAACACAAATCCCTCAAGTGGTACAATAAGCTGGGGATACATATATTTCAAATTATGCTTATCAACAGCTTCATTTTGTACAACACGTACAGTGGTCAAGTTCTACAGAATAATTGTACATAATATTTTGGCATCACACATTGATTATAGTTTTATCCCGTATTTTGTGGGTTTGATCAGCATACATTGATCGAAACTGCAACAGCCTCTAATTGGTTGCAACATTATGTCAACTGTCACAAATTCACTCATTTAATATGCTTTTAGACAATTTCCTAGGAAAGAGTCCATTATTGTTTGGAATGCAGCTTATTTATCGGTTTGTTTTCGTAACTCCCTTCTTGTCCTTTCGTCAAATCTTACTGATCGCAAAATAAACAAAAACTTTGGAACTCATATCAGCCGCTAGAATTTGCATATATTTTGCACAAGGTTTTGTCCCTGGGAGTAATTTTATAATGTTTTTTGCTTGATCTTGTAGCAACGGAGAAAGAAGATATTTATTCACATGCAAAATTCATCAACTTTTCCAAACAAATAATCGTTCTCATCATCAATATTACAATCTTCAGCGGTAGTAGTTTCTTTTTAGTCACTATTAGGCCTAGTTTCATCAGAGTCTCCTCCGTGATCACCAAGTGAAATATTTTTCTCCTCATCTGTATTATCACTTTTCTCAATGATAACTTCCTGTTCCTCATCTGACAGTTCTTGAAGTACCCTAAGATAGTCTTCTTCGGTAATGAATCTTCGTGCCCTAAGCAGTATGATAACTTGCTTCTTAATTTTTCCAGATAATTGAAAAGTCATAAAATAAAAGGACAACAAAGTATGCAATGGACATTATTATTCCTAAAATTATATTCCATCATAGGGCTCACGTTGGAGAGAATACCACAGGTCAATTTCTAAAGGTTTTTCTCTCCGCATACAGCTACTTCCACTTACTATACGTTTAGCTGTTAGCTCAACCATATTCAGAAGAGGAATGATGAAAATTCTTATGATCCTACCTAATGACAAATCACATGACACTACATCGTACAGAAAGAAACAATTTTGATCAATTAGTTTAGAAATTAGTCCAAGGCACATTAGTGCAATGGATCAAATTTCATCACCAGGTGCGCGTAGCACAGAGTGAAACAAAGACGACCAGTTCAGGTACTAATACATTTTATTACAAAATACGGGAAGTCTTCCTCTATAATTTTTATCAAAATCTTTATACTGCCACAAAGAAGGAATAATTGGTGCGTTTGGGTCACTGACCTTCCACTATTGTTAAAATGACAACGAAACGGCACAATGTCGCACTTTGTGCCACAGCTTGAGAGTTAAGTTTTTTTTTATATCTGTATGTATTTTGTATGTAGGCAGCTTACTGGGTCAATATCAAAATACTAAAATTTAATTATTTTTCTTGGTGGATAAGGAAGCAGGTAAAAGTACAATGCCAAGTTTCCCTGCATTAAAGGGCTTGAGCATGGATTGCTTCAGACATGGCTACAGATACGTACACCACCATCAACATCAACAAGTAAAAGAAGACACCTGTGACGTCAAAAATATTCTACCCACTACATAATTGGTGAACCCAAATTTTTTTAATGCTATTCTGCGTACAATATGGGCTCCTGTAGGTAGTGTTGATGCTGAGCATTTTTTCAGCCAGTATATCCTGGTCTTAACAGACCGCTGAAATCTGCTCAAGGAGTCCTATGTTAAGATGTACTTGATGCTAATGTTTGACAACAACAATTTGAACTGAGACCTCCACCCTAAGTTAAAGTAAACAATGTACTGTAAGCTACTTAATGGTAAGGTGGGGATCTAAACATTTGAAAACCATATTGTTCCTCTAACTATTGTATTACTCTTCTTATAGTATATTAAGATACTTGAAGGATATAATTTCGTGTTTTTATATTATATAATTTTGAAAAATGGCAGGTTTTTCCAATTTATTGCCACATACTTATTGAAATTGGCTAAAAATAATAAATGCTACAAAGTGTGATAAAGTAAAATTGAAAGTGCTATAAAAATTAAATTTGAAAAGACGATACACTAGCATCTTTAATAATAAGATGTAAAGTATAGTGGTTGGGGAATTTGGTGCCAATCGTCAGCTTGATGCCGGACGCTAAGGAGGGGAAGCAACATGTGGAAGCGGTCGTATAAGTTATGCAGGGAAGAGGAGAGTTTACTGTAAAGACAAGATGCTGCCAACGTAACAATTTAACCCAAAAGAGCGGCTAAGTGTCAGTGGCATGTTAAAACGCAACATTAACGATCCAAACAAAGCTGGAGGAAAATACTCTGAAAATATTCGCAACCCAACCGACAAACCTATCTTTGTTTTTGGATTCACAGCCATGAAGAGCTAGAGCATTGAAATGAATAAAAGATCGAGAATTTTTAAATTGGTGATGAAGGATTGTGACCTCGGGAAAAGTGGTAGTCAAACGAAGAAACTACCTTTATACTACCCCGTGCAGAGCTATCTAGTATGCAACTCTTCCACTGTTCAGGGTCTTCTGTGCAACTGCCACCACGTTTTGCTAGCACTATTCTGGTGATACTGATTGGTTACAAATGTACGATTCCTAATTTGAATATGGTGTTTTGTTATATTTCAGTCATTTTTCTTGGCTGCTGAGCACACAAGATACTTCAAACCGCTGATAGTCATCGAAAAAAAGGTCAAGGGAAAGTAGGAACTTGTTGTTGCTATTATTGGGTATAAACGCTAGTAAGTCTTGTTTTGATAGTGCAGCACTACTGCATGCCACAACTGAAAAATACTACAAAAAAGAGAGATATAATCATCCATCTAAAAACAGTTTTTTGTTCTTTGCCTTTACTAATTTCTTTCATGGCTAGTATCCTAACACCTGCTACCATGTGACCTGACAGCCACTCACTGTTTAGTATGTAGATGCATATATTCATTACAGCATCTTCTAGTTAGATTATTTAATGTCCTGATTATTCAAGGCATGGAATCTTCCTCCGCACACATATTCCATTCAAATATGTATTTAGGTGACCAGATTTCTGATCTGCTACGCAGGAAAAGTTTTTATTTTCTCCTGTAGCATAGGCAATGTTTCATACATGTTTGGAAAACACCTCATGCTTGAACCCTACACAACTCATAACTTTTTTGTATGTATGTATCAACTGATCTGACCATGTTATATGTCAAATACTTGACCTACAGAACAATAAACTCGCTTATATTAACCTCCAATTCTGCAATTTCTTTAAGAGCTTATGATTAGAGGTTTTCACATTGTATAAATAGAAAATTTAAGGACCTATACAGTTGTTTATTTGTTTTACTCTTATGGGGCTCAGGTACTCTTCAACAAACTCCCCAAATCTGCTACTGCCTCAGCTGAACCAGTAAGCATGGCCACCTTAAAACATACATAACAATCCCAGCATTTCCTTCTAGGGAAGTTACTGCATTTTAGTCTAGGTGATAGGCCTGTGAAGTTGACTCTGCTTTGATAATTTCCTCCATTCAGTCCTATCCTTGAACACCTTTTTCTTTCTCATACAATAATGTGTTGCTTCAAATATATCATGCTGTTCTTAAAGACTCCTAACCTCCTTTCTCTTCAACATGACAGCATCTCTCTCACCACATTAACACATGACCATGGCTTACTCTTTCTTCTTACAGCATTCATTCCTCTAGTACAAATCTGCTCTTCTGTTTGACTCTCTTCCCCATGGTCAAACTATCAAAACATGCTCCTTTCATGACTCATGCAATCTTATCCTTATCCCTTCTGCTCTCAATGGAAACTCTTCTAAGATGCACACATTCTCTGTACTCAATAAAAACTAGAAATTAAAACCTTGGGTTGAATAATGCTGGCTATACATTAGTGGAAGATGCATGCCCTGCCCTGCTGCTGCAATTATTATCATTTAGCTTTGTTTATATCTGATCATTTATCTACTAAAGTCGAATTTCTGAACGTGTTGTATGCATTGAAGTAGATCAAAATAATTATTTTCTCGGGAGGTGACTGGTAACTGTTGCCTTAAGAATCATGAAGGACTAGTTAGTAGTATGGGGAGGGAAAGTAGGGGAATAAGATGAGATGAACTAGGCTTCTCAAGGTATCCATAGTTCTTGCTCATCTAGTGAATGGGAATTAAAGTGCACTCCATGAATCACCCAATTCGTCCAATCCAATCACCCATTCCGATTCTGCTGAAAAGTATCTGCAACAGACAAGAATGGAATTCAGTCCCCCAAGATGAGAAGCCAGTTTTTCTGCCTGTCCATTCCATGGGCATAGTGTTAAATGTAATTTTTAAATGTAAATCTTTGAAATTTTAGCAAAACTCCCAGGTAATTTTACTGCTGTGGAAGCAATTACTTATAGGAAATATGCAAACCCCCATTAACTCCTAGCATCCTCTGTGCAGGAATGGGTAACAAATTGCACACCTCAGCCAAGCAAAAATTTTGTACTTGGATCATTCATGGGTGGTGCGATTTTTATTATGCTGCCTAACTCCAAGGGACTGTGATTCATGATTTGTAAGTTTGTTTCATTGATTACTTGGTGAGGTGACTGGCTAGAGTGTTCATGTGCACCTTCAAGGATTATTTGGGAAAAGAGAAATAGTGAAGGAAAACTGTATTATCATCAGTCTACCCTTAATTAAATGCACCCACAAGTTCCCACTTTAATCCCTTGTCTGATAAATTGAATGTATTACACTAGAAGTACTCTTCTCCATGGCACTTGAGTACGAATCGGCATTTCCTCTAAAATAATTTTCACCACTTCCTTGGAGAATCAAATCAAGGCCCTCGGGAAGAGTTCAGTATTTACTCCATTCACCGCAACAAGTTGATGTCCATTCTTGATTTCACCTATAATTTTTAGCTATGCGCTTGCAAAAATAAGCAATTATATCTCACCTCAGACTCCCTATCTCAATACCCAAATTGTGCACCACTGCTCATAATTTCCTCTCATTTGAAGTCTACATTCGTAAGCTAGATATGGATTCCCAATGTATTGTATTAAGGATCAAAACAAGCAAGGAAACATTTCTTTTTAATGTTTCTTTCAGTCATAATCCATGGTAAGCATTGCACAGCAAAAATACGAGAGCTCCTCGTAATGCGTACAAGTTTCCCAAGCCAATGATATATTATGCTACTTAAGTTATTTTCCTGTATTCATCAAACTAGTAATTTTATTTTCAATGATCATCTCCTTAATCCATCTGGAGGCAAATATAGCTTGGGAACATTTATTTATAATGTTGGTAATATAAAAGCTAGTTTGTCAACTCTTATTTTGAGTCCAGGATAACTATATAATTATTTTTTATTTCTGGAGATTTAGGTCCATAAACAGTTATTCCTTCCCCATTAAAAGAGAATATATAAAACCCCTTATGAAATTCTGGAAAAAAAATTATTCGACATGCATGTTTGCAGAAAAAGCATGAAACGATTGTGCCTCTAATGTAAGGAATTGACTGAGGAAAAAACTATCTGCCATTCAAAGTTTGAAATTCTCAATTCAGCCATTGTCAATGTAATTATGTTTTATATAGAATGGCATCATATAGGTAATCACTGATAACGAGTTTTACTCATTTAATGACAAATCAGTACCAAAAATGAATTATAATATTTGGGTGAGGAACTTGATAGGCTATTGCATTTTACAGAGTACTCTGAATGACTTACAAATGAACGTAAGGGCATTTTCATTTTTCACCCTTTTCCCAGCTTGGCGAGCATTTAGTATGAAATGTAAGCAAATTTTTGATACATTGGTGAAAACCATGAAAAAAAACTAGTTACTTGAAAGTGTGGAGGGCCAAAAAAATTTAATGTATTATCATAAGACTAGCTATACAATTTTTTTCAAGGGGAAGTGGATAGGGAACAAGAAAAGACATGGTCTGAATGACCTTTCTGTCCCTAGGTACAAATTTTCTGTTCCAAATGAATAAACTTTTTTCATTTTTTATAACTATCTTAAAATTTTTCCAGATAGATTCTTCCTTCTCAGAAAATGTCAACCAGAATATTTCTACACAAACTTTTCCATATGGTAATAATATCCATGTTGATACTTTTAAAATAAAATATGAATATCCTAAATACAGGGCATTCCTACATGAACATCAACAAAGAAAAAAAATCAAGACAGTCACTACCAAAAAATGGATGTGATATATTCCCAATTTAAAAATTGTTTCTCTGAAATATTGGAATACTGATTTTATTAATATGGTAGAGGAAAGAGACAATGTGCTAACATAAAAATACAAAGCTAATAATAATGAGAGGAATGTGTGATAGGAAAGGACTGGAAAAACCTTTCATGAATCAAAAATGTTTAATTGTTAAGTATATCATTACATTCATCAGACATTTGGCCGCTTTCAATTTTTTTATTTGTACACAGCTTTCTTTTTGGCTTTACGCCCTGGATGAGCATTAAGGGCAGCTCATGTCAAATATAGTCACCATTTTAAATTAGGAAATGTCCCAGCTCCATGCCCAATGTGCCCAGTCCCAATGTTAACATTATTATATCTAAAAAGTCTGCAAAAGGTCCAGCCTGTAATGAAAATCAGGAAAAGAATGAGATTTAACAATAGGCTATGATGGCACTACCCAGCCACTGTATGACGTCCAATGGACGTCCATTTTACATCCAGACATCCAGAAGTCCCTTATGGACATCCTTTGGATGTCTATTGGATGTAATTCAAATGACATCCTATGAAGGTCCCTCTAGGGAGATCCATAGGATGTCATTCAAATGATATCCTATGAAGGTCCCTATAGGGACATCCATACGGAGGCCACAGAATGATATCCAATGGACATGATGTAAAATAAATTGTAAATAATATAAATTCCTATGAGAAATAAAAGAAACGACAGTTACTGGTTGATACCACGTAAATCGAGGTAATATTAGCTGTGGGTCTGCAAAGTGCGCCCCCTGAGGGTTGCGCCCCTGGCAGCCGCCAGCCCCTAGCTACGATGCTGAAGCTAACGTGCGGGAATTTGAAAATCTTGTTTATTCGCAGTAATATTGCATTTATATTCATACTATGTGGCAACATAGGATAAAAGTTATCTGGCATTAATTAATGGCAAATAACTTTTATCAAGATTTTATGGAATTTCCTTCAAACTATCACAGAATTATCATTTAATGATTATAGTTCTCGAAGACACATTTATCCACGTAAGTGACTACATATCTCAACACTGAATCTACAATAATGGGTGCGACAATAGGTGTGTTGAGTCGTAGGTAAGGCACACAGGCGATATAGATTCCTCAACGATTGGTAGCTATGAGGTAGAATATATTATACGTATTTCAACATGCCATTGGGCAATAGCACAATCAAAGTGATGAATGTAAATTAATATTTTTTTTTATTTTGAGCGAGCAGCGAAATCAGTGGAGAGGCAATACGATATTCCGACTCGTGAACGTTTTCGTCAGCTAGGTTTCTGGCTCTGGAACACTTCCATACACTAGGCTTCGGAGATGGTTTAGTTACGGTTCGTTCACATTCCAATTCGCTTCGTGCACCCTTAAATCTCTGCTTCGTCGATGGTTCGTATCCGCTTCCCTCTTCAATATTTTTGCTAGGGAAATGAGGCTTTTTATCACTTAATACTATTCTGCAGTTGGTTTGCACCATGTACATACCAAGAATCTGAAATAATTGCCAAATCCTGAAAAAGACATCCTATGGATGTCCACAAGTGGGACATTTGGACTTCCATAGGAAGTCCAGAGTACATCAAATGGATGTCCATGGATGTCAGCTGGGACATCCAATGGATGTCCAATGGACATCATTGCAGTGGCTGGGTAACAAAGGTCTGAGCCTGCAGTAGTCTCTATACAAATTGAGCACATAGATTATTTTAAACCATGAATATTATGAGTGAATTTTAAATTCACATCTAAATTATATTATTCCGAGGTACCTATGCATTCATGGTGACATTGCCCCAGGCATAACATAAATAAAATTTTTCAATCCAAATTTAAAGCATAACCGATTTTTTAAAAATTAGTGAACTGCAAATTTGCCATCTAAATATGTAAACAAATCATTTTTTTGAAAATAAAAAAAAAATGTTTCTTAAATTCAGGACTTTCCATTGACTCTACATCTCGAAATAAAAAATATTATCCAGTGACTATCCAACTTGTAAACACCGGGGAAAAATATTTCAGGGAAAACTGAATTGAAGTATTAAATGCATCTCTGCCAAAAATATATACCTTTGATGTATCCCTTAACATTTTGCTGTCTAGATTATCTCATGTCATTTGAACTTGCTCCTGGTATACGATGCCCATTGTAAAGGAAAATGTCTTCACTTAACAGAGTCGTGTGCGGAATATACCAACCATTATCATAGGCTTGGTAAAAATGCCCACTGCACCTCGGTAAACCAGCACCCATGGCCTGAGTATATCTGCAAAGGAAAATATTGCTAAACATTGATTTTAATAAATAGAAAATGACTAAATATATCCCTTTACCCTTTTACTGCCAGCCCATTTCGGTTGGGATATGCGAAGACTGCCAAGGCTATTTTCAGGTTTTTAAAGTCTGGCCTTAAAATTCAGTAACACATTCTGTTGGGCCAAAATATAAGTCTGTGGTAGTTTTCGCGCATCCAACATGGACCGATTAAATTTGCCCGCTAGCAGTAAAAGGGTGAAGTTAATTGCAAAACTCTTACCACATAAAACAGTATTACAACACTAATCTAAGCTAGAAAATGACTGGCTAAGGAAACTACCAGTATGCATTTCAATGGGGACTACATTTGTGGCATTTAATTAACATTGGATTGAATGTGAGCATGCCTCAAAAGAATTAATTATGTTTTTGGTAATTTTGAAGATTACTGAATATCAAAGCATACCAGAGTGCCAGGTGGCAAAGGCACTATTTCAGGGAAGATAAGAAGCGCATAAGACCCTAATGCCCTAGCATGAGGGTCGTGGTTCAAGTTTCCCCCACTAAACTCTGCTGGATCTGTGGGCTATGACTCATTGTCAGCTGTATTTAAGTAAGAACATTTACCTAAACTACACTGTTTTTGTTGGCTTCACTTTGTACAAGGCATGAATTTCAGTATTCATAGTTTTCTTTATTTTATTTATCATTTAACAATAGCCACCGGAAACAGCTATATGGCCTTTTTAATGGCGTACTAGAAATTAACAATGGACGACCAGACACAACCATGCCCTGGGAGGTAAAAAATCTTCGCCAGGTGGGAATTGAACCTGCGACCTTTGGATTAGCAGGAGAGGACATTACCCCACCCCCATCAAGGATGGCTAAATAAAAGTATGTAATATCTATTCCCCCAAAGTTAAATAAAACAAATACCTAAGGAAAATTGAATACAAGTATTGATTAACCTGTCCTGTACTATATTACTTCCATGTATATATGTATAATACTTCCATGGCTGTAAATGGCGCATGGATTTTTATACAATAATGTGAAATTTACTACGAAGAAATAATCTTTTCCATATCTCCCAAATGCTTGTCAGGCGTGCTAGGCAGTTACGCCACCAGGTGTTTGAATCTTAGTCAAATAATTTATTTTTTCATGGAAAATTTACAAAGCACTTGCACCGGTGCTAAAATATTCACCATAGCCCCTCTTTGGTGTACATTTTAGTATGTGTACACTTCACTGTACCATATATCATTTGTGAATTTGGCAGCTAAAGGAAATTTTTTTGGAATTTTTCAACTTATCAGTAATAGTTTCTTTCAATGCATTACTGCTGTCCGACAAACAGATTTGATTCAGGGCTAATGTTATGCCTGAAGCAACAGACTCAAGTGAATAATTGTATTTTCTGTTATCCTTCCCAGTCTCTCGTGGAACTTCATTCCAGTTCCACCATTGACACTTCTCATTCATTTTAACATTGCCTCAACTCATCCATTGTGTTGAAATTACGAAGTTAATTTGAGAGTTAAATAATAAACATTTCCTGGTAATGAACCAATGAGTAATGTTCTGCCCCATTATTTAAAGAGTCAATCTTATATTCATGTTTTTGTATGCCACTAAAATTAGCTTTTAACGTTAATTGAATTACTCCAATGTTCAACTATACCATGCCAAAGACTTGCAATCAAACTCGGATTAATAAAATTCATGCATAGAGCTTCAAGAAAAGTCACATTCTTGACCAAACTCAAATGTTTTTCAAGTTGGTATCTAAATTACTTGTGCTAATTTGACTTATTTTATAAATCAGCAGAAGTGCATATGTCTAGTTCTCATATACTTTTTATTGTTTTCTTTATCATGCAAGTTGGTTTTTTTACATTTTGCAAATACTTTTGATCACTATCCCTCCCCAGGAGGTCAAGATTCCCTCCACTCCACTCCCTGCTGTTTTACTCATCAAAGAGTCATGAATGAGCTTTTGGACAAGCTTGAATAAATTGATTTTCGGTGCTCTTAACTGCTCTAGTTGTACATTCAACATAGGACTTAATGACCCAAACAACACCATTGCCCAAGTCTGAATTCAAACTCACAGTCATTGGATGCTCAGTGCAATGTTCTTGCGTAAACCAATCTGTCGTGCATTCTCCAGTGGGTGGACTGGGTGGCAGCCCATGGCCCACGGACTAGCATGAACAGAGAATTATGTAGCCCCAAGCCAATGTGCTGAAATATTATGCACAAATTTGTAATTTAAATAATAAAAATGTGCACCACTGTAAAAATAAAACTATTTACTTCAGTAACCTGATATTGGAACATAAAAAGACCAACAACCATTTACTACATTTTCTCAGGGGTTACTTTGTGGTACTCCATTACTAGGTGAAAGAAAATTTTTACAGTCCACTATTTAATTTAGCCGACAAAGGTTTTGATAAAGACTCACCCAAAACAGTCTACAAAAGTAAGCGGACTACGCCATGTTACCCTTCTACCTACCAAACCTTGTTTATGCAAGACCCTTGGATCCTGTGTTCAGTAACTGTTAATAAAGTAAGTAATCATCTTCATTCGATTATTGCCAATTTTTCATTTTTCAACTCTTGTTGCATTCCAACCTGCCACGTAATGTGGTTAAGAAAATAAAAGTAAAATGTTCAATTCAAGTCAACTCAATTAGTTCAAATTTTGAGTTTCCTTAGAAAAGTGGTGCTCATCCCCCAGAACACTGGGGAAGCATGGAAGAGGAAGGATGACAATAGGAATTCTGGACAAAATTAGAGGATGTAGAAGATATGATAAATTGAAGAGGGATCTAATAACGGGCCATCCTTAGGAGGAAAGCGAGACATTGTCTTTGAGTTTTGGATGCAGAATGGGGACTGTCCAAGAGCCTAATATATCAGCTGGTAGAATACTTGAATGAAAATTTAAGTTTTTTCCTGGGAAAATCTATTTTTCAGGTATTGACATGTTTGGCCTACATACATATTATCACAGTCATTACATGTTTTTGAATAATTGACATTACTCTTCAGTTTTTAGGCGTTTTAGATTTTAATGTCAAATAATGAGACTGTGAATTGTATATTATGATTCCTATGTGCTATTTTATAATCTGTGTTTTTTAAGACTCTAGATATATGTTCAGATACAGCTTTAATATGAATAAATCCTATATATTGAGCTGTTTTTTGTTTGAGGTGCTTTAGTTGAATTGATTGATTTTTGTTTTTGAAGAAACTAACTTTTCGAAGAATAAATTATGGCGTGAATTAGTTTCTTGGGGAAATGGCTTTTTGCAAAATAGCCTCAATTATTTTTAAATTTTTACTGTGAAAACATTTATCGCTCAAACTTGGTGCTATAAATATTAGAGCTAGTGCTGTGTTAACTTTGTTTGAAAGGGTGGTGGGATTGGAAATTTAAGTACCTATCAGCCTTATGGGTTTTCTTCCACCAGTCAATGGTTATTGTGCCATTAGGATTTCTTTTTGTAATCGTGTGTCTAGAAAAGGGGGGTGTTATTGTTCTCGTATTTTTTTGTAAATTGTAATTTTGGATGCAAATGTTTGAAATGTTGCAGTGATGTGCACTCTTTTATAGTGTTATATCTGAAGATGCCAAATATATGTCATCTACAAATTTGTAGATGAGAGGTATATTGAAGGTAGCATAGGAATTGTACGGTATCTAAAAGTTTATTTAATGTGAGATCTGCTAAGATAGTTGCTAACGGTGACCCAATTGGAACACCATTTTTCATAAGATATTGAAAATATTCGTATTGTAAATATCTCTGGTTTACAATTGTAAACAGTTATTTAAAAACTGCTCCTGTAAATTATTAATCACGCAGCTTCCACAGCAATAATATGTCCACAGGTCATACTTAGGCTCCCACTAATTCGATTGAAGAATAATAAAACTTTAAAAACGAAGGAATGTAAAATAGATGAAGCCCAAATATTGTGTTAATGAAAATAAAGAGGGAATACAATGACTATATATGTCCAAGCAATAATCAAGAGATGAATGCAATTGAGGAAGGTTAAGAAATCTACAAAATGGGTTCATAAGTAGCCGGGGAATAACTGGGTGGCAATTAGAACTAAAAATCCTTGACCAATAGATTGCGGAAATCAAAGAATGAAGGAAGAACTAAAACATTGATACACGTATTAGCTTGAGGAGTGTGTCATTATAGAAGTCATGATAGCTAGTGTTCAGAAGTAATGAAAAATGTAGTTGATAACATCGTAAAATCAGAAGTATCTAGGTATAATGATTCACTGCGAATCGCTTTTTGAGGTCGTAATAGCATAATGGAATATATATAAATACCCAGAAGCTAATCATCACTGATATTCTTTCTGGAATCTACTGATTAAATATGAACATGTATAATGGTTAAATACACTGTTTAACACTTAGGTAAAAAGAGCTAGTAGAAAATATTGGGCGACTTGGATGATGTGCTAAACCCATTGCCCTACGTTTTTCGGGCAATGGGACTGGTCAAAAGTGAAGAAAAAGCCAGGTTTTATACACTTAACTTATTATGAAATCTGTTAAACAGCCAGTTCATTTCACAAGCAAATTACAAGGTATCACGAGAATCTCGAAAATACCTTGTAACTACAGAAAATATCGCACAAATAAAATAAAAAATTCCCAATTCATTAAAAAATTAGACTAAGAGTATACTACCGCGATTGAATTGTTTTGATTTCGAGATTGCATCCTATCAGCGGTTAACGGTTGCATAATTTCTTCATGGCCGTTTCTTGCAATTTCCCAACACCTCCTCCTTCCCATAGGAAGTTATATATATAGTTCCATGCTCACCCTATCTCATTCACTAACATGCTAAGTATTAAGGGCCTTTTCATGGCTCGAAAATCACTCATGCCCATGAAACAAACGTCCGAGTCTATTTGAGTTTTTTCCTTATTGAAATCATTATGGCGTTTATCAGCGTAATACCTAAACATTTATGCGCAGCTAATTGCGCGAATTGAATACGCGGTATTCCGCGATCAATCATTGTGATGCACAGTAGTACTCTTCAAAATTGCCGCTTTGGTAACAGATCACAGCATTTCTATGCCATAAGCGAACTACCCTGATGTCACTGCTCTATTTTGCATTTACTTCTAACCTAGGATTTAACTGTAGTAGACCAGCCAGCCGCACATCTCGTCCGACGTTTAACATTTTCTGGAAGCCTCATTTCCGTAGGTACACTAAAGATTCTTTTACATATTTTTTTTGCATTCATTGCACTTTGAGTGTGTAAAAATTCGTGCGAAACAAGCAAAACGTAGGGTGTGAAAACAACTTTCGACTAAATGCCTTTCGCAATCATTTACCCTAAAATCCAATAGATGTCGCGCCACTTATTCACTTATGCGTTAGACAAATTATTGCTTATAAAATTCTATTCGATGATATAAGATATCTACAAACTAAGTAAAAATTGTGGCTAAAATACCAAACTTTCTTGAATAACAGAGATACGTACTGATCAAATATTGGTATGCACTTGAAGTCCTTTTACCTCAGGCTCTATCACACATCCAAACAATCACGAGCCTGATATTTAAACTAAGAAATTCTACTAATATATATCATTACAAACGATCAATTAGCGAAATAAACATTCTTGGCTGAATATTTTGGAAAGAAAATTGTTCTTGGAATTACTTTACAGAGAAGTTGTTAAGTTGGATGGAAGGAAACTTACTGGTTCAGTAAATTTCCTTCTTTTCTGTGTTTTACCTTTCCTTTAAGCATCTTTATGTTCGACTAAAAATGACGCGAGGGATTTTGTTGAGAAGATAAGGTCACGTGAATAGGCATGGAGCACAATTCATGATTTAGTGGTCAAAGTGTTCGGAAATACGTGATTTGAGATAAAGTTGTCTTGACCTTACCAAATAACACTAAACATATCTAATAATTTAGAATGGGTGAATGCAAGTCTTCCGCAGTGGGTTGATATGTTGGCTCTAGTTTCTTCAGGTGCAGCTGCGTGTGTCTGTGTTTACAGGACGACAGTTTCTCCTCCGTTACAGGAGGCGTCAGGCGCCGAAAGTCCTTCGACCTTGAGACGCCTCCTGTAACGGAGAAGTAATTGTCGTCACCTAATTGCTGCTAACGCAGTTGCACCTGAAGAAATTAAATCAAAATAATTTGAATAAAAAATATTTTCCAAAAATAAAGGTCATGAGTGAGAGAAAACTAACTAGGAAATATAAACTTTTTTCAGCAATTTTCTCTATAAAATGAATGTTTCTGAGTTAATGTCAGGATCACTTTCGTGTGATATACACCACCGATAGACCTGACAGCTTAGACCTTCTACTCTTGCGAAGGCTTCAACAGTAAACCGAATGCAAACGCATAAAGGCAGACACGTTTCAACTCATAAAAAAGTATTTTTAAATATGTGAATGCCATGATGACTGTCAATGCCATATGATGCCATGATTCTCGATGGGTTTTTAATGAGGAACCTGCGTAACTTCTGGAGGAGGTGGGGGGGAGGAGGTGATTTAAAGATTGTTTTTGTCCTTTGGACATGGGTCGCAATGCCTTAGTTGGCGAGCCATGGCAACGCTGAAAGTTTTTCAAAAGCGTTTCGCAGTTACCATGAAAACACCAAAAAAGCAATCTTGGAAAAGAAGCTTAGCTGTTTCTTTTTGTTAAAAATTTGTCTTAGCTGTTTTAAGACTTTCATCCTTCTTGTCTGCCAAAGTTTATGGCATTGCTTCCAATTTTCAAGGTGGTAAACGAAATTGACAAAATGTTTCTCCTTAAGGAAATATTTTTTAAATTATTTTTTTTTAATTTGGGCGATATATATGAATAGCTATATTGGAACAAAAATATTAGAAAAATTTATTTTTTGTATTATCTAGGTAAAAGTTGTTTTTTCCACATTTTTGGCGGAGATGAGGCATCTTAAGCGTTATCTTTCCGTGAGCAAATCGACCGACGGCTCTAACCCATGCGAGGAGCTGGTATTAGTTTACCGAAAAAAGACTATTAACTTCCTCGAATTAGGCCGACATATTTCTTTTTACATGCATTGAAAAGAATAATTAACCATTGAAGCCGGGCTGGAGGCATTCTTGTGTGCTAAAGAAAGTAAGCAATCATGCAGCAACAAATTCCTCAACTGTGGATGATAACCATATGGTTATCATCCACAGTTGAGGAATTTGTTGATTGAATTGCATGCATGAATTGATTGTTGATGACATGCGTTGATATTCATTGTTTTAGAAGCTGATTGAACCTGCTACTGCATGCAAGAACTGCTAATCATCACAGCAGTACTATGCGAATGAAAATACTTGAAGAAATATTTATAACAATTTCTGTTTTCTTTTCACTAAAATTTCATCCATATAGCCATGGATGTAACATTAAACTAAAATCTCTCATTAAAATATTTTACTGTATGAATATTCTGCGGTAAGTGGCTTAAAGCAATTTACACAAGAGTATTAAACCACTATTTTTATTTCAAAATACTTCATAAATTACCAAAATTTAACATTACAAAATCTATTGAAATTATAGAAAAATCATGAATCTTTTAAAAGAGTTGTCATGGAACACGGTTAGGGACCATATTTTTATTTATTTTTAGGAATAAATGTTGTTGAACTTCGCAGAATTTAAAATATATCTGCGTTCTGTAAGGATATTACCTGCTGTAGAAAATAGTCTTTCACAAGGGACTGAGGATGCCGGTGCACAACACTATTCGTGGACAAGTGGAGTATTAGTCCAGAATCAGTTGTGTTTCATGGGAGAAATTTTTACTTGAGATTTCATTGCCTCTGTCCAAGAACTTTAATGATCACAATTATGTTTAATAAATTTTAGTTTACACAATGTTGAATTAATTTTTAGACGAGTGGCGACACTGTAAGAAGGTTTAGAACTCCAGGGAAAATGTAAATTCTAAATATTTCCGGCCAAAAAAATCACAATAAGATCACTATCAAAAAAATAACCGCAGGAACTTCCTAGCCTCGACATTGAAGCCATATTATTAATTAACAGGCAAACATATAATTAATATGCATGTGTACCTCTATCTGGCGGACTTCTTCAACATGGTGACCGTTTCCTTTTAACAGAACACACAACAGCATCAACTGCTACCCTCGAATACAAATTTACATTATTTATTTATCTAAGTTCTCCACAAAAACAGCAAGTAGGCCTTTTACATTGGGCAATTTAAAATAAATAAATAAATACAAGTAAAGTACATGCATAACAAACACATCTGAGTAAATTAAATTCACAAAGGAAAAATGGCGAATCCAAAAATCAATGAACACTTGGAACGAGAGTGATTAAGGAGAATACTCACCGGTATGTGTTTTTTAATTGTCAGAAGAGTCCCCGCCATTGTTCAACCATTATTTATTCAAGTTTTGAGCCAGATTGAGGATGTATATTATTAAAATTACCATTACGCTTGCTCCCGTAGTGACAACACACCTCCTATACCATTCCTTATCCTAAATTTTGGAGATATCCGAAAATGACAACAGCCTCTTAACCCAACAAACTGCTTATCGACGGTAATGCACTCACCTGGGAGACAATACTTTCCCAAATTAAAATTCATGGCATCCCAAATGGACCGAGTTGATCGTCAAATTGCTAACATGTAAGTTGACGAGTTTCACGGATTACTATGAGAAGTAAAATGAGCATCGTAGTATCCTATATTGTGGGCCATATACTGTAGAAGGCGAAAACAGCTTACCGACCTTCCTTGAAGAAAGTTAAAAAAATGACTTATGGCCAACTTTTTTCGGTTCGGTATACAGTATAAAGCATGCATGTGAAAAGTTGAAAAAATTGAGTACATAACCCTACTGTATATTTAGTTTCCTACTCACATTGGTTTACCATTTATGTGTATTAACACAACATACAGCTACATTAATACTATACAACAATAATAAAAAAGGGAAAAGAGCGATGTGCGGTTTTCTTACGAAATTCCGGCATTTACCTGAAACTTTCAAATTGCCTCTTCCTCCTACATCACAAAACATTTGCATCTAAAAACTTGGTTAACCACCTTGCAAGTTAGGAATTTTCCTCATTACGTTTCGAAGTCCTAGACTTAGAATTGTACTCTATGGTCCATACTAAAACCGCGGTCGCGGTATAACACCGTGCGGTCCATGTTCATTCGAGCACATTGTCTGCATTTGATGCGTTTCTTTGTCGGACAGAGGCAGTCATTTGTTCTTTTACCGTTACGAATCAGTGTTTCCAGCAGTCTACCTTCAGGAACCGATGACCAAATATTATTTAGTCCTGTATTTGCAAGCCAAATATATCGCGGCTTCTCGTGCATTAGTTTGAATTTGGCGGCAATCCTTATGCCTCCGATGACATTATAGTGGGTGCTTTCCAATCGCGTATCTGCGCTGATCTGTTTTAAACTGTTTAGCTCAGAGCGTGTTCCAATCGCAGTTGTGACGTCATCTGCGCTAAACAGATGGAAACACATCCCGTACCGTTGTTCGTCTGCGCCCAGCAGACGAAACATGGTGGCGGGAAAATAAATTGCTGGCGGAACATGCATTCCACCATCTCAAAGATAAATATGATGATAATTTGAGAATAATAAACATAAATTTGTATTATATGTCTTAGACAAATTTTATTTCTGAAATTTAATATCTTCTTTGCCCAATATAATGACAGAAGTTATATCAAAGAACGATAGCAAGAAGAGGTTGTCTTTACTTAAGGAGTGTTTACGAGATCGAGCGTTCGAAGACTTCGCAGTTGTGGACGAAACGAACGGGATAGTTGTGTTGTATCCTTATACTTGCACTTGGAACTTACTTAAAACGTGTTTACGGTTCGAGCGTTTAAGTGTAATTATTAAAGAAAATTTGGAATGGAAAATGTAAGCAAAACCATAATGTTATATTGTTTTGATGCTTAGCAGATTTATTTCATTTGCTTAGATGGATACACTATAAGCTGGACGTATTATATATAAAATTTCATATAACTTTAATGGTGTTATTTGTTTTCTATTAACTGTAATTTAATGCTGAAAAATGGCTATAGAATCGGTAGATCTATTATAGCGTGTTTAAATTTTTTACTGCTTTACTAGCGTGATGTGAATGTAAGTTGTAAACGTCTATCAATGCAGAAAGGCGAAATAAAGTATACATGCCGGCATTGCCACGGTACGGGAGAAATGGGGGAATTGTTGTCCCACACATGTTTCTTAGGAAGGAAAGAAATTTTCCTTGAAGACAACACCCATGTGTTGTTTTATGCCGAAGAGGAAATTAATGTGGAAGGGGAGAAGGCAGACACGGAACAGAAAAATCAGCATTTTGCAGAGAGTGAGTTTTAATGGTGTTACTATGTTGTCCTATGCAAATTTAAAAAATCAAGCCATGTACATGTAATACTATGACTGCCTAAAGTATTAACATGTGGTTGTCATTATGGAAACTAAGACAGGTTTCCAAGCCTCTACTGTACTTTTATCCTAAGTATTTGCATCTTGGCCCAAAACATTGGTGTATAATGTATTATTTTGCAGAATTTGATTGGCCAGAGCCTGCTGTACTAGCATTGATTTCAGTCTATGAAGCCAAAGCTGATCAACTCAATTCAGCGAAGAAAAGGCCAAAATTTTGGGAAAATTAGTCTGTGGAGATGGGTGACCTAGGCCATAAGGTTATCTAATTTTCCATTTATTACTCACAAATAATGCTAATTCTAGTAGAATTCTGTCCCTCACTTCTTTCTGTTTCTTTATTTTTTATTAGGTGACTGCATCCCAAGCAAGGAATAAATTCAATAATTTACTCTCGAAGTACAAAAAATGTGTGGATAACATGGGACCTCATGCCTCTGGAAGAGCACCATTGAGGTTCAGGTACTTCACACAATTTGAAGATATTTTTGGTCAGAGAACCAATGCATACTCCTCTCATGTGGGAGGCTCATCATTAAGGACTACTGTCAAGGCTCCAAATGACCCTCAGACGTCATTTGCTACACCATTGGAGCCAAGGCTCCCCTCTTCACCTCAGATTGCTGTTGAGCCTCAGCCTGGACCTTCCTCATTCAATGAGGAAATGCTTGCCAGCAATCCGGAGGGAGGAGAAAGGGCCACAATGAATGTTGTGGAGCCCACTAGAAAGAAACCTTCCCATGGCAGTGGGAGTAGGGCAGCACGAACAAGGTCCCAGCTGGAACAACAGTGGCTGCACCATTTGAAGATGGTTGAACAAAAGGAGGACAGGCAAAAGGTGCTAAATGAGGCAATGATGAAAATTCAAATAGAGAGAATGGAACTAAGAAGAAAAAAATTTGAAACATGGGAGGCCATGGTCGAGGAAAGACGGCTAAACGAGCAGAGGAAAGAAGATGAGAAGAGGGATCGGCACAGGGAAAGAATGCAGGTAGAGAGAGAAAAAATTAGGCTCCTGCAGGCCTTTCTCTCAAAAAAATGATACATCAAGGCTATTTAGTAATTCATTATCCATGGAAAAGCTTTATTTTTTTATTTTCACTGTTGTATGAACAATTTTATTTCATCTGCACAACCAAAGAAGGTGGCGACATGGGATTCGTTTCCCCAAGTGAAATGTCATTAGCTTAAGAAAGGTATTTATTTCATACTACCTACACAGTCTAAACAAGTCTAGTTTAGACTGTCTAGTCAAGTCTAGTTTAGACAACACGGTCTAGTTTTGACTGTGCTACCTAGTTGGTTGTGACCTCGAGGCCAGATCCTGGCCATTTATAATTAGTCTTGTGTTTGTTTTCCCTATTGAATCTCGTTATACATTCTTTTGAATTATACTTCTAATGCATTTTATTTTACTTACCATAAACTTTTGTAGAAAAATGAGACCCTATCCAACAGATCCATTGCATAATATGTAATGTGCAATCCATTATTTTGAGGAGAAATTCATTTATATGTGTTTCTAATAAGGAATGCAGGGCACAGGTGATGTAAAATACAGTTACTGAGGAAACATTTGCATGAAAAGGTCCATCCTTCTATCTCCCTGCAAAGGATACATACCCTCCCCATCAGCATGACCCTCAATACCCATGCCTTCGTTATCCTCATCTACGATAAAATCTACATCTTCCCCTTCCTCTAGGCATATATTATGCAGCACACAGCAGCTTAAAACTATTTTTGTAATCATCTGGAGATTTGAAATTTCCAAATATTTTAAACGCCGAAAGCGACCTTTAAGTAGACCGAACGCCTTTTCGACTACCATTCTAGTAGAAGAATGAAGAAACTTAAAATCCAGTTGTTGAGGAGAAAGGGCACCATTATCCTTAAAAGGAGGAACAAGCCACTGCAAGGAAGGGTAGGCAGAATCTCCAATGATAAATCTACCACCAGGAAACAATTCTTCAAGTTCTTGCTCTGCCAACCTGAAAATCTCCGACCTCCTGAGAACTCTGGCATCATGGAGTGATCCCGGCTCTCCACACACAACATTTGTGAATTTCATTGAGTTATCCACAACACCCTGAAGAATTACAGAAAAAAACTTTTTCCTGTTACAATAATCCACGGCATGTTCCTGGGGTTTTTTAATAGCAATGTGGGTCCCATCAACTGCTCCTATACACCCATGGATGCCCCTCAGGTCCTCAAAAGCCTGCTCAACTGCTGCGATTCTATTTCCCCGTGGCCATCTGATTTGGTCATTAATGATGCTGTTGAGCCACTGCACAGTACGTCTTATTACTCTAAAAGAAGACGAAATAGAAATATCAAACCTATCCGCAATTGTTCGAAGAGGCTCAGTATTGGACAAATACCACAAGGTCATGAGGAAGCTTAGCTCTGAGGAAATTTTAATCATGCCATCTGGATGGTTAGGAATTAATCCACTTGCTTGAAGGTCATCTGAAGGAAGAAATTATTGTTATTCGACAGTTGAATTTTGCTCTATATTATGCCTTGAGATTTATCATAGTATTATTGTAGTAACGACACTCACCTATCAACCGATACGCAGTTATGCGTCTAAGCCGAAAATGACTACGGAACTGCTCGTCATCGTAACTGTGTGCTACGGCGAGGAAATTGTTGACGCGCACTTTTCTTCTACCACGTAGAAGTAGCTCAAACAAGGGGAAAATTATATCCTGGTCAGCTTCCCCCTCATCCTCAAGGGAAGCTTGAAATGAAAATGTTCGAAATTAGCAGCTTTACGAAAGGTTGCGTCAGTCACATTCCACATTGGTATTATTAACTCGAGGACATAAACAAATGGCTCATTGAAAACCACTGACTAAATTATATTACTATCGATCGAGGATCATTAATTTCTATTCTTACATGAACTACTACTCATGGTATCCCATCCATCGTCACTGCTGCCGCTGCTACTCGACATGGGTTGCATGATCTAATCTAGAACCTGTTGGTTCTCCATGGTTGGGTGTAATGAGATCCCCTTTCGATTGTTTCTAATTGATTTAAAAAAAGTTCTTAATGAGAAACAAGCTCGCGCTCATGCCAAGAAATTTAAATTTTCAATTACACAAAACATGTACACAATGAAGGCAATATGAGGCAGGAAGACTGACCTAAGGGGCAGATTGGGCTACCTCTCTTCAAACGTCGTGAAAGAATACGTCGATCTCCTTGCAAGAAACGAAATGACTCGTCGATGAAATTTTAAATGGATGATGAATGGTATATATTTCAAAAAGTTGAAATGCAAGTAAGATGTACAAAAGCTCTGAAAATTTTAAGGCTAAAAAAACAGCAAAGAAAACTAAGGCGAACCTCTAACTAGCTTATTTGAACTTTCAACTTTTGCCGCCGATTGGTCCGCCATTTGTAAACACATCAGCGCAGATGCGTTCCAATCATCTGTTTCAGTGTGCGCTAGTGTGTTTCCATCTGTTGCGATGTGAGCTAATCTGCGCAAGGTGATTGGAAAGCACCCAGTATCTGACTCGTAGTACCATATAGTATCTTATCGAAGGCACTGCGATCGGCGCCAAATTCAAACTTATGTACGCCGCGAATAAGCCGCGATATGTTTGGTTTTTAAATACAGTACAATAAAAAGATTGGCCATCGGTTTATGAATAAAGTTTGCTGGACACGTTGATTAGTAACTTGAATAAAAACACAATACGGCCGCTGTTTCTCAATGAGACGCACCAAATGCATACAATGTGTTTTAATGAACGTGGATCGCACATAACGCGAGATCAGTTTACAGTATATTTCTAAATCTAAGCCTTCGAAGTGTAATGAACAAAGTCCCTATCGCGAAATGTTTTCCAAATTATTAGATACAAATGTCCTATGAAGTACGAGGGAGAGGCAATTTGAAAGTTTTAGGTAAAATCCGGAATTTCTTAAGAAAACTGCACATCGCTCTTTTCCCTCTTTCTAGGGTTATACATTATTAATACAGCTTTATGTTGTGTGAATATCCACAAATGGCAAGTAAATGTGAGTAATGAACTAAATATACAGCATGGTTATGTACTCTATGTTTTTCAGCTATTTGCATGCATGCTTTATACCGTATACCGAACCGAAATAATTTGGCCACTAGTCATTTTTTAAACTTTCTTCAAGGAAGGTCGGTATGCTTATTTCGCCTCCTACAGTATATGGCCCACAATATAGGATACTACGATGGTCGTTTTACTTCGCATGGTAATCCGTGAAAAGCGTCATTACATATCTACATCTACATACTATCCCGGAAGCCGCCTCAATAGGCGTGTGGCGGGGGGTGTTAGGACACCAGACGTTTACATATACAAAGGAAACGCTCTAATGAAATACGCCTAGCATTTATTTAAGTCCCTTATTGTTCGGGGAAAAAACGAATTCCCATACCTATCCGTTCGGCAAATTATCTCTCATAATTTATCGTTTCTGTAAGACCTGGAAATATAGTGGGGTTCCTATATGATGTTCTCCGTGACGCTCTTAAAGATATATATTCTCAATTGCTCAAGCAATCTAAGCCAAGCGCGCAGCCTCCGAGTTTCTAGCGGCTCCCAGCCTAATTCGTTTAACATCTGTATTACGCTATCTGTACGCCCGTAGCAGTTTTTGACGAATCGAGCAGCTTTCCTTTGTATTTTATTAAGTTCCCGGATTAAGTCTTTCTGCACAGGATCCCATATGCTCGCTGCATATTCAAGATGTGGCCGGATGAGTGCGAAATAGCACCGCTCTTTTAATCTTTCATACAATTGCATTGGAAACAAAAAAAACAGGAGAAAATATTTTACTTTGATGCCACTAGAGTGGGATGGGACTTATAAAGGAGAGACAGATTTTATGGGCCTAATGGTTCAGTCTAATACTCAGTAATTTGTAATTGATAATTTCTGACTCAGTAATGATTCAGTATACTCGTGCAAGAGAATAACAAACAGATAGCTGTGTGAATTTTTTTTGAATTTTTTTAGACCTAAGTGGAAATGCAGCTTATGTTATTTCTACTAAACTAAATGCCCCGCGGAAAGTGAATTAGTAGGACCGCCAGAATAATTTTCTGAAAATTTTGAAAAATATGGTGATAAAACATACGTACTGCGAGACGAGGACAAGGTCCGCTCACAATGGTTAAAAAGGTGTATTTATAGTATTCAGGGTACACCACTAGAAGAACATGTTGACAGGAAACTTGAGCAAAGAAACTCAAGTGATCGTAAAGTCACTAGTGCACGATAAAAAGACAAATATTCCCAATCTGTGACCTTCGTTACCACAACACTTGCAAAGAAATCTTCAATGTAAATTGTGATGCATGCTCGAACAAATAGTTAAAAATTATTTATTTGTTACATATTTGCCAGTATATTTGTTCTTTTATTATCTTTATCGGTTTATTTTCTTTTTTATGAATTTTAATATCATTAAATATTAAGTAGACATGTACAATATATTTCTTTAAATTTGGTATTCAATTTTACCCCTAACTTTTACTTGACGATTATTAAGCGCCGCAGCATCGCCGAAAATCCGTTTGCGTCGCGAAATTAAGGAATCCGTATGATGGTTAAACAGACCAGTTTCAATGGAAAATATTATCGTAGTATCAACGAAATACCTACGTGATATACCACGGCCGTCTTTTTAGAAGGCCGGAGTTGTTGATGTGGCAACGTTGCATATCATTACGACAGTCGGCCGTCTCATTTACCCCAAAACGTGCATTGGAAGATAATGCGAGCGTCCTAGGTGCTTTTATTATCGTCCAATGTACATTTAAAAGAAGATATTAAGAGCGCGCTAGGCGGTCTTATTATCTACTTATGTATACAACGCATGTTTCAAACATTTAAATTAATTATTCAGATTCAAAATAAAGTTTTTCCTCACAACTTCTCTCTTGATAATCTCTCTTCCAAATGGCGATTGGCAAAATAGAATACATAAATTCATGAAAATAATTTTATTCGGGACGGTAAAAAAGTACAAAAGTTAGAGGAAAAATCTTCATTCTAATGCTGTTTTAGGATTCTTACCATAAGGTGAGGCGAGAGTAAGGAAAAAAAGGTAGATCTAAATTTACTAAAAGAGATTCATTGTAAATATTAAGCATACAATTAGCATTTATTGCAATGTCATAATTTTCCTTTTTTCTGAAGTGGCTGATATAGAAGATATTCTGTCACATCTCTGTTTGCAATAATTAATGATGTCACCATTGCTAGAGGCATTGTATTTCAAGGACTTGTATGACGTTCGACATATTACTGCTCTCCGTTATATGCAGAAGCAATAAAAACGTTGTACCGAATATGTTAAAACATGAGCCCCCGATTTTTGGCCAAATGTTGTTATTGTAAAGGACGAGAAGGCGCTATTATTTGGGGGAAATAAAATAAAAATTTCTCTGAAATTCCGTAGCTAATGGTGATGAATAACACACAAACTGTAACATGAGAACAGAGACAAGGCGTGAATTAAGGAAAGTTGAATTTCCCGCGAATATGTTTAGTTGTAAATGGACATGGATGAATATCCTGGCATGAAAAGAAATAATAAATGTAACGGTTACTCGACTGAAATAAATTTGCTTCAGTTCTGATGATAAGAAGTATGGCAAAAGGTAAGCAAAGGGCACGTTATTGCTTTAAAGTTAAATGGTGGTCACTATGCAGTAAACGGGTAAAGTTGATTAGTGAAGGGTGTAATTAACTGATTTGTAAATATTCCACCGTACACTGAAATCACGTACATGTCCCATTCCGGCACTACATACATTGGTATATTCAATTCTAACATTGATCACATCTCTAGTGAGATTAATTAATAACTAACGTGTAAGAATGTCACTGCGTTGAAGAGTAAACTTGATTATTAAAGTGTAGGGCTGCCAACTGCCTCGATATGCGAAAATTTGAGCTCAAGCTTCATGCTCCCTGTGGATATACCACCCAGCAGAGCAGGTGCTGTTTGTACTAATTACAGTGAAGTTCATATTAGAATTTGGTACGTATTCGTCAAGATATGATCTAATCGTAGGATACATATGAAAATGTTTATTATTCTTCCTAGAATAAAGTTAAACATTGCAATGAGATAGTTACAGTAAAATATTGGCTAAAATTACCAACAATATCACTATAATAGAGATGAGTAAAAGTAGGAGCCCATGTTACAGCCTACAATAGATATTCAGCCAAAACACACTAAATTCAAGCATATAATAAAAGAAAAAATGCAAGCTAAAAACAGAATTATTAGAGATTAATATACAAATAAATCTTTAAAATCATGCACATTAAGACTTGAGGTAGTTAAACAAATTCATTTATATACATTGTTACATGATTTATAAGTTACTTTTCAACCTACAGAAATACAATATCCCTATTGAAAATGCCCTATAGGAATTTTTTTTCCCACAGTAATTTGACAATGGGAACTCGAAATTTTCCTATAGGAAATTTTTTCCTATAGGAAATAATTTTCCTATAGGAAATAATTTTCCTGTTGGAAATTTCCTATAGGAAATTTATTTTCCTATAGGAAACGTAGAAAAAAACGTGTGTACAATCGTGTAAACACGACACCATGCAATTTGAAATGCACGTTCGTACTTACATCAGATTGTACGTGCCGGCCGTGTAAAACGCCGGACTATGATAAAGGGAGAAGAACTTCAAGAAGTGTTGTGCCAGATATAGTTTGCGTTACACTGGAATTGGAATGGAACTATGTGAGTTCCATACCGGTGAACCATTTTTTAATGAATTTCTAACTTTTTCTTAAACATTTTTTATTGACAATAATGTTTTAATTATAAATGAAATATTGTAAAAACTTGTCTTGTATGGTGATGTATGCATTATATTTGTGAGAATGCAGAACCATTGATAAAATGAAATGTTTTCTTTTTTTAATTTCGAATTAATTAGAATTTTCACACTATGGGAAACATTCTTAATGTACCTATAATAAATATTTGTTCTATAGAAATATTGATAATTCCTATAGGAAACCTTTTTCCATTGTCACATATTCATGCTATAGGAAAATTTCTCATAACTAGAGGGTTATTTTCTCATTCCTATAGGAAAATATACGTGCTATAGGAAATTTCTCGTTCCTATAGCAAAATATTCGTCCAATAGGAATATTTCTCGTTCCTATAGGAAAATTTCTCATTCCTATAGGAAAATTTCTCGTTCCTATAGGAAATTTCTCGTTCCTATAGGAAAATATTCGTCCTATAGGAAAATTTCTCATTCCTATAGGAAAATTTTTTGTTCCTATAGGAAATTTCTTGTTCCTATAGGAAAATATTCGTCCTATAGGAAAATTCCTCGTTCCTATAGGAAAATATTCGTCCTATAGGAAAATTTCTCATTCCTATAGGAAAATTTTTGTTCCTATAGGAAATTTCTTGTTCCTATAGGAAAATATTCTTCCTATAGGAAAATTCCTCGTTCCTATAGGAAAATATTCGTCCTATAGGAAAATTTATCATTCCTATAGGAAAATTTCTCGTTCCTATAGGAAACTTTCTTGTACCTATAGGAAATTTATTGTTCCTATAGGAAGCTTCATCGTTCCTGTAGGAAACTGTAATTCCTATAGGAATTCACATAATTCCTATAGGAAACCAGTGGGGCATTTTCAATAGGGATATATTAAAATTATTCCATTCCTTAATTTTAACCTTATGGAAGAGGTATTACACCATTCAAGTAAATCAGCCTATTTTCATAAACTATTCTCCAGGAAATCCAGCAAGCTTAAAATATAAGGCCCTGCCAATTATATATCACTCACCTCTGAATCACTTAAGACTGCTGTAAACTGCCATTTAGAAATTTTGATAAATTAACAGTCTTTTGTTAGCTAGGGCAGTGGACAAGGTACGGGGCATTGACTACAACCTGTGAGGGTCCCGTAGCACTGGAATTCAGTTCATCCCTTTACTTTGAGTGAAGTGTCAGTGACATTCTGCTAACGAGACAACAAATTGTGTTTATTTTAACGCCTGCTTTAGAAATCTGTTAATGTAAGTAATTTTTTTCAACAAATAATATTTATTTACTACAAAGTTGTGCCCGGCAATCATTGCAATGCCTCTTCTTCTATCTAAGTAGGCACACATATGCAAAGCAGACACACATATCCATTTACAATATAAATGAAAGACTATGATTTTTTGTTGATAAATTTAAAGTTGAAAAAATGTATTCAAGTGCTTTGGGATATGCATTATTTTTTATCTTACCACGCTCTGCAAAAACAAAAAATTTGACTGTCCCACTCGTGGGCATGTGAAATCCATGAATTTTCTAGATTTAATCAACACACTTGAAGTGAATGACCTAGTTGATGATCATTGAGAAGGCAAGGCGAACGGGGAACTGCAGTCGTACTACAACTATCTAATTAGTCACTGAACCTGGCCTTTTAATGCTGCAGGCGTGAATATAGCCATTCATGAAATGACAATACAAATGGGTATTCATGCCTGGTTGCCAAGGAAATTTAATCCAATGTTGAAATGAAAAATAATTGATTAATTTAAAGTTGAAAATTCAATAATTAGTGAATGACAAAGCTTATAAGAAAATTTAATGAAATAATTAAATACTGCTTTCTTTTATGCATCCTATGATTAAAATTTCCATCCGATATCTTGAATGAAAGTAATTTTCAAAAAGGCAAATAAAGAATCACCTGCACCGAATTCAATGATTTTCTAATGGGAGTAAATATTAACAATATTAGGTTAAAATCAACCCTAAAATTTGCGAATTTTGTAATTCGGAAACCTTCCTGGGCGCACGCACAACTCACCAAAGTTTCATCACAATCGTATGAATGGTATAGGAGCGCATAAGCCGGGACAAACAAAGACATTCATTTTCATACATACGAAGTTAATGCCTATTTATTGGCTGTAATGATTACTCAGCATGATTATATGTATAATTCAAATTGTACAGTGCTTAAATTACGAAAAACATTGATTCCATTTTCAAAATATCGTGGACCATCATGGGATGATGAATTGTTTGGCTGTTCCTGTATTGGGCCAGCCTGGTCAAATACAGGAATATGGCATCGTTCTGAATGAAGCTTATCATTGAAAAGTTTGATCGAAACCTAACTGATCCTTTTGGCAAGGCTTATTGCACCCTGACTGGTACCAATAATGGGCCAGAGTAGCCCGTTACTGTTACCTCTCTGACCCACAATTGGCTCGTCGTAACTTGTTCAGGTAAATAAGATTAAATTGCTTGAGAAATTAATAAATAGAGTGCACACTCATTATAACGAGACCAAGGAATCTCTCGTTAAAACAAATTATCGTCTTAGTGGCTGTAGAGCATATAAATGCCATGAGAACTATTACAAATACTTCCTAGGGATTAGTTTAGTGTGGTGGCAAACCTATGTACACCCGACCCTAGTTCGAATCTTGATAGAAAGGGAAAATATTTTCTATAACTCCCATCACCATTGTGTTTTATGTGGAGAGAATTTTATAATTAGTAAAATACTCCTTACATCAGATGGGATGTCGAACTGTTCACCCCTCTGTGCCTTTCCATAGCATTATGCTACTTCCAACGCTGAGTTCATCTTCACCATTACTTCAACTACCTTATAACTCTTCTTTAACAAATCATCCTATCAACACTTAAACGTGCTAACATCAGCAAGTTGTTGATCCACTTAGTATTTACTTGTTCTTTGTGACATTTTGTGACAGCCATTTCAAATAACTTGCTCCGCCGATGATTGTTGACACATACTCAGGTATCCCTCCAGATATCGCAGCATCTATGCCGGAATAATGGGCTATGGGAAAGTTGGAAAATGGGTGGATGAATTAAAAAGCATTCTATGAGTTTATATCCAACATTTTTGAACATTGGTTTTTCAGCGGAAAGCATTCTGAGACCAGTTGTGTTTATTTTCAATGGCCACACGTCCCATATATCTCTGTCACTTAGCCAGTTCTGTAAGGAGAAGCAGATAGAGTTGGTGGTCCTATTCCCAAATCTTCAAGATCTTCGATAGGGAAGACTTCAGGAAGAAATATTTTTTAAACTTTACAATAAAAGATTGGTGCAGAAAAACTATTTGAAGTTAAATGTAGCGTGGGACTTGGACAGGTGATGATTCAGACAAATCTCTGTACAGAATGTGAATGGAAACCAAAAATATGATTTTTCAGTCTCTGGAGAAGCAAGAAGTACGTCAAGTGGTTGCTGATACTGTTGATATTGTTCTTGAAGCCACAAACATTAACTTAACAAATCAATAGTCAGAGGTCCATCAGGTCTTTCACCAGTTGTGGAACATGAAACACCCAAGAATCATCGATCATCATCAGGCTCAGTTAAAGCTTACCCATCAGATGTTCCATATCCTTTCAAAAGGTGTTAACGTAGTGAAATGAGAGCTTTAACTTACAATTAGTAATTCCACATGAACTTTATTAACAAATGAAGTTTCGACTTATGAAGTCATCATGAGGTGCACGCATAAGAAAACTGCTCAAATGTATAGTCACAAAGTGGTAAAGAGGGTGAGGAGGAAGGCTGGGGGGATGGGGAGAGCATTATCAGTGAAAGAGTGGAAGGTCTAGGAGTTGGGAGTGGGAGGAGTACAAACATTCATTTACCATGTTTTCATGGCTATGCACACTTTTCAAAATTTCCTACTGTTCCAAACCATCCAGCTTACATCCTTAAATAAAGTTCGGATTAGTTTTAATTTAAATGTATTTTATTTTTTTATTGCAACCAGTGTGCTCCAATTGCTACGACAGATGTAGGGCACATAGTAGAATGACAGGTAAAATTTGGACCAGTTTGCTTTGTCTATAACTATGGAAACTTAGTTTTACTTCAATTTTTCTTTTAACCATCCCAAAATTGGAAAGTTTACCTTAACTAAAGTGATTAACATGGAAAATTGAAGTAAATGGAAAAACAGAATAAAAGGAATATGGTTGTGGTCACAAATTGCTCTCAAAGGGCTTTAGGTTCTAATTTTTTTAAATCCAAATTTTATATAAATTTGCACATTTCCCCAGCAAACAAGTTTAATGTGACCTGTTTATTAAAATGCAAAATTGCCTCACAGCAATTTCAGAAACAAAATCCAAATACGATACTTCAAGGTTTTCCAAATGTGTTTTACACTTGAAGAAGTCATAAGCAATGAACAAAACCACATATGTGGTCAGAGCTGCCATCATATGTCAAATGTGCTTTTACAGCCATTTCATCAAATAGCAGCACACAAAGTCTGACCTTGGGCTGTTGCTGTTAGACTGCATGTGCCAAGTGATCTTAAATTTCTTTGCAAGGTCCAGTGACCATTGGAAATCTGCGCAGCAAGGACACTAATGTGCCCTTGAATAGGAGAGGGATGAAGTTCCTTAGCAACCTGTAAGTTTTTGGGCTCTTCTTAAATACTGAGATGCCCATAACTTTCTCAGCGTGATTCCATCTTCTTTCTTTGGGCTTCATTTTGTCCTGCCGTAATGTGGAGGACACTAGCAGAAACGAAGAAGGACTAATTTTTTTTCAAGTCATGGGCAAAAGTTTTCTTTAGCCAGAGACTCCATTTGTGAGAAATCACCTCTGATGTCTCTGCCAATTTTCCTTGGCTGATTAACTTCTTTTGTCTGTTTTGCAATGGTGGCATGAAGAACCATTTTCCTTGGGGCCATTTTCTGGAATCTTGTCACACCAATTCTTTTCAAAAATGATGCTCTTGAGGTTTTCCTTGGGGTGAGTGTTGGCACATTAACTGCAGATGTGGAAGGGACAGAATCAGGTGTGGTCATGTTTCGCAGTGGAATGTCAGCAATGGAGGAAGAGGGAGCTAGATGTGACTGTGGTGTTGAGATGAATGAGGAACAGAAGCAGATGTATTCTCAGGGGTTTAAGGTACAGGTGGAAAGAGACGAGGAATGGCAGAATGGAGGAGACGACCTGATGAAGGATAGTTAAAGATTTCCATTGTGAAATGTGTTTCACATATCTGAAAACTATCATAAAGTTTCTCCAGTTGGTATTCTTACAGTCTAGGATTTCTTCAAAAATTCTTCCAAATTTCAGTCCTGTGAGGATGACAAATTAAGGACAATAAGCGGCTGGCTGGTCTATCTTCAGGTATATCATAGGTTAGATGTAAAAGCAAAAGAGGGCAGTGACATCGGAGATATTTGCTTATGGCAAAGAAATGCCGTGAACTTACATCGATGCGGCAAGTTTGAAGATTACTAGGGGGCATCACAGCGATTGATCGCTGAATATCGCGTATTACATACAGAAAATTCCACCGAAAATGTATTGACTGGGAGATTTAATGCCGTCTCCATCGGCGATGCGATATCCATTATGGGTGCGGTTCTCACTCCCTGAAACCACCGTGGCAGCAGCATCCGCGGCCCCAAGTGTCCAAATCCTCTGTGGCCTGGCCCAACCCGGATGCGGCATCTGGGAGGGCAGCAGTGGAAACCTAGGGAGCCCAGGTTGAATGTGGTTTGGAATGTGGTGTCCCATCGGTATACCCAGGGGTAGCATCTCAGAATTCCACGGCGTCAGCTTTTTGGGGCACGGCATGTACAGATCTCGGTACAGCGGCACTCCATGGTAGGAAAACTACGGGGCAGGGTGTAAAGATGGTCCTAACCAGTTATTAACATCCCTCCTCAAACCTTCGAACTGATTTAAGCGCTGGATGTCGTGCCTTACCCCGGGTGTGGGTCTAATATCTCATCATGTCTTTTAAGACTGTTTTTAGGATTCATATCATGGGTGCTCCTGCCCTGTCATTCTGCTGGCCCCCCAACGGTCAATTCGGTGGAAACGTGGCAATTTACTCTTATTTCGAGGTCCTGTCGAGGTGTGGTGGGTTCTGCGGGTGATGCTCGTCCTGGATCTATTATTTTTCCGGGGTCGGTTGCTGCCTATCCCGGTCACCTCCTTGTCTACGCTCCTCTTGGTCGTCTTCAAGGGTTTAGGATGCAGTGGCAGCATGGCCAACTTGACACTGTCCACGTCTTCTCCGTCGTTGGCGTCTTCTGTTTTCCTTCTCAACGTGTCTAGTTTGGTTTCGTCTTTTTTTTACAGGTGATGTTTTCACCTTATGATAATTATCCAGTCCTTCGATAGAACACGACCCCCTGAATCCTATAGGAGTAAGTCCCAAGGATTGGGGGCAGATGGGATTAAGGGAAAGAGGTTGATAAGTAACTTTTCCATAATTTCTATTAGGGAATAGCCATACCAAAAATTTAAAACTTTCTACTTTTATAAGTGAATGTGGTTAATTTATTTTGAGAACATATTTTTTTCAAAATGAACATTGTGCAGCAGGTATAGAACTCCTCGTTTAGAGAAAAAATCTTTTCTTTTTTATTCGCCAGATTTTTTTTTAGTTTTTTTACATATATAAGTGAAAAGTAATTTATAGAGCTGTAGGTTCACTGTATATTGCAAAAATATAAATGCATGGTGTCCATTAGTGCTAGTAGAATGCATGGGATAACAAGGGCTTAACCAGGGAAGGAAGGGGCAATCGCCCCCGATGGAGAAAAAGCTCAATTTTAATTACCTACATTCACATTTTGAATGATGCATATCAAGCTCCAGTAATCAGTTTTGATATGTTGAAGGTAAAGTTCTTATTAAAGGTACGTTTTACAAGGAACTACTGTGGTGATCATCACTGGTAAGAGTCGAAGAGGGAAGGGAAGTGGAACAAATAATAATCCCCCGCCCTCTCCAAGAGCTTTACCTGATTACACCCTTGGATACGGATTATTACATCGTTTTTAAGGGAGTTGGCATTCGACGCGTTCATTAGATGTAAAAAATTACTTGAAATATATCCATTATATGCTGATCCTCTTTCCACAACAACTTGATTCCTGAACCCAAGAATGCAATGCTTCATAGTAGTGTTTTGTACACTGATCTAAACTTAATGGCTGCGTTCTACTTTCCCCTCACAATGATGTAAATGTAAGACTTACTTTCCTTTTGCTCTCCTTTGCTACATATCATTGCTACTTAATCCAGTCTCATATGTAATCATTCTCAACCTTTTTAAGAAATTGATTTTATGTACGCGTATGGACCATCGGAATTACAGACCAGGAATGGTGGGTTACATGGTTCATTAGGAAGGGCGGAATAACCGTTGTGTACTCATGGCAGCGTTTGCAATGTCTATTGAGCCAATAACATCTGGATCTAACATAATTCATACCGTATTTTAGCGTCCATGCCTCGTGACTAAAATTTGGGTAAAAATTTACATTTTTATTTATTTTAAAAGGAGGTTCTTAGATGTAATTTGATGCTAGGATCATATTTTTGGCTTTGATTTCATAAAATATTCCCTCTTTTATTTTGAAACCGATGTTTAATTTTTACAAGTACCCTGTGAGATAAATGATTCATCTCCACAATACACGTGATTTTTTTTGCAATTTTTCTTCTTTCATAAATACTGAGGAAGAAAAGCATACATGAAGCAGTAATATTCCAAATAACTGAAAGGAATATCAAGTTACATCTTAACTGTTTCATTTACCATGAATTTGATTATTTATCAATTTGATTATAATCAGTTTTATCATACTTACTTACTTACTCCTGTGGCCATGCAAATCCCAAGAGATTTTTGACCTCGCCTACAAGTTGCCTACACTGGTGTCTGTCCTCTGCCATCTCCAGCTCCCCTCCTAGTCTCCTTATATCCACCCTCACCTGGTCACTCCTTCTGAGCCTTGGTCTACCTAGTGGTCTCCTCCCTACTGGTTGTCCCGTCCACACCTTTTTCAGCAACTGGTCCTCCCCTCTTCTTTGCACAATCATCAGTTTTATCATGCCAATGCAAATGTTACCTATTGTTTCAATGAAGTTTAGTATGCCCCCTTCTATTCGTGGCCTGAATAATTTCTCATTCATATACTGACGAAATGCCAACCTACCTCATCATGGAACCATAGAAGTATATTAGGCTACAAGTCATTTGACACTCACCTTTGTGCATGTGAAATTCTGAAAGAAGTGAGTGAAATCTGATATTAATATGCACTTTCATTCATCCTTGCAAACTAAATAAAATAAAACAATACAGTAAAAGCAAAATGGTAAAAATGAAAGTTAGATAACTTTGTTTAAAATATTTTTGATATTCCTCCTCAACCTTAAATATCTTCTTCAAAATATCGTCTTCAAGATCTGGAAAAAACATTTTGGACATATAATGTTACAAAATACAATAGATGGAGCCGATTTCAGTTTTCCGCAAAATAAAATAAATGTGCTAATAGAGAGATAATAATTACTCGCCTCCCAAAGTGTCCTTCCTCAGCAAAGTACAAAGAAAAAGAAAAACACGAAAAATTAAGGGGAAAAATATTTTTCCGAAGCTCTTTACACAGCAACCAGGCTCTTCGACCATTAATGTAACACATTACATTAATGGTCGAAGGCCAGGCTCATACCCGTGACTTACTCTTTTCCTTCTCTTGCCGCCGATGGCTGGCGCTCGGAGCCAAATATACCGTTCGAGGGAACCATGACGTAGTCCTTACGTCGTCAGTCACTCAGTAGAGATGCATGGAAACGCACCTTCCACACCGCAAACTCATGATGTAGCAATTGCTGGTCCTTCTGGAGTTGACGGTACTTATATGAAGTAATTTATTTGCAAGATCATATTCATGATAATTGTTGAATCCTAATTGGTTATTTTTATTCCAGAAACTGATTACTCAAGCTCAGGGGCGGATCAAGGTCATTGTTTTGGGGGGGGCGGTTCACTACTTTCCGCGGCGCCTGGGGGGTATGTAATACCTCTCAATGAAACGGGGGTCCGGGCAGACCTCCCTCGGAAAGTTAAAAGAAATGAAGTGCTTGGTACGTAGTTTTGGTGTGGCTATATTAAAAAGTAGGTGTGATAAATTATTGAGTAAAGCTCTATAATCACAGTTGAAAAACGTTTACCAACGATTAGAAGAATGCCATTCTTGTGAAGATGCAGGTCTCCCGGGTTTTACACCACATTCCAATTATATTTAATCATTGTATATTGAGCTGGTGAAATAAAAACTTCCATTGGAGAACCACCTTAATGATTACTATATTTTCTATTATCCAGGGAATTACGGTGGGGGGGGGGCGGCCTCCCCCCCCGCCCACTTAATCCGCCCCAGCTCGAGCTTGATTTGCATCAATCAAAATGTGAATGTAGGTTATTAAAATTGAGCATTTTCTCCATTTTGGGTGATTGCCCCTTCCCCCCCTGGTTACGCCCTTGTTAGCCCATGCATTCTACTAGAATTAATGGACATCATGCATTTATATTTTTGCAATATACATTGAACTTACAGCTTTATAAATTACTTTTCACTTATATAAATAAAAATTTTTAGAATAATATGGCGAATAAAAAAGAAAATATTTTTCCTCTCAACAAGGAACGCTAAACCTGCTGCGTAAGGTTCAAATAGAAAAAAATGAGTACTCAAAATAAATTAACCACTTTTACTCATTAAACTAGAAAGTTTTACATTTTTGGGATGGCTGTTCCCTAGTTGACATGATGGAAAAAGTCACCATCCTCTTTCCCTTAATCCCACCTGCCCCTAACCCTTAGGAGTTGCTCCTATAGGATTCAGGGGGCCGTGTCCTATCGTAGGACTACATAATTATCAAAAGATGAAAACATCACCTGCACAAAAAAGAAAAAACGTATAGAAATACTTCGAGAAGGATAAAGGGATGACGACGGAGAAGACGCGGACAGGTTCATGGTTGCCCTGCTGCGGTCGCATCATAAACACTGGAAGACAACCAAGAGGAGCGGTGACTTGGATAGGCACCATCCGACCCCAGAACAAATAATCGATCCAGCACCTACCTCACTACGAGCATCAACCACAGAACCTCAAAAAGTTTAAATAATAAGAGTGCCACAGTGGTGTCAGTGTGTGATAACCGCACCCGTCATGGGAATCGTACCACCAATGGAGATGCCATCCTAGTCACCGCCACCAAAGAAAAGGAAGATCTGCTTTGCCCTCTGCCTTTTTCATGGAAGGTAGCTTTGGGAAGATTTCCGTACAGTCGTTGTTTCACATCGAAGGTGCAGCGATCGGCATCAAACAAATGGACGTGAATTCGCGATATGTTTAAACAGATTGGTTTACGATTTCAGGTCCATATAAAAAATATTTTCATCTGATCATGAATGTAGTTTTCCAGGTACGTCAATAGATTCATATTTGTTATTCTTGGCGCCACAGCCCATGTAGTGCTCAGACCTCCAGAGCAATCTGCCCCCATTCTTCTCTATCTTCCGCAACTCGCCTCCACCTCCTGACTCCCAGTCTTCTCAAGAGTCGGTCTCCAGGTCATCAAGCCACCACTTTCGTGGTTTTCCTCCACTTCTCCTCACTCCTGGAGTGCCTATTCGACTACTCTGCCTTCCTCCATGCGTTGTACATGACTAGTCCAACAAAGTCTACCTTGCTTTATAAATGATACAAAGTCTGGTTCTCAATATAATTCATAGACCTCAGCATTTGTTCTTATTCTCCATATTCTTGCATCTATCCCGGCAATGTATATACTTCTGCAAAACCTTTCTTTCCCATCTTCTGATTATTTCTTCTTGTGTAACTGGTAATTTCCATGTTTCAGAGGTATAGAGGACAACAGGTCTTAGCACTGTCGTGTTTTTCTTCATTCATTTTTCATTCAAGTATTCTACCAGCTGATTGATAGGTTCTTGGACAGTCCCCATTCTGCATCCGAATTTCATAGACATTGTCTGGCTACCCCTCCTTAAGATGTCCCGCCATTAGATCCCTCTTCTATTCTTCATACCATCTACCTCCTCTTATTTTGTCTAGAATTCCTATCCTCTTCCTTCCTCTTTCACGCTTCCCCAGTGTTCTCCCCTCTATCACTCACTTCAACATGCCCTCTCCTCTCAAAACCTCCTCCATCCATCTCTTCTGCGTTCTCTGCACCTCTGCCAAAAGCTTCCTCTCCTCTCCAACCATATCCAATACCTCCTCGTTCGTCTACCTCGCCACTCAGCTCACCTTCTTTATCCTTCTCCATACCTAGGTGCCAAACGCCTCAAGTTGACGCATATCCTTCCTTCGCAATGACCAAGTTTCCGACCCGTATAGTGCCACGCTCCATATCAAAATGATTATTTTGGTGCTTCTTGAAATATTTCTTGACCTGAAAATAGACTCCAATGCACAATAGCATTTAATACCTATGTGTAAACTGTCTTGAATTTCAAGGGAAATCTGAATTTTTTGCTGTTAGCAAGGATCCCAGATATCTGAAGCTCTCCACTATTTTAAAATGTTTGTTGATGATTTTTATTGTTAGTTCTCTAGTTTGTTCTTGATTTCTTTCCATTTTCAAGTACCTATCTAGTTTCATATTCTTTAATTTTTAATCCCAGGGTTTCTGATGCGGTTTCGATAGAGATAAAAATCTCTTCCATCGAGTGTTTGTTTCTTGAGACTACGGTTAAGCAATCAGCATGGGTTACAAATTGGGTTTGTCGGTTCATTATTGTTCCTCCAGGATTTATTGGGAGCTGTCTCATTGCTTTCTCCAAAACAAGATGAATAACATCGATGATAATGCATCTCCTTGTTTGGCATCAATGTGAGATGATAGTTCTCCATTCACTTAAACTTTGTTTTTAGTATTGTTTAGTGTCATTTTAATGAGATTTGTGAATTAAGAGGGTATGTGAAATTCTTTCATGACGTCATATAGTGCACTCCTTTTGACAAAGTCAAAAGCCTGCTTGTAACCTATAGATTGGATATGTACTCCTATGTTGTGGTCATAGCACTTCCCGTATATATTTCTCATAATAAAATTCTGATCACTGGTAGTACGATTCTTCCGAATACCACATTGATAATCTCCAGTCTCCTTCTGATAGCCTTCTTCTAAGTCCGCAATCCCATTTTCATTTACATTCTCTTGTGTTAATACATCCATTTCATTCCTGCTTAACTGCTGTTCAAAATGATCTGGCTAATATGTTCTTTTTGTCTCCTATGAGATTTCCATCTAAGTCTTTGCAGAAAACAGAGCATAGACCCTTTTTTTTCTTTCACTCTCTGATAAAATTTCCTCATTTCTCTTTTATCTCTCATATTTTCCAGTTCTGTGATTTGTTGTTTCTCGAATATTCTTTTCTTCCTTTTGTATTCTCTAGATGCAATCCTCCTTTATTTCCTGTAGTCATCCTGTAGTCGTTTTTTTGGGGGGGTGGTTCACTACTTTCCGCGGCGCCTGGGGGGCACGCAATACCTCTCAACTAAACAGGGTTCGGGCGGACCTCCCTCGGAAAGTTAAAAGACATTAGGCGCTTGGAACGTAGTTTTGATGTGACTATATTACAAAGTAGATGTGATAAATTATTGAATAAAGCTCTCTAATCACATTTGAAAAACGTTTATAAACGATGTAAAGAAATACATACTTGTGAAAATGCAGGTCTCCCGGGTTTTACACCACATTGGTCCATGTTTCCACGGACGACAGTTTCGGCAGAGTTTCAGTCGGTTTCTTCAGGTAGGTGAGGTGAAATGGTAGCCATTCGTTGTCTTACGTATCTCACCCGTTGGAGTTAGGTCTATAGACCGTTGGAGTTAGGTCTATATAGATTATAATGCTTGAGACGAATGGCTGCACCTTCACTTCACCGACCAGAAGAAGCCGACTACAACGCAGACGAAACTGTCGTACAAGGAAACATAGACCAACGCGGTGTAACACGCGGAAGACATGCATCTTCACATCCATCAACCCGCGGCAGTTTACACGAGGTTTTCAAACTCCGCTTTTCTTTAATTCCGTACTAAATGAAAATCGGTTGGAATGAAATTTAAAAAAATTGTACACAGAAAATAATATTTTCCTTAAAAATTTTATTTAAACAGCAATAGTCAAAATTATGACATTCAAAGAAGAACTGTTGAAAACATTTATAATAGTTTTAATGACGACTAAAACCAGTAGGCCCTAATTAATATTAAAAAAAATGAAATAAACAAAGTATAGACTTTTTATTTGAGGTAATGCAGTCAGCCTCACTATTACAGATATACGGGCTGACGTAAATTGAGAAAATATTATTCAGTTGTAATCCTTTGATCACCAACTTTAATGCAAATAGCCTAGGTCTAGACAGTATTTAATTTATATATACAAATTACTACAGCAAATTTTGCTTTCTTGTTTCTTTCTGGTCAGCAAACCGGTTTATTACATTATCTCCCAGATAGCATGTAAGCTTGCCGCAAGCTTAGATATTGGCTTGCCATAGCTTCCCCGCGCGGGGTCTACATGAATATGACGGTGAACGGACGAGGACAAGGAAAAATTTCTGTATTAGTGGAAAAAGGACAGGATGGCATGCAATTTAAGCATCGATGACTGTAGAAGTTATAACTTAACCGAAACACTTCCGCCGGAGAAGTAAGTTGGTTATGACAAACACTTTGTTTATAAAATATCAGAGTCATAGTAACAAATGTAAAAGATAAGATAAAAAAATGCGTTTAATTGCAAAATTGTTATGCTCGTATTTAGCTCCTGCAAAATATTAATCTTACTGCTTCCTTGGCGCACGTATGTCCGCTGGTCATACTTCAGTTCTCTCTAAGTCGATTGAAGAATAAGAAAGCTAGCTGTAACAATGAACGTATGTCAAGTAGTGGAACCCCAAAAATATTGTTTTTAAATAAGGAGGGAATACCATGATAATTGCGAAGAGGTTAAAGCCATAGAGGAGAATGTTAAAAGATTTACAAACTGTTATATTAAGTAGCAGGAGGATAAGTGTGTGGCAATGAGGACGAATAATCCTTGACCGATATATAGGAAGAGATAAAGGAGATCAAAGAATGAAGGAAGAATTAAACCACTGATAAACATTTTGGCTTGAGGAATGTAGCTACGTTAGTGGCCTAGAAATATTACTATTTTTGACATAGACCTTCTTAGGCGTTAAATTCTTGTTTATTTCACAGGCACAATGCTATCATGAAGCTAATTTGTACAAATACAAAATAATGAACTTCGTATAGCAGATTATTGCGAATCATATTTTTATGAAAATGTGACATGGGAAAACCAAATGAAGTGTGACTGAATATCACATTCGATGAGAATTTATTGCCGTAAACTTAATTTGGTTTCGTCGAAAATGAAGTAAAATTTATGGGCTACAGACTCAACCACTCGCCACTTAATCACTTCATTGTTATTCGAAATTTATAAAAAAATTAAATTCGACGACATTAATATCTAGGCGTCTACGAACAAAATAAAAATTGTAACTATCATGCCAGTGAAGCTTACTTATAAAAACACAAAATAACGAACTTTGTTTAGCTGAACAAAGTGGAAATTAATTTACTGAAAATGTAACATGGGAAAACCAAATGAAATGTGATTGAAGAGCACATTTGATGGAAAGTTACTGCCGTAAACTAAATTTATTGGTGTCGAAAATAAAGTAATAGCCATGTGTTACAGACTCGCCATATGGTGAGCCTGTACAAAGTAGGTATCTAAATCTGTGAGTATCTAAATGTGTATTTAGATACCTGTTAAACAGCTAATTCATTTCGCAAGTAAATAATACGGTAACACGGGAATCTCGAAATAACATCGTGAAAACGGAAATTATCACACATAATGTTTAAAAAATTAAAAAAAAAAGTAACCAAAGCACATTCGACCTTAATAGAATTTTTTTTATTTAGAAATTGCTTAATATGTTTATCTTAGGCATGTCGTTTTACCTCTGGCTCCGTCACGAAGCCTGTCTATCCCTAGCGTGATATATATAAAAAGTTATAACTAAGAAATACTACTACTGTATATCATTGCTAACAATTAATCTAAAGTGTTAGGTCAAGATATTTGGGGAAAGCATAAAAGTGTGGATAGTAAAATCGTGGTTTAACTAAATTATATAAATATCTAAAAAAATGTTTTTGATTTGAAGAATATATGCCTAAAAATACTGGACAATAATTCTATTGGATTATAATATTGTATTATTAAATCGTCTCCTTAAATATTGTGCGCATAACCATTTGAAAACACTGTGATTGGAAACCAGGGGGACGATGTAACGGAATGATATCGCTAACAGCAATGGGACATTTTCCTTGTGAATTTTGGGTTGCATTTTTTAATTGTACGAACTTGTCATTTATTTTCCTTTGCAGAAGGCAATGAACTATCATGATCTAATCCCTCATCTTCTTATACAGGTAGACTAGCGAAGCAATACAGTGCGGTGACTTCAAGACATTGCAATGCCAGTAAGGACATGACTTTAAAAAAATCTTATGCCATTATGAAAGGCAATCACCTACTTAATCGATTAACGCATACACATAAGGATTCTGGGATGTGTTTGGGGTTAATAGGAGGTGAAATAAAGAGGTGTCCTCAGACCTGCGGGATGCGCGGGGGGATGGGGTGACCTAGGGAAGGTCCCTATTTTTTATTTTTCGCTTATATCTTTAAAACTGTGCGTGGTCGGAAAAATAATACTGTGTTCAAACTTGAAGCCGACTAAATATACTAAAAAATAATTCTTCTTACATTTATTTAATTTCCTTATAATTATATAGATATTTTCTATCGAAAAATCGAAAACTTTGAAAAATACTTAATTTCCTCACGTTTATTGACAAACATTTCCTTCTAGCGGCTCAGTCTTTAGTTTTACAGCGGAGTCCTCCGGAACATTATTGTAGAAAACAACATTTTCTTTAAAATGAGATATAATTTCGAGTTTTATCTTTCACTGGTCAATAGTTATTGAAATTTGAAAGTTTCATCTAAATTCCAGAATTCCTTAACAAAACTGCACGTGGCTCTTTTCCGCTTTTCTAGAATTTTATGTTATTAATGTAGCTGAATGTTGATATAAAAAAATGGTAAGCAAATGTGAGTAATGAGCTAAATATACAATAGGGTTATGTACACTCATTTATTTCAACAATTTTCATGCATGCTGTATACCGAACCGAAAAAAGTTGGCCAAAAGTCATTTTTTCCACTTTCTTCAAGGAAAGACGGTAAGCTGTTTTCGTAATATACTCTATATAGGCTAAAATATGGGATACTACGATGGTCATTTTACTTTTCGTAGGGTCAGTCCATAAATGATGTTACTAAATTAGTCACAAGAAGTGTCACCCCATTAATGATAACACAAAAATGAAAAAATTTCTACCCTGCCCCGCAGTCTGAGTATTAAAACTAAGATATAATATGAAGCGGAAGCCTGGATGACACATGAAGTATAGTCATCACCCTCCCCCCTGTTACACATTGTCACAAGGTGGTAACCCCCCTCCAATCGTGTGGACGTCATTAATGGACAGCTCCATGGTAATCCGTGGAACGCGTCAAACTGGCAATTCAGGGTAAATACGTCTTTGACGCGAACTCCCCCGATTTTAGAAAAAATTTATTTAAGAAACCTATCGGACAACATATGTATGTATATGCATACACATGTTGTCCGAGAGGTTTTTGAAATTAATTAAATAAAAGAAACAATATGATTGACGAACGACTGAGGATTGTGAGATAAGCAGCAGCTAACATTGTGCAGGACATCCAGAGTGAAGTGTTCATTACTAACACATACCCAGCTGGTGATAACTTCCTTGAGGAGGCAAATAGAGTTCCTCCATCCCTTATACTGTTCCCACGAACATGCATACATACATACATGCATGCATACATGTTCATGACTGTTCCTTTAGCGGGAGTTCTTGAAAAACACGAGTCGAGGAATCGATAGAGAAATGTATCGCGATTGCAACTGCCATAAAATCTGTACTTCGACCTCGGACTTCAGTACTCTGTATTGAGTAGCCTCTCCCTCCTACATAACAGAATATTTTCACCTAAACACATGCTAAACCATCTCGCAAGTTTAGGATTTTCTTCATTACACTTCGAAGCCCGACATTTAGAAATGTACTTTATGGTCCAATGTAGGCCACGGTAGCGGTATAACATTGTGCGATATACGTTAATTCTAGCACATTGTCTGCATTTCGTGCATCCCATTGACCGACAGCGGCAGTTTTCTTTTTGTTTATAGTTAATAATTATAATATACAGAAAACTACATTCATAAATCGATGACTAATTTCTTTATTGGCCTGTATTTGCATACCAAACATATCGCGGCTAATGGTAATTGATTTGAATTTCGCGCTGACCGCAGAGCCACAGATAGGACTCGTAGTACTATATAGTATCTATTCGAAGGCGCTGCAATCGGCGCCAAATTCAAACTAATATACGCAGCGAATAAGCCGTGATATGTTTGGTTTGCAAATACAGGACAATAAAAAGATTGACCATCGGTTTATGAATGTGGTTTGCTGGATACCTCAAAAAGTAACTAGAGAAAAAACAAATACGGTCGCTGCCCGTCAATGAGACCCACCAAAAGCAAAGAATGTGTTATAATGAACGTGTATCGCATATTGTTATACCGCGAGATCGGTTTACCTTGGACGATAGAGTAATTTTCTAAATATATAATATTTCGAAGTATAAAGATAAAGTCCCTAACTTGCGAGATGGTTAACCAAATATTTAGATGCAAATGTTCTGTTAAGTACGAGGGAGAGGCAATTTGAAAGTTTTAGGTAAATTCCGGAATTTCGTAAGAAAACCGCACATCGCTCCTTTCCCTTTTTCTAGGGTTATACATAATTAGTACAGTCGTATGTTGTGTTAATATCCATAAATTGTAAGTAAATGTGAGTAATGAACTAAATATACAGTATGTTTATGTACTCTCTCATTTTTTTCAACTATTTGCATGCATGCTTTATACCATATACCAAACCGAAAAAAGTTGGCCACGAGTCATTTTTTTTAACTTTCTTTAAGGAAGGTCGGTAAGCTTTTTTCGCCTTCTACAGCATATGGCCCACAATATAGGATACTGCGATGGTCATTTTACTTCGCATAATAATCCGTGAAACGCGTCAACTTACATATTAGCAGTTTGACGATCAACTCGGTCCATTTGGGATGACATGAATTTGAATTAGGGAAAGTATTATCTCCCAGGTGAGTGCATTACCGTCGATGAGCAGTTTGTTGGAATAATTAAGATGCTGTTGTCATTTTCGTCCATTTTTCCGTCAAGAAATAATGAAATGAAGATTTTTTGGGCAATCGATTCATTCACAGGGTATCCTCTTCAAAGACTTGCACCTTTTGATAAAGTAAACCGAGCAAGAGCACTCCCAAATTTAGGATAGGGAATGGTATAGGAAGTGTGTTGTCACTATGGGAGCAAACGTAATGGTAATTCTTATAATATACATCCTCAAGCTGGCTCAAAACTTGAAAAAAATTATGGTTGAACGATGGTGGGGACTCTTCTGACGATTAAAAAACACATACCGTTGAGTTTTCTTATTAATCACTCTCGTTCCAAGTGTTCATTTATTTTTGGATTCACCATTGGTATCTCATGTTCCTAAAAACTGAAAGTCAGTAATTTTGTTGTCGTCTATGCACCATGATAAAAAAATTGCATTGGAAACAAAGTAAACAGGAGATAATATTTTACTTTGATGCCACTATAGTGGGATGGGAGTTATTAGGGAGAGACAGATTTTATGGGACTAACGGTTCAGTCTTATAATTGTATACACGTGCAAGAGACAAACAAACAGATCGCTGTGTGAATTTTTTTGAATTTTTTTAGATCTATGTGGAATTGCAGCTTATGTTATTTCTACTAAACTAAATGCCCCGCGGAAAGTGAATTTGTAGGACCGCCAGAATAATTTTCTGAATATTTTGAAAAATATGGTGATAAAACATACGTACTGCGAGACAAGGACAAGGTCCTCTCACAATGGGTAAAAAGGTGTATTTATAGTATTCAGGGTACACCACTAGAAGAACAAGTTGACAGAAACTTGAGCAAAGAAACTCAAGTGATCGTAAAGTCACTAGTGCACGATAAAAAGACAAATATTCCCAATCTGTGACCTTCGTTACCACAACACTTGCAAAGAAATCTTCAATGTAAATTGTGATGCATGCTCGAACAAATAGTTAAAAATTATTTATTTGTTGCATATTTGCCAGTATATTTGTTCCTTAATTATTTTTATCGGTTTATTTTCTTTTTTATGTATTTTAATATCATTAAATATTAAGTAGACATGTACAATATATTTCTTTAAATTTGGTATTCAATTTTACCCCTAACTTTTACTTGACGATTATTAAGCGCCGCAGCATCGCCGAAAATCCGTTTGCGTCGCGAAATTAAGGAATCCGTATGATGGTTAAACAGACCAGTTTCAATGGAAAATATCATCGTAGTATCAACGAAATACCTACGTGATATACCACGGCCGTCTTTTTAGAAGGCCGGAGTTGTTGATGTGGCAACGTTGCCTATCATTACGACAGTCGGCCGTCTCTTTTACCCCAAAACGTGCATTGAAAGATAATGCGAGCGTCCTAGGTGCTTTTATTATTGTCCAATGCACATTTAAAAGAAGATAGTTAGAGCGCCCTAGGCGGTCTTTTTATCTACTTATGTACACAACGCATGTTTTAAACATTTAAATTAATTATTCAGATTCAAAATAAAGTTTTTCCTCACAACTTCTCTCTTGATTATATCTCTTACAAATGAGGATTGGCAAAATAGAATACATAAATTCATGGAAATATTATTATTCGGGACGGTATAAAAGTACTATGGTTAGAGGAAAAATCTTCATTCTAGTGCTTTTTTAGGATTCTTACCATAAGGTGAGGCGAGAGTAAGGAAAAAATAGAAGGTAGATCTAAATTTTCTAAAAGAGATTCATTGTAAATATTAAGCATATAATTAGCATTTATTGCAATGTCATAATTTTCCTTTTTTCTGAAGCGGCTGACATAAAAGATATTCTGTCACATCTCTGTTTGCAACAATAAATAATGATGTCACCATAGCTAGAGGCATTGTATTTCAAGGACTTGTATGACGTTCGACATATTACTTCTCTCTGTTATATGAAGAAGCAATTAAAACGTTGTACCGAATATGTTAAAACATGAGCCCCCGATTTTTGGCCAAATGTTGTTATTGTAAAGGACGAGAAGGCGCTATTCTCTGGGGGAGATATTATAAATATTTCTCTGAAATTCCGTAGCTAATGGTGAGGAATAACACACAGCTGTAACATAAGAACCGAGACAAGGCTTGTAATAGTGAATTAAGGAAAGTTGAATTTCGCGCGAATATGTTTAGTTGTAAATGGACATGGATGAATATTCTGGCATGAAAAGAAATAATAAATGTAACGGTTACTTGGCTAAAATAAATTTGCTTCAGTTCTGATGATGAAAAGCATGACAAAAGGTAAGTAAAGGGCACGTTATTGCTATTAAGTTAAATGGTGGTCACTATGCAGTAAACGGTTAAAGTTGATTAGTAAAGGGTGTAATTAGAATGTCACTGAGTTGAACAGTAAACCTAATCATTAATGTGTAGGACTGCCAACTGCCTCGATATGCGAAAATTTGAGCTCAAGTTTCATGCTCTCTGTGGATATACCACCCAGCAGAGCAGGTGCTGCTTGTACTAATTACCGCGAAGTTCATATTAGTATTTGGTAGGCATTCGTCAAGATATGATCAAAAAGTAAGAAACCTATGAAAATGTTTATTATTCTTCCTAGAATAAATTAAAACATTGCAATGAGATAGTTTCAGTAAAATATTGGTAAAAATTACCAACAATATCACTAAAATAGAAACGAGTAAAAGTAGGAGCCCATGTTACATACTACAATAGATATTAAGCCAAAACAAACTAAATTCAAACACATAATAAAGTAAAAGGACAAATGCAAGCTTAAAACAGAATTATTAGAGATTAATATACAAATCAATCTTTAAAATCATGCACATTAAGACTTGAGGTAGTTAAACAAATTCATTTATATACATTGTTACATGATTTATAAGTTACTTTTCAACCTACAGAAATACAATATATATTATAATTATTCCATTCCTTAACCCTTCAGTGGGCGCGCGGAATTTTGTTACACGTTTAGGCGCGCGGGCCACAATCGTGGCCCAAATTATAAATTTTTTTTCCGTTTTTAAAATAATTTTTTCTGATTGAATTTCTATCTATTAATTTTCTTTGACTATTATTAATCGCATATAAAAATATTTTTACTGAAGAAACTGGTTCATGGTCATTTATGAAACTAAAAGCGGAGTATTGTTAAAATTATGAAGTTATTAGATTTAAATATATCTTTACTCTCACTTATATAATTTAACTATAAATCCATTAGCAAAAATATTATAAATAATTGCAGGAAATAATAAAACAATTAAAAATTTAAATAATAATTTTTAAATTTTAAATGTTATGCTGTAAATACAGAAGTTTGCATACAGAATGCAGAGGAACAGATAAGTCATACTGATTCATCATCAGTAACATCCCATTGAATGAGTATGATAGCTTAAATTACAATGTTACATTATGCTATGCATACAACAATAAGGCGATACACACTTAATTATTACAAAATTAACGATCAATACAAAATTTTAATCATCCTACTAGAATCAGATAAGTTCCAGTAAATATCATTTGAGAGTGCAGTTGACACAAATGTCTCTGATATGTTCTTTACATGCCCATTTCCCGCACTTGTAACAACTCCTCCTTGTAGTCCTGTCGCGGCTCCTACCGCAGGCATTGCAGCGTCCAAAGGATCCGCAATGTTGTGCAAGAGGGGGAGCTGGGTCTTCATTTCCAAGTAGAGCACGAGCACGCTCTCTCATTTTTCGTTGGGAGTGTTGAAATTCCTCTCCGTTTTTCTATCTGGGGCTTTGTCATTTCCAATGCAACGTTTTGTATTCTGATTTTTTTTTTTCGGGCAGTATGACACTAGAGTACATTCCTTATGAAAACCAAAGAGTAAAGAACTCACAGGTGTTTTCTTGCGTCGCAGAAATTCCGTCGGAATCTCTCTCTTATTTTTTCTCAATGTTCCAACATAAGTAAGCTTTTTTTCATTCATTAGCTTCTTAGCCAGAGAAACACTTGAAAACCAGCTATCCCCAGTGATGTTTCCATTTGTTCCCACTACCAGCTCAACTAATCGGACAACAATATCCTCCGCGAAATTGCTACATCGGAATGGCCCTACTATATGTACCGGCATATAGTAGGTAATGGTATACCGGCATATATTTCAAGATTAAATGTGTAGGCATATTTTACGTCCGCTAACGCAAACATCTTCATGCCATATTTCGCTGGTTTACTAGGCAAGTACTGCCTGAAGCTACATCGACCACGAAATGCCAGCAGTTGCTTATCCACAGTCAATAACTCACTCACGCGGAAAAACCTCTGGAAGTTTCTGATAATCCCAGGCATGAGGTTATTTGAAGCTCTAAGAGCAACTCCAAGAATATAATAAGAAAGGGAATAGCTGGGAATACCTGGCTCTTTGGGGGTAGGTGGGGATGCAGCATTGTTTCTGACCGTGGAATAAAGGCTGAGGCAGAGAGGCACATGCTACCCCCACCTCTTCCTTACCCGATCTGCAGGGGCGGGTGGAGGTGGGGGTGGCAAGTAACAAACCAGAGTCCTTTATTCCTCGGTCAGTAACAATGCTGCACCCCCACCTAAGAGACAGGTATTCCCAGTGATAACGTTCATAGAGTCACTTGCCACCCCCACTTCCCTCCACACTGAAGCCCGAGCAAGGAAAGGGACTCTAGCCAGAATGCTCAAAAATTCGAACGAAAGGTAATGAAAATTGTTTTGGCACGACAAAGCACACAAATATTATACAAAGTAATGGATATTTGCTAGTGACACGAGCAGAAAATGCTTACGCCGTTAGGCGCGTGGGCCACATATATGGCCCACTGAGACCGGTTCCCAATTACATGGAATTTACTGTCGAACCCGCAGCAATATTCAAAGAGTGATTACTTGAGGCCTTTGAGGACGAAAAAAGGTGAAGCTACTGGGAATAATGAGTATGAATAGTGATCGTATTAAAAATGGCGCGATGAAGAAACATGATGGGCCACCATTGTGGCCCGCGTGCCCACTGAAGGGTTAATTTTAACCTTATGGAAGAGGTATTACACCATTCAAGTAAATCAGCCTATTTTCATAAACTATTCTCCAGGAAATCCAGCAAGCTTAAAATATAAGGCCCTGCCAATTATATATCACTCACCTCTGAATCACTTAAGACTGCTGTAAACTGCCATTTAGAAATTTTGATAAATTAACAGTCTTTTGTTAGCTAGGGCAGTGGACAAGGTACAGGGCATTGACTACAACCTGTGAGGGTCCCGTAGCACTGGAATTCAGTTCATCCCTTTACTTTGAGTGAAGTGTCAGTGACATTCTGCTAACGAGACAACAAATTGTGTTTATTTTAACGCCTGCTTTAGAAATCTGTTAATGTAAGTAATTTTTTTCAACAAATAATATTTATTTACTACAAAGTTGTGCCCGGCGTTCATTGCAATGCCTCTTCTTCTATCTAAGTAGGCACACATATGCATAGCAGACACACATATCCATATACAATATAAATGAAAGACTATGATTTTTTGTTGATAAATTTAAAGTTGAAAAAATGTATTCAAGTGCTTTGGGATATGCATTATTTTTTATCTTACCACGCTCTGCAAAAACAAAGATATTTGGCTGTCCCACTCGTGGGCATGTGAAATCCATGAATTTTCTAGATTTAATCAACATACTTGAAGCGAATGACCTAGTTGATGATCATTGAGAAGGCAAGGCGAACGGGGAACTGCAGTCGAACTACTACTATCTAACTAGTCACTGAACCTGGCCTTTTAATGCTGCAGGCGTGAATATAGCCATTCATGAAATGACAATACAAATGGATATTCATGCCTGGTTGCCAAGGAAATTTAATCCATTGTTGAAATGAAGAATAATTGATTAATTTAAAGATGACAATGCAATAATTAGAGAATGACGAAGCTTATAAGAAAATTTAATGAAATATTTAAATACTGCTTTCTTTTATGCATCCTATGATTAAAATTTCCAACCGATATCTTGAGTGAAAATAATTTTCAAAAAGGCAAATAAAGAAACACCTTCACCGAATTCAATGATTTTCTAATGGGAGTAAATATTAACAATATTGGGGTAAAATCAACCCTAATATTTACGAATTTTGTAATTTGGAAACCTTCCTGGGCGCACGCACAACTCACCAAAGTTTCATCACAATCATATGAATGGTATAGGAGCGCATAAGCCGGGACAAACAAAGACACATTCATTTTCATACATAAGAAGATAATGCCTATTTATTGGCTGTAATGATTACTCAGCTTGATTATATGTATAATTCAAATTGTACAGTGCTTAAATTACGAAAAACATTGATTCCAATTTCAAAATAGCGTGGCCCATCATGGGATGATGAATTGTTTGGCTGTTCCTGTATTGGGCCAGCCTGGTCCAATACAGGATTATGGCATCATTCTGAATGAAGCTTACCAATGAAAAGTTTGATCGAAACCTAACTAATCCTTTTGGCAAGGCTCATTGCACCCTGACTGGTACCAATAATGGGCCAGAGTAGCCCGTTACTGTTACCTCTCTGACCCACAATTGGCTCGTCGTAACTTGATCAGGTAAATAAGATTAAATTGCTTGAGAAATTAATAAATAGAGTGCACACTCATTATAAGGAGACCTCACGGTGCCAAGGAATCTCTCGATAAAACAAATTATCGTCTTAGTGGCTGTAGAGCAAATGAATGCCATGGGAACTATTGCAAATACTTCCTAGAATTCCTTCCTAAAGATTGGTGCAGAAAAACTATTGGAAGTTAAATGTAGTGTTGGGACTTGGACAGGTGATGATGCAGACAAATCTCTGTACAGAATGTGAATGGGTACCAAAAATATGATTTTTCAGAGTCTCTGGAGAAGCAAGAAGTACGTCAAGTGGTTGCTGATACTGTTGATATTGTTCATGAAGCCACAAACATTAACTTAACAAATCAATAGTCAGAGGTCCATCAGGTCTTTCACAAGTTGTGGAACATGAAACACCCAAGAATCATCGATCATCATCAGGCTCAGTGAAAGATTACCCATCAGATGTTCCATATCCTTTCAAAATGTGTTAACGTAGTGAAATGAGAGCTTTAACTTACAATTAGTAATTCCACATGAACTTTATTAACAACCGAGGTTTCGACTTATGAAGTCATCATGAGGTACATGCATAAGAAAACTGCTCAAATGTATAGTCACAAAGTGGTAAAGAGGGTGAGGAGGAAGGCTGGGGGGATGGGGAGAGCATTATCAGTGAAAGAGTGGAAGGTCTAGGAGTTGGGAGTGGGAGGAGTACAAACATTCATTTACCATGTTTTCATGGCTATGCACACTTTTCAAAATTTCCTACTGTTCCAACCCATCCAGCTTACATCCTTTGTTTTCCACATGTTGGAACTCAGGTACAAAGTCACTCTTATGATTAAGTTCCGCTCTTCCACTGCAGGTTAAACCCTCATTGGATAATCCTTTCCTCACGGAGCACCCCTTCCCTCCCCCGAGTCACCACACCCCTTCCGACCGACTGATAACATTGCACTCCCTTCCCCCCACCCAGCCTTCCTCCTCACCGCCTTTCACCCACTTTGTGACTATACATTTGAGCAATTTTCTTATGCAGACGATGACTTCATAATTCGAAACCTCGGTTGTAAATAAAGTAAAATTGTGGAATTACTAAGTTAATGCTTTCATTTCACTATGTTAAGCAAGTCCAACTAAGCTTTGCCTGACACAACCAGTCCAAAAGAGCTTTGTTTTGACCCCGGAAAAGCTCTGTTAATAGAACTTAGAGAGCAAGAAGAGAAAAAGTGCTAGCTGCGATGACATTCCCCCAAATTTGGGCGTATAACCAAAAGGAAGAGGCTGCAGAAAGGGCTAAATCTGATGAGCTGGAGAAAAAGATGCTTCTCCACTTACGTGAGTTGGTGAGAAACGAAAAAACTGAAAAAGTTGAAAAATATAAAGTTACAAGCCCATTATAGATGCATCAGAATAGTTATAATTTAAATGTATTTTATTTTTTTATTGCAACCAGTGTGCTCCAATTGCTACGACAGATGTAAGGCACATAGTAGAATGACAGGTAAAATTTGGACCAGTTTGCTTTGTCTATAACTATGGAAAATTAGTTTTACTTCAATTTTTCTCTTAACCATCCCAATACTGGAAGTTTACCTTAAATAAAAGTGATTAACATGGAAAATTGAAGTAAATGGAAAACAGAATAATAGGAATATGGTTGTGGTCACAAATTGCTCTCAAAGGGCTTTAGGTTCTAATTTTTTAAATCCAAATTATGTATAAATTTGCACATATCCCCAGCAAACAAGTTTAATGTGACCTGTTTATTAAAATGCAAAATTTCCTCACAGCAATTTCAGAAAAAAAATCCAAATATGATACTTCAAGGTTTTCCAAATGTGTTTTACACTTGAAGAAGTCATAAGCAATGGACTGTTTCACCAGGTCCTTATCTTTTTCCACAACATTTTTCTCATGCCCCATGACCTTCAATGCTTTTAAGGCTGATTGTAAATCATTTGATACGCTAGAGGCAAATTTCTTGGAGAGGCATACCTCATTTCTTCCTGGCTCACTATAAACAAAGGATAGGAATATGTCCTCCACCTCAAGGACATCTACAACAAAAGATTTTTTGCAGTCCATGCAATGTCGTCCTTTACAAAACAAGTGTGCGAAATCCATACATAGGTATGCCACTGACATAACATTTTTGTCAGATATCATCATCACCTTTCTCTTACAGAAAACCTCTTGGGGGGATTCATGTACATCAACACTGAACAGAGCTGATAAATTGGCAAGTAATGAATAACCATCGTCTTTCTTAATCCCCATGGTCTGATTGAATACAAGGTTGTTAATAAGAGCAGTTTTGTATGCAGACTGAAATTGATACGGTGAAGGGCAATGATTTCTTCCACAATTTTGTCGGATAACATTTTAAAAATTCTCCTAAGGGTCTTGGTTTAAATTTGTGCATTCAAATCCCAAAACCCCTTTGACTGTAAGTCTGCCCAGAGCATTTTCATTGGACAAATGTTAGATATCCACCCATTCTGAGATGGAGGGAGGAGTACCCTCCTCTTACCAATAAACTGCCAAGCCTTAATTTTCTTTTCAGCTTCCTCCCAAAATGGAAGATGGGGACTCCCAGCCATCAGAGCTTTCTTCATAATTTCATCATTCTTTCTTCTTTCTTCAGAGGTTCTTCAAACCCTTGTTGGTGTGAATCCCATTAAATCTATCAAACAGGTCATTCATAACCATTTGGGCTTCAGCAGTTGCCAGGCCTTCTAATCCCAGTTCATCTGTCGGAGTGTAAGATAAATTGCATTATGGTTGAAACAGATAGCGATACAATGGGAGAGGATAAAGGGAAGTTCTTAATTCTTCCCACCAGGGAATGCACTCCAGCAGCGACATGTCTGCTGACCACACGGGCAGCCAAACCAACTTTCATTTTGTCAAAAGAATTTGGCGCGAGATTCTTATCTGTAAGATTAAGAAATTAAAGAGGAATGTTTGGTTAAGATAATTTTTTGGTATTGCTATCACATGTCTATGCTGAATATCATATGAGCTTCTTAAGAAAGGGTTCTGAATAGAAGGTAACTCATTGAGTGACATAACTTCATGGTAGGAATTTCACAGAGGCATAATCCTCTGCCAGCACTCTCAAATGCTGCCAGGTGGCTCTCAATGACATAGCTTGCTCCAAAATGCGAATTGGAATTTTAACATCGTATTTCATAAACAGGTTTCTTTAGCACTTTAGAAGGTGAGGGGGGATCAAATAATGCTATTATCCTGCTCCCTTCATAGTCAAAGAATGGTGTGTCAAATGTTTCACCAAGCAGTTGCAGAGCTTTGACATTGGTTCGTGCCATGACACAAACTGTGGCAAAGACCTGAAGGCCCACTTCCTTCAACTCTGCGACAGTAAATCTCACCAGATTAGCAAGCTCTTGTGATGGAGTTGAACCATGGCTGAAGTAATATGCCAGTGGTTTTTTCCGCTTGTTTCTAACTCCACGCACCATAAAAACGAGAGCTTGTTTGGCTATGACTTGTACACGCCCTTTACTGCCATGGTCAACAAAACCACATATGTGGTCAGAGCTGCCATCATATGTCAAATGTGCTTTTACAGCCATTTCATCAAATAGCAGCGCACAAAGTCTGTCCTTGGGCTGTTGCTGTTGGACTGCATGTGCCAAGTGATCTTAAATTTCTTTGCAAGGTCCAATGACCATTGGAAATCTGCGCAGCAAGGACACTAATGTGCCCTTGGATGGGAGAGGGATGAAGTTCCTTAGCAACCCATAAGTTTTTGGGCTCTTCTTAAATACTGAGATGGCCATAAGTTTCTCAGCGTGAGTCCATTTTCTTCCTTTGGGCTTCATTTTGTCCTGCCGTAATGTGGAGGACACTAGCAGAAACGAAGAAGGACTAATTTTTTTTCAAGTCATGGGCAAAAGTTTTCTTTAGCCAGAGACTCCATTTGTGAGAAATCACCTCTGATGTCTCTGCCAATTTTCCTTGGCTGATTAACTTCTTTTGTCTGTTTTGCAATGGTGGCATGAAGAACCTTTTTCCTTGGGGCCATTTCCTGGAGTCTTGTCACAACAATTCTTTTCAAAAATGATGCTCTTGAGGTTTTCCTTGGGGTGAGTGTTGGCAAATTAACAGCAGATGTGGAAGGAACAGAATCAGGTGTGGTCAGGTTTCGCAGTGGATAGTCAACTATGGAGGAAGAGGGAGCCAGAGGTGACTGTGGTTCAGTTGTTAGGGCACTCTGAGAGGAAATTGGTATGGAGGGAGGTAGTTGAAATGAATGAGGAAGAGAAGCAGATGTGTTCTCAGGAGTTGAAGGTACAGGTGGAAAGAGACTAGGAATGGCAGAATGGAGGAGATGACCTGATGAAGGATAGGTAAAGATTTCCATTGTGAAATGTGTTTCACATATCTGAAAACTATCATAAAGTTTCTCCAGTTGGTATTCTTCCAGTCTAGGATTTCTTCAAAAATTCTTCCAAATTTCAGTCCTGTGAGGATGACAAATTAAGGACAATAAGCGGCTGGCTGGTCTATCTTCAGGTGTATCTTAGGTTAGATGTAAAAGCAAAAGAGGGCAGTGACATCCGAGATATTTGCTTATGGCAAAGAAATGCCGTGAACTTACATCGATGCGGCAAGTTTGAAGATTACTAGGGGGCATCACAGAAAATGATCGCTAAATATCGCGTATTACATACAGAAAATTCCACTGAAAATATATTGACCGGGAGATTTAATGCCGTCTCCATCGGCGATGCAATATCCATGACGGGTGCGGTTCTCACTCCCTGAAACCACCGTGGCAGCAGCATCCGCGGCCCCAAGTGTCCAAATCCTCTGTGGCCTGGCCCAACCTGGATGTGGCATCTGGGAGGGCAGCAGTAGAAACCTAGGGAGCCCAGGTTGAATGTGGTTTGGAATGTGGTGTCCCATCGGTATACCCAGCGGTAGCATCTCAGAATTCCACGGCGTCAGCTTTTTGGGGCATGGCATGTACAGATCCCGGTACAGCGGCACTCCATGGTAGGAAAACTACGGGGCAGGGTGTAAAGATGGTCCTAACCAGTTATTAACATCCCTCCTCAAACCTTCGAACCGATTTAAGCGCGGGACGTCGTGCCTTACCCCGGGTGTGGGTCTAATATCTCATCATATCTTTTAAGACTGTTTTTAGGACTCGTATCACGGGTGCTCCTGCCCTGTCATTCTGCTAGCCCCCCAACGGTGGAAACGTGGCAATTTACTCTTATTTCGAGGTCCTGTCGAGGTGTGGTGGGTTCTGCGGGTGATGCTCGTCCTGGATCTATTATTTTTTCTGGGGTCGGTTGATATCTATCCCGGTCACCTCCTTGTCTACGCTCCTCTTGGTGGTCTTCAAGGGTTTAGGATGCGGCGGCAGCAGGGCAAACTTGACACTGTCCACGTCTTCTCCGTCGTCGGCGCCTTCTTTTTTTCTTCTCAACAAGTCTCGTTTGGTTTCGTCTTTTTTTTACAGGTGATGTTTTCACCTTATGATAATTATCCAGTCCTTCGATAGAACACGACCCCCTGAATCCTATAGGAGTTAGTCCCAAGGATTGGGGGCAGATGGGATTAAGGGAAAGAGGTTGGTAAGTAACTTTTTCCATAATTTCTATTAGGGAATAGCCATACCTAAATTTTAAAACTTTCTACTTTTATAAGTGAATGTGGTTAATTTATTTTGAGAACCTATTTTTTTCTACATGAACATTGCGCAGCAGGTATAGAACTCCTCGTTTAGAGAAAAAATCTATTCTTTTTTATTCGCCAGATTTATTTTTTATTTTTATTTACTTATATAAGTGAAAAGTAATTTATAGAGCTGTAAGTTCATTGTATATTGCAAAAATATAAATGCATGGTGTCCATTAGTGCTCGTATAATGCATGGGATAACAAGGGACTAACCAGGGGGGGAAGGGGCAATCACACCCGATGGAGAAAAAGCTAAATATTAATAATATACATTCACATTTTGATTGATGCAAATCAAGCTGAAGCATATAGGAAGCAGTAATATTCCAAATAACCGAACGGAATATCAAGTTACATCTTAACTGTTTCTTTTACCATGAATTTGATTATTTATCAATTTGTTTATAATCAGTTTTATCCTTGGGGTTTACTTACTTACTTACTCCTGTGGCCATGCAAATCCCAAGTGATTTTTGGCCTCGCCTACACATTGCCTCCACTGGTGTCTGTCCTCTGCCATCTCCAGCTCCCCTTCTAGTCTCCTTATATCCCCCTTCACCTGGTCACTCCATCTGAGCCTTGGTCTACCTAGTGGTCTCCTCCCTACTGGTTGTCCCGTCCACACCTTTTTCAGCAACTGGTCCTCCCCTATTCTATGCACAATCATCAGTTTTATCATGCCAATGCAAATGTTACCTATTGTTTCAATGAAGTTTAGTATGCCCCCTTCTATTCGTGGCCTCAATAATTTCTCATTCATATACTGACGAAATGCCAACCTACCTCATCATGGAACCATAGAAGTATATTAGGCTACAAGTCATTTGACACTCACCTTTGTGCATGTGAAATTCTGAAAGAAGTGAGTGAAATGTGATATTAATATGCACTTTCATTCATCCTTGCAAACTAAATAAAATAAAACAATACAGTAAAAGCAAAATGGTAAAAATGAAAGTTAGATAACTTTGTTTAAAATATTTTTGATATTCCTCCTCAACCTTAAATATCTTCTTCGAAATATCGTCCTCAAGATCTGGAAAAAACATTTTGGACATGTAATGTTACAAAATACAATAGATGGAGCCGATTTCTGTTTTCCTCAAAATAAAATAAATGTGCTAATAGAGAGATAATAATTACTCGCCTCCCAAAGTGTCCTTCCTCAGCAAAGTACAAAGAAAAAGAAAAACACGAAAAATTAAGGGGAAAAATATTTTTCCGAAGCTCTTTACACAGCAACCAGGCTCTTCGACCATTAATGTAACACATTACATTAATGGTCGAAGGCCAGGCTCATACCCGTGACTTACTCTTTTCCTTCTCTTGCCGCCGATGGCTGGCGCTCGGAGCCAAATATACCGTTCGAGGGAACCATGACGTAGTCCTTACGTCGTCAGTCACTCAGTAGAGATGCATGGAAATGCACCTTCCACACCGCAAACTCATGATGTAGCAATTGCTGGTCCTTCTGGAGTTGACGGTATGTATATGAAGTAATTTATTTGCAAGATCATATTCATGAATATTGTTGAATCCTAATTGGTTATTTTTATTCCAGATGCTTGCTATACAAGATCAGGACTCTGTGAGGACAAAATTCTTTCACAAGGGTATGCCATCAGAAAGACATCAGGAAGTCAGTGGTGTATGTTTGCCCCGAATGTGAAGGTGAACCAGGTCTTTGTTTATGCCCCTTCATTGGCCAGGCCAAATTTTAAAAAATGAAAAAAGGGTTGCAGGATGACAATTTGCGCACAGAAGTCTTAAGTAAGTTAGACACCGGGTTAACAATGCCTTAAATGCATGGTGAACAAACAGCCCTTCCCTGGTGAATATAAACATTGACAGACGGTGTGACATAAGGGTGAACACAGTGTGCTTAGAGTGTGACAATAACGTAATTTCCATGTGACCAATAATATGAGTCCCGTAACGATTACATGTGATTTACTTTTACTACTATAATAGTAACTTTTTCAAATTGTAATTTTACTCGTGATTTTCACTGACATTTTTGTAATCTTGACTCTCGGGGTAATTTTTAATTGGCCTGTAGTACCTATACTTGGTCATTGATAATATGGATGACTGATTTTTATTGTGTTGGACTGCATGACCAACGTTGTTCACAATCGGTTTTTCTGGCTATAATATACTTGTTTTATTCACAATCCTCTTCAGCTTATTCTGAAGCTGGATCTACACTAGAAACATTTTCCACGAATATGCATTATACATATTATAATATGTTTCACGATTTACAGAAGCTCAGACACAGTACAGTTAGAACTCTAGTGCGCAGTTACAGCCCTGTGACACAGCTGTGTTACAGTGCAGTTTGAGCTATAGCGCAGTTACAGCCCTGTGACACAGCTGTGTTACAGTGTAGTTTGAGCTATAGTGCAGTTACAGCCCTGTGACACAGCTGTGTTACAGTGCAGTTTGAGCTATAGTGCAGTTACAGCCCTTTGACACAGCTGTGTTACAGTGCAGTTTGAGCTATAGTGCAGTTACAGCCCTTTGACACAGCTGTGTTACAGTGCAGTTTGAGCTATAGTGCAGTTACCGTATGGCGGTTAAGCACAGTTACAGTACAGTACACTCTAAAGACCAGCTGCCATAGTGCAGTCTAGCACAGTTAACTGCACTGTGACTGTGCTAAATGCTGAGTTTAGTCCAGTTTTAGACCAGTTACAGTGCATCCACAGTACAGATTTTTTTGTATGGGTAATGTGAATACAGAGTGCTAATTTCATAAATTAGGACTGAAAATGGTTATCTAAGCGTGATAGACATTGTGCACACAGTCTTCATTCACTGTGGCCACAGTATGAGGACACCATTTACATGGTGTAAAGAACTGTTTACACCGTGTGCATAAACGTTGAATAGTACACTTGCATTATAGTGAGCAGCATATTGATGTCACACTTGGTACTAAGCTGGTATAATCACAAACTTGTACCCAGCGATGTGCATTGTGAAAACTCTCAGGGATGATGCGCAAAAAACAACAATATTTAAGTCATCAGAGAAATTTAAGGCAGATATTCATGGAAATATTTAATATTTGATTCATTCTGGATATACAAGTAAAACAATTCTAGGTACTGATTAAAAAAATTATTAAAAAATTGAAAATATACAGGCTTCCCTTACCTATACATTACCCTTTTAGGAAATGTTCACAATGGAGTAACGTAATTAATGGAGATACAGGGTAGCAAAAGCCATCCAGAAACAATATTCATTAAAAGATTATTTTATTTATAAAATAATCACTTGATGAATACGGAAAGGATGGCTCTAGAAGGCCCTCGCCCGCCTATACGTTCTATCTACCAGCATTTAAAGATATTTATAATGAAAAAGCAGATGTTATTTTTCGACATTCAACATTACTGTGCTAAGGTGAGTAATCTGTGCACCTAGTGGCGATTATTTTTCAAGTTCAGAACTGCTTCCTAGCTGCTGAAAATCATCATTCTTGCCTGGAATTAGTAATAAATAATAGATTGAGACATATGCAATCAGCATACCAGCATTTAAGGGCAAGGGCCCAGCCACGTTAAAACACTGCTTCCCATCAGGTCACCTAATTTGAGCAATGTAGGGCCCCGAAGGGGGTTGGATGGGTAACCCTCCTTCAAAATTTAACCTTGGTGTTCTAATCCCCTGTCTGCAGGTGGTAGCCAGGTTAAATATGGGGCACAATTGTGCTAAAGGGTTATGAACCGAAGACGGTGAAATTCACCATGAAAAAATCTTCTGACTTGACAATTGACGAATGTCTTCGGTGTAAAACTTCGCACCGATGCGAGTGACTGTGTACCACAACATTTGTGAATGCAATGATTGGAAATCCAGGAAGGCTCCAAAAGGCCCCCTGCCGTCTGAGTCAAGGCACATGCTGCCATGTTCGAATATTTATAACAATAAAATCTTACAAGTGAGAATATTTGTGAAAGCAATTTTGAAAATATCATCGCACGTTTATGCCATCTGAAATTTGTATTGGCTTAGCTGACTTCTTTTAGATTTTACATAGGTACAAAAATGGTTAATATTTGCACAATTCATAATATAACTGCAGTTTTTTAAATACTTTCTGCATTAATGTTAGATCCAAGGCATTGAACGAGTATCCAGCGTAACACACACGCGCTTAGGTGACGATATGCTGAAGGCAAACTGTTCTTAAGTTCAAATTTGAAGTACATATATCTATACGTGGACAAATTTAAAGCCTGGAGAGAAAACAAGAATAAAAGAGAGGATGTTGCTTATTGTTCATGTATCTATAACGCCATCACTATATTGATGTAGCATATCAATTGATTAATCCTAATCGTAATTATCGATTTTGCCAAAGGGAAATTATTATCTTTGTAAATGTTATTTTTTAAGCCTATGTTATTTAATGTTATTCTATAAGCAAGTTTTAAAAATATTTTATTTAGAACAATTCATTGAGCATGTTTTTATTATATTTAGTGCAATTCTTTATGCTATTTAATGCATTTCTTTATCTATTTAGTGAAATTCTTCAAGCAGGTTTATGCTATCTAATGCAATTATTTAAGAAAGCCTTTATGTTATTACTTAGTCCAATTATCGAAGAAAGACTTTATGTTATTTAGGGCAAAAAAATAAATTGTGTTAGTCGAGAAATATTCAAAAATATTTTCAAGATATAAATCCTTGTTAAATTCCAGTGCAATATCGAAAGTTAAGCAAACGCTTAAATGCGTAATTTCTTTGGAAGATAAATTGACATCGAATGAAAAATATCACCTGGCAAATGATTTAAGCGCATATCATTTCGTTGGTTTCATGGACATTAATCTCCGAGGTTTATTTGTCAAAATATCAGCATATGTACGTACTTACAAAAATTTTTTTCCATCTCTTTAAATTTAGGGCACCCTCCCTTTTATCCATTTCCGAGAAGGATACTTAGGAAGAATGCTTCCTCGTCCCTTGAATTACATGATCCTCCTGAACCCCTCTTGTACGCTCCCTGAAGTATAAAGGAGGCAATATATGACCTTTTCGTGCCGTACAATGTAAAGAAAACCAAGGTTACCCTAAAAAACCCTTCGCGTCACCCAGATCCTTTTTCCGTCCACCAAATTACATGCGAGTTCATTAAACCCTTCGGGCCCCGAAGCCTGTTCCCCTTAGAGTATGAGATTGCACAACTGCCCTAGAAAATCATTTTTACTCGAACAAGTTTCCTCACCTTTAACATTTACAGCAATTGTCTTGTTCCTTTAAAATCTCACCGACCCTTGTAGAAGAAAACATCCGGTATTTAAAATTCCGTACGTCCAAACTGACGGGAAAAGATGTTCGTTGTGCTTCAGATTGACGAAATATATGTCAAACCTTGTTTGACTTTTAAAGGTGGGAAAGTCAGTGGGTACGCCGTGAATAATGTCACCTCAGAAGCCAGAACATTGGTGGAATTCATGGTCTCTTTAGAATTTGGAAATTGTAAGAGGTAGTTTTTCTATTCAAGAAACTTTCTGGGAAAGAGTTACTGTTTTTAACACTAAGTGCCTAGCCACTTATCAAAGAATAAGGATTGAAAATTGTGACCATCATAACTGACATTAACAGGATTCATAGGAACATGTTCGCTCAGCTATACAAAGATTCTCGCGATAGGTTCTCTTTCTCACTTGGAGATTCACAGGTTTTTGAACGTATGATACGGTGCATATTTTTAAAAGCTTAAGAAGTAATTGGATACATTTAAAAGATAATGACAAAACACTAAAATTCATACATGTACATAACCCAACTGCATATTTAGTTCATTACTCACATTTCCTTACAATTTATGTTTATCAACATACAGCTACATTAATAATATAAAACCGTAGAAAAGCGGAAAAAGGCGACGTGAAGTTTTCTTACGGAATTCAGATGAAACTTTCCAATTTCGATAACTATTGACCAGTGAAAGATAAAACACAAAATTATATCTCATTTTAAAGTAATCGCTATTTTCTACAATTATGTTCCCGAGGACTCTGCTGTAAAACTAAAGACTGAGCCGCTAGAAGGAAATGTTTGTCAATAAACGTGAGGATATGAAGCATTTTTCAAAGTTTTCGATTTTTCGATAGAAAATATCTCGATAACTATAAGGAAATGAAATAAATGTAATAAGAATTATTCCGTAGTATATTTAGTCGGCTTGAAGTGTGATCACAGTAATATTTTTCCTACCACGCACAGTTTTAAAGGTATAAGAGAAACAAAAAATAGAGACCTTCCCTAGGCCAACCCATCCCCCCGCGCATCCCGTAGGTCTGAGGACTCATAATGGCATACGATTTTTTTTAAGTCATGGCCTTACTGGCATTGCAATGTCTTGAAGTCACCGCACTGTATTGCTTCGCTAGTCTACCTGTATAAGAAGATGAGGGATCAGATCATGATAGTTCAGTGTCTTCTGCAAAGGAAAATAAATGATAAGTTCGTACAATTTAAAAACGCAACCTAAAATTCACAAGGAAAAATGTCCCATTGCTGTTAGCGATATCATTCCGTTACATCGTCCCCCTGGTTTCCAATCACAGTGTTTCCAAATGGTTATGCGCACATAATATTTAAGGAGACGATTTAATAATACAATATTATAATCAATAGAACTATTGTCCAATATTTTTAGGCATATATTCTTCAAATCAAAAACATTTTTTAAATATTTGTATAATTCAGTTAAACCACGATTTTACCATCCACACTTTTATGTTTTCTGCAAATTAATTACCCCAAAAATCTTGAACTAACACATTACATTAATTGTTAGCGATAATATACAGTAGTAGAATTTATTAGTTACAACTATACATATCACGCTGGTGATAGACAGGCTTCATGACGGAGCCAGAGGTAAAACGACATGCCTAAGATAAACATAGGAAGCCATTTCTAAATAATAAAAATTCTATTAAGGTCGAATAGGCTTTGGTTACTTTTTTTATTAATTTTTTGAATTTTTTTTAAACATAATGTGTGATAGTTTCCGTTTCCACGATGTTTTTTCGAGATTCCCGTGTTACCGTTTGATTTACATGCGAAATGAATTAGCAGTTTAACAGGTATCTAAATATACATTTGTGCCAAAATTCCCCCCCCCCCTCGAAACCTCGAGACTCGAAAATCCTCGGAGACCATATTTGGTTTACCAATATTGTTAATTTCTGGCGGTAAGATGTGGGCCATGAAAAGATTCCAAAAAAAAGAATGTATAAAAAAATAATAATAATCAAAAGAAGGATACATTCAAAAAAAAATTACTGACTAATTTAATTTAAAAAGAAAAAAAAATAATAAGAAAAAAATTGAATTTGGACAAAAAAAAACATTTTAGGCCCACTCTCGCCTATTTCTACGGTTTTTATATGTATATTCATAAAGTTTAAATCTTTAGCTTATAAAATTGTTGTCAATCTATCTTTAGTCTTAGTGCCATTAGGTCTGTCACCCCTTTGGGGACAACACATTTAACTTTCTCTGGGCAGAGATACAAGCATCTAGACTTATGTTCATTTGTATTCTTGTCAGTGATTACATTGTTATTATATCTGGTTATTTGAACCTCAAGTGTGTTATTCATACATCGAGAGAAGCAAGCCCGAAACTTTCTATGATTGTGTCAATGCTGTGCAATTCTACCCCCCTTCTCCAGTTTCCATTTTCAAAAATTTTCCCCCAGTGGATGTGCCAAAATTCCCCCCCCCCCTCGAAACCTCGAGACTCGAAAATCCTCGGAGCTAAGTGCAGCGATCTGCCCCGGTCAGCGCGGTCGCTCCGGTCATCGCGGCTTCTACAGAAGCGCTCTTTTTATACTGTCCGCGCTGGTGCTGACATCTTTTTCCACGTTCGAGTCGACCTGCGGATATTCCCACCAATCCAACGTGTGATAACATTTCCCCTCTTCACCCTACTCCTCCACTGGCCAGCTTTTTCCCCTCCTGCGCTGGCAAAGTGTACCGCCATCATAGCAGCTCTCTTTGCAACGGACCGCGCGAGGAAAGGACGTGTTGGCTGGGTTCCACTTGTGATCGTCTTGCAAAGACAAGGCTAACGGTATTTAGCCTACGGGCTTGTGTTATACTGTAATAATTGTAAATATATAAATACTGTCATTTGAAGTTATTTCAAACTAGCTAAGGTTGTTTTCAATGTTTTTTCTCTCGTTACGCCCACCAAAAATCAGTCAATTCGTTCGCGACGTCAAGTTTCACGGGCTTGCGTTGCACATTTATATACTCACAGATTTAGATACCTACTTTGTAAAGACTCACCATACGGTGAGTCTGTAACACATGGCTATTATTTCGTTTTCGACATCAATAAATTAAGTTTATGGCAGTAACTGTTCATTAAATGTGCTCCTCAATAACATTTCATTTATTTTACCCATGTTACATTCTCAGTAAATGAATTTCCAATTTGTTCAGCTAAGCAAAGTTCGTTATTTTGTGTTTTTATAAGTAAGCTTCACTGGCATGATAGTTACAATTAGTTAGTTAGATAGATAAATAGTTACAATTTTTAATTTGTTCGTAGACGCCTAAATATTAATGTCGTCGAATTAAATTTTTTTATAAATTTCGAATAACAATGAAGTGGATAAGTGGCGAGTGATTAAATCTGTCTGTAGCCCATAAATCTTACTTTATTTTCGACGAAACCAAATTAAATTTACGGCAATAACTTCTCATTGAATGTGATATTCAACCACACTTCAATTGGTTTTCCCACAAAACATTTTCATAAAAATATGATTCAGAATAATCTGCTATAAATAGTTCATTATTTTGTATTTTAACAAATTAGCTTCATGATAGCATTGTGTCTGTGAAATAAACAAGAATTTAACGCCTAAGAAGGTCTATGTCAAAGATAGTAATTTTTCCAGGTCACTAACGTAGCTACATTCCTCAAGCCAAAATTTGTATCAGTGGTTTAATTCTTCCTTCATCCTTTGATCTCCTTAATCTCTTCCTCTATCAGTGAAGGATTTTTCGTCCTCATTACAACACACTTATCCCTATGCTACTTGATATAACAATTTGTATATCTCTTAACATTCTCCTCTATGGATTTTTCCTATTGATAATTGCTTGAACATTCTCATGGTATTCCCTCCTTATTTAAAAACAATATTTATGGGGTTCCACTACTTGACATACATTCATTGTTACGGCTAGCTATCTCATTCTTAAATCGATTTAGTTAAAGGTGAAGTATCACCAGCGGACATACTTGCGCCAAGGAAGTAGTAAGATTAATATTTTGCAGTAGCTAAATACGAGCATAACAATTCTGCAACTAAGCGCATTTTTTTATCTAATCTTTTACATGTGTTCCAATGACTCTGATATTTTGTAAACGAAGTGCTTGTCATAACCAACTAACTTCTCCGTCGGAAGTGTTTCGGTTAAGTTATAACTTCTACTATCATCGATGCGTAAAATGCATTCCATCCTTTTTCCACGAATAAAGAAATTTTTCCTTATCCTATTAAGTTCTAGTCAGTATTACAGGTGCTTAAAGATCTTTTTCGGCTCTGCGCCTTCTAAAAATATACGACCGATCAAGAAGCGTTGAAAGTCGTTTAAACGGCCTTACTATGTTGTACATTCACCGTCATATTCATGTAGATCCCGATAATGTAATAAACCGGTTTGCTGAGCAGAAATAAACAAGAAAGCAAAATTTGCTGTGGTAATTTGTATACATAAATCTTATATTGTCTATACCTAGGCTATTTGCATGAAAGTTGGCGCTCAAAACATAACAACATAATAATATATTATTAATTTAAATCAGCTCGTATATCTATAATTTTTAGACTACGTTCCAAGGGCTTCATGTTTTCTACCTTTCCGAGGGAGGTCCGCCCGGACACCTATTTCGTTGAAGGATATTGCATACCAGGAGCCGCGAAAAATACTGAAACGCCCCCCAAAAACAACGACCATAATCCGCCCATGAAGCAAGAACATGGTAGTTAGGAGTACTTGGTTGCAGAAAAAAGATATTTATAAAGCCACATGGTGCTCACCAGTCGGAAAAACATTCAACCAGATTGACTACGTACTCATAGAGAAAAGACACGCAACGGACATACTTGAAGAGAGCGGTTGCAGAGGTGCCGATTGGGACTCAGAATACTACATGGAAAGAACAAGGTATTGGCAAAAGATTTTTGTAGCTAGAAAAAACAAGGGAAACATAGAAAACTTAGCCAGAAAGAAAATGCTTCAAGAAAGAACGAGACAAACATTGGATGACTACAGGCAAAAAAGGAGGATTGTATCTAGAGTATGAAGAAGGAAGAAAAGAATATTCGAGAAACAACAAATCACAGAACTGGAAAATATGCGAGATGAAAGAGAAATAAGGAAATTTTTCAGAGAGTGAAAGAAAAAAAAAAGTTTTGAGCCTATGCTCTGTTTTCTGCAAAGACTTAGATGGAAATCTCATAGGAGACTAAAAGAACATATTAGCCAGATGGCTAGATCATTTTGAAGAGCAGTTAATCAGGAATGAGATCGATGTATCAACACAAAAGAATTTAAATGGGATTGCGGACTATCAGAAGGAGACAGGAGATTATCAATGTGGTATTTGGAAGAATCGTGCTACCATTGATCAGAAAATTATTATGAGAAAAATATACGAGAATTGTAATGAACACAACATAGATGTACATACCCAATTTTTTATTGGTTACAAGCAGGCTTTTGAATCTGTCAAAAGGAGTTCACTATATGACGTCATGAAAGAATTTCACATCCCCTCTTAATTTATTAATCTCATTAAAATGACACTAAACAATACTAAAAGCAAAGTGAAAGTGAATGGAGTACTATCATCTCACTTTGAAGTCAAACAATGAGATGCACTGTCATCGATGTTTTTCATATTGTTTTGGAGAAAGCAATGAGACAGGTCCCAATAAATCCTGGAGGAACAATAATGAACCGACAAACCCAATGAGTTGCCTATGCTGATTGCTTGGCCTATGTATGGCCTTGGCCTATGGTCACAAGAAACAAACACTCAAAGGAAGAGATTTTTATCTCTATCGAAACCACATCAGAAACCCTGGTATTAAAAATTAATGAATATAAAACTAAATAGGTTCTTGAAAATGGAAAGAAATCAATAACAAACTAGAGAATCGACAATAAAAATCAACAACAAACATTTTCAAAGAGTGGAGAAGAAGGTTCGGAGAAAGATGGAGAAGGTGAGCTGGGTGGCGAGGTAGACGAACGAGGAGGTATTGGATATGGTTGGAGCGGAAGCTTTTGGCAGAGGTACGGAGAAGGCAGAAGAGATGGATGGAGGAGGTTTTGAGAGGAGAGGGCATGTTGAAGCGAGTGATAGAGGGGAGAACACTGGGGAAGCGTGAAAGAGGAAGGAAGAGGATAGGAATTCTGGACGAAATAAGAGGAGGTATATGATATGAGGAACAGAAGAGGGATCTAATGGTGGGACATCTTACGGAGGGGAAGCCAGACAATGTCTATGAAATTCGGATGCAGAATGGGGACTGTCCATGAACCTATGAATCAGCTGGTAATATACTTGAATGAAAAATGAGTGAAAAAAAACAAGACAGTGCCATGACCTGTTTTCCTCAATGACTCTATGAATGTAGTTTCCTGTATTTCCTAATTATTAACTGTTAAAATACAGAAAACTACTGCTGTCGGTCAACGGTACGCACTAAAAGAAGACAACGTGCTTGAATGAACGTATATCGCACAATGTTATACCGCTACCGCGGCTTAAATTGCGAAACGGTTTACCAAGTTTTTTTTACCAAGTTACGCCTAGCATTTTTATTAAAGTCCCTTATTGTTCGGGGGAAAAACGAATTCCCATACCTATCCGTTCGGCAAAATATCTCTCTTAATTCATCGTTTCTGTTGGACCTGGAAATATAGTGGGGTTCTAATCTGATGTTCTCCTTGTCGCTCTTAAAGTTATCTATTCTTAATTGCTCAAGTAATCTAAGCCTAGCGCGCAGCCTCCGAGTCTCTAGCGGCTCCCAGCCTAATTCGTTTAACATCTGTGTTACGCTGTCTGTACGCCCGTAGCAGTTTTTGACGAATCGCGCCGCTTTCCTTTGTATTTTATTAAGTTCCCGGATTAAGTATTTCTGCACCGGATCCCATATGCTCGCTTTATTTTCAAGGTGTGGCCGGAAGTGTGCGAAATAGCATCTCTCTTTTACTTTTTCATCCGAAAATCTTCCCACCATACGCTTGACGAATCCTAGCTTCTTCAGAGCTCAGTCATAAATATTTCTTATGTTGTTCGCCACGATAGGTTCGAGGTTATCGTAACTCCTAGATACTTCATCTGTCGCCATTATGTTAACACCATCCACAACATATAAATGGGGATAGTTGGACGACCTGCAACGACGACGATTTGCAAGAAGTGTACCGCCGTGCATTTGCTCAGATTGAGTTCGAGTCCCCACTCTTGGCTCCACACATGAACGTTTTTTAAATCCGATGATAGAATTTCAAAGTCAGAGTGATCACTAATGTCGCGACAGGTGACAGCGTCGTCAGCAAATAAACGTATTTTACTGCTAATTCGTGAGCATAGGTCATTTATGTATATAATTAACATAAATATGGTTTAAAAAACTAAAAACACGCTTTATTGATAACTCAAACTGAAAAATGAAAAATAATTCTTAATATAGAAATAAAATAATAAATGAAAAATATTAATATTATCGTGAAAAAAGCGTGGGGTGCTCCGTTGCTTAGTTAATTTGATATGCCTTTTGTAAATGTTTACCCAAATTACTGAATGGAAAATGCTGGAAAAGATTATGCTTTGAGCCATATTTTTACTACAATTTTTCTACTTATCGTACCGATTGAATATTTTCAAGAATTGATAAATCGAGCACCCCACGCTTTTTTCACGATAATATTAGGTAAAAGAAAGGCAAGAAACAACAAATAGGCATAAAATAAAATAGGCATAAAATAAAAGGCAAAGGAAAGGAAAAAAAGTAAGCAGAAACAGTATGGGGAGTGCTTCCGCAATAATTTACGCAAAGATACCTCGTACTACTTGGGCAGTAGTACGAGGTAGTACTTGCTTGGATGAGCCTGGACTGTGATGGAAGAAAAGTATCCGGGTATTACACAGTGAAATCTATTGATAATAATAATAATAATTTTAAAGTGTAGTTTTTTAATTGTTGCACTCGAGCATAGATTTAAATATAATGAAAATGCAAAGACGATGTAAAAAAATGATATAGAATAATTTTTTAATGTTTTTAGTGCAAGGCATTATTTTTATATTTGCACTTTCATTTTTTTCCTGTCATCTGCTGCAATATTGGGTCCTAAGTTATATAGTATTTTTTTTTTTATATTTTGAAATATCTCCGACAGAATGATATTCTTGTCGAAGGTAGGCGACTCGCGTATGAAGTAAATTATCAGCCAACATTGTGAACAATATTTTCACTCAATCAATTACATTTGCATTGGCAAAATAACACTAATTATCAAATTGATAAATGAGCATTTTCAGGGTAAAAGAAACAGTTATGGTGTACCTTGATATTCCGTTAGGATTTTTGGAATATTTCTGCTTCATATATGCGTTACTTCCTCAGTATTCATGAAAGGAGAGAAATCACGAAAAAAAGACGTGTATTGCGGGAATGTATCATCTTTCTCGCAGGGTACTTGTAAAATTTATACATTGGTTTAAAAACCAAGGAGGGACTGTTTTATGAAAAAAGCCTAAAATATGATGCCAAAAAATGACAAATTTGGAAAAATGAGGCCGCTTTTCAATTTAGCTCGTAGGCTTTCGCTTCCGCAAGAAGACGTTGAGTAGAAATCTTAAACGAATTTTTCAAATTTAAAAATTCCGGCAACAATTTGAGTCCTCACTCATATATATAAAGACGAGCAAGACTAAGGAATCAGTTCAGTTAACCTGATGAAGCTGGCAGGAGGACCAGCGAAATATTGATTTTTACAATTTTAACATCGCGGAATGAATCCCGAAAAAAGAAACAGTCTACTCTTTTCAATGTGCTAAACAGTCGCTTTTTGAAACATGCCAGTATGGTAGAACGTTTATCAATCCATGAAAGTATGGATCCTTATTTCGGTAAATATAGTGCTAAACAGTTTCTAAAAGGAAAGCCTATAAGATATGGGTATAAAATGTGGTTTCTCTGTGAACCATTTGGTTATTTGATGCAATTTGAGCCCTATCAAGGAAAGCAGATAGGTTGCCCTAATTCAGAGCATGGGCTTAGAGCATAAATAGTTCTCAATTTAGCCAATAGCTTGCCAAAAACATTCCATTTAAGTTTTATGCGGATTGGTTTCTCTCCTCACTAACGCTGGTAGATAGAATGGCAAAATTAGGTTTGGGGTCCACAGGAACAGTTAAGAAAAATCGATTGGTAGTCTGTCCCATATCTGAAGTAGAAAAAAAGGGAAATCAAGTAGATGAAGCTTTGACGACCACTCTGATACTTCATCAAAGTTTACTATAACACATTAGAATGGTTCTTTTGATAAGTTCGTGTGACTCAGTACGAGATAGGTATTTCGTATTTCTCGTATTTCCAATTGGTATCTACTGCCAACAGATGTGTTTTTCGCCGATCGGAACAAAAATAATTCCTCAGCCACACATTGTGTCACAATACAACCATTTCATGGGAGGAGTGGATAAGATGGACGAAAACATCGAAAATTATCGCATTACAATTAGTTCAAAAAAGTGATGGTGGCTCTTATTCTGCTTTTGCTTGGATACCTATGTTCACAATGCATGGCAGTTCTTCAGGAAAAGTAACAAAATGTAGATTATCTAGGAATCAGAAGGCATGTTGTTCAGGTGTATTTGAAGAAAAACGGCAGGCTATCAGCTGGAGGAGGAAGACCAAAGTTATCAAAAGACTTACTTCTACGAATTCCTAGTGAAATAAGATAAGATCACACTGATCACTGGATTGGTAACGCAGAAAAAAAACAGATGTGCTATGTGCAAAAAAATTAAACAAAATGTAGTGAAAATCTAATGTACACTAACATTATGTGTATTATAAAAATTCCGTGTCGAATACTAAAGTGTACTAACTGCATTCTATATTTAAAACGTGATATTAAAAAAAATATTCGCCGCAGAATGGAATTTTCTTTATGCTCTCATTCGATCCCAGTGTTCCAAAATTGGAACATAGTATTACTGTAGTTCTATGGGTGTAAACTTCACGTAAATAAGATGAATGTACTTAAAATAAATAAAACTAACAAAAAATGTTTAAAAAGTAAAATTTATAGCAAAAAAAATAATTCGGGCAAAAATGGGTTAAAAAACTAAAAACACGCTTTATTGATAACTCAAACTGAAAAATAATTCTTAATATAGAAATAAAATAATAAATGAAAAATATTAATACTATCGTGAAAAAAGCGTGGGGTGCTCCGTTGCTTAGTTAATTTGATATGCCTTTTGTAAATGTTTACCCAAATTACTGAATGGAAAATGCTGGAAAAGATTATGCTTTGAGCCATATTTCTACATCAATTTTTCTACTTATCGTACCGATTAAATATTTTCAAGAATTGATAAATCGAGCACCCCACGCTTTTTTACGATAATATTAGGCAAAAGAAAGGCAAGAAACAACAAATAGGCATAAAATAAAATAAAATAGACATAAAAAATAGGCAAAAGAAAGAAAAAAAGTAAGCAGAAACAGTATGGGGAGTGCTTCCGCAATAATTTACGCAAAGATACCTCGTACTACTGGGGCAGTAGTACGAGGTAGTACTTGCTTGGATGAGCCTGGACTGTGATGGAAGAAAAGTATCCAGGTATCACTCAGCGAAATCTATTGATAATAATAATAATAATAATATTAAGGGTTAGTTTTTTAATTGTTGCACTCGAGCATAGATTTAAATATAATGAAAATGCAAATACGATGTCAAAAAATGATATAGAATATTTTTTTAATATTTTCAGTGCAAGGCATTACTTTTATATTTGCACTTTCAATTTTTTCCTGTCATCTGCTGCAATATTGGGTCCTAAGTTATATAATATTTTTTTTTTTATATTTTGAAAATATTTTGCTTGTAAATCTATGACATCTACCAAATATCTCCGACAAGATGATATTCTTGTCGAAGGTATTTGGTAGGCGACTCGCGTATGAAGTAAATTATCAGCCAACATTGTGAACAATATTTTCACTCAATCAATTACATTTGCATTGGCAAAATAACACTAATTATCAAATTGATAAATGAGCATTTTCAGGGTAAAAGAAACAGTTATGGTGTACCTTGATATTCCGTTAGGATTTTTGGAATATTTCTGCTTCATATATGCGTTACTTCCTCAGTATTCATGAAAGGAGAGAAATCACGAAAAAAAAGACGTGTATTGCGGGAATGTATCATCTTTCTCGCAGGGTACTTGTAAAATTTATACATTGGTTTAAAAACCAAGGAGGGACTGTTTTATGAAAAAAGCCTAAAATATGATTCTATCATCAAATTACATGTGAGAACCTAGTTTAAATATAAATAAAAAATGTAAAAATGTTATCCAATCATCAGTCACAAGGCATGGACGCTAAAATACGGAATATGCTATGTTAGATCCAGATGTTATTGCCTTATTAACATTGCAATCGCTAGCACAAGTACACAACTGTGATGCTGCCCTTCATAACAAAAATTATCACCCACCATTCCTGGTCTGTAATTCCGATGGTCCATTAACATAGAATCACTTTCTTAAAAAGCTTGAGAATGAATACATATCAGACTGGATTTAGTAGCAATGACATGAAGCAAAGGAGAGCAAAAGGAAAGTAAGTCAAATATCTACAACATTTTGAGGGGAAATAATATCGTAGCATTAGATTTAGATCAGTTAGCAAAACACTATTATGAAGCATAGCATTCTGTGGTTCAGGAGTGAAGTTTTGGAAAGAGGATCAGCATATAATCGAGGTGTATTTCAAGTAATTTTTTACATCTAATGAACACAGCAAATACCAATTGCCTTAAAAAGAATGAAATAACCCTTATCCAAGGGTGTAATCAGGTAAAGCTCATGGTGAGGGCGGGGGATTATTATTTGTTCCCCTCCTCTTCCCTCTGCGACTCTTACCAGTGATGGTCACCACAGTAGATCCTTATAAAACGTATCTTTAATAAGGAATTTACCTTCAACACGTCATAACTGAATACTAGATCTTAATTTGCATCAATCAAAATGTGAATGCAGGTAATTAAAATTGAGCTTTTTCTCCATCGGGGACGATTGCCCCTTCCCCCCCCCCCCCCGGTTACGCCATTGTCATCCCATGCATTCTATGAGCATTAATGAACACCATGCATTTATATTTTTTAATATCCATTGAACTTACAGCTGTATAAAATACTTCTCTGTAGTTAAATAAAAATTGCAAAAAAATCTGGCGAATTAAATTAAAAATATTTTTCTCTAAACAAGGAGCACTATGCCTGCTTCCCAGATTTCAAAAAGAAAAAATGAGTACTCAAAATAAATTATTTCCTTTTAATTATTTAAGTATAAAGTTTTACATTTTTGGAATGGCTATTCCCTAGGTAAAATGTTGGAAGGATTTACTTACCACCTCACCCCTTAATCCTGTCTTCCCCTAACCCTTAGGACTTGCTCCTATAGGATTTAGAGAGCCGTGCCCTATCGAAGGGCAAGATAAACATCATAAGGTGAAAACATCACCAGCAAAAAAAGGACGAAACAAATGGAAATACGTCGAGAAGGAAAAAGAGATGGCTTGTTCTTTTTTGAAGTATTTTCTTTCTGGCTAGGTTACTTTCTTCAATTCCTAGTGCACAATTGTTGTCATACCACTCTTCCTTTCTTTTCTTTGAATATTACAATATACTTACTTCCTTAGCTGTAGTTGGTATAGCTATTTTCATGATATATATTCCATTTTCCTTCTAGATCACTTCCTTCCCACTCTTCCTTGATTTCCTAAAGACTGGTGGCTATTTTTGTTTGCTACTCTTCTTTCTTTCTTATCTTCACTTTTGATTAAATTTTCTCTCATTCATGTTTCCTTTGTTTTTTCTAACTACATAAATCTTTTGCGTACACTTTGTTCTTTCCAGGTAGTATTCTGAGTCCCAGTCTGCACCTCTGCAACTGCTCACTTCAAGTAATTCTGTAGCGTGTCTTTTCTCTATGAGTATGTGGTCAATATGGTTGCAAGTTTTGGCATCTCTTGAGTACCATGTGGCTTCATTTATACCTTTTTTCTGCAACCAAGTACTCCTAACTACCATTTTCTTGCTTCGGGGGCGGATTAAGGTCGTTGTTTTGTGGGGACGGTTCACTACTTTCCGCGGCGCTTGGGCGGTATGCAATACCTCTCTACGAAACGGGGTCCGAGCGGACCTCCCTCGGAAAGTTAAAAGCCATGAAGCGCATGGAACGTAGTTTTGGTGTGACTATATTATATAGTAGATGTGATAAATTATTGAGTAAAGATCTCTAATCACACTTGAAAAACGTATACAAGCGATGTAAAGAAATCCATTTTCGTGAAAATGCAGGTATCCCGGGTTTTACATCGCGTTGGTCCAGGTCTCCACGGACGACAGTTTCGGCGGAGTTTCAGTCGGCTTCTTCAGGTCGGTGAGGTGAAGGGGTAGCCATTCGTCGTCTTACGTATCTCACCCGTTGGAGTCAGGTCTAATTCTTGAGACCTATAAGACGACGAATGGCTGCACCTTCACTTCACCGACCAGAAGAAGCCGACTACAACGCAGACGAAATGTCGTCCAAGGAAACATAGACCAACGCGGTGTAAAACGCGGAAGACATGCGTCTTCACATCCATCAACCCGCGGCAGATTACACAAGGTTTTCAAAATCCGCTCTTTTTTAATACCGTGCAAAATGAAAATTGGTTGGTATGAAATACAAACATGAATAAACAGAAAATACTATTTTCCTTTAATAATTTTTTAACAGCAAAAGTCAAAATTATATTATTCAAAGATCTACCAGGCTGTAGAATACATTTATAATAGTTATAATGACGACTAAAACAAGTAGGCCTACTTAATATAAAAAAATGAAATAAACCAAGTATAGACTTTTGATTTACGGTAATGCAGTCACCCTCACAATTAAAGATACACGGGCTGACGTAAATTATAAAAATATTATTCAGTTGTAATGTTTTGAGCACCAACTTTAATGAAAAAACCCTAGGTCTAGACATTAAAAGATTTATGAATACAAATTACAAGAGCAAAGTTTGCTTTCTTGTATTATTTCTGCTCAGCAAACCGGTTTGCTACATTATCGGGGTCTACATGAATATTACGGTTAATGTACAACATAGCAAGGCCGTTTTAACCACTTTCACCGTTCCTTGATCAAACCTAACTTTTCAGAAAGCGTAGAGCAGAAAAATTTATATTTGAGCACCTGCATAACTGACAGGCAAACTTAAGAGGACAAGGCAAAGTTTCTTTATTAGTGGAAAAAGGACAGGATGGCTTGCAATATAAGCATCGTTGACAGTTGAAGGAATTACTTAACCGTAACACATCCGACGGAGAGGTAAGTTGGTTATGACAAACACTTTGTTTATAAACATTCAGAGTCTTAGGAACACATGTAAAAGATTAGATAAAATATGATTTTTATTACATAATTGTTATGCTCGTATTTCGCTCCTGCAAAATATTAATCTGACTGCTTCCTTGGTGCAAGTATGTCCGCTGCTCATACTTCAGTTCTCTGTAAATCGATTGAAGAATAAGAAAGTTAGTGTTACAATGAAGTTCTGTCAAGTAGTGGAAACCCAAAAATATTGTTTTTAAATAAGGATGGGATACCATGATAGTGTTCAAGCAATTATCAAGAGGTGAAAGACTTAGAGAAAATGTTAAAAGATATACAAATGTTATATTAAGTAGCAGGGGGATAATTGCGCGGAAATGAGTTCGAAAAATCCTTGACCGATAGAGATGAAGGAGATCAAAGAATGAAGGAAGAACTACAACATTGATACAAATTATAGCTTGAGGTGTGTTAGTATAGAAGTCGTGAAAGTGTTCTGAGGTAATAAATAATTTAGTTGATAAAATCATAAAATTAGGAGTAGGTGATGATTCTGTTAATCGGTTTTTAAGTCGAAATTCTGGTCGAAGCTAATCATCACAGTTATTCTTCCTGGAGTCTAAAGATTAAATGTGACCATTTATAATGTTTAAATACGTTGTTTTACCCATAGTTAACATGATTTTGTAGAAAAATTGAGTTACCAGGATTATGTGCTTTCCCCAACGCTCCACGTAAGTGGCCTAGGGGTATTACGTATTTTGACATTGATTTTTTTCGGCGCTAAATTTTAGTTTTATTTTTCACTAAAAAAATGCTTTCATGAAACTTGCTTATAATAACACATTATTATTGCAATACCTATTACATAGCATAATATCGAACTTTGTTGAGCGGAATATAATAGAAATAATTTTGCAGAAAATGCAATAAGGGAAAAAAATGAAATGTGATTGAACATCACATTCGATGAAAATTTAGTGTTGTAAACGAAATTTTGAAGTTTCAAAAATGAAGAAAAAGGCATGTTTTATAGATTTGTCTTATTACAATACCCATTAAATAGCCAGTTCATTTATCAAAAAATAGCAAGGAATCACGAGAATCTTGAAAATACCTTGTAACTACGGAAAATATCACGTAAAAAACAAGGAATTTTCCAATTCTTTAAAAAATTTAACCTAAGAGCATACGACCACGATGGAATTTATTTGATTTAGAAATTGCATCCTAACCGCGGATAACGGTTGCATAATTTCTTCACGGCCGTTTCTTGCAATTTCCCAACACCTCCTCCTTCCTTCTTTTAAGCTTACCCCATCTCATTCACATACAAGCTGTGATTTAAATGCCTTTATCATGTCTCGATAGTCACTCATGCCCATGAAACCAACAGCCAAGTTCGATTTTAGTTTTTTCCTTATTGAAATTTTTCTGGCGTTAGTCAACGTGTTACTTAAACATTGAAGCTCGTCTAATCTCCCCGTCAAACATTTTCGGTAGAAATTTCTGGATGGAATACGCGAATTTTCAGTGATCAGTCATTGTGATGCACCGTAGTTTTATGCCATAAGCGAACTACTCCGATGTCACTGCCCTCTTTTGCATTTACATCTAACCTAGGATATAACTAAAGTAGACCAGCCAGTCGCAGATCTCGTCCGACGTTTAACATTTTCTGGAAGCCTCATTTCCTAAGGTACACTAAAGATTCTTTTACCTATTTTTTTTTAATTCTTTGCACTTTGAGTGCGTAAATATTCGTGCGAAACTAGCAAAATTTATGGTATGAAAACTACTTTCGACTAAGACTTCTCTTCGCGATTATTTACCTTCAACTCCAATAATGTCGAGCCACTAAATCAGTTACTTTTAAGACGAAATGTTTGTAAAATTCTATTCGACGGTATAAGATGTATACAAACTAAGTTAAATTTGTGACTACCATCACAATCTTTCTTGAATAATAGAGATACGTTCTGATCAAATATTGGTATTCAATTTATATGCCGTTTTACCTCAGGCTCCATCACACATCCAAACAATCAGGAGCGGGTTATTTAAACTAAGAAACTTTACTAATATTTATCATCATCATCATCATTTTATAACCTTTCTCTGTAACAATACACTTGCAGGTTGATAAATAAACCTTAACCACTTTTACTTTGCCCTTGTTTTATGGAGCAAATAATGAGAACGCTAAGAAATTCTAAACATGAAAATTATACCCATTGTCGACATGCACAAAAGAGATAATATGTGCTGCTATGTTCGTACGAATGCCGTGACTGAATATTTTTTTGGTATGTGGCATTAATGTTCTCTGTTAACGACCGCAAGTTATTTCAACAACTTCGTCCGTAGCTTACCTATTACGAAATAAAGTTATGGCATAAAAAGCTAAACTAATATCTTAAAATAGTATCCATTGCATATGTGTTTGGGTTACGGTAAATGAAAAATGCAATGATCAAATTTAGGTTAGGGGGACAAAGTATAGGGGGAACGATCTGAGCGATAGTAAGAGCAATATTTATTGGGAATGTATTAAATAACAATGAGGGTTCGTCTTGTATAAAACACAAATTTGTGGACATGGGCAGTGAATATAAAGCAGGCTACGAGTGGAATATTAATTTTGAGATGGAATTGGGAATAACAGATTTCGTGGTGGATCTGTGGTGCAGGGGGCTTATTCTCTAACTCGAAGCATCGGAGCTCTCTGGCGAAAAGATGCTTCAATAAGCTACTTGCTCCCATCGGTATTCTCTATCATGGAAGCTACCGGAGAAAGAGCAAGCAGAAGCTACCGGTAGCATATTAGGCTCCCACCCATATTCTGTAAATGTCACGAAGCTACTTCCGTAGCCCCAATAAGCTCCCACGGTAGCCTTACGAAGCGCGGCCTCCGTATACCCTGCTTAAATAATGGTCATTTTATTACGCTTATCTATCTATAATTATCCAACTCACGGGTATGTTTCTTACATTTATTAAATGCGCATTCTTTGCACTTTCACTGGGTTACTTTGTCATTTTCGCCATTAGCGGCATTTTTCACAAAAAAGAAATTAACTGGAGTGACGGAAAGCCATATTTACCTTGGGTGAGTTACGTGATTCCAGCCTATAATGGGATACTTTACGGGCCGTGGTAGCGAGTATCACCTTCGCATTTCTTTTGAAAGTTTCATCTTCGTATATTATTTAAATGATTTGAAGCAACGAGTAATCGACGAAAGCAAATAGCACGAATCATATTGAACCATATCATCGACATGAACCCTAATTCCCGAATATATTTACGAACAATCTTATTTCAAGTGATCAAAACAGCCAAGATTGGCGTTGTGCGTTCCTGTTCACGACATTGTTCACGAGATTATGTAAGCAAAAATAGAAAATTTTTAGGATTTTGCTCGCATGATTTTTAATGCGTGGCATTTTTCGCTAAAAACGATACAAGAGCATCTTCACCGTCTAAAACGGCCTTAAAACATGTTTCACCAGTTTTATCGACGGAAAATCATTGAGACGAGCTTTCCCATTGGTTCTAAGAATGACGTCACCAGTAATGAAGTTTCCGCAGATTTGGTTTAAAAAGATTCTCATACCCTTCGTCTCATACCTTTCGTCAAACTTCTCTCCACTTCCTTTAACGTTCTTGAGAAAGCTCCCGCGAGTTAGAGAATATGGTTGATAGCCAATTCTGGTAGCTTATTCGAAGCAACCGCATCGGTATCTTCGAGTTAGAAAATAAGCCCCCAGGTATACCATCAGGCATTTAGAGGTTGAGCTGGCTGTCTCAGGAGAAATATTAGAAGATACAGATAATTTTTAAGTCCCAGTTAGACCTTGTGGTGTTGGAAGGATAGAATGTAAATGTAGGTGAAGCGAAGAATGGAATTGAAACAGGAAAATACAAGCTGAGGACAAGTTACGACTGCAGATAGGGACCGTAACACTTCCGACGAAGAAGTACATTGGTTATGACAAACACTTTGTTTATAAAATATCCAAGTCATAAGTAAATATGTCAAAGATAAGTTTTGCGTTTTATTACATAATTGCTATGCTTGTATTAAGCTGCTGCAAAATATTAATCTGACAGCTTACTTAGCGCAAGAGAGTCCGCTGGTCATATATAAGCTCTCACTTAATCGATTTAAGAATTAGAAAGATAGCTGTACCAATGAAGGTATGTCAAGTGGTGGAACCCAAAAAATATTGTTTTTAAATAAGGTGGGAATACCATAATAATGCTCAAGCAATTATCTAGAGGTTAAAGCCAAAGAGGAGAATGTTAAGAGATATACAAACTGTTATATCAAGTAGCAGGGGGATAAGTGTGTGGTAATGAGGACGAAAAATCCTTGACCGATAGAGGAAGAAATGAAGGAGATCAAAGAATGAAGGAAAATTTAAACCATTGATACAAATTTTGGCTTGAGGGTAAAGGTGAGTTAGGGTCCAGTTTGGGAGAAAATGTTTTGTGAAAATCATAGAAAAGTGAGGGGTATCAGAGAAATGTGAAACGAAAGTGAAAGGAATGCGCATTTTAAAAATGTAAGAAAGAAAGTCGTGAGATTTTTAGTTTTTGAGAAAGTAAATGTTGAACATGACGAAATTGGCGTATTTTTCGTGAAATTTTGACGCCATATTGCGAGATTTTGCGAGATTTGCGAAATGCCGCTAGAGGGACACTGTGTAATTTCACGTCTACAATATGCCCTTACCCCACCCCCCCAACAAGGATGCGGGCCTATTGCCCCGTTTAGACTACTATCGTACGTACAGGCACTTCCAATGAAAAGTTACCACTGCGGAGCCGAAATTTTTAAAGTCCGGAGATTTTGGAAATTTGTCAACGCCGCGTCATGGCTTCCCTCTAGCGGAGCCTCAGGAAGTTCTAACCGTAAACAAACCCCCTTCCCTCCTCCGCCCTCCTTTCCTTTCTTAGCGGAAGGGACCAAGGGATTACTGGCGGTCGGTCTTTTTCTCATGCCCTAAAGGTGGGCGTTTCTCCGAGTCGCGGAGCCAGACGTCGGAGGTCCCGAACATACCTCTACGCTCGCCACCACCATCACGTATTGTCATAACATCAAAAATCGACGTTCACTTACAAGAAAAAATCACAAATCATCATTGATCATTATCACCCACAATTTGTATGTGTCCCTTGAATAATCGATGAATAATTGAATAATTAATTCCTTGGTCTATTGGTGTTGTTTCACGTTTGTGCTATTTCAGTGTGAGTTCATTAAAATGTTTTATTCTCACATCGATGTGGTCAGAAGTTTTATAAATATGTGATCTCAATGTTTTAAGACTAGGAATAGTCTCAGAAGAAGAAAATAACGTTCCGAATTGTCGTAATTTCCACGAGTTTACCGTAGGATTTATGGTATAGACTCGTAATTTGAATAATAACAATACCCCTTATATTACTGCTTGTATAATACCAATACACATCTGTTATTGACCACGCAGGCGTTTCCCTAAAATCTGGTCTAATATCTGCTGCAATAAGAGACGAGGGCCTCCCTGCGACAATGATGCAATATGGGGAGCTGCGCGAGATTAAGGACCTAGGTTGAGAGGAGAAGAGAGAAAATACCTCAGGCAGGAGACCTTTCTCATGCGACTAGTTTCACCCAAGTCGTCGGCATATATATCTTTAGTTGCAATTCCTCCTATTTACGATTCTATTCTTCACCCGCGAAATTCTGCGGTCATAAACTACGGCCACTATGCGCATATTCCTATAATCCATTAAAAGCAATCTTATAAATTTTGAGCCTCGGAACGTCGGAACTTTTTAGTGATCAGTTTTCTTTTCATTGGAGTAATGGATTTTTGAAATTCGGTTCTAGCTAGGCAGCAGTGAAGAAATATTGAAGAAGAAATTGTGCCTAAGTGACTTTTCAGGATTTTAAAATAATTTTTGGACTTGTGTTTTTAGTTTTTCAAGCCTTTGGTAGCGCTTTCTGTTCATCGATCAGCAGTGGTTTTTATTTATTTTGTGGTATATTCTTTTACAATGTGGGTGGAATATTTATGTATTTTTAGTTTTCGAAAATATCTGTATTATCGACACCTCAATGTTGTATTGTTTTTCATATCAATGTCGTAATGTTTTTTGAAATGTTATAATTGGAATCCTTTTTTGGTCTAACATTGTTCTACATCGAAATCGTATTTTATATGATTCCCTGGTCCTCTCGGCCCTTGGTCACAGGTCACTTCTGCCATTGGTGTTATATAATGGCTTGTTATGAATTATCACGTTTTGAGTTCGATTAAAAAGTGATAGAGGCGCAGAAAGTGTCAGTGACTATGAAGAATGAGTATTTGATGGAATTTGAACGAAAATATTACATTTAGGACAACATAAGAATATTCTCGACTACTTATTGTTTATAGGAGACCTGCAGACGGTCACAAAATACCACCGATTTCTTCTGTCTATCTTAGGAAGCTTGAAAATTTAAATTTAGATCATCAATTATGCTACATTTTAATCTATCTGAAAATACTTATCAACGGGTTAACATCAGGCTAAACCTGATCATCACGTGGCACACCCGAAGAACATTTTTGATCAACAGGTTAACATCTAGATTTACGTAATACCGTGCAAGCCACCGCGAGGGCGTGTGGCAGAGGGTGAACTTTTGTTTTTTCAGCTGTACTCATTATCACTAAACTCCACTGACTCTGTTTTGATGAAATCGCGAGAATATTGAGCCGTGCGACCGGATAAGTTTACGGAGAATCACGTTAAATTATTTTTCTTTGCGTACGCTCCAGGAACATACTAGTTGTTCACGCCCTTCAGCCCTTGAAAAGAGTGGAGTCTTTTTAGGGTCCATGAAACATTCCAGAAATACACAAGTTAGGAATCTTTTTCATGTTGTTCATACACACTTTCAAATTAAATAGAAATTTATTTAATCACCGAGTGGTTGAACAGTGGACACCAGCTAGGATTCTTGGCGCATTGTGATTCAGTATGGGTAGTTGATTTACTTCGCATGTATTATCAGTGATTATTTTACCTTTCGGGTATCCTGCGCTTTTAAGTAGCAGTATTCAGCCATATCTATGATATACGCAATTGCAATCTAGTGCTCTAGTGGAAAGGGACAAGTGAATGCCAGATGGGGGGCGGCATGTTCCCTCTGACCACATTGTTGAGTCCCTGTGTTGAGACAATGGGGATGGGGAGGACCGGTCTCCGCGAAGAATAATTTTCCACTGCCCAAAAACCTTACTCCATACGTTTTATTGCACCCGCGACCCCTTCCACGCGGTATACCTCGGGTCAACATCCTCCGAGTTTATGCCCTTGCAAGCCAGTGCCCCTGCAGAAAGGTTGATCCGTAAGCAGGTAAAACATTAGAGACGTCTGCCCATCAACTCTTACACCTGAGTGATTATAAGTTTTTTCTAGTCACATTACCAGGCGAATATTTCAAAACATTTAAATATCCACGAATGAACACGTTTATCAAAATGGTTTCTCGATTTAGGTGTGCTGGCCTATTATTAATTTCATACGTGGTTTGAAGGAAGTAACCATTCACACACAAAAATGAATCGATTCCGTCCATTTAAGAAATATATCCAAACATTTTTGCGGTAATATTTGCTGTGCAATATGGTCGAATAATAGAACACCTGTCCATCAGAAGGGAAAGAGAGGAACAGCATATTGTAATTAGTATTCTCAGTTGCGATTAATGTTCGTAAGGAAATTTACTAACTGCCGTCCACACTTTCCGCAATCGGAGCAATTGGCCCCTCGAGAGGAGATCGCCGGGAGGCGGCTGGGTTCCCGCGCGTCCCGTTTGCGAACCCATCCTGACGGGGAATTTCCAGCTAGACAATGCTTCCTCGGCGCCCCTCCCCTACGGGAGGAGGAGAATAGTGTGTGGCGATCCTTCGGCAGGGGGAGGAAGACACGCGGCTCAATGCCACGTTTGGGCACAAGGGTAGAGCGAGAGTCAGGGGTATTTTGCGACCATCGTGAGAAGAAGCATTGAAAGAAAACTGACCGTCAGTAATCCCTTGGTCCCTTCCGCTAAGAAAGGAAAGGAGGGCGGAGGAGGGAAGGGGGTTTGTTTACGGTTAGAACTTCCTCAGGCTCCGCTAGGGGGAAGCCGTGACGCAGCGATGCCAAATTTACAAAAAACTCCGGACTTAGAAATTTCGGCTCTGCAGTGGTAACTTTTCATTGGAAGTGCCTGTACCATCGTAGCAACTCGCACGCATTCACACTACTATCGTAACTCAGTGCTGCCCTCACCAGGAATCGCGACGAACAAGTAAAGAGCAAGCGAACAAAATAGGGATTCCCGCGTCTCAGTGGCGTTTTTAAGTCTTTCGACATGGATTTAAAAGCAAATGACACCTATCTTGGTTTATTCATTGAGTACCACCATCTAATTCAAACTTTTTTGATTATCGTCATTCATCATTTCCGATTTCCAGTCGTGGTACCAGCGCTGACCATCGTAAAAGTGGCAGTGTTAGGAACTACGCGTACCGCTGTCCGGACATGCGTTCACACTACTATTTCCGGCAACTATCGTCAGGACGATCGTACGTACGATAGTAGTCTGAACGGGGCATATGGAGTGAAACAGGGGTGCTAGGGTGGGACGGTACACGGCCTGGAATTGGCGATTTTCGAACAGTAAAAAGTCACAACAAAGGAAGTCGTTGAAATGTCCCAGTTCAAAACAACTTATATACAAATAACATTCTACGTAATTTATTTATCTATTTTACAGCTACCCTATTTGTGTATATAGTAGAGGTGGGTCGGTCGGTCGCGAACGAATCTAATCGAACGACTCTTTGAGGTGAATTGACGCACTGAATCGTTCATGGTAATGAACCGTCGTTCCTACGACTCGTAACAGAGTCCTCTACATGGCCACCATGACAACTATCACTACTCAGCGGCGTAGATGAGAATGGGCGCACCACTCGGCAAAGATGGGAATCAACAGACGCCACGAACGAACGAGGGACCGAACGAGTCCTCCCACCCTTCAACTTTGAAGTTTGAGAGAGGGGGGACCTGTGTACTCATATAGCGCGAGGAGTGGGAGGAATCGCTACCTATGAGTCCGTGAACGTGTGATTCAATGACTGGGCAAAGAATCATGATATTTCTGACTCTAATTGAATCAAGAGTTGTCGAAGACTCATGAATCAGTGAGGAATCACATGGAGTCGAAGATTCATATGAGTCGAGGAATCATATATGAGTTGAGGAATCATATGAGTCGAGGAATCACATGAGTCTAGTGAATCGTCGGGGAATCGGTGATTCTTGACAGTGTAGTAGAGCAGACAGAGTAGCAGACCCAAGAATAAATTATAATGGAATCGGTTATCTCAGAGGATAGGAAACCAGGATCCCTGATTAATTTTCAATGAATCTTGATTCGCACAGGGACATGCGATTTTTCGTGAACTTGCAGAAAAAAATTGGTCTTTGTTCTGAAAAATTCAGAATTCCATGGTCTGTGGTGGTTATTAAGAACAAAAATAAATTGATGTTACCCAAATTATTCATACGTTTTGGGGTTCGACCAATGAAATACCGAAGGAAACTGTTGTAGGCATGATTTTGCGGAAGTCATCCATTACGTAAGAATTAAAATAACTTTGTAAACTCCACTATAGTATTTATTATCACGATCCGGGTTTCAACACTTGGTGTCATCTTCAGGTGACCTGAAGTGGACACCAAGTGTTGAAATCCAGGTCATAATAATAAATATTTGTGGAGTTAACTAGTTATTTTACTTCTTCCGTGTTACCAAACATTAACTTTTATCGTGAGAAACATCATTGGAGAAATGTTCATTACCCACTTTTATCGTATTTCGCGACGACATACTCAAGTGAGTATGGATTTAGTTCCCTTCTGTCAACCAAGACCACATCTAGAAATAAGCAGACATTCGGATTACTACGAGCAACTGGCCACGTTTGAAAAAAATCTTATGTAATAAAAAGAGAAAAAGGCCCATGAACTAAGTTGACTAGAAGACATTTGAACATAAGTTTTAAGTTAAATAAATAAATTTCATGCATAGATGTATCTTTGTAGTTTACCTATATAACTTTTAATTTGTTCTGTAATATTTTTTTCTTTATTCATTTTTGTCTTTATATCTACTATTAAAATTGATCACAAAAACTTGTTTTGGTCGCATTTTCGCTTTCATTCTTAAATGAATAAGTACTTTAATGGGCGCGAGAAAAAATTAAATTTTTGGGGAGTGGGGCATAATAATGTTTAGGGCCACTATTACGAAAAAAATCGAATGAGGTCCAAGATTCGACTCCTTATACTGATCGACCGAGTGATAAGTCGGTCATCGGAATGAACGATATTGCGCATCTCTAAGATATAGTCTCATTCATAAGTGATAGAATTTCAAACACACATGCGCACTGTTATGTTTAAGTAGTATCTATTAATTCATTTATAGTTTTAATATACTTCCGTTATGATTGTGAAGAAGAAAAAGATTTCGAGAATGTGAGAGATTATACATATTCAAAGTTAACCCCTTAACTAGTCAACATTAGCCGTTTAATGTATAGTGGCCACTAGTTAACTTTTTAGCAACAATGTGCCCTTTACTTACTTTTTACCAAGCTTTTCATAATTACAGCTGAAGTATATTTATTTTTGCCGAGAAACCGTCACATTTATTTCTTTATTTCTTGTCAGGATATTCATCCATTTCCATTTACAACCACACGTAAGCGCGCGAAATTCAAATTTCCTTAATTCACTATTACAAGCCTTGTCTCGGTTCTCATGTTACAGCTGTGTGTTATTCCTCACCATTAGCTACGGAATTTCAGAGAAATATTTATATTATCTCCCCCAGAGAATAGCGCCTTCTCGTCCTTTACAATAACAACATTTGGCCAAAAATCGGGGGCTCATGTTTTAACATATTCGGTACAACGTTTTAATTGCTTCCTCATATAACGGAGAGAAGTAATATGTCGAACGTCATACAAGTCCTTGAAATACAATGCCTCTAGCTATGGTGACATCATTAATTATTGCAAACAGAGATGTGACAAAATATCTTCTATGTCAACCACTTAAAAAAAAAAGGAAAATTATGACATTGCAATAAATGCTAATTATATGCTTACTATATACAATGAATCTCTTTTAGTAAATTTAGATCTACCTTCTATTGTCTCCTTACTCTCGCCTCACCTTATGGTAAGAATCATAAAACAGCACTAGAATGATTTATCCTATAACTATAGTACTTTTTTACCGTCCCGAATAATAATATTTTCATGAATTTATGTATTCTATTTTGCCAATCGCCATTTGTAAGAGAGATAATCAAGAGAGAAGTTGTGAGGAAAAACTTTTTTTTGAATCTGAATAATTAATTTAAATGTTTAAAACATGCGTTTTAAGTAGATAATAAGACCGCCTAGGGCGCTCTTGCTATCTTCTTTTAATTGTGCATTGTTAATAAAAGCATTGGTGGTGAGGTCTTTTCTAAATGGAGAAAAGAAGAATATTTAGCGAAATTGGAACTCTTTCTTGAGTAATTTCTTTGAATGACAAAATGACATCGAAGGAAAGATAACACTAGGCAAATGTTTAAACGCATATCCTTTCGTTGGTTCCATGGACATTAATCTCCGCGGTTTAGTTGTCAAAATATCAGCTAATGTATGTACTTAGGTAAAAGTACGCAATTGGACCTTTCAAGCCATAATCGGGCCCCGCAGCGCCACTTTTATCAAACGGCGGCGTATTTGTATGATTCTCACATGGGATAGCAATTTAAGATACTGACGACTAAAAGTCGCAACAAAGGAAGTCGTTGAAATGTCCTAGTTCAAAACAACTTATATATAAATAATATTTTTCTTGTATAACTTTGCACCCATACGCTGTGACTGTGTACAACATCATTTGTGAATGCATTGATTTGAAATTTGACCAATATGGATGTGAGTGTCAGGATGTCTCCAGAAGGCCCTTGCTCACCCATACGATACCGGTATTTAAAGATAGATACAATGAAAAAGCACAGATTTTATATCTCGACATTCAACATTATTGTGCTAAAGCATTACTTGCTTTTCAAAGTTATAATTTATGGTGGCATGTTTTACGGGAGATACGTGGATTGCACTTTACCAATGTACCAACGTAGTTTTAATTTTCATCGAGTATTCACTCAAGAATTTAAATGTGGATTACGTATTGCGTGAGAAATTGCAGACGGACAACTTAGAGTCAAGATTTAGTTGTTAAAGGCAGTTATCAGGAGGTAATTACAACATTTCCGCGATGCAGATATATGAGTTTGAAAAAAAGCTGCGAGTGATGAGAGCTATTGGAATTCATTCTGCCAAATACGGGTCAGTCAATTTTGATCCCGATATACTATCAGACTCCACTGAATGCGAAAAATTCTCTATGGATGATTCGCCTCTTGTTGGGCTTCTTAATGACGAAGAAATATCCGATTTCAATTTAGATTCAAGTGTATTGTTGTATGGTTATGGATATGCCCCCGGCAAAACGGAAAAATTAGTTGGATGTGAACAATGCAGGGATCTGATTGTGGGTTCCTCTTACGACGACCCATATGATCCTGAATTAAATAGGGACGGCACAGTTAATTAAAATAATTAACTGTGCCGTCTGATGTTGTAGTAGATTTGGGTTTTTTAGCACACGCCATTATGCGAGCACTGATTTCACAAGAATACGAATGTCTACTTAATACTTAATGGTATTAAAATTCATATTAAAGAAAATAAAACGATAAAAATAATTCAAGAACAAATATACTGGCAAATATTAAGCAAATAAATATATTTTTTTAAATTGTTCGAGCATGCATCACAATTTACATTGAAGATTTCTTTGCAAGTGTTGTGGTAACGAAGGTCACAGATTGGGAATATTTGCCATTTTATCGTGCACTAGTGACTTAACGATCACTTGAGTTTCTTTGCTCAAGTTTCTGTCAACTTGTTCTTCTAGCGGTGTACCCTGAATACTATAAATACACCTTTTTACCCATTGTGAGCGGAACTTGTCCTTGTCTCGCAGTACGCATGTTTTATCACCATATTTTTCAAAATTTTCAGAAAATTATTCTGGCGGTTCTACTAATTCACTTTCCGCGGGGCATTTAGTTTAGTAGAAATAACATACGCTGCAATTCCACATACGTCTAAAATATTCATAAAAATTCACACAGCGATCTGTTTGTTTTTCTCTCGCACGAGTATACAATTATAAGACTGAACCATTTGGCTCAAAATATCTGTATCTCCCTAATAAGTCCCATCCCACTATAGTGGCATCAAAGTAAAATATTATCTCCTGTTTACTTTGTTTCCAATGCAATTGTTTTATCATGGTGCATAGACGACAACAAAATTACTGACTTTCAATTTTTAGGAGCATGAGATACCAATGATGAATCAAAAAATAAATGAACACTTGGAACGAGAGTGATTAATAAGAAAACTCAACGGTATGTGTTTTTTAATCGTCAGAAGAGTCCCCGCCATCGTTCATCCATTATTTTTTCAAGTTTTGAGCCAGCTTGAGGATGTATATTATTAGAATTACCATTACGTTTGCTCCCATAGTGACAACACACTTTCTATACCAACCCTATCTTAAATTTGGGAGTGCTCTTGCTCGGTTTACTTTATCAAAAGGTGCAAGTCTTTGAAGAGGATACCCTGTGAATGAATCGATTGCCCAAAAAATCTTCATTTCGTTATTTCTTGACGGAAAAATGGACGAAAATGACATTAGCATATTAATTATTCCAACAAACTGCTCATCGACGGTAATGCACTCACCTGGGAGATAATACTTTCCCTAATTCAAATTCATGTCATCCCAAATGGACCGAGTTTATTGTCAAACTGCTAATATGTAAGTTGTCGCGTTTCACGGATTACTGTGCGAAGTAAAATGACCATCGCAGTATCCTATATTGTGGGCCATATGCTGTAGAAGGCGAAAAAAGCTTACCGAGCTTCCTTGAAGAAAGTTAAAAAAAATGACTCGTGGCCAACTTTTTTCGTTTCGGTACACGGTATAAAGCATGCACGCAAATAGTTGAAAAAAAATGAGAGAGTACATAAACATACTGTATATTTAGTTCATTACTCACATTTACTTACAATTTATGAATATTAACACAGCATACGACTGCATTAATATTGTATAACCCTAGAAAAAGGGAAAGGAGCGATGTGCGGTTTTCTTACGAAATTCCGGAATTTACATAAATATTTCAAATTGCCTCTCCCTCGTACTTCACAGAACATTTGCATCTAAATATTTAGTTAACCATCTCGCAAGTTAGGGACTTTTTTCTATATACTTCCAAAAATTATATATTTAGAAAATTACTCTATCGTCCAAGGTAAACCGATCTCGCAGTATAACAATGAGCGATACACGTTCATTATAACACATTCTTTGCATTTGGTGCGTCTCATTGACGGGCAGCGGCCGTATTTGTTTTTTCTCTAGTTATTTTTTGAGGTATCCAGCAAACCACATTCATAAACCGATGGTCAATCTTTTTATTGTCCTGTATTTGCAAACCAAACATATCACGGCTTATTCGCTGCGTATATTAGTTTGAATTTGGCGCCGATTGCAGCGCCTTCGATAAGATACTATATAGTACTACGAGTCCTATCTGAGGCGCTGCGGTCAGCGCGAAATTCAAATCAATGTACCATTAGCCGCGATATGTTTGGCACACAAATACAGGCCAATAAAGAAATAAGTCATCGATTTATGAATGTAGTTTTCTGTATATTATAATTATGAACTTTAAAACAAAAGAAAACTTCCGCTGTCGGTCAATGGGATGCACTAAATGCAGAGAATGTGCTAGAATTAACGTATATCGCACAATGTTATACCGCTACCGTGGTCTACATTGGACCATAAAGTACATTTCTAAATGTCGGGCTTCGAAGTGTAATGAAGAAAATCCTAAACTTGCGAGATGGTTTAGCATGTGTTTAGGTGAAAATATTCTGTTATGTAGGAGGGAGAGGCTACTCGATACAGAGGACCGAAATCCGAGGTCGAAGTAAAGATTTTATGGCAGTTGCAATCGCGATACATTTCTCTATCGATTCCTCGACTCGTGTTTTTCAAGAACTCCCGCTAAAGGAACAGTATAAGGTAGGCTTGTGCGATGAGTCGATTAATCGAAGTCATCGACGATGATTTTAGTCATCGCGGTGCGATGACTGTAATCGATGACGATGAATGTCATCGACCATCGATGTCGATGAGTCGATGAGAATCATCGATGTCGATGAGTCGATGATAATCATCGATGTCGATGAGTCGATGAGAATCATCGATGCCGATGACTTGATGAGAATCATCGATGTCGATGAATCGATGAGAATTATCGATGTCGATGAGAATCATCGATCCCGATGACTCGATGAGAACCATTGATGAGGATGATCGATGGGACGATGAAAATGATAGGTTTTGTGTCGCCCGTCCGTCCCGTGCCGCCGCCGGTGACCGCTGTGACGTTTCCTCCTTTGTCTCCCCCTCCCCCGGCACCTTCCTTGTTCTATTGCGCAACGCCTACTTACTGAAAAAAGCCGGCGGCGTCGAGGTCCATCCCACGTGGGCCGCACAGGGATTGGAGTACGTCGAGTGGAGTATCCAATTCAATCTTCACTTAATAGCCACACCAAACTGCCAACCGAGACATCTGCACAGTAGGGATGGCCTTAACTCTGACTTTATTGTCACCGCCTTAAATGTGACTGTTCCATTGCAATAACTGTGATTATAAAATGTGATTGCAATCACATTTTAGAATTGACACGGCATGGAAATGACAATCGCAATCACATATTAGGGGACTGGCCATGCCGGTACGTCAGCATTCCAGTAGTCCAACTGCACAATAAAAGAGAGACTCTTCGATCAAGTGATAAAAAAAACTGTTTATTATAAACTTTTGGAGATATATACCTATACGTATATATATGGCTGAGAATTGCAACCTTTCTCCTTAAATGGTTACTAGAAATGAAATTATAAAAATGATAAACTTATTTCACATTAGTTTTCAAGAAATTCCTCAATCTGTATAAACAATTTAACATTTACATATAGAGGCTCTACTGGCAAAAAATAAAAATTTTAAGTAGGTAATTGCACAAAACTTTGGCATATAAATAAATGTTACTTTTGGTTTGAGACTAGAAGATTTACGTTTCTACGCAATATCACAAAGTAATAAAGAATTAAACAAACAATTAAGGAAGAAAACATGCCAAACGCCAATGTCACTCTTTTTCCATGTATTTGGAATTCGCATTTAAAAAGTGAATGGTGTTTACTTTATCTTCCCCCTATTTCTTCTTGAGGATGACCGACAGACTGTGGTTACACACACACCTTTGGCTGCCTTGAATAATTGGCGTACGCAATATTCGCATTCCTCATACATGGCAGGGATCATGGTGTTCGAAATGCGATGCCTACCAGGAATTTTATAATTCAGCAACGCTACTTCCATTAATTCTTTAAACCCAACATCTTCTACAATGCTGAATGGCTGCAAATCAATTATGAATAATCCAAGTAGCTTCTGGTCAATGTACTGCTTTCTTTTGAGAGAGAGCATGTAGGAACCAAAAGAAGGAATTGTTAATTGGCGTTGAACTGTGGTCGAAGAAGACGGACGTGGGACGACGGCTGGAATTTGAAGGGAGCTATCATTACCATCATTACTTGTTGATGGAGTAGCTCTATCCATCGAAGTTACACAATCTCCGACATCTTCTGCCGGTGGATCGTCTTCACAGGATTGTGTAACATTCTGCAATAAGTATATTGAAATTTAGCAATATCTACGTACTTCGATTCACGGAGAATAAGACTATTTAATTACAGTAGATATTAGGAAAAATAAATGGAAAATATCTCAAATAAGATACAAATTGTTTTAAATAGATGCATGATGGAAAGCAATCAGAACATTTTAGTCAACTACCCCGTCAAATGATTTCAGAATTATTAAACATTTCAAATCAATGTTTACGGTAGATTATATGAGTCAAGTTACGTATTATTATACGAGTATGTCACGAACATGTAATTATGCGTCACGTACATACACCGAACCGGTAGCTGAAACCGTTGAGGAGTAAATTTACTTTTCGCCTCAGACAAATAGTTTCACAAAACGATCTACATGTAAGATCTCTACATGTAGATCGTTTTGTGAAATTTGAAAGTTTGTTGAAATTTTGTGAAAGTTTTGTGTTGTATTCAATAGATGCATCTATTGAATACAACAGTGTGCTACGCACGATTGAATATGTTGCAAGATACTATTTCTCCATTAACCACGGCAAAAAAGTTCCATATATCACTAATTTTTCTTCTTTTTTCCATTCATTTGAACGCCTTATCTCAAATGTATATATAAAGTATAAACACCCCAGTTATTGCGCCTTGAGGACGATGGCAGGGCCACAGTGGGATGTTCGGAATTCATGTTTTTTCTCAAGTTTGTGGTAGACGATACAGAAGTATGCGATCACGTTCAATCACAGTTAATACGCAGTAGCAGTGGTAGCATTGTATTCGTTGGTTGCACTGGTGCAGTTGATAGCAGCGGTAGCAGCCTGAGCTAAATCGGCTAAATTCACCGAATTCACAGTCACAGTGATTTCGATTATTTAGTCACAGGCTGTGATTGCTACTTTTCAGTATCGGTGATTCAATCACAGCGATATATCGCTCATCACTACTGCACAGTTCATCGAGAGTCATCGATCATCGTAATTCATCGATCATCGGCATTCATCGATCATCGACATTCATCGATCATCGAAATTCATCGATCATCGAAATGCATCGATCATCGATGAATCGATCATCGATGACGGCCATCGTCATCGAAACATCTCGATGAAATTTTTTCATCGAAAATCGATGACCAAAATCGGTCATCGCACAAGCCTAGTATAAGGGATGGAGGAACTCTATTTGCCTCCTCAAGGAAGTTATCACCAGGCGGGTATGTGTTAGTAATGAACACTTAACTCTGGACGTCCTGCACAATGCTAGCTGCAGCTTATCTCACAATCCTCAGTCGTTCGTCAATCATATTGTTTCTTTTATTTAATAATTTTCAGAAACCTCTCAGACAACATGTGTATTCACATACATACATATGTTGTCCGATAGGTTTCTTAAATAAATTATTTTCTAAAATCGAGGTAGTTCGAAAGACGTAATTACCCTGAATGACCCGTATGACGCGTTCCACGGATTACTATGGAGCTGTCCTATAATGACGTCCAAACAATTGGAGGGGGGTCACCACCATGTGACAATGTGTAACAGGGGGGAGGGGGGGGACTATGCTTCATGTGACATCCACGCTTCCACTGCATTTTATATCTTAGTTTTACTCAGACTGCGGGGTAGGTTAGAATTTTTTTCATTTTTGTGATATCATTAATGGGGTTCCACTTCTTGTGACTAATTGTGTAACATCATTTACGGACAGACCCTCTGAGAAGTAAAATGACCATGGCAGAATCCTATATTGTGGCCTATATAATGTATATTACGAAAACATCTTACCGTCTTTCCTTGAAGAAAGTTGAAAAAAATGACTTGTGTCCAACTTTTTCGGTTCTGTATACGGTATACAGCATGCATGAAAATTGTTGAAAAAAATGAGTGTAGATAACACTACTGTATATTTAGTTCATTACTCACATTTCTTTACCATTTATGTTTATCAAAATACAGCTACATTAATAATATATAACCGTAGAAAAGCGGAAAAAGGCAACGTGAAGTTTTCTTACGGAATTCAGATGAAACTTGCCAATTTCGATAACTATTGACCAGTGAAAGATAAGTAACAAATTTATATCTCATTTTAAAGAAATCGCTATTTTCTACAATTATGTTCCCGAGGACTCTGCTGTAAAACTAAAGACTGAGCCGCTAGAAGGAAATGTTTGTCAATAAACGTGAGGATATGAAGCATTTTTCAAAGTTTTCGATTTTTCTATAGAAAATATCTCATATATCATTCCGTTACATCGTCCCCCTGGTTTCCAATCACAGTGTTTCCAAATGGTTATGCGCACATAATATATATAATATAATCCAATAGAATTATTGTCCAGTATTTTTAGGCATATATTCTTCAAATCAAAAACATTTTTTTAATATTTGTATAATTCAGTTAAACCACGATTTAACCATCCACACTTTTATGTTTTCCCCAAATATACTACCCCAAAAATCTTGAACTAACACATTAGATTAATTGTTAGCGATAATATACAGTAGTAGAATTTCTTAGTTACAACTGTACATATCAGGCAGGCTTCGTGACAGAGCCAGAGGTAAAACGACATGCCTAAGATAAACATCGGAAGCAGTTTCTAAATAATAAAAATTCTATTAAGGTCGAATGTTCTTTGGTTACTTTTTTATTAATTTTTTGAATTTTTTAAAACATAATGTGTGATAATTTCCGTTTTCACGATGTTTTTTCGAGATTCCCGTGTTACCGTTTGATTTACATGCGAAATGAATTAGCTGTTTAACAGGTATCTAAATATACATTTAGATACTCACAGATTTAGATACCTACTTTGTACAGACTTACCATATGGCGAGTCTGTAACACATGGCTATTACTTTATTTTCGACATCAATAAATATAGTTTATGTCAGTAACTTTTCATCAAATGTGCTTTTCAATCACATTTCATTTATTTACCCATATTACATTTTCAGTAAATTAATTTCCACTTTGTTCAGCTAAACAAATTTCGTTATTTTGTGTTTTTATAAGTAAGCTTCACCGGCAATAGTTACAATTAGTTAGTTAGATAGATAATTTGTTACAATTTTTAATTTGTTCGTAGACGCCTAGATATTAATGTCGTCGAATTAAATTTTTTTATAAATTTTGAATAACAATGAAGTGGATAAGTGGCGAGTGATTAAATCTGTCTGTAGCCCATAAATCTTACTTTATTTTCGACGAAACCAAATTAAATTTACGGCAATAACTTCTCATTGAATGTGATATTCAACCACACTTCAATTGGTTTTCCCACAAAACATTTTCATAAAAATATGATTCACAATAATCTGCTATAAATATATCAATATTTTGTATTTTAACAAATTAGCTTCATGATAGCATTGTGCCTGTGAAATAAACAAGAATTCAACGCCCAGGAAGGTCTATGTCAAAGATAGTAATTTTTCCAGGTCACTAACGTAGCTACTACATTCCTCAAGCCAAAATTTGTATCAGTGGTTTAATTCTTCCTTTAACCTTTTATCTCCTTAATCTCTTCCTCTATCAGTGAAGGATTTTTCGTCCTCATTACAACACACTTATCCCCCTGCTACTTGATATAAAAGTTTGTATATCTCTTAACATTCTCCTCTATGGATTTCACCTCTTGATAATTGCTTGAACATTCTCATGGTATTCCCTCCTTATTTAAAAACAATATTTTTGGTTCCTCGAAGAAGGTTCGGAGAAAGATGGAGAAGGTGAGCTGGGTGGCGAGGTAGACGAACGAGGAGGTATTGGATATGGTTGGAGCGGAAGCTTTTGGCAGAGGTGCAGAGAACGCAGAAGAGATGGATGGAGGAGGTTTTGAGAGGAGAGGGCATGTTGAGGCGAGTGATAGAGGGGAGAACACTGGGGAAACGTGAAAGAGGAAGGAAGAGGATAGGATTTCTGGACGAAATAAGAGGAGGTATATGATATGAAGAATAGAAGAGGGATCTAATGGCGGGACATCTTAACGAGGGGAAGCCAGACAATGTCTATGAAATTCGGATTCAGAATGGGGACTGTCCATGAACCTATCAATCAGCTGGTAGAATACTTGAATGAAAAATGAGTGAAAAAAACAAGACATTGCCATGACCTGTTTTCCTCAATGACTCTATGAATGTAGTTTCCTGTATTTCCTAATTATTAACTGTTAAAATACAGAAAACTACTGCTGTCGGTCAACGGTACGCACTAAAAGAAGACAACGTGCTTGAATGAACGTATATCGCACAATGTTATACCGCTACCGCGGCTTAAATTGCGAGATGGTTTACCAAGTTTTAGATGCAAATATTCTGTGAAGTACGAGAGAGAGGCTACTCAATACAGAGGACAGAAGTCCTCGTTCGAAGGACAGAGGTTAGGGCAGTTGAAATCGCGATACATTTCTTTATCGTTTCCTCGACTTTTTGTGTTTTTCAAGAACGCCTGCTATAGGAACAGAATACATCTACATACTACCCCGCAAGCCACCTCAAGAGGCGTGTGGCTGGGGGTGTTAGGACACCAGCCGTTTACATATAAATAGGAAATACTGAAATGAAATTACGTCTAGCATTTTTATTAAAGTCCCTTATTGTTCGGGGGAAAAACGAATTCCCATGCCTGTCCGTTCGGCAAAATATCTCTCTTAATTTATCGTTTCTGTCGGATCTGGAAATATAGTGGGGTTCTAATATGATGTTCTCTGTGTTGCTCTGCAATATATCTATTCTCAATTGTTCAAGCAATCTAAGCCTAGCGCGCAGCCTCCAAGTATCTAGCGGCTCCCAGCCTAATTCGTTTAACATCTGTGTAACGCTGTCTTTACGCCCGTAGCAGTTTTTGACGAATCGCGCAGCTTTCCTTTGTATTTTATTAAGTTCCCGGATTAAGTCTTTCTGCACCGGATCCCATATGCTCGCTTTATTTTCAAGGTGTGGCCGGACGAGTGCGAAATAGCATATCTCTTTTACTTTTTCATCCGAAAATCTTCCCACAAGACGCTTGACGAATCCTAGCTTCTTCAGAGCTCAGCCATAAATATTTCTTATATGTGTTCGCCACGATATGTTCGAGGTTATCGTAACTCCTACATACTTCATCTGTCGCCATTATGTTAACACCATCCACAACATATGAATGGGGATTGTTGGACGACCTGCAACGACGATGATTTGCAACAAGTGTACCGCCGTGCATTTGCTCAGATTATGTTCGAGTCCCCACTCTTGGCTCCACACATGAACGTTTTTTAATACCGATGATAGAATTTCAAAGTCAGAGTGATCACTAATTTCGCGACAGGTGACAGCGTCGTCAGCAAATAAACGTATTTTACTGCTAATTCGTGAGCATAGGTCATTTATGTATATAATTAACATTAATATAGTTTAACCCATTTTTTCCCAGTGTTCCAAATTTGGAACAAAAATCCTGATCTCAAGAATTGGCTTAATCTTTTTTCTGATTAAATATTTTGAAGTTATACAGTTTATTTTAACATTAGGAAACATAAATGCTGCCATCATTCAACAAATAAAGAACAAAAATAATTCCTCGGCCACACATTGTGTCACAATACAACCATTTCATGGGAGGAGTGGATAAGATGGACGAAAACATCGAAAATTATCGCATTACAATTAGTTCAAAAAAGTGATGGTGGCTCTTATTCTGCTTTTGCTTGGATACCTATGTTCACAATGCATGGCAGTTCTTCAGGAAAAGTAACAAAATGTAGATTATCTAGGAATCAGAAGGCATGTTGTTCAGGTGTATTTGAAGAAAAACGGCAGGCTATCAGCTGGAGGAGGAAGACCAAAGTTATCAAAAGACTTACTTCTACGAATTCCTAGTGAAATAAGATAAGATCACACTGATCACTGGATTGGTAACGCAGAAAAAAAACAGATGTGCTATGTGCAAAAAAATTAAACAAAATGTAGTGAAAATCTAATGTACACTAACATTATGTGTATTATAAAAATTCCGTGTCGAATACTAAAGTGTACTAACTGCATTCTATATTTAAAACGTGATATTAAAAAAAATATTCGCCGCAGAATGGAATTTTCTTTATGCTCTCATTCGATCCCAGTGTTCCAAAATTGGAACATAGTATTACTGTAGTTCTATGGGTGTAAACTTCACGTAAATAAGATGAATGTACTTAAAATAAATAAAACTAACAAAAAATGTTTAAAAAGTAAAATTTATAGCAAAAAAAATAATTCGGGCAAAAATGGGTTAAAAAACTAAAAACACGCTTTATTGATAACTCAAACTGAAAAATAATTCTTAATATAGAAATAAAATAATAAATGAAAAATATTAATACTATCGTGAAAAAAGCGTGGGGTGCTCCGTTGCTTAGTTAATTTGATATGCCTTTTGTAAATGTTTACCCAAATTACTGAATGGAAAATGCTGGAAAAGATTATGCTTTGAGCCATATTTCTACATCAATTTTTCTACTTATCGTACCGATTGAATATTTTCAAGAATTGACAAATCGAGCACCCCACGCTTTTTTACGATAATATTAGGCAAAAGAAAGGCAAGAAACAACAAATAGGCATAAAATAGAATAAAATAGACATAAAAAATAGGCAAAAGAAAGAAAAAAGTAAGCAGAAACAGTATGGGGAGTGCTTCCGCAATAATTTACGCAAAGATACCTCGTACTACTGGGGCAGTAGTACGAGGTAGTACTTGCTTGGATGAGCCTGGACTGTGATGGAAGAAAAGTATCCAGGTATCACTCAGCGAAATCTATTGATAATAATAATAATAATAAAATTAAGGGTTAGTTTTTTAATTGTTGCACTCGAGCATAGATTTAAATATAATGAAAATGCAAATACGATGTCAAAAAATGATATAGAATATTTTTTTAATATTTTCAGTGCAAGGCATTACTTTTATATTTGCACTTTCATTTTTTTCCTGTCATCTGCTGCAATATTGGGTCCTAAGTTATATAATATTTTTATTAAAATATTTTGAAAATATTTTGCTTGTAAATCTATGACACCTACCAAATATCTCCGACAAGATGATATTCTTGTCGAAGGTATTTGGTAGGCGACTCGCGTATGAAGTAAATTATCAGCCAACATTGTGAATAATATTTTCACTCAATCAATTACATTTGCATTGGCAAAATAACACTAATTATCAAATTGATAAATGAGCATTTTCAGGGTAAAAGAAACAGTTATGGTGTACCTTGATATTCCGTTAGGATTTTTGGAATATTTCTGCTTCATATATGCGTTACTTCCTCAGTATTCATGAAAGGAGAGAAATCACGAAAAAAAAGACGTGTATTGCGGGAATGTATCATCTTTCTCGCAGGGTACTTGTAAAATTTATACATTGGTTTAAAAACCAAGGAGGGACTGTTTTATGAAAAAAGCCTAAAATATGATTCTATCATCAAATTACATGTGAGAACCTAGTTTAAATATAAATAAAAAATGTAAAAATGTTATCCAATCATCAGTCACAAGGCATGGACGCTAAAATACGGAATATCCTATGTTAGATCCAGATGTTATTGCCTTATTAACATTGCAATCGCTGTCACAAGTACACAACTGTGATGCTGCCCTTCATAACGAAAATTATCACCCACCATTCCTGGTCTGTAATTCCGATGGTCCATTAACATAGAATCACTTTCTTAAAAAGCTTGAGAATGAATACATATGAGACTGGTTTTAGTAGCAATGGCATGAAGCAAAGGAGAGCAAAAGGAAAGTAAGTCGAATAATTATAAAATTTTGAGGGGAAATTAGATCGTAGCATTAGATTTAGATCAGTTAGCAAAACACTATTATGAAGCATAGCATTCTGTGGTTCAGGAGTGAAGTTTTGGAAAGAGGATCAGCATATAATCGAGGTGTATTTCAAGTAATTTTTTACATCTAATGAACACCACAAATACCAGTTGCCTTAAAAAGAATGAAATAACCCTTATCCAAGGGTGTAATCAGGTAAGGCTCTTGGTAAGGACGGGGGATTATTATTTGTGCCCCTACCCTTCCCTATGTGACTCTTACAAGTGACGATCACAACAGTTGTTCCTTGTCAAACGTATCTTTAATAAGAACTTTATCTTCAACACGTCATAACTGAATACTCGAGCATGATTGCATCAATCAAAATGTGAATGTAGGTTATTAAAATTGAGCATTTTCTCCATTTTGGGTGATTGCCCCTTCCCCCCCTGGTTACGCCCTTGTTATCCCATGCATTCTGCCTGAATAATGGACATCATGCATTTATTATTTTGCAATATACATTGAACTTACAGCTTTATAAAAAACTTTTCACTTTTGTAAATAAATATTTTTTTTTTAATCTGGCGAATAAAAAAAAAATATTTTTCTTCTCAACAAGGAACGCTAAACCTGCTGCGTAAGGTTCAAATAGAAAAAAATGAGTACTCATTATAAATTAACCACTTTAACTCATTAAACTAGAAAGTTTTACATTTTTGGGGATGGCTATTCCCTAGGTAAAATGTTAGAAGGAATTACTTACCACCTCTTTCCCTTAATCCTGTCTGCTCCTAACCCTTAGGACTTTCTCCTATAGGATTTAGAGGGTCGTGTCCTATCCAAGGGCTAGATATCTATCGCAAGGTGAAAATATCACCTGCAAAAAAAAAGATGAAACCAATGGAAATACGTCGAGAAGGAAAAAGAGATGGTTTGTTCCTTTTTGAAGCATTTTCTTTCAGGCTAGGCTCTGTACAGAATGTGAATGGGTACCAAAAATATGATTTTTCAGAGTCTCTGGAGAAGCAAGAAGTACGTCAAGTGGTTGCTGATACTGTTGATATTGTTCATGAAGCCACAAACATTAACTTAACAAATCAATAGTCAGAGGTCCATCAGGTCTTTCACAAGTTGTGGAACATGAAACACCCAAGAATCATCGATCATCATCAGGCTCAGTGAAAGATTACCCATCAGATGTTCCATATCCTTTCAAAATGTGTTAACGTAGTGAAATGAGAGCTTTAACTTACAATTAGTAATTCCACATGAACTTTATTAACAACCGAGGTTTCGACTTATGAAGTCATCATGAGGTACATGCATAAGAAAACTGCTCAAATGTATAGTCACAAAGTGGTAAAGAGGGTGAGGAGGAAGGCTGGGGGGATGGGGAGAGCATTATCAGTGAAAGAGTGGAAGGTCTAGGAGTTGGGAGTGGGAGGAGTACAAACATTCATTTACCATGTTTTCATGGCTATGCACACTTTTCAAAATTTCCTACTGTTCCAACCCATCCAGCTTACATCCTTTGTTTTCCACATGTTGGAACTCAGGTACAAAGTCACTCTTATGATTAAGTTCCGCTCTTCCACTGCAGGTTAAACCCTCATTGGATAATCCTTTCCTCACGGAGCACCCCTTCCCTCCCCCGAGTCACCACACCCCTTCCGACCGACTGATAACATTGCACTCCCTTCCCCCCACCCAGCCTTCCTCCTCACCGCCTTTCACCCACTTTGTGACTATACATTTGAGCAATTTTCTTATGCAGACGATGACTTCATAATTCGAAACCTCGGTTGTAAATAAAGTAAAATTGTGGAATTACTAAGTTAATGCTTTCATTTCACTATGTTAAGCAAGTCCAACTAAGCTTTGCCTGACACAACCAGTCCAAAAGAGCTTTGTTTTGACCCCGGAAAAGCTCTGTTAATAGAACTTAGAGAGCAAGAAGAGAAAAAGTGCTAGCTGCGATGACATTCCCCCAAATTTGGGCGTATAACCAAAAGGAAGAGGCTGCAGAAAGGGCTAAATCTGATGAGCTGGAGAAAAAGATGCTTCTCCACTTACGTGAGTTGGTGAGAAACGAAAAAACTGAAAAAGTTGAAAAATATAAAGTTACAAGCCCATTATAGATGCATCAGAATAGTTATAATTTAAATGTATTTTATTTTTTTATTGCAACCAGTGTGCTCCAATTGCTACGACAGATGTAAGGCACATAGTAGAATGACAGGTAAAATTTGGACCAGTTTGCTTTGTCTATAACTATGGAAAATTAGTTTTACTTCAATTTTTCTCTTAACCATCCCAATACTGGAAGTTTACCTTAAATAAAAGTGATTAACATGGAAAATTGAAGTAAATGGAAAACAGAATAATAGGAATATGGTTGTGGTCACAAATTGCTCTCAAAGGGCTTTAGGTTCTAATTTTTTAAATCCAAATTATGTATAAATTTGCACATATCCCCAGCAAACAAGTTTAATGTGACCTGTTTATTAAAATGCAAAATTTCCTCACAGCAATTTCAGAAAAAAAATCCAAATATGATACTTCAAGGTTTTCCAAATGTGTTTTACACTTGAAGAAGTCATAAGCAATGGACTGTTTCACCAGGTCCTTATCTTTTTCCACAACATTTTTCTCATGCCCCATGACCTTCAATGCTTTTAAGGCTGATTGTAAATCATTTGATACGCTAGAGGCAAATTTCTTGGAGAGGCATACCTCATTTCTTCCTGGCTCACTATAAACAAAGGATAGGAATATGTCCTCCACCTCAAGGACATCTACAACAAAAGATTTTTTGCAGTCCATGCAATGTCGTCCTTTACAAAACAAGTGTGCGAAATCCATACATAGGTATGCCACTGACATAACATTTTTGTCAGATATCATCATCACCTTTCTCTTACAGAAAACCTCTTGGGGGGATTCATGTACATCAACACTGAACAGAGCTGATAAATTGGCAAGTAATGAATAACCATCGTCTTTCTTAATCCCCATGGTCTGATTGAATACAAGGTTGTTAATAAGAGCAGTTTTGTATGCAGACTGAAATTGATACGGTGAAGGGCAATGATTTCTTCCACAATTTTGTCGGATAACATTTTAAAAATTCTCCTAAGGGTCTTGGTTTAAATTTGTGCATTCAAATCCCAAAACCCCTTTGACTGTAAGTCTGCCCAGAGCATTTTCATTGGACAAATGTTAGATATCCACCCATTCTGAGATGGAGGGAGGAGTACCCTCCTCTTACCAATAAACTGCCAAGCCTTAATTTTCTTTTCAGCTTCCTCCCAAAATGGAAGATGGGGACTCCCAGCCATCAGAGCTTTCTTCATAATTTCATCATTCTTTCTTCTTTCTTCAGAGGTTCTTCAAACCCTTGTTGGTGTGAATCCCATTAAATCTATCAAACAGGTCATTCATAACCATTTGGGCTTCAGCAGTTGCCAGGCCTTCTAATCCCAGTTCATCTGTCGGAGTGTAAGATAAATTGCATTATGGTTGAAACAGATAGCGATACAATGGGAGAGGATAAAGGGAAGTTCTTAATTCTTCCCACCAGGGAATGCACTCCAGCAGCGACATGTCTGCTGACCACACGGGCAGCCAAACCAACTTTCATTTTGTCAAAAGAATTTGGCGCGAGATTCTTATCTGTAAGATTAAGAAATTAAAGAGGAATGTTTGGTTAAGATAATTTTTTGGTATTGCTATCACATGTCTATGCTGAATATCATATGAGCTTCTTAAGAAAGGGTTCTGAATAGAAGGTAACTCATTGAGTGACATAACTTCATGGTAGGAATTTCACAGAGGCATAATCCTCTGCCAGCACTCTCAAATGCTGCCAGGTGGCTCTCAATGACATAGCTTGCTCCAAAATGCGAATTGGAATTTTAACATCGTATTTCATAAACAGGTTTCTTTAGCACTTTAGAAGGTGAGGGGGGATCAAATAATGCTATTATCCTGCTCCCTTCATAGTCAAAGAATGGTGTGTCAAATGTTTCACCAAGCAGTTGCAGAGCTTTGACATTGGTTCGTGCCATGACACAAACTGTGGCAAAGACCTGAAGGCCCACTTCCTTCAACTCTGCGACAGTAAATCTCACCAGATTAGCAAGCTCTTGTGATGGAGTTGAACCATGGCTGAAGTAATATGCCAGTGGTTTTTTCCGCTTGTTTCTAACTCCACGCACCATAAAAACGAGAGCTTGTTTGGCTATGACTTGTACACGCCCTTTACTGCCATGGTCAACAAAACCACATATGTGGTCAGAGCTGCCATCATATGTCAAATGTGCTTTTACAGCCATTTCATCAAATAGCAGCGCACAAAGTCTGTCCTTGGGCTGTTGCTGTTGGACTGCATGTGCCAAGTGATCTTAAATTTCTTTGCAAGGTCCAATGACCATTGGAAATCTGCGCAGCAAGGACACTAATGTGCCCTTGGATGGGAGAGGGATGAAGTTCCTTAGCAACCCATAAGTTTTTGGGCTCTTCTTAAATACTGAGATGGCCATAAGTTTCTCAGCGTGAGTCCATTTTCTTCCTTTGGGCTTCATTTTGTCCTGCCGTAATGTGGAGGACACTAGCAGAAACGAAGAAGGACTAATTTTTTTTCAAGTCATGGGCAAAAGTTTTCTTTAGCCAGAGACTCCATTTGTGAGAAATCACCTCTGATGTCTCTGCCAATTTTCCTTGGCTGATTAACTTCTTTTGTCTGTTTTGCAATGGTGGCATGAAGAACCTTTTTCCTTGGGGCCATTTCCTGGAGTCTTGTCACAACAATTCTTTTCAAAAATGATGCTCTTGAGGTTTTCCTTGGGGTGAGTGTTGGCAAATTAACAGCAGATGTGGAAGGAACAGAATCAGGTGTGGTCAGGTTTCGCAGTGGATAGTCAACTATGGAGGAAGAGGGAGCCAGAGGTGACTGTGGTTCAGTTGTTAGGGCACTCTGAGAGGAAATTGGTATGGAGGGAGGTAGTTGAAATGAATGAGGAAGAGAAGCAGATGTGTTCTCAGGAGTTGAAGGTACAGGTGGAAAGAGACTAGGAATGGCAGAATGGAGGAGATGACCTGATGAAGGATAGGTAAAGATTTCCATTGTGAAATGTGTTTCACATATCTGAAAACTATCATAAAGTTTCTCCAGTTGGTATTCTTCCAGTCTAGGATTTCTTCAAAAATTCTTCCAAATTTCAGTCCTGTGAGGATGACAAATTAAGGACAATAAGCGGCTGGCTGGTCTATCTTCAGGTGTATCTTAGGTTAGATGTAAAAGCAAAAGAGGGCAGTGACATCCGAGATATTTGCTTATGGCAAAGAAATGCCGTGAACTTACATCGATGCGGCAAGTTTGAAGATTACTAGGGGGCATCACAGAAAATGATCGCTAAATATCGCGTATTACATACAGAAAATTCCACTGAAAATATATTGACCGGGAGATTTAATGCCGTCTCCATCGGCGATGCAATATCCATGACGGGTGCGGTTCTCACTCCCTGAAACCACCGTGGCAGCAGCATCCGCGGCCCCAAGTGTCCAAATCCTCTGTGGCCTGGCCCAACCTGGATGTGGCATCTGGGAGGGCAGCAGTAGAAACCTAGGGAGCCCAGGTTGAATGTGGTTTGGAATGTGGTGTCCCATCGGTATACCCAGCGGTAGCATCTCAGAATTCCACGGCGTCAGCTTTTTGGGGCACGGCATGTACAGATCCCGGTACAGCGGCACTCCATGGTAGGAAAACTACGGGGCAGGGTGTAAAGATGGTCCTAACCAGTTATTAACATCCCTCCTCAAACCTTCGAACCGATTTAAGCGCGGGACGTCGTGCCTTACCCCGGGTGTGGGTCTAATATCTCATCATATCTTTTAAGACTGTTTTTAGGACTCGTATCACGGGTGCTCCTGCCCTGTCATTCTGCTAGCCCCCCAACGGTGGAAACGTGGCAATTTACTCTTATTTCGAGGTCCTGTCGAGGTGTGGTGGGTTCTGCGGGTGATGCTCGTCCTGGATCTATTATTTTTTCTGGGGTCGGTTGATATCTATCCCGGTCACCTCCTTGTCTACGCTCCTCTTGGTGGTCTTCAAGGGTTTAGGATGCGGCGGCAGCAGGGCAAACTTGACACTGTCCACGTCTTCTCCGTCGTCGGCGCCTTCTTTTTTTCTTCTCAACAAGTCTCGTTTGGTTTCGTCTTTTTTTTACAGGTGATGTTTTCACCTTATGATAATTATCCAGTCCTTCGATAGAACACGACCCCCTGAATCCTATAGGAGTTAGTCCCAAGGATTGGGGGCAGATGGGATTAAGGGAAAGAGGTTGGTAAGTAACTTTTTCCATAATTTCTATTAGGGAATAGCCATACCTAAATTTTAAAACTTTCTACTTTTATAAGTGAATGTGGTTAATTTATTTTGAGAACCTATTTTTTTCTACATGAACATTGCGCAGCAGGTATAGAACTCCTCGTTTAGAGAAAAAATCTATTCTTTTTTATTCGCCAGATTTATTTTTTATTTTTATTTACTTATATAAGTGAAAAGTAATTTATAGAGCTGTAAGTTCATTGTATATTGCAAAAATATAAATGCATGGTGTCCATTAGTGCTCGTATAATGCATGGGATAACAAGGGACTAACCAGGGGGGGAAGGGGCAATCACACCCGATGGAGAAAAAGCTAAATATTAATAATATACATTCACATTTTGATTGATGCAAATCAAGCTGAAGCATATAGGAAGCAGTAATATTCCAAATAACCGAACGGAATATCAAGTTACATCTTAACTGTTTCTTTTACCATGAATTTGATTATTTATCAATTTGTTTATAATCAGTTTTATCCTTGGGGTTTACTTACTTACTTACTCCTGTGGCCATGCAAATCCCAAGTGATTTTTGGCCTCGCCTACACATTGCCTCCACTGGTGTCTGTCCTCTGCCATCTCCAGCTCCCCTTCTAGTCTCCTTATATCCCCCTTCACCTGGTCACTCCATCTGAGCCTTGGTCTACCTAGTGGTCTCCTCCCTACTGGTTGTCCCGTCCACACCTTTTTCAGCAACTGGTCCTCCCCTATTCTATGCACAATCATCAGTTTTATCATGCCAATGCAAATGTTACCTATTGTTTCAATGAAGTTTAGTATGCCCCCTTCTATTCGTGGCCTCAATAATTTCTCATTCATATACTGACGAAATGCCAACCTACCTCATCATGGAACCATAGAAGTATATTAGGCTACAAGTCATTTGACACTCACCTTTGTGCATGTGAAATTCTGAAAGAAGTGAGTGAAATCTGATATTAATATGCACTTTCATTCATCCTTGCAAACTAAATAAAATAAAACAATACAGTAAAAGCAAAATGGTAAAAATGAAAGTTAGATAACTTTGTTTAAAATATTTTTGATATTCCTCCTCAACCTTAAATATCTTCTTCGAAATATCGTCCTCAAGATCTGGAAAAAACATTTTGGACATGTAATGTTACAAAATACAATAGATGGAGCCGATTTCTGTTTTCCTCAAAATAAAATAAATGTGCTAATAGAGAGATAATAATTACTCGCCTCCCAAAGTGTCCTTCCTCAGCAAAGTACAAAGAAAAAGAAAAACACGAAAAATTAAGGGGAAAAATATTTTTCCGAAGCTCTTTACACAGCAACCAGGCTCTTCGACCATTAATGTAACACATTACATTAATGGTCGAAGGCCAGGCTCATACCCGTGACTTACTCTTTTCCTTCTCTTGCCGCCGATGGCTGGCGCTCGGAGCCAAATATACCGTTCGAGGGAACCATGACGTAGTCCTTACGTCGTCAGTCACTCAGTAGAGATGCATGGAAATGCACCTTCCACACCGCAAACTCATGATGTAGCAATTGCTGGTCCTTCTGGAGTTGACGGTATGTATATGAAGTAATTTATTTGCAAGATCATATTCATGAATATTGTTGAATCCTAATTGGTTATTTTTATTCCAGATGCTTGCTATACAAGATCAGGACTCTGTGAGGACAAAATTCTTTCACAAGGGTATGCCATCAGAAAGACATCAGGAAGTCAGTGGTGTATGTTTGCCCCGAATGTGAAGGTGAACCAGGTCTTTGTTTATGCCCCTTCATTGGCCAGGCCAAATTTTAAAAAATGAAAAAAGGGTTGCAGGATGACAATTTGCGCACAGAAGTCTTAAGTAAGTTAGACACCGGGTTAACAATGCCTTAAATGCATGGTGAACAAACAGCCCTTCCCTGGTGAATATAAACATTGACAGACGGTGTGACATAAGGGTGAACACAGTGTGCTTAGAGTGTGACAATAACGTAATTTCCATGTGACCAATAATATGAGTCCCGTAACGATTACATGTGATTTACTTTTACTACTATAATAGTAACTTTTTCAAATTGTAATTTTACTCGTGATTTTCACTGACATTTTTGTAATCTTGACTCTCGGGGTAATTTTTAATTGGCGTGTAGTACCTATACTTGGTCATTGATAATATGGATTACTGATTTTTATTGTGTTGGACTGCATGACCAACGTTGTTCACAATCGGTTTTTCTGGCTATAATATACTTGTTTTATTCACAATCCTCTTCAGCTTATTCTGAAGCTGGATCTACACTAGAAACATTTTCCACGAATATGCATTATACATATTATAATATGTTTCACGATTTACAGAAGCTCAGACACAGTACAGTTAGAACTCTAGTGCGCAGTTACAGCCCTGTGACACAGCTGTGTTACAGTGCAGTTTGAGCTATAGCGCAGTTACAGCCCTGTGACACAGCTGTGTTACAGTGTAGTTTGAGCTATAGTGCAGTTACAGCCCTGTGACACAGCTGTGTTACAGTGCAGTTTGAGCTATAGTGCAGTTACAGCCCTTTGACACAGCTGTGTTACAGTGCAGTTTGAGCTATAGTGCAGTTACAGCCCTTTGACACAGCTGTGTTACAGTGCAGTTTGAGCTATAGTGCAGTTACCGTATGGCGGTTAAGCACAGTTACAGTACAGTACACTCTAAAGACCAGCTGCCATAGTGCAGTCTAGCACAGTTAACTGCACTGTGACTGTGCTAAATGCTGAGTTTAGTCCAGTTTTAGACCAGTTACAGTGCATCCACAGTACAGATTTTTTTGTATGGGTAATGTGAATACAGAGTGCTAATTTCATAAATTAGGACTGAAAATGGTTATCTAAGCGTGATAGACATTGTGCACACAGTCTTCATTCACTGTGGCCACAGTATGAGGACACCATTTACATGGTGTAAAGAACTGTTTACACCGTGTGCATAAACGTTGAATAGTACACTTGCATTATAGTGAGCAGCATATTGATGTCACACTTGGTACTAAGCTGGTATAATCACAAACTTGTACCCAGCGATGTGCATTGTGAAAACTCTCAGGGATGATGCGCAAAAAACAACAATATTTAAGTCATCAGAGAAATTTAAGGCAGATATTCATGGAAATATTTAATATTTGATTCATTCTGGATATACAAGTAAAACAATTCTAGGTACTGATTAAAAAAATTATTAAAAAATTGAAAATATACAGGCTTCCCTTACCTATACATTACCCTTTTAGGAAATGTTCACAATGGAGTAACGTAATTAATGGAGATACAGGGTAGCAAAAGCCATCCAGAAACAATATTCATTAAAAGATTATTTTATTTATAAAATAATCACTTGATGAATACGGAAAGGATGGCTCTAGAAGGCCCTCGCCCGCCTATACGTTCTATCTACCAGCATTTAAAGATATTTATAATGAAAAAGCAGATGTTATTTTTCGACATTCAACATTACTGTGCTAAGGTGAGTAATCTGTGCACCTAGTGGCGATTATTTTTCAAGTTCAGAACTGCTTCCTAGCTGCTGAAAATCATCATTCTTGCCTGGAATTAGTAATAAATAATAGATTGAGACATATGCAATCAGCATACCAGCATTTAAGGGCAAGGGCCAACCCACGTTAAAACACTGCTTCCCATCAGGTCACCGAATTTGAGCAATGTAGGGCCCCGAAGGGGGTTGGATGGGTAACCCTCCTCCAAAATTTAACCTTGGTGTTCTAATCCCCTGTCTGCAGGTGGTAGCCAGGTTAAATATGGGGCACAATTGTGCTAAAGGGTTATGAACCGAAGACGGTGAAATTCACCATGAAAAAATCTTCTGACTTGACAATTGACGAATGTCTTCGGTGTAAAACTTCGCACCGATGCGAGTGACTGTGTACCACAACATTTGTGAATGCAATGATTGGAAATCCAGGAAGGCTCCAAAAGGCCCCCTGCCGTCTGAGTCAAGGCACATGCTGCCATGTTCGAATATTTATAACAATAAAATCTTACAAGTGAGAATATTTGTGAAAGCAATTTTGAAAATATCATCGCACGTTTATGCCATCTGAAATTTGTATTGGCTTAGCTGACTTCTTTTAGATTTTACATAGGTACAAAAATGGTTAATATTTGCACAATTCATAATATAACTGCAGTTTTTTAAATACTTTCTGCATTAATGTTAGATCCAAGGCATTGAACGAGTATCCAGCGTAACACACACGCGCTTAGGTGACGATATGCTGAAGGCAAACTGTTCTTAAGTTCAAATTTGAAGTACATATATCTATACGTGGACAAATTTAAAGCCTGGAGAGAAAACAAGAATAAAAGAGAGGATGTTGCTTATTGTTCATGTATCTATAACGCCATCACTATATTGATGTAGCATATCAATTGATTAATCCTAATCGTAATTATCGATTTTGCCAAAGGGAAATTATTATCTTTGTAAATGTTATTTTTTAAGCCTATGTTATTTAATGTTATTCTATAAGCAAGTTTTAAAAATATTTTATTTAGAACAATTCATTGAGCATGTTTTTATTATATTTAGTGCAATTCTTTATGCTATTTAATGCATTTCTTTATCTATTTAGTGAAATTCTTCAAGCAGGTTTATGCTATCTAATGCAATTATTTAAGAAAGCCTTTATGTTATTACTTAGTCCAATTATCGAAGAAAGACTTTATGTTATTTAGGGCAAAAAAATAAATTGTGTTAGTCGAGAAATATTCAAAAATATTTTCAAGATATAAATCCTTGTTAAATTCCAGTGCAATATCGAAAGTTAAGCAAACGCTTAAATGCGTAATTTCTTTGGAAGATAAATTGACATCGAATGAAAAATATCACCTGGCAAATGATTTAAGCGCATATCATTTCGTTGGTTTCATGGACATTAATCTCCGAGGTTTATTTGTCAAAATATCAGCATATGTACGTACTTACAAAAATTTTTTTCCATCTCTTTAAATTTAGGGCACCCTCCCTTTTATCCATTTCCGAGAAGGATACTTAGGAAGAATGCTTCCTCGTCCCTTGAATTACATGATCCTCCTGAACCCCTCTTGTACGCTCCCTGAAGTATAAAGGAGGCAATATATGACCTTTTCGTGCCGTACAATGTAAAGAAAACCAAGGTTACCCTAAAAAACCCTTCGCGTCACCCAGATCCTTTTTCCGTCCACCAAATTACATGCGAGTTCATTAAACCCTTCGGGCCCCGAAGCCTGTTCCCCTTAGAGTATGAGATTGCACAACTGCCCTAGAAAATCATTTTTACTCGAACAAGTTTCCTCACCTTTAACATTTACAGCAATTGTCTTGTTCCTTTAAAATCTCACCGACCCTTGTAGAAGAAAACATCCGGTATTTAAAATTCCGTACGTCCAAACTGACGGGAAAAGATGTTCGTTGTGCTTCAGATTGACGAAATATATGTCAAACCTTGTTTGACTTTTAAAGGTGGGAAAGTCAGTGGGTACGCCGTGAATAATGTCACCTCAGAAGCCAGAACATTGGTGGAATTCATGGTCTCTTTAGAATTTGGAAATTGTAAGAGGTAGTTTTTCTATTCAAGAAACTTTCTGGGAAAGAGTTACTGTTTTTAACACTAAGTGCCTAGCCACTTATCAAAGAATAAGGATTGAAAATTGTGACCATCATAACTGACATTAACAGGATTCATAGGAACATGTTCGCTCAGCTATACAAAGATTCTCGCGATAGGTTCTCTTTCTCACTTGGAGATTCACAGGTTTTTGAACGTATGATACGGTGCATATTTTTAAAAGCTTAAGAAGTAATTGGATACATTTAAAAGATAATGACAAAACACTAAAATTCATACATGTACATAACCCAACTGCATATTTAGTTCATTACTCACATTTCCTTACAATTTATGTTTATCAACATACAGCTACATTAATAATATAAAACCGTAGAAAAGCGGAAAAAGGCGACGTGAAGTTTTCTTACGGAATTCAGATGAAACTTTCCAATTTCGATAACTATTGACCAGTGAAAGATAAAACACAAAATTATATCTCATTTTAAAGTAATCGCTATTTTCTACAATTATGTTCCCGAGGACTCTGCTGTAAAACTAAAGACTGAGCCGCTAGAAGGAAATGTTTGTCAATAAACGTGAGGATATGAAGCATTTTTCAAAGTTTTCGATTTTTCGATAGAAAATATCTCGATAACTATAAGGAAATGAAATAAATGTAATAAGAATTATTCCGTAGTATATTTAGTCGGCTTGAAGTGTGATCACAGTAATATTTTTCCTACCACGCACAGTTTTAAAGGTATAAGAGAAACAAAAAATAGAGACCTTCCCTAGGCCAACCCATCCCCCCGCGCATCCCGTAGGTCTGAGGACTCATAATGGCATACGATTTTTTTTAAGTCATGGCCTTACTGGCATTGCAATGTCTTGAAGTCACCGCACTGTATTGCTTCGCTAGTCTACCTGTATAAGAAGATGAGGGATCAGATCATGATAGTTCAGTGTCTTCTGCAAAGGAAAATAAATGATAAGTTCGTACAATTTAAAAACGCAACCTAAAATTCACAAGGAAAAATGTCCCATTGCTGTTAGCGATATCATTCCGTTACATCGTCCCCCTGGTTTCCAATCACAGTGTTTCCAAATGGTTATGCGCACATAATATTTAAGGAGACGATTTAATAATACAATATTATAATCAATAGAACTATTGTCCAATATTTTTAGGCATATATTCTTCAAATCAAAAACATTTTTTAAATATTTGTATAATTCAGTTAAACCACGATTTTACCATCCACACTTTTATGTTTTCTGCAAATTAATTACCCCAAAAATCTTGAACTAACACATTACATTAATTGTTAGCGATAATATACAGTAGTAGAATTTATTAGTTACAACTATACATATCACGCTGGTGATAGACAGGCTTCATGACGGAGCCAGAGGTAAAACGACATGCCTAAGATAAACATAGGAAGCCATTTCTAAATAATAAAAATTCTATTAAGGTCGAATAGGCTTTGGTTACTTTTTTTATTAATTTTTTGAATTTTTTTTAAACATAATGTGTGATAGTTTCCGTTTCCACGATGTTTTTTCGAGATTCCCGTGTTACCGTTTGATTTACATGCGAAATGAATTAGCAGTTTAACAGGTATCTAAATATACATTTGTGCCAAAATTCCCCCCCCCTCGAAACCTCGAGACTCGAAAATCCTCGGAGACCATATTTGGTTTACCAATATTGTTAATTTCTGGCGGTAAGATGTGGGCCATGAAAAGATTCCAAAAAAAAGAATGTATAAAAAAATAATAATAATCAAAAGAAGGATACATTCAAAAAAAAATTACTGACTAATTTAATTTAAAAAGAAAAAAAAATAATAAGAAAAAAATTGAATTTGGACAAAAAAAAACATTTTAGGCCCACTCTCGCCTATTTCTACGGTTTTTATATGTATATTCATAAAGTTTAAATCTTTAGCTTATAAAATTGTTGTCAATCTATCTTTAGTCTTAGTGCCATTAGGTCTGTCACCCCTTTGGGGACAACACATTTAACTTTCTCTGGGCAGAGATACAAGCATCTAGACTTATGTTCATTTGTATTCTTGTCAGTGATTACATTGTTATTATATCTGGTTATTTGAACCTCAAGTGTGTTATTCATACATCGAGAGAAGCAAGCCCGAAACTTTCTATGATTGTGTCAGTGCTGTGCAATTCTACCCCCCTTCTCCAGTTTCCATTTTCAAAAATTTTCCCCCAGTGGATGTGCCAAAATTCCCCCCCCCCCCTCGAAACCTCGAGACTCGAAAATCCTCGGAGCTAAGTGCAGCGATCTGCCCCGGTCAGCGCGGTCGCTCCGGTCATCGCGGCTTCTACAGAAGCGCTCTTTTTATACTGTCCGCGCTGGTGCTGACATCTTTTTCCACGTTCGAGTCGACCTGCGGATATTCCCACCAATCCAACGTGTGATAACATTTCCCCTCTTCACCCTACTCCTCCACTGGCCAGCTTTTTCCCCTCCTGCGCTGGCAAAGTGTACCGCCATCATAGCAGCTCTCTTTGCAACGGACCGCGCGAGGAAAGGACGTGTTGGCTGGGTTCCACTTGTGATCGTCTTGCAAAGACAAGGCTAACGGTATTTAGCCTACGGGCTTGTGTTATACTGTAATAATTGTAAATATATAAATACTGTCATTTGAAGTTATTTCAAACTAGCTAAGGTTGTTTTCAATGTTTTTTCTCTCGTTACGCCCACCAAAAATCAGTCAATTCGTTCGCGACGTCAAGTTTCACGGGCTTGCGTTGCACATTTATATACTCACAGATTTAGATACCTACTTTGTAAAGACTCACCATACGGTGAGTCTGTAACACATGGCTATTATTTCGTTTTCGACATCAATAAATTAAGTTTATGGCAGTAACTGTTCATTAAATGTGCTCCTCAATAACATTTCATTTATTTTACCCATGTTACATTCTCAGTAAATGAATTTCCAATTTGTTCAGCTAAGCAAAGTTCGTTATTTTGTGTTTTTATAAGTAAGCTTCACTGGCATGATAGTTACAATTAGTTAGTTAGATAGATAAATAGTTACAATTTTTAATTTGTTCGTAGACGCCTAAATATTAATGTCGTCGAATTAAATTTTTTTATAAATTTCGAATAACAATGAAGTGGATAAGTGGCGAGTGATTAAATCTGTCTGTAGCCCATAAATCTTACTTTATTTTCGACGAAACCAAATTAAATTTACGGCAATAACTTCTCATTGAATGTGATATTCAACCACACTTCAATTGGTTTTCCCACAAAACATTTTCATAAAAATATGATTCAGAATAATCTGCTATAAATAGTTCATTATTTTGTATTTTAACAAATTAGCTTCATGATAGCATTGTGTCTGTGAAATAAACAAGAATTTAACGCCTAAGAAGGTCTATGTCAAAGATAGTAATTTTTCCAGGTCACTAACGTAGCTACATTCCTCAAGCCAAAATTTGTATCAGTGGTTTAATTCTTCCTTCATCCTTTGATCTCCTTAATCTCTTCCTCTATCAGTGAAGGATTTTTCGTCCTCATTACAACACACTTATCCCTATGCTACTTGATATAACAATTTGTATATCTCTTAACATTCTCCTCTATGGATTTTTCCTATTGATAATTGCTTGAACATTCTCATGGTATTCCCTCCTTATTTAAAAACAATATTTATGGGGTTCCACTACTTGACATACATTCATTGTTACGGCTAGCTATCTCATTCTTAAATCGATTTAGTTAAAGGTGAAGTATCACCAGCGGACATACTTGCGCCAAGGAAGTAGTAAGATTAATATTTTGCAGTAGCTAAATACGAGCATAACAATTCTGCAACTAAGCGCATTTTTTTATCTAATCTTTTACATGTGTTCCAATGACTCTGATATTTTGTAAACGAAGTGCTTGTCATAACCAACTAACTTCTCCGTCGGAAGTGTTTCGGTTAAGTTATAACTTCTACTATCATCGATGCGTAAAATGCATTCCATCCTTTTTCCACGAATAAAGAAATTTTTCCTTATCCTATTAAGTTCTAGTCAGTATTACAGGTGCTTAAAGATCTTTTTCGGCTCTGCGCCTTCTAAAAATATACGACCGATCAAGAAGCGTTGAAAGTCGTTTAAACGGCCTTACTATGTTGTACATTCACCGTCATATTCATGTAGATCCCGATAATGTAATAAACCGGTTTGCTGAGCAGAAATAAACAAGAAAGCAAAATTTGCTGTGGTAATTTGTATACATAAATCTTATATTGTCTATACCTAGGCTATTTGCATGAAAGTTGGCGCTCAAAACATAACAACATAATAATATATTATTAATTTAAATCAGCTCGTATATCTATAATTTTTAGACTACGTTCCAAGGGCTTCATGTTTTCTACCTTTCCGAGGGAGGTCCGCCCGGACACCTATTTCGTTGAAGGATATTGCATACCAGGAGCCGCGAAAAATACTGAAACGCCCCCCCAAAACAACGACCATAATCCGCCCATGAAGCAAGAACATGGTAGTTAGGAGTACTTGGTTGCAGAAAAAAGATATTTATAAAGCCACATGGTGCTCACCAGTCGGAAAAACATTCAACCAGATTGACTACGTACTCATAGAGAAAAGACACGCAACGGACATACTTGAAGAGAGCGGTTGCAGAGGTGCCGATTGGGACTCAGAATACTACATGGAAAGAACAAGGTATTGGCAAAAGATTTTTGTAGCTAGAAAAAACAAGGGAAACATAGAAAACTTAGCCAGAAAGAAAATGCTTCAAGAAAGAACGAGACAAACATTGGATGACTACAGGCAAAAAAGGAGGATTGTATCTAGAGTATGAAGAAGGAAGAAAAGAATATTCGAGAAACAACAAATCACAGAACTGGAAAATATGCGAGATGAAAGAGAAATAAGGAAATTTTTCAGAGAGTGAAAGAAAAAAAAAAGTTTTGAGCCTATGCTCTGTTTTCTGCAAAGACTTAGATGGAAATCTCATAGGAGACTAAAAGAACATATTAGCCAGATGGCTAGATCATTTTGAAGAGCAGTTAATCAGGAATGAGATCGATGTATCAACACAAAAGAATTTAAATGGGATTGCGGACTATCAGAAGGAGACAGGAGATTATCAATGTGGTATTTGGAAGAATCGTGCTACCATTGATCAGAAAATTATTATGAGAAAAATATACGAGAATTGTAATGAACACAACATAGATGTACATACCCAATTTTTTATTGGTTACAAGCAGGCTTTTGAATCTGTCAAAAGGAGTTCACTATATGACGTCATGAAAGAATTTCACATCCCCTCTTAATTTATTAATCTCATTAAAATGACACTAAACAATACTAAAAGCAAAGTGAAAGTGAATGGAGTACTATCATCTCACTTTGAAGTCAAACAATGAGATGCACTGTCATCGATGTTTTTCATATTGTTTTGGAGAAAGCAATGAGACAGGTCCCAATAAATCCTGGAGGAACAATAATGAACCGACAAACCCAATGAGTTGCCTATGCTGATTGCTTGGCCTATGTATGGCCTTGGCCTATGGTCACAAGAAACAAACACTCAAAGGAAGAGATTTTTATCTCTATCGAAACCACATCAGAAACCCTGGTATTAAAAATTAATGAATATAAAACTAAATAGGTTCTTGAAAATGGAAAGAAATCAATAACAAACTAGAGAATCGACAATAAAAATCAACAACAAACATTTTCAAAGAGTGGAGAAGAAGGTTCGGAGAAAGATGGAGAAGGTGAGCTGGGTGGCGAGGTAGACGAACGAGGAGGTATTGGATATGGTTGGAGCGGAAGCTTTTGGCAGAGGTACGGAGAAGGCAGAAGAGATGGATGGAGGAGGTTTTGAGAGGAGAGGGCATGTTGAAGCGAGTGATAGAGGGGAGAACACTGGGGAAACGTGAAAGAGGAAGGAAGAGGATAGGATTTCTGGACGAAATAAGAGGAGGTATATGATATGAGGAACAGAAGAGGGATCTAATGGTGGGACATCTTACGGAGGGGAAGCCAGACAATGTCTATGAAATTCGGATGCAGAATGGGGACTGTCCATGAACCTATGAATCAGCTGGTAATATACTTGAATGAAAAATGAGTGAAAAAAAACAAGACAGTGCCATGACCTGTTTTCCTCAATGACTCTATGAATGTAGTTTCCTGTATTTCCTAATTATTAACTGTTAAAATACAGAAAACTACTGCTGTCGGTCAACGGTACGCACTAAAAGAAGACAACGTGCTTGAATGAACGTATATCGCACAATGTTATACCGCTACCGCGGCTTAAATTGCGAAACGGTTTACCAAGTTTTTTTTACCAAGTTACGCCTAGCATTTTTATTAAAGTCCCTTATTGTTCGGGGGAAAAACGAATTCCCATACCTATCCGTTCGGCAAAATATCTCTCTTAATTCATCGTTTCTGTTGGACCTGGAAATATAGTGGGGTTCTAATCTGATGTTCTCCTTGTCGCTCTTAAAGTTATCTATTCTTAATTGCTCAAGTAATCTAAGCCTAGCGCGCAGCCTCCGAGTCTCTAGCGGCTCCCAGCCTAATTCGTTTAACATCTGTGTTACGCTGTCTGTACGCCCGTAGCAGTTTTTGACGAATCGCGCCGCTTTCCTTTGTATTTTATTAAGTTCCCGGATTAAGTATTTCTGCACCGGATCCCATATGCTCGCTTTATTTTCAAGGTGTGGCCGGAAGTGTGCGAAATAGCATCTCTCTTTTACTTTTTCATCCGAAAATCTTCCCACCATACGCTTGACGAATCCTAGCTTCTTCAGAGCTCAGTCATAAATATTTCTTATGTTGTTCGCCACGATAGGTTCGAGGTTATCGTAACTCCTAGATACTTCATCTGTCGCCATTATGTTAACACCATCCACAACATATAAATGGGGATAGTTGGACGACCTGCAACGACGACGATTTGCAAGAAGTGTACCGCCGTGCATTTGCTCAGATTGAGTTCGAGTCCCCACTCTTGGCTCCACACATGAACGTTTTTTAAATCCGATGATAGAATTTCAAAGTCAGAGTGATCACTAATGTCGCGACAGGTGACAGCGTCGTCAGCAAATAAACGTATTTTACTGCTAATTCGTGAGCATAGGTCATTTATGTATATAATTAACATAAATATGGTTTAAAAAACTAAAAACACGCTTTATTGATAACTCAAACTGAAAAATGAAAAATAATTCTTAATATAGAAATAAAATAATAAATGAAAAATATTAATATTATCGTGAAAAAAGCGTGGGGTGCTCCGTTGCTTAGTTAATTTGATATGCCTTTTGTAAATGTTTACCCAAATTACTGAATGGAAAATGCTGGAAAAGATTATGCTTTGAGCCATATTTTTACTACAATTTTTCTACTTATCGTACCGATTGAATATTTTCAAGAATTGATAAATCGAGCACCCCACGCTTTTTTCACGATAATATTAGGTAAAAGAAAGGCAAGAAACAACAAATAGGCATAAAATAAAATAGGCATAAAATAAAAGGCAAAGGAAAGGAAAAAAAGTAAGCAGAAACAGTATGGGGAGTGCTTCCGCAATAATTTACGCAAAGATACCTCGTACTACTTGGGCAGTAGTACGAGGTAGTACTTGCTTGGATGAGCCTGGACTGTGATGGAAGAAAAGTATCCGGGTATTACACAGTGAAATCTATTGATAATAATAATAATAATTTTAAAGTGTAGTTTTTTAATTGTTGCACTCGAGCATAGATTTAAATATAATGAAAATGCAAAGACGATGTAAAAAAATGATATAGAATAATTTTTTAATGTTTTTAGTGCAAGGCATTATTTTTATATTTGCACTTTCATTTTTTTCCTGTCATCTGCTGCAATATTGGGTCCTAAGTTATATAATATTTTTTTTTTATATTTTGAAATATCTCCGACAGAATGATATTCTTGTCGAAGGTAGGCGACTCGCGTATGAAGTAAATTATCAGCCAACATTGTGAACAATATTTTCACTCAATCAATTACATTTGCATTGGCAAAATAACACTAATTATCAAATTGATAAATGAGCATTTTCAGGGTAAAAGAAACAGTTATGGTGTACCTTGATATTCCGTTAGGATTTTTGGAATATTTCTGCTTCATATATGCGTTACTTCCTCAGTATTCATGAAAGGAGAGAAATCACGAAAAAAAAGACGTGTATTGCGGGAATGTATCATCTTTCTCGCAGGGTACTTGTAAAATTTATACATTGGTTTAAAAACCAAGGAGGGACTGTTTTATGAAAAAAGCCTAAAATATGATGCCAAAAAATGACAAATTTGGAAAAATGAGGCCGCTTTTCAATTTAGCTCGTAGGCTTTCGCTTCCGCAAGAAGACGTTGAGTAGAAATCTTAAACGAATTTTTCAAATTTAAAAATTCCGGCAACAATTTGAGTCCTCACTCATATATATAAAGACGAGCAAGACTAAGGAATCAGTTCAGTTAACCTGATGAAGCTGGCAGGAGGACCAGCGAAATATTGATTTTTACAATTTTAACATCGCGGAATGAATCCCGAAAAAAGAAACAGTCTACTCTTTTCAATGTGCTAAACAGTCGCTTTTTGAAACATGCCAGTATGGTAGAACGTTTATCAATCCATGAAAGTATGGATCCTTATTTCGGTAAATATAGTGCTAAACAGTTTCTAAAAGGAAAGCCTATAAGATATGGGTATAAAATGTGGTTTCTCTGTGAACCATTTGGTTATTTGATGCAATTTGAGCCCTATCAAGGAAAGCAGATAGGTTGCCCTAATTCAGAGCATGGGCTTAGAGCATAAATAGTTCTCAATTTAGCCAATAGCTTGCCAAAAACATTCCATTTAAGTTTTATGCGGATTGGTTTCTCTCCTCACTAACGCTGGTAGATAGAATGGCAAAATTAGGTTTGGGGTCCACAGGAACAGTTAAGAAAAATCGATTGGTAGTCTGTCCCATATCTGAAGTAGAAAAAAAGGGAAATCAAGTAGATGAAGCTTTGACGACCACTCTGATACTTCATCAAAGTTTACTATAACACATTAGAATGGTTCTTTTGATAAGTTCGTGTGACTCAGTACGAGATAGGTATTTCGTATTTCTCGTATTTCCAATTGGTATCTACTGCCAACAGATGTGTTTTTCGCCGATCGGAACAAAAATAATTCCTCAGCCACACATTGTGTCACAATACAACCATTTCATGGGAGGAGTGGATAAGATGGACGAAAACATCGAAAATTATCGCATTACAATTAGTTCAAAAAAGTGATGGTGGCTCTTATTCTGCTTTTGCTTGGATACCTATGTTCACAATGCATGGCAGTTCTTCAGGAAAAGTAACAAAATGTAGATTATCTAGGAATCAGAAGGCATGTTGTTCAGGTGTATTTGAAGAAAAACGGCAGGCTATCAGCTGGAGGAGGAAGACCAAAGTTATCAAAAGACTTACTTCTACGAATTCCTAGTGAAATAAGATAAGATCACACTGATCACTGGATTGGTAACGCAGAAAAAAAACAGATGTGCTATGTGCAAAAAAATTAAACAAAATGTAGTGAAAATCTAATGTACACTAACATTATGTGTATTATAAAAATTCCGTGTCGAATACTAAAGTGTACTAACTGCATTCTATATTTAAAACGTGATATTAAAAAAAATATTCGCCGCAGAATGGAATTTTCTTTATGCTCTCATTCGATCCCAGTGTTCCAAAATTGGAACATAGTATTACTGTAGTTCTATGGGTGTAAACTTCACGTAAATAAGATGAATGTACTTAAAATAAATAAAACTAACAAAAAATGTTTAAAAAGTAAAATTTATAGCAAAAAAAATAATTCGGGCAAAAATGGGTTAAAAAACTAAAAACACGCTTTATTGATAACTCAAACTGAAAAATAATTCTTAATATAGAAATAAAATAATAAATGAAAAATATTAATACTATCGTGAAAAAAGCGTGGGGTGCTCCGTTGCTTAGTTAATTTGATATGCCTTTTGTAAATGTTTACCCAAATTACTGAATGGAAAATGCTGGAAAAGATTATGCTTTGAGCCATATTTCTACATCAATTTTTCTACTTATCGTACCGATTGAATATTTTCAAGAATTGATAAATCGAGCACCCCACGCTTTTTTACGATAATATTAGGCAAAAGAAAGGCAAGAAACAACAAATAGGCATAAAATAAAATAAAATAGACATAAAAAATAGGCAAAAGAAAGAAAAAAAGTAAGCAGAAACAGTATGGGGAGTGCTTCCGCAATAATTTACGCAAAGATACCTCGTACTACTGGGGCAGTAGTACGAGGTAGTACTTGCTTGGATGAGCCTGGACTGTGATGGAAGAAAAGTATCCAGGTATCACTCAGCGAAATCTATTGATAATAATAATATTAAGGGTTAGTTTTTTAATTGTTGCACTCGAGCATAGATTTAAATATAATGAAAATGCAAATACGATGTCAAAAAATGATATAGAATATTTTTTTAATATTTTCAGTGCAAGGCATTACTTTTATATTTGCACTTTCAATTTTTTCCTGTCATCTGCTGCAATATTGGGTCCTAAGTTATATAATATTTTTTTTTTTATATTTTGAAAATATTTTGCTTGTAAATCTATGACATCTACCAAATATCTCCGACAAGATGATATTCTTGTCGAAGGTATTTGGTAGGCGACTCGCGTATGAAGTAAATTATCAGCCAACATTGTGAACAATATTTTCACTCAATCAATTACATTTGCATTGGCAAAATAACACTAATTATCAAATTGATAAATGAGCATTTTCAGGGTAAAAGAAACAGTTATGGTGTACCTTGATATTCCGTTAGGATTTTTGGAATATTTCTGCTTCATATATGCGTTACTTCCTCAGTATTCATGAAAGGAGAGAAATCACGAAAAAAAAGACGTGTATTGCGGGAATGTATCATCTTTCTCGCAGGGTACTTGTAAAATTTATACATTGGTTTAAAAACCAAGGAGGGACTGTTTTATGAAAAAAGCCTAAAATATGATTCTATCATCAAATTACATGTGAGAACCTAGTTTAAATATAAATAAAAAATGTAAAAATGTTATCCAATCATCAGTCACAAGGCATGGACGCTAAAATACGGAATATGCTATGTTAGATCCAGATGTTATTGCCTTATTAACATTGCAATCGCTAGCACAAGTACACAACTGTGATGCTGCCCTTCATAACAAAAATTATCACCCACCATTCCTGGTCTGTAATTCCGATGGTCCATTAACATAGAATCACTTTCTTAAAAAGCTTGAGAATGAATACATATCAGACTGGATTTAGTAGCAATGACATGAAGCAAAGGAGAGCAAAAGGAAAGTAAGTCAAATATCTACAACATTTTGAGGGGAAATAATATCGTAGCATTAGATTTAGATCAGTTAGCAAAACACTATTATGAAGCATAGCATTCTGTGGTTCAGGAGTGAAGTTTTGGAAAGAGGATCAGCATATAATCGAGGTGTATTTCAAGTAATTTTTTACATCTAATGAACACAGCAAATACCAATTGCCTTAAAAAGAATGAAATAACCCTTATCCAAGGGTGTAATCAGGTAAAGCTCATGGTGAGGGCGGGGGATTATTATTTGTTCCCCTCCTCTTCCCTCTGCGACTCTTACCAGTGATGGTCACCACAGTAGATCCTTATAAAACGTATCTTTAATAAGGAATTTACCTTCAACACGTCATAACTGAATACTAGATCTTAATTTGCATCAATCAAAATGTGAATGCAGGTAATTAAAATTGAGCTTTTTCTCCATCGGGGACGATTGCCCCTTCCCCCCCCCCCCGGTTACGCCATTGTCATCCCATGCATTCTATGAGCATTAATGAACACCATGCATTTATATTTTTTAATATCCATTGAACTTACAGCTGTATAAAATACTTCTCTGTAGTTAAATAAAAATTGCAAAAAAATCTGGCGAATTAAATTAAAAATATTTTTCTCTAAACAAGGAGCACTATGCCTGCTTCCCAGATTTCAAAAAGAAAAAATGAGTACTCAAAATAAATTATTTCCTTTTAATTATTTAAGTATAAAGTTTTACATTTTTGGAATGGCTATTCCCTAGGTAAAATGTTGGAAGGATTTACTTACCACCTCACCCCTTAATCCTGTCTTCCCCTAACCCTTAGGACTTGCTCCTATAGGATTTAGAGAGCCGTGCCCTATCGAAGGGCAAGATAAACATCATAAGGTGAAAACATCACCAGCAAAAAAAGGACGAAACAAATGGAAATACGTCGAGAAGGAAAAAGAGATGGCTTGTTCTTTTTTGAAGTATTTTCTTTCTGGCTAGGTTACTTTCTTCAATTCCTAGTGCACAATTGTTGTCATACCACTCTTCCTTTCTTTTCTTTGAATATTACAATATACTTACTTCCTTAGCTGTAGTTGGTATAGCTATTTTCATGATATATATTCCATTTTCCTTCTAGATCACTTCCTTCCCACTCTTCCTTGATTTCCTAAAGACTGGTGGCTATTTTTGTTTGCTACTCTTCTTTCTTTCTTATCTTCACTTTTGATTAAATTTTCTCTCATTCATGTTTCCTTTGTTTTTTCTAACTACATAAATCTTTTGCGTACACTTTGTTCTTTCCAGGTAGTATTCTGAGTCCCAGTCTGCACCTCTGCAACTGCTCACTTCAAGTAATTCTGTAGCGTGTCTTTTCTCTATGAGTATGTGGTCAATATGGTTGCAAGTTTTGGCATCTCTTGAGTACCATGTGGCTTCATTTATACCTTTTTTCTGCAACCAAGTACTCCTAACTACCATTTTCTTGCTTCGGGGGCGGATTAAGGTCGTTGTTTTGTGGGGACGGTTCACTACTTTCCGCGGCGCTTGGGCGGTATGCAATACCTCTCTACGAAACGGGGTCCGAGCGGACCTCCCTCGGAAAGTTAAAAGCCATGAAGCGCATGGAACGTAGTTTTGGTGTGACTATATTATATAGTAGATGTGATAAATTATTGAGTAAAGATCTCTAATCACACTTGAAAAACGTATACAAGCGATGTAAAGAAATCCATTTTCGTGAAAATGCAGGTATCCCGGGTTTTACATCGCGTTGGTCCAGGTCTCCACGGACGACAGTTTCGGCGGAGTTTCAGTCGGCTTCTTCAGGTCGGTGAGGTGAAGGGGTAGCCATTCGTCGTCTTACGTATCTCACCCGTTGGAGTCAGGTCTAATTCTTGAGACCTATAAGACGACGAATGGCTGCACCTTCACTTCACCGACCAGAAGAAGCCGACTACAACGCAGACGAAATGTCGTCCAAGGAAACATAGACCAACGCGGTGTAAAACGCGGAAGACATGCGTCTTCACATCCATCAACCCGCGGCAGATTACACAAGGTTTTCAAAATCCGCTCTTTTTTAATACCGTGCAAAATGAAAATTGGTTGGTATGAAATACAAACATGAATAAACAGAAAATACTATTTTCCTTTAATAATTTTTTAACAGCAAAAGTCAAAATTATATTATTCAAAGATCTACCAGGCTGTAGAATACATTTATAATAGTTATAATGACGACTAAAACAAGTAGGCCTACTTAATATAAAAAAATGAAATAAACCAAGTATAGACTTTTGATTTACGGTAATGCAGTCACCCTCACAATTAAAGATACACGGGCTGACGTAAATTATAAAAATATTATTCAGTTGTAATGTTTTGAGCACCAACTTTAATGAAAAAACCCTAGGTCTAGACATTAAAAGATTTATGAATACAAATTACAAGAGCAAAGTTTGCTTTCTTGTATTATTTCTGCTCAGCAAACCGTTTTGCTACATTATCGGGGTCTACATGAATATTACGGTTAATGTACAACATAGCAAGGCCGTTTTCACCACTTTCACCGTTCCTTGATCAAACCTAACTTTTCAGAAAGCGTAGAGCAGAAAAATTTATATTTGAGCACCTGCATAACTGACAGGCAAACTTAAGAGGACAAGGCAAAGTTTCTTTATTAGTGGAAAAAGGACAGGATGGCTTGCAATATAAGCATCGTTGACAGTTGAAGGAATTACTTAACCGTAACACATCCGACGGAGAGGTAAGTTGGTTATGACAAACACTTTGTTTATAAACATTCAGAGTCTTAGGAACACATGTAAAAGATTAGATAAAATATGATTTTTATTACATAATTGTTATGCTCGTATTTCGCTCCTGCAAAATATTAATCTGACTGCTTCCTTGGTGCAAGTATGTCCGCTGCTCATACTTCAGTTCTCTGTAAATCGATTGAAGAATAAGAAAGTTAGTGTTACAATGAAGTTCTGTCAAGTAGTGGAAACCCAAAAATATTGTTTTTAAATAAGGATGGGATACCATGATAGTGTTCAAGCAATTATCAAGAGGTGAAAGACTTAGAGAAAATGTTAAAAGATATACAAATGTTATATTAAGTAGCAGGGGGATAATTGCGCGGAAATGAGTTCGAAAAATCCTTGACCGATAGAGATGAAGGAGATCAAAGAATGAAGGAAGAACTACAACATTGATACAAATTATAGCTTGAGGTGTGTTAGTATAGAAGTCGTGAAAGTGTTCTGAGGTAATAAATAATTTAGTTGATAAAATCATAAAATTAGGAGTAGGTGATGATTCTGTTAATCGGTTTTTAAGTCGAAATTCTGGTCGAAGCTAATCATCACAGTTATTCTTCCTGGAGTCTAAAGATTAAATGTGACCATTTATAATGTTTAAATACGTTGTTTTACCCATAGTTAACATGATTTTGTAGAAAAATTGAGTTACCAGGATTATGTGCTTTCCCCAACGCTCCACGTAAGTGGCCTAGGGGTATTACGTATTTTGACATTGATTTTTTTCGGCGCTAAATTTTAGTTTTATTTTTCACTAAAAAAATGCTTTCATGAAACTTGCTTATAATAACACATTATTATTGCAATACCTATTACATAGCATAATATCGAACTTTGTTGAGCGGAATATAATAGAAATAATTTTGCAGAAAATGCAATAAGGGAAAAAAATGAAATGTGATTGAACATCACATTCGATGAAAATTTAGTGTTGTAAACGAAATTTTGAAGTTTCAAAAATGAAGAAAAAGGCATGTTTTATAGATTTGTCTTATTACAATACCCATTAAATAGCCAGTTCATTTATCAAAAAATAGCAAGGAATCACGAGAATCTTGAAAATACCTTGTAACTACGGAAAATATCACGTAAAAAACAAGGAATTTTCCAATTCTTTAAAAAATTTAACCTAAGAGCATACGACCACGATGGAATTTATTTGATTTAGAAATTGCATCCTAACCGCGGATAACGGTTGCATAATTTCTTCACGGCCGTTTCTTGCAATTTCCCAACACCTCCTCCTTCCTTCTTTTAAGCTTACCCCATCTCATTCACATACAAGCTGTGATTTAAATGCCTTTATCATGTCTCGATAGTCACTCATGCCCATGAAACCAACAGCCAAGTTCGATTTTAGTTTTTTCCTTATTGAAATTTTTCTGGCGTTAGTCAACGTGTTACTTAAACATTGAAGCTCGTCTAATCTCCCCGTCAAACATTTTCGGTAGAAATTTCTGGATGGAATACGCGAATTTTCAGTGATCAGTCATTGTGATGCACCGTAGTTTTATGCCATAAGCGAACTACTCCGATGTCACTGCCCTCTTTTGCATTTACATCTAACCTAGGATATAACTAAAGTAGACCAGCCAGTCGCAGATCTCGTCCGACGTTTAACATTTTCTGGAAGCCTCATTTCCTAAGGTACACTAAAGATTCTTTTACCTATTTTTTTTTAATTCTTTGCACTTTGAGTGCGTAAATATTCGTGCGAAACTAGCAAAATTTATGGTATGAAAACTACTTTCGACTAAGACTTCTCTTCGCGATTATTTACCTTCAACTCCAATAATGTCGAGCCACTAAATCAGTTACTTTTAAGACGAAATGTTTGTAAAATTCTATTCGACGGTATAAGATGTATACAAACTAAGTTAAATTTGTGACTACCATCACAATCTTTCTTGAATAATAGAGATACGTTCTGATCAAATATTGGTATTCAATTTATATGCCGTTTTACCTCAGGCTCCATCACACATCCAAACAATCAGGAGCGGGTTATTTAAACTAAGAAACTTTACTAATATTTATCATCATCATCATCATTTTATAACCTTTCTCTGTAACAATACACTTGCAGGTTGATAAATAAACCTTAACCACTTTTACTTTGCCCTTGTTTTATGGAGCAAATAATGAGAACGCTAAGAAATTCTAAACATGAAAATTATACCCATTGTCGACATGCACAAAAGAGATAATATGTGCTGCTATGTTCGTACGAATGCCGTGACTGAATATTTTTTTGGTATGTGGCATTAATGTTCTCTGTTAACGACCGCAAGTTATTTCAACAACTTCGTCCGTAGCTTACCTATTACGAAATAAAGTTATGGCATAAAAAGCTAAACTAATATCTTAAAATAGTATCCATTGCATATGTGTTTGGGTTACGGTAAATGAAAAATGCAATGATCAAATTTAGGTTAGGGGGACAAAGTATAGGGGGAACGATCTGAGCGATAGTAAGAGCAATATTTATTGGGAATGTATTAAATAACAATGAGGGTTCGTCTTGTATAAAACACAAATTTGTGGACATGGGCAGTGAATATAAAGCAGGCTACGAGTGGAATATTAATTTTGAGATGGAATTGGGAATAACAGATTTCGTGGTGGATCTGTGGTGCAGGGGGCTTATTCTCTAACTCGAAGCATCGGAGCTCTCTGGCGAAAAGATGCTTCAATAAGCTACTTGCTCCCATCGGTATTCTCTATCATGGAAGCTACCGGAGAAAGAGCAAGCAGAAGCTACCGGTAGCATATTAGGCTCCCACCCATATTCTGTAAATGTCACGAAGCTACTTCCGTAGCCCCAATAAGCTCCCACGGTAGCCTTACGAAGCGCGGCCTCCGTATACCCTGCTTAAATAATGGTCATTTTATTACGCTTATCTATCTATAATTATCCAACTCACGGGTATGTTTCTTACATTTATTAAATGCGCATTCTTTGCACTTTCACTGGGTTACTTTGTCATTTTCGCCATTAGCGGCATTTTTCACAAAAAAGAAATTAACTGGAGTGACGGAAAGCCATATTTACCTTGGGTGAGTTACGTGATTCCAGCCTATAATGGGATACTTTACGGGCCGTGGTAGCGAGTATCACCTTCGCATTTCTTTTGAAAGTTTCATCTTCGTATATTATTTAAATGATTTGAAGCAACGAGTAATCGACGAAAGCAAATAGCACGAATCATATTGAACCATATCATCGACATGAACCCTAATTCCCGAATATATTTACGAACAATCTTATTTCAAGTGATCAAAACAGCCAAGATTGGCGTTGTGCGTTCCTGTTCACGACATTGTTCACGAGATTATGTAAGCAAAAATAGAAAATTTTTAGGATTTTGCTCGCATGATTTTTAATGCGTGGCATTTTTCGCTAAAAACGATACAAGAGCATCTTCACCGTCTAAAACGGCCTTAAAACATGTTTCACCAGTTTTATCGACGGAAAATCATTGAGACGAGCTTTCCCATTGGTTCTAAGAATGACGTCACCAGTAATGAAGTTTCCGCAGATTTGGTTTAAAAAGATTCTCATACCCTTCGTCTCATACCTTTCGTCAAACTTCTCTCCACTTCCTTTAACGTTCTTGAGAAAGCTCCCGCGAGTTAGAGAATATGGTTGATAGCCAATTCTGGTAGCTTATTCGAAGCAACCGCATCGGTATCTTCGAGTTAGAAAATAAGCCCCCAGGTATACCATCAGGCATTTAGAGGTTGAGCTGGCTGTCTCAGGAGAAATATTAGAAGATACAGATAATTTTTAAGTCCCAGTTAGACCTTGTGGTGTTGGAAGGATAGAATGTAAATGTAGGTGAAGCGAAGAATGGAATTGAAACAGGAAAATACAAGCTGAGGACAAGTTACGACTGCAGATAGGGACCGTAACACTTCCGACGAAGAAGTACATTGGTTATGACAAACACTTTGTTTATAAAATATCCAAGTCATAAGTAAATATGTCAAAGATAAGTTTTGCGTTTTATTACATAATTGCTATGCTTGTATTAAGCTGCTGCAAAATATTAATCTGACAGCTTACTTAGCGCAAGAGAGTCCGCTGGTCATATATAAGCTCTCACTTAATCGATTTAAGAATTAGAAAGATAGCTGTACCAATGAAGGTATGTCAAGTGGTGGAACCCAAAAAATATTGTTTTTAAATAAGGTGGGAATACCATAATAATGCTCAAGCAATTATCTAGAGGTTAAAGCCAAAGAGGAGAATGTTAAGAGATATACAAACTGTTATATCAAGTAGCAGGGGGATAAGTGTGTGGTAATGAGGACGAAAAATCCTTGACCGATAGAGGAAGAAATGAAGGAGATCAAAGAATGAAGGAAAATTTAAACCATTGATACAAATTTTGGCTTGAGGGTAAAGGTGAGTTAGGGTCCAGTTTGGGAGAAAATGTTTTGTGAAAATCATAGAAAAGTGAGGGGTATCAGAGAAATGTGAAACGAAAGTGAAAGGAATGCGCATTTTAAAAATGTAAGAAAGAAAGTCGTGAGATTTTTAGTTTTTGAGAAAGTAAATGTTGAACATGACGAAATTGGCGTATTTTTCGTGAAATTTTGACGCCATATTGCGAGATTTTGCGAGATTTGCGAAATGCCGCTAGAGGGACACTGTGTAATTTCACGTCTACAATATGCCCTTACCCCACCCCCCCAACAAGGATGCGGGCCTATGGAGTGAAACAGGGGTGCTAGGGTGGGACGGTACACGGCCTGGAATTGGCGATTTTCGAACAGTAAAAAGTCACAACAAAGGAAGTCGTTGAAATGTCCCAGTTCAAAACAACTTATATACAAATAACATTGTACGTAATTTATTTATCTATTTTACAGCTACCCTATTTGTGTATATAGTAGAGGTGGGTCGGTCGGTCGCGAACGAATCTAATCGAACGACTCTTTGAGGTGAATTGACGCACTGAATCGTTCATGGTAATGAACCGTCGTTCCTACGACTCGTAACAGAGTCCTCTACATGGCCACCATGACAACTATCACTACTCAGCGGCGTAGATGAGAATGGGCGCACCACTCGGCAAAGATGGGAATCAACAGACGCCACGAACGAACGAGGGACCGAACGAGTCCTCCCACCCTTCAACTTTGAAGTTTGAGAGAGGGGGGACCTGTGTACTCATATAGCGCGAGGAGTGGGAGGAATCGCTACCTATGAGTCCGTGAACGTGTGATTCAATGACTGGGCAAAGAATCATGATATTTCTGACTCTAATTGAATCAAGAGTTGTCGAAGACTCATGAATCAGTGAGGAATCACATGGAGTCGAAGATTCATATGAGTCGAGGAATCATATATGAGTTGAGGAATCATATGAGTCGAGGAATCACATGAGTCTAGTGAATCGTCGGGGAATCGGTGATTCTTGACAGTGTAGTAGAGCAGACAGAGTAGCAGACCCAAGAATAAATTATAATGGAATCGGTTATCTCAGAGGATAGGAAACCAGGATCCCTGATTAATTTTCAATGAATCTTGATTCGCACAGGGACATGCGATTTTTCGTGAACTTGCAGAAAAAAATTGGTCTTTGTTCTGAAAAATTCAGAATTCCATGGTCTGTGGTGGTTATTAAGAACAAAAATAAATTGATGTTACCCAAATTATTCATACGTTTTGGGGTTCGACCAATGAAATACCGAAGGAAACTGTTGTAGGCATGATTTTGCGGAAGTCATCCATTACGTAAGAATTAAAATAACTTTGTAAACTCCACTATAGTATTTATTATCACGATCCGGGTTTCAACACTTGGTGTCATCTTCAGGTGACCTGAAGTGGACACCAAGTGTTGAAATCCAGGTCATAATAATAAATATTTGTGGAGTTAACTAGTTATTTTACTTCTTCCGTGTTACCAAACATTAACTTTTATCGTGAGAAACATCATTGGAGAAATGTTCATTACCCACTTTTATCGTATTTCGCGACGACATACTCAAGTGAGTATGGATTTAGTTCCCTTCTGTCAACCAAGACCACATCTAGAAATAAGCAGACATTCGGATTACTACGAGCAACTGGCCACGTTTGAAAAAAATCTTATGTAATAAAAAGAGAAAAAGGCCCATGAACTAAGTTGACTAGAAGACATTTGAACATAAGTTTTAAGTTAAATAAATAAATTTCATGCATAGATGTATCTTTGTAGTTTACCTATATAACTTTTAATTTGTTCTGTAATATTTTTTTCTTTATTCATTTTTGTCTTTATATCTACTATTAAAATTGATCACAAAAACTTGTTTTGGTCGCATTTTCGCTTTCATTCTTAAATGAATAAGTACTTTAATGGGCGCGAGAAAAAATTAAATTTTTGGGGAGTGGGGCATAATAATGTTTAGGGCCACTATTACGAAAAAAATCGAATGAGGTCCAAGATTCGACTCCTTATACTGATCGACCGAGTGATAAGTCGGTCATCGGAATGAACGATATTGCGCATCTCTAAGATATAGTCTCATTCATAAGTGATAGAATTTCAAACACACATGCGCACTGTTATGTTTAAGTAGTATCTATTAATTCATTTATAGTTTTAATATACTTCCGTTATGATTGTGAAGAAGAAAAAGATTTCGAGAATGTGAGAGATTATACATATTCAAAGTTAACCCCTTAACTAGTCAACATTAGCCGTTTAATGTATAGTGGCCACTAGTTAACTTTTTAGCAACAATGTGCCCTTTACTTACTTTTTACCAAGCTTTTCATAATTACAGCTGAAGTATATTTATTTTTGCCGAGAAACCGTCACATTTATTTCTTTATTTCTTGTCAGGATATTCATCCATTTCCATTTACAACCACACGTAAGCGCGCGAAATTCAAATTTCCTTAATTCACTATTACAAGCCTTGTCTCGGTTCTCATGTTACAGCTGTGTGTTATTCCTCACCATTAGCTACGGAATTTCAGAGAAATATTTATATTATCTCCCCCAGAGAATAGCGCCTTCTCGTCCTTTACAATAACAACATTTGGCCAAAAATCGGGGGCTCATGTTTTAACATATTCGGTACAACGTTTTAATTGCTTCCTCATATAACGGAGAGAAGTAATATGTCGAACGTCATACAAGTCCTTGAAATACAATGCCTCTAGCTATGGTGACATCATTAATTATTGCAAACAGAGATGTGACAAAATATCTTCTATGTCAACCACTTAAAAAAAAAAGGAAAATTATGACATTGCAATAAATGCTAATTATATGCTTACTATATACAATGAATCTCTTTTAGTAAATTTAGATCTACCTTCTATTGTCTCCTTACTCTCGCCTCACCTTATGGTAAGAATCATAAAACAGCACTAGAATGATTTATCCTATAACTATAGTACTTTTTTACCGTCCCGAATAATAATATTTTCATGAATTTATGTATTCTATTTTGCCAATCGCCATTTGTAAGAGAGATAATCAAGAGAGAAGTTGTGAGGAAAAACTTTTTTTTGAATCTGAATAATTAATTTAAATGTTTAAAACATGCGTTTTAAGTAGATAATAAGACCGCCTAGGGCGCTCTTGCTATCTTCTTTTAATTGTGCATTGTTAATAAAAGCATTGGTGGTGAGGTCTTTTCTAAATGGAGAAAAGAAGAATATTTAGCGAAATTGGAACTCTTTCTTGAGTAATTTCTTTGAATGACAAAATGACATCGAAGGAAAGATAACACTAGGCAAATGTTTAAACGCATATCCTTTCGTTGGTTCCATGGACATTAATCTCCGCGGTTTAGTTGTCAAAATATCAGCTAATGTATGTACTTAGGTAAAAGTACGCAATTGGACCTTTCAAGCCATAATCGGGCCCCGCAGCGCCACTTTTATCAAACGGCGGCGTATTTGTATGATTCTCACATGGGATAGCAATTTAAGATACTGACGACTAAAAGTCGCAACAAAGGAAGTCGTTGAAATGTCCTAGTTCAAAACAACTTATATATAAATAATATTTTTCTTGTATAACTTTGCACCCATACGCTGTGACTGTGTACAACATCATTTGTGAATGCATTGATTTGAAATTTGACCAATATGGATGTGAGTGTCAGGATGTCTCCAGAAGGCCCTTGCTCACCCATACGATACCGGTATTTAAAGATAGATACAATGAAAAAGCACAGATTTTATATCTCGACATTCAACATTATTGTGCTAAAGCATTACTTGCTTTTCAAAGTTATAATTTATGGTGGCATGTTTTACGGGAGATACGTGGATTGCACTTTACCAATGTACCAACGTAGTTTTAATTTTCATCGAGTATTCACTCAAGAATTTAAATGTGGATTACGTATTGCGTGAGAAATTGCAGACGGACAACTTAGAGTCAAGATTTAGTTGTTAAAGGCAGTTATCAGGAGGTAATTACAACATTTCCGCGATGCAGATATATGAGTTTGAAAAAAAGCTGCGAGTGATGAGAGCTATTGGAATTCATTCTGCCAAATACGGGTCAGTCAATTTTGATCCCGATATACTATCAGACTCCACTGAATGCGAAAAATTCTCTATGGATGATTCGCCTCTTGTTGGGCTTCTTAATGACGAAGAAATATCCGATTTCAATTTAGATTCAAGTGTATTGTTGTATGGTTATGGATATGCCCCCGGCAAAACGGAAAAATTAGTTGGATGTGAACAATGCAGGGATCTGATTGTGGGTTCCTCTTACGACGACCCATATGATCCTGAATTAAATAGGGACGGCACAGTTAATTAAAATAATTAACTGTGCCGTCTGATGTTGTAGTAGATTTGGGTTTTTTAGCACACGCCATTATGCGAGCACTGATTTCACAAGAATACGAATGTCTACTTAATACTTAATGGTATTAAAATTCATATTAAAGAAAATAAAACGATAAAAATAATTCAAGAACAAATATACTGGCAAATATTAAGCAAATAAATATATTTTTTTAAATTGTTCGAGCATGCATCACAATTTACATTGAAGATTTCTTTGCAAGTGTTGTGGTAACGAAGGTCACAGATTGGGAATATTTGCCATTTTATCGTGCACTAGTGACTTAACGATCACTTGAGTTTCTTTGCTCAAGTTTCTGTCAACTTGTTCTTCTAGCGGTGTACCCTGAATACTATAAATACACCTTTTTACCCATTGTGAGCGGAACTTGTCCTTGTCTCGCAGTACGCATGTTTTATCACCATATTTTTCAAAATTTTCAGAAAATTATTCTGGCGGTTCTACTAATTCACTTTCCGCGGGGCATTTAGTTTAGTAGAAATAACATACGCTGCAATTCCACATACGTCTAAAATATTCATAAAAATTCACACAGCGATCTGTTTGTTTTTCTCTCGCACGAGTATACAATTATAAGACTGAACCATTTGGCTCAAAATATCTGTATCTCCCTAATAAGTCCCATCCCACTATAGTGGCATCAAAGTAAAATATTATCTCCTGTTTACTTTGTTTCCAATGCAATTGTTTTATCATGGTGCATAGACGACAACAAAATTACTGACTTTCAATTTTTAGGAGCATGAGATACCAATGATGAATCAAAAAATAAATGAACACTTGGAACGAGAGTGATTAATAAGAAAACTCAACGGTATGTGTTTTTTAATCGTCAGAAGAGTCCCCGCCATCGTTCATCCATTATTTTTTCAAGTTTTGAGCCAGCTTGAGGATGTATATTATTAGAATTACCATTACGTTTGCTCCCATAGTGACAACACACTTTCTATACCAACCCTATCTTAAATTTGGGAGTGCTCATGCTCGGTTTACTTTATCAAAAGGTGCAAGTCTTTGAAGAGGATACCCTGTGAATGAATCGATTGCCCAAAAAATCTTCATTTCGTTATTTCTTGACGGAAAAATGGACGAAAATGACATTAGCATATTAATTATTCCAACAAACTGCTCATCGACGGTAATGCACTCACCTGGGAGATAATACTTTCCCTAATTCAAATTCATGTCATCCCAAATGGACCGAGTTTATTGTCAAACTGCTAATATGTAAGTTGTCGCGTTTCACGGATTACTGTGCGAAGTAAAATGACCATCGCAGTATCCTATATTGTGGGCCATATGCTGTAGAAGGCGAAAAAAGCTTACCGAGCTTCCTTGAAGAAAGTTAAAAAAAATGACTCGTGGCCAACTTTTTTCGTTTCGGTACACGGTATAAAGCATGCACGCAAATAGTTGAAAAAAAATGAGAGAGTACATAAACATACTGTATATTTAGTTCATTACTCACATTTACTTACAATTTATGAATATTAACACAGCATACGACTGCATTAATATTGTATAACCCTAGAAAAAGGGAAAGGAGCGATGTGCGGTTTTCTTACGAAATTCCGGAATTTACATAAATATTTCAAATTGCCTCTCCCTCGTACTTCACAGAACATTTGCATCTAAATATTTAGTTAACCATCTCGCAAGTTAGGGACTTTTTTCTATATACTTCCAAAAATTATATATTTAGAAAATTACTCTATCGTCCAAGGTAAACCGATCTCGCAGTATAACAATGAGCGATACACGTTCATTATAACACATTCTTTGCATTTGGTGCGTCTCATTGACGGGCAGCGGCCGTATTTGTTTTTTCTCTAGTTATTTTTTGAGGTATCCAGCAAACCACATTCATAAACCGATGGTCAATCTTTTTATTGTCCTGTATTTGCAAACCAAACATATCACGGCTTATTCGCTGCGTATATTAGTTTGAATTTGGCGCCGATTGCAGCGCCTTCGATAAGATACTATATAGTACTACGAGTCCTATCTGAGGCGCTGCGGTCAGCGCGAAATTCAAATCAATGTACCATTAGCCGCGATATGTTTGGCACACAAATACAGGCCAATAAAGAAATAAGTCATCGATTTATGAATGTAGTTTTCTGTATATTATAATTATGAACTTTAAAACAAAAGAAAACTTCCGCTGTCGGTCAATGGGATGCACTAAATGCAGAGAATGTGCTAGAATTAACGTATATCGCACAATGTTATACCGCTACCGTGGTCTACATTGGACCATAAAGTACATTTCTAAATGTCGGGCTTCGAAGTGTAATGAAGAAAATCCTAAACTTGCGAGATGGTTTAGCATGTGTTTAGGTGAAAATATTCTGTTATGTAGGAGGGAGAGGCTACTCGATACAGAGGACCGAAATCCGAGGTCGAAGTAAAGATTTTATGGCAGTTGCAATCGCGATACATTTCTCTATCGATTCCTCGACTCGTGTTTTTCAAGAACTCCCGCTAAAGGAACAGTATAAGGGATGGAGGAACTCTATTTGCCTCCTCAAGGAAGTTATCACCAGGCGGGTATGTGTTAGTAATGAACACTTAACTCTGGACGTCCTGCACAATGCTAGCTGCAGCTTATCTCACAATCCTCAGTCGTTCGTCAATCATATTGTTTCTTTTATTTAATAATTTTCAGAAACCTCTCAGACAACATGTGTATTCACATACATACATATGTTGTCCGATAGGTTTCTTAAATAAATTATTTTCTAAAATCGAGGTAGTTCGAAAGACGTAATTACCCTGAATGACCCGTATGACGCGTTCCACGGATTACTATGGAGCTGTCCTATAATGACGTCCAAACAATTGGAGGGGGGTCACCACCATGTGACAATGTGTAACAGGGGGGAGGGGGGGGACTATGCTTCATGTGACATCCACGCTTCCACTGCATTTTATATCTTAGTTTTACTCAGACTGCGGGGTAGGTTAGAATTTTTTTCATTTTTGTGATATCATTAATGGGGTTCCACTTCTTGTGACTAATTGTGTAACATCATTTACGGACAGACCCTCTGAGAAGTAAAATGACCATGGCAGAATCCTATATTGTGGCCTATATAATGTATATTACGAAAACATCTTACCGTCTTTCCTTGAAGAAAGTTGAAAAAAATGACTTGTGTCCAACTTTTTCGGTTCTGTATACGGTATACAGCATGCATGAAAATTGTTGAAAAAAATGAGTGTAGATAACACTACTGTATATTTAGTTCATTACTCACATTTCTTTACCATTTATGTTTATCAAAATACAGCTACATTAATAATATATAACCGTAGAAAAGCGGAAAAAGGCAACGTGAAGTTTTCTTACGGAATTCAGATGAAACTTGCCAATTTCGATAACTATTGACCAGTGAAAGATAAGTAACAAATTTATATCTCATTTTAAAGAAATCGCTATTTTCTACAATTATGTTCCCGAGGACTCTGCTGTAAAACTAAAGACTGAGCCGCTAGAAGGAAATGTTTGTCAATAAACGTGAGGATATGAAGCATTTTTCAAAGTTTTCGATTTTTCTATAGAAAATATCTCATATATCATTCCGTTACATCGTCCCCCTGGTTTCCAATCACAGTGTTTCCAAATGGTTATGCGCACATAATATATATAATATAATCCAATAGAATTATTGTCCAGTATTTTTAGGCATATATTCTTCAAATCAAAAACATTTTTTTAATATTTGTATAATTCAGTTAAACCACGATTTAACCATCCACACTTTTATGTTTTCCCCAAATATACTACCCCAAAAATCTTGAACTAACACATTAGATTAATTGTTAGCGATAATATACAGTAGTAGAATTTCTTAGTTACAACTGTACATATCAGGCAGGCTTCGTGACAGAGCCAGAGGTAAAACGACATGCCTAAGATAAACATCGGAAGCAGTTTCTAAATAATAAAAATTCTATTAAGGTCGAATGTTCTTTGGTTACTTTTTTATTAATTTTTTGAATTTTTTAAAACATAATGTGTGATAATTTCCGTTTTCACGATGTTTTTTCGAGATTCCCGTGTTACCGTTTGATTTACATGCGAAATGAATTAGCTGTTTAACAGGTATCTAAATATACATTTAGATACTCACAGATTTAGATACCTACTTTGTACAGACTTACCATATGGCGAGTCTGTAACACATGGCTATTACTTTATTTTCGACATCAATAAATATAGTTTATGTCAGTAACTTTTCATCAAATGTGCTTTTCAATCACATTTCATTTATTTACCCATATTACATTTTCAGTAAATTAATTTCCACTTTGTTCAGCTAAACAAATTTCGTTATTTTGTGTTTTTATAAGTAAGCTTCACCGGCAATAGTTACAATTAGTTAGTTAGATAGATAATTTGTTACAATTTTTAATTTGTTCGTAGACGCCTAGATATTAATGTCGTCGAATTAAATTTTTTTATAAATTTTGAATAACAATGAAGTGGATAAGTGGCGAGTGATTAAATCTGTCTGTAGCCCATAAATCTTACTTTATTTTCGACGAAACCAAATTAAATTTACGGCAATAACTTCTCATTGAATGTGATATTCAACCACACTTCAATTGGTTTTCCCACAAAACATTTTCATAAAAATATGATTCACAATAATCTGCTATAAATATATCAATATTTTGTATTTTAACAAATTAGCTTCATGATAGCATTGTGCCTGTGAAATAAACAAGAATTCAACGCCCAGGAAGGTCTATGTCAAAGATAGTAATTTTTCCAGGTCACTAACGTAGCTACTACATTCCTCAAGCCAAAATTTGTATCAGTGGTTTAATTCTTCCTTTAACCTTTTATCTCCTTAATCTCTTCCTCTATCAGTGAAGGATTTTTCGTCCTCATTACAACACACTTATCCCCCTGCTACTTGATATAAAAGTTTGTATATCTCTTAACATTCTCCTCTATGGATTTCACCTCTTGATAATTGCTTGAACATTCTCATGGTATTCCCTCCTTATTTAAAAACAATATTTTTGGGGTTCCACTACTTGACATACATTCATTGTTACAGCTAGCTATCTCATTCTTAAATCGATTTAGTTAAAGGTGAAGTATCACCAGCGGACATACTTGCGCCAAGGAAGCAGTAAGATTAATATTTTGCAGTAGCTAAATACGAGCTTAACAATTCTGCAACGAAGCGCATTTTTTTATCTAATCTTTTACATGTGATCCAATGACTCTGATATTTTGTAAACGAAGTGTTTGTCATAACCAACTTACTTCTCCGTCGGAAGTGTTTCGGTTCAGTTATAACTTCTACTGTCATCGATGCGTAAATTGCATGCCATCCTTTTTCCACGAATAAAGAAATTTTTCCTTATCCTATTAAGTTCTAGTCAGTATTACAGGTGCTTAAAGATCTTTTTCTGCTCTGCGCCTTCTAAAAATATACGACCGATCAAGAAGCGTTGAAAGTCGTTTAAACGGCCTTACTATGCACCGTCATATTCATGTAGATCCCGATAATGTAATAAACCGGTTTGCTGAGCAGAAATAAACAAGAAAGCAAAATTTGCTGTGGTAATTTGTATACATAAATCTTATATTGTCTATACCTAGGCTATTTGCATGAAAGTTTGCATGAAAAAAAAAAGCCGCGAAAAATACTGAAACGCCCCCCCAAAACAACGACCATAATCCGCCCATGAAGCAAGAACATGGTAGTTAGGAGTACTTGGTTGCAGAAAAAAGATATATTTATAAAGCCACATGGTGCTCACCAGTCGGAAAAACATTCAACCAGATTGACTACGTACTCATAGAGAAAAGACACGCAACGGACATACTTGAAGAGAGCGGTTGCAGAGGTGCCGATTGGGACTCAGAATACTACATGGAAAGAACAAGGTATTGGCAAAAGATTTTTGTAGCTAGAGAAAACAAGGGAAACATAGAAAACTTAGCCAGAAAGAAAATGCTTCAAGAAAGAACGAGACAAACAGTGGATGACTACAGGCAAAAAAGGAGGATTGTATCTAGAGAATGCAGAAGGAAGAAAAGAATATTCGAGAAACAATAAATCACAGAACTGGAAAATATGCGAGATGAAAGAGAAATAAGGAAATTTTATCAGAGAGTGAAAGAAAAAAAAAAGAGTTTTGAGCCTATGCTCTGTTTTCTGCAAAGACTTAGATGGAAATCTCATAGGAGACAAAAAGAACATATTAACCAGATGGCAAGATCATTTTGAAGAGCAGTTAATCAGGAATGAGATCGATGTATCAACACAAAAGAATTTAAATGAAAATGGGATTACGGACTATCAGAAGGAGACAGGAGATTATCAATGTGGTATTTGGAAGAATCGTGCTACCATTGATCAGAAAATTATTATGAGAAAAATATACGAGAATTGTAATGAACACAACATAGATGTACATACCCAATTTTTTATTGGTTACAAGCAGGCTTTTGATTCTGTCAAAAGGAGTTCACTATATGACGTCATGAAAGAATTTCACATCCCCTCCTAATTTATTAATCTCATTAAAATGACACTAAACAATACTAAAAGCAAAGTGAAAGTGAATGGAGTACTATCATCTCACTTTGAAGTCAAACAATGAGATGCACTGTCATCGATGTTTTTCATATTGTTTTGGAGAAAGCAATGAGACAGGTCCCAATAAATCCTGGAGGAACAATAATGAACCGACAAACCCAATGAGTTGCCTATGCTGATTGCTTGGCCTATGTATGGCCTTGGCCTATGGTCACAAGAAACAAACACTCAAAGGAAGAGATTTTTATCTCTATCGAAACCACATCAGAAACCCTGGTATTAAAAATTAATGAATATAAAACTAAATAGGTTCTTGAAAATGGAAAGAAATCAATAACAAACTAGAGAATCGACAATAAAAATCAACAACAAACATTTTCAAAGAGTGGAGAAGAAGGTTCGGAGAAAGATGGAGAAGGTGAGCTGGGTGGCGAGGTAGACGAACGAGGAGGTATTGGATATGGTTGGAGCGGAAGCTTTTGGCAGAGGTGCAGAGAACGCAGAAGAGATGGATGGAGGAGGTTTTGAGAGGAGAGGGCATGTTGAGGCGAGTGATAGAGGGGAGAACACTGGGGAAACGTGAAAGAGGAAGGAAGAGGATAGGATTTCTGGACGAAATAAGAGGAGGTATATGATATGAAGAATAGAAGAGGGATCTAATGGCGGGACATCTTAACGAGGGGAAGCCAGACAATGTCTATGAAATTCGGATTCAGAATGGGGACTGTCCATGAACCTATCAATCAGCTGGTAGAATACTTGAATGAAAAATGAGTGAAAAAAACAAGACATTGCCATGACCTGTTTTCCTCAATGACTCTATGAATGTAGTTTCCTGTATTTCCTAATTATTAACTGTTAAAATACAGAAAACTACTGCTGTCGGTCAACGGTACGCACTAAAAGAAGACAACGTGCTTGAATGAACGTATATCGCACAATGTTATACCGCTACCGCGGCTTAAATTGCGAGATGGTTTACCAAGTTTTAGATGCAAATATTCTGTGAAGTACGAGAGAGAGGCTACTCAATACAGAGGACAGAAGTCCTCGTTCGAAGGACAGAGGTTAGGGCAGTTGAAATCGCGATACATTTCTTTATCGTTTCCTCGACTTTTTGTGTTTTTCAAGAACGCCTGCTATAGGAACAGAATACATCTACATACTACCCCGCAAGCCACCTCAAGAGGCGTGTGGCTGGGGGTGTTAGGACACCAGCCGTTTACATATAAATAGGAAATACTGAAATGAAATTACGTCTAGCATTTTTATTAAAGTCCCTTATTGTTCGGGGGAAAAACGAATTCCCATGCCTGTCCGTTCGGCAAAATATCTCTCTTAATTTATCGTTTCTGTCGGATCTGGAAATATAGTGGGGTTCTAATATGATGTTCTCTGTGTTGCTCTGCAATATATCTATTCTCAATTGTTCAAGCAATCTAAGCCTAGCGCGCAGCCTCCAAGTATCTAGCGGCTCCCAGCCTAATTCGTTTAACATCTGTGTAACGCTGTCTTTACGCCCGTAGCAGTTTTTGACGAATCGCGCAGCTTTCCTTTGTATTTTATTAAGTTCCCGGATTAAGTCTTTCTGCACCGGATCCCATATGCTCGCTTTATTTTCAAGGTGTGGCCGGACGAGTGCGAAATAGCATATCTCTTTTACTTTTTCATCCGAAAATCTTCCCACAAGACGCTTGACGAATCCTAGCTTCTTCAGAGCTCAGCCATAAATATTTCTTATATGTGTTCGCCACGATATGTTCGAGGTTATCGTAACTCCTACATACTTCATCTGTCGCCATTATGTTAACACCATCCACAAAATATGAATGGGGATTGTTGGACGACCTGCAACGACGATGATTTGCAACAAGTGTACCGCCGTGCATTTGCTCAGATTATGTTCGAGTCCCCACTCTTGGCTCCACACATGAACGTTTTTTAATACCGATGATAGAATTTCAAAGTCAGAGTGATCACTAATTTCGCGACAGGTGACAGCGTCGTCAGCAAATAAACGTATTTTACTGCTAATTCGTGAGCATAGGTCATTTATGTATATAATTAACATTAATATAGTTTAACCCATTTTTTCCCAGTGTTCCAAATTTGGAACAAAAATCCTGATCTCAAGAATTGGCTTAATCTTTTTTCTGATTAAATATTTTGAAGTTATACAGTTTATTTTAACATTAGGAAACATAAATGCTGCCATCATTCAACAAATAAAGAACAAAAATAATTCCTCGGCCACACATTGTGTCACAATACAACCATTTCATGGGAGGAGTGGATAAGATGGACGAAAACATCGAAAATTATCGCATTACAATTAGTTCAAAAAAGTGATGGTGGCTCTTATTCTGCTTTTGCTTGGATACCTATGTTCACAATGCATGGCAGTTCTTCAGGAAAAGTAACAAAATGTAGATTATCTAGGAATCAGAAGGCATGTTGTTCAGGTGTATTTGAAGAAAAACGGCAGGCTATCAGCTGGAGGAGGAAGACCAAAGTTATCAAAAGACTTACTTCTACGAATTCCTAGTGAAATAAGATAAGATCACACTGATCACTGGATTGGTAACGCAGAAAAAAAACAGATGTGCTATGTGCAAAAAAATTAAACAAAATGTAGTGAAAATCTAATGTACACTAACATTATGTGTATTATAAAAATTCCGTGTCGAATACTAAAGTGTACTAACTGCATTCTATATTTAAAACGTGATATTAAAAAAAATATTCGCCGCAGAATGGAATTTTCTTTATGCTCTCATTCGATCCCAGTGTTCCAAAATTGGAACATAGTATTACTGTAGTTCTATGGGTGTAAACTTCACGTAAATAAGATGTATGTACTTAAAATAAATAAAACTAACAAAAAATGTTTAAAAAGTAAAATTTATAGCAAAAAAAATAATTCGGGCAAAAATGGGTTAAAAAACTAAAAACACGCTTTATTGATAACTCAAACTGAAAAATAATTCTTAATATAGAAATAAAATAATAAATGAAAAATATTAATACTATCGTGAAAAAAGCGTGGGGTGCTCCGTTGCTTAGTTAATTTGATATGCCTTTTGTAAATGTTTACCCAAATTACTGAATGGAAAATGCTGGAAAAGATTATGCTTTGAGCCATATTTCTACATCAATTTTTCTACTTATCGTACCGATTGAATATTTTCAAGAATTGACAAATCGAGCACCCCACGCTTTTTTACGATAATATTAGGCAAAAGAAAGGCAAGAAACAACAAATAGGCATAAAATAGAATAAAATAGACATAAAAAATAGGCAAAAGAAAGAAAAAAGTAAGCAGAAACAGTATGGGGAGTGCTTCCGCAATAATTTACGCAAAGATACCTCGTACTACTGGGGCAGTAGTACGAGGTAGTACTTGCTTGGATGAGCCTGGACTGTGATGGAAGAAAAGTATCCAGGTATCACTCAGCGAAATCTATTGATAATAATAATAATAATAAAATTAAGGGTTAGTTTTTTAATTGTTGCACTCGAGCATAGATTTAAATATAATGAAAATGCAAATACGATGTCAAAAAATGATATAGAATATTTTTTTAATATTTTCAGTGCAAGGCATTACTTTTATATTTGCACTTTCATTTTTTTCCTGTCATCTGCTGCAATATTGGGTCCTAAGTTATATAATATTTTTATTAAAATATTTTGAAAATATTTTGCTTGTAAATCTATGACACCTACCAAATATCTCCGACAAGATGATATTCTTGTCGAAGGTATTTGGTAGGCGACTCGCGTATGAAGTAAATTATCAGCCAACATTGTGAATAATATTTTCACTCAATCAATTACATTTGCATTGGCAAAATAACACTAATTATCAAATTGATAAATGAGCATTTTCAGGGTAAAAGAAACAGTTATGGTGTACCTTGATATTCCGTTAGGATTTTTGGAATATTTCTGCTTCATATATGCGTTACTTCCTCAGTATTCATGAAAGGAGAGAAATCACGAAAAAAAAGACGTGTATTGCGGGAATGTATCATCTTTCTCGCAGGGTACTTGTAAAATTTATACATTGGTTTAAAAACCAAGGAGGGACTGTTTTATGAAAAAAGCCTAAAATATGATTCTATCATCAAATTACATGTGAGAACCTAGTTTAAATATAAATAAAAAATGTAAAAATGTTATCCAATCATCAGTCACAAGGCATGGACGCTAAAATACGGAATATGCTATGTTAGATCCAGATGTTATTGCCTTATTAACATTGCAATCGCTGTCACAAGTACACAACTGTGATGCTGCCCTTCATAACGAAAATTATCACCCACCATTCCTGGTCTGTAATTCCGATGGTCCATTAACATAGAATCACTTTCTTAAAAAGCTTGAGAATGAATACATATGAGACTGGTTTTAGTAGCAATGGCATGAAGCAAAGGAGAGCAAAAGGAAAGTGAGTCGAATAATTATAAAATTTTGAGGGGAAATTAGATCGTAGCATTAGATTTAGATCAGTTAGCAAAACACTATTATGAAGCATAGCATTCTGTGGTTCAGGAGTGAAGTTTTGGAAAGAGGATCAGCATATAATCGAGGTGTATTTCAAGTAATTTTTTACATCTAATGAACACCACAAATACCAGTTGCCTTAAAAAGAATGAAATAACCCTTATCCAAGGGTGTAATCAGGTAAGGCTCTTGGTAAGGACGGGGGATTATTATTTGTGCCCCTACCCTTCCCTATGTGACTCTTACAAGTGACGATCACAACAGTTGTTCCTTGTCAAACGTATCTTTAATAAGAACTTTATCTTCAACACGTCATAACTGAATACTCGAGCATGATTGCATCAATCAAAATGTGAATGTAGGTTATTAAAATTGAGCATTTTCTCCATTTTGGGTGATTGCCCCTTCCCCCCCTGGTTACGCCCTTGTTATCCCATGCATTCTGCCTGAATAATGGACATCATGCATTTATTATTTTGCAATATACATTGAACTTACAGCTTTATAAAAAACTTTTCACTTTTGTAAATAAATATTTTTTTTTTAATCTGGCGAATAAAAAAAAAATATTTTTCTTCTCAACAAGGAACGCTAAACCTGCTGCGTAAGGTTCAAATAGAAAAAAATGAGTACTCATTATAAATTAACCACTTTAACTCATTAAACTAGAAAGTTTTACATTTTTGGGGATGGCTATTCCCTAGGTAAAATGTTAGAAGGAATTACTTACCACCTCTTTCCCTTAATCCTGTCTGCTCCTAACCCTTAGGACTTTCTCCTATAGGATTTAGAGGGTCGTGTCCTATCCAAGGGCTAGATATCTATCGCAAGGTGAAAATATCACCTGCAAAAAAAAGATGAAACCAATGGAAATACGTCGAGAAGGAAAAAGAGATGGTTTGTTCCTTTTTGAAGCATTTTCTTTCAGGCTAGGTTTCGTTCTTCAATTCCTAATGCACAAATGTTGTCATACCACTCTTCCCTTTTTTTTCTTTGAATATTACCAACTGCTTACTTTCTTAGCTGTTGTCATAATAGCTATTTTCACAATTCATATTCCATTTGCTTCTAGATAACTTCCTTCCCACTCTTCCTTGTTTTCCTAAAGACAGGTGGCTTTTTTTATTTGCTACTCTTCTTTCTTTCTTATTTTCATTTTTGATTAATTTTTCAATATCATATCTCTCATTCATGTTTCCCTTGTTTTCTTAGCCTCATAAATCTTTTGCTTACACTTCGTTCTTTCCAATCTGGTAGCATGTTTTGCCGACTGGTGAGTACCATGTGGCTTTATTAATATCTTTTTTCTGCAAACAAGTACTCCTAACTACCATGTTCTTGCTTCAGGGGCAGATTAAGGTCGTTGTTTCAATGGGGCGTTTCACTATTTTTTCGCGGCTCCTGGGGGGTATGCAATACCTCGCAACTAAACGGGGGTCCGGGCGGACCTCCTTCAGAATGTTAAAAGAAATGAATTGCTTGCAACGTAGTTTAAGTGTGGCTATATTATATAGTGGATGTGATAAATAATTGAGTAAAGCTCTCTTATCTCATATGAAAAATTTTTACAAATGTTGTAAAATATGCCATTCTTGTGAAGAATCAGGTCTCTTGGGGTTTACACCACATTTTCCACAGACGACAGTTTCGGTGTCGTTTCAGTCGGCTTCTTAAGGTCGGTGAAGTGAAGGTGCAGCCATTCGTCGTCTTACGTATCTCACCCGTTGGAGTCAGGTCTAATGCTTGAGACATATAAGACGACTCCTTCACTTCACCGAGGGTGAATGGTGGTGGGATTGGAAGTTTAAATACCTATCAGCCTTATGAGGTTTCATCTACCAGTCTATGGTTATTGTGCCATCAGGATATATTTTTGTAATCGTGTGTCTAGAAAAGGGGGTGTGTTATTGTTCTCATATTCTAATGTAAATTGTAATTTTTGATGGAAATGATTGAAATGTGGATGTTTAGTGCATTCTGGTATTATATCTTGAGATGCCTAATATATGTCATCTGCAAATTTGTGGATGAGTGGTTTATTGAACGGTAATGTAGCGAGTACGGTATCTAAAAAGTTATTTAATGTGAGATCTGCTAAGACAGTTGCCAACTCTGACCCTATGCGAAGTTGTCAACTATAACCAGTTGGAAGAGAATTTTTCACAAAATATTTTCATATTGTAAATATCCCTGGTTTACATTTGCAAACAGTAATTGTAAAACTGCTGAGGAAAATTATTAATCACTTAGCTTCCGCGGCAAGATTATATATTCTAGTCATACTTAAGCTTTCTGTAAATCGATTAATGAATAATAAAACTGTAAAAATGAAAAAAAGTAATATAGTGGATTCCCAAATATTGAGTTTGATAATAAGGAGGGAATATTATGTTCATGTCAAAGGAATTACCAAGAGATGAAAGCGCCTGAGGAAGGTTAAGAAATATCCAAACTGGGTTATTAAGCAGCCGGGTAATAACTGGTTGGCAGTGAGAACTAAAAATCCTTGACCAAAAGAGAAAGAGATTGTGGTGATCAAAGAATAAAGGAAGAGCTACAACATTGATACAAATTTTAGCTTGAGGTGTGTTAGTTTTAGAAGTCATGAAAGTGTTCTGAGGTAATAAAGAATTTAGTTGATAAAATCATAAAATTAGGAGTAGGTGATGATTCTGTTAATCGGTGTTTAACTAGAAATTCTGGCTGAAGCTAATCATCACAGTTTTTCTTCCAATAGTCAAATAATTAAATGTGACCATGGATAATGTTTAAATACGTTGTTTAACCCATAATTAACATGATTTTGTAGAAATATTGAGTTACAAGGATTATGTGCTTGCCCAAACGCTCGACGTGAGTGGCCTAGTGGTATTACTAATTTTGACATTGATTTTCTTCGGCGCTAAATTTGAGTTTTATTTTTCACAAAAACAATGCTTTCATGAAACTTGCTTATAAAAACACATAATATCGAACTTTGTTGAGCTGAGTTTGTAGAAATAATTTTGCAGAAAATGCAATAAGGGACAAACAAATGAAATGTGATTGAAGATCACATTCGATGAAAATTTTGTGTCGTAAACGAAGTTTAGAGGATTTGAAAATAAAGAAAAGGACATCCCTATTGAAAATGCCCCATTGGAATTTTTTTCCCACAGTAATTTGACAATGGGAACTCAAACACTTTCCTATAGGAAAATTATTTCCTATAGGAAATTTGATTTGGATTATTTGATTTATAATATATTCCCAATAATTTGATTATTTCCTATAGGAAATAATTTTCCCATAGGAAAATAGTCTCATATACATAACATAAAAAAACTCCACCAGTAGGATTAGATCCGGGGAGCTTCTGTTCGTGAGTCGCCGATTCTGACCAATACGCCCCCTGACTGTATTGAAGATTGCCCGATCTCATAAGTATAAAGTTGGCATGCTAATCGTGACGCAGAAAAAAAGTGCGGTACAGTACTTGACGGGAATTACTGGACGCTACAGTACAAATCAGTGGCGGATACATATGGGGGGCGCGGGGGGCGCGCGCCCCCCCTTACGGGGCCGCCTGCATTGCCGCCCGCGCCGCACTCTGCAGTCAGCCCGCACGCTATTCGTTCGTGTCATTCGTCAGTCGACTCTGAGTCGAGTTATCGAGTAGTTGTACTTTGTTATGTAGCACGCGCGCGCGTCCGCGTCATCGTATTAATAAACAGCTACAGTCGATAAAAAATAGTAAATCTCCGGGTCCGGAGGGAATACCCGCGCGTGTCCTCAAGGAGTTAGCGCCACAGATCACACCGTTATTAGACATAATATTCAAGAAGTCATTGTCTGAAGGAAGGATACCAATTGACTGGAAAATTGCAAACGTTACACCGATATTCAAAAAGGGAAACATACATGACCCAGGGAACTATCGACCAATTTCATTAACGTCGATTATAGGCAAGATACTCGAACATAACGTCATTAGCAATATCTTAACGTTCCTGGACAGTCGTAACTTCCTCCATGGCTGTCAGTACGGCTTCGGAAAGGTAGATCATGTGAAAAACAGCTCACGCTCTTTCTTCATGATGTACTCAAATCTGGTGAATCGAAAAGACAAGTGGACGCATTATTTCTAGATTTTAAGAAAGCTTTCGACACGGTACCTCAAAACAAACCTTTATTCAAATTACAGTCATGCGGGCTAAACGAAACAGTAGTAAACTGGATACGCGACTTTCTGAGTGATCGTAAGCAAAAAGTAGTTCTTGACGGAATTAGCTCTGATGTAGGAAAAGTGACATCAGGTGTCGCACAAGGAAGCGTAATCGGCCCCCTTTTGCTATCTTTAACTATCCCCATGTATTTGCTTTGGATGGTGTTAACATAAAGGCGACAGATGAAGTGAAGTATCTAGGAGTTACGATAACTTCGAACCTATCGCGGGGAAAACATATAAGAAATATTTGTGGCAAACCTCTGAAGAAGCTAGGATTCGTCAAGCGTATTGTGGGAAGATATTCGGATGAAAAAGTAAAAGAGAGGTGCTATTTCGCACTCGTCCGGCCACACTTTGAATATGCAGCGAGGATATGGGATCCGATGCAGTAAGACCTAATCCGGGAACTTAATAAAATACAAAGGAAAGCTGCGCGATTCGTGAAAAACTGCTACGGGCGTACAGACAGAGTTACACAAATGTTAAACGAATTAGGCTGGGAGCCGCTAGAGACTCGGAGGCTGCGCGCTAGGCCTAGATTGCTTGAGCAATTGAGAATAGATATCTTTAAGAACGACACGGAAAACATCATATTAGAACCCCACTATATTTCCAGGTCCGACAGAAACGATAAATTAAGAGAGATATTTTGCCGAACGGATAGGTATGGGAATTCGTTTTTCCCTCGAACAATAAGGGACCTTAATAAATGTTAGGCGTAATTTCATTACAGCATTTCCTTTTTATATGCAAACTGCTGGTGTCCTAACACCCCCCGCCACGCACCTATTGAGGCGGCTTGCGGGGTAATACGTAGATGTCGATGTATTTTATACGTTTCTGTCTGGCACATAGATAGCTAACCTACGAGAAAAGTCGCGGCCATTCTAGTGATCTCGATACGTTATTCCGTCTGGCATTTGTTCGAGAAAAGTCGCAAATATTCTACTGTTTGTATTATTTCACACTCCTTAAAAGTCCGGAAGCGAACATTCTGGCACCGAATGTTCTCGAAACAACCGAGCTACATATATAAGGGAAGCAGAGTTGCTGCCAGGCAGTCAGTTTTAAAGCTACAATCGTCGCGATAACTTGCGCCCCCCCCCTTGAGTTTTATCTGTATCCGCCACTGGTACAAATACCGAGCATTTGCCCAAATAATCAATATATATATTACTTGAATCAATTTCAGGGGTAGTGTATTTTGTGATAAAAGAACTCAAAGTTGAGAGAGAGAAAGAGGATTGCTGCACACCTACAGAGTCATAAGGCCGTTTTACTCGGGGCACGAAATTGCACAACTTCAAACTGCATTTTTTCTCAATCGGGCGTGCAATAATTTTTGAACTAGAGCAGTAGCTATTTTGCCACCTCGCGTTCATGCATTCACGCATGCGTTCTTGCAATTCACGGCTTTACTCCATGCAATTTGAAATGCACGTTCGTACGTACATCAGATTGTACGTGGCCCGTGTAAAACGGGCTCTGGCAAAGGGAGAAGAACTTCATGTGTTATGCCAGATATAGTTTGCGTTACAGTGGAATTGGAATGGAACTTGGCAACGGAACCGACTATGTGAGTTCCATACCGGTGAACCATTTTTTAATGAATTTCTAACTTTTTCTTAAATTTTTTTATTGATAAATGTTTTAATGATAAATGAAATATTGTAAAAACTTGTCATGTATGGTGATGTATGCATTATATTCGTGAGAATGCAGAACCATTAATAAAATGAAAGGTTTTCTTTTTTAATTTCGAAATAATTAGAATTTTTCACTATGGGAGACATTCTTGTACCTAGGTATAGTAAATATTTGTGCTATAGAAATATTGCTAATTGCTACTGCTATAGGAAACATTTTTCCATTGTCAAATATTCATGCTTTAGGAAAATTTCTCATAACTATAGGGTTATTTCTCATTCCTATAGGAAAATATTCGTGCTATTGGAAAATTTCTCATTCCTATAGGAAATTTCTCGTTCCTATAGGAAAATATTCGTCCTATAGGAAAATTTCTCGTTCCTATAGGAAAATATTCGTCCTATAGGAAAAGGTCTCATTCCTATAGGAAAATTTCTCGTTCCTATAGGAAATTTCTCGTTCTTATAGGAAATTTCTCGTTCCTATAGGAAAATATTCGTCCTGTAGGAAAATTTCTCGTTCCTATAGGAAAATATTCGTCCTGTAGGAAAATTTATCATTCCCATAGGAAAATTTCTCGTTCCTATAGGAGACTCAAATCACCGATGGCGGCGCTAGAGTCGATGACGTCAATTTTCAAAATGGCCGACACTCTGAGGATAACTTTGCCTCATATCAAAACACAAATAAGTGTTTACAGCGGTTAACGGCGAGCAGTGAGGAGTTCCACTGTGCGTTCCACAAACTGTAGCATCAAAAATGAGCCAAAAAACTTATTTATCCTTCGACGAAATCGTAAGGTATTTAGGAGGGACCGGACGCAGGAATATTAAAGAAGGGGAGTGCGTTCTGAATGCGGGCCTGGTGATGTTGGTTGGGCATCAAAATCGGACCGAGGAGTCTTTAAATATTTTGGCTTTGGTGCTACAGACGAGTGGCATCAGTAAAGAACCGCTGCAAGTCACGGGAAGAGTGGAAGTGTGCGATTGTGTAGAAGTTAAAAATTTTCTTTGCTCATGTAAAGCAGGGGAGTCGGGGTCTTGCAAACATGTCGCGGCCGTCTTGTGGTACCTCAACCGGTAAGTCAACTTACTTTACTTTTATTTTTCGTTTATCATCGTACTAAGTGATGTTCTGCTGCATTGTAAGGTTATTTTCTATGGCACTGGTTGGTTTTCTTTCTTGGTGAAATTAAAAATTTTCTCATGTGGCTTGTTTCTTAGTGTTTCACAGCCGGCGTACTGTTTCGAAGCGAATGTTGCGGTGCTTGCTTATTTTAGAAAAGGAACTGTCTATAATGTTGCAAAATGGAATGCTTACGTTTCATTTATCATCCGAAATTGGCAATTATTTATGCGCAAACAAGGATAGGTGTCGACAAGGGTGCGTTAATCATGACTAAGGATAGGATAAAACGAAGGTTTCGGAGCAAATGACTCCTTTGCTGTTTTGAATAACGTGGTCTCCTCTGAACTTCCTTTGCTTTGAGAACAATTACCTATGAATTACGGATCTTGCTATAATTTAATACTCGATTTTTGTTTGCTGTGACGTCGATCTAAGTGTCACTCGAGTTATGGCGATAAAGGACCAGTACTAGCTGTTGACAAATCACTCAGTTGATTAAGATTCGTTCGTGGATTTCACCTTAAAGAACAATATTTTCGTTGGCTTACATTCGTACTTCATGATAGTAATGGACCTACTTTTTCCATGCTTCGAGAGAAAGTATGCAATTAGGAGCTCGGTGGCAAATTAGTACCTTGTTAATCATTATCAGTCTTATTGTTAAGTCAATTGTATGCATTTTATGCTTTCATATGGATTTCTTATGGTATTTCCCAACATCTATAAATGTAACTTTATTGCAAATTTGAATAACTTTAGTGGTTATGGACTAGGAAAATTTAAAGAGATATACAGTCGTGTTTACTCAAGTAAGTTAAAACTGAGGATGCATAATAATGCATGGGCATCAAACCATCAGTAATCTTTGAGCTCGGGAAATGCTGCGATAAACAATTTTTCTTTTACACAGTTGAGTGCAAGTTGCTTACTTAGCATGGGATATGAAACAACCTGTGTTCTGAACAGGAACTATTTATTTGCAGCAGAACCTCACTCTTTCTACCTCGTATACTTAAAGCATACTAGAATATGAATTACTTTATTTTTGTTGTTGCAACTAACTTTTTGATTTTTTATTAAAGTATCTGCTGGGATGTGAAAACCACTAAATTTTATTTTATTTCAATAGGAATGATGTCAATAGTTTAGAAGAGCTGTCTTCCACGGATGTAAAATGTTTGTGGAGCAAAAGAAAAAGCTTGAACAAAGCTCAGTATTCAGCGAGAAAGCTGAGGGATTTTTGCCACGTGAAACCCTCCTGCCCTCCTGCACCCTAGCTGAGCGAGGAGTTCTTGGAGCACTGCTTCAATTCATTGGTCAGTGTCAGCCCTGGATCAGCACTGGCATTACAAATGTAAGAATTTAGTATTTGCTGTATACCATGAGTGTTTTCATTTTCTAAAATATATATCGGCATAAATTGTCTTATTCTGAGAAGGATGATCATTAATACTGTTTATTAAATCATTTTTTTTCTCATTGACGTATCTGTTATCTTAAACCATAAGTAAAACTGTTATCTTTCTGCAGGGGCATGGGGTCTCTGGAGGAGGATGCAGGTAGCCGTGGAGTAGGAGAAGATAATGAAAACATTTAATGGGTTTTCCATCAATCAGGGTAGCTACAGACCTGGAAAAGTCAGGGAAAATGAGAACTTGGCTATAAATTTGCCTTCCCTAGTCAAAATCTTTTTGTTTTCTGTTATTGAGCAGTACCATTTTAGGCCCTTCCTGTGTGTGAGTTAGCTTAGTTTTAGTGCTTGCTTAAATGAGGCAGTGATGCTCTTATTTGGGTCTTATCAACTAATAATATGCACCTAAAATTAAATTTCTGGTCCAATTTTATATGATCATTTTGAGGGTGATGTAATATTTGTTTCTCCTCAGATTGTGTATGTACAGGTAATTCCTTGCTATTATAATTACCTTAAAATAAATAGAGGTAGTTAGACTAAAGTTGTTTTCGTACATTCCTCAGAATGTTTCATTCTTTGTTAAATGTCGATGCTGAATGTGCTCATATACCAACTGACCTACTTCCTCTTAAATCATAACCGCCCTATCACTTTAAATTTACTTTGGTGGATACTTTAACCTGAAAAAAATTGAAATTTTGGCCTGGAAAATCTGGTAAAGTACAGGAACTTAATATTTCTGGTCTGTAGCAACCTTGTTAATTATATTCGTTGCATTTTTTTGTTATCTATATTTATGATTTTGTATAAACAGTGCATTATAAATATGAATAAATTAAGACTTGTTTTCAATGGGAATATCTCTATTATTTCCATTATTTTAATTAATTAGATGGCATTGAAGAGTGTTCGAGGGGAATATTGTGGAGGATGTCTGAAGTGTGAATGAGATGAATTATTCCACCAAGGGTGAAATAGGTTTTTTTAGAAGAGATCTGAGACATTCGAGGGGGCAATTCAGGGTGGGACTCCCTTAACTGTTACTTTAAGAGCAAGGGAATGATAATTAGGGTGATCGAATTATAGAAATTTGCTTTTGAGGCATTATTTTTGCTATGTATGATGAAAGGTAATTTAGGTTCATCTTTTAGACATCTCTTTAATGTTATAATTTTTATTTTATTCATTGTCACAAGCGTTAGGGTCAGTCACAAACATGGTTTCTAGTTTCAACCACAAAGCCTTCATAGGGCTACTCTGCTAGTTCAAGTTTCAACTCAGCTAGTTCAGTTAATTCATCATGTCTAAATATCTTTTTAAAGATTTGGTTGACCTCATTTTCTATTCTATCCAACCATGGTTTCCACATCTACCTTATCGTTCTCAACTTGCCATTGATAATGAAAACATAGATGTTGAAACCATGGTCAGAATGAGTATGAGTGAGTCAATGAACTCAATTTTTAACTGACTAAAAGTAACTGGTCAACCTCAGCCCCACAGCTATCCTTTGATTGTATGAACCATCTGCAATCAAGTAGAATTTCCCTTCCTAACTGGCCATTTAAATGATTTCACTTATTAAATTCCACCCTTTTTTATTCTTTCCACCCATGGTTTCGACATATACCATATCATTCTCAACTTGGCATTGATAACGACATTGTAAATGTAAACCATGGTCGAAAATAATGTGATTAGTGTAGAATGAGCTAGATGAGAATTTATTTTATACAAGTCATATCCTAAATGTGAAGCCAGTAACTTAAGGTTACCAGCACAGGCTGTAAGTTTGAATTATGCAACCCGCCTTGTCTTGTCCAGATTCAATCAATCAATACGGTAATTAATGTGCAATCCATCCACCTTAATATTCCTAATGTTGTTACTATTTGTGCCAAGATAAAGACTACAATCAAGTGTGCAACAGGAACTGAATTTCAATTAACATGGCATCACACCACCCCATGTTAGTTTACCATAGTTTCAATGTTAGCAGTATTATGGTAGGTGAAACACAAATGAGCAAAGATAATATTTAATCTGTACCACATAAGCACACACTAAGTGCAGATCTCATAACAATCATATCAGAATCATAACTTAAACAATAAGCAATGCCCCTTAACCACATCAATGCAAACAGATGGGGCTCAAGTACACCATAAATAGCTGATGTCAGTGAACGACATGAAAAATTATAATTTCAATGAGTACTCACAGCACTTTCATTTTTTACCAAAATATATGAATTAAGTAGGTAGTATGATGGTAGTAATCACTCTCTTCCTCGGTATTACTCCTGTATTTCATGGTATATGACCACAATCAGGTGCATGCGATTAGGTCATAGGTACTCATATTAGCCTCGGGCAACATGGTAAAGAGCGATATCTACTCTTCCTTTACACATAGCTTAAACAAAGAGGAAAAAGTAGTTTAAAGCTACATTTAGAAACAGGTTTGCTTACCACTGAATAGATGAAATAGGATACCACTAGGATAGATAAAATGAAACATTATAGACACTGAAGAAAATTTTATTTCCCATTAAAATTTATCATGAGAAAGTATAGGATTGGATATATTTGTTATGGCACAGGCAATCACCATAACATCATCTAGATGGTAAGTAAGTGACACAGGGACAGTTTCCCTGAGGATTTTGAATTTTTTCAGCCGTTCAATCGCCCGCTCAACATGAACTCTTGCTCTGGCTATCTCACGGCATTTCACAGCCTCTTCCTTAGTGAATTGCTTTTTCTTTCTTAGAAATGGAGGGTGAATAAGCCCTACTCCACTCTCTTCGCAGAGAGACTTTATGAGAAAGCCTTTATCTACCATAATGTCATCATTAACAGGCTCAAGGAGCTCCAGCAAATGGCTTTCTTCAAACAATTTTTTATCTGAACCCCTCCCACCATATCCTGCACTAATGTAACTTATTGTTCCCCCTGGCGTAACACCAACTAGGTATTTTGCCGTATGTGACCCCTTATACTGTGAATACGACAATATACGGCACTTCAAGCAATGGTAAGTGGCTAGCCTCAGTTCAGTGCAGTCCAGGACAACCCTGACTTTCTTAAAATTTTCAAAGCACTTTGGCATCCTCTTAAGGACCTCCTCCTTTGAGGGCCATAAAATGTGATGACATTGGAATCGGCCATCATTCCATCTTCACATCACCATTGTGTCATCACATTTTATGTGTTTCCTATCCTCTTTCTTTCACCACCTGTTTGAACGAAATATTTATTATTTACGCCTGTGAGCGGTTTGAGTGAATATATATATATATATATATATATATATATATATATATATATATATATATAATATTCAGGATTACTTAACTCTTAGAAAATACATTGTGTGTTGCAAGTTGTCATTTTAAATCTGAATATTGAGTTTTCTCTTTGGCCACCCAATCCTAAGATTGTTAGACTTTAGCCCTCAAACCTTCCCTATCTAACATGCAGGTACTAGTACCCTCAACCCCTGGTATGTACTTCTTCTTATGTACCTTCATCTATATTTTAAATTCAAAAAAGGAAAACTAATAATCATATCTGAAGTCACTAAAAGTTACCACATGAACTAATCATCCATCTGTGAGATGGTGGCAATATTTTTGAAATAATATTTAACAACGATTTTTTTCACAGTAAGTACTTAATTTAGCCAGTTATATTTGCCAGTCTGTGCATGGACCCCATTAAGCTAGGCCCAGTACCTATCAAAGTATTCTGAACCCCCCGGAGCCAAATTCTAGTTGCATCACTGCCATAGATACGGACTATTATTATCGACTTCAAAATAGTTACAATTTTTTAAGTACTAGATGGAATAAAGATTCACATACATGCTTTCAAGGTGAAGTTGAATATCCTGTGAATGTAGATCATACCTGTCTGAACATGAAAAATAATCGCCACTAGCAGTCGGCCACCGTTCTAAACCTGGCTGCTGAGTTAAGAGTTCCGAAAAATATTTCCCTTTTTTCGTGTACTTCTTTTTAATTGAACTTTGCTGAGTGAGGACACTTTGGGAGGTGAGCAAGTATTATTTGTTTTTTTAGCAATTTACATTTATATTTCAGAAAAGAGCAATTGGCTCTGTTCATTGTATTTCGTAACATTTTATTTTGAAAACATTTTTGCAGATATTGAAGACGATATTTCGAAGAAGATATTCAAGGTTTAGGATGAATATCAAAAATATTTTAAACAAAGGTATCTAACTTATCTTTATACCATTTTGCTTTTACTGTATTGTGTATTTATTTAATTAGGTGTGCAAGAATGAATGAGAGTGCATATTAATATCAGGTTTCACTCTCTTCTTTCAGAATTTCACTTTCACAAAAGTGAGTGCATTCTTTACTGGAAGCCTAATTTACGTCTATGGTTCCATGGTGAGGTAGGTTGGCATTTCTTCAGTACGTGAAAGGCAAATGATTGAGGCCACGAATAGACGGGGGTATACTTCACAGTAACAAAAGGCAGTGGTGGAATATAACAAGGAAATGAGTGGCATCGACCATTTAAATCAAATGATGTCATACCACCCCATTGAAAGAAAGAACATCAAATGGTACAAAAAATTAGGCATCCACCCTATTGAACCTATTTTTAGCAGAGATTTACTCTTTGTACAATGAAAGCTTTATGAAAATTTCTCGGCAACAAATAATAGAATCTCATTTGGCCTTTTCTAAAATCTCGACCACTTTGGAAAGACAATCGATATCCCAACTCGCCTCATCTAGAACAAAAGGCTTTTCCCCGACTTTATGACAAAGACAAAAGAAGTAAACAGAAACGGTTTGGGGAGTGCTTCTGCAATAATTTGTTCAAAGATACCTCGTACTGCTGAGCAATCTTCCTGGAAGAGCCTGAACAATGATTGGTGGAAAGTATCCCGGAATTTCACTGTGAAATCTATTGTTAATAATAATCATTTTTAAGTGTTATTTGTTTTGTAATTATTGCACTCGAGCATAGATGTATGAATAAAAAAATTTAAATATGCCGTATTAAGAAATTTGATATTGTATCATAAGTATAAAATACTTTAAATGCAAGGAATTATTTATATTTGTAATTACAATTTTTTCCTGTAATCTGCTGCAATATTTGGTCCTAAGTTATATAATAATTTTATTAAAATATTTTGTCTGTAATTCTATGACATCTACCAAATAGCCCCGACAAGATGATATTCTTGTCTGAGTTATTTGATTAATGACTAGCGTATGAAGTAAATAATCAGCCAAATTGAACAAATACTACTGAAGTAGTGCTAAATTTTAAAGTATGAACATTGTCTTGATAAGGAATCAAGGGACTAAAAAAATATGTAAATTTGGGGAAAGCATACAAGTGTGAATGGGAGAATCGTGGTTTCACTGAATTCTACAAATATTTAAAATATGTTTTTCATCTGAAGAATATATGCTGAAAAATACTGGGCAATAATTTTATTGGAATATAATATTGTATTATTGAAATGTCTCCTTAAATATCATGTGTGCATAAGCATTTGGAAACACTTTGCCATTGGGAACCCGGGGGATGATGTCACAAATTTTTTTAAAAAGAAAGTCATAGTCATTTGATGGAGTGGGTCTGGCATACTGTCTTACACATGACTTGCAAGTTGATTAAGGGGCTTAGGAAGATCACTGTTTTCCAGCACTCCACGCAGAGACCTTCGGCCTTTGATATTCTTTTTCCTTTCCTTAATATACTGCCTTATTATTTAGAATCAGGGGACCCAATCTAAGATCTCCTTCATTGCTTTAAGGCAAAGAAGCTTAGCCTGACCAAATGTAAATAAAGCAGGCCTGGGGTGAAAGTTATATTCTCTTTCGGGTGCTCATGATGTTGAGACTGCTTCCTGGATGCTGAAAATCAGGCATTCTTAAATGGAATGAGTAAGAAATAATAGAGGAAGACATATGCAATCAACATACCAGCATTTAAAGGGAAGGGCCCAGCCACGTTAAAACACTGCTTCCCATCAGGTCACCGTAGTTAAGCATTGTAGGGCCCCGAAGGGGGTTGGATGGGTAACCCTCCTCCAAAACTTAACCTTGGTGCTCTGGTCCCCTGTCTGCAGGTGGCAGCCCGGTTAAGTATAGGGCACAACTGACCTAAAGGGTTTTACTCCAAAGACGGTGAAATTCGCCATGAAAAAATCACTTGCCTTGATATTTGACGAATGTCTGCGGTGTATAACCCATACGCTGTGACTGTGTACCACATCATTTGTGAATGCATTGATTTGAAATTTGACCAATATGGATGTGAGTGTCAGGATGTCTCCAGAAGGCCCTTGCTCACCCATACGATACCGGTATTTAAAGATAGATACAATGAAAAAGCACAGATTTTATATCTCGACATTCAACATTAGTGTGCTAATGTGAGTTATCTGGGCACCTAGTGGCGATTATTTTTCAAGTTCAGACAGGCATGATCTACATTCAAAGTAGTGATGAGCGACGTATCGCTAACTGTGACTGTATCACTGATACTGAAAGTAGCTATCACAACCTGTGACTTATTATCCGAAATCACTGTGATTGTGATCACACTGCTAACAACTCCAATACTGCTACTCCTGCCACTGCGAATTAACTGTGATTGAACGTGATCGACGAAGCCACGATAGCAGCTGGTAACATAAGCGTGTGCATCTCTGCGTGATCCGTGCGATTTGGTGGTGAGGATTTTTCTAAATGAAGAAAATTTAGCGAAATTTGGAACTCTTTCTTGCGTAATATCTTTGGATGACAAATTGACATCGAAGGAAAGATATCACTAGGCAAATGTTTAAACGCATATCCTTTGGTTGGTTTCATGGACATTAATCTCCGCGTTTTCATTGTCAATATATCAGCTAATGTATGTACTTAGGTAAAAGTACGCAATTGAACCTTAGCGCCACTTTTATCAAACGGCGGCGTATTTGTATCTGTGATTCTCACTTGGGATCGCAATTAAAGATACTGACCAATCTATGTCACATCAAAGTAAGTCGTTGAAATGTCCTAGTTCGTAACAACTTATATATATATATTATTCTTCGTAACTCATTTATCTATTGTACATCTACCCTATTTCTGTTACATATAGTCACATTCTTACACACTGTTATACTTGAATAATACCTAATAACACATAATTAGTGTTGATCAACTGAGTTATGATTGTGAAGAAGACGAGGATCATGAGAATAATAAGATGGAATTATACATATTTTCATCTGTGTCGCCCGACCTGGGTCGGTTTTTTGTCCCTCCAGCTCTTTAAGGCTTCTTGGACTATTATACATATAAAAAGTTAACCCCTTGACTAGTCAACATTAGCCGTTTAATGTTTAGTGGCCACTCGTTAAATTTTTAGCAACAATGTGCCCTTAACTTACTTTTTACCATGCTTTTCATAATTACAGCTGAATCATATTTATTTTTACCGAGTAACCGTCACATTTATTTCTTTATTTCCTGCCAGGATATTCATCCATGTCCATTTACAACCACACGTATGCGCGCGAAATTCAAACTTCCTTAATTTATTATTAAAAGCCTTGTCTCGTTTCTCATGTTACAGCTGTGTGTTATTTCTCACCATTAGCTACGGAATTTCAGAGAAATATTTATATTATCTCCCCCAGAGAATAGCGCATTCTCGTCCTTTACAATAACAACATTTGGCCAAAAATCGGGGGCTCATGTTCTAACATATTCGGTACAACGTTTTTATTGCTTCTGCATATAACGGAGAGAAGTAATATGTCGAACGTCATACAAGTCTTTGAAATACAATGCCTCTAGCTATGGTGACATCATTAATTATTGCAAACAGAGATGTGACAGAATATCTTTTATGTCAGCCAATTCAGAAAAAAAGGAAAATTATGACATTGCAATAAATGCTAATTATATGCTTACTATTTAAAATGAATCTCTTACTAAATTTAGATCTACCTTATATTGTTTCCGTACTCTCGCCTCACCTTATGGTAAGAATCATAAAACAGCACTAGAATGATTTATCCTAAAACTATAGTACTTTTTTACCGTCCCGAATAATAATATTTTCATGAATTTATGTATTCTATTTTGCCAATCGCCATTTGTAAGAGAGATAATCAAGAGAGAAGTTGTGAGGAAAAACTTTATTTTGAATCTGAATAATTAATTTAAATGTTTAAAACATGCGTTGTGTACATAAGTAGATAATAAGACCGCCTAGGGCGCTCTTGCTATCTTCTTTTAATTGTGCATTGTTAATAAAAGCGTTGGTGGTGAGGTCTTTTCTAAATGGAGAAAAGAAGAATATTTAGCGAAATTGGAACTCTTTCTTGAGTAATTTCTTTGAATGACAAAATGACATCGAAGGAAAGACAACACTAGGCAAATGTTTAAACGCATATCCTTTCGTTGGTTCCATGGACATTAATCTCCGCGGTTTAGTTGTCAAAATATCAGCTAATGTATGTACTTAGGTTAAAGTACGCAATTGGACCTTTCAAGCCATAATCGGGCCCCGCAGCGCCACTTTTATCAAACGGCGGCGTATTTGTATGATTCTCACATGGGATAGCAATTTAAGATACTGACGAGTAAAAGTCACAACAAAGGAAGTCGTTGAAATGTCCTAGTTCAAAACAACTTATATATAAATAATATTTTTCTTGTATAACTTTGCACCCATACGCTTTGACTGTGTACAACATCATTTGTGAATGCATTGATTTGAAATTTGACCAATATGGATGTGAGTGTCAGGATGTCTCCAGAAGGCCCTTGCTCACCCATACGATACCGGTATTTAAAGATAGATACAATGAAAAAGCACAGATTTTATATCTCGACATTCAACATTACTGTGCTAAGGTGAGTTATCTTTGCACCTAGTGGCGATTATTTTTCAATTTCAGACAGGCATGATCTACATTCAAAGTAGTGATGAGCGACGTATCGCTAACTGTGATTGATTCCTCACCATTAGTTACGGAATTTCAGAGAAATATTTATAATACCTCCACCAGAGAATAGCGCCTTCTCGTCCTTTACAATAACAACATTTGGCCAAAAAACGGGGGCTCATGTTTTAACATATTCGGTCCAACGTTTTTATTGCTTCTGCATGTAACGGAGAGCAGTAATATGTCGAACGCCATAAAACTATTTGGAATACAATGCCTCTAACTATGGTGAAAAAAGACAAAATTAACTAAACAGTCCCCAAATTTATGGCATTTAATTCCGACACGATTTCGGACATACTTCTGTGATAATTTTTCCTGATACGTAGGTATATCCACGGCCGACTTTATAGAAGACCGGAGGGCTAAAATCTGGCAACGTAGCGTGCCGGCCGGATTTTTAAATTTCTCACTGCTTACTGTAGGTAGCGAAAGAAATCGTGAGTAATTGGAGGGTGGTGGGAAAGTAACGAATTAATGGTGCTGCAGTTCTTTTTGTTTAGGTATCATGAAGCATTACTTGCTGTTCAAAGTCATAATTTACAATATTAACATTGTAAAACGGCAATAAAAAGACGTAAAGTGGACGTTATCATAAGTTTTCAAATTTCCAGCTAACCAGTAGAGAAATGCTACAACTAGCAGCGAGCATGTTTGCCTACGCCTTGACATATTTCTTACCCTCACTTCCATCGCTTTAAATTTAGTACACCCTCCCTTTTATCCATTTCCGAGAAGGATACTTAGGAAGAATGCTTTCTCCCTTTCTTCCTCGTCCCTTGAATTACATGATCCTCCTGAACTCCTCTTGTACGCTCCCTGCAGTATAAAGGAGACAATATTTGACCTTTTCGTGCCATACAATGTAAAGAAAACGAAGGTTAGCCTAAAAAACCCTTCGCGTCACCCAGATCCTTTTTCCGTCCACCAAATTACACGCGAGTTCATAAAACCCTTCGGGCCCCGAAGCCTGTTCCCCTTAGAGTATGAGATTGCACAACTGCCCTAGAAAATCATTTTTACTCGAACAAGTTTCCTCACCTTTAATATTTGCAGCGATTGTCTTGTTCCTTTAAAATCTCACCGACCCTTGTAGAAGAAAACATCCGGTATTTAAAATTCCGTACGTCCAAACTGACAGGAAAAGATGTTCGGTGTGCTTCAGATTGACGAAATATATGTCAAACCTTGTTTGACTTTTAAAGGTGGGAAAGTCAGTGGGTACGTCGTGAATAATGTCACCTCAGAAGCCAGAACATTGGTGGAATTCATGGTCTCTTCAGCATTTGGAAATTTTAAGAGGTGGTTTTTCTATTCAAGAAGCTTTCTGGGAAAGAATTACTGTCTATAACACTAAGTGCCTAGCCGCTTGTCAAAGAATGAGGATTGAAAATTGTGACCATCATAACTGACATTAACAGGATTCATAGGAACATGTTCGCTCAGCTATACAAAGATTCTCGCGATAGGTTCTCTTTCTCACTTGGAGATTCACAGGTTTTTGAACGTATGATACGGTGCATATTTTTAAAAGCTTAAGAAGTAATTGGATACATTTAAAAGATAATAACAAAACACTAAAATTCATACATGTACATAACCCAACTGCATATTTAGTTCATTACTGACATTTCCTTACAATTTATGTTTATCAACATACAGCTACATTAATAATATAAAACCGTAGAAAAGCGGAAAAAGGCGACGTGAAGTTTTCTTACGGAAATCAGGTGAAACTTGCCAATTTCGATAACCAGTGAAAGATAAAACACAGAATTATATCTCATTTTAAAGAAATCGCTATATTCTACAATTATGTTCCCGAGGACTCTGCTGTAAACAAACATAAACTTGCTACATAAAACAAACAGGACGACAAACAACAGAATGCATTTGGCGCCACCAAAGCAACGTTCTCAACGTTGTTCATATTTTTAGGGCCATATGTGCACGCGATGAAAAACCAAGTCGAAAAATCAAGAGGTTTGAAACATGCTCTTTCAAATGAAAATGATTCAAAAGAGTATCCAGAAGGTCTTTCTTTTTGTAAGAGCAGGCAGAAAATAACCTATTTTTGTCGTTTTTACAAATGTCATCCTCAACGTTGTCCCTATTTTTAGGGCCTTATATGCCCGCGATGAAAAACCAGATATATTTTTTTAGAGGGTTGAAATCATTCTCTTTATAATGAAAATAATCTAAAATAAATTCCAGAAAGTGTTTTCTTGTAAAAGCGGGGAGAGAATATCCTATTTTTGGCGTTTTTGCAAAAAGTGTCACATTTTGACTTGATTTTTAAAATAATGGAAATCACTAGGAAGATGAAATATTATATTCATAAACCATGTATTAATATGTTATCATGCTCAAAGTTTCACGTTGATTATACCTTTACTTCCTGAAAGATAAAAAGCCAACATTTTTTTTTTTTCGATCCGCAATTTTTCGGGCCAGTTTCGCCCTGAATTTTCTACGAGGTCGCTTTTACAGTTATTTTTATTGTGCTGTGTAATAGAGCTGAAAGCTTTGTAGCAGATAGCCAATTTTTGTTTCTCTTATTAAAATATCTCCTGAGATACTATGCCTCAAAGTTACCGAAATCTCATAATCATACTGAAGAAGGCTTCGGCACGGGGTGAAACAAATTACTATGTATCAGCAAGTATTCCATCGGCGAACGTAAAACTTTACAAATGTTTATTGGGGATATGTGTGAATGTCAATACAAAATTTCATTGAAATCAGTGATGGTCGAGCGGGGACCACTTGGCATGGAATGACCCTATAGTGCACCTTTAAGTGGGTGAAAAAGACGTTCGAACCTATGTATAGGAGGCGCACATTATTCCTGTCACATAAAGCGCTTGATTGGAAAGTACGGTCAACTTTGCGCATCTAGCCATCGTTGGCCTTTCATTACATGGGAGAGATAGGGACTAAACATGTTTTCACGAGATAAAAAGTAATTAACTATGTTTCATCGAATTTGAGCCATGATAACTTGTGAATGATTAAATTGCCTATAATACCACATCATTTTCATATCAAGTTTATCCTCCAAAATGCGGGAGTTCAGTATAATACGAGCCCAGCAGACGCCTCAAACGGCAGCAGACGACGTCGTCTGCAATATAAGTGGAACGTCGCGATATTTTCCTCGCTCGTAAATTGACTTCTCGTTGATAACTGGCGGAATGGCATTTTTAAATATTATAATACTACCTAAATATTAGCTTACTTGTCAATTAGGTATCAAAATCGACTAGGTATAGAATATTTCTCTGCAATAGGAGTAAAACGTCAAGTCAATTCCTCGACCATGAAGTGAATCCCCATAGAGAGCAGACGGTGACCAACCTTGTATTGTCACTGGAATCTTAATCATTGTGCATAATGGTCAGTGCCTCAGTTAAACATGGAGTGCTGATCGTGGAAATCCTGTCAAAATGCTCACTTGACTTGACAATGACACTGCAGAACATAAATTAGATAGTAGATCGTATTAATACGATCGTATTAAAATACCATTCCGCCAGTTATCAACGAGAAGTCACTTTACGAGCGGGGAAAATATCGCGACGTTCCACTTATATTGCAGACGACGTCGTCTGCTGCCGTTTGAGGCGTCTGCTGGGCTCGTATTATACTGGACTCCCGCATTTTGGAGGATAAACTTGATATGAAAATGATGTGGTATTATAGGCAATTTAATCATTCACAAGTTATCATGGCTAAAATTCGATGAAACATAGTTAATTAATTTTTATCTCGTGAAAACATGTTTAGTCCCTATCTCTCCCATGTAAAGAAAGGCCTACGATGGCTAGATGCGCAAGGAACATGTAGGGAACCAATCAGAAGCCTCGATTGTCGGCATTTGCCGAGATCAAACGTTGACCGTACTTTCCTATCAAGAGCTTTACTGTCACATACCTCACGTATTTCAATAATTTTATCTACCGAGTATAATGCAGTATATAGCCATGTTCCCCATAATATCAATACTGTCTGTGAAGGCAGATCAACTTCAGGCAGTATGCCTGAAGTTGATCTGCCTTAACCCTCAGCAATACTGAGTGGTACCTTCAAAAACAAGATTTTGGCAATTGAAACCATCGCATGTACGCATTATGTTAAATTACCATAGTTGTTTTTCTACTCTTTATATAATAATACTTTGGTTGATTTCTCTTTATGAATGTTTAATGACATTATTTCAACCTTGATAGAATAAAAAAGGAACTGAAATAACATACAAGCTCTGCACTAAAGAGAAGTTTGGCGATGTTGAAAAGAAAATTGCTTTTTTAGGCCCTTAAAAAGGCGATACCAGCAGAAAGAGGCATAAACAGGTGAAATAGGCATTTTTAAGGCAGTAACAAATCTCGTTAATTTCGCCATAAATGATCCTAAATGAACTTATAACTTCATAAAATTGGTTTCCTGAGTAGAAGAAAAAATAGGCATTTTAGGCAATGTCCTCAGCTTACTCATAAAACAGTTACCCCAGCAACTTAGAGAGACAGAATGTTAATTTAGTAACTAGCATCTTCAATGAAACAATTACTACATCACTGAAGATTAAATACGGACATCAGTCATGAAATTTTCAATGTACAGCTTTAATCACCAAATGGTGGCATATAATGAATATTAAGAATCCCATCTTGCGGGGACTCTGAAAAGTCAGGATTTGTGACACCATTTCACTGATCGAAGTGTTGAGAGGTTTTACAATTTTTCAAAGATTTTCTTGTGTGGCTAAAGAATAGGGATTCACTTGAAACAAAATCAGGTTTTACGGGAGATACGTGGAATGCTCTTCACCAAAGTACCAACGTAGTTTTAATTTTCATCGAGTATTCACTCAAGAATTTAAATGTGGATTACGTATTGCGTGGGAAATTGCAGACGGGCAACATAGAGTCAAGATTTAGTTGTTACAGGCAATTATCAGGAGGTAATTACAACATTTCCGCGATGCAGATATATATGAGTTTGAAAAAAAGCTGCGAGTGATGAGAGCTATTGGAATTCATTCTGCCAAATACGGATCAGTCAATTTTGATCCCGATATACTATCAGACTTCACTGAATGCGAACAATTCTCTATAGATGATTCGCCTCTTGTTGGGCTTCTTAATGACGAAGAAATATCCGATTTCAATTTAGATTCAAGTGTATTGTAGTATGGTTGTGGATATGCCTACGGCAAAACGGAAAAATTAGTTGGATATGAACAATGCAGGGATCTGATTGTGGGTTCCTCTTATGACGACCCATATGTTACTGAATTAAATAGGGGCGGATTAACTGTGCCGTCTGATGTTGCAGTAGATTTGGGTTTTTTAGCACACGCCATTATGCGAGCACTGATTTCACGAGAATACGAATGTCTACTTAATATTTAATGATATTAAAATTCATATTAAAGAAAATAAAACGATAAAAATAATTCAGGAACAAATATAATGGCAAATATTTAGCAAATAAATATATTTTCTTAAATTGTTCGAGCATGCATCACAATTTACATTGAAGATTTCTTTGCAAGTGTTGTGGTAACGAAAGTCACAGATCGGGAATATTTGTCTTTTTATCGTGCACTAGTGACTTTACGATCACTTGAGTTTCTTTGCTCAAGTTTCCTGTCAACTTGTTCTTCTAGTGGTGTACCCTAAATACTATAAATACACCTTTTTACCCATTGTGAGCGGACGTTGTCCTTGTCTCGCAGTACGCATGTTTTATCACCATATTTTTTAAAAATTTCAGAAAATTATTCTGGCGGTCCTACTAATTCACTTTCCGCGGGGCATTTAGTTTAGTAGAAATAACATACGCTGCAATTCCACATACGTCTCAAAGATTCATAAATATTCACACAGCTATCTGTTTGTTTTTCTCTTGCACGAGTATACAATTATAAGACTGAGCCATTAGGCCCATAAAATCTGTCTCTCCCTAATAAGTCCCATCCCACTATAGTGGCATCAAAGTAAAATATTATCTCCTATTTACTTTGTTTCCAATGCAATTGTTTTATCATGGTGCGTAGACGACAACAAAATTACTGACTTTAAGTTTTTAGGAGCATGAGATGCCAATGATGGCTCCAAAAATAAATGAACACTTGGAACGAGAGTGATTAATAAGAAAACTCAACGGTATGTGTTTTTAAATCGTCAGAAGAGTCCCCGCCATCGTTCAACCATTATTTTTTTCAAGTTTTGAGCCAGGTTGAGGATGTATACTATTAGAATTACCAATACGTTTGCTCCCATAGTGACAACACACTTCCTATACCATTCCCTATCCTAAATATGGGAGTGCTCACCCTCGGTTTACTTTATCAAAAGGTACAAGTCTTTGAAGAGGATACCCTGTGAATGAATCGTTTGCCCAAAAAGTCTTCATTTCATTATTTCTTGACGGAAAAATGGACGAAAATGACAACAGCATCTTAATTATTCCAACAAACTGCTAATCTACGGTAATGCACTCACCTGGGAGATAATACTTTCCCTAATTCAAATTCATGTCATCCCAAATGGACCGAGTTTATTGTCAAACTGCTAATATGTAAGTTGGCGCGTTTCACGGATTACTATGCGAAGTAAAATGACCATCGCAGTATCCTATATTGTGGGCCATATGCTGTAGAAGGCGAAAAAAGCTTACCGAGCTTCCTTGAAGAAAGTTAAAAAAAATGACTCGTGGCCAACTTTTTTCGGTTCGGTATACGGTATAAAGCATGCATGCAATTAGTTGAAAAAAATGAGAGTACATAAACATACTGTATATTTAGTTCATTACTCACATTTACTTACAATTTATGAATATTAACACAGCATACGACTGCATTAATATTGTATAACCCTAGAAAAAGGGAAAAGAGCGATGTGCGGTTTTCTTACGAAATTCCGGAATTTACCTAAGACTTTCAAATTGCCTCGCCCTCGTAATTCACAGAACATTTGCATCTAAGTATTTGGTTAACCACCTCGCAAATTAGGTACTTTCTTCTATATACTTCGAAACTTTATATTTAGAAAATTACTCTATCGTCCAAGGTAAACCGATCTCGCTGTATAACAATGTGCGATCCACGTTCATTATAACACATTCTTTGCTTTTGGTGCGTCTCATTGACGGGCAGCGGCCGTATTTGTTTTTTCTCTAGTTACTTTTTGAGGTATCCAGCAAACCACATTCATAAACCGATGGTCAATCTTTTTATTGTCCTGTATTTGCAAACCAAACATATCACGGCTTATTCGCTGCGTATATTAGTTTGAATTTGGCGCCGATTGCAGCGCCTTCGATAAGATACTATATAGTTCTACGAGTCCTATCTGAGGCGCTGCGGTCAGCGCGAAATTCAAATCTATGTACCATTAGCCGCGATATGTTTGGTACACAAATACAGGCCAATAAAGAGACTGGATATCGGTTTTTGAATGTAGTTTTCTGTATATCTTAATTATTAACTTAAAAAAAAAGAAAACTGCCTCTGTCGGTCAATGGGACGCACTAAATGCAGACAATGTGCTAGAATTAACGTATATCGCACAATGTTATACCGCTCCCGGGCCTACTTTGGACCATAAAGTACATTTCTAAATGTCGGGCTTCGAAGTGTAATGAAGAAAATCCTAAACTTGCGAGATGGTTTAGCAAGTTTTTAGGTGCAAATATTCTGTTAAGTATGAGGGAGAGGCTCAATACAGAGGACTGAAGTCCGCGGTCGAAACACAGATTTTATGGCAGTTGCAATCGTGATACATTTCTCTATCGATTCCTCGACTCGTGTTTTTCAAGAACTCCCGCTAAAGGAACAGTATAAGAGATGGAGGAACTCTATTTGCCTCCTCAAGGAAGTCATCACCAGGCGGGTATGTGTTAGTAATGAACACTTAACTCTGGACGTCCTGCACAATGCTAGCTGCAGCTTATCTCACAATCCTCAGTCGTTCGTCAATCATATTGTTTCTTTTATTTAATAATTTTCAGAAACCTCTCAGACAACATGTCTATGCACATACATACATATGTTGTCCGATAGGTTTCTTAAATAAAATTTTTTCTAAAATCGGGGGAGTTCGCGCGAAAGACGTATTTACCCTGAATGGCCAGTTTGACGCGTTCCACGGATTACTATGGAGCTGTCCGTCAATGACGTCCACACGATTGGTGGGGGGTTACCACCTTGTGACAATGTGTAACAGGGGGGAGAGGGGAGTCTATGCTTCATGTGACATCCACGCTTCCACTGCATATATCTTAGTTTTACTCAGACTGCGGGGTAGGTTAGAATTTTTTCATTTTTGTGATATCATTAAAGGGGTGCCACTTCTTGTGACTAATTGTGTAACATCATTTATGGACAGACCCTCTGAGAAGTAAAATGACCATCGTAATATCCCATATTGTGGCCTATATAATGTATATTACGAAAACACCTTACCGTATTTCCTTGAAGAAAGTTGAAAAAAATGACTCGTGTCCAACTTTTTCGGTTATGTATACGGTGTACAGCATGCATGAAAATTGTTGAAAAAAATGAGTGTAGATAACACTACTGTATATTTAGTTCATTACTCACATTTCTTTACCATTTATGTTTATCAACATACAGCTACATTAATAAATTAAAACCGTAGAAAAGCGGAAAAAGGCAACGTGAAGTTTTCTTACGGAATTCAGATGAAACTTGCCAATTTTGATAACTATTGACCAGTGAAAGATAAGTAACAAATTTATATCTCATTTTAAAGAAATCGCTATTTTCTACAATTATGTTCCCGAGGACTCTTCTGTAAAACTAAAGACTGAGCCGCAATGTTTGTCAATAAACGTGAGGAAATGAAGTAATTTTCAAAGTTTTCGATTTTTCGAAATAAAATATCTCAATAATTATAAGGAAATGAAATAAATGTAACGAGAATTATTCCGTAGTATATTTAGTCGGCTTGAAGTGTGATCACAGTAATATTTTTCCTACCACGCACAGTTTTAAAGGTATAAGAGACACAAAAAATAGGGAACTTCCCTAGGCCACCCCATCCCCCGCGCATCCCGTAGGTCATAATGGCATACGATTTTTTTAAGTCATGGTCAAGTATTGCTTCGCTAGTCTACCTGTATAAGAAGATGAGGGATTAGATCATGATAGTTCATTGCCTTCTGCAAAGGAAAATAAATGATAAGTTCGTACAATTAAAAAACGCAACCAAAATTTCACAAGGAAAAATGTCCCATTGCTGTTAGCGATATCATTCCGTTACATCGTCCCCCTGGTTTCCAATCACAGTGTTTCCAAATGGTTATGCGTACATAATATTTAAGGAGACGATTTAATAATACAATATTATAATCCAATAGAATTATTGTCCAATATTTTTAGGCATATATTCTTCAAATCAAAAATTTTTTTTAAATATTTGTATAAATCAGTTAAACCACGATTTTACCATCCACACTTTTATGTTTTCCGCAAATTTACTACCCGAAAAATCTTGAACTAACACATTACATTAATTGTTAGCGATAATATTACAGTAGTAGAATTTATTAGTTACAACTATACATATCACGCTGGTTGATAGACAGGCTTCGTGACGGAGCCTGAGGTAAAACGACATGCCTAAAATAAACATAGGAAGCAGCTTCTAAATAATAAAAACTCTATTAAGGTCGAATGTGCTTTGGCTACTTTTCTTATTAATTTTTTGAATTTTTTTAAACATAATGTGTGATAATTTCCGTTTTCACGATGTTTTGTCGAGATTCCCGTGTTACCGTATGATTTACATGCGAAATGAATTAGCTGTTTAACAAGTATCTAAATATACATTTATATACTCACAGATTTAGATATCTAATTTGTAGAGACTCACCATATGCTGAGTCTGTAACACATGACTATTATTTTATTTTCGACATCAATAAATTAAGTTTATGGCAGTAACTTTTCATTAAATGTGCTCCTCAATAACATTTCATTTATTTTACCCATGTTACATTTTCAGTAAATGAATTTCCAATTTGTTCAGCTAAACAAAGTTCGTTATTTTGTGTTTTTATAAGTAAGCTTCACTGGCATGATAGTTACAATTAGTTAGTTAGATAGATAAATAGTTACAAATTAAAATTGTTCGTAGACGCCTAGATATTAATGTCGTCGAATTAAATTTTTTGTATAAATTTCGAATAACAATGAAGTGGATAAGTGGCGAGTGAATAAATCTGTTTGTAGCCCATAAATCTTACTTTATTTTCGACGAAACCAAATTAAATTTACGGAAATAACTTCTCATTGAATGTGATATTCAACCACACTTAATTTGGTTTTCCCATAAATTATTTTCATAAAAATATGATTCAGAATAATCTGCTATAAATAGTTCATTATTTTGTATTTTAACAAATTAGCTTCATGATAGCATTGTGTCTGTGAAATAAACAAGAATTTAACGCCTAAGAAGGTCTATGTCAAAGATAGTAATATTTCCAGGTCACTAACGTAGCTACATTCCTCAAGCCAAAATTTGTATCAGTGGTTTAATTCTTCCTTTGATCTCCTTAATCTCTTCCTCTATTAGTCAAGGATTTTTTGTCCTCATTACTACAGACTTATTCCCCTGCTACAATGACTCTGATATTTTGTAAACGAAGTGTTTGTCATAACCAACTAACTTCTCCGAGGGAAGTATTTCGGTTAAGTTATATCTTCTACTGTCATCGATGCGTAAAATGCATGCCATCCGGTCCTTTTTCCACGAATAAAGAAATTTTTCCTTGTCCTATTATGTTTGCTTGTCAGTATCGCAGGTGCTGAAAGATCTTTTTCTGCTCTGCGCCTTCTAAAAATATACGTCCGGTCAAGAAGCGGTGAAAGTCGTTTAAACGGCCTTGCTATGTTGAACATTCACCGTCATATTCATGTAGATCCCGATAATGTAATAAAACGGATTGCTGAGCATAAATAAACAAGAAAGCAAAATGTTCTGTGGTGATTTGTATGCATAAATCTTATATTGTCTATACCTAGGCTATTTGCATTAAAGTTGGTGCTCAAAACATTACAACGGAATAATATATTCTTAATTTAAGTCAGCTCGTATGACTGTAATTGTGAGACTACGTTCCAAGGGCTTCATTTCTTCTACCTTTCCGAGGGAGGTCCGCCCTGACCCCCGTATCGTTGAGAGGTATTGCATACCCCCCAGGCGCCGTGAAAAGTAGTGAACCGCCCCCCCAAAAGAACGACACTATTCCGCCCCCGAAGCAAGAACATGGTAGTTAGGAGTACTTGGTTGCAGAAAAAATCTATATTATTGAAGCGACATGGTGCTCACCTGATGGCAAAACATGCAACCAGATTGACCACGTACTCATAGAGAAAAGACACGCAACGGACATACTTGAATATACATATATATATATATATATATATATATATATATATATATATATATAACAATTTATTATTAATACATGTGTAATCACGGGCATACTTTACTATATATACAAGTTTTTTTACAAGTTTAAAAGGTTTTTCTATAGCTGAAGAAGGGTCTACATGCCCGAAACGTCCCTGTCAGTCTTCTCTCTTTTTAGTTTTCCTTCCCCACCCCATGTCGAGTGTTTATATTGTTGTGGCCTATTGGCAAATTTTTCGTTTTGTGTATATATATATATTATATACAATATTTTATATGTATATATATTTATACAATGTTGTTAAAATGTTAGATTTTTACTTTATTGATTTTGATGGTAAATAGTAGTAGAATTTCTTAGTTTAAATATCAGACTCGTGATTGACTGGATGTGCGTAGCAGCTTAGATAAAACGGCTTATAAATTGAATACCAATATTTGATCAGTACTTATCTCAATCATTCAAGAAAGATTGGTATGATAGGCACAATTTTTACTTAGTTCGTACTCATCTTATGCCGTCTAAGAGAATTTTATAAAAATTTCGTCTTTCGAGTGATTGATTAAGTAGCGCGACATCTATTGGAGTTTAAGGTAAATGATCGCGAGGAGAGCTCTTAGTCGAAAGTTGTTTTCACACTTTAAATTTTGCTTGTATCGCACGAATGTTTACGCACCCAAAGCGCAAAGAATGCAAAATAATAGGTAAAAGAATCTTTAGTGTTCCTTAGGAAATGAGGCTACCAGATAATTTTCACCGTCGGACGAGATGTGCGGCTGACTGGTCTACTTCAGTTATATCCTAGGCTAGATGTAAATGCAATAGAGGGCAGTGACGTCTTAGTAGTTCGCCTATGGCATAGAAACACCGTGCTCTGTTACCACCGCGGAATTTTTGAAGAGTACTACGGTGCATCACAATGATTGATCGTTGAATAACGCGTATTCCATCCAGAAATTTCCACCGAAAATGTATTGACTCGGTAATTAGATCGCTTAAATTTTTAATTAATACGTTGATGAACGCCAGAAAAATTTCAATAAGGAAAACACTAAAATCGAACTTGGCGGCTGGTTTAATGGACATGTGAGATTTTTGAGACATGAAAAAGATCCGAAAATCACAGCTGATATATGTGAATTGAAACGGAGTAAGCATTTTTGTAGGAAGAAGATGTGATGGAAAATAGCAAGAAACGACCATGAAGAAATTATGCACCCGTTTACAGCGGATAGGATACAAATCTCTAAATCAAAGCAATTCTACCGCGGTCGTATGCTCTTAGGTTAATTTTTTAACTAATTGGGAAAGGGCCTTTTCTTCATTTTCGAATCCTCTAAATTTCGTGTACGACACTAATTTTATATCGAATGTGATCTTCATTCACATTTCATTTGTTTTTACGCTATTACAATTTCTGCAAAACTATTTCCTCTACTTTCTGCACAACAAAGTTCAATATTAGGTGTTTTTATAAGTAATCTTCATGAAAGCATTGTTTCTGTGAAAAATAAAACAAAAATGTAGCGCCGAAGAAGATCAATATCAATATTAGAAATACTTCTTGGCCACTCACGTTGGGCGTTGCTTCAATTGGGGCAAGCACATAATCTTATTAACCCAACATTTCTACAAAATCATGTTAATTATGGGTAAAACAACGTATTTAGACATTATCCATGGTCATATTTAATCAGTAGACTCCAGGAAGAATATCTGTGATGATTAGCTCGTGCTAGAATTTCGTCTTCATAAACCGATTAACAGAATCATCACCTACTCCTAATTTTATAATTTTATCAACTAAAGTCTTCATTACTTCTGAACACTTTCACGACTTCTATACTGACACACTCCTCAAACTAATATGTGTATCAATGTTTTAGTTCTTCCTTCATTCTTTGATCTCCACAATCTCTTCCTCTATGTGTTAAGGATTTTTATTGTTCATTGCCAACCAGTTATACCCCGGCTGCTAAATAACCCAGTTTGGATGTTTCTTAACCTTCCTCATTTGCTTTCATCTCTTGATAATTGCTTGGACATTAACATTGTATTCCCTCCTTATTATCAAACACAATATTTGGGAATCCTCTATTTTACATTTATTCATTTTTACAGTTTTATTAATCTTAAATCGATTTACAGAAAGATTAAGTATGTTAACCACAAATTTGTAGATGACATATATTTGGCATCTCCAGATATAATACCGAAATGCACTGCACTGCCACATTTCAAATATTTGCATCAAAAATTACAATTTACAATAGAATATGCTATTTCTATGAATAATAGAAAAGGGGGTGTGTTATTGTTCTCATGAGAACAACAACACACTCCCTTTTCTAGACACACGATTACAAAAAGATATCCCGATGGCACAATAACCATTGACTGGTAGATGAAACCTCATTAGGCTGATAGGTATTTAAATTTCCAATCCCACCACCCTTTAAAAAAAAGTTAACACAGCAATAGCTCTAATATTCATATCACTAAGTTTGAGCGATAAATGTTTTCACAGTAAAAATTTAAAAATAATCGAGTTTATTTTACAAAAAGCCATTTCTCCAAGAAGCTAATTCACTCCATAATTTATTCTTCAAAAAGTTCATTTTCTCAAAAACAAAAAACAAACAACACAACTATAGCACCTCAAACGTAAAAACAGCTCAATGTCAAGGAGTTTTTTATATTAATGGTCTATCTGAACAGATATCAAGAGTCTTCAAAACACAGATTATAAAATAGCACATATATGTAGCTGTAGTATATAGCTATAGGTATCATAATCGAAATTTCGATTATGTGCACTAGCGCGCAGATCATGCAATTAAAAATAACCACACATTCAATTTCCAAATCACAAAAATAATATGATCATTACGAAACTTATGTAATTAATTATTTTAAGAAATGGTGCACACTATAACAAACAAAACATACTGCTATCAAAAAACTTAAATCGTTAAATTAATTATTATATATTATAATCTGATACGATTTAACAACCCTTAAATATATATTGATTTTTGAAACAACATAAATATACAACAATAGAAACAAGCAATAAATAGCAACGATGGTATAATAAAGTAATTGTTTAGGAAGGAATTCTATCTGAGGTAAATTGAAAAATCAAATTTTTATAAACTTTTAAACATAAATATGCATAAAACATTGTAAACTATATTCCATTGATGGAAAAACGCCCAATATTATCATTGTAGCCCCGATGAAGCACATATAAAAATGCGAAACGTTGGCAAAGAATTATAAAAATTTCAACTTATTTGACGTAAAACTCCTTAAAGATGAAGAAGACATCCTGTTAAATGTTTGTTTGCGATGATAAATAGTAGGAGAATTTCTTAGCTTATGTATCACGCTCGTGGTTGACTGGATGCCCAAGGTAAAACGGCTTAAATTTAATGCCAACATCAGATCAGTACGTATATAAAAGTTTGTTAAAGAATGGATACTGTTCCTTAAAGAATGAGGCATTCACAAAGTTTTAAACGCCGGACGAGATGTGCGGCTGGCTGGTCTACTTCAGTTATCTAGGTTAGATGTAAATGGAGAAGAGGGCAGAGACGTCGGAGTCATTCGCTTATGGCATAGAAATGCCGCGAACTGTCACCCATCGCGGCAATTTTGGGGATTACTACGGAGCATCACTATGGTTGATCGCTGAATATCGCGTATTCCATCCAGAAAATTCCACCGAAAATGTATTGACGGGGAGATTAAATGCCGTCTCCATCGACGGTGCGATTTCCATGACGGGTGCGGATCTCACTCCCTGAAACCACCGTGGCAGCAACATCCGGGGCCGCTAGTGTCCAGCGTCTCTGCGGCCTGGCCCAAACCTGATGCGGCATCTGAGGAGCTAGCAGAAGAAACCAAGGGAGCCCAGGTTGAATGTGGTTTGGAATGTGTTGTCCCATCGGTTCACCCAGCGGCAGCATCTCAGAATGCCACGGCGTCAGCTGCTTAGGGCGCGGCATGTACAACTCCCGGTACAGCGGCGCTCCATTAAAGGAAAACTACGGGGCGTGGTGTAAAGACGGTCCCAACCAGTTATTAACGTCCCTCCTCAAACCTTCGAACCGATTTAAGCGCAGGACGTCGTGCCTCACCCGGGGTGTGTGTCTTATATCTTGTCATGTCTTTTAAGACTGTTTTTAGGATTCGTATCACGGTTGGTCCTGCCCTGTCGTGCTGCTGGCCCGCCAACGGTCAATTCTGTGGTAACGTGGTAATTTACTCTTATTTCGAGGTCCTGTCGAGGTGTGGTGGGTTCTGCGGGTGATGCTCGTCCTGTATCGATTATATGTTCCGGGGTCGGATGCCGCGTATCCCGGTCACCACCTTGTCTACGCTCATCTTGGTTGTCTTCAAGATTTTAGGATGCGGCGGCAGCAGGGTCAACTTGACACTGTCCGCGTCTTCTCCGTCGTCGGCGCCATCTTTTTTCCATCTCGACATGTCTCTTTTGGTTTCGTCTTTTTTTTACAGGTGATGTTTTCACCTTATGATAATTATCTAGTCCTTCGATAGAACACGTCCCCCTGAATCCTATAGGAGCAAGTCCTAAGGGTTGGGGGCAGACAGGATTAAGGGAAAGAGGTTGGTAAGTGACTTTTTCATAATTTCAACTAGGGAATAACCATACCAAAAATGTTAAACTTTCTACTTAAATAAGTAAAAGTTGTTAATTTATTTAGAGTACTCATTCTTTCTATATGATTTTCGCACAGCAGGTTGCGTTCCTTGTTGAGAGGAAAAATATTTTCTTTTTTATTCGCCAGATTTTTTTGCAATTTATATTTATATAAGTGAAAAGTAATTTATACAGCTCTAAGTTCAATGGATATTAAAAAATATAAATGCATGGTGTCCATTAATGCTCATAGAATGCATGGGATGACAATGGTGTAACCGGGGGGGGAGGGGGGGGGGGAAGGGGCAATCATCCCCAATGGAGAAAAACCTCAATTTAAATAACCTACATTCACATTTTGATTGATGCAAATCAAGCTCGAGTAATCAGTTTTGACGTGTTGAAGGTAAAGTTCTTATTAAAGGTACGTTTTACAAGGAACTACTGTGGTGATCATCACTGGTAACAGTCGCAGAGGGAAGGGGAGGGGAACATATAATAATCCCCCACCCTCACCAAGAGCTTTACCTGATTACACCCTTGGATAAGGGTTATTACATTCCTTATAAAGCAATTTTCATTTGCCGTGTTCATTAGATGTAAAAATATACTTGAAATACACCTCTATTATACGTTGATCCTCTTTCCAAAACTTCACTCCTGAACCACAGAATGTTATGCTTTATAGCAGTGATTTGTAAACTGATCTAAACCTAATGCTACGATCTAATTTCCCATCAAAATATTGTAATTATAAGACTTAATTTCCTTTTGCTCTTCTTTGTTTCATATCATTTCTACAAAATCCAGTCTCATATGTATTCATACTCAAGCTTTTTAAGAAAGTGATTCTATGTACATGGACCATCGGAATTACAGACCAGGTATAACTTTATTATTAAAGGTACGTTATTAAGGTGGGTGACCTGGATCGTTATGTAAGGCAGCATGACCGTTGTGCACTTGTGGCAGCATATGCAATGACTATTGACCCAATATCATCTGGATCAAACTTAACACATTCCGTATTTTAGCGTCCACGCCTTGTGACTGAAATTTGGGTAAAATTTACATTTTTTATTTATATTTAAAACAGGTTCTTACATGTAATTTATTGCTTGGATCATATTTTTGGCTTTGAATTCATAAAAAAATCCCTCTTTTATTTTTAAACCAATGTTTAATTTTTACAAGTACCCTACTGCGAGATAGATGATACTTTCCCGCTAGTACACGTGATTTTTTTTTCATGATTTCTCTTCTTTCATGAATACTGAGGAAGGAAAGCATATATGAGGCAGAAATAATCCAAAAAACCTAACGGAATATCACGGAACATCATAACTGTTTCTTTACCCTGAAATTGATCATTTATCAATTTGATAACTAGTTTTAACATGACAATGCAAATGTTACCTATTAATTCATTGAATTGTAGTATGTCACCGTCTAGTCGTGGCCTCAATCATTTGTCATTCATATGCTGACGAAATGCCAACCTACCTCCTCATGGAACCATAGACGTATAATAGGCTACAGGTCAGCAGACACATTTGTGAAAGTGAAATTCTGAAAGTAGAGAGTGAAATCTGATATTAATATGCAATCTCATTCATCCTTGCAAACTAAATAAAATAAAACACCATACAGTAAAAGCAAAATGGTATAAAGAAAAGTTAGATACCTTTGTTTAAAATATTTTTGATATTCTTCCTGAACCTTGAATATCTTCTTCGAAATATCATCTACAAGATCTGGAAAAACATTTATGAGATAAAATGTTACAAAATACAATAAACAGAGCCAATTGCTGTTTTCTGAAAAATAAAATTAAAGTGCTTATAATATAGATAATAATTACTTGCCTATCAAAGTGTCCTTTATCAGCGAAGTACATTGAAAAAGAAAAACACGAAAAATAAAGGGGAAAAATATTTTTTCGAAGCTCTTTACTCAGCAGCCAGGGTCATACCCGTGACTGACCCTTTTCCTTCTCTTGCCGCCGATGGCTAGCGCTCGGAGCCAAATATACCATACATGGGAGCCATGACGTAGCCCTTACGTCATCAGTCACTCAGTAGAGATGCATGGAAATGCACCTTTTACACCACAAACTCATGATGTAGCAATTACTGGTCCTTCTGGAGTTGATGGTACGTATACGAAGTATTTTATTTGCATGATAATACTCATGATTATTGTAGAATTCTAATTAGTTATATTTGTTCCAGATGCTTGCTGTATAATATCAGGACTATGTGAGGACAAAATTCTTTCACTAATGGAAAGTGATCTATCTGAGGAAGAAACCTCAGAGGAAAGATCGTCTGCAGGATCTGAAAATGCAGATTCGGATGGCCGAATCCAAAATAATCCGAATAATTATTATAATAATGTTACATTGTGTTAATATCTTCTCTTTCAGAAAACATATGGCATGGGAATTATAAGGGCAACGAGAAAAGAAAATCCAGATGTGGTACTCTCCCGTAAACTAATGAAAGGGGAGAAAAATAACCGTTGGACTGTAGGTGGAATTTGTGTTTTCAGATGGAAAGACAAAATCTCAATGATCTCGTCTGAATATGGGAGTAATTTTCTTGATGCCACGGGACAAGACAAAGCCGGAAGCGATAGTAAAAAAGAATAAGTTCATGGGAGGAGTGGATCATTGTGATCAACTACTTAGTTACTACCCATGTCAACACAAATCCCTCAAGTGGTACAAAAAGCTGGGGATACATATATTTCAAATTATGCTTATCAACAGCTTCATTTTATACAACACATACAGTGGTCAAGTTCTACAGAATAATTGTACATAATATTTTGGCATCACACATTGATTATAGTTTTATCCCGTATTTTGCGGGTTTGATCAGCATACATTGATCGAAACTGCAACAGCCTCTAATTGGTTGCAACATTATGTCAACTGTCACAAATTCACTCATTTAATATGCTTTTAGACAATTTCCTAGGAAAGAGTCTATTATTGTTTGGAATGCAGCTTATTTATCGGTTTGTTTTCGTAACTCCCTTCTTGTCCTTTCGTCAAATCTTACTGATCGCAAAATAAACAAAAACTGCTTGGAACTCATATCAGCCGCTAGAATTTGCATTCCTGATCCATCTGCACCCCACAATTCTAAAGCATTTGCATGATAACATTTTTTTATCCCAATTAGAAAAAGTATACCCAGCACAGCCAATAAGTCTGTTCCTGTTTTTTCCTTACAATTCCTATCCCTTGAATAGTGGACATCAGAAAATTTTGTTTGAAAGTACATATTTGTTTGCATCACAATTCTATCAATCATGTCTATATCTTTACATTTTAGAAAATCTGCAGCCTCATCAGGTATATATTTTGCACAAAGTTTTGTCCCTGGGGGTAAGTTTATAATATTTTTTGCTTGATCTTGTAGCAACGGAGAAAGAAGATATTTTTCATATGCAAAATTCATCAACTTTTCCAAACAAATAATCGTTCTCATCATCAATATTACAATCTTCAGCGGTAGTTTTTTCTTTTTAGTCACTATTAGGCCTAGTTTCATCAGAGTCTCCTCCGTGATCACCAAGTGAAATATTTTTCTCCTCATCTGTATTATCACTTTTCTCAATGCCAACTTCCTGTTCCTCATCTGACAGTTCCTGAAGAACCCTAAGATAGTCTTCTTCGGTAATGAATCTTCGTGCCCTAAGCAGTATGATAACTTGCTTATTAATTTTTCCAGATAATTGAAAAGTCATAAAATAAAAGGGCAAAAAAGTATGCAATGGAAATTATTCCTAAAATTATATTCCATCACAGGGCTCACGTTGGAGAGAATACCACAGGTCAATTTCTAAAGGTTTTTCTCTCTGCATACAGCTACTTCTACTTACTATACGTTTAGCTGTTAGCTCAACCATACTCAGAGGAGGAATGATGAAAATTCTTATGTTCCTACCTAATCACAAATCAGATGACACTACATCGTACAGAAAGAAACAATTTTGATGAATTAGTTTGGAATTTAGTCCAAGGCACATTAGTGCAATGGATCAAATTTCATCCCCAGGTGCGCGTAGCACAGAGTGAAACAAAGATGACCAGTTCAGGTACAAATACATTTTATTACAAAATACGGGAAGCCTTCTGCTATAATTTCTATCAAAAATTTTTATACTGTCACAAAGAAGGAATAATTGGTGCGTTTGGGTCACTGACCTTCCACTATTGTTAAAATGACAACGAAACTGCACAATGTTGCACTTTGTGCCACAGCTGGAAGGTTAAGTTTTTTTTTATATCTGTATGTATTTTGTATGTAGGCAGCAAACTGGGTCAATATCAAAATACTAAAATTTAATTATTTTTCTTGGTGGATAAGGAAGCAGGTAATAGTACAATGCCAAGTTTCCCTGCATTAAAGGGCTTGAGCATGGATTGCTTCAGACATGGCTACAGATACGTACACCACCATCAACATCAACTAGTAAAAGAAGACACCTGTGACGTCAAACAGATTCTGCCCCCTACATAATTGGTAAACCCGAAATTTTTTAATGCTATTCTGCGTACAATATGGGCTCCCGTAGGCAGTGTTGATGCTGAGCATTTTTTCAGCCAGTATATCCTGGTCTTAACAGTCCGCTGAAATATGCTCAAGGAGTCCTATGTTAAGATGTACTTGATGCTAATGTTTGACAACAACAATTTGAACTGAGACCTCCACCCTAAGTTAAAGTAAACAATGTACTGTAAGCTACTTAATGGTAAGGTGGGGATTTAAACATTTGAAAACCATATTGTTCCTCTAACTATTGTATTACTCTTCTTATAGTATATTAAGATACTTGAAGGATATAACTTCGTGTTTTTATATAATATAATTTTGAAAAACCGCAGGTTTTTCCAATTTATTGCCACATAATTATTGAAATTAGCAAAAAAATAATAGATGCTACAAAGTGCGATAAAGTAAAATTGAAAGTGCTGTAAAAATTAAATTTGAAAAGACTATATACTAGTATCTTTAATAATAAGACGTAAAGTATAGTGGTAGTGGAATTTGGTGCCAATCATCAGCTTGATGCCAGGCGCTAAGGAAGGAAAGCAACGTGTGGAAGCGGTCATATAAGTTATGCAGGGAAGAGGAGAGTTTACTGTAAAGACAAGATGTTGCCAGCATAACAATTTAATCCAAAAGAGCGGCTAAGTGTCAGTGGCATGTTAAAAGGCAATATTAACGATCCAAACAAAGCTGGAGGAAAATATTCTGAAAATGTTTGCAACCCATCGGATAAACCTATCTTTGTTTTTGGATTCACAGCCATGGAGAGCTAGAGCATTGAAATGAATAAAAGATCGAGAATTTTGAAATTGGTGTTGAAGGATTGTGACCTTGGGAAAAGTGGTAGTCAAACGAAGAAACTACCATTATACTACCCCGTGCAGAGCTATCTAGTATGCAACTCTTCCACTGTTTAGGGTCTTCTGTGCAACTGCCACCACGTTTTGCTACAAATTGGTTTTAAATTGATTCATTACAAATGTACGATGCCTAATTTGAATATGGTGTTTGGTTATATTTTAGTCATTTTTCTTGGCTGCTGAGCACACAAGATACTTCAAACCACCGATAGTCATCTAAAAAAGGTCAAGGGAAAGTAGGAACTTGTTGTTGCTATTATTGGGTATAATCGCTAGGAAGTCTTGTTTTGATAGTGCAGCACTACTGCATGCCACAACTAAATAATACTACAAAAAAGAGAGATATAATCATCCATCTACAAACAGATTTTTGTTCTTTGCCTTTACTAATTTCTTTCATGGCTAGCATCCTAACACCTGCTACCATGTGACCTGACAGCCACTCACTGGTTAGTATGCAGATGCATATGTTCATTACAGCATCTTCTAGTTAGCTTATTCAATGTCCTGATTTTTCAAGGCATGGAATCTTCCTCCGCACACATATTCCATTCAAATATATATTTAGGTGACCAGATTTGTGATCTTCTACGCAGGAAAAGTTTTTGTGTTCTCCTGTAGCATAGGCAATGTTTCATACATGTTTGGAAAACACCTCATGCTTGAACACTACACAACTCATAACTTTTTTGTATGTATGTATCAACTGATCTGACCATGTTATATGTCAAATACTTGACCTACAGAACAATAAACTCGCTTATATAAGCCTCCAATTCTGCAATTTCTTTAAGAGCTTATTATTAGAGGTTTTCACATTGTATAAATAGAAAATTTAAGGACCTATACAGTTTTATATTTGTTTTACTCTTATGGGGTTCTGCCTTAGCTGAACCAGTAAGCATGGCCACCTTAAAACATACCTAACAATCACAGCATTCCCTTCTAGGGAAGTTACTGCATTTTAGTCTAGGTGATAGGCCTGTGAAGTTGACTCTGCTTTGATAATTTCCTCCATTCAGTCCTGTCCTTGAACACCTTTTTCTTTCTCATACAATAAGGTGTTGCTTCAAATATATCATCCTGTTCTTAAAGACTCCTAACCTCCTTTCTCTTCTACATGACAGCATCTTTCTCACCACATTAACACGTGACCATGGCTTACCCGTTCTTCTTACAGCATTCATTCCTCTAGTACAAATCTGCTCTTCTGTTTGACTCTCTTCCCCATGGTCAAACTAACAAAACATGCTCCTTTCATGACTCATGCAATCTTATCCTTATCCCTTCTGCTCTCAATGGAAACTCTTCTAAGATGCACACATTCTCTGTACTCAATAAAAACTAGAAATTGAAACCTTGGGTTGAATAATGCTGGCTATACATTAGTGGAAGATGCATGTCCTGCCCTGCTGCTGCAATTATTATCATTTAGCTTTGATTATATCTGATCATTTATCTACTAAAGTCGAATTTCTGAACGTGTTGTTTGTATTGAAGTAGATCAAAATAATTATTTTCTCGGGAAGTGACTGGTAATTGTTGCCTTAAGAATCATGAAGGAATAAATAGTAGTATGGGGAGGGAAAGTAGGGGAATAAGATGAGATGAACTAGGCTTCTCCAGGTATCCATAGTTCTTGCTCATCTAGTGAATGGGAATTAAAGTGCACTCCATGAATCACCCAATTCGTCCAATCCAATCACCCATTCCGATTCTGCTGAAAGGTATCTGCCACAGACAAGAATGGAATTCAGTCCCCCAAGATGAGAAGCCAGTTTTTCTGCCTGTCCAATCCATGGGCATAGTGTAAAATGTAATTTTTAAACGTAAATCTTTGAACTTTTAGCAAACCTCCTAGGTTATTTTAATTGCTGTGGAAGCAATTACTTATAGGAAATATGCAAACCCCTATTAACTCCTAGCATCCTCTGTGCAGGAATGGGTAACAAATTGCACACCTCAGCCAAGCAAAATTTATGTACTGGTATCATTCATGGGTGGTGCGATTTTTATTATGCTGCCTAACTCCAAGGGACTGTGATTCATGATTTGTAAGTTTGTTTCATTGATTACTTGGTGAGGTGACTGGCTAGTGAGTTCATGTGCACCTTCAAGGATTATTTGGGAAAAGAGAAATAGTGAAGGAAAACTGTAGAAACATCAGTCTACTCTTAATGAAATGCACCAAAGAATTCCCACTTTAATCCCTTGTCTGATAAATTGAATGTATTGCACTAGAAGTACTTTTGTCCATGGCACTTGAGTACGAATCTGCATTTCCTCTAAAATAATTTTCACCACTTCCTTGGAGAATCGAATCAAGGCCCTCGGGAAGAGTTCAGTTACTACTCCATTCACTGCAACAACCTGATGTCCATTCTTGATTTCACCTATACTTTTTAGCTATGTGCCTGCATAAATAAGAAATTATATCTCACCTCAGACTCCCTATCTCAATACCCAAATTGTACACCACTACTCATAATTTCCTCTCATTTGAAGTCTACATTCGTAAGCTAGATATGGATTCCCAATGTATTGTATTAAGGATCAAACAAGCAAGAAAACATTTCTTTTTAATGTTTCTTTCAGTCATAATCCATGGTAAGCAATGTACTGCAAAAATACGAGAGCTCCTTGTAATGCATACAAGTTTCCCAAGCAAATTATATATTATGCTACTCATGTTATTTTCCTGTATTCATCAAACTAGTAATTTTATTTTCAATGATCATCTCCTTAATCCATCTGGAGGCAAATATAGCTTGTGAACTTTTAATGTTGGTAATCTAAAAACTATGTTGTCAACTCTTTTTTAGAGACCAGGATAAATAATTATTTTTTTTTAATTCTGGAGATTTAGGTCCATAATCAGTTATTCCTTCCCCATTAAAAGAGAATATATAAAACCCCTTATGAAATTCTGGAAAAAAAATTATTCAACATGCATGTTTGCAGAAAAAGCACAAAACGATTGTGCCTCTACTGTAAGGAATTGACTGAGGAAAAAAACTATCTGCCATTCAAAGTTTGAAATTCTCAATTCAGCCATAATCAATGTAATTATGTATTATATGAAATGGAATCATATAGGTAATCCACTGATAACGAGTTTTACTCATTTAATGACAAATCAGTACCAAAAATGAATTATAATATTTGGGTGAGGAACTTGAAAGGCTATTGCATTTCACAGAGTACTCTGAATGACTTACAAATGAACATAAGGGCATTTTTATTTTTCACCCTTTTCCCAGCATGGCGAGCATTTAGTATGATATGTAAGCAAATTTTTGATACATTGGTGAAAACCATGTGGGCGTTACTTGAAAGTGTGGAGGGCCACAAAAAATTTAATGAATTATTATAAGACTAGCTATACAATTTTTTTCAAGGGGAAGTGGATAGGGAACAAGAAAAGACATGGTCTGAATGACCTATCTGTCCCTAGGTACAAATTTTCTGTTCCAAATGAATTAATTTTTTTCATTTTTTATAACTATCTTCTCTTCCTTGAACTACGACCTTGACGTGGTGCAAGGGCTTGTGCGTTCCAATGACCCCTAGAGCTGGACTGGCAGGAGAAGGTACATTGCTCCTGGTAGGGCCACCCATGCCAGATAGGTCGAAGGGTAGGAGCCAGACGAAAGGTAGTTCCGTGATGGTGTCACGTTAAAAATACCGTTGAGTCGCGTGGGATACCTCTCAACTATCTCCTCCCAGAACATGAAAGTCATTCAAAGAGAATTGATTCCTGGCAACTACGGGACGCCGCCCACTAGGGCGGGTGTCGTGCCCGGCAGCGGGGGAGGCAAGGCCTCCGCGGTCGTCATCACACGAAATCCTTGCACAGAATCAGAATCATCATCAGAAGATACAAGGGAAAGGAGGGAGAAGAAGAAGAAAAAGAGGAAGAGGAGGAGGAAAACATTGGTAAAAATAGGAACTTGGAACGTAAGGACCATGATGAGGGCCGGGAAGCTTGAAAATATTAAGCAGGAAATGGAAAAAGGAAAAATAGATGCTTTGGGATTGTGCGAGGTTAGATGGAAGGATAGCGGGGACTATTGGAGTGATGACTACAGGGTGATCTATAGTGGGGGAGATGAGAGTCAACGGGGGGTAGGCATGGTACTGAACACAAAGTTGGGACTGAGGGTGGTAAACATTGAACAGGTGAACGACAGGATACTAGTGGTAGAAATAAAAGCACGGCCGACGAATTTCGTACTGGTCCAGGTATACATGCCTACGAGCAACCATAGGGAGGAAGAGGTGGAAGAGGTGTACGAGCAAGTAGAAGAAATAATTAGAGAAGTGCCGGGGAAGAAAAACCTGATAGTGATGGGTGACTGGAATGCAGTGGTGGGAGAAGGGAGGGACGGATTAGAAGTGGGAGGGTTTGGGCTAGGAAGAAGAAATGATCGCGGTGAAAAGGCAGTTGAATTTTGTAGAAGAAATAAATTAGTAGTGACAAACACTTGGTTTAAACATCACCCCAGGCGTAGGTACACATGGAAAATGCCGGGTGACACTGGGAGATACCAAATTGATTATATAATGGTGAGGCAGAGATTTAGGAACAGTGTAAAAAACTCTCGTAGCTATCCAGGGGCGGATGCGGACTCGGATCACAACTTGGTGATGATGAAGTGTGAAGTTAGATTCAAAAGGCTTTGTAAAGGTAGGAAGATAAAGAGGTGGAACCTTGAAGCATTGAAAGGGTTGAAAAAGAGGGAATACCAAGAGCTAGTAGAAAAGAACATAGGTGAAGAGAAGCGGAGGGGAACCATAGAGAAGAGATGGGAGGTTATAAAAACAGGCATCGCAAGAGCGGCAGAGAAAACAATAGGAACGGTGGAAAAGAAGAGGGTTAAGAAGCAGTGGGTTACAGAAGAAATGATAAAGAAAATGAAGGAGAGAAGGATATGGAAAAACGTGAACACCGACGTAGGGAAGAGGAAGTACAAGGAATTGAATAATAAACTCAGGCGAGTGACCAATCGGGCAAAAGAAAACTGGTGGAAGGGACAATGTGAGCAAATGGAAAAGATGCAGGAGGAGGGGGAAGTGGGCGCTTTGTACGCCAAGGTGAAAATGTTATCGGGTGGTAAGAGAGGTCAAGCGATACCAAAGGTTAAGGACAAAACAGGAAAGATATTAATCGAACAGGAAGATATCCAAGAAAGGTGGAGAGAATACGTAGAGGAGCTATATGACAGCAAGAATAGACCCCTTAGCCTAGATCTAGAGGACGAAGGAACAATAGATAAAGATAACCTCGGACCAGAGTTACTTGAGAGTGAAATAGAGAGGGCACTAAGAGAGATGAAGGGTAGAAAAGCCGTGGGAACCGATAACCTACCTTCGGAGCTACTGAATAATCTAGGTAGTAGGGGGAGAAAATCGTTTTTCGAACTTATTCGCAGGATCTACGAGGAAGGAGTATGGCCAGAGGATTTCGTGAAAACAGTATTAATACCTATCCCGAAGAAGAAGAAAGCGTCAGAATGCGAGGAGTATAGAACAATCAGTTTAATTTCGCACGCAGCAAAAGTGTTGCTTAGAATACTAAATAGAAGGTTGGAGAGCAGAGCAAAGTGCTATTTAGGCGATGACCAATTTGGGTTTAGGAAGGGGAGGGGAACCAGAGATGCGATTGCGGTAATGAGGACACTTATAGATAGAAACATAGAGCATAATCAGGATGTTTTCGCTTGTTTTGTAGATTTCGAAAAGGCGTTTGACAGAGTAAACTGGGAGAAACTAATGCAGATACTGGGGAAAATAGGAATAGATTGGCGTGATAGGAGACTCATCCGAAACTTATATATTGGGCAGAGGGGTAAGGGGTAGCGGACGGTGAATCAGGGTGGGCAGTTATAGGTCGTGGGGTGCGGCAAGGGTGCCCGTTGTCGCCTTTACTTTTTAACATCTATGCTGAGGAAATGGTAAGAGAGGCATGGGATGAGCTAGACGTGGGAATGAAAGTAGGAGGTCAGTGGATAAAGTCGGTTAGATTCGCAGACGACCAGGCGTTGGTGAGTCGGTCATCGAAAGGACTGCAAACTTTAGTAGATGCACTGGAAAAGCAGTGTGAGAAATACAGAATGAAGATAAATAATAGGAAAACAAAAGTAATGAGATTTGGTAGGACAAAGAAAGCGAAGCTGGTGATAAGTGTAGGAAGTCACAAACTGGAGCAAGTTGAACAATTTAATTACTTGGGTAGTACGCTAGAAGAAAGAGGACATAGTAGCAAAGACATTAGGAGGAGAATAGCGCTAGCGAAGGAAGCGTTCAATAATAGAAGGGAGCTGATGACGGGGACCTTAAGTAAGGATGTAAAAAAGAGGCTAGTAAAGAGCTTGATATGGAGTGTGGCGTTGTATGGGGCGGAAACGTGGACCTTGAGAAAGGAAGACGAAAATAGGCTGAAGGCTTTTGAGATGTGGGTGTGGAGGAGGATGGAGAAGGTGCGTTGGACGGAAAGGAAGACAAATGAGGAAGTGCTTGACATGGTGGGCGAGGAGAGGAAACTTATAGATGAGATTAGGGGAAGGCAGGGTAGGTGGCTGGAAGGGGTAATGAGGGACGATGGTTTGCTGAATATCGTGATAGAGGGAAGGATGTTGGGTAAGCGGGGAAGGGGAAGGAAGAGAATCGGTTTTATGGACGGGATGAAGAACGGTAGGACTTATGCTGAGATGAAGAAAGAAATACAAGAGGTAGAAAGGGCACAGCACGTGTAAGAGTTCGTTGGATATTCTCTGACTTTCATCACAACCTACCTCTAACCGGTAGATTACTGTAATGAAATGAATAACTATCTTAAATCTTTTCCAGATAGATTCTTCCTTCTCAGAAAATGTCCACCAGAATTTTTCTACACAAACTTTTCCATATGGTAATAATATCCACATTGATACTTTTAAAATAAAATATGAATAACCTAAATACAGGATATTCCCACATGAACATCAATGAAGAAAGAAAAGCAAGACAGTCACTACCAAAAAATGGATGTGATATATTCCCAATTTAAAATTTGGTTCTCTGAAACCTTGGAATACTGATTTTTATTAGTAAGCTAGAGGAAAGAGACAATGTGCTAACATAAAAATACAAAGCTAATAATAATGAGAGGAATATGCAATAGGGAAGGACTGGAAAAACCTGTCATGAATCAAAAACGTTTAATTCTTAAGTATATCATTACATTCATCAGACATTTGGCCGCTTTCAATTTTTTTTCTTTGTACACAGCTTTCTTATTGGCTTTACCCCCTGGATGAGCCTTAACCCATTCAATGCTGACCTGTTGACATGACATTTATTCCCATGCTGAAGGGTTTTTTTCGTTTATTAATATAAAACGAAAACATATCCAGCAAAGAACGAAACTCATCCACGTGTGCCTAGAGCAAGCCTAAGACGCTGGAGGAAGCCGCAAGAGTCAGCGCCGATGCTTGGGAACTAGGGAAAACCGAGAAAGTAACGGGACCGGTGCCTTGAATTCAAGGCATCCGCGCCTCTGGCTTGCACAGGATGCCTTGAATTCAAGGCATCCGCATTGAATGGGTTAAGGGCAGCTCTTGTCAAATAAAGTCACCATTTTAAATTAGGAAATGTCCCAGCTCCATGCCCAATGTTCCCAGTCCCAATGTTAACATTATTATATCTAAAAAGTCTGCAAAAGGTCCAGCCTGTAATGAAAATCAGGAAAAGAATGAGATTTAACAATAGGCTATGATGGCACCAACAAAGGTCTGAGCCTGCAGTAGTCTCTATAAAAATTGAGCTCATCGATTATTTTAAACCATGAATATTATAAGTAAATTCTAAATTCTCATCTAAATTACATTATTCCGAGGTATTATCCAGTGACTATCCATCTTGTAAACGCCAGGGAAAAATATTTCAGGGAAAACTGAAATTGAAGTATTAAATGCATCTCTGCCAAAAATATATACCTTTGATGTAGCCCATAGCATTTTGCTGTCTAGATTATCTCATGTCATTTGAACTTGCTCCTGGTATCCCATGCCAATTGTTAAGGTAATTCCCTTCACTTAACCGAGTCATGTGCGGAATATCCCAACCATTATCATAGGCTTGGTAAAAATCCCCACTGCACCTCGGTAAACCAGCACCCATGGCGTAAATAAATCTGCAAAGGAAAATATTGGTGAACATTGATTTTAATAAATAGAAAATGACTAAATATATCCCTTTACCCTTTTACTGCCAGCCCATTTCGGTTGGGATATGCGAAGACTGCCAAGGCTATTTTCAGGTTTTTAAAGTCTGGCCTTAAAATTCAGTAACATATTCTGTTGGGCCAAAATATCAGTCTGTGGTAGTTTTCGCGCATCCAAAATGGGCTGATATAATTTCGCCCGCTAGCAGTAAAAGGGTGAAGTTAATTGCAAAACTCTTACCACATAAAACAGTATTACAACACTAATCTAAGCTAGAAAATGACTGGCTAAGGAAACTACCAGTATGCATTTCAATGGGGACTACATTTGTGGCATTTAATTAACATTGGATTGAATGTGAGTATGCCTCAAAAAAATTAATTATGTTTTTGGTAATTTTGAAGATTACTGAATATCAAAGCATACCAGAGTGCCAGGTGGCAAAGGCACTATTTCAGGGAAGATAAGAAGCGCATAAGACCCTAATGCCCTAGCATGAGGGTCGTGGTTCAAGTTTCCCCCACTAAACTCTGCTGGATCTGTGGGCTATGACTCATTGTCAGCTGTATTTAAGTAAGAACATTTACCTAAACTACACTGTTTTTGTTGGCTTCACTTTGTACAAGGCATGAATTTCAGTATTCATAGTTTTCTTTATTTTATTTATCATTTAACAATAGCCACCGGAAACAGCTATATGGCCTTTTTAATGGCGTACTAAAAATTAACAATGGACGACCAGACACAACCATGCCCTGGGAGGTAAAAAATCTTCGCCAGGTGGGAATTGAACCTGCGACCTTTGGATTAGCAGGAGAGGACATTACCCCACCCCCATCAAGGATGGCTAAATAAAAGTATGTAATATCTATTCCCCCAAAGTTAAATAAAACAAAAACCTAAGGAAAATTGAATACAAGTATTGATTAACCTGTCCTGTACTATATTTCTTCCATGTATATATGTATAATACTTCCATGGCTGTAAATGGGGCATGGATCATTTTTATGCAATAGTGTGAAATTTACTATGAAGAAATAATCTCTTCCATATCTCCCAAATGCCTGACAGGCGTGCTAAGCAGTTACGCCACCAGGTGTTTGAATCTTAGTCAAATAATTTATTTTTTCATGGAAAATTTACAAAGCACTTGCACCGGTGCTAAAATATTCACCATAGCCCCTCTTTGGTGTACATTTTAGTACATATGTGTACACTTCACTATACCATATATCATTTGTGAATTTGGCAGCAATTGGAAATTTTTTTGGAATTTTTCAACTTATCAGTAATAGTTTCTTTCAATGCATTACTGCTGTCCGACAAACAGATTTGATTGAGGGCTAATGTTATGCCTGAAGCAACAGACTCAAGTGAATAATTGTATTTTCTGTTATCCTTCCCAGTGTCTCGTGGAACTTCATTCCAGTTCCACCATTGACACTTCTCATTCATTTTAACATTGCCTCAACTCATCCATTGTGTTGAAATTACGAAGTTAATTTGAGAGTTAAATAATAAACATTTCCTGGTAATGAACCAATGAGTAATGTTCTGCCCCATTATTTAAAGAGTCAATCTTATATTCATGTTTTTGTATGCCACTAAAATTAGATTTTAACGTTAATTGAATTACTCCAATGTTCAACTATACCATGCCAAAGACTTGCAATCAAATTCTGATTAATAAAATTCATGCATAGAGCTTCAAGAAAAGTCACATTCTTGACCAAACTCAAATGTTTTTCAAGTTGGTATCTAAATTACTTGCTGTGCTAATTTGACTTATTTTATAAATCAGCAGAAGTGCATATGTCTAATTCTCATATACTTTTTATTGTTTTCTTTATCATGCAAGTTGGTTTTTTTACATTTTTCAAATACTTTTTATCACTATCCCTCCCCAGGAGGTCAAGATTCCCTCCACTCCACTCCCTGCTGTTTTACTCATCAAAGAGTCATGAATGAGCTTTTGGACAAGCTTGAATAAATTGATTCTCGGTGCTCTTAACTGCTCTAGTTGTATATGCAACATAGGACTTTATGACCCAAACAACATCATTGCCCAAGTCTGAATTCAAACTCACAGTCATTGGATGCTCAGTGCAATGTTCTTGCATAAACCAATCTGTCGTGCATTCTCCAGTGGGTGGACTGGGTGGCAGCCCATGGCCCACGGACTAGCATGAACAGAGAATTATGTAGCCCCAAGCCAATGTGCTGAAATATTATGCACAAATTTGTAATTTAAATAATAAAAATGTGCACCACTGTAAAAATAAAACTATTTACTTCAGTAACCTGATATTGGAACATAAAAAGACCATCAACCATTTACTACATTTTCTCAGGGGTTACTTTGTGGTACTCCATTACTAGGTGAAAGAAAATTTTTACAGTCCACTATTCAATTTAGCCGACAAAGGTTTTGATAAAGACTCACCCAAAAAGTCTACAAAAGTAAGCGGACTACACCATGTTTCTCTTCTACCTACCAAACCTTGTTTATGCAAGACCCTTGGATCCTGTGTTCAGTAACTGTTAATATAGTAAGTAATCATCTTCATTCGATTATTGCCAATTTTTCATTTTTCAACTCTTGTTGCATTCCAACCTGCCACGTAATGTGGTTAAGAAAATAAAAGTAAAATGTTCAATTCAAGTCAACTCAATTAGTTCAAATTTTGAGTTTCCTTAGAAAAGTGGTGCTCATCCCCCAGAACACTGGGGAAGCATGGAAGAGGAAGGATGACAATAGGAATTCTGGACAAAATTAGAGGATGTAGAAAGTATGATAAATTGAAGAGGGATCTAATAACTGGCCATCCTTAGGAGGAAAGCGAGACATTGTCTTTGAGTTTTGGATGCAGAATGGGGACTGTCCAAGAACCTAATATATCAGCTGGTAGAATACTTGAATGAAAATTTAAGTTTTTTCCTGGGAAAATCTATTTTTCAGGTATTGACATGTTTGGCCTACATACATATTATCACAGTCATTACATGGTTTTGAATAAATGACATTACTCTTCAGTTTTTAGGCGTTTTAGATTTTAATTTCAAATAATGAGACTGTGAATTGTATATTATGATTCCTATGTGCTATTTTATAATCTGTGTTTTTTAAGACTCTAGATATATGTTCAGATAGAGCTTTAATATTAATAAATCCTATACATTGAGCTGTTTTTTGTTTGAGGTTCTTTAGTTGAATTGATTGATTTTTGTTTTTGAAGAAACTAACTTTTCGAAGAATAAATTATGGCGTGAATTAGCTTCTAGGGGAAATGGCTTTTTGCAAAATAGCCTCAATTATTTTTAAATTTTTACTGTGAAAACATTTATCGCTCAAACTTAGTGCTATAAATATTAGAGCTAGTGCTGTGTTAACTTTTGTTTGAAAGGGTGGTGGGATTGGAAATTTAAGTACCTATCAGCCTTATGGGTTTTCTTCCACCAGTCAATGGTTATTGTGCCATTAGGATTTCTTTTTGTAATCGTGTGTCTAGAAAAGGGGGGTGTTATTGTTCTCGTATTTTTTTGTAAATTGTAATTTTGGATGCAAATGTTTGAAATGTGGCAGTGATGTGCACTCTTTTATAGTGTTATATCTGAATATGCCAAATATATGTCATCTACAAATTTGTAGATGAGAGGTATATTGAAGGTAGCATAGGAATTGTACGGTATCTAAAAGTTTATTTAATGTGAGATCTGCTAAGACAGTTGCTAACGGTGACCCAATTGGAACACCATTTTTCATAAGATATTGAAAATATTCGTATTGTAAATATCTCTGGTTTACAATTGTAAACAGTTATTTAAAAACTGCTCCTGTAAATTATTAATCACGCAGCTTCCACAGCAATAATATGTCCACAGGTCATACTTAGGCTCCCACTAATTCGATTGAAGAATAATAAAACTTTAAAAACGAAGGAATGTAAAATAGATGAAGCCCAAATATTGTGTTAATGAAAATAAAGAGGGAATACAATGACTATATATGTCCAAGCAATAATCAAGAGATGAATGCAATTGAGGAAGGTTAAGAAATCTACAAAATGGGTTCATAAGTAGCCGGGGAATAACTGGGTGGCAATTAGAACTAAAAATCCTTGACCAATAGAGTTAAGAGATTGCGGAAATCAAAGAATGAAGGAAGAACTAAAACATTGATACACGTATTAGCTTGAGGAGTGTGTCAGTATAGAAGTCGTGATAGCTAGTGTTCAGAAGTAATGAAAAATGTAGTTGATAACATCGTAAAATCAGAAGTATCTAGGTATAATGATTCACTGCGAATCGCTTTTTGAGGTCGAAATAGCATAATGGAATATATATAAATACCCAGAAGCTAATCATCACTGATATTCTTTCTGGAATCTACTGATTAAATATGAACATGTATAATGGTTAAATACACTGTTTAACACTTAGGTAAAAAGAGCTAGTAGAAAATATTGGGCGACTTGGATGATGTGCTAAACCCATTGCCCTACGTTTTTCGGGCAATGGGACTGGTCAAAAGTGAAGAAAAAGCCAGGTTTTATACACTTAACTTATTATGAAATCTGTTAAACAGCCAGTTCATTTCACAAGCAAATTACAAGGTATCACGAGAATCTCGAAAATACCTTGTAACTACAGAAAATATCGCACAAATAAAATAAAAAATTCCCAATTCATTAAAAAATTAGACTAAGAGTATACTACCGCGTTTGAATTGTTTTGATTTCGAGATTGCATCCTATCAGCGGTTAACGGTTGCATAATTTCTTCATGGCCGTTTCTTGCAATTTCCCAACACCTCCTTCCCATAGGAAGTTCCATGTTCCATGCTCACCCTATCTCATTCACTTACATGCTAAGTATTAAGGGCCTTTTCATGGCTCGAAAATCACTCATGCCCATGAGACAAACGTCCGAGTCTATTTGAGTTTTTTCCTTATTGAAATTATTATGGCGTTTATCAGCGTAATACCTAAACATTTATGCACAGCTAATTGCGCGAATTGAATACGCGGTATTCCGCGATCAATCATTGTGATGCACAGTAGTACTCTTCAAAATTGCCGCTTTGGTAACAGATCACAGCATTTCTATGCCATAAGCGAACTACCCCGATGTCACTGCTCTATTTTGCATTTACTTCTAACCTAGGATTTAACTGTAGTAGACCAGCCAGCCGCACATCTCGTCCGACGTTTAACATTTTCTGGAAGCCTCATTTCCGAAGGTACACTAAAGATTCTTTTGCATATTTTTTTTGCATTCATTGCACTTTGAGTGTGTAAAAATTCGTGCGAAACAAGCAAAACGTAGGGTGTGAAAACAACTTTCGACTAAATGCCTTTCGCAATCATTTACCCTAAAATCCAATAGATGTCGCGCCACTTATTCACTTATGCGTTAGACAAATTATTGCTTATAAAATTCTATTCGATGATATAAGATATCTACAAACTAAGTAAAAAGTTGTGGATAAAAGACCAAACTTTCTTGAATAACAGAGATACGTACTGATCAAATATTGGTATGCACTTGAAGTCCTTTTACCTCAGGCTCTATCACACATCCAAACAATCACGAGCCTGATATTTAAACTAAGAAATTCTACTAATATATATCATTGCAAACGATCAATTAGCGAAATAAACATTCTTGGCTGAATATTTTGGAAAGAAAATTGTTCTTGGAATTACAATACAGAGAAGTTGTTAAGTTGGATGGAAGGAAACTTACCTGATCAGTAAATTTCCTTCTTTTCTGTGTTTTACCTTTCCTTTAAGCATCTTTATGTTCGACTAAAAATGACGCGCGGGATTTTGTTGAGAAGATAAGGTCACGTGAATAGGCATGGAGCACAATTCATGATTTAGTGGTCAAAGTGTTCGGAAATACGTGATTTGAGATAAAGTTGTCTTGACCTTACCAAATAACACTAAACATATCTAATAATTTAGAATGGGTGAATGCAAGTCTTCCGCAGTGGGTTGAAATGTTGGCTCTAGTTTCTTCAGGTGCAGCTGCGTGTGTCTGTGTTTACAGGACGACAGTTTCTCCTCCGTTACAGGAGGCGTCAGGCGCCGAAAGTCCTTCGACCTTGAGACGCCTCCTGTAACGGAGAAGTAATTGTCGTCACCTAATTGCTGCTAAGAAGAAACTAAACTAAGTTGCACCTGAAGAAATTAAATCCAAATAATTTGAATAAAAAATATTTTCCAAAAATAAAGGTCATGAGTGAGAGAAAACTAACTAGGAAATATAAACTTTTTTCAGCAATTTTCTCTATAAAATGAATGTTTCTGAGTTAAGGTCAGGATCACTTTCGTGTGATATACACCACAGATAGACCTGACAGCTTAGACCTTCTACTCTTGCGAAGGCTTCAACAGTAAACCGAATGCAAACGCATAAAGGCAGACACGTTTCAACTCATAAAAAAGTATTTTTAAATATGTGAATGCAATGATGACATGATGCTCGATAGGTTTTTAATGAGGAACCTGCGTAACTTCTGGAGGAGGTGGGGGGGAGGTGATTTAAAGATTGTTTTTGTCCTTTGGACATGGGTCGCAACGCCTTAGTTGGCGAGCCATGGCAACGCTGAAAGTTTTTCAAAAGCGTTTCGCAGTTACCATGAAAACACCAAAAAAGCAATCGTGGAAAAGAAGCTTAGCTGTTTCTTTTTGTTAAAAATTTGTCTTAGCTGTTTTAAGACTTTTATCCTTCTTGTCTGCCAAAGTTTATGGCATTGCTTCCAATTTTCAAGGTGGTAAACGAAATTGACAAAATGTTTCTCCTTAAGGAAATATTTTTTAAATTAATTTTTTTAATTTGGGCGATATATATGAATAGCTATATAGGAACAAAAATATTAGAAAAATTTATTTTTTGTATTATCTAGGTAAAAGTTGTTTTTTCCAAATTTTTGCGGAGATGAGGCATCTTAATGGTTATCTTTCCGTGAGCAAATCGATCGACGGCTCTAACCCATGCGAGGAGCTGATATTAGTTTACCGAAAAAAGACTATTAACTTCCTCGAATTAGGCCGACATATTTCTTTTTACATGCATTGAAAAGAATAATTAACCATTGAAGCCGGGCTAGAGGCATTCTTGTGTGCTAAAGAAAGTAAGCAATCATGCAGCAAAGAATTCCTCAACTGTGGATGATAACCATGAATTGATTGTTGATGACATGAGTTGATATTCATTGTTTTAGAAGCTGATTGAACCTGCTACTGCATGCAAGAACTGCTAATCATCACAGCAGTACTATGCGAATGAAAATACTTGAAGAAATATTTATAACAATTTCTGTTTTTTTTTCATTAAAATTTCATCCATATAGCCATGGATGTAACATTAAACTAAAATCTCTCATTAAAATATTTTACTGTATGAATATTCTGCGGTAAGTGGCTTAAAGCAATTTACACAAGAGTATTAAACCACTATTTTTATTTCAAAATACTTCATAAATTACCAAAATTTAACATTACAAAATCTATTGAAATTATAGAAAAATCATGAATCTTTTAAATGAGTTGTCATGGAACACGGTTAGGGACCATATTTTTATTTATTTTTAGGAATAAATGTTGTTGAACTTCGCAGAATTCAAAATATATCTGCGTTCTGTAAGGATATTACCTGCTGTAGAAAATAGTCTTTCACAAGGGACTACACTATTCGTGGACAAGTGGAGTATTAGTCCAGAATCAGTTGTGTTTCATGGGAGAAATTTTTACTTGAGATTTAATTGCCTCTGTCCAAGAACTTTAATGATCACAATTATGTTTAATAAATTTTAGTTTACACAATGTTGAATTAATTTTTAGACGAGTGGCGACACTGTAAGAAGGTTTAGAACTCCAGGGAAAATGTAAATTCTAAATATTTCCGGCCAAAAAATCACAATAAGATCACTATCAAAAGAATAACCGCAGGAACTTCCTAGCCTCGACATTGAAGCCATATTATTAATTAACAGGCAAACATATAATTAATATGCATGTGTACCTCTATCTGGCGGACTTCTTCAACATGGTGACCGTTTCCTTTTAACAGAACACACAACAGCATCAACTGCTACCCTCGAATACAAATTTACATTATTTATTTATCTAAGTTCTCCACAAAAACAGCAAGTAGGCCTTTTACATTGGGCAATTTAAAATAAATAAATAAATAAATAAATACAAGTAAAGTACATGCATAACAAAAACATCTGAGTAAATTAAATTCACAAAGGAAAAATGGCGAATCCAAAAATCAATGAACACTTGGAACGAGAGTGATTAAGGAGAATACTCACCGGTATGTGTTTTTTAATTGTCAGAAGAGTCCCCGCCATTGTTCAACCATTATTTATTCAAGTTTTGAGCCAGATTGAGGATGTATATTATTAAAATTACCATTACGCTTGCTCCCGTAGTGACAACACACCTCCTATACCATTCCTTATCCTAAATTTTGGAGATATCCGAAAATGACAACAGCCTCTTAACCCAACAAACTGCTTATCGACGGTAATGCACTCACCTGGGAGACAATACTTTCCCAAATTAAAATTCATGGCATCCCAAATGGACCGAGTTGATCGTCAAATTGCTAACATGTAAGTTGACGAGTTTCACGGATTACTATGAGAAGTAAAATGAGCATCGTAGTATCCTATATTGTGGGCCATATACTGTAGAAGGCGAAAACAGCTTACCGACCTTCCTTGAAGAAAGTTTAAAAAATGACTAGTGGCCAACTTTTTTCGGTTCGGTATACAGTATAAAGCATGCATGTGAAAAGTTGAAAAAAATTGAGTACATAACCCTACTGTATATTTAGTTTCCTACTCACATTGGTTTACCATTTATGTGTATTAACACATCATACAGCTACATTAATACTATACACCCATAGAAAAAGGGAAAAGAGCGATGTGCGGTTTTCTTACGAAATTCCGGCATTTACCTGAAACATTCAAATTGCCTCTTCCTCCTACATCACAAAACATTTGCATCTAAAAACTTGGTTAACCACCTTGCAAGTTAGGAATTTTCCTCATTACGTTTCGAAGTCCTAGACTTAGAATTGTACTCTATGGTCCATACTAAAACCGCGGTCGCGTTAATACACCGTGCGGTCCATGTTCATTCGAGCACATTGTCTGCATTTGGTGCGTTTCTTTGTCGGACAGAGGCAGTCATTTGTTCTTTTACCGTTACGAATCAGTGTTTCCAGCAGTCTACATTCAGGAACCGATGACCAAATATTATTTAGTCCTGTATTTGCAAGCCAAATATATCGCGGCTTCTCGTGCATTAGTTTGAATTTGGCGGCAATCCTTATGCCTCCGATGACATTATAGTATCTTATCATAGGCGCTGCAATCGGCGCTAAATTCAAACTAATGTACGAGAAGCCACGTTTTGTTTGGTTTGCAAATACAGGACTATATAAGAATTGAACAATGGTTTATTAAAATATTTAGCTGAATACGTTGATTAGTAACTGGAAACAGGGAGGTGACAGCCGCTGTCGGTCAGTGAGACGCACCAAATGCAGACAAAGTGCTAGATTGAACTTGGATCGCACGGTGTTATACCGTGACCGCGGTACACCATGGACCATAGAGTACATTTCTATATTTAGGGCTTCGAAGTGTAATGAAGAAAATACCTACCGTGCGAGAGGGGTAACCAAGTTTTTCGAGGCAAATTTCTGTGAAGGTCGAGGTAGATATTACTCAACACTGAGAACAGAAGTCCCTGGTCGTACCACAGAGGTTATGGCAGTTGCAATCGCGATACTTCCCTTTCTCGTTTCCTCGACTCTTGTGTTTTTAAAGAACACGTCTAAGAGGAACAGTATAAGAGATGGAGGAACACTATTCGCGTCCTCAAGGAAGATATCACCAGGTGGGTATGTGTTAGTAACGAACACTTCACTCTGGATGTCCTACACAATGTTAGCTGTAGCTTTTCTCACAATCCTCAGTCGTTCACCTCACCTATTTTTTTACCTATTTTTATGTTCTTTGCACTTTGAGTGCGTAAAAATTCAGGCTAAACAAGCAAACTTTGGGTGTTAAAACAACTTTCGACTAAGAGCTCTCTTCGCGGACATTTACCTTAAACTGCAATTGATATCTCGCCACTTAAACAGTTACACGAAAGACGAAGTGTATATAAAAATCTAGTCGATGAATAGATGTGTACGAACTAAGTAAAAATTGTCACTATTATGCCAATCTGTCTTGAGTGATGGGGGTACGTACTGATAAAATATTGGTATTCAAATTATAAGCCGTTTCACACTCCAACACACATCCAGTCAATCACGAGCGTAATATTTCAAATAAGGTATTCTACCACTATATATCATTGCAATAAATAAATTAAATTTTTTTCATCTGTATTTTGAGAACAGTAAGTTTATAGGTTGATAAAAAAGAACCTTTGCTTTCCCCTTGTTTTATGGAGCAAATAATGAGAACGCTTATAAATTCTAAACATGAAAATCAGACCCTTTGTCGATATGCACATAAGAGATAATATGTGCTGTTATGTGCGTACGAATGCCGTAACCGAACATTTTTTCGGTATGTGCCATTAATGTTCTCTGTTAACGACTGCAAGTTATTTCAAAAACTTCGTTTGTAGCGTACCTATTTCGAAATAAAAATTATGGCATAAAAAGATTAACTAATATCTTAAAACAGTATCCATTGCGTATGTGTGGCGGATACGGTAAATAAAATATAAAATGATCAAGTTAAGGTGGGGAGGGGGGGTTAAAGCAGAGGGGGAACGATTTGAGCGAATGTTAGAGGAAAATGTATTGGGAATGTATTAAATAACAATGAGCGTTCGTCTTGCTTAAATCACAAATTTGTGGACATGGTAAGTGAAGATAGAGCAGGGAACGGGTGGAATATTAATTTTGAGACAAAATTGGGAATTTACAGATTTCGTGGTGGATCTGGGGTACAGGTATACTATCAGGCATTTGGAGGTTGAGCTAGATGTCTCAGGAGAAATATTAGAAGATACAGATAATTTTTGAAGCCCGAGTAATATCTTGTGGTGATGGAAGGATGGAATGTGAATGTAAGTGAAGGGAAGAATGGAAATGAAACGGGATAATTCAAGCCGAGGACAAGTTACGATTGTAGATAATAATAATAATAATGTTAATAATATTTTATTATTATTATTATTATTTTATTATTATTATATTATAAAAAAATCCGAGCAGAAGGCCTTGCTCAAGGTGCATACCGATAAGCCCATGCATGGAGGTTTCTATCGAAACATCGAAAAGCATGGGCTATCGAAGGAGCTAACGTTTGCCTTCCTACGCTCCGCCGGTCTGAAGTCCGAGACCGAGGGTTTTGTCCTCGCGTGCCAGGATGGTGTCATAAACACACTCGTGTACCGCCGCATTATATTCAAAGCGGAGGTTGCGGACACGAGATGTAGGGCGTGCCGAGCCCAGCCGGAGACTTTGAGTCACCTTCTCTCCGGCTGTAGTTATTACGCTAAGTCAGCATATTTAGCTCGGCACAACGCGGCCCTACGGGTGTTATACTTTCATCTTCGACACCATTATGGCATCGACGAAACACCTGTGCTGCCCTATGCCCCTGGAGATATTGAGTCCGTCGTGGAGAACGATAAATGCACGATCTGGTGGAATTACTCCTTTTCCACCACCAGGCACTTGGAGGCGACCAAGCCTGATATCGTTCTCCTCGACCACCTCACACGCTCCATGTTCGTGATCGAGTTTTCGGCTCCGGCTGAAACTAACATGGATGCGAAGGAGGTGGAAAAACGGACGAAATATCAAGACCTGCTTTTCGAACTTCGACAGATGTACCCCGGACATTCTGTGAAACTGGTGGTCCTCATCATAGGTGTGCTCGGTGGAGTTAAGGGCTCGCTGCTAAATAACATCAAGTGTATTCCGTCCTGCGTGGCACAGGCGGAATTACTAGTTGCACGCATGCAGAAGGCCGTCATCCTGGGGTCACTCCGTTTACTGCGGACGCATGACCCTACCGCAGCGTAGCCACACATCCGATGGGCGTCGGACGTGGCTGCGATTACTGCCCAACCCCTCTCGAGTCTTCGGCCATTATGACGGCAATGAAACCTGATGCTTGCCGGGGACTCGGAGGGTCATGTTACAACTGTAACAATTAAAATAATATTTTATTATTATTATTATTATCTACATTATTTATTATCCATAAAACATCCATTATTTATTATACATAAAACAAGATACAACTTGCATTAGTCTTCGTCATATTAATATACAGAATTACAATAGTTTTATTACAAATACAGAAAAAATTATAAATATTATTAAGTAGTACTAATACAGAAGATGTTAAATTACAAGAAAATCATATCATCCTTGTTGCTATCGATGAATTCCTCAATGGAGTAAAAGGCCTTTTTTATGAGCCAGGCATACACAACTCTTTTAAATTTTTCAAGACTGACAAGTTTGGCTTCGGCAGGTAAACTATTATACAGGTGCAGCTTAATTATGTGGAATGATTTACAAGTTTTTGATAGTCGGCAATAGGGAACATTAAGGATATCTCGGTTTCTTGTGAAATGGTTGTGCACATTTCCTCTTGTCTCCAAGGAGTTAAGATTTGCCTTTACGTCACAAAGACACTTCATTATATACATACAGTACAGGGTCAAAATGCCGAGCTTGGTGAAGAGTGGCTTACAGTGATCCCTGGGCTGGGCACAAGAAACTACTCTAACTGCCTTTTTTTGGATTTTAAATAGGCTTAAGGAGGATGAAGAATGGCCCCATAGCTCGATGCCATAGTTTATATGGCAGTGAAATAAGGCAAAATATGCTGAGGTAATGTATTCTTTTGGGATCAGTGCTTTAATTTTGCGTAGCATGTACACTGCCTTTGATAGTTTACCTAAAGTGGTTAATACATGAGGTTCCCAGCTTAATTTGTGGTCCAGTTCAAAGCCGAGCAGCTTGATAGTATCATTTGAGCATGCTGTATAACATAAGGAGAAAGCAAGTGATTGGGTTTTGTCATTGTTTAAAGCAAGGCCATTGGCAGAGAACCATTTAGTTGCTTCAGACATAATTAACTTTGATGCGGTGCTGGTGTTGAGCAGAGTATTTGAATTATAGATGAAAGTGGTGTCGTCAGCATAGAGTAACGATTTACAAGAAATATTTGATGGTAGGTAATTTATCAAGAAGAGAAATAAAAGAGGCCCAAGAATTGAGCCTTGGGGGACACCATAACTAATGCTTAGGGGTGACGATAGATTACCATTGATGTAAACACATTGACAGCGATCTGAAAGATATGACTCCATGAGTTGAAGCTCAAGATTACTGACACCATAATAGTGTAGTTTTTGTAGAAGAATTGGATGTGAGACACAATCGAAAGCTTTGGAAAGATCACAGGCAGTAATGGCAATAGGTGATTTTCCCTGGAATGCGTCTAGTATTAATTTAACGGCAGACTCTACTGCTGAAGTGGTGGAATGGCCTTTACGGAAACCAAATTGGGAAGAAGAAAATAAATTATGAGTTTCAAAATGATTGTACAACTGGTTATGGATTGCTTTTTCAAAAATTTTCCCAAAGACAGGAATTATTGAGATAGGTCTGTAGTTGGAAAGCAAGGTTTTATCCCCTTTTTTATAGATGGGGATGGTTTTAGATATCTTCTGCGATTTAGGGAAAATGCCTGACTGGAAGCAAGAATTCAAAATTAGAGCAAGGGGTTCATCGATTACATTGCTAAGTTTTTTTATCAAGTTGACCGATAACCCATAAACATCTGTGCTGTTGGAACATTTTAAAGAGTTAATGATGATTCTGATCTCGTGAGGTGTCACCCATTTCCATTTAAAGGAGAGGGTAGTACTTGGGAAATTCTTAAGAAAGTCTGTTGCGGTGTTGTCAATTGAGTCAACACTGGGGACAAGTTCGGAGATCGAATTTATAAAATACTTGTTTAGATGATCAGATGAGATGGGTAGGTCAGAAGCACATTTGGAACGACCAGTTTCCTTGTTTATTATTTGCCAAGCAGCCTTGTTGTGATTAGTAGCATTGCTTATAAAATTTAAATTTACATTGCGTTTTGACTGAATTAAGAAATTATTGTAAACCCTCTTGAGTTGCCGCCAGGTACTTTTATCCTCCTCACTTTTGGAGGCAACATACCTATGGCGTAGTTGGACCACCTGGGATCTCAAACTAGAAAGTTCTGGGGTAAACCATTTCTGAGATTGTTTAGTGGGAGCAGGATGCCTCATAAGTTTCTTGGGAAAGCAGTTATGAAAGAAAAGTAAAAAATTTTCAAAAAAACATGAAAAGTTATCATTACCATCTGAGAATGTAAGTATGGAGTACCAGGGAGTATTAAACAATAGGGATTGCAATTCCCAAACCCCTTCTGGGGTGATAGGTCGACTAAAACTATGGGTGTTCTTAATCTTATTTTTGCCATTGCCTTTATCAATTATGAAGTGAAATTCGAGGGCAAAGTGGTCTGATATGCCGAGATCAATGACTTTTATTTTGTACATATCTGTACTAAGGCCTGTCATGACATTGTCCAGGCATGAGTCAAATCTGGTTGGTTCCGAGTTAGCATAATGCAAATTAAATGACTGTAACAGAGATATTAGAGCAGTAGAGGCAGTAGAAGATTTGCATACATCAACATTGAAATCACCACACACAAAAATTTCATGTTCAAACCTGGATAACATGACAAGACTCTGCTCAAGTTGATTACACAAAATTTTGCAATCCCCTGATGGAGACCGATATACACAGACAACAATTGCATTATACTCTTTTATGGACACGGCACACATTTCACAGTGAAATTCCACACAAAATTGACTAACATCAACTTTCTTACAAGCTAAATTTGCCGTTGTATAAATGGCCGTCCCACCATTTTTTGCAAGTGACCTTGAAAACGATGAAGCAAGGTTATAGTTTTCGATGTTAAAGAGGGACATTTCCTCTGAACACAGCCAATGTTCTGTGAAGCATAGCAGATCGTACTTATTAGTATTAACAGATGCCTCAACCATATGGATTTTATTCCTAAGGCATTGAACATTTAAACACAGTAAGGAGAGGGATTTCTGGTTAACTGTGGGCAACTGAAAAGTCGATATTTCGTAATTATCACCCGGATTTAGTCACGCCGATTTAGGTTTCAAGCTACCCGTGGCCGATCTTGTGATCTGATAGGGACCGTAACACTTCCGACGGAGAAGTAAGTTGGTTATGACAAACACTTTGTTTATAAAATATCCAAGTCATAGGAAAACATGTAAAAGATAAGTTAAAAAAAGAGATAAGCGATTAATTGCATAATTGCAATGCTCGTATTTATCTCCTGCAAAATATTAATCTGACTGCTTCCTTAGCGCAAATACTGGTCATACTTCAGCTCTCACTATATCGATTTAAGAATAAGATAGCTAGCTGTAACAATGAAGTTATGTCAAGTAGTGGAACCCCAAAAATATTGTTTTTAAATAAAGAGGGAATACCATGATAATGCTCAAGCAATTATCAAGAGATGAAAGCCTTAGAAGAAATGTTAAAAGATATACAAATGTTATATTAAGTAGCAGGGGGATAAGTGTGTGGCAATGAGGACGAAAAATCCTTGACCGAAAGGGGAAGAGATTAAGGAGATCAAAGAATGAAGGAAGATTTAAACCATTGATACAAATTTTGGCTTGAGGAATGTGTCAGCAATGCAATTGTGAAGGTTTTCAAAAGTAATTTGATAAAATCGTAAATTCAGAAGTAGGAGATGATGCTATTCCTCGCTTTATAAAGTCGAAATTCTGGCAGGAGCTAATCATCACTTATATTCTTCCTCGAGTCCACTGATTAAATATTACCATGCATCATGGTGACATTCGCAATAGAACCCATGGGTATCATGAGTTTGTAGAAAACTTCGACAGACTAGGAATAGATGCTTGCCCATTGCCCAACGTTAGTGGCTTAGAAATATTACTATTTTTGACATCGATTTTCTTCGGCGTAAAATTCTTGTTTATTTCACAGAAACAATGCTATCATGAAGATTATTTATAATAACGCAAAATAATGATGTTTTTGAGCAGATTATCGTGGAACATATTATTATGAAAATGATATATGAGAAAACCAAATGAACTGTGATTGAATAGCACATTTGATGAGAAGTTACTGCCGTAAACCTAATTTGGTTTCGTCGAAAATGAAGTAAATTTCATGGGCTACAATCTCAATAACTCGCCACTTAATCACTATAATATTACTCTAAATGTATAAATTATATTAAATTCGGCGGCATTAGGCGTCTACGAACAAAAATAAAATTTTAACTATCATGCCAGTGAAGCTTACTGATAAAACTATATATAAAGCTCCATATAATATCGAAGTTTGTTGATCAGAATGTAGTAGAAATAATTTTGCAGAAATTGTAATAAGGGAAAAACAAATGAAATTTGTTTTTCCCTTTTTTTACTGCCGTAAACGAAATTTATAGGGGTCTAAAATGAAGAAAAAACCGGGTTTTATAGACTTATCTTATTACAATACCTGTTAAATAGCCAGTTCATTTTGCATGCAAATAACAAGGTATCACGAGAATCTCAAAAATACCTTGTAACTAAGGAAAATATCACACAAATATTATAAAAAAATCTAAATTCATTAAAAAATTAACCTAAGAGTATACGACCGCGATAGAATTGCTTTGATATTTTAGAGAGTGTACCTTATCCTGGGTTAACGGTTACATAATTTCTTCATGGCCGTTTCCTGCTTTTTCCCACCACCTACCTCCTCCTTCCTACATCCATGATTACCCCATGAAATCCACTTCTCTAGCAATCATACGGACGGTCAATTAACATTTCTTTTCCCTAAAGGAGAATATTTAAAACATCTAAAAACAACTATCATTCACTAGCGGGTATCGATGTTTGACGCACACTGCTTACCCCATAGAGTATCGATGCAGATATAGATACAAAAAACTAATGAATACTCTTGCAAAATTAGCATAAGAATTTTTTTAAAAGGAAAGAGTTGGGTTGAATTTTGAGTCAACTCGGAATAATTAGAAAGAAAGCGCTTTTAAGAGTACTTTATCTTTACAGTTTATCATTATTTACCTCATAAAATCTCTTTATCTAAGTCCGATTCTACATTATCACTGTCCTCTGAATTTCTTGACACCTCTATCAGAAGAAGATTCCGTTCCTCCTTGGACATTCTCCGTTGCGTTTTCCGGTACTTCTTATGTTGAAAATAGTGGGACCGAACTTAGGAGCAATCTTCGGAAAATGTCCTCGGATTTTTCTTTCCTAGACATCTACATCGAGTGCTGCTCCCTGAGCCCTTTGATGTCCTTGTGCTTCTGGATTCCACATCTTCCTCCGAGAGTTGCCCAATTGGAAGTACTGCTGCCTTCGCAAATGGATGCTCTATCAAGTAGCACCTTATGAAGTGTTGGTGGCATGAAATGCCAGAGGTACAAATTTACATATTGGGTAGCAGTGGGGAGCCGTGTGATTGAGATGGGCTTAAAGGTTCACTTCACATTTTGTTTCTGCAATTGATATTCCGTCTGGATAGGCTGTTCTCTTTTAAGGTCTTACTCTCTCGTAGCTAGGGTATAACATGTGTCCGGTCCTATTGACACTTTGACGCCGTGTTTTCTGCTGTTGTTTTGTTAGGTGAAAATTTATTTTTAATTACAGAGTCCCCCCGCTGGCGTCAACTTCTTCTGGGGGACAGCTTTTGATCTCCACTTTGACAGCACCCGCTTCCCTCTTGTTGGAGTTGTTGTCGTAACTTCTGTTATAATCTTTTGGCTGCCGTATCATCCCCGTCAGAACGAAGCTTCATACTTGTGACAAAAATAACTTCGCTGCTGATGTTTGCTCCCTCAATTCTGTTGTTTTTCTTCGCTAAGATCAGGCACTAGATCCCTGATAAGGCTTTTCCAGTCTTTTCGGTTTTTACCTTAGTCAGAAGTTCTAAGAAGATTTTGACATATGTCATAGGAAAAATTATACTTTTCATCAGCCACAGTTGAATTTTTTCAAATCTGCTATTAGTCCTGTTGCAGGCATCCCAACGACGAAAGTATGGAATGAAAAATATTGATCGATGAACTTCGCCAATACTTTATATTCCTTGGAATCTATTGCCATCTTAAAATTTTCGTACAGATATTGTAGCGCAGCTGACTTTTGACTAAACAGACTGTCCCGCAACTGTCAGCATAATGTCATGAATTTCTTTGCGAGGATCTTTTTCAGGATTCATCATCTCCTTTGTGTCGATGTAATGAATTTAAACCAGCATAAAAAACCATTGATAATCAAGTAAAAATATAAGTAAAATTTCTTTTATTATGCGACAAGGCAACTTACCTGAGATCCAATTTTGCCCTGAAGCACGCTCTCTTCGTTCTCTAGCATTCTCCTAATAGATGGCTTACTCCGTAACAACTCCTCGTTTCCGTGTCGATGAGCCGAGAACACTTGAGTACTTCCACTCACAGCAGCAAGATAAGATTGAATCACTCCGCGAAAACGAGTGCGAGAAAAATGTTCTAAACCAATGATAAACGCTCATTTTAGGAAAAACTCTCAAAATTATTTTGGCGAACCCGGACCACACACGTGTCTGAGAGAAATGATGCTCTTCATTGTTTCAGATCTGCATGATTTCCGATCCGATCGATTGTAATAAGATCCGTTTAAAGAGATCGGTGCAAATCGGGCACATAAACCGATTTTCTTGTGAAGGGTTAATAAACGTATTAGCGGCATCTTTAGGAAACATCTAGGAGTTTTAAATGTCGTCACGCAAAGTGCTGTTCAGGGAACTGAAACTTGAGTGCGGGTGAGGGATGTTGCGTGGGACTAAAGGCAGAGGGAATGTCTGAGGGCTCCGGAGGATTACCGCGGTCGCCCCCGGGTATGACCACGCTTGCTCATGAGTATTGTGGCATGTCCCCTTGTAAGAATGAGGTGACCGCTGCAGGGAAGGATCTACATTTCGTTGAATACAAGAGAATATGCTGCTGTTTCATACGCCTACTTCATGAGGCTGTTAAGTGGCCAGGAGCCTCGAAGGTTCCTACCAAGGAGATTTAATAAATATCTCTCTATTCTTTTCATCTAATAATTGCTCTCTGTTCTTCGTGTTTCTTACTGTACTAAAATATTTTAGCACATCATTGGTCCTTGATCCAATGTCATAGAGAAAGTAATACAATTCTGAGTACAGGTTAGTAGCAACGAAATACAAATATTCACTACGCTAATTTTGGCGCCGGACGGTTGCCCCACCTCATAATACACATAATTAATCTAAAGTGGAGCGGGAGTAAGTTGGGGCAAGGTTTTCTTTTATAAAAACATGGTAGAGATGTTGTACTTTATGTGGCATAAGTATCTGAGTGTCGTTATGTGTCGTTCCTAAAGTTTTTGTTAACATTATAAGAAAATCGGGCAAAAAACAGGGAAATTTTAATTGTTTAATAATTATCACCAAATATTAATTGAAAAACTAATATGACTGCGTATTGTCTTTTAAAAAGATGCTTACTTATCATTTACACTTTTGAAATAACCATAATTACTTTCAGATGGCCATACAAGTAAAGAGAATACACGAGATTTCGTGAAAATCTGCTTCGTTGGATTTTGACAATTTTTTGCCAACTTTAACGGGCTCAGCTGATCTAAAAAAAAGCTCAAAAATTGAAACAATTTTGGTTCATTTTTTGAGCTTTTTTTTATTTGAACAACATGAATTTTTGTTAATGCAAACTGCCATACTTCGGGGTTTCAATTTAGAAGTCGAAATTTTGAATTTCGGCCAGATTTTTTCGATTTCAGCCCACTGGCGGTTTAGCATAGGCGTATTTACAAGCGTCAGAAGGGGGAGGGGGGGTCATCCTCTCTGAAGGGGGGGGGGTTTACATGAGGGGTGTGGGGGGTTTTCCATTCCACCCATGTTTACTTTTTTTTCATGTTACATATTACAAGCCCCAAACCCCCCCTGGATACGCCTGTGTGGACCATAGAGTACATGTCTAAATCTAGAGCTTAGAAGTGTAACGAAGAAAATCATAAACTTGCGAGATGGTTTAGCAAGTTTTTAGATGCAAATATTCGGTTAAGTAGGAGGGAGAGGCTACTCAATACAGAGGACAGAAGTCCGCGGTCGAAGCAAAGAGGTTATGGCAGTTGCAATCGCGATACATTTCTTAATCCTTTCCTCGACTCGCTGTGTTATTCAAGAACACCTGCTATAGGATCAGTATAAGGGATGGAAGAACTCTATTCGCGTCCTCAAGGAAGTTATCACCAGGTGGGTATGTGTTAGCAAGGAACACCTCACTCTGGATGTCCTGCACAATGTTAGCTGCAGCTTATCTCACAATCCTCAGTCGTTCGTCAATCATATTGTTTCTCATTTACTTTATTTTGTTAATTGAAGAAACCTCTCGGACAACATATGTATATGCATATATACATACGTTGTCCGAGAGGTTTCTTTAATGAAAATGTTTCTAAAATTGAAGGAGTTTGCGCGAAAGACGTATTTACCCCGATTGACCCGTTTGGCGCGTTCCACGGATTACAATGAGAAGTAAAATGACCATCGTAGTATCCTAAAATGTGGGCCATATACTGTAGAATACGAAAACAGCTTACCGACTTTCCTTGTAGATTGTTGAAAAAAATTACTTGTGGCCAACTATTTTCGGTTCGGTATTCGGTATAAAGTGTGTCATGCACATAGTGTGAAAGAAATGAATGTACATAACCCTACTGTATATTTAGTTCATTACTCACATTTGCTTACCATTTATGTTTATTAACACAGCATACAGCTATATTACTGCTATACAACGCTAGAAAAAGGGAAAAGAGCGATGTGCTGTTTTCTTACGAAATTTCGGAATTTTCGTCAAACTTTAAAATTTTGATAACTATTCACCAGTGATAGATAAAAAAATAAATGATATATCATTTTAAAGATATTGTTATTTTCTACAACTATGCTCTGGAGGACCTTGCTGTGAAACTAAAGACTGAGCCGCTAGAAGGTAATGTTTGTCTAAAAACGTGAGGAAATTAAGTGCTTTTCAAAGATTTCCAATTTTCGCTAGCAAATATTTCGATAACTATGAGGAATAGAAATAATTGTAAAAATGATTGTTTTCTTGTACATTTATTCAGTTTCAATTCTTAACACAGAAATATTTTCCCTACCACCCACCGTTTTCAAGATATAATCGAAAAACCAAAAAATTGGATCTTCTGCGGCCACCCCTGGCCCCCGCATACCTCGTAGGTCCGGGGGACTTCACTGGTATATTCACCAGGCGCGGATCCAGCCAGGGGGCGCAGGGGGCAGCCAGGGGGCGCCCCCCTCCCCCATCCTCAGGTTCAAGAAAAATAAAAATATTTTGAAAGCTAACGCGCAAGGCTTTAGCCATGTATTTCTTAAATCGAAATGTTGCATTGATGGTCAAGCGCGATGCAATCCGTCGGTAGTTAACTCTAAAACTCTATTAACTCTATTATTTGAGTGTATCGTGCCATTGAATGTATGGAACAGTATATAAATTTTCTTAAACTCTTACGTGCGCAAGGGGACAGCGAGTTCTATACATCTAGCACAATACACTCTATGATACGAGTTTTGGGCAATTGTCAATGCGGCTGCCACTGCTGCCAACGCCACCGGCGCAAACTTGTGAGGCGGTGAGTAGAATGGAGTCGAAGGGCAGGCAAAAGAGTTGAGGGGAGGGCCTCGTGTTACAAAAACAGTTTTTAGACCAATTCCCACATCATAAACGTTACGAGTTATTTAAATATGTGTAAAAGTGTAACAGTTGCAGTTAACTTACATTCACTCAATCATCGCGTCGCCTTTCCAAGACTCTCACTCGCCGCTGTGTTTCCCCTCCATGGACTTAAAAATATACCATTATTGGGTTTTCGATTTTCTATCTTTTTGATATAAATTTAAAAGCGATTTCATTATATTTTTTCTACTCGAAATCATTTACCTTTTGTATAAACAGCACTACTACATTATTTTCAAGTTCTTTCTCTCCCGTTGAGAATAAACGGGTATTTTCGCTAGTTAGGAGTAAGTGACTATCCGTGGTTGACATGGGAAGAATATAAAATCCATGGTTGACAAAGAAAGGAACGTTGGCGGTCTCGGGTTGGACGATATGGAAATCTTCCATCGTAAGATTGAGAGGTGAAATACTAACCATGCAATTTCTACAGTGCATTTTAGTGATCAAGACCATGGTTTCTTTGATAAGCAAAGTTCACTAAAAGATATAAAATCAATGGTCTGCGAGTTTACTTCGTAGAATGAATGCATTTTAGTTAAAATGAAAACTTGGTTATATTCTACACAATTTTTATTAAGAACACGACCGGTTTCGACCTTTTCAGGTCATTCTCAAGTGTTACAATATTTGAAAACAGAGAGGGCGGTATATATATATGTGTTGGTATCACATGGGTTGAACGGGGGGGGAAACTTCAAGGACAGTGGTGGTTAGAAGGCTATGAAAATCTGGGGGGGAGAGGGAAGGGAAGGTCAAAAAAGGAAGGTTGGCCGGCAAACAACTGGTGGCGAGGGTACAATGACAGCATATCTGACTATGGGGATGGGGGTAGGGGGACTGGTACTGAGTAGAAGGGGGAGGAGTTGGAAGGGACTAGGTCATTTAATACATCATTCTTATATATATTAAAATACGCTAAAATTTCAAAATTCTCTATAAAATCCAGCTTCTTCCCCTTGTCACAAACATGTAAAAGTTTAGGTATAAAATCCGAGTTGTGGTCATTTTCAATTAAATGAGTAGCAAACATAGATTTGTTGTTACAATTTAAAAACGATTTAAAATGTTCAGATTTACGTATGCTTATTTTTCGTCCAGTTTGTCCAACATAAAAACAATTACATCCAGGGGTATCACAATTTAACATGTACACTCCACTTTTGTCACAATTAGAATATCTGTCTTTAGAGTTAAACAGCAATTTATCGAGAGTCATGGGGTTATAAAAACACACTTTAACCTTATTATTGGGGATGGATTTGTTGATTTTGTACGACAATTTTTTGATGAAGGGTAGCTTCACCCATTTGGTATTCGATACAGGGATCGGGGAAAGAGCAGTAGCATCTATTATGGCACGTTTTCGGCGTAAGCGATGTAGTAATGTATCAATTAGGGAATCATTAAAGCCATTATTCCTGGCGATACCTTTAATAAAAGTGAGCTCTTTTGAAAAAACATCGGAAGAAAGAGGTATGGAAAGTAGACGATTAATCATAGAGTGGAAAGCAGCCATTTTATGCGAGTGGTGATGGTTTGAATCGTTTCTAATTACTATATCGGTGAAAGTATTTTTCCGATAGATGGAAAAATTATGGTTTGATTGATTACGGAAAATTGTTAAGTCCAAAAAGTTAATTTTATTGAATCCTATTTCCATGGTAAAAGTAATTGACTCGTGAAATGAATTTAGGAGGGGCAAGAACAGGTTTAGTTGTCTAGTACTACCGGTCCACAAACAGATTATGTCATCAACGTAACGATAGTAATAAACTAAGTTTTTAAGGAGAGGATGTTTCGTATTAAATAATTTACCTTCTAGATGATCCATAAAAACTTCGGCTAATATTGGTGAGAGAGGAGACCCCATCGCCAACCATATGCTGAGCACCACATCAAGTCAGAAGTGGGACTCGATTCCACGACATCCTCGTTTGCCAGGCGTGCGTGCGTGAGAGTCCTGGGTTGCGATCACCGTTCTCCATAACGCGTGCGCTAGCGTTATAGCTATTTTTAATTGCACTCATGAGAGCGGAAACGTAATCGTTATTCTTCAATTTTTATCAGGTGCTTTTAATCACCAGTTGTAATCGATTGAGTGCATTCTTAGGACGGTACTTGGGACCATAGCCCATTTAGAGCTGTTTGCGTATTGAATAATGATAAGGACAACACGGAAGAAGAAACCGTGCTCCCACTGCAGGAGGTTTACTATTGAAACACTGATAATTACCGCATTCGAAAATATTAATTTTATTGCATAGTTTCGCGGACTCGGCATTCTGGATTCGTCTCTTCTATGAAACCATAAGATATATTTCTATTTGCGCGTGCGAAAATTATCACCTAGATTCGAACCCATGTCCATGGCAGTCGGCTGATCCACGGGTTATGGCCGAATGTGCACTTAAACATCTCCGATACTTCCTTCTGTCATCGTCTTCTCATTCTTCTCTTTCCTTATAGCTTTCGCCTTCCTATCTCGGCCACGGCATCGAACTGGAGGGGTGGGTGGTTCCGGAGTTCGGCTTGCTCGTCAGGGGAAGGTTTGTCTCCGAGCTCCGAGTAAAATAAAGAAATAACCAGTCAATTTCGGGGTGAACTACGTATTTGACAGAGAGTAGCGAAGTTTCCAGGTCACACGTTGCCTGCGTACGTGCGAGGCGTCTGCTATGGCGATGACGCAAGAAGAGGTATGTATACACAAGAACATATGTCAAGTAGTCAGTGATTATACGTCCCAGATGGACGAGAATAACAATTTACGATCGGATGGGCATTCCTCTGCTCTAAGTCACACGTGGAACTCCAACCCCGAGCTCAATAAGACATGTCCTTTACACATCTGAGCACTCCTTTCCGGGTTCAGGTTCGACTTCGCATGAAATCTTCAACGGATTAGTCATTCGCCGCATTTTCAAAACTCGTCAACTATCAAATTCTTCTACCGCGAGCTCGTAAAGAAAAGTTATGCCGACCGGGTAACCTGCGAACCACCTCGAATCTATCATTGTATTATTCACCACCGCAACGTTAAATGCAACGAAAAGATTAATATGCTGAAATTAATAATAAAGTGAAATAATATTTAAAGTTATTTATTAAATAGGAATAAACTATTATTGAGTAAACTACAAACATTTATGCAATTATATCTTTTTTATTTTGAAAAGTAATTCAGGCATGCAAGACGTGCTTCCATTAGTTGCGAGTGTAATAACTTTTTAAATGTTTGTGTAACTGGGTGCGGTTTAATGGTCAAGTTCAATCCGTAGATGCTCCGAACTTCACGGACAATTATGAATCTAGCCAGTGTGGAGCACTATTCTGACCCATTTTAGACGGCGCAAAAAAATAAATTTAAAAACTGTGCGTGAGCGCTTCATTTTTCTGATAAAATGTTGGTTAATGTGCTACCGTGGTGATTTGAAGATCGCATGAGGTGAGATAAAGGATTTGCTTCAAAATTGCGTGGGGTGTTTGTTTCCAAATTGTACAACCAATTAACGAGAAATGTCCAGCGCAGCACCAGAGTAAATTCCACAGTAAAAGAATTTATTCATATTTTCATACTGTTGGGACGATGTTTGTCCCTTAAACACACGCAGGACAACTTATTTTTTTATTCAGTACATTATACGACTCTTCCCTTGGACTACAACCTTGTGGTGAAAGGGCTTGCGTGCTCCGATGACCCGTAGAGCTGCACTGGCGGGAGCAATTCTCCTGGTAGGGTCACCCATGCCAGATTGGTCGAAGGTTAGGAGACAGGCGAATGGTAGTCCGCGCAGCGTCTGCACCTCAGTGAGGCGGCTGCAAAAGGCGTCTGACCCCAGTGGGGCGGCCTCTGAGGTGATAATTTCACGTAAAAAACACTATTGAGAAAGGCCACGGAATACTATCTCATTTAAAACAAAAACCTTGAAATTATGGACAGTTCTCAAATGATAATGAATCCTGGCAACTACGGGTCTCGGCCCAGAGGGCCTGGTGTCGTGCCCGGCAGCGGTGGGAGCAAGGTCCCTGCGGTCGTCATCAACGAAATCCTTGCTCATTGTCAGACTTAGTAGCAGCAGAGGAAAAGAAGTTAAAGAAGAGGAACGAAACAATCAGAATAGGCACGTGGAATGTTAGGACTATATAGTATTTATAGTGGAGGGAATGAAAGTCAGCGCGGGATTGCATTCGTAATGAATAGGAAAATAGGTAGAAAAGTAGTGTATGCAGAACATGTGAGTGGATAATAGTCATGGAACTAAAGGCAGGACCAACGAATTTAGTTATAATCTCGGTTTATATGCCTACCTCTAATCATAAACAGCCTACCTACCTACCTCCTCGGTAGATGGGGTATACGATGAGCTAGAGGAAATAATTGGTAGGATACCTGGGAGTAAGCACTTCGTAGTAATGGGGAATTGGATCGGAGTGGTGAGTGAAGGAAGAGATGGGCGGGAGGTGGGCGATTACGGGCTAGGAAGGAGAAACGACCGCGGCGAGAAATCTGTGGAGTCCCCCCGTAGACATAACCAAGTAAGTACAGATATATGGTTCAGACACCATCCTCGACGTAGGTACACTTGGAAGAAGCCGGAAGACACAGATAGGTTCCAGATAGATTATATAATGGTTCATCACAGATGCAGGAATATTGTTAAAAATTCGCATAGTTATCCAGGAGCTGATGCAAACAGACCACAACTTATTAGTCATGAAATGTCGGGTAAAACTGAAAAAGATAAGAATGGGAAGGAGGGTACGATAGTTGAATACGGAGGCATTAACTGGGGCAATGAAGAAGTATCGAGAGAAGGTGGGTGAGATAATGGGTGAGGATCATGGAGTTAGATCAGTGGAAGATGAATGGGGAAGTTTGAAAAATGGAATTGTAGAAGCGGCGAAAGCAACGGTAGGCGTAGTGAGTTCAACTAAAATTAGAAAACCGTGGATCACGAAGGAGATGATGAGGGAGATGGAGGAGAGAAGGAAATGGAAGAGCGTAAACTCAGAGCTAGGTAAGAGAAATACCGAGAATTTAATAACAGGCTTATAAGAGAAACAAAGAAAGCAAGAGAGGCGTGGTGGAGAGAAGAGATCGACTCTTTAAAGAAATACCAAAAAAAGTGAAGAGCAGAAGTATTATATAGGAAAGTAAAGGCCCTGACGGGTAGTAATAAGGGAAGGAGAATTACAACGATAACAGAAAAGATGGGAAAGGTGATTGTAGAACCGAAAGAGATCCAGGAGAGGTGGAAGGAGTATGTTGAAGAGCTGTATGGTAAAGAAATAAGGCCCAGCATGTTAGATATAGAAAGGGAAGACGATATCGACGGAGATGGCATCGGACCAGGTATCCTAGATAGCGAAATCGAAAGAGCTCTATGAGACATGAAAAGGAATAAGGCGGTGGCAATAGGTGACATACCTGCAGAGTTTTTAAAAAGCATGGGGAAGAACGGAAGAGGAAAACTTTTTGCGCTTATTCGTAGGATTTATGAGGATGGGGTGTGGTCGGAAGACTTCGCGAAGACTGTACAAATTCCTATACCAAAGAAGAGTAAGGCAAAAAAATGGGTGTGCTTAAGGCCACACGGGAGAAGTGTTAACTTCTATGGCCGTATTCCGATATTTATAATATTTGAAAAATATTTCATCAATTGTAACATTGTGCATATTTTAGAAAGGTGTTTGTATTAAATAATTCAGCCACGCTTTAATCACTCTTTTGTTCACTACGTCGTGCAGAATGCTAGACTTTTGTATTTTTTCTCTCTTTATGTGAACGTATATACAGTGATCATCATCGAAATTTTGAGGTAATTTACTCACCATTGAATTAACCTCAACTGGAACATTTATTACTTGACCATAAATCCCAAACTGACCGTGGATATGTCGCAGTCGCCTTATTTGCATGAAAGGAATTCGGGGTGAAATTAATCTTTCATTCACCAAATCTAATGGGAAATTTTTCAAACTATTTGGAAATGGGGGATATTTGAAACCATTATATACTGATAGTTGTGGGATATTATTTTTGTGAATGCTTGTGATACAGGTTGCACATCTCTGAAATTCCGATTTCTGGACCGGAACAATTTTCCTGATTAATATTATGTTTTTTGTACTGTCAATATTGGTAAATGATTTTAAGTCATTTTGAAACCAAAGTCTATCACAATCATCGCAAGCATGTCCAAATTCATTATTAATATATTGCTTTATAAACTCTTTATGTGCCGACAAATGTGTTGAGAATTAGCTGTAGGTACATTATTTGCTGTTGTGTTTTTTTTTATTAGAGGTTCGTTAATATTATTTTCGTTTGACATGTCTTTTTCATTCCGCCGTTGAACGAAATCGTGCACAACATTATCAACATTTGAATTTGACTCGCCCCGATCCTCTCCTCCATCAATCAGCATAGCCGGAATATGAAGATCTGGAGATGGTCCACCACTTTCAGAATTAGGATAGGTAATGTCTTTCCGCGGTATAAATGGCACATTTCTTTCGTAGAGGGACCAGCTATTTGCGAACAATGAATTATACGATCTCTCTTGGGAATGAATGATTTTTTGGAGGGTTGACAATCATTCATTTCCATAGTTTGTAGTAAATCATCGGCGGTCCCTTGTCTCTCCCTGTAATTTTAGAACTAATTTTATCCAGGCTCTTTCTATGAGCAGCATCCTCATTTCCTACACAATCTTTATTCTCGACATCAGCTTTTTTCTTAGCACGATAATTTCTGGCATATTCGGCTTTTTTTCTCTTGTTTTCCGCTTCCTGTGCACTGTGCACATTCTTTCTTTCTTACGTGGTAATTTCTGGCATATTCAGCTTTTTTCTCTTCCGATCCATGTTAGTTTTTTTCCAATTCGGGATCAGCGTCAATTCTCCCCAATTCTTTCTTTTCGAGCGATAGTTTCGGTCAAATTCGGCTTTCTTCCTCTTTCTTTCATTTCCCTGTCCTTCCGCTAAATTATTCAATTGTGAAATCTCACCCATTTCGTCTATTGTTTCATTAACCTTTTGATCTTCTTGCCGCTCTCTTCCAATTTCTGCATTTTCTAACATTGCGGATTCAACACAAGTTGCGTTGCCTTCATGACGTTTGTCCATGTTTCCGTGCCTACAAAAGAATTCCAAATTAATAACATTTCTCGATATAGCAGATCTGGCTCGTAGGTCAAATTTCCGAAAGAATTTCTAATAAACACCCATTTTTTATGAAAAACCATTTTCCCCCCACAAATTTGTCGGGAAAAAACTTTTTGACTAGATCAGAACATAATCTGAAAGAAATTGTCAAGAATTGTTCCCTAAAAATATTCTCACAAAAAAAAGGCTCCACCGCTATGAATAGACCTTGTGACCTCAGGAACGTGGGACGACGACTCTTAACCACGACGCCTTCCTACTCTTTTAAAGAGCGAGCGTTCTCATGAGTTTACATTCGGCATGCTAAGGGGGGCCCCGGAAAGAAGAATCTGACGGTACGTGACGCGAGTTTGCTCTTTTTCCCCCGTGCCAAAAGTGCCCATGGCCATAAGAAGTTTACACTTCAAAAATCATAAATGGAAATTTGGCCAGATTTATTCGATTTTAGCTCACTCTGCGACAGTCAACTCAAAGTCCACATTTGGCGTGGCGCAGTCCTCGAGGTACTACCAGTACTCTTCGACGAAGCCGCTCTCCGAAATCCTTACTCACACCTTTGCCTCCTCTCCGGGCCTCATCCACTCATCGCGATCCTTTACAGCATACAACTCCTCGCACCGTACAAACTCCATTTGACTACCCGATCGGCACCGGCTCAGTCCTGGCAACCGCCTTTTGACCCTCCCTCGTCACCTCCCGCACTGACCCAACATACCCCCAATCCCTTTCTCACCCCAATGCCCACCTCATCCTCCTTCCAGTTTCGGGCTATATAAGTAGCAGAGCACCTCTCGTCAACCTCTTTCTTAGTTTGACTTTAGTTCGCGAATCACGTCGGTGTGAAAGGTGTTGACGGCTGTCGATGAAGAATTCTACTTCTGCTGGTGGCGGTTGAGATGCCGAGGAAGATTTCGCGTAAGTCATATTGCATTGCACTACTTTCATACCTATGCCGTACTCTTAGTACGCACTAAATTAGCTAGAATACTTTCATAAGTAACTTATTTGAGTAATATTGTCATCAGCTGATACGCATGGATAATATTCTGAGCGCGGTCGGATATCTCGCAGTAAATTTTCTGTCTGCTTTGTGAAAAAAACTTCTTTGTCAAGACTTTGTATCAGATAAAAATTTTCAATTTTCACGATTTATCTTATTAATTTTTTTTAATTTTTTATTTCGTTGCAGGGATGGAATTCGGGAATCTTGCTCTCTTATGATAGATCTCTTCTAGATATAGTCTTCTTAAATGCTCTATTTTACTTCAAATACTCCATTCTATCTCCATATTAGCGTCAATCTCGTTCAAACTATTTTCTCTCGGACGTTTGAAGTCTCTCTCTTACAATATCAAGGCACGACATCAGCTGTCCTTCCTCAGCTGTTATCGTATCCATTAAGTGTCGCTTCATTGAGAAAATTCCAAAATCAAGATTTGGAAGCCGTTATGCTGAGGATTTAATATGATACCAGTACATAAATTTTACTTGGCTGAGGTGTGCAATTTGTTACCCATTCCTGCACAGAGGATGCTAGGAGATTATGGGGGTTTGCATATTTCCTATATGCAATTGCTTCCACATGCGTTAAAATGTCCTGGAAGTTTTGCTAAAGAATAAAAGATTTAAATTTAGAGATTACATTTTACACTATGCCCATGGATTGGACTGGCTAAAAAACTGGCTTCTCATCTTGGGGGACTGAATTCCATTCTTGTCTGTGGCAGATACTTTTCAGCAGAATCGGAATGGGTGATTGGATTGGACGAGTTGGGTGATTCATGGAGTGCACTTTCATTCTCATTCACCAGATGAGCTGGAACTATGGATACCTTGAGAAGCCTAGTTCATCTCATCTTATTCCCCTCCTATCACTCCCCAATATACTAACTAGTCCTTCATGATTCTTAAGGCTACAGTTGCCAGTCACCACCCAAGAAAATAATTATTTTGATCTATTTTCAATGCCAACCACAGGTTTAGAAATTCGATTTTAGTAAGTAAATGATCAGATATAAACAAAGCTAAAAGATAATAATTGCAGCAGCAGGGCAGGACATGCATCTTCCACAATTGTTTAGCCGGCCTTATTCAACCCAGGGTTTCAATTTCTAGTTTTTATAGAGTACGGATAATGTGTGCATCTTAGAGGAGTTTTCCATTAAGAGCAGAAGGCATAAGGATAAGTTTCCATGAGTCATGAAAGGAGCATGTTTGTTAGTTTGGCCATGTGGAAGAGAGTCAAACAGAAGGGCAGATCTGTACTAGAGGAATGAATACTGTTAGAAGAAAGGGTAAGCCATGGTCATGGGTTAATGTGGTGAGAGATTCTGAATGCGGAAGAGAAGGGAGGTTAGGAGTCTTTAAGAACAGGATGATATATTTGAAGCAACGCATTAATGTATGAGAAAGAAAAAGGTGTTCAAGGATAGGACTGAATGGAGGAAATTATCAAAGCAGAGTCAACTTCACAGTCCTATCACCTAGACTAAAATGTTTTTGTTAGTAACTTCCCTAGAAGTGAATGCTGTGATTGTCAGGTATGTTTTAAGGTGGCCATGCTTACTGGTTCAGCTGAGGCAGTAGCAGATTTGGGGTGTTTGTTGAAGAGTACCCGAGCCTCATAAGAGTAAAACAAATAAAAAACAGTATGGGCCCTTAAATTTTCAATTTATACTATGTGTAAAGCTCTAATCATATGCTCTTAATAAATTGCACAATTGGAGGTTTAAATAAATGAGTTTATTGCTCTGTAGGTCAAGTAATTGATATATAGCATGGTCAGATCAGTTGATACATACAGACAAAAAAGACATGAGTTGTATAGGATTCAAGCATGAGGTGTTTTCCAAACATGTATGAAACATTGCCTATGCTACAGGAGAACATAAAAACTTTTCCTACATAGCAGATCTTAAATCTGGTCACCGAAACATATATTTGAATGAACTATGTGTTTGGAGGAAGATTACATGCCTTGAATAATCAGGACATTAAATAATCTAAATAGAAGATACTGTATTCAACGTATGCATCTACATACTAAACAGTGAGTGGCTGTAAGGGCACTAGGTAGCAGGTGTTACGATGCTACCCATGAAAGAAATTAGTAAAAGCTACTAATGAAAAGCTGTTTGTAGATGGATGATCAAATCTCTCTTTTTTGTAGTATTATTCAGTTGTGGCACATTGTAGTGCTGTGCTATCAAAACAAGACTTACTAGTGATTATAACCAATAATAGCAACAACAAGTACTTTTGCTTGAGCATTTTTATATGGCTATCGGCGGTTTGAAGTTTCTAGTGTGGTCAGCAAACAAGAAAATGACAAAAATATAACCAAACACTATATTCAAATTAGGCATCGTACATTTGTAACCAATCCGTATCACCAGAATAGTGCTAGCAAAATGTGGTGGCAGTTGCACAGATGACCCTAAACAGTGGAAGAGTTGCATACTAGATAGCTCTGCACGGGGTAGTATAATGGTAGTTTCTTTGTTTGACTACCACTTTTCCCGAGGTAACAAACCATAAACACAAACTTCAAAATTTTCGATCTTTTATTCATTTCAATGCTCTAGCTCTCCATGGCTGTGAATCCAAAAACGAAAATAGGTTTATCCGATGGGTTGCGAATATTTTCAGAGTATTTTCCTCCAGCTTTGTTTGGATCGTTAATATTGCCTTTTAACATGCCACTGACACTTAGCCGCTCTTTTGAGTTAAATTGTTATGTTGGCAGGATTTTGTCTTTACAGTAAACTCTCCTCTTCCCTGCATAACTTATACGACCGCTTCCACACGTTGCTTCCCTTCATTAGCGTCCGGCATCAAGCTGACGATTGGCACCAAATTCCACTACCACTATACTTTATGCCTTATTATTAAAGATGCTAGTATATCGTCTTTTCAAATTTAATTTTTATAGCACTTTCAATTTTACTTTATCGCACTTTGTAGCATTTATTATTTTTAGCCAATTTCAATAATTATGTGGCAATAAATTGGAAAAACCTGCGGTTTATCAAAATTACATAATATAAAAACATGAAATTATATCTTACAAGTATCTTATTATACAGTAAGAAGGGGAGTACAATAATTAAGAGGAACAATATGGTTTGCGAATCTTCAGATCCTCACCTTACCATTAAGTATGTACTGTACTGTACAAAACAATGTACTGTAAGCTATAGCTTACAGTACATTTTTTACTTTAACTTAGGGTGGAGGGCACAGTCAAAATTGTTGTTGTCAAAAATTAGCATCAACTAAGTCTTATCATTGGACTCCTTGAGCAGATATCAGCGGTCTGAGTAGACCAGGTCATACTGGCTGAATAAATGCTCAGCATCAACACTGCCTACGGGAGTCCATGTTGTATGCAGACCAGCATTAAAAAAATTCGGATTTACCAATTATGTAGTGAGCAGAATCTGTTTGAAGTCACAGGTGACTTCTTTAACTTGTTGAATTTGATGGCAGTGTAAGTATCTGTAGCCATGTATGAAGCAATGCATGCTCAAGCCCTTAAATGCAGGGAAACTTGGCAATGTACTTAAACCTGCTGCCTCATTTACCAGAAAAATAATTTAATTTTAGTATTTTGATATTTACCCAGTATGCTGCCTACATACACAAGACATACAGATGTAAAATCAAACTTAAAAGGAGATTTATTATTGTAATTGTCGGATTAATTTGGGTCCCGGCGTCTTTGTAAAGTTTATTTGCATCACATGAATTCATATGGTGAATCAATTTTTGTAATCCTGTTTCAGTTGCTGATGTTAGGATCCGGTCTGTCAATGCTTCTTTGTTGGCATTCTTAAATTCAGCCAAAATCTAAGTTGTTTTTTTCCGGAAAGGAGCCATTGGCATACTGCTTGAGTGACCAGCTGAATGACTTCAAGTTATTCCAAAGCAGGTGGGCAAATGGGTACTTTGATCCTTTTAATGTTAAAATCAAAGCTAGGAATGTCTGGCATATTACACAGATGGCCTTCATCGAGTCAACTACTGCAAAAATAGAGATAAAGGCAAACGTGTGTTGTGGGTTGCCTACTACATACAAATATGACCTCTGGGGGCAACGTAGAATGTCTTCTAATCGATGAAAAATGGGCATATAACTGGCATTTTGAGGTTTTAATGCCAATTGTCATTATGACTGATATCATAATGACAATTGACATAAAACAATCAATGACAATTCAGTTGTTTTTGTTTAAATTTTGAAACTTAAGAGGCAAAAATTCTGACAGAAGTTATTAACCGATCTGGAAAAATAAATCACACTTGGAATACCGATACAGGTTGAAAACTTTTTCCGGGTATTACAATTCGCTCCGAGAAAAAATGTGAAAAAACAAGGAATCCTATAGGATATCATATTGAATGAATAGAACATGGTTGTACTATAAGTATCAGGCGGATTTCACAATTGGGAATCAACCTGGTAGCAGGGGTTATCTATATGTATAGCATGCCAGGTGAGTGGCAAATATATAATATAAATGTACTATTAAATATTTTGCCATTTAGGACCCAAGCAGCAATCAATATCCCTACAATATCCTGACAACATTGTCGGCGTTAACATATGACATCCGTGCAATATCCATGTTAATCCAATTAACATTGTGTGGATATTTGTCAAATATCCAATGGACCCACCAAACAATGTTGTAGCGATGTCCAACAGTGGACATCGAGGTCCATATTACATCATCTCTTAGATATCTTCACAACATCTAATGAGTAAATAATGGGTGTGCTTATTATGGTTTTTGGTAATCCCCAGACATCCAGACAAAACATTTGTGCTCTTCAATTCTATACAGAACATATGTTACCCTGGCGAAAATATTGTAGAGGGAAGCGGATACGAAGCATCAACAAAGCGGAGATTTAACCGTACACAAAGCGAATCGGAATGTGAGCGAGTTAATAGTCGAAAGAAAGTCCATAACTAAACTATCACCGAAACAAAACGTAAAATGAGACAAGGAAGCGTTCATGAGCCGGATGCATCGCAGACGAATATGTTCACGAGCTGGAATACCAAATTATGTCTCCACTGACTTCGCTGCTCTCTCGAAATAAAATAAAGGTAATTAGTAATTTATCACTTTGAGTGTGCTATTGCGCAATGGTATGATAAAGTATATTGTATTATACTACCTCGAATATACATAACAGTATTGTACCTGCATCGCGTGATTATTGAACCTACAACTTAATGCACCTATTGTCGCACTTGTTTGCATTGCATTACTAAAGTGTTGAGAAAGACTTATATATGTAGTCACTTCAGTGGATAAATGTGATTTCGAGAACTATCATCATGAAATGATAATTCCGTGATAGTTTGAGGAAATACCATAAGATCTTAATAAAATTTATTTGCCATTAATTAATGCCAGATAACTGTTATCCTATATTGCCCAATAGTATACATATAAATGCACTAATACTGTGAATAAACAAGGTTTTCCAATTCCCGCACGTTAGCTTCAGTGTCGTAGCTAGGGGCTGGCCAGGCGGGTGGCTGCCAGGGGTGCACTTTGCAGACCCACAGCTTACCCACCCACAGCTAAGTAGAGTTAATATTAGCTCGCTATTAGCTCGCTCGCTAAGTAAAGTTAATATTAGCACTACAGCAGACCCACAGCTAAGTAGAGTTAATATTAGCTCGATTTATGTGGTACAACCAGTAACTGTCGTTTTTGGGCAGCTTGATTCTTCTTGAATCTCCATAATCGGAAAGCGGAAGTGGAAAGCACCGCTTCCATACGTTTCTTGCACGCTACTGTGACCGGTCAAGGAAGCGGAACATTTTCTCCAGGGTACCTGTGGATACTGTTTGGAATAAAAATTCTTTTAAGGAAATAAGTGCCACTTCTTGAATTGATGGTAAAGGTGATAAAGAGGAAGGAAGATATATTGATTGTTTGCAACGTGATACACAGGATTCATTTTAATGATAATATCATATTTTTGAAAATTATTACATATTTCAAATTTTAAAATACTAATTATATTTTATTTATCTTCATCAGTTTAATACGTATGGGCTATCTATTTAATGTCAATTAAGAATATCACGGATATTATAACTTGGATATCTATGTAACGTTATTTTTACAACTCATCGTGGATGTTGCAAATAGGACGTCTATGTAATGTTATTTTTACAACTCATTGTGGGTGTTACAAATAGGATATCGATGTAACGTTGTCAAAATATCCATCGTATAATAACAACGTCTTTTGGATATCCGATGGATATCATCTGCTGCTTGGGTAGTTTCCACCTATCTTGGAAACTAGAGTAGGCGTAGGGCCTAGGTTGGATTGTGGTTTTTAACTTACTTTTCAAGATGCTAGTATACTGCTGGATGGTCGAACTTGTGCAGAGGAATGTTTGCCTTAGCACTGTAGAAAATGGGAGTAACGCCTTAACGGGTCGACTTGTAAATAGGAGTAACGCGCCCTGGCGGGGGAGTGGGTACACTTGTATACATGGTCTATGAGAACTACCAGCCTTGTAACTGGTAAACTGCAAAAGTCGCCACGAAAATTAAGGGATTTTTTTTTGTTTGTGAGTTTTTCCAGGGCTCTTTGTGAAAGGGAAGATTTGTAACAATGTACTATGGTGCAATTATTTTTGACATTTAATTAATATATTTTGGGACCCCACTCTTTTAGTTGGGGTTTTGATTTACAAATATTTGATAAATTACAAATATAAATTTGATGAATTTGTGATAATTAAAGTTTACTCTACCCATGGGAATAAAAGCCTAGGACCATCTAGCCCCCTAGTGGAGATTTAAAGGTGTTTCATAGCAATCACTACCTTTAGGAAAAACTTTTGAATAGGCCCCAAGGCTTATAAGGACCCCACTCTTATAGTTGGGGTTTTGATTTACAAATCTTTCATGTACAAAGCTTCAAAACTGTAGAGAATTCTAGTGAAGCAACATTCTATGATACCCAGAGGCAGTGGTGGATTATGGTCGTTATTTTGGGGTGGGCAGTTTGCTACTTCCTGGAGGTCTGAGAGTATGGAATACCCTAATGGCCACCATTTTTTCTGTTGTACCTGGAACTATGGGGGCGCCATAGGGGGCACCCCCTCTCCCCACCAACCTCTGTCCCCTCCCCCCTACACTGCACCTTAATTTGCCACTGCCTGGAGGGCCGACTTTGAGGGGGTCTTTCTTATATAGCCCTAATATCCTTTCCAGTGCTATCATATGCCTATAGGAAATATTTAAAGCTTGCTGCATGGTTAAAATAAAGTATCCAGAGGAGATATTATGCAGACCATGGTTAGATGGTCAGGGTGCATGCACACAATGTAAACACTGATATGTGGCAATCAACATAGTACAACATGGTATTCATGTAATCCCAGTGAGTCACTTAATTTTAATATCTGGTTTCCTTTATGCTGAATAACAGGGGTTTATACCATGCCTTCTTCCAGGGAAACATATGAATTTATCATCTGGAGGGCATGTAACAAGCCTGAATAATTTGGTCAGTGATTGAAATTGTTTCGACATTATTCATAAATTATTCATATGAATTAATAGGTAGGAAGTATCCTTGAAGAGGAAGTTGTTACACCAAATATCTTGAATAAAAATGGACATGTGAATGACAGTCACAATATAGTGGCATTGAATTATATAGAGGGATTGTGGTGATAATAGCCAAACCCATGCAAAGATGGGTAAGGTATCCCAGCTGCAGCAAAATATTACCTACATGATGAAGGCATGTGAAGTAAGATTAAATATCCAGAATTTTTTTAGTTTTGAATATGCAGATCTTTTCCTGGGTAATTAACACTTTGGCTGCATAACTTCATTGCTTCATTTTTCCTTACAGCGGAATTTTTTAACCATAAAATGTTAAAAGGAGCACATCAATAGAAAGTAGTTAGGGTAGTGAACCAGTGGTGTAAGGAGGTGGGGTTTAGGTTTTAGAAGCAAATGTGCAAATTATAAATTATTTTTATTTTTACTCTACCGTTTGGCTTACCATGCTATTGGCTGATTGGAAATTAATATGAAAGTATTCTAGGGAGATCTAGCCATTGACAGTCATAGTGCAGGGGTGATGGTTTTCCCCCTGTAATTCCAAGTGAAATAGGGAAAATTGTAACAATTCTATATCCCTGAACCTCTCAAAATAGCAATCTGCCCCAAAAACAGCAACCTTAATCCTCCAATGGAGCTAGAATAAAATAAGGCGAGGACTTCACGATGCCACGGACCTTGCGAGTGTGGGCGAGTTAAATTCCAGTGTGAGTTTGAGTCAACTTACTAACTGAGTTTATTTGACAAAGGGCAATAATTATGAAATTTAACTTTTTATGAAAATATCGGCGCAAAGAGTTAAAGTATTTTTTTTTGTGACTGCCTCTAAATTTGAATGTTTTAAAGTGATCCTATGTATAATCTGCTTTTATAATGTACTTATGTATTAATTTAAAATACTCAGTACAGTCTATATTCATTGGGAAATGGGAAAGGATTAAATAAAGTATTCAATATGTATTTAGGGCGGATTGAATACTGCTATATGTATGTCCTACTTTTAATACAAGTGGAATGTATTAGAAGATGTATTCTATATATGTATCTATTGGGATATGTATCAAAGATTTCATAATTCACATAGGCAATGTTTTTTGCGGTGATACCATTCATATTTTGTACCTGGCTTATGGCCTGGCACCTGGCAATGCAGTTTGAATAACTTCTATTTTTTCCTGGTCTGTTTTTCAATGGTCCATACTTTCGATCCATATAGAGTGCCATGCACCTTGTTTCTAGTTCTTTCACAGTAATTGTTTTTTCATCATGATCACTTTCTTAGCTTGTGCTATTCTGCACTTGATGTCAGTTGTACTTCTTCCGTCCCACATGATGGTGCTTCTCAGGTAGGTGAAGGGTACCACTTGCTTTAATTTTTCTCCTCTTAGCATAACTTCTGCTTTCACCTTCTCTCTTCAACATACTAGCCCAACCCAATAGGGTCTAGGTTGGATTGTGGCCTTTCACTTACTTTTCAGGGTACTGGCGTACTGCTTGATGGTCGACCCTGTGCAGAGGAATGTTTGCCTTAGCATTGTAACAAATCGGAGGAATGCCGTTACGGGTCTTCTTGTAAATAGGAGTAACGCGCACTGGCGGGGGAGCGGGTCTACTTGTATACATTGCCAAAGAGAACAACCAATCTTGTAACTGGTTTACCGCTAAAGTAGGCACGAAAATTGAGGGATTATTTTTCTATGTTTGTTTTGCCAGGGCTCACTAGTTCTGCACTCAGATGGCAAGATTTAGGATAACTCAACATTACGTATGGTGTTACCAAGCACTGCGCGCCGTCACGGCGTTTTCATGGTGCACCAGTGCTCTTTGTGATATGGAAGATTTGTAACAATGTACTACGACGCAATAAATTTTGACGTTTCATCAAACTATTAGACAATTTCTTGTTGCTGAATAGCAGAAATAACTGAACCCTTTCCCAGGGGCGGATTAAGGTCGTTGTTTTGGGGGGGCGGTTCACTATTTCCCGCGGCGCCTGGGGGATATGCAATACATCTCAACTAAATAGAGGTCCGGGTGGACTTCCCTCGGAAAATTAAAAGAAATGAAGCGCTTGGAACGTAGTTTTGGTGTGGCTTTATTATATATAAGAGATGTGATAAATTATTGAGTAAATCTATCTAATCACATTTGAAAAACGTAAAAAAAAGATGTAAAGAATGCCATTCTTGTGAAGAAGTGAAGTGTCTTCCGGGTTTTACACCGTGTTTCCTCGGACGATAATTTCGGCGGTGTTTCAGTCTGCTTCTTCAAGTCGTTGGAGTGGAGTTGTATTATATATCTCACCCGTTGGAGTCAGGTCTAACGCTTGAGATATATAAGACGACAAATGGCTGCACCTTCATTTCACCGACCAGAAGAAGCTGACTACAACGCCAACGAAACTGTCGTCCAAGGGAACATAGACCAACGCGGTGCAAAACGCGAAAGACCTACATCTTCCCATCCATCAACCCACGGCAGCCTACACAAGGATTTCGAACTCCTTGAAATAAATCTTCTTTAATGCCTTACAAAATGAAAATTGGTTGGAATGAAATAAAAATATAAGTACATATTCAGAAAATACTATTTTCCTTTAATATTATTAATAATTTTTTATAATACCTAGCAACGAAAACGCAGTAATACTCGGAAGTTACCGTCATTCGTCAAGGGCTCTTCCAATGATAATGCACCGTCGCGTCGTCCCGATGAGCTCTGAATGGTATGTTCTGACGGCCAAGAAAAATCACATTTTTAAGTATCAGCTTCAGATTTTCTCTATTTTCTTGATTTTCTCCCTTTTGTAGCCGTCCAGTTGGCTTGTGTTTTGATTTTCAGGATTTTTGTATTTTTCAGAAAATTCAGGGCCAACTGGGCACTGCAATTTTGTGATAGACAGACTTTGTTGGTGGTTTTGCAGATCATCTAGTTTCCCTAGCAGTTTTGAAAACTTTTACGGCTCTGTAACGAGGGATTTTAACTACAAATTTGTACCGCAAGCTGCCATTGATTGGGAAAAGGGGTAATGCCTACAAAAAATTCCATTCATTGAGGGAGAAACCACAAGCCAAGGGTACTTTTCAAGATGTTCTATCCTCACGTAACGACGCTCTTCCGCGGTTCCCTTCCTATGAGTTGAAAAGGGATACTTGTACTCGCTTGTGAATGTCCTAGGGCCTTCCAAAAGTTCTGCTTTTTCCCTATCATCGGGTCTTTCCTTTCCTGGTACAATGAAGTTGTCACAGTCACAGTTGAAATGTTCAGCCAAAGGAAGTGAATAAATTGAAGCTTCAGTCGATTTTTCGTGGCTACGTGGATGGGATTGTAAAAGGACCATGGACTCAGCTTGAGTCTCATTGTCAGTTGTGCAGCATGAAGGCATGGTGTTAACAAATTATGCATTTCCTCCTGCTGCTTCTGGCGTCTTTTGTTTTCGGACGCGAGAAAAAAAGCTTCGAAGGTCTGCAGAGGCACTATTAGTTTTCCGCTTTGTACCAGGCCACTAGAAGAAGACGCCTGTAAACCTTAACTATTTCTTCTGCGACGAGTCGCAAAAAAACATTATAAGCATATCTTTTTCTCACCCTGTAGTGTAATACTTGAAAATTATTTTGCTTAGAGAGTCCTCAATTTTACTGCTATCAAAAGGAGAGGGCACAAAACTACGGTGGGTGGACCTCTGACAGCATTTCTAAGATAACACAATGAAAATGAAAGTCCAGTAAATAGGTGGGTGTTCAATTCCTTGATCAAAAAGCATTTAAATAGCAATGGAGGCTAATGTGGGCCCGAGCTTGAAGCCGGCCGTCCGACCTTAATGGCGAGCGCGAGAAAGCGCAAATAAGTTATGTCTTTGTAATTAACCGACTGAACTTACCATCTCTGGCAGAAAGGTTGATTTGCACGTCACGTATATCACAGAATAAAGGAAAAAGGACGCAGGGTCCTAAACATGTGAAGAACTCTTCAATATGGCACTCACTACAACTGAAACATTACACTCGCGAGAGCCGGGTAACTGACATGTCGCGACGAGCACGAGAGCAGAGGGTGTCGCATAATAATAGGCAATGCTGTAGGAGGGCGTGGAAACTGTATTCCCCTCTCGCAGACGCACTACGGCTCAACTGCCCAAACTCGCGGCACTGTTCTCTGCATACACATTAAATAGGTGTATATAGGTCTGCATACATACTATAATAGCTTATAACTTTTCCGTTACGGCACCAAAGCTTTCACAACACTGTTCATCAAAAGGCCTGCAGTAGTACAATTGCGAACATCGAGGATACTGTGTCTGATTAGACAAGTGGCTTTTAGATATTTTCCAATTATCTTTAAACATTGTGTATTAGGCTGGTGAAATAAAAACTTGCATTGGAGAACCACCTTAATGATTACCATCTTTTCTATTTTCCCGGGAATTACGGGGGGGCGGCCGCCCCCCCCCGCCCCTCCCCCCCCCTTAATCCGCCCCTGCCCTTTCCGAGTTTTTCCAACAGCCCTAATATCTTGTCCCACTCAAAGTTTTCGAAGGGTTTCTCTAAGTCCACGAATGCTACATAGAGTGGCTTCTTCACATGTATCGTTTTTTCTGCCATCTATTTACTTTATTAGTGCCATTTACTTTCTGTGGACAATTTCAAAAATGGCTAGGGTGACTCGAAAATAAAATATGTACTCCATTCAGAAAATTATAAAATTATGAAGTCAACTTTTAACAAGTTCCGTGTGGGGCCCATTTTTCATTGGTTGATATCTCGTGGCTGAATACCATTTATTTGAAATATGAATCTAATGGATGCGCCATGGAATTGACACGGGATTTAAAAATGAGGCTTGCAAGGTTGCCTACTTTACACCAGTCATATTTAAATATTTTTTGCGTTCATTAATCTTAATGTTTGAGGGTATGTATGGGAGTAAAATAAATATTTTTATGATCTATCATCATTAAAAATATTCATGCGTTACGATCATTTAAAATATTTAGGAGAATCAGAAATAAAAAATTCAAAAATTACTATTAGTGCTCTGTCGCGTTGTAACTTCGTAATTGTGATCATCATCAGTTTTTAAGACGAAACCCTTGTTTTCCGATATAGGAGATGCACCAAATGAAATGGCATCTCTTTGCTATGAGCAGCGATACACGAGAAGCAAAATTTTGTTTTTATTTTCCGGTATACTTTGAGCCGTTTGGCCATGGAATCGATCTCCAAGAAGACTAACCGTCGTAATTTGCACAGTCATTATTAAACGCAGCTAGGAGCCACAGAAGAAGTTTGACGGAGGAATGGTTCTCAACATGTGCTGACGAGATTCAGTTCTATTTTGCAGTGAGTGTTTTGATGACACAATCGAAGAATAATAAAATTCAGAAATACTGACGTTCACGAGTGGCCATTAAAACTTCTTTCATCAGTGAATTAATGCCATACAGACGTTTTCATTTGCTAATGAATAATTGAAATTCTACTGACAGAGCTAATCTTGATGAATGTGACATTCTAAGAAAGATCTCGATGCCGTAGATGAAAGCGTAATGAAGCTTCTTGGGAGACTAAGATTCAGTCAATGCAATATTCGACAAGGGAGCTCGTTTTGGCATAAAAGTTTAAATACAACTGTAAAAGGTCCTCGGATAATTGCATGTAGATTGCAATTTATACCGGTAAGAAACTATAAGCAGCAAGGGAAGTTCCTTATAGTCAGTCAATAGTGCTACTGATAATGAAGCCTCACTCCGACTTAGGGTAGGTACACGTTAGCTGCTGATGACTGGTTTTGTTTACAGATTTTGAAGCATGAATTCAACAAAAAATAATAACAACATGATCGCTTGATAAATATAATAAAATAATTCCGCAAAAATACATAAATATTTTGCTTATTAAATTTCCGACAATTTTTGTGAAACATGAATGTAAATTATTAGCAAATAAGTTATATAGTTTATTAAAAACTCCACTACTATTTGAAACACTACCATTTTTGATTTTTTTTTATTTAAACACATATAAGGATTTTCTTCATTACATTTCGATGCCCTAGATTAGATACTCATTTATCTATGCTAAATGGTCCATGCTTTATCGCGTTCGCGGTATAACACCGTGAATTCCACGTTCATTCTAGCAGATTGTCTGTATTTGGTTCGTCTCGTTGATCGGCAGCGGCCTTCATTGGAAATTTTACAGGTAAAAATTATAGTTAATATTAAATTATATTCAGAAACTGATGACTTATTATCATATTGTCCGGTAAATTCAGGCAAAACTTATCGCGGCTTCTCGTACCTTAGTTTGAATTTGGTGCTGATCGCTGCGCTTCCCTAAGGATACTCGTAGTATCTCATCGACGGCGCTGCAATCGGTGCCAAATTCAAACTAATGTACGAAAAGCCGCGATATGTTTGGCATGCAAATACAGGACTATATGATGAGTCTTTATCAGGTTTTGAAAGCATATTTCTATAATACAAAATTGTTAACTAGAAAAAATAAAATTGAAGGGAGATCTCGGTTAACAAGACGCATTAAAAGTAGACTATATGCTAGAATGAACGTGGATCGCACAATCCACATAGGAATCCTTGGATAATGCAACAGAGCCAATGGTACTCGCTCATGTCACCTACAACAAAAGGTCATGCCAAATATAAATTTTAGTCTTTTCGCTTTGAATTGTGGTTCGGAGTGACAAATTTTAAGACTCAACTTTGCTGGATCATCCTAAGGTGCACCAATTAAATGATTGATTTGATTTTCTTATGATTAATTGCCATTGTACTTTTCTTCGTCCTAGTTACAGGGTGGGTTAAATTTTACACAACCAGTCCAATATTCCGTTGCATTGATCTGCTTATTCGCCTTAGTAATAATTTGTTCCTTTCCGTTTCTTCTGCCCTCCACTCATAAATGCTGAATAATCATTTTCAAATAGAAAGTCACAAGTTCCATGAAAATGAGTGTAAAGGTAGTCAATTTGGTGCAATATTTATTGCTTTTGGTGATCCACATTTTGTAGCAATTTTGGCGAACGAAACCTAAAGAAAATTGGGGACTGCCAACTCAAGGAAAAACATTAATTCAGTTTCAACACAAAAAACAAATCTACCATAAAAAGGTCTCGACCACCACTATTTCATCTTTGCCTAAATAATTTTCAGTAAACCTGCACAACCAATTCCAACGGCTAAAATTGCCATAAACCAAACAGAGTGCTAAAATCATAAATTAGCCATACGGAGTGCTTAAATCATAAATTAGCCATACAGAGTGCTAAAATCATAAATTAGCCATACAGATTGCTAAAATCATAAATTAGGACTCAAAAGGTAGCTCTAAGCCTGATATCTACTATGGGAAATGGGTTGCAGAATGAAAATTTGCACACAAAAGTCTTAAGCAAATTAGACACCGGGTTAACAATGTACTAAATGCATGGTGAACAAACAGCCCTTCCCTGATGAAAATAAGCATTGACAGACGGTGTGACAGCTGTGTGAACACAGTGTGCTTAGAATGTGACAATAACGTAATTTCCATGTGACCATAATGTGATTACATAGTGCTAAAATCATAAATTAGGACTCAAAAGGGTTCTCTAAGCATGTTAGACATTATGACCACAGTCTTCATTCACTGTGACCACAGTATGAGGACACCATTTACAGAGTGTGAGGAAACTGTTTGAACGTTGTGCATAAATATTGAATGGTAAACTTGCACCAATAGTGGTCAGCATATTGTTGTCACACTTGGTACTAAGCAGGTATACCTAATCACCAAATTGTACCCAGCGATGTGCATTGTGAAAAGTCTCAGGGATGATACACAAAAAACTATGATTTTTAAGTGCATCATAGAAATTTAACACAGATATTAATGGAATATTTTAATATTTCACTCATTCTGGTTATACAAGTAAAACAATTCTAGTTACTGATTAAAAGATTTATTAAAAAATTGAAAAAATACAGGCTTCCATCCACATTACCCTTTTAGAAAATGTTCACAATGGAGTAACATAATCAATAAGGATATCGGCTATCTTAAGCCATCCAGAAACAATATTCATCAATGGATTATTTTATGCACTTCACTTGTGCCCACCCATGTGTGGTGGATAACATTAGTGACTGAGAGAAAATAAAATACTATTGAAACCATCACACACTCAAAACTTGCATCCATTAAAATGCATCCTTGAAAGCAACTTCAAAACAAACCACAGTCCATTACATTATTTATTGTGATTATGTCGGTGACAGCATCAAATACAAATGGTATTTGTTAGTATCTGTGGAACATGTGAAATGGGCTTAGATCTCTTTCTGGTCCTTTACCTTGTTCAAATTCTTAAATTTCATTTGAAAGTAGGCAAATGCTTGCTCCCTGCATGAAAGAGACTTTTTTGTGTGAAATGAAAGAAAACATACGACATTGCATAAGAGAAGGTAAGGCTGACAGTGCCAGGTGAAATGCCACTACGCAGAACTCTCTGCCTTCTTGGAATCAAATTTTTCAATGGATGTGGTTTGGGAGTTTGTCGCCAAGAAGGTAAATTACAATTTCCATTACCTCTGTCAATAACGAGTGCTTTGATCTTGAGTCTTGAGACTTTGAGATCTCATTGGCTCTGGGTATGCATTGAGTTAAATGTGGCAGCCAGGCCAATGCAACAGGATTTAACTCTGGCTGATAAAGGAACACATATGCAATAGAACTACTTATCACAGGGATGATGGAGAGAATCATATATTAGTACATTCACAATATTTTTTAAATGAGAAAGTCATTGTGAATTGAGGGAGTGAGTTTGGCATACTTTCTTACACATGTACTTGCCAGTTGATTAACGGGCTGAGGAAGATCACTGTTTTCCAGCACTCCACGCGGAGACCTTCCGCCTTTGAGATTCTTTTTCCTTTCCTTAATATACTGCCTTATTAATTTAGAATGAGGGGACCCAATCTAAGATCTCCTTCATTGCCTTAAGGCAAAGAAGCTTAGCTTGACCAAATGTAAGTAAGGCATGCTTGGGGTGAAAGCAATATTTTATTTCAATATTCATGATGGAGAGAATGATTCTTGGCTGCTGACAATGGTGCGTAGAGGACAAAAAAATTACTGAATTTCAGTTTTTAGGAGCATGAGATACCATTGGTGAATCCAAAAATTAATGAACTCTTGGAGCGATAGTGATGAACCCATTTCTTCCCAACGTTGCGTGAACACAACGCAAATTTTGCCATTTTTTTCTCCATATTTGTCGACAATACCTAGTTCATATTTTTTACATACATAGTTCAATGCTTTTTAGGATATTATTAATTTTTTTATTGAAGTTATTTTATTAGTTTTGTTTTTGCAATGACCTTTTTATTCAATGGTATGTCGTTATATCAGGGCACCTTCTTAGGTTACATATTATGTAAAGTCTGAGGCTGTTGATGAGTATACCTATATAAATATGCAATTATGCATCTGTATTCTAGGCCACCGCAACAAATTGGGCGAAATTGACAGTAGTAGTTTTCAAATTATTCAAGAATAAACGAAGTGTTGCGTTCACTCAACGTTGGGAGGACTCCAGTAATCCAGGGCAACGGCGGTAGTCGTTAGGAGCATTTCTTTCGGGACTCAAAAATAAACAGCTCTTCAAGAATACGTTACATTTTTATGGAAAAAATTTAATTTCAGGCAGCTATACAATATTTTAGTCCTACATTTACATCTACATAAGTGCTGGAGTGTCTTTACAAGGATGTTTGGCAGGTGGTGAGTTTTCACCGAGTGGTGATGGTGTTTGATATTTTTAACTTCACGTATCGAGCAAGATTAAGTCAACGTTTACTTATACTTTAATGAGAATTTACTATTACCTAAACATAAAAGATGTTTAAAAACTATACCATAGAGTCGTCCAGAAAATACAATACAACTTGTAGCTTTCAAACTGACTGCCTGGCAGCGACTCTGCTTCCCTTATATATGTAGCTCGGTTCGTTTCGAGAACAATCGGTGCCAGAATGTTCGCTTCCAGACTTTTAAGGAGTGTAAACAAATCCAAACAGTAGAATATTCGCGACTTTTCTCGAACACATGCCAGACAGAATAACGTATCGAGATCACTAGAATGGCCGCGACTTTTCTCCTAGGTTAGCTATCTTTGTGCTAGACAGAAACGTATAAAATACGATGACGTGGATGCGCGCGCGTGCTACATGAGTAAGTACATACAACTACTCGATAACTCGACACAGAGTCGACTGACGAAAGACACGAACGAATAGCGTGCGGGCTGACTGGCGGGGGCGTCAGCGGGCGGATATGCGGGCGGCCCCGCAAGGGGGGGGCGCGCGCCCCCCGCGCCCCCTATATGTATCCGCCACTGCTTTCCCTTAGTGAAATAATTTTGTCCTCACAGAGTGCTGATCTTCTACAGCAATCATCTGGAATAAATATAACCAATAAGGATTTAACAATAATCATGAGAAAAATCATGCAAATAAATTACTTCGTATACGTACCATCAACTCCAGAAGAACCAGCAATTGCTACATCATGAGTTTGCGGTGTGAAAGGTGCGTTTCCATGCATCTCTACTGAGTGACTGACGACGTAAGCGCTACGTCATGGTTCCCTCGCACGATGTATTTGGCTCCGGGCGCCAGACATCAGCGGCAAGAGAAGGAAAAGGGTCAGTCACGGGCATGAGCCTGGCTTGCTGAGTAAAGAGCTTCGGAAAAAATATTTCTCCCCTTTATTTTTCGTGTTTTTCTTTTTCAATGTACTTCGTTGAAGAAAGGACACTATGATAGGCGAGTAATTATTATCTATTTTATAAGCACTTTAATTTTATTTTTCGGAAAACAGCATTTGGCTCTGTTTATTGTATTTTGTAACATTTGAACTCATAAATGTTTTTCCTGATCTTGAAGACGATATTTCGAAGAAGATATTAGGAGGAATATCAAAAATATTTTAAACAAAGGCATCTATACTTATCTTTATACCATTTTGCTTTTTATGTATTGAGTATTTATTATTAGGTCCGCCATGACTTTTCTCATTGCTGCTCTCTAACGGCCGGTTGATTTGACAATAGACGCCTAAATTATAATTTCGTCGAATTTAATTTTTTTTATATATTTCTAGGAACATTAAAGTGATTAAGTGGCGAGTGATTGAGTCTGTAGCCCATACATTTTACTTAATTATCGAAGAAAACAAATAAGGTTTACGGCAGTAACTTCTCATCAAATGAGATATTCAATCACTTTTCATTTGGTTTTCCCATATTACATTTTAATAAAAATATGTTTCACAATAATCTGCTCATTATTTTGTGTTTTTATAAATAAGCATCATGATAGCATTGTTTCTGTGAAATAAATAGAAATTTAACGCCAAAGAAAATCTATGTTAAAAATAGTAATATTTCTAGGTCTATCATTGGGGCAAGCACATAATCCCAGTAGCTCAACGTTTTCTACAAGATCATGTTAAGTATGGGTTAAATAGCGTATAAAAACATTATGCATTGTAATATTTAATCAGTAGATTAGAAAAAGATACTATTTCAATATATATAAGTTTATCTTTTTATGCCATAACTTTTATTCAGAAATAGGTAAGCAAAGAACGAAGTTGTAGAAATAATTTGCCGTCGTAAACATAGAAGATTAATGGCACCTACCGAAAAAATATTCGGCCACGAATTCGTACACACATAACAGCACATAATATGTCTTATGTGCATATCGACAAAGGGTCTAATTTTCATGTTTAGAATTTCTAAGCGTTCTCATTTTTGCTCCATAAAACAAGAAAAAACAAACGTGGCTGTGGTTTTTTTATCAACCATTAAAATTGATTGTTTGCGATGATAAATAGTAGTAAACTTTCTTAGTTTAAATATCACGCTCGTGATTATGACTGAATGGAGCCTGAGGTGAAACGGCTTGAAATTTGAAAATGGCTTGTGAGAATTGAATTCCAATATTTGATCAGTACGTATCTCTATCTGGAGGTTATTTTGCAAAAAGCCATTTCCCCAAGATGCTAATTCACTCCATAATTTATTCTTCGAAAAATTCATTTCTACAAAAACAGTAATCAATCAATACAACTATAGCACCTCAGATTATAAAATAGCACATTGGATACATAATAGAATATGCGATTATGTGCATTAGCAGATCATGCAATCAAAAATAAGCAATAAATTCAATTTCGAGTAATTGTGTCCGGAGTCCTCAAATTTTATTTTATTTTCGACGAAAACAAAGTAAGATTACGGTTGTAACATCTCATCAAATGTGATATTTAATCACACTTCATTTGGTTTTCCCATATAACAGTTATATAAAAATATGTTTCACAATAATCTGCTCAAAAGTGTTCATTTTTTAATAAACTACATGATAGCTTTGTTTCTAAGAAATAACCAAGAATTTTACGCCGAGAATTTTTTGTTTTTAAAAATAAATTTCACGATAGATTTGTTTCAGTTAAATAAGCAAGATTTTTACGCCGAGGAAAATCTATGTTAAAATTTAGTAATACTTCTTGACCTATCATTTGATAGGCCTAGAAATATTACATATGTAGGGCATTGTGGCAAGCACATCAATCCCAGTAACTCAATGCAATATTTTTGGGGTTCCACCACTTGACATACCTTCATTGGTACAGCTATCTTTCTTATTCTGAAATCGATTCAGTGAGAGCTTAAATATGACCAGCGGACACTCTTGCGCTAAGTAAGCAGTCAGATTAATATTTTGCATGAGCTAAATACGAGCATAGCAATTATGTAATTAAAAACGAATATCTCTTTTTTTAACTAATCTTTTACATATTTTCCTATGACTTGGATATTTTATAAACAAAGTGTTTGTCAAAACCAATTTAGTTCTTCGTCGGAAGTGTTACGGTCCCTATCTACAATCGTAACTTGCCCTAAGCTTGTATTTTCCTGTTTCAATTCCATTCTTACCTTCAACTACATTCACATTCAATCCTTCCATCACCACAAGGTCTAACTGGGACCTAAATATTATCTCGTTCTACTAATATTTCTCCTGAGACAGCTAGCTCAACCTCCGAATGCCTCCTAGTATACCTGTACCCCAGATACACCACGAAATCTGTTATTCCCAATTTCATCTCAAAATTAGATTCCACCCGTTGCCTGCTCAATATTCACTACCCATGTCCACAAATTTGTGTTTTATGCAAGACGAACCCTCTTTGTTATTTAATACATTCCCAATACATTTTGCTCTAACTATCGCTCAGATCGTTCCCCCTCTGCCCTATCTTGATCATTGTACTTTTCATTTACCGTAACCGCAACACATACGCAATGGATGCTACTTTAAGATATTAGTTTATCTCTTTATGTAATAACTTTTATTTCGTAATAGCTAATCTATGAACGAAGTTGTTGAATTAACTTGCAGTCGTTATCAGAGAACATTAATGCCACATACCGAAAAAATATTCGGTCACGGCATTCGTCCGCACATAACAGCACATATTATCTCTTATGTGCATATCGACAAAGGGTCTAATTTTCATACTTATAATTTCTTAGCGTTCTCATTTATTGTTCATAAAACAAGGGCAAAGCAAAAGTGGTTATGGTTTTTTATCAACCTGAAAGAGTGTTATTGCATAAAAGGTGATGATGATGATAAATATTAGTAAATATTCTTAGTTAATTATAACGCTCGTGATTGTTTGGATGTGTGATGGAGCCTGAGGTAAAACGGCATATAAATTGAATACCAATATTAGCTCAGTACGTATCTCTATTATTCAAGAAAAATTGTCATGATAGTCACAATTTTTACTTAGTTTGTACACGTCTTATACCGTCGGATTGAATTTATATAAACATTTCGTCTTACGAGTAACTGATTAAGTGGCGCGACATCTATTGGACTTACAGGTAAATAATCGCGAGGAGTAGTCTTAATCGAAAGTTGTTTTCATACCATAAATTTTTCTAGTTTCGCACGAATATTTACGCACTCAAATGCAATGAAAGCAAAAAAAAATAGGTAAAGGAATCTTTAGTGTACCTTAGGAAATGAGGGTTCCAGAAAATGTTAAACGTCGGACGAGATGTGCGGCTGACTGGTCTACTACAGTTAAATCCTAGGTTAGACGTAAATGCATAATAGGGCAGTGACATCGGAGTAGTTTGCTTATGGCATAGAAATGCCGAGAATTCACCACAGCGGCAATTTTGAAAAGTACTACGGTGCATCACAATGATTGATCGCTGAATATCGCGTATTCCATCCAGAAATTTCCACCGAAAATGTATTGACGGGGATATTAGACAAGCTTCAATGTTTAAGTAACACGCTGACGAACGCCAGAAAAATTTCAATACGGAAAAAATTAAAATCGAACTTGGCTGTTGGTTCCATGGCCATGAGTGATTATCGAGACATGATAAAGGCCCTTAAATCACAGCTTGTATGTGAATGAGATGGGGTAAGCTTAAAAGAAGGAAGGAGGAGGTGTTGGGAAATTGCAAGAAACGGCCATGGATAAATTATGCAACCGTTTTCTGCGGTTAGGATGCAATCTCTAAATCAAAGCAATTCCATCGTGGTCGTATGCTCTTAAGTTATTTTTTTTTAAGAATTGGAAAATGTCTTATGATATTTACGTAATATTTTATGTAGTAACAAGGTATTTTCAAGATTCTTGTGATTCCGTGTTATTTGCTTTCAAAATGAGATGGGTATTTAACAGGTATTGTAATTAACAGGCTATAAAATTTGGCCTTTTCTTAATTTTCGAATACTCTAAATTTCGTTTACGACATTAAATTTTCATCGAATGTGATCTTCAATCACATTTCATTTGTTTTTCCCGTATTGCATTTTCTGAAAAATTATTTCTACAAACTCTGCTCAACAAAGTTCGATATTATGTGTTTTTATAAGCAAGTTTCATGGAAACATTGTTTTTGTGAAAAATAAAATTAAAATTTAGGGCCGAAGAAAATCAATGTCAAAATTAGTAATACCCCTAGGCCACTCACGTTGAGCGTTGGGCCAAGCACAGTTAGGTTAAACAACGTATTTAAACATTATCCATGTCACATTTAATTATTTGACTCCTGGAAGAATAACTGTGATGATTAGCTTCAGCCAGAATTTCTACTTAAACACCGATTAACAGAATCATCACCTACTCCGAGTTTTATGATTTTATCAACTAAATTCTTCATTACCTCAGAACACTTTCATGACTTCTAAAACTAACACACCTCAAGCTAAAATTTGTATCAATTTTGTAGCTCTTCCTTCATTCTTTGATCACCACAATCTCTTTCTCTATTGGTCAAGGATTTTTAGTTCTCATTGCCAACCAGTTATTCCCCGGCTGCTTAATAACCCAGTTTGGATATTTCTTAACCTTCCTCAGGCGCATTCATCTCTTGGTAATTCCTTTGACATGAACATAATATTCCCTACTTATTATCAAACACAATATTTGGGAATCCACTATGTTACTTTTCTTCATTTTTACAGTTTTATTATTCATTAATCGATTTACAGAAAGCTTAAGTATGACTAGAATATATAATCTTGCCGTGGAAGCTAAGTGACTAATAATTTTCCTGAGCAGTTTTACAATAACTGTTTGCAAATGTAAACCAGGGATATTTACAATATGAAAATATCTTGTGAAAAATACTCTTCCAACTGGTTATAGTTGACAACTTCGCATAGCGTCATAGTTGGCAACTGTCTTAGCAGATCTCACATTAAATAACTTTTTAGATACCGTACTCGCTACATTACCGTTCAATAAACCACTCATCCACAGATTTGCAGATGACATATATTAGTCATCTCAAGATATAATACCAGAATGCACTAAACTTCCACATTCAATCATTTCCATCAAAAATTACAATTTACATTAGAATATGAGAACAATAACACACCCCCTTTTCTAGACACACGATTACAAAAATATATCCTGATGGCACAATAACCATAGACTGGTAGATGAAACCTCATAAGGCTGATAGGTATTTAAACTTCCAATCCCACCACCATTCACCCTCGGTGAAGTGAAGGAGTCGTCTTATATGTCTCAAGCATTAGACCTGACTCCAACGGGTGAGATACGTAAGACGACGAATGGCTGCACGTTCACTTCACCGACCTTAAGAAGCCGACTGAAAGGACGCCGTAACTGTCGTCTGTGGAAAATGTGGTGTAAACCCCGGGAGACCTGATTCTTCACAAGAATGGCATTTTTTACATCGTTTGTAAAAGTTTTTCATATGAGATAAGAGAGCTTTACTCAATTATTTATCACATCCACTATATAATATAGCCACACTTAAACTACGTTGCAAGCAATTCATTTCTTTTGACATTCCGAAGGAGGTCCGCCCGGACCCCCGTTTAGTTGAGAGGTATTGCATACCCTCCAGGAGCCGCGAAATAAAATAGTGAAACGCCCCCCTGAAACAACAACCATAATCCGCCCATGATGCAAGAACATGGTAGTTAGGAGTACTTGTTTGCAGAAAAAAGATATTAATAAAGCCACATGTTGCTCACCAGTCGGCAAAACATGCTACCAGATTGACCACGTACTCATAGAGAATAGACACGCAACGGACATACTTGAAGTGAGCAGTTGCAGAGGTGCCGACTGGGACACAGAATACTACCTGGAAAGAACAAAGTGTACGCAAAAGATTTATGTGGCTAGAAAAAACAAGGGACACATGAATGAGACATATGACGTTGAAAAATTAATCAAAAATGAAGATAAGAAAGAAAGAAGAGTAGCAAATAAAAATAGCTTTTAGGCAAACAAGGAAGAGTGGGAAGGAAGTGATCTAGAAGGAAAATGGAATATGTATTATGAAAATAGCTATAATAACTACAGCTAAGGAAGTATGTATATTGTAATATTCAAAGAAAAAAAAGGAAGAGTGGTATGACAACAATTGTGCACTAGGAATTGAAGAAAGTTGTTTTATATTATTGCAATATACATTGAACTTACAGCCCTATAACTTACTTTTCACTAATATAAATAAAAATTTTAAAAAAATCTGGCGAATTAAAAAAACTTTTTTTCTCTAAACAAGGAACAATATGCCTGCTGCACAGATTTCAAATAGAGAAAATGAGTACTCAAAATAAATTAAGCATTTTACTTATTTAAGTAGAAAGTTTTACATTTTTGGGATGGCTATTTCTCAGGTAAAATGTTGGAAGGAATTACTTACCATTTCTTTCCTTTATTCCTGTCTGCCCCTAACCAATAGGACTTGCTCCTATAGGGCTAGATATCTATCGTAAGGTGAAAACATCATCGAAGGAAAGATAACACTAGGCAAATGTTTAAACGCATATCCTTTCGTTGGTTTCATGGACATTAATCTCCGCGGTTTAGTTGTCAAAATATCAGCTAATGTATGTACTTAGGTAAAAGTACGCAATTGGACCTTTCAATTCATAATCGGGCCCCGCAGCGCCACTTCTATCAAACTGCGGCGTATTTGTATGATTCTCACATGGGATAGCAATTTAAGATACTGACGAGTAAAAGTCACAACAAAGGAAGTCGTTGAAATGTCCTAGTTCAAAACAACTTATATATAAATAATATTTTTCTTGTATAACTTTGCACCCATACGCTGTGACTGTGTACAACATTATTTGTGAATGCATTGATTTGAAATTTGACCAATATGGATGTGAGTGTCAGGATGTCTCCAGAAGGCCCTTGCTCACCCATACGATACCGGTATTTAAAGATAGATACAATGAAAAAGCACAGATTTTATATCTCGACATTCAACATTAGTGTGCTAAAGCATTACTTGCTTTTCAAAGTTATAATTTATGGTGGCATGTTTTACGGGAGATACGTGGAATGCTCTTCACCAAAGTACCAACGTAGTTTTAATTTTCATCGAGTATTCACTCAAGAATTTAAATGTGGATTACGTATTGCGTGAGAAATTGCAGACGGATAACTTAGAGTCAAGATTTAGTTGTTAAAGGCAGTTATCAGGAGGTAATTACAACATTTCCGCGATGCAGATATATGAGTTTGAAAAAAAGCTGCGAGTGATGAGAGCTATTGGAATTCATTCTGCCAAATACGGGTCAGTCAATTTTGATCCCGATATACTATCAGACTTCACTGAATGCGAACAATTCTCTATAGATGATTCGCCTCATGTTGGGCTTCTTAATGACGAAGAAATATCCGATTTCAATTTAGATTCAAGTGTATTGTTGTATGGTTGTGGATATGCCCCCGGCAAAACGGAAAAATTAGTTGGATGGGAACAATGCAGGGATCTGATTGTGGGTTCCTCTTACGACGACCCATATGATCCTGAATTAAATAGGGACGGCACAGTTAATTAAAATAATTAACTGTGCCGTCTGATGTTGTAGTAGATTTGGGTTTTTTAGCACACGCCATTATGCGAGCACTGATTTCACAAGAATACGAATGTCTACTTAATACTTAATGGTATTAAAATTCATATTAAAGAAAATAAAACGATAAAAATAATTCAAGAACAAATATACTGGCAAATATGTAACAAATAAATAATTTTTAACTAATTGTTCGAGCATGCATCACAATTTACATTGAAGATTTCTTTGCAAGTGTTGTGGTAACGAAGGTCACAGATTGGGAATATTTGCCATTTTATCGTGCACTGGTGACTTAACGATCACTTGAGTTTCTTTGCTCAAGTTTCTGTCAACTTGTTCTTCTAGTGGTGTACCCTGAATACTATAAATACACCTTTTTAACCATTGTGAGCGGAACTTGTCCTTGTCTCGCAGTACGCATGTTTTATCACCATATTTTTCAAAATTTTCAGAAAATTATTCTGGCGGTCCTACTAATTCACTTTCCGCGGGGCATTTAGTTTAGTAGAAATAACATACGCTGCAATTCCACATACGTCTAAAAGATTCATAAAAATTCACACAGCGATCTGTTTGTTTTTTTCTTGCACGTGTATACAATTATAAGACTAAACCATTTGGCTCAAAATATCTGTATCTCCCTAATAAGTCCCATCCCACTATAGTGGCATCAAAGTAAAATATAATCTCCTGTTTACTTTGTTTCCAATGCAATTGTTTTATCATGGTACATAGACGACAACAAAATTACTGTTTCAATTTTTAGGAGCATGAGATACCAATTATGAATCAAAAAATAAATGAATACTTGGAACGAGAGTGATTAATAAGAAAACTCAACGGTATGTGTTTTTTAATCGTCATAAGAGTCCCCGCCATCGTTCATCCATTATTTTTTCAAGTTTTGAGCCAGCTTGAGGATGAATATTATTAGAATTACCATTACGTTTGCTCCCATAGTGACAACACACTTTCTATACCAACCCTATCTTAAATTTGGGAGTGCTCATGCTCGGTTTACTTTATTAAAAGGTGCAAGTCTTTGAAGAGGATACCCTGTGAATGAATCGATTGCCCAAAAAATCTTCATTTCGTTATTTCTTGACGGAAAAATTACCGAAAATGACAACAGCCTCTTATTTCAAAAAAACTGCTTATCGACGGTAATTCACTCACCTGGGAGATAATACTTTCCCAAATTCAAATTCATGGCATCCCAAATGGACCGAGTTGATCGTCAAACTGCTAATATGTAAGTTGACGCGTTTCACGGATTACTGTGCGAAGTAAAATGACCATCGCAGTATCCTATATTGTGGGCCATATGCTGTAGTAGGCGAAAAAAGCTTACCGAGCTTCCTTGAAGAAAGTTAAAAAAATGACTCGTGGCCAACTTTTTTCGTTTCGGTATATGGTATAAAGCATGCAAGCAAATAGTTGAAAAAAAATGAGAGTACATAAACATACTGTATATTTAGTTCAATTCTCACATTTACTTACAATTTATGAATATTAACACAGCATACGACTGCATTAATATTGTATAACCCTAGAAAAAGCGAAAGGAGCGATGTGCGGTTTTCTTACGAAATTCCGGAATTTACCTAAAACTTTCAAATTGCCTCTCCCTCGTACTTCACAGAACATTTGCATCTAAATATTTAGTTAACCATCTCGCAAGTTAGGGACTTTATTCTATATACTTCGAAAAATTATATATTTAGAAAATTACTCTATCGTCCAAGGTAAACGGGATCTCGCGGTATAACAATGTGCGATACACGTTCATTATAACACATTCTTTGCTTTTGGTGCGTCTCATTGACGGGCAGCGGCCGTATTTGTTTTTTCTCTAGTTACTTTTTGAGGTATCCAGCAAACCACATTCATAAACCGATGGTCAATCTTTTTATTGTCCTGTATTTGCAAACCAAACATATCACGGCTTATTCCCTGCGTACATTAGTTTGAATTTGGCGCCGATTGCAGCGCCTTCGATAAGATACTATATAGTACTACGAGTCCTATCTGAGGCGCTGCGGTCAGCGCGAAATTCAAATCAATGTACCATTAGCCGCGATATGTTTGGCACACAAATACAGGCCAATAAAGAAATAAGTCATCGATTTATGAATGTAGTTTTCTGTATATTATAATTATAAACTTTAAAACAAAAGAAAACTGCCGCTGTCGGTCAATGGGATGCACTAAATGCAGAGAATGTGCTAGAATTAACGTGTATCGCACAATGTTATACCGCTACCGTGGTCTACATTGGACCATAAAGTACATTTCTAAATGTCGGGCTTCGAAGTGTAATGAAGAAAATCCTAAACTTGCGAGATGGTTTAGCATGTGTTTAGGTGAAAATATTCTGTTATGTAGGAGGGAGTGGCTACTCGATACATAGGACTGAAGTTCTAAGTCGAAGTACAGATTTTATGGCAGTTGCAATCGCGATACATTTCTCTATCGATTCCTCGACTCGTGTTTTAAAGAACTCCCGCTAAAGGAACAGTATAAGGGATGGAGGAACTCTATTTGCCTCCTCAAGGAAGTTATCACCAGGCGGGTATGTGTTAGTAATGAACACTTAACTCTGGACGTCCTGCACAATGCTAGCTGCAGCTTATCTCACAATCCTCAGTCGTTCGTCAATCATATTGTTTCTTTTATTTAATAATTTTCAGAAACCTCTCAGACAACATGTGTATTCACATACATACATATGTGTTCCGATAGGTTTCTTAAATAAATTATTTTCTAAAATCGAGGTAGTTCGAAAGACGTATTTACCCTGAATGACCCGTATGACGCGTTCCACGGATTACTATGGAGCTGTCCTATAATGACGTCCAAACAATTGGAGGGGGGTCACCACCATGTGACAATGTGTAACAGGGGGGAGGGGGGGGACTATGCTTCATGTGACATCCACGCTTCCACTGCATTTTATATCTTAGTTTTACTCAGACTGCGGGGTAGGTTAGAATTTTTTTCATTTTTGTGATATCATTAATGGGGTTCCACTTCTTGTGACTAATTGTGTAACATCATTTACGGACAAACCCTCTGAGAAGTAAAATGACCATCGTAGAATCCTATATTGTGGCCTATATAATGTATATTACGAAAACATCTTACCGTCTTTCCTTGAAGAAAGTTGAAAAAAATGACTTGCGTCCAACTTTTTCGGTTCTGTGTACGGTATTCAGCATGCATGAAAATTGTTGAAAAAAATGATTGTACAAAATCCTACTGTATATTTAGTTCATTACTCACATTTCCTTACCATTTATGTTCATCAACATACAGCTATATTAATAATATAAAACCGTAGAAAAGCGGAAAAAGGCGACGTGAAGTTTTCTTACGGACTTCAGGTGAAACTTGCCAATTTCGTTAACTATTGACCAGTGAAAGATAAAACACAAAATTATATCTCATTTTAAAGAAATCGCTATATTCTACTATTATGTTCCCGAGGACTCTGCTGTAAAACTAAAGACTGAGCCGCTATAAGGAAATGTTTCTCAATAAACGTGAGGATATGAAGCATTTTTCAAATTTTTCGATTTTTCGATATAAAATATCTCGATAACTATAAGGAAATGAAATAAATGTAATAAGAATTATTCCGTAGTATATTTAGTCGGCTTGAAGTGTGATCACAGTAATATTTTTCCTACCACGCACAGTTTTAAAGGTATAAGAGAAACAAAAAATAGGGACCTTCCCTAGGCCAACCCATCCCCCCGCGCATCCCGTAGGTCTGAGGACTCATAATGGCATACGATTTTTTTTAAGTCATGGCCTTACTGGCATTGCAATGTCTTGAAGTCACCGCACTGTATTGCTTCGCTAGTCTACCTGTATAAGAAGATGAGGGATCAGATCATGATAGTTCAGTGTCTTCTGCAAAGGAAAATAAATGATAAGTTCGTACAATTTAAAAACGCAACCTAAAATTCACAAGGAAAAATGTCCCATTGCTGTTAGCGATATCATTCCGTTACATCGTCCCCCTGGTTTCCAATCACAGTGTTTCCAAATGGTTATGCGCACATAATATATATAATATAATCCAATAGAATTATTGTCCAGTATTTTTAGGCATATATTCTTCAAATCAAAAACATTTTTTAAATATTTGTATAATTCAGTTAAACCACGATTTTACCATCCACACTTTTATGTTTTCCCCAAATTTACTACCCCAAAAATCTTGAACTAACACATTAGATTAATTGTTAGCGATAATATACAGTAGTAGAATTTCTTAGTTACAACTGTACATATCAGGCAGGCTTCGTGACAGAGCCAGAGGTAAAACGACATGCCTAAGATAAACATCGGAAGCAGTTTATAAATACTAAAAATTCTATTAAGGTCGAATGTGCTTTGGTTACTTTTTTATTAATTTTTTGAATTTTTTTAAACATTATGTGTGATAATTTCCGTTTCCACGATGTTTTTTCAAGATTCCCGTGTTACCGTATGATTTACATGCGAAATGAATTAGCTGTTTAACAGGTATATAAATATACATTTAGATACAGATTTAGATACCTACTTTGTACAGACTCACCATATGGCGAGTCTGTAACACATGGCTATTACTTTATTTTCGACATCAATAAATATAGTTTATGTCAGTAACTTTTCATCAAATGTGCTTTTCAATCACATTTCATTTATTTTACCCATGTTACATTTTCAGTAAATTAATTTCCACTTTGTTCAGCTAAACAAATTTCGTTATTTTGTGTTTTTATAAGTAAGCTTCACCGGCAATAGTTACAATTAGTTAGTTAGATAGATAAATTGTTAGAATTTTTAATTTGTTCGTAGACGCCTAGATATTAATGTCGTCGAATTAATTTTTTGTATAAATTTCGAATAACAATGAAGTGGATAAGTGGCGAGTGATTAAATCTGTCTGTAGCCCATAAATCATACTTTATTTTCGACGAAACCAAATTAAATTTAAGGCAATAACTTCTCATTGAATGTGATATTCAACCACACTACAATTGGTTTTCCCACAAAACATTTTCATAAAAATATGATTCACAATAATCTGCTATAAATAGTTCATTACTTTGTATTTTAACAAATTAGCTTCATGATAGCATTGTGTCTGTGAAATAAACAAGAATTTAACGCCTAAGAAGGTCTATGTCAAAGATAGTAATTTTTCCAGGTCACTAACGTAGCTACATTCCTCAAGCCAAAATTTGTATCAGTGGTTTAATTCTTCCTTCATCCTTTTATCTCCTTAATCTCTTCCTCTATCAGTGAAGGATTTTTCGTCCTCATTACAACACACTTATCCCCCTGCTACTTGATATAACAGTTTGTATATCTCTTAACATTCTCCTCTATGGATTTCACCTCTTGATAATTGCTTGAACATTCTCATGGTATTCCCTCCTTATTTAAAAACAATATTTTTGGGGTTCCACTACTTGACATACATTCATTGTTACGGCTAGCTATCTTATTCTTAAATCGATTTAGTTAAAGGTGAAGTATCACCAGCGGACATACTTGCGCCAAGGAAGTAGTAAGATTAATATTTTGAAGTAGCTAAATACGAGCATAACAATTCTGCAACGAAGCGCATTTTTTTATCTAATCTTTTACATGTGTTCCAATGACTCTGATATTTTGTAAACGAAGTGTTTGTCATAACCAACTTACTTCTCCGTCGGAAGTGTTTCGGTTAAGTTATAACTTCTACTGTCATCGATGCGTAAATTGCATGCCATCCTTTTTCCACGAATAAAGAAATTTTTCCTTATCCTATTAAGTTCTAGTCAGTATTACAGGTTCTTAAAGATCTTTTTCGGCTCTGCGCCTTCTAAAAATATACGACCGATCAAGAAGCGTTGAAAGTCGTTTAAACGGCCTTCCTATGTTGTACATTCACCGTCATATTCATGTAGATCCCGATAATGTAATAAACCGGTTTGCTGAGCAGAAATAAACAAGAAAGCAAAATTTGCTGTGGTAATTTGTATACATAAATCTTATATTGTCTATACCTAGGCTCTTTGCATGAAAGTTGGCTCTCAAAACATAACAACATAATAATATATTATAAATTTAAGTCAGCTCGTATATCTATAATTTTGAGACTACGTTCCAAGGGCTTCATGTTTTCTACCTTTCCGAGGGAGGTCCGCCCGGACACCTATTTCGTTGAAGGATATTGCATACCAGGAGCCGCGAAAAATACTGAAAAGCCCCCCCAAAACAACGACCATAATCCGCCCATGAAGCAAGAACATGGTAGTTAGGAGTACTTGGTTGCAGAAAAAAGATATTTATAAAGCCACATGGTGCTCACCAGTCGGCAAAACATTCAACCAGATTGACTACGTACTCATAGAGAAAAGACACGCAACGGACATACTTGAAGAGAGCGGTTGCAGAGGTGCCGATTGGGACTCAGAATACAACATGGAAAGATCAAGGTATTGGCAAAAGATTTTTGTAGCTAGAGAAAACAATGGAAACATAGAAAACTTAGCCAGAAAGAAAATGCTTCAAGAAAGAACGAGACAAACAGTGGATGACTACAGGCAAAAAAGGAGGATTGTATCTAGAGAATGAAGAAGGAAGAAAAGAATATTCGAGAAACAACAAATCACAGAACTGGAAAATATGCGAGATGAAAGAGAAATATGGAAATTTTATCAGAGAGTGAAAGAAAAAAAAGAGTTTTGAGCCTATGCTCTGTTTTCTGCAAAGACTTAGATGGAAATCTCATAGGAGACAAAAAGAACATATTAACCAGATGGCAAGATCATTTTGAAGAGCAGTTAATCAGGAATGAGATCGATGTATCAACACAAAAGAATTTAAATGAAAATGGGATTACGGACTATCAGAAGGAGACAGGAGATTATCAATGTGGTATTTGGAAGAATCGTGCTACCATTGATCAGAAAATTATTATGAGAAAAATATACGAGAATTGTAATGAACACAACATAGATGTACATACCCAATTTTTTATTGGTTACAAGCAGGCTTTTGAATCTGTCAAAAGGAGTTCACTATATGACGTCATGAAAGAATTTCACATCCCCTCTTAATTTATTAATCTCATTAAAATGACACTAAACAATACTAAAAGCAAAGTTAAAGTGAATGGAGAACTATCATCTCACTTTGAAGTCAAACAAAGAGATGCACTGTCATCGATATTTTTCATATTGTTTTGGAGAAAGCAATGAGACAGGTCCCAATAAATCCTGGAGGAACAATAATGAACCGACAAACCCAATGAGTTGCCTATGCTGATTGCTTGGCCTATGTATGGCCTTGGCCTATGGTCTCAAGAAACAAACACTAAATGGAAGAGATTTTTATCTCTATCGAAACAGCATCAGAAACCCTGGTATTAAAAATTAATGAATATAAAACTAAATAGGTTCTTGAAAATGGAAAGAAATCAATAACAAACTAGAGAATCGACAATAAAAATCAACAACAAACATTTTCAAAGAGTGGAGAAGAAGGTTCGGAGAAAGATGGAGAAGGTGAGCTGGGTGGCGAGGTAGACGAACGAGGAGGTATTGGATATGGTTGGAGCGGAAGCTTTTGGCAGAGGTGCAGAGAACGCAGAAGAGATGGATGGAGGAGGTTTTGAGAGGAGAGGGCATGTTGAGGCGAGTGATAGAGGGGAGAACACTGGGGAAACGTGAAAGAGGAAGGAAGAGGATAGGATTTCTGGACGAAATAAGAGGAGGTATATGATATGAAGAATAGAAGAGGGATCTAATGGCGGGACATCTTAACGAGGGGAAGCCAGACAATGTCTATGAAATTCGGATGCAGAATGGGGACTGTCCATGAACCTATCAATCAGCTGGTAGAATACTTAAATGAAAAATGAGTGAAAAAAACAAGACAGTGTCATGACCTATTTTCCTCAATGTCTCTATGAATGTAGTTTCCTGTATTTCCTAATTATTAACTGTTAAAATACAGAAAACTACTGCTGTCGGTCAACGGTACGCACTAAAAGAAGACAACGTGCTTTAATGAACGTATATCGCACAATGTTATACCGCTACCGCGGCTTAAATTTCGAGATGGTTTACCAATTTTTAGATGCAAATAATCTGTGAAGTACGAGAGAGAGGCTACTCAATACAGAGGACAGAAGTCCTCGTTCGAAGGACAGAGGTTAGGGCAGTTGAAATCGCGATACATTTCTTTATCGTTTCCTCGACTCTTTGTGTTTTTCAAGAACGCCTGCTATAGGAACAGAATACATCTACATACTACCCCGCAAGCCACCTCAATAGGCGTGTGGCTGGGGGTGTTAGGACACCAGCCGTTTACATATAAATAGGAAATGCTGTAATGAAATTACGTCTAGCATTTTTATTAAAGTCCCTTATTGTTCGGGTGAAAAAAGAATTCCCATGCCTGTCCGTTCGGCAAAATATCTCTCTTAATTTATCGTTTCTGTCGGATCTGGAAATATAGTGGGGTTCTAATATGATGTTCTCTGTGTTGCTCTGCAATATATCTATTCTCAATTGTTCAAGCAATCTAAGCCTAGCGCGCAGCCTCCAAGTATCTAGCGGCTCCCAGCATAATTCGTTTAACATCTGTGTAACGCTGTCTGTACGCCCGTAGCAATGTTTGACGAATCGCGCAGCTTTCCTTTGTATTTTATTAAGTTTCCGGATTAAGTCTTTCTGCACCGGATCCCATATGTTCGCTTTATATTCAAGGTGTGGCCGAACGAGTGCGAAATAGCATCTCTCTTTTACTTTTTCATCCGAAAATCTTCCCACAAGACGCTTGACGAATCCTAGCTTCTTCAGAGCTCAGCCATAAATATTTCTTATATGTGTTCGCCACGATATGTTCGAGGTTATCGTAACTCCTAGATACTTCATCTGTCGCCATTATGTTAACACCATCCACAACATATGAATGGGGATTGTTTGACGACCTGCAACGACGATGATTTGCAACAAGTGTACCGCCGTGCATTTGCTCAGATTATGTTCGAGTCCCCACTCTTGGCTCCACACATGAACGTTTTTTAAATCCGATGATAGAATTTCAAAGTCAGAGTGATCACTAATTTCGCGACAGGTGACAGCGTCGTCAGCAAATAAACGTATTTTACTGCTAATTCGTGAGCATAGGTCATTTATGTATATAATTAACATTAATATAGTTTAACCCATTTTTTCCCAGTGTTCCAAATTTGGAACAAAAATCCTGATCTCAAGAATTGGCTTAATCTTTTTTCTGATTAAATATTTTGAAGTTATACAGTTTATTTTAACATTAGGAAACATAAATGCTGCCATCATTCCGAAGACATTGCATGTTTGCCATTATGTTTGAAGTTACACGGAGCAGAAAACATGGTTTTAAATTTCTTATGCTATGATTATTATTTTTTTAATTATAACACTTTTTGATCGTTGTAAATTAGTTATCTTGCTATTCATATTATAAAGCTGAATATCTATTTTATGACTTATGGCACTTAGATAAAATATCATTCATGCTTACTTTTCTCCACTAACAAAAACAACAATGTTCCATTTTTGGAACACTGGGAACGGGTGGGTACACCCTTTTCATCCAGCATATACATTGCATTACTTTCAAAAGCCTGGGATCTGTGAACTCATGTTTATCATTTCTTCGAAATTAAGTATTAAATCACAATTGTGTGTATCAGTGCTGGAAAAATTGCATTATGTTGCAATATTCATCTGGATTTAGTCTCTACTTAGCTGCCAAAAAGAGAGGACACAGTAGAACAGCTCTTGCAGTAGATGGACAGGGCTCAGCGCAATGATGAACAACAGAAGACAATTTTCAAGAGTTCTGAACACTGAATAAGCAATTAGAATATTGGAAGACAACGAAGAAATAACGAGAGCAGACATTTTTATCACGCCACATGATGATGGTGAACGAAGTGCGGAGGACAGTGGTGATGAAGATGAAGGGGGTAATATCAACAATCTAGATGGACGCCAGCTAGAAGCAGAGGCTGAAGTTAAATGAATGCGTCAAGGACGGAATTGCAGAACATGTGCTGATGTTGAATATGAGTATAATGTGGCCAGTAAGCCTCATAAGAAAAAATCAAAAGTTTTGCAGGAATGGATTCAAAAGGATTTGGTCAAGGACTTTCCTGAATGTGTTTCACCTCCAATAACCGACTGATACCTTCTGATCCAGTGTAAATTTTTGAGCTCTTTTTTGATGATGAGGTATACAAGTTTCTAACAAAATATGTTCTTGATTTATGCCAGAGTACAGAAGGGTAATCATAGACTGTGAAACTTGAGATAGACTGTGAAGATGTTCGATGTTTCGTTACTTTGCTTCTTTTATCTAGGTACATAGCTGTTCCGAGATGGAGGATGTAGTTGGAGACTGATTCTGACTGTTTCAATAAACTGGTTTATAATGCCACGAGAAGAAATAAATTTGAACTGATAAAGCGTTTTATCCATCGTTGCGATGATAAAATTCTGCCAAAAAATGACAAATTTGGAAAAATGAGGCCGCTTTTCAATTTAGCTCGTAGGCTTTCGCTTCCGCAAGAAGACGTTGAGTAGAAATCTTAAACGAATATTTCCAATTTAAAAATTCCGGCAACAATTTGAGTCCTCACTCATATATATAAAGACGAGCAAGACTAAGGAATCAGTTCAGTTAACCTGATGAAGCTGGCAGGAGGACCAGCGAAATATTGATTTTTACAATTTTAACATCGCGGAATGAATCCCGAAAAAAGAAACAGTCTACTCTTTTCAATGTGCTAAACAGTCGCTTTTTGAAACATGCCAGTATGGTAGAACGTTTATCAATCCATGAAAGTATGGATCCTTATTTCGGTAAATATAGTGCTAAACAGTTTCTAAAAGGAAAGCCTATAAGATATGGGTATAAAATGTGGTTTCTCTGTGAACCATTTGGTTATTTGATGCAATTTGAGCCCTATCAAGGAAAGCAGATAGGTTGCCCTAATTCAGAGCATGGGCTTAGAGCATAAATAGTTCTCAATTTAGCCAATAGCTTGCCAAAAACATTCCATTTAAGTTTTATGCGGATTGGTTTCTCTCCTCACTAACGCTGGTAGATAGAATGGCAAAATTAGGTTTGGGGTCCACAGGAACAGTTAAGAAAAATCGATTGGTAGTCTGTCCAATATCTGAAGTAGAAAAAAAGGGAAATCAAGCAGATGAAGCTTTGACGACCACTCTGATACTTCATCAAAGTTTACTATAACACATTAGAATGGTTCTTTTGATAAGTTCGTGTGACTCAGTACGAGATAGGTATTTCGTATTTCTCGTATTTCCAATTGGTATCTACTGCCAACAGATGTGTTTTTCGCCGATCGGAACAAAAATAATTCCTCAGCCACACATTGTGTCACAATACAACCATTTCATGGGAGGAGTGGATAAGATGGACGAAAACATCGAAAATTATCGCATTACAATTAGTTCAAAAAAGTGATGGTGGCTCTTATTCTGCTTTTGCTTGGATACCTATGTTCACAATGCATGGCAGTTCTTCAGGAAAAGTAACAAAATGTAGATTATTTAGGAATGTAGTCTATCAGAAGGCATGTTGTTCAGGTGTATTTGAAGAAAAACGGCAGGCTATCAGCTGGAGGAGGAAGACCAAAGTTATCAAAAGACTTACTTCTACGAATTCCTAGTGAAATAAGATAAGATCACGCTGATCACTGGATTGGTAACGCAGAAAAAAAACAGATGTGCTATGTGCAAAATAATTAAACAAAATGTAGTGAAAATCTAATGTACACTAACATTATGTGTATTATAAAAATTCCGTCTCGAATACTAAAGTGTACTAACTGCATTCTATATTTAAAACGTGATATTAAAGAAAATATTCGCCGCAGAATGGAATTTTCTTTATGCTCTCATTCGATCCCAGTGTTCCAAAATTGGAACATAGTATTACTGTAGTTCTATGGGTGTAAACTTCACGTAAATAAGATGTATGTACTTAAAATAAATAAAACTAACAAAAAATGTTTAAAAAGTAAAATTTATAGCAAAAAAAATAATTCGGGCAAAAATGGGTTAAAAAACTAAAAACACGCTTTATTGATAACTCAAACTGAAAAATAATTCTTAATATAGAAATAAAATAATAAATGAAAAATATTAATACTATCGTGAAAAAAGCGTGGGGTGCTCCGTTGCTTAGTTAATTTGATATGCCTTTTGTAAATGTTTACCCAAATTACTGAATGGAAAATGCGGGAAAAGATTATGCTTTGAGCCATATTTTTACTACAATTTTTCTACTTATCGTACCAAATGAATATTTTCAAGAATTGATAACTCGAGCACCCCACGCTTTTTTACGATAATATTAGGCAAAAGAAAGGCAAGAAACAACAAATAGGCATAAAATAAAATAGACATAAAATAAAATAGGCATAAAATAAAAGGCAAAAGAAAGAAAAAAAAAAGTAAGCAGAAACAGTATGGGGAGTGCTTCCGCAATAATTTACGCAAAGATACCTCGTACTACTTGGGCAGTAGTACGAGGTAGTACTTGCTTGGATGAGCCTGGACTGTGATGGAAGAAAAGTATCCAGGTATTACACAGCGAAATCTATTGATAATAATAATAATAATAATTTTAAAGTGTAGTTTTTTAATTGTTGCACTCGAGCATAGATTTAAATATAATGAAAATGCAAATACGATGTAAAAAAAATGATATAGAATATTTTTTAAATATTTTCAGTGCAAGGCATTACTTTTATATTTGCACTTTCATTTTTTTCCTGTCATCTGCTGCAATATTGGGTCCTAAGTTATATAATATTTTTATTAAAATATTTTGAAAATATTTTGCTTGTAAATCTATGACATCTACCAAATATCTCCGACAATATGATATTCTTGTCGAAGGTATTTGGTAGGCACTCGCGCATGAAGTAAATTATCAGCCAACATTGTGAACAATATTTTCACTCAATCAATTACATTTGCATTGGCAAAATAACACTAATTATCAAATTGATAAATGAGCATTTTCAGGGTAAAAGAAACAGTTATGGTGTACCTTGATATTTCGTTATGATTTTTGGAATATTTCTGCTTCATATATGCGTTACTTCCTCAGTATTCATGAAAGGAGAGAAATCACGAAAAAAAAGACGTGTATTGCGGGAATGTATCATCTTTCTCGCAGGGTACTTGTAAAATTTATACATTGGTGTAAAAACCAAGGAGGGACTGTTTTATGAAAAAAGCCTAAAATATGATTCTATCATCAAATTACATGTGAGAACCTAGTTTAAATATAAATAAAAAATGTAAAAATGTTATCCAATCATCAGTCACAAGGCATGGACGCTAAAATACGGAATATGCTATGTTAGATCCAGATGTTATTGCCTTATTAACATTGCAATCGCTAGCACAAGTACACAACTGTGATGCTGCCCTTCATAACGAAAATTATCACCCACCATTCCTGGTGTTTAATTCCGATGGTCCATTAACATAGAATCACTTTCTTAAAAAGCTTGAGAATGAATACATATCAGACTGGATTTAGTAGCAATGACATGAAGCAAAGGAGAGCAAAAGGAATGTAAGTCGAATAATTATAAAATTTTGAGGGGAAATTAGATCGTAGCATTAGATTTAGATCAGTTAGCAAAACACTATTATGAAGCATAGCATTCTGTGGTTCAGGAGTGAAGTTTTGGAAAGAGGATCAGCATATAATCGAGGTGTATTTCAAGTAATTTTTTACATCTAATGAACACCACAAATACCAATTGCCTTAAAAAGAATGAAATAACCCTTATCCAAGGGTGTAATCAGGTAAGGCTCTTGGTAAGGACGGGGGATTATTATTTGTGCCATTACCCTTCCCTATGTGACTCTTACAAGTGACGATCACAACAGTTGTTCCTTGTCAAACGTATCTTTAATAAGAACTTTATCTTCAACACGTCATAACTGAATACTCGAGCATGATTGCATCAATCAAAATGTGAATGTAGGTTATTAAAATTGAACATTTTCTCCATTTTGGGTGATTGCCCCTTCCCCCCCTGGTTACGCCCTTGTTATCCCATGGGGGATAACAAGGGCGTATCCCCGCCTAAACGGGGGTCCGGGCGGACCTCCTTCAGAATGTTAAAAGAAATTAATTGCTTGCAACGTAGTTTAAGTGTGGCTATATTATATAGTGGATGTGATAAATAATTGAGTAAAGCTCTCTTATCTCATATGAAAAATTTTTACAAATGATGTAAAATATGCCATTCTTGTGAAGAATCAGGTCTCCCGGGGTTTACACCACATTTTCCACAGACGACAGTTTCGGCGTCGTTTCAGTCGGCTTCTTAAGGTCGGTGAAGTGAAGGTGCAGCCATTCGTCGTCTTACGTATCTCACCCGTTGGAGTCAGGTCTAATGCTTGAGACATATAAGACGACTCCTTCACTTCACCGAGGGTGAATGGTGGTGGGATTGGAAGTTTAAATACCTATCAGCCTTATGAGGTTTCATCTACCAGTCTATGGCTATTGTGCCATCAGGATATATTTTTGTAATCGTGTGTCTAGAAAAGGGGTTGTGTTATTGTTCTCATATTCTAATGTAAATGGTAATTTTTGATGGAAATGATTGAAATGTGGATGTTTAGTGCATTCTGGTATTATATCTTGAGATGCCTAATATATGTCATCTGCAAATTTGTGGATGAGTGGTTTATTGAACGGTAATGTAGCGAGTACGATATCTAAAAATTTATTTAATGTGAGATCTGCTAAGACAGTTGCCAACTATGACGCTATGCGAAGTTGTCAACTATAACCAGTTGGAAGAGAATTTTTCACAAGATATTTTCATATTGTAAATATCCCTGGTTTACATTTGCAAACAGTAATTTTAAAACTGCTGAGGAAAATTATTAATCACTTAGCTTCCGCGGCAAGATTATATATTCTAGTCATACTTAAGCTTTCTGTAAATCGATTAATGAATAATAAAACTGTAAAAATGAAGAAAAGTAACATAGTGGATTCCCAAATATTGAGTTTGATAATAAGGAGGGAATATTATGTTCATGTCAAAGGAATTACCAAGAGATGAAAGCGCCTGAGGAAGGTTAAGAAATATCCAAACTGGGTTATTAAGCAGCCGGGTAATAACTGGTTGGCAATGAGAACTAAAAATCCTTGACCAATAGAGAAAGAGATTGTGGTGATCAAAGAATGAAGGAAGAACTACAACATTGATACAAATTTTAGCTTGAGGTGTGTTAGTTTTAGAAGTCATGAAATTGTTCTGAGATAATGAAGAATTTAGTTGATAAAATCATAAAATTAGGAGTAGGTGATGATTCTGTTAATCGGTGTTTAACTAGAAATTCTGGCTGAAGCTAATCATCACAGTTATTCTTCCAGGAGTCAAATAATTAAATGTGACCATGGATAATGTTTAAATACGTTGTTTAACCCATAATTAACATGATTTTGTAGAAATATTGAGTTACCAGGATTATGTGCTTGCCCAAACGCTCGACGTGAGTGGCCTAGTGGTATTACTAATTTTGACATTGATTTTCTTCGGCGCTAAATTTGAGTTTTATTTTTCACAAAAACAATGCTTTCATGAAACTTGCTTATAAAAACACATAATATCGAACTTTGTTGAGCTGAGTTTGTAGAAATAATTTTGCAGAAAATGCAATAAGGGAAAAACAAATGAAATGTGATTGAAGATCACATTCGATGAAAATTTTGTGTCGTAAACGAAGTTTAGAGGATTTGAAAATAAAGAAAAGGACATCCCTATTGAAAATGCCCCATTGGAATTTTTTTCCCACAGTAATTTGACAATGGGAACTCAAACACTTTCCTATAGGAAAATTATTTCCTATAGGAAATTTGATTTGGATTATTTGATTTATAATATATTCCCAATAATTTGATTATTTCCTATAGGAAATTATTTTCCCATAGGAAAATAGTCTCATATACATAACATAAAAAAACTCCACCAGTAGGATTAGATGCGGGGAGCTTCTGTTCGTGAGTCGCCGATTCTGACCAATACGCCCCCTGACTGTATTGAAGATTGCCCGATCTCATAAGTATAAAGTTGGCATGCTAATTGTGACGCAGAAAAAAAGTGCGGTACAGTACTTGACGGGAATTACTGGACGCTACAGTACAAATCAGTGGCGGATACATATGATGGGCGCGGGGGGCGCGCGCCCCCCCTTACGGGGCCGCCTGCATTGCCGCCCGCGCCGCACTCTGCAGTCAGCCCGCACGCTATTCGTTCGTGTCATTCGTCAGTCGACTCTGAGTCGAGTTATCGAGTAGTTGTACTTTGTTATGTAGCACGCGCGCGCGTCCGCGTCATCGTATTAATAAACAGCTACAGTCGATAAAAAATAGTAAATCTCCGGGTCCGGAGGGAATACCCGCGCGTGTCCTCAAGGAGTTAGCGCCACAGATCACACCGTTATTAGACATAATATTCAAGAAGTCATTGTCTGAAGGAAGGATACCAATTGACTGGAAAATTGCAAACGTTACACCGATATTCAAAAAGGGAAACATACATGACCCAGGGAACTATCGACCAATTTCATTAACGTCGATTATAGGCAAGATACTCGAACATAACGTCATTAGCAATATCATAACGTTCCTGGACAGTCGTAACTTCCTCCATGGCTGTCAGTACGGCTTCGGAAAGGTAGATCATGTGAAAAACAGCTCACGCTCTTTCTTCATGATGTACTCAAATCTGGTGATTCGAAAAGACAAGTGGACGCATTATTTCTAGATTTTAAGAAAGCTTTCGACACGGTACCTCAAAACAAACCTTTATTCAAATTACAGTCATGCGGGCTAAACGAAACAGTAGTAAACTGGATACGCGACTTTCTGAGTGATCGTAAGCAAAAAGTAGTTCTTGACGGAATTAGCTCTGATGTAGGAAAAGTGACATCAGGTGTCGCACAAGGAAGCGTAATCGGCCCCCTTTTGCTATCTTTAACTATCCCCATGTATATGCTTTGGATGGTGTTAACATAAAGGCGACAGATGAAGTGAAGTATCTAGGAGTTACGATAACTTCGAACCTATCGCGGGGAAAACATATAAGAAATATTTGTGGCAAAGCTCTGAAGAAGCTAGGATTCGTCAAGCGTATTGTGGGAAGATATTCGGATGAAAAAGTAAAAGAGAGATGCTATTTCGCACTCGTCCGGCCACACCTTGAATATGCAGCGAGCATATGGGATCCGATGCAGTAAGACCTAATCCGGGAACTTAATAAAATACAAAGGAAAGCTGCGCGATTCGTGAAAAACAGCTACGGGCGTACATACAGCGTTACACAGATGTTAAACGAATTAGGCTGTGAGCCGCTAGAGACTCGGAGGCTGCTCGCTAGGCCTAGATTGCTTGAGCAATTGAGAATAGATATCTTTAAGAACGACACGGAAAACATCATATTAGAACCCCACTATATTTCCAGGTCCGACAGAAACGATAAATTAAGAGAGATATTTTGCCGAACGGATAGGTATGGGAATTCGTTTTTCCCTCGAACAATAAGGGACTTTAATAAATGTTAGGCGTAATTTCATTACAGCATTTCCTTTTTATATGCAAACTGCTGGTGTCCTATCACCCCCGCCACGCGCCTATTGAGGCGGCTTGCGGGGTAATACGTAGATGTCGATGTATTTTATACGTTTCTGTCTGGCACATAGATAGCTAACCTACGAGAAAAGTCGCGGCCATTCTAGTGATCTCGATACGTTATTCCGTCTGGCATTTGTTCGAGAAAAGTCGCAAATATTCTACTGTTTGTATTATTTCACACTCCTTAAAAGTCCGGAAGCGAACATTCTGGCACCGAATGTTCTCGAAACAACCGAGCTACATATATAAGGGAAGCAGAGTTGCTGCCAGGCAGTCAGTTTTAAAGCTACAATCGTCGCGATAACTTGCGCCCCCCCCTTGAGTTTTATCTGTATCCGCCACTGGTACAAATACCGAGCATTTGCCCAAATAATCAATATATATATTACTTGAATCAATTTCAGGGGTAGTGTATTTTGTGATAAAATAACTCAAAGTTGAGAGAGAGAAAGAGGATTGCTGCACACCAACAGAGTCATAAGGCCGTTTTACTCGGGGCACGAAATTGCACAACTTCAAACTGCATTTTTTCTCAGTCGGGCGTGCAATAATTTTCGAATTAGAGCAGAAGCTATTTTGCCACCTCGCGTTCATGCATTCACGCATGCGTTCTTGCAATTCACGGCTTTACTCCATGCAATTTGAAATGCACGTTCGTACGTACATCAGATTGTACGTGCCCCGTGTAAAACGGGCTCTGGCAAAGGGAGAAGAACTTCATGTGTTATGCCAGATATAGTTTGCGTTACACTGGAATTGGAATGGAACTTGGCAACGGAACCGACTATGTGAGTTCCATACCGGTGAACCATTTTTTAATGAATTTCTAACTTTTTCTTAAATTTTTTTATTGATAAATGTTTTAATGATAAATGAAATATTGTAAAAACTTGTCATGTATGGTGATGTATGCATTATATTTGTGAGAATGCAGAACCATTAATAAAATGAAAGGTTTTCTTTTTTAATTTCGAAATAATTAGAATTTTTCACTATGGGAGACATTCTTGTACCTAGGTATAGTAAATATTTGTGCTATAGAAATATTGCTAATTGCTACTGCTATAGGAAATATTTTTTCATTGTCAAATATTCATGCTTTAGGAAAATTTCTCATAACTATAGGTTTATTTCTCATTCCTATAGGAAAATATTCGTGCTATTGGAAAATTTCTCATTCCTATTGGAAATTTCTCGTTCCTATAGGAAAATATTCGTCCTATAGGAAAATTTCTCGTTCCTATAGGAAAATATTCGTCCTATAGGAAAAGGTCTCATTCCTATAGGAAAATTTCTCGTTCCTATAGGAAATTTCTCGTTCTTATAGGAAATTTCTCGTTCCTATAGGAAAATATTCGTCCTATAGGAAAATTTCTCGTTCCTATAGGAAAATATTCGTCCTGTAGGAAAATTTATCATTCCCATAGGAAAATTTCTCGTTCCTATAAGAAACTTTCTTGTACCTATAGGAAATTTATTGTTCCTATAGGAAGCTTCATCGTTCCTGTAGGAAATTGTAATTCCTATAGGAATTTACACAATTCCTATAGGAAACCAATGGGGCATTTTCAATGAGGATGTTTTATAGAGTTATCTTATTACAATACCTGTTAATTAGCCAGTTCATTTTGAAAGCAAATGACACGGAATCACGAGAATCTTGAAAATACCTCGTTACTATGGAAAATATCACGTAAATAACATAAGACATTTTCCAATTCTTAAAAAAAATAACTTAAGAGCATACGACCACGATGGAATTGCTTTGATTTAGAATTGGCATCCTAACCGCGGAAAACGGTTGCATAATTACTTCATGGCCGTTTATTGCAATTTCCCAACACCTCTTCCTTCCTTCTTTTAAAGCTTACCCCAACTCATTCACATACAAGCTGTGATTTAAGGGCCTTTATCATGTCTCGATAATCACTCATGGCCATGGAACCAACAGCCAAGTTCGATTTTAATTTTTTCCGTATTGAAATTTTTCTGGCGTTCGTCAGCGTGTTACTTAACATTAAAGCGTGTCTAATCTCCCCGTCAATACATTTTCGGTGGAAATTTCTGGATGGAATACGCGATATTCAGCGATCAATCATTGTGATGCACCGTAGTACTTTTCAAAAATCCTGCGGTGATAACAGATCACGGCGTTTTTATGCCATAAGCAAACTACTCCGACCTCACTATGCGCTCTTTTTCATTTACATGTAACCAAGGATATAACTAAAGTAGACCAGCCAGCCGCACATCTCGTCCGACGTTTAACATTTTCTGGAACCCTCATTTCCTAAGGTACACTAATGATTCCTTTACCTATTTTTTTTGCTTTCATTTCACTTTGAGTGCGTAAATATTCGTGCGAAACAAGCAAAATTTATGGTATGAAAACAACTTTCGACTAAGACTTCTCCTCGCGATTATTTACCTTAACTCCAATAGATGTCGCGCCACTTAATCAGTTATTCGTAAGATGAAATGTTTATATAAATTCTACTCGACGGTATAAGACGTGTACAAAATAAGTAAAAATATTGATTATCAAGACAATCTTTCTTGAATAATAGAGATACGTACTGATCAAATATTGGTGTTCAATTTATATGCCGTTTTACCTCAGGCTCCATCACACATCCATACAATCACGAGCGTTATAATTAACTAAGAATATTTACTGATATTTATCATCATCATCACCTTTTATGCAATAGAACTCTTTCAGGTTGATAAAAAACCATAACCACTTTTGCTTTGCCCTTGTTTCATGAGCAATAAATGAGAACGCTAAGAAATTTTAAGTATGAAAATTAGACCCTTTGTCGATATGCACATAAGAGATAATATGTGCTGTTATGTGCGGACGAATGCCGTGACCGAATATTTTTTCGGTATGTGGCATTAATGTTCTCTGATAACGACTGCAAGTTAATTCAACAACTTCGTTCATAGATTAGCTATTACGAAATAAAAGTTATTACATAAAGAGATAAACTAATATCTTAAAGTAGCACCCATTGCGTATGTGTTGCGGTTACGGTAAATGAAAAGTACAATGATCAAGATAGGGCAGAGGGGGAACGATCTGAGCGATAGTTAGAGCAAAATGTATTGGGAATGTATTAAATAACAAAGAGGGTTCGTCTTGCATAAAACACAAATTTGTGGACATGGGTAGTGAATATTGAGCAGGCAACGGGTGGAATCTAATTTTGAGATGAAATTGGGAATAACAGATTTCGTGGTGTATCTGGGGTACAGGTATACTAGGAGGCATTCGGAGGTTGAGCTAGCTGTCTCAGGAGAAATATTAGTAGAACGAGATAATATTTAGGTCCCAGTTAGACCTTGTGGTGATGGAAGGATTGAATGTGAATGTAGTTGAAGGTAAGAATGGAATTGAAACAGGAAAATACAAGCTTAGGGCAAGTTACGATTGTAGATAGGGACCGTAACACTTCCGACGAAGAACTAAATTGGTTTTGACAAACACTTTGTTTATAAAATATCCAAGTCATAGGAAAAAATGTAAAAGATTAGTTTAAAAAAAGAGATATTCGTTTAATAACATAACTGTTATGCTCGTATTCAGCTCCTGCAAAATATTAATCTGACTGCTTCCTTAGCGCAAGAGTGTCCGCTGGTCATATTTAAGCTCTCACTGAATCGATTTCAGAATATGAAAGATAGCTGTACCAATGAAGGTATGTCAAGTGGTGGAACCCCAAAAATATTGTTTTTAAATAAGGAGGGAATACCAAAATAATGCTCAAGCAATTATCAAGTGGTGAAAGCCATAGAGGAGAATGTTAAGAGAAATACAAACTGTTATATTAAGTAGCAAGGGGATAAGTGTGTGGCAATGAGTTCGAAAAATCCTTGACCGATAGAGGAAGAGATGAAGGAGATCAAAGAATGAAGGAAGATTTAAACCATTGATACGAATTTTGGCGTGAGGAATGTGTCAGCAATGCAATTGTGAAGGTTTTCAGAAGTAATCTGATATAATCGTAAACTCGGAAGTAGTTGATGAAGCTATTACTTGCTTTATTAAGTCCAAATTTTTGCAGGAGCTAATTATCACTGATATTTTTCCTCGAATCTACTAACTAAATATTTCAATGCATAATGTTTAAATACGCGTATTAACCAATACTTAACATGATCTTTTAGAAAGCATTGAGTTACTGGGATTAATGTGCTTGCCCCAATGCCCTACATATGTAATATTTCTAGGCCTATCAAATGATAGGTCAAAAAATATTACTAAATTTTAACATAGATCTTCCTCGGCGTAAAAATCTTGCTTATTTAACTGAAACAAATCTATCATAAAATTTATTTTTTAAAACAAAAATTCTCGGCGTAAAATTCTTGTTTATTTCTTAGAAACATAAAACGTTTTCTTTTAATTTAAATTTAAACGTTTTCTTTTAATTTTAATTTAAAAAAAAATTAAAAAATGAACACTTTTGAGCAGATTATTGTGAAACATAATTTTATATTAATGTTATATGAGAATAACAAATGAAGTGTGATTGAATATCACATTTGATGAGAAGTTATTACCGTAATCTTAATTTGCTTTCGTCGATAATAAAGTAACATTTATGGACTACTGACTCAATTACTCGAAATTGGATTTATGGTTATTTTTGATTGCATGATCTACAAGTGGACATAATCGAATATTCTATTTTGTACCCAATGTGCTAATTAATAATCTGAGGTGCTATAGTTAAATTGATTGATTACTGTCTTTGAGGAAATGAATTTTTCGAAGAATAAATTATGGAGTGAATTAGCATCTTGGGGAAATGGCTTTTTGCGAAATAACCTCCAGATAGATATACGTACTGATCAAATATTGGTATTCAATTTATAAGCCGTTTAACCTCAATCTCCATTCAGTCAATCACGTGCGTGATATTAAAACTAAGAAAGTCTACTACTATTGATCATCGCAAACAATCAATTTTAATGGTTGATAAAAAAAACCACAGCCACCTTTGTTTTTTCTTGTTTTATGGAGCAAAAATGAGAACGCTTAGAAATTCTAAACATGAAAATTAGACCCTTTGTCGATACGCACATAAGACATATAATATGTGCTGTTGTGTGCGTACGAATACGTGTCCGAATATTTTTTCGGTAGGTGCCATTAATCTTCTTAATTAACGACTGCAAATTATTTCAACAACTTCGTTCTTTTCTTACCTATTTCTAAATAAAAGTTATGGCATAAAAAGATAAACTTATATATATTGAAATAGTATCTTTTTCTAATCTACTGATTAAATATTACAATGCATAATGTTTTGATACGCTATTTAACCCATATTTAACATGATCTTGTATAAAACGTTGAGCTACTGGGATTATGTGCTTGCCCCAATGATAGACCTAGAAATATTACTATTTTTAACATAGATTTTCTTTCGAGTTAAATTTCTATTTATTTCACAGAAACAATGCTATCATGATGCTTATTTATAAAAACACAAAATAATGAGCAGATTATTGTGAAACATATTTTTATGAAAATGTAATATGGGAAAACCAAATGAAGAGTGATTGAATATCACATTTGATGAGAAGTTACTGCCGTAAACCTTATTTGTTTTCTTCGATAATTAAGTAAAATTTATGGGCTACAGACTCAATCACTCGCCACTTAATCACTTTAATGCTCCTCGAAATATATAAAAAAATTAAATTCGACAAATTTATAATATAGGCGTCTATTGGCAAATCAACCGGCGGATAGAGAGCAGCACTGAAAAAAGTCATGGCGGACCTATAATAATAAATACTCAATACATAAAAAGCAAAATGGTATAAAGATAAGTATATACTTAAGTATATATATAGATGCTTGTGTTTAAAATATTTTTGATATTCCTCCTGAAACTTGAATATCTTCTTCAAAATATCGTCTTCAAGATCTGGAAAAACATTTATGAGAGAAAATGTTACAAAATACAATAAACAGCCAAATACTGTTTTCCGAAAAATAAAATCAAAGTGCTTATAAAATAGATAATAACTACTCGCCTATCATAGTGTCCTTTCTTCAGCGAAGTACATTGAAAAAGAAAAACACGAAAAATTAAGGGCAGAAATATTTTTTCCGAAGTTCTTTACTCAGCAAGCCAGGCTCATACCCGTGACTGACCCTTTTCCTTCTCTTGCCGCCGATGGCTGGCGCTCGGAGCCAAATATACCGTTCGAGGTAACCATGACGTAGCGATTACGTCGTCAGTAACTCAGTAGAGATGCATGGAAACGCACCTTCCAAACCGCAAACTCATGATGTAGCAATTGCAGGTTCTTCTGGAGTTGATGGTACGTATACGAAGTAATTTATTTGCATGATAATACTCATGATTATTGTTAAATCCTTATTGGTTATATTTATTCCAGATGCTTGCTGTAGAAGATCAGGACTCTGTGAGGACAAAATTATTTCACTAATGGAAAGTGATCTATCTGAGGAAGAAACCTCAGAGGAAGTCTGCAGCATCTGAAAATGCAGATTCAGATGGCCGAATCCGAAATAATCCGAAAAATTATTATAATAATATTGTATAGTGTTTATATCTTCTCTTTCAGAAAACATATTGCATGGGAATTTTAAGGGCAACAGGAATAGAAAATCCATAAGTGTTACTCTCCCGTAAACTAAAGAAAGGGGAGATAATTAACCGTTGGACTGTAGGTGGAATTTGTGTTTTCAGATGGAAGGACAAAAGGGCCGTCTCAATGATTTCGTCTGAATAAAGGGGTAATTTTGTTGATACCATGGGGCAAGACAAAGCCGGAAGCGATAGTAAAAAAGAATAAATTCATGGGAGGAGTGGATCATTGTGATCAACTACTCAGTTACTACCCATGTCATCACAAATCCCTCAAGTGGTACAATAAGCTGGGGATAATTATTTCTCAAATTATGCTGATCAACAGCTTCATTTCGTACAACACGTACAGTGGTCGAAAAAAGGTTTGTATGACTTCCGGAATGAGTAGATAGAATCATTAATTTCTGTTAGCTCTAGCGCAGTGCCCCCTGCCGAACCTCAAAAAAAGGTATCCACACATTTTCCAGTCAGAACAGAAACGGGAGAGAAGGGAAGAAAAAGGCAGAAGAAGTGCAGGGTATGCCCATAGACCTTGAATATAGCCCACACATTTTCCAGTCAGAACAGAAACGGGAGAGAAGGGAAGAAAAAGGCAGAAGAAGTGCAGGGTATGCCCATAGACCTATATTCAAGGTCTATGGGTATGCCATCAGAAAGACATGAGGAAGTCAGTGGTGTACGTTTGCCCCGAATGTGAAGGTGCACTGGGTCTTTGTTTACGCCCCTGCTTTGAGGTGTACCATGCTAATTTGTAAATAAGAGTTGTTTTAATAAGGATGCTGGTAGGTAATGCTCAGGAATCGTGATTTTTTGTAATTTTACTGTTGCATTACTTTTTAGGGTACCTTTATGAAATGATAATTTGAGCCTAAATATTCTGAGTGTAATTTCAATTATGGTAAAATTCAATGCTTCTCTTAGGCTCTTACTGCGTTTTAGTTTTCATCTCGATTTTCCTGTTTACCTGAATGTTTTTTTAATTATATCATACACTTAGTGCTTTTAAATATCATTTTTTTGTTTTTTTGCCACTATTTTACGACTTCAATATTTGTAATGATATAAAAAGTGATAGATAGAAATAATAGCAGTTATTTAAAAATACCATAGTGAATTTAGTATAGTTGACTATACATGCATTTATTTCTTATTCTGTATATGCTTCATTCATTCTTATTCTGTATATGCTTTTGTTTATGTAATATTAATGATTTAATCATTTGTAGCGAGGTAAAATAATAGAAAAATAGTAATATTTTTAATTTTGGAAGCCAGAGCCAATTTTATGTTTGTGTGGATTTATGATCACAATTTAAATGATCGATCGATCGATCGATCACACAATAGATCGATCTATAAACTGAGATTGGTAACTAGAATAAGACAGATGAATGGTGCTGTCGATAAACAAGACGCTCCAAATGCAGAAAATGTGCTAGAATGATCGTTGATCGCACAATCCACATAGGAATCCGCGGATGATTCATTACAGCCAATGGTCCTTGCTCATATCACTTGCCACAAAAGGTCTTCCATGTGCAATATACTCCCTTTGGACATTTTTCACAGGCCCTATTTTAGTCTTTTCGCTTTTAATTGTGTTTCAGAGTGACAAATTTTAATACTCGATTTTGCTGGATCACTCTAATGTGCACTAATTAAATGATTGAATTGTATTCTGAATGATTTTTTGCCATTGCACTTTTTTTCGTCCTAATTATAGGGTGGGTTAAACTTTACTCTAACAGTTCAATATTCCGTTGCATTGAACTGCTTATTTGTCTTAGTAGTAATTTATTCCTTTCCATTTCTTCTGCCCTCACCATGTGCAAAGTGTGAAGCTAATAAATGTTGATTATACATTTTCAACAAGAAAGTCAAAAGTTCCATGAAAATTAGGTTGAATGTATTCAATTTGGTGCAATGTTTATTGCTTTTGGTGATCCACATTTTGTTGCAATTTTGGCGAACGAATCCTGAAGAAAAATTGGGGACTGCCAACACAAGGAAAAACATTAATTCAGTTGAAAAACAAAAAACATCTACCATAAAAAGGTCTCGTCCACCACTGCGCCTTCACTATTTTATCTTTGCCTAAATAAGTTTTAATAAACCTGCACAGCCAATTCCAACTGCTAAAATTGCCATGAACTGAACAGAGTGCTAAAATCATAAATTAAGACTCAAAAGGTAGCTCTAAGCCTGATATCTACTATGGGAAATGGGTTACAGGATGAAAATTTGCACACACAAGTCTTAAGCAAAATAGACACCGGGTTAACAATGCACTAAATGCATGGTGAACAAACAGCCCTTCCCTGGTGAAAAAAAACATTGACAGACGTTTTGACAGAAGGGTGAACACAGTGTGCTTAGAATGTGACAATTACGTGATTTCCATGTGACCATAAATTGAATACAGAGTGCTAAAATCATAAATTAGGACTCAAAAGGGTGCTCTAAGCGTGATAGACATTGTGGGCAGAGTCTTCATTCACTGTGGCCACAGTGCTCCCTCCATACCTATACCGGGAGGCCGGAGGGAGGCATGGACCAGGCCGGTTGGAGGAAGGACATCCTCTATACCTGGTACTGGGGTGAGGCAGGGGGAGGCAGGGGCGGATCCAGGATTTTTCTTTGGTGGGGGCACAAGGGTCTGATGGGCAAACGGTCTTCTCATATTTCGGATTAAAAAACAACATACAAAAATTAATGTACGAAATAAACTTTTTATTTTAATAAAGAGATTAATAATATGAAAATAATAATAAGTTACATATATAATAATGGCAGTTTTCTATTATGTTCCCTGCTGAAGATGTTCAGTACTTCATTAACGCTCATTCTTGACACAATGTCTTTCTTCTCACTTGGGCGATGTTTTTTTTCGAGCGCTGACTAGCGAATGACCAATGACCAGCAAATCAGTCTTCTTGACTTGTGCTTAAGGCTAAAATGAATGAGGCTCCGTAATACACAAAACAAAACGAACTTAATTATAATGGGACCGTATTAAAAATCTTGTCCATTATTTAAGCGACTGGGGGGGGGTACATGCCCCCGTGCCCCCCCCCTTAATCCGCCTATGGGGGGGGCCAATCCTCCTTACCTCAACATTGGTGCTTTTGTCCCTGTTTGCAAGTGGTAGACAGGTTAAATGTGGGGCATAATTGACCTAAAGGGATATACACCAAAAACAGTGAGATTTGCCATGAATACGTCATTTGACATGACATTTGATGAATATCTTTCGTGTAACACTTTGCACTCATGGGTGTGACTGTGTACCACATCATTTGTTAATGCATCGATTGGAAACATTGTCCAAAAGTGGTGTGAGTGCCAGGAAGGCTCCAGAAGGCCATTCAACATTAGCGTTCTAAGTTGAGTAATCTGTCCACCTAGTAGCGATTATTTTTCATGTTCAGACAGGCATGACCTACATTCAAGGGATATTTAACTTTACTTTGAAAGCCTATTTGTAAATTTTTTTTCCAGCCAGTACTTAAATAATTGTTAATATTTTGAAGTAGATAATAATAGTCTAGTTTATCTATGGCAGTAATGCATCTAGAATTTGGCTCTGGGGGGGTCCAGAATATTTTGATAGGGTCTGGGCCCAGCATAATGGGGTCCACGCAAGGATTGGCAAGTATTGCTGGCTCAAGTATGTACTGTGAAAAAATTGTTGTTAAATTTTATTTCAAAAATATAGCCACCATCTCACAAATGGATGATTTGTTCATGTGGTAACTTTCAGTAACTTCAGATAAAGCTATTATTTTTCCTTTTTTGAAATTAAAATATTGATGAAAGTGCATAAGAAGAAGTACATAGCGGGGGTTGAGGGTACTAGTATCTGCATATTCGATAAAGAAGGATGAAGGGCTACAGTCAACCAAACTTTGGATTGAATAGCAAAGGACAAATCTCAATATTTGGTTTTAAAATGACAACTTGCACCTCAAAATGTGGTTCCACCAAATTAAGTAATGCAGAAAATTATATAAACTTAAAGGTGGTGAGAGAAAGAGATTTAACAAAGGTTTGTTCTTACAGAACGTTTCGGAACAGTTGGTTATTCCTCATCTTTAGAAGTGAGCAGTAAGTACTGCCCTGGGGAACGGAGGGGAGGAAATGAAGGAGGGGAGGGGAACTAGGGGGGAACAATGTTGCACCAGGCTGCCTTTGGATGGGAGAGGTTTCAAGTAGGGAGAAGAGCAACTATGTTGCACCAGGTTAACTATGGTTGGGAGAAGTTTCTAGCAGGGAGAATTGCAACAATGTTGCAATATTGAGGGCAATAAATATTGAGGGTCAATGACAATGGAAGGGGAGAAATGGAGTTTGGGGAGGGATACAGTAGAGTGAGGAACTAGATGGTGCATTTAGGGTGACAATAACATTTCCTTTCCCTGCCATAGACCCCAGTGCAAATATTGCATTTTAATCGAAATATTTTAGTATTCCAAAGTCCCTATACCCCAATACCATTTTACATTAGGAGAAGGGGTCTTCAGGGTGACAATGTTGTGTCAGGTTATCAATGAATGGGAAAGTTTTGAATTAGGGAGAGTAGGGAGATTATAATTGTGATAATAGGGGGAAGAGGTATTGCATGGGATTAATACAAAAAAATTGATTTCAGGTTGGGAAAAGGCTTTAAAAAACCAGATAAGACATCTTAGTATTTCTCTGCTGTGTGTTTGAAGAATTGGTGGGAAGGGCATTGAGGACAGAAAGAGAAAAGTCCATATCGAATTGGCGTCCATGTTTGGAGGCGTACCTAGGGACAGGGAAGTGGGGAGGGGAAGCTTGGTTGTCATTCGCACGGATATAGAGGGACGTGCGTTCTTCACCGATGTAGAAGGTGGGGCACTTATTACACTGCAAAAGGTAAACTATATTAGAGGATATGCATCTGCTATGGAAGGAAATGTGAAATGGGATTGGGGTATTGGTACTTTGGAACACTAAAATATTTCGAAATAGAGGGCAATTTTTGCACCCGGGTCTATGGTAGGGAAAGGAATTGGTATTGTCACACTGAAAACACTCTCCAGTTCCCCTCCCCAAACTCCATTTCTACCCTCCCTTCATCACTGGCCCTTAATATTTATTGCCCTCAGTATTGCAAAAATGTTAAAATTATGTGCAGCTAATAAACATCCTATTAAAATAATATGCTGTTACTAGTACCCTCAACCCCTGGTATGTACTTCTTCTTGTGTACTTTCATCTATATTTGCAATTAAAAAAATAAGAAAAATTATAATCATATCTGAAGTAACTAAAAGTTACCACATGAACTAATCATCCATTTGTGATATGGTGGCAATATTTTTGAAATAATAGTTAACAACGAATTTTTTCACAGCACATTCTTGAGCCAGTAATATTTGCCAGTCCGGGAATGGACCCCATCCCAGCCACTGCAATGATGTCCATTGGACATCCATTGGACATCCATTGGATGTCCCGGCTGACATCCATGGACATCCATTTGATGTACTCTGGACTTCCTAAGGATGTCCAAATGTCCCACTTGTGGACATCCATAGGATGTCTATTTCAGGATTTTGACAGGATTTGGCAATTATTTCTGGTTTTTGGTATGTACATGGTGCAAACCAACTGCAGTATAGTAATAAGTGAGAAAAAGCCTCATTTCCCTAGCGAAAATATTGTAGAGGGAATCGGATACGAACCGTCGACGAAGCGGAGATTTAAGCGTGCACAAAGCGAATCGGAATGTGAACGAACCGTAACTAAACCGTCTCCGAAGCCTAGCGTATGGAAGTGTTCCAGAACCGGAAACCTAGCTGACGAAAACGTTCACGAGTCGGAATATCATATTGCCTCTTCACTGATTTCGCTGCTCGCTCAAAATAAAAAAAAAGATTTAATACCGTTAAACACTTTGAATGTTCTATTGCGCCATGGCATGTTGCAGTACGTATGATATTTACTAACTCATAGCTACCTATCAATGTGGAACATGTATCGCATATATACCTTACCTACAATTCGACGCACCTATTTTCGCACCCGTTCTTGAAGAATCATAGTGTTGTGAAAGGCGTATATATGTAGTCACTTACGTGGATAAATGTGACTTTGAGAACTATAATCATTAAATGATAATTCCGTGATAGTTTGAAGGAAATGCCATAAAATCTTGATACAAGTTATTTGCCATTAATTAATGCCACATAACTGTTATCCTATGTTGCCATATAGTATGAATATAAATGCAATATTACTGCGAATAAAAATGATTTTCCAATTCCCGCACGTTAGCTTCAGCGCCGTAGCTAGGGGCTGGCCAGGCTGGCGGCTGCCAGGAGCGTTGCCTCAGGGGGCGCACTTTGCAGACCCACAGCTAATATACCTCGATTTATGTGGTATCAACCAGTAACTGTCGTTTCTTTTATTTCTCATAGGAATTTATATTATTTACGATTTATTTTACATCATGTCCATTGGATATCATGCTGTGGCCTCCGTATGGATGTCCCTAGAGGGACCTGCATAGGATGTCATTTGAATGACATCCAATAGACATCCAAAGGATGTCTATAAGGGATTTCTGGATGTCTGGATGTAAAATGGACGTCCATTGGACGTCATGCAGTGGCTGGGATTAGGCTAGGCCCAGTACCTATCAAAATATTCTGGACCTCCTAGAGCCAAATTCTAGATGTATCACTTCCATGGATACAGACTAATATTAACAATTTCAAAATATTAACAATTATTTAAGTACTGGATGGAATAAAGATTCACAAACAAACTTTCAAAGTGAAGTTGAATATCCCTCAAAAGTAGATCATGCCTGTCTGAACATGAGAAATAATCGCCACTTGGTGCCCAGATTACTCACCTTAGCACTCAAATGTTGAATGTTCGAAAAATAAAATCAGTGCTTTTTCATTAAATCTATCTTTAAATGCTGGTAGATAGATTGTATGGGTGAGCAAGGGCCCTCTGGAGACATCCTGACACTCACATACATAGTGGTCAAATGTCCAATCATTGCATTAACAAATGTTGTGGTACATAGTCACACGCATGGTTGCAAATTTATACGCCGAAGACATTCGTCAAATGTCAAGTCAAATGATGTTTTCATGGCGAATTTCACTGTCTTCGGTGTATAACCCTTTAGGTCAATTATGCCCCACATTTAACCTGTCTACCACTTGCAGACAGGGGACAAGAGCACCAACGTTGAGGTATGGAGGATTTGCCTCCCCCTGCCTCACCCCAGTACCAGGTATAGATGATGTCCTTCCTCCAACCAGCACGGTCCATGGCTCCCTCCGGCCTCCCGGTATAGGTATGGGGGGAGTATCATCTCTACATGCATGCCTGGTCGAGGTATGGAGGAGGGTCACCCATCCAACCACCGTCTGGGCCCAATGTTGCTTAACTTTGATGTTCTGATGGGAACCAGTGTTTCCACGTGGCTAGGCCCTTGCCCATTTTTTCTGTAATTCTATGACATCTACCAAATAGCTCCATCATGATGATATTCTTGTCTGACGTATTTGAATAATGACTCGCGTAAGAAGTAAATAATCAGCCAAAAGTGAGCACAATATTTTCATTGAATCAATAGGTAACATTTGCATCAGAATAATCAAAGTAATTATCAAATTGACAACTGACCATTTAAGGGTAAAAGAGACAGTTATGGTGTACCTTGATATTCCTTTGGGTTTTTGGAATATTTCTGCCGCATATATGCATTTCCTCCTCAGTATTCATTAAAGGAGAGAAATCGAGAAAAAAAATCACGTGTATTGCAGGGAAGTACTATCTATCTCGCAGAGTACTTGTTAAAACTAAAAACAGCTTTAAAAATAAAAGAGGGACTATTTTATGAAAATAAAGCCAAAAGTATGATCCAAGAATGTAAGAACCTTGTTTAAATAGAAATAAAAAATGTATAAATTTTACTCAAATTTTAGTCACAAAGTATGGGCTCTAAAAAAGGGAATGTGTTAAGTTAGATCCAGATAGTATTGGCTCAATTAACATTGTTATATATATATATATATATAATATTTCGTTCAAACAGGTGGTGAAAGAAAGAGGATAGGAAACACATAAAATGTGATGACATTGGAATCGGCCATCATTCCATCTTCTCATCACCATTGTGTCATCACATTTTATGTGTTTCCTATCCTCTTTCTTTCACCACCTGTTTGAACGAAATATTTATTATTTACGCCTGTGAGCGGTTTGAGTGAATGAATGAATTATATATATATATATATATATATATATATATATATATATATATATATATATATATATATATATATATATATAATATTCAGGATTACTTAACTCTTAGAAAATACATTGTGTGTTGCAAGTTGTCATTTTAAATCTGAATATTGAGTTTTCTCTTTGGCCACCCAATCCTAAGATTGTTAGACTTTAGCCCTCAAACCTTCCCTATCTAACATGCAGGTACTAGTACCCTCAACCCCTGGTATGTACTTCTTCTTATGTACCTTCATCTATATTTTAAATTCAAAAAAGGAAAACTAATAATCATATCTGAAGTCACTAAAAGTTACCACATGAACTAATCATCCATCTGTGAGATGGTGGCAATATTTTTGAAATAATATTTAACAACGATTTTTTTCACAGTAAGTACTTAATTTAGCCAGTTATATTTGCCAGTCTGTGCATGGACCCCATTAAGCTAGGCCCAGTATCTATCAAAGTATTCTGAACCCCCCGGAGCCAAATTCTAGTTGCATCACTGCCATAGATACGGACTATTATTATCGACTTCAAAATATTTACAATTTTTTAAGTACTAGATGGAATAAAGATTCACATACAGGCTTTCAAGGTGAAGTTGAATATCCTGTGAATGTAGATCATGCCTGTCTGAACATGAAAAATAATCGCCACTAGCAGTCGGCCACCGTTCTAAACCTGGCTGCTGAGTTAAGAGTTCCGAAAAATATTTCCCTTTTTTCGTGTACTTCTTTTTAATTGAACTTTGCTGAGTGAGGACACTTTGGGAGGTGAGCAAGTATTATTTGTTTTTTTAGCAATTTACATTTATATTTCAGAAAAGAGCAATTGGCTCTGTTCATTGTATTTCGTAACATTTTATTTTGAAAACATTTTTGCAGATATTGAAGACGATATTTCGAAGAAGATATTCAAGGTTTAGGATGAATATCAAAAATATTTTAAACAAAGGTATCTAACTTATCTTTATACCATTTTGCTTTTACTGTATTGTGTATTTATTTAATTAGGTGTGCAAGAATGAATGAGAGTGCATATTAATATCAGGTTTCACTCTCTTCTTTCAGAATTTCACTTTCACAAAAGTGAGTGCATTCTTTACTGGAAGCCTAATTTACGTCTATGGTTCCATGGTGAGGTAGGTTGGCATTTCTTCAGTACGTGAAAGGCAAATGATTGAGGCCACGAATAGACGGGGGTATACTTCACAGTAACAAAAGGCAGTGGTGGAATATAACAAGGAAATGAGTGGCATCGACCATTTAAATCAAATGATGTCATACTACCCCATTGAAAGAAAGAACATCAAATGGTACAAAAAATTAGGCATCCACCCTATTGAACCTATTTTTAGCAGAGATTTACTCTTTGTACAATGAAAGCTTTATGAAAATTTCTCGGCAACAAATAATAGAATCTCATTTGGCCTTTTCTAAAATCTCGACCACTTTGGAAAGACAATCGATATCCCAACTCGCCTCATCTAGAACAAAAGGCTTTTCCCCGACTTTATGACAAAGACAAAAGAAGTAAACAGAAACGGTTTGGGGAGTGCTTCTGCAATAATTTGTTCAAAGATACCTCGTACTGCTGAGCAATCTTCCTGGAAGAGCCTGAACAATGATTGGTGGAAAGTATCCTGGAATTTCACTGTGAAATCTATTGTTAATAATAATCATTTTTAAGTGTTATTTGTTTTGTAATTATTGCACTCGAGCATAGATGTATGAATAAAAAAATTTAAATATGCCGTATTAAGAAATTTGATATTGTATCATAAGTATAAAATACTTTAAATGCAAGGAATTATTTATATTTGTAATTACAATTTTTTCCTGTAATCTGCTGCAATATTTGGTCCTAAGTTATATAATAATTTTATAAAAATATTATTAAAATATTTTGTCTGTAATTCTATGACATCTACCAAATAGCCCCGACAAGATGATATTCTTGTCTGAGTTATTTGATTAATGACTAGCGTATGAAGTAAATAATCAGCCAAAATTGAAGAAATACTACTGAAGTAGTGCTAAATTTTAAAGTATGAACATTGTCTTGATAAGGAATCAAGGGACTAAAAAAATATGTAAATTTGGGGAAAGCATACAAGTGTGAATGGGAGAATCGTGGTTTCACTGAATTCTACAAATATTTAAAATATGTTTTTCATCTGAAGAATATATGCTGAAAAATACTGGGCAATAATTTTATTGGAATATAATATTGTATTATTGAAATGTCTCCTTAAATATCATGTGTGCATAAGCATTTGGAAACACTTTGCCATTGGGAACCCGGGGGATGATGTCACAAATTTTTTTAAAAAGAAAGTCATAGTCATTTGATGGAGTGGGTCTGGCATACTGTCTTACACATGACTTGCAAGTTGATTAAGGGGCTTAGGAAGATCACTGTTTTCCAGCACTCCACGCAGAGACCTTCGGCCTTTGATATTCTTTTTCCTTTCCTTAATATACTGCCTTATTATTTAGAATCAGGGGACCCAATCTAAGATCTCCTTCATTGCTTTAAGGCAAAGAAGCTTAGCCTGACCAAATGTAAATAAAGCAGGCCTGAGGTGAAAGTTATATTCTCTTTCGGGTGCTCATGATGTTGAGACTGCTTCCTGGATGCTGAAAATCAGGCATTCTTAAATGGAATGAGAAGAAATAATAGAGGAAGACATATGCAATCAACATACCAGCATTTAAAGGGAAGGGCCCAGCCACGTTAAAACACTGCTTCCCATCAGGTCACCGTAGTTAAGCATTGTAGGGCCCCGAAGGGGGTTGGATGGGTAACCCTCCTCCAAAACTTAACCTTGGTGCTCTGGTCCCCTGTCTGCAGGTGGCAGCCCGGTTAAGTATAGGGCACAACTGACCTAAAGGGTTTTACTCCAAAGACGGTGAAATTCGCCATGAAAAAATCACTTGCCTTGATATTTGACGAATGTCTGCGGTGTATAACCCATACGCTGTGACTGTGTACCACATCATTTGTGAATGCATTGATTTGAAATTTGACCAATATGGATGTGAGTGTCAGGATGTCTCCAGAAGGCCCTTGCTCACCCATACGATACCGGTATTTAAAGATAGATACAATGAAAAAGCACAGATTTTATATCTCGACATTCAACATTAGTGTGCTAATGTGAGTTATCTGGGCACCTAGTGGCGATTATTTTTCAAGTTCAGACAGGCATGATCTACATTCAAAGTAGTGATGAGCGACGTATCGCTAACTGTGCGACTGTATCACTGATATTGAAAGTAGCTATCACAACCTGTGACTTATTATCCGAAATCACTGTGATTGTGATCACACTGCTAACAACTCCAATACTGCTACTCCTGCCACTGCGAATTAACTGTGATTGAACGTGATCGACGAAGCCACGATAGCAGTTGGTAACATAAGCGTGTGCATCTCTGCGTGATCCGTGCGATTTGGTGGTGAGGTTTTTTCTAAATGAAGAAAATTTAGCGAAATTTGGAACTCTTTCTTGCGTAATATCTTTGGATGACAAATTGACATCGAAGGAAAGATATCACTAGGCAAATGTTTAAACGCATATCCTTTGGTTGGTTTCATGGACATTAATCTCCGCGGTTTCATTGTCAAAATATCAGCTAATGTATGTACTTAGGTAAAAGTACGCAATTGAACCTTAGCGCCACTTTCATCAAACGGCGGCGTATTTGTATCTGTGATTCTCACTTGGGATCGCAATTAAAGATACTGACCAATCTATGTCACATCAAAGTAAGTCGTTGAAATGTCCTAGTTCGAAACAACTTATATATATATATTATTCTTCGTAACTCATTTATCTATTGTACATCTACCCTATTTGTGTTACATATAGTCACATTCTTACACACTTGCGCACTGTTATACTTGAATAATACCTAATAACACATAATTAGTGTTGATCAACTGAGTTATGATTGTGAAGAAGACGAGGATTATGAGAATAATAAGATGGAATTATACATATCTAAAGTTAACCCCTTGACTAGTCAACATTAGCCGTTTAATGTTTAGTGGCCACTCGTTAACTTTTTAGCTGCCCTTAACTTACTTTTTACCATGCTTTTTATAATTACAGCTGAATCATATTTATTTTTACCGAGTAACCGTCACATTTATTTCTTTATTTCCTGCCAGGATATTCATCCATGTCCATTTACAACCACACGTATGCGCGCGAAATTCAAATTTCCTTAATTTATTATTAAAAGCCTTGTCTCGTTTCTCATGTTACAGCTGTGTGTTATTCCTCACCATTAGCTACGGAATTTCAGAGAAATATTTATATTATCTCCCCCAGAGAATAGCGCATTCTCGTCCTTTACAATAACAACATTTGGCCAAAAATCGGGGGCTCATGTTCTAACATATTCGGTACAACGTTTTAATTGCTTCCTCATATGAAGGAGAGAAGTAATATGTCGAACGTCATACAAGTCTTTGAAATACAATGCCTCTAGCTATGGTGACATCATTAATTATTGCAAACAGAGATGTGACAGAATATCTTTTATGTCAGCCAATTCAGAAAAAAAGGAAAACTATGACATTGCAATAAATGCTAATTATATGCTTACTATTACAATGAATCTCTTTTACTAAATTTAGATCTACCTTATATTGTTTCCGTACTCTCGCCTCACCTTATGGTAAGAATCCTAAAACAGAACTAGAATGATTTATCCTATAACTATAGTACTTTTTTACCGTCCCGAATAATAATATTTTCATGAATTTATGTATTCTATTTTGCCAATCGCCATTTGTAAGAGAGATAATCAAGAGAGAAGTTGTGAGGAAATACTTTATTTTGAATCTGAATAATTAATTTAAATGTTTAAAACATGCGTTGTGTACACAAGTAGATAATAAGACCGCCTAGGGCGCTCTTGCTATCTTCTTTTAATTGTGCATTGGTAATAAAAGCGTTGGTGGTGAGGTCTTTTCTAAAAGGAGAAAAGAAGAATATTTAGCGAAATTGGAACTCTTTCTTGAGTAATTTCTTTGAATGACAAAATGACATCGAAGGAAAGACAACACTAGGCAAATGTTTGAACGCATATCCTTTCGTTGGTTTCATGGACATTAATCTCCGCGGTTTAGTTGTCAAAATATCAGCTAATGTATGTACTAAGGTAAAAGTACGCAATTGGACCTTTCAAGCCATAATCGGGCCCCGCAGCGCCACTTCTATCAAACTGCGGCGTATTTGTATGATTCTCACATGGGATAGCAATTTAAGATACTGACGAGTAAAAGTCACAACAAAGGAAGTCGTTGAAATGTCCTAGTTCAAAACAACTTATATATAAATAATATTTTTCTTGTATAACTTTGCGCCCATACGCTGTGACTGTGTACCACATCATTTGTGAATGCATTGATTTGAAATTTGACCAATATGGATGTGTGTGTCAGGATGTCTCCAGAAGGCCCTTGCTCACCCATACGATACCGGTATTTAAAGATAGATACAATGAAAAAGCACAGATTTTATATCTCGACATTCAACATTAGTGTGCTAAGGTGAGTTATCTTTGCACCTAGTGGCGATTATTTTTCAAGTTCAGACAGGCATGATCTACATTCAAAGTAGTGATGAGCGACGTATCGCTAACTGTGATTGATTCCTCACCATTAGCTACGGAATTTCAGAGAAATATTTATAATATCTCCCCCAGAGAATAGCGCCTTCTCGTCCTTTACAATAACTACATTTGGCCAAAAAACGGGGGCTCATGTTTTAACATATTCGGTCCAACGTTTTTATTGCTTCTGCATGTAACGGAGAGCAGTAATATGTCGAACGCCATAAAACTATTTGGAATACAATGCCTCTAACTATGGAGAAAAAAGACAAAATTAACTAAACAGTCCCCAAATTTATGGCATTTAATTCCGACACGATTTCGGACATACTTCTGTGATAATTTTTCCTGATACGTAAATATATCCACGGCCGACTTTATAGAAGACCAGAGTGCTAAAATCTGGCAACGTAGCGTGCCGGCCGGATTTTTAAATTTCTCACTGCTTATTGTAGGTAGCGAAAGAAACTGTGAGTAATTGGAGGGTGGTGGGAAAGTAACGAATTAATGGTGCTCCAGTTCTTTTTGTTTAGGTATCATGAAGCATTACTTGCTGTTCAAAGTCATAATTTACAATATTAACATTGTAAAACGGCAATAAAAAGACGTAAAGTGGACGTTATCATAAGTTTTCAAATTTCCAGCTAACCAGTAGAGAAATACTACAACTAGCAGCGAGCATGTTTGCCTACGCCTTGACATATTTCTTACCCTCACTTCCATCGCTTTAAATTTAGTACACCCTCCCTTTTATCCATTTCCGAGAAGGATACTTAGGAAGAATGCTTTCTCCCTTTCTTCCTCGTCCCTTGAATTACATGATCCTCCTGAACTCCTCTTGTACGCTCCCTGCAGTATAAAGGAGACAATATTTGACCTTTTCGTGCCATACAATGTAAAGAAAACGAAGGTTAGCCTAAAAAACCCTTCGCGTCACCCAGATCCTTTTTCCGTCCACCAAATTACACGCGAGTTCATAAATCCCTTCGGGACCCGAAGCCTGTTCCCCTTAGAGTATGAGATTGCACAACTGCCCTAGAAAATCATTTTTACTCGAACAAGTTTCCTCACCTTTAATATTTGCAGCGATTGTCTTGTTCCTTTAAAATCTCACCGACCCTTGTAGAAGAAAACATCCGGTATTTAAAATTCCGTACGTCCAAACTGACAGGAAAAGATGTTCGGTGTGCTTCAGATTGACGAAATATATGTCAAACCTTGTTTGACTTTTAAAGGTGGGAAAGTCAGTGGGTACGTCGTGAATAATCTCACCTCAGAAGCCAGAACATTGGTGGAATTCATGGTCTCTTCAGCATTTGGAAATTTTAAGAGGTGGTTTTTCTATTCAAGAAGCTTTCTGGGAAAGAATTACTGTCTTTAACACTAAGTGCCTAGCCGCTTGTCAAAGAATGAGGATTGAAAATTGTGACCATCATAACTGACATTAACAGGATTCATAGGAACATGTTCGCTCAGCAATGCAAAGATTCTTGCGATAGGTTCTCTTTCTCACTTGGAGATTCACAGGTTTTTTAACGTATGTTACGGTGCATATTTTTAAAAGCCTAAGAAGTAATTTGATACATTTAAAAGATAACGACAAAACACTAAAATTCGCATTATTCAACACATTTGCTATGCTTCATGCCAAATTTTCCGATATTGTGGCAATATACAAAAAAGAAATCAACCAGCTCTTAAATAGTGCTCCTAGCTTAACTCATAAATAAGCTGAGGACATTTAGGCACTAAAAATTAAGAAATAGGCAGCCTAAATAGGTACTAAAAATTTCAAAATAGGCACTTAAAATAGGCGCTTAAAATATTTTTTAATCGAAGATATGAAAACACAAAATTAAAGAACCCGATAAATCGACGGAATTTCAATTATTAACTTTGGCCCCAAAGAGTTGGTCGATACCAGTAACAGCTGTCACTATTCTAAAAGCACCTCTAGTGGAATAACGGATTCATTAAGATGAAATTTGAAGGATCTAAGAAATGAATACATGGCATCACTCACAAGTTAAAAAACTCAATACAGAACGGCCACGACTTAACCCAAGGCTCTAGTATAGTCTCCTTACCCAAGTCTAAAAAAAACAAAAGCCATACGAGCTTCGGCTTGGAAACTTTAGGCTTGGAAACCTAGGATAAGCTGCCTAACCTGTGGCTTTGGAACCAGACAGATACCCACCCAAGGATTTGGAACCTTGTCGAAGAAACCAAATTGCAGGATTGGGATCCTCAACCAAGAAAACCACCCTGTATTACACGGTAATTGGGTGCGACCCTTTCGGCGATAGGGTTACGGGTTCAAATGCCTGAACTGGTGGTGACAATGTCATCATGGACCAACGCAATATACTAAAAATGTCTACATAAAACAAACAGGACGACAAACAACAGAATGCATTTGGCGCCACCAAAGCAACGTTCTCAACGTTGTTCATATTTTTAGGGCCATATGTGCACGCGATGAAAAACCAAGTCGAAAAATCAAGAGGTTTGAAGCATGCTCTTTCAAATGAAAATGATTCAAAAGAGTATCCAGAAGGTCTTTCTTTTGTAAGAGCGGGCAGAAAATAACCTATTTTTGTCGTTTTTACAAATGTCATCCTCAACGATGTCCCTATTTTTAGGGCCTTATATGCCCGCAATGAAAAACCAGATATATTTTTTTAGAGGGTTGAAATCATTCTCTTTATAATGAAAATAATCTAAAATAAATTCCAGAAAGTGTTTTCTTGTAAAAGCGGGGAGAAAATATCCTATTTTTGGCGTTTTTGCAAAAAGTGTCACATTTTGACTTGATTTTTAAAATAATGGAAATCACTAGGAAGATGAAATATTATATTCATAAACCATGTATTAATATGTTATCATGCTCAAAGTTTCACGTTGATTATACCTTTACTTCCTGAAATATAAAAAGCCAAAATTTTAATTTATTTTCGATCCGCAATTTTTCGGGCCAGTTTCGCCCTGAATTTTCTACGAGGTCGCTTTTACAGTTATTTTTATTGTGCTGTGTAATAGAGCTGAAAACTTTGTAGCAGATAGCCAATTTTTGTTTCTCTTATTAAAATATCTCCTGAGATACTATGCCTCAAAGTTACCGAAATCTCATAATCTTACTGAAGAAGGCTTCGGCACGGGGTGAAACAAATTACTATATACAGTATAACCTCTACTTAGCGAAATTCAAGGGACCGAAAAATTTCCAGTTCGTTCATCGGGAGTTCGTTCGTCGGAGGTGTTTTGCACGTTGCATCACTCCAGGGGCAACGTAAATAATCCACTTCTCGTATGTATGTACCTTGAATTTCAGGGAATGTGGTTTGCAGAACTCAATTAAAGGTAACATTTCCACAGAAGATCGCATACTTTTATACTAACTGCTCCCATGCCTTATAAAAAACCGTGGAATAACAACGAACAGGTCTTTCAGCAAGTCCTGCTAATTATACCATTTACTGCGATTTCTAAAGGCCGATTTATAGTTGGCATGAACGTCAAACTTTAACCATGAATTGTTTTCGCGTTGACGCCATCCTGTTACGATCGCCGTCAGCTAGAATGTGCGTCGGTAAACATTGGTCGCCTTCATTCATCTTAGCTTGGATGCAGATGTCTACATGCAGCCGATCGCCAACATGTGTTGATTTGTTTACTATGTACAACAGAGCGAGAACATGGACGAGTACGAGTATTATCAACTCGTAATTGCTGTGATAATTGTAGTAGTGGGTTGGAACCTGTGTATTCAGCTCGAGGGTGAAGTAGGCGTTGACGCCAATCGTAACCTGGCCTTAACCTCCCGCCCAATGCAACACAAACACGCTAGAATTAATGATAGTAGTTTCTTATGCCGCCACTTTCAACTTAACACGGTCACATCCGCGGTGCATTCAAGGTTTTTGAGAACTGCTTTGTAAATACAGCACGATATATTTTGGTTTTCGTTCCGCCAGCTACTTTTTTTCGAGAATTATTTTCAAGATGGCGGCGAGCGAAAAAAACAATTATCACATTTGAAACGTTCGAATTCAAAAAAATGCTTTAAAATGCATGTTATTAGGGCAATAAAAATATTTAGGAATGCGCACAACGTAAATGACCACTGAACGAGATTTCATTGCAGTAGATGTGTTTCAAATATACTAAAGAAATTTTCGAGCCCGCGATATGAAAGTCAACATTTGACATTTTATAAATCCAGAATGGATAACAATTTTTGCAAAAGCGTGGAGAATAAATTACGAACTTACCTTGAAAATAAGTAGAAAACCAGACGTAATAATTGACACTTACGGAAAAACCAGGCTTCGCTCGCAAAGATTGTAATTATTCATTTAAGTATTCTACCAGCTGATTGGTATGTTCTTGGTGTTGAGGTCCGTAGTTTTAGCGAAAGAAAAAAAACGTCCAGTTAACTTTAACGAGATTTTATTCACGTGACCAGGTCATTTTGGTACAACACTTCTAACTGTCACAAATTCAAATTACAATCCAGTTCACAAAAAAAGAAATGAAAATCACTTCGCGTGACTTGCGCTGCCAACCTAGAAGTTCCATTCTTTTCATTACCAACCAAAAATATTTTTAACACTTGGACAGTCCCAATTCTGCATCCCAATCTCACGAAATTGAACCGCAGTAACACTCGAGAGCAACCAGTTTTCACTCGGAAAGATTGAAATTATAAACTCACGATGATGAACCGCAGTAAAACTCAAGAACGCCGGCCAAATCACTAACCACGCCGCTAAACTGACGCAAAATACCGGAAATGCAATTAACTGGAAAAACAACAAGGACCTTTCTGATTGGTTTGTTTGTACGGAGTCTCTGATTGGTCCTAGTCACTTTCAAAGCAGCAAAAACGGCAAAAACCTCGCAAAATATTCAAAATTATCCTTTTTTTTTTAAATACGTTAAGAAGAGGTAAATATTATAATACAGGGCTAATCTTTCATTTCGTTTATCGGGAGTTTTCGTAGAGCAGGAGTTCGTTCATTAGAGGTATTTACCAATGCATTTAAATAGGAATTTGGCGGGACCAATATCATTTGTTCGTTCATCGGAGTTCTTCGTTTATCGGGAGTTCGTTAGGTAGAGGTTTCACTGTATCAGCAAGTATTCCATCGGCGAACGTAAAACTTTACAAATGTTTATTGGGGATATGTGTGAATGTCAATACAAAATTTCATTGAAATCAGTGATGGTCGAGCGGGGACCACCAGACCACTTGGCATGGAATGACCCTATAGTGCACCTTTAAGTGGGTGAAAAAGACGTTCGAACTTATGTCTAGGAGGAGCACATTATTCCTGTCACATACCTCACGTATTTCAATAATTTTATCTACCGAGTATAATGCAGTATATAGCCATGTTCCCCATAATATCAATACTGTCTGTGAAGGCAGATCAACTTCAGGCAGTATGTCTGAAGTTGATCTGCCTTTACACTCAGCAATACTGAGTGGTACCTTCAAAAACAAGATTTTGGCAATTGAAACCATCGCATGTACGCATTATGTTAAATTACCATAGTTGTTTTTCTACTCTTTATATAATAATACTTTGGTTGATTTTTCTTTATGAATGTTTAATGACATTATTTCAACCTTGATAGAATAAAAAAGGAACTGAAATAACATAAAAGCTCTGCACTAAAGAGAAGTTTGGCGATGTTGAAAAGAAAATTGCTTTTTTAGGCCCTTAAAAAGGCGATACCAGCAGAAAAAGGCATAAACAGGTGAAAAAGGCATTTTTAGGCAGTAACAAATCTCGTTAATTTCGCCATAAATGATCCTAAATGAACTTATAACTTCATAAAATTGGTTTCCTGAGTAAAAGAAAAAATAGGCATTTTAGGCAATGTCCTCAGCTTACTCATAAAACAGGTACCCCAGCAACTTAGAGAGACAGAATGTTAATTTAGTAAATAACATCTTCAATGAAACAATTACTACAGCACTGAAGATACAATACGGAGATCAGTCATGAAATTTTCAATGTACAGCTTTAATCACCAAATGGTGGCATATAATGAATATTAAGAATCCCATCTTGCGGGGACTCTGAAAAGTCAGGATTTGTGACACAATTTCACTGATCGAAGTGTTGAGAGGTTTTACAATTTTTCAAAGATTTTCTTGTGTGGCTAAAGAATAGGGATTCACTTGAAACAAAATCAGGTTTTACGGGAGATACGTGGAATGCTCTTCACCAAAGTACCAACGTAGTTTTAATTTTCATCGAGTATTCACTCAAGAATTTAAATGTGGATTATGTATTGCGTGGGAAATTGCTGACGGGCAACATAGAGTCAAGATTTAGTTGTTACAGGCAATTATCAGGGCAATTATCAGGCAATATTACAACATTTCCGCGAAGCAGATATATGAGTTTGAAAAAAAGCTGCGAGTGATGAGAGCTATTGGAATTCATTCTGCCAAATACGGATCAGTCAATTTTGATCGCGATATACTATCAGACTTCACTGAATGCGAACAATTCTCTATAGATGATTCGCCTCTTGTTGGGCTTCTTAATGACGAAGAAATATCCGATTTCAATTTAGATTCAAGTGTATTGTAGTATGGTTGTGGATATGCCTCCGGCAAAACGGAAAAATTAGTTGGATGTGAACAATGCAGGGATCTGATTGTGGGTTCCTCTTATGACGACCTATATGTTACTGAATTAAATAGGGGTGGATTAACTGTGCCGTCTGATGTTGCAGTAGATTTGGGTTTTTTAGCACACGCCATTATGCGAGCACTGATTTCACGAGAATACGAATGTCTACTTAATATTTAATGATATTAAAATTCATATTAAAGAAAATAAAACGATAAAAATAATTCAGGAACAAATATAATGGCAAATATTTAGCAAATAAATATATTTTCTTAAATTGTTCGAGCATGCATCACAATTTACATTGAAGACTTCTTTGCAAGTGTTGTGGTAACGAAAGTCACAGATCGGGAATATTTGTCTTTTTATCGTGCACTAGTGACTTAACGATCACTTGAGTTTATTTGCTCAAGTTTCCTGTCAACTTGTTCTTCTAGTGGTGTACCCTAAATACTATAAATACACCTTTTTACCCAATGTGAGCGGACGTTGTCCTTGTCTCGCAGTACGCATGTTTTATCACCATATTTTTCAAAATTTTCAGAAAATTATTCTGGCGGTCCTACTAATTCACTTTCCGCGGGGCATTTAGTTTAGTAGAAATAACATACGCTGCAATTCCACATACGTCTCAAAGATTCATAAATATTCACACAGCTATCTGTTTTTTTTCTCTTGCACGAGTATACAATTATAAGACTGAACCATTAGGCCCATAAAATCTGTATCTCCCTAATAACTCCCATCCCACTATAGTGGCATCAAAGTAAAATATTATCTCCTATTTACTTTGTTTCCAATGAAATTGTTTTATCATGGTGCGTAGACGACAACAAAATTACTGACTTTAAGTTTTTAGGAGCATGAGATGCCAATGATGACTCTAAAAATAAATGAACACTTGGAACGAGAGTGATTAATAAGAGAACTCAACGGTATGTGTTTTTTAATCGTCAGAAGAGTCCCCGCCATCGTTCAACCATTATTTTTTTCAAGTTTTGAGCCAGGTTGAGGATGTATACTATTAGAATTACCATTACGTTTGCTGCCATAGTGACAACACACTTCCTATACCATTCCCTATCCTAAATTTGGGAGTGCTCACCCTCGGTTTACTTTATCAAAAGGTACAAGTCTTTGAAGAGGATACCCTGTGAAGGAATCGTTTGCCCAAAAAAGTCTTCATTTCATTATTTCTTGACGGAAAAATGGACGAAAATGACAACAGCATCTTAATTATTCCAACAAACTGCTCATCGACGGTAATGCACTCACCTGGGAGATAATACTTTCCCTAATTCAAATTCATGTCATCCCAAATGGACCGAGTTTATTGTCAAACTGATAATATGTAAGTTGACGCGTCACGGATTACTGTGCGAAGTAAAATGACCATCGCAGTATCCTATATTGTGGGCCATATGCTGTAGAAGGCGAAAAAAGCTTACCGAGCTTCCTTGAAGAAAGTTAAAAAAAATGACTCGTGGCCAACTTTTTTCGGTTCGGTATACGGTATAAAGCATGCATGCAAATAGTTGAAAAAAAATGAGAGTACATAAACATACTGTATATTTAGTTCATTACTCACATTTACTTACAATTTATGAATATTAACTCAGCATACGACTGCATTAATATTGTATAACCCTAGAAAAAGTGAAAAGAGCGCTGTGCGGTTTTCTTACGAAATTCCGGAATTTACCTAAAACTTTCAAATTGCCTCTCCCTCGTACTTCACAGAACATTTGCATCTAAATATTTGGTTAACCATCTCGCAAGTTAGGGACTTTATTCTATATACTTCGAAAAATTATATATTTAGAAAATTACTCTATCGTCCAAGGTAAACCGATCTCGCGGTATAACAATGTGCGACACACGTTCATTATAACACATTCTTTGCTTTTGGTGCGTCTCATTGACGGGCAGCGGCCGTATTTGTTTTTTCTCTAGTTACTTTTTGTGGTATCCAGCAAACCACATTCATAAACCGATGGTCAATCTTTTTATTGTCCTGTATTTGCAAACCAAACATATCACGGCTTATTCGCTGCGTATATTAGTTTGAATTTGGCGCCGATTGCAGCGCCTTCGATAAGATACTATATAGTTCTACGAGTCCTATCTGAGGCGCTGCGGTCAGCGCGAAATTCAAATCTATGTACCATTAGCCGCGATATGTTTGGTATGCAAATACAGGCCATTAAAGAGACTGGATATCGGTTTTTGAATGTAGTTTTCTGTATATCTTAATTATTAACTTAAAAAAAAAGAAAACTGCCTCTGTCGGTCAATGGGACGCACTAAATGCAGACAATGTGCTAGAATTAACGTATATCGCACAATGTTATACCGCTCCCGGGCCTACTTTGGACCATAAAGTACATTTCTAAATGTCGGGCTTCGAAGTGTAATGAAGAAAATCCTAAACTTGCGAGATGGTTTAGCAAGTTTTTAGGTGCAAATATTCTGTTAAGTATGAGGGAGAGGCTCAATACAGAGGACTGAAGTCCGCGGTCGAAACACAGATTTTATGGCAGTTGCAATCGTGATACATTTCTCTATCGATTCCTCGACTCGTGTTTTTCAAGAACTCCCGCTAAAGGAACAGTATAAGAGATGGAGGAACTCTATTTGCCTCCTCAAGGAAGTCATCACCAGGCGGGTATGTGTTAGTAATGAACACTTAACTCTGGACGTCCTGCACAATGCTAGCTGCAGCTTATCTCACAATCCTCAGTCGTTCGTCAATCATATTGTTTCTTTTATTTAATAATTTTCAGAAACCTCTCAGACAACATGTGTATGCACATACATACATATGTTGTCCGATAGGTTTCTTAAATAAAATTTTTTCTAAAATCGGGGGAGTTCGCGCGAAAGACGTATTTACCCTGAATGGCCAGTTTGACGCGTTCCACGGATTACTATGGAGCTGTCCGTCAATGACGTCCACACGATTGGTGGGGGGGTTACCACCTTGTGACAATGTGTAACAGGGGGGAGAGGGGAGTCTATGCTTCATGTGACATCCACGCTTCCACTGCATATATCTTAGTTTTACTCAGACTGCGGGGTAGGTTAGAATTTTTTCATTTTTGTGATATCATTAAAGGGGTGCCACTTCTTGTGACTAATTGTGTAACATCATTTATGGACAGACCCTCTGAGAAGTAAAATGACCATCGTAATATCCCATATTGTGGCCTATATAATGTATATTACGAAAACACCTTACCGTATTTCCTTGAAGAAAGTTGAAAAAAATGACTCGTGTCCAACTTTTTCGGTTATGTATACGGTGTACAGCATGCATGAAAATTGTTGAAAAAAATGAGTGTACATAACATTACTGTATATTTAGTTCATTACTCACATTTCTTTACCATTTATGTTTATCAACATACAGCTACATTAATAAATTAAAACCGTAGAAAAGCGGAAAAAGGCAACGTGAAGTTTTCTTACGGAATTCAGATGAAACTTGCCAATTTTGATAACTATTGACCAGTGAAAGATAAGTAACAAATTTATATCTCATTTTAAAGAAATCGCTATTTTCTACAATTATGTTCCCGAGGACTCTTCTGTAAAACTAAAGACTGAGCCGCAATGTTTGTCAATAAACGTGAGGAAATGAAGTAATTTTCAAAGTTTTCGATTTTTCGAAATAAAATATCTCAATAATTATAAGGAAATGAAATAAATGTAACGAGAATTATTCCGTAGTATATTTAGTCGGCTTGAAGTGTGATCACAGTAATATTTTTCCTACCACGCACAGTTTTAAAGGTATAAGAGACACAAAAAATAGGGAACTTCCCTAGGCCACCCCATCCCCCGCGCATCCCATAGGTCATAATGGCATACGATTTTTTTAAGTCATGGTCAAGTATTGCTTCGCTAGTCTACCTGTATAAGAAGATGAGGGATTAGATCATGATAGTTCATTGCCTTCTGCAAAGGAAAATAAATGATAAGTTCGTACAATTAAAAAACGCAACCAAAATTTCACAAGGAAAAATGTCCCATTGCTGTTAGCGATATCATTCCGTTACATCGTCCCCCTGGTTTCCAATCACAGTGTTTCCAAATGGTTATGCGTACATAATATTTAAGGAGACGATTTAATAATACAATATTATAATCCAATAGAATTATTGTCCAATATTTTTAGGCATATATTCTTCAAATCAAAAATTTTTTTTAAATATTTGTATAAATCAGTTAAACCACGATTTTACCATCCACACTTTTATGTTTTCCGCAAATTTACTACCCGAAAAATCTTGAACTAACACATTACATTAATTGTTAGCGATAATATTACAGTAGTAGAATTTATTAGTTACAACTATACATATCACGCTGGTTGATAGACAGGCTTCGTGACGGAGCCTGAGGTAAAACGACATGCCTAAAATAAACATAGGAAGCAGCTTCTAAATAATAAAAACTCTATTAAGGTCGAATGTGCTTTGGCTACTTTTCTTATTAATTTTTTGAATTTTTTTAAACATAATGTGTGATAATTTCCGTTTTCACGATGTTTTTTCGAGATTCCCGTGTTACCGTTTGATTTACATGCGAAATGAATTAGCTGTTTAACAAGTATCTAAATATACATTTATATACTCACAGATTTAGATATCTACTTTGTAGAGACTCACCATATGCTGAGTCTGTAACACATGACTATTATTTTATTTTCGACATCAATAAATTAAGTTTATGTCAGTAACTTTTCATTAAATGTGCTCCTCAATAACATTTCATTTATTTTACCCATGTTACATTTTCAGTAAATGAATTTCCAATTTGTTCAGCTAAACAATGTTCGTTATTTTGTGTTTTTATAAGTAAGCTTCACTGGCAATAGTTACAATTAGTTAGTTAGATAGATAAATAGTTACAATTTTTAATTTGTTCGTAGACGCCTAGATATAAATGTCGTCGAATTAAATTTTTTTATAAATTTCGAATAACAATGAAGTGGATAAGTGGCGAGTGATTAAATCTGTCTGTAGCCCATAAATCTTACTTCATTTTCGACGAAACCAAATAAAATTTACGGAAATAACTTCTCATTGAATGTGATATTCAACCACACTTCATTTGGTTTTCCCATAAATCATTTTCATAAAAATATGATTCACAATAATCTGCTATTAATAGTTCATTATTTTGTATTTTAACAAATTAGCTTCATGATAGCATTGTGTCTGTGAAATAAACAAGAATTTAACGCCTAAGAAGGTCTATGTCAAAGATAGTAATATTTCCAAGTCACTAACTTAGCTACAGTCCTCAAGCCAAAATTTGTATCAGTGGTTTAATTCTTCCTTCATCCTTTGATCTCCTTAATCTCTTCCTGTATCAATCAAGGATTTTTTGTCCTCATTACTACAGACTTATTCCCCTGCTACTTGAGATAACAGTTTGTATATCTCTTAACATTCTCCTTTATGGATTTCACCTCTTGATAATTGCTTGAACTTAACCTCTCCTTCATGGTATTCCCTCTTTATTTAAAAACAATATTTTTGGGGTTCCACTACTTGACATACATTCATTGTTTCAGCTAGCTATCTTATTCTTAAATCGATTTAGTTAATGCTGAAGTATCACCAGCCGACATACATGCAACAAGGAAGCAGTAAGATTAATATTTTGCCCTAGCTAAATACGAGCATAACAATTCTGCATCGAAGCGAATTTTTTATCTAATCTTTTACATGTGTTCCAATGACTCTGATATTTTGTAAACGAAGTGTTTGTCATAACCAACTAACTTCTCCGAGGGAAGTATTTCGGTTAAGTTATATCTTCTACTGTCATCGATGCGTAAAATGCATGCCATCCGGTCCTTTTTCCACGAATAAAGAAATTTTTCCTTGTCCTATTATGTTTGCTTGTCAGTATCGCAGGTGCTGAAAGATCTTTTTCTGCTCTGCGCCTTCTAAAAATATACGTCCGGTCAAGAAGCGGTGAAAGTCGTTTAAACGGCCTTGCTATGTTGTACATTCACCGTCATATTCATGTAGTTCCCGATAATGTAATAAAACGGATTGCTGAGCATAAATAAACAAGAAAGCAAAATGTTCTGTGGTGATTTGTATGCATAAATCTTATATTGTCTATACCTAGGCTATTTGCATTAAAGTTGGTGCTCAAAACATTACAACGGAATAATATATTCTTAATTTAAGTCAGCTCGTATGACTGTAATTGTGAGACTACGTTCCAAGGGCTTCATTTCTTCTAACTTTCCGAGGGAGGTCCGCCCTGACCCCCGTATCGTTGAGAGGTATTGCATACCCCCCAGGCGCCGTGAAAGGTAGTGAACCGCCCCCCCAAAACAACGACACTATTCCGCCCCCGAAGCAAGAACATGGTAGTTAGGAGTATTTGGTTGCAGAAAAAATATATATTATTGAAGCGACATGGTGCTCACCTGATAGCAAAACATGCAACCAGATTGACCACGTACTCATAGAGAAAAGACACGCAACGGACATACTTTAATATATATATATATATTTAACATAATATATTATTAATACATGTGTAATCACGGGCATACTTTATTATATATACAAGTTTTTTTACAAGTTTAAAAGGTTTTTCTATAGCTGAAGAAGGGTCTACATGCCCGAAACGTCCCTGTCAGTCTTCTCCCTTTTTAGTTTTCTTTCCCCACCCCATGCCGAGTGTTTTTATTGTTGTGGCCTATTGGCAAATTTTTCGTTTTGTGTATATATATATATTATATACAATATTTTATATGTATATATATTTATACAATGTTGCTAAAATGTTAGATTTTTACTTTATTGATTTTGATGGTAAATAGTAGTAGAATTTCTTAGTTTAAATATCAGACTCGTGATTGACTGGATGTGCGTAGCAGCTTAGATAAAACGGCTTATAAATTGAATACCAATATTTGATCAGTACTTATCTCAATCATTCAAGAAATATTGGTATGATAGGCACAATTTTTACTTAGTTCGTACTCATCTTATGCCGTCTAAGAGAATTTTATAAAAATTTCGTCTTTCGAGTGATTGATTTAGTAGCGCGACATCTATTGGAGTTTAAGGTAAATGATCGCGAGGAGAGCTCTTAGTCGAAAGTTGTTTTCACACTTTAAATTTTGCTTGTATCGCACGAATGTTTACGCACTCAAAGCGCAAAGAATGCAAAATAATAGGTAAAAGAATCTTTAGTGTTCCTTAGGAAATGAGGCTACCAGATAATTTTCTCCGTCGGACGAGATGTGCGGCTGGCTGGTCTACTTCAGTTATATCCTAGGTTAGATGTAAATGCAATAGAGGGCAGTGACGTCTTAGTAGTTCGCCTATGGCATAGAAACACCGTGATCTGTTACCACCGCGGAATTTTTGAAGAGTACTACGGTGCATCACAATGATTGATCGTTGAATAACGCGTATTCCATCCAGAAATTTCCACCGAAAATGTATTGATTCGGTAATTAGATCGCTTAAATTTTTAATTAATACGTTGATGAACGCCAGAAAAATTTCAATAAGGAAAACACTAAAATTGAACTTGGCGGCTGGTTTAATGGACATGTGAGATTTTTGAGACATGAAAAAGATCCGAAAATCACAGCTGATGTATGTGATTTGAAACGGAGTAAGCATTTTTGTAGGAAGAAGATGTGATGGAAAATAGCAAGAAACGACCATGAAGAAATTATGCACCCGTTTACAGCGGATAGGATACAAATCTCTAAATCAAAGCAATTCTACCGCGGTCGTATGCTCTTAGGTTAATTTTTTAACTAATTGGGAAAGGGCCTTTTCTTCATTTTCGAATCCTCTAAATTTCGTTTACGACACTAATTTTATATCGAATGTGATCTTCATTCACATTTCATTTGTTTTTACGTTATTACAATTTCTGCAAAACTATTTCCACTACTTTCTGCACAACAAAGTTCAATATTATGTGTTTTTATAAGTAATCTTCATGAAAGCATTGTTTATGTGAAAAATAAAACAAAAATGTAGCGCCGAAGAAGATCAATATCAATATTAGAAATACTTCTTGGCCACTCACGTTGGGCGTTGCCCCAATTGGGGCAAGCACATAATCTTATTAACCCAACATTTCTACAAAATCATGTTAATTATGGGTAAAACAACGTCTTTAGACATTATCCGTGGTCATATTTAATCAGTAGACTCCAGGAAGAATATCTGTGATGATTAGCTCGTGCTAGAATTTCGTCTTCATAAACCGATTAACAGAATCATCACCTACTCCTAATTTTATAATTTTATCAACTAAAGTCTTCATTACTTCTGAACACTTTCACGACTTCTATACTGACACACTCCTCAAACTAATATGTGTATCAATTTTTTAGTTCTTCCTTCATTCTTTGATCTCCACAACTCTTCCTCTATGTGTTAAGGATTTTTATTGTTCATTGCCAACCAGTTATACCCCGGCTGCTAAATAACCCAGTTTGGATGTTTCTTAACCTTCCTCATTTGCTTTCATCTCTTGATAATTGCTTGGACATTAACATTGTATTCCCTCCTTATTATCAAACACAATATTTGGGAATCCTCTATTTTACATTTATTCATTTTTACAGTTTTATTAATCTTAAATCGATTTACAGAAAGATTAAGTATGTTAACCACAAATTTGTAGATGACATATATTTGGCATCTCCAGATATAATACCGAAATGCACCGCACTGCCACATTTCAAATATTTGCATCAAAAATTACAATTTACAATAGAATATGCTATTTCTATGAATAATAGAAAAGGGGGTGTGTTATTGTTCTCATGAGAACAACAACACACTCCCTTTTCTAGACACACGATTACAAAAAGATATCCCGATGGCACAATAACCATTGACTGGTAGATGAAACCTCATTAGGCTGATAGGTATTTAAATTTCCAATCCCACCACCCTTTAAAAAAAAGTTAACACAGCAATAGCTCTAATATTCATATCACTAAGTTTGAGCGATAAATGTTTTCACAGTAAAAATTTAAAAATAATCGAGGTTATTTTACAAAAAGCCATTTCTCCAAGAAGCTAATTCACTCCATAATTTATTCTTCAAAAAGTTCATTTTCTCAAAAACAAAAAACAAACAACACAACTATAGCACCTCAAAAGTAAAAACAGCTCAATGTCAAGGAGTTTTTTATATTAATGGTCTATCAGAAACAGATATCAAGAGTCTTCAAAACACAGATTATAAAATAGCACATATATGTAGCTGTAGTATATAGCTATAGGTATCATAATCGAAATTTCGATTATGTGCACTAGCGCGCAGATCATGCAATTAAAAATAACCACACATTCAATTTCCAAATCACAAAAATAATAGGATCATTACGAAACTTATGTAATTAATTATTTTAAGAAATGGTGCACACAATAACAAACAAAACATACTGCTATCAAAAAACTTAAATCGTTAAATTAATTATTATATATTATAATCTGATACGATTTAACAACCCTTAAATATATATTGATTTTTGAAACAACATAAATATACAACAATTGAAACAAGCAATAAATAGCAACGATGGTATAATAAAGCAATTGTTTAGGAAGGAATTCTATCTGAGGTAAATTGAAAAATCAAATTTTTATAAACTTTTAAACATAAATATGCATAAAACATTGTAAACTATATTCCATTGATGGAAAAACGCCCAATATTATCATTGTGGCCCCGATGAAGCACATATAAAAATGCGAAACGTTGGCAAAGAATTATAAAAAATTTCAACTTATTTGACGTAAAACTCCTTAAAGATGAAGAAGACATCCTGTTAAATGTTTGTTTGCGATGATAAATAGTAGGAGAATTTCTTAGCTTATGTATCACGCTCGTGGTTGACTGGATGCCCAAGGTAAAACGGCTTAAATTTAATGCCAACATCAGATCAGTACGTACATAAAAGTTTGTTAAAGAATGGATACTGTACCTTAAAGAATGAGGCATTCACAAAATTTTAAACGCCGGACGAGATGTGCGGCTGGCTGGTCTACTTCAGTTATCTAGGTTAGATGTAAATGGAGAAGAGGGCAGAGACGTCGGAGTCATTCGCTTACGGCATAGAAATGCCGCGAACTGTCACCCATCGCGGCAATTTTGGAGATTACTACGGAGCATCACTATGGTTGTGCGCTGAATATCGCGTATTCCATCCAGAAAAGTCCACCGAAAATGTATTGACGGGGAGATTAAATGCCGTCTCCATCGACGGTGCGATTTCCATGACGGGTGCGGATCTCACTCCCTGAAACCACCGTGGCAGCAACATCCGGGGCCGCTAGTGTCCAGCGTCTCTGCGGCCTGGCCCAAACCTGATGCGGCATCTGAGGGGCTAGCAGAAGAAACCAAGGGAGCCCAGGTTGAATGTGGTTTGGAATGTGTTGTCCCATCGGTTCACCCAGCGGCAGCATCTCAGAATGCCACGGCGTCAGCTGCTTAGGGCGCGGCATGTACAACTCCCGGTACAGCGGCGCTCCATGGTAGGAAAACTACGGGGCGTGGTGTAAAGACGTTCCCAACCAGTTATTAACGTCCCTCCTCAAACCTTCGAACCGATTTAAGCGCAGGACGTCGTGCCTCACCCGGGGTGTGTGTCTTATATCTTGTCATGTCTTTTAAGACTGTTTTTAGGATTCGTATCACGGGTGGTCCTGCCCTGTCGTGCTGCTGGCCCGCCAACGGTCAATTCTGTGGTAACGTGGTAATTTACTCTTATTTCGAGGTCCTGTCGAGGTGTGGTGGGTTCTGCGGGTGATGCTCGTCCTGTATCGATTATATGTTCCGGGGTCGGATGCCGCGTATCCCGGTCACCGCTACGCGGTCACCGGTCTACGCTCATCTTGGTTGTCTTCAAGATTTTAGGATGCGGCGGCAGCAGGGTCAACTTGACACTGTCCGCGTCTTCTCCGTCGTCGGCACCATCTTTTTTCCATCTCGACATGTCTCTTTTGGTTTCGTCTTTTTTTTACAGGTGATGTTTTCACCTTATGATAATTATCTAGTCCTTCGATAGAACACGTCCCCCTGAATCCTATAGGAGCAAGTCCTAAGGGTTGGGGGCAGACAGGATTAAGGGAAAGAGGTTGGTAAGTGACTTTTTCATAATTTCAACTAGGGAATAACCATACCAAAAATGTTAAACTTTCTACTTAAATAAGTAAAAGTTGTTAATTTATTTTGAGTACTCATTCTTTCTATATGATTTTCGCGCAGCAGGTTGCGTTCCTTGTTGAGAGGAAAAATATTTTCTTTTTTATTCGCCAGATTTTTTTGCAATTTATATTTATATAAGTGAAAAGTAATTTATACAGCTCTAAGTTCAATGGATATTAAAAAATATAAATGCATGGTGTCCATTAATGCTCATAGAATGCATGGGATGACAATGGTGTAACCGGGGGGGGGGGAGGGGGGGGGGGAAGGGGCAATCATCCCCAATGGAGAAAAACCTCAATTTAAATAACCTACATTCACATTTTGATTGATGCAAATCAAGCTCGAGTAATCAGTTTTGACGTGATGAAGGTAAAGTTCTTATTAAAGGTACGTTTTCCAAGGAACTACTGTGGTGATCATCACTGGTAAGAGTCGCAGAGGGAAGGGGAGGGGAACATATAATAATCCCCCACCCTCACCAAGAGCTTTACCTGATTACACCCTTGGATAAGGGTTATTACATTCCTTATAAAGCAATTTTCATTTGCCGTGTTCATTAGATGTAAAAATATACTTGAAATACACCTCTATTATACGTTGATCCTCTTTCCAAAACTTCACTCCTGAACCACAGAATGTTATGCTTTATAGCAGTGATTTGTAAACTGATCTAAACCTAATGCTACGATCTAATTTCCCATCAAAATGTTGTAATTATAAGACTTAATTTCCTTGTGCTCTTCTTTGTTTCATATCATTTCTACAAAATCCAGTCTCATATGTATTCATACTCAAGCTTTTTAAGAAAGTGATTCTATGTGCATGGACCATCGGAATTACAGACCAGGTATAACTTTATTATTAAAGGTACGTTATTAAGGTGGGTGACGTGGTTCGTTATGTAAGGCAGCATGACCGTTGTGCACTTGTGGCAGCATATGCAATGACTATTGACCCAATATCATCTGGATCAAACTTAACACATTCCGTATTTTAGCGTCCACGCCTTGTGACTGAAATTTGGGTAAAATTTACATTTTTTATTTATATTTAAAACAGGTTCTTACATGTAATTTATTGCTAGGATCATATTTTTGGCTTTGATTTCATAAAAAAATCCATATTTTATTTTTAAACCAATGTTTAATTTTTACAAGTACCCTAGTGCGAGATAGATGATACTTCCCCGCAGTACACGTGATTTTTTTTTCGTGATTTCTCTTCTTTCATGAATACTGAGGAAGGAAAGCATATATGAGGCAGAAATAATCCAAAAAACCTAACGGAATATCACGGAACATCATAACTGTTTCTTTACCCTGAAATTGATCATTTATCAATTTGATAACTAGTTTTATCATGCCAATGCAAATGTTACCTATTAATTCATTGAATTGTAGTATGTCACCGTCTAGTCGTGGCCTCAATCATTTGTCATTCATATACTGACGAAATGCCAACCTACCTCATCATGGAACCATAGACGTATAATAGGCTACAGGTCAGCAGACACATTTGTGAAAGTGAAATTCTGAAAGTAGAGAGTGAAATCTGATATTAATATGCAATCTCATTCATCCTTGCAAACTAAATAAAATAAAACACCATACAGTAAAAGCAAAATGGTATAAAGAAAAGTTAGATACCTTTGTTTAAAATATTTTTGATATTCTTCCTGAACCTTGAATATCTTCTTCGAAATATCATCTTCAAGATCTGGAAAAACATTTATGAGATAAAATGTTACAAAACACAATAAACAGAGCCAATTGCTGTTTTCTGAAAAATAAAATTAAAGTGCTTATAATATAGATAATAATTACTTGCCTATCAAAGTGTCCTTTATCAGCGAAGTACATTGAAAAAGAAAAACACGAAAAATAAAGGGGAAAAATATCTTTTCGAAGCTCTTTACTCAGCAGCCAGGGTCATACCCGTGACTGACCCTTTTCCTTCTCTTGCCGCCAATGGCTAGCGCTCGGAGCCAAATATACCATACATGGGAGCCATGACGTAGCCCTTACGTCATCAGTCACTCAGTAGAGATGCATGGAAATGCACCTTTTACACCACAAACTCATGATGTAGCAATTACTGGTCCTTCTGGAGTTGATGGTACGTATACGAAGTATTTTATTTGCATGATAATACTCATGATTATTGTTGAATTCTAATTAGTTATATTTGTTCCAGATGCTTGCTGTATAATATCAGGACTATGTGAGGACAAAATTCTTTCACTAATGGAAAGTGATCTATCTGAGGAAGAAACCTCAGAGGAAAGATCGTCTGCAGGATCTGAAAATGCAGATTCGGATGGCCGAATCCAAAATAATCCGAATAATTATTATAATAATGTTACATTGTGTTAATATCTTCTCTTTCAGAAAACATATGGCATGGGAATTATAAGGGCAACGAGAAAAGAAAATCCAGATGTGGTACTCTCCCGTAAACTAATGAAAGGGGAGAAAAATAACCGTTGGACTGTAGGTGGAATTTGTGTTTTCAGATGGAAAGACAAAATCTCAATGATCTCGTCTGAATATGGGAGTAATTTTCTTGATGCCACGGGACAAGACAAAGCCGGAAGCGATAGTAAAAAAGAATAAGTTCATGGGAGGAGTGGATCATTGTGATCAACTACTTAGTTACTACCCATGTCAACACAAATCCCTCAAGTGGTACAAAAAGCTGGGGATACATATATTTCAAATTATGCTTATCAACAGCTTCATTTTATACAACACATACAGTGGTCAAGTTCTACAGAATAATTGTACATAATATTTTGGCATCACACATTGATTATAGTTTTATCCCGTATTTTGCGGGTTTGATCAGCATACATTGATCGAAACTGCAACAGCCTCTAATTGGTTGCAACATTATGTCAACTGTCACAAATTCACTCATTTAATATGCTTTTAGACAATTTCCTAGGAAAGAGTCCATTATTGTTTGGAATGCAGCTTATTTATCGGTTTGTTTTCGTAACTCCCTTCTTGTCCTTTCGTCAAATCTTACTGATCGCAAAATAAACAAAAACTGCTTGGAACTCATATCAGCCGCTAGAAATTGCATTCCTGATCCATCTGCACCCCACAATTCTAAAGCATTTGCATGATAACATTTTTTTATCCCAATTAGAAAAAGTATACCCAGCACAGCCAATAAGTCTGTTCCTGTTTTTTCCTTACAATTCCTATCCCTTGAATAGTGGACATCAGAAAATTTTGTTTGAAAGTACATATTTGTTAGCATCACAATTCTATCAATCATGTCTATATCTTTACATTTTAGAAAATCTGCAGCCTCATCAGGTATATATTTTGCACAAAGTTTTGTCCCTGGGGGTAAGTTTATAATATTTTTTGCTTGATCTTGTAGCAACGAAGAAAGAAGATATTTTTCATATGCAAAATTCATCAACTTTTCCAAACAAATAATCGTTCTCATCATCAATATTACAATTTTCAGCAGTAGTAGTTTCTTTTTAGTCACTATTAGGCCTAGTTTCATCAGAGTCTCCTCCGTGATCACCAAGTGAAATATTTTTCTCCTCATCTGTATTATCAGGGCTCACGTTGGAGAGAATACCACAGGTCAATTTCTAAAGGTTTTTCTCTCCGCATACAGCTACTTCTACTTACTGTATGTTTAGCTGTTAGCTCAACCATATTCAGAGGAGGAATGATGAAAATTCTTAAGTTCCTACCTAATCACAAATCACATGACACTACATCGTACAGAAAGAAACAATTTTGATGAATTTTTCAAGGCATGGAATCTTCCTCCGCACACATATTCCATTCAAATATATATTTAGGTGACCAGATTTGTGATCTTCTACGCAGGAAAAGTTTTTGTGTTCTCCTGTAGCATAGGCAATGTTTCATACATGTTTGGAAAACACCTCATGCTTGAACACTACACAACTCATAACTTTTTTGTATGTATGTATCAACTGATCTGACCATGTTATATGTCAAATACTTGACCTACAGAACAATAAACTCGCTTATATAAGCCTCCAATTCTGCAATTTCTTTAAGAGCTTATTATTAGAGGTTTTCACATTGTATAAATAGAAAATTTAAGGACCTATACAGTTTTTTATTTGTTTTACTCTTATGGGGTTCAGGTAGCCTTCGACAAACTCCCCATATCTGCTACTGCCTCAGCTGAACCAGTAAGCATGGCCACCTTAAAACATACATAACAATCCCAGCATTTCCTTCTAGGGAAGTTACTGCATTTTAGTCTAGGTGATAGGCCTGTGAAGTTGACTCTGCTTTGATAATTTCCTCCATTCAGTCCTATCCTTGAACACCTTTTTCTTTCTCATAAAATAATGTGTTGCTTCAAATATATCATGCTGTTCTTAAAGACTCCTAACCTCCTTTCTCTTCAACATGACAGCATATCTCTCACCACATTAACACATGACCATGGCTTACTCTTTCTTCTTACAGCATTCATTCCTCTAGTACAAATCTGCTCTTCTGTTTGACTCTCATCCCCATGGTCAAACTAACAAAACATGCTCCTTTCATGACTCATGCAATCTTATCCTTATCCCTTCTGCTCTCAATGGAAACTCTTCTAAGATGCACACATTCTCTGTACTCAATAAAGTCGAATTTCTGAACGTGTTGTTTGCATTGAAGTAGATAAAAATAATTATTTTCTCGGGAGGTGACTGGTAATTGTTGCCTTAAGAATCATGAAGGACTAAATAGTAGTATGGGGAGGGAAAGTAGGGGAATAAGATGAGATGAACTAGGCTTCTCCAGGTATCCATAGTTCTTGCTCATCTAGTGAATGGGAATTAAAGTGCACTCCATGAATCACCCAATTCGTCCAATCCAATCACCCATTCCGATTCTGCTGAAAGGTATCTGCCACAGACAAGAATGGAATTCAGTCCCCCAAGATGAGAAGCCATTTTTTCTGCCTGTCCAATCCATGGGCATAGTGTAAAATGTAATTTTTAAACGTAAATCTTTGAACTTTTAGCAAACCTCCCAGGTCATTTTAATTGCTGTGGAAGCAATTACTTATAGGAAATATGCAAACCTCCATTAACTCCTAGCATCCTCTGTGCAGGAATGGGTAACAAATTGCACACCTCAGCCAAGCAAAATTTATGTACTGGTATCATTCATGGGTGGTGCGATTTTTATTATGCTGCCTAACTCCAAGGGACTGTGATTCATGATTTGTAAGTTTGTTACATTGATTACTTGGTGAGGTGACTGGCTAGTAAGTTCATGTGCACCTTCAAGGATTATTTGGGAAAAGAGAAATAGTGAAGGAAAACGGTAGAAACATCAGTCTACTCTTAATGAAATGCACCAAAGAATTCCCACTTTAATCCCTTGTCTGATAAATTGAATGTATTGCACTAGAAGTACTTTTGTCCATGGCACTTGAGTACGAATCTTAATTTCCTCTAAAATAATTTTCACCACTTCCTTGGAGAATCGAATCAAGGCCCTCGGGAAGAGTTCAGTTACTACTCCATTCACTGTAACAACCTGATGTCCATTCTTGATTTCACCTATACTTTTTAGCTATGTGCCTGCATAAATAAGAAATTATATCTCACCTCAGACTCCCTATCTCAATACCCAAATTGTACACCACTGCTCATAATTTCCTCTCATTTGAAGTCTACATTCGTAAGCTAGATATGGATTCCCAATGTATTGTATTAAGGATCAAACAAGCAAGGAAACATTTCTTTTTAATGTTTCTTTCAGTCATAATCCATGGTAAGCAATGTACTGCAAAAATACGAGAGCTCCTTGTAATGCATACAAGTTTCCCAAGCAAATTATATATTATGCTACTCATGTTATTTTCCTGTATTCATCAAACTAGTAATTATATTTTCAATGATCATCTCCTTAATCCATCTGGAGGCAAATATAGCTTGTGAACTTTTAATGTTGGTAATCTAAAAACTATGTTGTCAACTCTTTTTTAGAGACCAGGATAAATAATTATTTTTTTTTAATTCTGGAGATTTAGGTCCATAATCAGTTATTCCTTCCCCATTAAAAGAGAATATATAAAACCCCTTATGAAATTCTGTAAAAAAAATTATTCATCATGCATGTTTGCAGAAAAAGCACAAAACGATTGTGCCTCTAATGTAAGGAATTGACTGAGGAAAAAAACTATCTGCCATTCAAAGTTTGAAATTCTCAATTCAGCCATAATCAATGTAATTATGTATTATATGGAATGGAATCATATAGGTAATCCACTGATAACGAGTTTTACTCATTTAATGACAAATCAGTACCAAAAATGAATTATAATATTTGGGTGAGGAACTTGATAGGCTATTGCATTTTACAGAGTACTCTGAATGACTTACAAATGATCATAAGGGCATTTTTATTTTTCACCCTTTTCCCAGCATGGCGAGCATTTAGTATGATATGTAAGCAAATTTTTGATACATTGGTGAAAACCATGTGGGCGTTACTTGAAAGTGTGGAGGGCCACAAAAAATTTATTGAATTATTATAAGACTAGCTATACAATTTTTTTCAAGGGGAAGTGGATAGGGAACAAGAAAAGACATGGTCTGAATGACCTATCTGTCCCTAGGTACAAATTTTCTGTTCCAAATGAATTAATTTTTTTCATTTTTTATAACTATCTTAAAACTTTTCCAGATAGATTCTTCCTTCTCAGAAAATGTCCACCAGAATTTTTCTACACAAACTTTTCCATATGGTAATAATATCCATGTTGATACTTTTAAAATAAAATATGAATAACCTAAATACAGGATATTCCCACATGAACATCAATGAAGAAAGAAAAGCAAGACAGTCACTACCAAAAAATGGATGTGATATATTCCCAATTTAAAATTTGGTTCTCTGAAACCTTGGAATACTGATTTTTATTAGTAAGCTAGAGGAAAGAGACATTGTGCTAACATAAAAATACAAAGCTAATAATAATGAGAGGAATATGCAATAGGAAAGGACTGGAAAAACCTGTCATGAATCAAAAACGTTTAATTCTTAAGTATATCATTACATCCATCAGACATTTGGCCGCTTTCAATTTTTTTTCTTTGTACACAGCTTTCTTATTGGCTTTACGCCCTGGATGAGCCTTAACCCATTCAATGCTGACCTGTTGACATGACATTTATTCCCATGCTGAAGGGTTTTTTTCGTTTATTAATATAAAACGAAAACATATCCAGCAAAGAACGAAACTCATCCACGTGTGCCTAGAGCAAGCCTAAGACGCTGGAGGAAGCCGCAAGAGTCAGCGCCGACGCTTGGGAACTAGGGAAAACTGAGAAAGTAATGGGACCGGTGCCTTGAATTCAAGGCATCCGCGCCTCTGGCTTGCACGGGATGCCTTGAATTCAAGGCATCCGCATTGAATGGGTTAAGGGCAGCTCTTGTCAAATAAAGTCACCATTTTAAATTAGAAAATGTCCCAGCTCCATGCCCAATGTTCCCAGTCCCAATGTTAACATTATTATATCTAAAAAGTCTGCAAAAGGTCCAGCCTGTAATGAAAATCAGGAAAAGAATGAGATTTAACAATAGGCTATGATGGCACCAACAAAGGTCTGAGCCTGCAGTAGTCTCTATAAAAATTGAGCTCATCGATTATTCTAAACCATGAATATTATAAGTAAATTCTAAATTCTCATCTAAATTACATTATTCCGAGGTATTATCCAGTGACTATCCATCTTGTAAACGCCAGGGAAAAATATTTCAGGGAAAACTGAAATTGAAGTATTAAATGCATCTCTGCCATAAATCTATACCTTTGATGTAGCCCATAGCATTTTGCTGTCTAGATTATCTCACGTCATTTCAACTTGCTCCTGGTATCCCATGCCAATTGTTAAGGAAAATGTCTTCACTTAACAGAGTCATGTGCGGAATATCCCAACCATTATCATAGGCTTGGTAAAAATCCCCACTGCACCTCGGTAAACCAGCACCCATGGCGTATATGTTCTTTTTGTCTCCTATGAGATTTCCATCTAAGTCTTTGCAGAAAACAGAGCATAGACCCTTTTTTTTCTTTCACTCTCTGATAAAATTTCCTCATTTCTCTTTTATCTCTCATATTTTCCAGTTCTGTGATTTGTTGTTTCTCGAATATTCTTTTCTTCCTTCTGTATTCTCTAGATGCAATCCTCCTTTATTTCCTGTAGTCATCCTGTAGTCGTTTTTTGGGGGGGCGGTTCACTACTTTCCGCGGCGCCTGGGGGGCACGCAATACCTCTCAACTAAACAGGGTTCGGGCGGACCTCCCTCGGAAAGTTAAAAGACATTAGGCGCTTGGAACGTAGTTTTGATGTGACTATATTACAAAGTAGATGTGATAAATTATTGAATAAAGCTCTCTAATCACATTTGAAAAACGTTTACAAACGATGTAAAGAAATACATACTTGTGAAAATGCAGGTCTCCCGGGTTTTACACCACATTGGTCCATGTTTCCACGGACGACAGTTTCGGCAGAGTTTCAGTCGGTTTCTTCAGGTAGGTGAGGTGAAATGGTAGCCATTCGTTGTCTTAAGTATCTCACCCGTTGGAGTTAGGTCTATAATGCTTGAGACATATAAGACGACGAATGGCTGCACCTTCACTTCACCGACCAGAAGAAGCCGACTACAACGCAGACGAAACTGTCGTACAAGGAAACATAGACCAACGCGGTGTAACACCGCGGAAGACATGCATCTTCACATCCATCAACCCGCGGCAGTTTACACGAGGTTTTCAAACTCCGCTTTTCTTTAATTCCGTACTAAATGAAAATCGGTTGGAATGAAATTTTAAAAAATTGTACACAGAAAATAATATTTTCCTTAAAAATTTTATTTAAACAGCAACCCAAGCAGCATCGTTTGTCAGTTATATATCGGCCCAATATCTTTTTGATATCACCAATGTCGTTTTAACATCGGGTGATTTTGCCGATATAAAATTGACATAAATATGATATCTTTCCTCGATGTAAAAGTGATATCGTCGAACTGATATTAAAGTGACATTTAATAGATATCGTTCTCCGATGTAAAAATGATGTCAGTGGACCTGACGAATAAAGGATATAAAAGTAATATTTTTTCCAATCTCATTGGCACTAACTAATTTCCTAGCCCAGAGTGAATCCCGAGAAAACCTAAGACTTCTTCTGTTTTTCTTACACTCACAACTTGCTTCACATACGCTGTCCTATTCTTAATATTCCTCCTCTTTAGAGTCTCGTCTACCAAATTCACCCTTGACTTTTGCGCCCTACCTCATCCTCTCACACCATTCACTCTATTATCACATATATCCATATGATGATCCATGATACATTGATATATATTTTCGTTATTTGAATCTCTTCCGTTCTTTCGGCTAGGCCTAACCATTGGGAGGTCACTTCTTTCACATGTCTATTACTGGAGCATCCAACCCACAAATTTTCATCGTTCACTCATTTGTAACCCTACATCCATCCTACTTTTACCGCAAAATAATCTCAGGTACCCCATTCCCTCTGCATTAAGGTTTCTATTATCCTTATCCTGGCATACCCAGGTTTTGCTGCAATATAATAACCCCAGGAGGAGATCAATTCTGTACACCTCTATTTTTGCCTCCCAAGACATACAATCAACCATAGATATGCTCAATATGCTACCTAAGACATTTCTACTGGCATTTGCACACCTTAAAATCTACATCTATCCTTCCATCTTTTGCAAACATTCATCTAAGATACACAAAATCGTCTACTGGTTCAATTAGGTACTTCATCATTTACCCGGCTCATCATACGATCATTCTTACCACTCTGCCATTCGAAAACTACCATTTTGGTATTTGATGCTATTATCCTCAAATCCATTCTCCTTGTGGCTTAATTTCACTTTCATGTCGACATCAGTCAATAGTGTTATCAAATATATATTAATTATAAGTTACATCAGAGAGGTTGCCAACATTCAATAAACCTATTAAAAATTTGACCACTAATGGTCATTATTAAAATTAATTAATCCATCTTACTAAAGCTTATTGAATGCATTAATGAATTTAAAACAACAACTGTAAGGTATATCACAAAATACTTGGTGTATAACAAGATACTTGGAGCCAAGGCTCCAAGTATCCAGGCTACCTCTCCGCTGTGATCAATGCGCATTTACCTTTAATAGAGTATAGTACACGCATAATACTGTAACATATTGCATTGTAATCAGATATGAATCGACCGACACTTTAAAGCACGTAATCCGGCAAAATCTCATTGACGAATGAAATATTTTAAGGTACTCAAAACCTGGACCCAGAACTTGGGGTTTTGAAAAATGCGGGTTTCAACTAGCAATTGGCGCGTTGGCGCTGCGTTCCCTGCGTTCGATACGTCAAAAAAATGAAGATCGATATGTTGGTGGTTAAGCGCATGGTCCTTATGGTCCTTATATTTTATAGGGACCTTGGTTAAGCGTTTGTAAACAAATGCGTAAGGGGGAATTCTATTCCCTAAGTATTTTGGTAATATATTCCTGGTGCAACTGTTTTAAAATCTATCATCACTTTTGCCGTTTATGTGAGGTTGAATGCAATCACTGAAGTTTTCTGGAAGACGCCTAATGTTTGGATGTTTCTATATTCATGGTTTGGACACTGAAGCAAGGTAAGTTGCTTGTTGTTCTTCATTATTATCTGTAGTTATAACATTAATATTGGTTTAAGAAACCGTACCCCTCTCTGAAAATAGTTAACTTCTTATTTGCTATTAGCGTAGCATATTCTGTCCTATTATTTTAATTAAGTTTACCGGTGTATTTTCACGTAGTGTATTGTGTAGTGTATTGATATCTGAGGAGAAGGCTAGTAACATATTTGTGCATCAGTTAGTGATATCTTACGACTCTTGATTTGTTAATTTCACTCTGTATTTAGGAACCTAGTCTAGTAATCAGGTTTTTGAAAGTTATTATACCCTTCAAGATTATTTCTCTCCGAAAAGAAGTTATTCATATGAGTAAGAAAATTAAACCGTTGGGAGAAGTGATTTTGGAGGAATAAGAATATAATACGGAATTTTGTTATAAGGTCGTAGTTAAACAAGTTTTAAACGATAATCGTTGGTTTACAATTGGAAGATTATTATTGCCTGTGTTTAAGAGTAATATTTCAAGATATCACTGTCGTGATAAGATTTGTTCCATTTTCACCTGCCTACACTTCCAACACTGTTCAATGAAAGTTGCCGTTGTAAAACTCGTGATCTCATTGGGCTCATGCATTGGTGGCGTGGGTCAAATGTTTTCATCTAGGTGTTAATTCTGTATGTGTTTTCAGTGTGGGAACTTGTCATTCGCTTTTTTCTTGTGAGTTTATTTAAGGGTCGAGTACAGTGGTAACTGCTTTAGTGGAAGGTGAAAAATTAGTGACTGCAATGAATGACAATTTTTAATTTTCTTTGAATATGTGGTTGAATCGTGTATAATGTGCTTAATTGTTTCATTGTTTTCCTCGATTAAAACTTTGCCTTACTTATTCAATTTTATTATTCTCAGCTACAATTTTTGGTCAATTTAAGGTGACTTGTTAAAACTTTTATTTCTAGCTGTGATCCGATAAGCACATCCTGCTTTAACTGGGGCAGATGAAGACATGGAGGTGGGATTGAGGCTGGAAATCTCATTATTGAGAGGGTGGACAAGTGCAGCTGAAACCAGAGTGCGAAAAGGAAGGAAGAGGAAGGGGAATAGAAGAGAAAACGTCTGTTGGGGCAGGTGATATATGATTTAAACCATCCATAGCCAAGACTGTCTTGGTCACATGGTAGATCAAGGGAGGATTAGTAAATCTTCAGTTAGTTCTTTCTTCAAGCTGTGGATTTTATTATAATTATTTGTTTAAAGTAGAGACATTCATGCTTGTCTTTGCTTATTTACCATTTGATGGTGTTAACATTTTTTGTAACTTTGAATACCCATATTTCTGATAAGGGGACTTGAAAAGATTTCTCTGGTGGTTTTTTAGGTAAATTAAGAGCTTCACATTCATTTTTGATGACATAACATAGCTGCTGAATTTTGAATTTGAAAAATTGTGTCAAAATGTTAGTACTACCTTAATTACTATAGACCATGAACATGCTAGTATCAGCCATAAAAACTGTTTACTTGGTGCAAAATATAATAAGATTAGGGAATATATATATGAAATAGAATAACTTGGCACTGATTGTGTTTTAATCGTATTCTTAAATATGTTTCCCAGTGATATCATGACTCATGTAAGCTGTTTCTTTCAGCATAAGCAGCAGATGAGGATGAAGCATCAATGAGAATGGGAATACAGAAGAAATGCAACAGTGCTTCAAGTGGCATAAAAGAGCTTATATGACACCTAGGATTTTGTAACCATTAGTAATTTCAATAAATAGTATTTTTACTAATTTTGTATTTTCTTTCAGAAACACTCTCTTTTATACCTATTGTAAGTACATCAAGTACTGGCTCCAGTCATATGGTTAGTTACAGCCATATGAATGTACCATCATTACTATAACTTTATTTCCCATTTTTGGGTGCATTTAGTTCCAAAGTCTTTAATATCTTTTTAACATCAAATTTATATCGGTCCAACATCATCAGCAAATGCCATTTTTATATCATTGTATAGTCAGGAAAGATATCCTTAGTATGTCAGATATACAGTAAAACCTCTCTTTTACACTTTTGACGGGGATGAAGGAAAAAAGTGTAAATCGCGGGAAAATGTAAATCGAGGGAAATCATAATTTGCAGGAAATAGAAGCAAAATCTTAACCTAATGTTAAATAATTTTATTTAAATTAACAGGAGATGTTTAATATTTGATGGTTCACCAAATAGACATAAATAAATGAATAAACAAAAGTTAACAAAAAATAAAAGTATTCTCATATTTTAACTTAACTTGATTTGAGGTGGTGTCTACCTACATATATTTATCTTTGCATCAAGGGCATAAATGTTTTCTTCAACAATAGTCTATGTCATCCACGCCTTTGTGTTGTAGCCAAGGTCTTTCTTAATGTTTTTAATGCAATGTGGATTTTTGGACTTTTCAAAAACAAAGGGCTTCAGTCTCACACTGTCATCTGAATTAGCTCCTAATAAAACAGTAAGGCAACCTTTGCTGAGCTTGGAATCATGACAGGGGTCCCCTTTGAAGTCTATAGGGTCTTGTGTGTGGCATTATAAAAAAAAGACCTGTCTCGTCCACATTAAAAATTTATTATTTCGGGGGAAGATTGAAAAAATGTCTTCAATATTTCTTCAAGTTCATCATACTTGGAGTATTTAATGAATTTACGCCTTTTTCCAATACAGCCGCATTCCTTAGCACTTTTCTTTATACATTTACGGGTTTTTACAGTTGTGTTCCACGTTGAACCTGGTATATCAAGTTCTTCGGTCAGGGACACGCGAGTGCCCGTATTAGAGTCAATTCTCTTTGCAAAATGTTGATTTTTTTCTTCAAATGATAACGATTATCTCGCACGCTTGTTTGCCATTTTAAAATACGTTTCCTCACGATTGTCGTAAGTAATTGCTCATTAAATAAAACTAAAGGTGAAGTAACTAAAAACACAAGATGAATGGCATTAGTGCGTGAGTTACGCGAAATAAGAAAAAGATCGCTGCGAAGCATGAGAACAAGAGCTAACATACGTTTTAACTTTTCGCCACAATGACAGCGGTAGTTGGCCAAATAAATCTAATTAATTATATTTATGGCATCCGCTACAAATTTAAATGTACTGTTTAAAGATCTAGTACGGCCAGGGAAGAGAATTCTATTACCTGGTATGAGCCTTAGTACGAGAATCCCGATCGCGAGCATTACAATATTCGGCATAAATACTTAATAAACAGCAATGCTATCGATGTAATGTGCTACCATCAAACGAATAATTGTGTTTTTAAAGGAAACCAAATAAATCAGCATTCATATATCATGTTTAAGCATCTATTTTTATCCATATTTAACATTAATCACGCTCGAAGTCGCCAGTTGAAGTGCGCCAGGCGCCATCTTTCTTGCCTTCAAATGTCGTAAATGGCGGGATTTGAAAGCGTAAATAGCGGGATGAAAATACATTATAATGATGCAAATATTTTTGGGACCGGGAGAAAATGTTGTAAATCACGGGAAAACGTAAATTCCGGGGACGTAAAAGCGGGGTTTTACTGTATATCAATTTGATGTCGGTAACATGTCACTTTTGTGTTCTGTTATAGTCAGGAAAGATATCTTTTTAACGTCAATTTTATATCGGTCCAACATCATCAGCAAATGCCATTTTTATATCATTGTATAGTCAGGAAAGATATCTTCTTAACGTCAATTTTATATCGGTCCGACATCATCAGAAAATGTCATTTTTATATCAATGTATAGTCAGGAAAGATATCCTTAGTATGTCGGATATATATCAATTTGACTTCGGTAACATGTCACTTTTGTGTTCTGTTATAGTCGGGAAAGATATCCTTTTTATGTCAGATATATATCACTTTGACATCGGCAGCAGATGTCACTTTTATCCCGGCAAATGTTATCATTTTTGACCTAATGCCGATATCGGCAGCCGATATCGTTTTGATTAATAAGTGATCTATAATGATGTGAAAGTGACATCGGGCCGATATCAGCATGCTGCTGGGGAATAGTCAAAATTATGACATTCAAAGAAGAACTGTTGAAAACATTTATAATAGTTTTAATGACGACTAAAACAAGTAGGCCCTAATTAATATTTAAAAAAATGAAATAAACAAAGTATAGACTTTTTATTTGAGGTAATGCAGTCAGCCTCACTATTACAGATATACGGGCTGACGTAAATTGAGAAAATATTATTCAGTTGTAATCCTTTGATCGCCAACTTTAATGCAAATAGCCTAGGTCTAGACAGTATTTAATTTATATATACAAATTACTACAGCAAATTTTGCTTTCTTGTTTCTTTCTGGTCAGCAAACCGGTTTATTACATTATCTCCCACATAGCATGTAAGCTTGCCGCAAGCTTAGATATTGGCTTGCCATAGCTTCCCCGCGCGGGGTCTACATGAATATGACGGTGAACGGACGAGGACAAGGAAAAATTTCTGTATTAGTGGAAAAAGGACAGGATGGCATGCAATTTAAGCATCGATGACTGTAGAAGTTATAACTTAACCGAAACACTTCCGCCGGAGAAGTAAGTTGGTTATGACAAACACTTTGTTTATAAAATATCAGAGTCATAGTAACAAATGTAAAAGATAAGATAAAAAAATGCGTTTAATTGCAAAATTGTTATGCTCGTATTTAGCTCCTGCAAAATATTAATCTTACTGCTTCCTTGGCGCACGTATGTCCTCTGGTCATACTTCAGTTCTCTCTAAGTCGATTGAAGAATAAGAAAGCTAGCTGTAACAATGAACGTATGTCAAGTAGTGGAACCCCAAAAATATTGTTTTTAAATAAGGAGGGAATACCATGATAATTGCGAAGAGGTTAAAGCCATAGAGGAGAATGTTAAAAGATTTACAAACTGTTATATTAAGTAGCAGGAGGATAAGTGTGTGGCAATGAGGACGAATAATCCTTGACCGATATATAGGAAGACATAAAGGAGATCAAAGAATGAAAGAAGAATTAAACCACTGATAAACATTTTGGCTTGAGGAATGTAGCTACGTTAGTGGCCTAGAAATATTACTATTTTTGACATAACCTTCTTAGGCGTTAAATTCTTGTTTATTTCACAGGCACAATGCTATCATGAAGCTAATTTGTACAAATACAAAATAATGAACTTTGTATAGCAGATTATTGCGAATCATATTTTTATGAAAATGTGACATGGGAAAACCAAATGAAGTGTGACTGAATATCACATTCGATGAGAATTTATTGCCGTAAACTTAATTTGGTTTCGTCGAAAATGAAGTAAAATTTATGGGCTACAGACTCAACCACTCGCCACTTAATCACTTCATTGTTATTCGAAATTTATAAAAAAATTAAATTCGACGACATTAATATCTAGGCGTCTACGAACAAAATAAAAATTGTAACTATCATGCCAGTGAAGCTTACTTATAAAAACACAAAATAACGAACTTTGTTTAGCTGAACAAGGTGGAAATTAATTTACTGAAAATGTAATATGGGAAAGCAAATGAAATGTGATTGATGAGCACATTTGATGAAAAGTTACTGCCGTAAACTAAATTTATTGGAGTCGAAAATAAAGTAATAGCCATGTGTTACAGACTCGCCATATGGTGAGGCTGTACAAAGTAGGTATCTAAATCTGTGAGTATCTAAATGTATATTTAGATACCTGTTAAACAGCTAATTCATTTCGCAAGTAAATAATACGGTAACACGGGAATCTCGAAATAACATCGTGAAAACGGAAATTATCACACATAATGTTTAAAAAATTAAAAAAAAAAGTAAACAAAGCACATTCGACCTTAATAGAATTTTTTTTATTTAGAAATTGCTTAATATGTTTATCTTAGGCATGTCGTTTTACCTCTGGCTCCGTCACGAAGCCTGTCTATCCCTAGCGTGATATATATAAAAAGTTATAACTAAGAAATACTACTACTGTATATCATTGCTAACAATTAATCTAAAGTGTTAGGTCAAGATATTTGGGGAAAGCATAAAAGTGTGGATAGTAAAATCGTGGTTTAACTAAATTATATAAATATCTAAAAAATGTTTTTGATTTGAAGAATATATGCCTAAAAATACTGGACAATAATTCTATTGGATTATAATATTGTATTATTAAATCGTCTCCTTAAATATTATGTGCGCATAACCATTTGGAAACACTGTGATTGGAAACCAGGGGGACGATGTAACGGAATGATATCGCTAACAGCAATGGGACATTTTCCCTTGTGAATTTTGGGTTGCATTTTTTAATTGTACGAACTTGTCATTTATTTTCCTTTGCAGAAGGCAATGAACTATCATGATCTGATCCCTCATCTTCTTATACAGGTAGACTAGCGAAGCAATACAGTGCGGTGACTTCAAGACATTGCAATGCCAGTAAGGACATGACTTTAAAAAAATCTTATGCCATTATGAAAGGCAATCACCTACTTAATCGATTAACGCATACACATAAGGATTCTGGGATGTGTTTGGGGTTAATAGGAGGTGAAATAAAGAGGAGTCCTCAGACCTGCGGGATGCGCGGGGGGATGGGGTGACCTAGGGAAGGTCCCTATTTTTTATTTTTCGCTTATATCTTTAAAACTGTGCGTGGTCGGAAAAATAATACTGTGTTCAAACTTGAAGCCGACTAAATATACTAAAAAATAATTCTTCTTACATTTATTTAATTTCCTTATAGTTATATAGATATTTTCTATCGAAAAATCGAAAACTTTGAAAAATACTTAATTTCCTCACGTTTATTGACAAACATTTCCTTCTAGCGGCTCAGTCTTTAGTTTTACAGCGGAGTCCTCCGGAACATTATTGTAGAAAATAACATTTTCTTTAAAATGAGATATAATTTCGAGTTTTATCTTTCACTGGTCAATAGTTATTGAAATTTGAAAGTTTCATCTAAATTCCAGAATTCCTTAACAAAACTGCACGTGGCTCTTTTCCGCTTTTCTAGAATTTTATGTTATTAATGTAGCTGTATGTTGATATAAAAAAATGGTAAGCAAATGTGAGTAATGAGCAAAATATACAGTAGGGTTATGTACACTCATTTATTTCAACAATTTTCATGCATGCTGTATACCGAACCGAAAAAAGTTGGCCAAAAGTCATTTTTTCCACTTTCTTCAAGGAAAGACGGTAAGCTGTTTTCGTAATATACTCTATATAGGCTAAAATATGGGATACTACGATGGTCATTTTACTTTTTGTAGGGTCAGTCCATAAATGATGTTACTAAATTAGTCACAAGAAGTGTCACCCCATTAATGATAACACAAAAATGAAAAAATTTCTACCCTGCCCCGCAGTCTGAGTAAAACTAAGATATAATATGAAGCGGAAGCCTGGATGACACATGAAGCATAGTCATCACCCTCCCCCCTGTTACACATTGTCACAAGGTGGTAACCCCCCTCCAATCGTGTGGACGTCATTAATGGACAGCTCCATGGTAATCCGTGGAACGCGTCAAACTGGCCATTCAGGGTAAATACGTCTTTCACGCGAACTCCCTCAATTTTAGAAAAGATTTATTTAAGAAACCTATCGGACAACATATGTATGTATGTGCATACACATGTTGTCCGAGAGGTTTCTGAAATTAATTAAATAAAAGAAACAATATAATTGACGAACGACTGAGGATTGTGAGATAAGCAGCAGCTAACATTGTGCAGGACATCCAGAGTGAAGTGTTCATTACTAACACATACCCAGCTGGTGATAACTTCCTTGAGGAGGCAAATAGAGTTCCTCCATCCCTTATACTGTTCCTTTAGCGGGAGTTCTTGAAAAACACGAGTCGAGGAATCGATAGAGAAATGTATCGCGATTGCAACTGCCATAAAATCTGTACTTCGACCTCGGACTTCAGTCCTCTGTATTGAGTAGCCTCTCCCTCCTACATAACAGAATATTTTCACCTAAACACATGCTAAACCATCTCGCAAGTTTAGGATTTTCTTCATTACACTTCGAAGCCCGACATTTAGAAATGTACTTTATGGTCCAATGTAGGCCACGGTAGCGGTATAACATTGTGCGATATACGTTAAATCTAGCACATTGTCTGCATTTAGTGCATCCCATTGACCGACAGCGGCAGTTTTCTTCTTGTTTAAAGTTAATTATTATAATATGCAGAAACCTACATTCATAAATCGAGGACTAATTTCTTTATTGGCCTGTATTTGCATACCAAACATATCGCGGCTAATGGTAATTGATTTGAATTTAGCGCTGACCGCAGCGCCACAGATAGGACTCGTAGTACTATATAGTATCTTATCGAAGGCGCTGCAATCGACGCCAAATTCAAACTAATATACGCAGCGAATAAGCCGCGATATGTTTGGTTTGCAAATACAGGACAATAAAAAGATTGACCATCGGTTTATGAATGTGGTTTGCTGGATACCTCAAAAAGTAACTAGAGAAAAAACAAATACGGCCGCTGCCCGTCAATGAGACGCACCAAAAGCAAAGAATGTGTTATAATGAACGTGTATCGCATATTGTTATACCGCGAGATCGGTTTACCTTGGACGATAGAGTAATTTTCTAAATATATAATATTTCGAAGTATATAGAATAAAGTCCCTAACTTGCGAGATGGTTAACCAAATATTTAGATGCAAATGTTCTGTGAAGTACGAGGGAGAGGCAATTTGAAAGTTTTAGGTAAATTCCGGAATTTCGTAAGAAAACCGCACATCGCTCCTTTCCCTTTTTCTAGGGTTATACATAATTAGTACAGTCGTATATTGTGTTAATATCCATAAATTGTAAGTAAATGTGAGTAATGAACTAAATATACAGTATGTTTATGTACTCTCTCATTTTTTTTCAACTATTTGCATGCATGCTTTATACCATATACCAAACCGAAAAAAGTTGGCCACGAGTCATTTTTTTTAACTTTCTTCAAGGAAGCTCGGTAAGCTTTTTTCGCCTTCTACAGCATATGGCCCACAATATAGGATACTGCGATGGTCATTTTACTTCGCATAATAATCCGTGAAACGCGTCAACTTACATATAGCAGTTTGACGATCAACTCGGTCCATTTGGGATGACATGAATTTGAATTAGGGAAAGTATTATCTCCCAGGTGAGTGCATTACCGTCGATGAGCAGTTTGTTGGAATAATTAATATGCTAATGTCATTTTCGTCCATTTTTCCGTCAAGAAATAAGGAAATGAAGATTTTTTGGGCAATCGATTCATTCACAGGGTATCCTCTTCAAAGACTTGTACCTTTTGATAAAGTAAACCGAGGGTGAGCACTCCCAAATTTAGGATAGGGAATGGTATAGGAAGTGTGTTGTCACTATGGGAGCAAACGTAATGGTAATTCTTATAATATACATCCTCAAGCTGGCTCAAAACTTGAAAAAAATAATGGTTGAACGATGGTGGGGACTCTTCTGACGATTAAAAAACACATACCGTTGAGTTTTCTTATTAATCACTCTCGTTCCAAGTGTTCATTTATTTTTGGATTCACCATTGGTATCTCATGTTCCTAAAAACTGAAAGTCAGTAATTTTGTTGTCGTCTATGCACCATGATAAAAAATTGCATTGGAAACAAAGTAAACAGGAGATAATATTTTACTTTGATGCCACTATAGTGGGATGGGAGTTATTAGGGAGAGACAGATTTTATGGGACTAACGGTTCAGTCTTATAATTGTATACACGTGCAAGAGAAAAACAAACAGATCGCTGTGTGAATTTTTTTGAATTTTTTTAGATCTATGTGGAATTGCAGCTTATGTTATTTCTACTAAACTAAATGCCCCGCGGAAAGTGAATTTGTAGGACCGCCAGAATAATTTTCTGAATATTTTGAAAAATATGGTGATAAAACATACGTACTGCGAGACAAGGACAAGGTCCTCTCACAATGGTTAAAAAGGTGTATTTATAGTATTCAGGGTACACCACTAGAAGAACAAGTTGACAGAAACTTGAGCAAATAAACTCAAGTGATCGTAAAGTCACTAGTGCACGATAAAAATTGGGAATATTTGTTATAAGACAAATATTCCCAATCTGTGACCTTCGTTACCACAACACTTGCAAAGAAATCTTCAATGTAAATTGTGATGCATGCTCGAACAAATAGTTAAAAATTATTTATTTGTTGCATATTTGCCAGTATATTTCTTCCTTAATTATTTTTATCGGTTTATTTTCTTTTTTATGAATTTCAATATCATTAAATATTAAGTAGACATGTACAATATATTTCTTTAAATTTGGTATTCAATTTTACCCCTAACTTTTACTTGACGATTATTAAGCGCCGCAGCATCGCCGAAAATCCGTTTGCGTCGCGAAATTAAGGAATCCGTATGATGGTTAAACAGACCAGTTTCAATGGAAAATATCATCGTAGTATCAACGAAATACCTACGTGATATACCACGGCCGTCTTTTTAGAAGGCCGGAGTTGTTGATGTGGCAACGTTGCCTATCATTACGACAGTCGGCCGTCTCTTTTACCCCAAAACGTGCATTGGAAGATAATGCGAGCGTCCTAGGTGCTTTTATTATTGTCCAATGCACATTTAAAAGAAGATAGTTAGAGCGCCCTAGGCGGTCTTTTTATCTACTTATGTATACAACGCATGTTTTAAACATTTAAATTAATTATTCAGATTCAAAAAAAAGTTTTTCCTCACAACTTCTCTCTTGATAATCTCTCTTCCAAATGGCGATTGGCAAAATAGAATACATAAATTCATGGAAATATTATTATTCGGGACGGTATAAAAGTACTATGGTTAGAGGAAAAATCTTCATTCTAGTGCTTTTTTAGGATTCTTACCATAAGGTGAGGCGAGAGTAAGGAAAAAATAGAAGGTAGATCTAAATTTACTAAAAGAAATTCATGGTAAATATTAAGCATATAATTAGCATTTATTGCAATGTCATAATTTTCCTTTTTTCTGAAGTGGCTGACATAAAATATATTCTGTCACATCTCTGTTTGCAATAATTAATGATGTCACCATAGCTAGAGGCATTGTATTTCATGGACTTGTATGACGTTCGACATATTACTGCTCACCGTTATATGAGGAAGCAATTAAAACGTTGTACCGAATATGTTAAAACATGAGCCCCCGATTTTTGGCCAAATGTTGTTATTGTAAAGGACGAGAAGGCGCTATTCTCTGGGGGAGATATTATAAATATTTCTCTGAAATTCCGTAGCTAATGGTGAGGAATAACACACAGCTGTAACATAAGAACCGAGACAAGGCTTGTAATAGTGAATTAAGGAAAGTTGAATTTCGCGCGAATATGTTTAGTTGTAAATGGACATGGATGAATATTCTGGCATGAAAAGAAATAATAAATGTAACGGTTACTTGGCTAAAATAAAATTGCTTCAGTTCTGATGAAGAAAAGCATGACAAAAGGTAAGTAAAGGGCACGTTATTGCTATAAAGTTAAATGGTGGTCACTATGCAGTAAACGGTTAAAGTTGATTAGTAAAGGGTGTAATTAGAATGTGACTGTGTTGAACAGTAAACCTAATCATTAATGTGTAGGACTGCCAACTGCCTCGATATGCGAAAATTTGAGCTCAAGTTTCATGCTCCCTGTGGATATACCACCCAGCAGAGCACGTGCTGCTTGTACTAATTACCGCGAAGTTCATTATAGTATTTGGTAGGCATTCGTCAAGATATGATCAAAAAGTAAGAAACATATGAAAATGTTTATTATTCTTCCTAGAATAAATTAAAACATTGCAATTAGATAGTTTCAGTAAAATATTGGTAAAAATTACCAACAATATCACTAAAATAGAAACGAGTAAAAGTAGTAGCCCATGTTACATACTACAATAGATATTAAGCCAAAACAAACTAAATTCAAACACATAATAAAGTAAAAGGACAAATACAAGCTTAAAACAGAATTATTAGAGATTAATATACAAATCAATCTTTAAAATCATGCACATTAAGACTTGAGGTAGTTAAACAAATTCATTTATATACATTGTTACATGATTTATAAGTTACTTTTCAACCTACAGAAATACAATATATATTATAATTATTCCATTCCTTAACCCTTCAGTGGGCGCGCGGAATTTTGTTACACGTTTAGGCGCGCGGGCCACAATCGTGGCCCAAATTCAAAATTTTTTTCCGTTTTTAAAATAATTTTTTCTGATTGAATTTCTATCTATTAATTTACTTTGACTATTATTTATCGCATATAAAAATATTTTTACTGAAGAAACTGGTTCATGGTCATTTATGAAATTAAAGCGGAGTATTGTTAAAATTATGAAGTTATTAGATTTAAATATATCTTTACTCTCACTTATATAATTTAACTATAAATCCATTAGCAAAAATATTATAAATAATTGCAGGAAATAATAAAACAATTAAAAATTTAAATAATAATTTTTTAATTTTAAATGTTATGCTGTAAATACAGAAGTTTGCATACAGAATGCAGAGGAACAGATAAGTCATACTGATTCATCATCAGTAACATCCCATTGAATGAGTATGATAGCTTAAATTACAATGTTAAATTATGCTATGCATACAACAATAAGGCGATACACACTTAATTATTACAAAATTAACGATCAATACAAAATTTTAATCATCCTACTAGAATCAGATAAGTTCCAGTAAATATCATTTGAGAGTGCAGTTGACACAAATGTCTCTGATATGTTCTTTACATGCCCATTTCCCGCACTTGTAACAACTCCTCCTTGTAGTCCTGTCGCGGCTCCTACCGCAGGCATTGCAGCGTCCAAAGGATCCGCAATGTTGTGCAAGAGGGGGAGCTGGGTCTTCATTTCCAAGTAGAGCACGAGCACGCTCTCTCATTTTTCGTTGGGAGTGTTGAAATTCCTCTCCGTTTTTCTATCTGGGGCTTTGTCATTTCCAATGCAACGTTTTGTATTCTGATTTTTTTTTTCGGGCAGTATGACACTAGGGTACATTCCTTATGAAAACCAAAGAGTAAAGAACTCACAGGTGTTTTCTTGCTTGGCAGAAATTCCGTCGGAATCTCTCTCTTATTTTTTCTAAATGTTCCAACATAAGTAAGCTTTTTTTCATTCATTAGCTTCTTAGCCAGAGAAACACTTGAAAACCAGCTATCCCCAGTGATGTTTCCATTTGTTCCCACTACCAGCTCAACTAATCGGACAACAATATCCTCCACGAAATTGCTACATCGGAATGGCCCTACTATATGTACCGGCATATAGTAGGTAATGGTATACAGGCATATATTTCAAGATTAAATGTGTAGGCATATTTTACGTCCGCTAACGCAAACATCTTCATGCCATATTTCGCTGGTTTACTAGGCAAGTACTGCCTGAAGCTACATCGACCACGAAATGCCAGCAGTTGCTTATCCACAGTCAATAACTCACTCGCGCGGAAAAACCTCTGGAAGTTTCTGATAATCCCAGGCATGAGGTTATTTGAAGCTCTAAGAGCAACTCCAAGAATATAATAAGAAAGGGAATAGCTGGGAATACCTGGCTCTTTGGGGGTAGGTGGGGATGCAACATTGTTTCTGACCGTGGAATAAAGGCTGAGGCAGAGAGGCACATGCTACCCCCACCTCTTCCTTACCCGATCTGCAGGGGCGGGTGGAGGTGGGGGTGGCAAGTAACACACCAGAGTCCTTTATTCCTCGGTCAGTAACAATGCTGCACCCCCACATAAGAGACAGGTATTCCCAGTGATAACGTTCATAGAGTCACTTGCCACCCCCGCTTCCCTCCACACTGAAGCCCGAGCAAGGAAAGGGACTCTAGCCAGAATGCTCAAAAATTCGAACGAAAGGTAATGAAAATTGTTTTGGCACGACAAAGCACACAAATATTATACAAAGTAATGGATATTTGCTAGTGACACGAGCAGAAAATGCTCACGCCGTTAGGCGCGTGGGCCACATATATGGCCCACTGAGACCGGTTCCCAACTACATGGAATTTACTGTCGAACCCGCAGCAATATTCAAAGAGTGATTACTTGAGGCCTTTGAGGACGAAAAAAGGTGAAGCTACTGGGAATAATGAGTATGAATAGTGATCGTATTAAAAATGGCGCGATGAAGAAACATGATGGGCCACCATTGTGGCCCGCGTGCCCACTGAAGGGTTAATTTTAACCTTATGGAAGAGGTATTACACCATTCAAGTAAATCAGCCTATTTTCATAAACTATTCTCCAGGAAATCCAGCAAGCTTAAAATATAAGGCCCTGCCAATTATATATCACTCACCTCTGAATCACTTAAGACTGCTGTAAACTGCCATTTAGAAATTTTGATAAATTAACAGTCTTTTGTTAGCTAGGGCAGTGGACAAGGCATTGACTACAACCTGTGAGGGTCCCTTAGCACTGGAATTCAGTTCATCCCATTACTTTGAGTGAAGTGTCAGTTACATTCTGCTAACGAGACAACAAATTGTGTTTATTTTAACACTTTCAGGACCGCCCTGAATATGGTTACCTATCCCCAGGGGCCAAAAAAAAGAAAAAATTTAATACGGCATTTAAACACACTTCTTTAACACACTTCAGGACCCGCGGACGCACACGCTGCGTCCGTGGGTCCTGGCGGGCGCACGCCAGGACGCAGCGTATGCGTCCTCGGTCCTGAACGTGTTAACGCCTGATTTAGAAATCTGTAAATGTAAGTAATTTTTTTCAACAAATAATATTTATTTACTACAAAGTTGTGCCCGGCGTTCATTGCAATGCCTCTTCTTCTATCTAAGTAGGCACACATATGCAAAGCAGACACACATATCCATATACAATATAAATGAAAGACTATGATTTTTTGTTGATAAATTTAAAGTTGAAAAAATGTATTCAAGTGCTTTGGGATATGCATTATTTTTTATCTTACCACGCTCTGGAAAAACAAAGATATTTGGCTGTCCCACTCGTGGGCATGTGAAATCCATGAATTTTCTAGATTTAATCAACATACTTGAAGCGAATGACCTAGTTGATGATCATTGAGAAGGCAAGGCGAACGGGGAACTGCAGTCGAACTACAACTATCTAATTAGTCACTGAACCTGGCATTTTAATGCTGCAGGCGTGAATATAGCCATTCATGAAATGACAATACAAATGGATATTCATGCCTGGTTGCCAAGGAAATTTAATCCATTGTTGAAATGAAGAATAATTGATTAATTTAAAGATGACAATGCAATAATTAGAGAATGACGAAGCTTATAAGAAAATTTAATGAAATAATTAAATTCTGCTTTCTTTTATGCATCCTATGATTAAAATTTCCAACCGATATCTTGAGTGAAAATAATTTTCAAAAAGGCAAATAAAGAAACACCTGCACCGAATTCAATGATTTTCTAATGGGAGTAAATATTAACAATATTGGGGTAAAATCAACCCTAATATTTGCGAATTTTGTAATTTGGAAACCTTCCTGGGCGCACGCACAACTCACCAAAGTTTCATCACAATCATATGAATGGTATAGGAGCGCATAAGCCGGGACAAACAAAGACACATTCATTTTCATACATAAGAAGATAATGCCTATTTATTGGCTGTAATGATTACTCAGCTTGATTATATGTATAATTCAAATTGTACAGTGCTTAAATTACGAAAAACATTGATTCCAATTTCAAAATAGCGTGGCCCATCATGGGATGATGAATTGTTTGGCTGTTCCTGTATTGGGCCAGCCTGGTCCAATACAGGATTATGGCATCATTCTGAATGAAGCTTACCAATGAAAAGTTTGATCGAAACCTAACTAATCCTTTTGGCAAGGCTCATTGCACCCTGACTGGTACCAATAATGGGCCAGAGTAGCCCGTTACTGTTATCTCTCTGACCCACAATTGGCTCGTCGTAACTTGTTCAGGTAAATAAGATTAAATTGCTTGAGAAATTAATAAATAGAGTGCACACTCATTATAAGGAGACCTCAAGGTGCCAAGGAATCTCTCGATAAAACAAATTATCGTCTTAGTGGCTGTAGAGCAAATGAATGCCATGGGAACTATTGCAAATACTTCCTAGAATTCCTTCCTAAAGATTGGTGCACAAAAACTATTGGAAGTTAAATGTAGTGTTGGGACTTGGACAGGTGATGATGCAGACAAATCTCTGTACAGAATGTGAATGGGTACCAAAAATATGATTTTTCAGAGTCTCTGGAGAAGCAAGAAGTACGTCAAGTGGTTGCTGATACTGTTGATATTGTTCATGAAGCCACAAGCATTAACTTAACAAATCAATAGTCTGAGGTCCATCAGGTCTTTCACCAGTTGTGGAACATGAAACACCCAAGAATCATCGATCATCATCAGGCTCAGTGAAAGATTACCCATCAGATGTTCCATATCCTTTCAAAATGTGTTAACGTAGTGAAATGAGAGCTTTAACTTACAATTAGTAATTCCACATGAACTTTATTAACAACCGAGGTTTCGACTTATGAAGTCATCATGAGGTACATGCATAAGAAAACTGCTCAAATGTATAGTCAATAAGTGGTAAAGAGGGTGAGGAGGAAGGCTGGGGGGATGGGGAGAGCATTATCAGTGAAAGAGTGGAAGGTCTAGGAGTTGGGAGTGGGAGGAGTACAAACATTCATTTACCATGTTTTCATGGCTATGCACACTTTTAAAAATTTCCTACTGTTCCAACCCATCCAGCTTACATCCTTTGTTTTCCACATGTTGGAACTCAGGTACAAAGTCACTCTTATGATTAAGTTCCGCTCTTCCACTGCAGGTTAAACCCTCATTGGATAATCCTTTCCTCACGGAGCACCCCTTCCCTCCCCCGAGTCACCACACCCCTTCCGACCGACTGATAACATTGCACTCCCTTCCCCCCACCCAGCCTTCCTCCTCACCGCCTTTCACCAACTTTGTGACTATACATTTGAGCAATTTTCTTATGCAGACGATGACTTCATAATGCGAAACCTCGGTTGTAAATAAAGTAAAATTGTGGAATTACTAAGTTAATGCTTTCATTTCACTATGTTAAGCAAGTCCAACTAAGCTTTGCCTGACACAACCAGTCCAAAAGAGCTTTGTTTTGACCCCGGAAAAGCTCTGTTAATAGAACTTAGAGAGCAAGAAGAGAAAAAGTGCTAGCTGCGATGACATTCCCCCAAATTTGGGCGTATAACCAAAAGGAAGAGGCTGCAGAAAGGGCTAAATCTGATGAGCTGGAGAAAAAGATGCTTCTCCACTTACGTGAGTTGGTGAGAAACGAAAAAACTGAAAAAGTTGAAAAATATAAAGTTACAAGCCCATTATAGATGCATCAGAATAGTTATAATTTAAATGTATTTTATTTTTTTATTGCAACCAGTGTGCTCCAATTGCTACGACAGATGTAAGGCACATAGTAGAATGACAGGTAAAATTTGGACCAGTTTGCTTTGTCTATAACTATGGAAACTTAGTTTTACTTCAATTTTTCTCTTAACCATCCCAATACTGGAAGTTTACCTTAAATAAAAGTGATTAACATGGAAAATTGAAGTAAATGGAAAACAGAATAATAGGAATATGGTTGTGGTCACAAATTGCTCTCAAAGGGCTTTAGGTTCTAATTTTTTAAATCCAAATTATGTATAAATTTGCACATATCCCCAGCAAACAAGTTTAATGTGACCTGTTTATTAAAATGCAAAATTTCCTCACAGCAATTTCAGAAAAAAAATCCAAATATGATACTTCAAGGTATTCCAAATGTGTTTTACACTTGAAGAAGTCATAAGCAATGGACTGTTTCACCAGGTCCTTATCTTTTTCCACAACATTTTTCTCATGCCCCATTACCTTCAATGCTTTTAAGGCTGATTGTAAATCATTTGATACGCTAGAGGCAAATTTCTTGGAGAGGCATACCTCATTTCTTCCTGGCTCACTATAAACAAAGGATAGGAATATGTCCTCCACCTCGAGGACATCTACAACAAAAGATTTTTTGCAGTCCATGCAATGTCGTCCTTTACAAAACAAGTGTGCGAAATCCATACATAGGTATGCCACTGACATAACATTTTTGTCAGATATCATCATCACCTTTCTCTTACAGAAAACCTCTTGGGGGGATTCATGTACATCAACACTGAACAGAGCTGATAAATTGGCAAGTAATGAATAACCATCGTCTTTCTTAATCCCCATGGTCTGATTGAATACAAGGTTGTTAATAAGAGCAGTTTTGTATGCAGACTGAAATTGATACGGTGAAGGGCAATGATTTCTTCCACAATTTTGTCGGATAACATTTTAAAAATTCTCCTAAGGGTCTTGGTTTAAATTTGTGCATTCAAATCCCAAAACCCCTTTGACTGTAAGTCTGCCCAGAGCATTTTCATTGGACAAATGTTAGATATCCACCCATTCTGAGATGGAGGGAGGAGTACCCTCCTCTTACCAATAAACTGCCAAGCCTTAATTTTCTTTTCAGCTTCCTCCCAAAATGGAAGGTGGGGACTCCCAGCCATCAGAGCTTTCTTCATAATTTCATCATTCTTTCTTCTTTCTTCAGAGGTTCTTCAAACCCTTGTTGGTGTGAATCCCATTAAATCTATCAAACAGGTCATTCATAACCATTTGGGCTTCAGCAGTTGCCAGGCCTTCTAATCCCAGTTCATCTGTCGGAGTGTAAGATAAATTGCATTATGGTTGAAACAGATAGCGATACAATGGGAGAGGATAAAGGGAAGTTCTTAATTCTTCCCACCAGGGAATGCACTCCAGCAGCGACATGTCTGCTGACCACACGGGCAGCCAAACCAACTTTCATTTTGTCAAAAGAATTTGGCGCGAGATTCTTATCTGTAAGATTAAGAAATTAAAGAGGAATGTTTGGTTAAGATAATTTTTTGGTATTGCTATCACATGTCTATGCTGAATATCATATGAGCTTCTTAAGAAAGGGTTCTGAATAGAAGGTAACTCATTGAGTGACATAACTTCATGGTAGGAATTTCACAGAGGCATAATCCTCTGCCAGCACTCTCAAATGCTGCCAGGTGGCTCTCAATAACATAGCTTGCTCCAAAATGCGAATTGGAATTTTAACATCGTATTTCATAAACAGGTTTCTTTAGCACTTTAGAAGGTGAGGGGGGATCAAATAATGCTATTATCCTTCTCCCTTCATAGTCAAAGAATGGTGTGTCAAATGTTTCACCAAGCAGTTGCAGAGCTTTGACATTGGTTCGTGCCATGACACAAACTGTGGCAAAGACCTGAAGGCCCACTTCCTTCAACTCTGCGACAGTAAATCTCACCAGATTAGCAAGCTCTTGTGATGGAGTTGAACCATGGCTGAAGTAATATGCCAGTGGTTTTTTCCGCTTGTTTCTAACTCCATGCACCATAAAAACGAGAGCTTGTTTGGCTGTGACTTGCACACGCCCTTTACTGCCATGGTCAACAAAACCACATATGTGGTCAGAGCTGCCATCATATGTCAAATGTGCTTTTACAGCCATTTCATCAAATAGCAGCGCACAAAGTCTGTCCTTGGGCTGTTGCTGTTGGACTGCATGTGCCAAGTGATCTTAAATTTCTTTGCAAGGTCCAATGACCATTGGAAATCTGCGCAGCAAGGACACTAATGTGCCCTTGGATGGGAGAGGGATGAAGTTCCTTAGCAACCCATAAGTTTTTGGGCTCTTCTTAAATACTGAGATGGCCATAAGTTTCTCAGCGTGAGTCCATTTTCTTTCTTTGGGCTTCATTTTGTCCTGCCGTAATGTGGAGGACACTAGCAGAAACGAAGAAGGACTAATTTTTTTTCAAGTCATGGGCAAAAGTTTTCTTTAGTCAGAGACTCCATTTGTGAGAAATCACCTCTGATGTCTCTGCCAATTTTCCTTGGCTGATTAACTTCTTTTGTCTGTTTTGCAATGGTGGCATGAAGAACCTTTTTCCTTGGGGCCATTTCCTGGAGTCTTGTCACAACAATTCTTTTCAAAAATGATGCTCTTGAGGTTTTCCTTGGGGTGAGTGTTGGCAAATTAACAGCAGATGTGGAAGGGACAGAATCAGGTGTGGTCAGGTTTCGCAGTGGATAGTCAGCAATGGAGGAAGAGGGAGCCAGAGGTGACTGTGGTTCAGTTGTTAGGGCACTCTGAGAGGAAATTGGTATGGAGGGAGGTAGTTGAAATGAATGAGGAAGAGAAGCAGATGTGTTCTCAGGGGTTGAAGGTACAGGTGGAAAGAGACTAAGAATGGCAGAATGGAGGAGATGACCTGATGAAGGATAGGTATAGATTTCCATTGTGAAATGTGTTTCACATATCTGAAAACTATCATAAAGTTTCTCCAGTTGGTATTCTTCCAGTCTAGGATTTCTTCAAAAATTCTTCCAAATTTCAGTCCTGTGAGGATGACAAATTAAGGACAATAAGCGGCTGGCTGGTCTATCTTCAGGTATATCTTAGGTTAGATGTAAAAGCAAAAGAGGGCAGTGACATCGGAGATATTTGCTTATGGCAAAGAAATGCCGTGAACTTACATCGATGCGGCAAGTTTGAAGATTACTAGGGGGCATCACAGAAAATGATCGCTGAATATCGCGTATTACATACAAAAAATTCCACTGAAAATATATTGACCGGGAGATTTAATGCCGTCTCCGTCGGCGATGCGATATCCATGACGGGTGCGGTTCTCACTCCCTGAAACCACCGTGGCAGCAGCATCCGGGGCCCCTAGTGTCCAAATCCTATGTGGCCTGGCCCAACCTGGATGTGGCATCTGGGAGGGCAGCAGTAGAAACCTAGGGAGCCCAGGTTGAATGTGGTTTGGAATGTGGTGTCCCATCGGTATACCCAGCGGTAGCATCTCAGAATTCCACGGCGTCAGCTTTTTGGGGCACGGCATGTACAGATCCCGGTACAGCGGCACTCCATGGTAGGAAAACTACGGGGCAGGGTGTAAAGATGGTCCTAACCAGTTATTAACATCCCTCCTCAAACCTTCGAACCGATTTAAGCGCGGGACGTCGTGCCTTACCCCGGGTGTGGGTCTAATATCTCATCATGTCTTTTAAGACTGTTTTTAGGATTCGTATCACGGGTGCTCCTGCCCTGTCATTCTGCTAGCCCCCCAACGGTGGAAACGTGGCAATTTACTCTTATTTCGAGGTCCTGTCGAGGTGTGGTGGGTTCTGCGGGTGATGCTCGTCCTGGATCTATTATTTTTTCTGGGGTCGGTTGATATCTATCCCGGTCACCTCCTTGTCTACGCTCCTCTTGGTGGTCTTCAAGGGTTTAGGATGCGGCGGCAGCAGGGCAAACTTGACACTGTCCACGTTTTCTCCGTCGTCGGCGCCTTCTTTTTTTCTTCTCAACAAGTCTCGTTTGGTTTCGTCTTTTTTTTACAGGTGATGTTTTCACCTTATGATAATTATCCAGTCCTTCGATAGAACACGACCCCCTGAATCCTATAGGAGTTAGTCCCAAGGATTGGGGGCAGATGGGATTAAGGGAAAGAGGTTGGTAAGTAACTTTTTCCATAATTTCTATTAGGGAATAGCCATACCTAAATTTTAAAACTTTCTACTTTTATAAGTGAATGTGGTTAATTTATTTTGAGAACCTATTTTTTTCCACATGAACATTGCGCAGCAGGTATAGAACTCCTCGTTTAGAGAAAAAATCTATTCTTTTTTATTCGCCAGATTTATTTTTTATTTTTATTTACTTATATAAGTGAAAAGTAATTTATAGAGCTGTAAGTTCGTTGTATATTGCAAAAATATAAATGCATGGTGTCCATTAGTGCTCGTATAATGCATGGGATAACAAGGGACTAACCAGGGGGGGAAGGGGCAATCGCACCTGATGGAGAAAAAGCTAAATATTAATAATATACATTCACATTTTGATTGATGCAAATCAAGCTGAAGCATATAGGAAGCAGTAATATTCCAAATAACCGAACGGAATATCAAGTTACATCTTAACTGTTTCTTTTACCATGAATTTGATTATAATCAGTTTTATCCTTGGGGTTTACTTACTTACTTACTCCTGTGGCCATGCAAATCCCAAGTGATTTTTGGCCTCGCCTACACATTGCCTCCACTGGTGTCTGTCCTCTGCCATCTCCAGCTCCCCTTCTAGTCTCCTTATATCCCCCTTCACCTGGTCACTCCATCTGAGCCTTGGTCTACCTAGTGGTCTCCTCCCTACTGGTTGTCCCGTCCACACCTTTTTCAGCAACTGGTCCTCCCCTATTCTATGCACAATCATCAGTTTTATCATGCCAATGCAAATGTTACCTATTGTTTCAATGAAGTTTAGTATGCCCCCTTCTATTCGTGGCCTCAATAATTTCTCATTCATATACTGACGAAATGCCAACCTACCTCATCATGGAACCATAGAAGTATATTAGGCTACAAGTCATTTGACACTCACCTTTGTGCATGTGAAATTCTGAAAGAAGTGAGTGAAATCTGATATTAATATGCACTTTCATTCATCCTTGCAAACTAAATAAAATAAAACAATACAGTAAAAGCAAAATGGTAAAAATGAAAGTTAGATAACTTTGTTTAAAATATTTTTGATATTCCTCCTCAACCTTAAATATCTTCTTCAAAATATCGCCCTCAAGATCTGGAAAAAACATTTTGGACATATAATGTTACAAAATACAATAGATGGAGCCGATTTCTGTTTTCCTCAAAATAAAATAAATGTGCTAATAGAGAGATAATAATTACTCGCCTCCCAAAGTGTCCTTCCTCAGCAAAGTACAAAGAAAAAGAAAAACACGAAAAATTAAGGGGAAAAATATTTTTCCGAAGCTCTTTACACAGCAACCAGGCTCTTTGACCATTAATGTAACACATTACATTAATGGTCGAAGGCCAGGCTCATACCCGTGACTTACTCTTTTCCTTCTCTTGCCGCCGATGGCTGGCGCTCGGAGCCAAATATACCGTTCGAGGGAACCATGACGTAGTCCTTACGTCGTCAGTCACTCAGTTGAGATGCATGGAAATGCACCTTCCACACCGCAAAGTCATGATGTAGCAATTGCTGGTCCTTCTGGAGTTGACGGTATGTATATGAAGTAATTTATTTGCAAGATCATATTCATGAATATTGTTGAATCCTAATTGGTTATTTTTATTCCAGATGCTTGCTATACAAGATCAGGACTCTGTGAGGACAAAATTCTTTCACAAGGGTATGCCATCAGAAAGACATCAGGAAGTCAGTGGTGTATGTTTGCCCCGAATGTGAAGGTGAACCGGGTCTTTGTTTACGCCCCTTCATTGGCCAGGCCAAATTTTAAAAAATGAAAAAAGGGTTGCAGGATGACAATTTGCGCACAGAAGTCTTAAGTAAGTTAGACACCGGGTTAACAATGCCTTAAATGCATGGTGAACAAACAGCCCTTCCCTGGTGAATATAAACATTGACAGACGGTGTGACATAAGGGTGAACACAGTGTGCTTAGAATGTGACAATAACGTAATTTCCATGTGACCAATAATATGAGTCCCGTAACGATTACATGTGATTTACTTTTACTACTATAATAGTAACTTTTTCAAATTGTAAATTTACTCGTGATTTTCACTGACATTTTTGTAATCTTGACTCTCGGGGTAATTTTTAATTGGCCTGTAGTACCTATACTTGGTCATTGATAATATGGATTACTGATTTTTATTGTGTTGGACTGCATGACCAACGTTGTTCACAATCGGTTTTTCTGGCCATAATATACTTGTTTTATTCACAACCCTCTTCAGCTTATTCTGAAGCTGGATCTACACTAGAAACATTTTCCGCGAATATGCATTATACATATTATAATATGTTTCAAGATTTACAGAAGCTCAGACACAGTACAGTTAGAACTCTAGTGCGCAGTAACAGCCCTGTGACACAGCTGTATTACAGTGCAGTTTGAGTTATAGCTCAGTTACAGCCCTGTGACACAGCTGTGTTACAGTGCAGTTTGAGCTATAGTGCAGTTACAGCCCTGTGACACAGCTGTGTTACAGTGCAGTTTGAGCTATAGCTCAGTTACAGCCCTGTGACACAGCTGTGTTACAGTGCAGTTTGAGCTATAGTGCAGTTACAGCCCTTTGACACAGCTGTGTTACAGTGCAGTTTGAGCTATAGCTCAGTTACAGCCCTGTGACACAGCTGTGTTACAGTGCAGTTTGAGCTATAGTGCAGTTACAGCCCTGTGACACAGCTGTGTTATAGTGCAGTTTGAGCTATAGTGCAGTTACCGTATGGCGGTTAAGCACAGTTACAGTACAGTACACTCTAAAGACCAGCTGCCATAGTGCAGTCTAGCACAGTTAACTGCACTGTGACTGTGCTAAATGCTGAGTTTAGTCCAGTTTTAGACCAGTTACAGTGCATCCACAGTACAGATTTTTTTGTATGGGTAATGTGAATACAGAGTGCTAAAATCATAAATTAGGACTGAAAATAGTTATCTAAGCGTGATAGACATTGTGCACACAGTCTTCATTCACTGTGGCCACAGTATGAGGACACCATTTACATGGTGTAAAGAACTGTTTACATTGTGAAAACTCTCAGGGGGGTTATTACAGAACTCGCGACGTTAAATAAAGACGACGCTAAACACCGACTGTCCTGGCCTGAATATATCTACCCTAGCGATTACGGAACTCAAGGTAGAAGTGTTGAAGAGGGTCGTTATGCCCATAAAGACAGTGTTATGACAAATTCTTCGCTCAAGTCTGTGCAACTCTCTCGGAATATGTATTGACCAATGAAATGCTTGACGTTCCTGTGTGGAACAGTGGACCAAATGCATGAGCGAGAGAAAGTAAACAAGAAAAAAATGAGTATCGTTTAGCGACGATCCTCGCCAGGAATGTAAACAAACATTCTTGATTTTAATGATGAAGGTTGATTATGTTATTAAGTCATTATTTCCTGAAAGAAGTTTTGAATTATCTTTATTATTACGTAATCGCATCTTTAGTGAGTTACACTGATGGAAATAAAGAGTGAGAAAACCGTTCCGGGTGTATGCTTCGTGCAGTCGAAAAATAAAGAGTATTCTTTCGACTAATGTGCAGAAAGAATGAGTTTTCACAATGTGCATAGGGTTTGTTTTTAAAACGGTGCAAAGTGTGTGTGGGACTGGTGAATTTATGTGCATTTGCGTGATAATCGTGCGCGAAAACGATCGAAGAGTGTCTAAAAGTTATTAAACGTACTGTTTGCAAAAGTGTCTTTAGATTGTCACTGTACAGAAAATAGTGTAAAGAGCATATTAAGCGTTTAAGGAGTAAGCACTAACAGTTTTTATATTTCTAGAACGTGTAATTATCTGTCCGGAGAGTTTACATTTGAGGAATGTGGGTTTGAAAGTGACAGTGACACGTATTTTTTTAAAACTATAAACGTACATCTTTCAGGGGTGACATGAGCGGCAGGGATAATTGCACTATAGCATACGATGACATATCTGTATTTGCCTTTTCCTATAACCTTCTATTGCATGAAATACGAGCAGTATCAAACAAATCTATACTAACTACGCAGCAAACAGCTGAGCCAAAGCTCAGCAGCTGTTTGCTGCCCTTTCAGAAATGCTCCCGGTTGAACTTGTTCGTGGCTTTGAAACTCGGAAATATTTGGTTTGTTTTTAAAACGTTAAAAAGTGTGTATGAGACTGATTTATCAATGTGCATTTCTGTGAGAATCGTGCGCGAAAACGAACGAAGAGTGTCTTAAAGTTGCTGCCTTCAAAGGTGTCTTTTGATTGACACCGCACAGAAAATTGTGAAAAGAGCATTTCAAGCGTTAAGGAAGTATGCATAAACAGTTTTTATATTTCTTGAACGTGTAATTAACTCCCCAGAGAGTTTAAAATTGAGGAATGTGGGTTTGAAAAAGTGACAGTGACGCGTATTTGAAATGAGAAACTATAAACGCAAATCTTTCCGGGGTGACATGAGCGGCAGGGATAATTACACTCTAGAATACGATGACATATCTGCATTTGCCTCTTCGTATAACCTTCTATTGCATGAAATACGAGTAGTATCAATCAAATCTACAGTAACTTGTATGCCAAAGCTCAGCGCTGACGGCTAGCCGTATGCTGCACCGTCAGAAATGCTCCCGGACTCAGCAATTCAATAGCTTTGAAACTCGGAAATATTTTTAAAACATTTAGCAAATCACCTAATTGTAAAATCATACTTTTTGTCATATTATTCTTCGCATAGCCTTTGATTATTAACGTTAATATACTTCGTGAGTCCTCAGAATTGAACCGTTATCAGATGTACTCCCGAGTCTCGACATTGCATTTGAATTTGAAACTCGGAAATGTTTTAAAAACTTTTCGCAACTCTTCTAAGTGTGAACGCTTGTTACTTTTAATGTTGTTCTTCACATAGGCTTTGATACTTATTATATATCTCGCGAGTTCGCAGAGTTAACTTTTGCGCAAATACGCCATCTTGGGTCTTTATCTTCATAAGGACCCCTCTTGAGCTGTCTTTATTTTGGGTCGTTATGATAAAGACTTTTCACTCCATAAAGACGGCCTTATGAGTTCCGTAATCGCTCAAGTCGGTATGATCACTGGGGGTAGTTATGATAAAGACTTTCACCCCATAACGCCGTCCTTATGAGTTACGTAATAACCCCCCAGGGATGATGTGCATTGTGAAAACTCTCAGGGATGATGCGCAAAAAACAACAATATTTAAGTCATCAGAGAAATTTAAGGCAGATATTCATGGAAATATTTAATATTTGATTCATTCTGGATATACAAGTAAAACAATTCTAGGTACTGATTTAAAAAAATTATTAAAAAATTGAAAATATACAGGCTTCCCTTCCCTTATACATTACCCTTTTAGGAAATGTTCACAATGGAGTAACGTAATTAATGAAGATACAGGGTAGCAAAAGCCATCCAGAAACAATATTCATTAAAAGATTATTTTATTTATAAAATAATCACTTGATGAATACGGAAAGGATGGCTCTAGAAGGCCCTCGCCCGCCTATACGTTCTATCTACCAGCATTTAAAGATATTTATAATGAAAAAGCAGATGTTATTTTTCGACATTCAACATTACTGTGCTAAGGTGAGTAATCTGTGCACCTAGTGGCGATTATTTTTCAAGTTCAGAACTGCTTCCTAGCTGCTGAAAATCATCATTCTTGCCTGGAATTAGTAATAAATAATAGATTGAGACATATGCAATCAGCATACCAGCATTTAAGGGCAAGGGCCCAGCCACGTTAAAACACTGCTTCCCATCAGGTCACCGAATTTGAGCAATGTAGGGCCCCGAAGGGGGTTGGATGGGTAACCCTCCTCCAAAATTTAACCTTGGTGTTCTAATCCCCTGTCTGCAGGTGGTAGCCAGGTTAAATATGGGGCACAATTGTGCTAAAGGGTTATGAACCGAAGACGGTGAAATTCACCATGAAAAAATCTTCTGACTTGACAATTGACGAATGTCTTCGGTGTAAAACTTCGCACCGATGCGAGTGACTGTGTACCACAACATTTGTGAATGCAATGATTGGAAATCCAGGAAGGCTCCAAAAGGCCCCCTGCCGTCTTAGTCAAGGCACATGCTGCCATGTTCGAATATTTATAACAATAAAATCTTACAAGTGAGAATATTTGTGAAAGCAATTTTGAAAATATCATCGCACGTTTATGCCATCTGAAATTTGTATTGGCTTAGCTGACTTCTTTTAGATTTTACATAGGTACAAAAATGGTTAATATTTGCACAATTCATAATATAACTGCAGTTTTTTAAATACTTTCTGCATTAATGTTAGATCCAAGGCATTGAACGAGTATCCAGCGTAACACACACGCGCTTAGGTGACGATATGCTGAAGGCAAACTGTTCTTAAGTTCAAAGTTGAAGTACATATATCTATACGTGGACAAATTTAAAGCCTGGAGAGAAAACAAGAATCAAAGAGAGGATGTTGCTTATTGTTCATGTATCTATAACGCCATCACTATATTGATGTAGCATATGCTACATCAATATAGTGATTAATATATATCAATTGATTAATCCTAATCGTAATTATCGATTTTGCCAAAGGGAAATTATTATCTTTGTAAATGTTATTTTTTAAGCCTATGTTATTTAATGTTATTCTATAAGCAAGTTTTAAAAATATTTTATTTAGAACAATTCATTGAGCATGTTTTTATTATATTTAGTGCAATTCTTTATGCTATTTAATGCATTTCTTTATCTATTTAGTGAAATTCTTCAAGCAGGTTTATGCTATTTAATGCAATTATTTAAGAAAGCCTTTATGTTATTACTTAGTCCAATTATCGAAGAAAGACTTTATGTTATTTAGGGCAAAAAAATAAATTGGGTTAGTCGAGAAATATTCAAAAATATTTTCAAGATATAAATCCTTGTTAAATTCCAGTGCAATATCGAAAGTTAAGCAAACGCTTAAATGCGTAATTTCTTTGGAAGATAAATTGACATCGAATGAAAAATATCACCTGGCAAATGATTTAAGCGCATATCATTTCGTTGGTTTCATGGACATTAATCTCCGAGGTTTATTTGTCAAAATATCAGCATATGTACGTACTTACAAAATTTTTTTTCCATCCCTTTAAATTTAGGGCACCCTCCCTTTTATCCATTTCCGAGAAGGATACTTAGGAAGAATGCTTCCTCGTCCCTTGAATTACATGATCCTCCTGAACCCCTCTTGTACGCTCCCTGAAGTATAAAGGAGGCAATATATGACCTTTTCGTGCCGTACAATGTAAAGAAAACCAAGGTTACCCTAAAAAACCCTTCGCGTCACCCAGATCCTTTTTCCGTCCACCAAATTACACGCGAGTTCATAAATCCCTTCGGGACCCGAAGCCTGTTCCCCTTATGTATGAGATTGCACAACTGCCCTAGAAAATCATTTTTACTCGAACAAGTTTCCTCACCTTTAACATTTACAGCAATTGTCTTGTTCCTTTAAAATCTCACCGACCCTTGTAGAAGAAAACATCCGGTATTTAAAATTCCGTACGTCCAAACTGACGGGAAAAGATGTTCGTTGTGCTTCAGATTGACGAAATATATGTCAAACCTTGTTTGACTTTTAAAGGTGGGAAAGTCAGTGGGTACGCCGTGAATAATGTCACCTCAGAAGCCAGAACATTGGTGGAATTCATGGTCTCTTTAGCATTTGGAAATTTTAAGAGGTAGTTTTTCTATTCAAGAAACTTTCTGGGAAAGAGTTACTGTTTTTAACACAAAGTGCCTAGCCACTTATCAAAGAATAAGGATTGAAAATTGTGACCATCATAACTGACATTAACAGGATTCATAGGAACATGTTCGCTCAGCTATACAAAGATTCTCGCGATAGGTTCTCTTTCTCACTTGGAGATTCACAGGTTTTTGAACGTATGATACGGTGCATATTTTTAAAAGCTTAAGAAGTAATTGGATAGATTTAAAAGATAATGACAAAACACTAAAATTCATACATGTACATAACCCAACTGCATATTTAGTTCATTACTCACATTTCCTTACAATTTATGTTTATCAACATACAGCTACATTAATAATATAAAACCGTAGAAAAGCGGAAAAAGGCGACGTGAAGTTTTCTTACGGAATTCAGATGAAACTTTCCAATTTCGATAACTATTGACCAGTGAAAGATAAAACACAAAATTATATCTCATTTTAAAGTAATCGCTATTTTCTACAATTATGTTCCCTAGGACTCTGCTGTAAAACTAAAGACTGAGCCGCTAGAAGGAAATGTTTGTCAATAAACGTGAGGATATGAAGCATTTTTCAAAGTTTTCGATTTTTCGATAGAAAATATCTCGATAACTCTCGATAAGGGGAAGAAAGAGAATCGAATTTATGGACTGGATGATCTGGAAGGGTAGAACGTACGCTGAGATTAAGAAAGAAATGGTACTGGTAGATAGCGTTATGCACATTTAAAAATCTATACTCACTTCCATGTAAATCTTCGTTAACCGGTGGATTACCTAAATGAAATGAATTGATTAGTGGGTTTTGCCACCGACTCTGTGTTAATTTAATCCATTTACTGGGCATTATATTTTATGAATTGCTTTTATTGAAACGATGATATTTGAAAATAACGTGAATTCACTTTGCTATGCGATGGATGACTTCTGTTGAATTCAGTGCTAATTTCATTAATTCAATCTTTGTCTCGGTTCAGGTTGATGGTGATGAAGTAATTTTTTATAATTTTTTTTTAAACAATTAAACAATTTTTTAAAGTTAAACAATTAAACAATTTTTCATTTTCATTTCATCAATTTTTCGTTTTTTTTCTGCCGGTTAAATGTAGGTAGAAAGTCGGAGAAAATACTCCAGATTTTTAGTAGGAAGCGGTAAACTAACAGGCGCGCGAGCCGCCCACTCTTGTGAATGTTCAAAGTTCTCTCTTCTTTTTCGGGCGGAAATGTCGTCGCCCCGACCCTAGTGTCCTCTGTGGACTTAAGAGGATATTTGCTGTCATCGGTTACCGATGCGACAAGCATTAGTGGGAGTGAGTGGGAGCGGAGATCTTCGACCCACGGCACCGTGGGTCGAAGATTTCCGCTTGCGCGTCTGGTCGCACCCTCGGCGAACTTCCGTCGGTTCGCCGCCCGCAATGCCATTGCTGCGAGCGAGATGCCCTTGCTCTGAGCACACAGTCCCTCATTCTATGTATCCCGACCTTAATTTCAGTTTCTCACGCCAATGCCTCATCTTCCGTCATCTTCTTTCTTGGATTGCATCACAGTAACTGCGCTCTCATTTCATTAATTTGCCTTTCATCGTGCTATCTATAACAATTTTACCTTTCTGCGGGAAAATTCGGTGTCTCAAGTAGAATTTCACGGGATAGAAGTGAACCGGTGAAGCATATTAAAGCTTGGTAAATGATTTCTTTCTTGCATTAAGGATTTGTCTATGCCAATATCAGCGTATTAATTATTAAAAACTTGGTCACTGGTTCTTTCATTAATCACCTAGCGCACACCAAAATGATGCATAATATTTCATTCGAAGCGGTTGAGTACAGATAAGGTAATTAGCAAACTATTAATCATCCTCCTTGATAATTCTTAATCTTTAATCCTAAACTCTTACCATTATCACGTATTTAGCCCGAAATGGAGCGCTCAGTGGAAATGATCTGAAATTTTTTTTAAGTCATGGCCTTACTGGCATTGCAATGTCTTGAAGTCACCGCACTGTATTGCTTCGCTAGTCTACCTGTATAAGAAGATGAGGGATCAGATCATGAGTGTTCATTGCCTTCTGCAAAGGAAAATAAATGATAAGTTCGTACAATTAAAAAACGCAACCCAAAATTCACAAGGAAAAATGTCCCATTGCTGTTAGCGATTTCATTCCGTTACATCGTCCCCCTGGTTTCCAATCACAGTGTTTCCAAATGGTTATGCGCACATAATATTTAAGGAGACGATTTAATAATACAATATTATAATCAATAGAATTATTGTCCAGTATTTTTAGGCATATATTCTTCAAATCAAAAACATTTTTTAAATATTTGTATAATTCAGTTAAACCACGATTTAACCATCCACACTTTTATGTTTTCTGCAAATTAATTACCCCAAAAATCTTGAACTAACACATTACATTAATTGTTAGCGATAATATACAGTAGTAGAATTTATTAGTTACAACTATACATATCACGCTGGTGATAGACAGGCTTCATGACGGAGCCAGAGGTAAAACGACATGCCTAAGATAAACATAGGAAGCCATTTCTAAATAATAAAAATTCTATTAAGGTCGAATAGGCTTTGGTTACTTTTTTTATTAATTTTTTGAATTTTTTTTAAACATAATGTGTGATAGTTTCCGTTTCCACGATGTTTTTTCGAGATTCCCGTGTTACCGTTTGATTTACATGCGAAATGAATTAGCAGTTTAACAGGTATCTAAATATACATTTGTGCCAAAATGTATATTTAGATACCTGTGCCCCCCCCTCGAAACCTCAAGACTCGAAAATCCTCGGAGACCATATTTGGTTTACCAATATTGTTAATTTCTGGCGGTAAGATGTGGGCCATGAAAAGATTCCAAAAAAAAGAATGTACAAAAAAATAATAATAATCAAAAGAAGGATACATTAAAAAAAAAATTACTGACTAATTTAATTTAAAAAGAAAAAAAAAATAATAAGAAAAAAATTGAATTTGGACAAAAAAAAAACATTTTAGGCCCACTCTCGCCTATTTCTACGGTTTTTATATGTATATTCATAAAGTTTAAATCTTTAGCTTATAAAATTGTTGTCAATCTATCTTTAGTCTTAGTGCCATTAGGTCTGTCACCCCTTTGGGGACAACACATATAACTTTCTCTGGGCAGAGATACAAGCATCTAGACTTATGTTCATTTGTATTCTTGTCAGTGATTACATTGTTATTATATCTGGTTATTTGAACCTCAAGTGTGTTATTCATACATCGAGAGAAGCAAGCCAGAAACTTTCTATGATTGTGTCAGTGATGTGCAATTCTACCCCCCTTCTCCAGTTTCCATTTTCAAAAATTTTCCCCCAGTGGATGTGCCAAAATTCCCCCCCCCCCCTCGAAACCTCGAGACTCGAAAATCCTCGGAGCTAAGTGCAGCGATCTGCCCCGGTCAGCGCGGTCGCTCCGGTCATCGCGGCTTCTACAGAAGCGCTCTTTTTATACTGTCCGCGCTGGTGCTGACATCTTTTTCCACGTTCGAGTCGACCTGCGGATATTCCCACCAATCCAACGTGTGATAACATTTCCCCTCTTCACCCTACTCCTCCACTGGCCAGCTTTTTCCCCTCCTGCGCTGGCAAAGTGTACCGCCATCATAGCAGCTCTCTTTGCAACGGACCGCGCGAGGAAAGGACGTGTTGGCTGGGTTCCACTTGTGATCGTCTTGCAAAGACAAGGCTAACGGTATTTAGCCTACGGGCTTGTGTTATACTGTAATAATTGTAAATATATAAATACTGTCATTTGAAGTTATTTCAAACTAGCTAAGGTTGTTTTCAATGTTTTTTCTCTCGTTACGCCCACCAAAAATCAGTCAATTCGTTCGCGACGTCAAGTTTCACGGGCTTGCGTTGCACATTTATATACTCACAGATTTAGATACCTACTTTGTAGAGACTCACCATACGGTGAGTCTGTAACACATGGCTATTATTTCGTTTTCGACATCAATAAATTAAGTTTATGGCAGTAACTTTTCATTAAATGTGCTCCTCAATAACATTTCATTTATTTTACCCATGTTACATTTTCAGTAAATGAATTTCCAATTTGTTCAGCTAAGCAAAGTTCGTTATTTTGTGTTTTTATAAGTAAGCTTCACTGGCATGATAGTTACAATTAGTTAGTTAGATAGATAAATAGTTTCAATTGTTAATTTGTTCGTAGACGCCTAAATATTAATGTCGTCGAATTAAATTTTTTTATAAATTTCGAATAACAATGAAGTGGAGAAGTGGCGAGTGATTAAATCTGTCTGTAGCCCATAAATCTTACTTTATTTTCGACGAAACCAAATTAAATTTACGGCAATAACTTCTCATTGAATGTGATATTCAACCACACTTCAATTGGTTTTCCCACAAAACATTTTCATAAAAATATGATTCACAATAATCTGCTATAAATAGTTCATTATTTTGTATTTTAACAAATTAGCTTCATGATAGCATTGTGTCTGTGAAATAAACAAGAATTTAACGCCTAAGAAGGTCTATGTCAAAGATAGTAATTTTTCCAGGTCACTAACGTAGCTACATTCCTCAAGCCAAAATTTGTATCAGTGGTTTAATTCTTCCTTCATCCTTTGATCTCCTTAATCTCTTCCTCTATCAGAGAAGGATTTTTCGTCCTCATTACAACACACATATCCCCCTGCTACTTGATATAACAATTTGTATATCTCTTAACATTCTCCTCTATGGATTTTTCCTATTGATAATTGCGTGAACATTCTCATGGTATTCCCTCCTTATTTAAAAACAATATTTATGGGGTTCCACTACTTGACATACATTCATTGTTACGGCTAGCTATCTCATTCTTAAATCGATTTAGTTAAAGGTGAAGTATCACCAGCGGACATACTTGCGCCAAGGAAGCAGTAAGATTAATATTTTGCAGTAGCTAAATACGAGCTTAACAATTCTGCAACGAAGCGCATTTTTTTATCTAATCTTTTACATGTGATCCAATGACTCTGATATTTTGTAAACGAAGTGTTTGTCATAACCAACTTACTTCTCCGTCGGAAGTGTTTCGGTTAAGTTATAACTTCTACTATCATCGATGCGTAAATTGCATGCCATCCTTTTTCCACGAATAAAGAAATTTTTCCTTATCCTATTAAGTTCTAGTCAGTATTACAGGTGCTTAAAGATCTTTTTCGGCTCTGCGCCTTCTAAAAATATACGACCGATCAAGAAGCGTTGAAAGTCGTTTAAACGGCCTTACTATGTTGTACATTCACCGTCATATTCATGTCGATCCCGATAATGTAATAAACCGGTTTGCTGAGCAGAAATAAACAAGAAAGCAAAATTTGCTGTGGTAATTTGTATACATAAATCTTATATTGTCTATACCTAGGCTATTTGCATGAAAGTTGGCGCTCAAAACAAAACAACATAATAATATATTATTAATTTAAATCAGCTCGTATATCTATAATTTTGAGACTACGTTCCAAGGGCTTCATGTTTTCTACCTTTCCGAGGGAGGTCCGCCCGGACACCTATTTCGTTGAAGGATATTGCATACCAGGAGCCGCGAAAAATACTGAAACGCCCCCCCAAAACAACGACCATAATCCGCCCATGAAGCAAGAACATGGTAGTTAGGAGTACTTGGTTGCAGAAAAAAGATATTTATAAAGCCACATGGTGCTCACCAGTCGGCAAAACATTCAACCAGATTGACTACGTACTCATAGAGAAAAGACACGCAACGGACATACTTGAAGAGAGCGGTTGCAGAGGTGCCGATTGGGACTCAGAATACTACATGGAAAGAACAAGGTATTGGCAAAAGATTTTTGTAGCTAGAGAAAACAAGGGAAACATAGAAAACTTAGCCAGAAAGAAAATGCTTCAAGAAAGAACGAGACAAACAGTGGATGACTACAGGCAAAAAAGGAGGATTGTATCTAGAGAATGCAGAAGGAAGAAAAGAATATTCGAGAAACAACAAATCACAAAACTGGAAAATATGCGAGATGAAAGAGAAATAAGGAAATTTTTCAGAGAGTGAAAGAAAAAAAAAGTTTTCAGCCTATGCTCTGTTTTCTGCAAAGACTTAGATGGAAATCTCATAGGAGACTAAAAGAACATATTAGACTGATGGCAAGATCATTTTGAAGAGCAGTTAATCTGGAATGAAATGGATGTATCAACACAAGAGAATGTAAATGAAAATGGGATTGCGGACCATCAGAAGGAGACAGGAGATTATCAATGTGGTATTTGGAAGAATCGTGCTACCATTGATCAGAAAATTATTATGAGAAAAATATACGAGAATTGTAATGAACACAACATAGATGTACATACCCAATTTTTTATTGGTTACAAGCAGGCTTTTGAATCTGTCAAAAGGAGTTCACTATATGACGTCATTAAATAATTTCACATCCCCTCTTAATTTATTAATCTCATTAAAATGACACTAAACAATACTAAAAGCAAAGTGAAAGTGAATGGAGTACTATCATCTCACTTTGAAGTCAAACAATGAGATGCACTGTCATCGATGTTTTTCATATTGTTTTGGAGAAAGCAATGAGACAGGTCCCAATAAATCCTGGAGGAACAATAATGAACCGACAAACCCAATGAGTTGCCTATGCTGATTGCTTGGCCTATGTATGGCCTTGGCCTATGGTCACAAGAAACAAACACTCAAAGGAAGAGATTTTTATCTCTATCGAAACCACATCAGAAACCCTGGTATTAAAAATTAATGAATATAAAACTAAATAGGTTCTTGAAAATGGAAAGAAATCAATAACAAACTAGAGAATCGACTTTAAAAATCAACAACAAACATTTTCAAAGAGTGGAGAAGAAGGTTCGGAGAAAGATGGAGAAGGTGAGCTGGGTGGCGAGGTAGACGAACGAGGAGGTATTGGACATGGTTGGAGCGGAAGCTTTTGGCAGAGGTGCGGAGAAGGCAGAAGAGATGGATGGAGGAGGTTTTGAGAGGAGAGAGCATGTTGAAGCGAGTGATAGAGAGGAGAACACTGGGGAAGCGTGAAAGAGGAAGGAAGAGGATAGGAATTCTGGACGAAATAAGAGGAGGTATATGATATGAGGAACAGAAGAGGGATCTAATGGTGGGACATCTTACGGAGGGGAAGCCAGACAATGTCTATGAAATTCGGATGCAGAATGGGGACTGTCCATGAACCTATGAATCAGCTGGTAATATACTTGAATGAAAAATGAGTGAAAAAAACAAGACAGTGCCATGACCTGTTGTCCTCAATGACTCTATGAATGTAGTTTCCTGTATTTCCTAATTATAACTGTTAAAATACAGAAAACTACTGCTGTCGGTCAACGGTACGCACTAAAAGAAGACAACGTGCTTGAATGAACGTATATCGCACAATGTTATACCGCTACCGCGGCTTAAATTGCGAAATGGTTTACCAAGTTTTTTTTACCAAGTTACGCCTAGCATTTTTATTAAAGTCCCTTATTGTTCGGGGGAAAAACGAATTCCCATACCTATCCGTTCGGCAAAATATCTCTCTTAATTCATCGTTTCTGTTGGACCTGGAAATATAGTGGGGTTCTAATCTGATGTTCTCCTTGTCGCTCTTAAAGTTATCTATTCTTAATTGCTCAAGTAATCTAAGCCTAGCGCGCAGCCTCCGAGTCTCTAGCGGCTCCCAGCCTAATTCGTTTAACATCTGTGTTACGCTGTCTGTACGCCCGTAGCAGTTTTTGACGAATCGCGCCGCTTTCCTTTGTATTTTATTAAGTTCCCGGATTAAGTCTTTCTGCACCGGATCCCATATGCTCGCTTTATTTTCAAGGTGTGGCCGGAAGTGTGCGAAATAGCATCTCTCTTTTACTTTTTCATCCGAAAATCTTCCCACCATACGCTTGACGAATCCTAGCTTCTTCAGAGCTCAGTCATAAATATTTCTTATGTGTGTTCGCCACGATAGGTTCGAGGTTATCGTAACTCCTAGATACTTCATCTGTCGCCATTATGTTAACACCATCCACAACATATAAATGGGGATAGTTGGACGACCTGCAACGACGACGATTTGCAAGAAGTGTACCGCCGTGCATTTGCTCAGATTGAGTTCGAGTCCCCACTCTTGGCTCCACACATGAACGTTTTTGAAATCCGATGATAGAATTTCAAAGTCAGAGTGATCACTAATGTCGCGACAGGTGACAGCGTCGTCAGCAAATAAACGTATTTTACTGCTAATTCGTGAGCATAGGTCATTTATGTATATAATTAACATAAATATAGTTTAAAAAACTAAAAACACGCTTTATTGATAACTCAAACTGAAAAATAATTCTTAATATAGAAATAAAATAATAAATGAAAAATATTAATACTATCGTGAAAAAAGCGTGGGGTGCTCCGTTGCTTAGTTAATTTGATATGCCTTTTGTAAATGTTTACCCAAATTACTGAATGGAAAATGCTGGAAAAGATTATGCTTTGAGCCATATTTCTACATCAATTTTTCTACTTATCGTACCGATTGAATATTTTCAAGAATTGATAAATCGAGCACCCCACGCTTTTTTACGATAATATTAGGCAAAAGAAAGGCAAGAAACAACAAATAGGCATAAAATAGAATAAAATAGACATAAAAAATAGGCAAAAGAAAGAAAAAAGTAAGCAGAAACAGTATGGGGAGTGCTTCCGCAATAATTTACGCAAAGATACCTCGTACTACTTGGGCAGTAGTACGAGGTAGTACTTGCTTGGATGAGCCTGGACTGTGATGGAAGAAAAGTATCCAGGTATTACACAGCGAAATCTATTGATAATAATAATAATAATTTTAAAGTGTAGTTTTTTAATTGTTACACTCGAGCATAGATTTAAATATAATGAAAATGCAAAGACGATGTAAAAAAAATGATATAGAATAATTTTTTAATGTTTTTAGTGCAAGGCATTATTTTTATATTTGCACTTTCATTTTTTTCCTGTCATCTGCTGCAATATTGGGTCCTAAGTTATATAATATTTTTTTTTTAATATTTTGAAAATATTTTGCTTGTAAATCTATGACATCTACCAAATATCTCCGACAGAATGATATTCTTGTCGAAGGTAGGCGACTCGCGTATGAAGTAAATTATCAGCCAACATTGTGAACAATATTTTCACTCAATCAATTACATTTGCATTGGCAAAATAACACTAATTATCAAATTGATAAATGAGCATTTTCAGGGTAAAAGAAACAGTTATGGTGTACCTTGATATTCCGTTAGGATTTTTGGAATATTTCTGCTTCATATATGAGTTACTTCCTCAGTATTCATGAAAGGAGAGAAATCACGAAAAAAAAGACGTGTATTGCGGGAATGTATCATCTTTCTCGCAGGGTACTTGTAAAATTTATACATTGGTTTAAAAACCAAGGAGGGACTGTTTTATGAAAAAAGCCTAAAATATGATGCCAAAAAATGACAAATTTGGAAAAATTTGTCATTTTTTGGCATCTTTTCAATTTAGCTCGTAGGCTTTCGCTTCCGCAAGAAGACGTTGAGTAGAAATCTTAAACGAATTTTTCAAATTTAAAAATTCCAGCAACAATTTGAGTCCTCACTCATATATATAAAGACGAGCACGACTAAGGAATCAGTTCAGTTAACCTAAATAAGCTGGCAGGAGGACCAGCGAATTATTGATTTTTACAATTTTAACATCGCGGAATGAATCCCAAAAAAAAAACAGTCATCTCTTTTCAATGTGCTAAACAGTCGCTTTTTGAAACATGCCAGTATGGTAGAACGTTTATCAATCCATGAAACTATGGATCCTTATTTCGGTAAATATAGTGCTAAACAGTTTCTAAAAGGAAAGGCTATAAGATATCGGTATAAAATGTGGTTTCTCTGTGAACCATTTGGTTATTTGATGCAATTTGATCCCTATCAAGGAAAGCAGATAGGTTGCCCTAATTCAGAGCATGGGCTTAGAGCATAAATAGTTCTCAATTTAGCCAATAGCTTGCCAAAAACATTCCATTTAAGTTTTATGCGGATTGGTTTCTCTCCTCACTAACGCTGGTAGATAGAATGGCAAAATTAGGTTTGGGGTCCACAGGAACAGTTAAGAAAAATCGATTGGTAGTCTGTCCAATATCTGAAGTAGAAAAAAAGGGAAATCAAGCAGATGAAGCTTTGACGACCACTCTGATACTTCATCAAAGTTTACTATAACACATTAGAATGGTTCTTTTGATAAGTTCGTGTGACTCAGTACGAGATAGGTATTTCGTATTTCTCGTATTTCCAATTGGTATCTACTGCCAACAGATGTGTTTTTCGCCGATCGGAACAAAAATAATTCCTCAGCCACACATTGTGTCACAATACAACCATTTCATGGGAGGAGTGGATAAGATGGACGAAAACATCGAAAATTATCGCATTACAATTAGTTCAAAAAAGTGATGGTGGCTCTTATTCTGCTTTTGCTTGGATACCTATGTTCACAATGCATGGCAGTTCTTCAGGAAAAGTAACAAAATGTAGATTATCTAGGAATCAGAAGGCATGTTGTTCAGGTGTATTTGAAGAAAAACGGCAGGCTATCAGCTGGAGGAGGAAGACCAAAGTTATCAAAAGACTTACTTCTACGAATTCCTAGTGAAATAAGATAAGATCACACTGATCACTGGATTGGTAACGCAGAAAAAAAACAGATGTGCTATGTGCAAAAAAATTAAACAAAATGTAGTGAAAATCTAATGTACACTAACATTATGTGTATTATAAAAATTCCGTGTCGAATACTAAAGTGTACTAACTGCATTCTATATTTAAAACGTGATATTAAAAAAAATATTCGCCGCAGAATGGAATTTTCTTTATGCTCTCATTCGATCCCAGTGTTCCAAAATTGTAACATAGTATTACTGTAGTTCTATGGGTGTAAACTTCACGTAAATAAGATGTATGTACTTAAAATAAATAAAACTAACAAAAAATGTTTAAAAAGTAAAATTTATAGCAAAAAAAATAATTCGGGCAAAAATGGGTTAAAAAACTAAAAACACGCTTTATTGATAACTCAAACTGAAAAATAATTCTTAATATAGAAATAAAATAATAAATGAAAAATATTAATACTATCGTGAAAAAAGCGTGGGGTGCTCCGTTGCTTAGTTAATTTGATATGCCTTTTGTAAATGTTTACCCAAATTACTGAATGGAAAATGCGGGAAAAGATTATGCTTCGAGCCATATTTCTACATCAATTTTTCTACTTATTGTACCGATTGAATATTTTCTAGAATTGATAAATCGAGCACCCCACGCTTTTTTACGATAATATTAGGCAAAAGAAAGGCAAGAAACAACAAATAGGCATAAAATGGAATAAAATAGACATAAAAAATAGGCAAAAGAAAGAAAAAAAGTAAGCAGAAACAGTATGGGGAGTGCTTCCGCAATAATTTACGCAAAGATACCTCGTACTACTAGGTAGTAGTACGAGGTAGTACTTGCTTGGATGAGCCTGGACTGTGATGGAAGAAAAGTATCCAGGTATCACTCAGCGAAATCTATTGATAATAATAATAATATTAAGGGTTAGTTTTTTAATTGTTGCACTCGAGCATAGATTTAAATATAATGAAAATGCAAATACGATGTCAAAAAATGATATAGAATATTTTTTTAATATTTTCAGTGCAAGGCATTACTTTAATATTTGCACTTTCATTTTTTTCCTGTCATCTGCTGCAATATTGGGTCCTAAGTTATATAATATTTTTATTAAAATATTTTGAAAATATTTTGCTTGTAAATCTATGACATCTACCAAATATCTCCGACAAGATGATATTCTTGTCGAAGGTATTTGGTAGGCACTCGCGCATGAAGTAAATTATCAGCCAACATTGTGAACAATATTTTCACTCAATCAATTACATTTGCATTGGCAAAATAACACTAATTATCAAATTGATAAATGAGCATTTTCAGGGTAAAAGAAACAGTTATGGTGTACCTTGATGTTTCGTTAGGATTTTTGGAATATTTCTGCTTCATATATGCGTTACTTCCTCAGTATTCATGAAAGGAGAGAAATCACGAAAAACACGTGTATTTTGGGAAGGTATCATCTTTCTTGCAGGGTACTTGTAAAATTTATACATTGGTGTAAAAACCAAGGAGGGACTGTTTTATGAAAAAAGCCTAAAATATGATTCTATCATCAAATTACATGTGAGAACCTAGTTTAAATATAAATAAAAAATGTAAAAATGTTATCCAATCATCAGTCACAAGGCATGGACGCTAAAATACGGAATATGCTATGTTAGATCCAGATGTTATTGCCTTATTAACATTGCAATCGCTAGCACAAGTACACAACTGTGATGCTGCCCTTCATAACGAAAATTATCACCCACCATTCCTGGTCTGTAATTCCGATGGTCCATTAACATAAATCACTTTCTTAAAAAGCTTGAGAATGAATACATATGAGACTGGTTTTAGTAGCAATGACATGAAGCAAAGGAGAGCAAAAGGAAAGTAAGTCGAATAATTACAACATTTTGAGGGGAAATAATATCGTAGCATTAGATTTAGATCAGTTAGCAAAACACTATTATGAAGCATAGCATTCTGTGGTTCAGGAGTGAAGTTTTGGAAAGAGGATCAGCATATAGGTGTATTATAGAGGTGTATTTCAAGTAATTTTTTACATCTAATGAACACAGCAAATACCAATTGCCTTAAAAAGAATGAAATAACCCTTATCCAAGGGTGTAATCAGGTAAAGCTCATGGTGAGGGCGGGGGATTATTATTTGTTCCCCTCCCCTTCCCTCTGCGACTCTTACCAGTGATGGTCACCACAGTAGATCCTTATAAAACGTATCTTTAATAAGGAATTTATCTTCAACACGTCATAACTGAATACTCGATCTTAATTTGCATCAATCAAAATGCGAATGCAGGTAATTAAAATTGAGCTTTTTCTCCATCGGGGACGATTGCCCCTTCCCCCCCCCCCCCCCCCCCGGTTACGCCATTGTCATCCCATGCATTTTATGAGCATTAATGAACACCATGCATTTATTTTTTTTAATATCCATTGAACTTACAGCTGTATAAAATACTTCTCTGTAGTTAAATAAAAATTGCAAAAAATTCTGGCGAATTAAATTAAAAATATTTTTCTCTAAACAAGGAGCACTATGTCTGCTTCCCAGATTTCAAATAGAAAAAATGAGTACTCAAAATAAATTATTTCCTTTTAATTATTTAAGTATAAAATTTTACATTTTTGGAATGGCTATTCCCTAGGTAAAATGTTGGAAGGAATTACTTACCACCTCACCCCTTAATCCTGTCTTCCCCTAACCCTTAGGACTTGCTCCTATAGGATTTAAGGAGCCGTGCCCTATCGAAGGGCAAGATAAACATCATAAGGTGAAAACATCACCAGCAAAAAAAGGACGAAACAAATGGAAATACGTCGAGAAGGAAAAAGAGATGGCTTGTTCTTTTTTGAAGTATTTTCTTTCTGGCTAGGTTACTTTCTTCAATTCCTAGTGCACAATTGTTGTCATACCACTCTTCCTTTCTTTTCTTTGAATATTGCAATATACATACTTCCTTAGCTATAGTTGGTATAGCTATTTTCATGATACATATTCCATTTTCCTTCTAGATCACTTCCTTCCCACTCTTCCTTGATTTCCTAAAGACTGGTGGCTATTTTTGTTTGCTACTCTTCTTTCTTTCTTATCTTCACTTTTGATTAAATTTTCAATATCATATCTCTCATTCATGTTTCCTTTGTTTTTTCTAACTACATAAATCTTTTGCGTACACTTTGTTCTTTCCAGGTAGTATTCTGAGTCCCAGTCTGCACCTCTGCAACTGCTCACTTCAAGTAATTCTGTAGCGTGTCTTTTCTCTATGAGTATGTGGTCAATATGGTTGCAAGTTTTGGCATCTCGTGAGTACCATGTGGCTTCATTTATACCTTTTTTCTGCAACCAAGTACTCCTCTATTTTTTTGCTTCGGGGGCGGATTAAGGTCGTTGTTTTGTGGGGACGGTTCACTACTTTCCGCGGCGCTTGGGCGGTATGCAATACCTCTCTACGAAACGGGGTCCGAGCGGACCTCCCTCGGAAAGTTAAAAGCCATGAAGCGCATGGAACGTAGTTTTGGTGTGACTATATTATATAGTAGATGTGATAAATTATTGAGTAAAGATCTCTAATCACACTTGAAAAACGTATACAAACGATGTAAAGAAATCCATTTTCGTGAAAATGCAGGTATCCCGGGTTTTACATCGCGTTGGTCCAGGTCTCCACGGACGACAGTTTCGGCGGAGTTTCAGTCGGCTTCTTCAGGTCGGTGAGGTGAAGGGGTAGCCATTCGTCGTCTTACGTATCTCACCCGTTGGAGTCAGGTCTAATTCTTGAGACCTATAAGACGACGAATGGCTGCACCTTCACTTCACCGACCAGAAGAAGCCGACTACAACGCAGACGAAATGTCGTCCAAGGAAACATAGACCAACGCGGTGTAAAACGCGGAAGACATGCGTCTTCACATCCATCAACCCGCGGCAGATTACACAAGGTTTTCAAAATCCGCTCTTTTTTAATACCGTGCAAAATGAAAATTGGTTGGTATGAAATACAAACATGAATAAACAGAAAATACTATTTTCCTTTAATAATTTTTTAACAGCAAAAGTCAAAATTATATTATTCAAAGATCTACCAGGCTGTAGAATACATTTATAATAGTTATAATGACGACTAAAACAAGTAGGCCTACTTAATATAAAAAAATGAAATAAACCAAGTATAGACTTTTGATTTACGGTAATGCAGTCACCCTCACAATTAAAGATACACGGGCTGACGTAAATTATAAAAATATTATTCAGTTGTAATGTTTTGAGCACCAACTTTAATGAAAAAACCCTAGGTCTAGACATTAAAAGATTTATGAATACAAATTACAAGAGCAAAGTTTGCTTTCTTGTATTCTTTCTGCTCAGCAAACCGGTTTGCTACATTATCGGGGTCTACATGAATATTACGGTTAATGTACAACATAGCAAGGCCGTTTTAACCACTTTCACCGTTCCTTGATCAAACCTAACTTTTCAGAAAGCGTAGAGCAGAAAAATTTATATTTGAGCACCTGCATAACTGACAGGCAAACTTAAGAGGACAAGGCAAAGTTTCTTTATTAGTGGAAAAAGGACAGGATGGCTTGCAATATAAGCATCGTTGACAGTTGAAGGAATTACTTAACCGTAACACATCCGACGGAGAGGTAAGTTGGTTATGACAAACACTTTGTTTATAAACATTCAGAGTCTTAGGAACACATGTAAAAGATTAGATAAATATGATTTTTATTACATAATTGTTATGCTCGTATTTCGCTCCTGCAAAATATTAATCTGACTGCTTCCTTGGTGCAAGTATGTCCGCTGCTCATACTTCAGTTCTCTGTAAATCGATTGAAGAATAATAAAGTTAGTGTTACAATGAAGTTATGTCAAGTAGTGGAAACCCAAAAATATTGTTTTTAAATAAGGATGGGATACCATGATAGTGTTCAAGCAATTATCAAGAGGTGAAAGACTTAGAGAAAATGTTAAAAGATATACAAATGTTATATTAAGTAGCAGGGGGATAATTGCGCGGAAATGAGTTCGAAAAATCCTTGACCGATAGAGATGAAGGAGATCAAAGAATGAAGGAAGAACTACAACATTGATACAAATTATAGCTTGAGGTGTGTTAGTATAGAAGTCGTGAAAGTGTTCTGAGGTAATAAATAATTTAGTTGATAAAATCATAAAATTAGGAGTAGGTGATGATTCTGTTAATCGGTTTTTAAGTCGAAATTCTGGTCGAAGCTAATCATCACAGTTATTCTTCCTGGAGTCTAAAGATTAAATGTGACCATTTATAATGTTTAAATACGTTGTTTTACCCATAGTTAACATGATTTTGTAGAAAAATTGAGTTACCAGGATTATGTGCTTTCCCCAACGCTCCACGTAAGTGGCCTAGGGGTATTACGTATTTTGACATTGATTTTTTTCGGCGCTAAATTTTAGTTTTATTTTTCACTAAAAAAATGCTTTCATGAAACTTGCTTATAATAACACATTATTATTGCAATACCTATTACATAGCATAATATCGAACTTTGTTGAGCGGAATATAATAGAAATAATTTTGCAGAAAATGCAATAAGGGAAAAAAATGAAATGTGATTGAACATCACATTCGATGAAAATTTAGTGTTGTAAACGAAATTTTGAAGTTTCAAAAATGAAGAAAAAGGCATGTTTTATAGATTTGTCTTATTACAATACCTATTAAATAGCCAGTTCATTTATCAAAAAATAGCAAGGAATCACGAGAATCTTGAAAATACCTTGTAACTACGGAAAATATCACGTAAAAAACAAGGAATTTTCCAATTCTTTAAAAAATTTAACCTAAGAGCATACGACCACGATGGAATTGATTTGATTTAGAGATTGCATCCTAACCGCGGATAACGGTTGCATAATTTCTTCACGGCCGTTTCTTGCAATTTCCCAACACCTCCTCCTTCCTTCTTTTAAGCTTACCCCATCTCATTCACATACAAGCTGTGATTTAAATGCCTTTATCATGTCTCGATAGTCACTCATGCCCATGAAACCAACAGCCAAGTTCGATTTTAGTTTTTTCCTTATTGAAATTTTTCTGGCGTTAGTCAACGTGTTACTTAAACATTGAAGCTCGTCTAATCTCCCCGTCAAACATTTTCGGTAGAAATTTCTGGATGGAATACGCGAATTTTCAGTGATCAGTCATTGTGATGCACCGTAGTTTTATGCCATAAGCGAACTACTCCGATGTCACTGCCCTCTTTTGCATTTACATCTAACCTAGGATATAACTAAAGTAGACCAGCCAGTCGCAGATCTCGTCCGACGTTTAACATTTTCTGGAAGCCTCATTTCCTAAGGTACACTAAAGATTCTTTTACCTATTTTTTTTTAATTCTTTGCACTTTGAGTGCGTAAATATTCGTGCGAAACTAGCAAAATTTATGGTATGAAAACTACTTTCGACTAAGACTTCTCTTCGCGATTATTTACCTTCAACTCCAATAATGTCGAGCCACTAAATCAGTTACTTTTAAGACGAAATGTTTGTAAAATTCTATTCGACGGTATAAGATGTATACAAACTAAGTTAAATTTGTGACTACCATCACAATCTTTCTTGAATAATAGAGATACGTTCTGATCAAATATTGGTATTCAATTTATATGCCGTTTTACCTCAGGCTCCATCATACATCCAAACAATCAGGAGCGGGTTATTTAAACTAAGAAACTTTACTAATATTTATCATCATCATCATCATTTTATAACCTTTCTCTGTAACAATACACTTGCAGGTTGATAAATAAACCTTAACCACTTTTACTTTGCCCTTGTTTTATGGAGCAAATAATGAGAACGCTAAGAAATTCTAAACATGAAAATTATACCCATTGTCGACATGCACAAAAGAGATAATATGTGCTGCTATGTTCGTACGAATGCCGTGACTGAATATTTTTTTGGTATGTGGCATTAATGTTCTCTGTTAACGACCGCAAGTTATTTCAACAACTTCGTCCGTAGCTTACCTATTACGAAATAAAGTTATGGCATAAAAAGCTAAACTAATATCTTAAAATAGTATCCATTGCATATGTGTTTGGGTTACGGTAAATGAAAAATGCAATGATCAAATTTAGGTTAGGGGGACAAAGTATAGGGGGAACGATCTGAGCGATAGTAAGAGCAATATTTATTGGGAATGTATTAAATAACAATGAGGGTTCGTCTTGTATAAAACACAAATTTGTGGACATGGGCAGTGAATATAAAGCAGGCTACGAGTGGAATATTAATTTTGAGATGGAATTGGGAATAACAGATTTCGTGGTGGATCTGTGGTGCAGGGGGCTTATTCTCTAACTCGAAGCATCGGAGCTCTCTGGCGAAAAGATGCTTCAATAAGCTACTTGCTCCCATCGGTATTCTCTATCATGGAAGCTACCGGAGAAAGAGCAAGCAGAAGCTACCGGTAGCATATTAGGCTCCCACCCATATTCTGTAAATGTCACGAAGCTACTTCCGTAGCCCCAATAAGCTCCCACGGTAGCCTTACGAAGCGCGGCCTCCGTATACCCTGCTTAAATAATGGTCATTTTATTACGCTTATCTATCTATAATTATCCAACTCACGGGTATGTTTCTTACATTTATTAAATGCGCATTCTTTGCACTTTCACTGGGTTACTTTGTCATTTTCGCCATTAGCGGCATTTTTCACAAAAAAGAAATTAACTGGAGTGACGGAAAGCCATATTTACCTTGGGTGAGTTACGTGATTCCAGCCTATAATGGGATACTTTACGGGCCGTGGTAGCGAGTATCACCTTCGCATTTCTTTTGAAAGTTTCATCTTCGTATATTATTTAAATGATTTGAAGCAACGAGTAATCGACGAAAGCAAATAGCACGAATCATATTGAACCATATCATCGACATGAACCCTAATTCCCGAATATATTTACGAACAATCTTATTTCAAGTGATCAAAACAGCCAAGATTGGCGTTGTGCGTTCCTGTTCACGACATTGTTCACGAGATTATGTAAGCAAAAATAGAAAATTTTTAGGATTTTGCTCGCATGATTTTTAATGCGTGGCATTTTTCGCTAAAAACGATACAAGAGCATCTTCACCGTCTAAAACGGCCTTAAAACATGTTTCACCAGTTTCATCGACGGAAAATCATTGAGACGAGCTTTCCCATTGGTTCTAAGAATGACGTCACCAGTAATGAAGTTTCCGCAGATTTGGTTTAAAAAGATTCTCATACCCTTCGTCTCATACCTTTCGTCAAACTTCTCTCCACTTCCTTTAACGTTCTTGAGAAAGCTCCCGCGAGTTAGAGAATATGGTTGATAGCCAATTCTGGTAGCTTATTCGAAGCAACCGCATCGGTATCTTCGAGTTAGAGAATAAGCCCCCAGGTATACCATCAGGCATTTAGAGGTTGAGCTGGCTGTCTCAGGAGAAATATTAGAAGATACAGATAATTTTTAAGTCCCAGTTAGACCTTGTGGTGTTGGAAGGATAGAATGTAAATGTAGGTGAAGCGAAGAATGGAATTGAAACAGGAAAATACAAGCTGAGGACAAGTTACGACTGCAGATAGGGACCGTAACACTTCCGACGAAGAAGTACATTGGTTATGACAAACACTTTGTTTATAAAATATCCAAGTCATAAGTAAATATGTCAAAGATAAGTTTTGCGTTTTATTACATAATTGCTATGCTTGTATTTAGCTGCTGCAAAATATTAATCTGACAGCTTACTTAGCGCAAGAGTGTCCGCTGGTCATATATAAGCTCTCACTTAATCGATTTAAGAATTAGAAAGATAGCTGTACCAATGAAGGTATGTCAAGTAGTGGAACCCAAAAAATATTGTTTTTAAATAAGGTGGGAATACCATAATAATGCTCAAGCAATTATCTAGAGGTTAAAGCCATAGAGGAGAATGTTAAGAGATATACAAACTGTTATATCAAGTAGCAGGGGGATAAGTGTGTGGTAATGAGGACGAAAAATCCTTGACCGATAGAGGAAGAAATGAAGGAGATCAAAGAATGAAGGAAAATTTAAACCATTGATACAAATTTTGGCTTGAGGGTAAAGGTCAGTTAGGGTCCAGTTTGGGAGAAAATGTTTTGTGAAAATCATAGAAAAGTGAGGGGTATCAGAGAAATGTGAAACGAAAGTGAAAGGAATGCGCATTTTAAAAATGTAAGAAAGAAAGTCGTGAGATTTTTAGTTTTTGAGAAAGTAAATGTTGAACATGACGAAATTGGCGTATTTTTCGTGAAATTTTGACGCCATATTGCGAGATTTTGCGAGATTTGCGAAATGCCGCTAGAGGGACACTGTGTAATTTCACGTCTACAATATGCCCTTACCCCACCCCCCCAACAAGGATGCGGGCCTATGGAGTGAAACAGGGGTGCTAGGGTGGGACGGTACACGGCCTGGAATTGGCGATTTTCGAACAGTAAAAAGTCACAACAAAGGAAGTCGTTGAAATGTCCCAGTTCAAAACAACTTATATACAAATAACATTCTACGTAATTTATTTATCTATTTTACAGCTACCCTATTTGTGTATATAGTAGAGGTGGGTCGGTCGGTCGCGAACGAATCTAATCGAACGACTCTTTGAGGTGAATTGACGCACTGAATCGTTCATGGTAATGAACCGTCGTTCCTACGACTCGTAACAGAGTCCTCTACATGGCCACCATGACAACTATCACTACTCAGCGGCGTAGATGAGAATGGGCGCACCACTCGGCAAAGATGGGAATCAACAGACGCCACGAACGAACGAGGGACCGAACGAGTCCTCCCACCCTTCAACTTTGAAGTTTGAGAGAGGGGGGACCTGTGTACTCATATAGCGCGAGGAGTGGGAGGAATCGCTACCTATGAGTCCGTGAACGTGTGATTCAATGACTGGGCAAAGAATCATGATATTTCTGACTCTAATTGAATCAAGAGTTGTCGAAGACTCATGAATCAGTGAGGAATCACATGGAGTCGAAGATTCATATGAGTCGAGGAATCATATATGAGTTGAGGAATCATATGAGTCGAGGAATCACATGAGTCTAGTGAATCGTCGGGGAATCGGTGATTCTTGACAGTGTAGTAGAGCAGACAGAGTAGCAGACCCAAGAATAAATTATAATGGAATCGGTTATCTCAGAGGATAGGAAACCAGGATCCCTGATTAATTTTCAATGAATCTTGATTCGCACAGGGACATGCGATTTTTCGTGAACTTGCAGAAAAAAATTGGTCTTTGTTCTGAAAAATTCAGAATTCCATGGTCTGTGGTGGTTATTAAGAACAAAAATAAATTGATGTTACCCAAATTATTCATACGTTTTGGGGTTCGACCAATGAAATACCGAAGGAAACTGTTGTAGGCATGATTTTGCGGAAGTCATCCATTACGTAAGAATTAAAATAACTTTGTAAACTCCACTATAGTATTTATTATCACGATCCGGGTTTCAACACTTGGTGTCATCTTCAGGTGACCTGAAGTGGACACCAAGTGTTGAAATCCAGGTCATAATAATAAATATTTGTGGAGTTAACTAGTTATTTTACTTCTTCCGTGTTACCAAACATTAACTTTTATCGTGAGAAACATCATTGGAGAAATGTTCATTACCCACTTTTATCGTATTTCGCGACGACATACTCAAGTGAGTATGGATTTAGTTCCCTTCTGTCAACCAAGACCACATCTAGAAATAAGCAGACATTCGGATTACTACGAGCAACTGGCCACGTTTGAAAAAAATCTTATGTAATAAAAAGAGAAAAAGGCCCATGAACTAAGTTGACTAGAAGACATTTGAACATAAGTTTTAAGTTAAATAAATAAATTTCATGCATAGATGTATCTTTTTGGTTTACCTATATAACTGTTAATTTGTTCCGTAATATTTTTTTCTTTATTCATTTTTGTCTTTATATCTACTATTAAAATTGATCACAAAAACTTGTTTTGGACGCAATTTCGCTTTCATTCTTAAATGAATAATTACTTTAAGGGGCGCGAGAAAAAATTAAAGTTTTGGGGAGTGGGGCATAAAAATGTTTGGGGCCACTATTACGAAAAAAATCGAACGAGCTCCAAGATTCGACACCTTTTACTGATCGACCGAATGATGAATCGGTCATCGGAATGAACGATATTGCTCATCTCTAAGATATAGTCACATTCATAAGTGATATAATTTCAAACACTCATGCGCACTGTTATGCTTGAGTAGTATCTAATAATTCATATATAGTTATAATACTTTCGTTATGATTGTGAAGAAGAAAAGGATTTAGAGAATAGAATAGATTATATATATTCAAAGTTAACCCCTTAACTAGTCAACATTAGCCGTTTAATGTATAGTGGCCACTAGTTAACTTTTTAGCAACAATGTGCCCTTTACTTACTTTTTACCAAGCTTTTCATAATTACAGCTGAAGTATATTTATTTTTGCCGAGAAACCGTCACATTTATTTCTTTATTTCTTGTCAGGATATTCATCCATTTCCATTTACAACCACACGTATGCGCGCGAAATTCAAATTTCCTTAATTCACTATTACAAGCCTTGTCTCGGTTCTTATGTTACAGCTGTGTGTTATTCCTCACCATTAGCTACGGAATTTCAGAGAAATATTTATATTATCTCCCCCAGAGAATAGCGCCTTCTCGTCCTTTACAATAACAACATTTGGCCAAAAATCGGGGGCTCATGTTTTAACATATTCGGTACAACGTTTTTATTGCTTCTGCATATAACGGTGAGCAGTAATATGTCGAACGTCATACAAGTCCATGAAATACAATGCCTCTAGCTATGGTGACATCATTAATTATTGCAAACAGAGATGTGACAAAATATCTTCTATGTCAACCACTTAAAAAAAAAGGAAAATTATGACATTGCAATAAATGCTAATTATATGCTTACTATATACAATGAATCTCTTTTAGTAAATTTAGATCTACCTTCTATTGTCTCCTTACTCTCGCCTCACCTTATGGTAAGAATCATAAAACAGCACTAGAATGATTTATCCTATAACTATAGTACTTTTTTACCGTCCCGAATAATAATATTTTCATGAATTTATGTATTCTATTTTGCCAATCGCCATTTGTAAGAGAGATAATCAAGAGAGAAGTTGTGAGGAAAAACTTTATTTTGAATCTGAATAATTAATTTAAATGTTTAAAACATGCGTTGTGTACATAAGTAGATAATAAGACCGCCTAGGGCGCTCTTGCTATCTTCTTTTAATTGTGCATTGGTAATAAAAGCGTTGGTGGTGAGGTCTTTTCTAAAAGGAGAAAAGAAGAATATTTAGCGAAATTGGAACTCTTTCTTGAGTAATTTCTTTGAATGACAAAATGACATCGAAGGAAAGACAACACTAGGCAAATGTTTGAACGCATATCCTTTCGTTGGTTTCATGGACATTAATCTCCGCGGTTTAGTTGTCAAAATATCAGCTAATGTATGTACTTAGGTAAAAGTACGCAATTGGACCTTTCAAGCCATAATCGGGCCCCGCAGCGCCACTTTTATCAAACGGCGGCGTATTTGTATGATTCTCACATGGGATAGCAATTTAAGATACTGACGAGTAAAAGTCGCAACAAAGGAAGTCGTTGAAATGTCCTAGTTCAAAACAACTTATATATAAATAATATTTTTCTTGTATAACTTTGCACCCATACGCTGTGACTGTGTACAACATCATTTGTGAATGCATTGATTTGAAATTTGACCAATATGGATGTGAGTGTCAGGATGTCTCCAGAAGGCCCTTGCTCACCCATACGATACCGGTATTTAAAGATAGATACAATGAAAAAGCACAGATTTTATATCTCGACATTCAACATTAGTGTGCTAAAGCATTACTTGCTTTTCAAAGTTATAATTTATGGTGGCATGTTTTACGGGAGATACGTGGAATGCTCTTTACCAAAGTACCAACGTAGTTTTAATTTTCATCGAGTATTCACTCAAGAATTTAAATGTGGATTACGTATTGTGTGAGAAATTGCAGACGGACAACTTAGAGTCAAGATTTAGTTGTTAAAGGCAGTTATCAGGAGGTAATTAAACATTTCCGCGATGCAGATATATGAGTTTGAAAAAAAGCTGCGAGTGATGAGAGCTATTGGAATTCATTCTGCCAAATACGGGTCAGTCAATTTTGATCCCGATATACTATCAGACTCCACTGAATGCGAACAATTCTCTATAGATGATTCGCCTCTTGTTGGGCTTCTTAATGACGAAGAAATATCCGATTTCAATTTAGATTCAAGTGTATTGTTGTATGGTTATGGATATGCCGCCGGCAAAACGGAAAAATTAGTTGGATGTGAACAATGCAGGGATCTGATTGTGGGTTCCTCTTACGACGACCCATATGATCCTGAATTAAATAGGGACGGCACAGTTAATTAAAATAATTAACTGTGCCGTCTGATGTTGTAGTAGATTTGGGTTTTTTAGCACACGCCATTATGCGAGCATTGATTTCACAGGAATACGAATGTCTACTTAATACTTAATGGTATTAAAATTCATATTAAAGAAAATAAAACGATAAAAATAATTCAAGAACAAATATACTGGCAAATATTAAGCAAATAAATATATTTTCTTAAATTGTTCGAGCATGCATCACAATTTACATTGAAGATTTCTTTGCAAGTGTTGTTGTAACGAAAGTCACAGATCGGGAATATTTGTCTTTTTATCGCGCACTAGTGACTTTACGATCACTTGAGTTTCTTTGCTCAAGTTTCCTGTCAACTTGTTCTTCTAGTGGTGTACCCTAAATACTATAAATACACCTTTTTACCCATTGTGAGCGGACGTTGTCCTTGTCTCGCAGTACGCATGTTTTGTCACCATATTTTTAAAAAATTTCAGAAAATTATTCTGGCGGTCCTACTAATTCACTTTCCGCGGGGCATTTAGTTTAGTAGAAATAACATACGCTGCAATTCCACATACGTCTAAAATATTCATAAAAATTCACACAGCGATCTGTTTGTTTTTCTCTTGCACGAGTAAACAATTATAAGACTGAACCATTTGGCTCAAAATATCTGTATCTCCCTAATAAGTCCCATCCCACTATAGTGGCATCAAAGTAAAATATTATCTCCTGTTTACTTTGTTTCCAATGCAATTGTTTTATCATGGTGCATAGACGACAACAAAATTACTGACTTTCAATTTTTAGGAGCATGAGATACCAATGATGAATCAAAAAATAAATGAACACTTGGAACGAGAGTGATTAATAAGAGAACTCAACGGTACGTGTTTTTTAATCGTCAGAAGAGTCCCCGCCATTGTTCATCCATTATTTTTTCAAGTTTTGAGCCAGCTTGAGGATGTATATTATTAGAATTACCATTACGTTTGCTCCCATAGTGACAACACACTTTCTATACCAACCCTATCTTAAATTTGGGAGTGCTCTTGCTCGGTTTACTTTATCAAAAGGTGCAAGTCTTTTAAGAGGATACCCTGTGAATGAATCGATTGCCCAAAAAATCTTCATTTCGTTATTTCTTGACGGAAAAATTTGTCGAAAATGACAACAGTATCTTAATTATTCCAAAAAGTGGCTCATCGACGGTAATGCACTCACCTGGGAGATAATACTTTCCCTAATTCAAATTCATGACATCCCAAATGGACCGAGTTGATCGTCAAACTGCTAATATGTAAGTTGACGCGTTTCACGGATTACTGTGCGAAGTAAAATGACCATCGCAGTATCCTATATTGTGGGCCATATGCTGTAGAAGGCGAAAAAAGCTTACCGAGCTTCCTTGAAGAAAGTTAAAAAAAATGACTCGTGGCCAACTGTTTTCGTTTCGGTACACGGTATAAAGCATGCACGCAAATAGTTGAAAAAAAATGAGAGAGTACATAAACATACTGTATATTTAGTTCATTACTCACATTTACTTACAATTTATGAATATTAACACAGCATACGACTGCATTAATATTGTATAACCCTAGAAAAAGGGAAAGGAGCGATGTGCGGTTTTCTTACGAAATTCCGGAATTTACATAAATATTTCAATTTGCCTCTCCCTCGTACTTCACAGAACATTTGCATCTAAATATTTAGTTAACCATCTCGCAAGTTAGGGACTTTTTTCTATATACTTCCAAAAATTATATATTTAGAAAATTACTCTATCGTCCAAGGTAAACCGATCTCGCAGTATAACAATGTGCGATACACGTTCATTATAACACATTCTTTGCATTTGGTGTGTCTCATTGACGGGCAGCGGCCGTATTTGTTTTTTCTCTAGTTATTTTTTGAGGTATCCAGCAAACCACATTCATAAACCGATGGTCAATCTTTTTATTGTCCTGTATTTGCAAACCAAACATATCACGGCTTATTCCCTGCGTACATTAGTTTGAATTTGGCGCCGATTGCAGCGCCTTCGATAAGATACTATATAGTACTACGAGTCCTATCTGAGGCGCTGCGGTCAGCGCGAAATTCAAATCAATGTACCATTAGCCGCGATATGTTTGGTACACAAATACAGGCCAATAAAGAAATTAGTCATCGATTTATGAATGTAGTTTTCTGTATATTATAATTATGAACTTTAAAAAAAAAAGAAAACTGCCGCTGTCGGTCAATGGGATGCACTAAATGCAGAGAATGTGCTAGAATTAACGTGTATCGCACAATGTTATACCGCTACCGTGGCCTACATTGGACCATAAAGTACATTTCTAAATGTCGGGCTTCGAAGTGTAATGAAGAAAATCCTAAACTTGCGAGATGGTTTAGCATGTGTTTAGGTGAAAATATTCTGTTATGTAGGAGGGAGAGGCTACTCGATACAGAGGACCGAAATCCGTGGTCGAAGTAAAGATTTTATGGCAGTTGCAATCGCGATACATTTCTCTATCGATTCCTCGACTCGTGTTTTTCAAGAACTCCCGCTAAAGGAACAGTATAAGGGATGGAGGAACTCTATTTGCCTCCTCAAGGAAGTTATCACCAGGCGGGTATGTGTTAGTAATGAACACTTAACTCTGGACGTCCTGCACAATGCTAGCTGCAGCTTATCTCACAATCCTCAGTCGTTCGTCAATCATATTGTTTCTTTTATTTAATAATTTTCAGAAACCTCTCAGACAACATGTGTATTCACATACATACATATGTTGTCCGATAGGTTTCTTAAATAAATTATTTTCTAAAATCGAGGTAGTTCGAAAGACGTAATTACCCTGAATGACCCGTATGACGCGTTCCACGGATTACTATGGAGCTGTCCTATAATGACGTCCAAACAATTGGAGGGGGGTCACCACCATGTGACAATGTGTATCAGGGGGGAGGGGGGGGACTATGCTTCATGTGACATCCACGCTTCCACTGCATTTTATATCTTAGTTTTACTCAGACTGCGGGGTAGGTTAGAATTTTTTTCATTTTTGTGATATCATTAAAGGGGTTCCACTTCTTGTGACTAATTGTGTAACATCATTTACGGACAGACCCTCTGAGAAGTAAAATGACCATGGTAGAATCCTATATTGTGGCCTATATAATGTATATTACGAAAACATCTTACCGTCTTTCCTTGAAGAAAGTTGAAAAAAATGACTTGTGTCCAACTTTTTCGGTTCTGTATACGGTATACAGCATGCATGAAAATTGTTGAAAAAAATGAGTGTACATAACCCTACTGTATATTTAGTTCATTACTCACATTTCCTTACCATTTATGTTTATCAACATACAGCTATATTAATAATATAAAACCGTAGAAAAGCGGAAATAGGCGACGTGAAGTTTTCTTACGGAATTCAGATGAAACTTTCCAATTTCGATAACTATTGACCAGTGAAAGATAAAACACAAAATTATATCTCAGTTTTAAAGAAATCGCTATATTCTACAATTATGTTCCCGAGGACTCTGCTGTAAAACTAAAGACTGAGCCGCTAGAAGGAAATGTTTGTCAATAAACGTGAGGATATGAAGCATTTTTCAAAGTTTTCGATTTTTCGATAGAAAATATCTCGATAACTATAAGGAAATGAAATAAATGTAATAAGAATTATTCCGTAGTATATTTAGTCGGCTTGAAGTGTGATCACAGTAATATTTTTCCTACCACGCACAGTTTTAAAGATATATGGAAACAAAAAATAGGGACCTTCCCTAGGCCAACCCATCCCCCCGCGCATCCCGTAGGTCTGAGGACTCATAATGGCATACGATTTTTTTTAAGTCATGGCCTTACTGGCATTGCAATGTCTTGAAGTCACCGCACTGTATTGCTTCGCTAGTCTACCTGTATAAGAAGATGAGGGATCAGATCATGAGTGTTCATTGCCTTCTGCAAAGGAAAATAAATGATAAGTTCGTACAATTAAAAAACGCAACCCAAAATTCACAAGGAAAAATGTCCCATTGCTGTTAGCGATTTCATTCCGTTACATCGTCCCCCTGGTTTCCAATCACAGTGTTTCCAAATGGTTATGCGCACATAATATTTAAGGAGACGATTTAATAATACAATATTATAATCAATAGAATTATTGTCCAGTATTTTTAGGCATATATTCTTCAAATCAAAAACATTTTTTAAATATTTGTATAATTCAGTTAAACCACGATTTAACCATCCACACTTTTATGTTTTCTGCAAATTAATTACCCCAAAAATCTTGAACTAACACATTAGATTAATTGTTAGCGATAATATACAGTAGTAGAATTTCTTAGTTACAACTGTACATATCAGGCAGGCTTCGTGACAGAGCCAGAGGTAAAACGACATGCCTAAGATAAACATCGGAAGCAGTTTCTAAATAATAAAAATTCTATTAAGGTCGAATGTTCTTTGGTTACTTTTTTATTAATTTTTTGAATTTTTTTAAACATAATGTGTGATAATTTCCGTTTTCACGATGTTTTTTCGAGATTCCCGTGTTACCGTATGATTTACATGCGAAATGAATTAGCTGTTTAACAGGTATCTAAATATACATTTAGATACTCACAGATTTAGATACCTACTTTGTACAGACTTACCATATGGCGAGTCTGTAACACATGGCTATTACTTTATTTTCGACATCAATAAATATAGTTTATGTCAGTAACTTTTCATCAAATGTGCTCTTCAATCACATTTCATTTATTTTACCCATGTTACATTTTCAGTAAATGAATTTCCAATTTGTTCAGCTAAACAAAGTTCGTTATTTTGTGTTTTTATAAGTAAGCTTCACCGGCAATAGTTACAATTAGTTAGTTAGATAGATAAATTGTTACAATTTTAAATTTGTTCGTAGACGCCTAGATATTAATGTCGTCGAATTAAATTTTTTTATAAATTTCGAATAACAATGAAGTGGATAAGTGGCGAGTGATTAAATCTGTCTGTAGCCCATAAATCTTACTTTATTTTCGACGAAACCAAATTAAATTTACGGCAATAACTTCTCATTGAATGTGATATTCAACCACACTTCAATTGGTTTTCCCACAAAACATTTTCATAAAAATATGATTCACAATAATCTGCTATAAATAGTTCATTATTTTGTATTTTAACAAATTAGCTTCATGATAGCATTGTGCCTGTGAAATAAACAAGAATTCAACGCCCAGGAAGGTCTATGTCAAAGATAGTAATTTTTCCAGGTCACTAACGTAGCTACTACATTCCTCAAGCCAAAATTTGTATCAGTGGTTTAATTCTTCCTTTAACCTTTTATCTCCTTAATCTCTTCCTCTATCAATGAATTATTTTTCGTCCTCATTACAACACACTTATCCCCCTGCTACTTGATATAACAGTTTGTATATCTCTTAACATTCTCCTCTATGGATTTCACCTCTTGATAATTGCTTGAACATTCTCATGGTATTCCCTCCTTATTTAAATACAATATTTTTGGGGTTCCACTACTTGACATACATTCATTGTTACAGCTAGCTATCTTATTCTTAAATCAATTTAGTTAAAGGTGAAGTATCACCAGCGGACATACTTGCGCCAAGGAAGCAGTAAGATTAATATTTTGCAGTAGCTAAATACGAGCTTAACAATTCTGCAACTAAGCGCATTTTTTTATCTAATCTTTTACATGTGATCCAATGACTCTGATATTTTGTAAACGAAGTGTTTGTCATAACCAACTTACTTCTCCGTCGGAAGTGTTTCGGTTAAGTTATAACTTCTACTGTCATCGATGCGTAAATTGCATGCCATCCTTTTTCCACGAATAAAGAAATTTTTCCTTATCCTATTAAGTTCTAGTCAGTATTACAGGTGCTTAAAGATCTTTTTCGGCTCTGCGCCTTCTAAAAATATACGACCGATCAAGAAGCGTTGAAAGTCGTTTAAACGGCCTTACTATGCACCGTCATATTCATGTAGATCCCGATAATGTAATAAACCGGTTTGCTGAGCAGAAATAAACAAGAAAGCAAAATTTGCTGTGGTAATTTGTATACATAAATCTTATATTGTCTATACCTAGGCTATTTGCATGAAAGTTTGCATGAAAAAAAAAGCCGCGAAAAATACTGAAACGCCCCCCCAAAACAACGACCATAATCCGCCCATGAAGCAAGAACATGGTAGTTAGGAGTACTTGGTTGCAGAAAAAAGATATTTATAAAGCCACATGGTGCTCACCAGTCGGAAAAACATTCAACCAGATTGACTACGTACTCATAGAGAAAAGGCACGCAACGGACATACTTGAAGAGAGCGGTTGCAGAGGTGCCGATTGGGACTCAGAATACTACATGGAAAGAACAAGGTATTGGCAAAAGATTTTTGTAGCTAGAGAAAACAAGGGAAACATAGAAAACTTAGCCAGAAAGAAAATGCTTCAAGAAAGAACGAGACAAACAGTGGATGACTACAGGCAAAAAAGGAGGATTGTATCTAGAGAATGCAGAAGGAAGAAAAGAATATTCGAGAAACAATAAATCACAGAACTGGAAAATATGCGAGATGAAAGAGAAATAAGGAAATTTTATCAGAGAGTGAAAGAAAAAAAAAAGAGTTTTGAGCCTATGCTCTGTTTTCTGCAAAGACTTAGATGGAAATCTCATAGGAGACAAAAAGAACATATTAACCAGATGGCAAGATCATTTTGAAGAGCAGTTAATCAGGAATGAGATCGATGTATCAACACAAAAGAATTTAAATGAAAATGGGATTACGGACTATCAGAAGGAGACAGGAGATTATCAATGTGGTATTTGGAAGAATCGTGCTACCATTGATCAGAAAATTATTATGAGAAAAATATACGAGAATTGTAATGAACACAACATAGATGTACATACCCAATTTTTTATTGGTTACAAGCAGGCTTTTGAATCTGTCAAAAGGAGTTCACTATATGACGTCATGAAAGAATTTCACATCCCCTCTTAATTTATTAATCTCATTAAAATGACACTAAACAATACTAAAAGCAAATCATTCCGACTAAAAGCAAAGTTAAAGTGAATGGAGAACTATCATCTCACTTTGAAGTCAAACAAAGAGATGCACTGTCATCGATATTTTTCATATTGTTTTGGAGAAAGCATTGAGACAGGTCCCAATAAATCCTGGAGGAACAATAATGAACCGACAAACCCAATGAGTTGCCTATGCTGATTGCTTGGCCTATGTATGGCCTTGGCCTATGGTCACAAGAAACAAACACTAAATGGAAGAGATTTTTATCTCTATCGAAACAGCATCAGAAACCCTGGTTTTAAAAATTAATGAATATAAAACTAAATAGGTTCTTGAAAATGGAAAGAAATCAATAACAAACTAGAGAATCGACAATAAAAATCAACAACAAATATTTTCAAAGAGTGGAGAAGAAGGTTCGGAGAAAGATGGAGAAGGTGAGCTGGGTGGCGAGGTAGACGAACGAGGAGGTATTGGATATGGTTGGAGCGGAAGCTTTTGGCAGAGGTGCAGAGAACGCAGAAGAGATGGATGGAGGAGGTTTTGAGAGGAGAGGGCATGTTGAGGCGAGTGATAGAGGGGAGAACACTGGGGAAACGTGAAAGAGGAAGGAAGAGGATAGGATTTCTGGACGAAATAAGAGGAGGTATATGATATGAAGAATAGAAGAGGGATCTAATGGCGGGACATCTTAACGAGGGGAAGCCAGACAATGTCTATGAAATTCGGATGCAGAATGGGGACTGTCCATGAACCTATCAATCAGCTGGTAGAATACTTGAATGAAAAATGAGTGAAAAAAACAAGACAGTGCCATGACCTGTTTTCCTCAATGACTCTATGAATGTAGTTTCCTGTATTTCCTAATCATTAACTGTTAAAATACAGAAAACTACTGCTGTCGGTCAACGGTACGCACTAAAAGAAGACAACGTGCTTGAATGAACGTATATCGCACAATGTTATACCGCTACCGCGGCTTAAATTGCGAGATGGTTTACCAAGTTTTAGATGCAAATATTCTGTGAAGTACGAGAGAGAGGCTACTCAATACAGAGGACAGAAGTCCTCGTTCGAAGGACAGAGGTTAGGGCAGTTGAAATCGCGATACATTTCTTTATCGTTTCCTCGACTTTTTGTGTTTTTCAAGAACGCCTGCTATAGGAACAGAATACATCTACATACTACCCCGCAAGCCACCTCAATAGGCGTGTGGCTGGGGGTGTTAGGACACCAGCCGTTTACATATAAATAGGAAATACTGAAATGAAATTACGTCTAGCATTTTTATTAAAGTCCCTTATTGTTCGGGGGAAAAACGAATTCCCATGCCTGTCCGTTCGGCAAAATATCTCTCTTAATTTATCGTTTCTGTCGGATCTGGAAATATAGTGGGGTTCTAATATGATGTTCTCTGTGTTGCTCTGCAATATATCTATTCTCAATTGTTCAAGCAATCTAAGCCTAGCGCGCAGCCTCCAAGTATCTAGCGGCTCCCAGCCTAATTCGTTTAACATCTGTGTAACGCTGTCTTTACGCCCGTAGCAGTTTTTGACGAATCGCGCAGCTTTCCTTTGTATTTTATTAAGTTCCCGGATTAAGTCTTTCTGCACCGGATCCCATATGCTCGCTTTATTTTCAAGGTGTGGCCGGACGAGTGCGAAATAGCATCTCTCTTTTACTTTTTCATCCGAAAATCTTCCCACAAGACGCTTGACGAATCCTAGCTTCTTCAGAGCTCAGCCATAAATATTTCTTATATGTGTTCGCCACGATATGTTCGAGGTTATCGTAACTCCTAGATACTTCATCTGTCGCCATTATGTTAACACCATCCACAACATATGAATGGGGATTGTTGGACGACCTGCAACGACGATGATTTGCAACAAGTGTACCGCCGTGCATTTGCTCAGATTATGTTCGAGTCCCCACTCTTGGCTCCACACATGAACGTTTTTTAATACCGATGATAGAATTTCAAAGTCAGAGTGATCACTAATTTCGCGACAGGTGACAGCGTCGTCAGCAAATAAACGTATTTTACTGCTAATTCGTGAGCATAGGTCATTTATGTATATAATTAACATTAATATAGTTTAACCCATTTTTTCCCAGTGTTCCAAATTTGGAACAAAAATCCTGATCTCAAGAATTGGCTTAATCTTTTTTCTGATTAAATATTTTGAAGTTATACAGTTTATTTTAACATTAGGGAAACATAAATGCTGCCATCATTCCGAAGACATTGCATGTTTGCCATTATGTTTGAAGTGACACGAAGCAGAAAACAAGGTTTTAAATTTCTTATGCTATGATTATTATTTTTTTAATTATAACACTTTTTGATCGTTGTAAATTAGTTATCTTGCTATTCATATTATAAAGCTGAATATCTATTTTATGACTTATGGCACTTAGATAAAATATCATTCATGCTTACTTTTCTCCACTAACAAAAACAACAATGTTCCATTTTTGGAACACTGGGAACGGGTGGGTACACCCTTTTCATCCAGCATATACATTGCATTACTTTCAAAAGCCTGGGATCTGTGAACTCATGTTTATCATTTCTTCGAAATTAAGTATTACATCACAATTGTGTGTATCAGTGCTGGAAAAATTGCATTATGTTGCAATATTCATCTGGATTTAGTCTCTACTTAGCTGCCAAAAAGAGAGGACACAGTAGAACAGCTCTTGCAGTAGATGGACAGGGCTCAGCGCAATGATGAACAACAGAAGACAATTTTCAAGAGTTCTGAACACTGAATAAGCAATTAGAATATTGGAAGACAACGAAGAAATAACGAGAGCAGACATTTTTATCACGCCACCTGATGATGGTGAACGAAGTGCGGAGGACAGTGGTGATGAAGATGAAGGGGGTAATATCAATAATCTAGATGGACGCCAGCTAGAAGCAGAGGCTGAAGTTAAATGAATGCGTCAAGGACGGAATTGCAGAACATGTGCTGATGTTGAATATGAGTATAATGTGGCCAGTAAGCCTCATAAGAAAAAATCAAAAGTTTTGCAGGAATGGATTCAAAAGGATTTGGTCAAGGACTTTCCTGAATGTGTTTCACCTCCAATAACCGACTGATACCTTCTGATCCAGTGTAAATTTTTGAGCTCTTTTTTGATGATGAGGTATACAAGTTTCTAACAAAATATGTTCTTGATTTATTCCAGAGTACAGAAGGGTAATCATAGACTGTGAAACTTGAGATAGACTGTGAAGATGTTCGATGTTTCGTTACTTTGCTTCTTTTATCTAGGTACATAGCTGTTCCGAGATGGAGGATGTAGTTGGAGACTGATTCTGACTGTTTCAATAAACTGGTTTATAATGCCACGAGAAGAAATAAATTTGAACTGATAAAGCGTTTTATCCATCGTTGCGATGATAAAATTCTGCCAAAAAATGACAAATTTGGAAAAATGAGGCCGCTTTTCAATTTAGCTCGTAGGCTTTCGCTTCCGCAAGAAGACGTTGAGTAGAAATCTTAAACGAATTTTTCAAATTTAAAAATTCCGGCAACAATTTGAGTCCTCACTCATATATATAAAGACGAGCACGACTAAGGAATCAGTTCAGTTAACCTGAATAAGCTGGCAGGAGGACCAGCGAAATATTGATTTTTACAATTTTAACATCGCGGAATGAATCCCGAAAAAGAAACAGTCTACTCTTTTCAATGTGCTAAACAGTCGCTTTTTGAAACATGCCAGTATGGTAGAACGTTTATCAATCCATGAAAGTATGGATCCTTATTTCGGTAAATATAGTGCTAAACAGTTTCTAAAAGGAAAGCCTATAAGATATGGGTATAAAATGTGGTTTCTCTGTGAACCATTTGGTTATTTGATGCAATTTGAGCCCTATCAAGGAAAGCAAATAGGTTGCCCTAATTCAGAGCATGGGCTTAGAGCATAAATAGTTCTCAATTTAGCCAATAGCTTGCCAAAAACATTCCATTTAAGTTTTATGCGGATTGGTTTCTCTCCTCACTAACGCTGGTAGATAGAATGGCAAAATTAGGTTTGGGGTCCACAGGAACAGTTAAGAAAAATCGATTGGTAGTCTGTCCCATATCTGAAGTAGAAAAAAAGGGAAATCAAGTAGATGAAGCTTTGACGACCACTCTGATACTTCATCAAAGTTTACTATAACACATTAGAATGGTTCTTTTGATAAGTTCGTGTGACTCAGTACGAGATAGGTATTTCGTATTTCTCGTATTTCCAATTGGTATCTACTGCCAACAGATGTGTTTTTCGCCGATCGGAACAAAAATAATTCCTCGGCCACACATTGTGTCACAATACAACCATTTCATGGGAGGAGTGGATAAGATGGACGAAAACATCGAAAATTATCGCATTACAATTAGTTCAAAAAAGTGATGGTGGCTCTTATTCTGCTTTTGCTTGGATACCTATGTTCACAATGCATGGCAGTTCTTCAGGAAAAGTAACAAAATGTAGATTATCTAGGAATCAGAAGGCATGTTGTTCAGGTGTATTTGAAGAAAAACGGCAGGCTATCAGCTGGAGGAGGAAGACCAAAGTTATCAAAAGACTTACTTCTACGAATTCCTAGTGAAATAAGATAAGATCACACTGATCACTGGATTGGTAACGCAGAAAAAAAACAGATGTGCTATGTGCAAAAAAATTAAACAAAATGTAGTGAAAATCTAATGTACACTAACATTATGTGTATTATAAAATTTCCGTGTCGAATACTAAAGTGTACTAACTGCATTCTATATTTAAAACGTGATATTAAAAAAAATATTCGCCGCAGAATGGAATTTTCTTTATGCTCTCATTCGATCCCAGTGTTCCAAAATTGGAACATAGTATTACTGTAGTTCTATGGGTGTAAACTTCACGTAAATAAGATGTATGTACTTAAAATAAATAAAACTAACAAAAAATGTTTAAAAAGTAAAATTTATAGCAAAAAAAATAATTCGGGCAAAAATGGGTTAAAAAACTAAAAACACGCTTTATTGATAACTCAAACTGAAAAATAATTCTTAATATAGAAATAAAATAATAAATGAAAAATATTAATACTATCGTGAAAAAAGCGTGGGGTGCTCCGTTGCTTAGTTAATTTGATATGCCTTTTGTAAATGTTTACCCAAATTACTGAATGGAAAATGCTGGAAAAGATTATGCTTTGAGCCATATTTCTACATCAATTTTTCTACTTATCGTACCGATTGAATATTTTCAAGAATTGATAAATCGAGCACCCCACGCTTTTTTACGATAATATTAGGCAAAAGAAAGGCAAGAAACAACAAATAGGCATAAAATAGAATAAAATAGACATAAAAAATAGGCAAAAGAAAGAAAAAAGTAAGCAGAAACAGTATGGGGAGTGCTTCCGCAATAATTTACGCAAAGATACCTCGTACTACTGGGGCAGTAGTACGAGGTAGTACTTGCTTGGATGAGCCTGGACTGTGATGGAAGAAAAGTATCCAGGTATCACTCAGCGAAATCTATTGATAATAATAATAATATTAAGGGTTAGTTTTTTAATTGTTGCACTCGAGCATAGATTTAAATATAATGAAAATGCAAATACGATGTCAAAAAATGATACAGAATATTTTTTTAATATTTTCAGTGCAAGGCATTACTTTTATATTTGCACTTTCATTTTTTTCCTGTCATCTGCTGCAATATTGGGTCCTAAGTTATATAATATTTTTATTAAAATATTTTGAAAATATTTTGCTTGTAAATCTATGACATCTACCAAATATCTCCGACAAGATGATATTCTTGTCGAAGGTATTTGGTAGGCGACTCGCGTATGAAGTAAATTATCAGCCAACATTGTGAATAATATTTTCACTCAATCAATTACATTTGCATTGGCAAAATAACACTAATTATCAAATTGATAAATGAGCATTTTCAGGGTAAAAGAAACAGTTATGGTGTACCTTGATATTTCGTTAGGATTTTTGGAATATTTCTGCTTCATATATGCGTTACTTCCTCAGTATTCATGAAAGGAGAGAAATCACGAAAAAAAAGACGTGTATTGCGGGAATGTATCATCTTTCTTGCAGGGTACTTGTAAAATTTATACATTGGTGTAAAAACCAAGGAGGGACTGTTTTATGAAAAAAGCCTAAAATATGATTCTATCATCAAATTACATGTGAGAACCTAGTTTAAATATAAATAAAAAATGTAAAAATGTTATCCAATCATCAGTCACAAGGCATGGACGCTAAAATACGGAATATGCTATGTTAGATCCAGATGTTATTGCCTTATCAACATTGCAATCGCTGTCACAAGTACACAACTGTGATGCTGCCCTTCATAACGAAAATTATCACCCACCATTCCTGGTCTGTAATTCCGATGGTCCATTAACATAAAACACTTTCTTAAAAAGCTTGAGAATGAATACATATCAGACTGGATTTAGTAGCAATGACATGAAGCAAAGGAGAGCAAAAGGAAAGTAAGTCGAATAATTATAAAATTTTGAGGGGAAATTAGATCGTAGCATTAGATTTAGATCGGTTAGCAAAACACTATTATGAAGCATAGCATTCTGTGGTTCAGGAGTGAAGTTTTGGAAAGAGGATCAGCATATAATCGAGGTGTATTTCAAGTAATTTTTTACATCTAATGAACACAGCAAATACCAATTGCCTTAAAAAGAATGAAATAACCCTTATCCAAGGGTGTAATCAGGTAAGGCTCTTGGTAAGGACGGGGGATTATTATTTGTGCCCCTACCCTTCCCTATGTGACTCTTACAAGTGACGATCACAACAGTTGTTCCTTGTCAAACGTATCTTTAATAAGAACTTTATCTTCAACACGTCATAACTGAATACTCGAGCATGATTGCATCAGTCAAAATGTGAATGTAGGTTATTAAAATTGAGCATTTTCTCCATTTTGGGTGATTGCCCCTTCCCCCCTGGTTACGCCCTTGTTATCCCATGCATTCTGCCTGAATAATGGACATCATGCATTTATTATTTTGCAATATACATTGAACTTACAGCTTTATAAAAAACTTTTCACTTTTGTAAATAAATATTTTTTTTTAAATCTGGCGAATAAAAAAAAATATTTTTCTTCTCAACAAGGAACGCTAAACCTGCTGCGTAAGGTTCAAATAGAAAAAAATGAGTACTCATTATAAATTAACCACTTTTACTCATTAAACTAGAAAGTTTTACATTTTTGGGATGGCTATTCCCTAGGTAAAATGTTAGAAGGAATTACTTACCACCTCTTTCCCTTAATCCTGTCTGCTCCTAACCCTTAGGACTTTCTCCTATAGGATTTAGAGGGTCGTGTCCTATCCAAGGGCTAGATATCTATCGCAAGGTGAAAATATCACCTGCAAAAAAAAGATGAAACCAATGGAAATACGTCGAGAAGGAAAAAGAGATGGTTTGTTCCTTTTTGAAGCATTTTCTTTCAGGCTAGGTTTCGTTCTTCAATTCCTAATGCACAAATGTTGTCATACCAATCTTCCCTTTTTTTTCTTTGAATATTACCAACTGCTTACTTTCTTAGCTGTTGTCATAATAGCTATTTTCACAATTCATATTCCATTTGCTTCTAGATAACTTCCTTCCCACTCTTCCTTGTTTTCCTAAAGACAGGTGGCTTTTTTTATTTGCTACTCTTCTTTCTTTCTTATTTTCATTTTTGATTAATTTTTCAATATCATATCTCTCATTCATGTTTCCCTTGTTTTCTTAGCCACATAAATCTTTTGCTTACACTTCGTTCTTTCCAATCTGGTAGCATGTTTTGCCGACTGGTGAGTACCATGTGGCTTTATTAATATCTTTTTTCTGCAAACAAGTACTCCTAACTACCATGTTCTTGCTTCAGGGGCAGATTAAGGTCGTTGTTTCAATGGGGCGTTTCACTATTTTTTCGCGGCTCCTGGGGGGTATGCAATACCTCGAAACTAAACGGGGGTCCGGGCGGACCTCCTTCAGAATGTTAAAAGAAATGAATTGCTTGCAACGTAGTTTAAGTGTGGCTATATTATATAGTGGATGTGATAAATAATTGAGTAAAGCTCTCTTATCTCATATGAAAAATTTTTACAAACGTAAAATATGCCATTCTTGTGAAGAATCAGGTCTCTTGGGGTTTACACCACATTTTCCACAGACGACAGTTTCGGCGTCGTTTCAGTCGGCTTCTTAAGGTCGGTGAAGTGAAGGTGCAGCCATTCGTCGTCTTACGTATCTCACCCGTTGGAGTCAGGTCTAATGCTTGAGACATATAAGACGACTCCTTCACTTCACCGAGGGTGAATGGTGGTGGGATTGGAAGTTTAAATACCTATCAGCCTTATGAGGTTTCATCTACCAGTCTATGGTTATTGTGCCATCAGGATATATTTTTGTAATCGTGTGTCTAGAAAAGGGGGTGTGTTATTGTTCTCATATTCTAATGTAAATTGTAATTTTTGATGGAAATGATTGAAATGTGGATGTTTAGTGCATTCTGGTATTATATCTTGAGATGCATAATATATGTCATCTGCAAATCTGTGGATGAGTGGTTTATTGAACGGTAATGTAGCGAGTACGGTATCTAAAAAGTTATTTAATGTGAGATCTGCTAAGACAGTTGCCAACTCTGACCCTATGCGAAGTTGTCAACTATAACCAGTTGGAAGAGAATTTTTCACAAAATATTTTCATATTGTAAATATCCCTGGTTTACATTTGCAAACAGTAATTGTAAAACTGCTGAGGAAAATTATTAATCACTTAGCTTCCGCGGCAAGATTATATATTCTAGTCATACTTAAGCTTTCTGTAAATCGATTAATGAATAATAAAACTGTAAAAATGAAAAAAAGTAATATAGTGGATTCCCAAATATTGAGTTTGATAATAAGGAGGGAATATTATGTTCATGTCAAAGGAATTACCAAGAGATGAAAGCGCCTGAGGAAGGTTAAGAAATATCCAAACTGGGTTATTAAGCAGCCGGGTAATAACTGGTTGGCAATGAGAACTAAAAATCCTTGACCAAAAGAGAAAGAGATTGTGGTGATCAAAGAATAAAGGAAGAGCTACAACATTGATACAAATTTTAGCTTGAGGTGTGTTAGTTTTAGAAGTCATGAAAGTGTTCTGAGGTAATAAAGAATTTAGTTGATAAAATCATAAAATTAGGAGTAGGTGATGATTCTGTTAATCGGTGTTTAACTAGAAATTCTGGCTGAAGCTAATCATCACAGTTTTTCTTCCAATAGTCAAATAATTAAATGTGACCATGGATAATGTTTAAATACGTTGTTTAACCCATAATTAACATGATTTTGTAGAAATATTGAGTTACCAGGATTATGTGCTTGCCCAAACGCTCGACGTGAGTGGCCTAGTGGTATTACTAATTTTGACATTGATTTTCTTCGGCGCTAAATTTTAGTTTTATTTTTCACAAAAACAATGCTTTCATGAAACTTGCTTATAAAAACACATAATATCGAACTTTGTTGAGCTGAGTTTGTAGAAATAATTTTGCAGAAAATGCAATAAGGGACAAACAAATGAAATGTGATTGAAGATCACATTCGATGAAAATTTTGTGTCGTAAACGAAGTTTAGAGGATTTGAAAATAAAGAAAAGGACATCCCTATTGAAAATGCCCCATTGGAATTTTTTTCCCACAGTAATTTGACAATGGGAACTCAAACACTTTCCTATAGGAAAATTATTTCCTATAGGAAATTTGATTTGGATTATTTGATTTATAATATATTCCCAATAATTTGATTATTTCCTATAGGAAATAATTTTCCCATAGGAAAATAGTCTCATATACATAACATAAAAAAACTCCACCAGTAGGATTAGATCCGGGGAGCTTCTGTTCGTGAGTCGCCGATTCTGACCAATACGCCCCCTGACTATATTGAAGATTGCCCGATCTCATAAGTATAAAGTTGGCATGCTAATCGTGACGCAGAAAAAAAGTGCGGTACAGTACTTGACGGGAATTACTGGACGCTACAGTACAAATCAGTGGCGGATACATATGGGGGGCGCGGGGGGCGCGCGCCCCCCCTTACGGGGCCGCCTGCATTGCCGCCCGCGCCGCACTCTGCAGTCAGCCCGCACGCTATTCGTTCGTGTCATTCGTCAGTCGACTCTGAGTCGAGTTATCGAGTAGTTGTACTTTGTTATGTAGCACGCGCGCGCGTCCGCGTCATCGTATTAATAAACAGCTACAGTCGATAAAAAATAGTAAATCTCCGGGTCCGGAGGGAATACCCGCGCGTGTCCTCAAGGAGTTAGCGCCACAGATCACACCGTTATTAGACATAATATTCAAGAAGTCATTGTCTGAAGGAAGGATACCAATTGACTGGAAAATTGCAAACGTTACACCGATATTCAAAAAGGGAAACATACATGACCCAGGGAACTATCGACCAATTTCATTAACGTCGATTATAGGCAAGATACTCGAACATAACGTCATTAGCAATATCTTAACGTTCCTGGACAGTCGTAACTTCCTCCATGGCTGTCAGTACGGCTTCGGAAATGTAGATCATGTGAAAAACAGCTCACGCTCTTTCTTCATGATGTACTCAAATCTGGTGAATCGAAAAGACAAGTGGACGCATTATTTCTAGATTTTAAGAAAGCTTTCGACACGGTACCTCATAACAAACCTTTATTCAAATTACAGTCATGCGGGCTAAACGAAACAGTAGTAAACTGGATACGCGACTTTCTGAGTGATCGTAAGCAAAAAGTAGTTCTTGACGGAATTAGCTCTGATGTAGGAAAAGTGACATCAGGTGTCGCACAAGGAAGCGTAATCGGCCCCCTTTTGCTATCTTTAACTATCCCCATGTATTTTCTTTGGATGGTGTTAACATAAAGGCGACAGATGAAGTGAAGTATCTAGGAGTTACGATAACTTCGAACCTATCGCGGGGAAAACATATAAGAAATATTTGTGGCAAACCTCTGAAGAAGCTAGGATTCGTCAAGCGTATTGTGGGAAGATATTCGGATGAAAAAGTAAAAGAGAGGTGCTATTTCGCACTCGTCCGGCCACACTTTGAATATGCAGCGAGGATATGGGATCCGATGCAGTAAGACCTAACCCGGGAACTTAATAAAATACAAAGGAAAGCTGCGCGATTCGTGAAAAACAGCTACGGGCGTACATACAGCGTTACACAGATGTTAAACGAATTAGGCTGTGAGCCGCTAGAGACTCGGAGGCTGCGCGCTAGGCCTAGATTGCTTGAGCAATTGAGAATAGATATCTTTAAGAACGACACGGAAACCATCATATTAGAACCCCACTATATTTCCAGGTCCGACAGAAACGATAAATTAAGAGAGATATTTTGCCGAACGGATAGGTATGGGAATTCGTTTTTCCCTCGAACAATAAGGGACTTTAATAAATGTTAGGCGTAATTTCATTACAGCATTTCCTTTTTATATGCAAACTGCTGGTGTCCTAACACCCCCCGCCACGCACCTATTGAGGCGGCTTGCGGGGTAATACGTAGATGTCGATGTATTTTATACGTTTCTGTCTGGCACATAGATAGCTAACCTACGAGAAAAGTCGCGGCCATTCTAGTGATCTCGATACGTTATTCCGTTTGGCATTTGTTCGAGAAAAGTCGCAAATATTCTACTGTTTGTATTATTTCACACTCCTTAAAAGTCCGGAAGCGAACATTCTGGCACCGAATGTTCTCGAAACAACCGAGCTACATATATAAGGGAAGCAGAGTTGCTGCCAGGCAGTCAGTTTTAAAGCTACAATCGTCGCGATAACTTGCGCCCCCCCCTTGAGTTTTATCTGTATCCGCCACTGGTACAAATACCGAGCATTTGCCCAAATAATCAATATATATATTACTTGAATCAATTTCAGGGGTAGTGTATTTTGTGATAAAAGAACTCAAAGTTGAGAGAGAGAAAGAGGATTGCTGCACACCTACAGAGTCATAAGGCCGTTTTACTCGGGGCACGAAATTGCACAACTTCAAACTGCATTTTTTCTCAATCGGGCGTGCAATAATTTTTGAACTAGAGCAGTAGCTATTTTGCCACCTCGCGTTCATGCATTCACGCATGCGTTCTTGCAATTCACGGCTTTACTCCATGCAATTTGAAATGCACGTTCGTACGTACATCAGATTGTACGTGCCCCGTGTAAAACGGGCTCTGGCAAAGGGAGAAGAACTTCATGTGTTATGCCAGATATAGTTTGCGTTACAGTGGAATTGGAATGGAACTTGGCAACGGAACCGACTATGTGAGTTCCATACCGGTGAACCATTTTTTAATGAATTTCTAACTTTTTCTTAAATTTTTTTATTGATAAATGTTTTAATGATAAATGAAATATTGTAAAAACTTGTCATGTATGGTGATGTATGCATTATATTCGTGAGAATGCAGAACCATTAATAAAATGAAAGGTTTTCTTTTTTAATTTCGAAATAATTAGAATTTTTCACTATGGGAGACATTCTTGTACCTAGGTATAGTAAATATTTGTGCTATAGAAATATTGCTAATTGCTACTGCTATAGGAAACATTTTTCCATTGTCAAATATTCATGCCTTAGGAAAATTTCTCATAACTATAGGGTTATTTCTCATTCCTATAGGAAAATATTCGTGCTATTGGAAAATTTCTCATTCCTATAGGAAATTTCTCGTTCCTATAGGAAAATATTCGTCCTATAGGAAAATTTCTCGTTCCTATAGGAAAATATTCGTCCTATAGGAAAAGGTCTCATTCCTATAGGAAAATTTCTCGTTCCTATAGGAAATTTCTCATTCCTATAGGAAAATATTCGTCCTATAGGAAAATTTCTCGTTCCTATAGGAAAATATTCGTCCTGTAGGAAAATTTATCATTCCCATAGGAAAATTTCTCGTTCCAATAGGAGACTCAAATCACCGATGGCGGCGCTAGAGTCGATGACGTCAATTTTCAAAATGGCCGACACTCTGAGGATAACTTTGCCTCATATCAAAACACAAATAAGTGTTTACAGCGGTTAACGTCGAGCAGTGAGGAGTTCCACTGTGCGTTCCACAAACTGTAGCATCAAAAATGAGCCAAAAAACTTATTTATCCTTCGACGAAATCGTAAGGTATTTAGGAGGGACCGGACGCAGGAATATTAAAGAAGGGGAGTGCGTTCTGAATGCGGGCCTGGTGATGTTGGTTGGGCATCAAAATCGGACCGAGGAGTCTTTAAATATTTTGGCTTTGGTGCTACAGACGAGTGGCATCAGTAAAGAACCGCTGCAAGTCACGGGAAGAGTGGAAGTGTGCGATTGTGTAGAAGTTAAAAATTTTCTTTGCTCATGTAAAGCAGGGGAGTCGGGGTCTTGCAAACATGTCGCGGCCGTCTTGTGGTACCTCAACCGGTAAGTCAACTTACTTTACTTTTATTTTTCGTTTATCATCGTACTAAGTGATGTTCTGCTGCATTGTAAGGTTATTTTCTATGGCACTGGTTGGTTTTCTTTCTTGGTGAAATTAAAAATTTTCTCTTGTGGCTTGTTTCTTAGTGTTTCACAGCCGGCGTACTGTTTCGAAGCGAATGTTGCGGTGCTTGCTTATTTTAGAAAAGGAACTGTCTATTATGTTGCAAAATGGAATGCTTACGTTTCATTTATCATCCGAAATTGGCAATTATTTATGCGCAAACAAGGATAGGTGTCGACAAGGGTGCGTTAATCATGACTAAGGATAGGATAAAACGAAGGTTTCGGAGCAAATGACTCCTTTGCTGTTTTGAATAACGTGGTCTCCTCTGAACTTCCTTTGCTTTGAGAACAATTACCTATGAATTACGGATCTTGCTTTAATTTAATACTCGATTTTTGTTTGCTGTGACGTCGATCTAAGTGTCACTCGAGTTATGGCGATAAAGGACCAGTACTAGCTGTTGACAAATCACTCAGTTGATTAAGATTCGTTCGTGGATTTCACCTTAAAGAACAATATTTTCGTTGGCTTACATTCGTACTTCATGATAGTAATGGACCTACTTTTTCCATGCTTCGAGAGAAAGTATGCAATTAGGAGCTCGGTGGCAAATTAGTACCTTGTTAATCATTATCAGTCTTATTGTTAAGTCAATTTTATGCTTTCATATGGATTTCTTATGGTATTTCCCAACATCTATAAATGTAACTTTATTGCAAATTTGAATAACTTTAGTGGTTATGGACTAGGAAAATTTAAAGAGATATACAGTCGTGTTTACTCAAGTAAGTTAAAACTGAGGATGCATAATAATGCATGGGCATCAAACCATCAGTAATCTTTGAGCTCGGGAAATGCTGCGATAAACAATTTTTCTTTTACACAGTTGAGTGCAAGTTGCTTACTTAGCATGGGATATGAAACAACCTGTGTTCTGAACAGGAACTATTTATTTGCAGCAGAACCTCACTCTTTCTACCTCGTATACTTAAAGCATACTAGAATATGAATTACTTTATTTTTGTTGTTGCAACTAACTTTTTGATTTTTTATTAAAGTATCTGCTGGGATGTGAAAACCACTAAATTTTATTTTATTTCAATAGGAATGATGTCAATAGTGTAGAAGAGCTGTCTCCCACGGATGTAAAATGTTTGTGGAGCAAAAGAAAAAGCTTGAACAAAGCTCAGTATTCAGCGAGAAAGCTGAGGGATTTTTGCCACGTGAAACCCTCCTGCCCTCCTGCACCCTAGCTGAGCGAGGAGTTCTTGGAGCACTGCTTCAATTCATTGGTCAGTGTCAGCCCTGGATCAGCACTGGCATTACAAATGTAAGAATTTAGTATTTGCTGTATACCATGAGTGTTTTCATTTTCTAAAATATATATCGGCATAAATTGTCTTATTCTGAGAAGGATGATCATTAATACTGTTTATTAAATCATTTTTTTTCTCATTGACGTATCTGTTATCTTAAACCATAAGTAAAACTGTTATCTTTCTGCAGGGGCATGGGGTCTCTGGAGGAGGATGCAGGTAGCCGTGGAGTAGGAGAAGATAATGAAAACATTTAATGGGTTTTCCATCAATCAGGGTAGCTACAGACCTGGAAAAGTCAGGGAAAATGAGAACTTGGCTATAAATTTGCCTTCCCTAGTCAAAATCTTTTTGTTTTCTGTTATTGAGCAGTACCATTTTAGGCCCTTCCTGTGTGTGAGTTAGCTTAGTTTTAGTGCTTGCTTAAATGAGGCAGTGATGCTCTTATTTGGGTCTTATCAACTAATAATATGCACCTAAAATTAAATTTCTGGTCCAATTTTATATGATCATTTTGAGGGTGATGTAATATTTGTTTCTCCTCAGATTGTGTATGTACAGGTAATTCCTTGCTATTAAATTACCTTAAAATAAATAGAGGTAGTTAGACTAAAGTTGTTTTCGTACATTCCTCAGAATGTTTCATTCTTTGTTAAATGTCGATGCTGAATGTGCTCATATACCAACTGACCTTCTTCCTCTTAAATCATAACCGCCCTATCACTTTAAATTTACTTTGGTGGATACTTTAACCTGAAAAAAATTGAGATTTTGGCCTGGAAAATCTGGTAAAGTACAGGAACTTAATATTTCTGGTCTGTAGCAACCTTGTTAATTATATTCGTTGCATTTTTTTGTTATCTATATTTATGATTTTGTATAAACAGTGCATTATAAATATGAATAAATTAAGACTTGTTTTCAATGGGAATATCTCTATTATTTCCATTATTTTAATTAATTAGATGGCATTGAAGAGTGTTCGAGGGGAATATTGTGGAGGATGTCTGAAGTGTGAATGAGATGAATTATTCCACCAAGGGTGAAATAGGTTTTTTTAGAGGAGATCTGAGACATTCGAGGGGGCAATTCAGGGTGGGACTCCCTTAACTGTTACTTTAAGAGCAAGGGAATGATAATTAGGGTGATCGAATTATAGAAATTTGCTTTTGAGGCATTATTTTTGCTATGTATGATGAAAGGTAATTTAGGTTCATCTTTTAGACATCTCTTTAATGTTATAATTTTTATTTTATTCATTGTCACAAGCGTTAGGGTCAGTCACAAACATGGTTTCTAGTTTCAACCACAAAGCCTTCATAGGGCTACTCTGCTAGTTCAAGTTTCAACTCAGCTAGTTCAGTTAATTCATCATGTCTAAATATCTTTTTAAAGATTTGGTTGACCTCATTTTCTATTCTATCCAACCATGGTTTCCACATCTACCTTATCGTTCTCAACTTGCCATTGATAATGAAAACATAGATGTTGAAACCATGGTCAGAATGAGTATGAGTGAGTCAATGAACTCAATTTTTAACTGACTAAAAGTAACTGGTCAACCTCAGCCCCACAGCTATCCTTTGATTGTATGAACCATCTGCAATCAAGTAGAATTTCCCTTCCTAACTGGCCATTTAAATGATTTCACTTATTAAATTCCACCCTTTTTTATTCTTTCCACCCATGGTTTCGACATATACCATATCATTCTCAACTTGGCATTGATAACGACATTGTAAATGTAAACCATGGTCGAAAATAATGTGATTAGTGTAGAATGAGCTAGATGAGAATTTATTTTATACAAGTCATATCCTAAATGTGAAGCCAGTAACTTAAGGTTACCAGCACAGGCTGTAAGTTAGAATTATGCAACCCGCCTTGTCTTGTCCAGATTCAATCAATCAATACGGTAATTAATGTGCAATCCATCCACCTTAATATTCCTAATGTTGTTACTATTTGTGCCAAGATAAAGACTACAATCAAGTGTGCAACAGGAACTGAATTTCAATTAACATGGCATCACAACACCCCATGTTAGTTTACCATAGTTTCAATGTTAGCAGTATTATGGTAGGTGAAACACAAATGAGCAAAGATAATATTTAATCTGTACCACATAAGCACACACTAAGTGCAGATCTCATAACAATCATATCAGAATCATAACTTAAACAATAAGCAATGCCCCTTAACCACATCAATGCAAACAGATGAGGCTCAAGTACACCATAAATAGCTGATGTCAGTGAACGACATGAAAAATTATAATTTCAATGAGTACTCACAGCACTTTCATTTTTTACCAAAATATATGAATTAAGTAGGTAGTATGATGGTAGTAATCACTCTCTTCCTCGGTATTACTCCTGTATTTCATGGTATATGACCACAATCAGGTGCATGCGATTAGGTCATAGGTACTCATATTAGCCTCGGGCAACATGGTAAAGAGCGATATCTACTCTTCCTTTACACATAGCTTAAACAAAGAGGAAAAAGTAGTTTAAAGCTACATTTAGAAACAGGTTTGCTTACCACTGAATAGATGAAATAGGATACCACTAGGATAGATAAAATGAAACATTATAGACACTGAAGAAAATTTTATTTCCCATTAAAATTTATCATGAGAAAGTATAGGATTGGATATATTTGTTATGGCACAGGCAATCACCATAACATCATCTAGATGGTAAGTAAGTGACACAGGGACAGTTTCCCTGAGGATTTTGAATTTTTTCAGCCGTTCAATCGCCCGCTCAACATGAACTCTTGCTCTGGCTATCTCACGGCATTTCACAGCCTCTTCCTTAGTGAATTGCTTTTTCTTTCTTAGAAATGGAGGGTGAATAAGCCCTACTCCACTCTCTTCGCAGAGAGACTTTATGAGAAAGCCTTTATCTACCATAATGTCATCATTAACAGGCTCAAGGAGCTCCAGCAAATGGCTTTCTTCAAACAATTTTTTATCTGAAGCCCTCCCACCATATCCTGCACTAATGTAACTTATTGTTCCCCCTGGCGTAACACCAACTAGGTATTTTGCCGTATGTGACCCCTTATACTGTGAATACGACAATATTCGGCACTTCAAGCAATGGTAAGTGGCTAGCCTCAGTTCAGTGCAGTCCAGGACAACCCTGACTTTCTTAAAATTTTCAAAGCACTTTGGCATCCTCTTAAGGACCTCCTCCTTTGAGGGCCATAAAATGTGATGACATTGGAATCGGCCATCATTCCATCTTCACATCACCATTGTGTCATCACATTTTATGTGTTTCCTATCCTCTTTCTTTCACCACCTGTTTGAACGAAATATTTATTATTTACGCCTGTGAGCGGTTTGAGTGAATATATATATATATATATATATATATATATATATATATATATATATATATAATATTCAGGATTACTTAACTCTTAGAAAATACATTGTGTGTTGCAAGTTGTCATTTTAAATCTGAATATTGAGTTTTCTCTTTGGCCACCCAATCCTAAGATTGTTAGACTTTAGCCCTCAAACCTTCCCTATCTAACATGCAGGTACTAGTACCCTCAACCCCTGGTATGTACTTCTTCTTATGTACCTTCATCTATATTTTAAATTCAAAAAAGGAAAACTAATAATCATATCTGAAGTCACTAAAAGTTACCACATGAACTAATCATCCATCTGTGAGATGGTGGCAATATTTTTGAAATAATATTTAACAACGATTTTTTTCACAGTAAGTACTTAATTTAGCCAGTTATATTTGCCAGTCTGTGCATGGACCCCATTAAGCTAGGCCCAGTACCTATCAAAGTATTCTGAACCCCCCGGAGCCAAATTCTAGTTGCATCACTGCCATAGATACGGACTATTATTATCGATTTCAAAATATTTACAATTTTTTAAGTAATAGATGGAATAAAGATTCACATACAGGCTTTCAAGGTGAAGTTGAATATCCTGTGAATGTAGATCATGCCTGTCTGAACATGAAAAATAATCGCCACTAGCAGTCGGCCACCGTTCTAAACCTGGCTGCTGAGTTAAGAGTTCCGAAAAATATTTCCCTTTTTTCGTGTACTTCTTTTTAATTGAACTTTGCTGAGTGAGGACACCTTGGGAGGTGAGCAAGTATTATTTGTTTTTTTAGCAATTTACATTTATATTTCAGAAAAGAGCAATTGGCTCTGTTCATTGTATTTCGTAACATTTTATTTTGAAAACATTTTTGCAGATATTGAAGACGATATTTCGAAGAAGATATTCAAGGTTTAGGATGAATATCAAAAATATTTTAAACAAAGGTATCTAACTTATCTTTATACCATTTTGCTTTTACTGTATTGTGTATTTATTTAATTAGGTGTGCAAGAATGAATGAGAGTGCATATTAATATCAGGTTTCACTCTCTTCTTTCAGAATTTCACTTTCACAAAAGTGAGTGCATTCTTTACTGGAAGCCTAATTTACGTCTATGGTTCCATGGTGAGGTAGGTTGGCATTTCTTCAGTACGTGAAAGGCAAATGATTGAGGCCACGAATAGACGGGGGTATACTTCACAGTAACAAAAGGCAGTGGTGGAATATAACAAGGAAATGAGTGGCATCGACCATTTAAATCAAATGATGTCATACTACCCCATTGAAAGAAAGAACATCAAATGGTACAAAAAATTAGGCATCCACCCTATTGAACCTATTTTTAGCAGAGATTTACTCTTTGTACAATGAAAGCTTTATGAAAATTTCTCTGATTGTATGTCGGCAACAAAAAATAGAATCTCATTTGGCCTTTTCTAAAATCTCGACCACTTTGGAAAGACAATCGATATCCCAACTCGCCTCATCTAGAACAAAAGGCTTTTCCCCGACTTTATGACAAAGACAAAAGAAGTAAACAGAAACGGTTTGGGGAGTGCTTCTGCAATAATTTGTTCAAAGATACCTCGTACTGCTGAGCAATCTTCCTGGAAGAGCCTGAACAATGATTGGTGGAAAGTATCCCGGAATTTCACTGTGAAATCTATTGTTAATAATAATCATTTTTAAGTGTTATTTGTTTTGTAATTATTGCACTCGAGCATAGATGTATGAATAAAAAAATTTAAATATGCCGTATTAAGAAATTTGATATTGTATCATAAGTATAAAATACTTTAAATGCAAGGAATTATTTATATTTGTAATTACAATTTTTTCCTGTAATCTGCTGCAATATTTGGTCCTAAGTTATATAATAATTTTATAAAAATATTATTAAAATATTTTGTCTGTAATTCTATGACATCTACCAAATAGCCCCGACAAGATGATATTCTTGTCTGAGTTATTTGATTAATGACTAGCGTATGAAGTAAATAATCAGCCAAAATTGAAGAAATACTACTGAAGTAGTGCTAAATTTTAAAGTATGAACATTGTCTTGATAAGGAATCAAGGGACTAAAAAAATATGTAAATTTGGGGAAAGCATACAAGTGTGAATGGGAGAATCGTGGTTTCACTGAATTCTACAAATATTTAAAATATGTTTTTCATCTGAAGAATATATGCTGAAAAATACTGGGCAATAATTTTATTGGAATATAATATTGTATTATTGAAATGTCTCCTTAAATATCATGTGTGCATAAGCATTTGGAAACACTTTGCCATTGGGAACCCGGGGGATGATGTCACAAATTTTTTTAAAAAGAAAGTCATAGTCATTTGATGGAGTGGGTCTGGCATACTGTCTTACACATGACTTGCAAGTTGATTAAGGGGCTTAGGAAGATCACTGTTTTCCAGCACTCCACGCAGAGACCTTCGGCCTTTGATATTCTTTTTCCTTTCCTTAATATACTGCCTTATTATTTAGAATCAGGGGACCCAATCTAAGATCTCCTTCATTGCTTTAAGGCAAAGAAGCTTAGCCTGACCAAATGTAAATAAAGCAGGCCTGGGGTGAAAGTTATATTCTCTTTCGGGTGCTCATGATGTTGAGACTGCTTCCTGGATGCTGAAAATCAGGCATTCTTAAATGGAATGAGAAGAAATAATAGAGGAAGACATATGCAATCAACATACCAGCATTTAAAGGGAAGGGCCCAGCCACGTTAAAACACTGCTTCCCATCAGGTCACCGTAGTTAAGCATTGTAGGGCCCCGAAGGGGGTTGGATGGGTAACCCTCCTCCAAAACTTAACCTTGGTGCTCTGGTCCCCTGTCTGCAGGTGGCAGCCCGGTTAAGTATAGGGCACAACTGACCTAAAGGGTTTTACTCCAAAGACGGTGAAATTCGCCATGAAAAAATCATTTGCCTTGATATTTGACGAATGTCTGCGGTGTATAACCCATACGCTGTGACTGTGTACCACATCATTTGTGAATGCATTGATTTGAAATTTGACCAATATGGATGTGAGTGTCAGGATGTCTCCAGAAGGCCCTTGCTCACCCATACGATACCGGTATTTAAAGATAGATACAATGAAAAAGCACAGATTTTATATCTCGACATTCAACATTAGTGTGCTAATGTGAGTTATCTGGGCACCTAGTGGCGATTATTTTTCAAGTTCAGACAGGCATGATCTACATTCAAAGTAGTGATGAGCGACGTATCGCTAACTGTGCGACTGTATCACTGATACTGAAAGTAGCTATCACAACCTGTGACTTATTATCCGAAATCACTGTGATTGTGATCACACTGCTAACAACTCCAATACTGCTACTCCTGCCACTGCGAATTAACTGTGATTGAACGTGATCGACGAAGCCACGATAGCAGCTGGTAACATAAGCGTGTGCATCTCTGCGTGATCCGTGCGATTTGGTGGTGAGGTTTTTTCTAAATGAAAAAAATTTAGCGAAATTTGGACTCTTTCTTGCGTAATATCTTTGGATGACAAATTGACATCGAAGGAAAGATATCACTAGGCAAATGTTTAAACGCATATCCTTTGGTTGGTTTCATGGACATTAATCTCCGCGGTTTCATTGTCAATATATCAGCTAATGTATGTACTTAGGTAAAAGTACGCAATTGAACCTTATAGCGCCACTTTCATCAAACGGCGGCGTATTTGTATCTGTGATTCTCACTTGGGATCGCAATTAAAGATACTGACCAATCTATGTCACATCAAAGGAAGTCGTTGAAATGTCCTAGTTCGAAACAACTTATATATATATATATTATTCTTCGTAACTCATTTATCTATTGTACATCTACCCTATTTGTGTTACATATAGTCACATTCTTACACACTTGCGCACTGTTATACTTGAATAATACCTAATAACACATAATTAGTGTTGATCAACTGAGTTATGATTGTGAAGAAGACGAGGATTATGAGAATAATAAGATGGAATTATACATATTTTCATTTGTGTCGCCCGACCTGGGTCGGTTTTTTGTCCCTCCAGCTCTTCAAGGCTCCTTGGACTTTTCTTAATTACAGCTGAATGCTTTTCATAATTACAGCTGAATCATATTTATTTTTACCGAGTAACCGTCACATTTATTTTTTTATTTCCTGCCAGGATATTTATCCATGTCCATTTACAACCACACGTATGCGCGCGAAATTCAAATTTCCTTAATTTATTATTAAAAGCCTTGTCTCGTTTCTCATGTTACAGCTGTGTGTTATTCCTCACCATTAGCTACGGAATTTCAGAGAAATATTTATATTATCTCCCCCAGAGAATAGCGCCTTCTCGTCCTTTACAATAACAACATTTGGCCAAAAATCGGGGGCTCATGTTCTAACATATTCGGTACAACGTTTTTATTGCTTCTGCATATAACGGAGAGAAGTAATATGTCGAACGTCATACAAGTCTTTGAAATACAATGCCTCTAGCTATGGTGACATCATTAATTATTGCAAACAGAGATGTGACAGAATATCTTTTATGTCAGCCAATTCAGAAAAAAAGGAAAATTATGACATTGCAATAAATGCTAATTATATGCTTACTATTTAAAATGAATCTCTTTTACTAAATTTAGATCTACCTTATATTGTTTCCGTACTCTCGCCTCACCTTATGGTAAGAATCATAAAACAGCACTAGAATGATTTATCCTATAACTATAGTACTTTTTTACCGTCCCGAATAATAATATTTTCATGAATTTATGTATTCTATTTTGCCAATCGCCATTTGTAAGAGAGATAATCAAGAGAGAAGTTGTGAGGAAAAACTTTATTTTGAATCTGAATAATTAATTTAAATGTTTAAAACATGCGTTGTGTACATAAGTAGATAATAAGACCGCCTAGGGCGCTCTTGCTATCTTCTTTTAATTGTGCATTGGTAATAAAAGCGTTGGTGGTGAGGTCTTTTCTAAATGGAGAAAAGAAGAATATTTAGCGAAATTGGAACTCTTTCTTGAGTAATTTCTTTGAATGACAAAATGACATCGAAGGAAAGACAACACTAGGCAAATGTTTGAACGCATATCCTTTCGTTGGTTTCATGGACATTAATCTCCGCGGTTTAGTTGTCAAAATATCAGCTAATGTATGTACTTAGGTAAAAGTACGCAATTGGACCTTTCAAGCCATAATCGGGCCCCGCAGCGCCACTTCTATCAAACTGCGGCGTATTTGTATGATTCTCACATGGGATAGCAATTTAAGATACTGACGAGTAAAAGTCACAACAAAGGAAGTCGTTGAAATGTCCTAGTTCAAAACAACTTATATATAAATAATATTTTTCTTGTATAACTTTGCACCCATACGCTGTGACTGTGTACAACATCATTTGTGAATGCATTGATTTGAAATTTGACCAATATGGATGTGAGTGTCAGGATGTCTCCAGAAGGCCCTTGCTCACCCATACGATACCGGTATTTAAAGATAGATACAATGAAAAAGCACAGATTTTATATCTCGACATTCAACATTAGTGTGCTAAGGTGAGTTATCTTTGCACCTAGTGGCGATTATTTTTCAAGTTCAGACAGGCATGATCTACATTCAAAGTAGTGATGAGCGACGTATCGCTAACTGTGATTGATTCCTCACCATTAGCTACGGAATTTCAGAGAAATATTTATAATACCTGCACCAGAGAATAGCGCCTTCCCGTCCTTTACAATAACTACATTTGGCCAAAAAACGGGGGCTCATGTTTTAACATATTCGGTCCAACGTTTTTATTGCTTCTGCATGTAACGGAGAGCAGTAATATGTCGAACGTCATAAAACTATTTGGAATATAATGCCTCTAACTATGGTGAAAAAAGACAAAATTAACTAAACAGTCCCCAAATTTATGGCATTTAATTCCGACACGATTTCGGACATACTTCTGTGATAATTTTTCCTGATACGTAAATATATCCACGGCCGACTTTATAGAAGACCGGAGGGCTAAAATCTGGCAACGTAGCGTGCCGGCCGGATTTTTAAATTTCTCACTGCTTACTGTAGGTAGCGAAAGAAATCGTGAGTAATTGGAGGGTGGTGGGAAAGTAACGAATTAATGGTGATCCAGTTCTTTTTGTTTAGGTATCATGAAGCATTACTTGCTGTTCAAAGTCATAATTTACAATATTAACATTGTAAAACGGCAATAAAAAGACGTAAAGTGGACGTTATCATAAGTTTTCAAATTTCCAGCTAACCAGTAGAGAAATGCTACAACTAGCAGCGAGCATGTTTGCCTACGCCTTGACATATTTCTTACTCTCACTTCCATCGCTTTAAATTTAGTACACCCTCCCTTTTATCCATTTCCGAGAAGGATACTTAGGAAGAATGCTTTCTCCCTTTCTTCCTCGTCCCTTGAATTACATGATCCTCCTGAACTCCTCTTGTACGCTCCCTGCAGTATAAAGGAGACAATATTTTACCTTTTCGTGCCATACAATGTAAAGAAAACGAAGGTTACCCTAAAAAACCCTTCGAGTCACCCAGATCCTTTTTCCGTCCACCAAATTACATGCGAGTTCATAAAACCCTTCGGGCCCCGAAGCCTGTTCCCCTTAGAGTATGAGATTGCACAACTGCCCTAGAAAATCATTTTTACTCGAACAAGTTTCCTCACCTTTAATATTTGCAGCGATTGTCTTGTTCCTTTAAAATCTCACCGACCCTTGTAGAAGAAAACATCCGGTATTTAAAATTCCGTACGTCCAAACTGACAGGAAAAGATGTTCGGTGTGCTTCAGATTGACGAAATATATGTCAAACCTTGTTTGACTTTGAAAGGTGGGAAAGTCAGTGGGTACGTCGTGAATAATCTCACCTCAGAAGCCAGAACATTGGTGGAATTCATGGTCTCTTTAGCATTTGGAAACTTTAAGAGGTGGTTTTTCTATTCAAGAAGCTTCCTGGGAAAGAATTACTGTCTTTAACACTAAGTGCCTAGCCGCTTGTCAAAGAATAAGGATTGAAAATTGTGACCATCATAACTGACATTAACAGGATTCATAGGAACATGTTCGCTCAGCTATACAAAGATTCTCGCGATAGGTTCTCTTTCTCACTTGGAGATTCACAGGTTTTTGAACGTATGATACGGTGCATATTTTTAAAAGCTTAAGAAGTAATTGGATACATTTAAAAGATAACGACAAAACACTAAAATTCGCATTATTCAACACATTTGCTATGCTTCATGCCAAATTTTCCGATATTGTGGCAATATACAAAAAAGAAATCAACCAGCTCTTAAATAGTGCTCCTAGCTTAACTCATAAATAAGCTGAGGACATTTAGGCACTAAAAATTAAGAAATAGGCAGCCTAAATAGGCACTAAAAATTTCAAAATAGGCACTTAAAATAGGCGCTTAAAATATTTTTTAATCGAAGATATGAAAACAAAAATTAAAGAACCCGATAAATCGACGGAAGTTCAATTATTAACTTTGGCCCCAAAGAGTTGGCCGATACCAGTAACAGATTCTAAAAGCACCTCTAGTGGAATAACGGATTCATTAAGATGAAATTTGAAGGATCTAAGAAATGAATACATGGCATCACTCACAAGTTAAAAAACTCAATACAGAACGGCCACACGGCCACGACTTAACCCAAGGCTCTAGTATAGTCTCCTTACCCAAGTCTAAAAAAAACAAAAGCCATACGAGCTTCGGCTTGGAAACTTTAGGCTTGGAAACCTAGGATAAACTGCCTAACGTTTGGCTTTGGAACCAGACAGATACCCACCCAAGGATTTGGAACCTTGTCGAAGAAACCAAATTGCAGGATTGGGATCCTCAACCAAGAAAACCACCCGGTATTACACGGTAATTGGGTGCGACCCTTTCGGCGATAGGGTTACGGGTTCAAATGCCTGAACTGGTGGTGACAATGTCATCATGGACCAACGCAATATACTAAAAATGTCTACATAAAACAAACAGGACGACAAACAACAGAATGCATTTGGCGCCACCAAAGCAACGTTCTCAACGTTGTTCATATTTTTAGGGCCATATGTGTACACGATGAAAAACCAAGTCGAAAAATCAAGAGGTTTGAAACATGCTCTTTCAAATGAAAATGATTCAAAAGAGTATCCAGAAGGTCTTTCTTTTGTAAGAGCAGGCAGAAAATAACCTATTTTTGTCGTTTTTACAAATGTCATCCTCAACGTTGTCCCTATTTTTAGGGCCTTATATGCCCGCGATGAAAAACCAGATATATTTTTTTAGAGGGTTGAAATTATTCTCTTTATAATGAAAATAATCTAAAATAAATTCCAGAAAGTGTTTTCTTGTAAAAGCGGGGAGAAAATATCCTATTTTTGGCGTTTTTGCAAAAAGTGTCATATTTTGATTTGATTTTTAAAATAATGGAAATCACTAGGAAGATGAAATTTTATATTCATAAACCATGTATTAATATGTTATCATGCTCAAAGTTTCACGTTGATTATACCTTTACTTCCTGAAAGATAAAAAGCCAAAATTTTAATTTTTTTTCGATCCGCAATTTTTCGGGCCAGTTTCGCCCTGAATTTTCTACGAGGTCGCTTTTACAGTTATTTTTATTGTGCTGTGTAATAGAGCTGAAAACTTTGTAGCAGATAGCCAATTTTTGTTTCTCTTATTAAAATATCTCCTGAGATACTATGCCTCAAAGTTACCGAAATCTCATAATCTTACTGAAGAAGGCTTCGGCACGGGGTGAAACAAATTACTATATATCAGCAAGTATTCCATCGGCGAACGTAAAACTTTACAAATGTTTATTGGGGATATGTGTGAATGTCAATACAAAATTTCATTGAAATCAGTGATGGTCGAGCGGGGACCACCAGACCACTTGGCATGGAATGACCCTATAGTGCACCTTTAAGTGGGTGAAAAAGACGTTCGAACTTATGTCTAGGAGGAGCACATTATTCCTGTCACATACCTCACGTATTTCAATAATTTTATCTACCGAGTATAATGCAGTATATAGCCATGTTCCCCATAATATCAATACTGTCTGTGAAGGCAGATCAACTTCAGGCAGTATGTCTGAAGTTGATCTGCCTTTACACTCAGCAATACTGAGTGGTACCTTCAAAAACAAGATTTTGGCAATTGAAACCATCGCATGTACGCATTATGTTAAATTACCATAGTTGTTTTTCTACTCTTTATATAATAATACTTTGGTTGATTTTTCTTTATGAATGTTTAATGACATTATTTCAACCTTGATAGAATAAAAAAGGAACTGAAATAACATACAAGCTCTGCACTAAAGAGAAGTTTGGCGATGTTGAAAAGAAAATTGCTTTTTTAGGCCCTTAAAAAGGCGATAACAGCAGAAAAAGGCATAAACAGGTGAAATAGGCATTTTTAGGCAGTAACAAATCTCGTTAATTTCGCCATAAATGATCCTAAATGAACTTATAACTTCATAAAATTGGTTTCCTGAGTAAAAGAAAAAATAGGCATTTTAGGCAATGTCCTCAGCTTACTCATAAACCAGTTACCCCAGCAACTTAGAGAGACAGAATGTTAATTTAGTAACTAACATCTTCAATGAAACAATTACTACAGCACTGAAGATACAATACGGAGATCAGTCATGAAATTTTCTATGTACAGCTTTAATCACCAAATGGTGGCATATAATGAATATTAAGAATCCCATCTTGCGGGGACTCTGAAAAGTCAGGATTTGTGACACCATTTCACTGATCGAAGTGTTGAGAGGTTTTACAATTTTTCAAAGATTTTCTTGTGTGGCTAAAGAATAGGGATTCACTTGAAACAAAATCAGGTTTTACGGGAGATACGTGGAATGCTCTTCACCAAAGTACCAACGTAGTTTTAATTTTCATCGAGTATTCACTCAAGAATTTAAATGTGGATTACGTATTGCGTGAGAAATTGCAGACGGATAACTTAGAGTCAAGATTTAGTTGTTAAAGGCAGTTATCAGGAGGTAATTACAACATTTCCGCGATGCAGATATATGAGTTTGAAAAAAAGCTGCGAGTGATGAGAGCTATTGGAATTCATTCTGCCAAATACGGATCAGTCAATTTTGATCCCGATATACTATCAGACTTCACTGAATGCGAACAACTCTCTATAGATGATTCGCCTCTTGTTGGGCTTCTTAATGACGAAGAAATATCCGATTTCAATTTGGATTCAAGTGTATTGTAGTATGGTTGTGGATATGCCTACGGCAAAACGGAAAAATTAGTTGGATATGAACAATGCAGGGATCTGATTGTGGGTTCCTCTTATGACGACCCATATGTTACTGAATTAAATAGGGGCGGATTAACTGTGCCGTCTGATGTTGCAGTAGATTTGGGTTTTTTAGCACACGCCATTATGCGAGCACTGATTTCACGAGAATACGAATGTCTACTTAATATTTAATGATATTAAAATTCATATTAAAGAAAATAAAACGATAAAAATAATTCAGGAACAAATAAATTGGCAAATATTTAGCAAATAAATATATTTTCTTAAATTGTTCGAGCATGCATCACAATTTACATTGAAGATTTCTTTGCAAGTGTTGTTGTAACGAAAGTCACAGATCGGGAATATTTGTCTTTTTATCGCGCACTAGTGACTTTACGATCACTTGAGTTTCTTTGCTCAAGTTTCCTGTCAACTTGTTCTTCTAGTGGTGTACCCTAAATACTATAAATACACCTTTTTACCCATTGTGAGCGGACGTTGTCCTTGTCTCGCAGTACGCATGTTTTGTCACCATATTTTTAAAAAATTTCAGAAAATTATTCTGGCGGTCCTACTAATTCACTTTCCGCGGGGCATTTAGTTTAGTAGAAATAACATACGCTGAAATTCCACATACGTCTCAAAGATTCATAAATATTCACACAGCTATCTGTTTGTTTTTCTCTTGCACGAGTATACAATTATAAGACTGAGCCATTAGGCCCATAAAATCTGTCTCTCCCTAATAAGTCCCATCCCACTATAGTGGCATCAAAGTAAAATATTATCTCCTATTTACTTTGTTTCCAATGCAATTGTTTTATCATGGTGCGTAGACGACAACAAAATTACTGACTTTAAGTTTTTAGGAGCATGAGATGCCAATGATGGCTCCAAAAATAAATGAACACTTGGAACGAGAGTGATTAATAAGAAAACTCAACGGTATGTGTTTTTTAATCGTCAGAAGAGTCCCCGCCATCGTTCTACCATTATTTTTTTCAAGTTTTGAGCCAGGTTGAGGATGTATACTATTAGAATTACCATTACGTTTGCTCCCATAGTGACAACACACTTCCTATACCATTCCCTATCCTAAATATGGGAGTGCTCACCCTCGGTTTACTTTATCAAAAGGTACAAGTCTTTGAAGAGGATACCCTGTGAATGAATCGTTTGCCCAAAAAGTCTTCATTTCATTATTTCTGGACGGGAAAATGGACGAAAATGACAACAGCATCTTAATTATTCCAACAAACTGCTAATCGACGGTAATGCACTCACCTGGGAGATAATACTTTCCCTAATTCAAATTCATGTCATCCCAAATGGACCGAGTTTATTGTCAAACTGCTAATATGTAAGTTGACGCGTTTCACGGATTACAATGCGAAGTAAAATGACCATCGCAGTATCCTATATTGTGGGCCATATGCTGTAGAAGGCGAAAAAAGCTTACTGAGCTTCCTTGAAGAAAGTTAAAAAAAATGACTCGTGGCCAACTTTTTTCGGTTCGGTATACGGTATAAAGCATGCATGCAAATAGTTGAAAAAAAATGAGAGTACATAAACATACTGTATATTTAGTTCATTACTCACATTTACTTACAATTTATTAATATTAACGCAGCATACGACTGCATTAATATTGTATAACCCTAGAAAAAGGGAAAAGAGCGATGTGCGGTTTTCTTACGAAATACCGGAATTTACCTAAGACTTTCAAATTGCCTCGCCCTCGTAATTCACAGAAGATTTGCATCTAAAAATTTGGTTAACCACCTCGCAAATTAGGGAATTTCTTCTATATACTTCGAAACTTTATATTTAGAAAATTACTCTATCGTCCAAGGTAAACCGATCTCGCGGTATAACAATGTGCGATCCACGTTCATTATAACACATTCTTTGCATTTGGTGCGTCTCATTGACGGGCAGCGGCCGTATTTGTTTTTTCTCTAGTTACTTTTTGAGGTATCCAGCAAACCACATTCATAAACCGATGGTCAATCTTTTTATTGTCCTGTATTTGCAAACCAAACATATCACGGCTTATTGTACATTAGTTTGAATTTGGCGCCGATTGCAGCGCCTTCGATAAGATACATAGTACTACGAGTCCTATCTGAGGCGCTGAGGTCAGCGCGAAATTCAAATCAATGTACCATTAGCCGTGATATGTTTGGTATGCAAATACAGGCCATTAAAGAGACTGGATATCGGTTTTTGAATGTAGTTTTCTGTATATCTTAATTATTAACTTAAAAAAAAAGAAAACTGCCTCTGTCGGTCAATGGGACGCACTAAATGCAGACAATGTGCTAGAATTAACGTATATCGCACAATGTTATACCGCTCCCGGGCCTACTTTGGACCATAAAGTACATTTCTAAATGTCGGGCTTCGAAGTGTAATGAAGAAAATCCTAAACTTGCGAGATGGTTTAGCATGTGTTTAGGTGAAAATATTCTGTTATGTAGGAGGGAGAGGCTACTCGATACAGAGGACTGAAGTTCGCGGTCGAAACACAGATTTTATGGCAGTTGCAATCGCGATACATTTCCCTATCGATTCCTCGACTCGTGTTTTTCAAGAACTCCCGCTAAAGGAACAGTATAGGAGATGGAGGAACTCTATTTGCCTCCTCAAGGAAGTTATCACCAGGCGGGTATGTGTTAGTAATGAACACTTAACTCAGGACGTCCTGCACAATGCTAGCTGCAGCTTATCTCACAATCCTCAGTCGTTCGTCAATCATATTGTTTCTTTTATTTAATTATTTTCAGAAACCTCTCAGACAACATGTGTATGCACATACATACATATGTTGTCCGATAGGTTTCTTAAATAAATTTTTTTCTAAAATCGGGGGAGTTCGCGCGAAAGACGTATTTACCCTGAATGGCCAGTTTGACGCGTTCCACGGATTACTATGGAGCTGTCCGACAATGACGTCCACACGATTGGTGGGGGGGGGGGGGTTACCACCTTGTGACAATGTGTAACAGGGGGGAGAGGGGAGTCTATGCTTCATGTGACATCCACGCTTCCACTGCATATATCTTAGTTTTACTCAGACTGCGGGGTAGGTTAGAATTTTTTCTTTTTTGTGATATCATTAAAGGGGTGCCACTTCTTGTGACTAATTGTGTAACATCATTTATGGACAGACCCTCTGAGAAGTAAAATGACCATCGTAATATCCTATATTGTGGCCTATATAATGTATATTACGAAAACACCTTACCGTATTTCCTTGAAGAAAGTTGAAAAAAAAAACTCGTGTCCAACTTTTTCGGTTCTGTATACAGTATACAGCATGCATGAAAATTGTTGAAAAAAATGAGTGTACATAACATTACTGTATATTTAGTTCATTACTCACATTTCTTTACCATTTATGTTTATCAACATACAGCTACATTAATAAATTAAAACCGTAGAAAAGCGGAAAAAGGCAACGTGAAGTTTTCTTACGGAATTCAGATGAAACTTGCCAATTTTGATAACTATTGACCAGTGAAAGATAAGTAACAAATTTATATCTCATTTTAAAGAAATCGCTATTTTCTACAATTATGTTCCCGAGGACTCTGCTGTAAAACTAAAGACTGAGCCGCTAGAAGGAAATGTTTGTCAATAAACGTGAGGATATGAAGCATTTTTCAAAGTTTTCGATTTTTCGATAGAAAATATCTCGATAACTATAAGGAAATGAAATAAATGTAATAAGAATTATTCCGTAGTATATTTAGTCGGCTTGAAGTGTGATCACAGTAATATTTTTCCTACCACGCACAGTTTTAAAGGTATAAGAGAAACAAAAATTAGGGAACTTCCCTAGGCCACCCCATCCCCCGCGCATCCCGTAGGTCATAATGGCATACGATTTTTTTAAAGTCATGGTCAAGTATTGCTTCGCTAGTCTACCTGTATAAGAAGATGAGGGATTAGATCATGATAGTTCATTGCCTTCTGCAAAGGAAAATAAATGATAAGTTCGTACAGTTAAAAAACGCAACCAAAAATTCACAAGGAAAAATGTCCCATTGCTGTTAGCGATATCATTCCGTTACATCGTCCCCCTGGTTTCCAATCACAGTGTTTCCAAATGGTTATACGCACATAATATTTAAGGAGACGATTTAATAATACAATATTATAATCCAATAGAATTATTGTCCAATATTTTTAGGCATATATTCTTCAAATCAAAAAGTTTTTTTAAATATTTGTATTAATCAGTTAAACCACGATTTTACCATCCACACTTTTATGTTTTCCGCAAATTTACTACCCGAAAAATCTTGAACTAACACATTACATTAATTGTTAGCGATAATATTACAGTAGTAGAATTTCTTAGTTACAACAATACATATCACGCTGGTTGATAGACAGGCTTCGTGACGGAGCCTGAGGTAAAACGACATGCCTAAAATAAACATAGGAAGCAGCTTCTAAATAATAAAAACTCTATTAAGGTCGAATGTGCTTTGGCTACTTTTCTTATTAATTTTTTGAATTTTTTTAAACATAATGTGTGATAATTTCCGTTTTCACGATGTTTTGTCGAGATTCCCGTGTTACCGTATGATTTACATGCGAAATGAATTAGCTGTTTAACCGGTATCTAAATATACATTTAGATACTCACAGATTTAGATACCTACTTTGTACAGACTCACCATATGGCGAGTCTGTAACACATGGCTATTACTTTATTTTCGACATCAATAAATATAGTTTAAGTCAGTAACTTTTCATCAAATGTGCTCCTCAATAACATTTCATTTATTTTACCCATGTTACATTTTCAGTAAATGAATTTCCAATTTGTTCAGCTAAACAAAGTTCGTTATTTTGTGTTTTTATAAGTAAGCTTCACTGGCATGATAGTTACAATTAGTTAGTTAGATAGATAAATAGTTACAGTTTTTAATTTGTTCGTAGACGCCTAGATATTAATGTCGTCGAATTTATTTTTTGTATAAATTTCGAATAACAATGATGTGGATAAGTGGCGAGTGATTAAATCTGTCTGTAGCCCATAAATCTTACTTTATTTTCGAAGAAACCAAATAAAATTTACGGAAATAACTTCTCATTGAATGTGATATTCAACCACACTTAATTTGGTTTTCCCATAAATCATTTTCATAAAAATATGATTCAGAATAATCTGCTATAAATAGTTCATTATTTTGTATTTTAACAAATTAGCTTCATGATAGCATTGTGTCTGTGAAATAAACAAGACTTTAACGCCTAAGAAGGTCTATGTCAAAGATAGTAATATTTCCAGGTCACTAACGTAGCTACATTCCTCAAGCCAAAATTTGTATCAGTGGTTTAATTCTTCCTTCTTCCTTTGATCTCCTTAATCTCTTCCTCTATTAGTCAAGGATTTTTTGTCCTCATTACTACAGACTTATTCCCCTGCTACAATGACTCTGATATTTTGTAAACGAAGTGTTTGTCATAACCAACTAACTTCTCCGAGGGAAGTATTTCTGTTAAGTTATATCTTCTACTGTCATCGATGCGTAAAATGCATGCCATCCGGTCCTTTTTCCACGAATAAAGAAATTTTTCCTTGTCCTATTATGTTTGCTTGACAGTATCGCAGGTGCTGAAAGATCTTTTTCTGCTCTGCGCCTTCTAAAAATATACGTCCGGTCAAGAAGCGGTGAAAGTCGTTTAAACGGCCTTGCTATGTTGTACATTCACCGTCATATTCATGTAGATCCCGATAATGTAATAAAACGGATTGCTGAGCATAAATAAACAAGAAAGCAAAATGTTCTGTGGTGATTTGTATGCATAAATCTTATATTGTCTATACCTAGGCTATTTGCATTAAAGTTGGTGCTCAAAACATTACAACGGAATAATATATTCTTAATTTAAGTCAGCTCGTATGACTGTAATTGTGAGACTACGTTCCAAGGGCTTCATTTCTTCTACCTTTCCGAGGGAGGTCCGCCCTGACCCTCGTATCGTCGAGAGGTATTGCATACCCCCCAGGCGCCGTGAAAAGTAGTGAACCGCCCCCCCAAAACAACGACACTATTCCGCCCCCGAAGCAAGAACATGGTAGTTAGGAGTACTGGTTGCAGAAAAAATATATATTATTGAAGCGACATGGTGCTCACCTGATGGCAAAACATGCAACCAGATTGACCACGTACTCATAGAGAAAAGACACGCAACGGACATACTTGAATATACATATATATATATATATATATATATATATATAACAATTTATTATTAATACATGTGTAATCACGGGCATACTTTATTATATATACAAGTTTTTTTAAAAGTTTAAAAGGTTTTTCTATAGCTGAAGAAGGGTCTACATGCCCGAAACGTCCCTGTCAGTCTTCTCTCTTTTTAGTTTTCTTTCCCCACCCCATGTCGAGTGTTTATATTGTTGTGGCCTATTGGCAAATTTTTCGTTTTGTGTATATATATATATTATATACAATATTTTATATGTATATATATTTATACAATGTTGCTAAAATGTTAGATTTTTACTTTATTGATTTTGATGGTAAATAGTAGTAGAATTTCTTAGTTTAAATATCAGACTCGTGATTGACTGGATGTGCGTAGCAGCTTAGATAAAACGGCTTATAAATTGAATACCAATATTTGATCAGTACTTATCTCAATCATTCAAGAAAGATTGGTATGATAGGCACAATTTTTACTTAGTTCGTACTCATCTTATGCCGTCTAAGAGAATTTTATAAAAATTTCGTCTTTCGAGTGATTGATTAAGTGGCGCGACATCTATTGGAGTTTAAGGTAAATGATCGCGAGGAGAGCTCTTAGTCGAAAGTTGTTTTCACACTTTAAATTTTGCTTGTATCGCACGAATGTTTACGCACTCAAAGCGCAAAGAATGCAAAATAATAGGTAAAAGAATCTTTAGTGTTCCTTAGGAAATGAGGCTACCAGATAATTTTCACCGTCGGACGAGATGTGCGGCTGACTGGTCTACTTCAGTTATATCCTAGGCTAGATGTAAATGCAATAGAGGGCAGTGACGTCTTAGTAGTTCGCCTATGGCATAGAAACACCGTGATCTGTTACCACCGCGGAATTTTTGAAGAGTACTACGGTGCATCACAATGATTGATCGTTGAATAACGCGTATTCCATCCAGAAATTTCCACCGAAAATGTATTGACTCGGTAATTAGATCGCTTAAATTTTTAATTAATACGTTGATGAACGCCAGAAAAATTTCAATAAGGAAAACACTAAAATCGAACTTGGCGGCTGGTTTAATGGACATGTGAGATTTTTGAGACATGAAAAAGATCCGAAAATCACAGCTGATATACGTGAATTGAAACGGAGTAAGCATTTTTGTAGGAAGAAGATGTGATGGAAAATAGCAAGAAACGACCATGAAGAAATTATGCACCCGTTTACAGCGGATAGGATACAAATCTCTAAATCAAAGCAATTCTACCGCGGTCGTATGCTCTTAGGTTAATTTTTTAACTAATTGGGAAAGGGCCTTTTCTTCATTTTCGAATCCTCTAAATTTCGTGTACGACACTAATTTTATATCGAATGTGATCTTCATTCACATTTCATTTGTTTTTACGTTATTAAAATTTCTGCAAAACTATTTCCACTACTTTCTGCGCAACAAAGTTCAATATTATGTGTTTTTATAAGTAATCTTCATGAAAGCATTGTTTCTGTGAAAAATAAAACAAAAATGTAGCGCCGAAGAAGATCAATATCAATATTAGAAATACTTCTTGGCCACTCACGTTGGGCGTTGCCCCAATTGGGGCAAGCACATAATCTTATTAACCCAACATTTCTACAAAATCATGTTAATTATGGGTAAAACAACGTATTTAGACATTATCCATGGTCATATTTAATCAGTAGACTCCAGGAAGAATATCTGTGATGATTAGCTCGTGCTAGAATTTCGTCTTCATAAACCGATTAACAGAATCATCACCTACTCCTAATTTTATAATTTTATCAACTAAAGTCTTCATTACTGCTGAACACTTTCACGACTTCTATACTGACACACTCCTCAAACTAATATGTGTATCAATTTTTTAGTTCTTCCTTCATTCTTTGATCTCCACAACTCTTCCTCTATGTGTTAAGGATTTTTATTGTTCATTGCCAACCAGTTATACCCCGGCTGCTAAATAACCCAGTTTGGATGTTTCTTAACCTTCCTCATTTGCTTTCATCTCTTGATAATTGCTTGGACATTAACATTGTATTCCCTCCTTATTATCAAACACAATATTTGGGAATCCTCTATTTTACATTTATTCATTTTTACAGTTCCATTAATCTTAAATCGATTTACAGAAAGATTAAGTATGACATGAAGACATAATCTTGCCGCGGAAGCTGGGCGATTAATAATTTGCCAGAGCAGTTTTACAATTACTGTTTAAAAATGTAAACTAGGGATTTTTATAATGTGAATATTGTCAATAAATTATGAAAACTTCTGTTCGAAAGGGGTCACAGTTGGCATCTAAGTTAGCAGATCTCACATTAAATATACTTTTAGATACCGTACCACCTACACTACCTTTCAATATACCTCTCAACCACAAATTTGTAGATGACATATATTTGGCATCTCCAGATATAATACCGAAATGCACTGCACTGCCACATTTCAAATATTTGCATCAAAAATTACACTTTACAATAGAATATGCTATTTCTATGAATAATAGAAAAGGGGGTGTGTTATTGTTCTCATGAGAACAACAACACACTCCCTTTTCTAGACACACGATTACAAAAAGATATCCCGATGGCACAATAACCATTGACTGGTAGATGAAACCTCATTAGGCTGATAGGTATTTAAATTTCCAATCCCACCACCCTTTAAAAAAAAGTTAACACAGCAATAGCTCTAATATTCATATCACTAAGTTTGAGCGATAAATGTTTTCACAGTAAAAATTTAAAAATAATCGAGGTTATTTTACAAAAAGCCATTTCTCCAAGAAGCTAATTCACTCCATAATTTATTCTTCAAAAAGTTCATTTTCTCAAAAACAAAAAACAAACAACACAACTATAGCACCTCAAACGTAAAAACAGCTCAATGTCAAGGAGTTTTTTATATTAATGGTCTATCTGAACAGATATCAAGAGTCTTCAAAACACAGATTATAAAATAGCACATATATGTAGCTGTAGTATATAGCTATAGGTATCATAATCGAAATTTCGATTATGTGCACCGGTCACCGCCTTGTCTACGCTCATCTTGGTTGTCTTCAAGATTTTAGGATGCGGCGGCAGCAGGGTCAACTTGACACTGTCCACGTCTTCTCCGTCGTCGGCGCCATCTTTTTTCCATCTCGACATGTCTCTTTTGGTTTCGTCTTTTTTTTACAGGTGATGTTTTCACCTTATGATAATTATCTAGTCCTTCGATAGAACACGTCCCCCTGAATCCTATAGGAGCAAGTCCTAAGGGTTGGGGGCAGACAGGATTAAGGGAAAGAGGTTTTAGTGACTTTTTCATAATTTCAACTAGGGAATAACCATACCAAAAATGTTAAACTTTCTACTTAAATAAGTAAAAGTTGTTAATTTATTTTGAGTACTCATTCTTTCTATATGATTTTCGCACAGCAGGTTGCGTTCCTTGTTGAGAGGAAAAATATTTTCTTTTTTATTCGCCAGATTTTTTTGCAATTTATATTTATATAAGTGAAAAGTAATTTATACAGCTCTAAGTTCAATGGATATTAAAAAATATAAATGCATGGTGTCCATTAATGCTCATAGAATGCATGGGATGACAATGGTGTAACCGGGGGGGGGGGAGGGGGGGGGGGAAGGGGCAATCATCCCCAATGGAGAAAAACCTCAATTTAAATAACCTACATTCACATTTTGATTGATGCAAATCAAGCTCGAGTAATCAGTTTTGACGTGATGAAGGTAAAGTTCTTATTAAAGGTACGTTTTCCAAGGAACTACTGTGGTGATCATCACTGGTAAGAGTCGCAGAGGGAAGGGGAGGGGAACATATAATAATCCCCCACCCTCACCAAGAGCTTTACCTGATTACACCCTTGGATAAGGGTTATTACATTCCTTATAAAGCAATTTTCATTTGCCGTGTTCATTAGATGCAAAAATTTACTTGAAATACACCTCTATTATACGTTGATCCTCTTTCCAAAACTTCACTCCTGAACCACAGAATGTTATGCTTTATAGCAGTGATTTGTAAACTGATCTAAACCTAATGCTACGATCTAATTTCCCATCAAAATGTTGTAATTATAAGACTTAATTTCCTTTTGCTCTTCTTTGTTTCATATCATTTCTACAAAATCCAGTCTCATATGTATTCATACTCAAGCTTTTTAAGAAAGTGATTCTATGTGCATGGACCATCGGAATTACAGACCAGGTATAACTTTATTATTAAAGGTACGTTATTAAGGTGGGTGACGTGGTTCGTTATGTAAGGCAGCATGACCGTTGTGCACTTGTGGCAGCATATGCAATGACTATTGACCCAATATCATCTGGATCAAACTTAACACATTCCGTATTTTAGCGTCCACGCCTTGTGACTGAAATTTGGGTAAAATTTACATTTTTTATTTATATTTAAAACAGGTTCTTACATGTAATTTATTGCTCGGATCATATTTTTGGCTTTGAATTCATAAAAAAATCCCTCTTTTATTTTTAAACCAATGTTTAATTTTTACAAGTACCCTACTGCGAGATAGATGATACTTTCCCGCTAGTACACGTGATTTTTTTTTCATGATTTCTCTTCTTTCATGAATACTGAGGAAGGAAAGCATATATGAGGCAGAAATAATCCAAAAAACCTAACGGAATATCACGGAACATCATAACTGTTTCTTTACCCTGAAATTGATCATTTATCAATTTGATAACTAGTTTTAACATGCCAATGCAAATGTTACCTATTAATTCATTGAATTGTAGTATGTCACCGTCTAGTCGTGGCCTCAATCATTTGTCATTCATATACTGACGAAATGCCAACCTACCTCCTCATGGAACCATAGACGTATAATAGGCTACAGGTCAGCAGACACATTTGTGAAAGTGAAATTCTGAAAGTAGAGAGTGAAATCTGATATTAATATGCAATCTCATTCATCCTTGCAAACTAAATAAAATAAAACACCATACAGTAAAAGCAAAATGGTATAAAGAAAAGTTAGATACCTTTGTTTAAAATATTTTTGATATTCTTCCTGAACCTTGAATATCTTCTTCGAAATATCATCTACAAGATCTGGAAAAACATTTATGAGATAAAATGTTACAAAATACAATAAACATAGCCAATTGCTGTTTTCTGAAAAATAAAATTAAAGTGCTTATAATATAGATAATAATTACTTGCCTATCAAAGTGTCCTTTATCAGCGAAGTACATTGAAAAAGAAAAACACGAAAAATAAAGGGGAAAAATATTTTTTCGAAGCTCTTTACTCAGCAGCCAGGGTCATACCCGTGACTGACCCTTTTCCTTCTCTTGCCGCCGATGGCTAGCGCTCGGAGCCAAATATACCATACATGGGAGCCATGACGTAGCCCTTACGTCATCAGTCACTCAGTAGAGATGCATGGAAATGCACCTTTTACACCACAAACTCATGATGTAGCAATTACTGGTCCTTCTGGAGTTGATGGTACGTATACGAAGTATTTTATTTGCATGATAATACTCATGATTATTGTAGAATTCTAATTAGTTATATTTGTTCCAGATGCTTGCTGTATAATATCAGGACTATGTAAGGACAAAATTCTTTCACTAATGGAAAGTGATCTATCTGAGGAAGAAACCTCAGAGGAAAGATCGTCTGCAGGATCTGAAAATGCAGATTCGGATGGACGAATCCAAAATAATCAGAATAATTATTATAATAATGTTACATTGAGTTAATATCTTCTCTTTCAGAAAACATATGGCATGGGAATTATAAGGGCAACGAGAAAAGAAAATCCAGATGTGGTACTCTCCCGTAAACTAATGAAAGGGGAGAAAAATAACCGTTGGACTGTAGGTGGAATTTGTGTTTTCAGATGGAAAGACAAAATCTCAATGATCTCGTCTGAATATGGGAGTAATTTTCTTGATGCCACGGGACAAGACAAAGCCGGAAGCGATAGTAAAAAAGAATAAATTCATGGGAGGAGTGGATCATTGTGATCAACTACTTAGTTACTACCCATGTCAACACAAATCCCTCAAGTGGTACAAAAAGCTGGGGATACATATATTTCAAATTATGCTTATCAACAGCTTCATTTTATACAACACATACAGTGGTCAAGTTCTACAGAATAATTGTACATAATATTTTGGCATCACACATTGATTATAGTTTTATCCCGTATTTTGCGGGTTTGATCGGCATACATTGATCTAAACTGCAACAGCCTCTAATTGGTTGCAACATTTTGTCAACTGTCACAAATTCACTCATATAATATGCTTTTAGACAATTTCCTAGGAAAGAGTCCATTATGTATGGAATGCAGCTTATTTATCTGTTTGTTTTCGTAACTCCCTTCTTGTCCTTTCGTCAAATCTTACTGATCGCAAAATAAACAAAAACTGCTTGGAACTCATATCAGCCGCTAGAATTTGCATTCCTGATCCATCTGCACCCCACAATTCTAAAGCATTTGCATAATAACATTTTTTTATCCCAATTAGAAAAAGTATACCCAGCACAGCCAATAAGTCTGTTCCTGTTTTTTCCTTACAATTCCTATCCCTTGAATAGTGGACATCAGAAAATTTTGTTTGAAAGTACATGTTTGTTTGCATCACAATTCTATCAATCATGTCTATATCTTTACATTTTAGAAAATCTGCAGCCTCATCAGGTATATATTTTGCACAAAGTTTTGTCCCTGGGGGTAAGTTTATAATATTTTTTGCTTGATCTTGTAGCAACGGAGAAAGAAGATATTTTTCATATGCAAAATTCATCAACTTTTCCAAACAAATAATCGTTCTCATCATCAATATTACAATTTTCAGCGGTAGTAGTTTCTTTTTAGTCACTATTAGGCCTAGTTTCATCAGAGTCTCCTCCGTGATCACCAAGTGAAATATTTTTCTCCTCATCTGTATTATCACTTTTCTCAATGCCAACTTCCTGTTCCTCATCTGACAGTTCCTGAAGAACCCTAAGATAGTCTTCTTCGGTAATGAATCTTCGTGCCCTAAGCAGAATGATAACTTGCTTATTAATTTTTCCAGACAATTGAAAAGTCATAAAATAAAAGGGCAAAAAAGTATGCAATGGAAATTATTCCTAAAATTATATTCCATCATAGGGCTCACGTTGGAGAGAATACCACAGGTCAATTTCTAAAGGTTTTTCTCTCCGCATACAGCTACTTCTACTTACTATACGTTTAGCTGTTAGCTCAACCATACTCAGAGGAGGAATGATGAAAATTCTTATGTTCCTACCTAATCACAAATCAGATGACACTACATCGTACAGAAAGAAACAATTTTGATGAATTAGTTTGGAATTTAGTCCAAGGCACATTAGTGCAATGGATCAAATTTCATCACCAGGTGCGCGTAGCACAGAGTGAAACAAAGACGACCAGTTCAGGTACAAATACATTTTATTACAAAATACGGGAAGCCTTCTGCTATAATTTCTATCAAAAATTTTTATACTGTCACAAAGAAGGAATAATTGGTGCGTTTGGGTCACTGACCTTCCACTATTGTTAAAATGACAACGAAACTGCACAATGTTGCACTTTGTGCCACAGCTGGAAGGTTAAGTTTTTTTTTATATCTGTATGTATTTTGTATGTAGGCAGCAAACTGGGTCAATATCAAAATACTAAAATTTAATTATTTTTCTTGGTGGATAAGGAAGCAGGTAATAGTACAATGCCAAGTTTCCCTGCATTAAAGGGCTTGAGCATGGATTGCTTCAGACATGGCTACAGATACGTACACCACCATCAACATCAACTAGTAAAAGAAGACACCTGTGACGTCAAACAGATTCTGCCCACTACATAATTGGTAAACCCGAAATTTTTTAATGCTATTCTGCGTACAATATGGGCTCCTGTAGGCAGTGTTGATGCTGAGCATTTTTTCAGCCAGTATATCCTGGTCTTAACAGACCGCTGAAATCTGCTCAAGGAGTCCTATGTTAAGATGTACTTGATGATAATGTTTGACAACAACAATTTGAACTGAGACCTCCACCCTAAGTTAAAGTAAACAATGTACTGTAAGCTACTTAATGGTAAGGTGGGGATTTAAACATTTGAAAACCATATTGTTCCTCTAACTATTGTATTACTCTTCTTATAGTATATTAAGATACTTGAAGGATATAACTTCGTGTTTTTATATAATATAATTTTGAAAAACCGCAGGTTTTTCCAATTTATTGCCACATAATTATTGAAATTAGCAAAAAAATAATAGATGCTACAAAGTGCGATAAAGTAAAATTGAAAGTGCTGTAAAAATTAAATTTGAAAAGACTATATACTAGCATCTTTAATAATAAGACGTAAAGTATAGTGGTAGTGGAATTTGGTGCCAATCATCAGCTTGATGCCAGGCGCTAAGGAAGGAAAGCAACGTGTGGAAGCGGTCATATAAGTTATGCAGGGAAGAGGAGAGTTTACTGTAAAGACAAGATGTTGCCAGCATAACAATTTAATCCAAAAGAGCAGCTAAGTGTCAGTGGCATGTTAAAAGGCAATATTAACGATCCAAACAAAGCTGGAGGAAAATATTCTGAAAATGTTTGCAACCCATCGGATAAACCTATCTTTGTTTTTGGATTCACAGCCATGGAGAGCTAGAGCATTGAAATGAATAAAAGATCGAGAATTTTGAAATTGGTGTTGAAGGATTGTGACCTTAGGAAAAGTGGTAGTCAAACGAAGAAACTACCATTATACTACCCCGTGCAGAGCTATTTAGTATGCAACTCTTCCACTGTTTAGGGTCTTCTGTGCAACTGCCACCACGTTTTGCTACAAATTGGTTTTAAATTGATTGGTTACAAATGTACGATGCCTAATTTGAATATGGTGTTTGGTTATATTTTAGTCATTTTTCTTGGCTGCTGAGCACACAAGATACTTCAAACCACCGATAGACATCAAAAAAAGGTCAAGGGAAAGTAGGAACTTGTTGTTGCTATTATTGGGTATAATCGCTAGGAAGTCTTGTTTTGATAGTGCAGCACTACTGCATGCCACAACTAAATAATACTACAAAAAAGAGAGATATAATCATCCATCTACAAACAGATTTTTGTTCTTTGCCTTTACTAATTTCTTTCATGGCTAGCATCCTAACACCTGCTACCATGTGACCTGACAGCCACTCACTGGTTAGTATGCAGATGCATATGTTCATTACAGCATCTTCTAGTTAGCTTATTCAATGTCCTGATTTTTCAAGGCATGGAATCTTCCTCCGCACACATATTCCATTCAAATATATATTTAGGTGACCAGATTTGTGATCTTCTACGCAGGAAAAGTTTTTGTGTTCTCCTGTAGCATAGGCAATGTTTCATACATGCTTGGAAAACACCTCATGCTTGAACACTACACAACTCATAACTTTTTTGTATGTATGTATCAACTGATCTGACCATGTTATATGTCAAATACTTGACCTACAGAACAATAAACTCGCTTATATAAGCCTCCAATTCTGCAATTTCTTTAAGAGCTTATTATTAGAGGTTTTCACATTGTATAAATAGAAAATTTAAGGACCTATACAGTTTTATATTTGTTTTACTCTTATGGGGTTCTGCCTTAGCTGAACCAGTAAGCATGGCCACCTTAAAACATACATAACAATCACAGCATTCCCTTCTAGGGAAGTTACTGCATTTTAGTCTAGGTGATAGGCCTGTGAAGTTGACTCTGCTTTGATAATTTCCTCCATTCAGTCCTGTCCTTGAACACCTTTTTCTTTCTCATACAATAAGGTGTTGCTTCAAATATATCATCCTGTTCTTAAAGACTCCTAACCTCCTTTCTCTTCTACATGACAGCATCTTTCTCACCACATTAACACGTGACCATGGCTTACCCGTTCTTCTTACAGCATTCATTCCTCTAGTACAAATCTGCTCTTCTGTTTGACTCTCTTCCCCATGGTCAAACTAACAAAACATGCTCCTTTCATGACTCATGCAATCTTATCCTTATCCCTTCTGCTCTCAATGGAAACTCTTCTAAGATGCACAAATTCTCTGTACTCAATAAAAACTAGAAATTGAAACCTTGGGTTGAATAATGCTGGCTATACATTAGTGGAAGATGCATGTCCTGCCCTGCTGCTGCAATTATTATCATTTAGCTTTGATTATATCTGATCATTTATCTACTAAAGTCGAATTTCTGAACGTGTTGTTTGTATTGAAGTAGATCAAAATAATTATTTTCTCGAGAGGTGACTGGTAATTGTTGCCTTAAGAATCATGAAGGAATAAATAGTAGTATGGGGAGGGAAAGTAGGGGAATAAGATGAGATGAACTAGGCTTCTCCAGGTATCCATAGTTCTTGCTCATCTAGTGAATGGGAATTAAAGTGCACTCCATGAATCACCCAATTCGTCCAATCCAATCACCCATTCCGATTCTGCTGAAAGGTATCTGCCACAGACAAGAATGGAATTCAGTCCCCCAAGATAAGAAGCCAGTTTTTCTGCCTGTCCAATCCATGGGCATAGTGTAAAATGTAATTTTTAAACGTAAATCGTTGAACTTTTAGCAAACCTACTAGGTCATTTTAATTGCTGTGGAAGCAATTACTTATAGGAAATATGCAAACCCCCATTAACTCCTAGCATCCTCTGTGCAGGAATGGGTAACAAATTGCACACCTCAGCCAAGCAAAATTTATGTACTGGTATCATTCATGGGTGGTGCGATTTTTATTATGCTGCCTAACTCCAAGGGACTGTGATTCATGATTTGTAAGTTTGTTTCATTGATTACTTGGTGAGGTGACTGGCTAGTGAGTTCATGTGCACCTTCAAGGATTATTTGAGAAAAGAGAAATAGTGAAGGAAAACTGTAGAAACATCAGTCTACTCTTAATGAAATGCACCAAAGAATTCCCACTTTAATCCCTTGTGTGATAAATTGAATGTATTGCACTAGAAGTACTTTTGTCCATGGCACTTGAGTACGAATCTGCATTTCCTCTAAAATAATTTTCACCACTTCCTTGGAGAATCGAATCAAGGCCCTCGGGAAGAGTTCAGTTACTACTCCATTCACTGCAACAACCTGATGTCCATTCTTGATTTCACCTATACTTTTTAGCTATGTGCCTGCATAAATAAGAAATTATATCTCACCTCAGACTCCCTATCTCAATACCCAAATTGTACACCACTGCTCATAATTTCCTCTCATTTGAAGTCTACATTCGTAAGCTAGATATGGATTCCCAATGTATTGTATTAAGGATCAAACAAGCAAGGAAACATTTCTTTTTAATGTTTCTTTCAGTCATAATCCATGGTAAGCAATGTACTGCAAAAATACGAGAGCTCCTTGTAATGCATACAAGTTTCCCAAGCAAATTATATATTATGCTACTCATGTTATTTTCCTGTATTCATCAAACTAGTAATTTTATTTTCAATGATCATCTCCTTAATCCATCTGGAGGCAAATATAGCTTGTGAACTTTTAATGTTGGTAATCTAAAAACTATGTTGTCAACTCTTTTTTAGAGACCAGGATAAATAATTATTTTTTTTTAATTCTGGAGATTTAGGTCCATAATCAGTTATTCCTTCCCCATTAAAAGAGAATATATAAAACCCCTTATGAAATTCTGGAAAAAAAATTATTCAACATGCATGTTTGCAGAAAAAGCACAAAACGATTGTGCCTCTAATGTAAGGAATTGACTGAGGAAAAAAACTATCTGCCATTCAAAGTTTGAAATTCTCAATTCAGCCATAATCAATGTAATTATGTATTATATGGAATGGAATCATATAGGTAATCCACTGATAACGAGTTTTACTCATTTAATGACAAATCAGCACCAAAAATAAATTATAATATTTGGGTGAGGAACTTGAAAGGCTATTGCATTTCACAGAGTACTCTGAATGACTTACAAATGAACATAAGGGCATTTTTATTTTTCACCCTTTTCCCAGCATGGCGAGCATTTAGTATGATATGTAAGCAAATTTTTGATACATTGGTGAAAACCATGTGGGCGTTACTTGAAAGTGTGGAGGGCCACAAAAAATTTATTGAATTATTATAAGACTAGCTATACAATTTTTTTCAAGGGGAAGTGGATAGGGAACAAGAAAAGACATGGTCTGAATGACCTATCTGTCCCTAGGTACAAATTTTCTGTTCCAAATGAATTAATTTTTTTCATTTTTTATAACTATCTTAAAATTTTTCCAGATAGATTCTTCCTTCTCAGAAAATGTCCACCAGAATGTCTACACAAACACCAGAATGTTGTGTCTACACAAACTTTTCCATATGGTAATAATATCCACATTGATACTTTTAAAATAAAATATGAATAACCTAAATACAGGATATTCCCACATGAACATCAATGAAGAAAGAAAAGCAAGACAGTCACTACCAAAAAATGGATGTGATATATTCCCAATTTAAAATTTGGTTCTCTGAAACCTTGGAATACTGATTTTTATTAGTAAGCTAGAGGAAAGAGACAATGTGCTAACATAAAAATACAAAGCTAATAATAATGAGAGGAATATGCAATAGGAAAGGACTGGAAAAACCTGTCATGAATCAAAAACGTTTAATTCTTAAGTATATCATTACATCCATCAGACATTTGGCCGCTTTCAATTTTTTTTCTTTGTACACAGCTTTCTTATTGGCTTTACGCCCTGGATGAGCCTTAACCCATTCAATGCTGACCTGTTGACATGACATTTATTCCCATGCTGAAGGGTTTTTTTCGTTTATTAATATAAAACGAAAACATATCCAGCAAAGAACGAAACTCATCCACGTGTGCCTAGAGCAAGCCTAAGACGCTGGAGGAAGCCGCAAGAGTCAGCGCCGACGCTTGGGAACTAGGGAAAACCGAGAAAGTAACGGGACCGGTGCCTTGAATTCAAGGCATCCGCGCCTCTGGCTTGCACGGGATGCCTTGAATTCAAGGCATCCGCATTGAATGGGTTAAGGGCAGCTCTTGTCAAATAAAGTCACCATTTTAAATTAGAAAATGTCCCAGCTCCATGCCCAATGTTCCCAGTCCCAATGTTAACATTATTATATCTAAAAAGTCTGCAAAAGGTCCAGCCTGTAATGAAAATCAGGAAAAGAATGAGATTTAACAATAGGCTATGATGGCACCAACAAAGGTCTGAGCCTGCAGTAGTCTCTATAAAAATTGAGCTCATCGATTATTTTAAACCATGAATATTATAAGTAAATTCTAAATTCTCATCTAAATTACATTATTCCGAGGTATTAGCCAGTGACTATCCATCTTGTAAACGCCGGGGAAAAATATTTCAGGGAAAACTGAAATTGAAGTATTAAATGCATCTCTGCCAAAAATATATACCTTTGATGTAGCCCATAGCATTTTGCTGTCTAGATTATCTCATGTCATTTGAACTTGCTCCTGGTATCCCATGCCAATTGTTAAGGTAATTCCCTTCACTTAACCGAGTCATGTGCGGAATATCTCAACCATTATCATAGGCTTGGTAAAAATCCCCACTGCACCTCGGTAAACCAGCACCCATGGCGTAAATAAATCTGCAAAGGAAAATATTGGTGAACATTGATTTTAATAAATAGAAAATGACTAAATATATCCCTTTACCCTTTTACTGCCAGCCCATTTCGGTTGGGATATGCGAAGACTGCCAAGGCTATTTTCAGGTTTTTAAAGTCTGGCCTTAAAATTCAGTAACATATTCTGTTGGGCCAAAATATCAGTCTGTGGTAGTTTTCGCGCATCCAAAATGGGCTGATATAATTTCGCCCGCTAGCAGTAAAAGGGTGAAGTTAATTGCAAAACTCTTACCACATAAAACAGTATTACAACACTAATCTAAGCTAGAAAATGACTGGCTAAGGAAACTACCAGTATGCATTTCAATGGGGACTACATTTGTGGCATTTAATTAACCCATTTATGCCCAGAACTTTTTTTTCCTAATTTTCTGGTCAAACTCACGGATCTTGGAAAGTAGGTCTTCTGAACACGTCTGATATGATTTTTTTTACGATACGACAATTGGTTGCGTAGTAATAGGGTGGGCATCAAAATGCCCTTTGGGCATGAACCCGTGGTAAGTACCAAATGGTAAGCTTTTTTTACTTTTTCATTATTTTTTTTAAATATTGCATAATTATCTTAGTTGAGTGAGTTTACCTATGCATTAATAATTTTTCTCCTTTTACAGCATTTTTTCAGATTCACAATGTTCTTGCCGGAATTAATCAAAAATTTATTACAATCATTATTTTTTGACTTATGGAATGCAAATAAGAATTGGTGAGTGAAATATAAAAACATTCTCTCTTATGTATAAAGCTTTATTCATAAAAGTATCAATGTTATTCATGTTTTAGTTCACAGAGCATGAAATTTAGCAAAACAATGCGTATGAAGAGGAATTTCACATTTTTGGCAGGCGATTGGGGTTTTGTTCTTTTTACAGTAAGCACATCTTCGCCGGGGCTTACCATTCACAAGAATATGTCCACCGTGCGTCATTCGTGCGGGCTTGGCTATCTTATCACTGTAGCGAATGGGTCCAGGAACAATACCTGCAGTACCATACTTTTGCAGAAGTGCCTGGACGCATGCACGCCGGAAGGCTAACTTGTCCATTGCACTCAGCCCGATTTTCCTGGCAAGCACCGAGGCATTACTCATGCATACATCAAACAACCACATAATTATTGGTACATACCATTTCTTACCACGCACACCTATTCTGTAATTAGCGATGTTGTTGTCCAACAAGTCAATGTTCTTCTTGTCCCATGTTCTTGTTGTATTTGTATATTAGGCTGAGTAATGAGTATCTTTTTCCTCTCTCTGATGGAGTAACGCTGAGCCTGGCGCTAAGGTCGTACCCCATATTCATTAGACAATGCATACACAACATTGTTGTCTAACCAAGCAGCAGCAACAATTCCCTGGTTACTTTCTACATACGACTCAACTGATCCTCTCTCTCTTTTCCGCATTACGTTTTTTCCAGAAATTGGGCATTTTGCCAATCTATTTATTCTTTCCGTGCCAGTCCCACTCATTCCTTTAGCAAACAAGGAGCAAAGGAGTTTGGTATTAGTGAAAAAAATATGGAAGTAGAATGAAAATTTGAATCTCGGGAATGAAGCCATTATAGAGTCACAGAAATTCATCACCACTGATTCCCCAACACCCTGATCAGAAGGACGCTCTCTATTTTCTTCACGGCCTTGGTACAGTTCTACCTCAACTCAGTAGCGAGTGGTTTGTGCCATTACCCACGCTTTGAATCCAAAACGCACTGGTTTAAGCCTAAGAAACTGCTTACATCCATGTCTGCCAAAGTAGGGAATCATTGATTCATCTACTGATAGGTTTTTGTCATCAGGAGCATTGACTATGAAACGCTTGCTCAGTATGTCTAGGAAGGGCCTAACCTTTCCCATTTTATCACCTGATGGCAGATTCTCATTGTCGCAAACATGTATAAACCTCAGAATTTCCTCGAAACTGTGTCGACGCATTGCCTTAGACACGAGTACATTATGAACATCATCGGCACTTTCCCAAAACATACGCCTTCGGGGCAAAGGAACGTAACCGCTAAGGAACATGATTCCTACAAAAGTGTACATTTCCTCCAATGATAGGTGAAAGTTTGGATGATTTGATTGAGTGGCATACATTACAGAAAATTTAACAATTTCAGAAATAATTTACTCATTCAATAATATTTGAAGAAATTCCAAGGGATGGTTTTCACTGGTAAGATTAGAGGCATCCGGATGATTTACACTGGTGCTGTTTGCCTGATTGATGGGAACGCACAGGTCACCTTTTCTCCAGCTCAGGTCCAAGGGCACATTATGTGGTCCTCTTTTCCTTTTCTCAGGATGCTCATCTGGGTGAGATGATTCAAGACTTTCAGCATTTTCTTCGAAGTTCCCTGAACAAAATTCGGCTGTGGCGCGAAGCTGACAGGAAGGCAGGGAATCTGAATTGTTGCACATTTCATCTCCTGAGTCCTCATACGATGCATTATTTTCAGGTGGCACTAAATATATATCAGCAGAGTCACCGACAACATCCTTATTCAAAGCATTCTCCAGATACTCTATCACCTTTGCCAGTGATAGTTATTTTGTACTGTAACAAATGAAGTGTTGTGAAAACAGAATATCAATAAAAGATAATAAAGTATAGCATATCACGTATTATTCAGTCAAATAAATGTCCATATGCACCCCTGTAGTAATGTTTCAATGCATGAGCTGATATGTGATTGATGACTAAACTTACTATTTTTCATTACATTGGGTAAAATATAAATAAATGACTGATGGAAAATATTCCATGAAGGACACTTTATCAATATCCAACAGCATATAAAACTGTGCCTAATTACCTTAGATTAACAAATAAAATATGACGTTGAGGAGACAAAGTAGGCACAATTGTACGGATAAACTCAGTCGTTGGATAGGTAATCAAAATCTTTAGTATAGGCATGTGCCCAAAGGGCATTTTGATGCCCACTTTCAGTTTCCCTCGTAATAAAAAAATAATAAGCTTATGTCATCAAAAACTAATGGCACATGAATTTACTTAGATGCTTACCGAAAATTATCCATAAAAGATTTATAACTATATTGTCAAGGATTAAGAAATACATACCCTCTATGCAGAGCGTGCGATGATCGCGAAGCCATGATGATTTCAGTGCTCGACTGTGTCACCGGTGGGTGCAATGCTTGACTGATTCTTCTCTGAACATGTCAAGCAGACCTTCTATGTTGCACACGACACAAAAACATACGCGTGGCGCCAAACGGGTGAGCGAGGCTACATTATAATCAGGTGGGCATCAAAATGCCCTTTGGGCATAAATGGGTTAATATTGGATTGAATGTGAGTATGCCTCAAAAAAATTAATTATGTTTTTGGTAATTTTGAAGATTACTGAATATCAAAGCATACCAGAGTGCCAGGTGGCAAAGGCACTATTTCAGGGAAGATAAGAAGCGCATAAGACCCTAATGCCCTAGCATGAGGGTCGTGGTTCAAGTTTCCCCCACTAAACTCTGCTGGATCTGTGGGCTATGACTCATTGTCAGCTGTATTTAAGTAAGAACATTTACCTAAACTACACTGTTTTTGTTGGTATCACTGTACAAGGCATGAATTTCAGTATTCATAGTTTTCTTTATTTTATTTATCATTTAACAATAGCCACCGGAAACAGCTATATGGCCTTTTTAATGGCGTACTAAAAATTAACAATGGACGACCAGACACAATCATGCCCTGGGAGGTAAAAAATCTTCGCCAGGTGGGAATTGAACCTGCGACCTTTGGATTAGCAGGAGAGGACATTACCCCACCCCCCATCAAGGATGGCTAAATAAAAGTAATACCTATTCCCCCATAGTTAAATAAAACAAATACCTAAGGAAAATTGAATACAAGTATTGATTAACCTGTCCTGTACTATATTTCTTCCATGTATATATGCATAATACTTCCATGGCTGTAAATGGGGCATGGATCATTTTTATGCAATAGTGTGAAATTTACTATGAAGAAATAATCTCTTCCATATCTCCCAAATGCCTGACAGGCGTGCTAAGCAGTTACGCCACCAGGTGTTTGAATCTTAGTCAAATAATTTATTTTTTCATGGAAAATTTACAAAGCACTTGCACCGGTGCTAAAATATTCACCATAGCCCCTCTTTGGTGTACATTTTAGTACATATGTGTACACTTCACTATACCATATATCATTTGTGAATTTGGCAGCAATTGGAAATTTTTTTGGAATTTTTCAACTTATCAGTAATAGTTTCTTTCAATGCATTACTGCTGTCCGACAAACAGATTTGATTCAGGGCTAATGTTATGCCTGAAGCAACAGACTCAAGTGAATAATTGTATTTTCTGTTATCCTTCCCAGTGTCTCGTGGAACTTCATTCCAGTTCCACCATTGACACTTCTCATTCATTTTAACATTGCCTCAACTCATCCATTGTGTTGAAATTACGAAGTTAATTTGAGAGTTAAATAATAAACATTTCCTGGTAATGAACCAATGAGTAATGTTCTGCCCCATTATTTAAAGAGTCAATCTTATATTCATGTTTTTGTATGCCACTAAAATTAGCTTTTAACGTTAATTGAATTACTCCAATGTTCAACTATACCATGCCAAAGACTTGCAATCAAATTCGGATTAATAAAATTCATGCATAGAGCTTCAAGAAAAGTCACATTCTTGACCAAACTCAAATGTTTTTCAAGTTGGTATCTAAATTACTTGTTGTGCTAATTTGACTTATTTTATCAATCAGCAGAAGTGCATATGTCTAATTCTCATATACTTTTTATTGTTTTCTTTATCATGCAAGTTGTTTTTTTTACATTTTGCAAATACTTTTGATCACTATCCCTCCCCAGGAGGTCAAGATTCCCTCCACTCCACTCCCTGCTGTTTTACTCATCAAAGAGTCATGAATGAGCTTTTGGACAAGCTTGAATAAATTGATTCTCGGTGCTCTTAACTGCTCTAGTTGTTTATGCAACATAGGACTTTATGACCCAAACAACATCATTGCCCAAGTCTGAATTCAAACTCACAGTCATTGGATGCTCAGTGCAATGTTCTTGCGTAAACCAATCTGTCGTGCATTCTCCAGTGGGTGGACTGGGTGGCAGCCCATGGCCCACGGACTAGCATGAACAGAGAATTATGTAGCCCCAAGCCAATGTGCTGAAATATTATGCACAAATTTGTAATTTAAATAATAAAAATGTGCACCACTGTAAAAATAAAACTATTTACTTCAGTAACCTGATATTGGAACATATAAAGACCATCAACCATTTACTACATTTTCTCAGGGGTTACTTTGTGGTACTCCATTACTAGGTGAAAGAAAATTTTTACAGTCCACTATTTAATTTAGCCGACAAAGGTTTTGATAAAGACTCACCCAAAACAGTCTACAAAAGTAAGTGGACTACACCATGTTTCTCTTCTACCTACCAAACCTTGTTTATGCAAGACCCTTGGATCCTGTGTTCAGTAACTGTTAATATAGTAAGTAATCATCTTCATTCGATTATTGCCAATTTTTCATTTTTCAACTCTTGTTGCATTCCAACCTGCCACGTAATGTGGTTAAGAAAATAAAAGTAAAATGTTCAATTCAAGTCAACTCAATTAGTTCAAATTTTGAGTTTCCTTAGAAAAGTGGTGCTCATCCCCCAGAACACTGGGGAATTCTGCTTAAGCATGGAAGAGGAAGGATGACAATAGGAATTCTGGACAAAATTAGAGGATGTAGAAGATATGATAAATTGAAGAGGGATCTAATATCGGGCCATCCTTAGGAGGAAAGCAAGACATTGTCTTTGAGTTTGAGATGCAGAATGGGGACTGTCCATGAACCTAATATATCAGCTGGTAGAATACTTGAATGAAAATTTAAGTTTTTTCCTGGGAAAATCTATTTTTCAGGTATTGACATGTTTGGCCTACATACATATTATCACAGTCATTACATGGTTTTGAATAAATGACATTACTCTTCAGTTTTTGGGCGTTTTAGATTTTAATTTCAAATAATGAGACTGTGTTGTATATTATGATTCCTATGTGCTATTTTATAATCTGTGTTTTTTAAGACTCTAGATATATGTTCAGATAGAGCTTTAATATTAATAAATCCTATATATTGAGCTGTTTTTTGTTTGAGGTGCTTTAGTTGAATTGATTGATTTTTGTTTTTGAAGAAATGAACTTTTCGAAGAATAAATTATGGCGTGAATTAGCTTCTTGGGGAAATGGCTTTTTGCAAAATAGCCTCAATTATTTTTAAATTTTTACTGTGAAAACATTTATCGCTCAAACTTAGTGGTATAAATATTAGAGCTAGTGCTGTGTTAACTTTTGTTTGAAAGGGTGGTGGGATTGGAAATTTAAGTACCTATCAGCCTTATGGGTTTTCTTCCACCAGTCAATGGTTATTGTGCCATTAGGATTTCTTTTTGTAATCGTGTGTCTAGAAAAGGGGGGTGTTATTGTTCTCGTATTTTTTTGTAAATTGTAATTTTGGATGCAAATGTTTGAAATGTGGCAGTGATGTGCACTCTTTTATAGTGTTATATCTGAAGATGCCAAATATATGTCATCTACAAATTTGTAGATGAGAGGTATATTGAAGGTAGCATAGGAATTGTACGGTATCTAAAAGTTTATTTAATGTGAGATCTGCTAAGATAGTTCCTAACGGTGACCCAATTGGAACACCATTTTTCATAAGATATTGAAAATATTCGTATTGTAAATATCTCTGGTTTACAATTGTAAACAGTTATTTAAAAACTGCTCCTGTAAATTATTAATCACGCAGCTTCCACAGCAATAATATGTCCACAGGTCATACTTAGGCTCCCACTAATTCGAATGAAGAATAATAAAACTTTAAAAACGAAGGAATGTAAAATAGATGAAGCCCAAATATTGTGTTAATGAAAATAAAGAGGGAATACAATGACTATATATGTCCAAGCAATAATCAAGAGATGAATGCAATTGAGGAAGGTTAAGAAATCTACAAAATGGGTTCATAAGTAGCCGGGGAAAAACTGGGTGGCAATTAGAACTAAAAATCCTTGACCAATAGAGTTAAGAGATTGCGGAAATCACTACTCGAGTATACTACCGCGATTGAATTGTTTTGATTTCGAGATTGCATTCTATCAGCGGTTAACGGTTGCATAATTTCTTCATGGCCGTTTCTTGCAATTTCCCAACACCTCCTCCTTCCCATAGGAAGTTATATATATAGTTCCATGCTCACCCTATCTCATTCACTTACATGCTTTAAGTATTAAGGGCCTTTTCATGGCTCGAAAATCACTCATGCCCATGCAACAAACGTCCGAGTCTATTTGAGTTTTTTCCTTATTGAAATTATTATGGCGTTTATCAGCGTAATACCTAAACATTTATGCGCAGCTAATTGCGCGAATTGAATACGCGGTATTCCGCGATCAATCATTGTGATGCACAGTAGTACTCTTCAAAATTGCCGCTTTGGTAACAGATCACAGCATTTCTATGCCATAAACGAACTACCCCGATGTCACTCCTCTATTTTGCATTTACTTCTAACCTAGGATTTAACTGTAGTAGACCAGCCAGCCGCACATCTCGTCCGACGTTTAACATTTTCTGGAAGCCTTATTTCCGAAGGTACACTAAAGATTCTTTTACATATTTTTTTTGCATTCATTGCACTTTGAGTGTGTAAAAATTCGTGCGAAACAAGCAAAACGTAGGGTGTGAAAACAACTTTCGACTAAATGCCTTTCGCAATCATTTACCCTAAACTCCAATAGATGTCGCGCCACTTATTCACTTATGCGTTAGACAAATTATTGCTTATAAAATTCTATTCGATGATATAAGATATCTACAAACTAAGTAAAAATTGTGGCTAAAATACCAAACTTTCTTGATTAACAGAGATACGTACTGATCAAATATTGGTATGCACTTGAAGTCCTTTTACCTCAGGCTCTATCACACATCCAAACAATCACGAGCCTGATATTTAAACTAAGAAATTCTACTAATATATATCATTGCAAACGATCAATTAGCGAAGTAAACATGAAAGGCTGAATATTTTGGAAAGAAAATTGTTCTTGGAATTACTTTACAGAGAAGTTTTTAAGTTGGATGGAAGGAAACTTACTGGATCAGTAAATTTCCTTCTTTTCTGTGTTTTACCTTTCCTTTAAGCATCTTTATGTTCGACTAAAAATGACGCGCGGGATTTTGTTGAGAAGATAAGGTCACGTGAATAGGCATGGAGCACAATTCATGATTTAGTGGTCAAAGTGTTCGGAAATACGTGATTTGAGATAAAGTTGTCTTGACCTTACCAAATAACACTAAACATATCTAATAATTTAGAATGGGTGAATGCAAGTCTTCCGCAGTAGGTTGATATGTTGGCTCTAGTTTCTTCAGGTGCAGCTGCGTGTGTCTGTGTTTACAGGACGACAGTTTCTCCTCCGTTACAGGAGGCGTCAGGCGCCGAAAGGCCTTCGACCTTGAGACGCCTCCTGTAACGGAGAAGTAATTGTCGTCACCTAATTGCTGCTAACGCAGTTGCACCTGAAGAAATTAAATCCAAATAATTTGAATAAAAAATATTTTCCAAAAATAAAGGTCATGAGTGAGAGAAAACTAACTAGGAAATATAAACTTTTTTCAGAAATTTTCTCTATAAAATGAATGTTTCTGAGTTAATGTCAGGATCACTTTCGTGTGATATACACCACCGATAGACCTGACAGCTTAGACCTTCTACTCTTGCGAAGGCTTCAACAGTAAACCGAATGCAAACGCATAAAGGCAGACACGTTTCAACTCATAAAAAAGTATTTTTAAATATGTGAATGCCATGATGACATGATGCTCGATGGGTTTTTAATGAGGAACCTGCGTAACTTCTGGAGGAGGTGGGGGGGAGGTGATTTAAAGATTGTTTTTGTCCTTTGGACATGGGTCGCAACGCCTTAGTTGGCGAGCCATGGCAACGCTGAAAGTTTTTCAAAAGCGTTTCGCAGTTACCATGAAAACACCAAAAAAGCAATCTTGGAAAAGAAGCTTAGCTGTTTCTTTTTGTTAAAAATTTGTCTTAGCTGTTTTAAGACTTTTATCCTTCTTGTCTGCCAAAGTTTATGGCATTGCTTCCAATTTTCAAGGTGGTAAACGAAATTGACAAAATGTTTCTCCTTAAGGAAATATTTTTTAAATTAATTTTTTTAATTTGGGCGATATATATGAATAGCTATATTGGAACAAAAATATTAGAAAAATTTATTTTTTGTATTATCTAGGTAAAAGTTGTTTTTTCCAAATTTTTGCGGAGATGAGGCATCTTAATGGTTATCTTTCCGTGAGCAAATCGATCGACGGCTCTAACCCATGCGAGGAGCTGCTATTAGTTTACCGAAAAAAGACTATTAACTTCCTCGAATTAGGCCGACATATTTCTTTTTACATGCATTGAAAAGAATAATTAACCATTGAAGCCGGGCTGGAGGCATTCTTGTGTGCTAAAGAAAGTATGCAATCATGCAGCAACAAATTCCTCAACTGTGGATGATAACCATGAATTGATTGTTGATGACATGAGTTGATATTCATTGTTTTAGAAGCTGATTGAACCTGCTACTGCATGCAAGAACTGCTAATCATCACAGCAGTACTATGCGAATGAAAATACTTGAAGAAATATTTATAACAATTTCTGTTTTTTTTTCATTAAAATTTCATCCATATAGCCATGGATGTAACATTAAACTAAAATCTCTCATTAAAATATTTTACTGTATGAATATTCTGCGGTAAGTGGCTTAAAGCAATTTACACAAGAGTATTAAACCACTATTTTTATTTCAAAATACTTCATAAATTACCAAAATTTAACATTACAAAATCTATTGAAATTATAGAAAAATCATGAATCTTTTAAAAGAGTTGTCATGGAACACGGTTAGGGACCATATTTTTATTTATTTTTAGGAATAAATGTTGTTGAACTTCGCAGAATTCAAAATATATCTGCGTTCTGTAAGGATATTACCTGCTGTAGAAAATAGTCTTTCACAAGGGACTGAGGATGCCGGTGCACAACACTATTCGTGGACAAGTGGAGTATTAGTCCAGAATCAGTTGTGTTTCATGGGAGAAATTTTTACTTGAGATTTCATTGCCTCTGTCCAAGAACTTTAATGATCACAATTATGTTTAATAAATTTTAGTTTACACAATGTTGAATTAATTTTTAGACGAGTGGCGCCACTGTAAGAAGGTTTAGAACTCCAGGGAAAATGTAAATTCTAAATATTTCCGGCCAAAAAATCACAATAAGATCATTATCAAAAGAATAACCGCAGGAACTTCCTAGCCTCGACATTGAAGCCATATTATTAATTAACAGGCAAACATATAATTAATATGCATGTGTACCTCTATCTGGCGGACTTCTTCAACATGGTGACCGTTTCCTTTTAACAGAACACACAACAGCATCAACTGCTACCCTCGAATACAAATTTACATTATTTATTTATCTAAGTTCTCCACAAAAACAGCAAGTAGGCCTTTTACATTGGGCAATTTAAAATAAATAAAGAAATACAAGTAAAGTACATGCATAACAAAAACATCTGAGTAAATTAAATTCACAAAGGAAAAATGGCGAATCCAAAAATCAATGAACACTTGGAACGAGAGTGATTAAGGAGAATACTCACCGGTATGTGTTTTTTAATTGTCAGAAGAGTCCCCGCCATTGTTCAACCATTATTTATTCAAGTTTTGAGCCAGATTGAGGATGTATATTATTAAAATTACCATTACGCTTGCTCCCGTAGTGACAACACACTTCCTATACCATTCCTTATCCTAAATTTTGGAGATATCCGAAAATGACAACAGCCTCTTAACCCAACAAACTGCTTATCGACGGTAATGCACTCACCTGGGAGATAATACTTTCCCAAATTAAAATTCATGGCATCCCAAATGGACCGAGTTGATCGTCAAATTGCTAACATGTAAGTTGACGAGTTTCACGGATTACTATGAGAAGTAAAATGAGCATCGTAGTATCCTATATTGTGGGCCATATACTGTAGAAGGCGAAAACAGCTTACCGACCTTCCTTGAAGAAAGTTAAAAAAATGACTTATGGCTAACTTTTTTCGGTTCGGTATACAGTATAAAGCATGCATGTGAAAAGTTGAAAAAAATTGAGTACATAACCCTACTGTATATTTAGTTTCCTACTCACATTGGTTTACCATTTATGTGTATTAACACAACATACAGCTACATTAATACTATACACCCATAGAAAAAGGGAAAAGAGCGATGTGCGGTTTTCTTACGAAATTCCGGCATTGACCTGAAACTTTCAAATTGCCTCTTCCTCCTACATCACAAAACATTTGCATCTAAAAACTTGGTTAACCACCTTGCAAGTTAGGAATTTTCCTCATTACGTTTCGAAGTCCTAGACTTAGAATTGTACTCTATGGTCCATACTAAAACCGCGGTCGCGGTATAACACCGTGCGGTCCATGTTCATTCGAGCACATTGTCTGCATTTGATGCGTTTCTTTGTCGGACAGAGGCAGACATTTGTTCTTTTACCGTTACGAATCAGTGTTTCCAGCAGTCTACATTCAGGAACCGATGACCAAATATTATTTAGTCCTGTATTTGCAAGCCAAATATATCGCGGCTTCTCGTGCATTAGTTTGAATTTGGCGGCAATCCTTATGCCTCCGATGACATTATAGTATCTTATCATAGGCGCTGCAATCGGCGCTAAATTCAAACTAATGTATGAGAAGCCGCGTTTTGTTTGGTTTGCAAATACAGGACTATATAAGAATTGAACAATGGTTTATTAAAATATTTAGCTGAATACGTTGATTAGTAACTGAAAACAGGGAGGTGACAGCCGCTGTCGGTCAGTGAGACGCACCAAATGCAGACAAAGTGCTAGATTGAACTTGGATCGCACGGTGTTATACCGTGACCGCGGTACACCATGGACCATAGAGTACATTTCTATATTTAGGGCTTCGAAGTGTAATGAAGAAAATACCTACCGTGCGAGAGGGGTAACCAAGTTTTTCGAGGCAAATTTCTGTGAAGGTCGAGGTAGATATTACTCAACACTGAGAACAGAAGTCCGCGGTCGTACCACAGAGGTTATGGCAGTTGCAATCGCGATACTTCCCTTTCTCGTTTCCTCGACTCTTGTGTTTTTAAAGAACACGTCTAAGAGGAACAGTATAAGAGATGGAGGAACACTATTCGCGTCCTCAAGGAAGATATCACCAGGTGGGTATGTGTTAGTAACGAACACTTCACTCTGGATGTCCTACACAATGTTAGCTGTAGCTTTTCTCACAATCCTCAGTCGTTCACCTCACCTATTTTTTTACCTATTTTTATGTTCTTTGCACTTTGAGTGCGTAAAAATTCAGGCTAAACAAGCAAACTTTGGGTGTTAAAACAACTTTCGACTAAGAGCTCTCTTCGCGGACATTTACCTTAAACTGCAATTGATATCTCGCCACTTAAACAGTTACACGAAAGACGAAGTGTATATAAAAATCTAGTCGATGAATAGATGTGTACGAACTAAGTAAAAATTGTCACTATTATGCCAATCTGTCTTGAGTGATGGGGGTACGTACTGATAAAATATTGGTATTCAAATTATAAGCCGTTTCACACTCCAACACACATCCAGTCAATCACGAGCGTAATATTTCAAATAAGGTATTCTACCACTATATATCATTGCAATAAATAAATTAAATTTTTTTCATCTGTATTTTGAGTACAGTAAGTTTATAGGTTGATAAAAAAGAACCACGACCACCTTTGCTTTCCCCTTGTTTTATGGAGCAAATAATGAGAACGCTTATAAATTCTAAACATGAAAATAAGACCCTTTGTCGATATGCACATAAGAGATAATATGTGCTGTTATGTGCGTACGAATGCCGTAACCGAACATTTTTTCGGTATGTGCCATTAATGTTCTCTGTTAACGACTGCAAGTTATTTCAAAAACTTCGTTCGTAGCGTACCTATTTCGAAATAAAAATTATGGCATAAAAAGATTAACTAATATCTTAAAACAGTATCCATTGCGTATGTGTGGCGGATACGGTAAGTAAAATATAAAATGATCAAGTTAAGGTGGGGAGGGGGGGTTAAAGCAGAGGGGGAACGATTTGAGCGAATGTTAGAGGAAAATGTATTGGGAATGTATTAAATAGCAATGAGCGTTCGTCTTGCTTAAATCACAAATTTGTGGACATGGTAAGTGAAGATAGAGCAGGGAACGGGTGGAATATTAATTTTGAGACAAAATTGGGAATTTACAGATTTCGTGGTGGATCTGGGGTACAGGTATACTATCAGGCATTTGGAGGTTGAGCTAGATGTCTCAGGAGAAATATTAGAAGATACAGATAATTTTTGAAGCCCGAGTAATATCTTGTGGTGATGGAAGGATGGAATGTGAATGTTAGTGAAGGGAAGAATGGAAATGAAACGGGATAATTCAAGCCGAGGACAAGTTACGATTGTAGATAATAATAATAATAATATTTTATTATTATTATTATTATCTACATTATTTATTATCCATAAAACATCCATTATTTATTATACATAAAACAAGATACAACTTGCATTAGTCTTCGTCATATTAATATACAGAATTACAATAGTTTTATTACAAATACAGAAAAAATTATAAATATTATTAAGTAGTACTAATACAGAAGATGTTAAATTACAAGAAAATCATATCATCCTTGTTGCTATCGATGAATTCCTCAATGGAGTAAAAGGCCTTTTTTATGAGCCAGGCATACACAACTCTTTTAAATTTTTCAAGACTGACAAGTTTGGCTTCGGCAGGTAAACTATTATACAGGTGCAGCTTAATTATGTGGAATGATTTACAAGTTTTTGATAGTCGGCAATAGGGAACATTAAGGATATCTCGGTTTCTTGTGAAATGGTTGTGCACATTTCCTCTTGTCTCCAAGGAGTTAAGATTTGCCTTTACGTCACAAAGACACTTCATTATATACATACAGTACAGGGTCAAAATGCCGAGCTTGGTGAAGAGTGGCTTACAGTGATCCCTGGGCTGGGCACAAGAAACTACTCTAACTGCCTTTTTTTGGATTTTAAATAGGCTTAAGGAGGATGAAGAATGGCCCCATAGCTCGATGCCATAGTTTATATGGCAGTGAAATAAGGCAAAATATGCTGAGGTAATGTATTCTTTTGGGATCAGTGCTTTAATTTTGCGTAGCATGTACACTGCCTTTGATAGTTTACCTAAAGTGGTTAATACATGAGGTTCCCAGCTTAATTTGTGGTCCAGTTCAAAGCCGAGCAGCTTGATAGTATCATTTGAGCATGCTGTATGACATAAGGAGAAAGCAAGTGATTGGGTTTTGTCATTGTTTAAAGCAAGGCCATTGGCAGAGAACCATTTAGTTGCTTCAGACATAATTAACTTTGATGCGGTGCTGGTGTTGAGCAGAGTATTTGAATTATAGATGAAAGTGGTGTCGTCAGCATAGAGTAACGATTTACAAGAAATATTTGATGGTAGGTAATTTATCAAGAAGAGAAATAAAAGAGGCCCAAGAATTGAGCCTTGGGGGACACCATAACTAATGCTTAGGGGTGACGATAGATTACCATTGATGTAAACACATTGACAGCGATCTGAAAGATATGACTCCATGAGTTGAAGCTCAAGATTACTGACACCATAATAGTGTAGTTTTTGTAGAAGAATTGGATGTGAGACACAATCGAAAGCTTTGGAAAGATCACAGGCAGTAATGGCAATAGGTGATTTTCCCTGGAATGCGTCTAGTATTAATTTAACGGCAGACTCTACTGCTGAAGTGGTGGAATGGCCTTTACGGAAACCAAATTGGGAAGAAGAAAATAAATTATGAGTTTCAAAATGATTGTACAACTGGTTATGGATTGCTTTTTCAAAAATTTTCCCAAAGACAGGAATTATTGAGATAGGTCTGTAGTTGGAAAGCAAGGTTTTATCCCCTTTTTTATAGATGGGGATGGTTTTAGATATCTTCTGCGATTTAGGGAAAATGCCTGACTGGAAGCAAGAATTCAAAATTAGAGCAAGGGGTTCATCGATTACATTGCTAAGTTTTTTTATCAAGTTGACCGATAACCCATAAACATCTGTGCTGTTGGAACATTTTAAAGAGTTAATGATGATTCTGATCTCGTGAGGTGTCACCCATTTCCATTTAAAGGAGAGGGTAGTACTTGGGAAATTCTTAAGAAAGTCTGTTGCGGTGTTGTCAATTGAGTCAACACTGGGGACAAGTTCGGAGATCGAATTTATAAAATACTTGTTTAGATGATCAGATGAGATGGGTAGGTCAGAAGCACATTTGGAACGACCAGTTTCCTTGTTTATTATTTGCCAAGCAGCCTTGTTGTGATTAGTAGCATTGCTTATAAAATTTAAATTTACATTGCGTTTTGACTGAATTAAGAAATTATTGTAAACCCTCTTGAGTTGCCGCCAGGTACTTTTATCCTCCTCACTTTTGGAGGCAACATACCTATGGCGTAGTTGGACCACCTGGGATCTCAAACTAGAAAGTTCTGGGGTAAACCATTTCTGAGATTGTTTAGTGGGAGCAGGATGCCTCATAAGTTTCTTGGGAAAGCAGTTATGAAAGAAAAGTAAAAGATTTTCAAAAAAACATGAAAAGTTATCATTACCATCTGAGAATGTAAGTATGGAGTACCAGGGAGTATTAAACAATAGGGATTGCAATTCCCAAACCCCTTCTGGGGTGATAGGTCGACTAAAACTATGGGTGTTCTTAATCTTATTTTTGCCATTGCCTTTATCAATTATGAAGTGAAATTCGAGGGCAAAGTGGTCTGATATGCCGAGATCAATGACTTTTATTTTGTACATATCTGTACTAAGGCCTGTCATGACATTGTCCAGGCATGAGTCAAATCTGGTTGGTTCCGAGTTAGCATAATGCAAATTAAATGACTGTAACAGAGATATTAGAGCAGTAGAGGCAGTAGAAGATTTGCATACATCAACATTGAAATCACCACACACAAAAATTTTATGTTCAAACCTGGATAACATGACAAGACTCTGCTCAAGTTGATTACACAAAATTTTGCAATCCCCTGATGGAGACCGATATACACAGACAACAATTGCATTATACTCTTTTATGGACACGGCACACATTTCACAGTGAAATTCCACACAAAATTGACTAACATCAACTTTCTTACAAGCTAAATTTGCCGTTGTATAAATGGCCGTCCCACCATTTTTTGCAAGCGACCTTGAAAACGATGAAGCAAGGTTATAGTTTTCGATGTTAAAGAGGGACATTTCCTCTGAACACAGCCAATGTTCTGTGAAGCATAGCAGATCGTACTTATTAGTATTAACAGATGCCTCAACCATATGGATTTTATTCCTAAGGCATTGAACATTTAAACACAGTAAGGAGAGGGATTTCTGGTTAACTGTGGGCAACTGAAAAGTCGATATTTCGTAATTATCACCCGGATTTAGTCACGCCGATTTAGGTTTCAAGCTACCCGTGGCCGATCTTGTGATCTGATAGGGACCGTAACACTTCCGACGGAGAAGTAAGTTGGTTATGACAAACACTTTGTTTATAAAATATCCAAGTCATAGGAAAACATGTAAAAGATTAGTTAAAAAAAGAGATAAGCGATTAATTGCATAATTGCAATGCTCGTATTTATCTCCTGCAAAATATTAATCTGACTGCTTCCTTAGCGCAAATACTGGTCATACTTCAGCTCTCACTAAATCGATTTAAGAATAAGATAGCTAGCTGTAACAATGAAGTTATGTCAAGTAGTGGAACCCCAAAAATATTGTTTTTAAATAAAGAGGGAATACCATGATAATGCTCAAGCAATTATCAAGAGATGAAAGCCTTAGAAGAAATGTTAAAAGATATACAAATGTTATATTAAGTAGCAGGGGGATAAGTGTGTGGCAATGAGGACGAAAAATCCTTGACCGAAAGGGGAAGAGATTAAGGAGATCAAAGAATGAAGGAAGATTTAAACCATTGATACAAATTTTGGCTTGAGGAATGTGTCAGCAATGCAATTGTGAAGGTTTTCAAAAGTAATTTGATAAAATCGTAAATTCAGAAGTAGGAGATGATGCTATTCCTCGCTTTATAAAGTCGAAATTCTGGCAGGAGCTAATCATCACTTATATTCTTCCTCGAGTCCACTGATTAAATATTACCATGCATCATGGTGACATTCGCAATAGAACCCATGGGTATCATGAGTTTGTAGAAAACTTCGACAGACTAGGAATAGATGCTTGCCCATTGCCCAACGTTAGTGGCTTAGAAATATTACTATTTTTGACATCGATTTTCTTCGGCGTAAAATTCTTGTTTATTTCACAGAAACAATGCTATCATGAAGATTATTTATAATAACGCAAAATAATGATGTTTTTGAGCAGATTATCGTGGAACATATTATTATGAAAATGATATATGAGAAAACCAAATGAACTGTGATTGAATAGCACATTTGATGAGAAGTTACTGCCGTAAACCTAATTTGGTTTCGTCGAAAATGAAGTAAATTTCATGGGCTACAATCTCAATAACTCGCCACTTAATCACTATAATATTACTCTAAATGTATAAATTATATTAAATTCGGCGGCATTAGGCGTCTACGAACAAAAATAAAATTTTAACTATCATGCCAGTGAAGCTTACTTATAAAACTTACTTTTTTTACTGCCGTAAACGAAATTTATAGGGGTCTAAAATGAAGAAAAAACCGGGTTTTATAGACTTATCTTATTACAATACCTGTTAAATAGCCAGTTCATTTTGCATGCAAATAACAAGGTATCGCGAGAATCTCAAAAATACCTTGTAACTACGGAAAATATCACACAAATATTATAAAAAAATCTAAATTCATTAAAAAATTAACCTAAGAGTATACGACCGCGATAGAATTGCTTTGATATTTTAGAGAGTGTACCTTATCCTGGGTTAACGGTTACATAATTTCTTCATGGCCGTTTCCTGCTTTTTCCCACCACCTACCTCCTCCTTCCTACATCCATGATTACCCCATGAAATCCACTTGTCCAGCAATCATACGGACGGTCAATTAAAATTTCTTTTCTCTAAAGGAGAATATTTAAAACATCTAAAAACAACTATCATTCACTAGCGGATATCGATGTTTGACGCACACTGCTTACCCCATAGAGTATCGATGCAGATATAGATACAAAAAACTAATGAATACTCTTGCAAAATTAGCATAAGAATTTTTTTAAAAGGAAAGAGTTGGGTTGAATTTTGAGTCAACTCGGAATAATTAGAAAGAAAGCGCTTTTAAGAGTACTTTATCTTTACAGTTTATCAGTATTTACCTCATAAAATCTCTTCATCTAAGTCCGATTCTACATTATCACTGTCCTCTGAATTTCTTGACACCTCTATCAGAAGAAGATTCCGTTCCTCCTTGGACATTCTCCGTTGCGTTTTCCGGTACTTCTTATGTTGAAAATAGTGGGACCGAACTTAGGAGCAATCTTCGGAAAATGTCCTCGGATTTTTCTTTCCTAGACATCTACATCGAGTGCTGCTCCCTGAGCCCTTTGATGTCCTTGTGCTTCTGGATTCCACATCTTCCTCCGAGAGTTGCCCAATTGGAAGTACTGCTGCCTTCGCAAATGGATGCTCTATCAAGTAGCACCTTATGAAGTGTTGGTGGCATGAAATGCCAGAGGTACAAATTTACATAATGGGTAGCAGTGGGGAGCCGTGTGATTGAGATGGGCTTAAAGGTTCACTTCACATTTTGTTTCTGCAATTGATATTCCGTCTGGATAGGCTGTTCTCTTTTAAGGTCTTACTCTCTCGTAGCTAGGGTATAACATGTGTCCGGTCCTATTGACACTTTGACGCCGTGTTTTCTGCTGTTGTTTTGTTAGGTGAAAATTTATTTTTAATTACAGAGTCCCCCCGCTGGCGTCAACTTCTTCTGGGGGACAGCTTTTGATCTCCACTTTGACAGCACCCGCTTCCCTCTTGTTGGAGTTGTTGTCGTAACTTCTGTTATAATCTTTTGGCTGCCGTATCATCCCCGTCAGAACGAAGCTTCATACTTGTGACAAAAATAACTTCGCTGCTGATGTTTGCTCCCTCAATTCTGTTGTTTTCCTTCGCTAAGATCAGGCACTAGATCCCTGATAAGGCTTTTCCGGTCTTTTCGGTTTTTACCTTAGTCAGAAGTTCTAGGAAGATTTTGACATATGTCATAGGAAAAATTATACTTTTCATCAGCCACAGTTGAATTTTTTCAAATCTGCTATTAGTCCTGTTGCAGGCATCCCAACGACGAAAGTATGGAATGAAAAATATTGATCGATGAACTTCGCCAATACTTAATATTCATTGGAATCTATTGCCATCTTAAAATTTTCGTACAGATATTGTAGCGCAGCTGACTTTTGACTAAACAGACTGTCCCGCAACTGTCAGCATAATGTCATGAATTTCTTTGCGAGGAACTTTTTCAGGATTCATCATCTCCTTTGTGTCGATGTAATGAATTTAAACCAACATAAAAAAACATTGATAATCAAGTAAAAATATAAGTAAAATTTCTTTTATTATGCGACAAGGCAACTTACCTGAGATCCAATTTTGCCCTGAAGCACGCTCTCTTCGTTCTCTAGCATTCTCCTAATAGATGGCTTACTCCGTAACAACTCCTCGTTTCCGTGTCGATGAGCCGAACACACTTGAGTACTTCCACTCACAGCAGCAAGATAAGATTGAATCACTCCGCGAAAACGAGTGCGAGAAAAATGTTCTAAACCAATGATAAACGCTCATTTTAGGAAAAACTCTCAAAATTATTTTGGCGAACCCGGACCACACACGTGTCTGAGAGAAATGATGCTCTTCATTGTTTCAGATCTGCATGATTTCCGATCCGATCGATTGTAATAAGATCCGTTTAAAGAGATCGGTGCAAATCGGGCACATAAACCGATTTTCTTGTGAAGGTTTAATAAACGTATTAGCGGCATCTTTAGGAAACATCTAGGAGTTTTAAATGTCGTCACGCAAAGTGCTGTTCAGGGAACTGAAACTTGAGTGCGGGTGAGGGATGTTGCGTGGGACTAAAGGCAGAGGGAATGTCTGAGGGCTCCGGAGGATTACCGCGGTCGCCCCCGGGTATGACCACGCTTGCTCATGAGTATTGTGGCATGTCCCCTTGTAAGAATGAGGTGACCGCTGCAGGGAAGGATCTACATTTCGTTGAATACAAGAGAATATGCTGCTGTTTCATACGCCTACTTCATGAGGCTGTTAAGTGGCCAGGAGCCTCGAAGGTTCCTACCAAGGAGATTTAATAAATATCTCTCTATTCTTTTCATCTAATAATTGCTCTCTGTTCTTCGTGTTTCTTACTGTACTAAAATATTTTAGCACATCATTGGTCCTTGATCCAATGTCATAGAGAAAGTAATACAATTCTGAGTACAGGTTAGTAGCAACGAAATACAAATATTCACTACGCTAATTTTGGCGCCGGACGGTTGCCCCACCTCATAATACACATAATTAATCTAAAGTGGAGCGGGAGTAAGTTGGGGCAAGGTTTTCTTTTATAAAAACATGGTAGAGATGTTGTACTTTATGTGGCATAAGTATCTGAGTGTCGTTATGTGTCGTTCCTAAAGTTTTTGTTAACATTATAAGAAAATCGGGCAAAAAACAGGGAAATTTTAATTGTTTAATAATTATCACCAAATATTAATTGAAAAACTAATATGACTGCGCATTGTCTTTTAAAAAGATGCTTACTTATCATTTACACTTTTGAAATAACCATAATTACTTTCAGATGGCCATACAAGTAAAGAGAATACACGAGATTTCGTGAAAATCTGCTTCGTTGGATTTTGACAATTTTTTGCCAACTTTAACGGGCTCAGCTGATCTAAAAAAAAGCTCAAAAATTGAAACAATTTTGGTTCATTTTTTGAGCTTTTTTTTATTTGAACAACATGAATTTTTGTTAATGCAAACTGCCATACTTCGGGGTTTCAATTTAGAAGTCGAAATTTTGAATTTCGGCCAGATTTTTTCGATTTCAGCCCACTGGCGGTTTAGCATAGGCGTATTTACAAGCGTCAGAAGGGGGAGGGGGGGTCATCCTCTCTGAAGGGGGGGGGGGTTTACATGAGGGGTGTGGGGGGTTTTCCATTCCACCCATGTTTACTTTTTTTTCATGTTACATATTACAACCCCCAAACCCCCCCTGGATACGCCTGTGTGGACCATAGAGTACATGTCTAAATCTAGAGCTTAGAAGTGTAACGAAGAAAATCATAAACTTGCGAGATGGTTTAGCAAGTTTTTAGATGCAAATATTCGGTTAAGTAGGAGGGAGAGGCTACTCAATACAGAGGACAGAAGTCCGCGGTCGAAGCAAAGAGGTTATGGCAGTTGCAATCGCGATACATTTCTTAATCCTTTCCTCGACTCGCTGTGTTATTCAAGAACACCTGCTATAGGATCAGTATAAGGGATGGAAGAACTCTATTCGCGTCCTCAAGGAAGTTATCACCAGGTGGGTATGTGTTAGCAAGGAACACCTCACTCTGGATGTCCTGCGCAATGTTAGCTGCAGCTTATCTCACAATCCTCAGTCGTTCGTCAATCATATTGTTTCTCATTTACTTTATTTTGTTAATTGAAGAAACCTCTCGGACAACATATGTATATGCATATATACATACGTTGTCCGAGAGGTTTCTTTAATGAAAATGTTTCTAAAATTGAAGGAGTTTGCGCGAAAGACGTATTTACCCCGATTGACCCGTTTGACGCGTTCCACGGATTACAATGAGAAGTAAAATGACCATCGTAGTATCCTAAAATGTGGGCCATATACTGTAGAATACGAAAACAGCTTACCGACTTTCCTTGTAGATTGTTGAAAAAAATTACTTGTAGCCAACTATTTTCGGTTCGGTATTCGGTATAAAGTGTGTCATGCACATAGTGTGAAAGAAATGAATGTACATAACCCTACTGTATATTTAGTTCATTACTCACATTTGCTTACCATTTATGTTTATTAACACAGCATACAGCTATATTACTGCTATACAACGCTAGAAAAAGGGAAAAGAGCGATGTGCTGTTTTCTTACGAAATTTCGGAATTTTCGTCAAACTTTAAAATTTTGATAACTATTCACCAGTGATAGATAAAAAAATAAATGATTTAAATTTTGATAACTATTCACCAGTGATAGATAAAAAAATAAATGATTTATCATATTAAAGATATTGTTATTTTCTACAACTATGCTCTGGAGGACCTTGCTGTGAAACTAAAGACTGAGCCGCTAGAAGGTAATGTTTGTCTAAAAACGTGAGGAAATTAAGTGCTTTTCAAAGATTTCCAATTTTCGCTAGCAAATATTTCGATAACTATGAGGAATAGAAATAATTGTAAAAAGGATTGTTTTCTTGTACATTTATTCAGTTTCAATTCTTAACACAGAAATATTTTCCCTACCACCCACCGTTTTCAAGATATAATCGAAAAACCAAAAAATTGGATCTTCTGCGGCCACCCCTGCCCCCCGCATACCTCGTAGGTCCGGGGGACTTCACTGGTATATTCACCAGGCGCGGATCCAGCCAGGGGGCGCAGGGGGCAGCCAGGGGGCGCCCCCCTCCCCCATCCTCAGGTTCAAGAAAAATAAAAATATTTTGAAAGCTAACGCGCAAGGCTTTAGCCATGTATTTCTTAAATCGAAATGTTGCATTGATGGTCAAGCGCGATGCAATCCGTCGGTAGTTAACTCTAAAACTCTATTAACTCTATTATTTGAGTGTATCGTGCCATTGAATGTACGAAACAGTATATAAATTTTCTATAACTCTTACGTGCGCAAGGGGACAGCGAGTTCTATACATCTAGCACAATACACTCTATGCTACGAGTTTTGGGCAATTGTCAATGCGGCTGCCACTGCTGCCAACGCCACCGGCGCAAACTTGTGAGGCGGTGAGTAGAATGGAGTCGAAGGGCAGGCAAAAGAGTTGAGGGGAGGGCCTCGTGTTACAAAAACAGTTTTTAGACCAATTCCCACATCATAAACGTTACGAGTTATTTAAATATGTGTAAAAGTGTAACAGTTGCAGTTAACTTACATTCACTCAATCATCGCGTCGCCTTTCCAAGACTCTCACTCGCCGCTGTGTTTCCCCTCCATGGACTTAAAAATATACCATTATTGGGTTTTCGATTTTCTATCTTTTTGATATAAATTTAAAAGCGATTTCATTATATTTTTTCTACTCGAAATCATTTACCTTTTGTATAAACAGCACTACTACATTATTTTCAAGTTCTTTCTCTCCCGTTGAGAATAAACGGGTATTTTCGCTAGTTAGGAGTAAGTGACTATCCGTGGTTGACATGGGAAGAATATAAAATCCATGGTTGACAAAGAAAGGAACGTTGGCGGTCTCGGGTTGGACGATATGGAAATCTTCCATCGTAAGATTGAGAGGTGAAATACTAACCATGCAATTTCTACAGTGCATTTTAGTGATCAAGACCATGGTTTCTTTGATAAGCAAAGTTCACTAAAAGATATAAAATCAATGGTCTGCGAGTTTACTTCGTAGAATGAATGCATTTTAGTTAAAATGAAAACTTGGTTATATTCTACACAATTTTATTAAGAACACGACCGGTTTCGACCTTTTCAGGTCATTCTCAAGTGTTACAATATTTGAAAACAGACAGGGCGGTATATATATATATATATATGTGTTGGTATCACATTGGTTGAACGGGGGGGGAAACTTCAAGGACAGTGGTGGTTAGAAGGCTATGAAAATCTGGGGGGGAGAGGGAAGGGAAGGTCAAAAAAGGAAGGTTGGCCGGCAAACAACTGGTGGCGAGGGTACAATGACAGCATATCTGACTATGGGGATGGGGGTAGGGGGACTGGTACTGAGTAGAAGGGGGAGGAGTTGGAAGGGACTAGGTCATTTAATACATCATTCTTATATATATTAAAATACGCTAAAATTTCAAAATTCTCTATAAAATCCAGCTTCTTCCCCTTGTCACAAACATGTAAAAGTTTAGGTATAAAATCCGAGTTGTGGTCATTTTCAATTAAATGAGTAGCAAACATAGATTTGTTGTTACAATTTAAAATGTTCAGATTTACGTATGCTTATTTTTCGTCCAGTTTGTCCAACATAAAAACAATTACATCCAGGGGTATCACAATTTAACATGTACACTCCACTTTTGTCACAATTAGAATATCTGTCTTTAGAGTTAAACAGCAATTTATCGAGAGTCATGGGGTTATAAAAACACACTTTAAACTTATTATTGGGGATGGATTTGTTGATTTTGTACGACAATTTTTTGATGAAGGGTAGCTTCACCCATTTGGTATTCGATACAGGGATCGGGGAAAGAGCAGTAGCATCTATTATGGCACGTTTTCGGCGTAAGCGATGTAGTAATGTATCAATTAGGGAATCATTAAAGCCATTATTCCTGGCGATACCTTTAATAAAAGTGAGCTCTTTTGAAAAAACATCGGAAGAAAGAGGTATGGAAAGTAGACGATTAATCATAGAGTGGAAAGCAGCCATTTTATGCGAGTGGTGATGGTTTGAATCGTTTCTAATTACTATATCGGTGAAAGTATTTTTCCGATAGATGGAAAAATTATGGTTTGATTGATTACGGAAAATTGTTAAGTCCAAAAAGTTAATTTTATTGAATCCTATTTCCATGGTAAAAGTAATTGACTCGTGAAGTGAATTTAGGAGGGGCAAGAACAGGTTTAGTTGTCTAGTACTACCGGTCCACAAACAGATTATGTCATCAACGTAACGATAGTAATAAACTAAGTTTTTAAGGAGAGGATGTTTCGTATTAAATAATTTACCTTCTAGATGATCCATAAAAACTTCGGCTAATATTGGTGAGAGAGGAGACCCCATCGCCAAACCATGGGTTTGATGGTAGAACTTGCCATTAAAGTAGAAATAATTTTGACTTAGGCACAGATGCAGTAGTAAGCTAAATTCTTTAATAATAGGTTCCCCACAACCCGCTTTCTTCAGGCATTCGATTGAAAGTTTATGTGCGTCAGTAACCGGAATGGACGTAAAAAGGTTTTTGACATCAAAGGAAATAAGCTTGGCATTGGGAGGGAAAGATATGGAAGATAGTTCTACCATCAAACCCATGGTTTGGCGATGGGGTCTCCTCTCTCACCAATATTAGCCGAAGTTTTTATGGATCATCTAGAAGGTAAATTATTTAATACGAAACATCCTCTCCTTAAAAACTTAGTTTATTACTATCGTTACGTTGATGACATAATCTGTTTGTGGACCGGTAGTACTAGACAACTAAACCTGTTCTTGCCCCTCCTAAATTCACTTCACGAGTCAATTACTTTTACCATGGAAATAGGATTCAATAAAATTAACTTTTTGGACTTAACAATTTTCCGTAATCAATCAAACCATAATTTTTCCATCTATCGGAAAAATACTTTCACCGATATAGTAATTAGAAACGATTCAAACCATCACCACTCGCATAAAATGGCTGCTTTCCACTCTATGATTAATCGTCTACTTTCCATACCTCTTTCTTCCGATGTTTTTTCAAAAGAGCTCACTTTTATTAAAGGTATCGCCAGGAATAATGGCTTTAATGATTCCCTAATTGATACATTACTACATCGCTTACGCCGAAAACGTGCCATAATAGATGCTACTGCTCTTTCCCCGATCCCTGTATCGAATACCAAATGGGTGAAGCTACCCTTCATCAAAAAATTGTCGTACAAAATCAACAAATCCATCCCCAATAATAAGTTTAAAGTGTGTTTTTATAACCCCATGACTCTCGATAAATTGCTGTTTAACTCTAAAGACAGATATTCTAATTGTGACAAAAGTGGAGTGTACATGTTAAATTGTGATACCCCTGGATGTAATTGTTTTTATGTTGGACAAACTGGACGAAAAATAAGCATACGTAAATCTGAACATTTTAAATTGTAACAACAAATCTATGTTTGCTACTCATTTAATTGAAAATGACCACAACTCGGATTTTATACCTAAACTTTTACATGTTTGTGACAAGGGGAAGAAGCTGGATTTTATAGAGAATTTTGAAATTTTAGCGTATTTTAATATATATAAGAATGATGTATTAAATGACCTAGTCCCTTCCAACTCCTCCCCCTTCTACTCAGTACCAGTCCCCCTACCCCCATCCCCATAGTCAGATATGCTGTCATTGTACCCTCGCCACCAGTTGTTTGCCGGCCAACCTTCCTTTTTTGACCTTCCCTTCCCTCTCCCCCCCAGATTTTCATAGCCTTCTAACCACCACTGTCCTTGAAGTTTCCCCCCCCGTTCAACCAATGTGATACCAACACATATATATATATATATATACCGCCCTGTCTGTTTTCAAATATTGTAACACTTGAGAATGACCTGAAAAGGTCGAAACCGGTCGTGTTCTTAATAAAATTGTGTAGAATATAACCAAGTTTTCATTTTAACTAAAATCACTAAAAGATGTCGCTTCGTTAATGAGACCGTGGTTGTAATCCATAAAATATAGTGCGGAAATTGCAGGTTTAGTATTTCACCGTTCAAATCTAAATGGAAGGATTATTTATGGGATAGAAGAAGGGAGAAAAGAAAGTTGAAGTCTATTCATAAGGGGCGCTAAGCGGTCCTTATTTCTACGTCTCCTCCGAAGGACAAAGTACTACATTAGAAGGGAACGCCAAGTAACACCCAGATGGGGAGGTAGATTCCACAAAAGTTACAACACAGAAAGGGTTTGAACTCGGGCCCTCGATTTGGGAAGCCAGTACTCAAATTATCACTGACCCTATCCACTACATTTTCGGGGCAGCATTTAAAATGCCTATTTTAGTCGGTTATTGGCCTATTACGGAAGCTGGAGGCGAATTCCACGAGTTAATAGCTGGTGTGTGTATATCAATGCACAGAAAAATACGAATCCCAGACCACTTAAGAAAATCATAATGTCCGATCCATGTCTAACGAAAGATTTCTTATTTTTTTCAATGAAATCAATTGATGCCAATCAAGGGTGTACCCATGATCAGAACCAGGGCGGTGCAGCTGTTAGAATAGGGTGGAGGGAGATAGTGGCGGTGGAAAGGCTTAACGCGACATGTACCTGCTAATAAAAAAATGAAGCTCGAGGTTTAGGAAAAAAAATGTCTATTGGTCACTCTGCAGAGAATTGATTTTTTACTATTACTTTGTAATTATTTTTCATCCTCACACAGTTTAGGTATTATAAACCACTTCATTCTCCTTAAGTTTCTAGGTTTTATTTTTTAGCTTATTGGTGGGGGCCTGCATCTCCTCCCCTGTCCCTCTCAGGGTGAGCCCGTGGTATCAATGGTAAACCAACTTTTAGGCTGATTTTACTTAGTCATTTAAATAGATCAAATAATTTGGACAAACCGCCTCAACCACAGCACACGGCCAGATAAATATTTAATCAAATATGTAACAAAAAATGTGGCGTAGGACGTCGTAGATTATTCAGCGAAAAAAAAACTGACGAGGTCAAACGCGGTTCTCTATCAGTTTTTCCCATCAGTGACTTCAGGTGAGAGTTAATAATGTAATTCACTGGCAAGCGATTGACATTTCGAACTCCGGAGCACAAAGTCTTTGAGGGCCCGAGCGGGTGGAGTTTTGGGCGAATCATCCGGGGAAACTCCATGCGCCGAGCGAACTTGCTTCACTCTGTCGGCCGTGAAAGGGATGTCTTCAGCTTGAAAGCCGTCCGCTGGCAGGATTCATTCAACACTCGATCCTTTCCGGTTTGACCCTGACTTCCGAGTCCCCCTCCCCCAAGCAAACAACTCCCTGGTCTTATCTCTCCATCTTCACCCCCACAACACCCTCCCGCAACCCCCACCCCACTTACTCTCCCGGAACACCGCTTGACATCGCACGTCGTCGAAGGAGCCGATGTTGCGCAGCGGTTTATGTCATCTAGTGCATATTTTGCTTGATTTCAATAAGAGAAAAGATGACGACCGTTATGCGAATACATTAATTTTGACATTCAGATGTTGAACTTTCTACACCTCTTTTTTTACAATAAACTCACCAATTTTTCTTCATGAGAGAATAGGTCTCATTAATAATAAGTCGTCATTAGGTCATCGCCGACGTTTCCAAATTGCTTCTTCAGGGCTGCATTTTCATTGAATGCACAGTATTTACGAAATTGGTCTTATATCTTAGATGCAGAATACCTCTTAAGTATTTTTATCTCAATTTCTTTTATAATTTTGATTAAATATTGCACCAAATATAAATTACCAAGGTTTAAAATTCTATGAATTTTGAGCCCTAAAAAATCAATTAAATCGTTACGAAACCTCGTTGATAAGCTAATAATGATCCCAATTATTACCTCTATCCCAAAACACCTCTAAAAAAATAATTGATTAATTGAAATAATTTTGTTCAGTTCCTCAAACAAATGTATTTAATCGTGCTTATGATAGTCGTCGTGATGTGTCACATTATGTAATTTCATTTTCGGAATGATTTGCAATTCAACATTTATAGCTAATACGCCTCAGTCTATCGGGAGCAAATGGGGTCTTGGCACGTTGAAGCCTGTTTTTTTCGTCAATGGATCCATCCAGACTAAATTGATTTCGCGTAAAGGCATTCCAGTGGCATTTAACTTTTTTTATCAAGTAATTTAGTTCAATAAATTTTAAGATATGTTATCATAGTGCCATAGATTGGTTGGTTTAAAATGATAGTGGACATGCACTACGATATTAATGAAAATACCGCAACATCGCCAACAAAAGAACAATTATAATGTGAAACCTGGTAGCACGGCTGAAATATTGTGAATTCCGAGCTCAATCCAAAGTAGCTACTATACTCCAAGCTAGCATAATAAGTCTTTTGCTGATTTCAAGTATCGTGTGAAACGGGCTTAACATAAGACCCCAACCATATGCTGAGCACCACATCAAGTCAGAAGTGGGACTCGATTCCACGACATCCTCGTTTGCCAGGCGTGCGTGCGTGAGAGTCCTGGGTTGCGATCACCGTTCTCCATAACGCGTGCGCTAGCGTTATAGCTATTTTTAATTGCACTCATGAGAGCGGAAACGTAATCGTTATTCTTCAAATTTTATCAGGTGCTTTTAATCACCAGTTGTAATCGATTGAGTGCATTCTTAGGACGGTACTTGCGACCATAGCCCATTTAGAGCTGTTTGCGTATTGAATAATGATAAGGACAACACGGAAGAAGAAACCGTGCTCCCACTGCAGGAGGTTTACTATTGAAACACTGATAATTACCGCATTCGAAAATATTAATTTTATCGCATAGTTTCGTGGACTCGGCATTCTGGATTCGTCTCTTCTATGAAACCATAAGATATATTTCTATTTGCGCGTGCGAAAATTATCACCTAGATTCGAACCCATGTCCATGGCAGTCGGCTGATCCACGGGTTATGGCCGAATGTGCACTTAAACATCTCCGATACTTCCCTCTGTCATCGTCTTCTCATTCTTCTCTTTCCTTATAGCTTTCGCCTTCCTATCTCGGCCACGGCATCGAACTGGAGGGGTGGGTGGTTCCGGAGTTCGGCTTGCTCGTCAGGGGAAGGTTTGTCTCCGAGCTCCGAGTAAAATAAAGAAATAACTAATCAATTTCGGGGTGAACTACGTATTTGACAGAGAGTAGCGAAGTTTCCAGGTCACACGTTGCCTGCGTACGTGCGAGGCGTCTGCTATGGCGATGACGCAAGAAGAGGTATGTATACACAAGAACATATGTCAAGTAGTCAGTGATTATACGTCCCAGATGGACGAGAATAACAATTTACGATCGGATGGACATTCCTCTACTCTAAGTCACACGTGGAACTCCAACCCCGAGCTCAATAAGACATTTCCTTTACACATCTGAGCACTCCTTTCCGGGTTCAGGTTCGACTTCGCATGAAATCTTCAACGGATTAGTCATTCGCCGCATTTTCAAAACTCGTCAACTATCAAATTCTTCTACCGCGAGCTCGTAAAGAAAGGTTATGCCGACCGGGTAACCTGCGAACCACCTCGAATCTATCATTGTATTATTCACCACCGCAACGTTAAATGCAACGAAAAGATTAATATGCTGAAATTAATAATAAAGTGAAATAATATTTAAAGTTATTTATTAAATAGGAATAAACTATTATTGAGTAAACTACAAACATTTATGCGATTATACCTTTTTTATTTTGAAAAGTAATTCAGGCATGCAAGACGTGCTTCCATTAGTTGCGAGTGTAATAACTTTTTAAATGTTTGTGTAACTGGGTGCGGTTTAATGGTCAAGTTCAATCCGTAGATGCTCCGAACTTCACGGACAATTATGAATCTAGCCAGTGTGGAGCACTATTCTGACCCATTTTAGACGGCGCAAAAAAATAAATTTAAAAACTGTGCGTTGAGCGCTTCATTTTTCTGATAAAATGTTGGTTAATGTGCTACCGTGGTGATTTGAAGATCGCATGAGGTGAGATAAAGGATTTGCTTCAAAATTGCGTGGGGTGTTTGATTCCAAATTGTACAACCAATTAACGAGAAATGTCCAGCGCAGCACCAGAGTAAATTCCACAGTAAAAGAATTTATTCATATTTTCATACTGTTGGGACGATGTTTGTCCCTTAAACACACGCAGGACAACTTATTTTTTTATTCAGTACATTATACGACTCTTCCCTTGGACTACAACCTTGTGGTGAAAGGGCTTGCGTGCTCCGATGACCCGTAGAGCTGCACTGGCGGGAGCAATTCTCCTGGTAGGGTCACCCATGCCAGATTGGTCGAAGGTTAGGAGACAGGCGAATGGTAGTCCGCGCAGCGTCTGCACCTCAGTGAGGCGGCTGCAAAAGGCGTCTGACCCCAGTGGGGCGGCCTCTGAGGTGATAATTTCACGTAAAAAAACACTATTGAGAAAGGCCACGGAATACTATCTCATTTAAAACAAAAACCTTGAAATTATGGACAGTTCTCAAATGATAATGAATCCTGGCAACTACGGGTCTCGGCCCAGAGGGCCGGGTGTCGTGCCCGGCAGCGGTGGGAGCAAGGTCCCTGCGGTCGTCATCACACGAAATCCTTGCTCATTGTCAGACGTAGTAGCAGCAGAGGAAAAGAAGTTAAAGAAGAGGAACGAAACAATCAGAATTGGCACGTGGAATGTTAGGACTATATAGTATTTATAGTGGAGGGAATGAAAGTCAGCGCGGGATTGCATTCGTAATGAATAGGAAAATAGGTAGAAAAGTAGTGTATGCAGAACAGGTGAGTGATAGGATAATAGTCATGGAACTAAAGGCAGGACCAACGAATTTAGTTATAATCCCGGTTTATATGCCTACCTCTAATCATAAAGAGCCTACCTACCTACCTCCTCGGTAGATGGGGTATACGATCAGCTAGAGGAAATAATTGGTAGGATACCTGGGAGTAAGCACTTCGTAGTAATGGGGAATTGGATCGCAGTAGTGAGTGAAGGAAGAGATGGGCGGGAGGTGGGCGATTACGGGCTAGGAAGGAGAAACGACCGCGGCGAGAAATCTGTGGAGTCCCCCCGTAGACATAACCAAGTAAGTACAGATATATGGTTCAGACACCATCCTCGACGTAGGTACACTTGGAAGAAGCCGAAAGACACAGATAGGTTCCAGATAGATTATATAATGGTTCATCACAGATGCAGGAATATTGTTGAAAATTCGCATAGTTATCCAGCAGCTGATGCAAACACAGACACAACTTATTAGTCATGAAATGTCTGGTAAAACTGAAAAAGATAAGAATGGGAAGGAGGGTACGAAAGTTGAATACGGAGGCATTAACTGGGGCAATGAAGAAGTATCGAGAGAAGGTGGGTGAGATAATGGGTGAGGATCATGGAGTTAGATCAGTGGAAGATGAATGGGGAAGTTTGAAAAATGGAATTGTAGAAGCGGCGAAAGCAACGGTAGGCGTAGTGAGTGCAACTAAAATTAGAAAACCGTGGATCACGAAGGAGATGATGAGGGAGATGGAGGAGAGAAGGAAATGGAAGAGCGTAAACTCAGAGCTAGGTAAGAGAAATACCGAGAATTAAATAACAGGCTTATAAGAGAAACAAAGAAAGCAAGAGAGGCGTGGTGGAGAGAAGAGATCGACTCTTTAAAGAAATACCAAAAAAAGTGAAGAGAAGAAGCATTATATAGGAAAGTAAAGGCCCTGACGGGTAGTAATAAGGGAAGGAGAATTACAACGATAACAGAAAAGATGGGAAAGGTGATTGTAGAACCGAAAGAGATCCAGGAGAGGTGGAAGGAGTATGTTGAAGAGCTGTATGGTAAAGAAATAAGGCCCAGCATGTTAGATATAGAAAGGGAAGACGATATCGACGGAGATGGCATCGGACCAGGTATCCTAGATAGCGAAATCGAAAGAGCTCTATGAGACATGAAAAGGAATAAGGCGGTGGCAATAGGTGACATACCTGCAGAGTTTTTAAAAAGCATGGGGAAGAACGTAAGAGGAAAACTTTTTGCGCTTATTCGTAGGATTTATGAGGATGGGGTGTGGTCGGAAGACTTCGCGAAGACTGTACAAATTCCTATACCAAAGAAGAGTAAGGCAAAAAAATGGGTGTGCTTAAGGCCACACGGGAGAAGTGTTAACTTCTATGGCCGTATTCCGATATTTATAATATTTGAAAAATATTTCATCAATTGTAACATTGTGCATATTTTAGAAAGGTGTTTGTATTAAATAATTCAGCCACTCTTTAATCACTCTTTTGTTCACTACGTCGTGCAGAATGCTAGACTTTTGTATTTTTTCTCTCTTTATGTGAACGTATATACAGTGATCATCATCGAAATTTTGAGGTAATTTACTCACCATTGAATTAACCTCAACTGGAACATTTATTACTTGACCATAAATCCCAAACTGACCGTGGATATGTCGCAGTCGCCTTATTTGCATGAAAGGAATTCGGGGTGAAATTAATCTTTCATTCACCAAATCTAATGGGAAATTTTTCAAACTATTTGGAAATGGGGGATATTTGAAACCATTATATACTGATAGTTGTGGGATATTATTTTTGTGAATGCTTGTGATACAGGTTGCACATATCTGAAATTCCGATTTCTGAACCGGAACAATTTTCCTGATTAATATTATGTTTTTTGTACTGTCAATATTGGTAAATGATTTTAAGTCATTTTGAAACCAAAGTCTATCACAATCATCGCAAGCATGTCCAAATTCATTATTAATATATTGCTTTATAAACTCTTTATGTGCCGACAAATGTGTTGCGAATTAGCTGTAGGTACATTATTTGCTGTTGTGTTTTTTTTATTAGAGGTTCGTTAATATTATTTTCGTTTGACATGTCTTTTTCATTCCGCCGTTGAACGAAATCGTGCACAACATTATCAACATTTGAATTTGACTCGCCCCGATCCTCTCCTCCATCAATCAGCTTAGCCGGAATATGAAGATCTGGAGATGGTCCACCACTTTCAGAATTAGGATAGGTAATGTCTTTCCGCGGTATAAATGGCACATTTCTTTCGTAGAGGGACCAGCTATTTGCGAACAATGAATTATACGATCTCTCTTGGGAATGAATGATTTTTTGGAGGGTCCATAGTTTGTAGTAAATCATCGGCGGTCCCTTGTCTCTCCCTGTAATTTTAGAACTAATTTTATCCAGGCTCTTTCTATGAGCAGCATCTTCATTTCCTACACAATCTTTATTCTCGACATCAGGTTTTTTCTTAGCACGATAATTTCTGGCATATTCGGCCTTTTTTCTCTTGTTTTCCGCTTCCTGTGCACTGTGCACATTCTTTCTTTCTTACGTGGTAATTTCTGGCATATTCAACTTTTTTCTCTTCCGATCCATGTTAGTTTTTTTCCAATTCGGGATCAGCGTCAATTTTCCCCAATTATTTCTTTTCGAGCGATAGTTTCGGTCAAATTCGGCTTTCTTCCTCTTTCTTTCATTTCCCTGTCCTTCCGCTAAATTATTCAATTGTGAAATCTCACCCATTTCGTCTATTGTTTCATTATCCTTTTGATCTTCTTGCCGCTCTCTTCCAATTTCTGCATTTTCTAACATTGCGGATTCAACACAAGTTGCGTTGCCTTCATGACGTTTGTCCATGTTTCCGTGCCTACAAAAGAATTCCAAATTAATAACATTTCTCGATATAGCAGATCTGGCTCGTAGGTCAAATTTCCGAAAGAATTTCTAATAAACACCCATTTTTTATGAAAAACCATTTTCCCCCCACAAATTTGTCGGGAAAAAAACTTTTTGACTAGATCAGAACATAATCTGAAAGAAATTGTCAAGAATTGTTCCCTAAAAATATTCTCACAAAAAAAAGACTCCACCGCTATGAATAGATCTTGCGACCTCAGGAACGTGGGACGACGACTCTTAACTACGACGCCTTCCTACTCTTTTAAAGAGCGAGCGTTCTCATGAGTTTACATTCGGCATGCTAAGGGGGGCCCCGGAAAGAAGAATCTGACGGTACGTGACGCGAGTTTGCTCTTTTTCCCCCGTGCCAAAAGTGCCCATGGTTATAAGAAGTTTACACTTCAAAAATCATAAATGGAAATTTGGCCAGATTTGTTCGATTTTAGCTCACTTTGCGACAGTCAACTCAAAGTCCACATTTGGCGTGGCGCAGTCCTCGAGGTACTACCAGTACTCTTCGACGAAGCCGCTCTCCGAAATCCTTACTCACACCTTAGCCTCCTCTCCGGGCCTCATCCACTCATCGCGATCCTTTACAGCATACAACTCCTCGCACCGTACAAACTCCATTTGACTACCCGATCGGCACCGGCTCAGTCCTGGCAACCACCTTTTGACCCTCCCTCGTCACCTCCCGCACTGACCCAACATACCCCCAATCCCTTTCTCACCCCAATGCCCACCTCATCCTCCTTCCAGTTTCGGGCTATATAAGTAGCAGAGCACCTCTCGTCACCTCTTTCTTAGTTTGACTTTAGTTCGCGAATCACGTCGGTGTGAAAGGTGTTGACGGCTGTCGATGAAGAATTCTACTTCTGCTGGTGGCGGTGGAGATGCCGAGGAAGATTTCGCGTAAGTCATATTGCATTGCACTACTTTCATACCTTTGCCGTACTCTTAGTACGCACTAAATTATCTAGAATACTTTCATAAGTAACTTATTTGAGTAATATTGTCATCAGCTGATACGCATGGATAATATTCTGAGCGTGGTCGGATATCTCGCAGTAAATTTTCTGTCTGCTTTGTGAAAAAAACTTCTTTTTTAAGACTTTGTATCAGATGAAAATTTTCAATTTTCACGATTTATCTTATTAATTTTGTTTAATTTTTTATTTCGTTGCAGGGATGGAATTCGGGAATCTTGCCCTCTTATGATAGATCTCTTCTAGATATAGTCTTCTCAAATGCTCTATTTTACTTCAATTACCCCATTATATCTCCATATTAGCGTCAATCTCGTTCAAACTATTTTCTCTCGGACGTTTGAAGTCTCTCTCTTACAATATCAAGGCACGACATCAGCTGTCCTTCCTCAGCTGTTATCGTATCCATTAAATGTCGCTTCATTGAGAAAATTCCAAAATCAAGATTTGGAAGCCGTTATGCTGAGGATTTATAGTTCAAGTGCAAGAGCTCTTGATTGTGTATCTTCCATTAGAATTAACTTTAATTTCCGTGTTTGAATTAAGATCCCATAACCACTCGGTGGCAAATGAACCCACTTAAAACCTTCCCACTTACAAATCTATAGTGTTATCGTCATCTTCAGCTAATCCATAGGCCTCTTCTCATGCCGCCGGCACATTCCCCATATCGCTAAAATTATTCCCAATTCAATCCTCTGTAATAATGCAAAAGGCCCTTCCCGTCGGACAGATCGTCGTACTATTTTCTGCACTCTCCCGAACAGTCTTCTAACATTTACTGGAAGTAGACAGTTTTGTGTTCTCCAAATCTTCATTATTTCAAAGAAGTGTTAACTTCCATGGAGATATGCCATTATGCCGTATTCATTTTCGGCAATTTACGAGGTAACTCAATGTGATGCTCCCCTGAAATGTTTCTCAAATCTTGTTATCGCGAGCGTGATTTAAAAAATCTAATTGCTTGCATGAAACTCTGTATTTCTTAAAATTTATCCCGCAATGGTATTTTTCATTTATGCCTATTTTCCTGCAAATTTCTTCGTAGGACTTAAAGAAATGACTCACTCATTCTGGATTTGTCCGTTGTGGAATTGATTCTTCAAGTTGGTTGGTTAGTTCCATTTGATGCAACGCTATGCAGTTTTGTCAAGGTCACCCCCCTTCCATGATCCAGCCATTGCAGCATTCCCCAAGCTAGTGAAGTGTCGGTGATTAAGTGAAAGTGTGAAAATGGTAAGTGCATGGTCAGTTGTGTAATGAAGTGATAGTGATTTGTGTTCAACGAGGGATCGTCGATGGAAAGCAGAGTTCCTCCGCCGTTGGACCTTGCAGATGATTCGAAGGTAAGCGATCGACTCCTCTTTCAGGGCAGAGTGTAGTGTGAAGGGATACACACTCGAGACAAGGTATCCTTATCGCGGTAGGGCCCCACGAAGGGGCTTAAGGAACAAACTTCTATTAAGGGACAATAGCACTTGCAGAATGGGGGGAAGGGGAAATTAAAGGTGACTTAGATAACAAAATTAGGTAGGACATTTAAAGAAATTAGGCTCTTAAGGAATACATTATGATTTATGACCGCTGGAGTAAAACCTTTATAATTAATGGTGAAATGACGTGCAAATAACGAAATTGTTAGCATCCTAAACTTTCTTCTAACTGCTCCATAAATAATCATCCTTGTTCACGTTTTTTCCACGCATTTATTTTTCGAAGGCAGCGGTCGCCTGTTTTGAAGCCGTCGCTGTAACATGGTACAGTAGGACGTCACCCTGTCTATTCGTATGGATATTCAGGAGTTAGGCGTGATGGGCCGGCCATCGGCCTTCGTCTCATTTTTATCACGAAGGCCGAAAAATGGGTCCAACGAGCTGGCGCGATACCTCTCGGGTGGCAACAGGAAACTCGTGCAATCTTTCACCATTGATCTCTCCAACATTCTAATCCATTCTACTTCCATATAAATTGATAGGAGACACTTAACCTTAGTATGACTAATTTTAAATGTTACTTGATGTAAATATTCTTAGTATAATACAGTAGATCAGAGCAGACCCGATACTTTGATAGTGTCCCTCGTCAGGTTGATTTCAAAAGTAATTGAGCTTGATGGGTCGGTTATCTCGTTATGCGCCATCCAATCCCCTTCGAAAATCTTTCGAGTTATAAATAAAAACAGCTGAAAATGATAATATATTCGGGATTGTGTAGCTACTGTACAATTTTTTCAATAGGCAATTGCAAAACACTCGTTAGCGTATCGTGAGGTAGTAAATAATACCCTTACACGTCTTTCGAGACTATTTTACTTTCATAGCTGTTTGAGTCACTATTTCGCAAACTCCGCTATCAAGAAATTTTTATACTTTCTCCAGAACTAAGGGTAAAAATTTACGACCAAGTGCTTCAAACCTCGCATCCCAAGTAGCAAAAGAATATTGAAAAATTATTTTAGAATTAAGTGGCCAGATATGACTTACATAACGCGGACAATAAGATTTCGTGTACGAGAATATGACCGTAGAACCGTAGGGTAGCTGATCATGTGAGATGATACACTGTCGTTAAATAGAATTAATGTATTTTGTAATGTACTACATTATGCCATCGCGTAAAGGTACCTTCATAGCATTTAAGTGTAATTTGTCATATTTTACTTTCATACCGAAATAATGAAAAAAATATTTAAGAGCCCAAAAAAGAGAGTTAATGCTTTCAAAATAAATGACTAATTTTTTCATAAGATATTGCTACTTGGGATGGTACCTCTGCTAGACGATATGCATACCTCCAGCATCTTACTTTCTCGGACACAGCCTTTCGAAAAAAGCCGGTCTAACCTTTTACCGTGTGCGATCTTGCTAGCTCCACTTTTTCAAAGGTGGTCTGATCACCACTGCTTTAAAATACTGTTCATTCCGATTTCTTATTCGTTACCTCCAATTAAATTGGAGTGGCGATGTGTCTAATTTTCTATTGAATATCTCCTTATTTTGCATTAGTGCTTTGAACTGCGAGGAAGTTTTTAAATACCTTTATTAATTAATTGCGGATCACTTAAAATATTTGCATACAATTGGTTATATTCTCATATGACAGCCATTCTCGATATCAAAGCTTTGAAACAGCTGTTTTCCAAATGGAGAGTTTTGCCATTTGGTAACTTTTAAATGGATATAAGTTGTATTGGTGTAAAAAATTGGCAAACGGAGTTAGATCTTGCCCTGTTGCTATTAGCCGACCTTGCGCTGGGCACCTCGAAATTTCCATGACCTCCAATGACGATTTGCACGTTTAGTGCATTTCATTAGTGACCACAAATAGGAATGTTCCTCAAAATTAAATATATATTTATGTTTAACGACGGCTGATCTGGCCAATCTTGGTAATGACGATTGTGGGTGAAAGAAGAGGAAGTAATTTCATATCAGAAACTTGCCCAACAACTAATCATCAGACGACGAATGTTGGGTGAAATCGGGCGATAACAGCACTGTGTAGATAATAACTTGTTTAGAAGGGAAAAAAGACTTTCATAGTTCCAGGAACTTGGAGAAAGTAAATTTGTACCAGGCCCATTGAACTTAGTATTGGCAGCATTATCATTAAGACTATGAGAGCACTATGTACTCCCCATAAGGGCGCGTCATCTCCAGGCTTCGAATCTGGACTAGAACTCTTAAAGGTTCAATGCAAAAAGTAAGGCTTCGACTGAATGGAGGGGGGAGCAGAGCGAAGGGGGTGGTAGAAGCGCGGGGGGGGGGGGGGAGTTCACAGTACGTGCAGTAGAAATCCGTTGGGATTAATGTCTTCGCGCACTCGGCGTGGCATGACGCGTATGGCTCGCGGCAGTATCACTTGCAAAAATATCTTTCCTCTAGCAAACAATAGCCTGTAAGGAAATTTTTAACTTATACGTTAGTTACTTTTTGGGATACCTCACTCCTCCCAGGGCAAGGTTGTCTGCTCGTCCATTGTTAATTGTTAGTACGCCATTAAAAAAGCCATATAGCTGTTTCCGGTGGCTATTGTTAAATGATAAATAAAATAAAGATAACTATGAATATTGAAATTCATGCCTTGTACAAAGTGAAGCCAACAAAAACAGTGTAGTTTAGGTAAATGTTCTTACTTAAATACAGCTGACAATGAGTCATAGCCCACAGATCCAGCAGGGTTTAGTGGGGTAAACTTGAACCACGACCCTCATGTTAGGGCATTAGGGTCTTATGCGCTTCTTATCTTCCCTGAAATAGTGCCTTTGCCACCTGGCACTCTGGTATGCTTTGATATTCAGTAATCTTCAAAATTACCAAAAACATAATTAATTTTTTTGAGGCATGCTCACATTCAATCCAATGTTAATTAAATACCACAAATGTAGTCCCCATTGAAATGCATACTGGTAGTTTCCTTAGCCAGTCATTTTCTAGCTTAGATTAGTGTTGTAATACTGTTTTATGTGGTAAGAGTTTTGCAATTAACTTCACCCTTTTACTGCTAGCGGGCGAAATTATATCAGCCCATTTTGGATGCGCGAAAACTACCACAGACTGATATTTTGGCCCAACAGAATATGTTACTGAATTTTAAGGCCAGACTTTAAAAACCTGAAAATAGCCTTGGCAGTCTTCGCATATCCCAACCGAAATGGGCTGGCAGTAAAAGGGTAAAGGGATATATTTAGTCATTTTCTATTTATTAAAATCAATGTTCACCAATATTTTCCTTTGCAGATATACTCAGGCCATGGGTGCTGGTTTACCGAGGTGCAGTGGGCATTTTTACCAAGCCTATGATAATGGTTGGTATATTCCGCACACGACTCTGTTAAGTGAAGACATTTTCCTTTACAATGGGCATCGTATACCAGGAGCAAGTTCAAGTGACATGAGATAATCTAGACAGCAAAATGCTATGGGCTACATCAAAGGTTTATATTTTTGGCAGAGATGCCTTTAATACTTCAATTTCAGTTTTCCCTGAAATATTTTTCCCTGGCGTTTACAAGATGGATAGTCACTGGATAATATTTTTTATTTCGGGATGTAGAGTCAATGGAAAGTCATAAGTTTTTGCCCTCGCCAATGTGAATTACCATGATTTTGGTTTTCATATTCAGATGATAAATTTGCAGTACACTAATTTTTTAAAAAATCAGTCATGCTTTACTTTGGATTGAAAATTTTACTAATGTTATGTCTGAGGAAATGTCACCATGAACGCATAGGTACCTCAGAATAATGTAATTTAGATGAAATTTAGAATTTACTGCTAATATTCACGGTTTAACGCATTCAATGCAGAGCACGTCAATAGGCTTTCTCCTGGCTACACAAACTGATGGAGTAAGTCAATTGACGTGGTCATTCCCTTCTGAAGTACTTCAAATTTTTTGAGCCGATTTTGATGACTTTCATGAAAATTGGGCCCGCATTGAATGTGTTAAACTAATCCATGTGCTCAATTTGTATAGAGACTACTACAGACACAGACCCTTGTTGGTGCCATCATAGCCTATTTTTAATTCCCTATTCTCTTCCTGATTTTCATTACAAGCTGGATGTTTTGCAGACTTTTTAGATATATCATTGTTAAAAAAGCAGCTGGGACTCATTTAAAATAGTGAATTTATTTGACAAGAGATGCCCTTAAGGCTCATCCAGGGCGTAAAGCCAATAAGAAAGATGTGTACGAATAAAAAAAATTTAAAGTGGCCAAATGTCTGATGAATGTAATGATATACTTAACAATTAAACTTTTTTGATTCATGACAGGTTTTTCCAGTCCTTTCCTATTACATATTCCTCTCATTATTATTAGCTTTGTATTTTTTATGTTAGCACATTCTCTTTCCTCTACCTTACTAATAAAAATCGGTATTCCAAGTTTTCAGAGAAACTATTTTAAATTTGGAATATATCACATCCATTTTTTGGTAGTGACTGTCTTGCTTTTCTTTCTTCGTTGATGTTCATGTGGGAATATCCTGTATTTAGGTTATTCATATTTTATTGTAAAGTATCAACGTGGATATTATTACCATATGGAAAAGTTTGTGTAGAAAAATTCTGGTGGACATTTTCTGAGAAGGAAGAATCTATCTGGAAAAATTTTAAGATGGTTATAAAAAATGAAAAAAGTTAATTCATTTGGTATAGAAAATTTGTACCCAGGTACAGAAAAGTCATTCAGACCATGTCTTTTCTTTTTCCCTGTCCACTTCTCTTTAAAACAAATGGTATAGCTAGCCTTATGATAATATATTAAAATTTTTGTGGCCCTCCACTCTTTCATGTAACGCCCACATGGTTTTCACCAATGAATCAAAAAGTTGGCTACATTTCATACTAAATGCGCACCATGGTGGGAAAAGGGTGAAAAATAAAAATGCCCTTATTTTCATTTGTAAGTCATTCAGAGTGCTCTGTGAAATGCAAAAGCCTATCAAATTCCTCAGCCAAATATTATAATTAATTTTTGGTACTGATTTGTCATTAGATGAGTAAAATTCGTTATCAGTGATTACCTATATGATTCCATTCCATATAATACATAATTACATTGATTATGGCTGAATTGAGAATTTCAAACTTTGAATGTCAGATGGTTTATTCCTCAGTGAATTCCTTACATTAGAAGCAAAATCAATTCTTTATTTATCTCCAAACATGCATTTTGAATTTCAAATCCAGAATTTCAAAAAGTGTTTTATTTATTCTCTTTTGATGGGGAAGGAATAACTGTTAATGGACCTAAATCTCCAGAAATAAAAAATAATTATATAGTTATCCTGGACTCAAAATAAGAGTTGACAAACTAGCTTTTATATTACCAACATTATAAATAAATGTTCCCAAGCTATATTTGCCTCCAGATGGAGTACGGAGATGATCATTGAAAATAAAATTACTAGTTTGATGAATATAGGAAAATAACTTAAGTAGCATAATATGTAATCTGCTTGGGAAAATTGAATGCATTAGGAGGAGCTCTCATATTTTTGCAGTGCATTGCTTACTATGGATTGTGGCTGAAAGAAATGTTAAAAAGAAATGTCTACTTGCTTGTTTGATCCTGAATACAAAACTTTGGGAATCCATATCTAGCTTAAGATTGTAGACTTCAAATGAGAGGAAATTGTATGCAGTGGTGTACAATTTGGGTACTGAGATAGGGAGTCGGAGGTGAGATATATCACTTATTTTTGCAAGCACATAGCTAAAAATTATAGGTGAAATCAAGAATGGACATGAACTTGTTGTGGTGAATGGAGTAGTTACTGAACTCTTCCTGAGGCCCTGGATTCGATTCTCGAAGGAAGTGGTGAAAATTAATTTAGAGGAAATGCTGATTCCTACTCAAGTGCCATGGACAAGAGTACTTCTAGTGCAGTGCATTTAATTTATCACTTAAGGGATTAAAGTGGGAATTCTTTGGTGCATTTCATTAAGAGTAGACTGATGTTAATACAGTTTTCCTTCACTATTTCTCTTTTCCCAAATAATCCTTGAAGGTGCACATGAACTCTCTAGCCAGTCACCTCACCAAGTAATCAATGAAACAAACTTGCATATCATGAATCACAGTCCCTTGGAGTTAGGCAGCATAATAAAAATTGCACCACCCATGAATGATACCAGTACATAAATTTTGCTTGGCTGAGGTGTGCAATTTGTTACCCATTCCTGCACAGAGGATGCTAGGAGATTATGGGGGTTTGCATATTTCCTATATGCAATTGCTTCCACATGCGTTAAAATGACCTGGAAGTTTTGCTAAAGAATAAAAGATTTAAATTTAGAGATTACATTTTACACTATGCCCATGGATTGGACTGGCTAAAAAACTGGGTTCTTATCTTGGGGGACTGAATTCCATTCTTGTCTGTGGCAGATACTTTTCAGCAGAATTGGAATGGGTGATTGGATTGGACGAGTTGGGTGATTCATGGAGTGCACTTTCATTCTCATTCACCAGATGAGCTGGAACTATGGATACCTTGAGAAGCCTAGTTCATCTCATCTTATTCCCCTCCTATCCCTCCCCAATATACTAACTAGTCCTTCATGATTCTTAAGGCTACAGTTGCCAGTCAACACCCAAGAAAATATTTATTTTGATCTACTTTCAATGCAAACCACAGGTTTAGAAATTCGATTTTAGTAAGTAAATGATCAGATATAAACAAAGCTAAAAGATAATAATTGCAGCAGCAGGGCAGGACATGCATCTTCCACAAATGTTTAGCCGGCCTTATTCAACCCAGGGATTCAATTTCTAGTTTTTATAGAGTACGGAGAATGTGTGCATCTTAGAAGAGTTTTCCATTAAGAGCAGAAGGCATAAGGATAAGTTTGCATGAGTCATGAAAGGAGCATGTTTGTTAGTTTGGCCATGTGGAAGAGAGTCAAACAGAAGGGCAGATCTGTAATAGAGGAATGAATGCTGTTAGAAGAAAGGGTAAGCCATGGTCATGGGTTAATGTGGTGAGAGATTCTGAATGCGGAAGAGAAGGGAGGTTATGAGTATTTAAGAACAGGATGATATATTTGAAGCAACGCATTAATGTATGAGAAAGAAAAAGGTGTTCAAGAATAGGACTGAATGGAGGAAATTATCAAAGCAGAGTCAACTTCACAGTCCTATCACCTAGACTAAAATGTTTTTGTCAGTAACTTCCCTAGAAGTGAATGCTGTGATTGTCAGGTATGTTTTAAGGTGGCCATGCTTACTGGTTCAGCTGAGGCAGTAGCAGATTTGGGGTTTTTGTTGAAGAGTACCCGAGCCTCATAAGAGTAAAACAAATAAAAAACAGTATGGGCCCTTAAAATTTCAATTTATACTATGTGTAAACCTCTAATCATATGCTCTTAATAAATTGCACAATTGGAGGTTTAAATAAATGAGTTTATTGTTCTGTAGGTCAAGTAATTGACATATAGCATGGTCAGATCAGTTGATACATACAGACAAAAAAGACATGAGTTGTATAGGGTTCAAGCATGAGGTGTTTTCCAAACATGTATGAAACATTGCCTATGCTACAGGAGAACATAAAAACTTTTCCTACATAGCAGATCTTAAATCTGGTCACCTAAACATATATTTGAATGAAATGTGTTTGGAGGAAGATTACATGCCTTGAATAATCAGGACATTAAATAATCTAAATAGAAGATACTGTAATCAACGTATGCATCTACATACTAAACAGTGAGTGGCTGTAAGGGCACAAGGTAGCAGGTGTTACGATGCTACCCACGAAAGAAATTAGTAAAAGCTACTAATGAAAAGCTGTTTGTAGATGGATGATCAAATCTCTTTTTTGTAGTATTATTCAGTTGTGGCACATTGTAGTGCTGTGCTATCAATACAAGACTTACTAGTGATTATAACCAATAATAGCAACAACAAGTACTTTTGCTTGAGCATTTTTATATGGCTATCGGCGGTTTGAAGTTTCTAGTGTGGTCAGCAAACAAGAAAATGACAAAAATATAACCAAACACTATATTCAAATTAGGCATCGTACATTTGTAACCAATCTGTATCACTAGAATAGTGCTAGCAAAACGCGGTGGCAGTTGCACAGAAGACCCTAAACAGTGGAAGAGTTGCATACTAGATAGCTCTGCACGGGGTAGTATAATGGTAGTTTCTTCGTTTGACTACCACTTTTCCCAAGGTCACAATCCTTCAACACCAATTTCAAAATTCTCGATCTTTTATTCATTTCAATGCTCTAGCTCTCCATGGCTGTGAATCCAAAAACAAAGATAGGTTTATCCGATGGGTTGCAAACATTTTCAGAATATTTTCCTCCAGCTTTGTTTGGATCGTTAATATTGCCTTTTAACATGCCACTGACACTTAGCCGCTCTTTTGAGTTAAATTGTTATGTTGGCAGGATTTTGTCTTTACAGTAAACTCTCCTCTTCCCTGCATAACTTATACGACCGCTTCCAGACGTTGCTTCCCTTCATTAGCGTCCGGCATCAAGCTGACGATTAGCACCAAATTCCACTACCACTATACTTTACGCCTTATTATTAAAGATGCTAGTATATCGTCTTTTCAAATTTAATTTTTATAGCACTTTCAATTTTACTTCATCGCACTTTGTAGCATTTATTATTTTTAGCCAATTTCAATAATTATGTGGCAATAAATTGGAAAAACCTGCAGTTTATCAAAATTACATAATATAAAAACTTGAAATTATATCTTACAAGTATCTTATTATACAGTAAGAAGGGGAATACAATAATTAAGAGGAACAATATGGTTTGCGAATGTTCAGATCCTCACCTTACCATTAAGTATGTACCGTACTGTACAAAACAATGTACTGTAAGCTATAACTTACAGTACATTGTTTACTTTAACTTAGGGTGGAGGGCACAGCCAAAATTGTTGTTGTCAAAAATTAGCATCAAGTCAGTCTTATCATTGGACTCCTTGAGCAGATTTCAGCGGTCTGTGAAGACCAGGTCATACTGGCTGAATAAATGCTCAGCATCAACACGGCCTACGGGAGTCCATGTTGTATGCAGACCAGCATTAAAAAAATTCGGATTTATCAATTATGTAGTGAGCAGAATCTGTTTGAAGTCACAGGTGACTTCTTTAACTTGTTGAATTTGATGGCAGTGTAAGTATCTGTAGCCATGTATGAAGCAATGCATGCTCAAGCCCTTAAATGCAGGGAAACTTGGCAATGTACTTTTACCTGCTGCCTCATTTACCAGAAAAATAATTTAATTTTAGTATTTTGATATTGACCCAGTATGCTGCCTACATACACAAGACATACAGATGTAAAATCAAACTTAAAAGGAGATTCTATATTGTAATTGTCGGATTAATTTGGGTCCCGGCGTATTTGTAAAGTTTATTTGCATCACATGAATTCATATGGTGAATCAATTTTTGTAATCCTGTTTCAGTTGCTGATGTTAGGATCCGGTCTGTCAATGCTTCTTTGTTGGCATTCTTAAATTCAGCCAAAATCTAAGTTGTTTTTTTCCGGAAAAGAGCCATTGGCATACTGCTTGAGTGACCAGCTGAATGACTTCAAGTTATTCCAAAGCAGGTGGGCAAATGGGTACTTTGATCCTTTTAATGTTAAAATCAAAGCTAGGAATGTCTGGCATATTACACAGATGGCCTTCATCGAGTCAACTACTGCAAAAATAGAGATAAAGGCAAACGTGTGTTGTGGGTTGCCTACTACATACAAATATGACCTCTGGGGGCAACGTAGAATGTCTTCTAATCGATGAAAAATGGGCATATAACTGGCATTTTGAGGTTTTAATGCCAATTGTCATTATGACTGATATCATAATGACAATTGACTTAAAACAATCAATGACAATTCAGTTGTTTTTGTTTAAATTTTGAAACTTAGAGGCAAAAATTCTAACAGAAGATATTAACTGATCTAGAAAATTAAATCACACTTGGAATACCGATACAGGTTGAAAACTTTTTCCGGGTAATAAAATTCGCTCTGAGAAAAAATGTGTAAAAACAAGGAATCCTATAGAATATCATATTGAATGAATAGAACATGGTTGTACTATAAGTATCAGGCAGATTTCACAATTGGGAATCAACCTGGTAGCAGGGGTTATCTATATGTATAGCATGCCAGGTGAGTGGCAAATATATAATATAAATGTACTTGTAAATATTTCTCCATTTAGGACCCAAGCAGCAATCAATATCCCTACATTATCCAGACAACATTGTCGGCGTTAACTTATGACATCCGTGCAATATCCATGTTAATCCAATTAACATTGTGTGGATATCTGTCAAATATCCAATGGACCCACCAAACAATGTTGTAACGATGTCCAACAGTGGACATAGAGGTCCATATTACATCATCTCTTAGATATCTTCACAACATCTAATGAGTAAATAATGGGTGTGCTTCTTATGGTTTTTGGTAATCCCCAGACATCCAGACAAAACATTTGTGCACTTCAATTCTATACAGAACATATGTTACCCTGGCGAAAATATTGTAGAGGGAAGCGGATACGAAGCATCAACAAAGCGGAGATTTAACCATACACGAAGCGAATCGGAATGTGAGCGAGTTAATAGTCGAAAGAAAGTCCATAGTCGAAAGCGAAAGTCCATAACTAAACTATCACCGAAACGAAACGTAAAATGAGACAAGGAAGCGTTCATGAGCCAGATGCATTGCAGACGAATACGTTCACGAGCTGGAATACCAAATTATGTCACCACTGACTACGCTGCTCTCTCGAAATAAAATAAAGGTAAATAGTAATTTATCACTTTGAGTGTGCTATTGCGCAATGGTATGATAAAGTCTATTGTATTATACTACCTCGAATATACATAACAGTATTGTACCTGCATCACGTGATTACTGAACCTACAACTTAACGCACCTATTGTTGCACTCATTACTAAAGTCTTGAGAAAGACTTAAATATGTAGTCTTCCGTCACTTCCGTGGATAAATGTGACTTCGAGAACTATCATCATGAAATGATAATTCCGTGATAGTTTGAGGAAATACCATAATATCTTAATAAAATTTATTTGCCATTAATTAATGCCAGATAACTGTTATCCTATATTGCCCAATAGTATGCATATAAATGCACTATTACTGTGAATAAACAAGGTTTTCCAATTCCGCACGTTAGCTTCAGTGTCGTAGCTAGGGGCTGGCCAGGCTGGTGGCTGCCAGGGGTGCACTTTGCAGACCCACAGCTTAGCTCGATTTATGTGGTACAACCAGCAACTGTCGTTTTTGGGCAGCTTGATTCTTCTTGAATCTCCATAATCGGAAAGCGGAAGCGGAAAGCACCGCTTCCATACGTTTCTTGCACGCTACTGTGACCGGTCAAGGAAGCGGAACATTTTCGCCAGGGTACCTGTGGATACTGTTTGGAATAAAAATTTTTTTAAGGAAATAAGTGCCACTTCTTGAAGTGATGGTAAAGGTGATAAAGAGGAAGGAAGATATATTGATTGTTTGCAACGTGATACACAGGATTCATTTTAATGATAATATCATATTTTTGAAAATTATTACATATTTCAAATTTTAAAATACTAATTATATTTTATTTATCTTCATCAGTTTAATACGTATGGGCTATCTATTTAATGTCAATTAAGAATATCACGGATATTATAACTTGGATATCTATGTAACTGTAATTTTTACAACTCATCGTGGATGTTGCAAATAGGATGTCTATGTAATGTTATTTTTACAACTCATCGTGGATGTTACAAATAGGATATCGATGTAACGTTGTCAAAATATCCATCGTATAATAACAACGTCTTTTGGATATCCGATGGATATCATCTGCTGCTTGGGTAGTTTCCACCTATCTTGGAAACTAGAGTAGGCGTAGGGCCTAGGTTGGATTGTGGTTTTTAACTTACTTTTCAAGATGCTAGTATGCTGCTGGATGGTCGAACTTGTGCAGAGGAATGTTTGCCTTAGCACTGTAGAAAATGGGAGTAACGCCTTAACGGGTCTACTTGTAAATAGGAGTAACGCGCCCTGGCGGGGGAGTGGGTCTACTTGTATACATGGTCTATGAGAACTACCAGCCTTGTAACTGGTAAACTGCAAAAGTCGCCACGAAAATTAAGGGATTTTTTTTGTTTGTGAGTTTTTCCAGGGCTCACTAGTCCTACGCTCGGATGGCAAGATTTAGGATAGATTAGATTGAATTGTTGTTGTAGGGTCTTTGTCAGGAGCCCGGCCTTTATTGGTCCATTACACTTATGCCTTGATTGGTCCATTGTGCCAACCCCATGCCTGTCTGCCACATGCAGACAGGGGACAAGAGCACCTTGGTAGAGGTATGGAGGATTGGCCTCCCCCTGCCTCACCCCAGTACCAGGTATTGGGTACCAGTTCAAGGATTTTTAATGTTGCACCAATGCTCTTTGTGAAAGGGAAGATTTGTAACAATGTACTATGGCGCAATTATTTTTGACATTTAATTAATATATTTTGGGACCCCACTCTTTTAGTTGGGGTTTTGATTTACAAATATTTGATAAATTACAAATATAAATTTGATGAATTTGTGATAATTGAAGTTTACTCTACCCATTGGAATAAAAGGCTAGGACCATCTAGCCCCCTAGTGGAGATTTAAAGGTGTTTCATAGCAATCACTACCTTTAGGAAAAACTTTTGAATAGGCCCCAAGGCTTATCAGGACCCCACTCTTATAGTTGGGGTTTTGATTTACAAATCTTTCATGTACAAAGCTTCAAAACTGTAGAGAATTCTAGTGAAGCAACATTCTATGATACCCAGAGGCAGTGGTGGATTATGGTCGTTACTTTGGGGTGGGCAGGTTGCTACTTCCTGGAGGTCTGAGATTATGGAATACCCTAATGGCCACCATTTTTTCTGTTGTACCTGGAACTATGGGGGCGCCATAGGGGGGCACCCCCTCTCCCCACCAACCTCTGTCCCCTCCCCCCCACACTGCACCTTAATCTGCCACTGCCTGGAGGGCCCACTTGGACGGGGTCTTTCTTATATAGCCCTAATATCCTTTCCAGTGCTATCATATGCCTATAGGAAATATTTAAAGCTTGCTGCATGGTTAAAATAAAGTATCCAGAGAAGATATTATGCAGACCATGGTTAGATGGTCAGGGTGCATGCACACAATGTAAACACTGATATGTGGCAATCCACATAGTACAACATGGTATTCATGTAATCCCAGTGAGCCACTTAATTTTAATATCTGGTTTCCTTTATGCTGAATAACAGGGGTTTATACCATGCCTTCTTCCAGGGAAACATATGAATTTATCATCTGGAGGGCATGTAACAAGCCTGAATAATTTGGTCAGTGATTGAAATTGTTTCGACATTATTCATAAATTATTCATATGAATTAATAGGTAGGAAGTATCCTTGAAGAGGAAGTTGTTACACCAAATATCTTGAATAAAAATGGACATGTGAATGACAGTCACAATATAGTGGCATTGAATTATATAGAGGGATTGTGGTGATAATAGCCAAACCCATGCAAAGATGGGTAAGATATCCCAGCTGCAGCAAAATATTACCTACATGATGAAGGCATGTGAAGTAAGATTAAATATCCAGAATTTTTTTAGTTTTGAATATGCAGATCTTTTCCTGGGTAATTAACACTTTGGCTGCATAACTTCATTGCTTCATTTTTCCTTACAGCGGAATTTTTTAACCATGAAATGTTAAAAGGAGCACATCAATAGAAAGTAGTTAGGGTAGTGAACCAGTGGTGTAAGGAGGTGGGGTTTAGGTTTTAGAAGCAAATGTGCAAATTATAAATTATTTTGATTTTTACTCTACTGTTTGGCTTACCATGCTATTGGCTGATTGGAAATTAATATGAAAGTATTCTAGGGAGATCTAGCCATTGTCAGTCATAGTGCAGGGGTGATGGTTTTCCCCCTGTAATTCCAAGTGAAATAGGGAAAATTGTAACAATTCTATATCCCTGATCCTCTCAAAATAGCAATCTGCCCCAAAAACAGCAACCTTAATCCTCCAATGGAGCTAGAATAAAATAAGGTGAGGAGTTCACGATGCCACGGACCTTGCGAGTGTGGGCGAGTTAAATTCCAGTGTGAGTTTGAGTCGACTTACTGAGTTTATTTGACAAAGGGCAATAATTATGAAATTTAACTTTTTATGAAAATATCGGCGCAAAGAGTTAAAGTATTTTTTTAGGTGACTGCCTCTAAATTTGAATGTTTTAAAGTGATCCTATGTATAATCTGCTTTTATAATGTACTTATGTATTAATTTAAAATACTCAGTACAGTCTATATTCATTGGGAATTGGGAAAGGATTAAATAAAGTATTCAATATGTATTTAGGGCGGATTGACTACTGCTATATGTATGTCCTACTTTTAATACAAGTGGAATGTATTAGAAGATGTATTCTATATATGTATCTATTGGGATATGTATCAAAGATTTCATAATTCACATAGGCAATGTTTTTTGCGGTGATACCATTCATATTTTGTACCTGGCTTATGGCCTGGCACCTGGCAATGCAGTTTGAATAACTTCTATTTTTTCCTGGTCTGTTTTTCAATGGTCCATACTTTCGATCCATATAGAGTGCCATGCACCTTGTTTCTAGTTCTTTCACAGTAATTGTTTTTTCATCATGATCACTTTCTTAGCTTGTGCTATTCTGCACTTGATGTCAGTTGTACTTCTTCCGTCCCACATGATGGTGCTTCTCAGGTAGGTGAAGGGTACCACTTGCTTTAATTTTTCTCCTCTTAGCATAACTTCTGCTTTCACCTTCTCTCTTCAACATACTAGCCCAACCCAATAGGGTCTAGGTTGGATTGTGGCCTTTCACTTACTTTTCAGGGTACTGGCGTACTGCTGGATGGTCGACCCTGTGCAGAGGAATGTTTTCCTTAGCATTGTAACAAATCGGAGGAATGCCGTTATGGGTCTTCTTGTAAATAGGAGTAACGCGCACTGGCGGGGGAGCGGGTCTACTTGTATACATTGCCAAAGAGAACAACCAATCTTGTATCTGGTTTACCGCTAAAGTAGGCACGAAAATTGAGGGATTATTTTTCTATGTTTTTTTTCCAGGGCTCACTAGTGCTGCACTCAGACGGCAAGATTTAGGATAACTCAACATTACGTACGGTGTTACCAAGCACTGCGCGCCGTCACGGCGTTTTCATGGTGCATCAGTGCTCTTTGTGAAAGGGAAGATTTGTAACAATTTACTACGACGCAATACTTTTTGACGTTTCATCATACTATTAGACAATTTCTTGTTGCTGAATAGCTGAAATAACTGAAATAACTAATAACAGAGGGTGTCGCATAATAATAGGCAATGCTGTAGGAGGGCGTAGAAACTGTATTCCCCTCTCGCAGACGCACTACGGCTCAACTGCCCAAACTCGCGGCACTGTTCTCTGCATACACATTAAATAGGTGTATATAGGTCTGCATACATACTATAATAGCTTATAACTTTTCCGTTACGGCACCAAAGCTTTCACAACACTGTTCATCAAAAGGCCTGCAGTAGTACAATTGCGAACATCGAGGATACTGTGTCTGATTAGACAAGTGGCTTTTAGATATTTTCCAATTATCTTTAAACATTGTGTATTAGGCTGGAGAAATAAAAACTTGCATTGGAGAACCACCTTAATGATTACCATCTTTTCTATTTTCCCGGGAATTACGGGGGGGGCGGCCGCCCCCCCCCGCCCCTCCCCCTTAATCCGCCCCTGCCCTTTCCGAGTTTTTCCATCAGCCCTAATATCTTGTCCCACTCAAAGTTTTCGAAGGGTTTCTCTAAGTCCACGAATGCTACATAGAGTGGCTTCTTCACATGTATCGTTTTTTCTGCCATCTATTTACTTTATTAGTGCCATTTACTTTCTGTGGACAATTTCAAAAATGGCTAGGGTGACTCGAAAATAAAATATGTACTCCATTCAGAAAATTATAAAATTATGAAGTCAACTTTTAACAAGTTCCGTGTGGGGCCCATTTTTCATTGGTTGATATCTCGTGGCTGAATACCATTTATTTGAAATATGCATCGAATGGATGCGCCATGGAATTGACACGGGATTTAAAAATGAGGTTTGCAAGGTTGCCTACTTTACACCAGTCATATTTAAATATTTTTTGCGTTCATTAATCTTAATGTTTGAGGGTATGTATGGGAGTAAAATAAATATTTTTATGATCTATCATCATTAAAAATATTCATGCGTTACGATCATTTAAAATATTTATGAGAATCAGAAATAAAAAATTCAAAAATTACTATTAGTGCTCTGTCGCGTTGTAACTTCGTAATTGTGATCATCATCAGTTTTTAAGACGAAACCCTTGTTTTCCGAAATAAGAGATGCACCAAATGAAATGACATCTCTTTGCTATGAGCAGCGATACACGAGAAGCAAAAATTTTGTTATTATTTTCCGGTATACTTGGAGCCGTTTGGCCATGGAATCGATCTCCAAGAAGACGTAATTTGCACAGTCATTATTAAACGCAGCTAGGAGCCACAGAAGTAGTTTGACGGAGGAATGGTTCTCAACATGTGCTGACGAGATTCAGTTCTATTTTGCAGTGAGTGTTTTGATGACACAATCGAAGAATAATAAAATTCAGAAATACTGACGTTCACGAGTGGCCATTAAAACTTCTTTCATCAGTGAATTAATGCCATACAGACGTTTTCATTTGCTAATGAATAATTGAAATTCTACTGACAGAGCTAATCTTGATGAATGTGACATTCTAAGAAAGATATCTCCCATAGTTCATAACGTGAATCAAAAATTTCAGTCCATATATAATCCTCCACAAAATCATGCCGTAGATGAAAGCGTAATGAAGCTTCTTAGACTAAGTTTCAGTCAATGCAATATTTGACAAGGGAGCTCGTTTTGGCATAAAAGTTTAAATACAACTGTAAAAGGTCCTCGGATAATTGCATGTAGATTGCAATTTATACCAGTAAGAAACTATAAGCAGCAAAGGAAGTTCCTTATAGTCAGTCAATAGTGCTACTGATAATGAAGCCTCACTCCGACTTAGGGTAGGTACACGTTAGCTGCTGATGACTGGTTTTGTTTACAGATTTTGACGCATGAATTCAACAAAAAATTTCATCAAGATCACTTGATAAATATAATAAAATATTTCCGCAAAAATAAATAAATATTTTGCTTATTAAATTTCCGACAATTTTTGTGAAACATGAATGTGTAATAATAGTAGAACAATTGTTGTACAAGTTTTTATTTTTGCAATTGTTGCTACGATTATTAAAAAATGGTACTACAAATGATAAAAAATACAAATATTCACTCATTGAAAGTATTTTAAAATATCATGCTAATTGTACAAATATCCTCGGAGATAAAAAACATTGTTCCTTATAAAATGTTGATGAAATAAATCGTAGCCCTGGGTAAGGAAATCACTCAAAAAATACAAACTCGACTCATGAAACTCCTAGAACTATGCTAATCGCAAAGAATATCTGAACTCCAATAGTCTGGTATTCAGAGGGATTTCGTCTGTGTCCAAAGTCGCGTCTGGCGTCTTTCGGCAGCCGGCTGAGGAATTAATTGTTCGGAGACAGAAGCAATAACCGGGTGAGGATCTGGGGTACTGCTCGAGGATCGGGTAGGGATTTTGCGTGCCAAGGGTTCCTCCTCGCTTTCCCCCCTGTAAGGGCTTTCAAAATTGGATTCCGCTACATAGGAATCTTCAAAGTCCTCATCACTCTCCTCCAAAACTCTTAGCAGGTGTTCCGCAGTGTAATTACGGGACATTGCTCGCGATGTTGACCAAGAGGCCGTCCCGCGGGACGTTGATGGGAAGGAGTCATCTTGAGGCGTTGACACTCCTAAGGCGAGGTTGTCGGGATTCTCAGCTCACCGTGCGTGGATGGCAGTGAGCCTTCACGTTTTCTCTTGCCACCCCTTGTTTTAACCACGTATTTTTTTCGCACCTATATTTGGGAAACTTAAATTTATCCTTGGGTGGGTAAAATTGACGAAAGATTAATTTTTTAAAGAATATACACTTTAAGTAAAAATAATATCTCAGTAACAATGACCCTCAGTAAAAACAATGAAATGATATTTGTTCAAATTTTGAGAAATTGTCACGTGGACAGCCATTACGTTGTTCTTTGTGCGAAAATATTTACTGCTTCCTAAATGTAATATATATGCATGGACTAATTATAGAATTTTTAATTACATACAGCACACTTTACTCTTATGATGCACGGTTCTTCATTATTTTAAAAATTATTTTTATTACAATTAACAATTTATGTTTACCTTTCGACTTTGATGAAGGAAATCACACTGAGTCCAGCTGGTGCATTCTCTTGGCTCACAATAAAAGTGTTTCTAATTCTGTTTTATCCGATGCACTGTAAAAAAATTCAAATTAATGGTGAACGGAATCAGATATCTATCATACAATAACTACTTCAGAGTAAAGCATACGGAAATTATTAACAGCAGCAGAGAAAATCGCTCACTTAGCTTGAATAGGAAAAATATTTTCACAAAATATAGTAGTTGGGGTAAAAGAACAAAAATATCAAACTTTTTCCAAGAAAGTTATAAAAATCTTGACGAATGCATTCTACTTACTTAAAATATTAAAAAATAACATGTGGTGGCGGCTGTAACAAAGTGGTGGCGGCTGTAAACCCGGAAAGAGGCCTGCCCAAGACTGGTCAGGGATAAACCATGGTATAGTACCATGCAATAAACCCTATAGAAAAGCAATTGGACGCCATATGCCGCTCTCAGCCACAGGGTAGGATCAACGTGAGCGGCACATGCCACTCTCCACACGATGACACTGAGAAACAGATCAACTACATTATAGCACCTACCATAGTCACTATTAGCATATGAAAGATACAAAACAAGAAGTTCTGGTTACTTTTTGGCAAACTATCTCCTTTGAGCTATATCTAAGGCTTAACTGAATGAATTCTTTATCTGAAGTATTAAAATAACTTAGTTAACTCAACTTGTAATACCCTTTTTATAATCACGACCGGGATTTCGACATTTTGTGTCATCTTTAGGTGAAAATTTGTTTTAGGGTATGGTATTCATACAAAATCATGGTAGGGGAGGGGAAAGGGTCGGACGAGGAAGGGTGGGGTGAGAGTTTGGCAGGAGTTGGTGGGCCAGGGTGCTATGGGGTGGGGGTGGAGTGGTAGTTATAGTCCTTGCTGTTGCCTTCACCGAGGGAGGTTGGGCAGTGACGTCCCTAGGGTAGTGCGACACGTGCCGCTGCACTGGGCCCGGTGCCTATGGGGGCCCCACCCGGGATTGCCTCTTTCAGACGGCGCGGAGAAACCCGCCTATTACCCGAAATTACCTACTACTCGGTACACGTGTTCATTTCTTGAAACCATTAGCCAGTTTGTGGGTTTATTTCCTTCTTTCCATGAAATATGCTTCTCTATCAATAAGGGAATGCAAAGTTAAGGGGGCCCCCGACTTTTGCCTGCACAGGTCCTTCAATCCCGAGGGACGGCCCCGAGGTTGGCCTTGGGTCAAGGGAATTTTGGGTGAGGAGGAGTGGTAGGGGTAGAACAATGTATGATGTTTGTCAGTTCGCATGTCCTTGAATTTGTCCACTACACTAAGAGTTTTCAGGGGGATAGAGAATAGAGTATGGGGGGAGTGAGAGGGGAGCACTTGTTCGTTTGCTTGATGGGTGTTGTAATTAGGGAGTGTTGCACGGTTTCAAGCGACTCGAAGCATTAGCGATTTATGCTAATGCATAATTAGTCGTAGTTACACTAACTTTAGGGTATAGTGTAATGCATGTTGGTGATTACTCATCCCCTGCCACACACCCCTGAGGTGGCTTGCAGGGTATTTTGTAGATGTAGATGTAGATGAAGGCGTCTAATCTTCTTCCATCTTTTTCGAAATGGCGGATTTTGGGCACCAAGTTCCTTTAATGGTTGTTGTCTCTGAGGTGGTTGGCAAAAACTGAGTAGGTATTAAAGGATTTGGTTCTTTCTCGGCGAATGATATTAATAAATAATTCTCGGGTTTCCAGCCGAGTAAGGTTTTGGTTTGCTAACGTTTCAATGGAATATTCCTCCATCGTCCTCAGAGCAAAAAAGCTTGCAGGGCCTTTCGCCTGCGCTTATATAGCCGTCTCATCCGGGGGGCATTGTTGTCTCCTGTTTTCGGTTATTTTTTTAATTAACGGCTTCCATTCTCTGCTAAGGATGTACCCAGAGTCTCGATTTAATGTTTTTTCTTCCAGCCTGATTTCAACGGCCTCTTTAAGGAGACGATCCCAATATCCATTAGCTTTGGAGACCACGCGAGCCTCATCGAAGGAGATGATGTGATCTTCCGATAAGCTGTGTCAGCCAAGGCAGATTTTTCCGGGTGGAACAACCTACTAATAGTACCTACGGGTGGAACAACCTAGTAATACATCTCCTGTGCTCTTTTATTCGGGTCTCTATCGTGCGCCCTGTCTCTCCAATGTATATTTTTCCACACTGACATGGGATACTATAAACACCAGGTGTTTTTAGTCCCAATTCATCCTCGACTCGCACTAAAACGCCACGCAGTTTTTTCGGTGGTTTATGAATTGTTTCGATGTTCCATTTCGATAGGATCCTAGAGATTTTTCCGGCGACGGTTGAAACATACGGCAGACAAGCTCTCACGGTGGGTTTTTTCTTTTTGGGAGACATCTCAGGACTGAGGAGACTATAAACGCGGCTTTTCATGTGACTTGCTCTTTTCAGGCCCAGCGAAATCTCTCTCTCCGTATACCCATTTTGGCGGAAAGTTTCCTGTAGGTGTTTAATTTCCATTGGCAGGCTTTCCTTGTCTGCTATAGTATCTGCACGATGCAGGAGCATAGAGATAACAGCTGTTTTTTGGGACGGATGGTGGTGACTACTGAGTAGGTATTGTTAAGATTTCTCATGGCACTTTTTTGTTCATCATTCTGGTTTATACACTTCTTCCTGTCTTGCCGATGTACTTTATCGGGCAGTTGTCACACTGTAATGAGTATCTACACCCTGCTTTTTATCGTTCCGGGAATTTTGCCTTTGGTGTCACACAATATTTTTTTAAATGTTGAAGGGGCGTAGGATTGAGGGCGTAGTATGAGTATAAATTTCCCATGTGAATTTTGTTATCGCCTTAATGATTATAATGTATTCGAATGGTCAAGAATCACTGACTTAAAAAGTGACAGAACTACATCTGTGAGAAATTATAACCTGAAAAATATTCTAATCTGCTGAATCTCAATGAATTGTAATCCAATTGTCGCGGGACCATCGTGTCTTATCAAGAAAAATGCAAAGTATAGAAAAAAAACTCAGCAAAATTCATAAAATTTACTTACACATTGCGCGCGATAGTTATGTTGAGAGGTTCATTCTTTGCAAAAGAAAAACGGGCTTCACTTTTGCGTGTCAATACTGCATCTACTCTTTTATTGAATGAAGTGACTGGACATAAATGCCAACCGCCCATCTCGGGAGGCCAGGTTGGTAGCACACCAGTCTTGCAATGAAAAGGTAGCGTTTTTGTTACTGCTTGACGCACTGATGTCGTGTTTTTCCCGAAGTTGATCCGATGAAATTTTTGCCTTGATCTGATAAGGCCTTGGCTTTAAAAAAGCACTTGAAAACCTGAGGAAAAAATCATATTTTCTTCCGACGGGCGATGTACTACGGGGGAAAATGTTTCCCATCAAACACTGCGCCGCCACTTACGATCTGGAGAAAAATAGGCTTCCTCCCTTATGGCATATATTATTTCTAGGTCTCGGCAACGACGATGGAAATTCGAACACAGTAAGTGATAGACTCATCGTCGAAGCCGTTGACGGATTACTGGCCGATTACATTCTCCGAGCGTTATTCGCGCTGCTTCCAAGTTGACGCGCATTAGACAGACATGTATGCATTTGAAACATATCATTGAACGCTCTCGTTCTCGCCGTAGCTTCCTCTGCATTCTTCCTCTTTCCTCTCTTTTTCTTCTAGGCTTCACTCCTATTCTTGCACTCAAGCAAGGTCCTGGTATTCAACCGCTCTCTACTATCCATATAACCTGCGATAGTTAACAGAACACCGCAATGAATAAGGGTTTCCTCTTTTAATCGTGAATACAAACGTGTGCCCATTGCACATTTCAATCATGGTGGTAGATTTTCAATGAGTACGCAAATAAATAACCTCTTAATGCTGAAATACTAATAAATTAATAAATACGCAAATAAAAAAGACAAAAAACAATAAGCAACAAAGATATTTCCTTATGACTGATTGCCTTTTTGAAATGTTGAACTATTTAAGCCTCTAGGTGGAATACCTACGTATCTGCTTTCAATTATGTAACTGGATTTATTATATATTCCAGCATATTAAAAAAAAAAACGTTTTATTGAAGAAATTTATTCAAGAAGGAAGAGTAACTTTTTTTTAAACCGTAGAATTCGTAAATTGATGTATTTTTTTCAGTATTTTAAATTATCTCATTTTAAATAAACTCAAAGAAAATAAATAAATTCATAGTAGATGCACTGTTCGTCAAATTATCTGTCAACTTCATCAAGAAATGCAAAGGAAACAAATTTTCCGGCCACTCAAAATCGAGAGAGACAGCAGAAAAATGTCCTGAGAAACGGTTTAATTTATACTTTACTATTAAACAGTGCATTCCATAATTCTTAGATTCAACAGTGCACATCTCCCCGCAGGCCCATTGAGTCATCCCCCTCAATAAACAATATTTCAACCACCCCCCCTTTATCTCAATTTCTTGAAATCCCGGGTTTTCCTCCCCCAAATATTAATTTTATGACGCACTTTGCGTCATTACCCCCTTATTGAGCACCACACTATAGATTAAATAAGAGGATAGATGGAACTATACGGTACGATTAGCAAAGGTGAATATAGAAGCCATTAAAATGCGCAATAGGCCATATTGAATTAATCAGTTGTGCAGTTCATTTGATGAAAACGTAAGTTTTAGTAAAGTATGACGCTTCAAGCTTCCCCGGCGAATCTGCTGATTGCAAAGCTTTCGGGTTTTCCACCGGGTAAGGTTCTCCATTACTTCCAACGTTTCGACGGGCGACTTGACGAACCATCGTCATGAGGGATTTTGGAATCCAATTTCAATCCAATGGATTCCAGGATTCCTGATGGAGATTGGCGAGTCGCCTTTTGAAACGTTGGAAGTAATGGAGAGCCTGAATCCGGTGGAAAGCCCGAAATCTTTTCAATCGTCAGGTAGCGTAATTGTTGTGGTACCGTAATGATTTATCTGGAAAAATGCAAATTGGAAATAATTTCTGAAAAATCAGTGTATTATCATAAAAATTTTAGATAAAGTGCTCGTGATAACCATGGTAGGTGGATCAATTTTTGCAAATAAAACAAGCTTTACTTCCGTGCGCAAAGACGCCCACTGCTCTCTTATTTAATCAATGAGATCACAGCACGTCCAACGCCGGAGGATGTCTTCTGCTGTCTGCTGAAAAAACGTACATTTTTCTCAGAAATGAACAATAGCATATTTCCTTAACTACCAGATTGTGGTCTTTAACGCATTTAAAATTGATTTAGGTTAGTTAAGCTGATGAGGTATGCCAAGCATTGGGTTTCATGCAGTGGTTTTTTTCTCAGAAATCCACATCAGCATATTTCCTTGACAACAAGCTGTGGTCTTTAACGTATTGGACATCTATTTTGCTCAGTTAACCTGATTAGGAATTTAAAGCATTGGGTTTTGTGCAATGGTTAAAGTTTTTGCCCTGAAAAAATGTTTCCACTCAAGATAGAGAAATAAAAATTATTTTATCAGGTACCCGAAAGAATGACATTTTTCATTTTCTTCAATCTATTCTCCTCTTATATGATAATTTATAAAGGAAGTGTTATTCCGAGATTCGCAGGGGTATTTCAGCTATACATATATAAATGTGTTATGGTGGCTGTATGTCCGTCTGTCTGTCTGTAGCTCCATCACTCAAAAACTACTGGACCGATTGAGCTGAAATTTGTCATGTAGATAGAAAATATAGGTATTTGGCTGTAACATAGGGTATATTGAAAAGCTCTGGGGGCCTCCAAAGACCCCCCCTGGTGGTCCATGCTAAGCTTTGGGTTCGGTGAAGTGGTTTAATTTTTTCTTTTTAGAAGTACTTTCACTCAAGATAGTGAGCCAGGATTTTTTTATCAGATGCTGAATAAATTTAGTTTCTTTCTATTGATTTTCTTAGGCTTCATATTTGTCTGAAATTTATTTTTTTAGCTGATAAATCTCATATTTCTCTCTAAAATTAGCAATAGCTAATTTCATTGACAACCAGAGATTTGATTTCAAAGGATATTCATGCCTCTAGCCCCCCTGCGGGTAGGGGGATTGAGAATACTCCCGCATTATCCCTGCTTGTCGTAAGAGGCGACTAAAAGGGCGGGGAGAAAACCCCGAAAACAAACCCAGAGCCAACAAGGGTTGAGCCCGGACAGTGTTGTGGGTCAACTGTCTGTGTGCGGCCACACCACCTGGTCTGCGATCCACCCGAATGTTTGCCGTGTGCGGAGACCCGTAAGGAGGAGAAGGGGATCCTGGAGGGTGAGGTCCGTGGTTCCCAGCCGGGTGTCGGATGCCCGGTATGGACCGGGGGCCAATACCCCTCTTTGGCCCCGGATTCTGTGTAAACGGGCGGCCGGGAACTAGCCACTCCCGGTCAATCGGCTTCCGTGGCGTTAACTTTACGGTGGCGAGTGCCAGGGAGGTGGGGGACTGCGTAGGGCGGTCGGAGATGTACGGGTTTGGTGGGCCCGTGCATCGAAGATCCAACCCGAAACAGGCAACCACCTCTAGGGTGCTATATCCCCTAGGGTACCGCTGGCGACCGCACCGGTTTGCGGTGCGGCGTCCCAATTGTGTGGCTCCATGGTGGGTGGGAAGCCCGGGGGACGAAGAAAGATTGGGAATGGCGGAAACTAATCTTCCACCCCCAAAAAGATCCCGCCCGAACACGGGCGGGGGAGAATGTGTTTTCTGCGCTTCAAAGCGTTACTTGATAGTGAAATGTACGAAGGAAGGCGAGACCTTCACGAAAGTGTCTCCCTTCCTCATAAAGAGAGTGTTTTCGGGGTATCTATCTGGAGATCTGAGATATGCCAAAAAACTTAGGGACGGAACGCTATTAATCGAGACATCGACTGACCTACAGAGTGAGAAGCTCATAGGAATGAAGAAGTTCCACGATTTTCCAGTGTCCGTAGAGCCGCACCGCACTTTAAATTCCTGCCGGGGAGTTATCTCCCACTTCGATCTGCTACACCTAGACGACGACACCATTTCCAAGGAGATTGAGTCCCAAGGCGTCACGGGATGTAAGAAAATTATGAGTCGCCGTAATGGCGAGGTGAAAAGCACCACATCTGTGATCCTCACCTTCGCCATGGAGAAGCTTCCTAGCAGGGTATTCATTGGATATGAATCTGTTCCAGTTCGGCCATTCATTCCAAGCCCCATGAGATATTTTCAATGCCAGCGCTTCGGCCACATCGCTACGCGATGTGAGGGCAAGGCCACCTGCCCGCGCTGTGGCAAAGACAAACACGATGGGGACAAGTGCGAAGCGGCTGCCTCCTGCATCAATTGCGAGGGTGCACATCCGGTGTACTCCCGCGATTGTCCCAAGATGCAGGAGGAAAAGAAAATCATGGAGATAAAGACGCTGGAAAAGGTCTCGTATATAGAGGCGAGGAAAGAGTTTAGGGCATTGATTGCTCCAACTTTTTTCCAAATCCTTCGCATCAGTAGCTTCCGTTCCCGTGAAAATGTGCACAATGGGCACACAGACGGAACCTGATAAAGATAAGCCCGATAAACAGGTGAAACCACCTAAGGAAAAGACAGACACAGTAGAGAAAATGGATATAACCACCTCTGCGGGCTCTCCAAGGAAGAGCCCGCCTAAAACCTCAACCGGGGTCTCGCCCTCTAGGCGCGAGAAGACACGGTCCCTCCAGCAAGGGGAAAAAACCCCAGCCGGAGGCAAAGGACGAGGATTTCTGTGTCTCCGATACAGAAATCCAAAGAATAAGAAACAAGGGAAGGAAACAGCGCTTCAAGCGCTGATTGCTTTCTGTGGTGGACATTGGCTGCTCTGATTTTTAACTATTTTTATTTTACTTAATCTATACTTTTAACTTATTTCAAATATTTATAATGGTTTTTATATTACAATGGAATTGTAATGGTTTTTATCGGCACAAGGAGGAGCTGGCCATTTTAATTAATGATTTTAACCCTTCTTGCATTTGTCTGCAAGAGACACATTTTAAAGTTACCGACAAGGGCATTTTAAAAGGATATACGGTGTATAGGTTCGACGACATTAGCGGCCAACGAGCCCAGGGCGGGGTGGCTATTGCTGTCCGAGAAGCCCTTTACACTTCTCGAGTGCAGTTGACCACCCCGTTTCAGGCAGTGGCCGTGACCGTGCATGCGCGTGAAAAATTAACGTTATGCAACGTTTACCTGCCAGAAGGTGCCCCGGTGAGCCTTGGGAATCTAGATGCTCTTGTCCATCTGTTGCCAAGGCCATTTATTTTATTGGGCGATTTTAACGCCCATGACCCCCTGTGGGGAAGTTTACGGCCCATAGCAACAGGAGAGGACGAGTTTTAGCCAGCTTTTTTTTAACGATTTTAACCTTTTTTTACTAAATAATGGAGAGAAAACCCGTTTTAATTCTTTTAACGGGGAGTATTCCTCCATTGATTTATGTTTTTGTACGAGCAGTCTTTACACCAAAATCAACATGTCCGTCCATACAGATCTCTGTGGAAGCGACCAATTCCCTATTTTAATCAAATCTGAACTGAATTTTAACCCAGATTTTATTCGATCAGACAACTGGATTGTGCGCAAAGCCGACTGGTCTGTTTATAAAGATTCCTTTAATTTTGAGTACAGTGACCAACGCGCCGGGACGTGTAACGTTGAGCTGCTTACCGCAAGCATAGTGGAAGCAGCCAAATGCAGCGTCCTATTATCAAAGGGCAGCGGCATCCGTCGACCAGCGGTACCTTGGTGGAATGAAGAGTGCGCCAAGGCCATTAAGGAGCGTAAACGTGCCTTACGCATTTTTAGTAAATTCCCCACGGCCACCAATCTTTCCTTCTTCCGTCGCATCCGAGCGAGAGCTCGACGTGTGGTGAAGGAGGCTAAGAAGGCCTCCTGGATAAATTACATCTCATCCATTAATAACAGGACACCTCTTGCACAGGTTTGGAACAAGGTAAGGAGCATTTCTGGTTCACGGCTAGTACACGGCGTCTCTTACATCGAAGACAGCGGCAGGGTGCTTCGTACACCCCAGGAGATAAGCGAAGTCTTCGGGCAGTCACTTTCAAAGATCAGCAGTGACGCCAATTACTCTGCAGCGTTCTTGACCATCAAGGAACGCTCAGAATCTGTCTTATTGAACTTCGCCGAGCGCCGAGAATCTGCCGAATATAATGATCCATTCTCGCTATGGGAATCGAAGTCCGCCATTGCAGATTCTAAGAACACCTCGCCAGGAATGGATGGCGTCCACAACGCATTTCTACGGAATCTTCCGGAGACAGCGTTGTTGGATTGCCTCCGCACCCTCAACCAGGTGTGGGCTGAGGGAAGCTTTCCTACCTCCTGGCGGGAATCTGTAGTGGTCCCAATTCCTAAACCAGGAAAGGACAGGGCTGACTCCAATAATTATAGACCCATCTCCTTGACTAGTTGCCTGTGCAAGGTAATGGAAAGAATGGTGAACCGCCGGCTCGTTTGGTGGTTGGAGCAACGGAACCTTCTTTCAAGTGTCCAATGTGGGTTTCGGCGAGATAGATCGACAATCGATCACCTTGTTAGAGCCGAAAACTTCATCCAGGAGGCCTTCCTTCTGCGCCAGCATGTCATTGCCGTATTCTTCGACCTGGAGAAGGCATATGACCGAGTCTGGCGCCAGAAGATACTAAAAAAGTTGCACCAGTGGGGTTTTAGGGGAAATTTACCCATTTTTATACAAAACTTTTTAACTAATCGGGTATTTAGAGTGAGGATAGGCAATCACTTATCCCAATTTTATGTTCAGGAAGACGGGGTACCACAAGGCTCTGTACTGAGCGTGACGCTCTTCGCTATTGCGATTAATGACGTCACGGAATGTTTAGGAGCACCAGTGATGGGATCGCTGTTTGTAGACGACCTGGCCATTTTCTGCCGATCGTCAAAACTAGCCAGTGCTGCACGAGTCATTCAGCTGACTCTTAATAGACTCAGCGAATGGTCAAAGCGAAGTGGCTTTCGTTTTTCTGCGGAAAAAACGAAATGCCTCCATTTCCACCGCAAGCGTGTGTACGAACCCCCACCGGATCTTCGTCTGTGTGGTAGGATTCTTCCTTACACAGAGTCGATCCGGTTTTTAGGTTTAATTTTTGACCGTCGCCTGAATTGGCGTGAACAAATTATGATTTTAAAGAATAGGTGTTTGAAAGTTTTAAACATTGTACGCTTTTTATCTAATCATTCGTGGGGAGCCGATCGCTCCACTATGCTTTTATTGTACAGAGCACTGGTGCGCTCAAAATTAGATTATGGATGTTTCGTTTACTCTTCTGCGCGCGAGAGTTATTTGAAACCGTTGAATACGGTTCACAACGCGGGGCTCCGTTTGGCAACTGGTGCCTTCAGGACATCTCCAGTCCTGAGTCTATACTCAGAGGCCGGCGAGCCCCCGTTGAGTACTCGCCGAAACATCCTTATGTGTAACTATGTTGCAAAGATTTTATCGATGAGAGTGCATCCTAGTTTTAATGTAATTTTTAATCCCCGTTTTTTTAATATTTTTAACAGGCGGACTCGGGCAACTAGACCCTTAAGCATTACTTTTAATGATTTTATGGAAGGTAGTGATTTGACACTTCCGGAAGTGTACCCTGTTGGGACCTCGGCCGACCCACCTTGGCGGTTACCACTACCTCAGGTCAGGTTTGACCTGCACGATCGCCAGAAGTCGTCAACCACTGCTATGGAGTATCAGCGCAGATTCAGTGAGATCCTGCACCGCCACTCCGACTTTATCCCCGTTTACACGGACGGATCGAAGTCGGAAGGTGCTTGTGGAAGTGCGGTCTTCTCGTCCCACCATGGAGCCATCGGTGCGAAGCTAAGTACGCTGTGTAGTGTATACACAGCGGAACTTTTCGCCATAAAGATGGCTCTAGATGGAATAAAATGCAGGAATGCGTCCTTCATGGTCTGTAGCGACTCAATGAGCGCTCTGCAGACCATTTCCGGCTTTTCTCCGTCCCACCCTCTTGTGCAAGACATCCATCACGCGTTGCTATTACTTAGCAAGAGGAACGTGAGAATCGTGTTTGCGTGGGTCCCCGGACACATGGGAATAGCCGGCAATGAGAGAGCAGACCTGGCAGCAAAGAAGTCTCTCCAGGACGCGAATATTGCATCTGCGTTGGTACCCCATGATGACTTGAAGGCTACGTTGAGAAACGTAGCCTTAAAACAGTGGAAAGAAACCTGGCGATCCCTGGTGGGAAATAAGTTACGCGCCACTAAGCCGGTGACATCAGTGTGGCCCACATCTGTCGGGAGGACTCGCAGGGAAGAAGTCGCGATCTCACGGTTGAGGATAGGGCACTGTGCCCTCACCCACTCTTACCTCTTCACAGAAGAGAAGATTCCACCACATTGTGAGGATTGCGACTCTCCCATTACTGTGAGGCATTTCCTGACAGAGTGTGATAGATACCGTGCTGTGCGCGACCGGCTAAACATCAGGGGGGCGACCCTGATTGTGTCAGCCGGGTAATTTTGTTTTTAAAAGAGACTGGGCTTTTAAAATATATGTGATGAACAAAATGTTTGGTGTTATATTTTAATTTTGCCCATTTTAATGTGTTATGTTGTTTATATTTATTTATTTATTATTCTAATACAAATTTGACGAAGTTATGATATTTTATTGTGGTGCAAATGACCTTCGTCGTCGAGGCACCCTACAAAAACCTAACTCTAAATATCTATCTATCATGCCTCTAGTATTTAACTCTCATGTTTTCCTGCAGGCCCATCATAACACGTAGAAAGGAAATCGGTATACTACTTTTTACAGAGTCCCAAGAGAAATTGCTTTGGAGGGTAATCGATAATTCAATGCACATTTACAACAAGTTTACTCTTCAAAGTCTATTCTAAAAGTAGCTCTCATAGGGGCACTGCATGTGTATGAGAGAACAATTACGTAGTGAACGATACACCTAAAGGAATTAAAGAGGCTACGCAAGCAATTAAACGTGCAAGAATATTTATGTGCAGCGAATAGTTGTATTACACTTAGTGGAACCGCCTGCCTCTCATTACTATGGCGAACTGTTTATTAGACAATTTACCACATCATACGAACGAACGAAGGAACGTCAACGAACATCATACTAGGTTGCGAACTCCTCAAAAGACTACGCTGACAGTATTCTTCAGGCTTTGTGGTTTTTTTTTATAAAATACGTTCTATTTTTTCACACCCGTTGAATTTTATTACTGTTGCGAACAGTTTTTAGACCAATTCCCACATCATAAACGTTACGAGTTATTTAAATATGTGTAAAAGTGTAACAGTGCAGTTAACTTGCATTCACTCAATCATCGCGTTGCCTTTCCAAGACTCTCACTCGCCGCTGTGTTTCCCCTCCTTAGACTTAAAAATATATCCGTAAACATGCCTAATAGAATAAAGGGTCACCTTTTGAAATAATATTTTAAAGCATGAGGAATGTCTTCTTGGCGATTAACTGAGTGCTTACATGAAAAACGACAAAGGTTAGACTTGTATGCTCAAAGCCATGTCCACCAGCAATCGCATGAGTTTCTCCCTATGGCTTTTCTCGGGTTACGCTAAGAACCGCACAATTTTCATCCCAACCCAACCTACGGTCGGGTAAACATCTATAAATATGGTTCAAATATAGATCCATCTGTTTCGATCTTTACTCTGTTTTAAGATGGCGGAAACTGTAATGATGTTACTACATGCTTCTCACCCGAAAGAAGAGCGGATATTCTGCACAATGAACGACACCCATGCATGAAAATCGGCAAGTGCACTAAGAATCACCATAGATTTTTTATTTAGCAATCGCAACCCATGATAATGACTACTCTGTACACCGAAGGCGCGGTCCGAGTGACGGTGGGTTGATAGGTCAAATAAAAATGGCTGCTACTACAAATGCCACTTTTGACGTTGCCAACCGCTTGATTATACCCTAATATCCAATCCTGATTAAGATACTAAACGCACATATCAAAGTTGAATAGCGCTACTCAGTTAAGGTGGTTCCACCGTAAAATGACTTAAATGTCATTTTATTCATATTCTGTCTACTGGTAGAAAAAGTTGTCCTCTATCTGAAATGAACAACAAAATAATACCTTTCCACGCTGTTTTATTCTATAATTGAACTTGAAATTACATGGTGTTCAATGGGGGAATGAGAGAAACACGGGGAAAAATAGTATTTATCCAAAAAATATAAATGCCATTTTAGTGGAAAACTATTTATATGAAGGAAATAATCCAGAGAAATCGAATAAAAATAAAATATAGGCATCTTACCACCTTTTTTCTTTAGTTATTAGGGAATTAATGCCGTAATTGAAGTCAAAATGCGGTAATTCGTAGGAATTGGCGCTGCAGTCGGCTCCTATGGCTGGAAAAAAGTACTCATTTAAAATACATTTGTGAAATTATCTGCATTTTTTCTACCTTACTTTTGGGTTTCTAATGGTAACGCATTTCATCAGTGAAAGCAGGATTTTTTTGACAAAATATCAAAAATGTGGAATTTAGTATTTGTTTTGACTCACACAGTCGCGGCGGAACCTCCTTAAGTCATTGAATGCATATATATGTATGTATACAAGGAAAGCGATGAAGCCGTAAATCACTCAGAAGACGGCTCAAGAGAACCGGAGGGACGAGGTGACTATCTATCAACTTACAATTACGTAGTAATGAGTCTGCGTGAACCATTTTTTGGTTTCCCGTCATGAAAGAGGACCAACGGTAACTCATCTCTCCGTGCACCTGGAAAATGGTCAGCGTGTCTACTACAATGAACACAACGTACAAGATAGGTTACAAACTCCTTAAATGACCACGCTGTCAATATTATTCAGGATTTGTGGTTTTCTTATAAAATTAGTTCAATGTTTTCCACACGCGTTGAATTTCAACGGCTACCTTCCGCCTTCCACTACGTTTCGATTTAATTATAAAATATCATCTTTGTATTATCGGCATACCATTATTGGGTTTTCGATTTTTTATCTTTTTGATATAAATTTAAAAGCAATTTCATTACATTTTTTCTACTCGAAATCATTTCCCTTTTGTATAAACAGCACTACTACATTATTTTCAAGTTCTTTCTCTCCCGTTGAGAATGAACAGGTATTTTCGCTAGTTAGGTGTAAGTGACTATCCGTGGTTGACAAAGGAAGAATGCAAAATCCGTGGTTGACAAAGAAAGGAACGTTGTCAGTCTCGGGTTGGACGATATGGAAATCTTTCATCGTAAGATTGAGAGGTGAAATACTAACCATGCAATTTCCACAGTGCATTTTAATGATCAAGACCATGGTTTCTTTGCTAAGCAAAGTTCACTAAAAGTGTCGCTTCGTTAATGAAACCGTGGTTGTAATCTATAAAATATAGTGTAGAAATTGCAGGTTTAGTATTTCACCGTTCAAATCTACAATGGAAGGACTATTTATGGGATAGAAGAAGGGAGAAAAGAAAGTTGAAGCCTATTCATAAGGGGCGCTAAGCGGTCCTTATTTCTACGTCTCCTCCGACGGACGGAGTACTACATTAGAAGGGAACGCCACGTAACACCCAGATCGGGAGGTAGATTCCACAAAGGTTACGTCACAAAAGGGGTTTGAACTCGGACCCTCGATTTTTTAGGCTGTGGAGGACTGCTTTAGTAGGTTATAACAGGCCTGTATGATTTTTTCGAACCTTTGGAAGACATGGGCTTGTCCATTACATAAAACTATCGCCAATGAAGCATTCATATATGTCTCTCGATTCACAGCTTTCGTCCCCACTTTCATTGGTTTAAGAACGTTTGTTACTTGTCTTAATACCATACAATCGTTCACACTTAATTTTGGGGGTCTAACGAAGCTATAGTTGAACGAATTGCATTTTCCAACTCCGTCAATCTTTGCAGCGTATAGTAGATAGAGTTCCACCGAGTGATTAGGTCTTAGATTATTTTTTTTGTGTCCCGCCACTGTTTTGCTGAGTTTTCGTCAACCTCATTTTAGCTTCTGTGTTTTCTTTAAAATGTGAAACGATTTTCTTTACAAGTGAATTGTTGAGGTATCAGTAAGGATCAAATACGACTACCCTATTTGGAGATCTTGGTTGGAAAGTCGATTTATCCGTTCACAGCCTGAAATGTTGAAAGAAAGAGTTTTTGTATTTATTAATTGTCATGTTGACTATACAACTAAGATGATTATATATCCTTTAGTTCTGCAGCTAACATGCGCGAGACTAGAATGGGACACAGCGGGTACGGGCGGCCATTTTTGGCGCAGAGAGTGTCCGCACACTACATCTTGCTACTTCAATGTATGTATGTACTCGCGTGCTGATTTTGAATGATTTCGTCTATGCCTGACAAATTACGTTAAGAAATTGACTTAGTGATTTAGACCTAGTTTTTTTACGAAAAAAATAATAAGTACGACCTAGTTTTTTTCTTAGTTAAAAAAAATAATAAGTACATAGGTTTAATTTCCAGAGGTCAGCTGATGCTCACCGGAAAGCGCAGAGGAAATACAAGCAATGATTTTCATGGGGAATTCACGTAAAACCTACGGCTAAACCCCGGCCATAAACAAAGCGGTCTTTTTTCAATGAACACGTAAACAAAAATGTTACGTTGCCATTAATGTTTTCTCCCAGATTGACATTCCCACGTCTATTTTGACATTCCTGCGTATATTTATTTTAGATGAACTGGAGTCTAAGGAATCGTTTAACGCCTGCGATAAGACTCAAATCTGAAGGAGCTAAGGGGAAACATTCTAATTCCTCAGTCAAATTTGATTTACTCGACGATTCATCCGCCGCGGTACATCATCAGTTACGTTATAATATAAAGCAATCCTCACCTGCTAGTTATCATGTGTATGGGACTCATGCGCCATGAGTGAGATACTGAAAGTGGACTAGTAGCCATGACACACCCTTTCGCAAGGGAAGGGTGGTCACATAATCACAAATCTCTGGCAGAGTATGAGGCGGCATCCGGACGGCTTTGAGCGAAATATTTCTCCAGTAATAAAAGAGATAATATTCAATTTCAATGTTAGCAATTGCTAGGCGGCTTTTGGTATCAGATTGTAGTAAGAGTAATGCCTCAAAAACAACTTCACAAGTTTTATTTGCGAATTAATGAAAAGTATTACCTGAGTAATACGCATTTATTTTTCAAAATAATAGAGAAAGCTTACATGCTGCACACCGTTCATCTCCATCTACATCTACGAAGTACCGTGCGAGCCACTACTAGGGTGTGTGGCACGGGGTGATTCCACACCAGGCATGCAGCACTCGTCCCAGCACAAATCAGAACCTCGCACCCTCCCCCGGCCGCTAGGCTCAGGCCAAAAAGCAGTCAGGAGAACAGTGCGTAGTCCAAACAGAAACTGGGAGAGTGATCGGTAAATGAGAATGCAAACAAGCAGGACAATGCTATACACACATCTAGTGGTTAACATTACAAATACTGTTAATTTATGAATGTTACGAGATGCTACTTCATGCAGAGAACAAAATTAAATAATGCCGGACATGTCAAGCGGTGTGAAGTGTTAGTAATGATGTTGTGTTATTAAGGACAAGTGAAAGTTCTTCTCTACCAATTGAGGGTGGGAGTTTCACATGATTTATCTATTGCAACTATTATGATCCCTTATTGTACGTGGGAAAAATGACATTTTAAATCTATCGGTTCTGCAGTCAATTTCTTTTATCTTATTCCTGTGATCGCTTCTACCGTAGTGCCTAGGCTCTAGCAATATATGTTGAACGTCAGGCAAAAAAATGTCTGCTCCGAACTTGCGCAAAAGATTTAATCTGTATTTCTCCCTTCGATCAGTTAGAGATTCCCAACCTAATTCCTTCAACAATTCGGTAACACTACTAAGTTTATCGTAAAAACTTTTCACAAATCTTGCTTATCTCCGTTGTATTCGATCTATTTCAGAGATTAGTCCTACTTCGTAAGGGTCCCATATGCTAGCGGCAAACTCCAAGTGAGGTCTCACGAGTGAAAAATAACATCGCTCTTTAACCTTCTCGTCGCATTTTCCTATTATTCTTTTGATTAATCCCAATTTGCGACTAGCCTGTCCGCAGATGTGTTTCCCCCAAGACAGGTCATGAGTAAGGGTCACACCTAAGTATTTAACCGACTCTACATTTGATAAGTCTGTTTGATTAATTAAGTACGTTTCGTTAACCGAGTTATTATTTTTCAAAAAATTCATAACAACGCACTTTTAAAAATTCAATTCTAACTGCCAAGTATTGCACCATTCAGTTATAGCATCTAGGTCTTTCTGTAACGCAATCTTGTCAACCTCATTGCCTAGATCCCTGTACAGGACTGCGTCATCTGCGAAGAGGCGAATTTTGCTCGTAACAATGGTAGTGATGTCATTAATATACAAAAGGAACAATAAGGGACCGATGACACTTCCCACACCTGATGTAACTTTCACTACATCTGAACTAACGCCATCTAGAACTACCCTATGTTCGCGGTCGGCTAACAACTCTCATATCCAACATGTTACGTCGTGGTGTATTCCGTAAGCTTCCAACTTAACGTGTAACTTCGAATGAGGGATCTTATCGAAAGTTTTTTTGAAATCTAGAAATATTGCGTCTACTTGGACAAGTTTTTCTCCTGAGGTAAGAAAGTCGTGAAGGAAGAGGGCCAACTTGCTTCGCAATACCTGTCTTTCCGGAATCCGTGCTGATTTTGTGTTAACAAGTTTTGACTATCCATGTACCCCACAATAAAACTGAAAATTATATGTTCCAATATCTTGCACGAGATAGACATAAGGGAAATCGGTCTATAGTTACTGAGCTCATCCTTATCCACGCTTTTACATATTGGTGTAACGTTCGCGATTTTCCAACCGTAAGGAACACAATGTTGTGTTAGAGATTTTTTAAATATTATTTTCAGGTATTTCTGATGCTTATTATTTATAAACTTGGGCGGGAATTTGATCGGGACCGGGTGATTTTTTGGAATGCATTTCAGACGACTTTCTTTTCCACGACTAGTGACATTAATAGTCTGCATTGGGTTCTTATATAGCCAAGGCATAGAAGCGGTGTCATTTGGAGAGCATGTTGTATAGACGCTTTGAGAAAAGGTGTTGAGTTTATTTGCTTTATCTAATTTGTCGTTTGCTCTTTCTCCTAGATTGTTCTTGAGTGACGTTACTGTTGATTTGCAGCCTTGACCCTCCCTCACGTACGACATCTTTGGGTTATCCTCTAAATATTCGCCCAATATTTTATTTTTGAATTCCGTTAATGCTCTTTGAAAGGCCGCCTTAGCTGCTGTTTTCGCTTTCTTGTATTTTTCGCATAACTTCTTATACTCTTCTTCGGGGAGACCCTGACGTGCGTTCTTCATTATTGCGTGCCAGATTCGCTGTCGCTTAAGAGATTTCCGGACGTCCGCATTATGCCACCTGGGTTCAGTATCAGGGGCGGATTAAGGGGTGGGGGGACGGGGGGGGGCGGCACCCCCCCGTAATTCCCGGGAAAATAGAAAAGATGGTAATCATTAAGGTGGTTCTCCAATGAAAGTTTTTTTTTCACCAGATCAATATACAATGTTTAAATACAATTGGAATGTGGTGTAAAACCCGGGAAACCTGCATCTTCACAAGAATGGCATTATTTACATCGTTTGTTAGCGTTTTTCAAATGTGAATAGAGAGCTAAACTCAATAATTTATCACATCTACTTTATAATATAGCCACACCAAAACTACGTTCCAAGCGCTTAATGTCTTTTAACTTTCCGAGGGAGGTCTACCCGGACCCTCGTTTCGTTGAGAGGTATTGCATACCCCCCAGGCGCCGCGGAAAGTAGTGAACCGCCCCCCCCAAAACAACGACCTTAATCCGCCCCTGTTCAGTTGACCTTTTTAAGTTTACTTGGCATTGCGCTAGTCATGGCTAGTCGTGTGATGCTACGAATAATATTCCATGTAGGTATAGTTAGTACAACAGTTTTCACTAATATCACTAATTTATTTATACGAGGTCAATAGTTCTCGTTTTAAACCTTCGAAATCCGCCTTGTGAAATAAATATATCTACCATCCTCTTTTTGGGTGCCTTTTTGTCAGTACTAATATTGAATCTAGCTTTTACTTCTCTGTGATCACTAATTCCGTTCACTGTTACTACGTTAAGGACGCTTTCAGGTATGTTGGTCGCTAAAAGATCTATAAAGTTGTTTCCTCTGGTCGGTGTTGTGACTAATTGATGTTAGGAATTAGATGTGAATGTTTGGAGTAGTGTCGCACAACTCCTTATCTTTGCCGCCATTTTTGAAACTATATGTCTTCCAGTCAATCGAGGGAACTTTGAAATCACCACCGATAATTATGTTATTTTCGTTATTTTGACGTGTGATACGTTTCACCTGTCTATCCAACTCCAGAACTGAATTTAAGTCTGCATCGGGTGGTCTATAATATGAGCAAATAAAAATTCTTTTTGTTGAGCATTTAATGGAACACCACACACTTTCTAAATCATTATCTGGAAATATTTCGGCTCTGCTGACGAACTCATGTTTTACTACGATAAATACTCCTCCTCCTGTTCTCGCTGTTCGGTCTTTTCTGTATATTGCATATGATTTTGGGAAGATCTCGGTATCCACAATTTCATTCGATAACCAACTTTCTATTCCTATTACTACATCAGCGTCCGTGCTCCCAATGAGATGGTGAAAATCAGCGACTTTGTTTTTTATACTACGGCAATTAACAACCACAATGGAAATAGAATCCCTGGGATACGACTTACATGTCCTGTCTATCGAGTATTTTATATAATTAATGGCAATTGTGTTTTGTGTATCCGTTATACCGCTATCTGTATTTTCTGCTATATGTATTGCAACTATCTGTAATTTGGCAAATATCTTGGAAAGCAGCGCGATAAGCGGCTGATATTTCTGTTTAATCAGCCTGTTATGAGACCTTTCTCTATTTTAGTGAGGCTACAGTCATCGGATATGTTGTGTTGTAGGATCTCGGCCGGCTTCGGTGGCGGCGGGGTAGCGTCTTCGTCTGCTAACCCTAAGGTCGCGGGCTCGAGTCCTGCCTGGAAAGGATTTTTCACCTCCCAGGCCATGGTTTTCGGTGATTGTCCATTGCTGTTAGGTTACAATGCCTGATGTAAGAGGCCCTTGAGGCTGTTTTCAGGTTGATGATAAATAAACAAAAAACTATCTCAACAGAGGGAACTATAGAGAAGACCTACGACGAAACGATGTCGCTCGTAGATCCAATTTGTGTGGTGGCTAGAGCATTGTTGTCTTTCCCGGGGGCCGGGTTAGAATCCAAGCAGTGGCGGAGACCTTTCAGTGAAAAACGGGGCCGCTACTTGTGTGCTGTGTCGGTAGCACTCCAAGTGAAGCGAATACTCAGTCCGAGGGCAGGACGTGAAACCTTAGTCCGTCTTTCGCTAAGAGTTGGCTCTTGTCCGCGCTACATTTCTTTACTCCCTTCCCCGAAATCCTTTTCTTAACAGCTTACCTGCCTATACTTCATCGCGCAAATGACCTTAGCTGTCGTTGACCTTTCCAAAATAACCAATCAAAGAACGGTATCACTCGTTAGGTGTTAAAGGACTTGTATAGATGGTGGTATTCCACCGAACAAGGTATATTTGGATGGATATTGAAATGCTGATACCTGCTCATATCCTACTGGTAAAAACGGTAAGTACTATGTTCTATATGCCTATTCAGCTCCGCACTTTTCCTAACCCTCTTCATCCCATCCATAAAGCATATTCTCTTTCTTCCTATTCCCCACTTGCCCAGTATCTATCTGAAAGAGAGCAGCTGAATTGATATGTGAAATGTCATAGATTAAATTTAATTCATAATTTTTTTGGGCGTTTTGAGCTATTGAGGTTTCAACACGTTTAATTTACATGGAGCTGCTAAAAAATAACTATGCTCTTAACATTTTCCTCATTATCTTTAAAAATTAATTTGTAAGCTCTACAGTTACACATACAAATGATAAATTTGACCTCATCCATCGGTGAGAAATGACTTCTTCAAGCGAACATTCCTATAGGAGGCAAGTTTACAGATTTCTTGTCTACGATCGAAGTAAAAAGAAAGGACGGCCATGGAAGAGACCCAAAGAAAGCATGTGTTTGAAGGACCATAACGCTAACGGCTACGCGTTCCCCTCATGATGTATTTACACTGAATTTCTTCATAAGACCACTCATAGCCTTTTTTACAGTACTACAGCACAAAAATCTCCAAGGATGACCGAAGAATTTTTTAATAGCAAAATTGCTTATTCACTCATCTGGCTCAAAGGCTTTGAAAAATATTTAGACATAAGATACTCCCCAGTCGGCACAAGGGATAGATATGTCTGTGGCGAACAAGGATCTACGAGGTATCGTGTATCTCATGCATGACATATCTCTAATCCGCCCATTGTTTCCGCCGATCGGTGATACCACTTGAGAGTCTTTCGAATATGAATATGTCTTAAAAGTGTCTTTTACAATATAACAATGCAAAAATAAATATAATATAGATTATCTGATCATTTTTATCCGATTTGTTAAAATTTCGTAAGAATAGATAAAACTTCGGACTAGGGGCGGTACCCAACTGCCGGATGTAAGAAATCATATGAGTCAAAATATAATTAAGTACAATAAAGGGTTACATAAATGCATTTTATCAAGCATAATATTTCAGTGATTTTGCTTTTATTTTTTCATTTACGTAATTGTATGCACATGCCTGCTGCCCAATACTGATTTTCACAGACATGCCGATGCGCCGCTGACTACTGTAATCGTGCTCGAGTGCCTCCTACCGTTTCCCGAGGAACTCGAGGCTCCATAATGTTTGAGTGAGCCTTGTGGAGTGAGCATTGCCTTTGTTACATTTCTGGATTTATTTATTACTTTTGACCCCTGCACCGAATCGGACTATTATCCTGGTTTTGAACCCTGCGCTCTTCTTGACTTGACTCTACCGGCTTCGACACCTGACCTCCTGGATACTGATTTTTGGATTGATACCGCCGAACGAACGTTTGTGGCTTAAGTTGGATCGCCATCTTGACCCGTTGTTGCAATTTTTATGCAGCTGCGGTGAATTCTGTATCTGTACCTGACTTTGCCCTTGCATTTCAAGGTAAGTAATTTATAATAAGTCACTGTGATATTATGAAATTCCTACTTCAAAAATCATAGTTTGTTACCGTGTGCTGGTTAAAAACTTGAAAGGTTCTCGTTGTGAATGAATCTTATAATTATGTATTATTGTTAAATTAATATCCTGCATGGTTTTGTACTGAGATAAAAGCATGATTTTATGGAATTTTTATATTTTCCAACTATCTCATTTAGGACATGGGGCATTCCGATAGTCTGGGATAATGATCGTTGATTTCGGAAATTTTACTTTAACCGTAGATTTTAAGGTGATCTATAGCGTCCCTTGCATGAAGCTAAACTGGCAATGCCATATTGTATTTTGTATCCTATGAAGCTATATTTTAATTTAATCATGTTGCATCTAGCTTTTTAATGATTTTACATTTAATCGTGACCATACATTGGAATTTGAGTTAGAAATTTAAACTAAACTAAAATGTATAGCTATCCAGTCATATGCAGGTTATTTGATCAAGACATGTCCTTGTCATATGAGTTGCTTCTATTGTTTTGGGGGCATTGCAAACTACTCTTTTCATCCTAATTTTCATTAAATGTGTGGATTTTTTCATTTGTTCTGATTTCTTGTTTTTTATATTTTTATACAGACCATTACCTAATGTGGACCAGTGCTGTTCACTGGCTGGATCTGCGCCCATGATCTGAGGAAGCTGTTGTCCAGCTGTGGAAAATTGTCAAGAATGACGAAGTTTTACAAAAGATTTCTTGAAGTTCTCTGTTGTGCATTAAGATTTTCTTGTGTGAACAAATAAATATTTATCCTGAAGCAAAGGCTTGTTTTCAATCATTGATGTTATTTTCAGTGCAGAGTTGCTGAAGAAGCCGTTGCCGATTGGTTATTAGATTGTGCAGATAGGCTGGATGAAGAGATATGGTCAAGTTGTGGGGATTTGCAGAGATGCTGATTGTTGTGGTGTTAAGTTTAAAACTGTAAACATTCTCTCGTTGCGTATAAGAGAGGCCGTATAATAGAATTTAAAATTTTGCCAATGGGTAGCACTGCACGCGACTATTACAGTAGTAACACTTCCTGTCAACAGTGGCGCTCAATCCAAATAAGTTTGAAAGGGTTGCTCTGATTGGTTCGAGCGAAATACGTGCACCAATAGGAGAATTAGTTTTGCTTGAGGGATACGTCTTCAACCTCGAACGATCTTATAAGCAGATCTCTCATTGGTTCGAGCGAGAAGATTGGCCAATCGGAGGAATCGCTCCAATGTAGAAATTGTGTGTAACTGCACCACTTCGACCACTTATCTCTATCTAGACGGACATCTATCTACCGGATATCCCCGTTCACCTCCGGCTCGATCCCTTACGTATCCTTAACGCCGGGATAGGAGATCCTTTGCCACCATTGCCTATCCCGATTTCAACAGATAATAACTGTTGATTTAGGGATATGTACCTCCTTGTGCCTAATAAGTGTATATAGATCAATATATTAAACTGATCAATAATTAATTTGGATTATATTCCAAATTAATTATTGATCAGTTTAAAATATTTGGATAAAAACGTTTCTTATCCGTTACTCCATCACTAAAACATATTGCTAAAATCATTATAATGGAAGGTTAATCGAAGAAAAAGTGCCAGGTTATGTAGTAAACTATGGAGCCTATAAGGGCTTGCAAAAGGCTTACTATGGTAAACCATGGCCGAAGTCGGCCTTGGGTAAACTCATTTTTATTCTTGGAACCAATTCCTGGCACACCTCTGGGGATATACTCGATCTCCGCGGTAGATGGAAAATATTTTCGAGCTGAAAATATTCATTTGGATTATTACAAACTTCGCTGTATTGTGTTTAAGTAGGTGAGGAGTCTTTTTTTTCATGCCGAAGCTCTCCTCTGCCGAAGCCGGTGATGCATAAATTATAAGAGTTAACTGCAGCACCATATTTGCCTCCGCATACAGATCTTGCGTTTCATTGTGATAAATTAACTAAAATGTCGACGAGAGAGGACAAAATATCTCAGGAAATATATAACATTTAAAAAAATAGGTAAGTAATACTAGGTAGCAAAACGGATAGGATCACCAAAATTATGACAAATTTTTAATAAGTATGATATACGTTTACTACAACTCACCAAGTCATATTGGAGAACATTTACATCTGGGACCCGAATAACTCTTCATGGATGCACAAATGCTTCAAGAACAGAATTTAATTTATTTTTTTCAATTAAAATTGCGGTAGTATACATTTTTGTAAGCATGAATTCCAGGTTGGTGAAAGCGAGACTTTGCTCTAATCAGTTCATCTTACCATCTTACCGCTCAGTTTCGAGGTCCTCGAAATATTAGCTCTACCTTGGTCTTTAGATGATTCAAAACCAATTTCACAATTACTATTGGCATGGTTGTACTATCGCAGTTGAATAAACGTAAATATGTGTTCGGCTATATGTATATTATTCGGTTCCGTATTCGGTCCGGAATGCATATAAATGTTTAAAGGTATGAGTAGCTTAAAAATATATTTAATGCTTATAATTACAAAAAAACTATTAGTGCCGAAGATTACTGAACTATGGTTTTATGGATTCATCAGATTATAGAACATTGGAAGTACGGCAACGTTGATCTGGGGAATATTGGCCACTGTGACCGTAGAACCATGTAACGCTGAATAGTTATCACAGCAATTTATTTTGTGACTATGAAAATTTCGGTCATGTTTGCGTAAATATTACAATCACTGCAAACATTTTTCCTCTGTATTTTTCGCTAAGGGCGCCTTATAGCTTTCAAATTTTGCAACATCCCGAAGAAAGATCATTTCCATGCCTTGCTTGTATTTCTACCCAGACAGCACAGAGTTCTCTGTACATAATGTATTTTAGCTGTATAATATACATTATGTAGACTTTCACTGTATTACCGCGGTAATACAGTGACTCTATACAGGGATCATACATACACTGTATTCCATAATGTAATACGGCGTATTTCCATCTATATTACATCATGGAACATCGATGTATTATGCCCGTATTCCTTTATGTAATACGGCTATAATATAAATGTATTACAACTGTGGACACATTCGAAATACTACTTATTTCCAACTGTAATACATCATGGAAAACCGAAGCATTTTGCCTGGATTCTATTACGTAATATGGCTGTGATATGAGTGTAATACCACTGTAGAGAATACTAGTGTGTATTATATGTATGCATATTGGAAAATTTTATAAAAATGTTATTTCTCATAGCAGTGTAAGGTCAGAATCATTTCTTCCATCTTCATTATAAACTTTTTCATAACGGAATGGATTTGAGAATTTTTCTCTCAATGCAGTGAGTATTACTTGTATGTATCGGCGACATTATCTCAATATCACCGGAAAAGTTTTATAAACCTACATATTATAACCGTGGCGTAACAAAATCGATCGTATTTTTCGATCGTATGAAATCTAAATCGATCTCAATCAAATAAATGACCACCACTTCTTCTGCCACGCGTTCCGAAAATAATCATATACAACCTATACATGTAAGTGTTGCGTTAACATGCCACGTGGCTCGCGTGTTTTGAGATATCGGCACAGTCTAGACTGTGATATAGGTATAACTTTCGCGGTTGTTCGCGGTGTTCAAGCAGTAAAAACAAAATACTGTGGCGCGTAAACTTCGAAAGTCATTATGTATCTTTCATTGTTACGTGCCATTGTCACGGTACTTGGAGGTGTGGTTATGCATGAAATCCAACGTCGTTAAGGTGCAAGAAGACCATTTAACGACGGATAACCCAGATATGGCAAGGTAAGCGTAATCTCTTTTCGATCTGCTCTACATTTTCCTAACATTTCATCAGGCGATGACTTTTTGTTGAAATATACCAAATCGATCAGAAAAATAGGTACGACTGCAACTCGCAGTGTGTGCATACAGCATCTGGATTTATACTTGGTAAGTTTAGCCTATTAATGGGTTACAAAAATTGCGATGATCGTTTCGGTTTTTTTTTCAATTTATCAATATTACCTGTCGTAAAATTTCCGTATTTGTTTTGTAAGTGTAAGCCCGTGTTATATTACTGATATTAGCACTGGCCATAATGTTAATTATTTCCTTCCTCAGCGGACGGAACACAGGCATTGAATACTGAGGGCCATTAACCCTTTCGCGCCGGTGAACTTTTCTCGGAAATATCTTTAGTATCCTGGGCTTCATGGGAGACTCAGCTCATCTCTGTTAGGAGGCATTTTGAAGGGAATATCATCACCGGCGTACCGACCGCACTCCTCCTTCTCTTCGGTTGGCAACTAGTCTCGACCCTCCGTCTCATGAGCACACCCTCTACCAAAACATGGGGTTGCGGTCAGTTTTTGTATGCGCAGTGGTTTTTTTAAACAATCATTCATTGCAAACGTAAGAGAATGGATGTCTGAAATGAATTCTCCGTGTTTATTTGATCATTTTAAAATTTTAAATGAATTTATAGATGTTATATTAACGATTTTAGGATATTAATCGGAAAATAATGGTTAAAAGAAAGCTGAAGACAACTCCGTTAATATAAGAGCTAGAATTTCGCTTAAAATTTGAGAGCACATTGCAAAACACAAGTAGTTCATTTCAATGGTTAATGTTTTCGTATAGCCAACGAATATTTAATTAGAAAATCCACTGCACATACAATTAGTGACGGCTGACACATGCTGAGAGAATGCCCGGTAAAGGGATCGAGGGTCGAGCGAACTCCGTTGTACCCTAGGGTTGCTTAGGACGCAACGGACACAACCGCCCTTCCGGAGGGAGGGAGAGGGGGTTTCGGGAAGGGTGGGAAGGAAGGCGCTCCAATGATTTCCAGATGTTGACAACAAAGGGAGAAGAACTCACGCGCGGGTTTCGAGGAAAAACCTTTCTCGAAATTTTCCAAAGCTTTCCTTGCTAAAGGGATGCGAGTTCATGTGGTTAGTCGCGTTTGGAGAACCATAAAACGAACATCTCTTTGCTTTTCTGGAGCCTCTGCGACATTCTATTAGAAGTAATTATAGTAGTTGATCCCAAAACATCGTATTCACAAGATAAGCACTGTGCGAGACAGATCGAGCACGTTGAGACCATCGAGAAATTGAAGAATAGCAGAAGTCAATCGTAAGTATTCTATAAAATTTTATACTCTCTTAAGCCGTGTTCACCGAATTCAAACCCGAATTCCTCATTTGCCTTTTTTGGAGATCATGGTTCGAATCCTGGTCAAGTCAAATGAATTTTTCATGGCGATTTTCATCCTTCGGTGTTTAAAAATAACATACTTTTTTCAGTTTTGTGAGGTAGATGACTACTGCATGGTAGATGAATTTCATACGTCACATTAAAAGGATATTTTAAATCCTATGTATTATTGTTGATTTTTTTCTTCCCGTCGATATTCAACGGGCAATTTCTCTAGTGTTTATTTAAGTATTATTAAAAAAGAGGTAAAATTATAGACCATATTCAAAGACATGTGAGCTATGGCCTACGTAGAATAATTAATAATAACACAGATATGTTGAAATTTAACACTTTTGATCGAGGAATAACACAACTGGAATATTTATTCTTTTAATGCAATCTATGTGCACTTATTTTTTCTCTTTCTTTCAGGGTGGGTGTTGGCCTAAATAAATTATTGAAGCTGTATTTTAATTCTTCAGAAATGTAAGTTTATTTCATTCAATTTGCCAACGATGAAATTTATTTTGTAACTATACGTCATGTTGAGTGAATTTTAACTACCATGTACTATGTCCAACAATACCAAGCATATATCAGGGAAATATAAAAAAGGTGTAGCCATTGCCCTAGAGATATAGCAACTTTCAAATTTAAATTTGTGGGATTATAAGCACTTAAACTGAATTTCTGGTGTATATATTTCAGTAATTGTGGCCAGTGGTGGAGGTTATACCAGACAGTAAAGAATACACTCCTCCTCTAGTAATACCAGTTACCAGCTTAGAGGAATTGGAGGAGTTTGAGGGTCTATTGGGTAGAGATTCTCAGCTTCCGAAGCATACGGTGTATATTTTAACTTTTTTTATTCCGTTCATTATTGTTACGGTATATAAGGAACTTAAATGAAAACATAAAATCTCTGGTAATTAGTTTTTTAGGATAGCACTATTAACCCGTCAGCGCCCACGGGTGCCATACGGCACCGCAGTGCAGCGCCGAGCCGAAACTCCTACAATGTAACTAATATGTGACTCTTAGCGTACATTTCGGTGCGCATACTTAGTAGAAGGTTTCTTCTATCATTCAGCCAGTGTGAATTGTGTTTCGCACCACATCGGATCGTCCAGTCTGTTTCACAGCAAAAGGCTTTTTTCCGGACCCATGAGTTATAGGTACTCGATCGAGGTAAGTGCTCACTGTGTCTATAATTATTAGTTTAAAAGCTATACCTTAATGTTTTCTTGAAATGTAAAGCACAAACTAATATTGGTAAACGAATTAGCAGGATCTAGTGATTAAAAGTTGAGATATGTGAAGTTAAACACTAGCGGTGCCGTTTGGCACCGCTGGGCGTTACCCGTATCAATTCACCTTGTGGTCCTATTTTGCTTACGGTTGCGATTTACAGCTCTATATTTCATCGTAAAGCAGTTTTCTTAACAGAAATGGGTGCTGAACGTTTTCAAAAGGTATATAAGCTATGTTTAAGGCTTATTTTCATATAAAATATTATTAAATAAGATTTAAGAAATACAAATATTGACTCGTAGATTTCCACGGCGTTGATTTCCAAACGTTTGCATGACTTCTGAGTTTCACCGCGTGGGATTTGTTGGTAGATTTATAATGCTGTGGGTTAATTTCAAGGTTATGATTCGTGAATTTTTACTTTTCGAAAAAATTCAAACACCAAATTAGTCTCATATCTTTCTTACAAATAAACCCTTTTTTATCACTGTACTGAGAATTGTTTCATTCATGCGTAGAGCGATACATTATGTTTGCATGAGGAAATATGCGAATGAAGTGTTAAAAGTATAATTCTACAATTATTTACATTTATAAAATTCTATTATTCTAAAATGCTTCAATTGCTGATGCCACGTTACTTTCTCCAAGCTCTTAATTATATTTTGTTCACTTAGGAATTTAACTCTTCAAGAGGTTTTAGACCTCCTAGAGGAAAAAGAAGTTGATAACGTCCACCAAATATTTGTAGAGCGACCAGAGAGCACCGTTTTGACTGACGAAGATTCAGGTGATGATGACGGTGGCTTAGTTGACAACTTATCTGGTCGTCAGCTCCGAGCAAAAGCAGAGATACTGTTTTTAAAAGGTGGAGAAAATGATGATGAAGAATTTGATGAGCAAAGTGGCCATAATATCTCAACAATTCAGGTTGATTCTAGTAAGCCCGTCACCGGAATGTCGCGCAATATGAAAGTAAAAAGAGCTCCGGATCTTAAAAAACGGAGAGAGAAAATGGATGGAGATGTATCTAACTTCAGCTCGAAGAAAAATAATGAAATTTCTAAATTTATATGGCAGAAAAACCAAGATATCAATGGTACAGAGTCTTTCTTCCCTAGCGCTGACTATTCAGATCTCCGGAATTTAAATGCTGTGGACATTTTTGAACTATTTTTTGATGAACAAGATTTAACTTATTAGTCTCTGAGAGCAATAATTATGCGCTATTCTGTAACTGCCCTTCACCTAATATTTCTTTCGAAGAGATGAAAGTGTTCTTGGGAATTTTAATTCTCTCCGGATATAATGAGGTCCATGACGAGCGCAATTACTGGTAGGAAGGGGGAGACGTCCGGAACGATTTTGTGTGCAATGCCATGCGAAGGAACCGTTTCCTGGAAATTGAACGCTTTCTACATTGTGCGGACAACAATGCTCCTCATCACACTGACAAATATTGGAAGTTGAGACCTCTAATGAACCTATTGCAGGAACGAATTAGGAAACTATTTAGACCTGAGCAAAATATTGCCTATGACGAAAGTATGGTGGCTTACTACGGATCTCATGGATGTAAGCAATTCATAAGAGGCAAGCCTATTAGGTTCGGCTACAAGGTATGGTGCTTGAATAGTGCAGCTGGTTACCTAATCGACTTCGAGGCATACCAGGGAAAAAGGCATAATGGAAATGAAGTATACGAAAAGAGGTGCGGAAAATCAACAGCCCCGATGTTATCAATGTTGGACAATCTCAGAGAAGACGCACGGCACCTGCCGTATTATATTTTCTTCGACAACCTTTTTACAGGTAGGCGGTATATTTGTAATTCTTATAAAATGATGTCAATATCTATTTACCACGAGGGGAAGTAAATAAGCTTTGGTTTTTTTTATGTAGGAATGAACATCTTGATGGAGCTGAAAAGTAGGGGCTATAGTGGCACTGGTACACTCCGGAGCAATCGATTGCCGAAAGGAAGTAACCTCACCCCGAAATCCATTTTTCAAAAGGAGCCACGGGGAAGTTACGAGTGAAGTTATAAAGAGACATCTATAATCCTTGTTCAATGGGTGGACAATGGGGTTGTAATGGGTGCATCAACACGGTATGGTGTGCATCCTGTGACAAGCGTAGCAAGGTACTCGAGTGGAGCGAAAAAGAAAATTTCTGTGACGTGACCAAAACTATTTGAGGCGTACAATGAGAACATGGGTGGTACCGACCTGATGGACCGAGGAATAAATCGGTACAGAGTGGGTGTGCGCCGTAAGAAATGGTGGTAGCCAATTTTTACGTGGCTGTTAGATGTTTGTGTACACAACACTTGGATTTTGATGCGTAAATCAGAAGTGGATATATCGCAGCTGGAGGTAAGGAGGCTTATTGTCCAAGTATACCTGGTTAAGTACGGAACTGGCTCACATCAGGGTAAACATAGGGAAAAATGCCGGACGCCTTGCAGCAAATATGCTACGATACCATGGCATAAACCATCTCGTTATTCCCACCAAAAAGGGGAGTAGGAGAAAATGTGCTGGTGATTATTGCATGTCTCAAACAAGAACCGAGTGCAAGAAATGTAATGTTGGTCTTTGTGTTCAATGTTTCGCTCATTACCATTCCAAATCTAATGTGTAATAAATAAATTAAATTGAGGTTTTCTTATAGTTGACGACGTTTGATTCTTCCCAAAATACCTTTATGAGCGAAAAGACCCCACTAACGCCCAGCGGTGCCATATGGCACCGGCATGTAACTTTGGATCTATGGAATATTTTGGGGAAATATTTTAGGAGCCTTCTTTATTGCTCATACGTATCATATTTTGGAAAAATGAACGATGTTTGATTTAAAAAAAACTTTGGGCGCTGACGGGTTAATATAATCCTCTGAATTATATTCATTCCCTATTTCAGATAAAATTGTTTAGTGGACTGCTCACCAAGAACTTTGGTGAGTACGTAAGGGTGAACCTGGCCAAAATAATGACAAGCAGAGTAGCAGAGACGTTGAACTGGTCTGGAAAAAATAAGAAACCCTTTAAAAGCCTCAAAAATCTACTCAGAATATTGACAGGTTGGTAATTATTGCGGAAGAGCTATTGTTATCAAGATGTTAAGCTAGTAGGCAAAATTTACGATTCCTTAGTGAAATTGCTTTAAATATAGCATCTAGTAATGGTGGAAACCCAACATATTGATTAACATTATGTATTTACTCTTTCAGATTCAGCATTCCTTATTCCTGGAAGATATGAAGAAAAGTCCTTCAAAATTGAGGTATCAAATTGGCTCTGTCAAGCCAGCAGGAGGAAAAATTAATCATCTGTCTTGATACCTGTTACCATAAATTTAATGGTTAAATTTCAATATTATTCATTAAGAAAATTCTTGATTTTGAATATAATTGTATTTTTTTAAATAATGTCCATTATGGGTAAAGTTTTTCCTGAATTCTGTTAAAAAAATTATATTATAGAATTTCCCTTCTAGAACATTTTCCTGGAAAATGCATTCTAAAATCAGCTTGTGTCATAAGGGCTAAGGGTAAAGCTAAATATTTTTATGCCTATCCTCCAGAATTAAAAAATATAAATTATTTCACTGTCAAACTTTATCCAATTGGAACTAAGTTAACGAAGTGTTGAATGTTGTTGTCTGAGTTCTTTTTAAAAATTTTGTATTCTTTTTAAGTAACTTTAACTAGTAAAGTAAAGTTAACTTGTGAAGATTTAAAATAATGTAAAATAATTCACAAATTTGTATTATTTTTTAAATTCATTGTTTGAGATTAAAAACTATTGTATTGTTATAATTAATTCTAGCTCTGTGCCGAACTTATGCTCTCTGAACCACATACTGAACATTCCTGGGTTATTATTGAAATTGTTTCTGTATTCAATCCAAATTATTTTCCTAATGGTAAAAATTATTGTATTCTAAAAATTAATTCATACTAGGTATGCATATCCAATAATTACTCTTTGTATTTAATATTTAAAATGTATATATTTCATTGTTATAGTAGTAATCAAAATTACCAATTGTCTATGTAAGAAACAATTTTCGCTTGATTTTGAAAAAAAATGTACTTTCCTTTTTATTATAACTTATGCCTGTCTCCATGCATTTTTTTGTATAATTGATATGGAATAATAATAAAATGAAAAAAATATCTTATGTTTTATTTCTGATGAATTCCCTCATATTTGAATTTGGTGTAATTTAATTATAAGGCAATATGCCCCAGTGATGCATAGACCACTGTAAATAGCATGAATTATACATAATGTAATACAGCTGCATTACACAATGCATCAAGAAGTATTTATGGGATAATACCACTGTATCACAGACTAAATACAAGCTATTTACATTATGTATACATGAGACTCCCCATACGTCTGAAATACTGATGCTATATGACTGAATTACATCTAAAATACGGCTGTTTTACATTGTGTATTCTATACATTAAACGTACAGTTAGTTTACATCATGTATACAGCCTGTATAACAGCTGGATCATAGATGCAATACATTATGTAATACAGCTATAATATGTATGCCCTAGAGGACTTTTGAAGCAAAAATACATCGAAATTATGGCTGTATTACGGCCATATTACATTCCCATACATGATGTATTATTGAGGTAATTCAGTTGATTTTCATTTGTATTGCATAGTGTGTGCTGTCTGGGTAGCCATAATGATACATTTCCCTATTTTGATGAGATACCAAGCTTACTGCACATAAGTACTCTGCGTACTATATAGTATGCGTTTATTTATAGTTTACAAACTATGTAATTATCGATGTTGTTTGTGGATTTCATCATAATTACTCATTCGTTACCACAGTTGCACATTACAGTGTTATTTTTATGCGCATTCACTATTATGAGAGACTAAAATTAATCCTGTCGCAATTCCACATCACAGAAACTTCATATAGATATGGAAAAGTGAAGGGCACGAACGAAGGGCACGAAACACCTGGTGAGAGTGAATATTCTGGGATTAATTAACTGGAAAGATTCAATTTTCGTACTTATTTCAAAACAGTTGTCCTAATGCGCACGCTGGCGCTCGTGCAGTCGCGCAGAAGAGACATCTAGTAGTGATAGTTTGAACTGTGTGGCGGTGTGTTCGTTGACCCATCCCCCTTCGTTATCGAGCTCCTCGAGAGCTGCTTGCTGCTCCGCCTCGAAAATTCTGAAATCATTCGGTAGCTTTCGTTTTCGCTGGGGGTCACTGTCGCTGCTCGGCAGCAGTGAATGGTGACGAGCGCGGAGCTCGTGTAGTGTCTGAGGAAGGTGGCCGTGAAATTTAGTTTTATGGCGAAGAGAATAAGGTGCTATCACTTCTGTTGAAGTTCCTGTGCAGCACCAATAAGGATTTGTTGTTTAAATGTCGAAGACCTCGTCTGGAGGATAATACACTGGGAAACCACCGGGGGATTTTGAAGGTTGGTGTTGTTTTCATGGCTTTCTTGTCATGTTATTCAAGTGAATCTTTTACTATGGGAGTACCGTCACCTTATGGGTGCTTACTGATTTACGGAGAAGTATAAATTCTCAGTTGCACCATCCCATGTGAATGTTCGATGAAATTCGTTTTCACTTGTGCGAACACCATGCCGGCTCTCTGTGTTTGGGGTCATAGAATACTAGTGAAATTAATTTTCTTGACTTTCCAGTATGCTTTTCACTCATATGTGTACGTTTAATTTAATCCAGATTTCGAGAGAAACATGCTTTGTCCTCCTTGTTTTGTCTGCTGCGCCCATGATGTATTTTATTTTGAGTGCCGAGATTCGCAACTGTCTCGGTGTGTTTTGAGATGGAAAGTCCTTGGAATAGGAGTGACAGGCTCTCTGATTAGTTGATTCTGTTACCGGGAATCATTTTGAATTAGAAATATCTTGCAAATTTGTTTTAGTGCCATGTTTTGGTTTTATTTTGCTCCAATTTGAAAACCGCGTTGATGGTCACTGGCAGTGTTTGTTTACTTCAACAAAATTTTCTCAGTAGACGAAGAAGGGACATATTATTTGCAGTTTTTTGCTCTTTTATACTTTCTCGTATGCACAGTATGCCTATCGTGTGTTAATGTAATACGAGCCCATTAAATGTGAGTTTCTATAAGTTTCAATTCTCAGAGTGTATTTATGCCAAGGTGATTTGCCGTTCAGGTTCTCGGTTGAAAATTTTACTACTTTATAAATCATAAGAACCTTACTTCGAGTGTGGATAATTGAGGCGTAACATTATTATTTGTATCTGAAATGGACTCACTCTGAGAATATTTGTGTAATCATCTGGTAATATTTCGCTTTTCTATGTGTATATTTCTATCGCTTCAAGGCCTACTGAAATATCTCTTTTATGTTTTTTTTAAATTTTGTTTCCGAATCATTCGTACGTCATGGAAGAGGAAAAGTATAATTCTGTATGTACAAATTATTGTGTCCACGTAAAATGTGCAAATAATTTACATGCGCGTCAGGAAGGCCTTTATCATCGGCTGACATAATAGATGAATAAATTGAAGTCAGGAGTATATCTATTATATTTATATATCTATTAATTTTAATAATTTTTATTCGTGAAAGATGCTTCGCTGAAATTTGAGTCCTGGCCAGGCACAGCATCATTATCTCGAGTAAATTCCCATTTTTGACTGTGAAGTTGCAGATAACTTAAAATGTGTTTGGTGTTAAAGATTTCGTGACTGAATGCAATCAATCATATTGAGGGATACGGTGTATAGCCGTTGGAATAATCCTCAATTTGGACGTGTACGTAATACTTCACGGGTGTTTGATTTGTTTCCTTTGTAGTGTTTGCATACTGTTTCATTTTTGAAACAATAAATAAGTCGTATAGGGGCACCCAAAGAAATCAAAGTGGATTCCGTGCGATTTTCAGGTGCAACAATGAAGCGTAGTAGGATCAGTGTGATGCCATTTCTTGTCGCCTAGATAGTCATTAATACTTCAAATCTTGTGCACGTGAAAGTAAATATTTCGATATGTTTTGTTAAAGGAAGGCATATACTATCTAGTGCAAGTACTTCCGACTTTTTTATCAGACTCGTAGGTTTTTTTAAATGTCAGCACTACTCAATCAATTTTTACGTTTTCTATGCATTGGCATCAGACTCATTTAAGACTTAAATTACATGGAATTGAAGATATATTCACTGTAGTTGATATGTTATTTTTTCCACTCCTACAGTGGTGTCTTCCACGAATGCCGAAACATTGATACTTGTAATGTTTTTATCAATGGGGAAATAATGGGTGACGGAAGAAAATGTGCTTACGACTTTGGATGCCATTCATTTGGCGGTGTTCATTTCGGAAGAATATTTTTGATGCCATCAAATTCGGACCTATTGGGGAGATTAATTCTCAGTTGGAGATAAGAGCATTTTGTCATAAGTTACTTCGAAATCGTCGAAGACCTATCGATGGATAGTATGCTTCTGTCACCGAGTGATTTCACGCTACGATTGAGGTGAGATAGAAAGCGTAGGATGTTTGACTGCATTAATGAATAGGTATACCATGAAAATGACTGCTGTATTATTCAGTTTTTGTCTTAATTTTTGCGCGATTCCTCAGAATCGGGCGTGCGTATAGTCGTGACTACATGCAATCATATCCGACGAACTTTCAAAGTTCATGTATTCATTGGTTACCTAAAAGTAACTTACGTGGGCGGAAATTTTGCATGTGTCGTTTCTCATTTAACAGTATATTTCATGAAGGAGCTAAATAATATATGTCATAATATAATAAATAGTTTTATGTTTGATGGTCAGTCCTGGAGTGGAGTCACCCCCGTCACACGCCCTTGAAGTTATTTGCAGGTTACCACGTAGATTTGGATGAATTCATGTACTCACCTAGAGGAGTATCATAGTGCAAATATCTATCCTGCGAGCCGCCGCAAGAGTGTGTTGCGGGGAGTGTTACAACACCAGCTATGAAGAATGAAAGAAATTGGATGAGGGAAAGGTCGAAAAGTGAAATGAATTTCTACTGAGTACAAATCTTGCCGACGGACGATTTGGCGGGGTGTCTCATACCTACTGTTTTTGTTGCAGTGATTTATTATGCGGTGGAAAGAGAAATTTTTGCGCCTATCTCTTCGACAGTGCATCTCATATTTTTTCTTTTCTATCAGTTCTAGTGATGAAGTGCGTGGTTCAAACAACATGTTCCTTGTCACCCTGAAACTCTTGCAATCTGAGTTTTGAAGGTATCTTAGACTAGCATGTAACCTCAGTGAACGGACCTCCAGAATCAAGCACGCGCAAAAATGCGGAAACTGCATTGGCAGGGTGATGCCTTGAGTTTTAAATAAATGCGACGCTTGTCGTATCAAGAAAGTCTCAGTCCCCCACCCTGGGTGCTTGAGACTCCCTCCCAAGAGGACTGATAGCGTGGGACTTCCGGTTGGCAGATGAGGACTGAATTGCCGTCTGATCTGCTCGTGATGCTCGAGTTAAAAGCTTTGAAGTCTCGGGCTTTGGGTCGGACGTGTTTCAATTTGCGACACGCTGGGTGGCCATCGTCCAATGGGCAGACCTCCTCACTCACAAACTCCTTCAAATGCTCCTTTAAAAATAAGAACTACCCTACATCGGCTGGAGGGGACTCCAGTGGATAACGATCGAAGGGGAAGTCATGAACCCTTTCGTTTTTACAAATGCTCAAGGTTGTGCGCCCGTACGTCCGGGGCCGGCTGGAAGCAAGGAGACTCCGTAATTGGAGCCCGGAAGGGAATGCGGGGCGTGACCATTACTTATATGGCCGACTGTATTACTACTTAGGGCCCCTAAAAATTCTTGCGAAATTTTATCATAAAGCTTGCCCTTCATTCATGAGAGTAATCTACTGGTTAAGGGTAGGTTATAATAAAAGTCAGAGAAAGTCCTTCAGATTTTTTATACGTGCAAGGCTCTATCTACTTCTAGTATTTCTTTCTTCATCTAAGAGAACGTCCTACTCTTCCTCATACTGTCCATGAACCTATTCTCTTTCTCCCCCTTCCCCGCTTGCCCAACATCCTTCCCTCTATCACGGCCTTCAGCAAACCATCGTCCCTCATAATCCCCTTCCAGCCACCTACCCTGCCTCCCCCTAATCTCATCCAGAAGTTTCCTCTCCTCACCAGCCATGCCAAGCACTTCCTCATTTGTCTTCCACACCCACACCTCGAACGCCTGCAGCATATTCTCGTCCTCCTTTCTCCGAGTCCACGTTTCTGCCCCATACAACGCCACACTCCATATCAAGCTCCTCATTAGCATCTTTTTTACATCCTTAGTTAAGGTCCCCGTCATCAGCTCCCTTCTATTACCAAACGCGTCCTTCGTTTACGTTATTCTCCTCCTAATGTCTTTGCTACTATGCCCATTTTCTTCTAGCGTACCACCAAAGTAATTTAATTGTTCTACTTGCTCCAGTTTTTGCCCTCCTACTTTTATGACCAGCCTCGCTTTCTTTATCCGAGAGAATCTCATTACTTTTGTTTTCTAATGATTAATATTCATTCCGTATTTCCCGCAATGGTTTCCTAATGCATCTACGAAAGATTTCAATCCCTTAGATGATCGTTAAGCAACGCCTGGTCGTCCACTAATCTAACAGACTTTTTCAGCTGTCCTCCAGTTTTTATTCCCACATCTAGCTCCTCCCACTCTCTTACCATTTCCTCGGCATAAATGTTTAAAAGCAAAGGCGACAACGGGCACGCTTGCCGCACCCCGCAACCTATAACTGCCCACCCTGATTCACCATCAGCCACCCTAACCTGTGACCTCTGAGCCAAGCGTAAGTTTCGGATAAGCTTAGACTCTCTCTAGAGCTCCTATCCCACCAATATATTCCTATTTTCATGAGTATTTACATTAGTTTCCCCCGATTAGATCAGTCAAACGCCTATTCGAAATCCACAAAGCAAGCAAATACATTCTGATTATACTCTACGTTTATATCTACAAGTTTCCTCATTACCGCAATCGCATCCAGAGTTGCCCTTCCTGAACTCAAACTGGTCATCACCTAAATAGTAATTTGCTCTTCTTTCCAACCTTTTTTATTATTCGAAGCAAAACTTTGCGGCGTGCGAAATTAAACTAATTGTTCTATACTCTTCGCATTCTGACGCTTTCTTCTCCTTCGGAATAGTTATTAATGCCGTTTTCACGAAATCCTCTGGCCATACTCCTTCCTCGTAGACCCTACGAATAAGTTCGAAGGCTTGTACTTAGAGAGCAATATTACGACTCACGGCGTCTTGTTTACTAAATAACTCTCTCAGCAACTCATAAGGTGCTCAACTCATAAACCATTCTTTGTTCCGTTTTCCTGATGCAATACGAATATGGTTGCCAAAAACTCATTCCATAATTCCTTTATGATTTCCGAAATTTTAAATTGTAATAGGATAATGTTACGTAAATGTTGTTATGAGATCCTTTTTGGTTTTAAACTCTATAAGCCAGACTATCACTCCATATTATACAACTTAACAAGCCATGGTCTGACAAGTTTGGGAATTTTCAATTAGTCGATTAATGGACATTGTAAATGCTTAAGTTTTAGACCAGTGAAACCACTAATCCATACCAACCAATAGTTATAGTTTCTTTTTGCCATAATTTGCTGAAATTGAGGCGTAAGATTTTTTTGTCCTCCAGCAATTTTATATTAGTTACTAACTGTTACTCGTGGCTTCACTCGCCTTACAATTCTCAAATGAAATTGCGTCGTTACCCTCTTTTTACTCACTACCTGCCCCTCTCACTCGGTCCGGGATCATAGTTAAGCTGTAATGTTTACGTGGTTCTAAGCGTTAACGGAGAAACCCAGCGAGGAGGTGTGTCGTTTCTCTTGGGGAGCTTCATTCGTCCCAGCAGGCACACTTTCTTTATAATTGCAATGTGTTATTCCGCACGACTTTGTGTATATAATGAATGCTTTGGAAAATATTCGGGCAAAAATTTTATTATATTCCGGGGAATATTTCATTCCACAAATCCTGTATCAAAACACCTTGAGACGATCGGCCGAAGAAAACAATCAACTCAGGTCGCCGCTGCGCTGGGTGAATTGTTTATTTTTAATTTTGTGTAAATGAATAAAAGTTTACTTATACAGTGATTTTACCCCGAATATGGAAATTTCAGTGTAATTAAACTCTTAAAACCCATTAAGAAGTATAAGAAATGTACTGGGTTTAAGACGGAGCTGAGTGGGTAGGTAATTACATTGCAATGCTTTCAGTGGTTCCAGAGATATCGTGATCAGTCATTGAGTGAGTCATTGGCATTTGACTTAAATATATGTAGGTGGTTGTACTTGAAAATATATCTACTGGGAATCCTGCCCCCTGTCCTTTATATGCAAATATTCTACTTTTCGTATATAATATGCTCTTAGCAGCATAATTTAAACGCTTTTCTATTGATTTCGGGCCAAAATGTTCACATTTGTAGAAAAATGGTAATTTAAAATCTTTTTTGAGAAAGATTAAAAATCAGACTTACACTAAAATATTCGGTCAACTATTCCTCGTGGTAACGCATCCTTTCTTTACGTGAATAATTTTCTTATTTATTATATAATTTATATTTCGCTGTTTCAGCCATCGTGCAACTCGTGATCATGACAGAACCTCAACTAATACGTTTGCGCACTGCCTACTAGATTGCCTTAACATCAAGCGCATTTTTGTGTACAAATTCGTGTCGGATTCTCAATACCCGTGGCGTCGCGCTTGTCTAGCGGCTGCCGCTAGCTAACACGTAAAAACTTTCCTGCAAACGTTTGGTTCATTGGATTTTATGATTTGGCGGTGATCGGATTTTATGTTGTTGTCTGCATAACATATAATGTTTCACTGAACACATTTCAACGAATGTCTCCTTATTTCCAAATTATATTTAACGAACAAGAATTCACGAATGTGTTCCGATTGATGGTGCATTTTTGTATTAATGCTTCGTAAAACCTCGATTTGGAGAATATTTTTGGTTAAAGGTAGTTTGAGCGAAAAAATCAATTCACCTAGAATTTGATGAATTTGGTCTCATTTTAAAGAAAAAGTTCTTACAGACGATGAAATAAAATTTTAATATGGTCTCCATTATGACTAGGGAACTATCTCGCTCAATCCACCGTAAGGGTTTACCACTGGAACTTTTCCCTCAACCCTCCACCGCGTCTATAGTAAACAGTATTTATTCTGGGAATCTGTTTCGAAGAGACTTCCAAGCATGTAGAATGATATCTAACTAGTGGAATACAATTTCCTTATTGCGGAAGATGATAGAGCGTAGATTTATGGCTTTGGGAGACTTGGTGGGTTACCTATGGGGAGGTTATGCCTCAATTGTGAGTTTAGGACAGCATTTGAATTCAGTAGGACTAGAGACGGCCGCAAAATTACTTCTGGAGAGTGTCTAACAGAACTTAGGTATATATTTATCAAGTGGCCTCGCTAATCCTCAAAACCCTTCATGTGTCCATGTACCGGAATATTCGTTATTACATCTCACGGCTGGAAAATTTCGTCCGACCTAGCGTGGAAGGGTGTTCGTCCTGGGCTCAGGCTTTCATTCACGTAAATCGGGGTGTCCGTTGCCGAGCCTAAGGGCCGGGTGGAATGGTTCCTCTTCACTCGCCTCTTTCGAAGAACCATCTTCTTTTGTGTCTCTATGGATCGAATTTGACCACAATGCCACGTGACCCTCCTTCTCGTTTCTTTCCAATGCGGTGGTATGAGTCCACCATATTGTCTTTAATTTCAACGCCGAGGACGCATCCCCTACATTTTAGACGACTTCTAGGACGTTCTCATTAGGCGCCTCGGGACTGCCATGTATTTCAAGTTCTTGGTCATCTATCCTCTTTTCCAAATCACTCACTCGAGATTTTAAATTTATATTTTCTTGTCAAAGCAAATCGGTCGTAGTTAAATTCTCACTCATCTGCGCAGAATTTTATCGTAGAACTTTGGTAAACTCAATAGCCTTGTTTCAGTCCACTTCCATGCGTTTCCTATCCTTCTTGGCTTCTTCTAGTAAGTTTTTACTCTACGAAATATTTGTAGATCCTGTGTCCTCCTCTGACGCTACTGACATGCTCTTGCGTCTTTCCTCAGCACAGTGAGGGCAACGCCAATTTTGCTTCTCAGCCCTGAGAAACTCAATGTATTCTTTAGACATTTGTACACAGTTGGTATGGCACTGGGTTTCACATTCACTGCAACTAATCTTCAGTTGACGCTTAAGCACGCTCGCATTACAAACATTGCAAGTTGCCAATTTTTAGCTGTAGCACCAACTTTGTGTGGATCACTATTACTCTGGGACAGCGTGCGAAGTTACACTCGCAGTTGAACACACTTATGCTGTTGGTCGAACTGGTCTCATCACTATGGCACTTGCCTTTCGTCAGAGAAGCTCATGACTGAGTTTTTGAGTTAGTTATTTGAGTTTTTATTCTGGCCATTATGTTAATGAAAAGCTTGTGCCGCATTTAGTTTATCCTTTACTCTTTTTCCACGATTAAATCTATGTACTTAATTGCCGAATACCAAGTCCATAAATCCTCATTACCTTCCGAAATTGTGATACGGAATAGCATTAGCGATGGCAGCTAGCGCTGAAATGTCGACTTATTAATGCCATAAGCTACTACGATTGGTTCTATAGTATTTTTTTGAAGTCCTCTCATCATTTCACTCAAATAATTAAAGTACTTATTGCATGACTCTCAGGCTCAAGTTAGTGGAGCCTGAATATTCCATTGCCATTTTTCATCCTTTTTCTATTTTTTTCGTATTAATTTCTATTTTTTGACCTCCTTATGAAAGTTTCGAAACGGACATTTGTCGCAACATTTACTTTGAAGCGATAACATGGTTATCCTTTCTTCTCAGCATTGGCAGAATTTTCCTTGCTCTTCACATAAGGAGGATTGCTTTAGGCTATGTTTGGTCGGCGAATCACTTCTTTTACGAGTATGTATACATTTGCGCCCACTAAAGTGCACCATTGTTCCAACACTAATGGGTGATCTCATAATTTGAGATGTTAATTTAGATCCTTTGGTTTTTTCGCAATTTAATCAATGCGCGACCGTTTTGACATATTGTGTGCTAATAATTCCTTGCTGGTCATGTTGACACAGCTAATATGTTTTGTCGACGGTCCTTCACCGGGAGGAGAATGAGACAGGCAGATACGTGGTAATTAAATACGCCGTTTGAACGATTGTTCTTTTTGTGTTTCGTGGATAATTACAGTGGTCGCGTAAATGAGCGAAATGTACTAAAACTTCGTGGAGATAAAGTGCTATAATTTATTATGGTGACGCAATGACAAATTTACTCGACCCGCTTTTATGTCTATGCTGCGTCAACAGTTTTTTCTCTAATTTTCTCGTCGACGATAAGAATAATATTAGAAGAATGTCAGTAACGCCAAGTTTGTACTGTGCCTACGTTTTGGGTCCTTAATAAATTGCTTTTTGGCGGCTCACAAAATTTTCGTTCAATTCTTAATCGGTACAATTTGCCAAGACATATCTTTTCCTACGTTCAAGAGATACAATTGATGGGTTGTGTGTCGTTCAATGATAACAAGGTGAGTACTGGCTCGGTATGAGGCTTGTTTATTTACCTTTTTTGCTCGTTTTACGCCTGAGTGACCTTAAGTAATTTTTCTGTGTGTCCTGAATTTAGACACATTGATGAACTTGACAGTACGTCATTATATAATTTTCTGGAATGCTTCGAAATTATTTCATAAATGCTTGAGTTTCGAGAAGAAGCAAGTTTTCATTGGGCCCCGATGTTCCGGTACGTCCGCTGACGTGATTTGTTTATAATTTGTAGGAATTAGAATGCTTCTAATTTCATCAAAGTTTTTTCGTGGGATATAATAGTTAACGTTGATATTAGTGCTTAAAAATCCGCTATCCGTAATCCATATTTTTTCCCTTGGAGGGTACTTTTTCTTTGCCATGAATTTTCTCGTCTTTAAGTTCCGAAATACGCCCTTGTCCATCAGAGTAGTCAATGTATTCGCAGGTCATCAAACCATCGACTGTCGTGGGTGTTGTTGTAATTATGCTGTTATTTTTTCAGTCCTAATATATACATCATCACGAGCAATGACCCTAGTTGCGTTTTTGAACACGTTTTCTGAACGAAAGGGGGGAAATACGTTGCGGTATACACGTTCCATATTATGACGATTTCACCGAAAAATTATTTGATTGCAATTTTTGTCATATTGGCTCTGGTTATAGATGAACGTGACCTCTATCTGATAACGTCCACAAAATCCCACCTTTCCACTTTATTTTTTTGCCCAAATGGAATTGGATCCGTGTTAGCTCTTTGAGTTATCCTCTAACTGCTGTTATTGAAGTCAAAATTCGTTAACTCAGTGGAATTGGCGCTGCAGTCGGCTCCTTGGACAGGAAAAGTCTTAGTAAAAAGTTAAAAAAAAATTCGCCTACAAATACGCATTTTTAGTATCTATCTTACAAACTATTTCTAGGATATGAGGCATGTTATCCTTGAAACCAGTAAACATTAAACTGAAATTGAAAATGTTGAATTATAATTTTTTTATACGGGAGCAGTTGTGACGGAGGTTGTCTATGTATCTGGTGTTCGATGGTGGTGATTTGGTGTCAGCGTTCGAGTCGGGAGTCGAATTCTTGCGTTTCCCGTGGTGGTGGTTTATGAACCGTCACCACGCTAAGCCTGTCGTCGGCTCACAGCTCGAATGAGTGAAGATGCGTGCTGCTTTAGCCTCATATCCTCATGTTTCATCATATCCGCGTTGTAGGCGTCTTAGCGGGGGTCCTATCGTTTAGAATTGCGTTTTCCTCGCAATGTCTCGTCAATTTATCGCGATAGGGATGAAATGCAGAACTTATTCTCTGACTACGTGCTACTATGGGGGTCAGCGAAAATACGTGTGGAATGGGGTAAAATGGCTTGAATATGTGTCTTGGAAATGGAGTGGAAAAAAGTGACTTGTGGAGAGAAGTAGAAATGAGGTGGGTACTGGTCGATTAATGTGTCACTTAATTTTTGTTGTCGTGCATGGGAGCAAGGATATTTTTAGCCCTTTTCTCGAAAGTGTACCTTCATTTTTTTGACTTTCATCTTCTCTACATGTAGATGGGTCTGTTCAACATGTAGTGTGGCGGAGAAAGAATATCCTCCAGGTCTACCCGAAAAATGTCAATTTTTCTAGATACATTGTCAATGGAGAAACATTGAATTTTCGGCCCACGTAAAGTCAAATTAGCAAAACTAATTTTTTTTTATTTCTCATATGCCGTTCATAATCAGATTGTTTTTCCAGTCATTGCCTTTACACAAATTGCCTGTGGTACGCGATCACGCGCACGGGTGCAAAGTTATCCACCGAAGACGGTGAAATTCACCATGAAAAAATCATTTGACTTGACCGGGATTCGAACCTGGTTCTCCCAGTTGCCGGTCAGGTGTGTTATCCAGTTAATTAAGATGGCTTGGTGGTTTGTGAACTAGTTGGTTTGGTGATGTAACTGATTAACACGCCTGACCGGCAATTGGGAGATCCTGGTTCGAATCCCGGTCAAGTCAAATGAATTTTTCATGGCGAATTTCACCGTCTTTGGTGTATAACAGATTGTTTTTGGAATGACGTTGCGGGAGGTGGTTACTTAAGCGTAATTTTGATTTTCACGTCTCTAAGCTAGAAGCAAGTGGTGAACCAGCTTCTTCATGGCACTGAATTAAAATTTTGCTGATTCTCCACCTAGATAATTTTATTTCACAAATATAATAATTTCAAATATGGGGAGTAAATTCATGGAAGTTCACCATTTTCTCCACGAGTTCCAATCACTAGAGACGAAGCTCTGCTTTGGATGGCGATGCTGTGCGGATTTGCTCTCTGGCGGGGGCGTGCGTCGCTGTCTCCTCCCCGTTGTTTCGTCGGCTGTGATTGAACTCTCAATCAATAGCCCTCCGGGATGCCGTCCGGGGTGAGTCCGTTCGCGGCAATTAGTTACGTCATTAGCCTGCGTGGTGGGAGTCGTTGGTGTAGAGCCGCGGCCTTTTCTACTTGCGTACTCCTCGGCGGCCTATTTCCCCTCAGTACGCCCCTTGCTATCCCGATCTGAAGGACCCCTTGCAGTTAGGGGCTCGCATACCACGGATTGAATGGTGTAGAGGGATGCAGGGGTCTCTTTAGTTCGGACCTGCCCATCTCGGCCCGCTCAGAAAATAATCATGACTCTCATAAAATTTGCTTATCCTTGTTTTAGAACTACGAGATGAGGAATCTAATATAATGCGGTGACGAACGCTTGAGATAAAGACCTCCGAGTGAACTTCCTTAACTAACTCGTTGACGCTAACCTCGTTCATAATGTCGCAGCTAATTGAAAATGTTCTCTTGGGTCGCTGCCCACCTCGATATTTTGTGATAAAACAGATGCTGATGTAAGTGAATTCTTAAGGCCTTCACTCTGACAAGATGCCCACGATAAGAGTTGAGGCCCAGACAGTTTCGCTAGGCTAACTGTTTGCTAACTTTGGGTCCAGCCAGGCCTTGCTGTCTTCAAATGTGAAGATTTCAGTCGGACCCTTGCAGCCCTCTATGCTGGTGGTCGCTGGCCTTCAGTTTGGCCGGCTCCCTCGGGACACGAAAGGGTTTGCAATCCCGAGGGGGACGTTTTGCATGATGACCTCTGACTCGATTGCCATTGATTTCGAGCGTGGGTGGTTCTTCCTACGTCGACTCAAGCCGGCTTAGTGTCTGATTGCGTGGGAATGAGTCTTTCTCATTGGTTGGGGAATCTCTGTGGGAGAGGGTGGAATGTGTGGAGAACTGGTGAGCGACTTGATGTCATGGCTTTGGGTAATAGGAAAAGGGTCCAGAATGCACGTGAAGGACGTGGGAAAGAGCTTGATTTAATTTGGGGGTAGTATGTAGCCAATGAAAATGTTCAGGGGAGACAGTAGCTTGTGTACATTAGGCAATTAATTGCGCGATTTAATGCTTGTGTGGATACACCTCTATAGTTGCATCTTGCGCGTACGAAGCATTGCACTGATACGTCTAGAAAATAGCCCACACTAATTCTGATCATTCGTTCTCTCAATTTCCAGTCGTCTCCTCATCTATTCTTACAAACAAATGCCTCATGTAAGCAGGCCTTAAAGTTGTATTTTCTTCCTCCCAATTTCATTCAGTGTATGACATAAGCCCGGTCATAGCGCACTTGTTTAAAGGGCATTTGAGACTAGGCACCTAATTGCGCAATTTGATGCTCATAAATGCTATTATACTAATATACGCGGGCATGGAATTAGAGCAGGGGCTATTTTACCATCTGTTTATTCATTTGCGCATGCATTCTAGTAATTAACCGCTTTGCACAACGCAATTCTCAATGTAAATCCATGCAGACGTCAAGTTTTGCAATAGTGTCTCGTGTAAAACGGACTTGAAACTTTTTTTCACCTCAAATTATTTCTCACGTATTGCTATATTTATAAGCTAATATTTATCGAGAAAATTTTGACAAAGCTGTGAGGCCAATGCATTAAAACAGTTGTTTTTTATCTGAAAGGCGTTGACTGCTAACTTCCGCGACTTTGTCTAGATAACTGTATCAATTGATTCTTAATTGTGTTGAAGACAGTAAATCATCGATTAGTTTCCTTTCTCCTGGCAGTGAGAATGTGAATCATTGAGGGGTGCGGTTTGTAAGGGATATAAAGTTACTTACCAGCTGTCAGTGGTGGAGTGTGTCTCAGGTGGAATTAGAATTCGGGTAAGAGACCAAAGTGCGATATTCCACAGGGGAAAAATAATTCGCCTTGACCGGGATTCGAACCCGAATCCGGGTCCGGGCGAATGATTTTTCTCCTGTGGAATATCGCACTTATGTGTACTTGCGGGTGACTCCGTAAATGTTACTACCGTGGCTAGTCCCGGTCTCCTCAAAATAAGAGGCTAAGAATTAAGATTCACTTAAGCTGGCCTGATGATTTTTACTGAACTTGGAATATGGTGTATGTTTAATTTTTGAAATATTGGACGTCATATGACGAGGCTCTTTCGTGTCAATCATTTTTCCAAAACTAGTCCGCGTGACGTATGTGAAATCGGAGAGAAAGGATTGGGTTCAAAGATATCATCATAATAAGCCATTCGATCTTCAGATTAGTTGACAGCCTCCGTGGTCTCAGGCGTAACTTTATGGGATTTGCTTAGCATATTGAATGGGAAGCAGTAACTTTGTAATTTCAATAAATACATGTGGAATTACATAGTTACTGCTTGTCATTCAATATAGTTGACAGCCGCTCCCCTCCGAATTCATGATACGTATTTCCTTATCCCGTTTGATGCGGCCGGCGTAATATTCATCTCTCGGTCTCCCTCGGTTCCTTTTCTTTTTCATTTCCCCTTTGAACGTGCTCCTTGCGAGTTAATTGCTTTTCAGGATGTGGTCAGTCCTACGGGATCATCTATCCCTTCGAGTGTTCCGTCTGGCGTTATGACAGACATATTCATTGCATTGCCAGAGAAGGGACTATGTTACGACAGTGGCAAGGCTCTTGCTCAATTTCATTTGCCTATGACGTACAGCTGAAACTCGTTGCTCCATTCCGGCCTCAGAAACCAAGTTGAGAGCGCACCGCCTGGGCAACACCAAGGTCGCGGGTTCGAATCCCACTTCGGGTGCGTATTTTGTGATTGGCTTTAAAGTTGACTTAGTTGGGAGAGTGGAGATTTAACAGTGGAACATTTGGGGCATATATAAAACCAAATTCGAGCTCAGCTTCCCTGTGGATATGATTATATGCTGTACTTACTTTTGGAGTCTATCTTGTCAGTGCTACTCGAGGAAGCATGTCTTCCCAATGGACGCTTTCTCCACGCGCGCGGCGTTTGGCTGCTCGAAATCGCTTTCCCATCGCACGGTGCTGCTCCAAACTGCTCGAGGGCTCTCGTGGTCCTTTTGCTCCGCCGTGCACCTTGCAGTCTCGCACTTCTCTCATTCCCCGACGTACCTCGTCCTTCTCTATCCGCTGCATTCTTGGCGATTCGCGCGCACTTCCATTTGCCATCCCCTTTCTTTCTCCAGCCATTTCTTCCTTTGCCGGAGTTGTTTTTTTGCGCATACGTTGACTCGAGCGAAGGCGCCGGAGGCACATCTGGACATCATCACCCTCGGCATGTGCGTATAACGTCGGCCTATTTGTTTTTGTCTGAGCGCAGAGCGATAATGAGGAATCCTTCCTCGTGATGCTGTCGGAGAGACTTGGCAGAGCCAGCGCTCAAGTGTCCCGTTCATTAATGACCCGGGAATCGAATTTTTTTTACTGAGGTTATTATAAATTTTATAGCATACTTAACAACCGTAAGGAATATGCCTTGATTATATCCGTCTGTATCTTTAATAATAATCGTTACACATTTCTCTCAAATGCGTATATCTTTTTGCGCGATTTTGTGAGATTTTTCTAATTTTACAAGTATGCGGTATTTTGTGTTCAGGATCTAATTGTATGTACGATCAAGTTCAAATTATTTTGTTCTGAGAAGCATATATATGTAATAACGCTCATAGTCATGTCGGTAGACATTGACAAGAGCTGAGTTCAGTGGTATGCCTTACACACTTTCTGGGACCATTTATCTCTAATTATTTAGGGAAAGCGTCGCACTCAAAATAAAAATTCACTTAATTCTCCATAGTTACTTGACTACTTTTTGCATTATAATGGCGGAAACGCGCAGCGTCAATTAGCAATTTCAGCACTAGTGCAATTGCAGCTTATAAATTATAATCTCATAATCTTAGTTGTTCTCTTGCTGGTGCATTCATCGCGGCCTCGTATATTTTTGCCTCTCGTCTTCTTCCCTCTCATCCTCTTCCCTTCGGCTTACCTCTCTTCCTTCCGAAGATTCAATTCCATCTTCCTTTTCCCGTATAATGGCCAACCATTTCTCGCCCTCCCTTCGCACCAGCACCTAGTCTGATTGCTCGCCTAGTCTTCCTTTATTAGTTCACCTGACTTCTCCATATACCACTCTCTTCATCCTCGTTAAATCGCGAGAAATTTTGAGAACTTTCATTTCCGTTGGGTCCAGAATATATTTGAATCTCCCAGTAATGGGCAAAGTTTCTCCTCCGGCCATAATAGCAGATATCATTACCACCTTGTGTCTGTTTTTCCTGTCTGGCTGAGTTTTACACAAAACCTCTGCCATAATACTATTGACCATACAACGCATTTGTTCCAATTTAAATACCTATTATTAATCTTTCAAGTTAGCGTCCATGGCCTGATATTTAATCAATACTCATGAATTGTTTCTACCCCCACCGACATACCAATTTACACGATGGTCACACATATTGTTATTCGGGAAATAGTGGTCCATTACATTCTCCTCTAGTGCTAATCATGTAGATCGTCAAAGTTTTCCTCTGGCATCTTGTGATAAAACAAATGAATACATGTCGTATTTACTGTTGAGTCAATTTAGGACTGAAGAGTCGTCTTACAATTACCTCATTCACATTGCAATGCCCTGGAAGGGAAAAATCCTCTCAGGCGGGACTTGAGCCTGCGACGTCAGGATTGGCGGGCGAGGACTAAATGTGATTTGGTGAGAGAAATTTCCTTTTTTCTCTCAGGCATTATCTGCAATTGCTAATGTTTTCCATCCCGAAAATGATTGGCCAAAATGTTGTTCTTATTCCTACTCAAGTCTGGCTGCTTTAAGAAGAACTTTATTAGCTGAAGAACTTTATTAGCAAAGTAGATGAAATTAGCGTCTTTCTTTGAAGAGGTTGCCTGGTTTCATCCCAGCGCAGGCTATCTTTTCCTTTCCTCTCTCCTTATTTTGGTTTTAGTATGGTTGAAGGGCCGCATCTGTATAAAGGACTTTATGATTGGCATAGTTTCGCCTTGGCGAGATTTCGCCCTCCCCATCAACTGCGATAGCGGTGATAATATCCTAATCCTGTGACAAGGAACTTATGCAAGGGTTTTATTTTGGGAAGCGATATTCCGTTGCTGGTTGCTTTGATGGGCTCAGTCGAAATGGTTTGGCGGAGAATTTAATAGAATTCTGGGGAGAACTAGGTGGCTTACTTAGAGCCGTGCGCCATTCGTCTGCTAGTGGAGCGGTTATCCTAGATTCGAGGAACGTTGTGAGCTCTCTGCTCACTATGTACTGCTTTCACAGTTGGATAGCCTTGAGCAAAATATTTTAATGCAGTGTTTTCACCTTCGGGGAAAGACAATCATAAAATATTAAACGTCCTGCCTCCTATTTAAAGATTACTGACGGCCATTACTTGTACTTCATGACCCTGTCGCTGCCACGCGGCCATACCCTTAGGCTACAGGGTTTTAAGGCATTTTGCATCACAAAAATGCCCTTATTTTATTGAAATTTTACTGTTTTTAAAAACGAGAAATATCCTTCCTATTTAATAAACATGATGAAATTTTGATTTTCCATTTATGTACGTATTTTTATTTCTAAAATGTCATCCTGAGTAAGGATAGCGATATAGCGTTGCTGGAACTCGATGGAAAGGCAGCAGACGACGTTATACAGTCGCGTGACGCTCAAGGAATGAAGCAAGAAACTCCGTTCTTCGATGTTTTATTTCAAACTCCATAAATTCCCGAAACGGTCTGAAATGTCTCATCTTATAAGTCTAATTTCGGAGTACATTATAGGCTAACGTGGCCATTTAATTCTTTGCTCTTTTCAAAAGGAATTGAAAGGTATTCCTGCGTGAGGGGTCAAGGTATTGATGTACATCATAGTTTTTGGTTGATGCGTAAGCTTTCTGAAATCGAAAGACTTTCTCGCGGAATTTGTGGAATGGCGCGGAACAGAGTGGAAGAAATTGCGTTAAATGTTGAGGAATTAGACCGCCCCTATCTTAAAAGCGACATTCTATTGTTTGAGACTCGTTCATGCTATTCTGTTCTGTCAAATATCAAATGCGAGAGTGTAAAAAAATGAGAGAAACTTCCTATTCCGACGCACCCTTTTTGCAATGCAATTACGAACGGTAAGTGCATTGCAAATTGCCGGCCCCGGTGGCAGGCGGGGTTAAGTCCTCGCCTGCTAATCCGAGGGTCGCCGGTTCGAATCCCGCCTGGGTCAGTTTTCCCTTACCCAGGGCATGGGTATTTGTCAAGTTCTGGTGGTTCGGGCCCTGAAAAACCTGATGACAAGCCAATGGCTTATCGGGATTTAAGGGGCATACGGACTACCAGCATCGTCGGGGAGCAAAATAAAATAAGGGAGGGAGTTTTCACAAACTCTGGAGTGGACTGTTCTAATGCTCAGAAAAAGTAAAGAATGGAAAGAAGTTGAAAATGTGTAAAGAACATGAGCGATAACATTAATGGAGCACACTGATTAAATAATGAATTATCGCAAGAAATATTTTCTGCGTTCGGTTTCAATCTGTGTCCTTAGATGGTACATACATGAAATTTACGAGTTGTTATATGGTAATTTAAATGTTTCATCTTCCATAATTGTGTGAAAACGTAACGTCTTCTTTAAGTGGTATGTCATTCAGTTACCACGTTGCTTTGTGATCAATTCAAAGGGGATTCAAGTCTTCTTTTATTAAATTTTTTTCACGGTCGGAGGGCGCACAAAGGCATCTCAGCTTGTGGCGGCAAAATGCCTCGAGTGTATGGCGTGTTTATTTTGGCTGGGAGAGAGAGAGAGAGAGAGAGAGAGAGAGAGAGGGTGGCGGTTGCAGCCGTCTCTTCCGTCGTTCACGCGCAGCGGTTTCAAGTCCAAATTTAAAGCGTCATTGACTCAAATAGAATCAGAAGAAAGGCGTTACATCGGAATCCGAAATCCTGTAAAATCGCTTTACGGCGCCGAGTAACTAATGAATGTATTCGCTCTATGGTCAAACAAACTACCTTTATCTTTATCTGGGGCCTGTATTAAGAAATATACGTGAAAGGACGTGCTGTATTAAGAATCATGGGCGTATTTACGGGGGGGGCCGGACCCTCCCCAAAAGCAACTTTGTTTAGGGTACCAACATTAATATACAAAAAAATAACTAAATATTTACATAAAAAGGGCTAAAAAATGTAGTTTTGTTATTAAAATTTGCAAAAACTTTCCGGGTTAGGGCCACCAATTTGGCTGGACTCAGACCCCCGGTACTCACCTATCAAAAATATTCCAAACCCCCCCCAAGGCCAAATTCTACATACGCCACTGATAAGAAGTGGGACAAGAGGTGGTTGTACGTTTGTCTTAAGAACTAGGAATAAAGAAGGGTGAGCCTTATAATATATTGCGAGTTGGGTTGTTGAAACCAATTTCCATTGGCAGTGATACATATTGTCCGTACATGTGTACAATTCAAGGTGTTTAATTTTTATTGTTTTTAAATGTTTCACCGTTAGAGTTCTATGCATGTTATGTAACTTGTACGCTATCGGCATGATGACCCACTCATCCTTATCCACTACACGACCCACGATCTTGTTCCTCTATCTTTCTTCATCCTTAAACTTATATTTTCCTGAAAATCATGATATTAAGTTTGCTCTTGCCGAGACTAACATGCCAGCCAACGAATCTAGACATATATGGCCCTCTAAGATCATTGTGGTATTGGTGTTCTCATTATCTTTCAGTTCTGTAACCTTTTAGAAATTTGCGCTAATCGTTCGAATATTTCGTACAATTTAAAGGAGAATGATTGCTTCAGTACGTGCGTTGAATTAAGTAATCATTTTGGTTGGTGTTAATGAAAACCAAGATATATTTGGTTTTAACTCCGTTAAGATAGCTACTTCAGCCTTTTTTCCTCATTGTCAGACTGAAAGGGTGGCCTCTGTTGATTTTTAGGTACTTTTGGGTCAATTACATCAGTTACATCAGTTATTCGTGCCTCTGTCGAACGCTTGAGTGTACATGATTCAATTGTTTGTCATTATTTAAGATAAAACGTAGTGTAAAGCCATTTCAAATTACATTCGTTATAGTCGCTCTCATTGATTATTTATTGTCGCGTATGAAAAGAGCTGCCAATGTGTGTATTTTAGCAACTGGGCATTAATTATATTCTTAGTTCACATTTTCACTCGAGCGTTGATCTTCGTCCAAAAGTTAAAATTGCACGTAGCATGCATGGTTACATTCATTTACCCCGTTTTGATAGTTATTATTTTCTTCTTGTGTAGCATCAGTTTGCGTTTTTAGTCATAATATGTACCAAATTGCGATTGAAAAAGTCAATTCACTATGTATGCCTCAGATTCCGTCATTGCACTGCTTCCATTAGTTGCCACTCAAAGTGGTTGATCATTGAAGAGCTGAAGTAACTGAATGAGCTCGTCGATTAACTTGGCAGTCTTAGACTCCTTTCTTGTCGTTAAAATTTAAGCGAAAGTTTTTGTTATTCTCGTGAAACAATTATCTTGGAGTGATTCGTCTTTGGAATCTCTGCGTCGCCTAAGCCGTCACGGATGGATTCACCTAAATCTCGCCCCAAAAATACTCCCAAATATTGAACACTAATCGTAAGTAGAAACCGCCCTCTTTCGTTTCTTCAGCCCTTTTGGTTTGGGCACACTATATTTGCTTCGAACTTTAACGTCTGTGTTTTTTTTAATTCAAAACACATCATGTGTTTAATTTTCAAAATATGATTGTAATTATTACCTCGCTGTTGTAACGTAACTTGCTGTCTCTTTTAGTGAAATTTGTATCTCTGGTCGATGAAACTTCCATGTGAGAATTTAAATTTTCATTTCCTCTGGTCGGAGAACGGAAGGCTTCCTTTCGGAGGATAACCGCGTTGGGCATCCTTGCGGTAAAAAAAATGCTGCAATAGTCTGCTCAAGGACGATAAGTTCCAACTTAATTTCTGAAACACGTTATACATTATCCGGAAGTTTAACTGATCTATGCACCTTTGGGCGTAATTTTGTTGAACCATATCATTACTAAATGTTAAAAACTTAGTAATTTGCCGGTATGAGAATCATATAGCTACGCCCAAAGAAGTAGAATACATTCTTATTACAAATATAACAATGCTCTATATATTGTGCAAGAAACTTTCGATTAAATATTTTTTAGTGAATATAAGTATCATCATAATAAAATAATTCATGGGAAAGTACAAATTTGGTGTTTTGCCTACGAACAAGGCTTTTGAAGTTTTCACGTGTTTGCCCCCGCGTCAGGACAGCAGCTGTTGGCAATAGCCGCCTTCCTGACCCGCTGGGAAACCCGTGAAAACTTCACTATTGCATTTGTTTCAGCATTGTTTCACGCTGTTATTCAGTCATTTCATCTGCTTTGTGATGACTTTATGTTAAATGTTTTAACCTTAAAAATTGAACTCGCATTTATATTAAACTATTTGATTTAATGACATTGTACGGGTTTCAATGTTTTGCGTCACCTCATGAGCAGTCCTAAGGACATCCTTAAGAAGAATCGCAAGGAATCTCGAGATGGATGCGAAGGCATTGAAACCACTCAAAATTTTAAAAAAATATTGTGGATTGTGACGCATTTTATTTAGTGAAATACATATACGCTCCACAGAGTAAATTCGCTAGCTATATATTACATAAGTTATACGAATCATGTTCATCTTCAGTTGAGTTATTTTCTATGGTACTTAAGCGGTTCTCTACTTTCGCTTTTGACTTAACTTCCTCAAAAATTTATATTAGGACTCCATATGTTTACTGTTACGTGTGTCAGACTGTACCGTCCGAAACAAACACTGCTTTTGAGGTGGTTTGAGCTAGGTCTTTCCCTAGTCGTAATAGAGGCCATATTCGAATTTGATGTTTAACAATAAGCAGCTGTCAGGAACATGAAGTAAACATTGTAATATTAATGGTTCAAAGTAGTTTTATGTGACTGAAGTTCTCAGTAATGAGCTAAATATGCGTACTTAAGTCTTTAACTTGACTCATTTTGTCCACGCCGTACGTTGAAAACGCCTACACAACTGAAGATGTTTTTCTATTCTGTAAAAATGACTGAGGTTGACTTACTTTTGAAAATAGTTGATTATTAATACAAACTACGCACTGTTAAATTTCTGACGAGATGAATACGCTAGAAATTCCTCATTTTTAAATAAAGTATCTCTGGAGTGCATACCGGTACCATCTCTCATGGAAAATGGCTGGTATTTTTTGGTAAATAACTCGGAAAGTATAGTGGTAAGTGGCTGGTATTTTATCATTGGAAAGATGAGATGAGATATTTTTATTTGCGATGAAACCAAATTCATTGAAATTTTTGTTCAATCTCGCTCAGAGTGCCGTAACACTGAAACCATCATTGTGCTCGTTGAGTTTTGCCGTGTCAAATGTTTGTTAGCTGATTTTATTTTTATTTTCGTAATATTTGAAGTTTGACTCTAACGTGGCCGAGATTATTAGCTACCCTTGCTGTATTGGAAGGCTTGATCGCCCAGATAAAACGAAGCAGGATAGGCACTACAAAAAAGTAGGACGGAAGGGTTTGGAATACCAATTTTTCCTTCGCACAATTTGCGGGAGCAACACAACCGCGGCAATTACACCCGCAAACTTTAATGCAATATAATATCATGTGCATGAGACTTTTTTTCATTTACTATTCAATAATTGGGTTGTTGTGCCAATACCTTCTGCCACACACCCTTGTTTGTCTTTCTTGCAACTTTCGTTGAGGTGATTATTTTCTCTTCGGTATGTATGAGTTTCTGGATTGTCTTTCCTTCCGCTGTCAACGTGCGTGATAGCAGAGAGATATGATTCTTCCCTCGTGCCTCATTCATTATCACCGTCTTCTCCTATTAGTCTGTTCCGCTTTAACAAATCATGATTGTTTCAAGGTGGAGCTGTTGCGCGTTCAGCAGAGCATGCAGCGGCGGAGTTTCATTAGCCTTCTTATATTTCCCAATCACTAGTGTGGCTGTGAAGCGTTCGAGCAATTAACAGTGGAGATACTGCAGCCTCTTTGAACCGATACTTCGGTTATAAAGTAAAGACGTTTTCTGAGTGACTCTCAGCCTAGCTAAGCACCGAATTGTAATCTTTTTTGCCTAGGGAGAATGGAAAACGCTCGTAAAAGTTGGGATTAGGGTTAGTTGTACTATACTGGATTTCACTTTCCTTGTTTCGAGGATAATTATCAGGCGACACCTTCTTAAATATGATTTGCGTTCATAAGAGCATTCATTATTTATTTAAGAAGATTGAATATTATGTAAATTTTGTAATTAAAATAATACCGACCGTTGTAATTGCCTTTAAATATCCGTTGGAGAGGTCATCTTGTCGGGAATAGATCAAAGAATACCACATATCGTTGGCTTGTTATGCCGAAGCGCAACTCACTACAAACCCAGTATGTATGATTACGATTGATATTATTTTCCTTTGCAGCGGGCCTTTTTTTGTCAATTTCGAGTAATGCAATGGGCTGATCATAGCTGAAGTTGTATCTTAAGTTTATATGTCCTCCTCACTCAAGCAGTGCAGTAAACTATGCTGTGACGTATGTGATAAAGGGCCTTAATTAAATGATAACAGGGTAGTCTCGTACATGAAGATGGCTGAATTTCAACCTTTGAAATCCGCTGTGCTACCGGAGTTAACCTTTGCATGTTTTTAAATACCTATATCAATGATTGGTCAGCCATTATTTACGTCAGGCATTCTGCCATGAATCTACAATTGACTTGATCACACAATTATTTTTACCGCACTATTCATCATGAGCTCGGCGAATTATAATCGAGAGATTCCTTTGAAGGTGGTCATGTCAAAACGCTGCATGAAGACGCCCTGACGTCAGACCGTCATCGTAGGCCCACGGAATGGAAATGTATCCGTCTTCTTAGCCTCCCAGCCGTTTAACTGGCTGAAGTCGACGTGTCTTCGCATTTATTCACAGACTCTTGCCTTCTATTTTCTACTCTTAGTCAATACTTCACTCTTGTGCGAGTTTTTACATCTACATAGAGCCTTGCCGGAAACCTCAGGGTGTGTGGCAGAAGGTGAACTTTCTGCCAAACCTTTGCTACATATCATGCTACAAAAATGTTGGGAAGTAATGGGTGTTAATATATTATTCAACTACATACATTATGAGATGTACTAGAGTTATTCTTTATGCGAGCAAATGTTAGTGCATACTACTTTGCACATCAATGAAAAGGTATTCCATAGCAAATTAACCAATTATCAACCTTACCTGTCGAATAATGTAATTACAATAGCTATTATAGTTTTTAATCGTTCGTGGAAAATGATATTGTGAACCTTTCCTTTCTGAAGTATTTGTCACTAATTTTATGCTCGTGCTCTAATTGACCGCAGTGTATTATAGTTCGTAAAATGTTTTTGATGTCGTCAGCAAGAAGTTCGGCTTCAACCCTACTTGAAAGGCTAAATCTCTACTTCAACTGATAGCCTGATAGTGATTCTCATCCTAGTGGTCGTATTAGGCTGTTGTAGTTGGTGTGACACTGATAACATTGTCGTGACGGCCTTGTGCATTCATACTTTGGGGATTGGGTTGGTGTGGTGGCTTGAGCACTGGCTTCCCATCCCGAAAGCCCAGGGTTCGTCCCGGCAATGGTGGAGATTTTTTAGTGAAATTCCGATCTCTTCTTGTGTGCAATGTGGAGAGCCGTGCAAGTGCAGTACTCCGTCCGTCGGATGGGACGTTAAACGGTGGGACCTCCTGGGGCCTTTCGTTAAGAGCAGGCTAATGTCGATGTCTAGTTTCTCTCCGCCCATTCCCCAATACCTTTCCCTCGTGCCCACCTATCCTAATTGCGAAAATGACCCTATTTGTCGGTTGCCTCCTCAAGTAATGAATATGAACGGCCCTCTAAGTACCTAGCTTTTTAACGAATTCGGTATATTCCGAACCAATTTAATTAAGCCTCATATTATGTATTAATAAATTATGGGACTTAGTAGATTCCTCAGAAAATTTCTTGTAACACGAATGATCTCATCGAATTGTTGAAAATGACTTGACCACTTAATGATTTAGACTATTCGAGACAAATCCGGCGTCGCTTATTTCTCAATAATTGGAACTATCGATTTTTGACTGGAAAGAAGCGCTCCCCAAACCACTGTTTCATCTGAACGTCAGAGTTAATTATTCGAAACGTTATCGAATATATGTTCATTTTTTAAAATTCACTTTAGATATGCAAGACTAAAAACAAGAGGGCATTGAGTGATAAAAACACCCGGTTATTACTAAATAAATGGGAATGTTGAATTTTGACCACAAAAAAGTCCTCCCCAGACCGCTGTGCGTCGGCTTTAGCGTACTATTAACGAAATGCGCCTAGGTGTCCACAGTTGTCCCATTCGACGGACGGAGTACTGCACTCGAAGTGCTCTTCAAAGCGCACCCAAGTATAGGACTGTCAACTCTTTCCCTAGAATTAAGGACAATTGGTTCGATAAAGGAATACTTACAAGGACGCCTCTCTCTCTCTCTTTAAGACACCGTAGATGTTCTTTTATGACCTAGGCCACTCCCTGGTGTGCAGGTTTCCAATTCATTCATTCATTACAGTAATATACCGGTTAGAGGTAGGTTGTGATGGAAGTCAGAGAATATCCAACGAACTCTTACACGTGCCGTGCCCTTTCTACCTCTAGTATTTCTTTCTTCATCTCAGCATAACTCCTACCTTTCTTCATCCCGTCCATAAAACCGATTCTCTTCCTTCCCCTTCTCCGCTTACCCAACATCCTACCCTCTATCACGGCCTTCAGCAAACCATCGTCTCTCATTGCCCCTTCCAGCCACCTGCCCTGTAAGTAATACATTTTCGATTTTATTTCGACCCTACTGCAAAAAATATACCGCGCCGTGTTTCCTAAGAGCTTAATCCCAAGACAAAATAAACGGCCAAGCACGAGGAGGAATTTGAACCTTTGGGTTTCTAAGAGAGCGCCGTACCGTCTTGATCTCCGCAGTAAGTTTAATTACCGCGAATTTCCAGTGCATACTGTAATGAGGAAGTTTCAAATTTTAAAAGACTAAATGCCGAATACATTTACTCCCCAACTGCGTAAAATACTGCCCAAATAATGAGGACATGTCGGGGAAATTGAGGAAGGTTGGTAGCTGCACACGAATAGGGGTCGGAATCTCGTGAAATCGAAGAATGTTTTCCTTTGCCAACGCCTTGCGCTGTTTTGACAAGTGCGCGTCTTGTCAGGAAGTTGGGGATGTGGGAGGGGGGGGGGACGGCGCTGGTGTCGAAGAGTTCGTCTCCTTGTGCGCTGCGGACGAAGCCCCCGCGCCAGGGGGTGGCGGGGGTTGGTTGGAGGGGGTGTGGGGCGGTCGGTGCGGAGGGGGGCATGCGCCCCTCTTCGCAAGGTAGCGTTCGGCCGGTATGCGCCCCTCTTCGCAAGGTAGCGTTCGGCCGGTCGGGTGCACCCACTCGACGACCCGTATCGCTCGCCGTCGGCGGGGCGGCAATGTCCCCCCTCATATCGATTGCACTCCCCGCTTCCCCCTCCACTCCTCCCCCCCCTCCGCATGAAAACACCCCCCCCACCCACCGCCCAAAAGACACACACACACTGGGTCAAATAACGTAATAATCGCCTCCCTCCCCGCCCGCCCACCCGCCCTTGCCCTTTTCAGGGTTTCCGTGCAGCCTGACCCCTTCCTTTTCTCCTTCCCACCTCCGTTAGGGAGAGTACACCCGTTTGCCACGCACTTCACCGTTTGTGCCGCCTTCCTGCCCTTATAGCCAGGCCGGCGACTGGCAGGGGTTGGGCGGAACGGTTGGACAGGCTCGTTATCTCTAGTTAATCGTCACCTACATCAGCGGTTCCCCACCTGTGGTACGCGGGATCCCGAGGGGGACGTGGTTGGCTTTTTGGGATTTCTCAACAAAAAACTGATAGTGGCGGACTTAAGGTTGACATGGCAGTAAGAATGTTAATAATGACCATTTTTCCGATATAAGGAGTACATTTTTTGGGAATGGGTAACTTCTATGGGTAACGCAGTAGTAAGGGGTTCACAGGACGGTTCGGAACCGCTCGTCCCTATCATTGGATTTTACCCCGCAAGTGCGTGTGGAAGGGGGTAAGACTTCAACTTATCTGCTACGGAAGGGTAATAGTTTCTGTAATTAAGGAAGGTGAGGGTGGAACCATGTGTCGGGTCAGAGTTCAATTTTCCTCAAGATATTCATGTTCATCAACAGACTATATCGTGCATACCATATGAAGGGTGTGTGGCAAGGCAGCGACATGGGAGAGTAGTAATTATGGAGGGCATGGGTTACATTATGCGTTTGGGTAGATACTATTTTATTGGGAAATTTATTTACATCGGCAGAGCATATCATGTTGGGTCCATGGTAGATGGTGAGATGTCAATAAATGTGCTCAAAATGCTAGTGGTATAGTAGTAATTTGGAGATTCGGGGGCTGAACCAAGGGTTAAATATACAAATAAAGTGAAGTAGGTTATAAAAATGCATTAATCAGAGTTGCTAAAAATCAAGTATCGAGTCTACCATACCTGTCTTAATTACCACCATTCTTTCATTTGAATGACAGATATTTCGGACCTTTCATTTCGACAGTCTTCATCTTCAACCCTTTGATTATGGTCTGTTATACCGCACGCTTCAAGTCGGATTAAGAGTAATGTTTGTGTAATCATCGCTGGTTTACTCTGAAGATTTGGTCTGTATTTTAACCTTTGGACGAATGCTAATTCATATTCAAGCTCTTGTGATAGGCATTTTACACTAATATCAGTATCGTTCTTCCTTCCTGCAAATTTTGGCGATCTTCGCTGCTCACGTTGTTATTCAGCACTGAAATCTACCCAATGTGTATTCCGTAGACCAGCAGCATGTTCCTAATAAGGCTTAACAATGGGGAAGTACCTTTTAGACGTCGCACGATAACCTTTTCCATAATTTCGATCTACGATTTTTTGACCACCTATTTCAGGTGATGTGTGACTACACGAGGTTATGCTGTTTTATGCAATTCATTTTTATTCCGCTATATTTAATGGATTCTACAGTTACTAATTGTCGTCGGATAATTTGGTCTGTCAGTGATTCACGTTTATCTCGTGTGGCAAATGGTGATTTCTCACTAGACATGAACTTGTTGCGTTATATATTAATGAAGGGTTATCATAATCAATTTTTGCATTTGAAGATTGATGAACCTCCTCCATCCATTCTCCCCTATCCGTTTATGGTTACTTACGTCTTGATAGCTATTCGTCCCTTCAGCCTGTTTGAACTGCCCCTGGCACTCGTGTACTGATATTATTTTTGATACTTAGCCGTTTACTTATGCGCTCCTAACAAATGCGTCATGTGTGAGGCGGCGCCCAATCCGCGGTTGACTTCTTTCACGTGTGGTAGAGAGCTTCAGGGGTCTTGTTCCTTTGTTTTGCCCGGCCCGCCAGTCCTAGCGACCAGCCCGGTCCGCGTCCGATGGGATTTACGTGATCGACCGTTCCGAGGCACCTGTGAACATGCACACGTATAATAGAAAAATGATCACATCAATGTTGCAAATGAATCGAAAATTAGAAGTCACCATTAATAGTTGTGAGCACTTCATGAGATTTTATTTCAGCCTTCGGACTTCATAGTTTGTCTCTTATGAATCGTCGAAGACCGCAGGACCCATAATGGGTCCAGACTGACCCAGAGCCTTACTACCTTGGAATGAGAAGTTTTCGGCCCGCGGGCCGGCCCGTGCAACCCTCCAATGTGTGATCCTCCAATCACGTCGGTGTCTGACGTAAGCTTAGGTCGTCGGTACCTGTATTAAATCCTAACCCTCATATAAATCTACCCGATACAAGACGAGCCGCCGCAAGGACGTGTGGGAGTGGGTGTTAAGACACCAACACGAGGAGAATGGATGGAATACGGAAAAGGAATGGGAAGAGGGAAAGGACGGCATCAAGCGAAGTTAGGACTTCATACATATTAATTGCTCATGCTCTTGTGGATCTCAAACACGTACGATAGGCAACAGCCTATACGATGTAAATACAGATATCCGCTCGAGCATCGCCCCGAATCCGGTGGGATGATCCTTCTATTCCTCCGAGTGCTGTTGCCCCTGGCAATAAGTGACAGATAGTAAATGCGAAATGATCCTAGCCGCCAAAGAATGTTAAATTTAAGTACTACATCTTCAAAAAAACCCTGCAAGCCACCTCTGGAGTGTGTGGCAGGGGGTGAGAATTCACCAAAATGCGTTTCACTATACCCTAACGTTAGTGTAACTACGACTAACCTTGCATTAGCATAAATAGCTAATGCTTGTCACGAGGCGAAGCCTCACAAGCATGCACTACTACACTACAGATATTATTACAATGGAGAGGGACCATTAATATATGTATTTTGCAACTACACTAATGGACAGATACTCGAGACGTATGTAGAAAACATGCATGGCGTGCTGTTAGTACTAGGTAACGGATAAGGATTCAAGTATTAGGGAGTACTACTACTACTAAGAGCTACACTACCTAACGAAAAACCTAGATAAAAGTCTTATTGGCAGCTGTTATGGTCCTTTATAGTTCATAGGAAAAATGACATTTTAAATCTGTCCGTTCTGCAGTCTAGTTCCCTGATTTTATTCTCATGATCTGATCTACCGTAGTATGTCGGATTTCGTAAAATATTATCAACGTTGTCAGAGAATAGACCGGTTTGGAACTTACATAATAGATTGAGTCTAAATTTTAATCGACGGTCTGAAAGCTTTTCCCATCCCAGTTGCTGCAAAAGGTCAGTAACACTAACAATATTATCATAACGGCCTTAAACGTATCTTGCCGATCTTCGCTGCACGCGTTCTAACTCAGTTTCCAAGCCTATCTCATAAGGATCCCAAATACTGGCCGCATATTCCACTATACTACTTATATACTACTTCTACTTGCTGCATATTCAATGTACAGCCTTATTTAGTAATATATTTTAGCATGAAATTACAGAAATACTAATAACAGGGCGCCGGTTACCGGTTACCCCCGCGTCCGATCTGTCAACTGTCCCACGCATGTGGGAAAAGAGGGCAATGCGGGCCTTTCTCCCGAGGGCGTCAACACTGCGTGATGATGGAGTCACACTTGTGTGGCTTGGTGACGGATCCTGTTGTTTCCGCCCTTTAGTGTCGCCATACTTAAGAGCTAAGCTCAATTTGAGGGTATTTCCTTCGCTGGAGTGTTTTTGAGGCGTCCCCGTGACTCCGGGTTTTGAGATGGGAGCTGGGAGGGGAATCGAGAGGACAAGGTAGGTGATGAGGAACACGAACGAGAAGTGTCGAAGAAAGAAAAATATCCTGTGAGGGAGCGTTCGTGGGAAATTCTCCACATCTGTATCTAAATGCAAGTACGGGGAATTCATATTAAAGTGGGATATTCCACAGAGGAAAAATCATTCACCTTGACCGGGATTCGAACCCGGATCCCTCGATTTCGCGCCGAGTACTTTAACCAGTTATCCCGGTCAAGGCGAGTGATTTTTCCTCAGTGGAATATCGCACTTATGTGCACTTGCGGGTGACTCCTTAAAGGTAACTACCGTGGCTAGTCCCGGTATCCTCAAAATTAGTAATATTAAAGTGGGCTGCGAACTCCTTTGTCAGGCCTTACTAGTAATAATGTTAATTCTGGGTGTTTAAAATAGCTGCTTGGGAAAAAATGTGCACACGTATGCACTTGATGTTCAAAATTCTCGTTAACTTCGGAAATGTTTTGGGTACTGCGAGCTGTACGCGGCATTTCCTTTACGAAGTCACCCCAAGTGCAAACATTCAACGGAGAAAAAATCAACCTGGATCTCTCAATACCTCGCCGAATGCTTTTGTCACTTGAGCTACCTGAGCGTCCTTCTCTCCAGTAGTTGGAAAATTAAATATTTGGGCGTTGCCCTTGCTTCGGATCTATCTCGAGAAAACACACTCGAAATATTTACGACACTACGTTTCAGGGACTGGGTTTTATCAAACGAATAATTGGAGGGCGAAAAAAATAGAGGGGAGGTGGTACTTAGCTTGAGATAGATCTCGAGTGCAAGCTCGAACCCAGGCAGTTGCGGAGAACTGTCAGTCGAGTCCCGATTCCAACTTGAGGGCTCTGCGGAGAGGTTTTCAAGTGCAGTATACTCCATCTGACGAATGGGACGCGTAACTGTAAACCCCTTGGCACCTAACGTCAAGATTGTGCTAATGTCGACACCGGAATACTCTCCACCTTCCCTCCGCTCATCCAGTCTAGTCTCAACCGGTCAACTCTGGATTCTCAATCTCGCCCGACGTAATAAAGCCAATTGTCTATCTATATATCTGTCTTTGTAATCCATCGTTAACCAACCAGCCCATCTGTCTAGATTGGCGGAAGTTAACCTAGTTTTCAGTTGCCCCCTGTAATAGCTGCTATAACTATCATTCCGTGAATAAGTAGAAATTGGAAGGAATAACGGAAGTTAAAGGGGAAGTTGCGACCGCTCAAGTCAAGCAGAAAGAAACTCCTAAGTTATAGAAGTAGACCGGGGCACGTATGCGAGGGGAGAATGCAGTCGATGTGTGGAGAGCACTGATAATGTGACAAAATTATATTCTACGAAAGAGCGCAGGGTGAATGGCTTCTGTCGGCAGCGCTAATCCGTTCGAAAATTCACGTTGTAAATAATGACAACCCCATTCGCAATTTCCTATCATTATGGTATTCACTAGCTCATCATTCCTTACGCATTGAAGCTTAGTTATTCATCTTTCACAGAATACATTCAAGGAACGCTGCGCCAACGCCATACAAATTGATTCACTCACCTTTCCACTTCCTGCTTCCCCCACCCCTCCCCTGTGCTCTTAATGCAAAAATTTTCCTGCATGCTGGCCGAGCCACGAAAAAGCGTGCATTGCGCTGCAGAATGTTTCATGGCACGTCCTAGAGTGCGGGTGCGTAATTATGTGGCCAGTGGCATGCATTCGGCTCGTGGTGCGAGAGGGGTTTAAGGGTCTGACAGCTCCCCCCCCCCCCTCACCCCCAATTACACTCCGTGGGAAATTATGCGTCTGCACCTCCTTCACCCCATTCATATCGGCGTCGCCAGTCTAGAGCCAGCTCGGGAATCTGTCACCTCCTGTGTATTATAATCTTTGCTGTCACCCGCTCGGAGGCCAAGCGCCCCACTCGCAGTCAACTGTTCGTCGACTTCGTCTCCTCCACTCGACGGCGCCCAAGGTCCGACATCCATCGCGTCAGTTGCGGACGCCCTGGATCGGAATGAGCCGTCTGCTTCACTGGCTCTTCAACTAGCCGGGAGTGTGCGTGACGATAAAACGTCACGATGAGCATAAAGTAGTCTGTAATAAAAATAACTTCAAACTTAACCCCAAATAAGCTTTGCGCCCGAACAAGTGTTGCTGAAAAAAATAGCTTGAGATTCTTCATCTACGTCATTTGACATAAACTGAGTATAATCGTGATTAAAATCAAGTATATGTTTAATTCCCGAAATGTGCGCTTTCCTTTAACAACAGTTAACATATTATTGCGTAGCAACTGACGCTAAGGCGCTAAGAGATCGCTCCACTTTAATTTCTTGCTAATAGCGAACTCGATGGAACCTCGAGTTTTTTTTGTTCAGTCTACACCTAGCTAGGAAGGATAAAAATTATGCGAATTTCACAAAAGTTGGTTTATTCACGACCCGGGTTTCAACACATTATGTCATCTTCAGGTAATAAGAATTTACATAATGTGTTGAAACCAGAGTCGTGAATAAACCAACTTTTGTGAAATTCGCATAATTTTTATCCTTCATAACATGAAAAAATTTCACATAATACACCCTGAAACCGCAAATAGTCTACACCATGTTTAAAGGTGGACGCCACCGGTAAGGACAGTGCATCCGAAGCATCGGCCAACATTAATTTGACGTTCATATCTTCTGGCCTTTAGAGACACGATAGATAAACTTGAACATGGATGGAATGTACGTTGGATGAGTATACGAATGCTGGAAAGTTCTTAAAATTCTATGGTAAATTCTTATGAAAATTTTCTTTCGTAAAATTCCTTACCATTCACTTTGATTATTTATAAATTGTTTAATTTGCTATTTGGTGCACATTTTTGTGCAGCCTTGAACAGTTTCAAGTAGAATACCTTTTAAATGGGTTTCACAGTTCGGCGGTCAATCCATCACGCTACATTTCGTAAAAAAATGTATTAATGCAAACTTGGTGGGGAGGTAACATTGAAGCCGGCCGCATGATCGCAGGAAAGCTTTATTTGTTTACGCTTTGTCTTGAGTACTTCAAGTGTGCTGCTATATTGGTTTCTTTTTCTTCCCTATTTAAGTGACATTTGTGTTCTCTTCTCTGCTGTCTCTATATTGGTTTCTTTTTCTTCCCTATTTAAGTGACATTTGTGTTCTCTTCTCTGCTGTCTGCCAAGGTGACTTCAACCTGGTGCGTCTTACGTCACCATTCTCTATCATAAAGAATATTCTTTCTTGGTGATCTCAGATATGCGGGTCATGCGCGGTAGAGCCGTTGAAAGTGCACGCCGTGGACGTGCTCACTTTATGATGGCGGATAAAAACACAGTGGAAGTAATTTAATGATGACTTGTGTTTCACTGCTCTCTGTAACTTAAGGAATAAGAGATATTGAGCTAGGAAACTAATGTAAAACTCTTTGCCATGATATCAGAAATTTGAAAAAAGTCCCTTAGCACGATCATCGCGACTGGAGGACTAGCTCTCCAAAAATAGTCTTGCGATGAATTGTCGCTCTACTTTTTCATCGGGCTTAATAATTTTATTTATTTTTATTTACCGTATACATACCAAAGGAAAGCATATTAAAGACTTAAAAACCCAGTATTACATCCGCCTATTGATGCTGACATGAGGTTACCTCAGCTCAAGTACCTACTTAAAGTTGAATTCATGAGCCGTAATGCTTTGCAGCTCCTAGGTATATTACCAGGATGTTCACCCAGTAACGCATTACATTTATCGGCTCCTAGTTTAATGGCCTGATATTAACTCGGGGGAGCGATGTTTTGCATGCCACTTTTGCCATTCCATTCTATCGATCATCTACATCTATGAAGTACCATGCAAGCCACTACTAGGGTGTGTGGCACGGGGTGATTCCACAACACGCATGCAGCACTCGTCCCAGCACAAATCAGAACCTCGCACTCTCCCCCGGCCGCTAGGCGCAGGCCAAAAAGCAGTCAGGAGAACAGTGCGTAGTCCAAACAGAAACTGGGAGAGTGATACGTAAATGAACATGCAAACATGCAGAACAATGCTATACACACGTCTAGTGGTTAATATTACTAATACTGTTAATTTATGAATGCTACGAGATGCTACTTCATGCAGAGAACAAAATTAAATAATGCCGGACATATCAAGCGGTGTGAAGTGTTAGTAATGATGTTGTGTTATTAAGGACAAGTGAAAATTCTACTCTACCAATTGAGGGTGGGGGTTTCATATGATTTATCTATCGCAACTATTATGATCCCTTACTGTACGTGGGAAAAATGACATTTTAAATCTATCGGTTCTGCAGCCAATTCCTTTTATCTTATTCCTGTGATCGCTTCAACCGTAGTACGTAGGCTCTAGCAATATATGTTGAACGTCAGGCAAAAAACTGTCTGCTCCTAACTTGTGCAAAAGATTTAACCTGTATTTCTCCCTTCGATCAGTTAGAGATTCCCACCCTAATTCCTACAACAATTCGGTAACACTGCTAAGTTTATTGTAAAAACTTTTCACAAATCTTGCTGATCTCCGTTGTATTCGATCTATTTCAGAGATTAGTCCTACTTCGTAAGGGTCCCATATGCTAGCGGCAAACTCCAAGTGAGGTCTCACGGGTGAATAAAACATCGCTCTTTAACCTTCTCGTCGCATTTTCCCAATATTCTTTTAATAAATCCCAATTTGCGACTAGCCTGTCCGCAGACGTGTTTCCCCCAAGACAGGTCCTGAGTAATGCCTGTTGCTCACGGTAAAATTTTCGGTAAAACGTTTTATAAAACCGACTAATTTTATAAAAATGAGCTTGCTAACGATAAAACCGTTTTATAAAACCGAGTTTTATAAAACGTTTTACGGATTAGGACAGGTTCTATTTCCATAAAACCGTTTTATGCAACAACCAATGAGATGTTCCGCTCATCGCGAAGGTGAGCTTTCGTCTCGCACATTTCTTCGCGATTTTCACCCACTTTAAACAGAGATATCGAAACCAAATTCACCTCACTTATTATGCAAACTTTGCAAATTTGTTTAACACTTTCAACACAACAATGCATCAACTACTTTAGAAATGGGAAACTTTCAAACCTGAGAAGTGCGATTTTTCCTCTCCACCATCTTGTGAAATAATGCCGTTTCCTCTTATCCACTGTACGTGGCGCAGCGATCGAGCAGTTGCTTCTCTAGCATATACACACCTCTCCTACACAGTTTCTTCCTTAGAGTATATAGTACCTTAATAACTCTATGGTTTCTTCCCTCCTTCCACTGAAACTCGCCCCGCAACGAGTGTTAGAGAATGGAGAAAGGTTTAACCTCAAGGTATACCCGATGCTAGCGCCATTTACGGCATAGCGGTTCATATTAGTACTGCTTCGATTTTCCTCTTATAGGTTCTTGAGTTTTACCGTGAGCAAGCTAGTACGTTTTACGTACGATTCATAAAACTTTCAATAAAAATTTTTATAAAACTGTTTTATGGAAAATTTTACCGTGAGCAACAGGCATAAGGGTCACACCTAAGTATTTAACTGACTCTACATTTGATAAGTCTGTTTGATTAATTAAGTACGTTTCGTTAACAGAGTTATTCTTTTTCCAAAAATTCATAACAACGCACTTTTTAAAATTAATTTCTAACTGCCAAGTATTTCACCATTCATTTATAGCATCTAGGTCTTTTTGCAACGCAATATTGTCAGACTCATTGCCTAGATCCCTGTACAGGACTGCGTCATCTGCGAAGAGGCGAATTTTGCTCGTAACAATGGTAGTGATGTCATTAATATACAAAAGGAACAATAAGGGACCGATGACACTTCCCTGAGGTACACCTGATGTAACTTTCACTACATCTGAACTAACGCCATCTCGAACTACCCTCTGTTCGTTGTCGGCTAAGAACTCTCTTATCCAACATATTATGTCGTGGTGTATTCTGTAAGCTTCCAACTTGACGAGTAACTTCGAATGAGGGACCTTATCGAAAGTTTTTTTGAAATCTAGAAATATTGCGTCTACTTGGACAAGTTTTTCTCCTGAGGTAAGAATGTCGTGAAGGACGAGGGCCAACTGGGTTTCGCAAGACCTGCCTTTCCGGAATCTGTGCTGATTTTGCGTTAACAAGTTTTGACTTTCCAAGTACCCCATAATCGAACTGACCATATATGTTCCAATATCTTGCACGAGATAGACGTAAGGGAAATCGGTCTATAGTTACTGGGCTCTTCATATCTATGTCATTATTATTTATGGTGACTATTCTGCTCAAGCAGAGTTCAGATCTGCTGAGTAACTTTTTCTTACTTGTGATTCTATGAAATATCCCGTCGGCGATGTAAGCACAGGTATTATATGCCTTATCGTTCTTTCAGTATTCACTACTCATTTTTCCTTCCACATCATATCCATAGTTGGGATTTGCCTCTAGTTTACAATTCAGTCAGTCGCTTCGGTGCCATGGGCCAACAATGCTTGCTTCAAATGTTGATTATTTGTAAAGTACAAACGGAGCGCAGCCGAGGAGCCCGGTTGCAAAGGTGTTCAAACTTTAATTGGTAGAACCAGGCGTAATACTTTGTAAAATGTCTATTTAGTTCTAATTTAGTTGGTATAAATTAATCTTTCATGCATTGACTTGATTAAGCACGTAGTAATTGACAGTGTATTCTCGGTCTTAGGTTGGTGATTTCCGAGTTCCCCATGGAACTGGTGCCAGCCAGCACTACTTAAAAAGCCCAGTAGTCACAGCGTCTGCTAGCCACCTGACAGAGTGTTTGCCGTGAGTGCGTGAGTGATGATGCCCCTCGCCCATGCACCCAAAATATCCAAAGTCTCTTCACTCCGATCCCAAGTGGGGTGTGCTCTCGTCTTTGCAAATTTGCCAAATCGAACTTCAGTGGAGCATAAGCTCTCTTTGCCTTGGACTCTCGCTGCGACTCTCGGATTCATCAGCGACCCCGGTGATCTGCCTTCATTCCCATTTCCTTTTTAATTTTGGATGTTAATAATGGATTTCACCTCGTGACCGATCTGCGATTATTCATGTGCTGTTATTAGTCCCTGTAGTGACGAAATCGGGGTAGGTAAATTAGTGCGGATGCTTCGATGGCAGCTGAATTGGTGGTTTAACAATGATTGATTCTAAAAGCTGTCAGGTGATACGGAAAAATATTTTTTATGATGATGATGACTTCCATATGATCTTGACTGGTTTGATCAAAATTCACTTATAAAATTACTGCTTTAATGCTTTTGAGTCGGGATTATTATAGAGAGGTTAGTTTTCTTTGATCATCGTCATACGACGACGTAGTTTGTTGCGACGTCACGAAACAACACGTGACCACGCTCGTGGCTGTGAGGCACGACGTGATATATGTTTCATGCGTAGCGTTACGCATTTAATTTTCTATAGTTGGAAAAAATTATTAATAGTAATCAATCGGAGGAGGTAAAAATCCTTCAAGTTATTTGTACAAGAAAGAGTTGGAGAAATGATCAGCCTTAATTTTTCCAGCATACGCAAAAAGTCTCCGCGTCCGTTGAGTGCTATCGTATCGGAATTGTTTCGGTGGTCGGGGGTTTGCTTCCCACGTAATAAGACGCACTTGACCCTTTAATGCCATTTCGAAGAGCTACGAATGATTGCAGTCTGTGGAACCTGGAAATGGTGATGGGCTGAATTTTTTTTTAATTTGACATTTTATTTCTCCCTAATATTATTTTTAGCCAATTGAATATTTCTTTAAAAAATCAAGATACGTATTTCCTTCACTTTTTACAATTAGATTCAACCCATTAGGCCAACTAAGGGACCCTTTTAATAAATTTATTATTTTTTAATCGATCAGTATTGCGAAATAACGTAGTTTCCTTTACGCTCTTATTTTACTTAATTATGAATACGAACGTTCAGAACTTCTACGAAGTAAAGCCTACAGTTGTAAAGATTATTGAGATGTACGCTCGCGGAGCATTTATTTCTCGTCGGGCGATGAAAGGGGCCTCTCATCCTGTGATGCGGCGGCCCAATGGCATCCCCGCACTCTCGTGAGGGCACTCAAAGGGTCATCGCCTCCGTGGGAGTATCGGCAATCCTTAATCTGGTATCGTAAATCTTTGTGGCTTCCCCCTCAACCATGTCTCACCTTCAGGAGAACTCCGGTTTTGCGTTACATTGAGCGATTGATAAAACATGACTTTGCCTGGTTTACTTGGTTTTTACGAGACGCAAATGTATTCACACTTATCGATTCCGGCTCCGATTACAGTAATTGATTTTGAACTTCGTTTTAGATAGTGGTTAGAAAAGTGTTTAGATAGTGAGTGTCGTCAATAACTCTTCCATCATTTCATTAAGTTTTCATCCTCCATTATACTTTGGCAGGATACATAGTGTAGTAAAATCTTCTTTCGATTCTGCTTTAGTGTTTTTTATTCAATTTTTATACCATCCCGTCTTTGCAAATTCCCCTAAGCACTGCACTGCCAGCTGAATAAGTGCTCAGGCTGTTCAATAAATGGGAGGTTGATATTATTTATTCGTTTTATATAATGCCTCAGTAAATGCCTCTGTAACGGAAAAAATGACTCGTGACGGATCATTATCTCGAAGGTATTTCTGCATGTCCTCGATTTTGAACTCGTTTGGGTTGAAAACGCCTGGCCTTATTATGATGCAGTTTTGTCAAGCTTTTATCTCGTTATTTTCTTGCTTTGCCATTGCGATGAGAAGTTGGGAAAAAAGAAAAATCTTAAAAATGAGACACCCTACCTGATATGGCTTAGGCCATATCAGGTAGGGTGTCGTAACGAATCGTCCTGCAGATCTCATTACGTGAAATATTATCAGGTGAAGGACGTACATCATTACTGTAAAGAAGAGGAGTGATTACGGGAAGTGTAATGAAAGAATCGCTCAATGGCCGAAATTGATACGAAGGAAATAAGGATGGTGCCACGTTAATCATATGTCTACAAAAGGCTCCGGTTTTTTCGGTTTAATCTTTTGATCAATGGACGTCGGTTCTCCAGTTCTGTTAACGGAAGTTTTGGGACAGGAGGATCGCCTGCTCTAAAGTTGCGGTGCGTAAGAGAAAACTGTCATATTATATGGCGAAGTATTGAGTCGTCATCCTGAATGCGTACGTAAAAGTAACCTGAAAGTAATATTGTACCTGATTATGGCCTAACAGCTGAAACCGGTCGTTTGTAGTAAGATAAATCTGTGGAAAACACAAAGTTGTGTTCTTTTAATCATGGAAAGATTCCACAAAGTTAAGGTCTTTGTCAAATGATTATATCTTCGTCATATGATTCTATGACCGTACGTAATAGTGCTAGAAAGTGTTTGGATGTGTATTCAGGTTTGTTTTAGATCGTTGTGTTGTTGAGAATTGGCAGGCTCCTGTCGCAGTGCTGGCGAATATTTTTTTCTGCATTAACTCTCCCCCCAAAGCTGTGACTCATAATGTGCATGGGGGGGTTCGTGGTAAGGACTTCTGGACCTTAAATGTATTTCTTCGTCTGCTGCACATCCTGCTACATGCTGAGTGACTCCACTTCGCTTCAATCCCCGATTGGCAAACTCACGAGCGGCGAAGGATCGCCGTGGCTTGTCCACTGCTGCGTAGAAAGAAACTGTGAACTTTTGGTCATAGTTCTTCGTCTCAAAGTTTTGTCTCTTTCCGTTTCCTCAGCGTCCCCCAGCTAAGACCCTCTCAATGCCTCTCTCCTCTGCATTTCCGTTCCTTTCATTGGTCGTCGTTCATCTTCACCCTACTACAAAACTCATTGCCAAAGGCCTAATTGAAAGGCGTCCATACATGGAAAGGATAAACGCTTCCTCCCTTACACTTAAGTAGTTGATAATTGGGAAGTTTTAAGACAGCTCTAGAATTCAATCCTTTGTTACCAGCCTTATCATTGGTCTCCTTTTTTTTCTTGCAATTTTTGTAAGCATCGTTCAACCAGCTCTCCTCTCTGGTACCCAGGCCATTCTACCTTTACTAGGCCATTCTACCTTTACTAGGCCATTCTACCATTACTAGGCCATTCTACCTTTACTAGGCCATTCTTATCATTACTAGGTCATTCTACCTTTACTAGGCCATTCTACCTTTACTTTCCTCTCATGATGCTGTCTTTTGAATCTCTTCTTCCATTCGTCTTAAACTTCATCGTCTTTCATTCCATTCTTATACTTTATTTTTAACATTCTCATCCGTGGCCATATTTCAACTACTTCTAACCATTTTACAATATCTGTCAGTGATATCCATCTCCTTGTGTTTATTGATCTCCCTCGCTCCTTGTATGCCCATACGTAAATAGAAATGCACTTCACCAGTGAGTTTTTCCACTTTTTTGAGACTCTCATCCCTTCTATATACTCTTATTTCTATTTTAACAAAACGAGCAATGCCAGAGGTAACCTGGTGAAATTTTTCCATGACGGAAAAGGAACAATGCGAATTTCACTAGTAAGTTGTTTTATTCACGACCCGAGTTTCAACAGTTTATGTCATCTTCAGGTGACATCTCCAGGACATGAAGATGACATAAACTGTTGAAACCTGGGTCGTGAATAAAACAACTTACTAGTGAAATTCGCAATGTTTGTTCCTATTCCATCTTATTTCTCTATTATCATACTGTCATCACCTCTGGTTTTTTATTATAAAGCTTAAGACCGTATTCATTCCACCATCCTTCCTTATAAAACTGGTATTTCATATAGTCCTTTCGCTTGGTTCGTTATAAAATTCATGTTACCAGCCACTTTAGTGCAGCTTCCTACTTACACATTTTCTGCCGTCGTAGCATTACGTAAACAGATCGTCAGCGGGATACGATCAGCTCCCTTGTGGAGCTCCAGTTTTAAGTTCCCAATGGGATAGTTTCCTCTTAAATTTTCAATGTCTTACTCATTGAATTGAGTCACCTGGAAAACATATGAGCTGGTTTCGTTTTACTATGGGTGGAAAGGACGGAACAATTGGTAGGTTGCAGCAGTGAAAAAGGAGGTATAATAGGAATAGGAAAGGAAGGAGAAATAAGGAATAGGCAGAGGGACGTGTTGAGGGGTTCGATTCTGAAGTTAGTGGTGGAGGGATACTGTTGGGCTGGCGTAGTGATGGAAAAATCGATTTCGATAAAATCGAAAATCGAGTTTTTATCGTCAAAGATCGAGGAAATCGAGATCGAGCCATGATCTACGAGTTTCGATCCAAACTCGATTTTTCAACTTCGATCTTGACCATTTCGTACCGTTTCGCAATCAGAGTGCTGAGTATGATGACGTCATCCGTCCCATGTGAAAGACTTTTCTGTAAGGCCGGTAAAATTGGAAAGGCACGCCCTAGATTATCAAGAAAGGATCTCAATCAGTTGATCTTTCTTAAAAATTTTAGTGAAGCCGAATGGTTCCAAGCGGTGATCCCCACACTTTAATGAGCGTGCATTTGTAAATTTTTACTACAAATAATTCAAGAATGTATTCCAAGTACATTTTTAGGGATTTTTTATACTTTTCAAATGTATTATGAGCGTTTTTCGAATGAATAATAAATGTTTTTGTACCAACTGTATTTTTTTTCAAAAAAGAACATTCTTTTTCGATTAATCGATCTTTTGGTTCAAATTTCGATTTTTGTTGAAAAGTCGAGCTTTTCATTTCGATTAAAAATCGATTGCTCGAAAAAAAAAATTTCGATTTTGACCGACATTTTTCCATCACTAGAGCCGAGGGAGCGGCAGGAGAAGAATAGGAATCCTTGGCATTCTGAAGGTAGGCAGAAGATAATAAGACGTTAACAGGGATTTAATTATGTGCAATTGGAAGTTTATGCCTATCATGATCCTACGCGTAGTCTCATGGTCCGTCATCTCTTAGGGGGGGGAGAGAGGTGTGCCCGTGAAACACGATGAAGGCGGTGTGGGTGGTGACGGGGGAGCGGCTCGCCCAGTGACCGACTCCCCCGCCGCGACCCCCCCCCCCGCCCTCGGCTCGACCGCAACCCCTCCGCCATTCCCGTCACGTCTGCCTCAGTGTGTGCAGCGAGCAAGCGATGATGATGACCGTTGCCCCCGCCAACGCCCTCCGCCCCGGAATACTTGCTGATGGCTCGTGGCGGCCGAACCCTCTCCTGGGGGACCCGCCCGCCATTCCCGCCACGATCTTTTCCCCGCAGCCCCAACTGGACCACTGGGGAATGACGATGACAGGCCGCTGGGAGAGAGAAACACTCTTCGGCCTCCTCCCCTCAGTGGATTGCATCAATTATGCAATGAAACATTTTTGAGCGGTAAGCCTCGTGATAGAGGGCAGAATTTCAAAGTTTCGCCGTAAATGCTCCTCCCCGAAGAGTGTTACGGGAATATGGCTATCTTTATTCCAAAAACACCCTTAAAATATTTACGGAGAAAGAGGTTTTATACTGAGTAACGGTTACTATGCGACTACTTTCGAATTAGTCCTTTTTAATAGTTATGTAAAACATTATCGAAAAGTACACGAAACCGTGGAAGTTAGTCCCGCGTGAAGCCCTCCGTAGTGGAAAACTGCACTCTTTTCTCTTTGCGCTTCACTCTCCAAAAGGATTTGACAATGATTTTATGCATCGAAAATAATTTTATAGTATTTCGCATCTGGTGGAATTAGTATCTTTCCAGTTATGGTTGGTTTTGGAGAATGATTTCAATTGATATTAATGTGCTTAATACTCTAGATAACTTCGTTTAACTCGAATGGAGTGTTGATCTTTATGCATTATCACTGAGTATTTCTTCGTACTTTATTGTCCATGCAGATTTTTTTCAAAATTGTTTTTGAGTTTGCGCTTTTTTTTACCGTCGAAATTGGTAATTGTGTTGCTGCGCAGGATCGTGAGTGCGCTAATAGTTGCGCGCTTGCAGTAGTGCCCATTAACTATCAATAGTTCTCGTATCGTGTTCCTTTCCACCAAAAAAAGTTAAAGCATTTGTTTTCCAAAATCAAACTGATTGCTCAAATTGTTTTGCATTGCTATATAGATTGCGGCAAGACTTTACGTTTTGTCAAACTAGAATTCTTAAGCAATTTTGTTTTAGAATTAGAGTAAACTAAGGGCTTTTTTATTATACTTAGAGAAAATCTTGTGATTTTCACTCTTTACCTTATTCAGTCAATGTAAATTCGGAGGAGAGCGTTGTAAACATTTAGCTTCCCAAACTATTAATGGAATTCATAATTTAAAAAAAGAAATTGAATAAAAATGGTTTACTAATTAAATGAGAATTTTATGCAAATAAAATTAAATTTAGCCTATGCCAGTGCTTGAATGAAGACTGGGTTATCAGCACTGATTTATAAAATGCGTATAAGTTGATAAATTTTTTTGTCAAAAGAGAAAACCGGTCAAGTTCCACCGAAGCGTGGTCGATTGGGGGCGTTTTAATGAAAGGCTGATCAACTCAGTACTCTCTTTTTTAGAAATTCCAAGGAGATTTCAATGGCAAGTAACTTGGACGTAACAAAATGTCTCTCAATTTGTCTGCTTGCTTTCCTGAGGTCGCTAGAGTTTATAGCATCGACCGGAGGTATGCCTTCCGATAACGGTACAAGCTGTCGAGACGTATTATAATCATGCGATAAGGCACCCGGCTAAGGGGTTGGCTTCCGTTGGTTTTCCGAACTAAGAGGCGGACGTCACCTCCTGCTTGACCAGTTGCTGGCTACGTCCTGCGTGGGGGAGAACCGGAGACACGAGGCAGCCAGGGCCGCCCTACCCTCAATTGCCCCCCCCCCCACCCCACCCTCCTGTGCTGCTATATGGCGTTGCATTGCGGAATATTCTGCGCCATAGGTTTTTCTGCTTAGCTCGGGCACTTTTTGTGGCAAGTCTTTTGCATAAAAAAACATGAGGAGAACGCTAACGGAATGCTAAATTATTTCGTATGAATTGAAAAATTTCTAAATAAAGCATTGCAATGGCTCTGTGGGAGAGTGTTGGTGACCAATACACCATGACGCATGAAGTTCATAACGCAGAAGAAAACCATGAAGTCATATTGTACTCGTCTAGTCTTATTGTTAGTTGGAGCGCTAAATTCGATAGTAATCAATCTTTTGTTATTTTCCAATTGTGGGTGAAGTTCCTTGCAGCATAATTAGTGTGTGCACCTTGCGCAGTATTATAATTGAAGTAATTACAGGAAAGCAAACTCACATTCATAAGTTGTCGACCAATGCGAAGGTGATTGGTAGCTGTGCTAGCACAGTTCAGCACCAGTGCAAGGACCTTGAAAGACGAGAAGAAATCGGTAGTAGGTTATTAGTCAAACTTAAAATGCTCTAAAGTTCTCTAATTTAATGTGAATGAATACGCCTGTTTTTATCATTCTCTAGCCAAGTTCGGTTTCTATTTGCTTAAATATATCACTCTTGTGGGAATTTATTATCGCATGATCAGCAACTGCGGTGTCGCCAACCAGCTTTCTCGGAGTGCCTGGTTAAGCAATAGCGTCGCCATTCGTGCTTTGAATAGATTTATGCCCGCATTGCCGTCGTGTGCTACACTAGTGTGTCCACCCCTCACGTCGCTCTCATTGTGTCGATTATGATTGGACTTAAGTAATTTGTCGATAAAATTGATTTTAATCGCGTCATTTTCAAGTGTGATGCTTAAATATTTTCGCCTTTAAAGGTCTTGCCATTTTCATGCATATTTGGACAAAACTTTTAGTATATATCAAATTGGAAATGCAGTTAGCGTAAATTATCGTACGCTTGAGTGGATATTTTTATCAATCTTATGTTACTGCCAAAGCTTGGGGTGAATTCCAACATAGGCAGTTCCCTCAGCCGAGATTCTCAAAAGAATTATTCACAAAATTAAACCTCGAGAATAGAATAGCCCTAAATTTTAGATAAAATAAATAAGAAACTTCTTGGAAATTCTTTTTCAAGAAAAATGTTTAGTTCCCCTTGCTAAAATATGTCCTAAATCAGGAAATGATGTGCCTGGATGCCCTGTTTTCGATGAATATTGTTCATTCTCCGAGAAATAAATTACGTTAAATGATCACTCCTATGATCTCCGTTAATTTTATTTCGCCTGTCGAGAAATATTTTATTTCATTTGTGGCTAAAATTTTCTTTGAATATTATTCCAAAACATTTATGAATCCAGAATATCGTTTCAAATCCGGAGTCGTTCCGCAAAATTTTCGTAAAACATATTTGAGTCAGACTGATTTAACATTTCTTCCCTTCATCTACTCTCAGCACATTCATTTTGAAATTTCTTGCCGGATGTTGCGAGAAATAAACCTGAACGTATCTTAGACAACGGAGAAATATCTTATTTTTCTCGGTGGGCTTAAGTGTAATTACTTAAGCCTTAACGTGATAGGAAGAGACATATTTCATGCCATGAAATCAATTAGCTTCAGCAAGAGTAATGTGATGAATGAGCCTGTAGCGTAGTGTGATGAAGACTGGTCATTGGGTTTTCTTCCCCGCCGGATTTCATTGACGTTGCTTATGAATTCGCGAAACTAACTTCCCCATGCCATGTAATTCGTTGGAGGCGGGCATCACGTAATGCCTCAACCTCCGCCTCCTCTCCGTTGCCTCACGATGCCAAGGTAACTTCCGATTGCCCACCACAATGCACCGTGCTTCAAATCCTTCTTCCTTATGAGGTTCATAGTTTGTCGTGAGCCTCGAAAAATGGGAATGCCCCGTTCTTGCTCGTCACGTATCCATGTTGCCTGGAGAAAATGGTGTCAGGATTGTGTAGGAGAGGTCACGGAACACAACTTATAGTCTCAATAAGTCGTTTTATATACTCTATAATTATCCTATTTACCTATATGGCTGGGACTAAACCATTGACTGAAGACCCCTCCGTATACGTGACATATTCTTGATCGTAAAGCTCATCATCATCTTCAGTCATCTATGGGGATATCGGTTTGCGGCAGCGCTCCACTCCATTCTCTTCTCAATCAACCGCTTCTCTTCTTTAACACGATTCGTCTTATGTCTGACGTGATCCATTCTCGATATCCTTCGATAGTTTCTCCCATTCAATTTTGTTCCATTAGTTTTTTTTTAGGAGGTCGCTATCCCTAAGACTGGTATCAGGAAATACCGGGGTGTGCGCTGCAGGCTGGCCGTCAGTAGAGACCTAGCAAATATTTTAGGGGATGACTCAGATCAACTACTATAAGCAGAGTGATTTCATTTTTACAAGAAACGGGGCTTTTAATTGTCATTTAATATCTATTTGAAATAGTATCTTAACGCATATGACATTATTAATTATCGTTTTCATTTTATATTGCATTTTATTCATAATGACCCAAGATTTAATGAAATGTGAGTGGTGCTAAATGACCCTCGCCGTCGATGCACCCTTAACAACCAACCCTTCGTACCTACAGCAGGTAACCCTACCTACCTACACCCATGCCTAGATCATGTGTAGAGTTTTCGATCAAAGTTTTTTTCTCGCCAACTCTTCGCAAGACTATTTGTGGTTCCCTCATTCGATCTTCATCGTTCTTCTTTAGCCTTGCGTTTCAATTGCATTCAATCTTATCCGTTGCGATGCTGTTGAACCTTGTATTTAAGAATCAATTATGAGAGCGAGCATTGGGGTTATTTTTACATGCCTCGATTGCCTCTGTGTGGGGGTCACAGTCACGGTGTTGATATGACTCAGTGCACAGGGAGAAAAAAATTGAAATTATGCCCTAATACTTGTAGGAAATGCCCATATTCCCTAGGAATTATATTTTACCAGGGACATCAGGGTATGGAGTTTTATATTATGTCTGCCAGTATTTGTTACGAGCTAAATCATTTACGAGGGGCACAGCATATATGGTGTCACTTATTCGTCTTAATGCGAAAAATCCGTCAGCCGATGACCGGTGAAGTTAGTATTTAGAGCGGGCGATAGAGCCATCAGTACCGGTCTTTAGTCTGATAATATTTTTATGCTCTGTTTTTATCCTTATCGCCTCTGCCTTTACAAACTCCTTTCGTGTCTTAAAGGGCTAAATTCGAATAAAACAGACTGTCGAATACTTTTGCAGTGCTTGCTTGCCTCAAAATCGTCGGCCTAGTTTATTTCATCTGCAAAATATCTTAGTAAGCAGCAACGCGCACAGGTGTATATAAAAAAAGCTATTCGTGAAAGTCCACATTGAAATTGGGAGATCCGGGCTCGAATCTCGTTGAAGGCAAGCTGCTGTATTTTTTGGCATGGTGATAATTTTCATATTATGTGAAAATATATTGATTTATTTCCATTTCCATTTACTTTCCTGAACTTTTTAATGAGTTTCTAACCTGTCTCTATCATCGGTCTGCTTAACCACACGTTTCCCGGATGCTCTCTCTATCAGTCAGTGCTAGAGTTCTTATCCCCCGTGGCCTCTCCGAGGGTGCTCACAAGCATGCGTTGATTTTTGCGCTTTGAATTTAATCGTCACCTGCCTGGGAATATGCTCTAAGTTGGTATATTTCGAAGGATGGTCATGGGAGCTCTTGTCCTACACTCGCTCAACACCAGGATTGGATCTCGGATAGCGTCTGCAGGGGTCTTTCGGCTCTTGTTCCACTCTTATGAAGAATTTCTCTTGCGTACCTAACCCTTGCATGCCCTCCCTGTTTGCTGCCGTTCTCAGTCGGTGAAGCATCTGGTGATTTGATCCGGGAAGGCAAGATCGCCTGCGTGTTGGGAATTTCTAGCTGGCTTCGCGATTATGTTATCATGAGAATTGAATGTGGATGCGCGAAGCGGGTTGGAGTCTCTCCCGAGTATTTAATCGTGATATCCCTGTTTAAAGTTCTCCAATGGCCGAATTAATTTCGCATTCACTGTCTACCACCTGCATGAGAGTGACAGGTACACATTTTTCAAGATTGCCTCATGTGCCATGAGTGAATATTTAAATGTGCAATCCGGGGTAGCATCTTCTTGAAGTATGATAGATACATAAGGTGCAACTGCAGAATTAACATTAGTGCACCTCATTTTACCAGATAATTAAGTCCAGCAGTTTAATCTCGTAGTACTGATATGCTTTTTCTCAGGCCGTCGGGTTATTACTGCTTTTTCTACTAATTGAGTTACTTTTCCCTTCTATCGCTTAGGCTATCAGCCGCATTCTGGACACGAATGGACATCCACAACTAGCCCTCCTATTCAGTTGAATTATTCATCCGTGAAAATGATCATATTCAACTCGCAATCCGCTTTCAGTGTTAGTGCTTCTGAACTTGAGTGCCGCAAAAATTCTATAGAACGAGTTACTATTTGAAGCATTGTTGCATTCATGATCATGGGAAATACTCGAAAAAATGTCCATTCGATACAACCATTGCACCTGCTATGTAATATTTGATCAAAATATTGGTTGAAAAGGTTACTTCTGTGTGTTGTACTCCGAAAAACGCGGTAAAGTAATGCCGACGCCGGGTTTCCCTCCACCCTCCCTCCATTCCGCAAATATTCCTACACACACACTATTCTTACAAGGAACACTTACGAAGTGTAACGCGCCGATTTGATTCAAACTTGGCAAGTTCATAGATTTAAGTAAAAAAATGAATTCTGTGAAATTTTACGTGCCCTCGTGGCCTACGAGCCGAGATATTAGCAATCAAAAATCCTCGAAACGGCAACATTTACCGTCTCTGCGATCCAGCCGCCCGCAGAGAGCGAGCCCCTCCCGGCCGGTGTCGCGATCTCGGCCGCTCGGTGGACGGCGCCGCGGCGGTAAGACGGTCGTCATTAGTCTCTAGGATGGAGGCTACGCAGAATTGTTCATTGCCTTCTCTCAAGCAATGAAAACATATCTTTTCGCCCCACAGTGAGCAAGGGAAAGGTGCCGATATATATTCTCGATGGCTCTACGAAGGGGAGCCGAGATGACCGATGAAAGGAACGACCACTCCACCCTCGGCCTCCCGCTGCCGGGATAACCACGGCGGAGTGAGTGAATAGGGAAATAATCCATTATCCTTTGGTGGGAGGTCGGCAGAGCTAGTGCATCTTACAAGAATGTACACAGACTGGCGCCTTCCGAGAAGTACGCATCCTCAAACAATTTGTATGTAATGACATAAAATCACCCGAGCCTCTTTCGTGAACGCGGTATCCTATCGAAGAGAAGATACCAGAGCAGACAGAATAGCAAGGAAGAAAATGTGGAATTTGGTCATTTCTGCTTTGCCTTTCGGATGATTCGGACACATTCGCTTACCTTCTACACGCCCGCTGCTTATGACTTTAGGATTGAGCTATAACGCCACAATTTCTGTAAATAATTAGTGTCTCGTAGCTTCAAACATTGTTTAGGCGACAATTATGGCCCAGGTGATAAATCCCCTAAACATGTTGAAGCTGATGAAGAGCTAATTTCCAGATACTCTTCGTTTTTCGGAAACCACTGTGGAAGAAACCGAACTGGAATAAAAGCTCGAAAATAAGTGTTTGGTCAGTTTTAAATTACAGAATTTTTGTATAGCAGTACCTATATATTTATCTTTGTATCATATCAAAGAATTATCATTTAAGTGTGTTTTAATATTCGTGTTGCAACGATACTGAAATCCTGTGTGGAAGATGAAGAATTCTTCTGTGAGACCGAAGAATATCTCATATTTGACAGTGAAAATGAGAGGAATGAGGAAACTGTTGAGGATAATGAAGAGAACAGTGGTGAATCCGAAAGGGATGATGATGTTTCTCATACTTCCCCATCTTCTTCGACATCGTACGACGTCTCACCGATGAAAAAACCAAGAACAGATCCATCAATGCTCCAGAAAAAATATAGCAGTTGATTTTGGAAGTCAGGAAAGAAGGGAAATCTTTGACTGGAGACAGTTCGGCACAACTTCCGCTTTATCACAAGTCGGACACAACTGCATCGCTACGAAAGGCAGGTAATGGAAGCTGGTGTTTTAAAGGAAAAGTACAGGTTAATCCGTGCTGTTCTTCTCTCCCGCTTCAAGACAGCGAAGGAGGGTCGTCCAGTAGTTCATGACAGGGATTTGCGAAGGTGGACTCTTGAATAGAATAAAAAACTGGAGCAGGGAGTACCAAACTTTAGAGCAACTCCGGCCTGGATATGGAAATAGAAAAAACATCACAATATAGAATCGCGAAAGGTGACAAAGGTTGTTTCAAAGAAATATTCCACGGAAGTACGGTCCATCACGGAAAAGGGCAAGGGATTTGTCCAGGACGTGAGAAATGTGATTGAAAGAGGTGCATCGCAAGTGCTAAATACTGATCAGAGTGGTTTCAAAAAATAAATTAATTCCGTTCGCACACTGAAATTTCGCGGTGTGAAAATAGTTGAGTCAGTCGTCCAGTGTGTGCATGCAACCACCCATTTTTATACGATCCAGCCGACAATTTCAATAGAAGCTGTGCTCCTCTCCCCTCTCCTCATCTGCTTGCAGGATAAGGATGGAAAATTTCCCAAAAATACTAACATTTTTCAATCCTCCAATATTCACTGTGTTGCATCAACCTCTGTGCTGCTGACGAAAAACATTCTCATGCAGGAATTTTTCGGAAGTGTTTTTTTACCATAAAAAGATTTCTTTTGGTGAATTCTTGGGGCCCTTACAAAGATCATGCCATGACTGAAGTGATACCGAAAAATAAAATAATTCGTGTGAAGATGATAACTACGGGACTTACGCAATCACTAGACGTAATTTTTTCGAATGTGGAAATATTTCGTACACAAAATTTCTGATCGAGTGTTATTAGAACAGTTAAATGTGAACTTTTTCTAAAGAAACAATATTTTTAAATGCAATAGCTCACGTATTCCCAGTTCTCTACTCCAAGGTTCATAAATTTTATAATGTTTGCGAGGTTTAAGGCAGGGTATTTAGGGAAAAAGCCACACAGCCACATTACTCCAGTGCAATATTGCTTCGATGAAAACATATTTGTTAAATACTGTGAAAATAAAGACAATAATGTGTGTGGGGACTTCGTATTTATAAAATCAGCCCATTGTGAGTTTCCCCTATGTTTCAATCTTTTTTTTCAAAATCACCATTTCTGTGTATAAATATATTTTAATGAAAAAAAACGAAATAATTATTTTGTGGCATGTTTTGCATCCACCATCCTTTAAATTAAACTCACATGACTTAACAAAAAATTAATGTACTGCTAATTAATGCCGTATTTCGGACTATGTGTCGCAAGTCAAATAAATAATAATTACGATTATTCTTCAGGTTTTCGCTATTTTTATTATTCTCTGGAGCCATCGCGTTTGGTTGCTTTTTATTTGGCGTTTCGTCTCTCTTCCTGGAGACGTCGTCAGGTAAAGAGACATGCAAATACCTGACCACGACCTTTACCTGATGCTCCAATGCTTTACGTGGAGACAAAACCGCGCGCCGTCCACCGAGCGGCCGAGATCGCGACACCGGCCGGGAGGGGCTTGCTCTCTGCGGGCGGCTGGATCACAGAGACGGTAAATGTTGCCGGTTCGCGGATTTTTGATTGCTAATATCTCGGCTCGTAGGCCACGAGGGCACGTAAAATTTCACAGAATTCATTTTTTTACTAAAATCTATGAACTTGCCAAGTTTGAATCAAATCGGCGCGTTACACTTCGTAAATGTTCCTTGTTAGTGGCACTAATGTCCTCATCCGTCGATAATAACGGGACTTTCTAAGTAATCGTAAGGAAAAAGTAGTCATTGACGGCATTAGATCTGATATGGCTAGCGTGACATCCGGCGTCCCACAAGGAAGCGTGATCGGCCCCCTTTTATTCATTATTCACATAATTGACCTAAGCTCTCGATTTAGCAGTAAACTTAGATTATTTGCAGACGATGTGGTCATCTACCGCGAAATCGGCGAAGATACGGGCTTAGAAGTTCGGACCTAAACAACGTAGGCTCGTGGTGCCAGGAGTGGGGGCTTGAACTAAATCTTGGACCTCTTGGCACCTTCCGTAGGATGATAACCAAGAATCCAACCTCTTCCTTCCATTACTCTAGTCTTATCCTCTCTCGAATGGCAAGTTCAAGCATGAAGGGCCGAATTACATTCTCTCCAATCATGAGGGGCGTTTCTCGATTTCCTTCGCCTTCCAAGTCGCTGGGCGGGACAAAGGGAGTCTTTCGTTCGCGCGGTACTTCGGTCGAAGGGCGAGGGATCGAGGCTCTGGAGAGAGCGATGATGATTGCGGAGATCCGTCGAAAATACGGGGAAGAGAAGCGTTTGTTGTTTTTAGGGAACCAAAGACGGCCGGCGTCAATGAAGAGCACAGCGTTGTTTGGCCGCGATACCGGAAAGTGTTATCGTGCAGGAAATACACGTCTGCTCCCTCGGAAGGTTTTCGAGGCCGAAAGCAGTGGAAGCGTTCCGTATCGAGGCCTGGCCTATGTTTGTGTGCCCGCTCTCTCTCTCAATTGTTTTGGTTACGGGCCGCGTCCGCATATTTTGTGTATGGCCTCTGACCATCGTGATCCTGACTGGTTGCTTTGGTGGGTGATCTTTGGCGATTCGCAAGTGCTATTCCCTGGAATAAAATGTGCCACTTTATATTTTACTGGTCATTGTAATCATTGATGTCTGTAATTGTGGTTTATTTCTTGATGGAGTATTTGCTAGCTCTCGCGGAAGCTGCTGGCAGGCGGAATTTTGTAACGCTACGCCACGGGGGAGTTAGTCCCGTGGAAGGGTTTGTGGGAAGGGGCTGATGGGACGGTGTGGAATGTAATTAAAAAATATTTACCTCCTAAGGCCATAAAACTAGAATGGCTGGCGCATTGCACATAGCTAAAAGTGAACAAAGGCACACTGCTACTATCCATTTACCCGTAGGGACCGGTTTTTCAAAAGGAAATTGACCCTTTCCATCTCAAACATCGTCCACTGCGCTTTTTCCACTAGCTTTTGCGAGAGTTTTACCCCCGTGTAGGGGGCTGCATGGGCCGGGCTTGACCCGCAGGCCTGGGCCGTAATATTTTACTTCCAAGGTTGCAAGAACTTAGCTCTATCCAAAGTTGACCACACTAAATATTTGTCCGAACACATCCGGCTCTGCCTTAATAGTTCTGTCGAATTAGAAGTACAGACGGGAAGAATTGCTACCGCTGATTGTGAGATTTTTGGTTAGTTGATAGATAAAGTAATTCCAAAAGTATTTCGGTAGTTGGGGACAAGCAATTGACTGGGGAATTGTCAATGGTGGCTATGTAAAGTTGAAAAAGTGTGTACTTCACTACGCGACTGTGGAGAAAAACCTTTTAATCCTTGCAAAGATAAACAAAAAAGGTTTCATTAATATAAATTTCGGCCTTGTGGGTCAGTAATTTACAGAGATGTGATTGCAACAAAAAACTTTTTATGCAATATATCCGGTTCCAATGAAGATTTTCTGGGGATTGAAGATTTTCTTCATCAGAACTGGAAGAAAGTTAATAAATAAATTTAATATCTCCGGTATAATTTTAAAATTAAGGAATTATTCAAAATGTGTTTGAAAGTCAAAAACGTCTTCATTTTACGTTCTCCTCGGACAGCGTAGCTGTTCTTTGGTCAACGATACAGACCTCTACACTTTACATTTTTTCCTTCAACCAGCTGTATTTCTAAACTATTTAATAGTGGAGTTCGGAATTTCGGGAGCTTATTACTATATTCACTCAGCGATTCAACCGGAAGGTTGGTTTGGATAGTTAAGTGTAGAGCTCGCACTCCGAGGTGGCCCAGGTTTGCGTGTCATCAGAGTGGCGTCCGGATTTGAACCCGGGACCATTCGATCAGTAGCCAAGCTTTTTACTAAACTTAAGGCCTATAACTTCCAATAATTTGAAGTTACAAGAGTCTTTCTTTCTTGCATATTCATTGTAAATTGAAAAAATGGAAATTTAATTTAAATCAATGTACAAGATAAACTAATGAATGGATATTCACCGAAGGGACTTCATTTTTTAGGATGTTTTTTTCCCTACAACTTTTGGAAATTTCTTTCTCTAAACTGCGTATTTTTCGTCATATAAGCGAAAAAAACCACACTTTTCCAACTTTACGTGGCCACCATTAACAATTCCCCAGTCAACTGCTGGTCCCAAACTCCCGAAATACTTTTGGAATTACTTTCTCTATCAACTCACCGAAGATCATAGCCTTCAACTTTTTCTTGAAATTTCTTTCTCTAAATCGCGTAGTTTTCGTTTTATAAGCGGCAAACCACACTTTCCCAACTTTGCATAGCCGCCATTAATAATTCCCCCGTCAGCTGCTTGTCCCAAACTATCTAAATACTTTCCCGTTTTTTTTTCATTTTTCCCGTTTATTCCCGTTCCCAGTTATTTTTCCCGTTTCAGGGCGGCTTTAGAGCTATTCGGGTTGGACCAAAACTCTTTAAGAATTCGCATTCTCAGCATCTGTTTTTTCTCTATTCATATAGACAAGGAGTGACCCAAATCATACATATTTCTATTCACTTGCGCTGCATATCAACGAGGGTAATGTTACCGAAGTAATTATGGTAGTTGATTCGGGGGTCTTCATCTTTTAAGTGTTTATTAGCACATGAGATTACATTCCTTAGTTCGTGATGCCTTCATGAGGGTAGACAAATGTAACGAAAAGTATGAGCATCTTTTGGAATTTCTAAAAGTTCATTAGGGCCTCTGGTGGAGTAATTACGTTGAAATATCTTAAGTGACGTTTCGAAAATTTATCCCTTCCCTTGTGTAGAGGAAGTGATGAGGATGGAGCCAGCTTGAAATTTGTTTAATTTTTTTTGTTTTTTTCTCCGCTGACGACGGATAAATTGCTGGTTGGCGCCTGCGGACGACAATTAAGAAGATTAAAATAACTTGTTTTTATGAAAATAACAGTTAGTATGCTGTAGTATTTTAATAACAAAATATTCTAGATCAGCTTCCTTTGATTTTTGAAAACGATAGAATTAATTACCTCATAGGCCTCGGAGTAGAAGTACATGCGGTGCTATTCCGGCAATGATATACCTATTTGTTTTGTTGTACATTACTTTACATCCTTATGAAATGTTAGGGGTTGATTAAATAACTAAAGTGTCATTTTTTCGAGCCGTTCAGTGGTTTAATTCAATTTAATGCGGGGTCGTTGACGAATTAGTGTTTTTCTGATAATTTAAATACATTTCCCTGCATTCTGGGGAGCATTTTGTAAGTCTCTACTATGGACAAATGCTTTAAAAAGGCATTTTCTGCTCACATTGAGCCCGAATTCACGAAAGGTAAACTCTAAGAATCTTTTATTGGTCTATTTCTCACTTACTACACTTCAGTATACTAAGAATTTGCTCAGTATTTACTTTTTTACTAGTAGTCAGATAAGTGCACATTACTTAAAATATATTTCCTTCACATTTCGTCATATTTTATTGAACATCCGCGTTCACTGGAGTCCCAGACACACACTTGGCGTCAACCGGTTTTGAGTCGTTTCACTTATTCGGATGCCACGGAAGTTGATCGCTCTGGAATTATTTCCCGCGTAAAATCGTTTCGGGCGTGAAGTTTTGAACTGAAAAAAATAATCTAGTTGTGGAAAGGGAGCCGAGAAACTGAACTGGAAGTTTTTAAGACCATTAGCAACATATCTGAAAGCGAGCTCTCAGTGAGAAAGGTTGGCGAGTTGCCAGGGTGGCCGGAGGTATTTTGATGCCGTGGGCGAAATGGCCTGTCATCGCCGCCTACGGGGCTAAGAAGGGCCACTCTCGGCCATGCCTTGGAAGACGCCGGGTGAGCTCCCGTGCCTTGAGGGGTCGGCTTGGTGTGGTGGACAGAGTGCTGGCTTCTGAGCGAGGGGGCCAGGATTCGAATCCCAGCAAGATCAAAGGTTTTCAAGTGGAAACATTGCTGTTGAGACCATTTCAAGGCGTAGTACTCTGTCGGTTGGGACATTCAACTCTGGATGCCTTGGTGCCTCTTTCGTCGACGGTGGGCTTATGCCGACTATGGGTTTCTCTCCATCCTTCCTCCATTCCATAGATAATCTATTCCTTACCAACCTACCAACCTATTCTAGACGAAGCAAATGGCCTCAGTTTTCTATTGCCTACTCAGTTTACCCAACCAACCTACCAATAATTTATGCTTGGTAAGATCTGACGAGTTTCCGGCATATCAGATGTATGAACTCCCTCGGAACTCAAGGGCTCCATGGTCGCCGACTTTTCAGTCTGGGATTATTACTTAGTCCTCAGGGCATCGTCGTCTTCACTAGTCCATGCAATATGCGTGAATATCACCAGCTCAAGCTACGAGTCCTGAGCAGGGGCGGCGTGGCCAGGGTGGGAAGGCGGGGATTCCCGCCCGGGCCCCGATTTTAACGTAAATAAAATAAGACGTTTATCGGAACGAAAGTTTTAAAATCGTTTATATATTATTTGCAAATCTTTTGCCCTTAGCGATCTGAAACGCGTTTTTAACGAACAAATTTTTTCAGAAGGGGGAGGGGGGGTAACAAAAACTGGGCGGACGTGCAGCGGCCCGGGCCCCTGAGCTATGGCCGTCTTTATAGAAGTCCGGAGTGCTGAGATCTGGCAGTGTAGCGTGCCGGCCGGATTTTTTAATTTCTCACTGCTTAGTGGCGATAGGAATCGTGAGTAATTGGAGGGTTGTGCGGAACTTAGAGAGACAGAATTTTAATTTTGTTGCCAACATTTTTAATGAAACTACTAATACAGCACTGAAGATGAAATACGGAGATCAGTTTCTTTCATCAGGAGATCAGGAGAACTTTTCATTTTACAGCTTTAATCACCAAATGGTGGCACATAATGAATATGAAGAATCCCATCTTGGGGACTCTGAAAAGGCAGTATTGGTGCCATCCTTTCACTGATATTAATGATGAGAGGTTGCAGTATTGAAAAGTTTCTTATGTGGTTAAAAAATGGGATTCACTTGAACCAAAATCATGTTTGACGAGAGATGCGTGGAACGCTCTTTACTAAAGTATCAACGTAGTTTTAATTTTCTGCGAGTATGCACTCAAGAATTAAAATGTAGACTACGTATTGCCTGGGAAATTGCAAACGGACAACTTAGAGTCAAGATTTAGTTATTATAGGCATTTATCAGGAGGTAGTTACAACATGTTGCATGCAATGAATTTCCCCGATGCAGATAGGAATATGAGTCCGATAAAAAGCTGCGGCCGAAGTGATGAGAGCTATTGGAAAAAATTCTGCCAAATACACATCAGTCAATTTCGATCCCGATATACTATCGGACTCCACTGAATGCGATCAAATCTTTACGGATGTTTCGCCTTCGTTACTGAATTAAATATGGGCGAATTAACTGTGCCGTCGGATTTTGTGGTAGATTTGGGAATTCAGCACACGCCATTTTGCGAGCTCTGATTTCCCAAGAATACGAAAAGACATTTTTAAGCTGTTGGAACCAGAAGAAACTTCTTATGTATTAACTTGAAGAAAATATAAAGGAAGATCTGATTTTGTTCAATGTTTTCTATGATGTATGTTCGTATGGAAAGCCATTTTCCAAATTATTAAATAATAATTGGTATGTTTAGCAATATTCTCATTAACATTATTGAAAACAGAGATGTGACAGAATATGTTCTATGTCAGCCACATCAAAAAAAGGAATATAATCACATTGCAATAAATTCTAATTACATGCTTATTATTTACAATGACTCTCTTTTTGTAAATATAGACCTACCGTCTATTTTTTCCTTACGCTCCCCTCACGTTGTGGTAAGAATCCACAAATATCCCTAGACTAATGTTTTTTTCTATACCTATTGTACTTTCTTGACCGTCGCGATTAATGATACTTTTATGAGTTTACTTATTATGTTATGCCAATCGCCATTTGGAAGTGAGATTATCAAGAGAGAAGTTGCGCGGAAAAACTTTATTTTGAATCTGAATAATTAATTTAAATTTTTAAAACATGCGTCGTATACATAGGTAGATGATAAAAGCGCCTAATGCGCTTCATTTAAATGTATATTGGACGATAATAAGAGCGCCTAGGGCGCTTTCAATATCTTCCTATGCACAATTTTCGGGTGGAAGAGACGGCCGACTGACGGCATGAGAGGCGACGTTGCCGAGAACTCCGGTCTTCTATGAAGATGGCCGTGCCTGAGCCCCTGGTCTTGAGTAATGGTCAATATGGTGGCTTTTAAAGTATTTACGGCCTTGAGCGTAGTCGTTCAGTGTAGTCCTGATATGTACAATGCCATATTTTAATTGCGTTTTTATCTCCTCCAATAATCGTAATTACAGCTTCCCGGGTTACGTTTTGACGTTACTATTGTTAAAAATTGAGCTTTTGCAATGGATGCGCTAAACTTCAGTTTTTAAAATCATTTATCCGAGTGGAAAACATGCATCTGTTTTAAGAAAAACTGCGTATAACAACATTGGTGATTGCTAGTGATATTAGTGTTAGCGTATTTACATCACCCGTATTTGGTTTTCTAGACGTTTTAGTTTCAACAAAATCTGTCGTCCAGTCGCCAAAGTGACACGATGCTCCGCGTTTGTTTTGGGATGTCGCACAGTCGGTCCCTTCCGTGAATATACTTGAGGTACTATGACCTCTACTACTTATTTACGGGGTAACCAGCATTTAAGTTCGAAAAGAACCAATACAGTTAAGTGAGCATAAGTAGTTGAGAGGAAATGAAGAAGCTGACTTTTGCTAGGGTCCATCTCTACTGTGGGTTTCACATGAGTCTTTGGTTGTATATTTCGCTGTTTCTTATTACTGCCACTCATGAATAGGAATTTATGACTCATAATTGCAAATTCTCATCTTACATCAAGTCCTGGTCGTTCAGTTGACTTTTCTCATGCTTGCCGTCGAACGAATTTGATTTTCTGGACTTCTGGTTTCAATGTCGAGCAATTGGGTGTTATTGCTAGCCAGAACTCAACTTTCTGATGCTTGGGGTGCGTTGTCAACTTTGTCCCACTCATTTTCCATGTAGTCGCGATTTCGTTGAATTGAAAGTTTTCGTCGCCAGTCATTTCTCCTCGGACGCAGATCCTTTCCCGACTTGCCATTCTTCAACTCATTGTACATAGATTTTGCTTTTAAATTATCAGATCCAAGGTTTATCAGGAGCCTGAGGTGTGCGGATAGATGTGGTGAGTAAAATAGCCAATAAAAATGAATTGAAATGTTCAGTAGCTATGGCTATACCAATCAATGGAAAAGAAGAAAATCGCCTGCTTTTAACTAACTCCATCGGGTGCGTTACGTTCCAGTATTCCCGGGAACAAATGTCTTGAAGATGAAAAACTTGTCTTAAGGGTGAAAACTGTAGCCTTTAGAATTTTAATAGTCATGGATGATTTTGTCCGGGAAAGTATGACATATCTTTATCGCACTGTCTGTTAGGTAAAGATGATAAATAAATCTGGCCAATTAATGAGTTCATGTCGTCGACTACACGAGTGAGGAAAAGGATTTATTTCAATCTTTTCGAGCATGCTGACGCAAGTATGCATAATTTTGGAGCGTTGTCATTTTTTACGTAGAATTCTAGTGTAAGTATCCAGGGGACTGCAGTTTATGATGAACGCCTTAGATACACGGTATGGAAGTTTTGAAGATGGTTGGAGTGTAAATACATGAGTACGTAAATAGGAGTTCAGGTGAAATAGTTCTCATGTCTGGGAATATTTCGGATGAGATTGGGTAGTTTCAGTTTTAGTACTTGAAAATATAAGCGATGGGTTGTGTTATCAAGGAATCATTTACTTAAAGGTGGGTAATGCTGAGAAAAATTTTGAGTTTGGATACTTAAAAAAGATTAGTTTAAAGCTTAGTTTTAAGCTTTAAGATTAGCATAAAGATTAGTTTTAATATGGAATATGTTTTTAAAAAACTTATCGCCGGGGAAGAAGGATGGGCGTAGACTTGAGTGATGCGGTGGAGGATGGAGAGTGTCAGCTGTGTGGAGAGGAAGACAAATGTGTAATGTGAGGATCGATAGGCGAGGAAAGGTTCCAAGGATGTATCAAAATGGTATGGAGAGGCAACGAGTAGGTATTTGAAGGAGGTGGTATGGGTGGAATATTTACTGATAGTGGGAGCGTAGGAACTGTGGACGGTGTGAAGGGAGGCATTAAGTGGGAAGTGCTTAAAGGGAGTCAGTACTCTAGCAATAGTATTCCGAGATAAATGCTGAAGAAGACTCCCCCCGGCCAGGGATTATGGGTTGGGCTATCCAAGAACCTGCTATCTATTTATTAGGATACGTATTCCGTATTAACGAATTTATAGGCCGCATGTTTGTTTAAGTCGTACCCTTCTAAGCTATATTGAAGCAATAATAATCACTATCTTTAGAATTATTCATTATCTCGAGTATAGGGCGCATCCTAATTTTGGTCAAAGGTTTAGGGCGAAAAAAGTGCGGACTGATCACGCGTAAATACAGTATTATAATTATTACCCACAGCGCAAGGGGTCGCACAAGTAAATTCCGATGATGGAGGACCCATTGCGTCACCGCAGTCGATGACTGAATCGAGACTTTGGCCGTGCTGATGGGAATCTTCTTTTTCGGCGAGCCAATCGGAGCTCACCCCTCAGCTCTCGGTGCTCAGCCAGGACCGCCTCACGCGGCGTCGAGGGAAGAAACTTCGATTGACCGATCCAAGTGGACTTCTCTCTCCGTCGCCGTTTCGAGTCGGGACTCTCATTCGAGGGAGTGGAAAAGGAGTATAATTGACTCGGAGGCGCCAAGCCGATTGTAGCCTCGCGGTCACCCGGCGAGCGATGGTTGAGGGGTCCCGTGGAGTGTTGGGTGAGTTCACAGGGAAAGAATTTAGGTCGTCACAATGGCATTGAAGGTTGAGAGAGGAGCCCGAATCAAAGATTGCCTCTCTGCGATCCCTCTCCGCTGTCGTATCCACACGTCACCGCCTCGTCGGGAGAATTTGCACGAGGAGTAAGCAAACGGAAGTATTCTCCTATCGATTACTCCTTGGATTTGTCTGTTTGTAGGATGTACCATTTGGTGGCATCTATCGTAGTTGACACAGTGTTGCAAAAGAATATAATAATCGAATGGCTCAAGACCAGGTTAATGCCCTGAAACTACACATCTTACCAACATTAATATTCTTTTATGGTGATGGGCGCCTGTAATACCAATCCCCTGCATGTGCATGTGTTTCCTGCATACCTCTTTATTACTTCGCGTTAGGTTGCTTAATTAAGTAATGAGTACTTTAATTTCATTGTGCTACTTTGCTAAAATTCGGATCACATCCGATTTGTTGGTTTTTCGGGAAGGCCACCAACTCCATTTGCGCCACTTTGCGCCAATTTGCGCCACTGATATTAAGTGGGTTGGTCGGTAAGTTTAGGATTACTTGTTTGATTAAATGGAAGAGTAGTGAGAAATACGGCGTCGGTATTATTCTACTCCTAATGGAAGACGCCTAGAGGCTCACAGTTTTACTTCTTACCCGACGAACGAAGCACTACACATAGGCCCAGTTTTATTATCTTAGGCTACACATCATCTCGGTATGAAAACCAATGTAAATACGTTCTCCCATCAGTAATGCTCACGCCATCTACCAACAGCGTTATGTACTTTACAGAACCCGAACTCTCACTTAACAACACATTAAGGTAATGGCTACATCACCTACGGTAAACGTTAACCAGACAGTACTCATATAAATTGGAACTTAATGTTCGCTAGAACTACCCAAGTACTGGTTGGATCGTTGCTGGGAAATCTCCGGCACTGCCGGGATTCAAACTAGGGCTCTCAGGATGAGATGCAAGTCTTCTAGACACTACAAAAATCCCATCCCTACATCTGATTAGCAAAGAAAATCATCGCCAGAGTTTCAGGTTGACACAGAGGATATAATTTAGCCCCAACGCCGCAACCCCGGTACAGATAATAGCGATAAAATAAGAGAGTGATCTGTTGGTGTTTTCTGCTGGCACTGTCGCTTGCCAGCACCTCCACTACGTGCTGCTCGCGCAGATTAGAGCATCCGTCGTTTCATTGCGATGGCGGCCTGCGTTTTTGGCTCCGCTCGCCATTGGCCGTTCCAGTCGACCAAATCGCTTTGTCGTGTACGTGACCTGTGCTCCCGGTGCTTCCCTACCTCTTTCTTCACATCTCTCTTGAGGTCACGAGCAGCTGCGTCCATGTTAATGCCTTAAAATGTCTTTTGTGATGGATGTGTGATGTGGATGTGTGCCTGCAGATGATATCGTCATCGCCTGAAATCTACTGGTGAGGTTTCTCAATCGTGATTTTTAATTGCGTTTTTGTAAGCGTTCGTCTCTTCTTTTCAAGCTCTGTCCAATCAATCGTTTCATTGAAATGTTGTGTGCATATTGTGTTGGTTATATGAAGATATTTTAACTCCTTCGTTCGATATTTAGGGCGCCTGGGTTCTCGGCGCAGGGCACCACCCCTTGGCCTGACCTCATCGCCTGGGTAGGAAGGGCTGCGGGGATAGGTAGGAAACAAGGATAGGTTGGAAGGGTAGGGGAAAGGGGAGCTTTCGACCCCACAGCCATGAATAGGCCAAGGGGCAAAAACGAAACGCGAAACAACCTTTGATCTCCAGCGTTGGCCGCGATGAATTCTATGGTAGAGAAAACATCAGATCAGCAACCCGTCGTCCCGCCGGGTCCGCTTGATGATATTTTGTGCAGTAGAATATTTGACTAATTCCATCAATACCCTTTATATTAGTCTTTATTGGGAAAAGCTCTGCTCCTGTTACTCGTTAGTTCTCAACCTACCATGGATTTATCGAAGCCAATTATGTACTTGGAATTCAATATACATACAATTTCTTCGATTGTCTGTGTTGCATTAGTATTTTACAGACCCATTGTCGCGTAAGTCTGGTTAAATGTATGATAATATAGTGTTTAGGCATGGAACTATCTGGTGCATAAGTTTTCAAGCAGACTTTTACTCTTGCTTATAGTGATTTGTTCTAAATTGAAATAGGCGTAATCATTCTTCATAAGAATAAGACTTGTTATGTCGTTCAGATCTTGCTGCATTTTTAAGTGGTCTGTTCGAACTTTTAACTTACACTTGAGAATCCTTGATAAGATGAGTCAGGTACTGGCGCTTTATACCTTGAATTCAAATATTGTCAGATGATAGCGCTATCAGGAACATAATCATATCTCTCTGTTTACGACAAAGGCGCAGCGTCTCACGAGGTTGGCATTTCACCAGATACGCAGTGCACTAGTTACACCCACTATGACGTCGAAACAATGTGTTTCACCATTTTATGTCCATGTTTTTTTTTGTAAATGGGTGAGCGGTCTACCTGCCTACTCCCCTCTGTTGAAATCCAGAGAAGATGGTGCCGGCCATCACAATGCGCATTGCGTGGCTCAGCCGTCCACGAATCAATTGGAAGTCTCTCCATGGGGCTTGTTTACACGATAGTTGTATTCGCGAGAGTAGATATGCTTCAATACTCTCAAGAACTCATGTTTAGATTTAAAACATATGGTGTGTTGAGGGCACGTGTTATGGCTTTCGTGCAAGTCGAAGTGTCTACACGTTGCGCACTTAGAAAGGAATTTTTTTCACATGCCTACTTAAGTATATTCTTTGTTTAAACAGGCCTTAAAAGCCATTTTGTGCGGGATATTCGCTGCCTAGTTTATGGATAATTTTCAGAAAAAATGGGTCGTTTCAAGCAGAATTTTGCTTGAATAGCTAAGTTAATGCATAACTGGCTGCTTATATAGTTGCTCATGCACTAATTTGGTGCATTTATCCTTGGAGTCCATGTAGTTTTTGTCTGTCTTGTCCTTACCATTATATCTGCCGCCCCCATAAGCATTAAAACTACTGTAACTACATCGGATAAAGGCCTTGCCTCATCCGTATCCATCTCTCTTTCGAAATTAAATCGTCTTCATTGCAAGATAAACAGATTTTATCACTTATAGTCTACTCTGTTAGACAGCTAGGATTCGCCTTCTGGCGAAAAGTTTCTGGTTCGCTGGGATCGTTTTATATACATATATTTCCATTCGTTCTCACAGTGCATCATTTCAGGCTTGCCTGTGTGAGTGGCCGTAGGTCCAAACTGCGCAGTGTAATGCGTCACGTATACCGGTCGTTCGCGGCTGAATGGCTGATTTCGTTTGTTAGTCATTGGAAATAGATTTGAAGAAGAGAATATTTGGATTCATATCGCACAATCGAGCGGAGATCTTTGAAGCCGTTAAAATGCGCGTTCAGCCCCATGAAGTGGATCATGTATTCGGTTAAATCGCCGAAAACACAGGTTTTAGTGGAAGAATCTACGCGGTGAATCTAAGATTTATCAACACCATTTGTGAAACTAAAACGTGTGAAAAGTGTATATTTTTTAAATAATGGCTAATCTAAAAATAGGCTTTCGCTGGGTCCAGAGTAATTCTTATCTGCGTGGTGGCGGGCTTGGAGAAAAGTAAATATTTGGAGATTTCTATTTCTGAAATTACGGTACAAAGAGCAATATGTCTTCGTCCTAATTTCCAACTCCCTTTCCGCTAGTTTTCATGACCCTTGGAATGATGTCGTTAAAAGGGCAAATTTATCTAAAGGAAACAGTTTTCTTTGCTCGGAAATTCATTTCATTACTTCGTTATTACGTTACATTATTTAATTGTTTCATTACTTCGGCTAGCAGAGTTTGTTAGAATAGGAAACGCGTGTGTTCACCATCCAACCGTACTACTCCGAAAATCTTCCAAACTAAATAGCTGAGTTTTAATCTTACCAGCGTTCAGGTGAGTATTCTAATATTTTTAATTTATAATATAAATCGAAATAGTTGTAAATTTGAAGGGGAAAATATTACGCATATTATTGGTAACGGCTTTCGGGCTCAATAGGAAATTGGCCGTCTTATATAGTAGCTTGGGAGGTCGTAGGTTGGCTCTGATTGGTCGGGTTAGTCCTATGGTCGCAGGGGGCTGTGATTGGTCCTTGATTCTGAAGACCCTTTTCCAAGCGTTAGCTAACGTGTAGTTGTCTTCTCTGTTGTAATTTTCTGGCTGCTTCGTTATTTCTATTGCCTCTCGGATTATCCTGGGGTAGTAGCGGCTTTCATTGCAGATGATCTTAGGCTTCTCAAAGTCCACCGTGTGGCCAGGTTCCGACCACACGTGCTCGTGCTCCGAGACGGCAGAAAGGCGGAACTGCTTCTTCTCCGTGGCGCGTTCATGTTCTCGTATTCTGGTTTTAATTGACCGCCCGGTCTGTCCTGTGTATGATTTTCCACAGGAGCATTGGAGTTGGTATACTCCCTCGTGTAGTAGACGAGGGATCTTGTCCTTCGGCTTAGGCAGATGGTCGCCCGAAAGCCGTTACCAATATGGAGAAACGCTGCGGAAACCTCAGACCCAATATTACGCATCACTCTAATGTGTATGCTCTTAGCGTTGACTGCTTTCTTTCGCGCAGCATTCATATTGTCTAGTACATTTTTCACAAAAAAATGCTCCATTCCTTTGCGCATTGACGCCACCAACTTATCCTCTTCAGGAAACAATTCGATGTATTTCCTTGATAGTATGACTACAACTTTTCTTTCTTAATTGGTTTATTTATTTTTCCATGGAAAAATTTTAGGGTGTCTTTGGATTGTCTTTTCTCGATTTCTTTCCAAATTGAAATATTCACAATGCGTAATATCTGCCCTTTGTTTTCGTGTTAATGTCCCTGCATTTCTTAAAATATTCATCGACTGTTGCTTCTCTGTGTGTCTCCACCTCTAAAACTCTCTACTTGGAAAATACGACCGTGTTGAGCTACTTATCATTTTCCTTAATTGTAAGTGGTACATCGGTTTACTTAGTTTCTATGGTAACAAAGTGAAAGCAATATACCGGGAGGATGATAACATAAGACATGGTGTTACTGCTTCAGAAACTAAAAAAACCTCCGGAGCCAACGAAAATCACTTGAGGTAGAGTGATTGTAGATTAAGGGTCCACTTGTCAATGGAGGAGAACGGGATTAGGAAAACTTGTGGAAATTAGCATTATTGCGAGTTAAAGTCCGATTTCCATTGACTACGCTGTGCATCAAAGTTTTGAAGCAGTGTTATCGTTTCGGGAAAAATACGCTCAGTTACTTTTGGCAACACTTTAATATACTTTTAGTACCATAAATCGATTAAATCTACTGATTTGAGAAAGAAAGTAATGGAAGCAAACAATTTTGTCACGATCGTATGATGTTAACAAAGGCCACCAATCTCTCGGTCATCTTCGTCTGCCACGTGATTCACTTTCCTAGCTGGCAATCAAGGTGTTTACTAATTGACTGCCCTTATAACCGCCAACTACCCTAATATGATGTACAGATAAGTCGCCTCATCTCATGTTGGCCAGCCACCCCTTGTCTGATGATACTGTGCTTACTTCCTGTAGTGGCGACTTAATGATTTAATTTTTGTAAAATGCTGTTTCACTTGATGATGTCATAGCATTGACGTATCATACTTGTTTGTTCCTTGGATTATAAAAAGTTCTTGACTATGAATTAAAAAATTTCTATAAATTGTTAGCAAAAAATATTTCCCAGCCAAATTTCGGTTCTGAGCATCGAACTCTGTGAATGGTGTGAGGGGAAGGGATAGACCGAGAAAGTCATGGGTGAAAGTGGTGAGAGGGACTCTGAGATGTGAAGAGTCTTAGGAAGAGGAGACCATTTGCGAAGCAATGCGTGAATATAATAGAAGGAGGAGAGGAATGCAAGGATAGAACATTATGGAGGAAATTATAAGCCTGTTTCCTAGGCCTAACAGCAATAACTAAGCTCTATGACTGTGCCTAGCCCGAAATGGAATTGCATGATGGGTATTTATGTATGCTCGCTACGTGGTGTACAGTTTATTATGAAACACCTCTCATGAAGGAAACAGTTTTGTTACCAATCAGAAAATCCATTGCCGAGCGGAATGAAAAGCGAAGCGAAAAATCCATTTCGCACTGACGTGCAGTTAACCTCGTGGTCACTCCAACTAGTGAAAGGTGATCAGCATTTTCCGTTTTATTTTAACGCCTTGCTTCCATATGGTCTAACGAAGATCTTCGCTTCCTAACGTCGAAATCACCAACGAAAGTCACAAAAATGACATACAGAATAGCAGTTATCGCTGACAAATCGTCACGAAGTGACAGATGTCGCTAGCATGGCGCGTTCCAGAATAGCTGGCGGAAGAGGCGGGCTCTCACGACGATAGGCGAGTCCGCATCCCGCTCTGAGGGAATGAGACGGGTCGATGGTGGGTCGGCGGGGTCGCGCGCGCCAGGGGCGGCCCCACGAGCGGCAGGGGTGGGCGCAAGGCCCCGCAGAAACTCCAAGGCCGCGGCGCGGCGCCGTCTCCCGCGCTCCGCCGAAGACTGCCCGCCCCGCGCCCGCTCGGCGAGGGCGAGTAGGTGAAGGCCGGGGATGCGGGCGCGGGGCGAGGCTTCCCTGCGTCTTCGTGCCTCGGCGCCGACGGCATCGATTCGGGTGTGGGGTGCGGGCGGCCGGCATAAACAGGGTCGTCGTCTCTTCGGGCGAATCCCGCGCCTCATGTTATTGTTTCGATGGGCGTGACCAGAGCTGCGAATGCGTCGCGAGGAACTCTCCAGAAATACGTGCGCTCCCCTCTGTTCGCCCCGATCGTCCGCTTCCACTGGTTGTGAATGCACATCACCCACTGCTTAATGCATGAAGGTTGCTTTATTTCTCCTCACTAGGTTGTATAGTTTAGCATTCGGCTCTGTTTGATTTACCATGTGTGACATTTTGTACATTTTTCCTTGGTGGACGCCAATTCATCGAGTGGCAATCGGGGCAAAAAATAAACGCAGGGGTTGGAGTTGTTCGGGTTGGTGTGGTGCTTGTAGCACTGGATTTCCATCCCGATGGCCTGGATTCTAATCTTGACAGTGGTGGTTTTCAGTTGAATCCCGATCCCTGCTTGAGTGCTATGCAGAGAGGAACTCAAGTGGATGCAGTGCTCCGACTATTGGATTTGGCGTTGAACTGCTGACCCTTTGGCACATTTCGTTGAAAATAGTATGCCAACGCCGGGTTTTCCTCCACTCCCTATTAAATCCTTCTCCTGCCTACCGACCCACGTATCCTAAATAGCGCACATGAGCTGTGATTAGACACTTTCGGGTGGTCATTCACTGTACGCTCAAAGTGCACCACGCTGTATGACTTCGCATTATATTGCATGATTTAGTTTTGGTATAGTTAATTTATATTGTAGCACTGTGCATAATTGCCTTGTAAGAGTATTTTGAATTTGATGCGTTTAGAGCGCTTTAGTGCCTTAATAATTGTATCCCCAAGTTTTGGTAGGCATGTGCAGGCAAAGCTTACCTCATACTAATCTCAAAGCTGCGTGAAATTCATTCATTCAACGTAGTGGTGTGCATCAGACTGCTGTGGTAGAACTTCGCATTAGTTGGTATGGTGTATTGTAAGAACAATGATTGTTTTGCATTAAAGTTTTGTACTACGTCAGCTGAAAATCAATCCAGTTTGTGTAGGGGGTTTGTTCTTGGACTTCCGGTCACGTCGCCTCTTCTTCCGACCAACCCCCGTAATATTTCAAAAGCATTGGCCGTGAGAGTATTGGTGACGCAGTGTTGTTTGTGTGACTGCCCTTGCACCGGGAGGAAATCCCACTCTGCCAAACGAAGTTCCTTTCCGATGAGTCCATTCGGAGAGGAAAAGAAATGAGTATCCAGCGGGTGAAGGGAGTGAGGTCCCAACCACTGTTTCCGCCAACCTTCCGCATTTTCCTCTCACAAGTCCTCTCTCCTCGTTTGCAACGAATTTTGAAGCCTATTCGTGCTCATTTTTACGCAATACGAATGGCTATTGAAATTAAAATCAGATTTTTTCAATTTCAACTAATGTAATTGAAATTAGTTGGAGTTGAAATGGTTCTCGTTTTCAGTATCTCTTCCTCGGAACTGACTTCTTCGGAAACAAATATGGTATTGATTGTCGAGCAGCCGTTGGTTTAAGTACGAACCCGGGAGTTTTAAAGGCATTTTGGATATTTATTTTGTACAGTGCAGTGTCATCGTTTCACGTTTGCTGCAGTTCATGTTGATCACTGTTTTGCCAGCATATGTCGCCCAATAGCATGGAATTTGTCGTGGAGCTGTTTTTCCTTTTAACTTACACCCAATTCAGTTCTTAATTGCAAATAGTTTTTTTAATTAAAAAAAACAATACATTATCGTATATTTCCAGTGCATTTTCGTGGTCCTATTGGTACATGTCATGGCAGGTATCACCTCAGTATGACTAAATAATGTATGAATCAAAACGCTCTAAAACACAAGGTCAGTTGTTCAGCCAAAGCCGACGTTTCGATGGCTGACTCAACGCCCTGACGACGATGGCAGAGTAAGACATCGAAACGTCGGCTTTGGCTGAACAAATGACCTGGTGGGAAACCAGCGAAGACTTCATTCACATTGTACGCCAGGAAAGCACTAAGTCTTACATAACTCACTAAAACAGTTTTCTATAAAAAGATTTTTAAGAGTTTGAATGATATAATTTTACTAATGTATTTTTAAGAGGGAATTCAATTGAGTTGCGCCTGCTATCGCAACTCAATAGAACTTGACTAACCTGCACGATTTGCCGTTCTCTAAGAATTCCGTGAATTCTTCCCGTGTTCATTCAAGAATCCTCCCGCGGCCGGTTTCCCTGGTCGCTGAACCTGCATCTTGGCATTTGGCTCGAATTCATCGCCGGGCTTCAATCTTCTCCATTGCTTTTCTCGCTCTGCTCATCCTTCTCCCGCGCCGGGAAGAACGCCCCGGGCCCTCGGTCATAAACGTGTAACTTTCGAAGCGCTCGAGTTGGCAGTCTGTAGAGTTTATCGAAGTTTCATTCACTCCACGTTCATTCCGAAGAGAGTGAACTTTTCCGTTTGAATTTCACAGAAATATGAACTTTTGTCAATGAATGTTGAAATTAATTCTCGTTTGAAATATTTCCTTGGCACAGTTTCAATGGTTATTCCTCCATGAGTTGAAAAGTGTCCATCCGTCGGCCGCATCTGTCCTCGCGAGGTGCGCAAGATTTGGAAAAGGTCAATGTAACCATTCATGTCCCGCAGTGAGATTTGACGATTGTGCCGTTAATATGATGTCACCCGAAAAAACTCTGCCAGTGAAAAATACCGGTGTCGGTGCTGATCCCAAAATGTTTGCTCGTTAATTCTTAAAGTATTTAACCGATCAAAAATATATATTGTAAAATTACGATTACGGGAAAATACCAAAGTCGTTTCAAATAAGCTTCTATTTCCACTCTGAAAGGAGAACTTGTGATCGGATAAAGCAGCATTTAACGACGTGGTTGAATTTTTGGAATGTTTAAATCAATTTATAATACTAGAAATAGGTGCTCTAAGTGCTCCATAGCTTGCAAGTACATTAATTTCTTATGCTCTTTATCCCAGAAATTATTTGGGAAAAATCAAAGGATTAATTCCATACTCTACACTGTTCAGATGTGGAGATGAAGTAAGACATGCATGGCGTGAATTATTTTCGGTTCAAGTATTTTTAGATAAATTATCAGAGTGTCGCGATAATTATTTTATGCATGCAATTTTTTTCGGCGAATTAACTGCAATGACTGGTGCATTCAGAATGGCCTATCGCTAATTTTAATTGCTTCCATACCCTCCTGTTTCATTATGCTGCAATGCATCCATGTCGAAAACGTCTTTGCATTTTGATGTATGCCGACGATGATTTCGCCTCTATTTGTTCAATAATCAAATGTATTCATCGTTACCTCTGGTTAATAAATATTTTCTAGCATCGGTGATTGTTCTATTCTGACTTATTTTTGGGGGAGACAACCCCTGGAACTTCTTTCGGCTTACCAACCATCAACTATAGTTAAGAAATTTGACGAGGTAACGTTTATGTTGTGTTACTTTCAATTTCAGCTTTCATTAGAGCAGCTTTCGGGCGTTCCTCCGCGTGATGTCTATTGATGACAACAGTTTCTCCAGCCATCCTGCTGACGTCTTCAGGTCTGAACTGAACTGTCTGACTTCAGCCCTGAAGACGCCAGCAGGATGGCTGGAGAAACTGTTGTCATCAATAGACATCACGCGGAGGAACGCCCGAAAGCTGCTCCAAGAACCAAACCCCGCGGAAAACTTCGTACCAATTCAGCTTTCATATTTCTTTAAATAAATCTTTCTGAAGGGTATTAAAGTTTAAATTTATCGAGACTTAAGCTCTGGAAGAACAACTCCCCTGATACTATTTTTGGGATGCGTATTTCTCACTTAGCCATGTGCTGTCATAACTGTGATCAATAGTCTTCTAGTTAGGCCGTTGTATGTGTTGCACATACAGGCTTCTTTCGTCGTAGAATACCTAAGTGATAAAATACACCAGTGTTGTGAAGACACCACGGAAACATATAGCACCTCTGACATTCGGGCCACGGTAGTGCATATATCATTTGTTGTTAATATATTGTCCCATGCGTGATTAAAATCCATAGTTCTTCTAAAATGGCGTGGGAAACGTAACTCGCTGCATAGCTAGAGGATAAAATATGTTTTCTCGAAAATTTAATTCCGGCTATTATTCATGGAGTGGGTGTAATATTAATGTTATAATAGTGCTTGCATTGTTTGAAAGAGAACTATGGCAGAGTGTGTACTCGCTCGGTCTTTGAACCTCTGACAACATGCACGTGTTTATGAGATTTAAACCCTCCCTGTCAATGGTTACCTGGATGACCGAAATGCATGCACAGGAGTCAAAATTCCTCTGTTTTTATTGGTTAATTGGATTAATCTTTTATCTAAATATATTTGTCAATTGCTCTCTTCTTGAAATTCCTCATTTCTCTCGTTAAACTTCTGTAATGGAAATAGCTACGATTTTTTGAACTTGCGAATTATTGCTTAAACATGTATAATCAACCCGAGGCTTACCGTACGTGGTGTTTTCATATGTCCCTGTGTGACCACCGTAGTTTGCATTCCCTGCCATTGATTACTCTACGTTGCCACGGAAACTTTTCTCTTTCCGCCATTCGCCGGCTCGGTCTCATTTTTTTCATCTCGCTTTGAAAGCCGGAAAGTGTTTAGTCCGTAAAAAAATCGGGGCCGAGCATCGCTCCGGCAGTTTGGGGGCGCCGTCAGCGTTAGGATCCAAATATAGATCCACTATTTAAAGCGTGGCGTTTTACGAGTGTTTCCCTTATTTTTTGCGAATCGGTCTCATAATTTCGTCGTGTTTTGGTTGCTGAAACTGGTTGTCGTTTCAGAATGCCACCATTTCTTTTCCTTTCCCTCGCCGGGTTACCCTACTAACTGTTTATCACCATGACGAACTGCCCTGATGGATCGGAAGAATATTCTCAGTCTTCCTGTATTGGTGTAGTAGCATCCGATGAAATTTTTAACAAGTATAAACTGTGAATCATCAGCGATCATCATTCTGAGGATGGGTTGGCTGCAGATCTCCATTCCACTTTCCTCTCAGCTAATCCTCATTAATTCCTTTTTCTTACATCCTTCACAATTTGCTATCCTTGGTTTTCCTCTGTATCTCTTCCCATTCATTTTTCCTTCTATTGTCGTTTGGAGGAGGCTTTTATGTTTCCGAATGTGTCCAATAAATTTGTCTCCTTTGCTCCGCAAGAGCTAAACTTTTTCTCCCCAGTTCTTGGTATGAATTTTTCATTGGTGGTTTTTTCCGTCGACTTCATGTTCATCATTCTTCTGAACCACTACATGCACAGTAAAAGGATTTGATACATTTAAATGTGCCAAATTTTCTAAGAAGTGATCTAAGATAGATGAGAGTCGCAGTATACAGAAATGGCACACATTTCCTCAGCTGATGATTTGAAATAACGCCAGAGAATATGATTAAGGCGTGTTTAAAAGCTTTATCGATAATGCTACCGTCTGATATCAAATTAAGAAAAGCTCTCGTGTAGAATTAGCATACGCGTCTCAAAATTTGTTCTCATGCTGCCGTTCCAAGCGTAATGAGATGCAAACACTGGCTTCAGATTATCTCTAATTGTCTGTTTAGGTCGCCTGTAATTGGCTATGAAGCGGATTAGGGAGAGTGTATTGCTTTTTACGAGGCTGCTCTTTCGTTTGTGGAGAATGAGACTTTTTAGTGAAATCCTAGTGGTTATAGAATTCCGTTGGCTACAAATTTGGAAGCACACCTTTTAAATCGTGAGCAGCGAAGTTTTCGGTATTATATTCTCCAAAAATACTCTTATTGAGATTATAATGTCTAAACATGCCGTCTTTGCGTCATGATTAAAATGTATGTGATTAGTTGAAAGTTATGTATTAATGTTGGTCTTGTGGAAGTGGAAAGAAACTCCATACCAGCTGCAAGACATACATGAAAACTGAGGTAGTTTTCAGGGAAAAAAATATAACTGAAAATTTCATTCCATTTAGTAGACGAATCGAATTTTTTTAGGTTCGTAATAGCGTCCTTGCCTTGAAATATCTATCTTCGTATGATGTGCACTACCTGGTCGATTTTTGCCAGAATTTGTGGACAGCTAGCCTTCTTCGTTTTCAAGTTGATGTGTCAGTTAGCAGATCCGTTTATGAGAATAGATCGCATCAAAACTGTCTACGTTAGGCCTCTTGACAAGAGTCTCTGGAAGTGAGATAGGAATCTCCCACAAATTAGCTTCAGAACCAATTCTTAGAACTTTCTAGGAGATATCATAGTCTGTAACTATAATATTTTTGATTCTGTGGCATCATCCCATCCCACAAATGTTTAAAAACTATTTTATGTCTAGATGTATACGCAAGGTTACATAAATGTGGTTCGCCTATCGATAGGGTGACATTAATCGTGTCTTCACGTATTTCTGACCTTATAATCCGGTTTCCGCCCTCCCCAGTTCTCAACATTTTGTCGGTCTCTCGTGATGACAATTATTTCGAATCTGCCACCACTTCCTCTTTTCCGGCTGCTGCACAGAATCAAATGTTGCTTATCACTTCATCGTCCTCACGAAAGACCTGTCAGGCCGGGAGAATATAAATCTGTTCATTTTGAGGAATGCGTATTTTGGGTATTTCAGTTATTTCCTTAGTTTTCGGGTCAACCCAGTAGTTCGTTCACCTGGAAGCCAAGTGAACTTTTGCTATAATTTCTCCCTGGGCGTAGAGAAGGCATGCTGTGATTTATTACATCTACATCTACTTGGTACCCTGCGAGCTGCCACGAAGGCGTGCGGCAGGAGGTGCTAGACACCAGTTATAAAAAGGAAAGGAAATTGGAGGAGAAAATGAGAGGATTTGATTGTGAGAGGAAAAAGGATGAAGAGCGAGATCGCTGTGACTCATATATAGTGTTTGTAGCTCACAGTCACATTCTGCTGGCTTCAAACTTCATTATTCTTGGTAGCAAGCCTTATTTTCCGCCAAGGTACGCCAGGTTCTTCGTTCGGATCATTCTCTTTGTTTAGTCGCTGTATCACAATCCTAATAATAGAGTTGTAGCTAAAACATTTTAATGAATTAATCTAGAATCATTCAGGAAGTTTTTTAAGTGAACCTTTCCATTTCTTAAATTATATTTTGAAATCATTTTATAATTATTATGTCGCTTCAAAGCACCTAGCGAATGAAATGAATGAAGGACAGGTGGAGTATTTCCTGATTAGGGGACAGTAAATGAGTGAATATTTTCAGCGCATCGGGAAAAGGGGATTCGGTTCGCACGCACGGCTAAGCCGTGCTGCGTGCACATTTCCCCTATCGCGGCAAACCTTCATTTGCATTTTGATTTGCATCCAAACGTATTCGCTTTCAAGAAAAGGAATTTTGAATGGATCAATCGCTATCCTCTGAGTTTTATATCATCACAGTTTTGATGTGGGTTAGGCATGTCCCCGCTATTCAGGCCCATGGGTCACCTATCATTTCGTGGTTGCGTGGTGATCGGCCGTTAATCGTTGCTCCGGATAAAATTACTTCGATCCGCAGCAGGCTTGCGTCGGAGCACCCTACGGAGCCACGGACGTTCAGCATTTGACTCTGAGATCTCACGAACAAAATTTGGTATTCGATCCATGGGAACAATCTGTATTTTGAAATCCCTGTTGGAACTTCGAATAAGATACTCTTGGCATTTGACGAGAGCATGAAAAACATACCTCCATCACAGAATTCCGTAAGCCAGCCGCAATTTTTATGTCGCTCAGGAAATTAGTACGATGAGTCAAAGCACACGAGTTTCCGGTAGACGAAGGAGGATATTATTTTAGCCCTGGGCTAAATTCTGAGATAAAAATTATCAAAATAAAAAAGAGATGCACACAGCGGAACTGATGAGAATATCTATTTCTTCTACTCGTGCAGTACACATGCCTGCAATAAAAAAGTAGGAGATAAAAATCAACCAACACACGACTCACTCACTTCTGCACTCTTCCCTCTCCCAATTCCTTCTTCCTATTCTCTCCGTTATTCATGGCTGTACCCCTGCCGCACACTTTAGTGGTAGCTAGTAGGGTAGAGGGTAGATTATCGGAACGTAACGCTGCCTTGCTAGGCCTCAATGGCCTTCATGTCTTTAATTTCCACTTGGAATAGCTTTGCGTCCTTCGTTCTCGGATGCTGCACCTCCTGCTCCACTTGCTTTCGTATGGGTGTGTCAAGCGAGCGATACCTTTTTTTGAGTGCTAAAGGGAATCAATGTCTTTGAATGCTGGTGTGATAAGCGTACTCGACTGCTAAAACTAAAAGGAAATGGTACATATTTTCCTTAGTTAACTTGTAAAACTAGCTGATTTGTCTGTTGTATTCTGTTACCACTTCATTCGGCGAGTGCGTAAATGAGCAAATGAGCACCAGAAACTCCTCCTGAGCACATCTCTGGGGGATGTGCTCAGGAGGTGCTTCCTATGGTGTGCTTGCTCATATCTTACTTTCTTATATCGAGGAGGAGAAAGGCAGTCTTGCTCTTAAATGTGTGGCTCCATGAGAGTACGTCTGCCTGCTATCTATTCTATGCTTCGGACTCCCATTCTGTGCTACTGTGGATGCATAACTGTACTGCCCCTTCGAAGTACATACTGTGGGGCTAGCTACGGAAGTAACTTTAGCGTATTCACCGCGCACTTGCCGCGAAATCGGATGATCTTGGTTCGAGTCCGTGTCTAAGTGAGTGATTTTTTTCCCTTAAATTAGTTTTGTTCATATTTCGAGTACAACATGCTTCATGAACATGCTTGATTTTACAGGGCGCACGTATGAAATCCAAAAATCGAAAATGGGATTTTTTAAGAAAAAAGTCGAATTTCAAGTTCAATTTTAACAATAAAGCAATGTGCTATATATGTAAGGGAACATTTTCCATTTTGTCTTTAATTATATGGTTTCAGTTGTATTCCAGTTTCAAAAGTACTTCTTTAGATGTGAAGGATACAGTAAACATCAAATTTCTCCAAAATCCTGTGCGCCGTGTAGGAAAAATGACTGTTGCAAGAAAACTAGTGGGGAATAACACTTTTAAAACGGTCACAGTCAACTGTCAGAGCATGTAGGTATGTCCGTGCAAAAAAATATTAATATTTTTTAAATGGTCATGCAATCATTTTTTTTTTATCGGATCATTTCATATGGAATGACGCAATTTAGTTACGCAGGCAGTGAATTTCTCTTATTGTACCTGGCGTTTTGCAGTCTTCCATTCCGAATTGGCTTTTAATAACGACGATGTAGCAAGATTCGTATTCAGTTAATGTGAAGCTGCAAATTTTTGTAGGTTTTTTAGGCGATCAAGCCTCGGCACTTGTGCCGACTCGGTGAGTTCGGTGAGCATTCGTGGTCCTCCCCGACAGTCGCCAGTTCGAACTGCGTTTCAGACATCGCTGTTTTTTCGTCTTGCGAAGTTTTACGAGTTTACGAGTAGGTACTATATTTGCGAGTGGAGTTTCATTTCTCCATGGCCTCAGACTAAGCAGCACCATAAAAGCACCGCAGAAGCTACTGAATGTCATATTCTCGTCTGCTAATTACTCGTACATTTGACTAATCTGAATAATCACTTATGCCATTGTCTATTTTTAGGATCAAAAGGCTAATTAACTCCCAAGAATTGCTTTTTATTTTGTTTAAGGGATCAGTACCTCCAATCAATGAAGATATCTTTGTAATTGCTGGTTTGTTATCGTGCAAGAAGGCTTTAAATTTGGGTTGAGCCGCTATTGCTTAGGTGAAACTCCGAGCGTCAGAAAACACACGATTTCGCTTATCTTGTAGACGGGTTATTGATAATTTGATGATATTTTCTTAATCTATAAATTTTATTGTAACCCAGGAGTTGTCGTTTCCATGGAAATTTTGTTAGCGCCCGATAAATCCTTTGGTTGAGGCTGTCGATTGCAGTCGCCCTCAAATAAAACTTTGGTGTCCTTGTTTATCAGCCTTCTGAATTGGAGTGAACAAACATATCTTATCAATGAAAAATATTCCCTTTTATATCTCAAGTTGTCGCAGGGAGGCATTATCTCTTCTTAAGAAAGTAATGTAGGCTGTATACCAAGGGAAACAATGCGTACTGGAAACTGCGAAGTAGAAGAGGCGAACTTATTTGTCACATTCTAGAACAAAGTTGTGTATCGAACACATAAATTGAAGAAATAATTAATGAGAAGAATTACTGAAATTGAACATTAATGGAAGAAGTCAGGCAAATCATGAGGAATAGTCAAAATGTAGACAATGAAAGGAAAACGCTGTTATCAGGAAGGAGAGTGGATTGGAGAGCTGCAGAAAATCAATCTTTGATTGATGAATGATGATGATGAAAGGTACTAGGGTATGCACTTAGCGTACACTCGCCTGGATTCAAGGCCAAAAAATAGACCACTTGTTACCTGTTTTTCCTCGTCATTCTCCCGTCTGGCCGTGAAAGAATCTAGCGTTTGATAATTAAAAAAAGACCCGTAAAATTTGTGAACGTGGATCAATAGTTCTTAGCAGGACCATATAGGGAGTGGACGAAATGGGTTGTTAGGATAGTGGAGGGGAAGCATCCGAGACTTGGTATCTGATACACTATCGTGTTGATCGATACTAGCCGATGATTGGCAGCTCCGAAAAAAGTCCCGATCGGCTTGCAAATCCCGGAGGACCCACCGAAAAATGAATGCCTCCGAGTGCTCTGGTATGCCTCTCACGTTTTCAAAAGCTGGGTCTCCTTTGAAAGGGAATGGAGGCAAACGGAGACCCACTTGCTATTCACCGCAGATTCCCGAATGACGCTCCGGGAGAGACAGTTGGGTGATTGGCCTCCCTGAGGCCTACTTCGTTACTTTCCTCTGTTGGCCAACTTCGAAGAAAAAAACACGTGATCATTTTAATGAAACATCTCCATTCTCAATGTTATTCAGATCATCGCTAGTATCTGCGCATGGTGATAGTTATCAGCACATTTTTTGCAGATGATACAAGTACGAGCGAGTGGTGACGATAGAATTGTTTATTATCTTGGTTTGCAATATCTCTAACGGGTTTTCTTCCGCACTCCGGGAAACGAGAAGGAATGAGTTCTTAATCTTCGAATACCGCTGTGAGGAGAGTTGAATTTAAATCCTCTCTCCGAAACAGTTGCTTGGACATAAATAAATATTTTCATTGGTAGACGAAACAATAGACCTTATGGAATAAAAACTCACCAATTTGAATTGGTATATTAATGGGGAGAGAGTGCCTCGTTCGAAAAATATTGTATTCTCAAGTTGTATTCTCAATTGCTTACCAAAATGCTCCTCATTTTCTTAGACCTGGAGGTGTACTTAACGAATTAGAGGTTTTAGTTATAAGGTGCAATGTTCATCGTGGTGCAGGATGCCTTTGATTAGATTCGATAACTTCAGTGTGAAAATATTTCGGCGTAGGTAAAGTTTTTATTGCAGACTTTTACGGCATTGGTCCCTGATTGTATTCAGAGATAGTATTGTTATTACCAAAGGTAAAAATTAAATAATCGCACTGAATCGCATTAGCGAATCATATTAATTGTCAGATATGTATTAGATTATTTGGTGAAAAAAAATTCTTGCCGTTTGCATGAACGTTTTTGCTATCTAATCCGAAAGAAACGGACACCATTTATGCATTCGCTTTGCATATGCAGGTTTTTTTCTTCCCTTGGATCTTGCCCACTGCCCTTCTTCGATGACTGTTCCTCACATGCTCTCGAGATATATCGCCAGCTGTTACTACAAGCTTGTTGTCCAATTGTTATTATTTAGTTTCATAAGTGTAGTATTCCATAGTTTCCTGTAGCTATGTTGAAACAACGGTGACCTGTAAGCACTCTCTTTTTTAATTTTGGAAGACCAATCTGCCGATAGTTATTGAGCTCTTATTTCAATGAATACAAATTGCTCTCCATGCGTATTACGTGCAATCGGCTAACTATTGCCTTTAATGGCGATTTATTTATTGATAACACACAGCTCTCAGGCCAAAGGCCAGACGAGGGGAGAATGTTGAAGTAAACAAAGAATCACGAGATTACATTACACGCTTATTAATTTGTATCCTTTCAAAAGAGTTTAAAGGCTTGAAAATTGTATGATTAAAATATTCTTAAATTTTCTCTAAGAATTTTTGCATCTTTAAGGAAATGATTTAAGAACATTACAGAACAATGCATTCGATTTCCGTTCGCCTCTATTCGGTCATGAGTGTTGAATCAAATATGTCCTTGGACGTTTCACTTTTTTCCTCCCACGGTCATTTTATCCTGTGAAATTAATCGGCACTTCCATTACTTCTCCTATTTATGCGTGGCTGTTTCTGTAAACTTTGCATGTGCCACATAGCCTATTTGTCTCCCTTCTACTTGTGAGGGTTTCACATCACAAGTGTTCCAGCATTTTAATCACTTTCTACCCTTTTGGAATTCCTCGTGACGCCGCGAGCTCCCTTTCTACATCACGGTCGATTCATGCGCGAGCACTGCGTGAAAAGTGATCAAATTTGCCGCGGGTATTCTCTTTGCTGTGACGTACTACAATAGCAAGTTTTGAGGGAAAGGTATTTGCTCGTGTTCACCATGCTGTTGCGTTATTATTTCTAAAGGGAAATATTTAATAGTTATATCCGTTATTGTGGCTTTTATTTCCTGCCTGCGGATTCTTAATTGAGTGAATTGAGTCCACCAAAGAACATTCCTCTTGGTTGATAGTTTCAGAAAAAAATTACTAAAACTTAGAGTGTAGTCTGTATAGGTAACAGAAGTGGCGTGATGAACTTCAGGTGAAGCCATTATCCGTTATATTGAGACCCCCTACGGAAAACTGTGATAGTCGTATGAGATCGTGAGATGGTACCCTTCACGGCAAATTCTCAACTTTGTTTCGGAAATGTGTGCCGATTTGGCAAAACAATGTTTTTTTCATGTATGGTCGCCTGCGCTGTTTAGGTAAATAATGCTGAAACAGTAATATTTGATGTATTTCCTGATCTCTTGCGGTATTTCATTCTTTTTCATTTGGAAGACGCAGCATATAGCATAAAGGCACTCAAGTGCAGATGATATGCTTTTCATTGCTCCTACTTGCCTTTTTCTCCGTAATTCTATACGTTCGACGTGCGATGCTTTCCAAAATTTTTAGGATGAAATCAAGGGAGCCAATTATGCTCTCAATGAAATCGAGTTTCAATTAAGTAATTACTGCGTAACGCCTATTGGCAACCTATTCAGTTGTTTGTAAATACTTATTCAAAAGTAATAGTCGCTTATTTTTTCAAGAGTAGTTGCTTATTTAGTGCTAAATTGTCATTATCTATTCGTTTTCCTTTGAATATATGATTTCTGCGTTGGTAATTATTATTTACTAGTCTTTATCACCTCTTCTATTGAGTATTTTACGTGATATTTGCCGTGTATTGAAGTTTGGTGTTTCGATAAATCAATATGTATAGACGTCATTGTTATTAGAGTTTATCATAATTTTTTTCGGGAACTAGTCTGCATTGCCCGGGTCATAAAACTGAGGTTAGTGTGCAATTACTTTTTACCGTTGATGATTATGTTTTGATAGCTTTCAGGACACGTTCTGTATTGTGCAGTGATTGTGCTAAATCTTGTTGCCTAAAGCCCGTTTTACATGGTACATTTTTTTGTACAACCTATCGTGCGAACGCATGTATCAGGAAATTTAATGTGTAAAACGGCAAATTGTGCGAATGTATGAATGACTGAACGGAAAATAGAACCTGTTCTAATTCCATTCAGACAATCATGCAATTTCGATCCGGTTTTATTCAACAGATGGCGGAGATATGGCGAAAAATGTAGTGCCTGTGTTACGATTGAAAATTGTTGTTTATAAAAAGGATTAAAACTTTCCCGTCGAATAATATGAGTAACTATTATCCTGTGTATATAATCTTTAATGAGTAAACTCTTCTCGGGCTCTCCACCGGTTTAAACTATTCACAATTGTCAACGTTTAGAGAGATGACTCGTCACCGATCAAATTAATTACTTCGGCAATTATGAATAGTTTGAACCAGTGGAGATCCCGAGAAGAGTTAACTCAAAGTTGCTCAAATTTTTACATCGTCATTTCGTCGTGTTATTTGGTGTTCTGGTTTTTCAGTGTAATCGCGATCTTTGGGTTAGTGTCCTTTTCCCCCAAAATTATGACTAGTGGCGCCCTCAAGTAGAATTCTTGATATCCCGCGTGATATAATTTTATGTCTGTTGGTTAGCAAGTAACATAGAAATCGTCAAAAAAAGACACTAAAACACTGGTACAAATACAAGGGAGGGACTAAAGAAACGTGTACCGTGTTCGGCTATACCACTTGATAATAAATCTGTCACACACACAAAATAAACCTACGAAATGAGTCTATCACGAGTGGAGATTCGGCGAGAAACTTCAATGGCTTGTCGCACTTAAATCCAGAAGAGAAAAAACGAAATGATGCAAAGGTCGAATATAAAGCCAGAGAGAAGAGTCCAATAGACCTTTGTCTAAACCGGGAGAGTAATCAGTAGGCAGATGGTCGAGTCGAGGATCCAAATTTCAGGTGATCAGCTTTTCAATTTGTCAAATACGCGAGTAAAACATGTGTTCATGAGTAAAACATAAACAACATAAACACGATAACCAAAACACTCGCGAATTCCGACCGATTTCTACCGCTAAATTGCACGGAAAGTTGTGCGTTTGCACTCATCGTGTAAAGCGACATTCAGTCGTTCGTACAACATTTTCTTGCACACTTGACTATACATGAGTTCGCACGATAGATTTTACAAGTAAATGTACCGTGTAAAACGGCCTTAAGTGAACTTATATTGAGATGACAGTCATGTCATATCGCAGAAAATGTACTGAAATTAGTACCCAGGTGAAAGTTATATATTTTGGTAGTGGTATTCATGTATCCTTCGGATGTATGCAGGCTTTTGTTTTACTCAGTTGCGCTCATTTAGTTGATGAAATGAGAATGATGAAATGTTAGGTAATTTCCTATTTCAATAACGAGAAAGATCCTAAGGAAGCAAGTTATGGGCTTAATTACTTCGCATTCCGTTAACTTTTTTTCGTGTTTTTTTATAAATGGTAAGAAATGTGATCATTTGCGTAAGCTGTTTGTAATTAATAAATAAATCCTCTTCTGCGAAAAAGATATTTTTATTTCTATGTTGCTTTAGTGTATTTGGGTATCAATCATCTTTTCTTATCTGCCTAAATGCGATGGAGGTTATAAATTATTTTCAAATCTAAATACTTGAATAAATTGATATTGTTGTTGGGCTGCCTCCTATTAATGCATCTTCTCTGTCATTACAATTTAGTTTTTAATGTATTTTATGACCACTTATAAATAATTTCGTCTTTAAATTTCTTGAGTTTTGTCAATTAGCCCTGAGGATGGCGATAAATTTGCTTAAACGTTGGAGGTGAAATAATGACCTTTAATTGACCAAAACTCAAGAAATTATGAGGAGAAATTTTAATTTAGGGCGTACTCATTTTATCAATTAACTGCTCGCTGGTAAATTTTTTTTCATGGGATTTGTGAAAGTTGTTCCAGAAAGAGAAAGAAACAAAGTCGTTGGTTGTTCTTCATCCAATTGGGGAGTTTTATTTTTCATTAGGCCTGCCGACATCTTATAGATTAATACAAATTGCATCCCTGTAGAATACACGCATATTTTGAAAGTCCCTTTCGGATATCTTCATGTAATGGTGATGTCGATTTTTACCAAGTTTTATTGCCTTCGCATATCTACCCGTGTGTTTCTTTATTTGGATTTTGAGTTTCTATTGTTTTCTTCGGTAGCTTTCATTTTATTGTTGAAATTAACCCACTCCGATCGAAATTCGATTGAAATTATCCGATCCGACTGACCTGAGAGGGTTCACCGCAAGCTCGAAGCCGAGTGCAGCAACCTGTTGATGAGGATGTATTACATGCACTATGTACGGCTCCTATAAATCTTGAGTGTGCAAAACTGTTGTGAAAAAAGTAAAGAATGCGCGTGCAGGATGCTGGAAAAATGCAAATTGGTTTGGAAGGTAATAAGAAGGTATTTCGTAAATGGGTGAAATTGCAAATCCAGGAGAGAGCAGGGGGCATGAATCCAGTGAATAACGAAAGTAGCGACATCGTGTGGGATCGTCGTTGCGAGTGACATTTGTCTCTAGAGATGAATTTCAATCACTCCCCACCACGGACTTAGATTATAATTGTATCTCTTAACTTAGATTAGCTCCCTACCTAATCTTGTTTTTTGCTGTACGTCACTAAAAACCTTAATTTGCTCGAATACTACCGACAGCGGCGGAAGGTTGTGCACCTTTTGCATGATGTGGAGGCTCCCGACGACTGAATAAATCGCTCTATTTTGAAATAGCGGTTAGGTTGACAAAAGAAGGATTATTTGGGGACTGGAGGAAGAAGGTTGGAGTAGTAACCCGTTTCGGCATTACCCTTCTCTTTACGAAATGCCCCAAAGGGTCAACAATTATTGTCCCATGCAACAGACAGTATAGTGTACTTTAAGTGTTCTCCGCGAAGCACCCAATTAGTGATCGGGATTCTTTATGCTGGAACTCGAACCCAAGCCCTTGGGATGGGGAGCCAGTACCATCGACAGCTCTTTAACCCTGATACGTGCCACTTGTTCGTTAAATGCCGAAAAAGTGCGCGATCGGAAAAATACCAATTCCTTTTTCCTCACCCTCTCCCTTCCTCCCTCCTAGACCGTCGCTATTCGAACCGGACCCCCTCCTTCTCCCCCCCCCCCTGTTTAACGCTGAGGGACCATAATCTTCGCCGACACCCCTTCCTGCCCATCCCTCTTCTCCCCACGCCTCCACTAACTCATCGCCCCGTGCCCTCCTTCTCTTCCCCCTCCCCATCCCCTAACCGAAGAGGGCAGCTCAGCCCTACGTGTTCCTCAGGAGGTTATATTTCCAGCATCGATCCACCGCCCCTCTCCTTTTCCTGCGACCCTGCGCGTGGCCAAAACCTAAGGGCTGCATTGTTCCTTAAAATTCCAGAGCATTTTTTTAAAACGAAAAGGCAATGCTCAAAAACTTTAGGGAAAGAAGGAGAGCTTGAAGGGAAGCAGGACTAAGGGGAATCTGGGCCAAGGTGGAAAATCCCTGACCCCCACCCACGCCCCGGGGTCAACCGGGATAAAAGGGCGACGGCGGAGGGAGAGGACCGAGCCCAGCAGACGCTCCTTACGCACAGCGAAACTCCGCCGGGGGTCGCGACTAGGAAAATCAAAGTTCGCCCCCGACACGCCGTCGCCGGCCGTTCCGATGGCAGCGGGACCCACAGAGTCGGAGCGAAGCAGCCATCCCACACCCGCAGCGCGGCGGCCGACTCGCCGCCGTGGACATCCTAGGCGGGGTCCCTCAGGCAAGAGGGGACGCCAGCAGCAGCCAACCACTCCCCAGGTCGATCGTCCCCTCCAGCCCCGGCAGCGGAGTGATTCCACGCCCCGTGAACCCTCCTCCCTCCCCTCGCCCGTTGGAGAACGTCGTCAGCTGTTGTAGATGAGATCCGCCGGAAAGCCGTATTGCCCCGCATGCTGTTCGGGAGGACCCCTCGGCTGCCCCCTCCCCAGTGCTCTCCCTATCGCCTATCCCCACGCTAGACATTGGACACATTCCCGTTATCGGGACCAGAAGAAAAAACTTATTCAATTTCATAATTTTTTTACCTGAGTAAGAGAAGTTCCAATGTTTGTAACTCGTAATTGGGTCATTCCATGCCAATTCACCGAACACTTGTGGCAGCACCATTTCAGAAAGTATTCAAATTTTACACACTTACTACCACATGTCTGTAAGGCCCAAAACCAATGTTTGTTTATTTTATTACATGACCTCAAGGACTTACAGGCCCTTGAAGGTCGCAGCGTGTTGTAAAAATGACACTTTCAGCGAGTATCGGTAATTAGAATTACTTGGAAACTACAAGTTGTTGGAGAATGGTTCGAATACCAGATTAATCATCACAAATTGAACTTTCATTTGACAGAGTTTTCATTAACCACACTGTATAACATATATGAGAACAATAGAACAGCTTATGATACTGAAAATTTCATATTTTTAAATAGTCTTCCACCTCTGGCCCAAGAATGATAAATTTTCAAATTTTCTTATTTTTTGAAGCTTGTAACAGCTAGAGGCTCAACAAACATACAAAGTTTTTCTTACACTCACTTACTATGGTACCAAAATACACTACAACAAAAATATAGACCTTGCGATCACAACCCTTCCACAAGGAAAAAAGTAGCAAAAGTTATAAAAAAACAGCGATTTGAATCGAAAATTTGGACTGATTGTTCTCCTATATGTTATACAGTGAGGTTAATGACAACTCTGTCAGGTGAAAGCTCAATTTGTGATGATTAATCTGGCATTTGTACCACTCTCCTGCAACCTGTAGTTTCCGAGTAATTCTAATTACGGATACTCGCTGAAAGTGTCATTTTTACAACACGCTGCAACCTTCGTGTAAAATTTGAATGTAGACATGTGCGTGTAAAATTTGAATTTTTTCTGAAATGGTGCTGCAACAACTTATTTTAAAATCGGGTGAAATGGTATGGAATGACCCAATTGTAATAAAATGTCAGTTTACCAACATCACGGGTGAGAATCATTCCTCGTCTTCCCCCTCTCTCCCTGAGATTGACCACTACCACTCCCCCACCTTCCTTCAATTAGCGGGTCTGCGCCCCGCCGCTGCCTACATCGCCTTTCTGACAGAAAAGGCAGCAGGAGGAGAAAGGGAATAAAGGCCCTTCCTGAGGAGGCGCGAATGCAGGGTGTGTTAACCCATTTCCCCTCGTGAAAAGTCCACCACCATGTCTCACTCGAGTCGGATGGGGTGTTAAACGCACAGGCCCCTTGGGGTCTTTCGTCAAGGGTTCGGCCAAATCCGACGCTGGGTTTCTCACCACGCACGGCTGCCAACCGTCCTCAGTTTCCCGAATATATCTTTATTTTTACTCGGTGTTTTACCGTTACCGTTTAGAGGAAGGATGATGACTCTTGTGAGGAATGATGGCTCTTAAATGGTTGAGACCCTATCGGTTTAGTTTGGAAACCGCGTAATTTTAATCTGCTGCGGTTGTGAGGATGCATGGTATCTGAAAGGGGGTTACAACACAAAAGTCGTCACTGTTTTACCCATTCTTCCTCATTGCCGAGGAGAGAGTTGGCAGCCCCATCTACACCCTCCATTCTCCCGATAACCCTTCCCTTAACCTCCCACCAGTGACCCTCTAATGACCCCTTCAGCTGTCGGCTCTATTGTCCCCGAAATGCTGCTCCCGTCACTGATTCTCATAGGTGCCATTCCACCCTAATCGATACCGTGTCCCCCAAATTCACCCAAGCCCCGATTCTCGTTGTCCACCACACTCGCGCATTCACCCGGAACAGACATTCCCGTAGGAATGCACGTGTGTGCGACGTGTGGTGCTTGGATGGTGCGCGAGTGATGCAGCCGAAACCTGTTCGGCGCGTCGGAATCCCGGGAATGACTCCCCTTGGCGGAAATTGCAGACACCGTCCGATCGCGCTCATTCGTCGGCGCAGATTTTGCATCGAACTGTAACTAAAAGAGAAATCGTTATTAAGTCACCGGTGATATTTGACCACCTAATCGAAGTCCCTGGGATAATGGTCGTAAGCCGTGTTTACACGATGCATTTACCCGCGCAAGTACGTGGCTGGACAAATGCGTGAACACATTCACCGAATTAGAACAGGGGCTATTTTCTGTCCACGCATTCACGCATTTGCGCAATTTTGAGTGTTTACACGGTGAAATTTTGATGGTGATTGTGTTCACGCATCTACCCGCGCGGGTAAATGCGTCGTGTAAACACGGCTTCAAGTAATTCATTCATGTGACGGAACAGGAAATACGTTGTCTGACCTTTTTAGCCTCTTTAAATCATTCATTTATCAAGATCATTTGGCGGTATACTGAATGCAGACGAAAAGATCATTTCATTTGAAATATATGCACTTATTTTTATCAACTTCAGCAGTCATCAGTCCACAGATTGATCTACCGCAGTTCTTGACTCCACTCTCCTTTCTGCTTACATTTATAAGTTTTCATTTTAACATTCATTTCCATTTTAACATTAGTTTTCATTTTAACATGAAATCATTGATTTATTCCGTCCATGGTCTTTCGCGGTTAAACATCCGGAATCGAGTAGATTGCTTCAATTTTACAGCGTGGTCACTCACCCAGGAAAACCAGGATAATCTGGAAATAAACAGATATTAAACTACCGGGAAAATGCCGAAAATTTCGCTGTTTCCGTTGACTCCGCTAGCTTTGAAATCTTTGCTATCGTGCAGTAATTTTCAATTTTGCAGTCATGTGCGAAAACCTAGGATTTATTTTAAAATTTAATTTCTAGACGTTTTTCATGCATAAAAAATTGAACTAGTGGGTATAAAGTAAATCTTTCGATTGAGGTTCTGGCTCTGATAAATCGGTTTCTATGATCGCCATAGGTTTCTTTAAAGGTATCCAATTAAATTCACTGTAAAAAAGTTCGATTTCGACGTACCTTTGATTTTAATTCGAAGTAATGAAGTTTAATGAACGCGTTGAAGAGAGGTAGGATGTATGCTGAGATGGAGAGAGAAACCATGCAAGGAAATTGGGGCCTGCGCCAAAAAAGTCTCGAGGATTTTTACTCTCATCCATTTACTTTGAATGGTAGATCACCGTAATAATTATAAATCTATAGGATCACAAAAACTCTCCACAGTTCGACTGATGTCTTACTAATATGAAAACATGCCTTCAGCTGAGAGAATGAAATAGATGCATATCGACGGTTACCCCGCCACTGTGAAAAAGCTCAACTCTGCCTTTCGAGCATCGAGAGAGACCGTAGAAAATTCTTTTTCTGGGAGATTCAAGGAATTGTGAAATGAAATCGAGCTTTACAATTTTCCACTTACAGTTTATTATTTTCACCACCGCGGTTTTAATGCATAGGCGTCGGTGTCAAGAGTAAAAGTGTACCATTCGGTTCTATTTAGGTGATATGTTACAATTACTTGGAGAGAATTGTTTTACTTTTAAAAATGACGCCAGGACGTTGAAGCCGCGATTGAAATAGTAGTAACCGATTTACGTATGTGGAATAAATAAGCTTGTTTTTGTTCCATTATTAGGGATTTTTAGGAATCTATTACAAAAAGCAGCGATAGTGAAGCAAGCTACCGTATACCTGTATCAACATAGGCGTAAATTGTGCGGCACTCAATTACTGAATGTCTTCGGTGTCCCAGAGCTTGTTCCTTTTGCTATTAGAAATAAAGTCTAGTGATGGACGTTAAAAATTATTCTAAGGAGCCCTTCGAAAGTGCCGCCAAAAAATCTTCCCAATCCTCCGAAGTTAAGAAAACCGGAGGGGCGCTCCTGTCGCCTCCAGCGATTCAGTTACCGGAGGACACCCTGCGGTCTCATGTCAACTTGTGAACACTAAGTCATGAAATTAATACTTGGGGCCATTATGCGACAGCCAAAATACAATGCCTAAAGTCCTAAATAATAACAATTCTTGACGCTTTACGCGTGAAATAGTTCACGTTTGATACTCGTCGGACAACATATTGATGTTCTAATGGACGAAAGAAAATTGTCTTATACGGCAAACTTCCTCTTTACTCAATACGATCTATCGAAAAAATGAATGCCTTAGGGCTCGAGCCTCTTCCCTGGGATTCTCCGAGTCACCTCTTAATCACCCGATGGATAGTGCTAGCGTACCAGATGAGCATCCATAGCTCACCGTTAACGAAATTTGACTCATCCGGGACCGTAAGTCACCTGCCACTTACATTTTCAGGGAAATGCTTAAACTATGATCCGAATATATCTTTTTTTGCTGCACGTACGCACCAGGGTCATTATAATATTATGGTATGGCGCCCATTTTAATGAACCAAAGACTAAATCCTAAATGGAACATGTATTGAAGGTCTATAAAAGAAGGAAATAGTTTCTGAGGCGATAGGCAGGCAGAGAAATGTTTTATTTTATTTAAGTAGATATGCCTTTAAGAAAAATCGCCGTTCGTCTTACTGGTCATTACTACCTGCTAGTAATGCGCCCAATAGATACTAGTTCATACCAAAACTGTCTCTTATCTCCATTTTAATACATTAAAATTCTCAAAAACCGGTTATGAAATAACCGGAATCAAACGGAAGAATGCCCTATAATGAACCGGGAAATTTATTTCTGCTACCGAGTGGCCGGTCTCATTAAAGTAAAAATTATCTGTGTGAGGAAAACTATAAACAGTAGCTTTGAATTAGACATCTGATATCTCAAGATAGATTTGTCTTTACATTATAAATCAGCTTTATGAAATTTTATCGACAGCATTGATCGCGGGTCCTCTTTCGAATCCTGCCACACGTAAGGGCGAGTCGCAGTCAGTTCGCGGCCCTCATGGGCGGAGATTCCTCGCGGGGTGGCAATTGGTGGGAACCAGTTCTCTTGCATACAAATTACTCGCAAGATCCGACGTCTCTGGCTGGGAAACTCGCCAATCTGGAGCCAACAGCCTTGACCCGAACCCGGTTGATTTTATACTGTTGGTGAATAGGGATCGAAGGCCTCCTTTAAGCGGGCCAATGTCAGCGCTTCCAAATTCATTGTGTGCATCTATCGTTGGCCTTTAATCATGAAAAAATATCGCCTCCCTGGGTCGGGTTATGTAGTCCTCGCGGAACTTGGTGGCGCTCGCCAGTGGAGAGCTTGAGGTCAGTCTGGGTGAATGCTCCTCGCCTTCCCGCTCGTCTAATCGTGGATAATCGGGCAGATGAACCAAAGATGTCCCGCAGAGACCTCCGGAGGACCCTCGGTCCCTTTGTACCTCCACGCTCGCATGACTTCTTTTTACTGAACCTTGATTGGGATGACAGGATAGGAGACACACGAATGTGTGAAATTTACAGTGAAAAAGCATTCGTGTGGAGTGGGATTCGAACCCAAATCCTCCAAATTGGCGCCGGGTGCTCTAACCAATGAAGCCAGCCATACGAATTCACTGTGAATTCCATCCCAGTCCAGGTGAATGATATTTTTTCCTTGTGAATTTTACAATGTGTCTGATAGCGGGCAACTCCCGCTCAGTTTTTAATGCTTAGTAAAAACACTTTACCGATGATTTCTAAAATTGACCGTCAGATGGCTGTGGGACTTGCCGTTATCTCTCTTATAAAGTGCCGTGCAGATGGTGCGTTTTGAAACTCGTGAAGTGTTATTTAGAAATATCGTCAATTTTCCATGTTTCTTCCCCGACAAATTGATAGTTTTATTTATATCCATGTTGGACAAAAATCAATTTTGTTGTTTCCACAAGCTTTATTTCTCTGGCACGACGCCCGTTTCTCCACACTGTGGCATAGCACATGACTATGCCACAGTGTGGTGTTTTATTATTATTATTTTTTTTTTCATTTTATTTTAGGGTAGTTCGAAGGTTATACGTGTGAGAGGAAGGCCTGGACTGAGAAAGTCGTGTGTAAATGCGGTGAAAGAGATACACTTATGATAAGGTTATTTTGGTTATCCTAAACTAACTGGTACTCTGTTTGATATGAACAACAAAATCATACCCTTCCTCGCTATTTTTCGCAAATTGAACTGTACAATTTTACTTTAAATTTCATTATGCTAAATGAGAAAATGGGTGTAACATGGAGAAATACAGTATTTTTCTTTTTAATGTGATCACCATCTACGCGAAAAACAGTTTGTATGGAAGTGTTTATTTCAGGGAATTGAATGGTGATAAAATTGGGGACCTGCCCATCATATATTTTTGAGTTTTTAGCAAATTACTACTATAATTGAAGTGAAAACGCATTGATTTAATTATTGTACTTTGTTGTAGGTAAGATTATTCAGTACTGGGGGGTTGCGCTGCAGTCGGCTTCTATGACTGGTCGTCGACTGATTTGCATATTTATACCTAAGTATTTGGTTTTTAATAGTTAGCCATTTCGTCGGTGGAAGCAGTATTTTAAAAAAAATACAAACGATAAAGTTGAATTTAGTGTTTTTTTTTGCTCACCCAGTGGCAGTGGAACCTCTTTAAAAATTGATTCTTCGACTATTTTACATATTTAGTATGTTATTAGTGCTCTCCTGTAACCTATGCTTATAATCGTAGAATTTAAATGTTTAAAAATAGCAGTAGGTACATTTGAAATGACTCGAACGAAAGTGCGAAACTGCTCATTTGTGTCTCGACTCGTGCAGTGGCGAAGGATTTTTCTGGCCAGCGGCCTGCCACGGTGGAAACACCGGTTCCCGATTAGTCACCGAAGTGAAGCATCGTTGGGCTCGGCTCCGAGTTCGGAGGGGTGATCCTCCGATTCGTCCGAGTGCTGTTGCCCCCATCTGCGCGTGGCAGACAGTATGTGCGAAATGACCTTAGCCGTCGAAGCACGTTTAACAAAAATACTACTAAAAATACTAGGAGTCTCCTAAGTGTCGCCGAATAGCCGCGACCATCTCTTCCCCTGTAGGTGATCCTTCCGGCAGTTGGAAACAATGCCCTCACCCTCGGCGACTGCTGCGCCGCGGAGGAACAAAGAAACGCGTGAGGAACTGCCGCAGCGGAGAGCATGACCACGAGGGCGAGGAGCAGCCGAGAACATAATATTCAAGGTCTATGGCCGAGAGCAACTTTCATTTCAACAAGTATGAAAGATTCGCGTCGCGTCGCCACATGACGCGCTCAAACGTACTTCCACCCACTCTTTCAACTTCGATTGCTAGAAAGGGCTTTCCCTTGAAGTCCGAAGATGGCGCGGCAGCCGCGCGGAGAGGGCGTGAATAGCGGGAAATTCCCCAAATCATTCGACACCGCAGTCTTTTGACTCCATCTGTCTGACGTTACTACCGTGACGAGCTGCTTGTGATCGATACCATGGATGTCGTTGGCACACCTGTGCGCTCTACTTTTTTTTCCGTTGCATGTAAAGATCGCATTTTCCCTGTACTTACCTTGTGATAAATTTCGCTACTGACGTATTTGTCTAGTAATGATGTTAATGCATTCCATTTTGGTGGTTGGCTTGAGTTTTTGCTCACGATATACCGTATCGTCTAACCTCATACGCTGCCGCTATCGCTATACCTTTGTCCGAGGCGGGATTTGAACACGTGACCTTTGAGTTGCCAGTTTGACTACCGCGGCCAGCACAAAATTATTGACACAAAAGTAAAGAAAACATGGTGTCGTACACTCCTAAGTGTTATTTATCTTTTTATACTTACAATTAGATGAAGTTCCAAAAAATTGCGCACGCGATAATTTAGTATAATTATATGTAAGTTTAGTATAAGTATAGCCTGGATGTGTAGTCCTCCCCTAATTTTTGTGCGGCAATGGAACTTAAATGTTTCATGGCAGTAGAATATTTCGGGTATATGAATTTGGTGTGTGGCACGTGGGAATGTTATTTTCAGTATCAATAGAGAAATGCAGTGAGGGATGGATGTTTCGTCAAAGAAGGTGGTTTTATTATTTCTGGCGTTAAAGGGCGAGTGAGATAACGGTGTGCTGTGTTTGTGTGATCTTGCTGATGAAATGAATGGGAGTCGAATAGCCAAACAGATTAATGATGGAAGAAGAAATTGTGAGATAATTTGGGTTTCAATGAGAAAGTCAAGGTTGGATGTTGTCGAAGAACCTGTCCAGTAGAAATGCTGGGAGCCCCCGGAATAACAGGGAGAAGGTAGATGATGCATGCATCGATTCGAGGAATGTGGTAGAGGTGTGGTTGGAAGGGAAAATTAGGAAGAAATTAATACAAATGAGCCAGTCTCCTAGGATTGAAATCAGGAATATACCTCTACCCACGAAGGCGTGTGGCAGATGGTGTTGGGGCACCAGCCATGCAGAGGTGGGGATGGGGAAAAGGCACTGTGGGACACTATCCATGAAGATGGGACGGAATATAAGAAAGGAGTGGGGAGAGGGCAAGGACGGAAAGTGAGCTGGGAATGTGAGCGCCCCTTGCTTTGCTATGTGTGTGGCAGGGGGTGTTGGGTCACCGTGGGAATTGTGGGAATGACGTGAAAAGGAGAAAGATATATGGGTTTCGACTTTAGTATATCGCTATTAATCGTACGTTGGAAGGAGGACTTTTTCACATCTAAGTATTTGACTGTTTATCTATAGTATTTTGTCGCTTCTGTCGGCTCTAGAGATGCAGTTTGCTAGTAACATAAGATCCTCCATGTCACCCCGAAACTCCCGTGTTCTCAAAATATCAAATTATCTTAACCTTTCGTGTAACCTCTCTGGTCTTTAGCGAATTCCAACCTCGTCATTCAGCTTTATCACACTCTCACTTCCCTCGTAATAACTGAAAGGAAATGAGTTTTTGACCGATCTTCGAAATAGAGCAGCGTGATTTTACGTATTACGTATGATTCATCCTTAAAAATGACTCTTCGGTGAATTCCTTTTGCGATATTGCTGTGCCTTAGGCGATATTTTTAGCCTGTTTATCACCCATGGGCTTAGAGGCCGCATTCTTTGGTGTTCCTGTCATAGCTATGCCCCTACAGATTCTTCGAAGTAGCATCTTGAAACTCTTGACCCGCATACGTGAACTTCGCCCTGTTTCCAGATTCACTGATACAAAATATGCTGCTCAGGAAACATTCTACTTCGCAATTTAGGAAATCCATTAATCTAAATCCATAAAATTTGTAATATTTAGTTATTTGATCTTATTTATGTATGAGAAATAGCACGCCGAGGTTAACGAAGGTAGCTCACCATAAAAAATCACTATCCTTAGCTTTATCTTGTTGGTAGTACACCGTATCATACTGTTCTTAGTGTGACTGGTGAAATGCATGGTGAGCAATAAAGAAAACCCTGTGCGATTCTCATCGATTTAGGGACTTCCATTCAATTTGGACGCCTTTCCTTGTGCAAAAACATTTAATCACCTACTATGCTTCTGTATCAATTATTCACCATGTTTCACCTTCGCTGTTCATTCTACAAAAATTTTCGCACCCGTATACAGGACGGTAATGTAATATATTGGACGGTAAATAGTTAGTATCAGGTTTATGTATTGAAGTAGAGTGTTTATTAGGTTATTGTATAATAGTTGGGACAAATTCTCTTGCCTAGTGCGGACGAGTGCTGCGGCGAGAGCGATACGAGTTCTCTTTTCGAATCTTTGAATTCCTTTCGTCCAAACTCTTCGATGAAAATCAATGCACGTCTTCACCCGCTGGCTTACTTGAGATCGGAACCTTATGACCTTGTAAATTCACTTTTCTTTACTTAGCCTTTTATTATATCCTCTTATTTTATTATTTTTTCTTATTTTTCCTTGTGGTTCATCCTCAACATTCCTTGACCCATTCAGTTTTCATCACTTTTCTCGAAAGTAATTATTTTGTGAACCTCTCTAAACTTCTTTTCTAAATCCTCTGCGGTTGGAGGTCTCTTCATTTTAGTTTTCCCCAATGACCAATGGCTGGTTGGCTCGTGAGGAGGGGACCGACGAGAAGGTCTTTCATAAAGTATAATGGTGAATAAGTAGTAGTTTGATTGGTTAGGGAAGGGTTGCATGCGGATGGGAGAAGGATAGAGGAAACCCTTGAAATTTGAAGGCCTGCTTTCACGAGGCTTGTGCTTGAGCGAGTGTGCAATTGTCTGAATGACGCCGTGTGCACACGTACACTTGCATAAATAGCCCCTGATTCGATTGGGAGAGCACGTTTTCGTTGATGAACCTGGCGGTGCGAGATCGTACATCGTGTAAGACAGGCCTCGAGAAAAAACCTGCGTCCGCGTCGCTCTACTCTGAGCGAAATGCGCTAAGGGGTTCAGAGTTTAACATCCCATCCGACGGACGGAGTACTGTACTTGAAGTGCTCTTCTCAACGTAGGAGGTACCTAAAGGGGGATCGGCATTCCGCTGAAAAATCTCCGCCGCTGCGAGTATTCGAACCCGGACCGTCGGAATGGGAATCTACTACTCTGGCCACTACACCAGCCCCATATTTCCCCATTCTACTCTAATTTTCGTGGCTCACTTAAGATATCTTTGATCCCCTCGTGTTGTGATTTCAATGTGCCTTCCTTCTCATTTTTCTTTGTCACGAATTATCTCTTCTACTTCTTTCGGAAGTTCATGGAATTTCTGTCTTCTTTTTCCAACATGTCTGTTCCACCTATGGAATATCGTCCACCTAACTTCCTGAAACGTTTTCCTTCATTGAAATCACTTTTCTCGATCACAGGAGTACTTACACTTTCGGTTCACCTAGTTGGCTTTTTGATCTGACCTTAGTGGTGCTAATGTATAGTATGTGTTACTGCTATAAAAATATTCACCTTTTATTGAATGTTAAAGAATATTTTTCGTGAGAAAAAACATAGAAACGCCTTTGCATTTGCTGATGAAAAAATAATGAATTCTAAACAAATGCATTCTTGCGGTGGTTTTATGCCCTCGGTAATGTATTAACTGTAAATTTGTTCTGTGGTACCTTTGAACCACTTGAAATACCTACTGAAAGGGATTTTAAATTTGGAAACCACGTTTCCCTTAGAAAGTGGTCGTTGTTCTAAGTTGGCTGACGGGGTATTCAGAGGCAGAAAATACGAGCATGAGAAATTTTTGTGAAATATTTTGCAAGCATTTTTCCTCTAATCCCTTAAAAGCTATTAATAATCGCTAATGCGGAATACATTTTGAGCTGTGTGCATCAGTGACGTAGCCAGGATTTTTGTTTGGGAGGGGCTGAGTCTGTATCCGGGGGGCGGTCCTCTGTTGGTACAATTTGATTTGTTACTCGAGTTTATTAAGGTTTGGTGTGGTGGTGGGTGCATTGAAATAATAAACTACTTATGCACAGCTGCCTTAATTAATGAAGTTAAATTGAACTTAGAATGAATAAAAGATTATAATTGCAGATTTAGACACGTGAAGGACCCCTCTTTTTATTATTTTGGTGCTAAACTTGCATTTTCCCTATTACCACCTTAAAAATTCATGGAGGCTGAAGCCCCTAAGTCCCCCACCCCCCTGGATACGTGTCTGGTGTATGTGTTGATTTGTGCGTGGTGATAACGCCTCACAAACCCTCGGATTCTTACCGTTCTGTCGTATCGTCTGTTGCAGGCCTCCCCCCTCGTTTAAATGATCTCGCGGAAGGACCGGGCGAGAGTGCATCTTGGTGGCGATGGAGCGCGACAAGAGCGGGGAGGACGTGTCCGTTCGCCTCGGGCAAGAGGCGCGCGACTGGTCGCAGGTGAAGAACACCGAGTCGGGCAGCTTCGGGCCGCCTTTCCCGCCGCCGTTCGCCACGGACTTCGTGCGCCACGTGAGCGACGAGCAGACGCGGAGGTTCCTGCAGATGTGGAACAAAGTGAACGGCTCGAGCGACGCCGGACCCTCGCTCAATAACTTCGAGCGCTTCTCCACGCTGTTCGAGGGCTCCATATTCCCCATCCGCTCCTCTTCCATGGGCTTCCGGGAGAGCGACTTCCACCAGGAGTTCGTGCGCAGCCACTCGTCCAGCTGCGGCTTCACGGAGCAGACCATCTCGGTGGAGTCGTCAGGGAGCGGTCAGGTCCGCGCGGCCGAGCCCTCCGTCGTGCTGCGCTCCAAGGGGTCGCCGGCCGAGGTCTTCCCGGGCGCGGGCCGCGGCGGGCCGCGCGACGCCCCGGACGAGCCTCACTCTTTCCCGAGGTTGGCGAGTTTCGGAGGCTTCCCCCGCTTCAATCCCTTTCTCGTCTCGCCGCCATCCAGCGTGAGGGGCTGCGCCGAGAACAAGATCCAAATGCAGTCGTGCAGGAGTTCGGTGGAATACTTTGGCAGTGTTGTGAACACTTATAGGTATTGCCTTCCTTCACTTATGAACCCTCAGCAAGGGACATGAGCTAGAAGCGTGCTGGTGCAAATTTATGTACTGGACTCATCAAGTTGACCATATCTGACCCAATTAGGCATGAGAAATATAGGCTTTAATCATTAAATAGGCCTTAGTTTGTAGTATTGAGATCTAAATGTACACCCATGCCATTGTTTGGTCTCATTTACTGTTTTCTAGCTTCATTCATTAGTTTTTCATGATAAACCATTATTCGTATTCATTCATCAAAAGCTGTAATAGATATATTATACATGACTCAAGAACAACATGAATCATATTGATATGCTTGGTTTCCTGTCAGAAAGACACTAGCTCTGATTCATATCTGCATGAAGTTAAAAAATAATTTATCCTCTGGTAGTCAAGCTTTACATTCTCTCATTTGTGAATTATCACTGTCATATATACCTCTATTTTGCCTTCGTAAGTTTCATTATTGTTATATTTTAAAGCAGTGAAAGCCATTAATTGTATCACTGCCCCGAGCCAGATATATTCTCAAGTGTTAGCAGTGACACATTTTATGAGTGAGGGTTTAAAATATTTATCATCAGAGAAGTATGCCTGTAACATTGAACCCCCTAATGTCTTCCCACTTTTATGTTAATATTTTTCACAGTTTTTTTTTCGATAGTTACCCAAGAAATTTGTTTTTTTCAAATGTGAAGACCATTAATTGAGAATGGCGATTTTTTCTTAAGGTTTAGTGCTGAACAAGTGACACAGTGCTACCAGGACACAGGGTTTGATGTCTCTGAATCAGAGAGTGAGGATGAGGAAGAAGATGCAGAAAGGAGTAGCTTGCTCTCAAAAGGTAGAACGGATGCAGATGCCATCAGTCCAATACACCAAGCTGAGCTGAGGCATGCCTTAGTTCCCTCTCTGCCTCGGCCGATTAGCTGTGCACCATCTGAAACTGATGACGCCAGCATCACTTGGGATGGTCAAAATGAGGGCAATGAGTCAAGGAGCTACCCCTTGGCACTCATGCCCCCTGAGTCTGATGCCCGGAAAGATCGCCCTTACAAGATAGCTAATGAACTTTTGACGACTGAGAGGAGTTATGTGGATGTGCTGCACATTATTGATCAGGTATGTTTCATCAGTTGTGTTTATCATGCTCTTTGAGGATCACCAACCAATGCCATATCAAATAAAGATTGATTTCAATACCAATTGATGAGTTTGGTGGTGGCTATTGTTCCTATTAGTGAAGTTGGTTCTTGTTGTTCTGTGGCTCAAATCTCAGATTTAAAAAATATATTATGATGATGAAGGTGTTTGGTTGTTTCCAGTGAACCTCTATTCCTATTTGGCATTATTATGTGTTTGACTATGCACAAACAATTTTCTATTCATACTAAATTTAACTTTCTTTTGGATTCCTATTCATCTTGCTAGCTAATGGCAGTTCTTTGCATATAATTTGAAATGCACTGGTCCTCTCAATCATGTTTCCTCTTTCCCTTAGAAATGTCAGTCTGTGACTGGTTCCTTTTCATCAGTTATTATTTAAAGAAGCTTATTTAATTATTTCTGAATGTAGTATTGAATATTTCCTTTGCTCAAATGGGCTAGTTTAGTTATGTAAAATAGTAGGTACAGCATGAATATTTTCTCAGGAGATTTTTTTCTTTCAGGTGTTCCATTTTCGTGTTGATCAAGAAAACAGAGCTCATCCCATGTTCTCTCAAGAAATGATTCCTCAAATTTTTTCGAACATTAAGTCTATCTACCAGTTCCATCACGACTTTCTTCTACCTCAGTTGGAAGAGAGAATGAAAAATTGGGATCATGAGAAGAGGATAGGTGAATATATATTGCTTTTATTGGCTATAGTTGAAAATTTTTAATTCTTGATATATTACAATATGGGATTTTTCCCCTGGGTACTTACTGCATTTTTCTCCTAATACAGGGGACATCATGAAGAACTTTGCTCCATTCCTTAAAATGTATTCAGAGTATGTGAAAAATTTTGACAATGCAATGAACCTTATGGGCATCCTAGCTGCAAAACATCAAAGGTTTGCTGCTATTATGGATGAAATACATGTAAGTTAGTGTGATCTCACTCAGGAAAATAATAAATAATTGAATCCATAGGGTTTAGTAGGGTTTATATATTTTCTTATTTAACACGTTCCCTGCCACCGATTTTTTGACGAATTCACCCACGGTGCCGAAGTGTTTTTCTTTTTCCTTTCGCTGAAAAATGAATAAAAAAATCCGAAAGTTTTCATGTGCATTCGGCTACGCACGCTGCGTTGGTCACGTCATATAAGCGGCACCGAAGTAACTGTGACCGACGGCGTGCTGTAAGAGGCCAAATAACTGACTCATTCTTCGGTCATAATGACCGAAGTGGCGTGATGTTAAAGTACACGTTTCGGTTATTATGACCGAAGCGGCAGTGAACGTGTTAAAGTAAAATAACTTTTAATTCAATTACCACAAAAAGAATGTTTTTCACCATGAATTGAAGCAAATATCTTTTTCTTATTGCTCCCTTTCCATGGCTGATTAATGCAGTGGTAAGCAATGAGTCTCTAGCACTCCTACGCTTGATTTTATAATATCTGGTTAACATTAGCCATGAGATGTAGCCTTTACATTGAAGCCAGGTTAACTGAGATTTTGGGTTTTTTAGACTATCAGTTAGTGGACATGAACATTATCGATGAGTATTTGTAACCTTAAGTGATATAAAGTCAAGAAAATGCTTAACCAGGCATTATAAAGCCAGGCCTTAGAGTGAGTGGTCTGTGCTGTGGGTATGGGAGTGAACTATTAAGCTATCACACATTACAAATGCAGTATCTTGGTGTATTTCTCCATCCAGCATCATAGGTACCTGATCCAAATTTTCTTTCTGCATCATATTTTCTTCCGCTCTAGCCTTAGGTCTATATATCTCTGCTATATGGATTTCCTCATAGTGCACTCCCAAGAATTATATGTTCTCTTACTGTCACTACTGGTAGTTTTCCATGGCATCATTGGCAACTCTTTGCATTTATTGTTCAGGAAAATGACCTCTCTTATTAACTTTGAAAACCATGTATGTATTTGAAGATAGAATTTTTAATAGGTAGCTAATAATAATTCACTAATATGTTCCCTTTTTAGCAAATGCCAGAGTGTGGGAACCTAACTCTGTCTCATCATATGCTGAGTCCCATTCAAAGGGTGCCAAGATATGAAATGCTCCTTAAGGATTATTTGAAGAAGTTGCCCGAGGATTCATCAGACATAGTTGACACTGAAAGTGAGTGCATGAGGCAATGGGTGAATAAATCTCTTTCCAGACCCTTTTCTCAACTACATATATTTTGCACAATGTTTTTGTGGTGATGCAAAACATTACTTTTGCATTCTTTGTGAGGAAACAAACTCTTAAAAATACTTTGAAATTCTGGAAACTTGTGATACATTTCTTGTTGTGCTGAAATTGCTCCCCAAGATTCCCCATCCAGTTCTAATGTGCACCCTGACTTTTCAATCTCCGCGAGGAGATTGCCAGAGTTAGATATTCCACATGTGATTCAATTCAGGAAGAATGGAAAATAGTCTTAACTTACAGTTATGGCTCATTTTTATATGCGTGAATTGTAATTTTAATGGTAATTTCATTGAAATGCTGTTCCAGAAATGATGTAGCTATTTAATTTAGGTAGTAGCCTCCTGACTGAGGCGTACTAAGACTTTTTTAGACAGCACTGGCTGGGGTCGCCACTCATCGTCCATGTTGTTGTTTTCGATTTGGCTTTTTATTGTGAGTTTTGACTGTCAAAACATGCACTAAATATTGCTCTCTGGCTTTAGTGCATGATTTGGTGGTGGTGGTGGTGGTGGTGATAAGTCAAATAACCCTGCCAACTGTGAGAGTAAAGGATCAACCAGAGAACTCTTACATTGGAAAGTTTTCATGTGTCTTTCATACTCTTTATTGCAAGTCAATACTCATGTCTGTTGTTTCAAACTTATGTCAATGCATGTGAAGTGCCATGTAATAGAAGTCATATAAACTCTCAAAAATATTTGAAGATAAAATATAGAAATGCAGTAGAATGCCAATTCAACCAAGTATTTTCACTGGAATGAAATTCGCTTCAGAAGGTGATGGACACCTTGGCTTTAAGGGAGGGGTGTGATAATTTTAATTCATGAGTAGGTGTATTTTACTGTGAGTACAATAATGAAAGGGAGATGGGTTTCTCCTGGCATCAGTAGCCAGTATGAGTACTGTGCTACTTTGGCCAAGCAGTGTTACGGCTCATTCTCAGTTATGTACAGGAGGAGTTGGACATGCTGCATATTTTATCTTAATTTGTATTCTACAGATATAAGATAGTAAGGCTAAAGACTATAGCTAAATAACACCATTTACTATCTTCAAGCTAGACTTTTAGCACTTACCCTGTGGGAGAATATGCTACTGTGGTATCACCCTCCAAAGAAATGTATTAATGGAAGCCTTCGAAATGTGGGAGTGGTTTTAGATTTGGAATGATTAGTAAAATATTGAACTACTAGTACTTTAATGGTGAAAGTGAAAAACATTGGTTTTTGTTATGTTTAAAGTGTACTTTTAATGATTAAATTTAGGTTTCACAGTTATTTGTCGAAATGCATCACATATGTTTTCTGGGAACAATAATTTATTGTTATTTTGGAGCTTGACAAATTTGTTGTATTATTTCAATGTAATGGTCTCATGGTGTCTGTTAGATGATAATGAATCTGAACATAAATGAATTGACTCATAATGATTTCCTTTTCAGCCTATAAGGTTATCATCACTTATAATTAGAGACCTGCAAAAGGTGGAGTTATTTTATAGCCAAAAGTGGTGTTATTTTTTGTAAAAGCGGTGTTATTTTTCCCTGAAATCGGTGTTATTTTCACGATAATATATTTGGTGTGAATTAAGTGCCCTCCTCCCAGAAGGCTCACCTGTTGGCGTTAAGTGTTGGATACCATTGATTTGGGAAAATTTAAATAGTTAATAGCATGATGCATTCATATTTTATATGATTGTACATTTCACGTTACAATTTGCATAAAGAGACAAATTACAGTTACATGTCCGTATTTTCAAATGAAAAAATTGCCAGTGTAGCCAAAATTTCTTCTTTTAGATTTGTTCTCCTATTTGTCAGCACAGTGTTGTTGGAGGAAAGAAATCTTTATGAGTCCACATTTGCACAGGGGGTCCAAATCGCTTCAAGACACTTTAATGCAATGATGGTTCAAACAATTTTAGTACCTGAATTGGTTTCATTATACATATCCACTGAACCCTGGAAGTTTTGTTGCTGTAATATTTGGCGTAATTCCCCAAACCCCAACATCAACTTTACCATCTCAATTGACTCAAGGCCATGAACTTTTTTCAATTTCGTGATTAAGTCGGGGCTCACCTCCGTTGTGAGAACTACTTGAGGGTCAAAAACTGTTTTCTAATCTTACTCTACTTGGGGCTTCCACTATAAGAGAACAAAGTTTTATTGATGCCTTTGATGCCATCTGCATTAGTAATGACTTCACAGCTTCTGCTTTAGAAGTTGTCATACCTTACAAGGAATTTTTAGTTTTCTAAAAAACAATACCACTCTGAATGTTATGTTGGATGCTTGCCGTTCTATTCCACTCCCACCAGCAGAATTGTTTTCAACATTAGCCTTATGTTTTTCACTCAAAATGTGTTTCGTGCAGCTGTCCTTCCTTTTCCACGAGACATTTGTGTTGCAAAAACGACAAAGAATTATTTTGTCATCAGCACAATATAATCCATGTTGTCGAAATTCTGCCTCACGCTGCTTTGCCGTCACCGTTCACTTCGGCATTATAAGTTTTAGTGAATGTGATACAACTGTCACTAAAGAAAATCACTATGCTGATGCAGTGACACACGCCCCTTGAAAGTAGGCAACCACTCTTCTGTTACTCATAACTTCTGTAATTTTCGTCGTTTTTGGTAAGGTTCCACTCACATAAGTACATGTTAACGTAAGTCGAGGTTTACGTAACTCGGGAACTGCCTATTTAGAAAAATTTTGGCATGCATTTTTCACTCCTTTTGTTCAAATTCACAAAACTTAATTGAAGAATATTATAGCCGAGTAACATTTCTAAATAAAGCTGTACCAGAAAGGCCATTTCCAAATATGTACTACTTAACTTCATGTTTACGTTCGCAAGTTAAATGACATAGACCGCCAAAGTGAGGAAATTCACGTTGGAAATGCAGAAATTCATGATTGAAATGTTGAAATTCGCAATAATATACGAAATTCGCGTTTTCGCAGAAAAACCCCTGAATTCGCTTAAAAATTCACGTTATCACATGGAAGTTTTGCATGCCCCTACTTATAATTTATTAGCTGTCATTTTAATTAATTCTATACTTACTAGTTATTCGATCACTATGCTAAGGTTTACTTTTACCTGCAGTACTTGTTAAAAAATTTTAAGGATAGATAAAGTGTTACTATATGTGGTTGCCCTGTTGTATACCTATGGTGCAAAAGTATTTTTTTGTTTTTACCATTGCAGAAGCTCTGCATTTAGTATCCACTGCAGCTAACCATGCTAATGAAGCCATGAAAAAGATTGATAAATTCAAGCAACTACTTGATATCCAGGAGAGCATCAGTGGGGTGGTTGACCTGGTCAGTCCCACACGAGAGCTCATCAAGGAGGGGAAGATTGTGAAAATATCAGCTCGCAGTGGTGATCACCAGGAGAGATATTTATTCCTGGCAAGTTATTTCATTCGTTTTCAATTACAATTGCTTCTTTAAGCCTTTAATCAATTTTTTGGCTATTTATTTAATTAATTGGCTAGCCAACTTATAAAGGCTTTGATGGCAATCAATCTGATTTTGCATTTTGTGCTAGCTCTTATGTTCATTTGGTGGCAGTACAAATGCGTACAAATAGAGTATCAAATTCATTATTGAACACTTATGGTTTGATTTGGTTCAGAGATTAGGCTTCATACTTTCCACATGATATTTTTTTTTTAAATGTTTACCAATAGAACAGTTTTGCTTTGTCCTCCCTCTTCCTATGGTGGGGAAAAAGCAAGTGATATCAGTATTCTTCATTGCATTTGTGTAATGCTTTCCCTGTCATGGCCACACAATTACCCATTGAATGCAGACTTGAGTATGGTTATCCATGTCAGTATTCAATCTCGCTACATTTCATTTCTGACCTCTGAATATATGAGGTGCATTCAAGTCATAAGACCTCCGATTTTTTTCTCAAGAATGGAAACAGATAGACACATATGGATTGTTTTAAAATACACGCGCACTCATTGTTAATGCATGACAGATATAACAGCAATGTACGGCACACAGAACTCTAGCGGCAGGGGCGAGAGTTAGGACTATTTTGGAGACTTAAGACTTTTGGCGACGTTTTCATTACAAGAACAGCGTGTAATCATTCATTTTCTCCTTTTGCGTGGTGGGACACCAAATGAAATTCATCGCCAGTTGAGTGAGACATGTGATGATGGTGTCATGGATGTGTCCAATGTGCGTTCGTCGGTGGGACAGTGCAAAGAATGCAGAACGTCGTGTGACAACCAACCAAGACAATCTCGGCCTCGCACCAGCCGGTCTGGCGACATGATCGCGCGAGTGGAGAAAGTTGTTTTGGAGGATTGCCGAATGAGTGTGGAACACATTGCCTCCAAAGTTGGCATTTCCATGGGATCTGTGCACATTCCTGCATGAAGACTGAAAATGCATAAAGTATCCTCCAGGTGGGTTCCACGAATGCTGACGGACGGACAGAGGTTGGACATGTGCTCTTTCACCAAGACAATGTACCAGCAAATCGGGCGAACGCGACGCTGCAGTTTTTTCGTGACAACAACTTTGAAGTGATCTCCCATGCTCCCTACTCATCTGACCTGGCTCCTAGCTACTTTTGGCAGTTTCCAACGATGAAAGACACACACCGTGGTCACTAGCCATGCCACTATTACAACAGCGATTTTCCAGTGGTCAAAGCAAACTCTTAAAGAAGCATTCGTAGCGGCCATGGAAGCATGGCATCATCGTTATGAAAAATTTGCAGAGCTTCAGGAACATTACGCCGAGACGTGACATCAGTTTGACAGTTTGCGTGTGATTAGTTTGTGAGGAAAAAAATCGGAGGTGTTATAACTTGAATGCACATTGTACTGACAGTGGGTACAAACAAGAAATTATTTAGCATCTTTCATACATTTCAATAGCCACTAACCCTCAAATGTGAGAGACATTTCCATATTTACCAGAGTGACTGTGGGGGTAATGCTTTTAATTTAATAGCCCAACCTTTCCATGAGAGAATGGTCGCACTTTTTTTTGTTTTTCTCGAATAGGATTCTTAATGTCAAGATATATAGCAAAGGGTGTGTGTTCCTCAGAAAAGTTTTATAATCATGTTGCGAACTTACTTTATCTTTAGACGTTATGGGTAGAGATCAAGGAACTTGCAATTTGTTTGGTATCAGATTAGCTAATCATAAGACTTCAGTGGAAGAAAATTCTGGAGAGATTATTTATTAAAAGTTCCATATAAAATGAATAGTCTTTAGCAAATGAATCTCCACTTGTGCTGCTTGACAATTATGGCTTGCCCCAGTCTACAGATTAAAGTCAACCTGGATGTTAATGGTCCATTGGCTGCTACTCTCCTACCTGCTCTATGAATCGAGAATACTCCCATTTCTTTTCTCCTGTGAAAAGTGGTAGCAAATTATTGAGACTACCACTGCTGAAAGATTAATGAGCAGTCCTACTGCTTTGTTTTGCTTTTCCATGAGTGCTATCAAGTGAGGAGTCATCTGTTTCTATTATATCAAAGATCGAATACGTAATTCCTGAATGAGTTGTTAATTTGTCCGACCACTGGCAAAGGTGAATCTGGAGTAGATATCCTTGTGGTTGTCCATGGAGGGGAGAAGTTTGTATCTCAGGTGGCTACTTTTGACAAAGGATTACCTTTCTATGTATGCTATGGCTGAAGTCACTCTCATGTTAAATATTTTACCCATGAATTAAATCATCCTTGCCTTAAATCATCCTAGACATCACTTATCTGCTGCTCCTGCAATTTAAGGAAATTATTATTAAGTCCCTTGTCTCATACAAGGAGTAAAAGGATAATTGAAGAAGACTGATGTTACCTTTTAAATACAAATATTACTTGTCTCTCCAAGTGGAGGGATTTTGTTTTGGGAGGACCTTCTGCCTGTGAAAAAAGTCTACATATTTTGAATGCAAAGAGAACTTGATGAATTATTAATTAACTCTTAATAGCTTTGTATGTATGACCTTATTCATGTTAAAATTTTGAAATGGCATGAGGCAAGTATCTCAGAGAGACTGACTTACCCACACATGTTCATATGCTACAGTCATGCACAAAAAAGTAAAAATATAGATTTGAAATATTATTAACCTACAACTAGCCTTGAACATGAAGCTAATTATACTTCACATGCTAAAAATCAAAATTAGATGTACATTTCCGAAACACATGAACCTTGTAATTAATACTAACATTGGCAATAGGATTGATTTCAATATGCTCATATACCTTTTAGTATTATATTTTTTTATCAAATTTCTGTGCTTATCTGCAAATTTGTATATCCTGCCAGTGTAATAACATATTTTTGGGTTAGTCATTTGCTTTCACTCTTGGGAAAAACTCACGTTTCAATTATTAAGTCTGCTAATTTGCGTGGACTCCTCCCTTTAATTACCCTCTCATTAATGCTCTGTTAAAACTGTGATAGTCGATGAGGTTCTGTTGTGTGGAAAAGTTTTAGCATTTCACTGAACAACATGCAATGTGGAATTTTTTAAAACTGTATATCTATGCCAGTAATTATTGACAAATTGGAGGTATTGAAACAGTAATTTAGACTGGCTAGGAGCTCATCATGTGAGAGTTGAAAACATTGATGAATTATGGTGTGGCCCTATTTCAAGCTGTTATTTCACCTAATTTGGCAAGATATATGAACTACGTGGGCATAGCCTTTACCAAATTTCATCATTTATTTTTAGTAATTGTTTTTGTGAATTATTTCTAATGATTTTGTGTACAACCTTTTGTTGGTATGAGCCACTCTCTTTGCTAAAGCAGTTTATTTCCTTTGCTTTTCAGTTCAGTGACATCCTCTTTTTGTGCTCTCCAAAACTACTTACTAATAGAGTAATATCTGGACCTATGTATCGCTTAAGAGCGAAGTTTAATGTTGACAACATCCAGGTACTTGAAGGAGATAATCTGGAAACTGCTAACACTTTTTACATTCGAGACACTCACAAGAATGTTGAATTGTATACACAGTAAGTTAAACAAAACATTATTCCTCCTAGTTTAAATAGAACCCTTATGTATGCTTTTAACCTTAGCAGGGGTTATTGTGTTTCAGCTCACTAGTCAGGAGCCAGTTTTCATGTTTCTGGGTAAGGAAAAATTGAAGTAAAAATCAGCTGGCTAAGAGCTTAGTCTAGATTCACAGATCTGTCAAGTTACAATTATCGATCTTCATCTGGCGAAGAAACCATTTTAACCATATGTTACATTTGTATACAAAATTCTTTTGAAATTAGTGAATTGATAATCATTAATAGTTTGCGTGTAGGTATTTGTAGTGGATGCTTCACTTTTTGATGGACTTTTAAAATGATCTGCTTATTTTGACCACAATGTGACATTTTCAACTAGGACTGAAGAGGAGAAGACGTCATGGCTGGATGCCCTGTGGAAAGCGAGCCAAGAGCTCTGTCAGAGGAAGTCATCTCTGAAAATTGGAGCAGACAACATTGCACCAGTGGAAACAGAAATTGGGAAGCGTGCTCCTAATTTTATTAAAATGGACAGTGTGGCCAAATGTATGGACTGCTCTGCAAATTTCAGTGTAATGAAGAGGAAACATCATTGCCGTGCATGTGGACTGGTTTGTGCCTCTACTAGTGATGTATTTTGTTTGCTTGAGTCGATGGCCAGTTGCATGAACATTATGCTATGTAATCAATATTTAAGAGATCCATTAATATATTGTAACCTCCTCACTTACTCGTGCGGAGGTTAACAAAGAATGGGGGGGGTAATGATGGGAGGAGAGCTGGGGGGGGAAGGAGAAATTCAGTGATGGGGAAATGGGGAAGGTAAGGATGCCAGCTAAGCTCGTCGGAGCATTTGGGGTGGGGTGGTTTCTCAACGGGCGCGCGACCACGATTATGAGGGTGGGTGAAATACGACGCGGGTTCACGATCTCCCTTTTTACCTTGGGCGGGACGACGTGGCGGAGAGGTAGCACGATTTGACAAGTAAATCTCGAACACAGAATTAACACTTTTACAATTTATTCGTTTACGAAAGGCACAAAAGAAACCAATGATCAACTGTAGATAACACTAAGGGGGGGGGGGGGGGGGAAAGGGGGTGCTAATCCTAAAACAAGAGATATCAATTTATATGAAAAAAAAAACAACACAGAAAATAGAAATAACTGACATTATAATTCGTCTTTGGACGGTGGGAAAAACATGAAACTCCCTTTTTGATTCAATTGACAATTAACACATCATAGTCCGCTCACGTAAAAGTACGTGTTTCCGCCACCAGCGGTAATGGTCCGGTCACGTTTTTTTACGTGTTTTTTGCATTGTGTCCAGTGGCACCCCCCTACGGATTTATTTTGAACTATTAGGACCTAGTTCTTGTTCTGCAGCTTCATATAACTTTCCTGATTGTTCTTGGTGAATTTGTTTGGCGTTTAGGGCTATTTTATATCACTTGTATTGTTTTGAACACATATTGTGGCCCATTGAGCAGCCATGGCTGCTGGACATAGTAGAGGGATCAGCAATAACGATATTATAAATGAATTATTCGCCAATAATTTGTCTGATATCCCAAGTGGTATTGAGAGTGATGCAAGCTCATACGAAATTGATTCTGAAACCTTCATCGACAGTGACGAAGAAACAATATTCGCAAAAAAAACTCTACGATCTATACCGTTGCAGTACTCCAGTGATTCTGAAGATGATGGCTTTGTAGTGAGTGATGATATCAATAATATTACAGTTGAAAATGTGTCTCTGTGGTCGGATAACGACTTTACTCCTGTTTTAGAAGTATTTGCTGGTACACCAGGCGTAAAAATTACTCCGCCTAACCCAGAAAGTGTGAGTGATGTGGTTAGTTTGTATATTGGTGATGACCTATTCACAATGATGGTGGAGGAATCAAATAGATATCACGCTCAAAATGCTCATAATTACAAAGATTCCCCAAAAAGTTTGAAGTGGCATGATGTTACTCTCAGTGAAATGAAGAAATTTTTAGGGTTGATTCTACTTATGGGTCAGGTGCGTAAAGATCGAATAAATGATTACTGGACATTGGATCCTCTTACGGAAACTCCTATTTTTTCTAAAATAATGAGTAGAAACAGGTTCCGGCAAATATGGCAGGCATGGCATTTTTCGAATAATGAAGGCCACCAAGAAAATGAAAGGTTGTACAAGGTTTCACCTGTTTTGAACTATCTACTAAAAAAATTTGCAACTGTGTACAAACCCAGGCAGGAACTCTCACTGGATGAGGGTATGATACCGTGGCGAGGGCGACTATCATTTCGGACTTACAACCCTGCCAAGTTGACAAAATATGGCCTATTAGTGCGTATGGTGTGTGAAGTGGCAACTGGATATATCTGCAATTTGAAGATCTATACCGGTGAAGGACATAAGCTTGTTGATACAATTTTGTCAGTTATTGGCTCAAATTTAGGCTTGTGGCATCATGTTTACATGGATAATTATTACAATAGTGTGAACATTGCAGAAAAACTTCTCGAAAGAAAAACAAGGGTTTGTGGAACGATCCGAGTGAACAGAGGTCTTCCTGATTGTCTGAAACATGTGAAACTGCGGAAAGGTGAGTCCATATTCCGAAGAAAAAGAGATGTTCTCCTACATATATGGAAAGACAAACGGGAAGTTCGCATGATCTCTACGGTTCATTCTTCAAGGCTGATAGAAAGCGAAAAGAGAGACAGAAAAACTGGGCAGAAAATAAAGAAGCCTGAGACAATTTTGGAATACAATAAGTATATGAAGGGGGTAGACCGTGCAGACCAATACCTATCTTATGGTGAGACAGACCAAAAAGTGGTCCAAAAAAACTGTATTGTACTTGCTGAACTGTGCACTCTTTAATTCTTTTAGGGTGTACGAGGAACTCAATGGGAAGAAAATTATGTACAAAAAGTTCCTTCACAAAGTCGCAAGCAGCTGGATAATGGACAGTAGTTCAGAAGACCCCGTCTCATACAAACAGGAGAAAAACATTTCTATCTCACCTACACCTAAGTACACCTAAGACAGACCCTCCAGGAAGGCTTTCAATGGACATGAAAAAACATCAAGTTGAGAAGATAGTTGGGATCGGCAAGAAGAAAAATCCACAAAGACAGTGTAGGGTGTGTGCAGCCAAAAAAAAAAGAAGTGAAACACGGTATATTTGTGCATTCTGTTGTGTTCCACTCCATAGGGGATCATGTTTTGAACAATACCATACCTTAGTTAATTACTCTGTTATATAATATGCAAGGGCTGAAAGTTTCATTAAAAAATATACATTAGTTCTGGAGTTGTGTGAATTTAATTGTATGCATGTACCTTCCCAACAAAAATGCAAAAAATGGCCGGCCCCAAAGGCAAGTCAAATTTAAAGGGCACCGGATCAAGAAGTGTTAAGACAATTTTGTTTGAGTGCAGCTTCTAATTGTCTGTACTCTCTGTATTCTCTTAATTTAGTTGCACTAACATTTATTTCACTTTACACATTCACACTCACTCAGATACGGGATAGGGAAAAGGGTGTATCAGCAAATGATACGGTTAACGGGGTTTCACTCGGTATCTTCTTCTATTTTGGGATCTTGTTAGGGGAATGGCGATCCGTTCTAGGAAGAATGGCGGGCTCTTCTAGGTTGGGGAATGGTGATTCGTTCTATGAGGAATGGCGGGCTCTTCTATGTTGGGGAATGGTCACAAATTTGGACAGTACTTATCGGCTTTGTCGGCACCAACTCTCCTAGGCAGTTTTCCTGACGATTCCGCTTCCTGCAGCTCTCCCGACCAGGATGCCGGCTCGGGATACGGAACCTCTTTCTTTGTTGGCTCCTTCCGTATAACCTCGGGTCCAGCCTTCTCCTCTTGCAGGGGATCGCCCTCTCTGCGTCGCCTGCCTGTTCGCCGCTAGCCTTTTCACCCGTCCTCGCCTCGCGAGAATCAGCCTCTAGACGTCCTCCCAAGAATCAGCTGTCAGAATTTATTCGCCCAGACTCAAGGCGACCGCCGTATTTAAGCTGTCGCCCTGGTTGGGGTGAGAAAGGGGGGGGGAAATAAGGGGGGTGAGGGGAAGTAGCTTCACCCAGGAATCAAAGGTGTACTGGGTGCACTTGACCCCGGTCCCGACGCAGCTTATGCCGGTGACTTCAGGGGCAGAAGGGGAATGGGGGGGGGGGGTAAAAGCACTTAGCCAGCCTTCTCCAAACGCCGGTTGATGAAGGGGGGAGGGGGGGGGGGGGGGGAGGAAAAAACTGAGGAAAAAGGGGAAGGATGGGAATATCACTCACTCACTCATATGACATCGCATTCACCCCATTAAACATCTATCTAAATCTAACAAGTAAAAACCAACAAGAACAAAAAATATCTTTCCCGATCGCATTTATTAGCATGTAACCGCGTCCAAACGGGACCGGTTACAATATTGAACATGTAATTGAATGATATGCATTCAGGTTGGAGGAACTAGCACTTTGTAACTTATCCAATGATCACTACTTCCGTCATTTGGCTTATTCTCATACCCCTGGATAGAATTTATGTAAGTTTATATCATGAATAAAATTGCTTGTATGCACATTTTAGTTCGCCAACATAAATGAAAAACTGCTAACAAATCATATGACTACACTTTTATCAAGTTCTTGGGAAGGTTTTCGTGGCATTGTCCATTTCCACATTTTTAGATTCTCCATCCGCATTCGTTGACTTTGGCTGACAACAGTTTTGTTAGCCATCCTGATATCGTCTTCAGGTGGAAGGTGGAAAGAAGCTGTTTTGGCTGCCTTATATAGTGCACCAGCACCAGGACGAACAGCACTATACAAGGTGGCCAAAACAGTTTCTTTCCACCTTCGACCTGAAGACGATAGCAGGATGGCTATCGAAACCGTTGTCAGCCAAAGTCAACGAAGGCGGATGGAGAACCTGAAAATGCAGAAAACTTTTATAAAGTATTTATACCTCATCCTGGCTCATAACACATCCATCATCTTGATTACGAAGTGTGTAAAACCATCAATCAGGCACAATAAGTTATGAGAAAATTATTGGAAGTAATTGCGATATTCCACAGGAGAAAAATCATTTGCCTTGACTGGGATCCTGGTCAAGGCAAATGATTTTTCCTGTGGAATATCGCACTTATGTGCACTTGCAGGTGACTCCGTAAAGGTTACTACCATGGCTAGTCCCAGTTTCCTCAAAAATTAATGGAAGTAATGCCTTAAATGAATGTCTATGCTGTACAAATTGAAGGAATACTATGACTTATAGATCTCATGACTCTAATGGATATGTATGTACTGTTTCAGCAACTGGTCATGTGGGGGGTATCTCCCTGTATAATTATGACTTGTGGGGCCTTCTCTACCTTTTCAAAACTTGTGCCTTGCCCTTACTTTCAAAGGTTGTCTGTGGAAAATGTTCAAACCACAAATTCCAACTGCCATTTGAAGAGACCAAGGCATCACGTGTGTGCCGCCAATGCCATAGTATTCTGTCCAAGAAATCTCCAACCCAGAGTCCATGTCGGAGTCCAGGCATAGATGAAGTGGGAAAGGAAAATATAGAAATACCTTTTAGCCGTGGAAAAGGTGTCCTTGAGGTAAGAATGTGTTGACTCTTATCCTAATTCTTGGTAGATTCTCTAAAACTTCATGGATATTTTAATGAATATATTACACTGAAGATTTGAAAGGAAGTTATTATGAATGTTTTCCTTTAGAATATCTAGGTTATGTAGTGGAGGAAGTGGCGACAGTACAGGAAGCTCCTTAAAAAATGTTCAGTCTTATTTGGGAGTGGTTAGGCTGGCTATATTCACAAGAATAAGTTTTCAAACTAAATTAAGTTTTTTCTTTCACTTGGTTGTGTTATTCTGCTCTCTGGAGAGTAAAAGTATGAATGAGTGGTTTATTGATGCTCTGGGAAACCCATAAGAGCAAAAAAGAAAAAATTTAAGTACAGAAAACATTCTGCTCAAAATACAATAATTATGAAATAAGCATAGCATAAACACAAGAGCAATTGAAAACAAAGGTTCTAACAAAAATCAAATTAATCAACACAAAGATTCTTACATTTCAAAACAACAGTGCTATTGTATTAAATATTCGTACAATTTCCTCTTAAAAGATTCTGGAGTGGAGGAGCATTTTATTGAGGGGGGTAATGAATTCCAAAACTTGGATGCTATAATCGAGAAGGAATTTAGGTATTGGTTGGTACAGGCTTGGGGTATGTGGAGAAGGTTAAGGTCTGCCCGAGTTCCTCTGACGGAAACAGTAGTTCTGAGGGTGAATAGGTGGTAGAGGTATTCAGGCATTTGAGTATGAAAGAGGGAGAACAGAAAACACCCCAGGAAGTAGTTCCTTCGGGAGCCAAGAGGCAGCCACTTCAAGGCAGCCAAATAATCAGAAACATGGTCTTCTCTGCGAAGATCGAATATAAATCTAATGCAGCTGTTAATTGATCGCTGGATACGTATTTCAAGAACATTTGTTAAATCGATATACACTAGTATACAATAATCTATAATTGGAAAAAATCAATGAGGTTACAAGTGAAATTCTTGTGTGAACAGGTAAATTTTTCTTTTGAAGCTTTAGTAAATAGAGAATTTTATTTCCCTTGTTACACATTTCCAACACATGCTGATCCCATTTTAAGTTAGTGGAAAGAGTGATGCCAAGGTATCGAACAGTTTCTTTTAATTTAACAATGCTCGTGTGAACACGAATAGGCGGAAGACTATCATGATCGATGCTATTCAAAAGTCTTGAATTTCCTAAAATGATTGCTTGAGTTTTTATGGGGTTTAGTTGTAAGCAGTTGATATTAGCCCAATGGCTGATGGAGGAAATATCACTGTTAATTATTTCAATGAAAAATGGAAGTTCATCAGCAGAACAGTGAATATAAATTTGCAGATCAAGATTTTATTCTTGTTATTTGCAGATTAAGATTTTATTCTTGATTCTATTTATTTATTATTTGAAAAGTATGTAGAAATGAAGTCATTAATTTTTACCATGAAATGGCTTGTCTGGTTAGTATTAATCTTCTGACCAACCTTCCCATTATGTTTCAATTTGAAGAAGAGATATCCTTCCCAGTCCCAAATTTATGGCCTGAAAAATTGCAGAAAAATGCATTTCTTTGGTGTGGGTGAAGTATTCTCAGTCCTCTGCTAGGTCCAATATTGAGCTGCTGCTGATATTTTGATAACTAACTCTGGCATTGAAACATCAGCTGCAGGTGATTTTTCCATGGCAGAAATTTAAAGGCCATTGCATTTCTGATAACGTGCTTTTCTTGTAGGTTCCAGCAGATGCAATATGCGTATTAAATGGGTACCTGCACTTAAAAACGAGAGGGAAGTCATGGCTTCGTCGCTGGTTTTCCCTTCATCCTGATTTTGTTCTTTACTCATATCTCTCTCATACTGATAAACAAGCAATGACGGCTACTCCATTGCCAGGTTTTACTGTAGTGAAGGTAATTCCTGTTACTTTACTAGAGCTTTGTTTTTATCCTGATTACAATTATTTTGTATGTAATGAAATTTTGTAATTTATTTATAACCAATTACTCTCTCATCTTCAGTTGACTGAGCTCCAGGAGCATTTGCCTGAGAAGGAAAAGAGTTTCAAAATGTACCATGCAAAGAAGAGATATTACTTCCAAGGAAACTCTAAAGATGATGTTGAAAGGTACATATTTGTTAGCAGTGATATATTTTCATGCAAAAATTGCAGAAAATTTTATACGATATACATATTATCCTTCTAAATGATAATTTACTCCCTTCGTAAAAAATTAAATAAATAGGTATTGTAACAAGTTATCATAATTTACTTGCAATGGATGTAATGAAGAATAGTTTCATGTATTTGAAAATTTTAATGCTGGTCTTCTTGTCTGTTGGCTAGCTTTCCCTGGTAATAGTGCACATGTCACCTTGTGGTGTCCATTATGCCTAGAGATGGGAAAATTACTCTAATTTTCATCTGAGGAAATTGCAACGGTAAATTACGATAATTTTCGAAAATTACCGTAATTTTCCAGTATTTTTTCAGTTTTAAGCATTTAACAGCAAATGTATGGTTAAATAAGAAAGCCAATAGCAATAAGAAGGGAAAAATAATGTTTAAACCATAACTAATGCAACATTTACCTATTAGAAATTTTAAAAATTGTAAAAAGAACTACGGCAGCAACACGCAATCTGGCTTTCTTTTGTCAAAGTATGAGAAATTTTCAAGAAGAATATTCTAAAGCTTTAATCTTATAATGTTATAATTTAAGTAAAATATTCCAAAAATGAGTTGTACATGCCTCAATTTATTATTAAACACGTAGGAAATGTGAACTTGGCTTAAAAGAACATGTTGGTAATTTATCTGTATGAAAAATTGTCTCTAGCTTAGGTGAATTGTCTAGAAAATTATGGTAATTTACAAGGGACATGGTAAATTACGAAAAATACCATGTATTACGAAAATTACCGAGGTAATTTTCAGAGTGGCCCATTTCTAGTTATGCCATGGTGTGTTAGTCTACTGCCATTCAGGGGCGGCTCCAGACCAGAGGTTCGGGGGGGTGGACCAGCAGCTCTTGGGGTATGGGATACCCCCCAGGATAAGGGGGGTTCGTGGGTCTCATCCTGGACATTTGTAGCACATTATGTGCAAAATAGCGCGTTATAAGTGGTTTTGAAGCAAAAGTTTGCCTTTTAAGAAGAGCAAGTTTTTACTAAATGCATATTTCCCCTGTAGATTACCACCAAGTTTCGACTAATTCCAAAATTATTTTGATTTACATTCGCATTTAGCTTGTGGTTTTAAAAACAGTTTTAGCTTATATAAAATTTATCTGGGTTTCAAAGTAAAACAACCAAAATTTCAATAACAAAAAAGCAACCAAATAATTTAGGCTTTGTCTATGACAAAGAAATTCACCAGGTTTCGGGAGGGGCCCCTATTGCTCCCCCCTCCCGCCAATGCTGAAGCTGTTTCTGAAGCTGAAACAGTAGTCAGTTTAGCCAATACAATGTATGAAAAATCGTTTTATTCCTAGTATTTTCATTCTACGTCCAGTGCTACGTATGATATTATACTATGTCATTAAATGTCATCAAAATTTACGGTGAAATCCACTATTGATGAGCCAAGGGTTTCTGCAGCATTCTAGTTGATGAGTAATGGCTTTTGTGCATTGTCCGTCTATTACATTTTCTCCAGCCATCCTGCTGGCATCTTGTTGTCAGAACCTGAAGACACTAGTGGAATTTAAATTAAAGACTAATCCAAATTGAGAATGAAAGCAAAGGAACTTTGACTCCTATGCGTGCATTTCAGTCATCGAGGTAACAAGGAGTGTTAAAATCTCGTAAACACATGCGTGTTGTCCGGTGTTCAAAGTCTAAATGTTCAGAATGTGTAGGCATACTGTTTTTGATGTGGTGACCTCATTGTGTACCATACCTTCCCTTAAGGCACGTTCTTGTAGGCTCATCCTTTGGTGCTATCGTCATAAATTTTGTTTTGGTTTAAAAATGTTACGCTTGACCTCCAAATCCTCAGCTGGTGAATGTTGTTGACATGAAATTGAAAATTATTTAAATATGTACAGAAAAATGTCAAAAAATTGAAATAGTGATTCTTAGCTCCTTCTTACAGCTGCAGTTAATCCCTGTAATTTTTATGGGTTTTACTATTCTCTTTTGTTGGCATAGGGCCTGCTCAATTTCCTCCCATAAATGTGCAAAACATTCTAATAGCCTATGTATTGCTGTCTTTTTTTGCATAAAATATTAATTTATCAACTAATATTACCTTCAAAATTTTATGTTCTGTATCAGTGGCGTAACTAGGACTTGGCTTTGGGGGGGGGGATGGCTCAGATTGAATAGCACACCACATGTTAATTCGTTATTTATGCAAATAAACTACTAATTTGAATACATTAGATAGGCCAAATGAAAACTAAAATATTTAATTACTGTATTTCAAACAGTTAGAATTGCTGTGATACGAATATTTTATTTTTAATTTTTAGGGTTCTGGGGGGGTTCTATCCCCCTCATCCCCCCCCCACCATAGTTATGCCGCTGTTATGTATTAACATAGGCAGGCAGACAAAATTCAACAGGTACTTAAATTTAGATATAATTCAAATGATTCTCAAGGATACACTAACAAAATTAGGCACTTCTGCATTACTAATGAGGTTAGAATAATGATGGTTATAAATTCATACAGGTGTTCTAAACTTCATGTTTCCACTGCTAATTCTTTATTTTATTCAAGTCATTATTGGCAAAGTTGTCTGTCCTTTGAATTCGAATCATTGCAAAATTGTATAAATAGTTATTTGTATGACTATACACAATGTGTGGTGAAACCTAGTGGAATGGGTGGTAATACAAAACTGAAGATGACTGGGCACTGGCAGACGGGTCTGGGCAGTCAATATGGCAATTTGGCGAAGAATTATCAGATCTGCAATGATTTATCCAAAATAAAATATCTGCATATTGACCTCTCCTAAAATACTTTCATATGATAATTACGTAATTATGTACCTAGTTAAAAGTTAACCAGACGTAAAAATCTGTGCAGTGCTTTTTCAATGGATTTTTTTTATCCATTTCACAGTAGGCGTTCCAAACAGTTGATGCTTATTCTAGGTGTGACCTCACAAGGGAGTAAAACGAAGTTTTCAAGGCAATTATGTATTCTTAAATTACTTAGTGTTCATGAGTATAAAACCCACCATTCTCAATGTTTTTTTAATAGTTGGTCTGTTCTTTGAAGGTTAAATATTTATTAAAGATAACTCCTAGATCTTTAATTGGAGAAAGTCCAGATATGGGTGTACTTTCCATGATGCACATATAGTCCTGTAGAAGGGGATGTCCTGTAGAAGGACAGTACATACATGACATTTCAATGCATTTATTTAAATATGATTATTTGTTGACCATTTGGTGAGATTGCCAACATTGTTGTGTAAAATTCTGCTGTCATGGCATTGAGTGTTGCCTGCTGACTGTATTGGCTTGCAAATTTTCAAGTTTTCAGTCGAAGTGCAATTTTTGGGCATTCAATTCTTAAATTAATACCTAATCTTTAAAAATTTAACTGTTGTAGAATAAATAATTATGATATTATCTCATTCTGTAATTATCCCTAAAATTGTCTTAAAATAAAAAATTCAATATTGAAAGTGATGTATAAATGGCCTTAGCTAGGTGTTCATTGTACTTTCTCCGTGAAATTTTCTGGAAGCTAAAGGGTTTATGCAATTGTAACCTGCTAAGTGCGTAAAAGTGTTACATGGAAGGAAATATTTCAAAAATATACTCTCAAAATGTTTTGCCAACTTATCCTTGTTGAATTTTTCTTCAGGTGGGTTCATGCTCTAAAGATGGCAGCTCAAGCCGAGCTGCCCTCCCCAGAAGGGCCCAAGAGATGAGAATTGACGGATGCTTTGACTTATTGGGGCATTCGGTACCTGGTGATGTTAGTACAACTCAAGCATATCATTTCCTTTAAGGAAATATTTTGTTAATTAAATAAAGTCCTATGAGCTGTGAATAGAGTATAGAATAATCTCAGCTTGGGGGATCTGTTCTGTTCATTTTAAAGCAATACAAGAAAACCTCACCGTCTACATTATGTAGATAGGTGATGTATTACGGTGTGAATTGGTGCCATCTTCACACCAGATATTACAACAATTTGCTCATAATAATGCTCTTGCAGTAACACTTTGATTATCTGACCCTCAGTTGATCATTTCCCCTAATTCTCGTGTTGGTTCATACTAACAATGTTGACTTCTAGTCAAAAACCTCTTAGCTTCCCTCTCCAAGTTAACTTGGCATCATATAAGCACATCAATGCAACTATCTGGTGCATAGGGTCATCGTATAGCTTCATAAAATATGAAAATATTCTACAAATCTGATATCAGCTGGTATAGGTTTCGTGATCTATTGTTATATACACCCTGTCTGGGTCAAAATGCTAAATTTATGCTGTCATTGACCACACTAAATTGTGCTCTGATATCTTAAAAAATGGCAGAATTAATTGGTGGTTTCATTGTCAATTTCAGCTGGAAAACTAAATATTGATGTGTAATAGTTAGAGTCTGTTACCTAGTACAACAAATAGCATTTTATGTTTAAGTTTCTCTGTTGTTTGCTAGTCAAAAATTGTAGTGAGGTGGCAAGAAAATTTAAGGCATAAATTACCAACATATTTTTGTGTAATTGCAAAATTTACTGTTAAAACAAATTAACTGTGGTTAATTTATATAAGACAGACTTTCTAGTGTTGAGGCTTTAACATTTTGTAACTTGCAACATTAAGAAAGTAAGCTTAAAGCCATTTCAAATGACATGCTGGATACAAGTGCTTCAGCCGTTATCATCAATCGGTGCACACTCTAACAATGAATTCAATCATCACAAAGAATATGTAGACTCCACGCATTTAGTACGTGGATCCTAGAATTACTCGTGCCATTTTAATGGCAACCTCCTGAGTCTTTGGTGCTTTGACGAGTCAAACCATTTGCACTGTATATTCCACTTGATGTAAATCACTGCAAGACAATATATTGGCCGTCTCCTGTTAACTTACAGTTATATCACTGGTACACCAACCATTAGAGCAATTAGTCTCTGGCATTAACTACCTGCCGCCTTAAGTACCAATTAGTTCACAGCCATATCAGTGTTTGGGTCTGAGTAATTATTGGGTGACTCTAGGGCAGTGGCAGAGGGGAGGGACTTGAGGGGGCAGCAGACCCTGAGTGCAGAGCTCAATAGGTTGCCGAAAGTTGAAATGTGAAAATGTTGGGGAGTGCAAAATTGCTGCATGCCACTGGGGAAAACTATTTTTATCAGTGTACAATAAGAATGTGTTATAGTTCCTTTGAAGATGAGTGTTAGGAATATCTTCAGAATGCTCTTGGGCAAAGAGGGTGTTTTATTGCTAGAAGGTTTGTGATGTATTGCTCCACCAATATACTTCGTCTCTTCATCTGTTAAAGAGTCTTTTATGGATGACTAGTCCCTAAAGTCCAAACTAATTCATGTTTTTCAAGTCAATATTATTTCTCAAGTTGTTCAGTGGTGAGATTGCATCACAAATTTAGTATTCCTTTTGTAATTAAAACTTTTGCATTTATTGATGCTTCAGTTTATAATTGATTTAGAAATAAAGGTTTGATACTTAGGTTTTTATGCCACATTTTGGTGCAACTAATAATTTAAAAGTCATACTTCTGACAAATCAAACTTCAGTTCTGACTGACAAAGTAGTTCTTCAGTTTATGATTCCTGGACCAATTGGACTTACATAATACTACAATATATGTGCATAAAAGGACAAACTGATGTATATCTTAGATGTGGAAACTCATACATATTTGATTGATCAGGTGATTATGAATACAGACATTTCAAAAGACTATCTAGATGACTTAGCTTGACATTTAATGATTGTGGCTACTTATGTCATTTAATTATTTGATATTATTTCCTGGCAATATTGTCTTGGTGCTGTACATCAGAAAGTAATAGACCAAATATCTGTTATACATTGGTGAAAAATTACATTTTGTACATAGAATTAACCAAACCACTATCTTCAAATCGAACATCTAGCTGAGAAGTTAAATTGAATGAAAATATTGTACAAAATATTAAAAACTATGACATTATTTTACCATTTCCTTTCATATTTGGCTACAATGACCCCTTAATATAGATCAAAGTTTATGAGACTGTTCAACTGATCGGATAATCAAGGTTATACTGTACCTCGTTGCATTTGTCCATCATCAGTGAAGAACTTCATTGATCTTCCATTATTAGTTTGCCATTGCAGTAAAGTCAATTTTATCTATTTGTCTAAATTATTTTTGATCACTTTCCTTTTGTTTGTAAATATTATTTAATTCTTTTTTTAGTCATTTTTGCTTGTAAGGCTTAGAAATCTGTGAATCAGACTAGTCTCCAGAATGATTTTTCAGGTTTGATATTGATTGAAAGTATTTGCTCTTGTATTATGAGGTTTTATGGTGTTTTGAAGAATTAAAGGGGGATGCTTCAGCTTTGTGGTGCATGTAGTGAAGGTATTAGTACCTAGTGTTCCTCATCATATTTGTGTTTCATTATTTGATATTAAGCCATATACAAACATGCTTTTTACATTGAGATATCCAAAGAACAGCGATTTTTATGTTATATGAACCATCTATTTTTCGTAGAGTGTATGTTGCCAATAAGTATTGAATATAAATATCTTTTATGTGGTGCATTCTGTGGCTACTATAATTTTCTAATATTTGTACTCACAAGAACTGTTATTGTTGGCATTTTTTAACAAAATTTGTGATATTTTTAAAGAAAAGCTGCAATTGTGAAGCTTTATGACTTTTACAATTATTTTCTTGTGTTGCAATGTCTTAGTTGCAATTATGGTATGTAACTGTTTTAGTCATTTCATTTTTGTGAGTAAACCACATGTATTTGTGATGTTAATTTTACTAGAGGTCATTAAGAAAGTTTTATCATCATAGAAATATTTTTAACTTACTGTGTTTTTAGTAATTACATTGAAGTTTAATTTAAATTGTGATGTTGTTATCATAAATTATAATTAGCTATGATTTATATGAAAAGCTAAATAATATTGCCATCAGTTTAAGAAAAAATATTATTGCAAGTAACAGTTGCATAAACCAGTTGCTTTAAGTGGTAAAAGGGCCTCAGCCCGTGAATAAAAATATTATTAAGTGAGGAGTGTTTTTATAACACGATAACTTGTTGCTGTTTGAAATGTGCTATTGTTTTAATACTGTGTAGCATGTGTTTGTACCTTGGGAAAAGTTGCGTGAATTTCCAAAAGAGTTATTCTTTTCTATTAAAGCTGCCAAATTTTATTGAGCTCTCAAAATCAATTATAAGTATCATGTTGTGCATCACCGTTAGATGTTTTGGCATCAATATGTATACTCTAAATTAACTTATTGCCTAAATAATGTAAATAACTTAGCTGTTGAATTTTATTTTTAATCTTAGAATTTCTCCTGCAAGAGAATTGTCCTGTTGGCATCAATTTTGCTCGATACAGACATCAGTTAATGCTGTTGCAACTATTTTGTTAATCTCTGTATAAAGTCAAAAATATGTGATAGATGTGAATGGCTTAAAATTTCTTTAGTTTCTTGTGTTTTTGTATTATTATAGCCATTTCAATTCATCAAACATTTAGGGTGACTTCAACTTGTGCAATATTACATTTTTCTTTTATAATGAAAGCTTTTCATTTTTCCCTCATTGGCCTACCCCTTGTAAATACTACATTGCATTAGTATCTCCTACCAGTTTTTTGTTCTGTTATTAACTTTTAATGGACCAAAGATCTATTATTTATGTACTAAAAATATCTGGAGTGAAAATGCCTTAAATAATTATTTGAAAGAGATTTTTTGGAGTGTGAAATGGGTTCTTTGCATACCTTTTTATGGGGTATTTTGTTTCGGATTGTATGAGGCTCTGCCAAGAGCTGTTTTTATGATACCATCGTTAGGGCACAGGTCTGACTTAAAGCAGTAGTGTGGATCTTACTCTTGGATCCTGATCCTTACTCGTGAGCTGTGTGGAGAGCAATTCAAGTGTAGTACTTTGTCTGTCAAATACGACGTTAAACCATGGGCCCCTTGGTGCCTTTGCTAATGCCGATGCTGGGTTACTCTCCACCCATCTACCATTCCCCAAACAATCCTTGCTCATGTAAGATCTTGTGTCTTCCCCGTGGATAACAAATGTTAGGTGTTCACAGGATTGGCTGCTGCTGTTTTAGGTTTATCGGTTGCCTTGATGTGTATTTAGCTTGAATGATTTCCAAGGCGACTGTTACCAAAATATCACTCACAGATTAAAACTCAATGCATCTCTTTGAAGTTAAAATGCCTCTCATGTCTGCCTTATTTAATGTCTTTGAAATTATTTGCTGCTAAACTGTTAAATAACTGATACCTTCTGTTTTACAATGTCTGCCCCACTCTCCTACTTATCTACCCATTGTTAATGGTTCCGATAACCTAGTCTGTTATTAACTTCCCCAGTAACCAAATAGCCAACCAACCAACAGCTAGCATCCTCCACATCATCAACTTGAACTGACTCCTGCAGCAGAGAGTTTTAAAGTCCCTTCATCTTTAATTGCATGCTGCCAGTATGATATTCAAGGTGCAAATAACAGAGTAAAATCTTGCTAATGAAAAGGAGATTATAATATAGTTAAATACTTTGAGGTGTGCACTAACCGAGAGCTTAAAATGATCTGAAGATACATATGTTCACATGGCATACCCCCATGGGAGCATTCATCCATACTGAATATAGGTACAGCGGACTCTTGTTAGTACGTTCCTTAATATCACGTTGAATGCTGACGAGATGGGTTTATTTTTTATATTGCTTCCTGATAAAACACTGGCATTTGGAGGAGATAAGTGCCATGGAGGTAAAATGAGTAAGGAGAGGCTGACTGTTCTATGTTGCAATGAAATTGGAATGGAAAAATTGATTCCGTGAGTGATCGGGAAATATAAACGTCCCAGATGCTACAAACATTACCTTGGGTGTATGATTGCAACTCTAATGCCTGCATGACCGCCAATATTTTTGAAAAGTTCCTGCGAGCACTGGATGCAAAGATGGGTGGATAAAATCGTAAACTTTTGTTGCTTATTGATAACTGCGCAGCACATCCAAGACACTGCATTTTTAAGAAATGTTATAGCAGAGTTTTTTTCCTCCAAATTGCACGAGTGTTCTTCAGTCCCTCGATCAAGGCAACGTACGATGTATGGATCATAAGTACAGGAAACTACTTGTCAATGAGAGGTTGGTCAGCCTTCTCAAGTCAGGAAGATAAGTAAATATTCTGAAAGCGATGCATTTTGCGAAGCATGCCTGCGACTCTGTCAAAGCCAAGAGCATAAGAAATACCTAGCTTTCGGACCTCTGGATTCCATTGCAGCACAAACGAGGATGATTCTGCATCACTGAGTGAGGAGGCAACAGGTGAGCACGCCCTTGAGGGCCAGGATCAGCTGTTTGGAGAAGGGGAGAGTATGACCTTCGAAAAGTGCGTCGCCTGTGAGGCCGATATCAAAGTCTGCAGGTTGGTTGTTGGAACTTGTGACTGCTAAAAATGAAGCGTTATTTATGGAGATAATTATTTAACAAACGAATAACAACTATTCCAAACATAATATTTCAACTTCCTTAATGTAATTGAAAAAGTCGGTGAATCTCATTAGTGTGTATTTTTATCAGTAGATTGATGTTAATAGATGACGTCTATGAACAGAAGGGAAGAAGAAGACACCAGGAAAGACTAAGCAGAGCCCAAATATCCTCCAACATTTGCAAAAACAGTGCAAGCTATTGCAACAGTTCGTCAGCTATCACGAAGTCTATGAAAGCTTGATGAATACTTAAATAAACATGGGCTGTACTATCAAAGAATTAGGGCTCAAAATGATAAAAACAAAGCACCTTGGATAGATTCTTCGAGCCACCATAATTTTATATGTATTTCCAATAAATTATGCATTTTTGTTTGCAATATTTGTGGAGAACACCCGGGAAGTTCCATTTTTGTTTCGTTACAAGCAATCAAGTTTACACCATTACGCACACGAAAGACGATGTTATTGGGCCGGGAGCTCAATTTGTTCATGTTTACAAGGAGTTCTGAAAATCCTTATAATGATATAACATTTGTTCATGAAATTAAAATGTTCATCATGGTAAACACAAATATAGCATTTTCGGTGCAATTATTGTAAATTACTACAAGCAACATATGTAAACATAAAGCACTATTAAGTGAGAAGAGGGCATTTGTGCCGCGGATTCATCTGTCCTCCGACCTAATTATTTCATTGGAAGTGCGAAGAGAAAAGTATCGCTAGGTGGCTTCACTAACGTTGCCGCTGAACTTTGTGAAAGCAGCATCTGTAAACTAAACGTGCTATTTGGTTATTAATGATGATGACAATTGTCATCATCATTATCTAATAATTGAGCATGCATTAGCATTAGATATCGTATGTATTTTCTTGGGAGGCGGAATAGGTGGAAAATAAACTATTTTTACAATAAATGATCGCCAGTTATCTACGGCATGAGCTAAAATGAGCAGCAGGATAACATTCCCCTGCAAGTTATGCAATAAACCAGTATGCATTTGACTTTCCATGGAATGCCTACCCTGTTTTGCACGTTTTCCTGGTTACCACGTTCAGAATCCCGGGTCCCTTCTAGAACCAGCTAACGAGAGTTCACTGTATATGGCATATGCTGATGAGAGGTTAACCACTCTCTACATGAATCTTTGCTGGACTCTTTTATATGTGCGTAAATTATTTTGGCCACATTAACTCTTTTAGTGCTGCCTTCTGCCAGCAGCACGTGCAAGAAATGCAAAGGGTAGTTATAAAATGTATCACCCTAGGGAAAAAACTTTATGAAGTTCTTGTTTCAGATATTTATTGGTAGTTTTTTTTTAATTTTATGCAAATTGAATTATTAATGATACTCTTCTTTTACATTGTCTGAAGAACAAATGTAATTATTTCAGTGTTATAAAGCTGAACAATATTCTGTTTGTGAGATGATATATCGGCCCATTGCACTAAGAGGGTTAATAATGCTACTAAGAGTCTGAATTTCATTAAATTACTCACATTCAGTTTTTAATATTTTTATGATTCAGCTCATTATCAGTAGGCATTAAATGCTTTCATAAAAATTTCCTCATTGTGCCCTGCTGAAATGTGGGTGCAACTGATGCATCTTTTATGCAATCAAGTTCATCTAAATATCCTGTGAACTGTGGCCATACTCCCAATTAGGTTTTAGTGGGTATCTCACACACACATGGATGTTGAGAGGTATGACATTGTGGCTACGTAATTTTCCTTCACTTCTGTCCATTCTGACATCAGAGAATTTGGAATGCTCTATTACATAGTATGTAATACACTTATGAATTTTGGACTGCATGTTGTTCACAGTTCATTGAAACTAGCAGTGTACAATGGGTAGAGGAGAGTTGACACTCTCCTACTCCTGGGTTGCAAAATCACAGCTTGCAGTTGAGCTATTGGACTGTGACCCTGGTCCATGGTAGGGTGGTAGGATTTTTTTTAATTCCAGAACCATACCACAGACTTCCATCCTGAGTTACCAACTGCTTCGATCAATTTCTCGGTCCAGTTGGGAGAAAAGTATCATCATAAAGTAAGCATGTAACCAACATTAAGTAAGTATGCTTTCTCCATGGTATCATACAGTACTCCCTTTTAATAACTGAATACAAAGGGTAATCCCCTGGTGTATTATTATTTTCAAATACCATGGTCGATTAGAAGCAGAAGCTGTGGAGGCAGGTGCCTTTTGGGAAATCTCAGAACAGTTTGAAGGTCTCTGCTGCTCGGGGGGTGGGGAACTGCCTTGGAGAGGGATGGCTCCAGCTTGATATTACTGAGACTATCTCTGAACCCCTTTCTGCTGGAAAATCCATACGGCCCACAATGAGAAAGAGATCCTGTGGGCAACAAGTCACACCTTGTTGCAACAGGTGTCACTTGCCCAATGGTCAGTTTTTGCTACCTAGATTTATGAAGTTTATCCAATGGAGGTCTTCCTTGAAATACAACTTGACGTGGTGGAAGGGCTGGTACGTTCCAATGACTCCTAGAGCTGGACTGGCAGGAGCAAGTACCATTGCTCCTGGTAGGGCCACCCATGCCAGATAGGTCATAGGGTAGGAGCCAGACGAAAGGTAGTTCCGTGATGGTGTCACGTTAAAAATACCCTTGAGTGGCGTGGGAATACCTCTCAACTATCACTTCCCAGAATATGAAAGTATTGAGAATTGATTTCTGGCAACTATGGGATGCCGCCCACTAGGGCGGGTGTTGTGCCCGGCAGTGGGGGAGGCAAGGCCTCCGCGGTCGTCATCACACGAAATCCTTGCACAGCATCATCATCGGCAGATACTAGGGATAGGAGGGAGAAGAGAAAGAGGAGGAGGAAAACAGTGGTAAAAATAGGAACTTGGAATGTAAGGACAATGATGAGGGCCGGGAAGCTTGAAAATATTAAGCAGGAAATGGAAAAAGGACAAATAGATGCTTTGGGATTGTGCGAGGTGAGATGGAAGGATAGCAGGAACTATTGGAGTGATAGCTACAGGGTAATCTATAGTGGGGGAGATGAGAGTCAACTATTAGGTAGGCATGGTACTGAACACAAAATTGGGGCTGAGGGTGGTAAACATTGAACAGGTGAGCGACAGGATACTAGTGGTAGAAATAAAAGCACACCCAACGAATTTCGTACTTGTCCAGGTATACATGCCTACGAGCAACCATAGGGAGGAAGAGGTGCACGAGCAAGTAGAAGAAATAATTAGAGAAGTGCCGGGAAAGAAAAACCTGATAGTGATGGGTGACTGGAATGCAGTGGTGGGGGAAGGGAGGGACGGATTAGAAGTGCGAGGGTTTGGGCTAGGAAGAAGAAATGACCGCGGTGAAAAAGCAGTTGAATTTTGTACAAGAAATAAATTAGTAGTGACAAACACTTGGTTTAAACATCACCCCAGGCGAAGGTACACATGGAAAATGCTGGGTGATACTGGGAGATACCAAATTGATTATATAATGGTAAGGCAGAGATTTAGGAACAGTGTAAAAAACTTGCATAGCTATCCAGGGGTGGATGCGGACTCAGATCATAACTTGGTGATGATGAAGTGTGAAGTTAGATTCAAAAGTCTTTGTACAGGTAGGAAGATAAAGAGCATTGAAACCTTGAAGCATTGAAAGGATTGAAAAGGAGGGAATACCAAGAGCTGGTAGAAAAGAACATAGTTGAAGCAAAGAGAATGGGAACAATAGAGAGTAGATGGGAGATTATAAAAACAGGCACCACAGGAGCGGCAGACAAAACAATAGGAACGGTGGAAAAGAAGAGGGGTAAGAAGCAGTGGTTTATGAAAGAAATTACATATTAAGAAAATGGAGAGAAGGATATGGAAAAACGTCAACACCGATGTAGGCAAGAGGAAGTGCAAGGAATTGAATAATAGACTCCGGCAAGTGATCAATCGGGCAAAATAAAACTGGAGGAAGGGATAATTCGAGAAAATGGAAAAGCTGCAGGAGGAGGGGGAAGTGGGCGCTTTGTACGCCAAGGTGAATATGTTATCAGGTAGTAAGAGAGGGCAAACGATACCAAAGGTTAAGGACAAAACAGGGAAGATATAAATCGAACAGGAATATAGCCAGGAGAGGTGGAGAGAATACTTAGAGGAGCTATATGACAGCGAGAATAGACCCTTGAGCCTAGATCTAGAGGATGAGGAAACAATAGATAAGGATAACCTCGGACCAGAGTTATTTGACAGCGGAATAGAGAGGGCATAAAGAGAGATGAAGGGTAGAAAAGCCGTGGGAACTGATAACCTACCTTTGGAGCTACTGAAGAATCTAGGTAGTAAGGGGAGAAAATCGTTTTTTGAACTTATTCGCAGGATCTACGAGGAAGGAGTATGGCCAGAGGATTTCGTGAAAACAGTATAAATACCTATCCCGAAGAAGAAGAAAGCATCAGAATACGAGGAGTATAGAACAATCAGTTTAGTTTCTCACGCGGCAAAAGTCTTGCTTAGAATAGTAAATAGAAGGTTGGAGAGCAGAGAAAACTGCTATTTAGGCGATGACCAATTTGGGTTCAGGAAGGGAAGGGCAACCAGAGATGCGATTGCGGTAATGAGAACACTTATAGATAGAAACATAGAACATAATCAGGATGTTTTCGCTTGCTTTGTAGATTTTCAAAAGGCGTTCGACAGAGTAAACTGGGAGAAACTAATGCAGATACTGGGGAAAATAGGAATAGATTGGAGTGATAGGAGACTCATCCAAAACTTATATATGGGGCAGAGGGCTCAGTTAAGGGTAGCTGACGGTGAATCAGGGTGGGCAGTTATAGGTTGCGGGATGCAGCAAGGGTGCCCGTTGTCGCCTTTACTTTTTAACCCTTTGAGTGCAAACCAATTTCTAGGTATTATGCTAAAATTGCCGTGGCATTTTTGGTTATTTTGCAGTAGTTTACGAAAAAAATTATGCATCATACATAAATAGAATTACATTTTCAAAAAATTTAGGAAACCTTTGTTATATTTGGTTTTACGTTTGACATATTATATTTTATGATTTTATCATATATTAATATTTGAAAAATTGTGATTAGTAATATTAGTGATATTGCAGATGGTGCTCCCGGCACTTTTGGTGAGAGACGGGAGGAGTGGGATCGCGCTCCTTGGCACTCTAAGGGTTAACATCTATGCTGAGGAAATGGTAAGAGAGGCATGGGATGAGCTAGATGTGGGAATGAAAGTAGGAGGCCAGTGGATAAAGTCGGTTAGATTCGCAGACGACCAGGTGTTGGTCAGTTAGTCATCGAAAGGATTGCAAATTTTAAGAGATGCACTGGGAAAGCAGTGTGAGAAATACGGAATGAAGATAAATAATAAGAAAACAAAAGTAATGAGATTCTCTAGGACAAAGAAATCGAGGCTGGTGATAAGAGTAGGAAGTCACAAACTGGAGCAAGTAGAACAATTTAATTACTTGGGTAGTACGCTAGAAGAAACAGGACATAGTAGCAAAGACATTAGGAGGAGAATAGTGCTAGCGAAGGAAGCGTTCAATAACAGAAGGGAGCTGATGATGGGGACCTTGAGTAAGGATGTAAAAAAGAGGCTGGTGAAGAGCTTGATATGGAGTGTGGCGTCATATGGTGCAGAAAAGTGGACCTTGAGAAAGGAAGACAAAAGTAGGCTGAAGGCTTTTGAGATGTGGGTGTGGAGGAGGATGGAGAAGGTGCATTGGACGGAAAGGAAGACAAATGATGAAATGCTTGACATGGTGGGCGAGGAGAGGAAACTTATAGATGAGATTAGGGGAAGACAGGGTAGGTGGCTGGAAGGGGTAATGAGGGACGATGGTTTGCTAAAGGCCGTGATAGAGGGTAGGATGTTGGATAAGCGGGGAAGGGGAAGGAAGAGAATCGGTTTTATGGATGGGATGAAGAAAGGTAGGAGTTATGCTGAGATGAAGAAAGAAATACTAGAGGTAGAAAGAGCATGGCACGTGTAAGAGTTTGTTGGATATTCTCTGACTTTCATCACAACCTACCTCTAACCAGTAGATTACTGTAATGAATGAATCCAATGGAGGTCTGAGAGTTACTGGATATCCTAGAAACTAGGCCGTGCCTACTGCATCCTAGTTGACTCAGGGAAATTCATGTGATGACCAAATTTCTCTTTGCTCACCCCCACAAAATTTAGTCCAGCTTATCAGCCCCCTAGGTATTTGAAAAGAGTAATAGTTTTAACCTTGAGGTGAAGTACATACTTGGGGCCATGGCCTACCACATTAGAAACTTCGGTACGCCATTGATCACCAAAGTTGAGCATCGGTAGACTCGGCTCAAATTTGGATGGATGGCTGATCATTCTGTTGACTCCTATTGCCCCATCTAGAAGTACCCTGTCAATTTCAGTACCAATTGTCTATATTCGCTGTCAGTTTGAAGCCTGTTGAGTGGCTGTTGGAGATTTAGTGAACAGAATATGTACATCCTACGAACAATTTTGCACTACACACAAATGGAAACAACTTGGAAACAGCCTTCCAACAGTTAATACTCTGTTTGCAGCTTGTTCCTTAACCGACAGACAACAAGCATTTCAGTGACAATAGTGAACAGACTCTTAACAGGCAGGGGCCAGTTGGTTGTCTGTTTCACCAGACAGGGAACAAACAGACAACAGTGTACAGGCAGGGGCCGGTTGATCGTCTGTTTTACACAAGAGGGAACAAACGGACAACAGTGAATAGACTCTCAACTGGTTGGTTGTCCGTTTCTCCCAACTGGGAATGAACAGACTCTCAACAGGCAGGGACTGGTTGGTTGTCCGACCCGTACATGGTGACCCGATGTATTGGTGTTTTTTTATTTCTATTTTTATTTATGTAACGGTGTTAATTAATTTTCATTATACATTATATTATTTCTTTGTGTTTATTGGTGTACCGTTAACTACAGAAATGTTATCCTTTCAACATTTCCGCAAGTTAGTTTCGTCTTGATTGAAACGTGAACAAACATGAGGGAATTGGAAAAAAATCGTGTTTATTCGCAGTAATATTGCATTTATTTTATAGTATTTGTCATTATAGGTTTCAATTATTTAATGCCTGATAACTGTTATCGTGATTAAATAGTATTTCCTCAAGGTATCACAGAATTGCCATTTATAAATTAGTTCTCGAAGTTACACTAACCCTCGGAAGGCCAGGTATATAAGACTTTCTTGACATGGGTTTTTTTTTGGGGTATGCGTTGTGCCATAGGTTAGATGATCATGCAAGATAGGTACTATGTCATTAAGTAGATACAAGATAGGACATAATAAAGCATGCTAGCGTGTAATAGCACTTTCATAGTATAGTACATATTTAAGTGTATGTTATCATTTTTTTATTATGAGAGGGCAGGGAACCATTATATAATGCATCGAGAACAGGCTGCAGACAATATTCACCAACAGCTAACAAAGAGGCAACAGAATATAACCTGGAAAGAACCGTCTGATGACAAATTAGCAACAGCAAACAGGCAGTGCACAGGCTCCTACCTGTTTACTGACTGTGTTCGAACAGGCAGTGACAACAAACTGGCAGTGCACGTACCTGTTCACTGGCTTTGGTCCAACAAGTAAGGAACAGAGTATGCCGCTGCTCACAACAGGGAGAAAACAGACAAGTGACCCTCTTCTCACTGACATGAAACAGACAAGTTGTTTGAGTTTACATTCTACCAATCAACGCCTGCCTGTTGTTTCTTGGACAAGGAACAGGGAACCAACTGCCTACCGAACAGAAAACAAACAGGCATTATTGTTACAGAAATCGACAGGGTAGGAGACAGATGGTGATGGAGCTTTGCTGTCCAAGTACTTTGAAGCACTACTACCTCTATGGAGTTCTTACCACTTAATGGCAGTCTTTTAATGAGCTAAAGAAATGATTTCCACAACTTTTTATTTTATCATTTACTTTTTTGTACAAATATTTTGTTGGTGATGTATTTGAACTTAAGAATATTTCAGTTTATAATTCATCCCTTATTCGTTCTTTCTTCTTTATCATTTCAAATATTGAATCCCAGAATTTCACTCGCTCATCAAATAAGCCAGTTTTCATTTTGAGTTCCATTCCTATATCTAAATGGTCTTTTGTTTTTCCTTTATAAGGTTCCCATATAGTTGTTAATGTGTCGGTCACTTCTGGAGTGGGATTCCTGAAATAATGGAATAAAGAGTGTGTGATAGATTTATGACTTGTATGACAAATTTAATTCACATTTTATTTTCTTATGAAAATCAAAATTGGGAAAAATGATCAGTTTAGTTGAGTAAATAAAATTTGTTGGATTTGGCCAAATGATTTTAGTGAGTACTTGTGCAATGGTTATTTTCTGATACACTATCAATTTTGTGAATGTATACTGGCTAATGATTTTTTTGCTGCTTTTGGCCATTAATTGTAGTCAATTGGCAACAATGGTAGTGGAATTGATATGCAATGTTATTACATCATAAAGTGTCTCAAATTTCCGCATACCCTTCTGAGGCAAAGTTGGTCCACATTTTTATCAAGCGCTCTGACATTTTTGCTTGAGGAGTTCCAGCCTTGAGGTCCTTGGACAGTGACTTACTGGTGAACATGTATACTAATTCATCTGCGTGGCCTACACCTTTGGATATGAAAGAAGGAGCAGACTTAAGCTCTTACTCTTATTACATTGAAATATACTTGATACTTATACCTCAATTTGCAGGGTCTTAATGCAATACCAGAAGAGCAGCAAACCTTTCGGGATGTCCTTGATCAGTGAAGATAAAATACCCATTCCTCCGTCATATGATAGTACATAAAAATAAACTTTTGGGAAAGTTATTTGGCCCAACGTTCTTGCTGTTTCAGCAACACCATGTAGTATTTTATTATCCATGTCCATCTATTCAGAAAAGAGACAATGTAGTCATAGAACAATGTAAATAACAATACTAGAATATTCCTAATCTGGAAAATATTTCACTTTTTCTGTACAACCTCATAAAACTTGGGATGCTGAGATATCTGCAGAGATTCATTCTTAAAGTAAAAGTCATGAATTTTTGCTGTTATTTCATTGTCTTTCTCTTCATCTCCTTTGTATCCTAAATACATGGGAAGGTATCTATACATTTCAAACTTCATGTTATGATGGAGAACTGGATCTCTTAGGAGTTCTGCAAAGGAGAGTAAAAAATAGATGTTCATAACGCAATATATATCTACCACTTGTCTCCAAGTGCCTAAAAACTCATATGACATCGAAAATCCATTTGATATCAAAATTAGATTTCTAAGAGCTATATAATTTTACATCAAATTTCAAACATTTCACAGTTATTAATTAATTAATTATTACAAAACGTTACAAGTAGGTAATCGCCTGGTGGTAACATTAAAATAAACATAAGGAAATACGCAATCTCCAATCCCTTATACTCACTAGAGGAGTATTATGACCTTGATTTCTCTTGCTTAAAATTCTAAGGTCTAATGTATGCTTGTGTGATTGTTTGTGTGCATATTTTATGCTTTAGATGCACTCACTCAATGACGACCTATCACATGTAAATGTGCCAAAGATGAATAAATAAAGATTGAAATGAAATAAAGATTGAAATACATATATTTTGGCAGTGTACTGGTATACATTATAATTTTGTCAAAAATACTTTTTATAAATCATCTTTGCTCAAGGTGGACAGCAATAAATGCTCGAAATGTGATAATATCCTGCCCTTCTTGGCACAAAGATTTCTGATGGTAGGGAGTGGGATGTGGTTTGAGAGGCTGTCGTGGAGCAGGTAAACTGTCCTTTCAATAACACCTTATATAGTGTTCTCGACAGCCCTGACCTCGGGTCATGAGACTTGAGGATGGTCACATTTGATGGAGAGAAGGGGCTTTTTTGGTTCATGGTACTTACTGTGCTGATTTCGAGCAGCCGATGTTTATTCCTTGTGACAAACCTTTGAGGAGGGGGGTGTTAGATAATAGTCTGGGGGAGGGTCCCAGTCCCCAACCCATGGTCTGTTTCTTTGAGGTGCAGAAGAGACGATATGATTACTGGTTCATTAGTACTCAGAGTGATATCCTTTGTTTGAACACCTTAGAGTAGTGATTTGAGAAAAGCTTAGTATGCTTAATCCTTCTACTCCTGTCTCCCTTTTTATGAGGAGGAAGAAAGCAAATGGAATCTCTTGCCTTTGTGACATTATGTAGAGTGAGAAGAAGGCAGGACATTGTTTACAACTGTGCAGTGCAAATTCACATATAAATTATAATAATTTGCTCAAAGAGCAGCTAGTTTCTCAAAAAACTCTCTTAGTAAGAATACTGGGAAGGTATTTCCAGTGCATGGTGTTCGGATGACGTTGAAATCATGGGAAAATGACTAATTCAATGAGTGCTCAGTTATCCTTGGAAGGTATCTACTATGGATTCAGGGGTCCCACTGTATTTTTTATTCCCTGGTTTCCAAAGGTAAGTTCCAAGCTAACCTGTGAAAGCTTGCACGAAAGATAGTCAAAATAAGGTATTGTGGTAAGAGCCTAACAATGTCTCCAAAGAAACAATAAACTTTGCTAAATATAATCAAAATAATAACCTGATTAAATGAAGTTGAGATCAATGACATATTATTACTTGACAAGGATGAGCAATTATTGTCTAATTTTATAGAGAAATATTTAAGCCTTGTGTTGATGTAGTATAATAGTTGCTCATTTTATGTTTCTATGGATAGGATGGACTTGGAAACCATGGCTATGAGCAATAGTGAACTATTGTTCTATGCTTTGGTCTTGTGTGTTCTGTTGCAAAATACATAACTCATTTGACGGTTTATGACGGAATATGATTATCTCCTCTTGCTTTTCAATCGGTCAAATTTCTAAACAAAATAGATCTAGTAAAAACATTTTTGAGAAAATAGCTTAGCAACAACTCATACTCACGGATGGAAAATAGTATCCCTTCATCTGTGGTTAGACCAAGCATATATTTGACTTTGTTTAGCTTTCCATCCTTCATCAATTTCCTTGGATCATTTGGAAGAAAAGCATCCTTGGATTTTCTTTCGGCAACGGGAACAAATGGATTGAAAAAATCTGTTCCCCACTCCTAATGAAAAAGAATATTTATGATTTATCAGGATTTACTCATTGCTTACCTTTTTAGCACTTACAAGCACTTGTTAGTATTACTTAGGAAGATCCATATTTTCTGGGATGTCGAATATGGTTGCCTAAGTTGCTGGGACTGCAGTTTTGCCCATATTACAGTCAACATCTGCACTTTGGATGTGCTGTATTCATATTTATGTCCATCTTAATAACATCTCCCATCTGGTCGTGTGTGCTGTGATTGGATGATCAAATATTAAATCAAAATACATGCATTTCCAAGGATTGAAAATTGTGTAGCTGTATTTTTTGCTGAAGTTTTTAAAAAAAAATTTATATTTTAATGGCTTTCCAAATTAAAATGGGAAATTCATAGTTTAGAAAAAAGTTGGCAATTTTCCCATGAATTATTTGAGAAGTTATCGTAATGCACAAAATTTCAAGCAACTTTTGCTGAGAAGACAGCTAAGTATGTGCTTTCTTATACTACTTGAAAATGCATATTTGTCCCAATAACTAAATTTTCCCACCTGAGTGCACCTGAACTGATGTGAGATGTATAGAAGAGAGGCAAAAAAGAGCATAAGCAATGCTGACTTGAAGACCCAACTACATAGCTAGGCAAACTGTCATCCCAACATCATGGATAACCGAGGAAGACACTCCATAAAAAATGAATTTTCAGCATCAAACTGTGAAAACCTTCTCGAAAACTTAGTGCTTAGTTAGCCTGAAAAAGAGCTTGAAAAGTATAAAACTCTTATGGGTTTGATGGCATAGGCTTCACTTTTTTGCTGTATAAAATTAACATGAAATAAGAGAAACATGGGAAATGCTAGACATTGGAGTAATAGTAGGGAGATTGCGTGATAAGTCAGTTAAATTTGCTGTTGACCAGGTTTGCATTAGTCAGTCATCCAAAGGCTTGCTGTTGTTGGTGGATGCATTATAAAATTAGTGCAATAAGTAAGGGCTTAAGATTAATCTAAAGAAAGCTAAAGAGATTTTATGTTGTGGAGTATGGCATTATGATATTCTATTGTTCTGATAAAGTTGACGGTTGCCACACGAGGTGGCGTGGTTGTGGTATCCCATGTTATCCGGTGTGTCCAGGGCCATGTGGCTTGAGTGGGTAGTGTGAGTAAGAAATTTGTTAAAATAACGGCATTGATTATTAATCAGTAAACAGAGTGTCGGGAGAACACAACATATGTGACTAAGAAAGCAAGGTTCATCATAAAAGTGAGGAACAAACTGGAACTGGGAGGAAAAATATATTTCATAGGTAGCAGACATATGCATGGGAATAGTAAATGAAAGGTTTATAAGGTGGGTTTGCATTTGCAAAGGAGGCATTTATGAATGGGAGAAATGTGATGATAGGGACCTTGTGTAAGGATGTTAAGAAAGACTGGTGAAGTGTCTCATGAAGTTTAGAATTGTAGGCTGAAGAAACTTAGACAATGAGGAAGGATGTTTGGCATTGAATGGAACTGTTTGAGATGTGGAGGAGGATGGAGGAAAGCACTATTGAGAGAAAGGAAGATTATGAGAGAAGTGCTTGACTTGGTGGGTTGTAGGAAGCAGCTGCCGGAGGAAATTTGATGGAGGTTAGATAGATTGTTAGTAGGGGGGGCCTTCAACAGGAGCCCTGGCACTTAGACCTTCTTGGTTCATTGTGCCAACCCCATGCCTGTCTGCCACATGCAGAGAGGGGACAAGAGCGATATGGTTAAGGTATGTATGGTCAACCATCCAACCGCCATCCGGGTCCCACATAGCTTAACTTTGGTGATCTTATGGAACCGGTGTGTCAATGTTGCTGGGCTCTTGCCCCGATGGAGGCTAAGTCAGAGAATGGGAAAAGAGGAAGGCTATTGAACAGATGTAGAGAGGGAAGACTTACTCTTGGCTGAAGAGAGAAATCATGTAAGCCAGTCTGTGTCTGTAATTGTAAAAACTTAAGAGATAATAGTATCTCCATCTAGAAGTATAGCTTAACAGGTAGATCATCTCCAATAAAAATTGAGTTACTCTTTCAAGTAGAGAAGTTATTTTACTCTTTAGATTTAAATTTTGGAATGCGATTTTTATGCTTTATTTTATATTTGAAATTCATGAATATTATTATGAATATTCATAATGTGCCTAATTTATAAAATTTAGGAAACAGGACTTAAGAGTATATTTTATTTCAGTTTTTTCTAATGCTTGTTGAGAGTGTTATCTCCCTATAAAAGAAACCACCATTAGTTTTCACTCATGAATATTTACACAAAAACCTTTTATTTTACATTTTTGATTCACCTTGGAGAATCTTTCCACTTATTCATTATTCAGTCACTCAATTTCATATCAGAAAGACATCCAGGAGAGAATGCAGGAAATTATCTTCAATATAATTGTCCAAAAAAACCTCTGAAGTATTTTCAGAAGATACATTTTCACACAAGCCATCAAAAGTTAGATGCTTTGATTTGGAAATTAACTTAGTTATGTATTTTGGAATTTAAATAAATGAGGATGGTTATTGGCCTTTGCATTAGAATTGTCTACATACTTTCATTCTGCTTGTGGTCATCACGATTCTCTCCGCAGGGTGTCCCCTTATGCAATTCACCATTTGCGAGTGGATCCCATCTTCTTCACATCCTAATAGCTCTGCCAGATTATGTGTATGCTTGGGTGCTTCAGTGGTGAAGGCCCATGGGTTCAGGGCTGATCCACTTTGAGATATTGCTCTGTTAAACAAACCTATGTATAGAAAAATGGGAAAGTATATTTTTTCATGAAAGGTATTGGCTAGTTTGCTAATTGGGAAAATGACCTTCTACTGAAGTCATTTGTTCCATGAATTATGGGTGTGTGGGTAAGTGAGGGAATGATTATTTGGTTCTGAAGGAAGGGTGAAGAGAAATGTGGTAGGTACTTGCATTGGAGTACTCTTAACAAAAGGCATCAAGGGGCGCCACGTTTGGCATCCAATCCAACAAACATCGCTGCGCTTGAAGTGCTCTCCACATGGCATCCAGGTAAAGATTGGGATTCCACTGAAAGACCTCTGTACCTATAACTTCTAAGATTGGAACCTGGACCCTCTGAGTAAGAAGCAATTACTCTAGTCACTAAATTAGCCTGATACCCCTTGTTGAAGTGAGCTGCAGTGCTGCATTGCAGTCATAAAAGAAAAACCTGGTTAAGCTCTTAAATTAGTGAGAAAACTTAGACCTAAAGAGCTGGACAGCCAATCCCCCATGAGCTTAACCCTTAATCTGCGGCAGCTAGAGCACATGTCATCCACCCTTTGCGGGAAATATCTATTTGGACGGAGCCTGTCCTTCCTTCCCAAGGGCCGAGGCTGGGCAGTAATATGACCCATGTAATCCCCTCCTGACCCATTTCTTGGAATCCCAGGGGGTGGGCACCGGAACTTGTTGAGGGATCAGTGGGACTTTGAACACATTTTGAAAATTTGTTTATAGGCGTAATTGTTAAAAACAAATATGATGATATTTTTTTCTAGCAATTTTCTGTTTAGTTTGATACCAAACACCAAAGAAATCCGTTAATAATTGAGCCGGGTGCAAGCATAAGACAACTAACTTTTGAGACAACCATAGCCCATTGAGTGAGCAATCGGAAGAAAGGGTCATACCTCATTGCGGTGGTATGCGACCCCTAAAGAGCATGGGAAGGGAGTGGTTTGGGTAACAAGGTGGATTCCCAAATGTCCACCGCTGGAAAGAAAGAGTCTGGGTCATAAAAATATGAAAGGGCTGAGAGAGCAGGTAGACAGAGAGGGTCAAACGTACAAGAACGTTTTTCCCGCAGTCGCTGGTACACAGATAAGAGGATAGGTGGAGGAAATACTTGAAATCCCACTGCTACATTAGAAGCACCACAGAAATCTGATAATCAATCTTAGGATTCCCAGAGAGAAGGTTACTCATATGGCTAGACTGGATGTTTATGTTACTTCTTGGGAATTCATGAATAATTTACATTAATGCATTTCAATCAAATGCAAATTTAAATGGGGTGCTCTTACCCTTGGAAAGAGGTGATAAAATGTGGTAATGGACACTGGCTCCTCCAGCACTATTTCCAAATATTGTGGTTCTTAGTGGATCACCACCAAAATGCTCAATGTTGGTTTTCACCCATTTTAGAGCCATCACTTGATCTTTTAGGCCATTGTTTCCTGGAACAACTCCATCCCCTGTGCTCAGGAACCCTGAGAAACCAGAGGCATTTGATACATATGTAATTATTTATTTTCACTTACTCTGAAACATTTTCTGTCCATGGAAGTAAAACATTTTTATTATTTGGATGTCCTACATTTTTACTTTTCATTAGTTAGTTGGTATTTTAATAATATCTAGATATATGCTAACCATTTGAAGCTGGTGGGCTTCGTAGTCCCAGAGACCTGGACATTTTTCAGTATCTACGAACTGCTAAGTGTTCCAATCCCTCTCCTGAACTCGAACTGGTTATTACCCTGGTATTTGTTATCCTTGCTCTCTAGCCTCATATTTATAATTCTAAGAAATACTTTTATCACGTGCAATATTAAACTTATAACCCTATAGTCTTCATATGTATTTGCCTAACTCTTCCTCGGTATTTTAAGTAGTTCTGCCATCATGAAGTCCTCCAGCCAAACTACTTCCTAATATATCATATGAATTAGTTAAAACGTTTTTTCTTCCATTCCTCCTCAAACTCATGAAAAATCCTGCAGGTATGCTATTTATTCCTACGACCTCACACCTTTTCATGTCCCCCAGGGCTCTTTCAATTTTGCTGTCAAGGATACCTGTTCCAATGCTATCCTTGCTAATGTCATTTTCTCTTTGTATATATATATAGTACCAGGACTTATATCCTTCCTCTTCAATGTACTCCTTCCACCTATCATAGAACTCTTTTGGTTCTACGGCCATGGTTCTTGTCTTGTCTGTTATTCTTGGGATCTCCTTACCACTGTTGGTCAGTTCCTTTACTTTCATATAGGATGTATCTGATCTTCCCTCTATTTGAAATTTCTCCAAGGAGTCGTTCTATTCTCTCCACCATGCTTCCATGACTTTCTTCATTTCTCTTCTTTGTCTGTTGTTAAGTTCCTGGTACATTCTCTAGCCTTGCTCTGTGTTTATGTCCTTCCATTTCCTTCTCTCTTGCACGTCCCTTATCATTTCTCTCATGATACACAGTTTTCTAATGTTTTTTGCATTCAATATGCCTTCCATTCAAGACTCAAATAACCAAAATTGGGGAGAGAAATTTGTCCATTAAATTCTTACTATGCCAACAATTGATGCTTCATAAATATCAAGTGTGGTAGTAATCATTTACTAGAATGCATGAATCATGAATGTACGCCAAAATACCCCATTGAAAGTTATTTTTAAAAATACGAAGTGAGGGATTTCTTTGGTTCTCCTTTCATCGCTAGAAATACTTTATCAGTAATTTCGACCGTAATATATCTCTACAATTTACCTGCATCTTTTTACACAATGGTTTTTGCATGTTGAGAGGTGTATTTGTAACATAAAACATTAATTATGTAATTAATAAAAAATACACTGCTACGAGAACCACTTACAAAAGCACGATACGCACACTGTTGTTATCATAGTTCCAGTATTGCAAACTTACCCAGTAGATGGAGTTTTTTGTAAGTTTTTCCATTCTGGAATCACAAATTGTTTCTGGTGCTTTTCCAGACATCCCTATTCATTTTCCATTGCCTTAACTCCATGATCCACGCCCAGGATGTTCACAGCCTGCTCCTGATGCTTCTTTTCCGTATCGCCCCGGTTAATGCTTCGGCATTTGACTTTCATCCTCTCTTACCCCTTCTTATCTCTTTAATTAATGGAGCATTTCAATACCATGTATTAAGTTGTGCTCTGAGTCTGCATCAGCTCCTGGAAAACTATTTGAGTTCATTACATAATTTTTTAATTTGTATCTAACCATAATATAATCTCTCTGGAACCTATTTTTATCTTCTGGTCTCTTCCAGGTGTACTTATGCCTAGGATGATGTACAGGCCATGTATTTGTTATCACTGAGTTAATGCTCCTGCAAAACTCCAAAGTTTCTGTGCCATAGTCATTTCTCCTTCCTAGCCCATAATTGCGTACTTCTTGCCCATCTCTTCTATTGGAGCGAAGGCTTCCACTGTGGCTTGCTAATTTGCTGGAGCTCATTCTTAGGTAGCAGCTGGATGCATCAATGTTCATTTGACCAAATGAACATTGACACATGCAGCTGCTCTGAAAGAATTAGCTCCAGCAAACATCTCTTCTTTTATCCACCACCACATTCCAATCCCCCATTATGACCAAGGTTTTACTCACAGCTATGACACCTATTATTCCTCTCCATGATTAGAGCTAAACATATACTCCTGGATTATAACAAAATTCATTGGATCTGCCTTCAACTCGTCGCGTATTATCCAGTCACTCACCTGCACTGCATCGATTACTCCTCTACCTAGTTTCCTGCTCATTACAAAAGCTACCTTGAGCTGAATTTCATTCCCTCCACTATACATATCTCTATAATGATTGTACCTGTTCTCGCCACTACCTTCCCACCTTACCTTAATATGATTTCTAAGTTCACTTTCTCTATTTTTCATTTTATATTTTCAACAATCCTAAATTCATATCCAAATCGACATATTTATCTGCTTTTCTTTTTTTTGCTCTTTTTTAATGGCTATATTATCAACAAATTTGTTCTGAACACTGTTGGCGTAGATGTATTTACCAGTAAAATTAAAAATTACACCACTTTTAGGGAAAAATACCACCACTTTCCACCAAAAAAATAACCTCACCTCTTGTAGGTCTCTATTAATCTGTGTATTATTTTACTAGAACTATATTTCAATCCAATATTTTTTACAGAAAGACCTTAATTTCAAAAATCCCCTGAGATGGAACCCCAGGTGCCTGGGCATCAATTCTCCTCTGATTATCTTAGTGAATAGTGCAGATGTTCAATTACAAACACCAATTTGATGCTTGTTTTTTCCATGTTTCAGAAATCAAACCTTTTTTACTTTTTCATGCGGATTTATTTTCCCAAGGGTGTTTCTGGGGGCTGAATAAACTAAAAACCATTAAAAGGTAGACTCATGCTGTGAGTCATGCACCCCTGGAAAGCATACATCCATGACCCACATTTGTGAGTCTTCCACACTGAAAGGGATAATTAACAAGTGTTTTGATTGATTGTGGGTTTTGCTCATTAGATCAAATACCGGAAACATTTCATACCTAGGGCACCAAGGCGGTAGTTAATTGTGACTAAGACGATGTCTTCATCAAGGAAATATTCTGGCCCATACAACTCAGCACCACCAGATCCTTGAATGAATAGACCGCCATGGATCCAAACCATTACAGGCATCCTTTCCTTTTTAGCTTCCGGAATCTGTGAAGAAGCACAAGTCATTAATATACCATCATGATATTATTGTTAGTCACCTATTGGCGTCTTATCTGTTGTGATATTAAATTGAATAATCCTAATTTTAATTTTCATGCCTAAAATATGTAGCTTATAGGTCAATTCTGATAATGCTTTCTCTTTCAAACCCATGCAAAGTGCTGGCTGATAGAAGCTATTTCATGAAGCTATAGTGCTGGACTCCAAAGACAACTCCACCCTATTGACACTTTTATGACTGTTTGTCACATCCTGGTAGAGCATAGGGCTACACGAGAGAGGTGCGGTGGTGGGAGGCCTACACAGCCTCTTAGAAGCAGAGTTCAAATCCACAGCTAGAGTTATCGCCGATAGGGAAAGCATAGCCCTTGAGGCTATAAATGAATATTTCATCAGAGTTTATCGTTGCCTTGATAGACTTTCTCTAACCGATCATTTCATCTAGATCTGAGCATCTGTAATCTGTAGAAGAGTATAACAAATAATAAGGTGCTGCATAATGGATTTCTAATACATGGAGGTTGAAGCAAAGGGGCATTACAGGACTGCTTTATTATCTCTTAATTTTTGCAATGAATATTTATATATTTTGCGATGCATATTTAGCTTGGAAACTGTGGTTATATAAGGTACCATGATGTTCACAGAAATGAGCTCTATACAAATTATAATTTTTCTTGCAATCCTTATTGACATTGCTAGTCTACTGGGTAGCCTTCTGATTTCCCAACCCAAAGTTCACAGATTTGACTCACTCCTTGTGTGTGGGTGTTATGTGAACTGGGTGTTTCATTGCTTCATGAATTTGGCCATTAGCTAAGGGTGGCTACTTTTGATCTCAGGTGCTAATTGGACCATGATGGTACCTACATATTAGGCAAATTTCTCGTTTTACTCGGTAGATGTAAGCAGCATGGAATTTCAGTCAATTACCTTTGGTGTGTAGACATTAAGGAACAGGCAGTCTTCATTTCCAATATATTCATCTGAGAACATGGACTTTTGTGGGCAAACATTTCCTTCTTCAGTTGCATTTTTCACATCTCCCCACCTATAAACTGGCTCTGGAGGCTGTAAATATGGAAAAATTTTAAATTTAAATTAAATTTTAATTATGTGAGTAATTTGAGCACAAGGTGGAGAACTCTTGGTCAAATTTTGACCTTTGGATCCATTTTTGGTCTTTATGTGTCTTCAGTTTTAACATTATGAAACCCTTTACTCGGAAATGTGTACTTAAATCACATATAATGTGCTTTAAATAAAATTAATTAAAACAAGAAAAATATCCTCTTATGGTGAGGGGTTTTTATGAATCTGGGGACTCAAATTTTATTTAAAATCAATTATTCACCCTAAAATTAATTAGTGTGAGAAATAACACGTAAAATCTTTATTCTTAAGGGAGTTGAAAACCATAACTTCCATAAAACTTTTCTCCATAACTATTTTGTATGGAGAGATAATCCTCATAGTGTACAGCCAATTGCATTTTTAAAACATTCTTTTGGTGTTTAAACAATAGAATGAACCGTGAGTGTTTTGACCCAATGTCCCTTATTGTATGTAACTCATTATTACTCATGCTCAATTTAATTAATTTATTTCGTCTGTTATATTGGCTCGTGAAAACTATATTTTGTAGTTATTTCTTCTACAAAGAGCGTATTAACGTTCTTGACCATCAACAATGTTATTAACCATAATTTGTCTCCATATAAGTGAAAATACATTTCGAAATACCTTTAAGAAAAGTGTGATTTTTTCTTTTAAGGGGTTAATAAGTGGAATAGAGCGCGCCACATTCAATCCGTGGAATATTGGACACAGTTTGGCATTAGCGGTAGTTTCCTCACATTTTCAGTTCGGTTGCGTGACGTGATCAACTTTCCCAACCGCAAACGTTTTGAGGACCACTAATGCCTATCCTGTGTCGCCGCTACCCGGGTAACATGGATGTAGGCGGGGGATTGCCTTCATGCGGGGCACAGCGGCCACCCCTTGCTGCCACCGAGACCTAGCGCGTCTATTTTGAAGTGTTATGAAGCACTTTCAAAACCATTAGTGTCATCGATCTCGCATGTTTCTTTCTCTCACGAACCGGAAAATAGATGCTCTGCAATTATTTCTAGGACAAAACTGACGTTAGCACATTCAAAAACTGTAGAAAGTAAAAATCAAAATATGTATGCGCGTAAGCTGCGTAACTTCTGCCTTATTCATTTATTTATTTTTATGTATTTACAAGAACCACCGAAAAAAGCTCTAATTGGCCCTTATATCGGGGTATTAACAATTAACAATGGACGAACACACACAACCTTTCCCTGGGGGTGAAAAATCCTCCCCAGGCGGGACTCGAACCCGCGACCTTTAGGTTAGAATGCGAGGACGTTACCCCGCCGCCACCGAGGCCGGAGGTAAGGACGAGATGAAGTGAGGTCTCTCACTGGTCCTGCTGCAAATTCGTTTGCTCGGTATAGTCTCGTTCTATGAGGTGGAGAACCGTTCCTGCATAAACTAATGGTTTTATTCTAATTTTTATTAAACTTATGCTACTTTTCTGTTCATTATGAGCTTAATTTCAAAGTTATTTTCATTTCTCATTCCATTTAAGTGTTTTATTCAAGTATCTCGGAGTTATACGTAATTAATCACCTCTTCAAACCTGACCTGGCCACAATGCTAAGCCTTCCTCCCCCACCACTGCCTCGAAGTCTTCCAAAACGACTGCCTCAAAAGAAAGACCCCATTCCCCATCCCCAAGAAACACCGCCCACCCCTTCTCAAGGTCAAGATAACTCGGGCAACCCAGCCGAGCACGCTGTGGTTAATCTCCCTTCCCCTCCCTTGAACCCGCGACAATCGTCTCTCCTCAATAAGGGTCTCTTTCTCCCCCTCCCCAATAGTAAACCAAATCTATCTCCTCAAGGATGTCCTGCACTTTTGCCGGAACTTGAGATAGAGAGTGTTCTTGGACTATCAAACTCACTCCACAGTCACTTCCCAAACTCACTTCACAGTCACTTCCCAAACCCATTCTTAATGCATTGCTTAAGTTCCGACCTCCTTCCTCCCATGGACCTAAACCCCTTGCTCCTCACCATCCAGCCGAAGTTTTCATCAATCTCTTTATGTCCAAAATCTCCAACTCTTCTTTTTTAAACTCCTTTAATCCCAAATCAAACCTCTCGCCAGCTGAATCCATTGCCCTCAAAAAAAATATTTCATAACCGTGACCTAGTCATCACGTAAGCCGACAATGGCTCCACTGTTGTTGTCCTCGACACATCCGACTACATTTCCGAAGCTAATAGACAACTGTCCGATACCTCCTCCCATGCCGTTTTCCCCAACGGTCTCAACCCCACCTTTCAAGAAGAAATCATTTGCTTCCTCCAAGAAAAAGGCCCATAAAGAGTGTTTATCTATCGCCGATATCTTCTTTCCCTCCCCCCCGTTAACCATTGCACTCCCCAATTTTACATCCTCCCCAAAATCCGCAAACCATCCTGGCCGACCTGTTGTTTCTTGCCGCAATTCTCCAACTGAGAGAACCTCGGCATTTTTCGATTACCACCTTCAAACACTGATACACGCCTTACCGTCCAACATGAAAGATATTTACCATTTCCTAAATCTCCTTCATTCAACCTACCTCCCTCCGTACACCCAAATCACAATGGCCACGATACATGTCACCTCCCTTTACACCAGCATTCCTCACCCCGAAGGTCTGTCTTCCCTCCAGTTTTTCCTCTCAAACGCCCCAATCCACGTATCCCTATCACTGATTTTCTTGTGGATCTCACGAATATCATCCTCACCCACAATTCCTTCTTCTTCAATAAAAAATTTCTTACAACAAACCAAGGGTTGTGTCATGGGTAGTAGGTTTAGTCCATCCAATGCTAACTTCTGCCTTGGCCGCCTAGAACAATCCTTTCTGTTCAAATATCCGTTGAAACCTCTTTTTTAGCTCCGCTTCTTAGACGACATTTTTCTCCTCTGTTCTCATGATACTGATTCCCTAAACACGTTCATTTCCGCCCTCAATACCTCTTCCTCGGTCCTCTTCACCTCCACGATTTCCAACTCCCAAATTACCTTCCTTGACGACAACATCTCCTTATTGAGCTCGAAATTCCACACCTCCGTTCACATCAAACCTATAAATAAGCAGCAATACCTTAATTACATCAGATTCCATCACTCCCATACCAAACGCTTACTTCTCTACTCCCTATCCATCCGTGGCCACTGCATTTACAACTACCCTGATTCCCTCGATAAATTCCTCACCAACCCTCACCACTCCCTCCTCAAGCGTGGTTATTCAGAGTCCCTCCTTAACCTGTAATCGTACTAGATGCAAACTATGTGGTACCTCACCCCCTCCTCCCAACGCCTCCATCACTTCTCTCCCTCTCCTTCCTCTCTCCTCTGGCATCACCAGTAATGTCGTCTACCTCCTACAATGTAAACTCTGCCCGGCTAATTATATTAGCAAATCCTCGACTCCCATCAACATACGAGTTAATAATCACCACTCTAATTGCAAGAACCCTTCCCAATCTGCTTCTCTTCCTATTGTGGTGCAAGCCTCGCTCCACAAAAATCCCTCAATCACGACTAGAATGATTCAATTCCTCTAGCCCCCCAACTTTAACTGTTTCCCCGCTTGAACTTAAATCGGTGGAATTATCTGGCATTTGGTATAACAAAGACTTCCATCCTCAGGGCATCGAAGTATTTCAATAAACTCCCACCCCTCTTTCCCCTCCAATCTCCTCCCCGCCTGCCCCTCCCTTCCTTTCTTCTCCCCTTACCCGCCCTTTTATCCATAATTCTCTCTTGTTCGGAAGGAGGCAGTTTTCCTGCCGAAAATAAAAAAAAACTGAGGAGTGAGTTTCTTTTTCTCTGTGCCTATGTTTTTGCTTGTCTCGCCTGTGATGTCCTATTGAATATGTATAAAATTCGTTGATAGGGACGAGCACGGTAGACACAAAAAAGAGGAAGACACACACATCGCGAAATTTTCGGTTTTTGCAACCGTTTTCAGCGGCGACTACGGTAGGAATGTCTTCGTCTTCTATGCTATTGTTACAAGAGAGGACAGAGGGGGGGGGGACGACTCAAGTCTGTCCCTTCTGCGATTTATTAACTCATATTTATTTATCACACTTCCTTATCTCCTAATGCTCTCCGTACTCTCCATTCCAATTATGAAGAGTTCTGAAGCCTCGCGTAAAATGTGTTAAAACCAAGACTGACTATTATTTTCCCAAAACGTGATTTTTCAATGTGGATTGTATTTTGTCAGCGTCCATGCTTTGACGCACAGTTTCACAAAAGTGTATCTTTTCTTAGCTTTTCTTTTCTCTCACTTTTGGGTAAAACCTATGCTTATTCATTTCTTGTAAAGGCTTCCGCGGTGTGATGGATTCGAAGATACAGGTCTTCCGGTTCGTTCTCTGCGTTTGTCCGTTATGCTAGGATGACAGTTTCGCCGACCTTCCAGTCGCAGTCGGTGACTTCGGTCTAATTCACTTCACTCACCTGAAGGTGCCGACTGCAGCGGCAGCGAAACTGTCGTGCCAGCATAAAGGACGAACGCGGAAAACAACCCGGAAGATCTTTAAACCATGTTTAGGGAATTCAAACTGATTGGAAACAATACCCAGGGAGTCATTGGCGGTCATTTTGATGCTACCGTAATACCGCTAGTAGGACTCCCACTGAAGACTGGACTTTCTATTAGCCGGCCTGGGAACTCTGGCCTCGCCTCACCAGCCATCTAGACCATCGGGCTGGAAATTGCGATAGGTTATCTCCGAGGATAGCTTATCTTCGCTCGCTGTCAAAAATCCGACCGAGGAGACCGACTTGAAGCTGCAGAACTTATTCCATGCTTTAGTAACTTTTCCTTAAAGCTGAACGGTGATTAGTTAAGGACAGTGACGCTGGAGTGAGTTTCCATATAATTTTGAATATGGCTCACCGAAGTCGTCTTTTCCCTCGTTTTCCCGGTTTTTACCAGACAAAATTTACTCGAACGGCTAAAGAGTTTGCCTTTAACATTGAATTGTAAATCAGATACATTCTTAACCGCTGGGAGAACGTAACTCATTGGTGTTTGGAAGACTAGCTCATTGGCTTTCTACAAAACACATTTCATTGTCCGTTCCTATTTGGGGGTAACTGGTTTGAAACAAGAGGTGGCCTCTCAAATACCCAGAGCTAGAAATTCTGTTTATTTTTTTCTATTAGGCTATTGAAAAGCAACTTAACGCCATGAAAACTAATCGATTTTATAGGAAAGTTAAAAATCGCATGTTAAAACGGCCGAATTCCATTAATTTTGGCTCAGATGAAGAATTTTTTGTGCCATAACATTTAATATTTTAATAGAGATCATTGCTTGGTGTTCTACCGTTCGGAATAGGCTTTTAAGGAATCATTACTGCTGGTGTTATTTGCCTCTTATTATCGCCTCAAAAGATGTTGCCTGGATCACGCAATTTCTCGCATCGGTTCAACGGACCTCCTATGTCTCCTCCTCATCCTAAATTTGCATTATTATCCGCCCTCATCCCCTCTTTTTCCAGAATTCTCCCTTCCAAAACGCCCATCGGTATCCCATCACCCTTTATTTCATGCTCCATTCTCGTACTTTACCTCCTCTTGTCTTCCTCAAACGACTGTCTTTCCTCCCCTACCGCAAAATATTCTTTAGTTTGTCTTCTTATCGGCCCATCGTACATACTTTCTCCATCCTTTGCATCTACTTCTTTTTCGCCTCCAACATCCTCTCCTCCTTCGCCAAAAATATTCAGAAGTTCGTGGAATATTTTTATTATTTGCTAACTCAGCAACATCCTTAAAACAGCGTTATGAAAGTTTTCCTACACATCCCACCAAGTCTCGTTCTGATAGAGCTGGTATGGTTGCAGCGGGTAATTTTAGTCATAAATGCGCGACTAAGTTTATGTCGTGATTGTGGAAGATGTCGTCGTGCACGGAGCCTAGCGTGCAGATGTAAGAGTCGTACACATATACTTTTTGTGGTTTTGTGTCAATTTTCTGGTGACACAAAAATTTTACCCCCTCTGAAGTCATTATCGTCGAGGGGTTATTAAGGTGGACCCTCCTATACCCGTGCTCGGGCTCCGAGCCTCAAGCTCCTCGATGACTCGTACCCTCGAAGCGAGTGGTCCACGGTCCTAACAAACATCTCACAGAATAGTTTATCACAACGAAAAGTGAGCAATAAATCACGAAACTGAGATCGTATTTGCATTGCACCAGTCACTTTGTGCAGCTCCAGTATCGTTGAGACTGTATCTTTTTATAATAATAATATTACGTTCTGAGAGATTCTTCCTATACCTTTCTTCACGTTTGATCATACTTATTAAAATATCCCTGGGTCATTCCATGTCAACTCGACCAGGTGATTGCCCTTAGGGTAACCGATTTTAACCAAATTTGGCATATCGCCCTTATTTGATAGCATATTAAAAACCCCGAAGCCGTTTTGTAATACATGCAACTGTTTACGAGATATTGCAACATCGCAAAATTTGAATTTTACAAAATTGTCTACACATTTCACGGCATATCTCCGAGAATATTGAAGCTACAAATGTAAAAAAGAGCTTATTCTAAATTTCATGAAATATGATAGTATAATAACAGGTTATATTTCAGAATTTAAACAATTTTATTAAGTTTATAACAATTTTAAATTTTTAAATCGATTTTTGACAATGTACCTTTGCCTTCGATTGTGTTCATTTTTTTATGTCTTGTAGATACAACCCTCCTTTACAATTTGAAAAAGTTTTGTTTGGGTAATATTTTATTTAAGAAAGAAAAAACATTTTCAGTGTAGGCGTAACGTTGCGCTGGCCGACCGCCGCATAGATCAAGTAAATATTAGGTTAAAAAAATGAAAACAGCTACCACTGCTTTGCGATTATCTCTTCAGAAGGCAACTGGTAAAGAGGTAAAAATTCAAGAAAGCATTCCAGCATCTGAAGAACAGGAAGTTAACTTTGACCAGGCGGGTAGAGAAATGATTATGCAGCTGAAGGATAAATTCGCCAACGCCACAAAAGTAGCGAATAAGTAGAGAAATGGCCGGAAAAAAAGAGTGGAAGAGCGTAAAAGAGGGAAATTTGCGAGTCACAAAGCAGAAAAGGTTAATCCTGTGCAATCTGAAGGAAGCCTACGAAGCTTTCAAAGTGAAAAATCCCGATTTAAGAATTGGTTTCTCCAAATTTTCAGATTTGAGGCCTCCTGAGTGTGTTTTGGCTGGTGCACCTGGCACACACACCATATGCGTTTGTATGATCCCCCAGAATTTCAAGCTGCAGTACCTTGGTGCCTGATTAGAACAAATAAAGTCGGAGAACGGAAAACCAGTGTTCAACACTTATCGGGACTGCCTGGAATTTTCACTCCGCAGCCCTCCGTCAGAATGTGCTTCCTGGGTGACTGCTCAGAAATACTGCGATGGGGGAGATGACGAAAACGATGATGACGTTGTTCGAAAATGTGGGGGTATAGATAGAATAAAAAGGATTACTTCATCGTACTTGAGAAAAAATGGTGCCGATGAGATACGTTTCAAACAATGGACTGAGGAAAATCGCTGTACCTTAACAACTCAAATTAAGGATTTAGATAGTTTCTGCGAGGTCTTCGCTGAGAATATTATTGTAGCACGGAGGCATGACTACATTTCTCGTATGCAAACTGAATATTACTTTGAAGCCACACGTGCCAGTCTGCAGCGCCCGTATGAGGAACAAATTCAAACTCCTGAGGAACTTTGCAATCGGGCCAAATCGAACGTGAAAAGGGATGGACTTCCAGTTTGTTTCCTACGAGCAGGTGAATGATGAAAAGAAGAGGCTAGCGAGAAGATTCTGGGAGGCACCTGCCTTGGAGGGTATCCGTTCCTGCCATGCTGCCCAATCGAATGAAGGCTTGTTGTTGAAAAGCCTTTTCATAGCACCCGAAGGAACAAATTTCCACTTTGGTGGTACAGATTTGGAGCGCGTGGAGAAAAATATGGATTTTTTGAAGGACCAGTAAAAATATAAGTGTATTTACGATGCGCGATTGTTTAAGAAAATATTCTTTTACACGTCTATATTCGACTTCCATATTTTAGCTCTGCAGCAAGGAGGCAACCAAACTCGGTAATCAAATCTGTCAGCACAGCAGTAAGTCATCAGAAAAAACGCAGGAGAAGTTGATTTTTTTATATCCCTTCGACTAACTTTTTAATTAATAAAAAATTCGAAAAAACTTTTTAATTAATATTGTTATTATTTGCAACCACCACACTATGAAGTACTGACACAAATTGTACATGAATACGCTTCGACATATTCTGTCATAAATTTCATGTTTAATTTCGGATACTGCTCAAGTGAACTGTAAAATAAGGGTAGAATTAGTATCAACGCAATAAATAATATTTACAACATATCTAAATATTAAATGAGAAACTTATTCTATTACCTTGCTTATCATACTCAATTTTGCAACTGATTCGGAAGACTTACATAATTCATATATGTGAACTCATGTTGAGGAAATGTTTACGTACACTACAAATATAACTATTTTGACAGTTAAAAAGAGGTTACCGATTTAAATGATGGGTGAAAGAGGAAAAAAAGGGGATGACAGGAGACCTGAAAGGCTACAGTTGGGAAGAGAAAAAAAATTTCCGTTAAGTTTTAATGGGTGGCGCTCTGCCTTTCCCGTTGTTTTCCCAAAGAAGAAGATGTGAATGGGTGGGAGACGACTGTGCGGCACGATTTGTTTGAAATGAGAAATATAGAAGAGGTTTCGGAGAACATGCTAAAAAGGTATGCGAGTAAAATAGTAATAGTTTATGGGCTGAGAGGAAAATAGCATTGGAAGTCCAAGACGGGACGAGGTTTATCTATTTTTCTCCGAGGTCGACCGCTGTAAGGTCTGGTGCCACTCCTCGTGGGAGGCGGCGGTCACATCTGCGAGAAGCAAATAGCGAATGGCACGGGCAAAGGGGATTTAAGGGTTGGTATACACTTAAAACATGCGTGAAGAATATGAAAGAGAAAGTGTGCTGAGATCTGGAGAACCTGAGTACCATACGGTCGGCGCGCTAGCCAGTCGGCGCGTGAGCCGGGCGCCGCGGCGAGCGGCCAGCGCAGCGTTACGCCTACACTGAATTTTTTTTTCTTTATTAAATTAAACATTACCCCTACCAAACTTTTTAAATTTGTATACAAGGGTTGTATCTACAAGATATAAAAAAATGAGCAAAATCGAATGCACAGGTACATCGTCAACAATCGATTTGGAAATTTAAAATTGTTATAAACTTAATTAAATTGTTTAAATTTTGAAATATAATCCGTTGTTACACTTTCATATTTTATGATCTTTAAAGTTAACTCTTTTGTACATTTGTAGCGTTAATATTCCCGGAGATGTGCTGTGAAATGTGTAGACAGTTTTGTAAAATTCAAATTTTGCGACGTTGCAATATCTCGTGAACGGTTGAATGTATTACAAAACGGCTTCGGGGTTTTCAAAATGCTATCAAACGAGGACGATATGCCGAATTTGGTCAAAATCAGTTACCCTAAGGGTCATTTTTGCCGATTTTCTGGTCGAATTGACGTAGAATGACCCCCCTACGTTATCTCATTACAGACTTTTTACTTCTTAAAAGTGGTACGAGCCCGATGATTTGTCTGGATGATACGAGTTCGAAATTGGCGAATTTTCAAACGCCTCCGTCATTTGTCGTTCTAATTGCGACGACCGCGTTGATTGGAGCCGATGATGCAACAATTAAAGCGATGAAAGTGATTGCAGCCGGATGAATAGATAGAAGCTTAGGAATAAATTCTCAATTTTTAGAAGAGATAACGTCGGCATTAAAGTTGATATGTGAGGACAGTACCAAATGCCTTGCTATCGTCGTCTTAAGCACTAACTGTGATAGATCCAAGTTAGCATAATAATTACTCAACAGTTTTTTTCTTCACATTATAAATCTATACTCAATGTTAACTGATGAAACAATGCAGGAATTAGCAGTGCTGGATGATATATGGAAAGTAAACGTTTGTATAAAACATAACGCACTATTTCAGCTAGCAATTTCTAGCGTAGGCATTGCGTAGAGAAGGTATATGCTCGCTCACTGCTATAACATTTAAAGTTAATTTTGATGATTTTGCTTACTTGAAGGTATTACGGTTGAGTAACACCTTCACGTAATGAAACAGGACTGAAATGACACGAAATATCGTTGTTAAGTGACGATTCTTCTTCCTTGTTTGAAGCGCAGAATTTTTCAACAGGAGTTGTGGAGGTATTACTGTGTAGTAGCACAAGAAGCATGTCAGACTTATTGAAAGGTTCTCACTCGGAAGCGCCAAGAACCATCCTTAGATATCCTCCACATATCTTTTTCATATTTGATTTCTAAAAAATCAAAGTGGCGTTGATCTCCGTAAATGTCATTAACAGACAGTTGTATCCATGCGTCTAGTTCTTACACGTAATTGTAAGTAAGTCACACTCTTCGCTGAAGTGGCTCAGAAATTCGCATAGAATGAATGCAGACTCTTCAATTATTCATCTAATTAGAAAAACTAGGGCGATGAGTAATAATATAGGCTTCCAATTTGACAAATTTTTCATCGCAATACACGTCAATGATTTTTTTATTGAGAGTGGGATCTCCGTAAAGAGCTCCGCCCGGAAGGCAATTGGAAACGTGTGACTCCTCATACGGGTACTTCGGGGTCCCTAATGCAGTATATGTGCCTTAAAAAGTGTTTCTCGCGGTGTTAACACTACAAAATACGAAGGGAATCGGGGTGGCATGGTGGCTGTAGTATTGAATTCCCACTTCGAGGTCCTGACTTCGAATCTTGGCGGTGGCAGACACCTTCATTCGAACTTTCATTTATGGCTGTGGAACCACTCTTCAGATGCAGCACCCCTTCCAACCCCGGGTTTCCCCCACCCTTCCATCTTGCCCCAAAACATGCTTACTTCACTGTTCTGTCTACCTATCCTTAATATCAAATGATCTGTCTTTGGATGCCTTCCCAAATGCGTAATCAATCTGCGAAACCCGACATCAAAGGACTGAGAAAATGACGACAGACAATTAGCGTGATTACCCCTCGTATTTTTTTCAGTTGAAGGCATTGACCCGTAGTCTGATGCCACCATACCATTCTATGGGTGTGAAAAATTACGTAATTTCACGTGTCAGGAATGACAATGAACCGATAAAGGACGGCGGCTGAGGGGAAAGCAGGAGGTCAGGAAGGAATCGCGGGGAAGCAAGAAACTTCACGTGGGGGTCGGCCTTTAACATGAACTAGTAGTTGGGAGATATCTGTTGCGATATACCTATTTGTAGGACCCAGTTTTTGCACCTTTTTAAGTCGTTATCCAGGTCCTTTGTAAGTGGAGAACCAAATACAATGGGTGATGTTTCCCCAAGTAACCCCACCTCATCAATGAGCATTCTCACTCCATTCACAGGTACACAAAATGGTTTGGTGTCTTAAAACACCTTGCCACATGCCCTTGTGGCGGCTTGCTCAGTACTACGTCGGAGTAGATGAATCTCACTCTTTCTCGGGGTTAGCATATTCTCCAGTCTCCGCTCTTTCTACGTCCTTTGCTGACAAAGAGTATATCGAACCTTGCAAATCACAAAGGGCTGGCTTTTCATTATGTAGACTACCCTTCGGGGTTGACTTAAAACTAGAGTTACCAGTGATCGTAGATTCAAAAGAAAGCATGTATGAAAATAATTGTGACACGATGCAATCGCTACCAATGTAAGAATTGACATTAATACAAATTGTACGGCGCAGAAGGGTGTCATTGCATTTCAGATGGAACGGAATGGCTTGCCACTCGACAAAAACTTTAGACCGCAAGATCACCGTCTTTCATTTATAACCTCTATCGATTTTATTATCACCTAAGAGGAGCCTTACAATTGTTCTAGGCAATCACAGAAGCCCTAAATGCTTTTATAATAGATAATTTTTGTTTGGCTAGAAGGATGGAATTGTTAAAATTCTCTTTTCTCCCTAAAATTTCTCTCCACCCTGGATTTAGATTACCAATAGCTTTTTTATTCCCTTGAAGTTTATTTTACTATAAACACAGCTAGAAAAATACAAAATAATACCACCATAAAAATTACGCCAGATGGAAAAGATTAAATTGAAAAAATGGCTAGTCTATAGTTTCCTGCTCACAGCGTCTTGTTTTACAGCCACCTGCAATGCCAAAATGAACGTGGAACAATTTAACGCAAATGCTGACACATGAAAAGCTGACGCTATTTAAAATGCATTACAACTTTACAGTACAGGTCGATAAAATATTAATTTTTTCCATTTTCCCAAATTTTAAAGGCCATTTACATAGGGTAATAGATCAGTTAATTAATATATACATCGTCCTCTGCTTTGAACTAATTAGATAAAATGAAAGTAACCATTTCTTCGAGCTGAAAGTGACTGCGCAGGGCACTTGCTTTATAGATAGGGTGAGCCTTCATTTATGCATGCATAAAAAAATGCAATATTTCCTAGGAAAAGAATGCCATTTAATTGCATGAAAATGAGAGGGGTGAGCCGAGGGAAAATGCTCTGGTCCCATTGGCGGAGGAAGTGGCCGAGTGGCGCTTCTCAGTGAAGTAATGAGTGCTTCACGTGGCTATTATGACACGTGTTCCAGACAGTCGAAAAGTAAAAAATTAGATGCATTTCATCTCGATCATTAATTTACCATTGGATTATGTTGTTCTGGAAATTTTCTGCTTGGTTACTCTCACACATACTCAATATTTTATTATTCTTTGATGGAATACATTCCTGAGCCAAAAGGTTTTCTATAACAGGTGAGAAATATTTTTTTATAATATTGGACATAAGCGACGTTAAATATTCGCACCAAATACATTGCAGATTAAACACTCATGGAAGAAATGAGGTGATTAGACTGCCATTTCCCCATTTTTCAGAAATAGAATCATCAATGAAAGTAAACGCTTTTTCAGTTTTTTATTAGGCCATACCTACATCCTTCCTTTAATTATTTTTCATTTTAATATTAAACTGGACTCCCAAAAATATTCCTAACATCCGCAAACAGCTCCAAAATATCGCGCTTAATATTAAATTGGCCGGTTCTGGCGTGGGAAGGGATTTTATAACCATTAGTTGGATCAATGTATCCTCCAGCGTTTTTAGTAAATATGGCTTCGTCGGGACCAAATGGGTCAATGGTATACAGTATAAATTTATAACATACCTTGAATCTTAAATCCTCCAATGGAGGTTTTGCGTATGGAATTCCTCGGTAACTCAAAATCCTTCGTCCTTTTGCGGATAACAAAGAAGAGCCTTGGACTTTTCCTGCATCGGTGCCCACAATAGGCACGGTGAATTCGGTGGCCTCAGTCCAACTGATGAGGAAAAATATGATGAAGTGAGACCTCCAACCACTATGATCAATTGAGGTAGACATTGTCCGAGTGTCTTCCAACGCACACGTGCACGAATGTACAATTTTTCGCCTTCTGGGGACATTTGCTCTCGCAGCCTCTTTCACTACATGCAGACATTACTATTTCCATCGAGTAAGCATTCCTTTATCAATATGACCTTCTTATCTCCCTCACTCAACTACTCGCCGGCTCAAGGAAGGTTCGCTTCATCGAATCCACTCATCGACTATACCATTCGCGAGAATAATTATTAGGGAATAAATTAATTGTTGGGATTCATCGATTGCAGGCTATGCAGATGCGATGTGCAATTTAATTTAGCGCACTTGTAATAATAATATTTTTCTATGTAATTTTCCTGGTTCAAATTACTAGTTACATTATTGTATAAATTTTCTTTGTCGTGGTCAAGACCAGTGCACTAGTACTGGCTACCACAGCGGTTGACTGAGGAGCCGTATAACTGTTTTGCATGGGTGGTAATTTATTTAATATTTCTCCACAACCATTAAAAAGAAATCAACTGATTTAAATATCTGCTGGATGAAAATGAATCCGAGGAAATAGGTTTGCAGCCCCAAACCGCGGTGCTAATTTTTCTTAACTGGAGATTTTGATGCTTATTAATCAGCTGTAAGTCCAAGCGAAATAAATATTTATATTGAAGCGCCCAGTTTTTATTACTGGAAAAAGGATCAGCAATAATAACAAGGCTTCTGAAGTCTTTCATAATGCCTTGAAAAAGGCAGCATGGATCTAGTTGGAAGCGCTCGGCAACGGATCGCAAGGTGCGAGGTCTTTCCCAGAATGCGCTCATTTCAATCGCCTTTGGTCCACGATAGAATTTGGGAAACGGGGAAATATGTATTTTCTTTTAACATCTAAATTTTTTGGGTAAATTTTAATGTGAGTGATATTATATCTGACATTTAAAAAATTGTCGCATATGGTGAAAACCAGCCAAAATTTTTCACCTAATGTGATAAGTGCCTCTGGTATAATATAAGTATTTTGGCAGGCGCTCCCTTTTTTTAAAATAAACTCAGAATTGTCTTTACTGGTTTTCATGTGCTCCACCTTGCGGAAAATGAGTTGCGATAACCGGCGCTCAAATGTTCTATTCGAGCCTAAAAAGGAAGACAGTTCCCATCGAATAATGTCTATCAACCATCGCGACCATCTTCCTTCAAACCTTCCCCTCCATGCCTTTGCCACCCTTCCGTTTCTTTGTTTGGTTCTTATAGAATATTTTAGCTGTCAAACACACAACTTTATTAGTAGGGAAGCTCCAAAACCAATCTTGTGTCCTTTTCTCTCCAGGCGAGAGTGATAAGAACCGAAATCGGGGCCTACTTTGACTTTCGTAAGTGGTGCTTGGTTGGTTGTTTTTTGTCGTGACAATATTTAAAAAATCGTTGTTGAATCCAAAATGAACAATTACTGGGACGCCTTTGTCACCCACCGTGACGTGTTCATGGCGTGAATCAAGGTGAGCCATCATCTGTGCAAATATTCCGCAGAGGATAAACCAACGGAAGACACCGCAAAAGTAGAATAGCTCGGCTATTTGGCGTTTCACTCAAAATCTGTACTATCATGTATCTGAACACTTCGGATGTGGCCCAGCTTATTTTACGTTCAGCTGTAAGCCCTGTTTTCTTCTCTCCCTACCTTGATCTGGTTGTTCCATGATTATGACAAAGCATAAAAGCGAATCAGGCTTAAATTTGTGGAAATACTTTATGTCCATTTCAAACAAAACAATATTGGCAAATTTCCACACAGTATATTATAAAAACACAGTAAAAATACACCACCGACCAAGGTTTCGGCACGTAATGCCATTGCCAAGGTGGCATTGATAATGGCATTACGTGCCGAAACCTTGGTCGGTGGTGTATTTTAACTGTGCTTTTACAGTATACTGTGTGGAAATTTACCAATAGTGTTTTATTTGAAATGGATTATAACAAAGGCATCATATTGGTATTTGTTATGTGAGAGCAACATTTAATGCCTATAAGAATGGTAAGCTTTGTGGTTTGCTCTAGGGCGTCATAAAATGAAAGTGCTCTTAGAAATTATTTAGGAGAGAAATTAGGGGTGGTTATTTTTTTGTTACACCGATAAATATTTTAGAAACATGACCTCAGGCACTTATGCGGGGCTAAGACGTATGACCGTAGCGAGATGCAGGTGAATATAGAAACAGAGTATCCAAAGTGATTTGAATGCGAAGGGATGTGTTTAGGGCCTGGGATCAATGGTTGTTTATACGGATAGAAAGAGTGGTTGGAATTGAAAAAAAAATCATTAAGAGAAGTTTATCAGCTTCCAAGAGGTGAGATGCATTTAAAAAAGTGGCAGAATCACCTTCAGAGATTTTTTTGGAGTGAAAGCAGCTGTTGTGTCTGAAACAAATTGGTGTGCTTAAGACCACACGGGAGAAATGTAAACTTCTATGGCGATTATCTGATAAATATAATATATAAAAAATATTATGGAAAGTATTTTGGGTATAAAAAGAAATACATACAGTATCAGCATCAGTGGCGGATCCACGGGGGGAGAGGGATGGGGGAAATTCCCCCACCCCAAGAAATCTGACGAGCAGTGAAAAATCATAGGATTTGATTGTAAACTTCATTTTACCAACAACAAAAAAACATTGATATGCTAGAAAAAACATGCGTCTCTCTTCAACGAGCATGAAGTGTGTTTTCCGATACCTAACGAATCGTTTCGAGCATTACAAATTGGGCAGTGGAAGACCAGAATCTCACCGAGGGGAGATGAGTCACAGTTGAGGCTTCGTCTATCCCACTTTTGTCTAACCTACGCCACTTTCAGAGCTGCTTCCCCCATCGCCTAAAAAGTAAAGGATCTCTGGCGTGTTTTTGGTCACTTTGTTTCAAACAGCCTTACCTGACCCCTTCAAAAGTAAGGGCTAATTTCCCTAGTAGCTGGCGCAGATTAACACACGGAATTTTTTAACTTTGTTGTTTGCTGATAGACTGTGAGCGTTTGGGCGCTAACGTGGTCTCATTCGCTCTTTGCCGCGCGTTCATGCAATCATGTTCCTTTAATATGTCACATTGTTTCGTCCCGTTGGCGTCTCCTTCGGCACTTCGTCTTGGGCGTCTACTTAATGTGTCTTTTTTTAATGTGCGGGCAAATTAATAATTTTCGTTTAGCCAAATAAGTGGATTTTATTTTTACTGGAGTTAACCAGATTAATTCTTCCAAATAACCCTTCGATCAAGTGCCTGGGCATAGTGATTTATTATGCTGGATTTGATACTTCTCCTCACAGCTGGCGCATCCTACTATATTCACGGATTTCTGCATGCCAGTGACTTGTTTGACAGAACAGGAACTTGGCAATGGGACTGATTATGGACTAGTCCCTTGGGACTCAAAAAGGACTAAAAATATTTGTAAGGGTTAGTGTATTATTTATAAACATTCACTTGTTAAATATCCATAGGATATTTATTTAACGTTCAAGGAATGTTGTCTTTGATCGTTCAAACAACATTACATAATGGTTCAAGTTGGTCTCCATGAAACATCTATATAACGTTCAGTAAACGATATCCTTGAATATTTGAACGTTGTATAGATATTCATAGTGTTCAAAAGAAATATTGTATGGATGTTAAATGAATGTTCCTCTTCTGTGTGGGTAGCGGAACTCTCTGTTGGCGAATGCTTACTTCCGCCAAAGAAGAACGAGAATAAATTTTTCTTCGCCAGAGGGCCGAAGCCCTCGCTAGCGAAATCCCTGGCAAAAGACCGCTAGCGAAATTACTGGCGCATGGATGTGAAAATAGGGCTGGCGAAGCTTTCGCCAATTCTGTCGCCAAATCAGCCTTGTATATGGCCAGAAAGAACCAGAATAGGGGCCCTGGTGAGAGGAGATGAGCGTTTAGGTCATATTAAGGTTAAATGTGAAGATCTATTGAGAGGATTTCAGATTTTAATGGTTGGCGTCAGAAGTTTTTGGGAGCTGCACACGTGAGAGCGGATTAATTGATATTGGCGAATGAGACGATGAGCTTGATAAATACGTTCAAGACGACATATTTCGAAAGAAAGATACCCATTGTGTGAGGTTGCTTTATTAGGAAATGACGTGAGCGTGGCCGCTAATCAAGCCATTCAACACTCCATTTTGGATTTATATCTCTACATCGAGTTTTGTCACGCCCTACAGCCGGAAGTTACATAAAAATAGCTTTTTCACTCTTGTTTTCATAATTACCTAATGTTGAAAAAAAATCTCGCGGAATTTTATTCTTATTTCTCGCCAATTTGTTAATAATTCAAAAATGAAACCTTCCACTTTTTTGTAAACTTCTTTGATTGCATTCTGCGAATGCCATCCTTTGAGCCCAAGCTGCGCAGATCCAGTCTCTCTGAGACTGTCCCTTTTTTATAATAATAATAATAATAAGGGGCGACCTCCTCGCATGCCATGCTGCCAGCGAGCCCGAACGCAGGGGGTATATGGCAAGGATGCACTCTTTGTGGTGTGAGATGCATCCAGAACACGACCACCTATCGCAGCAGAATCTGCGCGATTATGCCAACCACCTGCGAAAAAAGGAAACTCTCCACCAACCGCCAGTTCAGAGGAATACACCACCAGCCAGACCACTCTCCCCGACACAGGCAGCCTCTGCACCACCTGAGGCTAGAACGGCACTCATGCCGCAGTCTATGTCAAATGGAGATGAAGCTGGTCAGGCCGTCGCTGAACTACGAACGCGGTTGTTAAGCACAATATCTTATGATGATGGACAACCTAGGCCGAGAGACATCCACCGGAAGATCTCTCTGCGGGGTAACCACCTGCCCCAGTTGAATGGTCTTATCGACGAAATCCTAACGGAAACGTCGGACCTTTGGACGGTAAATTGCGTGGTCTATGCTGCTGCCAAAATTATGGCTCACTCCCAAAAGAACACCTCTTGGGAGGACAAACCAGCAAAGAGGCTTGAACAGTTGGAGGCCAAGATCACGCAGGCGAGACAACAGGCGTCGAGAATTCAGTGTGTGATGGAATACATCGCATCTGGGCGAGCTTTCACTCCTAAAGTTCGGCGCATAGCGCGCAGTCTCAGGTACAACCATCACACGCTGAATAAAAGCGTGCTGCTTACCATTAAGCAGCACGCGGTCGATAGAGTACGGGCACTCACCATGGCCCGGAAAAAACTCCTGAAGAGGAGTAGGGGCGTGAGAGAAAATGCCACCTTTCTCCTTCAGCCGTCCCGTCTCTTTCGACCACCTCCGCCTGTTGTTGAATCTCCGCCACCCGTCCAAGAGGTTGAACGTTTCTGGAAGGAAATATACGAAACGTCGAAGCCATTCAACGGAGACACTCCGGCCATAGGCCTCTTTAAAGAGGTTTGTGACCGCCACCTACAAGATGTGGATGGACCTCTTTCAGTCACCGAAAGTGACGTGAAGAAGGCCTTCTCTGGCAAGAAGAATTTCTCGGCTCCAGGAATGGATGCCGTGAATAACTTCTGGTGGAAGAAATTTACTTCCACCCACCAACACCTCGCCAGAATCTTCACGTCCTTTCTAAATGGTGGAAAACCAATTCCACCTTGGCTGACTGAGGGACGCACGGTTTTAATACCTAAGAAGGGAGACTTGTCCAATCCAAAGAACTACCGCCCTATAACCTGCCTCAACACTGTATATAAGGCGTTCACCTCGATCTTGAGCGACCTTATCCTACACCAAGTCCAGCCGGTTTGGGAGGAGGTGTACGAGCAGAGGGGCTCAAAGCGGGGAATCGCGGGATGCAAGGACAACCTGCTCATTGATAGGTGCATATGCCAGGATGCCATCCGGCATAAGCGAAACCTATCAATGGCCTGGGTGGACTACAAGAAGGCTTTTGACACCACTTCGCATGAGCTATTGATCGCCATTCTGAAGTTGATGAAAGTCCACCCTGAGGTTGTGTCCTGCATCCAACGCCTGTTACCACTGTGGAAAACGCGCTTCGTTCTGACCTCAGGCAAGCGGTCAGTTTCCACAGAGTTGGTAACATACCACCGTGGCGTTTTTCAAGGCGACAGCTTGAGCCCCCTACTGTTCTGTATTTCCCTCCTACCCCTGTCCCTTAGGCTGCGACGAGGTAAAGGATACATGTGTGGTGTTCCAGGTGACAGGAAGCATAAGGTCACCCATTTGTTTTATATGGATGACCTGAAGCTGTATGCTTCTAATGCGAAAGACCTTCGCACTGCCCTGGACACCGTACTGGAATACAGTGAGGCTATAGGAATGGAGTTCGGATTGGACAAGTGTGCATCCATCCACTTGGCGAGAGGAAGATTTTCGGAGATCAAGGAAGACGTGCAACTTGTTGACGGGAGCGTCATTCGTCACCTCGAGGACGATGACAGCTATGAATATCTCGGCGTCCCCCAGCGCCGAATGCAGGAGGTTACAGCAGTGAAGGAAAGGCTCACCGCCAAATACAGACAGACTCTCAGGAACATCTGGAGTTCTGAGCTGTCAGGCAAGAACAAGGTTCTTGCCACTAACATGTTCGCGGTTCCTACACTGCTGTATACCTTCGGATGCATGAAGTGGAACGTCAACGAGTTGCAGAACCTCGATAGGGGAACGAGGAAGATGATGACCATCTATAGAAGTCTTCATCCGAAATCTTCCGTCGCCAGATTGTATCTCCCTCGCAATGTAGGTGGTAGAGGACTAGGCTAGACTAGGAGGCGGCAAAGAGGGCAGCGGATGAAACCGGTCTCGACTTCGACCCGTCATCCGACGGAAGCGACAATGACACGACCATCTTGTCATTGAAGGCAGACGTCCTCAAGCTCGAAATAAAAAAAGCCGAGCAGAAGGCCTTGCTCAAGGTGCATACCGATAAGCCCATGCATGGAGGTTTCTATCGAAACATCGAAAAGCATGGGCTATCGAAGGAGCTAACGTTTGCCTTCCTACGCTCCGCCGGTCTGAAGTCCGAGACCGAGGGTTTTGTCCTCGCGTGCCAGGATGGTGTCATAAACACACTCGTGTACCGCCGCATTATATTCAAAGCGGAGGTTGCGGACACGAGATGTAGGGCGTGCCGAGCCCAGCCGGAGACTTTGAGTCACCTTCTCTCCGGCTGTAGTTATTACGCTAAGTCAGCATATTTAGCTCGGCACAACGCGGCCCTACGGGTGTTATACTTTCATCTTCGACACCATTATGGCATCGACGAAACACCTGTGCTGCCCTATGCCCCTGGAGATATTGAGTCCGTCGTGGAGAACGATAAATGCACGATTTGGTGGAATTACTCCTTTTCCACCACCAGGCAGTTGGAGGCGACCAAGCCTGATATCGTTCTCCTCGACCACCTCACACGCTCCATGTTCGTGATCGAGTTTTCGGCTCCGGCTGAAACTAACATGGATGCGAAGGAGGTGGAAAAACGGACGAAATATCAAGACCTGCTTTTCGAACTTCGACAGATGTACCCCGGACACTCTGTGAAACTGGTGGTCCTCATCATAGGTGTGCTCGGTGGAGTTAAGGGCTCGCTGCTAAATAACATCAAGTGTATTCCGTCCTGCGTGGCACAGGCGGAATTACTAGTTGCACGCATGCAGAAGGCCGTCATCCTGGGGTCACTCCGTTTACTGCGGACGCATGACCCTACCGCAGCGTAGCCACACATCCGATGGGCGTCGGACGTGGCTGCGATTACTGCCCAACCCCTCTCGAGTCTCCGGCCATTATGATGGCAATGAAACCTGATGCTTGCCGGGGACTCGGAGGGTCATGTTACAACTGTAACAATTAAAATAATAATAATAATAAACAGCTATGAATATCTCGGCGTCCCCCAGCGCCGAATGCAGGAGGTTACAGCAGTGAAGGAAAGGATCACCGCCAAATACAGACAGACTCTCAGGAACATCTGGAGTTCTGAGCTGTCAGGCAAGAACAAGGTTCTTGCCACGAACATGTTCGCGGTTCCTACACTGCTGTATACCTTCGGATGCATGAAGTGGAACGTCAACGAGTTGCAGAACCTCGATAAGGGAACGAGGAAGATGATGACCATCTATAGAAGTCTTCATCCGAAATCTTCCGTCGCCAGCTTGTATCTCCCTCGCAATGTAGGTGGTAGAGGACTATTGAGTCTGGAATGTCTCCACAACAGAGTTGTCCTGGGTACAGCTTGCCGAGTTTTGAAAAGCAGGGACCCCCTGCTCAATCTCGTGAGTGATCACGAGAGTGCGGGAGCAGGGGCGTTTCTCTTCCAGGCGGCAAAGAGGGCAGCGGACGAAACCGGTCTCGACTTCGACCCGTCATCCGACGGAAGCGACAATGACACGACCATCTTGTCATTGAAGGCAGACGTCCTCAAGCTCGAAATAAAAAAAGCCGAGCAGAAGGCCTTGCTCAAGGTGCATACCGATAAGCCCATGCATGGAGGTTTCTTATCGAAACATCGAAAAGCATGGGCTATCAAAGGAGCTAACGTTTGCCTTCCTACTGGTCTGAAGTCCGAGACCATGGGTTTTGTCCTCGCATGCCAGGATGGTGTCATAAGCACACTCGTGTACCGCCGCATTATATTCAAGGCTGAGATTGCGGACACGAGATGTAGGGCGTGCCGAGCCCAGCCGGAGACTTTGAGTCACCTTCTCTCCGGCTGTAGTTATTACGCTAAGTCAGCATATTTAGCTCGGCACAACGCGGCCCTACGGGTGTTATACTTTCATCTTCGACGCCATTATGGCATCGACGAAACACCTGTGCTGCCCTATGCCCCTGGAGATATTGAGTCCGTCGTGGAGAACGATAAATGCACGATCTGGTGGAATTACTCCTTTTCCACCACCAGGCACTTGGAGGCGACCAAGCCTGATATCGTTCTCCTCGACCACCTCACACGCTCCATGTTCGTGATCGAGTTTTCGGCTCCGGCTGAAACTAACATGGATGCGAAGGAGGTGGAAAAACGGACGAAATATCAAGACCTGCTTTTCGAACTTCGACAGATGTACCCCGGACACTCTGTGAAACTGGTGGTCCTCATCATAGGTGTGCTCGGTGGAGTTAAGGGCTCGCTGCTAAATAACATCAAGTGTATTCCGTCCTGCGTGGCACAGGCGGAATTACTAGTTGCACGCATGCAGAAGGCCGTCATCCTGGGGTCACTCCGTTTACTGCGGACGCATGACCCTACCGCAGCGTAGCCACACATCCGATGGGCGTCGGACGTGGCTGCGATTACTGCCCAACCCCTCTCGAGTCTTCGGCCATTATGACGGCAATGAAACCTGATGCTTGCCGGGGACTCGGAGGGTCATGTTACAACTGTAACAATTAAAATAATAATAATAGTATAGCGTTTTTAGAAATTCTCCCTATACCTTTTATCTCGTTTAAACTTACTTATTAAAATATCCCTACATTACCTCTTTATGGGCTTTTTACCTCTAAAAAGTGGTACGAGAGTGCGGTATGATCGTACCAAGAACATACTCTGGTATTTGCCTGGATGACGCGAGTTCGAAATTGGCGCATTTCCAAACACCTCCGGCATTTGTCATTTCTGACAGCAAAATAGCAACTGCCGCGTTGATTGGAGAGATTAGGCAGTGATGTAACAATCAAAGCGATTAAAGCGATTGCAGCCGGATGAAAAGATAGAAGATATATTGCATATACTGGATAAAGAAGATGCCTACCAGTTGAAGTCCAGTGTCATGCTGCGATCAAATCTCATCGGCCTCAACCTTTGTTGATCTACCTCAGACAATGACCTTTCTCCCACTCTACTCAAGAAGTGAAGCAGAATTGTTGATAATGAACAAGGAGCAATAAAGGTACGAACGTAGTGATGATGAACATGATGTGAGATATTTGATATGTATAATTCTAAATTTTAAGCTTTTGAATTTACCTTCATACTATTTTTTCAGCTGCGGTGTAAGTGGGAATAGAAAGGAAGCAGAATTCTTTCATCTCCCCAAGTGGATAAGTAAAAACGTTAAGGCTTCGGAATGGAGGAAAAGTATTATGAAGTTGGACCCGTGCAAACGAGAGTTTTGTCAATTGGTGATACGGTGACTGAAGATGAGATTGTGTTAGTCATTCCAGGTGAGGAATCGCCAGCTGGGGCATTTATGCCAGATATGTTGACGTGGAGAAGACAGTTTTGTAATCATCAGCTCATGTATTTGTACGGTATTTCAACTTGTCACCCGGAAGTGTGTACAGTATCGGTAAACTAAAGCAATTGTTCCATCATTTTAGGCAACCCAGGGATTACCGATTTTTATGTGGACTTCATTATGAAACTGCACCAGATTTTAGGAATGCCTGTTTTAGTGCTATCGCATGCAGGGCACGATATCATTCCTCGCCAGATGAAAAAGCCGCCGCAATTGAAGGGTTAGTCGTAATTTTCCTTGTACTTATGGTAAAATTGAAGTGTTATGTATTATTATGGATATATTACGTTTCATGTAAGAAGTTGATGCTCAATGGTGAAAATATCACCTTAATCTAATTTCCACTCTTTAATTAAAGAATATAAGACATTTTTATTGACAATGGCAGCAGCAATAATTATCTGTATGATAGCAAATTATGCTTATAAAACAATTTTTAAGGTTTATCAAACGAATTTTATAAGCATATACCTACAATGAATTTCTGAAAGACATTGCTATACATTTTGCTTTTCAGTAATTTATAATTATGATAGTGCTCCCAATAAAGGTATGTTTGGATGGAAATATAAGTATTTCACAATTTTTTACCTGCAAACACTTATTTCATATCACCGTTAAATTCCTCAGTTTGGCATAATCAACCCTCCAGAAATTCCTGCACTTTTTCTTCCTCTTGTTTGGTTTCCTATTCTTTCCCTTCCCACTGTGGCCTGGAAGATTCCATTGCATCTAATTACTTCTTCCATTAACCCACAGAGCTTCCTAATTTCCTCTGGAAAGTTTTTCTCCTCCTCTCTCTAGGTTGGCACCTTTATTTTTTCCTCTTTCTGTCTTATTTTCTCCATCCTTTACTATCAACACAAACCAGCAACTCCAATCTATTCTCATTCCATCTTGATAATAGCAGTGGTAATGGTGAAAGAGGGACCTTGATGTTGATAGAATGTAGAGTCAGTTATCGTGAAAGGGTGTAGTGGAAGAATTTACTTTGAATTAAGTGGAAAATCCAGCAGTTGAATGAATAGGCCTAAGTAAGCTACTGGACAAGAAGGTTTTACCCTGATTTTTATTATCTGGTGGGATTTACTTTGATGGACATGCTCCTCACTTAACAACCTACCTGTTTAACGACAGTTGTCTCAAAACTAGCTCTCCAGGGGGCGTTGGGAATCCCTTTAATTTGTCTCTCTATCAGATCTCCTCTTTCTCAGTCCCTAGTACAAGTTATAAATGTCATTTCTTTCTTCATAGGTTTGGCTATCACCTTTCAGACCTTTTTGCTCGAAGGCTTGTACTTAGTATTGCCTGTAATTAACATTGTGTTGGGTCACTGTGCCACTCTGATTTTGTCAGAAACTCCACATGCATCATAGACTGATATAGCTTTTCTCTTATTATGCTGCCATTAGCCTGTTAAAATTCAAAGACAGTTGTTGATTCATTCTTTTTTCCACTAGAATGTGTTCACTCAGTTGCTATAAAAAGTGTTAGCTGTTAGGGATGGGCAAAAGCATGTATTGCAGTAAAAGTGTACACGCTTGTTATTCAGGCGTGTACACTAGGGGTGATCGTCAAAAACATTTTTTCGAATTTCAAGGGGCTTGAGGTCAGAAAAGTTGTGTATGGGGCTCAATATAATGCAGGAATTTTTTCAGAATTTTTGTCGAACGTCCTGAGGTTCCACCTAGTGGTTGATGTTTAACAATTTTAGGCCATTTTGGTAAAAATTTGAAATTAGCGAAAGAACATGCCCCGCCTCATTTTTTTGTAAGAAACACATATTGTCAGAAGGTAAGTGAAAAGGGGCTTGGAAGTAGTTAAAACCCCTAGAAACACTAAAAAAAAAGTATTAATAAAATTGAGGATAGGCAACCCGGCATACACAAAGTGGATATCCCTTTTAATGCCTGCGTAGCTCTTCGCTTGCTACCGTTCCAGTAACAACCCAGAACTCACCACGAGGAGGTGGCTACGCATCGAGTTCCACCCGTGCCCAACCCAACCTCTCAACAAAAATGGGCACTTTTAGCATTTAGTTTGAATAGTGGACCTTGTACTGACTTTTATGGTGGAATTCAGGCATATGCACTCTCTCCGCAATGATAGTTTTGATGAACATATCTCTGTTGTGTCTCCCATAGACTGCTGCAGATGCATCCTTCACAAGACGAACATGTCTCTCAACACTTTGAGTGTGGACAGGAACTTGTAGACATTTTGGCAATTCCGATCTTAGTACGTTAGTTGCCATTTTTCTGATGTCTTCCTCAGTCAAACTCTTTAGAAGTGGAGGCCCAGTCACAACATTGCTTTTCCAAGCAATCAAATGATGATACGTCTTTGCTTTCCATTCATAATTCAGGCACTTCAAATTTTCTCACTAGATGGTTTTCGTTTTTTGTATATCTAGCTTGAAGTATTTTTTTTACGGCTTGCTCTCTTACTTTCATCCGTCATCATACAGATGAGCATGTTTTCAGGATGACACCAGAAAGCATCTGGATCCATTGTATAAGTGGATCGACAACTTTCAGCAGGTCTTCTCTTAACCCTTTGAGTGCCAGCCGAAATTCCATAGAAGTGTCTTAAAAGTGCCAAGGGATTTTCATGAAAATTGCAGACTTTCAATAAAATGCCATTTAAAAGAATAATTTTTATGATAAATTAGTCAAATTTGGACAGTGTATAGATAACATAGCCCTGTATGATATTGTTGACCGTTTTTTAAATTTATTAGCCATGGGAAAAATATTCAATTAATTAAACATTGTGATTGTTATCGCAGATTTTATTGCCATTATTTAAAAGCGATGTCGTAAAATTTTACATGTACGTGATTTTATCAAATACCAATTTTTTCAATTGCATTTTCACTATTATTTGTTTAAATCAATGATTATCAGCAGAGCCAAATTTATGATCCATTCAAGATTCAACCCCAAACGTTTGAAAAATGAATATCATAAATCAGACAAATGGTAATCAGATATTGAATACATACTAGCTAAAATTTTATTATCTAAATGATCAGAATGGTTTTTGAAAACATAAATTAATTGTTAATAACAATTATGCAATGTTATAATTTTTATAACAATTACTGAGTGTATACTGATATTGCGATCACAACTGATTTGTTCACATTTGTGTGTATATGCAAGCGTTTTAGGTTTGCTTAGCAAATTAAACTATTATCATAATCAAATTTGGATTTTATCAAAAGAAAATATAATAAAATCGTGTATCCAAATTCACACAGAAATCACGTCAAATTTACAAGTACAAAGAGAGAAAGAGATAAACTTCGACTGCTTATAGCATGCATTTTTTTGATTGCAAGCAATTTTCACACTTTACGCTTTAGTGAGATACACACATCATCAAAAACTAATTCCCTAACGATGACGACGCTTTTTGAGATACGTACTGCAATAACCTGCTGTGGGATTTGGTCCAACTAAACTTTTTTCTTTATACAGTTACTGGTGAGGGATGTAGTAGGTAATGCCTAAGTATTTTATTGGCATGGTCCACAATGGGCTGGTACATAGATCATGGGTCACACTACGGGGAACTTTCGAATTTACAACAGGATGGAAAACATTTGCGCAAAATTTGAAATCGGTTACAGGAAAACATGTTTCTGAACATGATGTCTCCAAGCATTTACTGTTGGACTAGTAACTAGAAATGCTGGGCTTAGTTACTATCCCCATATTCAAAATGCAAGCAATAAATGCTTTCATTTCTTGTCACAGTCGCCGGGTTCCAAAGTCTTGCTCTTGAATTTGGGGAGAGGATCTTGTGTGAGTGGAGATACTGCTCTTGCATATCTATTTATTTCAGTGACCATTATCCTCAGGAGAGTATTGGAGAAAAAAAGACTAAAGTACTCTATGGGCGCATAATCATAGAGTGGAACGTGTTTCGAACCTTGAACTTCGGCATACTGCTGACGCGGTACAGTCTTCCCCATCTCTTTCACTCCAGTTGTCTTCACTCTCGTCGGTTTCCGATGATGAAGTTCCAGCATCACTAGTGTCTTCTTCCTCCACTGATTCACTGCAATCAGATGAACTTCTTAGGAAACCACTGTCATTTGATATTTTAGTGATCAAATCGAGATATTTTTCTTTCTTTTCCGCACTTTATTCATCATAGAGAAAAAAAAACTTTTGTTGTAAATAAAAAAAACTTTTGTTCATATCACAAGAAAATAAAAAACGGTAAAGATGAGTTTTCGTCTACCCAGTGATTTTTTTATGAAAAAGCTACGTATATGGAGAAATTGACTATGATACCTAATGGTAGAGGAAAGAATGTGCATTTGTAAAATGTAAGAGGTTTGCAAAATATGTGAGGTGCTTTTGATCTCGATACATCTGTTGAAAGTGGGTGAAAATTGCGTTTTCACTGGCGAGACGAAAGCTCACCTTTACCAATATTTGTCGACTTCTTCTTTCTTTACTGCACTTCACTCATCATAGAGAAAATAAACTATTGTCATAAATAAAAAACTTTCGTTCGTATCACACGCAAATTTTGGTAGGAAATAAGAAACCTAGTTAGCTTGCGTCTCTTGCTCTCTCCGAAATGCAACTGCTTTCTACGGCATCCTCCACTTTTCCCGTCACCGAAAGAGCTTTCATTGTAATTGTTAACCCAAACGCATGACATAGACCAGATGGCTGTGCTCAGACACTCCAAGTCATAAATAAATCTACCAAACGGAACCCTCCACTTCCCGCCCGTCACCGAAATCACTACCTATGTGATTGTCAACCAAAAGGCATGACTAAGACCCTCCGAGTCTTAAAAAAAGTAGCCGCTGGCCTAATCTCTCTGGGTCAGGCCGGTGGCAACTTTGTTTACGCCTGCAGTGACTCTCATTGTCAGAATCTTTTGTGCTGCAAAAGATTCAAGAGTGGCATCATCTCAGTCATACGAAGGCGGGGAATGCACGCCCGGGAAGAAAGTATTCGTCTCAAAAACACTACGTATCCAGGACTGATTACCTATCTATTTTTTCCCAGTTCCTGTAAAATAATGTTGTGGAGATCCTTGTAGAAGATAATACAAAAAGAAAAAGATATTGACACGCAATATTCGTGAATTATGAGCATTTTCCCATGAAAAAATCCAAAGAAAAACACTAAGCAAATAAGAGGGCGGTGGAAGTGCCACTGAACTTGAGACCACAGTATTTAAAAGAGATTTAAATAGCCAATTGTTTTATAAAAGTGAATTTGAGTAGTATTATGTTTGTAGAACATTATGAAGCTTAAATATAAAAAAAATTACGGCGAAGAATTGTGTTCACGATGAATAAGAAAACTCTAAACTTAGCGTCCCTATAGGCGACGCTGGCACTTTTGGGAGAGTTTTCGAGCGTCGCCTATAGCGATGCTGGCACTTTAAGGGTTAAATACCTCGTGGAGTGCACCAAGTCGAACATGTGTCGAGCTCCATCAACACAGGCAGGTTTCGATTTAATCATGAACCAAATCTTAATGTATACTTTCTGTATATAAGTGACCAATATCAGCAGTTCCTCTGAAGGATTCTCCGTTGACAACCACAAACGTAAAATTCTAGCGGCTGTTGTAACTCATTTGGTGTGGCAAAGTTTTCCCGGTGATCGTTCAGCTAAACCCATTAGGCATTTTCCGGACGCAACTGCTCTTGATGCATCTATTAGGTACGCCTGATCACTATTTATGTCAGCAATATATACATCGGGGTGACAAGCTGGGATGGTTTCAAAGTCAACAAAAGGTGAATCTTCACAGTTTTGGATCTTCTTCCCAATGGGGCCAGTGTAGCTCTTGGGTCCAGCCGTAACTCCATCTAAATGAGCAATTAGGTGTCGTAGTGGGAGTTCATTTAAATGGAGAAGACAAATGCACCACTGCAATGGCTTATTTAAATGCTCTTCCAGAATCCTAATGATTCAACAATTTTTTCTAGATTTATAACTGTGCCATTGCAGCCGACTACGCAAATATTTGAGAGTATCGCAGGATGCTCTCCCATGCATTGCATGATTGATCTTGAAATACCTCTTACTGTACTGGAAACAGGAGTCACGTGAGTGATGTATTTAGAGTCAGGCTCGCATATAATCACAATGTGTTCTTCTAAAATGGTACTTCTGTAATATTCCCCCCCCCCTTCTTATTTTGAATTACTGTCTGATCCTTTCTTCCATCAAAGTAAATCCCCACTGCGGGTCCACTATGTTCTGATTTTTCTACTCCTAGTCTTGATTGCAGTCTCTGTCTTTTGAGTTTCATGCGGTCTATGACTTGGGATGAGTCCTCCTTGTTCACAATATCAAAATCTTCTAATACTGCCGTTGCTAATGCTGCTCCTGTAGCTGATGGAACTCCGAATCTGTCGCATACCCTTGCTAGCGCAGTTAGTTTTGTTGAATTGCGCTTAAGCCCTTTTCTTTGTGAGGTTGATGGTCGATACTCAAAAGCATTGTCTGACTGATCATCTTCTTTAGTTTCATGATTTTTCTCGGAATCATTCTCACTCGATTCAATTTCGTTATCTTGCCGTCGAAATTTACTCACTTCCTCTTGTGCCAAACTCACCAAAGCATGACGGTCCTCCATCTCTCTCCTCGACAAACTTTTATTTAAAGTAGCGGTAGTTTTCTTGTCCAAGGTAGAAATTACCATAAGACGATCTCCATGCTGATCAGAGAGGAATGACCATTCTTGCACAGGAACTATATGTTGAAGAGGGCAGTCACAATATTCTCTGTTATCACATTTACAAGAGCATATATCAAAAAGTTTTTTAAAAGCGTTTATCACCTCTTTTTTCTTCTTTTCGAATATGGTGGATCTATTAGGACCATGTTCTTTTAAGATTTTCTTATATGTGGAATGGTGGACTTTCATCAGATTTACAACTCTCCCTTTGCTTACAGTTGGGATGCTTGCAGCTTGCCATATCATCAGTATTTTTTCAGCGACTTGCTTTTAAATATTAGATAATGGAGGATCCTTACCGTTCATTTCTGCTTTCCTGATATACCGAACGCTGTTGTAAAACCTGATGACATCCTCAATGGTAGGAAGCTGCCGCGATGAGATGTCCCTCGATGGATCAAAAATTGGACTCCTCAAATCCTCTCTTGTCCTCTTCCTCTTTGAATTTATTTCTTCACGAGAAAACCCTACCTCTAGAACTGTAGCTTATAGAAGAAAGTAAGAGAATGCTCCCCTCTTTCCACGCGCGATTGCGTGAGCCAGACTTGTAGGGAAGAACATTATAAAAATAAAACACTTTGTAATTTTGAATTGTACAGGATATTTTCCCGAAACATTATGGTACTACATTTTCACTGCCACGGTGTTTACTAGATAATGACAAAGTTCCGTTGAACTCCATTCGAGAAAAATGTATTAAATTGCAAAAAATTACGATGTGTTTCATACGCAAGATGTACAATATGTGTCTCAAAATGCCACAAAGTATAGCTAGATAGCAGTAAATCGATTAATGTTATCTCCCTTTTAAATTCAACAGATTCAGGCAAGATATCGTGGAAGTTCTTCATAATGTAAGAGAAACAATTGCACTTTTCCACAAATTACTTTAATGCGTACAACGCATTTCGGCTCACAGAGCCATCATCAGGTGCAAGACAAAGTTTTAAGAGAGTACATCACTTATATATATCTGTTGAGAGGAGGGGGAGGAGACTAGAGGAGGAGAGGGAAGGAGTAGGTAGTAGTAGTAAGAAACCTGGGAGAAATCAGGAAAAACCAAGGGAGGAAAGGGGGGGAACGGACTAAACCGTGAGAGAAAGGCCAAGAAACGGCAAAGGGGGGAAAAATTTTCTTCTTATCTTATACACTTGTTCTTTTCCTTCTATTAACTCATGGTACTCTGACCCTGTGATACATGTATATGTAATATGCAATATATTGGCTTTATTGAATGACCTAGTGGCCTATGTCTGTACTGCAAATAGGCCCAATTTTTTGCACTTGTATCTCACAGTACATGGAAGTTATACAGGTGTCATTAGATGAAACCATTTGTAACTTGCAAGTAACATTTCTTGGTAAACTATTATTTGTCATTTTCACTATGGTGATGGACCAACTGCAACACATTCAGTAAAATTATATGAGCTCGTCTTTTATAGCATATATGCATGCAGTCATTTGAAGCTAGTATATCCACCTGCAATTGAACAATACATAGCTTATTAAACACTTTTATTATATATTAGCAATGGATTTCTAATTGAAATCCATTACAGTTGTTTAAGGGAAATGGGTTCAACTTAAATTATTCTATCTACTGTATAATTTTGTCTGTTTTGAAGTACTCTATCCATTCTCCATTCTGTTGCTAGCCTGTTGTACCAACTCCCTATTCTAGATTGTCGGAAGATCCACTTCATTTCCATTTTTATCTTTCTTGCTGACCATCCCTCAACTCTAACAAGCAACCCATAATATTATAACCAAAATATATTGCCTCATAGCTTTGCACATATTTGTGAAATATGCACATGAAAATGCACTTCGTACATTCACAATGTTCTCCTTCCACGTAAAGGAACTTTTTGTAAGCATATTTAAGAATATTAATAAACACTGCATTCAAATTTTCTGAGGCAATTTATCTTTAATGTGTAGGAGTTCTACGGTAAGTCCATACGGAATTGTGAGAGTAAAAATCTAATCTAGCAATTACATAATGAATTCTGAGAAAATTATGTCAAATTAACTTTCTCCAACAAATATCATTAAAATATAAACAGGACCTAGAAGAGCTTGAAATGCTTGAACTACATATCGTCAGGGGGAGAATAAGGTCGGGAGACGATGCCAAAATGAAAATAAATCAGCGGATAATTGACAAAATAAACTGGAAATACATTGGTAAATTGTTAATATTGGCAAAATTAAAAATTGTTTGGTACAAATAACTGGATCATTCCATTAAACTTTAAAACCATTACATTTTTCCCATACTACAAAGATATGAAATGATTACTTTTCATCAGTTTTAAAATGTAACTCCCATCCACAAATTGAGAGGCAATTAATTCTTTCACAAAACTCACCTATCACAGTCTTCAGGCCAAATTATGACTTCAAGAAGAGTGATTAAATCTGCATCTCTAAGCAAAAACACTTGGTTTGTAATGAAGCTGGACATCTTGGTAATTAGACATCCTCCAGGAAAAATTAGTGTATATTTAATGGATGCCGAGCTTTAACGCAAACAACTGCACCTAAATTCTATAATATGAAAACTTATGCCGAGCAAAAATAAACTTGCCTATATTAAGCTCGCATTAACCGAAATAGTAGTAGTATTTTTGCTTAACGTGCCTTGATGGCTAAGGTCATTTCGCACTTACTGTCTGCCACGTGCAGACAGGGACAACAGCACTCGGACGAATCGGAGGATCACCCCTCCAAACCCGAGCCGAGCCCAACGATGCTTAACTTCGGTGACTGATCGGGAACCGGTGTTTCCATCGTGGCAGGCCGTTGCCCTCGCATTAACCGAAATATGAATGTAAGGTGATTTTTACAACTTTAAGATTAAGATCAAAAGTATCAATAATTTATTGGGAAACACAGGCACAAACTCTTATGGCAAAATGTAAACAATGGCAGGACACCAGCAAACCATGAGTCCTGTGACCACTCCAATGTGCACCTTGGGAACAAAAATACTTCTGTTGGCGAGTACAAGCCATGCCAGATTGAGATGCTAGTATCCTTTACAATGCAGATACTGGTATCTCATGAAATTATTTAAGCCTCTTGCAACAAAATATGCGCACACATTGTTTTTTAATGGCACATGTTAAGTGCAAGGGTCAACTTAAAATGTACGCTCATCCTTAGAAGAACTAATGATTACATATTCCTGAAATTCTCTTGCAAACATTCCATATGATCAATCTTGTATCCTAATTGTCCACCATCACCTGCAGATACCAAATTTGATGTACTATCTGGGTAAGAGATCCTTCTAGTTGTTAGAAAAAAATCGTAGAGGACAGGAGTTATAAAGTATTCCCCTGAAGGGTAGTTTCTTTTTCTTTGATCATTTCCAACCTCCTTGGTGAATTTCTGTTTCCCATGAACTATAGATAGCAGTATCCTTTCTGTACTTCTATCATAATGAATGTGACTTAAATCATTGTCAGCTCCTCTGAAGATTCCATGAGGTATCATGAGGAAAGGAGCTTGATAATTCAAGTAGTGCTAAATAAATAGTGGATCATCAAAGGCTAGTGGTTACCTTTTAAGAAGAATTTTTTGCATTCATTTGCCATAATTTGTTTGATAATGTTTAATTTGTAAGTCATTACAATTTTTTAGTGTTTTTGTGAAAGATTTCAGGCTTTCCTGGTGAGTGGTTGTGAATTCTTCTTGGGTTTCCCACTAGGTTAATGTCTGCATGATGGCCAACATTTCAATGGAAGACTCCCATCATCCTGAAGGCTGTTTATGCCAATGCTCTCGGTTATCTGATGTATACATATATTCTTTCTCCTTCACATTGGTCATTACTGATTGGCTATCTTTTTCCCGACTTTCTTTAGGCTTTCCCACCTTTTTCAAGATAGTTCCAGTTCCAGGTCCTGCTGAGATAAAACCCTGATCCTTGTTGATGTTTTTGGGTTGGAGATCTTGATGGCCTCTTTGGTTATTCTATCCCAATTTTGTCCTTTCCACTTTCATCTCATCATCTTTCAACTCACAATTATAATCTCTCATAATCTCTCATCAAATGAAAGTAATTATTGTTTTGTTTGTTTCAATTTTTTAAACAAAACATTATTTAGAAAAATGTTTGCATGAATATAAAAAAAATTCTCAGTTATGTCCAGTCCACAATTCAAATAAGTATTCTGGTGAAAAAACAAAAAACATGTGTACCAAAAATGAAGGGAGTCTCCAATAGCCATTAACCATTGGCTCCACTTGTCAGAAATCACCAACCTTGTTGTGTTGGTTTGCCGGATGGGACTTCCACAGCAGAGATCAACCCCAGCCTCTCCACCAGAATACCCTCCTGTGGTAGTTTACGGGATGGTTGCTTCCACGCCAGTGACCAACACAGACGCACTCACACAACCCAGATAGGAACCTTCGCAAGGGCTAATAGGACCCCGCTAAGGATGCATTGGGTTATAACCTGAAATCCTTCGTAAGGCTAATGGGACCCTACTAAAGATGCCTGGTTATTAACACAAACACACTCACGAGCACTCAAAATCACTCACACAAATGGGCCCAACTTGTGGGAGAAACTGCTCCAAAGGAGCGTGGTCAAAATCTTGCACATAAGAATGGACGAGGATGAGGGTCGAATATGCATATTTCGGCTACCAAGTAGCCCTCTTCAGCGATCCAAAAGAATGAGCCATTTACCATGGGGTAGAATTTCCCTGTCTAAAACTGCCTTGACCCGGTGAATAAGGGATGAGAGGACCACATTCCTTTGGGAGGGGTGAGGGTGACTCTTTCCCGTCGAGGTAGAGGTCTGTGTGAGTGGGCTTCTGATACAGCTTATGGCCCAGACTCCCTTCTTCCTTTCTGTAGATATGAATGTCCAGGAAAGGTTACTGTCCGTTTGTTCCCGTGTCCATAGTAAAGCATATGTTGGAATGACGGCTGTTCATTTGCTCCAGAAAGGAACTGAGGGTGTTCATCCCATATGGCTAGATGATGAAAGTGTCATCAATTTATCTGAAGAAGAACTTGGGGTGTCGCAGAGCCGAGTGCTCTTCAAAGTCTTCCATGAAAAATTTTTGGAATAAATTTGAAAATGGAAAAAAGGGGAGAAATTGTATATACTAGACAACAGAGTATAAGCCATCATGCGTCTAGAGTTTTTTTCCCCAAATTTCTCTCAATGAATTGTCAAATTCAGAAGTTATGCATCCAAAATATGTTTTTAACCTGTCTTTTTTCCCTTTTTTAACAGGGAACAATCAACTTTATGATGTTGCTGGCCAAGTGAAACACAAAAGAGATTTTATTTGCAAGTATTTACCCAATAATGTGAAGATAAATTTAGTAGGCCACTCAATAGGATGTAAAATGATTTTGGATCTTTTAAAAGATGAGGATATTAGCTACAGGGTAAACAAAGGGATTTTGCTGTTTCCAACCATTGAACGAATGGCTGAATCACCAAATGGAAAACTGTTTACTGCTTTAGACAAATATTTTCACTTGGTTCTACTCTGGCTTATGGTATTGCTGAAGTATGTACCTCATTTTATAAAAATGGCCTTAATCAAAGGGTACTCACTGTTGACGAAAATACCATTGAAGTTTTCTGACACAATTGGTAGATTGGTACATCCAGTCATTTTGGAAAAAGTTTATTATATGGCTCAAGATGAAATGCAGACTGTCAGGAGTCTTGATATAGATGAAATCACTAAAAATATTAATAGGTTAAATTTGTATTATGGGACAACAGATCGATGGTGCCCTATGAGATACTATCATGAAATAAAAAATAAAATTCCAGAAGTTAAAGCTCAGCTTTGCAAGTTAGGGTATAGACATGCATTTGTTTTAAATGACCCAACTAAAATGGCCTACATAGTGGGAGATTGGATCAAATGCCAACAATAGTTTGGGTCCTTGTGAGAGTAGTATGATGGATCAATATGTGAGGAATTTGTGGTCTTTCCCAATGTAATACACCACCATTTGGTGTGTGCCTAGCTCGAAATTCTTGTCAAGTTCAAATGATATTAGTAACATTTTTCATGTTTGTTATTATTTATTTGTTACATTCATGGAAGATATTTTATAATCTTCCTCTATGAGCACCACTCTAATTTATTAGCCTTTATCCTATTTTTGCTAGGAACAGTTGTATCAAAGGCCTTCAAGTTTCATCCAGTGACGCATTGCAGACTATCATGCCTAATTGACAAATAGTACTGTGATAAAATTACAACTGTGATAATGTGATATAATTTGTATTTTATGTTTTAATAAATATTTTTCTTAATCAAGGGTTAGATCATTGTAAAATGCAATTTAAAATTACATGTTTGATTGTTTGGGATTTCATGATATTTAATGAAAGATTTTGTTCAATGCATCCATATGTTGTCTGAAGAAATGGAAGAAAGAGTCCCATGAGGAAGATCTGGGGATAAATACAATAACCTGAGGAAATAGGACATGAAACAGAATTATCTGGTACATAATTGAAATTGGAGAGATGAGATCAACGAATCTTTGGATTACTTATAATGGTATCATTTTTCTCATTGATTACCTAGTTCATTTTTAATTAATGTGCTAAATTATTGTTTAATGATCTCTTCATAGTAGAAGTCTCTTCTTCATTCAGAGTAAACTATTTCTCGGTTTTACTGATATTGAGACTTTATTGGTGAGGGGGCAAGGTTGTGTTGGATTTTTCCTTCTTTCTGGGCATGAGAATTTTTGGCAACAACAATATTAATTCTCTCTTAATCAAACGGGACCTAACTCTGGCTGTACTCCCGACTTAGTTCACATGAGAAGGCAAACACTGCAATGAATTCACTGTGGGAAACAAAGTTATTCATCAACTAAGTCATCTCATAATTTTAATTGGCATTTCCTTAGCAAGTCAAGAATGTAAAGAACTCATCTTTGCAGGAATAGTGAGGGTAGAGTGGGTTTGGTGAAGGGTGGGCACTCTTAGACCAAAGTGGCAACTAAGGTCATCATCGTCTTCCCTATTGGCAGTTGAGTGGGGCAAAAGCCAAGCATAAGTCTTCAGCAAGTTGCACTTACTCAGAAAGACCCAGCTGTACTATACAAGACAAGGATGGCACTTTCATAGCCTTTGTAATAAATTCTTGTTTAATGGTCGGTGGCATACCAGATCTACTGAGGGGCTTAAGATCTTGGGGAGGTGACCTTCGAGTGGGATTCTGTAGAAGCTTGGACTAAAGCTATCAAATCTTTATTATTACGTCTTATTCTTTGACAATTTTCTCACATTCAATGTAGTCCCCTCCCAAGTGCTATGGCCTTGTCCCAACACCTTTGCCATCCTTCCAACACCACCCTGAAACCATCTTTTGATGTATGAGGTGTGATAAAAAATAATGGGAATTTTCGTTTTTCTTACAGAAAATTTATTTACTAATCAATATCAATTTTGTGCCCTTCAAAGTAATCCCCCTCAGATATAGTACACATGTGCCAGTGGTTTTTCCAATCTTGGAAGCACTTCTGGAAGTCACTTTTTGGTATAGAGTTCAGCGATTCTGTTTTTATCTCATCAATGTTGGCAAAACGTCGTCCTTTCATGGTTCTCTTCAGCCTCGGGAATAGAAAGTAGTCACAGGGGGCCATGTCCAGTGAATACGGTGGCTGAGGCAAAGTATTGGTTTGCTTCTTTACCAAAAAATCACGAATAAGCCGTGAGGTGTGAGCGGGAGCATTATTGTGATGCAATTTCCAGGAGTTGTTTTACCACTATTCTGGGCATTTTCGTCGGGTTGCTTCTCGCAAATGGCGCATAACTTCCAGGTAGTATTCCTTATTGACTGTACAACCATATGGCAGGAACTTGGAATTATTGAAAATCGGAATTATAAAGCCCGCGAAATTGAAAAATTCCCATTATTTTTTTATTACACCTCGTATGCTTGAGAACTGCCTTGAAAGCCTTAACCACTTGAATTTCAGTATCAAAATGCTGTCTCTTCAGCTCTCTTTTGACTGTTGGATACCGAAAACAGTCCCACAGTGTGAGGTCTGGGCTGTACATGGGGTTGGGTATGTTTGCAATGTTATTTTTGCCAAGAACTCGAATACGGCAGTAGCAGCGTAGGGCAGCATGTTATCATGATGCAGCTCCCAACATCCTTTCAATTCAGGATGCTTTTCGGGGATATGGTCCTTCATCAGTTGCGACAAAACATTCAGGTAATACAGTAGAGCCTGTTTTCACCATATGGGTGTACACCATACCTTTGTAATGGAAATAGGTAATGACCATCACTTTCTTGGCCATAAATTTTAGAGGTGGACATTCAGCACACACACTTCGTCATGCTGCATAGAACAAACTACTGATGTATCGGTTGTGAAATTTGGAGTGTAATGCCATCTTGCAACATATTTTCACATGCTGCCAAGAGTACAATGTACTTGTTGCTGCATTTGTGTGGCGATCTGAGTCTATTGAATATCCCTCACACAGCCAAAGTTATTTGCACCATTAGGGACAGGTGGGTAAGATGAAAAGTGAAGGAGTCAGTAGGGAATTGAGGAGGGGTGGAGGGAAACCCAGCATTATTTTAGCCTGCTCTTAACGGAAGGTGTTAAGGGGACAATGGTTTAGCGTCTCATTCAACGGACAAAGTGACACCCTAGAAGTGATTGGGATTCCACTGAATCCCCTCCATCTCTGGGATTTAAGCCTGGGCCCTCATGCAGGGAAGCCAGAACCACACGAACCACCTGTATTCTACATCTGTAGCCACTACACTAACTGATCCCTGGGACTTAAGATTACATGGTGGCATAGTATTAGAGTGTAATAATGTTGTTTTTACATTTTGCCATTAAATTCATATTTTTGGTAGAATTAGGTCTTTAACCACTCACCTGGGTATGACGTATATATACGTCATGGACGGTTGCTCCGGTACTGGGTATGCCGTATATATACGTCATGACGATTTTCGGTTAATTTGCAAAGGTAATGCCGTGATATTCCGCCGCAGAGCTTTTGCATGCCTTAGAGGCATCTTTTTAGTTTAATCTTCCATCGTTAGATGGGTTCTACCGCCCTATTCTATGAAGCTCTACGTCTCGTACTAAAACGTTGTAATTGTGTTGCGGGTTGCATTCGCCTTGCCCCTTCGTTCGCTTTTCTTATTCTCAGGTCGTCACGAAAACATATTTGCTTTCTCGTTCCCAAACATTCATTTTGGTGAAGTATGTGCTATTTTATAATACCTTGCGCCCAAAGCCAGCCTTTTTCTTGGCCATGGAACATTTTATGGTACCAAGACGGGAGGATAGTTCATGTTATTACTCCCGACGGCAAACCCCTCGCGCTCGGGTTTTTCCCGAAAGAAACCACCCTGCTAATCCTTCGCAAAGGGTGGTCTCCTCGGCTTCACACATAAGAGATGTATAATTAGCTGCTTTGAAAATCTTCAATCAGTAGAGTTGTCCCCAATTATCTGTTTAGTGTTGGAGTAGCGGTTGTCGGTGTTTTTGGAGATTTCCTTTGCTCGAGTAACTTGCGGAATATTTTTGCAGTTTTGTTATTATTTCCGGTAATTTTATACAAAATATTTAATTTGAAATAATTTTGCTTTGGTTCTGATTATAGCTTCGAAAAGCAAAATAAAACTGAGTTTACCGGCAGAGGAATAAATAGTTCACTTTTTTAGAAGAGAGTGATGTAGAAAGTGGTTCCAGCGATGAATAGAACAATACTGATTTCAGTGACAGCGAGACAATAGGAGGGAGAAGATGTCCTGGAGAAGTAATAGATAACAAATCAATCCGGTTACCCCAAAGTTTGGAGTGCTAATGAAGAAGTGAGAGAGAAGTTTGAGTTTGATGGTTTGAAGGTAAGACTGGACTCGAAAATTGAGGATAGGGAGAGCATTCTAGAGTTTTACGAACTATTTGTGAAACCAGATTATGGAATTTATTTCAGCAAACAAGATAGCGTAGCAACTCATTTCTTTTCAAAAGTAATCAGTGAAAAGAGATTTCACCTTTTGCTAAAGTTTCTACATTTTGCGGATAACAGCACGTTCAATGCAAATGTTAGCGATAGGAAAGATTTCAAAATAGACCCAGTTTTGCAATTTTTGAGAGATAAATTTGCAATCGTTTACTCTCCTGACCAGGATATTGGTCGTAGATGAACCTTTTCTTATGTGGAAAGGTCGTATTTCCTGGAAACAGTATATATTCTCAATGCAGAATAAATATGGTGTAAAAGTTTTTGTTGTATGCGAAAGCAATTCTGGCTCTTTATGGAATTTTCATATCTGCACGGGGAAGGACCCTATGTACAGTGAGAGATATAAAGCGGAGAATATTAGTGCCTGTATCATTTTCGACTTAGCAGATGCCCTTTTGGGAAAGGGGTATACTTTGTACCTAGATAATTGTTATACTAGCCCTAGATTGGTGGACAAACTAGTTGAAAGTAAAACTGACGTAGTCGGAACAATGGTTTCCAGCAGAAAGGAGAAATTTGCTAAACTGAATAAAGGAGAAATATCGGTGGCATTTCGTGGTAAGATCATAAATGGGAAGGACAAAAGAGATGTGGCAGTGGTAAGTACATTCCATGATACTGATATGCGTGAAGTAGAGAAAAGAGGGAAAATAGTGGCAAAATCAGTTTTAGTGCAGGGCTATAACAAAAACATGGGTGGGGATGGCAGGAGTGACGGCCTTATCCATAATAATTCATGCAATACACTTATACAATAGATTTCAATTTTATATTTTTGCATTTCAATTGCCTGGGAAACTTAGTGAAATGCACATGTTTTTCTTCAATTTTACGTGGATAATCCTTCCTTAGATCTATTTTTTTTAGTGTGATTCTTTTCTTTGAATAGAGTTTAGTGATTGTGTTCATTGCATGATTTACTGTAACCCTTGTGCATTCTAACAATGTGTACTGTGACACACTGGGTGTGATGGGCAAAGGAGAAAGGGGAGTTTTGTAGGGAGTGAATGGTGACGTCAAGCTGCAGTCGAGGCTGTTGCCGCCCGCCGGGCGTCCGGGAAGGGGAATATGCAGGTTGGGTTCCTCCTCTGGGTTCGTGCAGGAGAAAGTGGAGGTTCCATTGTTTTCCCGGCAATTCAACAAATATTTCACAACAAATAGTATTTTTTCATGATTTTTTTCCTAAAAATATTTTTTCAACACCTACTGTACCACTATTTTCAAAAATATAGCATAGAGTAAAAACTCTTGGTGATAAATTATAAATAAACAATTTTTAATTGTTATTAATTTTTTAAATTAATAAATACTCTCTTTAATCATAATAAATCTTAATTTATGTCTTTACCAATTCCATACATTCCATTTTGAAATTATTACAAATTCCTGCATATTATCGTTGAATATGTTAAAATTGAAAATTAGCCAGCAACAATTTATGGCATTACTAAAATGTTACTCCTTCAAACTATATTAATCATTATTAGTTTATCAAATATGAACTATACAAGTTAATATACAATGGATTTATATCATATTGTTGAAGATTATATCATTTTACATAAATATTTACATATTTTTAATAATTTATATTAATAGTTTTTGTAATTCATTAATATTAATTATAAAATTACTTCATTGTTGTTCAGTTATCGGTGAAAAAATTGGATAAATTTAATGAACTAGAAATTATTTTGACCGCTTAAAACTTCTCATTAAAAAAAGGTAAAAATACGCCTCGATTCTAAATTAAATACCCACCACGGGTAGGAAACCGAGAATTTAAATACCCAGATGAGTGGTTAAAGTGAATATGGTAAAATTTAATTTGCTTGAAAAATGTAAACAAAGTTCTTTGCTTTATGTTGACTTATTGCCATTGGACGGATGCACATGTTCAATTGTCAATCTTGCATGAGGGCATGGCGTAGTAAAACTCCAACCTATCACATATACTGGTTCCAAGGTTTGGACTAGGTAAAATATAACATTCAGCTAGCTTCTTCTTGAATGGGTAGTAAGGTCTTCTGCTCATTGATTTGGCTGTTACTCTCTTTAGCACATTCAATGTGGGAGAATTTCAACTGTAGGTTACCCAGCGACAGGAAATTTTTTTTCATCTAAAGTGTCAGGAAATAACGAAATATGATTAAGTCTATAGTTTTTTCTTCTAAAAAGCAATAATTTTTGTTTTTAGAGGCCACGCGTCACTGCAATAAATTTGTGTATGCAACCCGTTATTCACAAAATTTTCCCATATTTCTGTTGATGTTGTCATTTAAATTCAAGCTCCTTATGTCATATTTATTCAGATATATTATGTCATATTATTAGTGTTTAGAGTTTTACTCTCGCATGGTATATGGTATTTTGTTTTGGGGTTCTTCCTCCCGTGCTACTGTGATATTTAAACTGCAGAAGAAATCTGTTCGACTAATTGTAAATGCTCCTATCATTGCTCCATGTCGACCTATCTTCAAGGCATTGGGATTACTGCCTTTACCTTGCATTTATATATATTATGTTATAATGTATGTACAGACTAATATTGCTGAATTTGAAAAGAACTCAAATGTACATAATTATTCGACAAGACTGAGGAATAACCTACATATTCCATTTGTAAGGACGAGTAATACTTCCCATGGTCCTAGAGCTATGGGGATTCACCTCTATAATAAACTCCCAACAAAATACAAAGACATTGAAAAAATTGTTATTTTTAAGTGTAAAATTAAAGAAATGCTTCTAAAAAAATTGTACTACTCAGTAAACGAATACCTCATAGATGAGGACTTATGATTGTACAGAGTTTAAATGTTTTTTATGTGAATAACTGACGTGTCCTATATCATGTTTAATGATCCTTGGACAAATAAAAATTATTATTATTTTTAATTGTTACAGTTGTAACATGACCCTCCGAGTCCCCGGCAAGCATCGGGTTTCATTGCCGTCATAATGGCCGGAGACTCGAGAGGGGTTGTGCAGTAATCGCAGCCACGTCCGACGTCCATCGGATGAGTGGCTACGCTGCTGTCGGGTCATGCGTCCGCAGTAGACGGAGTGACCCCAGGATGACGGCCTTCTGCATGCGTGCAACTAGTGATTCCGCCTTTGCCACGCAGGGCGGAATACACTTGATGTTATTTATCAGCGAGCTCCACCGAGCCCTTAACTCCACCGAGCACACCTATGATGAGGACCACCAGTTTCACAGAGTGTCCGGGGTACATCTGTCGAAGTTCGAAAAGCAGGTCTTGATACTTCGTCCGTTTTTCCACCTCTTTCGCATCCATGTTAGTTTCAGCCGGAGCCGAAAACTCGATCACGAACATGGAGCGTGTGAGGTGGTCGAGGAGAACGATATCAGGCTTGGTCACCTCCAACCTTGGTGGTGGAAAAGGAGTAATTCCACCAGATTGTGCATTTATCATTCTCCACGACGGACTCAATATCTTCAGGGGCATAGGGCAGCACAGGTGTTTCGTCGATGCCATAATGGTGTCGAAGATGAAAGTATAACACCCGTAGGGCCGCATTGTGCCGAGCTAAATACGCTGACTTGGCGTAATAACTACAGCCGGAGAGAAGGTGACTCAAAGTCTCCGGCTGGGTTCGGCACGCCCTACATCTCGTGTCCGCAATCTCAGCCTTGAATATAATGCGGCGGTACACGAGTGTGCTTATGACACCATCCTGGCATGCGAGGACAAAACCCATGGTCTCGGACTTCAGACCAGTAGGAAGGCAAACGTTAGCTCCTTTGATAGCCCATGCTTTTCGATGTTTCGATAAGAAACCTCCATGCATGGGCTTATCGGTATGCACCTTGAGCAAGGCCTTCTGCTCGGCTTTTTTTATTTCGAGCTTGAGGACGTCTGCCTTCAATGACAAGAAGTTTGTGTCATTGTCGCTTCCGTCGGATGACGGGTCGAAGTCGAGACCGGTTTCATCCGCTGCCCTCTTTGCCGCCTGGAAGAGAAACGCCCCTGCTCCTACGCACTCTCGTGATCTCTCACGAGATTGAGCAGGGGGTCCCTGCTTTTCAAAACTCGGCAAGCTGTACCCAGGACAACTCTGTTGTGGAGACACTCCAGACTCAATAGTCCTCTACCACCTACATTGCGAGGGAGATACAATCTGGCGACGGCAGATTTCGGATGAAGACTTCTAAAGATGGTCATCATCTTCCTCGTTCCCCTATCGAGGTTCTGCAACTCGTTGACGTTCCACTTCATGCATCCGAACGTATACAGCAGTGTAGGAACCGTGAACATGTTCGTGGCAAGAACCTTGTTCTTGCCTGACAGCTCAGAACTCCAGATGTTCCTGAGAGTCTGTCTGTATTTGGTGGTGACCCTTTCCTTCACTGCTGCAACCTCCTGCATTCGGCGCTGGGGGATGCCAAGATATTCATAGCTGTCATCGTCCTCGAGGTGAAGAATGACGCTCCCGTCAACAAGTTGCACGTCTTCCTTGATCTCCGAAAATCTTCCTCTCGCCAAGTGGATGGATGCACACTTGTCCAATCCGAACTCCATCCCTATAGCCACACTTTATTCCAGTACGGTGTCCAGGGCAGTGCGAAGGTCTTTCGCATTAGAAGCGTACAGCTTCAGGTCATAAAACAAATGAGTGACCTTATGCTTCCTGTCACCTGGAACACCACACATGTATCCTTTACCTCGTCGCAGCCTAAGGGACAGGGGTAGGAGGGAAATACAGAACAGTAAGGGGCTCAAGCTGTCGCCTTGAAAAACGCCACGGTGGTATGTTACCAACTCTGTGGAAACTGACCGCTTGCCTGAGGTCAGAACGAAGTGCGTTTTCCACAGTGGTAACAGGCGTTGGATGCAGGACACAACCTTTGGGTGGACTTTCATCAACTTCAGCATGGCGATCAAAAGCTCATGCGAAGTGGTGTCAAAAGCCTTCTTGTAGTCCACCCAGGCCATTGATAGGTTTCGCTTATGTCGGATGGCATCCTGGCATATGCACCTATCACTGAGCAGGTTTTCCTTGCATCCCGCGATTCCCCGCTTTGAGCCCCTCTGCTCGTACACCTCCTCCCAAACCGGCTGGACTTGGTGTAGGATAAGGTCGCTCAAGATCGAGGTGAACGCCTTATATACAGTGTTGAGGCAGGTTATAAGGCGGTAGTTCTTTGGATTGGACAAGTCTCCCTTCTTAGGTATTAGAACCGTGCATCCCTCAGTCAGCCAAGGTGGAATTGGTTTTCCACCATTTAGAAAGGACGTGAAGATTCTGGCGAGGTGTTGGTGGGTGGAAGTAAATTTCTTCCACCAGAAGTTATTCACGGCATCCATTCCTGGAGCCGAGAAATTCTTCTTGCCAGAGAAGGCCTTCTTCACGTCACTTACAGTGACTGAAAGAGGTCCATCCACATCTTGTAGGTGGCGGTCACAAACCTCTTTAAAGAGGCCTATGGCCGGAGTGTCTCCATTGAATGGCTTCGACGTTTCGTATATTTCCTTCCAGAAACGTTCAACCTCTTGGACGGGTGGCGGAGATTCTACGACAGGCGGAGGTGGTCGAAAGAGACGGGACGGGTGAAGGAGAAAGGTGGCATTTTCTCTCACGCCCCTACTCCTCTTCAGGAGTTTTTTCCGGGCCATGGTGAGTGCCCGTACTCTATCGACCGCGTGCTGCTTCATGGTAAGCAGCACGCTTTTATTCAGCGTGTGATGGTTGTACCTGAGACTGCGCGCTATGCGCCGAACTTTAGGAGTGAAAGTTCGCCCAGATAAGATGTATTCCATCACACACTGAATTCTCGACGCCTGTTGTCTCGCCTGCGTGATCTTGGCCTCCAACTGTTCAAGCCTCTTTGCTGCTTTGTCCTCCCAAGAGGTGTTCTTTTGGGAGTGAGCCATAATTTTGGCAGCAGCATAGACCACGCAATTTACCGTCCAAAGGTCCGACGTTTCCGTTAGGATTTTGTCGATAAGACCATTCAACTGGAGCAGGTGGTTACCCCGCAGAGAGATCTTCCGGTGGATGTCTCTCTGCCTATGATGTCCTTCATTATAGTTAATGGTGCTTAACAACCACGTTCGTACTTCAGAGACGGCCTGACCAGCTTCTTCCCCATTTGGCCGAGAGACAGACATGAATGTCGTTCTCGCCTCAGGCGGTGGAGAGGCTGTCTGTGTCGGGGAGGGTGGTCTGGCTGGTGGTGTGTTCCTCTGAACTGGTGGTTGGTGGAGAGTTTCCTTTTTCCGCAGGTGTTTGGCATAATCGCGCAGATTCTGCTGCGATAGGTGGCCGTGTTCTGGATGCATCTCACACCACAAAGAGTGCATCCTTGCCATAGTGCGTTCGGGCTCGCTGGCAGCATGGCATGCGAGGAGGTCGCCCCTTAGGGCTTCCGTCCACTGCATCTGGGCTCCCTTCTGAGGTGGTGAATTTTCATTGCCACACCCAACTGTACTAGGGCCCCCATCCGAGAGGGGCCGGTTGTGGGTGGCTTTTTCTTAATTCCTTTTTGGAACCAGATTTACTGCGTGTGGGGTGGTTAGCCCCACACGCAGACGTCCACCATTAGCCGGCAAAGCCGTTACCAGGTACGCCACGTGGAGGCTGGTGGTCTGGTTTTCGTACCCAAATTATTATTATTATTATATTCAGATAATGTGTGGGAACAGATTTCCTGATGACACTAAGGGACTCATGCTTAAGTTTTTTCATCTGTATGTAAGTCAAATTTATATCAATACCTTGGTAAACTTCTTTTGTTTTATTTCATTTCTTATTTTAGTGTGCTAAAAGCATTACAAAACATTTTCAAAGTAACTGGCAACAAATTCCATGATTGTGATACTCTGTCGTTGTATTATAAACAAATATGTTTATCATTTGGCTTTTGCTGTCCTTTGTTATATAATAAGTGTGAAAAGCATTGTGCTCATCACCCAGACTATATTTCACAAAATCAAATGTCTTCGTTGGGGAGACAAAATTCAACTAGCTAACGAAATACAAAATTAATCCATTTGAGTCAAATTAACTAAGGAAGTGTCATCAAAAAGAGTTAGTATATTTCGTATCGAGTAATTAGATAATCATTACTTTCAAGATAAATTTCTTGGAAATAAATTGGTTAGCCCTAAAAACAGAAAGGTACGTCTCGTAAAATGTGGGAATTCTCATTTCCTTAGTCCGCTAGTCCCCTGTATTACTTTTCATGCTTATATGGCATGTTAGAAGTACCATATACCTGGACCAAGAGTGTCTCTTCTTGCCTATGCTATTGAAGTGTTGTCCTTGGTTATTCCTCTTCTAGACGGCCTCCTCATCCGACCCCCTGCCTGCCCATGAGTATTTCTAATGCAAGTATTTTATGTCAAACTAACATGAAATTTCTTTGGAGATGATTCGGTGTCAGAATATATTCATAATGAAAACAATACATAAATATTATTAAGTGACTTTAATAGCGTGTAAAAAAGTTATTTTACATTTTATTTTACAATTGCCTTTTTACATAGGTTGTACTGCACATTATGATGCTTCACATAGACTGCTCTGCAAGTCACTGCATATGATGATAATCAATAAAGCAAGGCCGTAGGCACAAGCCAGGCTCACCAACACAATCAGGACAGAATGTGGTGACTTTCTTCACCCCCCCTTGAATTGCAGCATTTGTGTCTTTTCAGCTTCCTTCTCTCCCCAGTTAAAAATGGAAGGTAGTCAGGGAAGTGCTCTTCCATGGGCTTTGGAGTTGAAGGACACGAACTTTGTCCAGGGAACTATAGATTCACTTTGCTTCAAGAAACTTTTACTCAATAAGTCAGAGGGATTGCGTTTCCTTGTTGATCGCAATATGCCAGTACAATAAATCTTGTTCGCTAGCAACTCCTCACTTAATTGTAGACTGTTGTAGAAATTGTCTAGGAACACTAAATGTCCAAGTCCTTTGAAATCCTGCAATAAGATGTGGACCACTTTATTCATGTGCCGTTTTCCTCCTACTTCTTTATCTGCAGCTCCTGTGTTTATGATCAGTTGCAGAACTAGGCCCAATGGTTCCATAAGCATGTCAAGTTTTACACCGTATTAATGATGCTTATTTTTTATATATGTATTGGCGATGGCAAGTTCACAGCACCATTGACTCATCCAGGGATAATTCTTTTTGGAGAGAATAAACTGTTTTCATAGTTCGAAAGAATCTGCAGACTTGGGGTAGAACAAATGAATAACCATGATACGTAGCCACTCCTAAAAAAATTGATTCCAAGTTAGCAGAAACATTTTGTTGGAGCAATATTGCCTACATACATATTTACTCAGCAGGCCATTACACATCACCTGCACGGTATGCAGGGCATATTTTTTATATATGTATTCCCATTGGAGACATAACTTGTATAGACCTGATGGCGATGCCCTAAGAAACGTCGAAACACGTGTAGTGTAATATTTACATTAAAATTTAAGTGGACAGTACAATTACTGCAGTTTTATTTTATGTACTTGTCTAACTACTTGGTTAATTCTTCTAAAAGCTTCTATTTTTCTGCTGTCTCACATTCACATTGTGGCAACTTGCTACTCCTCTAGTTGGTAGATTATCTTTCTGTCATTGTAATCCATTTTGAGTTTTATCATCAGCCTGAACATCTTGTCCCACTCAAAATCGTTGAAGGCTTTCTTTAAGTCTACAAATGCTTACACTAAATAACTGTAAGGAGGAACATGAACATACCTCGAAGGCCCAGAGGTAAGTAACGATCGAGAAATTACTCAGCAAAACAAATTTTTTTGAAAAGGTGCATATTTATTAACACACCACATTTAGAACAACATAGCAAAGATAGAGCACAAAAACTAAAAAAAAATACCTTTGCAAGATTTTACAAGTATTAAACTAGTCTGCCTCTTAACAAACATGAGATCAAAAATTAAGGAAAAAATTCTTTTAATCCTGATCTTTATAATATTCGAGCAGGTTTTTGTTGATAAAATTTAACTCATATCTCTCATCATGAAACCAATATGAACATTGCCTTATTTAAAATCAAGGCACGGGAGAATTGCAATTTATACTTTCTCTATGTACCACAATGGTTATCTCTTCTCAATGACATTCAACAAGACAATACAATCCTAGTTTCCAATTTTTTGCACAAAAGATGTCATACACAAGGCAAAATATTTAAGCCACTATTATAATTGAATTTCTAAATACAACATTCACACTTTAAAATTTTTAACATTCTTCAACAACTTCAAAAGTCCACCAAAATGCAAATGGCACATCAAACGGAGATCATCAGTATATGAACACCACTTCTTACAAAACTGTAAAAAACAATATGTATGCCAAAACTGCTTGTAGGGAAACATTGCGAGGCATGATTACCCAATACATTCATGCGTTATTGAGCAGACTATAAAAAGTGTAACATTAATCATAAATTGAAATTTATGGCTAACGATGATACGCATTTGAAACCACCAGCTAGTAAATGAACCAAATCTCATTTGAAGATACAATTACTTAGACCAATATCCAAATTCCAGCTATGCCCACCACATGTAAAATTGCCTTAATCCCTTAAGGACTTCCCTCTCTACAGATGAACTTCCTGACCAACCCAGTTCTATTTGAATGACATAAGGCTATGATGCACAGCACATTTGCATCATGCCTTTCTCATAAGAACATAACTAGCATTTTTTCAAATACATAAATGTAACATGAATAAGCACAAGCTTGCCACAGCACATACAACCAGTCAAAGGTGTTGGATGGTCACATTGCCATTTATTAAAGAACAAGCAATAATGAAAATTAGGAATTTAATAATACTTAATAAGGCTTTGCTTGATGCTTTATTTATAGCCTACTTATGATCACTAAATTATATCAACAGGAACAATGGAACTGGAGCAGTATTAAGAAGAAAATGCCAATTAGTTTTCGAGTGTTGGCCGTTGTTTACTGATCCAGAAGATGATAGTGAGATATGTTGAAAATTGCCAGAGAGATTAGAAGTATTGAGGACAATCACCTCTCGCTTATTTTGACGCATCCATTGCTGCATCGTGACAATTGATAAAAATCTTTGGGTCTACTCAAGCATTAAGGCAGTTTATATGATCTATTCACTTGGACAGTGGCTTCTTTGAAGCCCAACTTTGACTTGTCCCACCATTTATGGAAAATAATTGCTCATTATGGCTAGGTCCTTTAGAGCCTCCAAAAAATACCTCTGGAAATAGGAATCCTGGTTAGCCTTGTGGTGTACTCATTGGCCCAGAGGGCCAGTCTGTGGTTTGATTTCCAGTACAGGAAACCCTTTTTCCTTTACAATGCAATTGTAGCTGCTCATTGCAGCAAATAAGACAATCTTACAACGGGAAAGTGTTAACTAGATCAAAGAATTAAGCCTGCTTGCAACACACTTGAAGGCAGAGCATTACGCTTGAGAACTGACTTGGAAGAAATTGATACCCCTGCAATAATTTGCCAGTTACATAGACATGGCAGGCAGAAGACTCAGCATGGCCCAACTGCTGTTTTGTGGATGATTAAACAAATTGTGAAAACCCAGAAGATACAAAATTGAGTTACTCTTTGAGGACAAGCACTCGAGTCACTTCTGAGGTGCAGAACCGTGGGGTGAGTTTGAACATTTGCAACCACTGGCCCTTAAACACTGATCTGCCGTGAAGTAATGGGAGTCATTGCCTCTGTATGCAATATGTTACATTATACCTCTCCGTGAGAGGAACACAACATTGAGAGCATCAAAAGAGTGGATTGAGGAGACGATGTAGTTTAAGTGCCAGGGATCGCAAACGTTTGAACTCACCCCACATAACAGTACCTACCATACAAGTTATGTTGTTATGTATCTTATAAGACTCCCTGATCCAAAAAAAACATCAAAATGTCTTCTACGATATAAATGAAGATACACCAAAGGAGACTGGCTTCCTTGATGACAGAAGTTGAACCACAGGAACCAGTAGCGAATATAGGTATGGGGGCAAGCCCCCCCCCAAAATAAGGCCACATGGCCCAAGTGAGAGGTGCTCGGCACATGTACAAGATACCTTAACTACAGCCGGTTGCCGCTAGCTAGCCGGTCTCGCCCCCCCCCCCCCTGAAGTTATAACCTATATTCACCACTGATCGGGACATCTGGAAAAATATTTTGGAAGTTAAATTTTCATCACCTTTTGAACTCTGTGCGTGACAGAGGGTTAAACTTTCCAGGTTGAGGTGCACTATCATCAGTTTCAAATGCCTTAGCGCTTCAGCTTTGTGGGTTTATGCAATGGTCCGAGCATCCCCAATCCCTTGGGATGGGAACGATGCAGGCAGGGAGGGAACTTTCGCAGGACTAGGCCATATATATTGTGCTACTGAGAGGGAGGGAGGGGATAGTGAAAGGCACCGATAACCAGTTGGGTCGTAGCACCTGTCACCAGTAGCCATGAACTACGGTGGTGATAAACGGCTGAACAGCACACAGGAACATGAAGTGAACATGACAAGAGGCTTAAGATGACAAACTTTCTGAGGCTACGCTCTAGCACCAAATTTCACACTGGCTCTTCTCCAGTCAGGTGTAAGGAGATTTCAAGCAACAAATACATTGGAAATGGATAATAGGTTAGAGCAAAATCATAATTTATCTGTTTGGAAAGCTGTTCTAAACACAGAGTGCATAGCCTACGCTGTGCAAGTGCCAATGTACTATTACGTATTCAATTCCTTCAAACATAAAATCAATAAACCACAGTACTTAGCACTGGCAGAAATCCTCCTCGAGCTGAAGCAAGAGTGAAAAAAGTGGATATAAGACATAACAGGCTTCAGATAGCAATGCTTTTAGCTGTGGTGGACAGCATGTGACTTCCTAGGTTTACCAGATAATGTTGGAGATAACTTTAAAGGTTTAGTTAACGTTATTAAATTGATGGAATCAGGTGATAATTAGTGGAATTTGCCACTGATCACCATGAAGTTGAGAGAAAATTTAATGGAATTCTACTCTCATTGTATTCACCAATTAACTCTATCATCTACTGCATCATTATCAAGGTACCAATAGCTATTGATACCTTGCTAATGTTATAAATACCTTGATAATTTCATTTCATCTCAGAGAATCTGGTTAAGCAAGCTTTAAATCGAATTATCAGAACGATGTAACTTCCCATTGACTGGAAATACATACACCAAAGCAGCAATCCAGCCACTATGAAATTCTTTCACAGGATCAATCCAATTCCTTCTAAAATCATTTTGATGGTTGATATGAGAATAGCCGACACCAAACCTATCAATAACTCATGCATACATGAGAGTAAACATATAACAATTGAAAGCCATGATTAAGATTTTAAAATACAGATAGGAAAAGGCGAGAGAGACTATCCTGGTAAAGGAAGGGGGATCTGCAACAATAGATGTGATCACCACAAAAATGCTGAGAAAATGAACAATTGAAAATCTTAGTCTAAATATAAAAATAAATCCAAAAACTTTAAATATAAAATACATATTAAATACAACTAAAAAGATAAACCAACGATCCTTAGACTAAGGCTGCAGCAATTTTGATAAGGTAGCACACATGAAAGTATTGAAATAGGGAAAAACTATGAGGATATTGTGTTCCACAAAAACTATGCCACGCAATAGTGCCATTTTCACAATGAGCCAACATTAAAAACTAATAGAAATGACAATTATTAAAAACAATTTTGACAGAAGCATGGAAAAATGACTACCTAAACGCTCTTCAAGGATGACAGACCAGCAAAAAACGCTAAGTAATCTCTTTATTAAGACACAGCCCCAGACCTATGAAAAAGGTTTAAACCTATGCTAAGAATTATACTTCGACAAATTCTCACAAGGTACTTAAAACCTTTGAGCTACAAAGACAATTTAGAAGCTCTTTAGTTCCATTTTTTTCAGGATGAAGTTACATAAAATACTATTTCTTGATAAAGGAATAGAAACCATGATATGAGGCTTTAAAAATTGGTTTCATGCTAACCATAAATACAATGTTATGGAAAAATCAAGTATGTACATAGATACACCATGGCTTAATAGATATATTTCCGCAGGAAAAAATCAGCCTGGACCAATCAAACCACGGACCTTCAGCTTGCCGGGCCTATGTGCAGACCTCTAACCTACCCAGGCTTCCTAATTCCAGGGGCAATTTAGGAGGATACTGGAAGTTAAGCCCTTGCAGTCAAACAAAGATGACATTGTAAGGGAGCAACGGACTTCAAGGAAGCTTCAAGCCATGTGGTTGCATCCTATAACATGCTAGGCCACAAAAGAAGATATTCATGCCTGCCACAAATTCAATTCCCAGTCCAGGCTGGCTTTTACATTATAGCTTGACTTGCTAGCACATATTATTGACTACGCACAGGCAAAATTTCAGAACATTCATGTAATGAGGATTCATTCCTACTTCTAAGGCACCTATGGCTTCCCAGAAAAATACCAATTAAATCATGCTGCCTCTGCATTACTAAAATGACCCACATTAACTTTTTTCTCACCTAGGAGATCCATATCAGGCAAGAAATTTGATTACCTACAAGTGTAGTGAAATTCCTTCAAATGGTTAGTTCACATATAATGTATGTTGCAGTTTTACATTTCAGGATTAGTAATGATTGGCATTGTGATGCATATAAAATTTGAACCAATTTGACTGAAGGCAGTTTTGGTTACTTCACATGCTTGCAATGAAGAGACCAATATGTAGTGCTAATCATTATCCAATCAAACTTAATATTTTTTAAGTCTCTGAACCTCTACTTAAATGAAAACTGCATGTTACTTTGGATATGCACATATTACTTAAAGCTTAATTTATACTTTTTCTCGTTAGAAGTATTCTGAGTCCCAACACAATTTCGATGTGATGGTGCTAAAATGACACTGATCCATATGATCACGTAAGTAATAGAATAGACCAAATTCATTTTTTTTAAAGCGACAAGTTAGAAAAGAAAACATTACTTAGGTAAGAATATTTTGGCAGGCCTTAATTTTCGACATTTTACACAGGCGAAATTGACATTTCATGACTGACAACCAACAAAAGATTTGTCATAGGTAAACCGACTATCTGTTCCATATTTCATATTTTATGGAGCTAAATACATTAATGAGATTCAGACAACAAATTAGACCACAAAATGTGATGCTCAATCATGACAACAAAAAAACAGATCAGAAAAATTCTGGAGTAACATTTGAGGGCAGACTTGAATATATTACTTCTAGCACAAATTATCTGATGTGGAAAATCTGACTCCAAGGTAAAATTTACACAATGCTGAAATTTGAAATTACTATTACATTTTTTGAAGGTGCCCTTAATAATACACGCAAAAATTATCAGCACACGTATTTGAATCACTGACACCACAGCCATAAAATGAGGTACTGAAAATATGACACCCACAGATGAGCAGGAGATTATAACGAGTTGCAGGGCAATACAATAAATGTTTTACATTTACAACCTGTACCAGCTGACACATTTCCAGGATGTGATCAATCATTGCCTGTATTTTGTCTCCAGGCAAGTTTGAGATCCACTAAGCACACATCAGGACATTTTGTTACCCACTTATCAGTACTTCTTAATAGCTATAGTAAAATACCTTGGGAATTTACATCAAACATCACTAATATTTACTGAATATATTTTGACATTACGGTCACGGAAGTCTTCTCATGTCCAAGTATTTCCTTCAGAGGCATTTCGCACGCTATAAGCATGTACAAATTCAGAAAATCATCTTCGAGAGGATGAAACAATAGAACAGTTAAGCCACACAAACTTTTCCCTCACAGTTAACAACATGAACATATCACCCAACGAAGGTTCTATGAGATATTACTTAACTAATCTAAAATGACCCAAGTCATGTATAGAAACTTAGAAGTCATACCTACAAAAGCAACCAAAATAAGGGGGTCTCCTTGAGAGGTTCCATAAATGGAACTGTCATGGGTTCACAATTTAAGACACTCAAACACAAAGACTTGCAGGGGCTTCGCTTCACGACAAAATTCAATGTGGAATTCCTGAGCCATGTTTCTGTCATGCTATACAAGAACACTGTCCATCCGAAGTATTTATAACTCAAAGTGAGAAAGTGTGTGCATTTCTGGCTCTACTACACTTTCTCGCAGGAGTTCAAAGGTGGCTGCCACTATCACATTGCACCTTCTCACATTTTGTGCATGCTTACCCATCAACTGAAATTCAATTAATAATAACAAAGTTTCTCCAGGAGTGCAAAAATCAATGGCAAAGTGTAACTGTGTAAGTCTGACAGCAAAAATAATAGATTCATAATAACCATAAAAGACTAAACAGGCCAAAATAAAAAAAAGGGTGGATAAAATTACAAATAAAATGTAATAGATTTCCGTAGTACAATTTTGGTTTTTTATTTATCAATAGTTCATTAGGTTTGGATTCTAAGTAACCTCCTCACGAAAAACGCGGAAACACACGAGTCAGTCATAAAAATTATTTCGGCTATCCCTTGAGATATTACACTTTTTACAATAAAGTCTAGCCATTTGTTAGGCCAGTAAATTAGTACTCTATCATATGAATATTTTATCATTAGGCTGGCATAATATATCCTTTGTTTAAGGGTTTCACAGTGAGGAATCAGGTTGTATGCAGAAGCCATTTCAGTAAGCATCTTGAAATTTTTTTATCATACAAAATGCATACTGTAATGTGCGCAAGTAAGGATTGAAATGCAAACCAATCCCAAAAGCAACTATCTTCACCTAAACATAGGACTAAACGAGGATAATACAAAATTTAAGTACCTTCTTAAAAACTGAAATGGTAGTCAAACATTTTCAACTGTGAATGTGATTACTTCAACTATCCATTCCACAACGTAAGCAATTTAAATTTTACCAACCATTGTAACATTCTTCATGGCATTACATAATTCAGATCTTTTTCGGTATTCTCAGAACAAGTGGCTTCCAATAATATACATTTTAAAAGTTGAAACATTTTTTTAAAAAATTGTCACCGATAAATTCATAGTATCCTATTGGAATTACAATTTCATTAAACAACAATAAGAAATCAAAGTGATGACAATCACCATGCATATAGACTTAATGGTCCCATCAATTGGAGAAAATTTTTCTCAGTACTAAGATTAAAAATATACAGCACATCTGTTTGCATGAAAATACTAAAGTGAGATCTGACAGGTAACCATTTAAAAGACCTGTATTGTTACTTAATTCACAGATTCATTGATGCTAGGTCAGAACAATCTTTTTTCATAGGAGAAGAGCCCGTGAACACCACCTTCAACTTGGGCAGACTGAGTTCTTCTTTCAAATTTGAGGTCACCAGCATACATCATTGACCTGAAAAAGAAACCATGACAACAGATAAACATAATGGTATCACTCAGGTGATTTATCACTTAAAGATAAATGATAGCGCAAACAAAATATCACATTACCTTAGGATTGACAAGCTATTAGCACCAATATCTTGACATCCATGACAAATTCCACATTGCAGATAAGGCAGAAATCGTAACACGGATCCCTTGTCAACAATAGAACCACTTACTCCCTGAGCAACTTTTAATTTGTCAAATTCACTAAAAAAAAAAACAAAATTTCTGGATTATTTTCTCCATAACTCTCAAACAATTTTAATAAATTCACTACCCTAATAATATATTCAAAATTTCCCACAGCATAAGCTCATAGTAGTCAATATCACAATGGGAAGACTTTTTTTTAACAATTAAAGAATTAGGTAAAGATGCACTATCACTTTCCGAAGTCAGTCCACACAGTGGCCATCTTCATATTCTACCAAAATGGAACTAAACGTATTACTTGCACATTCCATAACTGCCTGCTGGGAGCTAATTTTATTTCGGTGGCTTGTGCGACTTGACTGTTTTACATTCGCTAAGACAGCCTTGCATGATCTCAGACCATGGATTACCTGTATAACCCCCCCCCCCCCCAAACAATTCATTAGCATAAGAACCCGTAGCGTTTTTTTTAGTTTCCACCCAGTTTTTGGTATTCCCAACATAAAGATGGCGAGAACTTGCCTGAGTTGCATAACGCCATTGTGAAATCTCATGTTAAGTTCATAAGTCATGCAAAATTTATAAGTCATGCACAACGGGCCAGTTTGTGGTTGGAGGTCATATGAGGCCCTCATGACGAATGCAAAAAAGTTAAATTGCACAATGTACGGAAGTCTAATTGACTCCCAAAAGGCATGGAACACTTTGCAATACACTAAGACAAAATTCTATGCCTTATGGCAACAATAAATACACAGCACATAACAAGACCTACATGAGATACAGTGAGGAACTTTAATAATAACATTGAATTCACCTATGAAAGTATCGGTCCATGGCAGAGCCTTGGGCATCCTTCCTGTCCATGGCTTCTAAGCTTCCCATTCCACGGTATTTTTTTAATCTGACACCATCTGAGAAATAATATTCTCCAGGAGCCTCAGATGTACCAGCCAGTAAGGAACCCATCATCACTGAAATGGCAAGCATTCTTATTTAAATGCTCTAATATGAGATATCACTTTCAACAGGAGAGTAGCATGTGTGTTTTCTATCTTCAGTATTATCTACTCATACAACCTGTTGAGGCTCCGAGAGCAAGGCCTTTGATGATGTGGCCAACAGACTGGATTCCACCATCAGCTATCACGGGAACTCCAAATCTCCTGGCATACTCTGCTACTTTATAAACTGCTGTTCCTTGTGGACGGCCCACAGCCATTACTTCCTGGGTGATGCAAATTGAGCCACTACCCATGCCGACCCTCAGACCATCAACTCCAGCATCTATCAAATTTTTCGCTTGGGCAGCTGTCACAACTATCAAAGAATTCAATTGCACCATATGACATAGCTCACTTAGAACATGGTCTCACAAGACATTTTTTGCAGAAGAAATGAATTACCATTTCCACCAACAACTTGAAGGTCTGGATACGTAGCCTTTATGTGTTTGATCATGTCGATTTGGTACACTGAATTTCCTTGTGATGAATCCTACAAATGGCAATATTCAATCATGAACCCACATATCAATGTATGCTAAAAGATATTATATGACAACATTTATATCTTACCAGGACTACAACATCTACTCCAGATTGAGCTAAATGCTTGAGACGTATTTTATCTTCTGGTCTGGTTCCTATTGCTGCTCCCACAAGCAGCTGCTTATTCTCATCTTTCGAAGCATTGGGATAATTGCGAGACTTTTTTAGATCAGTACGTGCTATAAGAGCCACTAGCTCTCCTTTATCATTAACAATGGGAAGCTTTCCCTTCTTTGATTTTTCTAGGACTGAATTGGCATCTTCCAATGTTACATCAGATGTGGCAGTCACCAAATCTTCTAACCTAGTCATTATCTGTAAATTGATGTAAATCACATTATTGGCACTGCATCAGAGAAGACTTTCCTCATTTTTTGAGGCTTTAAGGTTAACAAGAGAAAGATTTCAGAATTCATACAGAACGTATTTATGGTAACCTATGTACACCAGAATGAAAATCTAAAAAAGTCTCATATGTACCACATAATTAAATGCAATTAGTCTGCAGAACCTTATTATATAAACAAAAATAAAATGATTAACACCTTGAAAACCTTGCTTAATAATGCTACCAAAAAATGAGAGGTAGAACATTATCTCAGCAGTATGTACAATGAAAATCAGAAGATCCAAAGAAATTAGTGTGACAGCCTTAGGCACTGTTTCAACAACAAAATTACTGAACAATATTTTAAGGTAGAGATCTCTTTAACCCTCTCCCTACCGAAGTTTTAATACCTCGATCACCACTCCTTCCTAACCCACCCGAAACCGGCCGCTGGTTTTTAAAGCACTCCTTCATAACCCCCCCCCCCCCAGAAACCAGCCGACCTGCCATGCAATGCTAAGGGCGATCTTCTATGCCTTATAAGCATCTGCTTCCTCTTCCACTTGTTTATCTTTGCCAACCCAAGCATCCTTCTTGTCTCCCGATCCAGAGACGAAGCAGAGCCTCGTTATATCTGTCACCATACTCTCATGTGCCGAAGGTCCATAATAAAGCAAAGCAAAACCCCATATATCTTTCAAATTGCGCCCAAGTGTCTCCTTGCTCACTTATTATCTCCAGGGAGGTTATTAGAGAAGATCCTCCAGTCATCCAAGAAGTCGTTATTGTTTTGGGGCCCAGTTTGAAGAGAAGTGGTGAACGATGTATTCTCGAGTGAATGAATGGGTATAGTTCATGGGACGCAAATGAAAGATAAAAATGCAGACCACCTCTGGCTGGCCAAGGAGTAGCTCTCATCCACAGTGAGAATATTTTTCCTTCAGGGGTCTCCAACACAACCTCTCTCAGCCTTTCTTATCCCTAATGGCAAGGAGATAAGAGAAAAAAATATTTTCCCAAAGACCCTCAGTTTTGACCATGACTTCTTTGAGAGAGGATGCAATTGCAGAGGAGGTGAACAGAGTTGATTTTTCAAGTGAATCAGATAGTTCAAGTTTTTAAGTTCAGGAAGTGACGCTACCCCAAATACGAGTTATACCCAAGCTACGGTGTAGTTGCATGACAATTGGAGAGATAATTTAATTTTTAAAGAGCCTTGTGATTTCAAAGAAGAAATGGGGCCTACTCATGATTTGGCTGTTAGCCAATGATGACTTTTCTTTTCTAAAATACATGTTAGGTGGTCTTATTTTTAGAATTGTTGATAATACGAATAAGTACGCAGAACATCTCCAACATTCCACAGGAAAGATTGACAGAGAGTGGGTAGACGTTACATACGACGAAATGGTGGCCTACATCGGAGTACTTGTGTACATGGGTATATTTGATTTGCCAGAAAGCAGGGATTACTGGCATAGTCAAGATATTGACTGCACAATAGTCCAAAATTGTATGACCTTTGGTAGATACACAAAAATTTCGAAATATTTCCATATAAGTGATATAACTCAGGAAAAAAGGAAGGAGAGGAGGGTTTTAATGTGTTGCAAAAAATAAAGCCAGTTCTTCATGTTATGGACACTTTCCACAAAAAGTATAAATCAGGTCGAGAGTTAAGCGTTGACGAAGCAATGGTTGCTTTTAAAGGACATCATTACATAAAACAGTACATTCAGGGAAAGCCAACGAAGTGGGGATTTTAAGTATGGGCATTAGCTACTTATCATGGTTACGTTCTTCAGGGGAACGTGTACTTGGGGAAAAAAGAAAAAAGGAACCGTGAAATGTTTCTTGGGACTCAGGTGGTGATGAACTTACTCAATCTCTATTTTGGAAAACATCATCATGTGTATTTTGATAGCTTTTTTTTCAAGTGTGGGATTAATGAAATTGTTACTTACCAAAAACACTTACGCATGTGCTACTACAAGACCTTCTCGAAGAGAATGGCGAACTAAATGGAGATCTAAAATATCCAAAGAAACTAAACATCCAAAGAGGTTAAAGTAAAAGTTTGCAGAGTGGGATTGTCACAGCTACGGTTTGGCACGATAATCGGGATATTTGTGTCCTTCAAACAAATGTTGATCTCAACAAGAATGTAGAGGTCCCAAGAAAAATAGGGAAAGGAAACGAACAAATTATGGTATCATGTCCTCAGTCAATTGCATCTTATACAAAATACATGGGCGGGGTTGACAGGGCTGATCAGAGTAGGCTCTATTACGGTGTCGGACGAAAAACAAAGAAATGGTGGAAGTTATTATTTGCCTTTGTTTTTAATACGGCTATAGTAAACAGTTTTATTCTGTACAAGGAAAGTAACTCACCTCCAAGTACTAGACACTGTGTGACACAGAAAAATTTCCGTTTGGCTCTGTATAAACAAATGATAGGGAAATTCTCCTCCCGCAAAATATTAGGGCGAAAAAGAAGCCTTCCTGTGGCAAATTTTTCACATAGACAGCAACATATTCTTGCAAAGATCGAAGGAAGAAAAAAAGTGTGCACCTACTGCAGCTCAAAGAAAAGAAGAACCTCAGCTGGACGGAGCATTGAAACATCGTGGAAGTGCCGCAGCTGCGACTTACCCCTGTGCAAATTAGATTGCTTTATCCGATATCACCAAGAAAACGGAGTGGAGGTAGGGAATTAAAAACCCACTGAGGTAATTTCTCTAAATTGATGCATGACAAATACATTAACGTATTTAAAATACTTGATTGGATGGTGAGTTATTTTAGGTTTAATGAATCAACGTTCATAAGCGTCTCATCGCGCTGAAAAATTGGTCTAACTCTGGGGCAGAAGGGTACTTAAATTTCGTGCGTGGCAGAGAATTTTCTGCGGCCGGTTTCGGGCGGGTTAGGAAGGAAAGGGTTAACAAGTAAGGCTGATAATCTAGAACACTTGAGTCAGTTAAAATTGATGCGCACCACAGACGCACATCCCATGGCTTCTGCACTTTAAGTCTGAACTCTATGCACTGCAATAATTACACCTGCAAGTTTTCAACAAATCATTGAATATTTCTGATCGTACATTGACGAAGAGTTATAAGATGCAACACCACAATTTCCATCCCATAATCACCATCTCTCTTGGACATGTGTTGGGGGACAATTTCATAAACTAACCACAATCATTACAATAACTTATAGACTCTGGCCCATTATCTAAGACTTGGTGCCACTTTGAATTTTGATAGCTACAGCAAAACAGAGAAGACTGAAGGCAATGGTAATGTTGTGATATGGAATGACTAAGAAGACCCTCAATGAAAACTTTTTAAGTAGAAGAGACAAACTTAATGGGCACATTCTGATACATAACAGCCCCCAGAAAACAACAGCTGAAGGAACAATGAATGGAAATATTTACAGATGATGATGGAATATAAAAAGCAAATTACAGAGGATGTGAAAATGAGGAGAGAAGAAATTATGTGGTTAGAAGTTAGGAGAATTAGGAGCAAAGGCCAAAGCAAACCTATCTTCAGATTGATGACAGCTGATACTCTTTGCTTTCCACTTCCTTACACAATCCAACCATTCCTAAAAGCATCGTCACTGCACTACCTCCATACACATCACACAATCCAAGTACTTTACATTTCATCGTTATCACCACCCTGTCACACAACTTGTCCACAATCACCATTGAATCTCCCCATGATGATTGAGTTTGTTTAGTGAAAAGATATGACACCAGAGTAACTTGCCTGTTCCAATTTCAGAGAATCATGCTGACTTTCTTCGATGAAGTCTATATCACGAGAAGTAACTATTCCAACTAGCTTGCCTCCCAATTTTCCATTCTCCGTCACTGGAATGCCACAAAAACCATTGGCTTTTTTAACTTTAAATACATCTGCTACCTGCAAAGAAAATTAGTACCACAAATGCATAAATATTATGTGCAATAAAACCGTGTTAAGGTAGAGAATGTCCCAGAACAGAATTAGGTGGTTGGGATATATTCTTTGGAAAATTGATATAAAAATACTGATATGCAACCAAGAGGCTAACATCATTTCATCGCGGTTGCATGCCAATGACAGTAAAATCCACGACGAATTATGAAATATTAAGCCCTCACTGGGCTGAGCTATTCGAGCAGTTACAGTAAACTATTTTTGCTTCAGTTGTAACACACTTCAGGCGCCAAATGCGTTTAATATTGCAGACGATTATCTCGGGATGCACTAATGATAAAATGAGTATTTCATAAAGATTAACAGCCAGATTGATGAATCCGTCACCGGGAAACCATCAATACTCATGGTCATTCCGGTGCACCAAGCACCTTAGAATTTTAGCAATACTACGACGCACAGTAGATAAGTTAATAGGTTCAAGAATCGGGTACATACTCTTACTAAAACTTATGTGAATGATACATCTTGAACAAGACTTTCATGTTATTTATACGTAACAATAAATAAAATGAAACTAATAGGATTCAAACTATCTTTACTTACATGATGATTTGGGCTAAGGACGACTGGATCCCTAATGAACCCCTGTTTATATTTCTTCACTTTGTGTACTTCGTTTGCCTGATATTCAGGAGAGCAATTGTGGTGGATTATGCCAATTCCTCCGCACAACTGAAAAGCATCGCAGAACAAATTAGTAAATGAATAGGCTATGAATAACTTAAACACTATAAACAGTCAACGCAAGAAAATAATTACAGCCATAGCTATTGCCATATCAGACTCCGTTACAGTATCCATTGGGGACGACACTAAAGGTGCTTTTAAGGATATTTTTTTAGTCAACGCGGATGTCAGGTCCTGTAACATACCAAAGTTGTTAAATTAAATAAACAATCACCACAAAAGTCGAAGGCTTCTAATGACACAAGAACTTACAACTTCTTCTGAAGTGAAGTCGATGAAGCCTGGTAATATAATGAAGTCGCTGCAAAGGAAGTAATTAACCAGTCAGTACCAGTATGCTCGGAAGATATCAAGGGTTTCAAATCGTAAATAACCTGGACAGGGCTTTGAATTGCATTATTTTACTCACGAATCAAGGTTTAAGTTTCAACGGTCTTTTACACCCTTTGTTTACTTAGTATTCACCATTGTGGGAATGTTAACGATGAAGAACCAAGGAAATCTAATAATGGATCACGTTACTTAACACTCGAAATAAATGAAATGCACTCGAATATCTACTAATAAGTTCAAATTAAAGCGCTGTCACTCTTTCACCGAATGTTGAGCACATGCAAAATACGGGTATCATAGTGCTAGTCAGCTGTTGCAGCCTTACTGATGACCGGGGATGAGATCCCTTAGCACGTGTTTCAAGACACTTACTTGTACGTAAGTCCATCCCCTTTTCCAAACAACTGCGCGCCAGTGAGACCATCTTCCGGCACGTAACTATTTCCCCCACATATTAAATAGTCAGCCATGCTGTGTGCAATCGAATTATTGCAATGCCTTAAAAACTTGAAGTTGAACCACTACACATGTGACGAGTAATATATCACAAGAACAGATAGTGTCTTAGTTCAAACGGTGAATAGCACAGGCTCAAGTAATACCACGTGTGGAAAAACACACCTGACCGATGACCTGCACCTTTCTGTAAACTTATTCACACAGAATGAAAACCCTGAATGATAGACATTGACGCGCGGTCGGCGGCTTTAGCCGATCGCTTCGCGTTTGCCAAGTGGCATTCCTAAAGCAGAGCGGAGTGATAAATTTTCTTTTCTTTCATATTTATATTACTAATTATATCTTTAAGAGAATTATTTCGGAATTATTTTGGTTATACTTTTATATTTATTAACTTAATCGACAAATATTTCGTAAATTAGGCAACACTGTTATAAGCGCGCAAAACAAACACCATGATAACCTTAATTTGATTCTCAGCGTATTTTTACATAACATCTTCGATTTGAATCGCTAAAGGAAGCATGCAATTGGTAAAAAAATAATTATAAAATCTTCTCAATAATCTGAGAGTAAATAACTAGTATACGGATCAATTTATCTAATTATTTCTTTGATTACAAAAGTTCTCGCCGATGTATCCTTTTAGGTGTAAACCTGAAGGGAGTTCAGGCGATAAATGTTTGCTGTTGAAAAAATGTTTGACAAACTGCCTGCCAAGATGAAAATACCGGTTCCCGCTTGATCATCGAAGTTAATCATCGTTGGGCTCGGGTCGAATTCAGATGGATGATCCTTCACTTCGTCCCGAGTAAGCACTCTCTGTCTGGTCTGCAAGTGGCAGACAGTAAATACGAAATTACCTCAGCAGTCTAAGATCGCTAATCTGAAATACTACTGCAAAAAGGTTTTACCTGCGCTTTAATTTGTAATAGTTTACTCCCACACCAACATCTACTGTATTGCGTACAATGCTTTTGGGGAACAAAATCCATATTGTCCGGCGTTAGTTGGTGGAACTATGGAAGTACTGATGAAATATGAAACAGAATTTTAAGCTTACCATTTGCTATTAATACATCAACACTGGTTTTGCCAGTCATATTCGGGGAAAAGAAAATAATCATGTTTGTACTTGTGTGTCTGGGGAGGGAAGGATTAGTGAGTAAGTCAGCAGTAGAGGTCAAGGGCAGGTGAAACAAGTTGTCTGATGGGGTGAAAAGCATGAGGTGTGCTGGAAAATGAACTATGAGTATCATCTCGATCATGAGGGCTGAAATTTAGTGGGACATAATAAGTGAGCAATAGAGCTATTTTTATTTATGATGTCAAAACGGTTCATATTGAGGAGGAATTTAAATTATTGTATCACATAGAAAAATTTTGTTTAAATGATAAATTAGATTGGTGACGAAACCGTGCATAGAGGATGAAAGGGAGCTTTTACTTTAACCTCCTTCAATAATCCCTATATTTCCGGATGAGTGCTGAGTGAAATTAAATTTATCCGGTTGAAGGTTAGCAAAGGAGCGTTGGTAGTAATTTGACTTGAATTTGAAAGATTACCACGCTTTGGTAGTGTCGTTAGTGCTGCATCTCTAAGCATTAATTCTTTGCGGAGCAGTAAATGAGCCTCACTAAAAATTGCAATAAAAAAGAGCGGCCCTTAGAAAAAATAATTCCCATAAACGTATTCATCAAATGTGAGAGCCGGCCTTGGAGCATGATTGGAACCACTCTGACATCACAGCTCAAAGGTCACGGATACCGCCTCGGGTACCGGTTCTGCCCATGACTTCGTGCTGAGATCTTAGTTTAGACGGTGCGATGTAACCTCCGCAGTTAGGGCACCTACAAGCCAAGTCAACGATCTAGTCTGAGTCACTATAGTGGTGACCGATTTGAGCGCCCATTGCTGTCACATATTGGTCTCTCAAAATGTTTTTGCCAAACTTCGAGAAGCTAAAGGGACATACATCACAGCTCTTACTTGGTAAATATTGGGTTCGTTTAGGAGAGACTAGATTTACGGTTCTTCACAGGCTTTCATACACTAACCTCTTGAGCTGATCCTTGGAAATCCTTGGATTCTGGGAAAACTCCAGGTGAAGGAAAGATCAGGTGAGCGCTCTACTCTTACTTTCAAATGACCGCAGAGTGAGGAGCACAATCGTCATGTAATGTCTCGCCATTATCGGGATACCCTCTGGGAATTCTGGCGTCGTATATTTTTTAACTTAATGGTAAATACTCCCATTACGGTTATCCTATTCGGTTATCCATTAAGGTAGGGGCTAGGTCCTTATAAAGTACTTCCCAACGAAGCTAGCTCAAATTCTAAAGGATTATCTTACCCAAAACTAATCACACGCAGCTTGGGGATTCATCGTTGCATGGACATGGTCATTGCAAGCGCCAGGAACTCCATCCGGCGTGAAATAAGCGTTTTTTGTGATGAAAACGGTTCCAAGGAGGGAGAGCTTTCCCCGATCATTTTACCTGAAACTTTGACTAAAGTTATATTGGCCCATCCCTCAGGATAGCCGACGGAAAGGGTGGAGGGGCAGACCATGCAGAATATGTAAACAACAAATGCTCATCAGATGCTCATCTTATAATTACCTGGAATATTTCAGGCCTAAGGCCAGCAGAGCGTGATACAGCACCGTATTAGGTCTTCTTGATCCACAAGTCATCAGTTCGTCCTCGTCTTTTGGAGGACCCTCATCTCCGAAGTCGTTGGTGGGTTGTGGTCAAGGCATGAGGGAGGATTTGCAGCAATTGGAAACTCTCCCAGAAAGCAGCTGCGTTGACTCACTTTCATTGCTATCAGTTTCACCGCAGTGAAGGTGCATTTCCTCTTCTCTTTTAAGCAGAACTACATTCTGAATTCTTACAGCTGAATGCTCTCCTCCATTTGGCTATACTTTCGCCTACGATTTCTCCATCCCAAGGCGAACCAATGAGCAAGCTACCGCGAAACCGCTGCCGTTTTTTTTATAATTGCATTCACTTGTAAGAGGTATTGAGTGCTCAAATGGGAATGACATTAATTCAAGGGATATGCCATTTACTCAGCCTGCCCTGGTGAACTCGACCGATGTCTGCCAGACACTTTGCAAGCCTACAAACTGAATACTTACTTATCTCGGTAAGTAATTATCTTACTTATCTCAATATAGTCGCTATCTCTAAAACCAGGTACGGCTGGACATTGCACTAAAAATGACAGATAATGGCCCTCTTTATTCCCTCGCGATTCAACTTTTTCAAATGGCCCTCTACAGCTGCGTTGAATTTTCCTCTATCCTTCCGCCCTTCCTCTATCCTCCTTCCTCTTCTCCTATATCCCTCAGCGGCCTTCACAGATGCACACCTTTCACTAACTAGAAATCTAGAATGCATCGCTTACTTAATTCTACCGTGAAGCAAACGCCTACGGAACGCATACCCCAGCTCTTCTGACAGGGCACGGATTGGTTTCGAAAAACACCACGCTTTCAAACTCGCTCAGGGAGACCACTCCGCATCTGGATCGGGGTAGGTTAGCAACCGTAGTCAAAGCAGTACCAGCGTCAGTGGAATAGACTAGATTTGCTTTCAATAGTTCCAAATGCTGGGGTTTCATCGCAGCATCTAGCCTGAAACCTTCATCACTAGACGAGCTCGACGTCCACTCCCGAAGTGTGATTTGAATTCGTCACATCCGAGGCCGGTGCGTGATCAGGCTAGCTTCCGCGGTTGATATGCGAGTCGTCGAAAGACGACAGAATCTTCATTATTAGTCAATATTGAACCGGATTTTGCGAATTACCGCCCAACTTCGCCGGAAAAAATACCAACTCATACATTTTTTGAACTTAGGCTTGACTGGATGGAGACGATGTAAAACATTATGTGTAATGCACATAGTAAAAAATAAAAATCCAAATTTGTAGTCACTCATCTGCGAGGAAAAATGTAGAAAACCAAGTACTTATACGAGCTCTCGCAAAAACTCGTGGCAGGCGGATGCGCTGAAAGCCACGTCGCGGAGGGGGTCAGCATAGTGGAAAAGGTGGTGAGAGGAGTTGGAGGGGAAGGTTCGTACTTAGGGACGCCAAAATTTAGGCGCATTGCACCCAGGGTAGTCGGAAACTAACGAAGGCACATAGCTACCACCTGTTTACCCGCAGTGACTGTTTTTTTAGAAAATGGACCCTTCCAGTCCCGAAATTGCGAATCTGCAATCAGCTTTCGGGCGGTCTATAATAAGTATGTAGTTGATTCCCTTTATGGACATGATGGTCGGTTGTCAACAGAAGGCTTTTATGGGGAACCAAGAAAGGCGGAGGGAAACCCAGCGTCGGTATTAGCCTCCTCTTACGGCGGGCGGAGTTCTAGCAGTGTTCTCCACATAGCGATCGGGTAGAGGTCAAGATTTCATGGTAGAATCTCCGCCATTCTTGGGATTCGAACCCGGACCTTCGGAATGGGTAGCCAATACTCAAGCCCCTACACTTACTCGATCCCTCCCCTCTCAGATGGGGCGCGTCGTTGACTTGGGCGTGAGGGGACAAAACGGGCGGCGGCGTGCAAGCCGTCCTATGTAGCGGCGGTGGCGCCAACGGCGTAAACTGACAAATAATCGTATTTTATGCATAAATGAAAAGTCAAAAAGTTAATAATTATGTTTCAAACTTCTTCATGAGTATAAAATAATTTTTATAAATATGTATCAATTCAATCTGCCACAAAAATTTCAGTAGTTTTAAATCACAGCAATACTAAAAGTAGTAAAAAACAATAAGATACTCTTTGGTGCGCAGCGCATATCATTAAATTAAAATTACGGCTACGGCATACGACTGGTGCACGAACCTCTAACATACATCGTAATTATCATGAATAAAAACCTGCTTTCCGACATGGAGAGGCGAACATGCAGTTTTTCTTAGAAAAGGTCGTGCAACATTGAAAGTCCTGCTACACAGTCCGGTGTGCTGGTGGCCGAACGCAGTAAGTCGTCGCGTCCTCCGGCACAGCTCTTGTGAGGTACAGGCGGCCCTCTCTCTCTACAGCTGCGGTCCTGGAAGGCTCGACGATCGAGTGCTTCTTACTGAGCTCCAGTAGGTGTTGCGCCGTCTTTGCAAAGAAGGAGGTTCGGTTTCAGCAGCCGCAGCCTCAAAGTTGACGTAGCGCTGGACGTACTCATCCTTCGTGTCGCGGAATCGATCGCAAAGATAGGTCTCTCCGGTGCGTCATGCCTGCATCACTTACAACTTAGTCGTTCTGTGCCACTTAATCGTTCACGTTCCACAGGATGCATAACCGCGGGTCCAGCAACGCAGCTATAATCACAAGGTCAGTAATGGTAATGCACCGGTCAACATTCTGCTTTCCTATTGTTTTCTCTGCCGCTCCTGCGATGCCTGTTTTTATAATCTCCCATCTTCTCTCTATTGTTCCCATTCGCTTTGCTTCAACTATGTTCTTTTCTACCAGCTCTTGGTATTCCCTCCTTTTCAACCGTTTCATTGCTTAAGGTTCCATCTCTTTATCTTCCTACCTTTACAAAGCCTTTTGAATCTAACTTCAGACTTCATCATCACCAAGTTATGATCTGAGTCCGCATCCGCCCCTGGATAGCTACGCGAGTTCTTTACACTGTTCCTAAATCTCTGCCTTACCATTATATAATCAATTTGGTATCTCCCAGTATCACCCGGCATTTTCCATGTGTACCTACGCCTGGGGTGATGTTTAAACCAATTGTTTGTCACTACTAATTTATTTCTTGTACAAAATTCAACTGCTTTTTCACCGCGGTCATTTCTTCTTCCTAGCCCAAACCCTCCCACTTCTAATCCGTCCATCCCTTGCCCCACCACTGCATTCCAGTCACCCATCACTATCAGGTTTTTCTTTCTCGGCACTGCTCTAATTATATCTTCTACTTGCTCGTACACCTCTTCCTCCCTATGGCTGCTCGTAGGTATGTATACCTGGACAAGTACGAAATTTTCTGGGCGTGCTTTTATTTCTACCAATAGTATCCTGTCGCTCACCTGTTCAATGTTTACCACCCTAAGCCCCAATTTTGTGTTCAGTACCATACCTACCCCACGTTGACTCTCATCTCCCCCACAATAGATTACCCTGTAGCTATCACTCCAATAGTCCCCGCTATCCTTCCATCTCACCTCGCACAATCCCAAAGCATCTATTTGTCCTTTTTTTATTTCCTGTTTAATATTTTCAAGCTTCCCGGTCCTCCTCATGGTCCTTACGTTCCAAGTTCCTATTTTTACCGCTGTTTTCCTCCTCCTCTTTCTCTTTTTCTTATTCCTCTCCCTCCTATCCCTTGCATCCGCCGATGACGATGCTGCTGTGCAAGGATTTCGTATGATGACACTGATGACGACCGTGGAGGCCTCAAGAAGATTTTTACATTATTTTAGAAAACGTATTGAAATTATTTTTATGACTCACCTAAGCTAATTATGGAAGATCTTTTAGAATATGTCCATTCAATCGCAATTCATAATTAAGCCGGCACAGTTACGGATCATTTAAACGCATTTACAAAAGCTTCCATTTTTGTGAGTTAATAGTTCAATTTAAGTTCGTATATATTCACCCATTTATGAAAAATTTTGGGGGCCATTTAAATATACATATTTGTGATCCTATCAGGTGATAGCCGTCGTTTGGTGCCCTAATTGCTCGTGTTCAACTATTGATCTGAGGGTACATGCAAACTTGGACGATGGTTCTGGAATATATCCAGGTATATCCAAGTTTTATGTGATTTTATGGTAACCATATCTTTCCTAGGGACTGCATGCAATACTAACGAAGGTCATGCCTCATTACCTGAATGTTCGATTTGCTTTACTTAATACAGATCAAACATTTCTTTGAATATTCTATGTCCACATTTACACATGATGTGGGGGAAACATGATACCTTTGCTTGTAATATTGCAAACTTTTTTCCACATTATAATAGGTAATTATCATACCCAAGGAAACTCAAGCCACTGTATAATATTTCCGTCACACATGTTGAGCTCAAAGGGGGTAATAATTAAAGTAGATGGATATCGCAATACATTATATGCAAATGATAGTTTGCAAATCCAAAGAAAGTCCTGAATTCATTTCGTGGGAACTTTCTAGTAAAGTACTCTTTCACGTTCCATGGCTCGCTATGTTTGACTTTATAATTACTCTAACACTAGGAATTAAATAACGTTCTCATGGTTTACTTTTCTGGATCAGTTTATGCACTAAAGTAAAGAACACCTAGAGTTTTATAACGTTAGACTCGCCCGCTTAAATTTTAACTAAAAATTGCTGCAGTGGAATTTTTAAAGTTGCGGCACCAAGTACGTTTAAAATAAAGACACGAGTCAAAAATTAATTTAGCTAACTTTACGTCTTCATGAAAAGTATTCTCCACATGATTTAATTGAATGACTTCCGTTGTGAAGTCCGAAGATACTGTTTCCATTGAACCCATTAAGGCACAAGAGTGGCGCTTTGCCGGTATCATGTTTAGTATGATGTTAAACCTCGCAATAGGTTAAAGGTGTTTAAATCGCTCATTACTCTGTCTTCATATCTTCTCTCTCATTATCGATTCTTTCAGCTCTGGAGATGTAGCGCGGGGTCAAAATAATATTCTCCACTTAAACCTGAGACTCGTATCATCTAAATTATTAATTAAATCTAAAATAAAATTAACAGTGTCAGGCGAGATGTGGTGGAACTTCATATCAATAAAGAAAGTAATCGATATAGTACGTCCACTGTTATTTAAGAATAAAAGTCGACTATATCGATTACTTTATTTATTAATTAAATCTAAGCCTAGCGTGTAACCCCCGAGTCTCCAGAGGCTCCAAACCTAGCTGTACTCGTTATTTTTCCTGTGCTTGTTTGAAGATGAGTAAACGAGAGATTGATCAGTAGCCATGACCAGTAGAAATTTATGACTTGGGCACATATGAAGTTAGATTTTGAAATGGAGATCTTATACATACTCATCTCTCCTCTACTGAGATAATAAAACAAATTCGCTACATTAAATCTAATCCCTGCGTCCAGATGAGATACCTGCACGCGTCTGATCGAGGCGTTGGCCATAACATCACACCATTTCTAGACATCATATTTAACAAGTCATTATCCGAAGGTAAAGTATGTTCCACAAGACTGGATAATAGCCAATGTCACTAAGAATATTAAAAAAGGGAAAGAGACCCAGGAAAATGCCGGCCTATCACCTCTAGCTTGCAAGAGTCTTTAGCACATAACTGTTAGGTAAATCATGACCCTCCTGGATAGTAAAAAAATCTTCCACATCAATCAAGCACGGCTTTCGGAAGAGATCTTGCGAAATTCAGCTCGGATTCTTCCTTCACGACATTCTAAAATCAGGTGAAGCGAAAAAGCAAGTTGACACGCGTTATTCCCGGATTTCATGAAAGAATTTGACAGGGTTACTCTAAAAAAAAACAAATATTCAAATAACAATAATGTGGGGTCAGTGAATAAATAGTGAATTGCATATAGTATTTTCTAACTGTCCGAAAATAAAAAGTAGTGACTTACGGTGTTCGTTCCAACATGGTTAGAGCGACATCCGGCGCCCCTCAAGGACAACGTGATCGATCATCCGCTCTTACCCCTCATTTTTGTCAACGACATTAACTCTCGAGTAATTTGGAGGCCACGATAGTAATCTTTACGGAGTCACCAGTAAGTGCACATAAGTGCGATATTCCACACAGGAAAAATCATTCGCCTTGACCGGGATTCGAACCCGGATCCCTCGATTTCGCGCTTCAACCAGTTAAGCTACGGTCGATATATATTTATCTTCTAAGAGTATTCTCAAATAGAGTTTTTATGATTTAAAGTGAATTTATATAATCGAGAAGAAAAATAAAGGAAAATAAAAAAACAAATAGTCCATAAAGTTTGTCTCCACCTCGTGCTCGAAGCGGCCGCATCGGAGGATATCCTTTGCCGTCGACCCGTGCACTCCATTCTCGCCACCACCGACAGTTCTAATTAACCCCCTGGGCACTGGATTCGGTCCTGCTCCTCACATGCCACCCCAAGGGATGACGTCTTGCCACATGCCCGGTGGCTCCTCTCGCTGCTGGCGTGGCCTCAGTTGATCGCCTCTTCCAACTCCTGCGACAAGGGCGCCTCGCGTCGCTGCTCGGCGTCCACCACTCGCCCAAACAGCATACACAGCCACGGGCGCATGGTAGGAGGTGCGTCATGGAATGGGGCCTCCTGAACGAAGCGCAGTAGACCCCTGCCCAATGCCTTGTGGTTTATTTGTAGTTCTACAAATTTTGCGATTGTGGCCGAAAGGATTTTATTATTAAAATTTGGAAAGAGTCAAAAATTCAGATTTAGTAGTTTTTCATTACTTACGAGACCATCACCGAAGATGCCCCAAGTCTTATAAATTTTTTTTATCACCTCCCATGCCATTAGCTTGTCCTCACATCCCAGTACGTGATGTGTGACATCGTCCAGCCGTTTACATGTTGGGCACTGAGTAGACTCCCCTAGCCCAATTTTATGCCTAATTTCTCGTGTGGGAAGGAGGCCCGCAATAACGTCAAAAATGGCACTTAAAGTCCTAGCGTCCTCCTTCCCGCAAGAAGCCTCCTACTGTTATTAATGGATGCAGTGGGAGTTCTGCTTCCCGCATTCATTCTTCCGTAGACGTTTTTAACTATAAATGATTCTCTTTGCCTTTGATTTTATACGACCTCCCTGGTGCCTTTAATCCCCCTCGTGAATCCCTTGCATAATTAGTCGTAGTTACACTAACTCTAGGGTATAGTGTAATGCACCCCCTGCCACACACCCCTGAGGTGGCTTGCAGGGTATTTTGTAGATGTAGATGGTTGTTAATGACGCACTCGCCTCGTCCCACGCCGACCGAAGTATTGCTCTTCTCTCAACGTCCGCGCCTCCCCAACACTTTGTCATCTAACTTTGAGAATACAATTTTTGTTTTAAATTCAATGTTGGGGAGGTTTAAACCTCCCTGCTCCGGCGGGCCATGCAGTTGTTTGCGCGCGACCTTCCTTATATATCCGTGCCAGAGCATGGAATTTGAGGCGTTTATTATTTGCGCGTTGACCTGCGCCGTAATGAGCCAAACATGAGCTAGATAAAATATTCTGGGAAGTACTACTTGTGTGAGGAGTCGAGCGCGGGCGGTGAGGGGGAGAGAAGGCAGAGTGTACCGCCCCGAACTCCACTGCACGGCCCACCTCTAGCTCCAATTTCTCTCTATTCTTTCGTCCACCAATTTGTCCCACCAGAACTCAAGAATTTTCAATGGGGGCGATGCTTCCCTCCAGCAAGTATTCTCCAAGGCTGTTTTTTCCCCTTTTATTAATAGTGCCTTCGATTTCTGTGTGCTATTTCGATTCCCCCGGGGGAGTATAATTTAATAATGTCCTCGGTCTGTTTTAATTGCCGGGAGTTGCCGATAAAGAGGGTTATGTCATTGGCATAAACGACACCCGTGTATTTGGATCCGTATCTTTGTACACCCAGTCCGGCAATATACAGGGAGCGGATAACGGGATCCATTGCGAACGCAAACAATTTCATAGATAAAGGACATCCCTGCCTAACCGATTTTTTAATGGCAAAAGGAGGGGAGATGTCCCTATTAATTTTCAGGTGTGTTCTGGCATCAGTGTACAATAGTTCAATGGAATAAATAAAGGATTCAGGGAAAGCCATCTTTCTTTAAATAAGTAAAATATATTCAATCTGGACAATATCGAAAGCTTTACACAGATCTACGGCTAGAATTGCATAAAAATCCTCATAGGAGGGGGTCACGGATAAAAAAAACTGGTGTGCTTAAGACCACACGGGAGAAGTGTAAACTTCTATGGCGATATTCTGATATATATAAAAAATATTTCATCAATTGTAATAGTGTGCATTTTATACAAAGGTGTTTGTATTAAATAATTCAGTCACGCTTTAATAACTCTTTTGTTCACTACGCCGTGCAGAAAGCTAGACTTATGTATTTTTTCTCTCTTTATGTGAACGTATATACAGTGATCATCATCGACATTTTGCGGTAATTTACTCACCCATGTCTTAACCTCAACTGGACAATAATTACTTGACCATAAATCCCAAACTGACCGTGGATATGTCGCAGTTGCCTTATTTGCATGAAAGGAATTCGGGGTGAAATTAATCTTTCAGTCACCAAATCTAATGGCAAATTTTTCAAACTATCTGGAAATGGGGGATTTTGGAAACCTTTATATACTGATAGTTGTGGGATATTATTTTGGTGAACGCTTGTGATACAGGTTGCACATATCTGAAATTCCGATTTCTTAACCGGAACAATTTTTCTGAATAATTTATGCTTTTTGTACTGTCAATATTGGTAAATGTTCTAAATCATTATGAAACCAAAGTCTATCACAAGCATCGCAAGCATGTCCAAATTCATTATTAATAAATTGCTTTATAAACTCTTTATGTGACGACAAATGTGTTGAGAACAAGCTGTACATCATTTGCGGTTTATGTTGTTCTTGTATTAGAGGTTTGGTAATATAATTTTCGTTTCACATGTCTTTTTCATTTCGCCGTTGAACGAAATCGTGCACAACATTATCAACATTTGAATTTGACTCGCCCCGATCCTCTTCTCCATCAATCAGCATAGCCGGAATATGAAGATCTGGAGATGGTCCACCACTTTCAGAATTAGGATAGGTAAAATATCTTTCCGCGCTATAAATGGCACCTATCTCGTAGAGGGACCAGCTATTTGCGAACAATGAATTAAACGATTTCTCTAGGGAATGAATGATAGTTTTTTGGAGGGCCCCGCTATTTGGAAATAATTCATTTCCATAGTTTGTAGTAAATCATCGGTCCCTTGTCTCTCCCTGTAATTTTTAGAACGAATTTTATCCAGGCTCTTTCTATGAGCAGCATCTTCATTTCCTACACAATCTTTATTCCGTCATCAGCTCTTTTCTTAGCAAGATAATTTCTGGCATATTCGGCTTTTTTCCTCTTGTTTTCCGCTTCCTGTGCACTGCGCACATTCTTTCTTTCTTGCTCGGTAATTTCTGGTATATTCAGCTTTTTTTCTCTTCCGATCCATGTTAGTTTTTTCCAATTCGGGATCAGCGTCAATTCCTCCCAATTTTTTCTTTTTAGCGCGATATTTTCGGTCATATTCGGCTTTCTTCCTCTTTCTTTCATCTCCCTGTCCTTCCGCTTAATTATTCAATTGTGAAATCTCACCCATTTAGTCTATTGTTTCATTACCCTTTTGATCTTCTTGCCGCTTTCTTCCACTTTCTGCATTTTCTAAAATTGCGGATTCAACGCAAGTTGCGTTGCCTTCATGACGTTTTACCATGTTTCCGTGCCTACAAAAGAATTCCAAGCTAATAACATTTCTCGATATAGCATATCAGGCGCGTAGGTCAAATTTCCGAAAGAATTTCTCATAAACACCCATTTCTTAATGAAAAACCATTTTCCCCCACAAATTTGTCGTAAAAAACTTTTTGACAAGATGAGAACAAAATCTGAAAGAAATTGTCAAGAGTTGTTCCCAAAAAAAATTCTCAAAAAAAACTTTTTGACAAGATCAGAAAAAATCTGAAAGAAATTGTCAACAATTGTTCCCAAAAAAAATTCTCAAAAATAGAGCTCCACCTCTAACAATAGATTTTGGTACCTTCGGGACGTGGGACGACGACTCTAACCACTACGCCATTTTACACTGTTAAAAAGCGAGGGTTCTCGTGAGTTTACATTCGGAATGCTAAGCGGGGCCCCGGTAAGAAGAATCTGACGGTACGTGACGCGAGTTTGCTCTTTTTACCCCACGCCAGAAGTGCCCAACGGGCCAAAAGAAGTTTACACTTCAAAAACTGACAAAGGGAATTTGAAAGGAAAGCTGGGTCCCATTGACCTTATCGGCAGTCAGGATTACAATTCTGAAAACAGGAAAGGACGTCAACATAAATAGAGCAAAGGAAAACAAAAACGAGACAATCAGGAGCAGTATTTCACAGAGCGATATAATCGATACTCGGAGTGGAAAGAGAGGACGAATCCTCTCCCCTCCCTCCAATCCCCGAAGCCGACCCCTCGCTGAACGCGAGCTTCGAGGATGTGATAATCCTTGAAGACATTGAAGGGGTCAAACACATTCTACAGAAAGGGAAAGCTCCGGGAGTTGACGGCCTCCCAGCGGAGTTTTACGTTACGCTTTGGGACCTCCTTAAACCAGCTTTGCAAAGATTCTTAAACGAGGTAATCAACATGAGAAAATTAACAGACATTATGAAAATGAGACTACTCACCCTGATCCCTAAAATAATAAAAAAAATTTAAAAAAATTTTAAGTGCTTTTCTAAAAAAAAAAATTACTAGCAAATATTTAAAAAAGAAATATCTAAACATTGTACTGAAAAAGAAAAAATAATATTTTCTCAAGTGAATAAAAGTTTAGCTAGTATCTACTGGAAATAATTAAATTCAATTCAAGGAAATCAGCCTCACAATGACAAGACCACAACGAAAAGCATGGGGCACTCTGTCATATTCGATATCAACATAAATTCATTAAATATGAAGGTTTTGGCATTAAATGGAATTGAGAGCTTCAATATAAATTTTCTAGAAAATCTTAAAATCAACTCAAGTTAAGGTGCGAAATATAAATGAGGTCAGAAAGTATATTAGAAAAGCATGCTAAATTCTTTTTCATTTTTTTATTTTTTATTTTGAGTCCTGGTTAATAAAATTTTTATGAAACATCACAAGTGGAAAAACTTTTATAAAACAACACTGTTTTATAAACATTTTATTAACTAAGACTAAAAAAATTGGACTGTTTACTATAAAAAAATCGCCAGGTTGTGGAACTGATGCAGCGACTTTTTTATTGTTTCTCGGGACGAGAGTAGGATGTTTTACTACAATTCCACCTCGAATCACAATATAGGAAGGGTATTTCATTAGATTAGAATTAATTAGTCTTATATGAAGTGGCAACCATGCAAACTACCATGGATCCATGGAAAAGCGAGTTAAAGGAAGAGCATGTAAAATAAAAACAAGTAGAGTTAAATGTATTGAATATATCGATTCTATTTAAAATATATCGATAATACCAAAAGTAGCACTATAGTACTTTAATTTTCACCAGACTTACGGCACTGTGCAAACTTTCATAACTTTAGACGTCAAGCATTGAGTTAAATTAAGCTGAGCTAAAGTTATCAAAATATACATCGATCGACTACTGATTGTCGACCAAGTTAACACGAACGGGTTATTCCCTATATCTTGTAACGTACCTTTACTCACATATCAGCAAACTCGCACACAGAAAAACATTCATCTATATTTTTGAAACCTCGGCAGCCAAATTGTTTCTAACAAATACCCTAATTGTTGCCTACTGAATACCTTGCAAGCCACCACAAGGGTGTGTGGCCATGAGTGAGCTATCACCAGCATGCATTAAACCTTACCCTAATAAAGTTAATGAAACTACGACTATTAATGTAGTTGCAAATTCCATGTAAGTAGTTGCAAAATATATAAATACTAAAGGTCCCTCTACCATTGGTGGCATATCTGAGGTGTAGTGTATGTTTGTGAAGCTTCGCCTTTTGACAAGCATTAGCGATTTATGCTGCCTAATTAGTCGTAGAAACACTAACTTTAGGGTTGTGTGTAATACATGTTGGTGACTGCTCACCCCCTGCCACACACCCTTGAGGTTGCTTGCGGGGAATTTTGTAGATATAGATGAATGCATTAGCAAAACCTGCAAATTCTTGACAGAGGCGAAATTTTATCGGCATGCACTAAACTATAGGTATGCTACCAATGCTAGGGAAGCTACTCATATTAAATACTAACAACTACATAAGCTACTGCCAGAGAAATAGGCCGTAGCGGAGCATGGCATCACATACAGTCATGACATCAACTTCGACGGAGCGAAGTAGTTGTGTCGTTCCTCCTGCTATAGGGACCGACTGACAAAGGAAGTCATTGAGATCCAGATGAAGAATAATACTTTTATTTGTGACTTGGGATTTTCCCAAAGTAAGACATGACCGCCAATCCTAAAAGAAGTCAAACTCACACGTGAAAATTTGGGAGAAAATTCTAACCATTCACAGGACACGTGAATGAGAACCGGAGCTATGCATCTACATGCAAATCCCTGATAATGACGGTCGTATAGAGCCTCGAAACTTCGGAAATGGAACCTCTCACCCAGTTGGAAACCCGAGAAACCATATGACAACATATGCTTTGAACTTCAGCAAAATCTTTTATGTATATTTTTCCCTTCGATCAGATAGACACTAATTTCTTCGGCATTTTGGTCACACTGTTAACTTTATCGTAACAAACTTTTACAAATCTTGATGCTCTCCGCTGTATTCGATCTATTTCTGAGACTAGTCCTACTCCGTAAGGGTCTCATTTTCTAGCGGCATACTCCAAGTGAGTACGGTATAGTGTGATGCATATTGGTGACAGCTCACCCCCGGCAAAACACACTTTTCTTAGCTTGCAGAGTTGTACGTAGAAGTAGACGGATGATCTAAACTAACGTGGCGAGCAAAAACGAAGCGTAAACCAAAATAATATCCCACAACTTTCAGTATATAATGGTTTCAAATATCTCCTATTTGCAGATGGTTTGAAAAATTTCCCATTAGATTTGGTGACTGAAAGGTTAATATCACCCCGAATTCCTATCATGCAAATAAGGCGACTGCGACATATCCATGGTCAGTTTGGGATTTATGGTCAAGTAATTACTGTCCAGTTGAGGTTAATACAATGGTGAGTAAATTACAGCAAAATTTCGATGATGATCGCTGTATATACGTTCACATAAAGAGAGAAAAAAATACATAAGTCTAGCTTTCTGCACGGCGTAGTGAACAAAAGAGTGATTAAAGCGTGGCTGAATTATTTAATACAAACACCTTTGTATAAAATGCACAATATTACAATTGATGAAATATTTTTTATATATATCAGAATATCGCCATAGAAGTTTACACTTCTCCCGTGTGGTCTTAAGCACACCCAATTTTTTAAAAAAATTATCGAGTTCTCCTGACGTGAGCACGGGGTTTCCCTCCAAAATATAGCAAAATAAGGCGTTTTGGGAAGGGTGGAGGGGGGAGTAGGTCCCGCCAGTATACAGAATATTAACCAAATGTGTACGATGGAGTGTGTCCGTACGCCAGACATCAACTTCAAAACTTTTCCGCATGTTTCACACTTAAAAGGTCTCAAGCCACTATGAACGGCCGTGTGTCTGACTACGCTAGACTTTTGAGTGAATCCGTAACCAGGGCAAGGGCCCAGCCACGTTGACACACCGGTTACCGTGTGATCACCGGAATCAAGCAACTTCGGGCCTAGACAGAGGTTGTGTGGGTGACCATGAATGCCATCATCGTGGCACTCTTGTCCAGCCATGGGGTTGGCACGACGGACCAAGGAGGTCTAAGTGCCCGGGCACCTGACGAAGGGCCCCTCCTACGAACAATCTCTCAACATCCAAATCCTTTCCCACTTCTTCACATTGAAATGGTTTTAGTCCTTCGTGTGTCAAAACATGTCTGACTAGGTTGTCTTTTCTTAAAACTTTCTTTCCACATGTTTCACGAAAGGTCTTAACCTTCTTGAATTTTCTTATGTCTTCTCAGGTTATATTTTTTTTAAATCCCATGTGTCACATTTGAATGGCTTCATATCCAATAGGACTTTTCCCGATATGTGCAACAACTGAAAGGTCTCAAGCCGCTGTGCATGACCGATTGTCTTAGTAAATTATATTTTTGAGCAAATCCTTCCTCTAAATCTCAAGCCGCTTTGCACGACTGGGTGTCTCATTAAATTATATTTCCTCGTAAAGACCATTCCTTTTAAATGTGGTGAATTTAAATTTTTTATCATTGATGGAAATATTAGGACTCCCATTCTGTCTTGCTGCTGCCATCGACCTGAAATTATTAAAATTAAAATCAGAAAATTATATAAATAAATTTAATGCGGGATTAGTGATTGGAAAAATTTTACACAGTGTTGTAGCATGTATTCCCGACTCCTACTTCTTCCTAATTCGTTACATGGAAAATAATAATCTAATTATATTAATGTTGAAAGGCAGGCAACAAATCACACTGTGCACATTCTTTCTTTCTTGCGCGGTAATTTCTGGTATATTCAGCTTTTTTTCTCTTCCGATCCATGTTAGTTTTTTCAGTCCGGGATCAGCGTCAATTCTCCCCAATTCTTTTTCTTTAGCGCGATAATTTCGGTCATATTCGGCTTTCTTCCTCTTTCTTTCATCTCCCTGTCCTTCCGCTAAATTATTCAATTGTGAAATCTCACCCATTTCGTCTATTGCTTCATTACCCTTTTGGTCTTCTTGCCGCTTTCTTCCACTTTCTGGATTTTCTAACATTGCGGATTCAACACAAGTTGCGTTGCCTTCATGACGTTTTACCATGTTTCCGTGCCTACAAAAGAATTCCAAGCTAATAACATTTCTCGATATAGCAGATCAGGAGCGTAGGTCAAATTTTCGAAAGAATTTCTCATAAACACCCATTTTTTTACGAAAAACCATTTTTCCCCCACAAATTTGTCGGAAAAAAAACTTTTTCACAAAATCTGAAAGAAATTGTCAAGAATCGTTCCCAAAAAAAATTCTCAAAAAAAACGTTTTGACAAGATCAGAAAAAAATCTGAAAGAAATTGTCAAGAATTGTTCCCAAAAACATAAAAAAAAGAGTTCTACAACTAAGAATAGATCTTGGGACTTTAGGGACGTGGGATGACAATTCTAACCACTACGCCATCTTACTTTGTTAAAGAGCAAACGCTCTCATGAGTTTACATTCGGCATGCTATGCGGGGCCCCGGAAAGAAGATTATGACGGTACGTGACGCGAGTTTGCTCTTTTTACCCCATGCCAAAAGTGCCCAACAGGCCATAAGAAGTTTACACTTCAGAAAAGGTCACGTATCCAAACTGTCGCGTCGAAGATATTTCTTTTATTCGACACTGCGTATTGGAATGGGTGTAAAACCGATTCGGCAACGGCCGAGAGACGAGTCTTTAGAACGCGAGTAAAAATTTTATATTAAGAATTTAGAAGTGCAATCGGCCGAAAGTCACCACAGGATTTCGGCAGACTTCGCTTTGTTATCAAAGTTATGATCGCAGTGCGTTGACTTATAGTAAGCGCGTCGGAGGGACTAGTAATGGCATTAAAACTTTGGTTAAAACTGGCGTTACAAAGTCCCAACACGCAGCATAAAATTCATATGGGAGCTGGGGGCCTTTCCGTCTGAGCCGGGGGCCTTTCCCTTGGGGAGGTAGCGGATAACAGTTTGCACTTCCTCCCCCGTAATCTCGCCCGCAAGCGAGTCGCTCTCCACCGCAGGGACAGGGCGGGCAGGGGGGGACGGAGGGGGGGGAGGGGCGTCACCCTCCCGCCAGGGCTTGTACCGGTCAAACACGCTCGCGAAGTGCAGTAGGTGGTGTCTTGAGTAGGGGCTCGAACTTAACCTTTGTGAATGCACTGCAACACACTTCTTACGAACGAAATCACACCAACGATATGTATGCAAAGTGGGAGGGTTAATATAAAGGAGTCAGATGAAGTCAGTTACCTGGTAATCAATATGACTTCAGCCCTAACGTGGGGGAAACACATGAGAAACATTTTCGGCGTTGCATTAAAGAAAGTAGTATTTATCAAGTGAATTGTAGGAAGTTTCTTTGATCAAAAAGTGATAGAGATATGCTACTTTGCTCTTGATAGGCCACACCTCAAATTTCCCAGGAGCATTTGGAACCCTGCTCAGAAAGCTTTAATTCGCGAAGTAATTAAAATACGAATGAAAGCCGCACGCTTTGTTAAAAACTGCCGCGAGCGAACAAAAAGTGTCACTCGGCTGATGGAAGGACTAGGTTGGGAACCGTTAGAGACTCGGAGGCTACACGCTTGGCTTATATTGCTTGAAAAACACAGATGAGGTTGAGTTTCAGTACAACACCCGCGCTATATCTCTAGGACCGATAGGAGTGACAAAATAAGAGAGATACACTGTCGAACTGACAGGTACAAAAATACCTTCTTTCCCAGGCACCATTAGTGATTATAACAAAAACAGCGTGACACTATCTTAAGAAACATTGTTAACACACAATTCACTTCTGTCCTCTCCCCCCTCGTTTTCCCTATTCCCTCCCCTAATCCTCCTCGGGATATTACAACGATGCGTTTCAGTACCTTAGAATGTTTTCTCGGCTTCTCGGATGGATTTTTTCCCCTTTTGCTTGGATCTATGAGTAGATTTTTAAAAGAAGCATCTGCACCTTTATAACAAGCAGTATAAATGTTAAACACGGGAATTAAAGATTTTTTTGCAAGTGGTGATATTGATGCCAACTTATCACTGGAATGCGATGGCGAAAATTATATGAAAGGCGCTTCGCAAAGGTCATCCATGTCCAAGGGATGATGAGAGAGATGATGTGAGGAGAGTGATGACCGCTGCAGTTGAATGAAATTCTTGACTTGTTTGATGGAGGAAAATGAAACTTATGCCGAAGAATTAGGATCTCACCATGAAGTGAAATATTTTTCTTAGGTATGACATGTTTAATGTGATTCTTTAGTGTTGTTTTATGATGGAGAATATGTTCAAAACGCCATGGTAGAAACCCTCTACCCCGTCGAAGTACACACGCAATCGAGTTCATCCCAATTTAGAAGGTAAGCTAGAATTCCAGCCCGGAAACCAGTACCAAAAGCACTATTATGGACGATTCAATTTTAAAATTGTGAGTAAAGTGACCACAACTTTTTCCAAAATTCCATTATGATATGGAGAAAATGTAGAATTGCATTCCGACAGCTATGTATGTAGCTAGGAGTAAACGCAAGAAACTAGCTCTGCTTATCTGAGGGGGAAGCAGCTCCATGAGAAATGGAATCCAAGATACTTTGAAGTAAAGAGTAAGTACAAAAAGTTTTACATGTTTAACCGAAAAATCACGGGTAACCATTCCCTTCCAGTGGAGAGAATAGTTATGAAATAATGGAAGTATCCTTCCTTCCTTCGATTTTGACTTGGACTTAAGACTAAGGCTCGTAAAATGTTACGCTTGGTCGATATTTCTTCATGGTGTAGAAGATTGGAAATTGAAAGGAAACACTATCAACAAATTAGAAGCTTTGGATATATACCGAAGAATCCTTAAGATGCCATGGACGGCGAGAATGACAAATGAGGAAGTTCTTACGCGTGTTGGCAAAGAGCGCGAGCTACTCAACATAATTAAGAAGAGGAAAACGACATATCTAGGACGTATCATGCGAAATTTTTGTAGTTGATATTTGAAGGCAAAATTGAAGGCAGAAGGGAAGTTGGAAGAAAGAAGATGCCTTGGATGCAGAACATAGAGCAATGGACGGGGCTGCATGGTGCTCAGTCGCTGATGCACACCGCGGGAAATGGAGAAGCGATGGAAAATGTGATCATGGGCATTCATTAGTGGATACACATTGGAAGAAGAATGGAAGTATGCCCTCAATATAACCAGTTCGTCGCTCACCGTACAGTTTGATGTTGTGGCTCAATGGGAGTCACGTTTTGCGGAATCCCAGCACGGGGAAGAAAGTGAAGCCAATCAAATGTTTGCAGTTAGTGCGAAGCAAATTATAATGTGTATCTACTCGCCCGAGTTGAAAGTATGACATTGGATTTTGGTTGGCTAATTTCAAAACTGGTCTTAGGAGGAAGAAAAATATCGTGAGAACTATTTCCCCGTTATTTCATTGAAAATTCGAATAATCCTTTTTACAAGTCGTCAAAAGATATGAAAATTTAGACACAAAAATTGGTATCTTACTCCACTAATGGGTTTAATACATTGCTTAGTTGATTACATCAATGATTCAGAATTATATCTATTTATACAAGGACTTTGTGGAGGAAAATTCAGATTTGTTTCCAGTCTTCCTTATCTCGGCACTTGGCGGCGGCCGCCGTTGTGGGAGTTGGATTAGGTACATACAATGGTGCTTTAGCATGCATAAAGTCTATTATTCCATACGGTTCCAATTAAGTCCACAATACCTAATAGAACATGCCCCACGGGTCACCAAGTTGATCCGGGGACATAATAGGTGTTTTTCTTGTGGTAGTATTCCCCATTTACTCTCCCAGTATCGATGATTTTAGAAAGACAAGAAAGTGGGAGAGTTTGAGCCACAAGAAATCAAAGGTATCTTGGATTATTCATTAGGTTAGAATTTTCTAGTCAGGACCTTTTGCTGTCAAACTTATGCCATGGAGGAAAAATAAATAAAATGGAAGGAAAGAATGACCAGAGAAGAAGCATAGGATACTGATAATTTAGGCAAAGGGAAGCATTTTGGATGTTGAGGGAAATATAAATGGGGAAGGATAGGAGAATATAAGAGGCAAAAAGAATGTGTGTAGGGAGCAGCGATGGGATTTGAAGGGCAGTTGAAAGTTTAAGGGAGAATGTTTAGGCTGTCAAGAATGGAGAGAAAGGATAAATCGCACATTTCTTACGGAAGGAAGACGGGAGGAGCCTGAGCTGTGGGGAGTCCACGGATGAAACGCAGCATCTGCGAAGGGTATTTTAAACCCATATTTAATCGGAAGGATACCAATAGTTGTGTTCTCCCATGCTTTAACAGTCCCTGATAATGCCCTCTAGGAGTTGGGTTGGTGTGGTAGCTTGAGTGCTTCCTTCCTATCCCGACGGTGAGGACATCGGCGGAGACTATTCAATAGAATTCCCACCCCTACTTGAGTACCGCGTGGAGAGCATAACGAGTAAAATACTCCGTCCGGCCGATGAGACGTTCCACGGTTGACCCTTTTTTTGCGTCATTCGTCAAGGGGGCACCTACTCCAACGGTGTTATATACTTTTACCGCTCACCACTGCCGGGACTCGAAGCCGGGATTTCCTCGGGATGAGAAGCCAGTGCTGAAGCCAACAGACCGACCACATCCTCGATTGTCGTTGTCACGCGAAAGAAAAACGTGTATCGGGTGGAGCTTTCACTGGTGAGGTCCTTTTTTTAAACATTATTTCTGAGGGTATGTACTCTCGTTTACCCATCTTTAATCTTCATTATTATCAATACATTTGATTTTACATTTTAATACATATTTTAAATTAACTTTTTATTCATGAGAATTTATGCAATTGCGATTTAGATTTAAATTGTGCATACATCTGATTTTACGCGGATAGATGCCACATGAGGCCATCGCATTCTCTTCTTTCGTTCGTCGTCTTCTTCTCCTTTCTTTCTCTGACCCTGCTCTTCTCCTTTTTCTGAGGTCTTCATTCTTCTTTTGGGACTGCTTCTTCTTTCTTCGGCCCTTGTCTTCTACTTTCGCCGAGGTCTTCTTTTATCTCTTAATTCCTTTATTCTCCCTCTGCTTCCTTTTTGTTACCACTGTGATCAGTGGACTTCTTGGGGCGTGATGCAGAGTCTCTCCAGTTCTTTGTACCTCCCATTTTTCAGGCAGAAGGTTATTAGATCCTAACAGGTTTCGGATCTGACTTACATTTCTAAACTCAGTTTAGTTCAAAGCGGATGCACCTCTCAATACGATGCCTAAAGGAATCTTCTTCATCACATTCATTGCATTTTCCATCCTGGCTTTTTCCAATCTTCTTAATATATTCTTTGCATTCTCCGTGGCTAGATATTTCTTGAGCCACAGCTTTTGTATGCTTAAAATTTAATTTCTTCCTTTCCAGAAAGCTTGGGAAGATTTCAAAGGTGATAAAACAGGTGAGGTCCGCGGTTCGTGTCCATCTGCCCCAGATAGCCTCCCCATAGCGGACAGCTATGAGGGAGGTAGTCGCAGGGGGTTACATAAGCCCTGGCCAGCCCACCCACTCCGTCCGCCCCTTCGCGTCGCACACGGCCACGAAGTGACTTGCCGAGGCAATGATTCACATCGATCTCCAGCCGACCAAGGAAGGACCGCGATTGAGGCATTCCATCTAAATGAATGTGGAAGTCCATTGGCTGCCCTGGATTTCAGTCGGCCCTCCTCAGTTGCTCATAAACAGGTATTTCACAAGCCATATTACTGTCGAATCAACACGTCACTGGCGCAATAAAATCATACTCATGGAAGCATTTCATATCGTGAGCAATTGGGCATGTAGTAATACAACAAGACCACCAACAGAAAGGGTTAAAATTAACGATTATTTTGCTTCGAGAATGCCTCTGAAACAGTGGAGACCTGTACCGAGTATAAATAGTTTTTGTGCTGCCTGCAAAGTCTGCTAATGTTCTCTGATAACAGGAAGGAAAAGTAAAGGGGTATCACGTAATTCCTTACTCACTCATTTGCTTCAGTGGGGAAAATTCCATGCCTGATAGCCTATTAGCGGAAATTGGGTCTATTACTTCCCCTATAAAATTTGTGAAAACAACAAATCATTGAGCTTTCTTAATGTCACATTTACAAAAGTGTCGTGGATAGGCCAATTCCACGACAAGATATCGTGCGACGCTGAGGAAGTTTAGGAGGCAGAGCAGGAGAGGAAAGTCGTGCTGTAGATGCAGAGAGGAATCCATAGGTAATGAGGGGTAAGGAAATTTGAGCAGGTTGATAAGAGGGAGGAGTTTTGGATATGCGCGAAGAGAAAGCAAGAGAATTTTGGACGAGATTAAGGGAGGCAGAGAGAATGAATAGCTTACGACGGACTTCCTGTAATGCTATTCTCTAACTCGTTAAGAACTTACCGTTAGCCCATCGGTAACGAATATACATACTTGAATGTTACGAATATTACCAAGAGAAAACATCGTTCATTGCAAAAAATAAATGGCAGGCAATCATTAAATTTCACTGAGGTGGAATTTCGGTTTTAAGTGACAAATAAGACAAAGCCAAGAGGGAAAGAGAAGGCAAACTTTTCGCTTCCAAACGGCGGCCTATCGAAGGCTGTCACTCTCTACCGATGATCTTATACTGAATGGCGATTTTCGCTTAAAGTCGTCATGAAAGAAACCTGATAGATGTCACTCAAATGTCTTAACGAGTTAGAGAATAGCACTACTGGTGTTCGAGTATTTTTAAAACTTTAATGGATGTTCAAAGATGACCCTCGAATGGATAAGTTAAGAGAGGGACTGCTCGATAACCTACAATTCAATTGTTTAGCTACCTAATGGTGATAAACAGGGCCGGTCAAGGATTGTTAGACGCCTGCGTGCTAGATGTAATTGACTGCTCTAAACAATGTATAATGCGAGTACAATCACAGCTTAACCCATTCCATGGAAGACTATTAGTAGGTATATTTTTGTGACAGGACCATGTAATTGACAAGAAAATCTGAAATATGGCTTGCATACAGCACTTATTCGAAGTTTATAAATGTAGAACATGTACACAATGTATCAAACAGAAAAAAAGCTGTTTATAGTTTTGTTAAAACTGTGATATTCTTGCTTTATTATTTTCCTTTTTATAAATTACAGCTGATAAGTCTAATTATTCTAACAACTCTTTTTCCAAAGCCAACGATCCTAGTTCATTAAACCATTCCTGAATCATTGTGCATCTTATATATGTTTCAGTAGATTTTATTTTTGAAAAAATCCTTTTACCTGATGCTACACTCACTGGAAATGTGAGAAAAACCCTCACAGCTAATTTTGTGCAATTTTGTGCAATGTAGGTCAAGGTTTTGAATGGACCAATTTGTGAAACGTCATCTCCATTGCTCAAGGTTATCTCATCGAAGAAGAGAGAATATAATAAAATTTTATAGTAAATGCTTCATTAAATCTAGCTTCACTTGGAGATTTACCTATCAAGCTCCCTCATGACGTTAAGATATTCGTTTGTTTCATTGAGGGCACTATAAAATTTTGCTAAGGGCATCAATTAGTTACAAAATATGTTTTATATAACAACTGAGCAAATAAACATTAAATATGCAACATGATGCAAAAACTTGAGCTGTTTGCTTTTTTTCATGCCTCTGGAATCATCAACCATTAACTTATTTAAACTTTTAAAGACTTAACTAAAATGCAGCCTGATGGTTTTTATTTATTTGAATTGTATTTATAGAACTATATTTTAAATATTGGATGTTTTTATTTAAATTATATGTAAATTTATTCTTTTGGCCGCCCTCGGAAATTGGCCACCTTCGTGAACGCATGCATGGCACACCGATTAAACCGTCCCAATAATGATAATATTATTAATTAATTAAAACGTAATTGTATTCCCAATGTTTCTACAAAAACGGCTGTGCAAGCATACTGTACCATTGTCCGACCCGTTTTAGAATACTGCAGTACGATCTGGAATCCACACCATGTAACTTTAGAGAGGGCTCTTGAAAAAATACAGATGCGATTTGTAAAGTGGTTATGTTTTCTGGAAATGGATCTTGTATTTACAAAACCAGAATATCCACATCTATGTAAATATTTTATGCTGTCCCCACTCGGAGTCAGAAGCAAAGTTTTTTTTTTGCGCAATATAATGATGGGTGCAGTTGATTCCAGCCACTTACTTGGCTTCATCAATATGAATAATGCCCCTCCGAGAGGAGGACTAAGCACACCCCACTCTTCCCGATGCCACTTTGGTAGGGTGGATATTTGTAAAAATGAACCTATAACGAGGATGATGCGCACATCTAATGAATTTTTGGATAAATATAAATATGCTGATTTATTTTCTGACTCTGTTGTACCCCTCAAAAAGAAAATGCATTTATTTTCTAATAGAGCCTAAGATATCTCTTTCCCCTCACCCTGAGTGATTTATGTATGTATGTATTTATTTATTTTATTGTATTTTTACTATAACACATGTAATTGGGGAAATCTGTGTGTGTTAAATAAATTGTTATTATTATTTCCGCTTATCTCGGATCGATTGTATGTTCTGAACCTCAGGCGCATGGGTTTTGAGAGATGCATTGAGGATGCTCTACAGAGGTGCGGGAGGGGAAGCTCTGGACCACGATGCGGCGGACGAGGCGAGATGGCAAGGCGATGTGTTCCTTCCGAATCCGTTCATCGCTTGACGAGCGTATCATCCCAAGGTAATCCGGCCCAATTGCATGACACGCTAATCAAAAGGAATGTATTGCGTAATTTCCTCTGAAACTTCTCGATCGCTCGTGTCCCCAGCTCTTGACTGGTTTCGTGAAGGCGATGTAGCTTTCATCCTCAAGTTTCTTTTTATTCGGTGTCGGTTTGGTTACGTAGGAAGCGATTGAAATTTTTCAAAATAAATCGTTTCGTCATCTGCTGAACATCAACAAGTTGGTAAACCTGAACCAAGTACAGACATTCCACCACCTTCCAGCGATCCAAAACTTTTTCCGGTCTAAATTTAAAGATAGGATTTGCCGCCCAGTCTGCCCTCTGTTGAATCGTAGCCACCTCAGTTGCTACGGTTGAATCCTCCAGTGCTTTTAGGTGATCTTCTACTTCCCCGCAGCGTTTTGCTTTTGTAACTAGTAATTATTGCAGTAACATCGCCGCTATAAATCATTGTCAAAAGCGTAAAAGTATCGAATGTGCACAAGTGGGTTTTGCATTCTTGCCAGCAGCCTCTTAGTCTTTTCCTATTGAAAGAGCCATGCGAGATGAGGAATGCAAATTCCATTGTTTTTTTGAACTTGCTTGCAAACTTAAAATTCAGGAGAAACAGCGTTATCAGTGAGCTTGCTGCGTCATAACCTAGAATCTTCTTTCGCATGTATTCTGATGAATTACTATTCCGACCAAATGACATCCAACTTTTAGCTGGCTGTACAAACATAAGGAAGTAGCATGTGATACCAAGGTTAAATGTAGAAAATTGAGAATAACCGTTTCTGACCGGAAGAAATGTCATCTGGAACATCTTCTTTTATAAGTATTGATTTAGTAACGGAAAAGGAAAATGCATTATTTCGTATGCTTTCTATCAAAGGTAGGTTCTAAGGAGTTGCTTCTTCACTGCCCCCTTTTTTCCTTGAGCTAATTCAGTCTTCACCTCAGTATGATTTTTATCTCTCATCGAGAGTACTGACTTTCATTAGGAATACCCGAGATCACGGCGCGGCGGTGTCGGAGATTTTCAGTAGAACTCTGATACCTTCTTGAGTGTTATGTAGATTACACTTCAAGGGTAGTGCTATGTGCTCTCATGGTACTTTCCATTGAGAGTGGACATATTTCGTAGCCGAGTTTCCCATCATCCTACCATCATTACCCTAACCAACCTATCGTTGCCACCGTGCTATCAAACAAACTCCACTGTTGGTAGCCTCCCCCAAATTACAAGCGCTCAAATGAGTTTACGTTTATTATCTCTTAGCTGATAAAATATGCGAGCAGAAAAGACAGTAAGACAATATTTGGGGGTGTCTCAAAAGCAATATCTTTTCAACGTTTACGGTGTCTTACATATTCCCACCATGAGAAAATAAAATGTCCCTCCAATACAACATGCGAATGACTCAAAAAAGTCTATAGGCCACGTAATTCACGGCATTTTAATTCGTGGTTAGATGTACAAAAATGGCGATAACATGGGTATACCTAGAAAGTGTTGTTTTCCTGCCTTTAATTCACGCATTCCAATAACTCCCTGCTTTACATGATGCAATTTCCATTGCAAGTCCATCCACATTTCAACTGCACAGTGAATTGCTCCGTGCAATACGGCCATAAAAGACTAAAAATCGCATTTCTTCATATTTGGAACTCTGTTTAATGGTAGGTAGAATCGAACGCCCTCGTACACGGGCTGAAAGACCTGGTACGGATTAGCCGCCGGGCGTAAACTGAGGGAATCTCCTAACTTGATCCTTTACTATCCATGAGAGTTGGATGCCGACATCCTGTTTCTTGTGAGGCGCACGTGCGATGCTGCAGTGGTCTTCAACGACATTATAGAAAAGCATATAAAACCGGAACGAGGCCCTATCTACAGAAAGTACGGAGGTTACGGCAAAATAACGGTTTCTTCCGGAAGAATTGAAATGTTTCTTGATAAAATCATTGGATTCGGGCGTATTTTGTTTGGAGGGACAGCATTATTATTATGAACTTTAAACATTTTCACAGTGTTTTAACGAACCTTGAAATTATTTATTATATCTTTGTGGGTGTTAAAACGCGTTTAAATTACACAATGAAACGTTTCTTGTATCCACCCCTGATCATTTTACAAAGTTAAAACTAGCGACCCCTAATATTATTATGATTCAGCTCGGAAAGCAATCGATTTGAATGCGCTTCATTTAAATATCACAAATCTGGCTATTTGACTGTCTTCTATTCATTGAAACTGACAGAGACTGATAGTTATTTTTTATTTGCCTTACAGTATCAGGTCAGAATGTCAAGAACGCTGATGCGAGAGTGAAAGCAGTCGCGTATCCTGTATAATTTCACTGCTATCAACTAATACACGCTTGTGCCGCTCGCATATATTTATTTTCACGAAACACAACAGTAAAAAATCATGCACGAGGATCTTCAGGTGAGTTCTAGCCACTAGTGGTGGAATAAAGTGTTGTCAGAGCGAAACGGCTTCAGCCGCAACTGTTTCGGCAGACATTCGTTCCAAATTACTGCCGCAAACAACATGTAAGCTTCGTGATCGTGCCACGACCGTTGTGCTTTGTGCTGTGAATCGGCAACTGATAGCTCAAGCTGACTATTTCGTCTTCTATTCTGTTACATTTTCAATGCACGTGTGGCTGCGTTGCGGTTATAAGCTACAATTTGTTGGATTTTAATCTGATGCTGGTGGTTGCTTGTTTATTCAGCCAACACTCGTCCGCCCGGCGGTGCAGATAGAATTGTAACAAAGTAACTATTTTTCATTAATAGAAATTAAATTGTTAGTTTATTTAATTAAATGCTTTCTTGTTACATGGAGTACAGAACCACCAGCCATTTCTAGTAGCGCCGATCGATCGCGTGTTGTTTGGTGTGCCTCTAGCTGTTGTCCGCAACAGCGTGTTTCGCGGAACTGTTTCGTTTTGAAACTCTTTCGGTTGCGAAACAGTTTCAAACTATCTATCGTGACTACCCCGGTCGATTGGCTCTCATAACGGCGCCCGGCCGAATAAAATATTCTATACTATGTGCCGAGAAAAATACAAGTTTTCCGTTACAGCTATTCGCGTCGACGCTTAATTACTACCTCCCTCGATATCTAGTGTATCGTCACGATGAGTGGGGTACCAAGCAAAAAAATTCACTGGAATATGCAATAAAGCCGGTGTGAATGCAAGCATAGGGAAACATCCTACACGTCCGTGTTTTTCCTCCCCAAATCGACATTTTCCTCGAGCTATAAAAGGCTGTGAAACAATATCGTTCACTGTCAAGGTAACTTTAAGTACAGCCAGATTTCTATTTCGCCAATTGTATATTTCGGATGGCTAGATGTTTTTTTTTAAGGAGGATTAGGCGAGGATTTGATTATGGTTCTCCCTGAGAGCGTGCATACGGTCGTAGTGAAAAAAAAAGAAATGACAAAAAACCACTTATCCACTATCGAGTATCATAAAATTCTGCCCATTGTTTCCACGGTTTAAAGAGAGCTTGAACCCTCCTAATTACTTTATACGTTGGCTATGCCTCGTATGGCTATCATGAACCAGGATATGTAAATAGAACACTGCTATTCCTCATAGAGCTTTTATTTTCCACTTCCAGGATTCGTCGCGACGCAGCATCATTAGCTTGTCCTTCTTTTTGTCTATACTCTGTGCTTGTTTTAGAGGAATCATTTCGCATTCTAATAATTACGTCCTTAGCCGTGACTGCGCCAACTTGTGAATGTCAGAATCCTTCACATGGCTCCTGCAGCTCACGCGGTGGTATTTCCTCATTATTTACCCTTGGGTACGAACGAGTTAGTCAAGATATTACCCTGAACTGTGAAAATTTGGTTACTTTCTTCGAAAATATCACTTACATTAGCAAAGCATTGCATATGATCAAGCGTAATGTTTTGCTTTTCGGGAAGTAAATACTTCTTCATATTTGTTACATTCAGACTTAAGAAATGACAGAAAGAGGAGATTGTTTAAATGACACTTTTTTATAAGGTGCACCGAGGAATATGCTTCGTTGCAATTTCACAAGTGCAGTAAAAGAAGCCGAGTGCGGAATATTTACTGTATGCCCCTTTTTTCACGAACGGTGAATATTAAACCAAGTCGTGTTTGCATGGACTGGTTTTAACTTGTGGCACTTCCTTCCCGGATACGCCGACCTTCCTACTACACTTCTATGAATAAGTGTTGGAGAGGCCTAAATCATGGTTTTCAATCTCGAATCGAACTTGAAACCATGTCTGATACTGAATCACATGTATTTCCTGAAATAATTTTCAATTCAAAATCAAATTCAATGTCAGCTATATTAATAGGAATTCGAATCGAATCAGTCAAACTATCTGTGTTATATGTAAAATTTGAATTATTACGGTATAGAAGTAAAAATTATGAAATAATATGTTGATACACGGCTCGTTGTCACATATCATAGAAGGCAATAATGCATACAGCTCGTAGATGAAAATCGAATCATTGAGATTCAAAGCCTTACAATTTATCGATTTATGTTCGATTAGAGTTAAATGGAAGTGAATATAATCGCTGTCAAACGTTATGCTGAACTCAAAAAGTACTTTGTGGTTATAAGGGTAGGCGACCTGACAGGGAACGTCAATTGCACCATTAAGGTCACTAAAGATAGTAAGGCTTGGATTATGAGAGTAGTGGAGGAAGGTTGGAGGGAAGTCGAACTTAGCCACGAGACCCGCCGTTTAACGCCCCATGCGATGGGCGAAATACTATTGCGGTGCTCTCCACAAAGGACGCGATTGGGTTGAGGATTTAACGGAGAAATCTCCATTGCTATGGGGATTCAAATCCAGCCTCATGCAGTGAGAATTCAGCACTCTAGCTACCCCACCAACACTATTCCCTCTCATCTCCATTACCCGCTAAATGCTTAGAATTTAAATTGGTGGAAAACTAAGACGGTTTTAGAAAGTTACCAATATTTATATCTGTCTCTAGGCGCGAGAGATGCTGTCACGAGCACGGCCAGCGAGACAATCCCTTGTCTCCCACTTCGTGACCTCAATCCGGCTTGAGGCCCGATGCCTAGGCTGTAGTGGGGGGGGGGGATCGGGGGGACGGGGGGGTCAGGGTGGACAGGGGGGTCAGGGGGGGAAAGGGGGGAATGGCATCGTGTGCAGCACGCGAGCGGCGAAGACATGCATGCATCCTCCCGTCCCTGCCCACCACACAACCTCCTTTCTCGATGACTGCTTGACCCAGATGACACGCGGAGCCTTTAGTAATGGAACATAACACCGGGAGACACGCATGCTGGACCACAGTGGCCTAAGACGCCACGCCCGTGTCCCGTTCGCTAACAGGCTGATGCATCCCTAGAATTCAAGGTGGCGAGAGTGAAGACGTATGCTCGGAAAAATGTAGGCTTCACAGTGAGTATTAGAGCATAACTCTCGGAATATCTAGTCAACATATAACCTCTAAATTGAAGTCTGCGCGCTGTCTCAAGTGCGTGTGACAGCAGTTGCTAGAACACGATCCATTTCTGTGCATCTTTGAATTGCAGAAATAAAGAGCTAAATATATTAACGGAATAGATGCAGGCGTGATGAAATGGCATTTGTAAGTTACTGATAAAAAATACACATTTTCTCTTGTTTAATAAAATTAATGCAACATATGTTTCTATGTAAAAAAATCCTGATTATGTAGAACATCTAAACGTTGCTCGCTTTTTTTATTTAACCATCCGAAAAGTGCGTTATATTTGTCTCTGATGCTTATAACATAATTAATTTTATTGCATTTAACACTTTTTAAATAACTCATGGGTCTATTTCGGTCATCAATAATGCGAAGAAAATGTGAGTGATCGAACCAATGTATCCTTGTGTCTATCTCCCTTATTTTATCTGGGTGATAAACTTCACCAACATAGAAAAGGAGACAAATAAACCGGTCAGTGATAAACGTAATAGGGGTATAAAAGCCTAGTGTACATACATTTCTCTTGGCTGGGGTTGTAACCTCATAGATAAATTTTGGAAAGCTTTACTAGTCTTGCCACGACCAGAGAATTGTTTCATTTCGTGGAGTCTATATTGACCAATCCAAAGGAATCATCTAGGAGGACGTATTCCACACCATCTGAGCGGCTTAGAGGTTTCTTCAAAGGCGTCTCCTCTTTATTACGACTGCTGCTAAAACTTTATTGAGTCTTAAAAATTATTGAGAAAGTCAAGAAGAATTGACCTCAGATACATATCACCAAAGAAAGATATGCGCATTCATAATAGCTCGTAAACTGGCGACGTTCATTTGAATCCACGAATATTCGTGAGTCACTCATCCGAAACGGGATCAGTGGTTGGCAGTAGAGAAGTAAGGAGCTCTTGAGATGTATGATTTCAGGCTTTCCCGGCGAATGATGCAAATGAATCCTTCACGCGTTTCCCACTGGGGTAGGCTTTTCATGTTCGCCGACGTTTCGGCAGGAAAGTCTCCTGCCGAAACGTTGGCGATCATGTAAAGCCTTACCCGGTGGGAAACCCGAGAAGGATTCATCAGCTCTAGGGATTTCATTCAGTATAATGCCATTTTAGTCAAAATAACCGCAAAGATGTGTCTTAAGTACTGATGAATTATTCTCGGGCTTCTCACAGGGTTAGGTTCTACATGCTGGCCGACGTTTCGACAGGAGACTTTTGTCATTTTCAAAGCTGTGGACGAAACGTCGGCCAACATGGAGAATCCACCGGGTTAGGTCGAAGCCCAAGAAGAATTCATTAGTACAGTCCTGTTCATTAAAAACTTACGACTTCGGAGCCCTGTTCAAAAAAAAACTTACCACCTCGGAGCCGAAAAATTTCTAAATCCGAACTTGAGGGAAATGTGTCAACACTTCGCCCGCCCCCCTCCCTGAGGGGGGGGGGGGGCGAGAACGAGAACCCCTCCTCCCCGTAGTCGGGCGAGTAGAAAGGCCGACGGAAGGAAGATTTTGGCCCGCGAAAAGATATTTTGTGAGGGGAGGGGTAGGGTCCGGGCTTCCGTTTGCTTTATGAGAGGCCGAGAATGAAAGGGCGATGGCTTGGTTCGGCCGCTCGAATAGCTCTCGCAGTCGACAACTGCTACATGACAGAAAGCCCAACATATACCCACGGCTCGTTTCGTTTTTTTAAATACTTTTTTCTTACGCGAATTTATCAGCGTTAAAAATGACTGAAGTTTTGACGTATTTTCGTTATATGTATTTCATTGTGGTGCCGACATTCCTATTATTATTATTTGTTGAGTTTGTTCTTGACCACTTTTAATTAATTGTAAGTGTTTTATGAGGGGTTGGTCAATATTGAAGGTCTCTGGTATTTCTTGTTACAATTTTTAAAAACATGAATCTACAAGTGACTCTTATTATTTAACCGCAATGAAACAAACGCGCATTAATACACGCCGAGTCATCGCAGTGGAAACGTAATGAAAAAAAACACCAAACGTATTATGGAAATATTTAGATTCAATCGTCTGTAAAAATTTAGCATAGTGAGGAAATAAACCTGGCGTAGTAAAATCAGGAAACATAATAAATTGAACAAAGTGAAACAAGAGGGAAAAGGTATAAGGGAATAGGTCATTCTAGTGAGATTTGATTTAAGCAAGGTAAATTTATTCGTAATGTGCTTATTCTTTGGATTTACTTCACCAATCATACTTTTATAACGCCACCTAAAGAACGTATTTATCCCATGACCATCATTCCTAAATTCAAATTCCCTGCTATCGGCAAGTATGCGTGACGATTATATAGTGGCCAACGTGGGATAATAATATGCCCAGCTTCAAAAATTGGTTATGTGCCATTCGTTTGACTTCATATTAATAAAAAAGTGAAGCAAAGGAGACCGGCAACTTCACCCTCATATTTTAAGAGAACATTCCTCTTCCAACGAATTTTCATGGGGACTTATTTCCTAACGAAGATGGATTAAGAGACAAACTTTCACTAGTTACTGGTTGAGGATGGATAAATAAAATATCCGAAACGTTGGGAGAAGTTTTGCATTTTTTTTGGCCTAAGTTCCTGATATTTACACCATTGAGTGCTAAGAGGTCGAAATCATCATATGAATATATTAGAGATTGTAGATAGGCATACATGCCTATCTATAATCTCTACCCTTGCAGCTCGTTTCGGTTGCTTGCATTTACTCCATTTTTTATGCGTATTCCATAGCACTACAAACTAAAGAGTATGAATGGAAAGGAGTTGTCGCTTATTTCGCTGGGAGGGGGGTAAAGGAGAGTTGTTGTTAATGTCCCAACTTGGTCCCAACATTTGGTGGATGCGGGAAAATGGGGTACCCTTAGCTCAGCTTAATGGTAATGAATTGTGAACTGAATTCTATTTAGGAAAACTAAACAGGCGATTTCCTAAGATGCATACATAGAGTGCGAAAAAATCCATTTTTCTATCCACACATCCCTCCAATTCTCTTACTTCCGCGTTATCACGAAAAGATCCGCTATTAGAGTGTGAAATTACAACGCCTGAACCTCTAAACCGTGACACCTATCATTCACTATCTGCCAGAGTTCTTCCCATTGTTGAATCAGACAAACGAAGATAAATCAGTGTAATATATACCGGCGTTGAGTTAAGACCTTAATCTTCGTAATTTTGCTATCACTAGGTATGGAAAAATGGAGTCATAAGAGCAAAAAATAACTTTCTTGACCTTTTTTCTGAGCCTCAAATTATTACATGAAAAGATTCGTAGTCCTAGAGCAGTGGAGTGAACTTTGGAGTGATGTCCCAAACAATCAGTTACGGACAATTAAACCGGTAACGTCAGGGTGGCCCACTTCCATCAGGGGTAATCACAGAGAGGAAGTCGTCATCACACGTTTAAGAATCGGGCATTGCGCCCTGACCCACTCGTTCCTCTTTACAGAGAGAAAATTCCTCCTCGATGTGATGACTGTGACTGCCCTCTCAGTGTGCGACATATCCTGATGGAGCGATCGCCACACAACGGCATCAGTGGCGACCTAGAACAAGTTCTAGGCAACGATGCCGATCGCCTAAACCATGTCACTACCTTTTTAAAGGAAACTAATTTAATAAGTAAAATCTAATATATTTTTTAAATTATTTTTATATTTATATATATTTGGGCTTTTAATGCTACCTTTTGTCTAAATTTATATTCATTCATATTTTCTTATATAAACTAGATTGTGCGTGGTGCAAAATGACCATAGCTGTCGACGCACCCTATAAATCTAAAGCTACTACTATGAAAAGATTCACTAACAGAATGTGAAATTCCTGCGCCCTTCAAAAAGTCGAACTACTAGTCGAAGTCGAAGTCGAAGACTATGAGACCTATCATTCAATACTTAACAGGGTTTACACCATGGTCTAATTAGAAGAACGAAGATAATTTACCGTAATCAGGGGTGGTGGCAAGGGAGGCTATAGCCCCCATTGGGTCTCAAATCACACTAGATAAAATGGCTTCAGGAAAATTTATATTTACATCTTCCTAGAATGACCTATTCCCTTATGCCTTTTCCCTACCTTTCCCTCGTTTCACCTTTTTTAATTCTTTACGTTTCCAAATGATACTACGCCAGGTTTATTTCCTTACCATACTAAACTATTTCAGACCTTTGGAAACATAGTATTTCTATAATACGTTTCGTGATAGTTTCATTTTTTTATTTACAGAGAAAGTATGTACTATATGAAATGCAATTGACCGTATTCATAATGGTTCCGCTGGGATGATTTGGCGTGTTTGAATGCGCTTTTGTTTCATTGCGGTTAATTAATAAGAGTCACTTGTAGAGTCATTGTAAAAAAACAATAACAACTTTTTGCTACGTTTTTCAAATGCGATGTAAACAACACATAGTCCGACTGTGAAAAGCGCAAGGGTTGATATTTGAAGGGTGTCCTGGGAAATAATTTTGATAAAAGTGTCTGCCTCTCGACACAAGTTCAATAAAAATTATGGAGCATTAGGTTGCAGTGTAATATACGCCGGTGAGACGTAGTGGTGCCAAGTCTCGACATTGCATGGAAATAAGATGTGTCTGTCCGGCAACCAGTAAATTTATTCCCCAGTAATTTCTACCTCAATACAAAAACTGTGCGCAGGCATAATTCTATGATTGAGTTGTTCGAAATTGGTGTCCAAAGCATTCGATAAGCATTAAGCTATTTTAATCAAATTGAAGTAAATAAATTTCCTAAGTGAAAGTTTCATTACTATTCGCAGAGAAAAATATCTAATGAAATATCGAAGACGCGTAGTTGCATTATTCCAAACGCGGAAAAGGAATAAGAACTGGATATGAAAGAAAAATTCATTGCTTTTTATTGAAACCATTAAGTAGATATTCCTAGCGCATTTATGCATCGCCGCTAGAAGCATTTTGCCCGTAATTTTAGCGAGAATGGGAAATCTTACAATTCGAGCCTGACATCGTCAGCTACAGTACTGCAGAATCAAGGGATCTGGTTTCGAATCCTAGTCCAGACAATTGATTATTCTCATTAAAAATTTGACATATTCGTGAAGTAAATTTCGTCATTAAATTCCACTCATGCCGCGTATATCCATGCACCAGGCGAGATTGAAGAAACACTTAAATGCACTATCTAAAATGTTGAACAAACTAAACAAATAATAATAATAATAATAATAATAGAAATGTAGGCACCACAGTGAAATACATATAACGAAAATACGTCAACACTTCAATCATTTTTGACGCTAATAAATTCGCGTAAGAAAAAAGTATTTAAAAAAAACGAAACGAGCCGTGGCTTGTTGGGCCGTGTTAAGATTTCCGTCATGTTGCAGTTGTCAACTACGAGAAGTCTTTGAGTGGCCGAACCAAGCCATCGCCCTTTCATTCTCGCCCACTCATAAAGCAAACGGAAGCCCGGACCATACCCCTCCCCTCACAAAATATCCTTTTCGTAGGTCAAAATTTTCCTTCGGTCGGTCTTTCTACTCCCCCAACTGCGGGGAGGAGGGGTTCTCGTTCTCGGCCCCCCCTCCATGAGGGGGGGGGGGGCGCCGTGTTGTCATATTTCCCTCAAGTTCGGACTTAGAACTTTTTCGGCTCCGAGCTGGTAAGTTTTTTATGAACAGGGCTCAGAGGTGGTAATTTTTTAATGAACAGGACTGTACCATTCGCAGGGAAGCCTGAAGTCTTACTCTAAAGATCTAAAGATTTTTAAGAATGGTGTCTAAAGATTTCTTACAGCATCTACATCAACATACCACCCTGCGAGCCTCCGTAGAGGCATGTGGCAGAGGGCAGTGGTGGATCCAGGGGGAGGTGGGGGGAAAAAGAGGCAATTTCCCCCCGAGACAAAAGAGCACGTTCTTGCCTGATAGCGTGCGCCGTGACTAATGCCCCAACATACAACTAACGTAACGTCCATAATCCTTAATATTGCGGATGGAGGCGTAAGTGCTGCGGCCAGGGGTTCGAGGTCGGTTGGACCCTGGGAAAATCCCCTGAACGATCTCAATAGGCGGCTGTCCTCTCCGGGAATCTTTGTAAAAGAGAGAAAATAAAGTTGTACCGTGTGGGCTCTGTACGAGACAAGTTGTTTTCTCCTTGACCAATCCTTCTCCCGCGAACCCACGCTACGTTGGCGCAGTCGGTAGGATTGTTCTCCGAATCGGGAATTTCGCGTGTGGTTCGGCGGTGGTAGCCATGGCGAGTATGGTGATACCGGAGACGTTAGGTGTAGCAGGGGACTGGAAAGACTGGGTCTTCCAATTTGAGACGGTAGCAGAAATAAATAAGTGGCCCGAGCAGCAGTAGACGCTCTACCTGAGACTCTGTCTGGTGGAAAATGCTCTCTTCGCGTTTCACGATCTTTCAGATGAAAGCCGGAAGCGTTATGCAAAGGCGCGGGAGGCATTAAGGCGGCGTTTCGACCCAAAGGAAGCGAGTGAAAAGGAAAAGGCGCGATTCACCCAAAGGACGTGGAATCACGGGGGAGACATCGCCACCTTTGCCACGGACCTCAGGCGCCTCGCTCGGTGTGCATATTCATCCTGGTCCGAGGATGCGAGAAAGGCCGTTGTGCGCGACCGTTTCTTTCATAGACTTGATAGGAACATTCGAGTGTGAGTGAAACAGCCGAGACCTGCTAGCCTCGAGGACGCTATCGGCGTGCCACCGAGATGGAGGCTCTCCATTTTGCGGAGTCATACACCAAGGGAATAAATGCACTGGCGCCCGTGAAGCTCAACTCGGGACCCCGAGAAGTCGGCGTGGAGAGCCGAGGGTGCGGTCGCGAGGGCAATGTGGAGTGCGCGTTAATTCAGAATTCGGAGACAATGAAAGAGATTTTGGAGTTCTTGCGAGGAATCTCTGTATCGGGTGGTGACGACCGTGGCCCGCTCCTGAGTTGCGGCGCTCAACAACCGGGGTGAGGCGTAGATATCGGCTGCGTTGTTGGATGTGCGGTGAAGAAGGTCACGTGAGAGCCGAATTCCCACGTTCTCCCTGAGAAACGACGTAAGGCCGAGGAGGTGGTAACCTTATCTCTTCCTGAATCCATCGGCATAGACAGTGACTCTGTATAGGGACACGAAAGTGGGCGTGTTATTGGAGTGTGATGGAAAAAAAGTGAAAGTGAGTCACAAGCCTGTTTTTAGTTTGGAGAACGCGTACCTCCCCGTGCATCTTCTCTCTTTGATTAAGACTGTGCCGAAAAAAGTGAAGTGTAAAAGGAGGAACTTTAAATAGTGTTGGATTAGTTTTCGGATGTGTACTTCCGAGGACCCTACAACTTAGGTCGTACAAACATCCTTAAACATGAAATAGAGACCAGGGATGCGTCCCCAATTCGGCAACCTCCTAGGAGATTGCCTATTCACAAACGGGAAGAGGTGCAACGAACCGTAGAGGAGATGATTAGGGACGATATCATCGAGGAATCCTCATCTCCTTGGAGTTCAACGATCGTTCTTGTGAAAAATAAAGACGGATCGACGCGATTCTGTGTTGATTATAGGCGCCTGAATTCCGTGACTCGTAAAGACGCTTATCCCCTATCCCGCATGGACGACATTCTCGATTCGCTATCCGGCGCCACATCTTTCTCCACAATTGATATGGCGTCAGGATACTGGAAGTGCGAGGTCACGGAAAGCGATCGGGAAAAGACAGCCTTTACCACCGGTGACGGTCTCCATCAATTTAAAGTGCTGCCTTTCGGATTGTGCAACGAACCCAGTACTTTCCAAAGACTAATGGAATAAGTGCTTGCGGGTGCCCAGTGGAAGTCCTGTTTGGTGTTCTTGGGTGACGTAATTATTTTTGGCAGGGATTTTAGAGAGGAAATTGGAAGGCTAACAGATGTGTTGGTACGTCTGAGGCAGGACTTAAAGTTAAGCCTGAGAAGTGCCAAATAATGAAACCTCCTGTGAAATATTTAGGCCATGTAGTGTCCAAGAATGGTGTCACGACGTACCCTGGAAAAATTACCGCGATCACACAATGGCGGTCCCCAGCATCTCTTGAGGAGCTTAGAGCGTTTCTTGGAACGGTATCGGATTATGGGCGGTTCGTAAGGATTTTTTCTCAGATAGCCTGCCCCCTTCATAGGTTGTCCGAGAAGCATGCCCTATTCAAATGGAGCATGGACTGCGAAGACGCCTTCCAGAAGCTTAAAGGAAGACGTCTTCCTGCGGATTAGTGTTGCCGCGAGACTCGAGACTTTCTCGTCTCGTCTCGAGTCTCGTCTCGAAAACGAGACGAGACTCGAGACGAGACCGTTGGGTAGAATTCGTGACGAGACTCGAGACGAGACCACTTTTTGACGAGACGAGACGATACCACTTCCACGAGACTCTCGAAAGTCTCGAAATAAAGATATATGACCTTAATTGGTATTTGGTATAGATTTATCCCTAAAACTATGTCCTTCTGTTAAGACGAAGTAAGTTTTACGTTTTTCTTAAGTATTTAATTTGAAATATAACTCAATAATAACTTTTCGATAAATTATCTAACTATAAAAAAGAATTTTTGCCGAAAAATCGATTTCTGAATGAATGAGCGTGATTTCTGGAGCCAAGTAAGGGAGTGTTAATGGCTGACTACTTCTCCTTGTTTCCTGCGATAATAACCTTGGAAAATTTATCCAGCAAAAATTGGACTATTTTCTAAAGTGGTAATTTTCAGTGCTTACTTCTACGACAAAAATATCTTGGATTATACTCGCATATGTGTAAAGTATCGCCCAGCGGCACTTGCAATCCTGCTTATAGTTTGCATGCATGCTAGGAGAAAATGATGGCGCCATTTCGAATTGCGCAGAGCACATCACCTCGGCAGAAAGACGAATGATAATTGAAATAACTATGTACCTCTTCCTGCATGATATATCTTCCGATGTTAGTGAGGATATTTAGCATAATGTCGCTAAATTGTGTTGAGGATGTTACAGTAAAAATGGATAACTAAAATTGGCTTTCCTTTGACTTTAATTTCTTTCATTTGCCTTTATTTTGCTAACCAAAAATCCATTTAATCAAAAAGTCTATTACTGGATCATCTGACCGGCATTTATTCATCAGCCACTCATTCTAACTCCATTCATCATATTTTCTCCAGAAAAACCTGTTAGCGGCAGGTAATCTTATTTCAGCAGCATGCAGTCCATTCTAAAAGGGGCCAGAAACCTGTCGAAAAAATCTATTTGCAGACTTGTGCGAAATTCTTGAGAGGAAAAATCATTCGTCCTGACCGGGATTAGAACCAGGATCCCTCGATTTGCGGCCGAGTTCTTTAGCTTAAATGGCTAAAGCACTAAGTTTTGATTGCACTGGTCAGCATTTTAGATGCATAGCCCATGTACTAAACCTTGCAGTACAGGATCTATTAAGAACGTTGTCTCTGGTGGACGGGGTTTCATAAGATCAGCTTTATTAATTGACAGTGACGACGAGGATTTTGATTTTGAAAGAGAAAATAAAACTTTAATTGCCAAAATAAGATCCCCAATTTAAAAAATTAAAAAAAGTGAGCAGTTACGAAATAAATTCCGTAGCGCTTGCGAAGCTGCAGGGGAACCATCACTGGACCTTGTAATAGACGTCCCAACTAGGTGGAATTCAACATACGATATGATTGGAACAGCACTTAATGTGAAGAGAGGTATTTCAATCCTATGCGATAGTATAAGTGTTCTGAAAATCCTCAAACTCACTGGATCAGAATGGACACTGCTTGAAAATGTTCTCAAAGTTTTAAAAAACTTTAAAGTTCTGACGAATAAATTAGGAGGAGAAACTTACGTCACCCTTCCACTCGTTACCGTTCCATTTAACTTGCTGTTGGATACGCTAGAAAAGTTATGGAAATACTGGACAACAAGTCTGGAAGGAATGAAGGTGATGAAAATCTGTTGCTTGCCTATCAAGCTGCTCGGAACAACATGCTAAAGCACTACCGCCTGACAAACTGGATTTATTGCGCGGTATTAATATTGATATTAAATCCACGTCATAAATGTGAAACTTTCTCCATGACGCCATGGGGAAAAGAGATGCAGGAAAATTCCCTATTGAAATTTGAGGAAATGTTCAAAGTCTATTACGAAAGGTATCCCACTCAAATACAGTCCGCTCAGTCAATGGATCTAAAGAATCTTGAGAGGTCAGTTTTGGTAGAAAGTGACGAGGAAGACCTTTCTAGATGTATATTCTCTCTATAAGCAGTCAAGACCCAGTACTGGCAGGTATTTTCTCCTTTTCGACTAATTTCACTTACCATAACTATTTTGACCTAAAAGAGAAGTTTAATTAGTCTCAGAACTTTTATTTAATTTTTTTTACTTTTAAAAAGAAGTTTAACCCTTTTTCTGTTAAGACCTAATGGTTTTCATATATTTGCTCCTAGTCTATCATCCCAGCATGAAAAATGGAGGAAAGAATTGAAGACTATCTTCAACTGCCGACATCCCTTAGTGATGTAAACATATTGACATGGTGGAAGGCAAATGAGACAACTTTTCCAGTGCTATCAAAAATGGCGAGAGACTTCCACAGTATTCCCACTACATCTGTTCCAGCGGAAAGGTTGTTCTCAAGAGCAGCCTTGACAATAAGGAAGCATAGAAACCGCTTGGGTCACGAATCAGCAAGAAGTTTACTCTGTGAACTTGTGGGTGACGTGCAATTTGGCCAGTCAAATAAAAAACTTATGTTTATTAAACTTTTCTAAATCTGAAAATTATTTCAACTATTTTATTAAAGCGAAAATTATCTCTTCTACCAATCACATCATTTTTGCAACTATTTTCTTAAATCTTCTGTGGATTTCTCTGCAGTAAATTTGTGTCTACATTCCCTTTTTAGAAATTTTTTGTTTTGTGCTACTAGTTTATTCATTGAGTATCAATAAAATCAATGTTTTTACTATCAGTTTGATGTAATTGGTGTCCAGATCAATATATATTTAAAATTTATATTAATGGCTTTCCTATTTCGAGTGTACCGATTCAGCGATTAAGTACGCAAAGGAAACGACTTTTTATGGTGCTAAATTTATTTTGGGGGAAACGAGACGAGACGAGAGTCTCGTCCGAGACTCGAGACCGAGACGAGACTGGGGTTCACGAGACGAGACTCGAGACGATACCCGAGTTCAGAAAACGAGACTGAGACGAGACTGGCTCAAGTCTCGTCTCGTCTCGTCTCGCGGCAACACTACTGCGGATGGACTCCGAATTCACGCTCGACTGTGACGCTAGCGGGTTGGGTATCGGGGCCGTACTTTTCCAGAGGCAGGAATACGAGGAAAGGGTGGTGGACTATTACAGCAGGACGCTCTCACGCGCCGAAAACAATATTGTGAGACACGGCGTGAACTTTTGGCGGTAGTCAATTATACACGCCACTTTCGACAGTATTTATTGGGAAAACGTTTTGTGGTGAGCACCAACCATAATTCTTTACAATGGTTGACATCCTTTCGTGAGCCGGAAGGACTAGTTGCTCGCTGGCTCGAGCAGTTGTTGGAGTACGACTTTTTGGTGGTGCATCGGCCGGGAATCAAACACGGGAATGCCGACGGTTTATCCCGGTCTGTGTGTAAACAGTGTGCCTGGGGGGAGGGGGAAGCGATTTCGACGGAAATCGACGCCGTCCTAGAGGCTCCCAGTGAAAGCGTGAGGGGATGACAGAGGAAGGACCCCGTGAAGGGTAGTGGTGGTCACTTGAGGCCGGAATTCGGCCACCCGAAGGGGAGAGAAGGGGTGACTGCCTGGGGGCAAAGAGTTTGTGGGCACAATGGGACAGATTGGTGTGTAAGGATGGGGTTCACTTTCGAAGGTGGGAGGGAGAAAGAAAAGACGCCGACCGCCTACAGCTAATTGTGCCGGCTGGCTACGAACCCGAGTGGTTGAGAAAAGATGGAATGGCTTATGTCTTTTATTTATCCACAGAGATATTGAGGTAAATGTTGACAAGGTGCTTGAAAGTTACGCTAAAGGAGGAAAAAAAAGATTGCGTCGGCGTATATCACCAAAGGACCCCTTTTTGGGGCACTGAGAGATTTTTATAATAGCCTATAATTTTCCTATTGCCTAGCACTATTAATCTGCAACATTTCAGCACGATCGGAGTAAAACTGTAAAATCTACAGTTACAGTATGAGAGACAAACATTGTTTATATGTATATATATATATATATATATATATATATATATATAGATAAATTATCGCTAGTGTAGGTTTATTTATTGTGTCAAAACCTTTGTCTTATGTTCTTATTAACTACATACTATTCTCATAATATTGTTATTTTGTGTTTTAGTTAGTATCACATAGCATTAAGCTCAACTTTCCAGAATTCATACTACTCTACTGTCAATGACAATACCTTTTTAAGTTGTCCAGAGTAGCGTAAAACAGTGTAGTAGCTTTGTCATGTTAAACACAAGTGAGAGTAAGATCTTGAGGAAATAAATAAATTGCTCTGTACGAAGCTACACTAAACTTTTTAGCTGCCTAAGTCATAAGTAAGCTGAGGACATTGCCTAAAATGCCTATTTTTTCTTTTACTCAGGAAACCAATTTTATGAAGTCATAAGTTCATTTAGGATCATTTTTAGCGAAATTAAAGTGATTTGTTACTGCCTAAAAATGCCTATTTTCCTGCTTATGCCTTTTTCTACTGGTATCGCCTATTTAAGGACCTAAACAAGCAATATTCTTTTCAACGTCGCCAAACTTCTCTTTAGTGCAGAGCTTGTCTGTTATTTCAGTTCCTTTTTTAATCTGTCAAGGTTGAAATAATGTTATTAAACATGCATATAGAAAAATCATCCAAAGTATTGTTAAATAAAGAGTAGAAAAACAACTATGGTAATTTTACGTGATGCGTACATGCGATGGTTTCAATTGCCAAAAACTTGTTTCTGAAGGTACCACTCAGTATTGCTGAGAGTAAAGGTAGTTCAACTTTAGGCAGTATGCCTGAAGTTGATCTGCCTTCACAACCAGTATTGATATTATAGGTAACATGGCTAAATACTGCATTATACTCTGCAGATAAAATTATTGTAATACGTGAGGTATGTGACAGGAATAATGTGCGCCTCCGATACATCAGTTCGAACGTCTTTTTCACCTAGTTAAAGGTACAATCATGGCTCTAAAGGGTCATTCCATGCCAAGTGGTGGTCCCCGCTCGACCATTACTGATTTCATTGAAATTTTGTATGGACATTCACACATATAAGGGACAAGTTTTACGTTCGCCGATGGTATACTTGCTGATATATAGTAATTTGTTTGGCCCCGTGCCGCAGCCTTCTTCAGTATGAATATGAGATTTCGGTAACTTTGAGGCATTGTATCTCAGGAGATATTTTGATAAGAGAAACAAAAATTGGCTATCTTGTACAAAGTTTGAAGCTCTGTTAAAAAACATAACAAAAATAACTGTAAAAGTGACCTCCTTCTAGAAAACTCAGGGCGAAACTGGCCCGAAAAATTGCGGATCGAAAAAAAATTAAAATGTTGGCTTTTTATATTTCAGGAAGTAAAGGTATAATCAACGTGAAACTTTGAGAATGATAACATATCAATTCATGGTTTATGAATATTTCATCTTCCTAGTAAATTTCATTATTTTAAAAATCAAGTCAAAATGGGACACTTTTTGTAAAAACTCCAAAAATAGGGCATTTTCTCCCCGCTTTTATAGAAAATACCTTCTGCACTTTTTTTCGGATCATTTTCATTATAAAGAGAATGATTTCAACCCTCTAAAAATTATATCTGGTTTTTCATCGCGGGCATATTAGGCCCTAAAAATAGGGACAACGTTGAGGGTGAAATTTGTAAAAACGACAAAAATAGGTTATTTTCTGCAAGCTCTTACAAAAGAAAGACCTTCTGGACACTCTTTTGAGTCATTTTCATTTGAAAGAGCATATTTCAAACCTCTTAAAAAAGTAGACTTGTTTTTTCATCGCGAGCACATACGGCCCTAAAAATATGAAAAACTTTGAGAATGTTGCTATGGTGGGTCCAAATGCATTCTGTTGTTTGCCGTCCTGTTTGTTTTATGTAGACAATTTTAGTATATTGCGTTGGTCCGCGGTGATATTGTCACTACCAGTTCAGGCATTTGATCCCGTAACCCCATCGCCGTAGGGGTCGCGCCCAATTGCCGTGCAATACCAGCCACAGGTGGGTTTCTTGGTTGAGGATCCCAAGCCTGCAATTTGGTTCTTCGACAAGGTTCCAAATCCTTGTGTGGGTGTCTGTCTGGATCCAAAGCCAGAGGTTAAGCCAAAGATAAAGCCACCTGAAGATGACGTTATAGTACGTCAAAACCCGGGTCGCACAAATAAAATTATCATTGTGGTACCACAAAGTTTAAGTTTTTCATTTATACTAGGTTCCCAAGCCTAAAGTTTCCAAGCCGAAGCTCGTATGGTTTTTTTAGACTTGGATAAGGAGGCTATAAGAGAGCCTTGGGTTAAGTCGTGGCCGTGTGGCCGTTCTGTATTGAGTGACTTTGAGTTTTTTAACTTGTGAGTGATGCCATGTATTAATTTCTTGGATCCTTCAAATTTCATCTTAATGATTCCGTTATTCCACTAGACGTGCTTCTAGAATAGTGACAGCTGTTACTGGTATCGACCAACTCTTTGGGGCCAAAGTTAATAATTGAACTTTCGTCGATTTATTGATTTCTATAATATTTGTTTTCATATCTTCGAGTAAAAATTATTTTAAGCGCCTATTTTAAGTGCCTATTTTGAAATTTTTAGTTCCTATTTAGGCTGCCTATAAAGTAGGATAAAACTTCGTTGTGATTAAAACTTGCAACTTGAATTAAAAACTCAATTTGAATGACACAGTCTGCGAAAGATGTTTATTGTCTCCTCTTTCAGAGAGTATTGATTCTTTCCAAAACAAAACCATTGCATAGCAACGGTGCACAACGGCGAAATATAAAATTACAAATTGGGCTAAATATAAAATTACAAATTCAAGAAACTCTACATTTAATTACATACAAGTTAGGACGCCGTATCAGCCCCCCGCGGAGACCGGAGCTCCGGCAAACGGAAACGCACGCGGCGAAATGAATTGCAAGCGGGGTGGTCTGAGGCAATGAAGGCAGGTTTCACACGATCAAGGCTAACGCGTCTTTCTTGACCGTTGATGAGGATGGTGATAGTCTTGTCGTCTCTGCTGATCACTGGATGTGGACCGGAATACGGCGACTGTAGGGAACGTCTTATCTTGTCATCCCGAAGAAATACGTGTCCACATGTTGATAACTCTTGAAACACAAACGGTGTCGTGGAAGAATGACGCGTCGCTGAAACCGGACGGAGGCGCGACATTTGATGACGAAGCCGCACGACGAAGTTATTGTTGTCTTCTTGGCGATCAGGTTTAGCAGCTGGAACGATGAATTCTGCTGGTAATCGTAAGGGCTCCCCATAGACAAGTTCAGCTGAGGAGGCTTTAAGGTCTTCTTTAACGGCACTGCGCAGACCAAGAAGAACGAGAGGCAAAGCGTCCAGCCAGGTCATATGAGGGTGGCATCGGAGGGAGCTCTTCAGGTGGCGATGGAAATTTTCTACCATCCCGTTGGCGCATGGGTGGTACCCACAGGTGCGACATCGTGTAATACCAAATACGTTGCTCAGATACCGGAAAAGTTGGGACTCGAATTGTTTGCCCTGGTCGGTCGTGATGCAGACAGGAGAACCAAAACGCGAAATACAGCAGCGTATTAGTGCGTCGGCGACTTCCTGTGCGCTTATGGATTGTAATGGCCAAACTTCTGGCCATCTAGTGAATCTGTCGACGGCAGTGAGGCAATATCGATAACCTTTAGCACAGTCCAATGGTCCGATCAGGTCGATGTGAATATGTTGGATAACGTGCGGAAGGCGTGATAAAGGTGCCAGTCGGGGTGTGGACATGACGGGAAACTTTGTTCCGTTGGCAGTCTAAACAGGTTCGCGTCCAAGCACGGCAGTCTTGTTGAACTCGAGGCCAAACGAAGCGTTGTGACACGAGCTTGGTGGTGGTACGGGAGCCAGGGTGGCTGAGGCTATGCAGGGCGTTGAACACCAGTCGACGCATGGAGGCACGTACGGGCGTGGGCGGCCAGTGCTCGTGTCGCAGTAGAGTGTCACGTTACTGTCAGGAATCTGAACGGATTCCAAGTGGAGAGCCGATTTTCGTTCTAGTAGGTCGCCGAGCTCATTGTCGTTTTCCTGAGCTCTAGCGAGGTCAGCCAAGTTGACCGAGTATTTCACGGAGTTGGCTGCGGTCACGGAGTCGACAAGGCTCATGGCGTCGGCGACGATGTTGTTAGAGCCGCTGATATGGCAGATGTCCGTGGTGAACTGCGCAATAAAGGATAGCTGATTCAGCTGAACTGGAGGCAGCTTCTCACGAGTCTGCTGGAACGCAAATGTGAGAGGCTTGTGATCGGTGAGGATGAGACAATGTTGTGCCTCGAGTATGTGCCGGAAATTTTGAACGGCGAGGTAGATGGCGTGTAGCTCCCTGTAGTAAGCTGGCCAACCGATTTCACGGGGAGTGAGTTTCCTGGAGAAAAATGCCAGGGGTTTCCAAGCATTGTTGGTGAATTGCTGTAAGCACGCGCCAACCGAGTGTGCACTGGCATCCGTGAAGAGACCGAGGGTGGCAGAGGGATCCGGATGGGCCAGCATTGTAGCATCCGCGAGACTATCTTTGCATGCCTGGAACGCCAGCTCTAACTCGGGTGTCCAGGGAAAGGGTTGATTTCCTCGTAGGCCGGATCGCGCAGTGTTTAGGGTTGCTTGGTGTTCAGCGGCATGAGGTATGAAACGACGATAGAAGTTGATCATGCCGAGGAAGCGAGATATACCTTTTACGGTTGACGGTCTGGGATATGCACGAAGGTCGGCGATGCGGTCTTGAGGAGGCTGAATGCCTTGTGAAGAGACATCGTAGCCCAGGAATGAGACCTTGTCGGCGCCAAAGGTGCTTTTTCTCACATTTACCAAAAGTCCGTATTCGTCGAGTCGCTTGAATAGAAGGCGGAGGTGTTGGCAATGATCATCTTGAGTTTTTGAGAATATCAAAATATCGTCGATATAAGCAAAACAAAAATCGAAACCAAACAGTACTTCGTCTATGAAGCGCTGGAAGGTTTGCCCAGCATTGCGGAGACCGAAGGACATGAAGGGGAATTCGAAAATACCGAATGGAGTGGTTATGGCTGTCTTTTTGACATCTGCCTTGCTGACCGGTATTTGGTTGTACGCCTTGACGAGATCGATGGTGGAGAAAATGATTGAGCAATGAAGATGGTTTCCGAAGTCGTGGATGTGGCGCACTGGGTACTTGTCGGGGATGGTCCTTGCATTGAGTGCGGGGTAATCTCCACAGGGACGCCAGCTGTCCGGTTTCTTGGGTGCCATATGGAGAGGTGATGACCAGGGCCTATCAGAGCGACGTGCAATGCCTTCTTGCAACATGGTTTCGAATACTGCTTTGGCGATGCGCAAGCGGTCGGGAGCTAAGCGACGTGGGGAACACGATACTGGTGGCCCTGGTGTAGTCCTGATGTAGTGCACCGTATTATGTTTAGTCTGGTGTTTTATTCCTCGTGGTCGAGTGAGGCTAGGAAACTCGGCTAAGATGCTGGCGAAGGCAGAACTCACGGCTGGCTGGACGATTCTAACGCTGTGGTGATCGGAAGTGCAGCGTATGCAGCTTGTGGAGAGGCCAGTCGCGGAGTCAAGTAAGCGGTTGTTGGCGCAGTCCACTAGGAGCTTATAGTGAGCCAAAAAATCAGATCCAATGATCGGGACGGAGACGTCGGCAATGGTGAAAATCCAGGTGTGCTTGCGGCCAAGACCAAATTCTACAGTGAAACGCACGGGTCCATAGGTCTTAAAGCGGGAAGTATTGGCCGCTTGCAGATCATAATGAGCGTCGAAGTGACGACCTGGAAGCAGCCTGCGAGGATAACAGCTTACGTCGGATCCGGTGTCAGCAAGGAATAGTTTTCTGCTGACTCTGTCTGTCGCGAAAACACGGCGATTAAACATAAATTGACAACCGATTGCCGCTAGCGTCGGTTGCCGCTGAAGTTTGATGGAAAAGTGCAGGGAGCCAAGCACTTCTTGGCTCTACTACCAAATTTGCGGTGGTACCAGCACTCGCCGGAATCGTTGGGTCTCGTTGAGTCGGTGGATGAGCTTGGGCGAGGGGGTGGCGTGGCGCTCCGGCGTTGTGGACGACGGGAGAGGTCCTGAAGCATTGAATGTATGGAGGCAAACTGGCGAGATAGGTCGTCCAGGCGTGCGGATGTTAAATCATCAGAAGTGACAGCAGCGGCTGTGGCCGGTGTGGAAGTAGTGACGAGGGCTGCTGGTGGATTGATGGCAGCAACAGAGCTTGAGGATATAACAGGCGCAATATGAGCAGGAATTGCGGGTGATACCTCCAAAATGCTGTCAGCGATGGCGGCGAGTCGGTTTATAGTGACGGTCGGGTCAACTGCGTGTGGCTGAATGATCGCTTGGACGTGGGATGGCAGGCGCTGCATCCAAATCGTACGCAGTAGCTGGTCAGGTACGGCGCCGGACAAAGAGCGTAGGTAGCGGAGGAACTGCGATGGTGTGCGGTCTCCGAGTTCTTCTCCAGTTAAGAGTCGTCGAATGCGTTGCTGTTCGGACATTGAGATGCGCCTGATGAGCTCGTCCTTGAGGGTTGAGTATGGTGCATTCGCCGGTGGCGTGAGCATAAGATCTTCAATCTCCTGAGCTCCGTATTCATCAAGCTGTCCAACGACATGAAAATACCTGGACTCCTCGTCGATGATATTGTAAAGCCGGAACTGGGCCTCGACTTGTGAGAACCAGAGTTGTGGGTTGTTCCTCGAAAAAGTGGGAATTTTGAGTGCAACGCGGCTGGGATGTTGCGTTGAAATGCGTACTTGCTGCAGCACGGCAATGGCGGCTTGCTGTTGATGCGTCTGCTTAAGTAGGCCCTGCAGGACATCCCGAAGCTGTGCAATTTCGTTGGCAGCGCCCGGTTGTGGAAGCTGAGCAGCTGGCGGCGGATCAACGACGTGTGGTTGGGTTTGCTGTTGAACAAGATCGACGCCGCGTCTCTCCTTCCGCGTCCTTCGCGTAACGACCATGATCACGTCGGGGTCACCAATTATAAAGTAGGATAAAACTTCGTTGTGATTAAAACTTGCAACTTGAATTAAAAACTCAATTTGAATGACACAGTCTGCGAGAGATGTTTATTGTCTCCTCTTTCAGAGAGTATTGATTCTTTCCAAAACAAAACCATTGCGTAGCAACGGTGCACAACGGCGAAATATAAAATTACAAATTGGGCTAAATATAAAATTACAAATTCAAGAAACTCTAGATTTAATTACATACAAGTTAGGACGCCGTACCTATTTCTTCATTTTTAGCGCCTAAATGTCCTCAGCTTAGTCATAAGGTAATAGTCGAATAGTGTAAGAACTTAAAATGTGAAAATATGTTGAAAACCAGAAATCACCATTTTGTTTTTCATATTTTTACAATTTTCCGGTGGAGATTCCCCCCCCCCCAATTAGGGGATTTTCCATACCCCCTACCCCGTTAATATGGCATATCAGCAGATATTGCCACCCCCAGAGATATGGTCCTGGATCCGCCACTGGCAGAGGGTGTTAGGACACCAGCCACGGAAAGGGGGGAGAATAGGGAAAAGGACAAAGGTGAATTATGTTAACGATATTATGCCTTAAGATAATGTCACGCTGTTTTTGTCATATTCGCTAATGGTGCGTGGAAAGAAGGAATTTTTGTACCTGTTAGTTTGATATATTGTATATCTCATATTTGTTTACTTATATCATTTCTAGATATGTATGTTGCGGAGTTAAAATAATATCTTCCGTGTCGCACTGAAACTCACCTGATCGGAGTTTTTCAAGTAATCTAAACATAGCCCCGTCCCTTGAACTACAACCTTCACGTGTTGAAAGGGTTTGCGCGTTCCAATGACCCCTATGCCTTGTCTACACTACAGACTTAACTTAAGTGACTTCACTTAAGATTTACTTTAATTAAGTGTGGTCCGATAGCTACACTTGAACATTAAGTCGACTGAAGCGTCGTGATCGTCCATTTCGGGAATTGGAGAAACAGTGAATCTTAACAGTTGAGGATCAAGGCGAGCAAGTAGTTGACGAGGGCGCGTTCCGAAATTCACTGCCAGTACTGCCTGTGCTGCCGTGAAACGGAACGCGAAGCTGTTACTGCGGCTGCTGCAGATGCATGAATTTCGGAACGGTCGGCAGTGGCTTGTAATTCAATATGGACGAATTGCGTGGTTATTTATTATAAGCGATCTTTCAATGCGTTAATTCTTATGGTAATCCTTATGACATTGATAAAGAGCATTCTAATTGTATACTAATTTTCATTGCCTTGCTACTTTATACTGGTTGGTTACTTTCTCTGGCGAGAATAAAATTAATTCGCGTCAGCTACCCGAGCATGGAGAAAAACCCAGTTTTATAAATCTCCGTTATAATTAACACTATCAAATTTATAATAAGAATTTTTAATCTTGGGATTATAAACAAGTCCTAAAATATATTTTTCATGCCTTGGATTTTCTTCATGGTACGAAGCGTTTCCTAGAGCGATATCGAAAATTAGGTAAATATACGGGTTTTTGAGGGTTGCATCGCGGAATATTTTCACTAACAATTAAATTTATGCAACAGATTACGTTTCCCGACAATTATTATACATGCCGGTGTTATGCTAAGTTACCACTCTAGTAAGAGGCTGTATAACTACGTGCACCACATTATTCATGACACTAAATTAATATTTGGTACCTACCTAATTTCACAAGTCGCTTTCATTGGCAAATATAATTGCTTCTCTACTCGTATCACTTGTGATGCTGTTCACTCCCTCATCATTTTACTAACGCTTTTATCCTATTGAAATATTTACCGGTACGATTAATTATAGCTGGTTTACATACTCGACAAATAAATTCGTTTTATAAACTATTATACGCTAATCTATTACACTAAACACTATTACATTAAACTATTATAATACGATGTTGTTAGCTATTTAAGTGCATCGAGACTCTTCTCTCTCGCCGATATAAACATTAAAATGTTCGAAGTAGTTTCTCTAAACTCTTCTGATTTTATTTATTAACGTTGTAGATTTGATTTTTCCGCCATTTATTCGATGGCTGTCTGCTTTACTGCCGCTACTGCTGCTCTTGGGCTGCAGTAGTGGCAGTAGAGTTCACAGTGAGAAATGTCATCAATTGGCTGACGTTATTGGTCACTGTGCAGTAGTGCTAGTTAATTACGGAACGGTTTGGCAGCACAGCCAGTACTGGCAGTGAATTTCGGAACGCGCCCTCGGAGTAAAGGCTGTAAAGGCCACTAAACTTATGTGTTTCGGTTCAATATAAGGGTTAATTTAACTTATTTTATGTCTAAATAGATTTTCAGATGACTTATCCCAGAAACTTGTCATATAAATAGACCAAATGAGATTGAGTACAACTTGTAAGAAAAGAAAATCTAAGAACAATGTCCTTTGCGGGAATTAGATTGTCCTCTTTGGATACATCTGCATCACTGACATGTCTTACTTTTCAAGAGCTCCTTTTTCACAAATATCACGAAAAAATCTCTGGTAGTTAAACCCGTAAGAAGGAGAGGGGCGTTTGGGTTATTTGTTTGGTAGAACGTCAGAAAGGGTTCAACATACTAAAAGAACGCGTTTTTGACCTAATTTTTATCCTGGACAACTTCAGGGAAATAGTTTAGGTTTCGCAATAAAAAAATAGCTATTAAAAGTAAATTATAATTTCTGTTTTGTATATTACTTTTAGATACGGCTAAAAAGCTATTACAAGTCAGTTATACAATTCCTTTTTTGTCTTCTACTTTTAGGTACGGCTAAAAAAATTACCTTCAAAAATCATAAATGGGAAACATACCAAAGAACCTCAGTTACCTCGGGCTTCACCTCCTGCAATTTGAACAAATCTATATGATTGAAAGGCACAATGTAAGGTTCCACATGAACATTCATTTTTGGGGGTTGATAAGGCCTGTGACTTCATACCCCTTCACTTATTATGAGCATTAAAACATATCATAAGCAAAAATTCCAAGAAACTGAAATCATTCGCTATGGCAAATATTACCCACTTTAATCTAATTACATCAACATCACCACAAAATATAACTTTTAAAATTACACTGGGTACCTTATAAAACTTCCTACATTTACCAATACACCGAAATATTTGAAAATTACATAATCCCCCTTACGTACAAAGTATAACTGCATCCCCTTACGCACAAATTTACCAGTTACAAACTTATTCCTGCATGAAACCTCCCAAATTACAATAATAAAAACCTATACATTTCAAAATACATTACGTATAACACTTGAAGAACGCCAACCGTGTGGAAATAGTTGACTTAACTACGGTTCTTAGGTAACTTAAGTGAAGGTGTCCTTAAATGAAGCTGCTGACACCTACACTACTACCTTAAATGAACTTCTCACTTAAGGTACTAGTGTAGACACGGCACTAGAGCTGGACTGGCAGGAGCAATTACTATAGGTTGAAGGGTAGGGGCCAGACGAAAGGTAGTTCCGTGATAGCGTCACGTTAAAAACACCGTTGGTAAGTAGGAGGGGGGTCCCCTCCCAACTATAAATTACCCAGAATATGAAAGTCATTCATAGAGATTTGGATCCTGGCAACTACGGACGCCGCCCACTAGCGGTAGAGGCAAGGCCTCCGCGGTCGTCATTACATCAAAGCCTTGCACGGCAATCTTATCAGAGGATACAAGGAATATGCGGAAGATGAAAAAATAAATAGGAGGCAAGCAACGGTAAAATAGTAACTTGAAACGTAAGGGCAAGGATGAGGCAGGGAAGCTAGAGGATATTAAACAGGAAATGGAGAAAGGGAAAATAGATGCCTTGGGATTGTGCGAGGTGAGATCGAGAGATAGCGGGGACTCTTGTAATGATAGTTTCAGGGTAATATAAAGTGGGGGAGATGAGAGTCAAAGTGGGGTAGCTATGGAACTGAATACAAAATTTGTGATGAGAGTAGAAAACACTGAACAGGAACGACAGGATACTAGTGGTAGAAATAAAGACACGCCCGAAGACTTTCGTGTCTTTAGAGATATACATACCTACTAGCAACCATAGGGAGGAAGAGGTGGAAGAGGTGTACGAGCAACTAGAAAAGGTATTTAGATAAGACCCGGGAAAGAAAAACCTCATAGTGATGGGCGACTGGAATTTAGTGGTGTGGGAAGGGAGGGACGTATTTGAAGTGGGAGGGTAATGGGCTAGGGACAAATAATGACCGCGGTGAGGAGGCAGTTGAATTTTGTAGGAGAAATAAATTAGTAGCCACAAACACTTGGTTTAAACATCACCCCAGGCGTAGGTACACATGGAAAATGCCGGGTGATATTGGAATATATCAAATTGATTACATTATGGTAAGGCAGAGATTTAGGAACAGTGTAAAAAACTCGTGAGGCTATCCAGGGGTGGATGCTGACTCAGAGACTCGGACAGAGAAATTGAGAGGGTATTTCCAGATATGAAGGCAAGAATAGCCGTGGGAACAGATAACACACTTTCAGAGTTACTGGAGAATTTATACACTAAAGACGACCGTTTAGGCCGTATACATGGGAAGACGACCGTTTTTAGAAATTATTCGTAGAATCTACGAGGAAAGAGTATGACCAGAGGGTTTCGTGAAAATAGTAGTAGTACCTACCTATTCCGAAGGAGAAGAAAGCGTTGAAGTACGAGGAGTATAAAGTAATTAGATTAATTTCACACGTGGCTTAAGTTTTCACTAGAATAATAAACAAAAGGTTGGAAAGTAGAGAAAATAACTGTTTGGTTAATGACCATCTTGAGTTCAGGGAGGGGAGGGAAACTCGGGATGCGATTGCGGTAATGAGGACACTTTTAGATAGAAACGTCGAGTGTAATCTGGATGTTTTTACTTGTTTTGGGGATTTCGAAAAGGCATTTGGCAGAGTAAATTGGGAAAAACTAATGCATATCCTCGGAAAAATAGGAATAGATTGGAGTGATAGGAGAATCATCCGAAACTTATATATGGCCCAGAGGGTTTCGGTGAGGGTAGCTGACGGTGAATCAGGGTGATGGTGAATGTCACCGTCTTTGGTGTGTATATCTTCACACTCGTGCGCGTGACTGCGTCACACATAATTTGTGCAATCCCAATGGTTGAAAAGAAACTACTTACTTCTCTTAAATGGCGCAAATGATCTCAGTCGTCGGTCGTCTTTGTATGTACTTGGGTTCGACGCCGATACCCTCTCCCTCCTTTTCCTGTACCCTGATTATTCCTAGTGTAAGGAGTAGGACTGAATTTACTGCCAGCTAGATGTTGGCGGAGGGATTTTTGTGATCCTGGATGTGCACGAGACTATTTGACGCGGCGGAACGGATGTCAAGTGTATGCGGGAGTTGGAAGTTAGTGCTCAGGAATCGACATATTGCTGTGTGCCCTGGCCTGGTGAATAGCGTGGTCTTGCCTTCATTATCGTTCTCTGGAATGTAACAGAGTCTACCTGAAGTCAAATGCTTTTGATTCTCTCCTTATCCCGTCACTGTGTCTTAATATTCTTACTCATTTGAATTCATGCATTATTCGCATACTGAGTGAATTTATTTAATCCAACATCCAGTACCCTTTCACCGAATCTAACACTAGCCCTGCAAACCGACCCATCGGTTTTAATAGCACTAATGACCTCAGCTGCCCCTCCCCTCATTACAAACTATGTTCTTTTACAACTACATTGGAAGTGAACTGTCACGCCTATTCGCTAGGGTCTCTTCAGCCGCCTGAACGGTGACAGGTCGGTCAACTCTCTCCTCAAGTGAAACCTGAACAATTTTACATCTTAGTACCCTGTCCCTGTTAGCCACCGAAAGGGTGTGTGGCAGGGTTTCTTACAACACTAGGTATGAAGAAGGGAGGAAACAGGGTAAAGGAATTGGATGAGGTAAAGTAGGAATATTGAGATCGGTTCTGATTGATTGGTGTTTCGCTTTTTTGTTGTTGTAATCATTAATGGTGCATGGGGAGAAAGAATTCTAAAATCTTCCTTGTCGACAGTCCATTTATATTATTTATCACTTTTATTGAATTATATGTGTAGTGCGGGGATAACATAATATTCAAACTGTCAACGTGAATCTATTGATAAACGAATGTTTCTCGTAATCGTGCCTTTGCGTGTAATCCTTGAGTCTCCCACGGCTCCAACGTTTGCCAAGAATGTGGAAAAGAAGCGATCAAAGTTCGTCGCACTTAATTTATGTGATGAATTCTTTACTTTTCACCACATTTTAGGTAAAAATTTCTTAAGATAGGGAATTGCATAAAAATTACATCAAGAGAATATGTAAATGAGTTATAGGTATACCTTAAAGGTCGACGTAGACGCCGTCAGATGGGCAAAAGAATTGCTCAGGTGAAATGAAGCCATTTTGATGTCTAAATCTGCGCTGCACTTTGCATGCTGCCACGAAGGCGTGTGTGGTAGGAGATGTTGTACACCAGCCATTATCATGCTATTTAGAATGAAAATGGGGTATGATGCCTCTTTAATAAATGCATATTGAATTTAAGTACCTGGGCACTTTGCCGTTGTTTAGTTGTGATCGCTAATTTTACGAGGAAATTAAAGCTTACGAGGGGAAATTAAACCTATCAGCCGTTCATCTCCCCGTTTTCTTCTTGGTGGTAGAATCTGCCTAGTGAGTGGGCCTAATGATCTTCTCCACCTGCCTCTCTATAAATATTAATCGTGCCTGATTTCTTCCTATTTGACGGGACTCCCATCCTAGTTCAACAACTAACTCAGCCGCACTTAGTGTTTTCTCTCAAAATTTACTTTGAAAACGTGATTGGTATCCTTTGACCCTCATTTATTTTTTTTCTTATTTTAGCTTTCCACAATGTTTCATTGATTCTTACTGCATATTCTATAATCGACCTCGTTAATGTAAAAAATTCCCTCCTATGACTCATTCTGTACTCAAGGCCAGAAAACTAGCCTTTTTATGTAATTTCAAGTGAAACTGAGTCGGAATGCTTATTAAATCACATTCAATCAAAATGTATGTCTTGTGTCCCAATATGTCCCGTGGTTCGGTTGTGATCGAGAATTGTGCTTTTGTGAGTGAAAAAAAGCTTAATAGATTTGTAACTCTGTTGTATTTATCTTTAATGGGTCTTTTGCCGTGGTTATGTAGTGCCATGATTTGTGCAAGAGAAAAAGGAGTGCATATTTTTTTTCAGGTGTATTTCTACCTCACTTTATCCGATGTTTCTACAGATGTAGTGAAATAACCTGATGACATCATCACTAAAGTCATGTTTTTGGCTTTTAGAACAATATATCCTCTCGAATGGCCAAAATAAAACGTAATTTATGGTCTCTCAGCTAGGGAATTTCCATAAGTGCTGTGGGAAAATGAAACGCCTCGATGCTCTGCGGATATGACCGGCTTTGACAGGGTGGAAACTTAAACGCTGTGTTCAAGAAACCTGCGATATAGGATGAGTTAAATTCGTTCCATGCGAGCAAAATTTCCATAGGTTAGCACCGAGGTTATCCTGCGAAGAAGTTAGGAAATAATCTACTCAACACTGAATCCAGAACTCCCGTTCTTAATATTTTTTTCAGGGCTGGGATTCAAACCCAGATCCCCCGATTCCGACCCAAGTGCTTTGACCAATTAAGCTACCCAGGCGTCCTCTTTCCCTGAAAATTCCGTAGGGGTTGCAAAGAACAAGACACATGAAGATACTGGGCATACAATGTCACGAAGTACCCGTGCTGGTGGACGTCTCCACAGGTCACAGGGGATAAAAAGAAGAAGACAAAGGTGTTCTAGGACATATGTCCTCTAAGAACAAAAACAATTTACAGTAAGAAATAGAATCATTTATCAAACAATTATTCGTTGTGAACAATAGACCAATACAACAAAAGAGTTCCATTATACAAATTTAAAAAAATAAAAACATATTAAACACAATATTCCAAAACATTATAAGTTCCACCATTTTAACAATAAATAACAATACAGCCCATCAGTTACATTGCGATAAATCACATAAAGCAGTACGAAATGTCAGAATAATTTATTGGAACAGCTTGAAATTATATAAACATAATAACAAACAATCAAAGAAATATAATAAATATAAACTTTTGTTCACATTACCAATGATTAGGCGGTAAGAAATAAAGTATAAAATTTTGTCTTAAAATATTTCAACGTGAGAATATTTTTACTTTATCTGTTAGATTATTCCAGAGATTGGATCCTAAAACCTGGAATGATTTCGCCCATAAACATATCCCCTCCAAGGATCCGGTTTTGAATCCTGGCTTTGGTGGAGATTTATCAGGGAGAATCCCGATCCCGACTAGAGTGCCATGTGGAGACCACCATAAGTACAATACTACGTCCGTCGGATGGGACGTTAAGCTGTCCTCCCATTGGCGCCTTTCGTTAAGAGCAGGGTAATGCACACGCCAGGTTTCCCTCCACCATTCCTCCACTCCTCAAATAATTCTTCTCCTGTCAACCTAGCCACCTTCCTCAATGGCGCGAATGAACTCCGATGCCGGTTGACTCTCCTGAAAGACCAACCATCTCGGACGAGCTCCGATTCCACCACCTATCTCTCTGCTATTACATTTCCGTACACATACATTTAACCATCCTTTTGGTTTCTGTCATACGTTCCAAGAAGCATTCGAAAGTTTCTGCTCATTCATATTCTTTTCCAATTTTTTTAAGTTTCTGATCCACTCAAGCACGTAGCATAGGTAGGCGCATACAATCGAAATCCGGTTACCAGATGCTTTGGGAATTGACCGGCTTCGGCATTAGCCTACTATTACGGAAAGGAGGGTGATTGAACGTGTCCTGCGGCCGGCGGTGTGTGCTCAGCACCGTGTTTAGGCGAAGCCCGGCGAACGGAGTTTTGACTGAAAGATCTCACTCACGCAGGCACATGTGGCGTTTTAATGCTACTTGAGAAGGACAATCTTTGAAGAATCTTTGATATTTATCTAACCTGTGTATGGTGATTGGTGGCGTGGGCCCTCCTAAATATTTTCTTCAGTCATAAAAATGTGTTGAAATTTAAATTCAGGAAGCGCGATCTGAAAAACCTTTTCCTGTTTCATTTTTCCGTCATCGGAATGGTGGGTTGGAAAAATGAGAATTAGTGATTGCGAATTTTCTCTTCAGTTGAAAATTTTAGGGGTAGGGTATGCTAACTCACTTGCATATTCCCTCAAACAGGCGCAAATCATAGCGATTGCCGATCTAATCCCCTAAAAACTAATACTACTTGATGGAATTGAGACCAAATCCGTGTGACGGCTTATATTAGCAGAGAAACAAGGGTAAAGTGAATAATGCGCGCATCGTTCAGGATGAATGAAAATATTTGCTAACCAGTCGAGTCATTTCGTAACACGCTATGAGGAGCAAAGCGAGAGTATCTGGACGTCCTTGGCTTAAGTTCAGTACTCGGCTAGACGCAGTTACCTATTTATAGATCAATGGATAATTCTTTCTGGAGTGTGATTTAGATATCACTCTTTCTGTTTATTTATTCTATAGCCATTATGCGGAGCTAGATTACCTAATGATTGTAACATATTTAAGCGTGAACACATGTGTATACGGAATAGTTATATAAATATTAAAACGGACATACGAATGCGCATTGCTAGCTTCAGTCCAGGGCTGGTTGTTTTTCAAAAAAGAAAAAAAAACGTAAATATTTTTCATGTAGGTAGTTTTGCTTGATTCACCTTGGGTAACACTTATTGCCAGCTAAAAGGGAAAGCTTAATCTTTTACGGAGTTAAACGTAGTGACTTGATTTTTTCCTAAACACTTTTTTCCTTAATTTGACTAATCAGTGCTGGCACTTATAATGCAGTGTTTGTCGCAAGGCAGAGAAATTGTAGAGCAGCCCTAAAAGTCTAAAATCTTAGCTAAGCCGATAGTGAAAAATTCATCTTGAAATAGGAATCACGCACACACTCGGAGAAAATAATCACGGTTTTGACGTTAATCTTTCAAAAAGACCTCCTGCAGATAAGCGCCCGAACGGAAATAGGGGCCTTAAACTGTTGAAGCATGTTGATAGCATACTCAACATACTGGAATATATTCATGTACAAACATCGTTATATTTGTACAGCTAAAACTACATATTTCATAGCAATCCAACGTAAAGGTGTGTGGCCAAGGGTTGTTCATCACGGGGCATGAACCGTATTACGTGCTACCCAGGTCAGGATAACTAGTAATGAACTAGGTAGTATATTAATTTGCTTCATGTAACTTAAACATAGATGTTATGGATTGTGCATGCCAATGGGCATTGAAGTTATAAAGCTAAATGAAGCTGAATACTCCTTGAATGTGAGATGCACAACTCGTCGAGGATGGCGCAATGAAGAGCCAATGAGCACATGCAACAAGCCAGGCTACCTGTCTGACGATCTACCTTAATGGCTATTTTAGTACCTTGCCGAGATGTATGGAAGCTGTGCGTTCAACAGTACTCCAAATGTATGATCAAGATACTGTGATTCGTAAAAAGGTTAGCTTTATTTTGATAAAATATCATTCTCATTTAGAGAAGTTAAACGGTGCCTAAATCATTTAACTTATTATCATGCAAATCAGCTTTCTATGCGCTGATTCAGACTTTATATAACAAATTAGCATGCATAAAATGTGATATAGACCGTTCAACAGGCAATGGAGACGAAGGGAGGAGTATGATTTCAGGCTTTCCCGGCGAATGATGCTGATGAGTTGTTCTCGGGTTTCCCACCGGGTTAGGCTCTATCCATGATTGCCAACGTTTCGGCAATCATGGATAGAGCCTGACCCGGTGGGAAACCCGAGAACAACTCATCAAAGGGAGGAGATTAAGTGTAGCACTGAAGCTCCTACTGGAGCTGAGAGGAGAGAGAATGCCGGGAGTTAGTTGATATATGAGCGTAAGCGACAGAAAGGGGAACAGTTGAGGAGTATGTAAATAAAGTGACCTTGAGAGCAGTAGAAAAGGAGGAGAAATAAAGACGATAATAATCTCTGGATCACGGACGAAATCATTAGGGAATTTGGGGATTAAACTTGAGTGGGAAAGCAACGGAGTGAGGGAAATTTCGCGCAGTCATTGCGACGACATGGGAAATCTACAGAGAGATGGTGGATAAGGTGTGTTGGGGAAAGTTTTATCGAGTGTTAAGAGAAGGCAAATGGCAATAAAAATATAGGAAAAGACAAGGATGTTATTTATGGAACCAGAAGAGTTTTAGGATGGGTGAAGAGGATGCGCGGAAAAATTATACGATAGATTCAATGCGGTGAGATTTGGGAAAGGAGTGCAACATAGGAAAGGATAACCTATGCTCAGGAATGTTATATAGTACGAGGGCAAGGTTAGAAGTTCTCGGCATGGCAGTGAAAGACTTCTTTAGTTGAAAATTGCAATTATTTTTCAACTCAGTTCCCTTTCATTTCAATGCAAGTTTTCCAACGTTTCTCCAATAAATGGATTCCACCATTGCCGCACGATTTTTCAGTTTATCTATTTCTACGAAAGACACAACACGTCTCCTTGAAAAATCCGTCTTAAGAAAACTATTTCACGGTCAATTGGAGACTTAAAGTATATTTTAATGACACGGGTTCCAGATAAGAAAAAAATTTCGTTTATAAGCAGTGCCATTGTTTGAGCTTGGCCGAGAACTTTTGACCTTACCCTCGTACGATAGCGAAAGCGCTACGAGAAATAAAGGTTAGAAAACTTCAGGGATTGATGTAAGTTTGAGCAATTGGCTTTTATATTGTAGAAAAAAATGCAATTGAAACTTTTTTTGAATAAGTTCATAGGGTCTAATAGGGGGTGATACTCACTGGAGGATTCAGTGCAAACAGTTTTGATCCCCATTCATAAAAGAGGAGAGCATAAGAATGAAAAGCAGAGTTCCGGTTAATGCCGCGCGCGGCAGATGTACTGCATCGAATTCTTCACAGAAGGCTAGAACAAAGAGTAAAGGACTGCATTAGCCATCCGGTTTTAAGAAGAGGAAAAAAAGCAACTTGAGAAAGGAACATAGAGTATACCGAAGACGTGTTCACTTTTACTTAATTGTACTACGTGGTTTTAAAGAAGGCTTCTTACATACTTCCCTGGGAGCCGTCGCTATGGCGTACGGCAAGGAGTGTTGGGACACGAACTATGAAAAAGTGGCGAATTTAGGGGAGGGTCACAGGGGTCATGACCCCCCCACCCCCCAAATTTATCAAAAATTTTTAATTTTTATTAGTTTAATAGTTTTTGTATCCTTTTAAAGGAGTAAAGGGAGTGTATATGCAAATGCATGGCTACAAGTCCCAAACGTGAGAGAAGCTTGAGTATGAACGCCTCTCTCTCCCGAGGGGTATTCCATACTCAAACTTCTCTCACGTTTGGGACTTGTAGCCATGCATTTGCATATACACTCCCTTTACTCCTTTAAAAGGATACAAAAACTATTAAACTAATAAAAATTAAAAACTCCCCGGACCCAAGTCATGACCATGCCCCCAATTTGATGCTGAATCCGCCCCTGCTATGAAGAGGGGAGGGAATGTCTTGCTCTGTTTTTGAAGTAGTCAGTGGGGAGGAAGAATTTTTATCTATCTGTTCGACGGTGTATTTTTCTTACTTTGTTGCTTCTGTCATTTCTAGATATGAATAAAGGTCTAAATTAGGCTATGATATAAGGCTAAAATAATATCATCTTTTTCACCCAGAAACTCATGTAATCTGAATTTTTCAAGAAATCTAAGCCTAGCGTGCAGCCTCCAAGTTTCTAGAGGTTCCCAATCTACTAAATAAAAGTAGGTCGTGGCCACTCGTGGTCCTTCCTCCAGTTGTGTTACACTCTCTATCTTCGCTCTTGGTTGTTTTACGAAATGAGCAGCTTCCTTTTGCATCTCATTTCGGGTATTAAATCTTTCTGAGGGAGGTTCCAAATCCTTGCGGCACACACACAGATGTGGCCTCTCTAAAGCGAAGGGTCATCTCTCTGTCCATTGTTCATAGGAGTCTTACTCTTCACCTGGTACATCCTAGTATCTTCAATGCAGCACCGCAAATATTTTGTGTTCCCCAAACGTTAGGTCTGAAGTTTTGGCAGATTCCCAGGTGTTTTACTTGATCTGAAACATTTGTCTGCACTCCATCACCTTATAATTAAGAAATGGTTGTTTCTCTTTCTTTCTTAAGATGCGCACGGCAGTGAATTCACTTTGGTTGAGTTCGATCCCTCACTCAACACAGGTTTTCGGTAGATGACCGAATCGGGTGCAAATAATTTAATTTTGCTGCTTACCCTTGAATTGATGTTATGAGGGTTATGAGGAGCTGCCTGTAACGTGGACACTGACGCTGAAATTGTGGCTTAAAGCTTGCATAAAGTCTTAAATAAGCTGCTTATACTGAAAGGAAGTCACTTATTCATGCTTTCATTACCATTTGCTAATTTTGGGGTCTTGAATTGGCGCATTACCTTGTAACTTGTATGACGAGAGAAAATGTATCCTTTAAAATTTCGAAGGGAAATAAGTCCAGATTTAGATCATTTATATAAATAAAGGGGTAATACGACAGCGGGCCAATCAGACTTTCTTGTGCGACGTCGGATGCCTAGCCATGTCAGAACTAATGCCATCGATGACTACTCTTTGCTTGCGACCACTTGACTTGCGATTCACTATTCTTTCTTTTTATTCACATGACTGTAGTTTAAATAAGAGTATTTTGGAGGAACCTTGTAGAATTTCGTTTTGAAATACATGAATAATTTATAATTAAAATTTTTCGATTCGCCTGATTTTAGGACATCTAGGATGAAGAACCCAAGCTGGTTTTCGTATGATCTACTTTTCCGGAAGCTATGCTGACTGATGTAGGTATTCCGATAGTCCAGGAAGGTCATGATATCATTAGCAGCCATGTATTTACTCGAGAACATTGCACGGAAGCGATGTAAACGATACATGGTGGTAATTCACAGGATCTTGTTATTTTCCGTTTATTGTACTGGATGGGCTCAGTACATCGGCAAAAATCAATGAAAATCGTGTTACATTGGGAGTGAACTAGAGAGATATATGACTCATTGGAGATTTGTTTATGGCTCAGAAAGAGCAAGTAAGAGTAGCGGATGTGGAATCTGTGAAAGCAGCGATAGCCCGAGGAATGAGACTGAGTTATCCGCTATCACAATTCATTTTAAAAATTTACGCCAAATAAATATTAATAGAGGCACTGCAATTGCTAGATGTCGGAGTGAAAGGCGGCTAGCTGACTAATGGTATGTCGGTTAGATTTTCAGATGACCATGTGTTAGACCAGTCTTTCAAAGAATTTCTGTCATTGATAGATGCACTAGAATATCAATAAAAAAGTGCGGAATGAAGTTAAATCATAATAATAGAAAATTGTCACCGAAAACAGCTCCCATGTAAAAGTAACTAATGACAAACGCACAAAACCATGACTTTAATGGAGTAAAATCCACACAAGTGGGATTGGAGCACGTGACCCTAGGATTAGCTAACGAGAACTCTACCTCCCTGCCAACGGGCCCTGCTTGATATTTAGATTTAGAATGAACCATGAGAGGTTATTTGCTGCAAAATAAGAACATGAAATGGAACTGCCAGAACAATTTAGCTGCTCTTGGTAGTATCTATCTTACAGGAGAATGAACAAAGTAGCAAGGATTTGCGGAAAGAGAAATGTGTTAGTGAAGGAGGATTGTTTTCTCCTGGAGGGCTGATTGAAGAAACTGATAAATGGGATCTTACGCAAGAATTTATAGAAAAGATTAAGAGTCTGACATAGAGCGTAGAGGTGGAAAGTCAATAAAATAGCACTGTTCCATTTAACAAATAAAACTTTATGACTCAACACGTGTTTCAGCTTTCAATGCCACCATCAGGTGTCACACCTGAGAAAATAAAAAAAACATTAATCTATATAATAAAACCTTATTACATATCTCGGCTAACGAAGATTTATCTGTTAAGTAGAATAGTGCTATCCTATTGAATTTATGTCATGAGCAGCTTCCACCAAGTGACGCTAGTGAGTGTGAATATCATGTTGTTTAGTGTTAGCGTTGCATGGTGCAGAAACACGGACGCTGAGGAAAGAGGATCGCATTAGAAGACAGATGCGGGTGAGGATCGAGATGGACGGAGAGGAGAAGGGACGGCGGGAGAATCCTCTCCACGGTTGGGGGAGAGGAAGCTGCAGGAGGAAAGGCAGTTTAAATGGAGGTGGCTAGTGATGCGGGCCGTAAGGTTGCCGCCGGAAGTGATAGGGGGGAGGGCTGTGGGTGAACGGGGGAATGGGGAGACGAAGAACAGGCTCCCTGGATGAGTTTGGAGAGAGTTAGCTTTGCAGAGCAGAAGAAGGCGTTAGTATTGTGTAGTTGTCCTATTTGCTAGGAGAGGAGTTGATGGCAGTGTTTCTATGAGTTCTTTTCAAACCTAGATACATGCCTAAACCGTAGACTACCTCAAATAATAAAACTATCAATGATCGTGAGGCGGAGAACAGACATAATTCCATGGCAAATTGCGATAAGAGTTGGCTCCTCAAAAAAATAAAAATGAAAGATATGTTTTAGGAATGTAAATATTATTATAATTGATTTAATCAAATGAAATATTATGATATTCACTTCAATTACTAGCATCAACCATTGTTGATTTTTGGTACCTCATACCTGCCTTTTACTTGCAATTGCACAGGATATTTTAATTGAAACTTCGCTACAGGTTTACCTTTTCAGGTTTCTATTATAGCTTTCTTTCAATGTATTCTTATGAAAAGTTCTCATTCTGCTCTGAGAGTAAATTAAATTGCAATGTATTATAAAAAGATTAAATTCACTTTATGTTTACGGATTGGAAATTAATAAAAGAAGCAGATGTGGGATGATTTTGCGAAGGAGGCCTAGAGTGGAGTTCATCTGGCAAATCATGTGTTACGCTAAAATGAAGACTTTGGGGATCTATCGTGGTTTGCCGGAATGAAAATAAAGGAGTGAGACGGAGAAAACCGACACAATTGATGACTGCGTTATTCACAAGATTTTAGTGTCTGCCTAGTGGGATTCAAACATTCCCAAAAGTCAACACAGAATTTACAAAAGATTATTTTCATTAATCCGACCGTGACTTCAACGCTTAAGGTCCAGTTTTCAGGGCAGAAGGCAGAGCTCTAATTCAGTTTCGAAAACGACGCTTTGGAACCACGGTATCATATTTAAAATAACCATGATGCCTGCTGGCGATTAGGAGGAGAGGTGACAATTCGTTTGGATATAATCGGGAAAGAGATTGGATTTTATTCTTGAAAGTTTTATCCCGCATTTTAATTGGTTGTTGGGTGCTCCTGTCCAATGAATTTACTGCACAATTAAAGAGCAATTTCAAGGAACTGCCCGACTTTCCGCGCTGTAACTTAAACGGAGTCACCCGGTGATGGTCACACAAATTGTGAAATTCACAGTGAAAAAATCATTTGCCTGGACTGGGATTCGAACTCAGATCCCTCGATATCGCGCCGAATGCTCTAACCACTTAAGCTTCCCAGGCGTCGTCATCCACTGTGCATTTCATGGGGGCTTTAAGGTGGCTGGAGCGGTAATCGTGAGTCGTTGAAGGCACATTCTAATAACTTTTCAAGTAAGTCGAAAAAAATATTCTTGGACCACATTTCACCCACGTACACCTGTTTATACGTTGGAAAACACCACAATGCAGTAATGTATATGATGCAGGAGTAATATTTCAAATTTTCGCCTTAATTAAAGCATTGTTTTGACTTGGATGTTCGGCGCGAAATTCGAAATTTACGCGAAAATCATATCTAAATACGCTTTTCTTACTCGGTATGATACCTTGATATTTGTTGGCAGCTATTATAATAATATGAAACTTACTATTTCGCATTTAGGAGAAAATCTGTACTTTAGTAATAGAATTTTTTCAAAATATATGCCGTGTTCCATAAGATTACTTGTTAAAATATCATTGAATTGCCAGGAAACCAAATCGGTAACATGCAGTTTTTTTTATTTTATCGATAGGTATTACTAACAAGGACACATATGCAAAGTTTCACGCAAATCTGTATACAAACAAAAATCGCTCCAGCCACCTTAAGGAGCGAGTTGCACTCACAAGTACCGTGCATAAAATTCCATGGAGTACCCGTGAGCGTCTACTTTAAACACAAAGGTGTTTACTTGTGTGACCACTAGCAGGTGACTCCGTTTAAGATACTGCGCGGCCAGTTCCGCAGTTCTTTGAATTTGTCCAAGTAAACACCTATGTGTTTCAGGGTGGGCTTTACCTCGTGCATAGTAGCGCTCGCACGCGGGTACTCCATGGTATTGTATACACATTACCTGTGAGTACAACTCGATCCTCAAGGTAGTTTGAGCGAAAAATCACTTCACCTAGAAATTGTTGAATTTGACTTCATTTTAAAGATAAAAATCCCATATTTCCAATTATATCAAAATATTAACCACTTGCCGAACTACTTTTCGAGCAATTTGCCTGAAAATGTAAGCTGTTTTACATGGGATAGATTACGTCTGTGTGCTCCAGAGGGAGAATATTAAAAAAATTAGGAACTTTTAGAACCTAGATTTCGTCAAAAAACTAACGGTGTGTATTTTGCATGTTTTGTCAACTCTTTATAAAAAATAATTTATTACTCACCACAGTAACTTTTACAGAATCGCAAAAAAAACCTGCCGGTTTGAAGGGTTTTCAGCCGTACGGCGGGAAAAAATGAGTCAAGTTAGAGACTTAGTAGCTTTATTTATTTAATTACTGAGAATTTTCGTCATATATAACTATATTTTTGCGCCATTAATATTACAATATTTATTTCATACTTCTTATGGACGCTGAAATAAAAAAATAAAATTTGAATATGATCTTCATTATGGCTAGGGAACTATCTCGCTCAAACCACCTTTTAACCTCACAGTGGAAATTCACAGTGGAAGATGACGCCTGAGTAGCTTGACTGGTTAGAGCACTCGGCGCCACATCGAGGGATCTGGACTCGAATCACAGTCCAGGCGAATGATTGTTTCAGTATGCATTTCACACAGTTAAAGAGAGCGATGTTCTGTTGCCTTCTGCGTGTGTGACTGCATAGGTTGAACGCCTTGTTGAGGGACGCACGAAGGGAATTGTCTTAATCCGCTTCAAGCTGCTCCCCTTCCCCGCCCCACCATCCTTCCCCACCCTCCCCTCCTTCCCCACCCTCCTCCGAGTTCATCACCCCCTTGGCCCAGTCGCCGCATTCGCAGATTTTAAACCCCCATTCCACTCGCCCCGTGCCAACCTTCCGCCCCGTGCGAAACATTTTTCCGCCGGGCGCACTGACCGAGCGATGTCTCCTGTCGCCTCGGACAGTGTCTCCTTTCGCCTTTCGATGGGCGGCTCGAGAAAAGCGAACGCTCTACACAGTTCTCTTGATGAATTAAGCTTGGCTCAATCCCGAGTTTCTTAAATCGCTCACTATCGAAAAATTAAGCGTAGTTCAATTGTAAGTTCAGGTAGTAGTCTATGGAAACTTATGTATCCAGAAACAACAAACGTGGTGGAAACCTGGAAATGCAGACATCTTTGAATTATGCTTGACAGCGATAGGATTACTGAAAGATGCTTGTAGAGACAATCGAAATGAGTGAGGAGGTACAAGATGAAACTGGAAACACGGCTATTTTCCTTTCTCATTCTCAAACCGAGGTGATGCATTGAAAAAAATATGGCATTCGTTGTTAGATGGTTGGTTATTTGGGGAAGAGGCATTGTGCTCAGCTGAGGATCAGCGGCGGTGGGAAGAATCATTCGGGGAGTGGAGGAACGGCGGAGAGAGACGCGGGGGTGGCTTACGTCTGCACCGCGGGTGCCAGAGGCCCGCACCTCAGCCTCCGGAGTCCCTCCACGGAGCACTCAATTAGCGATCGGAATTCCGCTAAAAAATCTCCACCTTTGCTTTTATTCGAACCCGATACCTCACGTTGGGAAGCCTGTGCTCTAGCCACTGCACCCACCCTGTCCCCAGAAATGAATTTCAAATTTCATGGAGGGTAGTGTAACAAAAGAGCTAATGTTCTATTTGAACATAAATCATGTAGTTATATTCATGTGAAACTTCACACTTAGTAGCTTCAATTAGAATTTTTATAAGCATATAATTTCTGTTTCAACATTAGTGTTTCGTGTGGAGCTTAAAGGCAGTTGAATTAGAATTTGGATTAGACAGCTTCTCCCGTGATATCATAAACAACATGGAGCGTCCTTTGATCATCGATAATTTTCACTGGAGTAAGACAGCTTTTCATGATTTAAAATCTACCATTTTTGGACATTTCCATTTAGTATTTTGACCTCGGACTTAATTTTTATTTAAGCCGAAGACGTTATCAGCATGTGTATATGTATAACCGGTATTAAATTGCCTGTTTTTAGCATTTTCGTTTTTCTAGAATTATTTCTCTCCTAATATTAATGTGGAAATAAATATATCTATGGCCCTATTTCAATTTTTTTTAAATAAAAGCAGAATATTTACATAGGTTCCGGTTTTCGGCGTTTCATTATTATGTTCAAGTGTGTTACGTTGTCTCTGTTAGCAGGGGAAACTGGCACCATAATATTTCATGTTAGGCTTTTCCGATGTATATTTTGTTTCACACATGGATGTTTAAGACGATGTAGTTGATTCACTCCACCCACACTGTCACTCCAGAAAAATGTACCTACTAAATATGCCATGATGAACGCTGCTCCAACACTAATTGGACTAGCGTGTCATGGTTCTGCTTAGCCAAAGTTGAGGAATTTACCATGAAAAACCGTACGCATTGACTGGGATTCGAACCGAGCATCTATCGAATGAGTTTCCCGGCACTAATTTAGGGAATATGGGTCCAAATACCAGCGAACACAAATATTTTTTGCATCAAGAATTTCGGACATTAATGTATGTCCAAAAGAGGATGATTCCAATACTATAATCGTTGCGGCTGGTTTTAGTGAAATAGAACGCGGGTAGTTTAAGAAGGCATTTCAAAAAAGTTCTCCTTTTTGGGGTGAATGTAAACTAAATGTGTATTTTCTGTTGGCCCATATTCTTCTCCCGCTGTGATCTCAAAACTCACTACTTATGAAAATGCCGAATGCAATACATCCGGAACTTCATTCCCCTGCTCTCCTCAACTCGTGCTGGCACGGTTAATCCTCTTGCGACGTTTTTGGGTAATACCCAGGGTAGGTGCTTTATCCCTAGAAGAAAAATAATTTCCCGAAGAGTGGCAGAGGAATACATCGTTTTTACTCAAAGAAGCCCTCTTACAGAACATGCGGTAAGCATGAGGTGTGGCTGAGCTATTGGAAGAATCCGGATGGGAGCATACGGGAAGGAAAGAAGCGACATGAAGACTTGTGGAAAAATGACCGAGGGCACCCGAGTTCCATGTCGACCCCGACGATCATTAATGGGCTTGGTCACTGCGGAGGGTTCGATCACCTCGAGGAAGTCAAAGGTGAGGAGCACTGGTGCAGATTTGTTCAAATAACCATTTCTCCCTTGCACAACCCGTGACCTCAATAAATCTGCAGATATGAGCCCATGAACTTTAGTGGAATATAATAAAATACGCATAACACCCTATTTTTATTTGAAGTAGTACAAGAATTGCTCGTGTACTAACATCCCCCTCCAAACTCCCTTGGGGTGGCTCACTGGAGACCACGAGCACATACATCTACTTACTACCCCTCAAGCCGCTGTGTGGCAGGGATTTTTAGGGGATAGAGATAAGGGATATTGAAAAGGATTATGGAGAAGGAATACGAAAAAGTGACAAGTGCTGTGAAAGAAAAGTATCTCTTCCTATATTTCTGTCGAAGTCATGAATTATGTGCGAGAAGATGGAGTATTCATCTGTTTGGCAATTATCTCTTTCTTATTTCGCCCCTCTTCCTTTTCTTCAGGTGAAGTTTCGGGTAAAACAAATCCCCGGTGTAAACCTGGAACAAGTGTGATCTGAATATCTTTTGTAATCTTAGCCTCGCCTGTTACCTGCGAACTTCTCGTAGCTCCCGTCCGTCTCCTTCCATCAGCCGTGTCACATTATCTGTTCGATCGCAGCAATTTTGAACAAAGCGCGTAGTTTTCCTTTGTACGTATATTGTTTGGCATGAGTATTAATTGTTGCTCTACTGGGTCCTATATGCTTTTGGGGTACTCACGATGATGTGCAGATGCATAAGTAGGACGGAAATAAAATTATTGGCGATCATAAACGTATGGAGGTTGGAATAAATAATTACACGAGGAGTGTACAAACTATTCTTGAGACGAACGCAAGAGTTGAACTCCGTGGACTCCAAAGGCTCTCGCCGTCGCCGTATACGCCATCCCCGGGACTCCGTGCCGAGATTACGGGGCAGCGATCTTTATATAATCAAGGTCATTACGAGGAACAGGTTTGGTGAGGTTTAACCTTGGACAGGGGAATCGTCTGAGGCAGTCCTTTGGGCGGGTGGCAAAAGGAAAGTGAAAGCTATCAATGGAAGAGAGGGAAGAGGATCTTTGGGAGGAATCGGTCGAAGAGTGTCCAATATCATTATCGCTGATGATGATAGAGCATGGTCGAGCGGGGACAGCCCGTCCCCTCCCGTCCCCTGGGAGGAGGAGGTCATTCTCCGGCCCGAAAAAAAAGATCGCTTTATGTTCAACGATTCCTGCGCCGGCCGGTGGGGAGGGTGGGTGGGGGAATGTATAGGCGCACGCGATGAGCCGGCGTTACGTAAGGCCTCTTGCGTAAGAGACCACTCCGCGTGCAGGTGGCAGTCAGGGAAACGCGTGCGAATGTCTATGTGGACAAGCTCTTGCAAAGTTGGGAGGTGGTACTACATGCACGGATGCGTCGTCAAGTTGGGTTGGCTCGTTTGAATGGGCCTTAATGGGGAGGCGACGGACAAAGACTTCCGGAAGGGAAGGATTTTTGCAAGTTCACATACGTGTTTATAAATTGACTTTATATCAATAAGTAGCGCAACATTTAGCATCAGTGACATGGGTTAAATTACCAACTCAAATACGTACATGCTATTTATTTCATCCAAACAAAACTGAAAGCACATCTCTTTCAAATTTGTTTGTATAATAATCCAATAGCTGTTACCCGCTCGCCAAATAATTCTCCCTCCACCACTTCGTTATCCTCTTTTTAATTTACCTGGCCCTCTCACTCTGCGTAGGGGACCATATTATTGCTATAATGTGTACACCTTACTTCGCACAAACCGAGAGTCATCGCGGGGACGCGACCATGTGTCATTCCTCATGGGGAACTTTATTGTTGTAGTGTCCAGTTGTGCGTGGGAAGAAGAATAGCAAAAGACATTGCTTCCTCCATCGCTGTCGATCGATGACTGCTGCTGTTGATGATGATGAGTAGTAAAAAAGGAGGACGGCTTGAATTGGTGTGTAGTTTTTAATCAGGATATTGATGTGCATGGTATGGCAGTCAAAGGGTTTAATCAAGAAAGGGCAAAGAATTCCAAGGGAAAGAATTTGGATTGAAAATGATCGCTTGAAGGGTAATGTGAATTGCGGACGACATGTTGAGCCAAGACGTCGAGATTTATACGATGAGATTCGAGCATTTTATGCCCGTCCTTCGGTGACTCCTCTACTCGATCCACTTATCCATCTGATAAAACTGGGCTGGGATGTAGTGGATTATTATTATTAAGGTCAAGGTAGGTTTCAATTGGAGTTCGTCAAATCCTTAAGACTTTCACATTTGCAGGGTTCTATCGACCAATAATATTTTTACTCGTTTCTTCGTATACGTCCTACCCTTCTTCATCCCGCCTATAAAACCAATTTTCTATCTTCCCTTTCCCCACTTACACTGTATCCTCCCCTCTAAGCGACCCTTCGCCCCTCATTACCTCCTCCATCCACCTTCTCTGCCTCTTCTTAATCTCATCCGGAAGTTTCCTTTCTTCCCTCACCATACAAAGAACTTCATCCTTTGTTTTCTTTTCCGCTCACCGCACCCTCTGAACCCTTCCCCACACCCACACCTCGAACGCCTTCAGCCTAATCTCATCTTCCTTTCTCAGAGGCCACGTGTCTGCCCCATACAACGCTAAGCTCCATATCAAGCTATTCACCAACCTCTTCTTTATATCCTTACCCAAGATCTTCTTAATCAACCCCCTTCTATTTCTGAGCGCTTCTGTTGGTTGCGCTATTCTCCATCTTCTTCAGTATTTGCTACTATTACCATTTTCTTTTAGTGCAATACCCAAGTAATTAAACTGTTCTAGGTGCTCCAGTTTGTGCCCTCTTAATGTTATGACCAGCCGTGCTTTCTTTATTCAGGTTATTATCATTAGTGTACAGGATTTTATTCCGAAGGTCCGAGTTTGAACCCCGGCAGTGGCTGAGGTTTTTTTTACTGGAATATCGATTTTTACTTCAATGCTATGTGGGGAGCAAGTGTACAAGGAAGTTAAACTGTGGTCCCCTTGACGCTTTTCATTTATACTAGGCCGATGCCATCGCCTGGTATCCCTTCACCCTTCAACCACTCCCAAGAAATCCTATCCTTTCTGACCTACTCATCTGATATTAATGGCACGAAAGACCTCAGTTTTGGGTTGCCTCCCCAAATAAACAACCAGTAAAGCAACCGATAAATAAAGATATCGTCTTGCAACTGTTTTTCCTGCGGTAAATCATTCTATTAGCACATTAACTTACGTCATCTATAGAGGCAATCATTTTTTACCCATGCAAGAGTAGTGGTAGTATAAGGAGAGTCGGCCGACCTCTGAAGTCACATGAGCAAAGGCAGGTTTGGGTGATTGGGATAGGATTACTGAAGTGGCTCTCTAAAGGTCGCTGGGGAACCAACCTCGCGATGTGTGGGGGAAGATCCCCAGATGGCCATGCGCCGCATCCCACCTCCTCATGGTGAGAGGCGGGCAACGGACACCCGATGGTGTTCGGCTGACGGTAGCGGTTTCGGTGCGCCAGAAGAACTTGGCATCCTACAGTGAGTTGGCAGCCTGATATGTAGCATCATGTAGAAGATTTTCACCGTATCACCATATCCTGGAGAAGAGTTAGGTCTTTAAAATCAGCAGACCAAATTAAAGACCTAGGTCTATCGAAAGGACTACCAGGAGGAATAACAACCAGAGTCCTACAAGGATCACAACGCAACTGGGTGCAATGGAATCGGATAACAGCAACCATATACAGGAGGAGAGGAAAGGGAAGGAGTTGGCTGGAGAAGAGATTGAAGTCTGACAGAAACTAGGCAACCTGCGCTCCACCACTAAATACGGTGAGGTTTTAGAGGGTATGGACAATGTGTCGAGTCCCACACTCCCCAGGGTCCACTTCCCCAAGGGTGCGTAAGTGTATTTCCTCACCTTAGCCAAAAAAAATGAATGGGGTACGATTACTTAGGGAGAGGAAGAGGGCTATTGAGAAAACCGTCATGGAAATTTACTTACTTTGAACGAAAATCGTCAATCGTCGGGCTCATGGTTCAACGTCCTGTTTGATGGCCAGAATAATATACTGGAAGCGCTCTCGACTAGGCATCCAAGTAGGGATTTGAGTGAACCGCTAAAAGCTTTCGCCACTGTCGGGATTCAACACCGAGTCCTTGGGATGGAAAGCCGACACTCAAGTCACCGCACCTACAATATCCTCTGAGCACCGATCGAATGGTGTTTGTAATAGTGGCATCATAGTAACCCAACGAAGAGCCAACGGAACCGACCAGCCCTTGAGAACTCGGCGCATCTCGTGATTACTTGCCCAATCAATTGGTCGAATTCAGAGGGGTCGAATGAAAGGGCCTCCAAGTCTGAACCGATGTTTTCACGGGGTGTTGTGCTTCCTCTTCCCCTATCCTTGGAAACTATATGATGATTGTGAGTGCAAAGCGAATGTGAGGAAATAAAAATTAAAATAAATCCATTCGCATGGTTTGGGAATTCAAACCTAGATCCGCCATATCCGCGCCAGGTGCTTTTTAACCAATTAAGATATCCAAGCGTTCTATGTAATTTAGAATTTCGTAGAGGTTTCTATGGGACTGGAGGTTCTCACACGGTTCAGTGCATACCACGCCGCCAAGTGCCTACTCCCATTCCTGCGCATAGTGCCGTGGCACCAGAGGTCTTTGCGACCATTCGTCATTTTAAATGGGTGGTTATCGTAGACAAATTCAAAACATTTTTATTTTAACGGCAGTCAACTGCTTAGCAGGCACACATCAACGCAAATCTGGGGGATATGGGTTCAAATCCAGGCGAATGATTTTTAAATGTCAAATTCGCACATTCGAATACCTCCTCAGCGGTTGACTTATCGTTTTGATCTCTATTCTTTGAATTTGTCGAAGGTAAACACTTAAGTGTTTTAAGATGGATTTAACCTCGTGGGCTGTGGTATTATCCGTTTGAATTCGAGTACACCATGGATTTTTATTCACACTGCTTTGTAAGAACTCCTAAATCAGAGCTGTTCCGACATCCGTAATGGAAGAGCGCACATGGGTAGCATAATTGAGTCTTGCGCTCGGCGAAAATTCGGGTGATCTGATTTCGAATCATTGTGGCTTTCACACGTTGATGCAACTCCTCAGCGGGTGACTCCAGTTGAAGTTGCACTGCTCTTAATTCGACAGCGTGAGTCAGTGTCATCCGAAGAATGTTTCGGAGCAACACCTCCAGGCTTGCGCCTCTCAAACGGCTGCACTCGCCGTGCACGGTGCCGTTCGTCAAGGGCCCTGACCCCCCTCCCCTCTCTCACCAAGTCCGCAACTCTCGCATGCACACAAACCAGGATGCTCAGGGGCTTCAGGCGTCGAGGACTACCTTTTTCTTTCCCTCTCCCCGTTCAATCGATCGCCGGACGACGACTTTGCAATCGTGCACGAAGGAATGCGACTCACGATCGAAGACGACGAGGATGACAACAGCCCTTAAGACACAAACAAGGATTCACACTGCATATGCAATTCCAAAATCTCTTATGGTATAATCTGCTGGGGCAGTGCATACATGAACACATTTAAGTGTTCACTCGTCTTGCAAAAAACAATAATTCGTGTAATATCGTCCGAAAATTCTTATGAACACTCATTTCCGTTGTTCGTGGCCCTCAAATTGTTACCACTAAGGCATTTGTATTTATTTAAAGTTTTAAAATTGTTTTATGCCAGAAGTGGCAATATGCAGAGTGTATCTGATAAATGTAAATATAATTTAAGGAATGAGTCAAACATTGTAACAAACAGACCAAGATTAACTTTATATAAACGTTGATTTCTCTATATGGGGCCAAAGATATTTAATTTACTGCCCGCTGAAATTTAAAAAATTAAATTCTCAACAAAATGTTCAAACTCGCCAAAGACTGCCTTTTTTCTCAAGAAAATGTTGAACATTTATTTTGATGATATTTTCATTGTAACAATACTTATGTAACAGTTACTGAATTTATTTTTATGGCACACTTTTTTGTAATTTGCTGGTGGCTCAATTCTGGTCTTATGACCTTGGAGACCACCTAAAGCTCCCGCTCCTTTCCTGGTACCAGTTTGTGCAACAAAAGTTTTTGGGAGTAAATAAATTACTATTATTATTATATTAAACAGGTTTATGCGTCCGTTTCATTAAAAAATATCAGCATTAAATTTGTGTTGAATAATTCTAAATGTCGTCCAATTCTTTTAAAATATCTGGATTTAATCTTGATTGTATCCATTGTGGAAAAACGAACTAAATATGGATTTGACGTAGGTCCTGTAAATGTTTTATGTGCTTCTCTTATATTTTCTTTTTTAATATCTGGCTATTTGCGAGTAGCATTGCCTTCAAAGTTCTTTTTGAGTTGCTTTCAAATGAAATGAACATGTTATTACTATTTACTGCCCTTAATTAAATTGAAATATTTCATTGGTAGGTTTATATGCGTAACAGCTAAGTTCTCCCTATCGACACGTACAAAGTTCCAGTATCCGAAGAATAGAATAATGAATTGGTATGATTATTATGTATCGTCACCTTTCGATAAAAAGTAAGGGGTATTTGAACATAGAATAAAACTACCATAAGCACATCGTAAATTATTGGTTAACCAACCGAAATGACTGCTAAATAAAAATTGTTATAGATTTGTCATTAACTTTGTCAAACAAATCCATACTTTGTTCTTCCCTTGTTCATGAACGCCAAAGGGTGAATGTAAACTGAAGGAAGTAAGATTCGACATCCAGAAAGAACTACTGTAGTCATTAGCACTTTTGTGTTATTGCCTTTGCTGCTGTCATTGTAATTTGGGCTAACAATATAAATGAAAAGCTTCAATTGTGTTAATTAAACAACCATTTCAATCTTAAGTAGCAATAATGGAGAAGTTTCTACTTCCAAGTTCTAAGATTTGAAACGTATTGATGCATGAATTAAATCTGTTAAATAATATTTGCCTAGAGATATCACTCGTCCTAAGGACTAAGCCAGAACATTATGTTCGCAAAAGTACCGTGATGTAATCCATTTTGTGCTACTGGAGAGAGGGAATAAAGTGGATTACGCACGGGCTGAATTGTTTCATTTTTGTAGCCCCCGTATTTCGGGTGTAAAATATAGAAACCAGCTCAATGATTCAATAAAACTCAATATGAAATGCCTTCACACAATATTGAATAATCGTCGAATACATATTAAAGCACAGAAAGTAGGTAGACATATATTCACAAGAATATACAAATGACACCAGTCTAACAATAATCTTACAAGAAAAGAGTGACTTCTCACCAGGGCACCGCTAGCGTTGAATTTATTCAGGATAGGTTTGTCTTCTGGAGCATGGAGTCAAATTTTGGGGCTACTTTTCGTTGGCTTGGAGAGACATTACAGAAATACAGATTTTTAATTTAACACCGCGATTCGTTGGCTATTTTAACTGTGAGCAAACTTCAGAAAAACGGCATTCAATCTTTAATCCTCTAGGTATTTCAAACTTATCACAGACGTTCGCACCCTTATGGGTGCTTTTCATCAGAGAATACGAAGCAGACTCCTGCAGCTGGCATTTTTTGTATTAAGATTTATTTATGGGCCAAGATTGGTTTAAGTAATAACGAGGGACATTTCAATGACTCTTGAAGTTCAGAAATTGTATCTATGTAACTGGTACCTTTAAGGTGTGATCGGTTAATTCAATGACTTTTGCATTTGAGAAAACGTTTCCGGCGTAACTTGGTGGAAATGTTTAATATGCATATTGAAAAATCACTTACTAAAATCAGTAAATCACTTAGACCTTGAAAATGGCACTGAGTTGCCGAAACCTGGGTCGGTTTATTCGTAAATAAAGTTTGGAATTCACTAAGTGATTTTTCAATATGCCCTTTTGCATTTATTTCGATTTTTACGCTTTAGAGAATAACACAAGCATTTACATAAACCTTGTGAACTATTTTCATTGCTCGCCGAAAGAGATTATTGTGGTTACTATTTGCTGTGGATTTCCTTACACACCCTCCTTATTGAAGCGCTACACATTTATGAAAAATTGTCGATAAATCGTTCTAGATACAGGTGAAAAAGTTAAAGACTTTTAAATCTAAGTAAGAATAAAGTTAGTCAGGTAATTTAAAAATCAAAGTAGGACTATCTCTGAACAACTGTCGTCTTACTGGACCATGCATTGAGTTTTTTGAAGCGCTTGCAACAGTGGTACAATATTATTTATTAGTTTTTGTACGCATGAGGGCTTATCATCGCGTCATCATTATTACAGTAAGTGAAATTCTCTCGGGATTCCAACAGGGTCAGGTTCTCCATCTCCGCCGACGTCTCGGTGGAAGACTTTCCCATCGTCCTCAGGGCTGTTCGAGGAATATTCACCGGGGAAGCATCAAATCCTACATTATTAGAGGAATATTACCTCAATCGGAAACTTCAGTTGCATAGATACTATATCGCGAGATGGAAGAATGTTGGGTATATTGAGTGCAATGTGTCTCAAACAAAGAGGGCATATTTATTGGGAAGAAAAGCTGTTTCTCACAAAGATAGTGACTTTGAGAAAGGGCATGGTGGCATGATATTCGGAATAAGACGGTTTATGGATCACGAAAGGAGGGAATCAATAAAAAGAGCACAAAAAAATAATTTTTCGGCTCAGTGATGGTCTTGAATTATGTGGATGGATAAACATGGGAAAGTATAGAGAAAAGAATGAGTACTATCGAGCTACGTAAATTGGGGCAAATATTTGGATTCTCCTTTAATTATTAGCAGTAAAATTGTAAAGAACAAGACTGATTAATGAAAAAAGAGATGATAGTATACATACCGAAGGCGTTGCAAAAGTAAGGATGTATATCTTCATATAAATTCTATCCTGCGATCCGCCGTGGAGGCGTGTGGCAGGGGGTGACTCGAGCCACGTAAGGGGAGGGAATAGGGGAAAGGAGGGGGGAGAGAGGTGATTTGCCTGTTAAGGATGTGTCTTATGTTAGTGCCACGCAGTGTGCGTTATAGTCACCAATGGTGCTTGGAAAGAAGGTTTTTATTCACCTATCACATTGGAAGCATATCTCTCTTATTTTGTCGCTTCTATCAGTGCTAGAGAGGCGGGGTCAATATAATATCCCCTGTGCCGTTCTCAAGCTCGCCTGATATGAATTTTTCAAGTAATCTAAGCCTCCGAATTAAATCTTTCCGTGCAGGGTCCCAAATGCTCGCGGCGTATCCGAGATTTGGCCATAACCAGAGGCTGAGTAGCATCTCTCTTTACCATCGGAGAACCGTCCTTCAATTTCCTTGATTAATCCTAGATTCTTTAATGCAGTGCCTCAAATTTTTCGTATGTATTTCGTGTGTTTATTCGTATGTTATGTCTGAAGTCAAGGGATTTCCCAGAAATTTGACTTCTTCTGACTCCTTTGTTTACCCATTCCACTTTATACGGCGTTCGAGTGATTTATTTCGAGGAGGAACAGAAAAATTGGCGGCGAGTAAATGAGGGAAACCCCGCCTATCCTTTCCACATCAATCCAACGTCTTTGAGCGGAAAGCAATTGTCAGCTGACTTGAATGCCCTCACATTCGCTATGAAGGGCGCAGGCATCGAAGAAATGGGATCACCTGCAGTTCCTAAGGACGCCTTACGAGTACGTCCTTGATCCCTCTGCTGTCCCTAAAAATAAACCTGATAAAAACTGCTGACTATAAAAGGCAGTACTTAGCAGGATTTGCAGAAAATATAAAATTATATTTTTATTCACTTGGCCTTTTTTACGTGAACCCACGTCACTGAATGGGGAATAAATAATCCATCCGAATAATTAATCACCCATTGACGAAGAAGTATTGATCCGTCATGCCATGGATCAGTGTTATGTCTCATGCGGCCTGAACGGGCTAGTGATCAATAATTTCATTATGTAATTTTCTTTATCTTTAGCTATTCACAATTTTTACGTAAATATTTAACTCAACACATTACCGTTCAAATTTCTCCAACCACTTTTCCTCGACTCACCGCTTGCCTCTCGTGGATCACGCTGGCTAACGCTTAACAGATTTTTCTTCGCATTGCATTCCTATTTCACTCCTTAAGGAATCATCAGCGTTCATCAATCCGTGTCTGCTGGAACTCTACTTTCGATTCCATTTCCTGCTACCCGCTTTATGCCTTCATGTTGTCTCTAATATCCCTCATTATTTACTTGATCATTCCATACTTGGTCTTCCTCGGCATTTTTTCCCCATTAATTTCTATTTCATTATTTTTTCAGGCTTTTATGGCTCAACATGTGCCAAGATTGACTGTATCGTCTGATTTTCATTAAACTTATTTTCTCCCCAGCTCCTCGTTATTTATAAGAGATTATATCCTTCCATTTAATTCTTCTCTGACACCGCATTCCCAATGACTCCAGTCTTCTCTATTCGGCCGTTGCTATCGTCCGAACCTCTCCACCAAGTAAGAGCATGGTCCATGCGCACGTTTTAATCTCTTCCTGGTTACCTTCCTCTCTTCTCATTGGGTGGATTACGGTCGTTGTTACTACGGTGCGGATTGCTTTTGCCTGTTTTGCTATCAATTGTGACGTTCGATAACTTGCAGTTAATCCGTTTTCGTTATTGTCATTTACTTTTTTTTTAAATGAGGATGCAATTTTTGGTCGATTTTGAAATTTTTTCGGACATGGCCAGAGATACTGGCGTGGAACCTTTACAAGGGGTTAGAAAATACAACCCTTCCGGCCTACGAGTAATTATGAATTATTACAGTCTATCGGATGGATTATGCGATATTCATTAGTTCTCACATTGCGATATGAAAACTCTGGTCATTGCGATGTTTTTGCAATATCATGCAACATGCAATACATTGCTATGAATGAAGTCTTCTCGGGTGTGGCACCGGGTAAGGCGTTCCATAGCCGACGTTTCGATGGGCAGCTCCCTCATCTTCCCCAGGGCAAAAACTGAGTGCCGAGTTTGGTCAAGTCAAGTCAAATATGTTTATTTTCGTATGAAATATTAGTTGTGTTATAATTTAAGTATTTACAGTCATATTTTATGCACGGCCATGAGATCCCCGTTTTGCGATTATCTCCTCTTCAGAGCTTGATTTAACATTATTTACATATTTAATTTTTTTAGCAGCTGATGTAGATAGAAAGGCATAAAAAAGCAACACGAGTATTAACATGATATTACATTGGTTGGTTTCGTTGGTGTGGCACGGTGGCGTGGGGGAAAGCAGCAAAATCCAACGCCGAGTATCTGCAGGTGGCCCGTCTATTTATGGTTGCTATCTCGCGCCAAGTGATGAGCGGGTGTTGTGGCGTCCTGTCTCTCGCTTCAACGATGTTTTCTCTCCAGGTGTTTGGTTGGTGATGTGGTGTTCTGTAGCCGGTGGTTTCTCCTGTCCTGCTTCGCGCCAACAGGTGTTCGTGATCTTCTGGTATTGCGCCGGTAGTGTCCTGGAAGAAACAGTGAATATTGAATAGAAGTACTTTTTCATTAGAAATTATACGTATACTGTTTGTCAGAGCAAATATAGTTCTAAGCTTAATCGGTATAGTTAGACTTATTGTAGGAAATAAAGAGTAAAATTTTAAATACGTACACTTAACCAAAGCAAATATAGTTGGAGTTAAAAAATATATATGTATATTTACATAAAATTAAAAGTGATTTTATGAAAAGTAATCAGTGTATCAATATCTTAAACCCATTTGGAACGACTCAGGAAAATATTTCAATCTCACTGTGCGTGGTCGTCGCAGTTAGGATTACTCTGGACGGACAGTAAAACGCAAATGTTTTACTTAGTACAAAGTATTATACCCGTTGACGAAATATTACACGACAAGGATTTCTTTGTCCGTAGGAATTCCCGTGATACCTGCGCGACGCCTTTCGTGCTACTGTCTCTAAATATCTAGTCTTGTTTTACTATCTTGTCAAAATCTTGCAATGTGTATTGAACCAGAAATCTAAAACATAAACCTTTTACAAGGTTCATATGTTTGAAAATATTTTATTCATTCGATTGGGAAAAAGATGAGAAACATTTGTAGTAGAATTGAGAATGGACATTCTCTGAGGATGCGAGTAAACTAACTTTTGATGCCACAATACCTTTGCCACACCTGCCAACTAAATTCACCAGGAGCCGCTGAGTTTCAACATCATTTAGTTCGGAGCAGTGTTCGCCAATATTTTTTTACCTCCTGCTCACCTTGGTACTGTCGTTAGCATTATGATTTACCTACCACCCACCGATGTCCCAATAAATTAATTTAGCACTTATGGAAACAATTACCCAAAAAAGGATTTGTAATAATAATGTTTATTGGCATAATACATTAAAATACTACAGCCAAGCATGGTGGTGTAAATCGGTGACTGTCAAGTAGAATATAGAATAAAAATGAAATTTTCAGATATATTTTCTTCCAAATAAATACAATGCAAAAGAAAGTACAATATGATAAGAATGAATTCGAGAATTTTTGTTCATTGTTACATTACTATATTTATCCCTTAAAAATCGTCAATCTTATTATGGCACTTTTCTACCAGAAACATTTCATTCTTTTGTTATGTAGCCCACAAGTGGAGGATTATATCTCCAGGAAATAGTATTTTGGTAGATATAATCTCCATAATACAAGTTGAATGACTAATTTGAAATAATAAAATTTATTGAATTTATTTTGAACGTGAAACTATTAGTATATAAGGAAAAAGAAATCAATGGTATCCTTGAGTTTGGTGTTGGAGAACTAAATGCTTGATATCATGTTCAGTTTTTGTCAGGAATAATTGAAGATCCCCTCTTTCATTAATATTTAGTTGGTATCTTTGTTGATCTCCTCTTTCAGTAATACTTAGTTGGTTTCTTTGTTTGTTCGTAATATAAGTAGTACCACTAAAACCCGATTCAACAAGGTACGGAGTAAGAAAAAATATCAATTATGATATCCTCCAGTATACAAATTATTTTACTCTCTTTATCTTTCTAATAGTTCTTCTTGCTTAATATGCAAGTTCTAATTGCTCTTCTTGCATAATATGATCAACTTTGATGGGATTAAGGGATCTGTCATCCAATCATAAAACTCAAGTTCATAATATCCTGAAATCGTTTCTCCATGTCCAACTTAAGTTCATCAAGGTAGCTTTTAAATCTTTCAATATCATCCGGAGATGCATCATCAGTTATAGAGGACAACACGGGAAATTTATTGAATTCTCTCTGAGGTAGATTTTGTCGGAAAATATCAAGTCTTTCTATAAATAATGATGAGCTGTTTTTGCTAATGATAAAATTAATTATTTATTATTTTCTATAAGGAGAGGGGTCTTTTAATTTGAAAAATATTTATTCTCTTTGCCGAAGTTTCGCATTTGTATGTGTACATGCTTCCTCAGGGCTCAGAGGGAGTTCCTTCTGAATTAATTGTTTGATGATACCTTCGTTGCTATTTATATGTTTTAATAATAAAAAAGAGGTCATGAAGATGAATCATCTAGATAAGATTTATTTGGCTCCTTGCAGCTGTAAATTGATTTCATTGAATCTGTTGAAAACGCCCGACAAATAAAAAGCATAGTTTTTATTGCCTTTAATTGTTGACAGAGACCTTCATTCCTATTCTCAAAGAACTGCATAATACTGTCATAAAAAGACACAAATCGGGAAAGACATGTGCCATTTGAGAGCCATTGCACTTCTGTGTGAAAAAGTAATCGAACAATTTGCTCATTATTATCCTGGCAAAGCTGGCGAAACATTCTTTCATCTTTGGCATTTGATTTGATCTTAATTACAGCTTTAATTGCGGCAAATTTGAGGACGGATAGTTTAAAGACGAATGAAGACTTGCATTTAAATGATTTCCTACAAGATGTTGTTGATGCACTATGCAATCAATACATAAAACAGTGAGTGCTTCTTCTCTCAGGTAGGCAACGAATCGACGACATACCATTGATGGTGCACCATCAGAAGTGCACGAAACAATATTGGTGAAGGTAATTAACGGAATTGGTGGGGTTGTTTTTTTTTTCAATATATGTTTTTACAGTCTGAAATAATGTAATTCTTTTTGTGCCTACGTCAAGAGTTTCAGTAAATAGCAGTTATTTCTGCAACGTATTCATTTCGTCAAAGTATCGCACGCATACCATTCACAAAGAATTATTATCGGCAGCGATAGTATCGTCCGACTTCATTGAAAATTTAGTATTTTGGATGAGAGAAATTAGTTGGTTTTCGGCAATGTCTGCCATTTCATCAATGCGTCGTTACACAGTGTTAGCGCTTAGAGGCATGGTTTTAACAAAATCGGGATTATCCTGATGTATCACATACAAATTTCTTGATACGAGGAATTACCAGATTTTCGCCTGTTTTTCTATCAATTTTTACACTTGATAACTCGCAGTTAATCCATTTTCGCTCTTGTCATTTAACTTTTAAAATGAAGATGCAATTGTTGGCCGATTTTTAAATTATTTGTAGATCTCTTAAAAGAATTCTATTGGTTTGTCTTTTTCTTTAGGATGCTATGGTAAAAGATGCTACCGCAATCGACTTGACATCATCGCTTCATTCGATAACGTTTTGTGGCACAATAAATGCATCGGAAGTTGTTTATTGGTTACAAATTCAACAAAATCCATTTTACAGTATTCCGTTTAATAGCCACGAGCGTATTTCTTTTTTGAGATCGGTTAAGATTGGGTATATCTTCTTATCAACGGGCTTAACATTACCCTCAACTAACTAACCATAAGTGCTCATGGAGCACCGTGCATAGAGTAGACCACCTGATTCTAACAAGTTGTTCGACTATTGTGTAGGGAGCCGAAAATAAAAGCCAGAAAGCGAGCATTCACCCCAAATTCGTCGAATCCCGTTATCACCAGCAATATAGCAACGTGGAGATGCAGAAAGCCCAAGAACAGTTCTCCCAAAGCAGTAGAGGGAGAACGATCTCCTTCCACCCATCAACCTCCCACCTTCCCGAACCTTCCAAATACGACCAGCTATAAAAGATCGGGAGCAATAGGAAAAGGGTAGTTGTGGTTCGTCGCTGTGGTTGTTGTTCGTTGTCGTTGTTAGCCGGAAGGCTGTCGCCGCAACCTCAAGAAGAGAGTACCTCATCCACTTCGTCTGGTGCCAGTCCGACGCCCACTAATCTCCCGCGGCCGCAGACTAGCTACAATTCGGCTCGCTCAGGACCAATACTAACCTAAAATTGTTGTTTGGGAGGTTACACTTAGGTTTCATTTGGTCCCCTTTATTGGGGTCTCTACTAAAACCCTCCTTTCACTGCAACTCAGTTTCTTCAACACTTCACGCACATCACGCACTTGCTTGCCAAAATGTATTTTGACACCGGGAAAATTGTTGCTGAGCATCAAAGTGATTTCCGCAACGGGAGCCCCACATACACATTGCAGAACATCTTCTGAGTCTATATCACTATTCGAATTCCTCTGTCGTTCTGTTTCATAGTCATTCACTCGTAGCCCAACAGTCAAGTATTTACATAGTTTACTATTAGTTTGTTACTTTGTACCTACGCCAGTTGATTTTGTTACACTCAGCCCTTCCTTCAAACTCTCCTCTTCCCCCTCAGGCGCTTGATTCATTGAGGTTCCTTCTTCGACTACTCCTACCTCTCCCCAACTCCTCCTTTCCCCTGCCAAGCAGGATTCATTCTTTCCTCTTGCGATGATGGCGTTCAATAGCCGAAACCGGTAATTTTATAGTTTCTCCTGTAAAGAATTTCGAAGTGCGTTCAAATATCCTTAATAATGAATTTCCACTCATCGTCGGCCTCGACTGTCAATTTTATCATCTGGGAAAACCTCACCGGCCTCCTAAAAACTTCAGACGCCCACTAGTGGGCGCTAAGGTTGGCGTCCACTGATTAGAGCGTAAAAAGAACTCTTGAAATTGACAAATAAGTGATCCGGGAATTCTGGGAAGACTGACCAATGTGCGAAATGTCCAAGCACGAAAAATATATCGCGTATCAAATAGACGTTAAATAGTAAACTGAGCCTGAATTCGGAAAACTTGCGCATCATTGTTTAAGTGGATGTAAAGCCAGTGCTATGAGGGCTGCCAAGCGTTCCATAATTAACTGGCAATACCGCGCAGTAACCAATGACGTCATTGACGCTGTGGATTCTACTGCTGCTCTCGGAGTAGCGGCAGTCAAGCCGTTGCTATGACAACCATAACAAAGGAATGGTGTGAAAACATCAAATCAATAAGGTATCGAAATATGATATGAAGAGTTGCGAACTACTGCTTTGCACATTTTGTTTCCATTCGCGAGAGGAAAATTTTATGTACTCCTAATTAGTTTATAGCACCTTATTAGCGTATAATATTTTATAAAGCTCATTTTAACCTTAAATAGTTTTTTCAAGGATGGCATACAACAGAAGAGGATGGGTCATATCTTGGCTGATGCCGATGACTATTATTTTTAATGTAGTGAATCAATGAACGTGGTGATGAGTGAAGCAGGTTTGTGGAATCGTGACATAGTTGAAAAATAAATCACTTTGTAATTTCCCCCCTTTTTTGATAAACTGACCGGTTTAGATATCACCACTTCATCATCAGAGTTTGACCACATATCCAAGTATAGATGGCGTCATAATTTATGGGACGGAATATGGGGGAGGGGTTGAAGGGGAGGAATCCTTGGGGTTGTGGGTGGGTGGGACAAAGGCTGAAAAAATTTCAAATTTTAAGGCTGAAACGATTTCAAATTTAAAGGCGGAAACAATTTAAGATTTTTCTAAAAAAATTTAGTTTAACACCTTTGTCAAAAAAATATGAAATAGAAGGATAAACTTAGATGAGCACTTTGACTCTAGCCGGTATTTAGCTAAAAAAGACTTACAGTAACTATTTTAAAAACTTTTTGAATGTTCAGCCATTCTGGTCTTGAATTTGCGGCCAGCTTGGCCAACATAGAAAAAGTTGCACCCCGGAGAATCATATTTGAGCGAGAACACTCCACTTTTTGTTCAAAATGTCACAAGCATCTTTTGAATTAAAGATAAGTTTGCCAATGGCCACAGGGTTATAAAAACAAATGTTAACATTATCCTTTGGCAGCACTCTACGTAGCTAATAACTTAAATACTTAATTAAAGGCAACTTGAACCATCTCTTGGGTATGTCCGGGGAAGTGGGGGAAATGTGAGTGGAATTGAAAATAGCTATTTTGCGTAAATGTTGAAACAACTGCTTATCTATTGGTTCCTCCCTATAGCCACTACGTGAGGCGATACGTTAAATAACCCCTAAGTTCCGTAGTGAAGGCATGGTTAGTTAGAGGGACGTTTGTGAGGCGATGTGGACGAGAATGGAAGACCGCGAGTTTATGACGGTGTTGGTAACTCGAATCATTGGGGATGATGACGTCAGTGAAGGAGGGTTTGCGAAAAATTGAGAAGAGATATTTTTGCTCCGAGATGGATATCGTCAAATCTAAAAAATAATACTCATACCACCCCTATCGACAGAAAAAGAAATAAAAGGATGGATAAAACTTAGCAGTGCCAGAAATAGATCTAGTTGTCTATCAGTACCTTTCTAGAGGCAAAGTACATCATCCACATATCAAAAATAATAGAATCATATGTTTCAACATGGGATTATTTGATTTTCTTTCTTCACCCTTTCATTTAGAGACAGACAGTAACAAACCTAATTTTCTCCTTCTTCCAAAGATCCCTCCTCTTCAACCCCTCCCCCATATCCCATACTATAAATGAAGACGTCAACTGTACTTGAACAGGTAGTCGAACTCTGATGATGATGTCGTGATATCGAAACCGGTCAGTTTGTTAAAAAAGTGTGGAAAATTACTAAGTGATTTATTTTTCAACTATGGCACGATTACTCAAAGTTATTTTGCATACCATCACGTTAATATGCAATACTGGCATGACTACGAAGGCGAATCTATTTCATAAATGTTCCATCAAGTACAGAGTGGCGATTTTTAATATTTTCTTCAACAGTTCCTATCTGAGATTAGGTGTTGTATGTACCTAATCACGTGCACCTCACCACAATAAGTTCCTCCACACCGGCAACTACGGCAATAGCTGTGGCTAAGAAGATCTGGATCCGGCAAGAACTCAAGTGCTGATTTGCCATTCGTGATGCCCTCTCGAATCACCTCTAGATTCATCATTTAGATTTGTCTAATAATCTCTGTTGGTGCGATTGGCTGTGATTCCAATATCTTGTGAAATTTAGTGCAAATGTTGTGGCCTTTCAGAGACGGTGCACTTTTCAGCAAAAGCTGGAGCGTCAGTGCTACAAAAAACGACGAGACCCTCTTCCATGTGTACCAGTACACATTTTGACTCCAACGAAGTCGAGTTTATCCTAGAGTGACTAATTTATCTTCGCATAAGTACACCGATTATCTGCACGATTTCTTGAACGACGGCTATAAATTTTCTCCAACTCTTCCACCATCCAGAAAAAGTATCATCAATCTGCTGGGACACTGTGAATCGGCGCTGTGGAAACAATCTGTTGGCGTCCAACAACTGTGTGTTGATACCATTACCACTCACCCCTCCACGCGCCCTCAAGAAGACTCGAACCTTCGTGCTATTTGTGACCTAAAAAGCCCTATTGAGTCTCACGATCTAATAGTCACCAGAGCTTACAAAGGTAGCAGTATCGTCATTATGGATCGACCAGAATATAATATTACGTGTAACCCTCTTTTGACCGCTGATAACCATTTCCTGAAAATATGCCACGATCCCACGAACTTTTTCCTAAAAGCTCTAAAATTTTCCATAGAAGATTTCGCCCATTTAATCTTCATTTGTGAGAGTAGTCTCATTCCAATCAATCTCCGCCCACCCAGACTCTATGGTTTCCCCAAGGCCTCCTATCCCCGCACGTCCGGTGATCGCTCATCAGACTGCACCGTGCCATGCATTAGCATTTAAGCTAAATTCACTGCTACGTAATAATTCCCGTTTCAATTCAACCCGGAACTCCGTAGAGTACTCCCAAAAGTTATCAGTGATTAAACCCCCTTATAAGGGGAAGAAAGTGTCCTTCGATGTGAACAATGTGTTTACCTCAGTTCCGGCTGCCGAAACAATGACTCTTTCCGCCGATTTTTGGTGAGACGACCATCAGTGAGTTTGAACGACTTTTAAACCTTTACACCACACAAAATAAGTTTAACGTAAATGGTTCCTTTTACGCTCAAACACATGGATTATCAATGGGTTCCCCACTGTCGCCTATCATGGCCGATATTCTAGAGAAAAAAACTATTTACTTCAAATAATCCCCAGTTGAAATATGTCTTCTATTATTATAGATATGTGGATGATGTCATTTGCCTCCGGACAGGTACTGATAGACAACTATATCTATTTCTGGCACTGTTTTACGGTAGCACAGGCAGTACTGGCAGTAAATTTCGGAACGCTTCCTTAATCATATAAAATGCTTTATTTGCATTTTAAAAATGTTTTCTCCCATCGCTGTTCATAACACCATCCGGGTTAACTTGAAAGTTTATGTGCCGACTTGCTTGTCCTAAGTTCACGGCGTTTTGCGTTGCGGGAATTCTATTGGCTTGGTCAGTAGGAAGCATGATAGAAAAAAACTGGGTTATCTCCATATATTTCAGCAGTGAGTGGGTTGCGAGTAACATCCGACGCAGTAATAATTTTTTCACAAGATGGGTTGATGCCTCAGTAATTGGCCAAGTGATTAGTAGGTTTTATTGGCAGTCCCTACGACAAATACTCAATTTCTGGGTGATCTTTTGCCTTTCATTCACCTATCTCCCCGCCACTGAGTTTCTCTGGAGCTCTTCATATCTTGACCTCCCCTTCATGCCCTCCTCAAGCCCTTTCTATTCCACCTTCACCCAGCACTCATCAATCTCTCAAAGCATCTTGTCCTCTCTCAACACGTCCACCATCCTCTTTCGTTGCCTTCTCCGTATCTCTGCTGCCAATTTTCTCTCCTCGTTTTTCTTCATCACTACCTGACTTCACCATCTTCATTCTTCTCCACACCCACATGTCGAAAGCCTCCAGTCTGTACACATCCACTTTGCGCAGTGGTCAAGTCTCCGAAACATACATCCCCACGATGTACATTAACGATTTAACTTTTTCTTATGTCTTTGCTTAGAGTTCCGCTCATGGATTCTCTTCTCCACTTGGATGCTTCCTTGCCGTTGGGTATGGCCGGAAAAGTATTTCGATGTGCCAAAATCCTCTATCGAATGTATTTAGTTTAGGACATTCAAATATAATACTCTTCACACGGCTTAGTTCATAATGGGGAACTTACATGAATTTTTTTTATTTAACAGGCGGATAGAAAATTATTTTCTCGATTCAACAAAAAAAACTGCATGTAAATCTGAGTTTTCCTTCGCGAGATATTGAATGCTAAATATAGCGAAATTTTAAAGCGCGCCGAAAACTCCCTCCCCCTCCAAGCCACCGCTGAAGAATCCCCGATGGCGTCATCTGTGCCTAAAAATCGCCCGAAGCAGTCTACCGCTGGGCTAACAGCGAGCGCACCAACACGGGTGATTCAAGCGAGCCTACTCAACCCAAAAGTGAGCCCACCTCTGATTTTTAATTGAGTAGGTAATCATTTAATGGTATACAGTTGATATTTCACGTCAATAATGAGTAATATGCAGGCAGGATAGTTTAAATCTCGAAAGGTCAATAGCGAAAGTCGAAATCTCGAAAGCTCCATACATCGACCCAACTCCCTAGCATTATAATTAGCCAGCGAGATGAGTTCGAGGTATAAGTATTGTTTAACACCTGGCTGTAAAAATACCTCAACCAAGGTGCCTAATAAACTATTTATTAGGTTGCCTAAAAACGCAAGAAGGAGAAGCCTGTGGCTAAGAGTCATTCGTAGAAATTCGGGGGATATTTCGAAGAAAACAGTGGGATTCATCTGTGAAGATCATTTCAACTCAAGTATTGAAATCTACGAAAATTATGTGATAAGCCGTCCAACTAGGGATATGTTGTTAAAAATACTACGGATTTACTTGATGTTGTTAAAATGGCTTTTTAACGCGCGAGTTGGTGCCCGGATTGGTGGAATTTTCTCTGAGCCGGCAAGTTCAGTCTTGTGGAAAAGACTTAAAATTTGCTTGCAAATTAATAAATTATTTTTGGAAAGGATATTAACATCGCACTCGTCTCCATTTTTGAGTAACCCACATTTCTGAATCGTGTTAACCTAAACTAGCGAAGTAAATTCCTTATCGTGACCGCTCCAATGTAAGGGGATTTGTGTTGGAAGCCTCTTGAACATCTGTTGAAACTGTGATGAAACACATAAAAAAGACTTGAAACTGCCTAGAACTGTGTTGAACTCCGTTGTTCCTAAGGCAGGGGCTTCTGACCCTGTTGAAACCATCCTGAAATCTTCTTCAATATCTAAATATAAATGAGTTGCATTTTAGAAGGATAAATAATTTTAGAAAATTTTATTGTTATGCTTGATGAATATCGATTTGACTTACCTGTACATGAGGATCCTGTAATCCCTTATCATTTTGCATCTCTTTTCCCAGATAACCGGAATTCAGTGTAATTTCAAAGGATTAGTCTACTACGTGATGCAGAGTATAAGTTCCCGTACTAAAATGATAAATCGCTATGAAGTATTTAGTCGCGAAAGTTCAATAGGAAACTCCATACGTAATTAAAGTCGACATTTTTATGTGACATCTCGCAAATGCTACGCTAATGTGCTGTGGTTTTTCCTAATACGCCGTAGGCATGTATCCGATACCCTTGGTGTAACCTTGGCGGGGATCAACCACATATCTTTCATTTTGTGATTCCCGCACGCTACCACTTCACCAACTAACTTCTTGCAGGATTTGGGTTCCCTTTGGGTATTAACACTGAACATTGAAAATGGCTTAAATAGTCTTGGCTTGTCTGACGATAAAATGCTATTCCGCTATTTATATGTATCTATGAAATATAAACACTGCACAAGATGATGTCTTGACATGCTATAATTGTGAATAACCTTCATTTCGAGTTGATCTTTCCCTTCATGCGATGGAATAAACGACTTTTCCTCATGATCATGCAAACTTGAGCATCGATGTTTTAAGTTTTGCAGACGATTCGTCCTCGCTTGAGATATTTTAAGGTAAACTGTGAACTAAAAATTCCGTTTATCTTGTGCTCACGCATGAAACATGCGTGCGTCGATGCGTCGAAAGACGCGTTGGTATATAATTCTTGAGGCCAACACCAACTATTTCCATCAGTAAATCTCGTAACCGTAGGTACTTTCCGAAGAACCATTGAATATTATCAACAAGTGGGTAAACTAATAAGTATTTTGACCTAAACATAAAACTAGATGAAAATGGAATAAACGGAGTAATAGTTAGGAAATGCACCAAAACATGGAACAGTCCAATAAACCGGGAAAATTGAGGCATTCATGCATAATGAAACCTATCGTTATCCTCCTACTTTCCGAGTTGCTTTTACGTTGCGAATTTCCGCAGACCGTATAGCAATCATTTGTCATAACAAATTCCATGAGGGTCATGGCATCAATTTCAGGAATATTATCCGAACGAGCGGCAACGTAATCATCCATTTTTCTGTACCTGAAAGATTCGAGGTAAGAAGTCTGTATTTTATCATCCCGAAAGTGCATTTTTAATATCCCAAGTAATAATCGTGCCACAATAACAATAGGAAAACTTACCCAAGAATAACAGCACATGAACAATTGACAATGAGCGACTAAATCCTCCACCAAAACAATGTTTACAGCATGCGTTGGTGTATTTCCCGACTCGGACGGCAGATTAGGCACAGTTGACGTCACACCTGGCCTCGGCAGAGCTCGGGTGTCTTCGCGCAGTGGTCGGCTCAGAGAAATTTTGCTTGATTTTTTAAGTCAATTTTTTATTTCTTCTGATGATGAATGGAGAAAATTTAGGTGTTTTTGCGAGCTAATATTTCCGATTTACCTGTTCAAAATAGTTTTTATAGCAATCGTCGACCCATGCAAGTTCCCCATTGAAGGAATATTTTGCACAAGAGACAATGGAGCAGGTGGTGTCTACTATACGAAAATATTTTATTTCTATTCAAGTACAAAAGTCTTATAAAAGGCTTGTGAATAACTGAATACCTCTGCATTATAGCTTAATTCCAGGAAAATTGCGTTATAAAGAATGTTATATTACTTACGGAACTGCGCCTGTTGAGCTTCAAATTTATTATTTACGATTTGCGTAAGGAGTTGTTAAGCTGTTTGAATGCCCTTTCCGTCTGTTTGACAAACGTTATACTTGTTGAGCCCCCATCCAATGCTTGGCTTAAATTTTAACAGGATACGTGAATCACCAAAATCATTGGCGATTCAAAGTTAAAAAACGTTTACGCAACGTTAGTACATTACGCCACGTATTTTCGAGAACATTCATCACCTTCAATAAATCACCGAGTAAAATTGAAGATTGGTGAATTATAGTTCACCATGTGCTTGCTGGTTATGTCTTACCTTTCATCTTTCCTTTTGATATGCCAAAAAATACCATTTATTCAATGATCCTATGCGTCCCATACGGCGCTTCATTAGAGAAACTAGGATTTATGAAGCAAATAGTAGGAAGGTCCTCGGATGAAAAAGTTAAGGAGAGATCTCGATATTATCAGGCTTAACTTTGTGAAAATTAATGACCACTTAATAGCTATAATAACTTGAAATTTTCACGAAACAAAGTTTGATAATAATGAGTTCATCAAAAATGTCAGTCCTGCAAAGAAGACTAGCAATTGTGAAAATTACAAAGTTATTATAATGATTTAGTAGTAAAGGAGAGATGATACTTCTCTCTGGTTAAGCCACACATCGAATAATCTGCAAGCATTTGCACTGAAAGATTTAACTGGCGAAATTTAAAAAATCATAGCCAGCCTTATTTTATTGAAAATATCTGGCCCCCAAGAACCAAATTTGCCGTAACGATACCTTACATGCAGATTGAATGATTAATCTAACTGCGAATAAAATGTGATGTGTATGACTTTCAGATGGACAATCGTTTAGAGCATTGTTTTGATTGCATAAACTTTATTTATACCGTGTAACTCAAATTTCCATTGCTAGGAAAGCTATTTCATGCACAGTCTACGGTTTTCGACATCACGTTAGACCTGATAATTAATTTAAATGAAGACGTGTTTAGCAGGAATTGATAAAGTGGCAAAGAGCATGCTGTATTCCTTTTCATGTAATTAATATCTTCGACCATTCATGAGCATTCGTTATTGCTTTCTTCTCTTTCGGCGTCGGGGATACTGAGGAGTATTGTGAATCGTGGGAAGCAACGAATGTTCATGATTCAGTGAAGCCAAAGTCCTCAGCCTGCGGTTAGCAGTAAAAAAATAGAATATCTCTTACGTAAGGTTTTGACCACCTCCTTCAATTCCCGTGTGGTATACCGCCGAACGAGTTGGCCTATTTTCAGACCACTTACATAATTTGTTAATGACCTAAAACTTGTCAAAACGGCCTTAACATCGCCTTCACTAGTTGTCGTATATGACTTACAACATAATTACGATTAGAAGAAACTAGGGAGCTAAATTCAAGTTTTCGAAGAGTGCTTGTTCCATTCTGAGTGGAACATAGATATTAGAAAGATAAACCACTTTTTCACCTGTTTTTACTTATTCCATTCGTTCTAGAATACAGAAAGTTAAAAAGTAGATGGAATTATTAAAAGTTTAAATAAAGAAAATAGCCTCTCATTCAACATCAACCATATTTATGCTGATATTTTTCTCGGCCTCATTTGGAATTCTGCTTAATTCACTTCCATGTTCCTGAATAGGCGATTTCGGTATAGAATTGCGTAATTAGCCATTTGTTTTAAAACTGTGGTAAGAAAATCGTTGATAGCTGCTAAATTTCAGCGGATCATGAATGGCTGCTGTTTCTAATTACTAGTGAAAGTGAATACTGAGTGTCATTGTTATTTCATGGAATATTTCTTCAAAAAGGTAAGTTGAAAAAAATCCAGTTTAGCCTATTGACTGAGATTGCTTGGCATTGCCACCAGGTCAATCGACACGATGACCATTTTAAGGAGATGGCGAATACTATTTCCTATTAATGAGAATAGAGCCACTGTCAAAAAAAATGGCAAGATAGCAGAGATGAAAGCAGATGATATACACAATAAATCCTTGGAAATTAACCTGGTTATTTGACGTAAAAACACGTGATTCAAAACACTGCAATTCATACTAGGCGCTGTTTTCACTCTATTATAACTCAGTCTCTCACTCTGAGTATAATGCTCATGAAAATGGCTGGAAATAGACTAGAATAAAAACCTTAGAGTAACAGAGAAATGTGCTAGACAGAACTGACAATGCTTTTAATTTTAGAAATGAGGCATAGGAATGAGGAGGGATAAAAGGAATTTATTGAAGAACTCATAAATAATAACCAGTATCACATTTTCCTCCAGACTGCATTTTAGCTTAATGATTCTCGTCCTGTGTGTACATCAGATATATTCATAATAATTAATGAGACGTTATTTATTCTATAAAAAAAAACTTTTAACCCACATGCCATTTTTTTCATGTCTTAAAGTCTCGGGTTAGCTACATTTACCCACTTTTTACCTCGTTCTAAGGGATCAAGTTTCCTATCGTTGGATCATGTGACGTGTGCTGTGTAACGAGGCTTTTTACGATGTATCACGAGGATAGTTATCAATATAATGATATTATTTTCACCTGTAAGAGGCCAGATTTAGTACTATATTGATTAGAGAAAAAATAAATATTCTTCTAATCAAAGTTATCCGAAAAATATAGGATAATTTAGTAAATTAGTAGAAAATTAGTAAAAGTCTTGTGGCTGGTTTGTATAAAATGCTCTGAGTCAATCTGTATATTTTACTATGAAATACTACATTGATAATAAGATTAAAATACATCAGTGCACTCATATTCCTTCAAGTGACCATGGAACTGATAGAAAAATGGACGATGAGCAGCTCTTGTTCATTTTTACACAGCTTCTAATTGATTTAAAAAAAGATAGGTGCATGAGAAAATTAGGAATTTTCCCATGCCTGTTAACAATTTATACGGTAATTCTGAACAAGTTTTTTTATGTTTCGTTGTTTCATATATTCTTGTTAGCCACAGTAAACGAGAAAACTTTCAAGCCCTTGAATCCAGCTTTTCATGTACTATGTCCTCGTTTTTCTAACGTGATTTTTATTTTATCGATGAGTTCAAATTGAGATAAACATTTTTAGAGAAATTAAATACTTATTTAACTTCGATTTAGAGAAAAGCTATCTGGCAGAACATGCAAAGTGAACTGTAATACATGAAAAATATCATAACTAGAGCTTTTCCGGCGCATCAACAGCAAGCATACGGGTCGAATTTTTCATACTCGAGCCACACGGGCATTGTCTTCTAGGGAAACGAGACATAATATACGGTGTGATGCCTGTGTCAAATATCGTAACATCGGCCTGCATGTAGTGCTTTACCTGATGGAAGACACGAGGAATTTAGCCAATGGAATGCGCCCATTTCGAAAATTCAGCATTCTTAATTGCACTTAGAATGTAGTACCTGAAATTTATGTTCATCTCCTGACTCATTTCCATCTCGTCAATGCGGCTATAACACAATTAAGGTATATTTTGGATAAAAAAAACGAATAATGTGGTGACTGAAAAACAGGAGTAGGAATCCGGGCGTTGATTGTTAATTTAGTACGTTGCATAGCGGCGAGTATTTTGCTTTTTGGCTCACCAGATACTAGAGGTGGTAACATTCTTGTAAGTGGTATCCATCACTTACAAGTATTTTACCTATATATGTCCCGAGTGTCTAAGTCACGGTTCATAAAGCACCTATACCGGAGGAAGTGATTGAGACCTCAAACCATTGGCAGTTGGGTCAAGTTACCTGCAGCGCCCAATCGGCAAGTCATTCAAGCCGTATGAGAACAATCGAATAGTAAGTAATTTTTCCATTAGAAGGTAACAACGGGTGGAGTTGATAATATTTCTGGATGCACTTTTTTTGCCATGATTAAGAAATTTCACTTTGGGGTGAGAGAAAATTGAGAACCTTCCGGTATTATGAGCCATGAATGACCTATGAAAGATATAAAACTGTCGTCAATCCACCCAAAGATCGTTCTGATCAGTGATTATTGAAGTCCACGCCCAAGTCCAACGGCAAGGGTGTCGTGCCTCGATCATGTAGCACTTCTGCCCGTTCAAAACGAGCGAGAAGACAACAACTGCCCAAGTTTAATTCTCAGCTCTGGCAACCGGAACGAATCGCCGAACATCGTATTATATAGGCCTCAATTTTCTAACCAGATATTAAATTAAATGGTTAACCGGTACCTGAATGCAAAATTATCGGTCAACTAAAGAACGAGAGATTAATCGATCCTTGAACTAATGGACCGCTTAAATCGCTTTATCATTCACTTAAGGTAAAGGTATTTTCCAGATGCTGCGGCTTATACCTACACTTATTACCCCTTAAACCTTTTTTGATGAATTTTCCAATTTCGTGCCAGTGTTGAACATAGAAACTTACATGCATGCCTAAATCATGACGACATTTTACTCCAACACTATACCTTAATCATTTATATTTATACTCTGGTATTGTATCAATCTCTTAATGATTTAAAAAATCTGAATAATTTATAAAAATAATTTAGGCATTCTATTCCATTTTAAATAAGCATAAAGGTGTATGCTGGGATTCAATTTGATGTGAAATATTAATACTCTGATCGGTATAGTGAGCCCTTCTGTTTCCGTTGAACGGTTAACCAATGAGTAGTATTTACTGGTTAACCGATGAACTCGGGTTGACCGAAACCCTTTTAACTGGTTTACCTCATGCTCAGGTTACCCATGGTTAAACTGCTATTTGATGGCCCTGGTTTTCTGAGCCGTTGAGGACTCGGACCCGATTACGTACGAGTATCCAATTTCAGAGAATTGACCGACATGGTAGGGGTGCTGTCCTTTTCCCTGTGTCATCTGTGGTTTTATCTGGAAGAACTGGTTTTCAGAAGAAAAGGCAGTTCTGTGCCGCTGGGCGTGTCCAAAGTCCCAAATGATGACTTGGGCTTAGCGGTGAGTAGCCTAACGCGCTTCGATGTTAAGGTAGTTTGAGCGAGACATAACAATGTTTTAGCCTTATCGTGAAGATAAACATCTATCTTTGCAATGGTACAAAAATATCAGACTAATTTTTTATATTCTATTACTAAAATTTTACTAATTGTTCTACTTATTATTAGAATATTCTACTACTTTCAAGATAAGATTTGCCAACAAATAGAACCAGTTTTCCGCGGGGCATGGTATGGTTATGCGCTCAGGAGAGATATTATTTACAAAAATGAAGATCTTGTAATGAAAAATGGCATAGGAAATGCAGCGGCGAGTGCCTCGTATGCTTTCTCAATTCAAAAACAAATTCATCCCTCTCTGTAATTATTTCTATAAAATCGCGAAAATCCTTCTCTGGTGTTTTCAGCGTACGGCGTAAAGTACATAAGTCATATTAAAGCCTCAAATATGTATAGGCGTTCAGTTAATTACGGAGAATTTGAGACGTAAAAGACGAAAGTTTTGGTGCCAATAATACAACTGTTTTTACTTCATATTTCTTACAACAGCTTAGATTTGGAATTAAATTTTGAATACGGTGGCTATTTGCTCTGGAGATCACAGCCCTATCAAAGAAACGGGAACTACCTAGAACTCATTTCCAAGACGGCAATCAAGGAAGAAGAGAAGAGTGTATCCTTGGTCCTGAATGGGACTTCCAAAGTCTCAACGAAGAATAAATCGACACCATCAGCCCTTACCAGATTTAAAAGGCACGACGGAAAATATGTAATTAACAAGCTACTTAACTGCCAAGGTACTTAACAAGCATTAAGTGGTGACAAGATACTCCTGCATCACCAAGACAGTCGATCTGTTCCGCAGAGAATAAGACGCACTTACCGACAGCATTCATGAAGGCGTTGATGAGGCGTGGATGCGACATTGCGGCCAGACATACGTCGGGCAACATCCAGATCTCTCAAATGCCGCCATCAGTGATACGGAAAATCAATCAACAACAGACAGTCCCGTGTTTCGGCATTCGCGGAGCACACCTATTATGGAACGTCCGCTGATAGGAGATATCGTACGAAGCCGCTATCCTAAGAAATAGTAGCAGTTGTCGACAATAATATTAAGGATTTCATTACGATATCTTACGTTATAATTTGGCTGAACTCGGGAATATATCGTGTATCAGTGATGTCAGTTGATAAGGAAGACACTTTGGTGGAACAATATCTACGGCGAGATACAAAATGAGAGTGTAACTGGTTTAGCGACGAAATCAACCTCGTATTGAGGAGGAGAGTAATAGTAAATAATTCTTCAAATAAAAGTCAATATATTTTCGTTGGTGTTCTGACGTAATAAATATAAAAGTAAACTAAATAAATGTGGTTATAAAAGTAAACTAAATAAATGTGGTTGCAACGTTCACAAATCTTAGAAATTTCAACTAAACGTTCTGTCAATTTCTTGTTTTGTTGTGGAAAATAAAGAGACTTTTCGAATAGTGAATTACGAGTAGAAAAGTGAGTAACGTTACATTTTCAACAAAATCCGTTTTAGTTATAATAAAGAATTAACCAATTCACCCATGTATATTATTAGCTAATTTAACGCAGTGTCTAAAGCTTAGTGAGCATAGTGAGCGTAAAGTTAACTGAACATAGTGAACATAAAACTAAGTGAACACAAAATCTTTTACTTGGCAGCACAGAATTGTTCATATTGTGATGGTCTGCGGCCATCGCAGTTTTTTTTCTTTCTTTTCCCTTTTGTTGGCCTCCACACCAGGCATTGGGCTCGTCGAAGGTTCCATGTGTGTATGTGTGGTGTGAGTGCGTAAGAGGAGTGTCGTGCGGAAGTCGCCGAGTCGAGTGGTACCAAGGAGGAACAGGAACCCTAGTTAAGTGCCTCAGCTCCATCCCTGTTGACGGTCAAGTGGGTGACCCCCCCCCCCTTTTGCCCCACTGCCCCATGCACTGATCCTTCTCCCACGTGATTGGTTTTCCCCCCCCTCCCCTCTTCACCCGGGTATAAAAAGGCCAGAGGTGAAGAAGACGAGGCTATTCTGATAATGCCGCGGGACTGAGACGACATATGTGGTACTGGCACGAGACGGAGAACAAGACTACTTGCCGTCACAGTGCCAGGTACACGGAAGGACGAGAGGCAGAGCTGGGCAGATCAGCGGAGCAGAGGATAGAGATGGCGAACCTGGGAGAACTGCCGCGGCGGTCCGACGCAACGTAAGACGACAGGACCCCCCCTCTTCGGAGTAAGATTCTCCCACTGCCATTTCCCCCCCCTCCAAGTGATCTGTGGGCCTAGCTGGGGAGGCCCGAAGAGAGCCCCCCAACCTTTCCGTCAAGTTGTCGGCCCGAGTGTTCCAATAAGCGGTAATTACCTTGTTTTTTGAATTGCCACAAGTGTCTAGAATCAGTTGTGTGAAGTGATAGACATAACTATTCGTCCGTCACTGTTTAAAGAAGAAACTGAGGCTTAAATTATTATTTCCGTATTCTTTGTATTTATTTAACACGTGTCACATTTTGGGGGAAAGGGAAAAACAGTCTGTTTTTCCTCCCGTCGTGCAGCAAAAGATTTGCGCGTGCTATAGCACAGGGCAATTGATAAATGTTTTTTTTCCTGTAATGTAATTTTGATTTATAATACATTTGTTGAAAGAAAGTTTTGAGTAGTTGTGCTTCCTCGTCCCATTGCCTGATTTAGAGTCCACTTCCCCCCCCTTCAGGTTGAATTATGTATTCTTGACTAGCCGCCAACGAGTCGGGGAACCCCCCGAAAATTTTCTAGTATTTTTCAAATTATTTTGTAGTCGGTCTGTGCCTTCGGGACTCATCCGGGCGAGTCTTGGGAGCACGGATTCGTTACAATATAATATTAATAACATATAGATAAATAAATTAAAGTAGCCCGAAATTACAATTCGTGTTGCGGAGAAAGTTACTGAAGATGTATTTTAAATTTAACTAAGAAAAATTCCAAAACAGCCAAATACTACCGCAGAGTACCTACAGCGCAGAAGCTAAATTTTTATGTCACCCTTCAAATTCCTCCATTGCTACCCTGGAAAAGTCCCAATTTGAAACTTTACCATTAATGTCACAACAGGAAAGAAAGACATACATATCGATGGGATTAAATTATTGATGATTGATGATAAAAATATTGTAGTCTTATGATAAATAATCATGTAAGTATATCTTAACTTCCCTTTGCATTTAAGTGATTTTCGTATTTGGTCGGACTTAGACATTTAGTGGGCCATGAAGAGCAAATTACCATTTATTTTCCCCAGAAAATGCGTGTGTTAGATATTGTTGCTAATTTAAGGATATAATCGTCACAGTTCATCTATTACTTAGAAAATAAATCCCTGAGTACCTACATTTATAAGGAAAAACTGTAAAATTTAACAAAAATATGCCTAATAAATTCAACAGATTCAGGCGAGATATAGTGGTTAAAAATATGCCTGCCAAACTATTAAGTCTTTAGTCTATTAAGGCTTTAGGTAGGTAGGCATTGTGCCGCTGAGCTAGCCTCAGATTTTTTTCAGAGTTTCAGAAACTGTACTGCGCAGTGAGTATTGACTTATTTTAGATTAACTCAATGTGTAAATGTTTCCCCAGTGTCACAAATTGTGCGTACAAATTTCGCAGGCCCAAAGTGAAAACTAACACCACTATATTAAGATGTGAGTACATCAAGCACACATTTACCCAGTTCATTTACTACGATATCCGAATACATAGCTTACTATGATATTCGAAGACATAGCGAGATTGATTCCGACGGTAGGAAATCGTACGAAATCTCAGCGTTTTCGGCTGAAAGGAAGAACCGTAATCGCATTAACCACGAAAGTGGGATATAACATACGATATCTCAGCCAAAATCGTACGATAGGACGTTGAACGAAAACATGTGGTAAACATAATAGCATTTCAGTTATCGTAGGATAATCCACCTATCAACCGGCTGTTATTGTACGATAATGCTCATTGAAAATGTTTCCTAATGCAACTCTTGGAGTGGATCGAAGCATAGCATCAACTTGAGAGATGCCAAATAAATTGTAAAGGATAGACGTTGCTTCCCAATAAGCATCAGGGAAAATATTTAAATAAGAAAGACGGAAATTAACTTAAATAGAGAATATGGTTGTCTCTCTAGCGAATAGAAACATATTTTTCAAGATCCAAGCAGAGAGCACCTGGCGAAAAATACGGCACTGAATTTAGTGGGGCCCACATGATCCGACTAAAAAATCGCGTCGAATACTTCGGATCTGGTGGTACAGACTGGAACACCAGCGAAACATGTCGTCCACCAGGACGACCCGACCTGATGAAGACCCGGATGATCTTATCATCCAAAACACTCTGCGGGAAACTTTCCTTTGAATTTATTTCTATTAGCCCTAACCCATTTGTACAGAAATCCTCATTTCTCCCTTTAATTAATCCTATATTAATTTTATTAGTCATACTTCTTCTTTTTTTTCAAATGAATCACTCCAAGCAGTTCTTTTTAGTTCTTCTTTTACTTTGGGACTAATTTCTCAAGATATATTTTCGCCCGTAAATTGGCCTACAAGGGCCAAACAAATACATATATACAAAGGATAGCTACTCTGAAAGTTGTAGACTCAAATATTAAGGTACTCAGGGAGACTGGTTCATTATTATTATTCATTACATGGTTACAGAGTAATGCTCTAACCATGTAATGAATAATTTGACGGCAACATGATATGTATTAGGATATCATAGATAGCTAACCTCGCTAAACCTAATTAAGTGGGTGAGAATAACTTGAGGGTATTAGTATAAGAGGCTAAAAATTGGAGTATTATTTCATTATCTACGAAAATTGTGGTTTAGAGTGGTACATTTGGGTAAATTAAGAATGGAAAAAGGTGTAATGATTATCTATGAAGTTAGTACCCTGCTACGTTACGTTTCCTTATGACTATACCAGTTCAATGAGAATTCCTCTCAAAACGAATAGAGCTGCGAGAGGTGTTTGGGTTAGTATGGTAGCTTGAGTACTGTCTTCCCACCCTGAGGATCTGAACGCCAATTCCGGCAGTGCCGAAGAGTTTTTAGAGGAAATCCTGATCCCTACTTGGGTGCCGTGTGGAGAGCACTTCAAGGACAGTACTCCTACCGTCGGATGGACCATTAAACTGTGGTCCACTTGGCGCCTTTAGTTGACAGCAGGCAAATGATGACGCCGAGTTTCTCTCCACCTTACCTCCATGCCCCGTATACGATCCCTACCAACCTACTCATCCTTTCACAATGGTGCAAATTACTTCAGCTGTCGGTCATCTCTGCGAATAACCAACCAACCAGCTAGAGCTACGTGACACCGCGAAGAATCGGCATTATATGCAATACGCTGGTGATATCTCACTACGATAATAAACGTGCGGGCTATTTGATGTATCGATTTGCCATATCATGCAATATGCGGTACATCGCGTCCTTCACGAAGGAAAATATACATATATCGTGATCGTATAAATTTTGAATATCGCAAATCTCCTGTATCGTTTAAGTTACGGGGGACTACGCAAGTCAGCTCATTCCGCATTCGGCTAGAATTGGCGGGGATCTAAATTGGAAAGCTCGCAACGAATGCAATTATCTATTCATTGTCATTCCAGTACCCAATCGATCGCCGAGCGCGGTCCAATTATCCTGGAAATGAAGAGTATTCAAGTCACCCATTCAGGCGTGCGGTGCTCGTGGCCCGGACCCCAGGGGCTATCCCTCGAGCTCAAGGACCATGGGCAGGGAGTTTTCCCTTCTCGCCTTGCATGCGTGAAGGATGAATCAATGGCAGCAGTGGGTGTAGGGCTGCCAACCGTTCACCGGATATGTCCTCAATTTATTACGCAGGAGGGACCGTCCTATAGAAATTTCTTAGAAATATCCGGAATTTCGTCTCTTACCAACACAAAATCCTCATACTTTGTAACAAAGAAGTTAATTGGGAAGCCGTTGCAATTAAATTGGCCTCATCCAGATTGATGGCGCATTTTCCTGACAACCCTAAGGCTGCGGTTACAAATCCCGCTTCGAGCAATGATAGTTTTGTTTCTTCGGCGGTTAAGACCTTAGGTTAGACGGTAAGATATTACCTAAGCTGTCGGTGCACTCAAAAAATCAAAATCTGTCGCTACTTAAGAGCCCGTATATGAAGCAATACAAACAAGGCAGTATAAGGACGATTTATGAAAGTTCATTGACGATCAAAAAAGGCATTACTATAGGTACCATTTGGAAAATGATGAATACATTTCAAAGCAATTTAAAGTACATTTCATGTATTTGTTTCTCAAATATTTTAAATGCACATAAATAAGTGTTTGTTACCCTATTCTTTAAATTTTGCATTAAAAAAACATTAAAAATTTATCATTATAATGTATTATTAAAATTAATAATATACAATATAAAGTAATAAAAACAAATCAATTGGCAAATGAAATTAATTCATTGAATCACCTAATGAATTTAACTAATTAATTGGTCGAAAAATAAATGTAATTTTAAAGTATTTCTCAGAGTGGGTAGGATCAGCAAAATAACTCATCTGTGTCCCAAATGTTTTCATAGTCAGAGGAAGAGAGCAGCGAATCCACGCGAGAGCGAGAGATGATGAGTATGCCGTTGAACCCGTTTGCGTCAGCTTTCTCTTGTTGGGGGCAGGGGTGGTTCTCTTGAGTTTTGCTCATTTCGCAGTACCTGCGTGCTTATGCGAATTCCAATGCTCTCAATTGATGACTTCTTCTCCCGCTTCTTAAGAAGCATTATTTGTAAGATTGAATAGTTATCAATTCGTGCAAACGAGTAGAACAGTATCACTTGTAGGTATCCAGTTCATTAGGTAATGGGTTTGATATATGACATGTCTGTTTCTAATGACACATTAGAGTAACAAACTTTTCGAGCTGAAAAACATTAAAGCTGAAAATTTAGAAAATTTCAACTGATAAAACGTCCCTCTTAACATGAAAATGTTTAATAATAACAAAGGACTACAGTACCCAAACGTACAGTAAGTAGATATTAAAGTTGAGTGAAAATTCGCTTTCAACTGGTCGCTAGTTGCAATTGAAGACTCGTATAAAATAACTTAAAGGATTTAAAACTCAATGATTATAGAATTGGATTTACATACTGTCTCTGACCAATCGCAATGCATAGTATGCAATGAATATTACTGTTAAACGAGTCAGTATGTAACAAAAATTAAATTAACGTACACCTGAAATTGGGTTCCTTTTTAGCTACAATCTTGTTTATTTTACTTGTTTCTATTCCAATTTTATGAATATAGTTCTACAGTCATGCTAAAAAGGGCAGTCTTAAAGAGACTGCAGAATGGCTGAATTAGGAATTTAGTCGTAAGTTCTGTTTATTAGCTATTTTATGGAGGCCTTAAGTTTTCTTACTAGTAAAGGCTTTTACATAGTATAACCGGTCTAGCAACAAAGAACTCTGCTAGGTTTTTTCGAAATCAGGATACTTTTCCGACTAACCAGTCAAGATATTGGCGAGGAATTCAAGTTTTCTCCTCGGTCAAAAGATTATAGATGCATTGCCAGTAGTCAATGACAATACTGAGATGGGAATAAAGCTAATACATGATTTTTCAGAACAGTGAAGTAGATAGAAAAATAACATCCAAGAATTGCTGTACAAGAGAATAGAAAAATGGTACCAGATGTAAGAAAATACATTCAATGAGTTAGACTAAACTAATAAAAAGACAAGATCACGATGTTCTTGACCATTATCAGCGGAGACGAGACTCAACAGCTATCGGTATTTGCTATAGCTGCGTCGTCGGACGCGGCGCTTAGGGGGGCCAAGGGCGTTGGCGGGCGTGCCGCGTTCGCTTCAACCGCCAATATATTTTAAACGGCATGGGATAAGTCAAAATAAATAAAACTTTCGTCGCAGAAGACTGTATAATTGCATGTGTACTCCAAGAAAACCTTTTTTGGTGCGCAAATTCATTTTTTCGAGTGCGATATTTTAGACCCCCTGCATCACGGGTTAATGACGTCGCATACCAACCGGAAGTTCAAATATGTTTTTTTTTCACCAAAATGAATGTTCTGGTGGGTGAAACTTTTCACATTCTCTAAGAAGGGAAATAAATTTAATTATGATTTACATGCCCTCGAGCGGACCACTAAAAACATAGCACGCCATTACACATTTTATGCTCTGGTATTTTGAAGGACTGATTTAAGCATACGTCAAAGTAAAACTAACATATCTAATATCAACAATATCTGTACAGCAATGGAGAAAAACCTACAGTTATCTATTAACAAAAACAGAATTGGATTTACCATCAAAACGCGGGTAAAAGTCAAAGAAGAAATCAAATGAACCTTCTCCTCTAATAATAAATGTGAATGAGTTGAAGAAGTTTGCAAAACACATAAAAATAGAAAATCTACTAGCTCAAGTAGCATCAATGCTGAATCAATAATATATAGAAAAGCTATACCGCCATTTAAAAACATTATTTCAGAAATGCGTAGGTGGAGCAGAGATCCCAAAAGAATAAAGCACATATTTTATTTCATTTATACACAAAAAAGGCAGAAAAGTCAAATGTGGAAATTACCGGGGGATATCAGTCACCTGCACAACCAGCAGACTACACGAAAAGATTTTGAAAAATAAAATTGAAAACGATTATAAAGACATTACGGCAGAAGAGCATGCAGGATTTAGAGCTTTTAAATCCCCCATTGACCACCTATTCTGTATCACCCAGGTACTTGAGAAAAAATGGCAGTTGACCAGGAAATCCAGCCTCCCTATGTTTATTTGCAGAAATCTTACTACAGTGTTCATCTCAGCCAACAATGGAAAATATTACATAGTATTAACATCATTTTGAATCTTATGATGCTTTGAAAAGCATTGAAAAAGTAAAACGAAAATATTACTGCAACAATAAAAATACGGAAAAGAGCATCACATGAATTGACAACCACGAAGGGTTTAAAACAGTGCTGCTGTGTCTACCCCACATTATTCAAGATATACTTAGAACCAGCCACCAAGGAATGGAAAAGAAAATGCAAAGGAATAGGGGTACCCGTAGAATAGTACTGATACCTTATATACATTGTGCTTTGCGGATGACCAGATACTGATAGCTCAGGACCATGATGATTTCTCTTACATTACACGTTGGCTAATTGAGGAATACAAGAAATTTGGCATGGAAATAAATATCTACACGGCTCGGAATATGTGCATTGGAGGAGCATAAGAGAACATAAAGCAAGGAGATGGACAAGAGGTACAATACGGCCAAGAATACAACTACATGGGTGCTAAATTAACTCAGAATGGAGCCTTGGATGATTCCATTTAAAAAAAAAAACAGAAATTTACAAGGTTAAAGTGCAATATTGATGATGAATAGCATACTATGGATTCAAAGTATCTCTAAAGCAAACAAAACAAGAATATATAACATATAATATAATAATGTTAATAAGTGTTTTCACATATTGGTATGAGATGTGGCAGATGAAGGAGATACCAAAATCATGCTTACTATTAGAGATGGATTACTGGAGATTAGCTGCAGGGATATTAAAAAGGGAAATAATTACAAATGACACCATAAAAAATATAATGGGAGTTACGCACACTATATTTGATGACATTCAAATAAAAGAGCTGGTATGACATGATCACATACAACGAATGTCAAACGAGAGACTACCAAAACTAATTTTAATGCGGAATCCACAGGTTTGAAAAAAAGAGGAAGACCCAGAATAAGTTGGAAAGAAGGGATAGAAAATCCTATCAGAGAGAGGCAGTCACTAGAAAGCATGTGGATGAATGGAAAGCAACGGTGGATAGGAATTGGATAATGTCGTAGAACGTTTAAAAACCAAAGGGAAAATTTTTTTTTGATAATCCCTAAGGCTCATCCATTCTGATATATTTGCTTGTGTGTTTAAATATTGACTATTCAACGACTACATGAAGAAAGTATCGTGGTAACCTATGCGAAGTTAGTGGGAGAATATGCTCAGCCCGCTAAAACGAGTTGAGGAAGGATATAAGCATTTGTTATACTCAGGGTATTGCATGGTGAAGGAATCAGCTACATTAAATTAACATAATGGTGTGTGCACGGGTTCATACAGCATTTATGATTTTCATATATTTTACCAAGATTTTTCTCACCTTATACTTACATAAGCTAAACTGGATTACATGAGCTAAATTTTTTACCGGTGTGTGAAGCTCTCCCATGTAACTAACCGGCTGTAGTGTATAAGCCAGCCTCTTTAACTAAGGGTATACAAAATTAATTTCATATTAAAATTTACATTCCTACTGTATAGCAACGATGCCGTAAATGTCCTCTCATGATGCATGTAATAACAGTACCACACGAAAATGCAGTCAAGCTGACATGGTTGGAAATTTTATTCTGAGTTTAATGGCCAATAAATTCCATATTTAATACCTCTTTCCTAGTAGTGACATTCAAAGTGACGTATACTCTAGCAAGCACTTTGTTATGAATCAGAAAATGCGCGAGGACACTGCCGCAAATCTCAGATCGTTCATCTTGGCTAAAACTTCCTCGGTGAACCCTCAAAGTCATGGTACGTTTATTTTTTATAAGGTTAATGGGCGATGATTCAGGAGGATAAAAACATGAGGAAAATTGGAGTGAGAAGATTTATATTGCCACGTCTACCTGATTAGGCAAGTACTTAAAAAATCGTTATTTTTTGAAGTAGCGTAGGGGAAAATAAACAACTTCATTTACGAATATTTTGTGAATCTTGTGGCATAAAGCATACGTAGTCTCTTAAAGCTTTTTTTAATATCTTTATCCCTTTGGCAATCAGAAATACAATAGAATGAGTCCAATTATAGCTAAACAACTTTGGACATTATTTACTTATGATCATCATACTTAATACAAAAAAGCGCGTTTTACTCTCGTTGCATTTCACTAATAACAACAAGTATGTATAAATTATTTCGTTATTTCGTATTATTGCTTATAGTTTGGTCTATAATTATGTCTTTTTGTGTTTTTTTCAATCGGACCTTTATTTACTGAGGATGAACACCAGGAAAGGAAATTTTGCCATCATTTGGAATGGAGAACTTAATCTACGCAATTGTCAATGAAAGGCACCAATGACTTTTAAAGATTTTCCTCTGCGCTATATCTACTATCTCAATTGGTTGATATCAATCACTTTTTTGACATGAAAACAAATATTTTCCTCGTATAACTAGGAATATGGCTGTTGCTAAAGCTCATTACACCAACTTTAGACGATTAACGTACTCGATCCAGGCAACAGCTCATCACACAAGAGATTGAATTTTTTTCCGACTCTTGAATGGTATTACATCGATATCCTTTATTTCAGCACCGGAATATTTTTTTTTCATTTCAGATTTTTTCCTGAAAACGTGATCTTATTTTATTTTAGCATGGTTAATAAAACACTGAGTAGCTGCTGTTGTAACGCACTATTCAGTCCATTTTTGATTGGCTACATAACAGGCCTCATTTGCGAAATTGCGAATTTACAAAGAAAATAAACAATAAAATGGACTAGGATTCGAGGCCAAACCCTCTGAATTCTCGCGAAGTGGTTCGGCCAATCAGGCGACCTAGTCGACCTTTTCCTGCTGCTAACTTCATGGGTGGCTCATTCGGTTAAATCGCTTCGGCTTCCCAGTCCATGCTGATGATTACCCTCGGTGTGATTGTCGGACATTTTCTGTACACCTCTTCAGTAAGTGACTCCCCTGAAGTAACGGTCGCATTTAGTGTACATCTGAATGATCTCGTCAGGAGGCATTTAATTGGCTAGTACTAATGAGATTGCGGGCATTGACTTCTATCGCAATTAAGGGGAATTCATAGGTGCATAGAATGCCAAATAATCGCATAAAGACACAGGTATACAATAAAAAATATGTATCATATTTAAATATCCTATACGATACGGTCACAGTTAATCCCGCTGTACTTCGGCTTGGTCTCGTTAGGATGTATTTAACCGTGAGTACTTATGGGATTGCTGGAGATGACTTATATCGAAACTAGTGGGATCATAAGTGCATATAATATGAATAACATTTTAGGTTTGTAATAAAAAATAGTACTCTATATATATATATGTTAGCTTTCGGGCTAAGGACCCTTCTTCAGCTGGAGGAGAATATATATATATATATATATATATATATATATATATATATATATATATATATATATATATGAGTTCGTGGAAAATCACACACGCGATAATTTAAATAAAAATAAACTTTGCCACAGGTGGGGCGGAAATAAATATAGAAACACAAAAAGAAGAACACTCACACACTATACGTTCTGATATTTCGACAGCCGAAAAGCTGTCTTTCTCACAGAAGGAAGGATACAGATTCTGTATCCTTCCTTCTGTGAGAAAGACAGCTTTTCGGCTGTCGAAATATCAGAACGTATAGTGTGTGAGTGTTCTTCTTTTTGTGTTTCTATATTTATTTCCGCCCCACCTGTGGCAAAGTTTATTTATATATATATATATATATATATATATATATATATATATATATATATATATATATATATACGAGTTCGTGGAAAATCACACACGCGATAATGTAAATAGACTATGCCACAGGTGGGGCGGAATTAAATATAAACACATAAAAAAAGAACACTCACAATATTAGTTGATATTTCGGTTGCTAGAACCTTTCTCAAAGGAAGACGGATACAGAATCTTTATTATTAAACATTCTGTATCCGTCTTCCTTTGAGAAAGGTTCTAGCAACCGAAATATCAACTAATATTGTGAGTGTTCTTTTTTTATGTGTTTATATTTAATTCCGCCCCACCTGTGGCATAGTCTATTTATATATATATATATATATATATATATATATATATATATATATATATATTCTCCTCCAGTCTTCATTTTAACATCCATAATAATATTCCTGATATATTCAATCCTTGGTCTTCCTTGGTCTTCCTTGGAAATGTATCCCCTTCGTATATCCTTCTATGATAGGAGGCTGTTATGTCTCACGGTAAGTCCCCATATATATATATATATATATATATAAATTTTTTCTGTCTGGATTTGACTCTTTTTCATCTTCCCCACCAATCCCTGTGTTCGTCCTTTTATGTGTTCCTATCCATTTCCATTTCCTATGAATGTATGAATTTATTCGCGCCTTTGAGCGTCATGTTTTCGAATGATTGAGTATATATATATATAATATTTAAGGACGTGAATACTTGTTGTTCTTTCACAAATATGTGCGAACGGCTAATTTCCTCCATGAATTTGAGGAAAAATACTTTGTTTGATCACTTTAGTTTCATTCAAAGCATGTAGAGTCATAAATACTGGAAGAATGTTTAGATTTGAATAGCGTCTGCCATAAAGAATTCAGATTTAATACCATTGATTTGGTTTGTTGTCTATTTGGCGATGGTGACCGACCACGGTGGCCACTTGCACCATTGAGGAAAGGTGGGTGGGTTTGACAAGGGAAGGATCACGTAGGGAACGGAGGACGGGAAAAGCGAAACCCAGCGTCGGCATTAGCCTCCACATGGCGCACAAGTAGGGATCGGGACACTTGAAATTCTCCGCTGCTGCCGAGATAAGAACCCGAGTTTCAAGATGGAAAGCCACTACTCTAGGCGGCACTGTAGCCATCACACGATCCCAATCCCCTTAATGTCCTTGATTCGGAACTAGCGGAACATTTGACAGTTTAACTGATACAACGAAGCGTCCATTTAATTTACAGGAAAAAATAATCTCGAATAAAATGAATGGATGTATCTCAGCGACATTGTCGCTTAGATGGATTGCAAAGAGCCACCCAGAAGTTCTTAAAGCGAAATCGAGTGAAAACTCTATATGAAAATGGTCAAATCCAGCAACGTAAAATTTTATCTGTGCCAATTTTATTCAACTGCATGGGCTTCTATGGGTGGTTAAGAAAATAGAACTAGTAATTGCACCTCAAATATGCTACTTGAGTGCGAAATGAACTCAAACTTTACTTACCAAGCGTACATATAAGTTGGTGGCTATGGCGTAATACATGTGTACTTCAGAAATAAAACTGAATTAGCAGATTTTTAACGATAAGAAATAATTGATTGAAAGCCTAAGTATCAAGACTAAATGCAATTGGGAGATATCGCGATAAACGATTCATTGGATATATATGATTTTGTTTTAATGCGTTTTCGATAAGAAATACATTCACTCCAGAGTGATTTTAGAACGTTAACTATATTTTCAGTAGATGCTCGCGTCATTCACTTTTAATTCATGGGGCACTTACCGTGAGACATAACAGCCTCCTATCATAGAAGGATATACGAAGGGGATTCATTTCCAAGGAAGACCAAGGATTGAATATATCAGGAATATTATTATGAATGTTAAAATGAAGACTTCAGAAGGAATAAAGAGATTATCTAAAAGTGTAATAAAGTAGAGAGCTTCATCAAATCCAACTTCCTCTTGATGAGTCATGATGATGATAAGCATTTACCGATATATTTGTTCTGGAAAAGTAGTTTTCCCGAAGCTCATACCTATGCAGACCCTTTGGGAAATATCTCTACGAAGGTGAATGCTTATTAAAGGTGAAGAATTAGAAGGCTAGTGAAGGCCAATGAAACATTTTCATGCGTAATATTATTTATTTAATAAAAGTTGTTTACCGATAAAACCATTTTTCACATTTTTTCGCAGTGTGCTCATTGCGATATTTTCAATGAAGGTCCCAAGACCCTCTTTCTTAAACATTTAAACAATATTAAAACAACATGTACCTAACAATTCCTTTAGAAAATGAAATCATTTAAAGTGATTAATGGTGGAATATGTCGAAAAAAATACGGACAAAATTTCTTGTGCTATAGTTACTACCCTGGAATGCCTCGTCAGCCGATGTCAACAAATGAAACGCGTCGGTTTAAACAAAGACCGTTTGTGGACAGTGCCAACTTTAGAACGGTCATTTATCAGTCCCACCTTTTAGCCCTCATTTAGCTGTCTCTCATGAAACAGTCTGCATATTCTATTGCATCGATTCAAATATTTTTCTTTTCCTTGGATAGTTTTTAATGACTCCAGTTTGCAGATGGAAAATTTTTACAGTAAATAGGACACCAGAATACCCTGCAGAGCGTTGTTTTTAATATATTGTTATTTTCTCAAAGTGTAAAATAAGTTTTTTTAAATCGCATACTGTTCATCTTCAAAATGATAAATGCCCGTCCTTTTCAAGTCATCCATTCACAAAGGAGATATTAACATGGCTAAACAACAGTATGTGAAAATCACGATAAAAACTATTTAATTTACCGGAATTTAATCCCAATATCTGGTCATTTATGCTAGTTAGTAACGCCAGAGTGGCTCACAGAGAACTGCTAATCATACCTGACCGGAAATGGGAGAGCCCGGTTCGAATCCCCGTCAACTCAATAATTTTTTTCCGGGCGAATTCTTACAAATTGGCGCTAAATCCTTCATCTGTGCGCATGACTGTGTAAATGTCCATGAATGCTCATGGAAAATTAATGAAAGTGATGGGCAAGGGCTTGAAGAAGACTTAAGCCGCGACGCGCCAGACGCATCACAATGACCAAACGCCTTCTCACCCTCAGCCACGACGAAGGTGTGGCTTTAGTGCGATCGATAGATATGCTCTTACTTTCTTGGCTCAGAGAGAAGCCAATGGAAACGTCTGCCAAAGGGTTCCAATTTCTGGACGACTCATCATCGTGTTCCTCTAACGATCTACAAAAAAGTACCTTAGCTCGAGGGTTTTGCCACGAGAGCGACCAGAAAGCGCTTCAGTGTCCTGGTTGATTCAGATGCAAAAGTGTACATGTAGCATGTAGATAGCCACAAGTCGACAAGCCAAATAGTAGATTTATATGGATTCGTTTAAGACAAAGATGCATCGATCAATTTGGGTATCAAGTCGGGTATACTAGTCGAAAAAGCGGAAACATTTGAACCATATCATGGCTCACTCTACACTCAAAACTTGGATTCATCAAGCGAATAGTAGAAAAGCTCTTCGACGAAAACAAAAAAAGAAGGAGTGATTCTGCTTAGTTTGGCGTCATATTAAGCACTTTGCAATGCATGATGCAAAAATCAGGACCCGACACTACAAAATACAAAGAAAAGCCACATTCTTTGTTAAAAATAGCTGAGAGCTTCAGAAAGGGTAAAAACGCTGTGTAAAAAACTGGGTTGGGAGCCGATAGAGACTCGTAGATTGCACGCAGATAGGCTGAGATTAATAAGAAAATTCAGCAAACAGGAGTATCCTATTGAATTGGAGGATATTCTATCCTCGTACTACACCTGTAGAACTGAATAATGCGAGAAACTAGAGAGATTGATTGCCGAGCAGGTGGCCAGAAGAGTTGTTTTTTCTTGAGAAACAGAGAAAGCGAAACACGTATACATCAGAACATGTCTTACGCTTCGTGTCCTCACTCTCTCAATTCTATGTTCCCATTCCCTCATTTCTTTCTAGTTGGTATGGGGGCGTCCATTAATTACGTGAAGCGATTTTGGCGATTTTTCGACCCCTCCCCCCTCCTACACCCTTAGTGAGATATCGTGAGATTTGGCTCGACCCCTAATCTCACGTGAGATTTAAAAAAAATGCGTATTTTTAGTGTAAATACGTGAATATGTGCTTTATTGCGTAAGTATATATATCTAGTAAGTATGTATATATATCTTTAGTAACCTTCTTGGATGTTAATGCTTCCTTATCAGGCTCAAAATTCCACATCTCAGTTCACATCAAACCTACTAATAAGCAGCAATACCTTCATTATAGCAGCTGCCACCCCTCCCATAACAAACGCTCCCTCCCCTACTCCCTATCTATCCGTGGCCATCGTATTTGTAGCAACCCAGATTCCCTCGACAAATTTTTCACCAACCTTCATCACTCCCTTCTTAAGCGCGGTTACCCAGAATCCCTCCTTCATCAAAAAATTCAAAAAAACTCAGAAAAATTCCGGCTCCAACAAACCTCCTCCCACCAAAGACTCCCACATCCTCTCCATTTGTACCACCTATTTCCCAGGTGTATAGTCCCTTAATTCCATCTTGAAAGACCTCTATTCCATCCTTAAAAACCACGTTTCCACCGCCAAAATTTTCTCTAAGCCCCCCTCAATCACCTATAGGCGGCCGGCTAACTTGTCCGATATTTTCAAATCCACCAAGCCCCTCTCCAAAACCCCTGTTGCTTCCAAACCCACTCCCTCCCCCTGTAATCGTGCTAGATGCAAACTATGTCCTATCTTTACCTCACCCCCTCCTCCCAACGCCTCCATCCCCTCTCTCCCTCTCCCTCCTCCCTCCTTTTGCATCACCAGCAATGTGGTCTACCACTTACAATGTAAACTCTGCCCAGCTTTTTATATTGGTAAATCCTCGACTCCCCTCAACATACGTATTAATAATCACCGCGCTAATTGTAAAAATCCTTCCCAATCTGCTTCTCTTCCCGTTGCGATACACGCCTCCCTTCACAAAAAATCCTTCAACCACTGCTATAATGTTTCAATTCTTTTTTCCCTCCCCTCAACAGCTCCCCACTTGAACTGAAATCGGTGGAATTATCTTTTATTTGGCTGTATAAAGCTTTTCAAACTCCGGGCATCAATGTCTTTCACTAAACTCCCTTCCCCTCTACCCCCTCCATTCCCTTTCCTGCCTGCCCCTCCCTTTATTCCCCTCTTTCTCCTCCAATCCCTTCCCCGCCTAGCCCAGCCTGCCCTCCCCTGCCTGCCCCTCCACTCCTTTCTTCTTTCTTCTCTCCTTACCCACATCTGCATCCAGTACTCTCTCCAGTTCGGAAGAAGACAGTTGAATGCTGTTGCGGTACGCTTAAAAGATACTGTGGGACATGAGGGTAATAGGAGGGCAGTGGAATTATTATTCTTTAAAATTGGGTATAAATCGCGGAGGATGTTTTTGATTTTATGGGAGCCAGGGAAGAATGTGGTAACGAGGCTGAGTCTGTCCGGGTGGTGGGTTTTGGTCCGAGGGATGTAATTGGCAGTAGGGGGCAGGATTTTATCGGTAAGAAGCTTTTTGGGGTACTCACGTTCTCTGAGGGAGTGATATAGGTTATCAGTATATTTTTGAAGGGACATGGTGTCGTTACAAATTTTGTGGCCGCGGACAGAGAAGGAATATGGAATGGAGCGTTTGGTATGTGGTGGATGGCAGCTATTGAAATGAAGGTATAGGTTATGGTTAGTTGTTTTTTTTTGGACGGAGGTGATGAATTTGTTGTTTTTAGTAGGATATTAACGTCCAGAAATGTGATGGAGGAATCGGAGACGGAAGAGGTGAAAGAAATCGAAAAGGAAGAGTTTAGGTGGAAATGAAGGACAAAGATATCGTCAATATAGCGGGCTCAGAAGAGAAGTTTGAGGGGTTGCTTTTTGAGGAAAGTGCTTTTAAGATGGCTCATGAAAAGATTTCACTTCCCTCTATACGAGTATACCCCATCATGAAGGAATTGAACCTCTCCGTTTTTATCTCTCCCAACGCCCAAAACCACATCTTCCCTCCACCAACTTTATTGTTAACCTAGCAGACTTAGTGTTAACTAAAAACGCCTTCTCCTTCAATAATCAAGTTTTCCTTCAGCTCAAAAGGACCGCCATGGGTACTCACATGGCGCCTGCCTATGCAAATTAAAATGCAAAAATTAAAGGCAAAATTAGCAAAGTCCAGGGCAAGAAAAACAAAAAGTGACGGGGATAAGAATGCGTTAAAAGAGAAGAAAAGGACCAGACACTTCAAGTGTTCATCTACATCTAGATGTAGATGAACACTTGAAGTGTCTGGGCCACATGGCACTCAAGTAAGAATCGGGATTCCACGGGCAAATATCCCGTTTTCAGTATCAATATCGAAAGTAAATGGTATAATCAGGAAAACCTGACTTTTTCCTAGAGCCATAACTAGCCAAACCGATTCTCTATCAGCCTTTCTCACTGGTAGCGTCTGGGCCACATGCATACGAGTTCAAATAAGTTTTCTGTACTCCGTGTTGTACTCCGTCCGTCAGATGGAGCTTTATGCTGTGGTCCCATTGGCGCCTTTCTTGACGAGAAGGCTAACACCCAGACGGATTTGTGTACACCCTCACTCAATTCCCCAAATAATACTCCTCATACGATTCTACTCGCTTATCTTTAATGGTGACAAAAATTCACGGTGTTTTGGCATTATATTGAGCACAAGTCTCCGTAAACGTGAGACTTCCTTTCAGTAGTAACACCATTTCTTAGGAAAGAGTTAAACTAGTTTGAGTATCGTGTAAGGTATGTATGCGTCCTTCTTCATATGAAGTCTTTACTACTTATAGCCTCAACTTTCCCGATATCATCCGAAATTTAAAGTGTGCTTTTCCTGTCCAAGTTTTATGCAACACATTTTTTGACGCTATCTTTCTCACTTCTGGAAGTTGCTAGGACTCCTTAACACAAAGTGTATCTTTTTAGCCAAAACTTTAGCGGGACCCACATAGTTGGTGCTAATTTCCCCCTTAATCGAAATGCTATTCACGCATTCATCAAATCACTACTATCGTCCGAGGATACTATTGCCAGCTGAGGGATCTATTTTTGAGATATTGTAATCAAATTTAATTATTCAGTTAACCATATTTATAGAAAAGAATTTATTCAAAGAGGCTTATTTTCCAATAGTGTTGAGATACTTGAGTTTTACTGCATTTAATATGAGTTTGGGTGAGATAAATGTTTAAATATTTAAATTGTTAAATTATTATTAAGCGATTTTTGAAGCGTTAAATACCAAACATCAGTGAGCTGGGCAATTGTGGGATCTGGGATTTTAAAAATATGCTGATTGTTTTGTACTTTACCGCTAGAATTCAACTATCCGGTTATAGGTCACAGTTTTGGATTAAAATTACAGTTACAGTTTTGGATAAGTCATTTGTCATTCATGAGCGCTTTTACTCTGAAAGAATTTTTGTCCTGATCCCCGAGGAAAAGTAACAAAGTATAGATACTGTAGAATATTTAATATCCTCGGATGTATGAGAAAAATATTCTGGAATGGAGAATAATTCATTTTCTATACTCTTCCTATGAAATATGATGGCAATACTTAGGTTAGGAATTGTATAACGGCAATAATTATAGTTGGTTTTATGGCGCTTCAGTGAAATTTCTGTTGTAATAAAACGCCAATTGTTCACTGGAAGCATAATGTCAGGTGTAAACTACTTGCAAGCATTCTGATTGCCGAATTATTGATGGTAGGTATCCCATATTCTTAAATAATTCATCTGGTTGGAGGGGTGCCTATGCTGCAGGAAACGTACGTGTAATCTGCCACACAATTACTAAACTCAGTGAATCTTAAGTGCAGCTTCTACAAGAAATATATCTGGAGAGGTTAGTTTTGTATAGATGTTATTACTTCACAGCGAGTAGAATGGTTATGTTCCTGTAAACTCTCAGTGTAGCAATGAGACACAATGCCGTCATTTGCTTGTACATACATTCAATTAAAAATCAGTGTCAAATGACGGAACGTCGTATGCAGTCCTACGACGCTCAGTCTACCAAAATACTTGATAACTAATTGAAACTAGGGTCTTTTAAAATCGCATTTTATTGATAAAGTTTTAAGGTGTCTGGAGCGATTTTTATTTATGTACAGATTTGCATGAAACTTTGCATACGTGTCCTTATCAGAAATATCTATCGATAAAAGTGAAAAAAACTGCATGCTACCGGTTTGGTTTCCTGGCAATTCAATGATATTTTAACAAGTACTCTCATGGCACACGGCATATATTTTGAAACAATTCGATTACTTATGTACAGATTTTCTCCTCAATGCGAAAAAATATGTTTCATATTATTCTAATAGCTGCTAACAAATATCAAGGTATCATGCCGAGTAAGAAAAGCGTATTTAGATGATTTTCTCGTAAATTTCGAATTTCATGCCGTAAATCCAAGTCAAAACAATGCTTTCATTAAGGCTAAATTTTGAAATATAAATCCTGCATCATATACATTACTACATGCATGGTGATTTCCAATGTATAAACAGGTGCATTTGAGTGAAATGTGGTCCAAGAGAATTGTTTTCGACTTACTTGAACAATTAGTAGAATGTGCCTTCAACGACTCACGATTACCGCTCCAGCCACCTTAAGTATTTGTTTGCTATTCGAATCTTACGTTTTTATTCGCCAATATGCTCAGTTTCTATCGAAGTTATGACCCTTCAGTGCCAGCATTTTATTTCACCGTATTATTTTCTCTTGCCAGTTTACATAATTGAATACCCTGTTAGGAAATCAACTTTACATGTTGGTAATTTGCCTTTTACTTTTCTTTATATATGTTTTTATATTCATTCATCTTTTATATTTTTACTCTATCCTTCCTTCACCTTTCTCTCTCACCTAGTATTCCCCTTCTTACTGAATCCTTCTTCTAGCCACTGCCATTTATCACGAAGAACAATTCTACTTTTTCTACCACCCTGGCATCTTCTCTACCATTTTTATCCCTTTTTTATATTTCATTTTCAACGCATTTACAATCATTGAGAAACAAATCAGACAAAGCGTATCATTTAAAAGCAAAATATATACCTCAGTTTACAAAGAATTTCAATGCATTTTTGGAACTTGGGTATTAATCAGGCTCAAATTTTCCTCTATACAATTTACAATTATTTTTTGACAACCTTTAATTTAAGAAATCAGATCAAATAAAAATAAAAATTAATCTGCTTTAAACCAATCAACCCCACTCACGGGTACTCAGACTTCAATTGAAGATGTAGTACCACATAAAATTGACCGAATATAATTTCATCAAATCATAAAATCAATCTAATATCAAGCTGTTACGCCGCACGAACCGACCTCAATCATTCACCTGTTAGCAAAGAGGTCTTTTCATTTCTGATCTCTCATTCCTTTCCAACCTGAGTCATCTTATCTGTAGTTCATTCCTTTACCCAGGACCAATCTGTAACATGGTAGAATAAAAAACTTTGTACATCTCCACACTGGTAGTCTAAAGAAAAGTATCACAATTTACTTATTTGAAACGCTTAATGATAATATTTTTAGTACTTTACTTATTCACTCCGGTAGTTAATAGCCTATCATTGCTCCGGGAGTTGACTCTTACTATTAAGGTGCAATCTGAATACCGGCGTGGAAAAGTACAAAATTATTGATCGTATCATGCAGAATTTTCACAAAGTTAAGCCTGAAACTATTCCTTACAATCTGCAACAGTGAGCATACTAACGATTAACATTCCATCATTGGCCTCCACCATTAGTATCATTAATTACGGTTATCCATTTGTTGAATTTTGATTAAATCCTATCAACATTTCTTGATGCTCCTCTTCTACTGGTTAATACATTTGCATCAATAGCTTAACAAAATAGGCCAATGATGATGCCGCTCAGACTCCCATTGCCGTCAAGTACCCCGCATTCCCTACTCCATCAAAGGGGGCCAAACATATATGGGAGACCAAACATATGACCTTGATCGCTTAATCTATCTCGTAGATCAAATAAAACAAACGGACTTCATGCATCTAAATTTTAAAATACGGTACTGCCACGTATTTTATGAGATATATATTGCAAGCACAATATTTGTTTTCTCTGCTTCTCTTACGAAAGAGGTTGTGCGTGTTGAAAAATGACCGTTAGCCGTTGGCATGTACGACATATACCTAGGATTACTTAAAAAATTCAGACCATGCGAGTTTCAGGATATTATTTTGATCACGTAAAACGTCTCCAGAGCTGAAAGAAGCGACAAAATTAGTCAGGTTCTCTGTCAAACCGAAATGCACTTCTTTTCATGGACTATATTTACTATATTGGTGACGACAGAAATAACAGAGTGAGACACCAAGGCATTCCTTTAACTTATTTCCGTCTTTCTGTCTTGAAATTCCTTTTCCTTCTTCATAGCTAGTGTCACAACTCCTGCCACATGCCCTTGGGAAGGACCGAAGGATGTTAAATAGATAAAGAGTAGAAGTCCAATTATCCAAATCGATTGGGACCAGACCCCATCCGGATATAATCAAATATCCGGATAAATGGATTGCTCGCAAAAAATTTAACTTATTTGGAAACTTCTTAATGTATTCACTTTGGATTGATCTAAGAACGCTAAAGAAACGCATCTGCTGTAACCAGCAACTGTCAGACGAAATCAAAGGTATAAAAGATACAATACACGTTTCGAATAGCCTATTGCCATGGCTGTAAAAAGCCGATTTTTGAGGATTTTCCCCCTGAAAGCGATCCGGATAATTGGCAATTCGGATAGTTGGAGTTTTACTGTAGATTCAGTAGAAGCATTTTCTTTTGGGTTTCCCAGAGTCTTGTTTTTTTTCTACATAACCTCTCCATACCCACGTCATAGAGCTCCTCAGCATTTCGTTGGTTAAGACATGGACGCCCTGAGTAGGGCCCCATCAAGGGAGAAGAAACGCTGCATTATTAAGACGCGGGTAAACCCATAAGAAAATGCTTTCAATGATTTCTAAATTTTCCTAACGCAAAGTTCTCATTCTTGTCGGGATAACCTGCTGTCTTTTATAGCGGGCTACCCACTTCCATTAAGGCTTTTATATTATGAACGATCATATCGACCTTCATATCAATTATAGAATTATCGAATATTATTCAAATCATGAAAGACAGGAGGAACCATATTAGTCCAAAAAACTCTTATCGAAATCCATCTGTCATGGGTAATTGCCCACGATCATTGTTTTATCTAACCTCTCGAGTGTCCTGTAGGCAGTTTATTTGTTCCCTTTGATAATCGCAGCAGGTGTAATATGCTATCCGCACCATTCGAATGGGCAGTTGGAACGAGACGGCATTTTTTTATCAAATACTTTAATGGATTGAATTTTTTCCCACCGATTCGTCAGAAAAATAACCAACGGCGTCTTTCCCCTTTACGTCACCCCTGGCTTTGGCGGGATGGCCTCCGGAATTACGGCACAAATTAAGCGAAAAAATCACTTCGCCGCGCATGAAAATGAAATTTTGCGCAGATAATTGTTCACTTTTGTTTGCGTAAGATCCCACGGGGTTGCGAAATAAGTGACCTTGCCTGACGAAAAATCTGCAATAGTCAAAAAGTAGTGGTATACCGAGGGTCTATGGGCAATCCATGAGTATGGTGCCTCTAAAATGCTACGAAAACCCATGAAGATGCCATGACTTAGCTAGTGACTGCCGCCATACAATAGGAAGCCAGCAATACGTTGGAATGTGCAGTATCCTCGCTTCGTATGAATGAAGGTGGAGAACATGTGGCCTGGTACAGCAACGCTAATCAAACTGCAGGAACGGCATAAATGATTACCTTACGGCTGTAGCAGTGCAGTGTGAAAGGCAACGGGCAACCACCAACGTACATATTTCGAGGAGCTGCAGCTTATCATTTCTTTTCTTTTGATTCCATTGACGACTGAAGTCGTAAAAAAAGAAACGGAATTATGAAGGAATTCAGCCATTATCTGGAAAACAGAATGGAGTGGTGATTTGCTACAAACAAACCGTCTAAGGGATGACTGATGCTGACGACAATGATGATAAAGATTGGACAATGGCTTCCGAATGTTCTTCGATGCCAGGAGTTCATCAGGGATCTATTCTAAGCCCTGTACTCTTGAATGTATACATCGATGGCATACCTGTCGAAACAAGCTACTCGCGTACGCCGTTCATTGTACTAAAGACGCCTCTTGAGGACACATGAGCTCTAACATTCACAACCACATATTTAAAAAATATCATACGCTAGTAGATAGATACTTTTTCAAGGGGTCAGTGGTTGCAGTGGGCCCTCCGCTCTCAGGTATTCCGGAAGCTGCGCCTTTGGCTAGATTAATGCAAGGCTGATTAACGTGACCATACAAGCTTTTCAAGTAACTAAAAAGCTCTCGTCCCCACTTAAATTTTCATATAACTTCGCACAACGTACGTACATGTATGCGTACCCTTCATAAGTTTTCCTAACAGCAAGAAATGCTTGAGTGTTATTTCATCACCATTATCTGTGATAAATCCGGATATGGAAGAATCCACTACTTCATTTTTAGCAAAGCCGGAATGTAAGTGCTTATGGCATGAGGAAGCAATGAAAACATTTGTGGAAGAAACGATGCTCCCTCATTCAGCGAAGTAATTTATTGTTATTTGCATTCTCTAGAACTTTTATCAATTTTATTTAGACTATTTATGTGATATTCCTATGATTATCACTTGCCGTCCGCATTACAACCGTTAACTCCAACCGTGATGATTCCATCTTGAATATTTCTTGAAAGAGATTGTAGGTATTTGCGTAGTTATATTCTATGTATATTTTATAGGTTTAAATATATGATGTAACATATTTGTTTTCAGACAAACAGTTCTCTCTCTCACTTTTTCTCCCTCGAGCATTTGAAAGAACCTTAGATGGAGACAGAAAAAATATCATCAAATATCAAAAAGTGCATCAAGTATTAATGACCGCATTCATCCGACGGTACTTAGGATTAATTAATGCATGTAGTGATGATTGGTATCTAAATTATAATTACTCCCGAAGATTACTAATTTCTCTATATTTACATTCACAGTTTTGGAAGATAGTTTGATGAAATTTAGCGACGTAAAACCCTTTCCATGAGTCGTTTTCTTATTCAGTTAATGTCCCACGAATCGATCGAATTCGACATCTGCGACGTTCCTGCCTTGGACTGCGTATTAGTGATGCACGCTCATAAATCCGTCATGGGAACGACCTCTCGTAAAATTTTAGTTCCCAATGGATATTTTTTCTCATTTATGAGCCGTCATGTGGATAGCTTCCCAGTAATAATGAACTTTGTCAGTGAGGGAACATCTCCACCCGAGAGTAGGCCCACATTGATCCATTCAAACCTCTGACTTTTAATCTCTCATGATTCCCTCAAGTGCGCGCTTGAGTGACTAAGCCAATTTCGTTCCGAGCGACCCTGGGCGTAAAACACAAATATTACGCAGAACTTTTTTCCGCATTAGTTTGCTTATGGCACGATAAATGTACTTATCGTAGAACTCGGGGAGTGTTCTATCAGATGAATGAACGGTACATTCAAAATGAATTGATTCAAAAGTTTAAATTTATTTTCGAGGGACTTGGAGGAGTGTACAGAAAATTTTCAGGGTTAACTTGGTGGAACAACATTGCGATAGTTTGGAATTAGTTCACTTCGTAATATTCTACAGAAAGTTTTATTTCTTCCAACCCAGGGTTTCGACTACTACGCAGTCAATATCAAGGTGACAATGGTTCACCACGAGCCCCTTACATACAGGGGGGGGAGGGGAGTCAGAGGATGGGGAAGGAACCAAAGGGCGGAGAGAGTGCATGACTGATCCGAAATAAAGGGGGGGTGTTGAGCGTTGTTAAAGAATTATTGCGTCACGGAGGGGGGGGGGAGAGAAATGTAAGGTCAGGAAAGGAGATTAAGAAGGGAGCATTTCACTCAACACACATACATTTTTGCTTTTGGAATGCAAAATAATTTCTAGATTTTCAAGGTAGTCTAGCTTGTGCCCCTTGCATTAAGAGTGAAGGACTTTTGGAATAAAATTATTTCGGTGGTATTCTTCTATCAGGTTCTTGGCAAACTGGGAGCTTACATTACCTTTAATTAAACAATTTTTTTGTTCTTTAACCCGGGTACGGATAGCGCGTCCTGTTTGACCAACATAGACAGCTGAACAATTGGAACCTTTGCAACAGAACAATTATGCACCACTATTATGGAACACATCAAATTTATCCCTGGAATTAAACAGAAAATTACCCAATCAATTTGGATTGTAAAATGAAACCTTGAATTTGTGTCTCGGTATGCAATTAGCTACTTGGTATGACAATTTGCCAATAAACGGAATTTAACACCAACTTTTTTCAACAATGCCTTGCTGGGGTATGGGCAAACTGGTAGTTAGATGGAGAGCTATTTTCAATTGTTGTCGCTCTAAAATTGTATCCATTATGTCACTGTTATAGCCATTTTTCCCAGCAATATGTTTGATCTTATTTAATTCTATGTTGAAGTTATTACTAGACATAGGGATGGTTGATACTCTGAACACCATGGAATTAAAAGCTGATAATTTGTGTGCATGATTGTGGCAAGAATTGAACGGAATCACAGCATCTGAATATGTTAATTTTCTAAAAATTGAGAACTCATGTACGTCTTTTATTATGTCTATAGTTAGGTCCAGAAAATTTATAAATTTGCCACCAAACTCTATTCTAAACGTAATGGATCTATGTAAACTATTTAAAAAACAAATAAAATGCTCAAGCTGATGGATGCTTCCCGTCCATAAACATTTAACGTTATCAACATAACGATACCAATACACTACATTGCTTAAAAGAGGGTGATTTGAGGTAAAAAGATTAGTTTCCAAATTACACAAAAATGTCTTGCTAAAAGTGGTGATAATCGCGAACCCAAATCTTGGCCATGGGTTAGTCTATAAATTAAATCTTTAAAAATAAAATAATTTTGGGAAACACACAAATGTAATAATAATTCCAATTCAGAAGTTATACTGGATTCACCCTGTGAGTTTTTTTAGTAATTCCAAGGTTAAAGACAGCCTCTATCGCTGGGACTGAAGGGAACAAGTTGGTTACGTCAAATGAAATGAGCTTGGAATTAGGGGGTATCTTAACATCAGCCAGTTTCTTAGTCAGATCAATAGAGTTCTTAATGGTAAATTTTGGTTGAAACGCTAAAAGCTCTCTAAATATGGTATTTAATTTAAAGGCAAGCTTGTGAGCAGGAGCCGAATAATGTGACACTCTGGGACGGATGGGTACATTAGCATTGTGCGTTTTAGGGAGTCCATATATACGAGGTGGGAGGGGATTCATATTAACTAATTGCCAATGTTGTGAAGTGTGGAATAAGCTTGAGCACCGGGATGTTTCTTTCAGTTCCTATTGAAAACGAGGGGTAGGATCCTTAGGTAACATTTCAAAACAGTTATCATTTAAAACGATTGAACTTTTTGTTCATAGTCTGGTTTCGAAAAAATCACGATACCGTTGCCTTTGTCTGCTTTAGTGACAACCAGGCTGGCACTATTTATGGAGATCTTCAATTTCTGCATCACTTTCTGCGTCGAGGAGTCTGCTGCCGGCGATCCGTTGGAGATGCACTTTGAAATGTGTTCGGCCACCCGGTATTTGTTTCTTCTCGGAGGAAAGATTCACAGTCGGTGACAAGATTAATCAGATATTTGCGGCACAAGGGCAAGGTCGGGGAAAATGTAAAGCCTTTGTTTAGAAGTTGTAACTCTGGATCTGAGAACTGATGGCCTGAAAGATGAACCACTCTAGGGTAAAATGTATCGTCAACTGCAATACTATCACGCACCACACTTTCAGGGGATAACGAAAGAGGTAGATGAGCAACCGATTTCTGGGTGGCATGAAGTCAACTTAACTTCAAATGAATAATATTTGACTTCTTAAAGGTAATTACACTAAGACAAGTTTTCACTTTCTCCATTGTATAGCACTACTCGATCCAATTTAAAGAAAAAACCAAGTCCATATGTTGATAATAAAAGTAATTTGATAGAGAATCACGGATTGCGAACTACTTTTAAAGTTACAGTTGAATTCAAGTCTTCTTGGCTTCATCAATACCTGTGGTAGCTGCACGTGACGTAGTCTTGGAGAGAATAGAGACGTATCGGGGAGTCGTCTTTGCTGGTCAAGCAGGACGCGCTATCCGTACCCGGGTTTAAAAACACCAAAATTGTTTAATTAAAGGTAATGTAAGCTCCCAGTTTTCCAAGAACCTGATAGAAGTATACCACCGAAATAATTTCATTCCAAAAGTCCTTCACTCTTAATGCAAGGGGCACAAGCTAGACTACCTTGAAAATCTAGAAATTATTTTGCATTCCAAAAGCAAAAATGTATGTGTGTTGAGTGAAATGCTCCCTTCTTAATCTCCTTTCCTGACCTTACATTTCTCTCCCCCCCCCCCCCCTCCGTGACGCAATAATTCTTTAACAACGCTCAACACCCCCCCTTTATTTCGGATCAGTCATGCACTCTCTCCGCCCTTTGGTTCCTTCCCCATCCTCTGACTCCCCTCCCCCCCCCCCTGTATGTAAGGGGCTCGTGGTGAACCATTGTCACCTTGATATTGACTGCGTAGTAGTCGAAACCCTGGGTCGGAAGAAATAAAACTTTCTGTAGAATATTACGAAGTGAATTATTTCCAAACTATTGACTTGGAGGAAGTTAACACCTCCATTATCCTTATTTAAATCATGAGATTGGTTAACTACAGATTCTCTACGCTTCCCTATCGCATTCTCATTAATTCACTTCCCTGATTTTCATTTTTCTCAGCTCTTTCTTCCTCACTCCTAAGCATTGTTCCTTGTACTTCCTCGAGGGGCTTTCCTTCCATTTCCCCATCCAGCATGCTTCTAACAAATTTATGATGTCACAAGTTATGTCCAATCCATCGCGTTCGTCAGTTGCGTATTTTTCCCAATTGGCTCCTTCCGTCTTTGACTCTTTTGTATGCTCATCCGTATCTCACATTGTCTGTCCATCCCATCGTTCTTCTCAGACACCATATTTCGAAGGCTTCTTTTCATTTCTGCCCCGCTCTTCCAGTGGTCGGCGTTCCTGATACACTGAGTGGCAAAGCCCGCACGAATGTTTTGCAAACTGCTCTCACGCCTCAAGTCATGTCCTCTGTGAGCATTGTAACTGCCTCTTCATAATAAATGCATTTCTGCTAAGGCCATTCTATCATTGATGGTCGTGCCTTCATTCCATGCCGTACTGCTACAACTACCGAAGCTAAGAGTGCCCATATTTAAAAAAGTAATTTGTAGATATACGATGCAGAATATTATTTCTTGTTGCCACTACCGATCTCATACGCGGAAATTGATTCGCTTATATTCCTAAAAAATATTTTCCAAGCTGAGATATTTAAGGAATTTTCGGTAAAATACCAAATAAAGACCATAGGGTGGCAATCATAAAACATCTCACTCATTTAAATCCTAAAACCATCCACTGGATGAAGGTGAGCAGTAAGATGATAAATACAATATTACAGTCGTTTGCCCGTTTTGTGAGAATATAAAAAGGCTATGATGGAAGGTCAATAGGTAGGCGACTAAAGATGGAGAACATGTGGAATGGCAAGTATGACCACATTGAATCTGCATGAGGCCCTTGGTAAAGGCAGCTCAATACGGCCGGATGACAAAGACATTTGAGAGTGTTGAATTTTGAAAACAAGTTTTGCCTTTCAAGAAATACCTTTCCTCTAAAAAATGTTTGAGCAAATGAAGTACCCCTAGCTCACTAAGTACGCACCCTCTGAGACCAGAATTTCTCTCGTCTTCGATTCAGACCACAAGAGGATTTCTCGAAAAAAGATATCTAAACTGAGGTGGTGGATAATAACCCAGCAGCGTATTTGGAAGCGGCACCTTCGCGAATGAAAGAATGGCGATGAGTCTCTTTCCCCAATTCCCTTTTTGAGCATCAGCCAGGCTCCTCGGCGAAAACCAACCAGAGTTCTAAGACCGAGAAGGATACTTGTCCTCTGATTCTGGAGCTCGTATGCTAGTTAGACCGACAGCGGCGTGTGAAATTCACAGGTTGGGGTCTGAGGAGAGAGTTTCTTCTTTGTAACTATCCAGAAGGATATGAGGACCGTTTAATTAAGTTCGGCATTGTTATGGCCAGCAGTAATCAATCCGAGTTTGATGCAGCGTCCTCTTCCCAGCTAACCGCTTCATTCCTTGATCATTCCTGACTCTAACATCCGTCATCGTTTTCTTTGTGTACGTATTCAATCCTCGATATTATGGCGAGAATAGCGTCAACAAAGGAGGCGTTCGCTATCGGAAAAGAACCTGGACCTTAGGTATGAAATAATGCTGACACTAAAATCCTTAATTTTCATCCTAGAGAGTCAATCAAAAGACGCTCGTGAACGTTTTGAGACAAGGGATTCGATGGCGATGCGAAAAAGTTACAAAATTGCAATATTTATAAACTTTATAATTGTACTGCACGGGGTCACTTTCTACCTGCAGGGAAGGCCGACCCTCGTGCGTCCCCAACCTCGAGAGAGGATCCGGATTATCTCGCGAGCGAGCGAGGGCCTTCCTAATGAGGGTGTTGTGGAGACTACCTGGGTCCATCCGCCATGCAGTCCCCCTGAAATCGACACTACCCTATATTTTTATATCATATTTAGCTTCTTTAACTCCTCTGAGACATACTATCTTTTTATACTTAAGTATCCCATAGGCATTAATCATATCCATTCTCAATTCTTACAACATTCGCCTTCCTTTGATTTTCCTGTGGTAGTACTGGAATAGGGTTTAAGTTACTCGAAATTCTGAGGTTAAATTATAACTCCTAGGCGAAGAGTCAATCCTCAGCCAAAGTCGGCCTGCCAAAGCATTTTGTCCACCTCCTGTAGTAGCAAGGATATTATGGCGAGAATAGCGTCAACAAAGGAGGCGTTCGCTATCGGAAAAGAACCTGGACCTTAGGTATGAACATTAAAGAAAGGGTGGTGTAGGTGTGGCTGGTGGAAATGAAGAGTAGCGTTGCTCGGTGCAGAAATATGGCCGCTGAGGAAGGAGTATGAGAATAGATTGCAGGCGTTTGAGAAGTGAGCTTGGAGGAAGATTGGAGAGGGTGCAATGGGCGAAGTAGGGGACTAGCGAAGGAGTGATGGGCCACGTGGGTGAGGAGAAGCTACTGGAGGAAATTATAAGGAGGCAGAGGAAGTGGATGGAGCAGGCAATATGAGGCGATGGAATGCTGAAGGTAGAGAGCGAGAAGGGGGAGAATGACATTGAGAGGGGAATGGGGAGGTAAATAATGGGCTTTCTAGATAAGATAAAGGGAGGTAGGGAGTAAACCGAGCTGGGTAAGCAAATAAAAATAAACGGAAGCAGTACTCTTCTTCACAAGTCCGTGGATCCACACCCGTTCCAGGTGAATTTTTTCTTCTCGCAATTTACATGTAGTATTTTATCGCGGTATTTGGCAGAGTGTAACACCTTAAATTCCATCCAATTATAATTCTTCTCTTAATTTCCTTTGGCTATCGTTCCAAGTAAAACACAGAAAAACTCAACAACCAGAAACACGTAAAAAGAACACTTACAAATTACCTTTGGACGTTTCGACGGTTAAGCCGTTTTCGTCGGCGGTAGAACGGCTGAAGCTCATGCTCTGTTCGCCTGAGGAGGGCATAGAGGGTGGGGGGAGTGCAAATGGGTAGTGGTGGGGAGAGAGAAGTGGCTATTGGGCTAATTGTTCAGTGGGCTAGGTCCTGGATTTTCAAGTGCCCTCGTTAACCAAATATGTGGGTACCCATGGTTTTCCACGCTGAGATTACTGGCGGGTTCGGGAAGGGCTTCTGTGATACTAATCCCGGCCCGGCGTCTATGAGGGCCCCGCACGGGCTTGCCTTTTTCAGACGGTGCGGTGAAACTCACCCATTTCCCGAAATCACCTCCTACTTAGTACATATGTACATTTTATGAAATCATTAGCCATTTTGAAGGTTAATTTCCTTCTTTCTATGAAATATGCTTAAAAGGTGCTACAATATCAAAAAGGGAATGCAAAGTTAGGGGGGGGGCGACTTTTGCTTGCCCAGAGCCTCTCAATCCCTTGGGGCGGCCCTGGGTCCAGAACGTGTACACTATTAAAAATAGCAATTTTAAATAGCTATTAAAAAATAACTATATACAAGGCAGTTTACGCTGGCGCCAATGCTCGTATTTTTCCTTCAACAGCTTCGTCTCACGTGACTTATTACGACATTAACTCGCAAAAAAGTGCTTTATATGGCTGCTTTGACATATCTCTTTGAATTAATTACCCTGCATTGCTTGAAGGTACATGGTGTATGGTAAATAGGTAGCCACGAGAAGTTACACCGTGATACCTACCCGCAGTGAGTTGCACATTTGTGTTCATTGACCGAGCCGTAATTTTTAATAACAATTCACCGGCCTAACTATAAATGAATATTTGAAATAAACATCGGCAAATGTTTATTTCGGAAGGATAACGTCACAAGAGGAATGAAGAGTTCTGAATGAGGACTTTTCTAAAATGGAAATTTACCATGGAAAAATAGAAAAGTACATACGTAGAAATAAAAAAAGTTGAAGTGCTTCCTTCATCTTCCCTACAGTCGATAGTAACTTATAATAATAATATAAAAATAATATTTTATTTTATTGCTTCCAGTCATTACACACAGAGTACAACATTATTAAGTGAAGCAAGTAGGGGTGAATACGATTCTACAGGAATAAAAACCACCGAATATATGTAAAAAGTATCAAAATCCTTACATTTAGAGATGTGATGATCTGTAAATATTGTGAACTTCACTCTTATGTCTTCGACACGCCCGCTGAAAATAGGAATGAGATCTATAAGATTTCAGTGAGACGCTGAAGAAAAGCGCAAAATGATGCTGCAAGGATAGTTTCATTTCCCCAAGCAAACTTGCACCCTCTTATCACCAAGTCAAAACTGAAATGATGACCATGCTTGAAGTTATTCATTGAGTTGTCCATCCCTGGTGAAAATATTGTATAGGGAGCGGATACGAACCGTCGACGAAGCGGAGATTTAAGCGTACACGAAGCGAATCGGAATGTGAGCGAACCGTAACTAAACCGTCTCCGAAGTGAAATGAAACGTAAAGTGAGACAAGGAAGCGTACAAACGAAGCGTTCACGAGCCGGAATCCTAGCGTATGGAAGCGTTCCAGAGGTTCCAGAGCCGGAAACCTAGCAGACGAAAACGTACACGAGCCGGAATATCGTATTACCTCTCCACTGACTTCGCTGCTCTCTCAAAATAAAAAAGATAGTTTTCCATTAATCATTTTGAATGTGCTCTTCCGTAATAGCATGATGTAGTATGTCATATTATACCACCTCGAAACTGCCTAACTTTATATCTATATCGCATGAATACCAAACCTACGACTCAATGTACCTATCCTCGCACGCTTTACCGAAATGTTGGCGTTAAGAAAGACGTATATACATGTAGTCACTCCCGTGGATAATTGTTACTTCGAGAACTATAATCATTAAATGATAATTCCGTGATGGTTTGAAGAAATACCATAAAATCTTGATCAAAGTTATTTGTCATTAGTAAATACCAGATAACTTTTATCCTATGTTGCCACATAGTACGAATATAAATGCAATATTACTGCGAATAAACAAGATTTTTCCAATTCCCGCACGTTAGCTTCAGCGTCGTAGTTAGGGGCTGGCCAGGCGGGCGGCTGCCAGAGGCGCATCCCTCAGGGGGCCGCACTTTGCAGACCCAAAGCCTGCGGGCCATAAATCGAGGTAATATTACCTCGATTTATATGGTATCGACCAGTAACTGTCGTTTCTGGGCAACTTGATTCTTCTTGAATCTCCTTGTCTTACCTAGAGTGGAATCTCGTTTCACATTGTATTAACTCGTATCAAATGTGAAAGAATCAACTCGTATTATGGCGTAATATAGGCGAACGAAGGCAGTAAGTGGAGTAATATCACGGGGTACTTCGTGCACGGTACTTCAACAGACAAAGAACCGTACACGAAGCGGCAGGAAGCGGGCGCGTAGAGCACCGCTTCCGCACGTTTCGTGTACGCTACTTCAACAGTCAAAGAACCGAACACCGAACGTTGATTCGCTTCGTGTTCCCTTCGAGGAAGCGGAACATTTTCGCCAGGGATTGAAGCGAGTGAAGGGGCGTCCGAAATGAGACCCACGATTTCTATAGTCTAGTATATTTTTTGCAACTATAGTTGCTATAATGGCACTGTATTACGATATCCTAATATAGGGCCTCTGTTAGCAACGACAATAAAGGTTGCATGCATTGATGTGGGCTAGTAATAATTATTTCCACTCAATGCCTCAATCCTAACGGGGTTTAACTGGATTTGACAAACAAAAGAATCAAAGCTCTTGATAGGAGCCTATCAAGAGGTGACCCACACGCTCTCTTGCGGTTACTGACCTAAGCTAGCCTTCAAAAATATTTACCGCCAAGAATTTCATATTTCCGCGGTGCATGGCAAGTAAATGCGCAACATTTACCTTCTCTTGTATTCTCCAATTCCTTAAATCCCTTAAATATGTCTATAAATGTCCCGAATTGTTATGTCTTCGTTGTGTTAGTGATTTCAAATTTTATAGTTTTCCTCAGATTATTTCAGATTGAGTATTTCAGCGTACTGTAGTATTAATTAGGCCTTATCGTTCTTATTTTGTTGCCTCGAAACTTTATGTATTTGTTTTGTTCATGAATATGGGAAACCGCCATATTGTCCCGTGTAAATTCCCCGTAAGCTGCGTTGGCGGGACATTCCGCACCATTGAGGTTCCATTTTATAACTAAAGGCAGCGTTAGCGTCGTTAAAGTGAGGTTAATGAAAGGTAAATAAGCCGGTGAAGATAGGCGAAAACGTGATCAAGAGGCACAATTTTGCATGCTGTGAAGGAAATTGCGGTCCTCACGACGAAAATTTTACGTGTGTGAGACAGGAAACATGGCCAACCTAAGTAGGCTTTGCTTTGTGTCTGGATGCAAGTCGGGGTACACAGGAACACGGAAAGATAATGCCACACGGGGCGTGAAGAACATACATTTGTTCAAGGCTGCTGTAAGTACTTGTTTATTAGTATACATGTGTATTGTATTATAATCTAGGTATTTGTATCGAAGCGTCCAGTCTGCGAATTCCTCAATTTCACCTGCTTTCCGCTCACCTTATACCACCTACTACGCTATACATATACGCATTTACACTAACCTTTTATATTCTTTATAAAACCTTTTTTACTTTCGTAAACTATTCACTTAAACCTGTGATGTGAATCAATTTCTGGACGCCATGTTGGAAATACTGACCTTTTCCTCTTAGTATCCCGAGATGGCGCAGCGGTCTAGCAGTTTCTTCCATTCCCGCCTTCAACTTAAACTAGCCGCACTTTACGACGCGTTTCACACACGCTCTTCCCCTAACATTTTACACATATCTCCGAACTTTATTCCAAATATTTCTCTTGCGCAATTTCCTCCGCACTTCCCAATCGAGGTTTCACACCTTCTTCTCTGGACTGGAGGCGAGTCATGTCATTTAAAAATTATTTGCGAGGTCTGAAAAGAACTTCCAGTGGAACGCCTAATTCCCTACAACTTTCACCAGATTACAACTACACCCCCCTCCAATCATCAACCCTCTCGGTGGATTTTTTTCTAAAAAAATACCCTACAACTTTCATCAGTCCACAACTACACCCCCTTCCAATCATGAACCCTCTCGGGGGATTTTTTTCTTTAAAAAATATGCTACAACTTTGACCAGAGTACTACCACACCCCCGTCCAATCATAAGCCCTCTCGAGGGATTTTTTTCGTAAATGGCCATTTCTCTTAACTTCTTTTACTTCATTTTCCCCATTTTCCACCACTGAAAAATCTATTTCTCCGTATTCCTGTTTACTTAAAGTTGCATTTTTATTCTTTTTTCACCTATAAATGCATTTTTCCCGTTTCCAGGCCGCGTACCGTCCCACCCTAGCACCCGTTTCACTCCAGTGGCCCGCAACCTTGTTTGGGGGGGGGGGGGGGGAATAAAGGCAAAATGTAAATGTGAAATTACTCGAGTACCGATCGGTATCCCTCTATGTGTGGCGGGAACCGCATCGTTCGACAAGACCATGTTGCTCAAGGTGAATGTCAATAATTCTGCGTTTATTTACCCCTGCAATGAGTTAGAATTTGTTCGGGATCAAACTTATAGGTCACTCATCTAAAGGTGTCGTCGAAGTGGATGAAGTTTATTTCATGAAACGAACGCGTAACACTAATGAGCTCAGTACGGAAGGCTGAATAAAAGATAAATCGTAAATAGGTGTTGCCATGAAAAGAGATGTTTCTATATGAAAGAGTAGGTTTACAACTCATTTTCGCATATCCTTATTAATATTTTCTTCGATGTTAACGTCAAGCTGTATGTGTTTCGCAGAGACCTGTTGGCGTTTTCGCTTGTATTTCGCTTTGTGACCTTTTGACGTGAAAGGCTTCACAATCGTGACCACATATCTTTTAATTTGTAAATCGCGTGAACGTATGTCCATATCGTACTTCTTCCGCGTGGAACGTATAAGTAGCGCATGTTGGTAAACACGGGCATACTCCTTGGATGCTCCTTGGACATAAGTTACAATAGTTCCACCAATCCCCGTTTGTTTACAGCGCTGCCATCGCCCCAGTCGCATTAGCCTAGCCTGCGGAATTTTCGACAACAGATCGGGGCAATTGATTGCCATCCAATCTGTTTCCATGGTTTTGTTTACGTTTTGCACGTTTTGCACAGTTGAGTGGGCTGCTGCATTAGTGGACGTTTTTGTGTTTAATCTTACTTATAAGTGAGACGAACGACGAAGGTTGCTTGAATTACCAGATGAGATAAAAGTTTGGCGGTTTTGTTTACCATTTCTGTGTATTTCAGATGTTTCTAAGTGTTATCTATAGAAGACTTGCGCCCACATTTGCGAGATCGCCATATAGTAGCTGGACCGGTATGGAGAAAGAAAGTAAGCAACGCACATCAACTACTCCAGTTCTGACTATTAATGGTTTGATTTTTTCACAAGTTGATGTGCCCTGAAATTATTGTTGTCAATAAAATAACAATTGTTTGTTGGTTATTTTCTTAGTGTTGCGCTTGGGAATTGTTCAGTCCCTCGCTAAAGAGGACAAGGATGAAAACTTAAAAGTTGTTAAGGAGAAGATTGAAGAACTCGTCCGAAAAAAATGTGATATGATAGTGTTACCCGAATGCTTCAACTCTCCATATGGCACAGGTACACATTTTCTTGATGTGCTTGTAAATATTTTGATTTTTGAACGTTTTTGTTGCATAATTACTGTGCGATTGCTGGTAAGCGAATGGCTTCTGTAATTCCTGCTGTTGGGTTACTTTGTTTTGGCGTAGACTTTTCGTTTTCATATCTATTTTTCTGATGTGTTATCTAGCCGTTAATAGTTCGTAATTTTTAATATAAATTTTAAGGAGAATCGATGACAACCCACCTTGAGCTATGCGGCTCATGTTTTTGTTAGTGCTTTTCTTTATGAGTGAGGAAACCCGGCAATCCATGAATAGAGATGAAAAAGAAATTTTGGGATGGGGACAAGTTGATGTGCGTAGATTTTCCAGTATCTTCACTCTCATCATATATTGAACGAATAAAGAAACAGAGCTGACTTCTACTGCTAATTGCCGCTGAAAGTTACTACTGTGAAATCAGAAAGAAACCCACCTGTTCTGTTAGGGCTTTGAAGATAATGTTCAAAGAGTTTTATCTCTGATCGAAGTTTTATGAATCAGAATGAAAATATTAACTATTAATGTTTTACAAAAAAGATACCTTTATCCCCCTCTTTTGCTCTGATACGGTAGGAATTCAGCTTTTATGTTCTTTACCTCTGATTGTTGGTGGTATATGTAACACTAGTTACTAATACAATACTAATACACTGGTATGTGACACGTGTCTATCTCCTATGTGATTAAATTCTCTTTGGATTGAGCATTATTGGGTGTCCCACCAGATGATGATTTTGACCATTTGACTCTTTTGATAGACTTAGTCATCGAAACAGCAGTGCCAATCAACACCATCAACCAGAAAAAACCTGACAACACTTCATCCTGTTTGCCGATATACCTGAGATATTTTTAACTGTAAATTAATTTAAATGATCTAAGATATTCCGGTGAATCTGATGTAGAAATGTTTCATGGGTATTCCACTGGTTAATGGGCTTCATATGTGCCAATAGGCATACATTAAGCCCATTGTTTTTATCCTATTCATTAAATGAGGAATGTTTGTAGGCATAACTATCAAAACATTTCATTCTATGTTTATATGTATCTATACATACTTCTTTTCACGAACTGTTAACTATGATCATTCAGCTAGTGTACTTGCTTCCCATTCCAAGGGTTCTGAATTTGAATCCTAGTGTTGACTGAACATTTTCAGTTTTTTCCTGATCCCTACTTTGGTGCCATGTGAAGAGTTCTGGCTTCTCATCAAGGTTCAAATCTCAGCAGTGTTCACTTTTTTCTGTAGAATCCTGATCCCTACTTGGGAAGCAATGTGGAGCTCCTTACAAGATGTGGTTCTTAGTCCATTGCATGGACATTACACTGTGAACTCCTTGGCACTTGTTAAGAGTAGGCTAATGCCAATAACAGGTGTATCTATCCTATCTTCATTACCTAAACAATCCCTTACTTGATAACCAACATACTATACTAAATGATGTAAATTACCTCCGTTGTCCGTCACTTTGCTAAATAATCACCCAATGAAATGGTCTGTTAGAGATCCCTTTTGTTTTGCAAAGTATACATGCTAGAGTATTATTAATTATAATTTATGAATAAATTATGTGTCAATACTGTAATTCTAATGGATTAATCTTCCTTCAGATTACTTTCCAAAGTATGCAGAAGAAATTCCTGATGGGGAGACGAGCCAATTCTTGAAGCAGATGTCTTCTGAGAACAAAATCCATATAGTTGGTGGATCAATTCCAGAGAGGGAAGGCCAGGATTTGTACAACACTGCAACCGTATGGAGCCCTGAGGGTGAACTTATCTGTCGTCATAGGAAAGTGAGTTCAGGGTGTATGAATGCTATAAATCACTTTTATAGTCAAAGTGACGCAATGAATAATTTATTTGTTGTTAATATTTAGAATAGTGGTTTGTGGTAGAGGTAGGTTCAAAATACTACCCCTGTCCCAGCATCATCATGCTATTGCGTAAGATAGTTTGAGTGAGATAGTTCCCTAGACATAATGGGACCATATTAGAATTTTATTTTTTGATTTCAGCGTCTTTAAAAAGTATGACATAAATATTGTGATATTAATGACACAAAAATATAGTTAAATGTATGACCAACATTCTCAGTAATTAAATAAGTAAAGCTACATATGTCTCTAACTTCACTCATTATTTCATGCCGTACGGCTAAAAAGCTTTTAAAAAATGAGGTTTTTTTGCGATTCTGTAAAAATTAGAATTAATTATGACAAAAACACATTACAAAACTCCTCTATTTATTTTATTGCTGTCGACCGGTTTCGATGTCTAAAGCGTCGTTTACAAGACAAATGGCTCTGCACTATGTTTCAGTCATAATGAATTCTATCTTCAATTTCCACCAAGTATCGCCACAATCAATTAATTTGATTGTGTAAAAATTACTTTGGTGAGTAATAGATTAATTTTTATAAATGGTTGAGAAAGCATACAAATTGCACACCGTTAGTTTTTGATGAAATCTAGGCGTTGGAAATTCCTATTTTTTCAATACTCTCCCTCTGGAGAGCACAGCTGTAATCTATGCCGTGCAAAACAACTTATATTTTCAAGCTAATTGCTCGAAAAGTAGTGTGGCAAGGGGTTAGTATTTTGATATCATTGGAAAGGTGAGTTTTTTATTTAAAATGAGGCAAAATTCATTAAATTCTAGATGAAGTGATTTTTCACTCAAACTACCTTAAAGTTGGGATTTTGAGGGGTAAGGGGAGAGAGTTGCTTGCCCTTAACCCTTTTGCTGCTGTGAACGTAGCTCCCATGTTCCTTCGGAAAGGCAATTCCTACCAACGAGTTACTTTTTTGCCGCATGGGCTGGCAAGTCTCCACAGGTCAACCTCAGTGAAAGGGTTAAGAGCACTCCTAACCTCTCAGGCTTGGTGGGAGACCCTCTCATTCATTGTTTGCCTCTGTTGAAGCAGTTGATATATTCTGAAAAACTCCACTGTTCACAAGAGTTACAAATTTATGGTCATTTATGGTAATTGATGATAGGAGAGAAGGAATAATTGTACCCTATGATAATATTAATTCTATTGGTATTGGTGTTGCAGTATTCAGTTTACCTTTTGCTGCAATTATACTTGTCAGAAAGCAGATTTGATGTGAAAAATATGGGCCATTTTCATTCTTTCTTTAAAATTTTTGATTTCTAGTTTTTAACATTAAATTATCATTCAAATCATAAATTAAATTTCTTAATTTTGTTGTTGTGATACACTCCGTGAAATGCCGAATTAACATTAATCATTTGTTCTCCAGATTCATCTCTTTGACATCAACATTCCAGGTGGCATTCAGTTTCAAGAGTCAAGTATTTTGAAAGCTGGGAAAAAGATCACAACTTTCACCGTTCACAATTGGCAATTTGGCATTGGCATATGCTATGATCTTCGATTTGATGAACTAGCAAGGTTATATCGCAATAAAGGTGACTGATAGAGTGGAACTAAGTTTTATGTGAGTCACAAAGAACAGTATTGAATGTGAGAGATTTTACTTTTATGGAATGTTCAAATTTGAAAATTTGACGAGTACTGTTGACTGTATTTAGATGATCCTGTTTGTTCACTATATGCTCATAGTTGTGGAATTAAAATGTAAATAGTTTTGGTCAATTGCTTTTCTGACTTTCCTGAATCACTTGGCTCTTCCCTTAAGTTGCACACTGATTGTTGCTTTTTTATGGTGGGAGATAGAGAGCCACTATTGACTAATCATATTATACTCACAGTTGCTTTTTTATGGTGGGAGATAGAGAGCCACTATTGACTAATCATATTATACTCACAGTTTTCAGTGATTGGACCAGAGAGGTGGTCTGTCGAATTAGAGTATAGTAAAATATGAAGTCATGTCATAAGAGTGAGACCGTTTGTAGTTTATAATGTTATGGGTTTGTAATTGCTGTCATCAATTTTATTTGGCATCCTCAATTGTGATACCAGCAATTACTTAAACTTTCAGCTTTGCAGTGGTGTTTTCAATAAATTATCATTGTAAAATATGATTTGCATTTCTGTAGAATGGGATTATTCAACAATTTCTGCTCACCCTTTCCCAATGTCCTTGCAACCTTCTGAAAAAGTGGTGACGTTAAAGGACTCAACTGTTGATTTAAAATATTGAATGATATGATGATTATCTGATGTTTTACAGTTTTGGACAATCACATGCTCTCAACATTTTGGTACTTTAATTGTTTCTTTTATTGTTACGATTTTGTTTTTCTCGATACCAGGATGTCACGCACTCTTGTATCCTGGTGCTTTCAACTGGACAACTGGCCCTCTCCATTGGGAGTTACTACTTCGCGGCCGTGCTGTTGACAATCAATTGTATGTTGCTGGGGTATCTGGAGCGTACTGTCCGAGTGCAAGTTACCAGGCATGGGGGCATTCAGCCGTTGTGGACCCAATGGGGCAGGTGGTGACCAAAGCTTTGCATGACGAGGCCATTTTTTGTGTTGATTTGGGTGAGTTTCTTGATGAATTGAGGAAGTGGTTGCATTTAAGAGCTATGAATATAATTTACCTACTTGAATGTAAATTTAAAATACCTCAAGGTCATTCTGTTGGCTATCCCTATAGTTAATTTTGTTGAGATATGTACAAAATGGCAATGTGGTAGGTTAGGTCTAATGGAAGGAGGTGTTGGGGGTATGAGAAGAGGTGTACTTTGTGTTTTACTGAGCCTTTTTTTAGAAACTAAAACTTGAGTTGAAACTAAAACTTTGTAAGTTACATTCAAGCCATCAATTCATTCAACATAGTGCCATTTACTTTCAGTAAACATCCAGTATTGTGAAATTATTGGTTTACTGTACAGTAAGTCCTCGACTTACGCGGTTAATTCTTCCCAAAAATTTCTGCGTAAGTTGAAATCCGCGTAAGTCGAAACACAACTACTTACCTATCCATTTTTAAACCACTAGCAGTGCTGCTTTTATTGCGATTGGTGGCAATCGGCGACGGTTACAGAAAACACCATTTGTCGAAAGGCCGTTCAGTTATCATAATACGACAATTGCGAGAGTAACACATCCAATCTTTATTTCACTGGAAATTTAAGTCTAAAATAAGTATAATTGCACTAAACATGAATAAATTGAAAATTTGTTAAATTATCATACTCATGTGAATGCCTGTTCATAGTTGGAAAAGTTCTTAATAAATACCTACGTATTTAGCTGAAACGATTTTAATTATTTTATGAGACAACTTTCTCAAACTTGATAAATAACGATCCCAATGATTCGATTCGATCAAGTCACAACGGAAATACAAGGTCGTCTGTTTGCTGGATGAATGCATTCTTTTTTTTTTGCTGTGGTGTAGAACAGGTGTCGTCTATGGAGTAGATAATTAACTACGTGTTAACTTACTCGGGAAGGTCAAACTACGCCGAAAAAAGACATTGTTGCCGTGTAAAGGCCGAATCACTCTAGCGTTCATAGGAGCAGTTAGCAGGAGCAGGTGTCAGTTCATCCAATCACATTGCGCGATGCGGTTGTCGGTGCCACTCCCCTGTACTGCCTTGTACTCCTGTCAGAGAACGTTCTGATAGAAGGCGTGAACGTTTCGAGTCCGTTTGTGAAAGGCAGTTGTCACTTGAAATAGACAATGGAGAGGTTATGGCTTAATCGAAGGAATCAACGAAGGAGAAGGCTGAAGTTGGCCACTTTGCTCGTAATAATTGCAGAATATTATGAGAGCCTACCCGACAGCAGGATCTGGGTGCATCACGGGGTCGCTAGGCGAAAGGAACAAGGCTGTGATCACAATTTGTTCAACCATCAAGCATACTTTTTCAAGATAAAACAACCTTTGTTCTTTTTCAGCCCCATATTCTGATTCACTCGTGAACTTTAGAAGTGAGCGAGGGGGCAATTTTCGATAAAACAAAAACACGTGCAACGACAGCAGACGACGTGGTCACATGGCTGTCCGAGTCCGTGATTGGCTGCGGTTGCGATTCTCAGTTGGAAAAATAGACTGTCGGCTATTCTCACACCTGCACCCACTCACGCCAACCGCTGCCTTCCAATTGGTTGAAGAGTTAACAGCTCCGACGAACGGTAGTGTGATTCGGCCTTAAGGCCGATGACAGGCTTACGTTTTCTTCCCGTTTCTGTCACCGGGACTGCTAATAAAAGGTCAAAAACATAAATTCTTATGGAGCCGGCCAGGCTTTTGACCATCGACAGATTTTAAAGCGCTGCATGTCATGTTTATGGCACGATATGACAAATAGCTGATGTATGCTCCCAATTCCGAGGACTGGCGGATGAGTCACGGCAACAGAAACGCAGAGAAAATGCAAGCATGTAACCAACCTAACTGAACATTCACGTAACTCCGGATCGGTGTAACTCAGATCCACGTAAGTCAAGGACTTTCTGTATGAGAACATTGGAAGTAATAGAATACATTGCGTGGCATTTAATTGCCGCTTGCCCGCTAAGATGATAATTCAATAGAATGAGTTATTTTCCGAGCACAGTGAGGTTTCATATCATGGAGGTCGCACTCTATACTCTTTCTTAGAAGGGTTGGATAATTGAAACCCCACTCACTCCTTTGTTTAGAACTCAAAGCATTATAACTTTAGTGGGGTCTCCTGCTACTCAAATTGTGAAATTCAAAATGGGAAATCATTTGCCTTGACTGAAAATTCAAATTCAGATCCTCTATGTATTTCACAGTTTCGGAGGACACTTGAGTAGCTTGTGGGGGTGAATGATTTTTTCACTGTGAAATATGCACATTTGTATGTGCCTCCCCTTTTGGGAGTCAGTAATTTATACCTCCTCTTGGCCTTGTTCTCATTCTCACACTTTTAAAACCTCCTTTGCCCTTGTGGATGTTTCAGTTTGCAATCTGTGATTTTGTGTTGCTTTGGGTCACAATTGTATTGAAGATGGGCATCTTGGTCAATGTTTTGTTTGTCTTCTTTGTACGTTAATCCATCAAATGAGGCCCAATATTTTCATTCTACCCACTTCTCTTCTTGTTAGTAAAATAATTTTGGGAATGCAGTCCCCCTCTTTTGTTGTGGGGCTCTGTCAGGCTACATTTTCATTCAGCCTCAATATGTACTGCTCCGAAGCAGATACCTTATCCATCACAGTACGTGTCAAGTGTTACTGTCATGTACTCCATGAATTATGCATGTTGCAGTGTTATTGATTTGTTGGCTTCCTAAAGGGGACACGTAAAATGTTTATCACCTTCATACTAACTTTGTCCTATATGTGTTGGGCAGCCCTTCTAGAGTTGGTGAGCATGACCTAAGATAATTGTCTTCTCTGATTTGGATCCTTGGATACTCATCTGAGTATTTTATTGTAAGATTTTCTAGCAATGCCATTTGGGTTCATCCCTTGGGAAAGATAGCTTGCTCATAACCATTTGTATAATTTAAACCCTTGCGGTGTGTAAGCAGTTGCTTTAAAAATTGTGGTGCAATTTTGTTTTCACTCCTGTAGGGGTTTAAAAAGTTAATACTTTGGCATTTTCCAATTGCATGAGTGCATAGGATAAATTATTAGTCCCAACCTCATATATGAGAAGAATGGATTCCATTGTGCTTATCCAGGGTGTATAGTATGAGGCCTGTCTGAGTGATTTGTATTCATAAAGTCTTTGGTACATGTAGCAGCTGGCCACACACCTGAATGTTTTCTACCCCATGGCAATGAATTTGTATTCAATTTTTAATAATTTAAAACCAAGATATCTTACCTTGTATTTTGTGCTTAATTTTGCAGACAGTTTTGAAAGTTAGAGGTGTAGTGCAAAGTAATTCTTCAGTCGTCTTCCCATAATCCAGTCACAGGCACTACACTATGGGAGCATCTATTATTAAATGATATTGACATGAAACACTCTTTGTTATTCACTTAAATACATAGAGTAGAAGCCCTATTTAGGGAGAGCTCTCGGGATCTGAAAAATCACTCGCTAAATGGAACTCTCGTTAATACCGAAGATGATTAATAATCATTCCACAGCCAATTCCTACAACTATAACGCTAATTTAGCCATTATTGTGGGATTTTCAGTGTTTGGCGAAAACATTCTATTGAGATAGCTATTAAAATTCATATTTTCAAACACTTCAATTACATATGATCTTATTCACTTTCGATTGCATCAAATTCCATGTTAGATGTCATACACTGGAATATTTAACGTCGAATTTTGACACTTCAGGACATGTGTACTGTACTGCGCATTGCTGTATTGTTATTGCCCCGATGTTTTGGGTGCACCAAGTATGTCATTGCTGCAAGTAATAGCAATACAACGGACTATGAACGGCAAACATTTCGGAAATGAGGAAACATTTCATGCCTCGTACCTCTCTAAAAAGTGTATTAAAACGGATATATGGTTCGGAGAAAGTTCTATTAATTGAAATTTGCAAAAATGCTAGATAACTTAATGACCAAGATATAACCTACGGGGATATAGTTCCACGCATGCACCGGGCTGCTATCTTCTCGAGTTAAATAGTGGAAATAAAGGAGAGGACTTCAACGTCTGTAAGATCGCCTCAGAAAACACCTGACTTCGGCATTTCGGAATCATAGAGCCCAATATCACCAGCATTTACGATTAGCCCTTAACAGTATACTGTCGTTTGTGTTATTATTACTATAGTTATGAGTGGAATACTCTCTTGAATCTATGCAAACATAATTGTTGAACACAACCCAGACTTTCATGGACCGACTGCGTTTAGATAAGATGTGAAACTTGTCACCACTAGCGAATACGGTATCAGCTCCCCGGAAGCACAAAAATTTGCAAGCGATAGTGCACGTTGCGGCCGCTAGGTGGCTGGGCATATAAACATTTTTATGATTCACTATTTTTTTTAGGTATTCCATGGTACATATACGTGATTTGCTGTGAGTTTTGAGCGCAAGGAAGAAAGTTCCAAAGGTTGTAAGTTCCGAAATGAATTCCATCATGATACACATAATATCTTCTGCGGTACTTACATCCAGCTGGAACTTGTTGATAATGAATACTGACTACACTCCCTGCTGCGAGATAGACGCATGATTTAAAGTACATACCTTTCGTGCATATCGAAATGAATTATCCTTGACCTGTTTTCAATATTTATAATATTTGAAACAATTACAAAAGGCAATCCAATGCATAGACAACTTAAATATAGGGAATCAGAATTCAAATTAATTTACGTATTCAACATCGGAACATTTAAACTTGTCAATACCGAGCCTCTCACTTAGATACTCCGCTTTTGCCTTCATCAATGGGCCATTTATCGGAATTCAGGGTGCTCTATGCTGGCAAAACCAAGAGAAAAAGGCAAACTCTAACTGTGTATGTTCTGCTGGCTGCAAATGTTTCTGGCTGCTTGGACGTCCTTCTTGAAGCACTGCGGCACAAAATTTTCACTTATTCTTCAGAATTGTGAATAAGGTCAAGGAAAATATGCCAAACCCCCTCCCTATCTCGCTTTTGGACCTATTGACACTTTGGCATTCATTGATGATTCGTATGTTAGTTTTCAGATCCATTAACTTTCATTTCCCAGCCATGATGTTGTATCAGTCGGACTGAACTTAATAAAAACGTGGGAGGATGACAAAAGAACAATGAAATGCACGGACTTATGAGGAATTTATTTGTGTGAATACGGGCATGCCGTGAATATCCGAAATGTGCATTAAAACATCAAATTGTGTGGAATAAATACTGATAGACATAATTTCAATGACAGAGGACATGAGCTCAAGTTGGTGCAGGTTTGCCGAGATTGAAGCAGACATTTGCTACTCGTAATAGTAAACGACCCCAAGGGAGGCTGGTTGTTGTCCTCGCTAATAGCGATTTATTTTACATGTATATCATAGGGTTTATTTTCGTTCTTTGGCCATCCCTCGCAAATTCGAGCTTCTCGTTATATGCCCTATATGTTATATGGGGTTTCTACTGCATTTCAGTTCATGTTTCCATTAAATTTGAGCAGAAACAAATGCTTTTTTTTTCTGAATGGTATTAATTCAATGAAACTTGTTAAATTTAGTGGACCTGAGCATAAGGATGTTGCTTATTTTTCATTTCTCAATGGGCTACTACCACATGCATCATGCTATGCCATAAATCCTAGGAGTGCAAAGATTGTTTCTTCTACATTAGTCAATTGGTAATTGATACAGTAATAACAATTCCAAATTCAACTACTGTCCTGTTTATTGAAGAAGGGTATCGGTGAATTTTAAGAGGGCGTTGTTGATCAAGAATGATGCTAAACCAGATATCTTCTGAACATGGTAAAATTGTACCCAACCAACCAGCAAAAGAAATGTTGGTTGCTGTGCGATTTCAGTAGCAGAATTTTAGTTAGCACTTTATCAGGCCTCAAATTTTGATTGACAATGTCAAACCATTTGAAAAAAGGAAATTTGGGTACAATTGAAAGCACAAAGTAGGCTTAACGTTTCCTCCTAAATGCCTCAGTTTGCCGCAGAACAAATAAGAGTGTAATAGGGTTAGTAGAATTTGTAAACAATGTTTTTCTTAGTTACTTTGATTTCTCTAAAAGCATTTTTTGGAAAACATTCTGTGAAGTAGCTAGAAAAAATAATGACTACAGAAACAGCTAGTCATTGTGGAAGATTTGAGAGTGGTTGGTTATTATGTCTAGCTATGCTAGTGGTTGGTTATTATGTCTAGATATTCTGCCCCTTAAACAGTATTGCATTAAATGATGCATGGTTCCAGGATTTGCCTCTTAGCTCAATTCAACAAAAGTATGGAAGAGTTATGCATGTCAACTATTTAAAAACAGCACTATCTGAAATTTAGCATTTTTAGAAAATACAAGTACGGACAGTTCCCAACTTATGTATGTGAAGTGTCCTACAGGTTACTCCATCAACTCGAATTTTACGAAATCTGGACAATACCTCCAAAATAGCCTAAACGGGCGAATGCACTCACATAATTAGGGATGACTTCTCCAGTAAGTACGTGATCATTTTCAATGCCAGATAGAAAAAGATCGTGACTTACGATGGCAAAACGGAGGTTTGTTAGGAGACTTACAAATTTCATCGGATGTGAATTAGTTTTTTAACTAATCATCATAAATCTGTAATCAATGTCATGAAGAATACTAAAAATGTACGTAACATCATTAGAAGAATTTTCTCGTGCATCAATATTTTTCAAAAAGATCAATACCATGCCATACCAACTGTAATAAGTAACTTTTGACTGTTTTGTTCATAGCTATATATTCACTATCTTTAGGCATTTGCTTTCTTATAGTCCTCAATTATAACATTTTTACAATCAGTGGGACCATCATTGTGGCATTCATGCAGCTCAAGTCAAACAGGCACAATAGCAAAGCCATTTTAAAGGGGGTGTACATGATATTTACCTTATACCGCGAGCATGATCGACTAGTGAAATGCTAGATGTTTCGTGTGGTATCCAGGATCAATTCATGAAAGATCAGAAAAACAACAAAGCAAACACAGGAGGCAGATAAAAACGAGTCTCTTTTAGTGAGGGTCTTAGCTGGGAACATGGTTAATCCAATATTTTTGAGTTTTATCTAATAATGGATGCTGAATATGTTTTTCAATCATTATTTCTTGAAAAATTGTTGAATCATTTGTAATGTTTTGTAATTTATACTTTTTGTGCTATGGGTGGAAATAACGTGTGAGAATAGTGTTCCAGGGATACACAAAGTGGTTGAAAAATGAGAAAATTCTTTCTATTAATCTGCAGAAAGTATTACACTTTAACTCTGTACACACAGTTTATCTTCAATATGGTTCCAACTACATGAGCCTTTTAAAATGTGAATTTAAGTGAGAGAATAGTGCATGAAATCAAAACGCTGAGTGGCAAAAAATTGCACAAACAGCGTTGCAAAAGTGTCTTTTGATTTTCACTGTACAGAAATAAGCAAAATGCAAATATCAAGCATTCTGGAAGTTAGCACACCAAGTTTGTATATTTCTTGCATGTCATCATGCACGTTTAATTCCCTCATTGGAGATTTTACGAATGTGAAATGGGGGTCTGAAAGTGATGCATTGTTGAAAGGAGGAACATTCAATAAGCATACTTTTTCAGGAGTAAGAGGGCAATGTGAATTATATTTTATGGAAGATGTTAAATTTGTGAATGAGCCTTTTTTGCCTCTTCTTCATATTATTTAAAATATGAGTTGCATCGATAAAATCTATGGCAACTTGGCTGCCAGTACTCAGCCGTATCATGCTTCTTTAGATATGCTTCTGAGCCTCGGCAATGTACTTGACTTGAAACTCAGTAATATTTTTAAAACATTTCGTATCTGGGCTTAGAGTAAATGCTTATTTCTTGCTATTTTCTTCTTGACAGAGCTTCCGCTCATTATATACCTTGTGAGTTTGCAGAATTTAACTCCTGTGCAGTCATGCCATGTTTGTTGAAATTGGTCGTTAACGTAATAAGACCACCTCCTGAGCTGGAGTTGTTTTTAGTTATAATTATTTCTACTTTGCCCCTCTTATTATGCTTTATGAGTTTCTTAGTTGCTCTTGCCAGAGCACTCGTAGAGATGTAATTTCTGCCTCAGCCTCTTAATGCTGTCATTTCCCCCTCCCCCCGTTTTAATGCTTAGACTTGATCTTTGGGTCTGGCCAAGAAAGGCTGCGCAAAATGATCATCACTTGTTTTATGCTAGCACATTTGAGAATAAGGTTGCGACTGAACTCAATTGGAGTTCATCGTCACGATTGAATTGACAAGAGGCAGGAGACGGAGTCGAGACAAAATGAAATAACAACAGCCTTTAACTGGGTTTGACTTCAACAAGAACAATTATATTTAAAAAAATGTTACAAATGAATCTAGTCCATAGACTAGATACCGTGAATTATTGGTATAGATAGCACGTCTTCAGCAGGATGTCCACCATGTTGACTCCTTGGCGTTCGGAAGGAAAGAGGGCTAGTTGGTTCACGGTACTCTTTATCAGTGCAGGAGGGGAAGCATCTGACCAGTGGGGAGAGTAGGGGAGGTGCTATCACACTTTGGATTGGTGGAAATGTTCACAGGTCGACTTGAAAGTGGAAAAAGATGTCAGCACCAGCACGGACCAAATAAAAGCAGGGTGCTTGCAGGAACCGCAATGACCTGAGCGATAGCGGTGACCAGAGCCAGGTCACGGCACTTGTCTCTACCACTCTCTGGCACTTAGCAAGACCGTTACAGTCTCCTGCGGTTTATGAGTCTCCGAGGATTTTGAAGTCTCAAGGTTTCGAGTGTGCCAAAAATTGGCACAAGGTGAATGCTGTGTGTCAACATTATGCCCATTAGCATGCGTTTCCTAAGTCTGGATTCTCTTAAGTTGAACTTCTGTGAGGAACTGTCGTAACCTATGTCTATCATTCTCTAATTTATAATTTTAGTCTCTTGATTTATAATTTTTCCTGATAAATAATACGAAAGTCTTCAATGTGTTGCATATTTCCTCTTAATTTTATGAAAGCCCCATAAAATTGCATATCTGAAGCTATGACAGTGTTGATATGGCTGTTAGGCTCTAACATATTGGGAAAGGAATGCTAAGTAAAGTTCATATGCAGTGTAACTTTAGTGTCTCTTGCTAGAATCTTGTTTCAAAGTAATGATTACATATACTTACGTAAATAAGAGCAATATTTCAGTTATGAAAGGATTGGAAAATGTTTCATGTCAATAACAGTAAGTGGATGCTACCCAAAATAAAGCTGGCTAACCTTTCTCAACAGACGTGCGCTGCGCTTTGCGCTGGAGGCCTAGAAATGGTCACAGAAATCAACTGACAGAGACCAAGGCCTGCTCGCCCACCTGGCTCAGTGTGATGCGTAGTGTGCTCAGTAGTAGCCTAGGATATGTGGAAAATGGTTGCACATACAGGAAAATAGAGTGAATTTTGGTTCTAAAGGGCTGTTAATTTTGTGTGCTACCCCTAATTGCAGTGCTCATTTTCTCAAATTGAGCAAATTTGAATTTTCTGTTTTAATACTTGTTGGGTGACCTTTAAATATCAAGCAATTGGGCTTGAATTTTTTAAGCTAGTTTCATAGCCCCCAAAATTTTAGGGGTTCAAATTCAAATATCAGTGGAAGGATGAAAAATGAGCAACACCCTGCTGGAAATATGCAGTGTAGAGGCAAGCTAAGTTCCTCTTGCTGCTGCTCCTCTCCCTTCATGTGTGTGTATTGCCTGGGCTATCATCCTGCTCCCTCGGTATTTGGGAACATGAGCCACCTTCCTGTTGCCTGCTTTCTTATTACAATGCAATATTCAAACAAAACACATGATTACCTACTCAGTTCAGGAGTGACGAATTCCTCTCCCATTGAGAGTGAGCCAGTCTTGTGTCACTCCTGATAATAATAATAATAATAAAAAACGAGAATTCAGTGTGTGATGGAATACATCGCATCTGGGCGAGCTTTCACTCCTTAAGTTCGGCGTATAGCGCGCAGCCTCAGATACAACCATCACACACTGAATAAAAGCGTGCTGCTCACTATTAAGCAGCACGCGGTCGACAGAGTACGCGCGCTCACCACGGCCCGGAAAAAACTCCTCAAGAGGAGCAAGGTCATGAGGGAGAACTCTACCTTTCTCCTTCACCCATTCCGTCTCTTTCAGCCACCTCCGCCTGTTGTTGAATCTCCGCCACCCGTCCAAGAGGTTGAACGTTTCTGGAAGGAAATCTACGAAACGTCGAAGCCATTCAACGGAGACACTCCGGCCATAGGCCTCTTTAAAGAGGTTTGTGACCGCCACCTACAAGATGTGGATGGACCTCTTTCAGTCACCGAAAGTGACGTGAAGAAGGCCTTCTCTGGCAAGAAGAATTTCTCGGCTCCAGGAATTGATGCCGTGAATAACTTCTGGTGGAAGAAATTTACTTCCACCCACCAACACCTCGCCAGAATCTTCACGTCCTTTCTAAAAGGTGGAAAACCAATTCCACCTTGGCTGACTGAGGGACGCACGGTTCTAATACCTAAGAAGGGAGACTTGTCCAATCCAAAGAACTACAGCCCTATAACCTGCCTCAACACTGTATATAAGGCGTTCACCTCAATCTTGAGCGACCTTATCCTACACCACATCCAGCCTGTTTGGGAGGAGGTGTATGAGCAGAGGGGATCAAAGCGGGGAATCGCGGGATGCAAGGACATCCTGCTCATTGATAGGTGCATATGCCAGGATGCCATCCGGCATAAGCGAAACCTATCAATGGCCTGGGTGGACTACAAGAAGGCTTTTGACACCACTTCGCATGAGCTTTTGATCACCATGCTGAAGTTGATGAAAGTCCACCCAGAGGTAGTGTCCTGCATCCAACGCCTGTTACCACTGTGGAAAACGCGCTTCGTTCTGACCTCAGGCAAGCGGTCAGTTTCCACATAGTTGGTAACATACCACCGTGGCGTTTTTCAAGCCGACAGCTTAACTTTACTTACTGTTCTGTATTTCCCTCCTACCCCTGTCCCTTAGGCTGCGACGAGGTAAAGGATACATGTGTGGTGTTCCAGGTGACAGGAAGCATAAAGTCACCTGTTTGTTTTATATGGATGACCTGAAGCTGTACGCTTCTAATGCGAAAGACCTTCGCACTGCCCTGGACACCGTACTGGAATACAGTGAGGCTATAGGGATGGAGTTCGGATTGGACAAGTGTGCATCCATCCACTTGGCGAGAGGAAGATTTTTGGAGATCAAGGAAGACGTGCAACTTGTTGATGGGAGCATCATTCGTCACCTCAAGGACGATGACAGCTATGAATATCTCGGCATCCCCCAGCGCCGAATGCAGGAGGTTGCAGCAGTGAAGGAAAGGATCACCGCCAAATACAGACAGACTCTCAGGAACATCTGGAGTTCTGAGCTGTCAGGCAAGAACAAGGTTCTTGCCACGAACATGTTCGCGGTTCCTACACTGCTGTATACCTTCGGATGCATGAAGTGGAATGTCAACGAGTTGCAGAACCTCGATAGGGGAACGAGGAAGATGATGACCATCTATAGAAGTCTTCATCCGAAATCTTCCGTCGCCAGATTGTATCTCCCTCGCAATGTAGGTGGTAGAGGACTATTGAGTCTGGAGTGTCTCCACAACAGAGTTGTCCTGGGTACAGCTTGCCAAATTTTGAAAAGCAGGGACCCCCTGCTCAATCTCGTGAGAGATCACGAGAGTTCGGGAGCAGGGGCGTTTCTCTTCCAGGCGGCAAAGAGGGCAGCGGACGAAGCCGGTCTCGACTTCGACCCGTCATTTGACGGAAGCGAGAATGACACGACCATCTCGTCATTGAAGGCAGACGTCCTCAAGCTCGAAATAAAAAAAGCTGAGCAGAAGGCCTTGCTCAAGGTGCATACCGATAAGCCCATGCATAGATGTTTCTACCGAAACATCGAAAAGCATGGGTTATCGAAGGAGCTGACGTTTGCCTTCTTACGCTGGTCTGAAGTCCGCTGGTCTGAAGTCCGAGACTGAAGGTTTTGTCCTCGCCTGCCAGGATGGTGTCATAAACACACTCGTGTACTGCCGCATTATATTCAAGGCGGAGGTTGCGGACACAAGATGTAGGGCGTGCCGAGCCCAGCCGGAGACGTGGAGTCACCTCCTCTCCGGCTGTAGCTATTACGCAAAGTCCGCGTATTTAGCTCGGCATAACGCGGCCCTACGGGTGCTGTACTTCCACCTTCGACACCATTATGGCATCGACGAAACACCTGTGCTGCCCTATGCCCCTGCAGATATCGAGTCCGTCGTGGTGAACGATAAATGCACAATCTGGTGGAATTACTCCTTCTCCACCACCAGGCAGTTGGAGGCGACCAAGCCTGATATCGTTCTCCTCGACCACCTCACACGCTCTATATTCGTGATCGAGTTTTTGGCTCCAGCTGAAACTAACATGGATGCGAAAGAGGTGGAGAAACGGACGAAATATCAAGACCTGCTTTCCGAACTTCGGCAGATGTACCCCGGACACTCTGTGAAACTGGTGGTCCTCATCATAGGTGTGCTCGGTGGAGTTAAGGGCTCGCTGATAAATAACATGAAGTGCATTCCGTCCTGCGTGGGACAGGCGGAATCACTAGTTGCTCGCATGCAGAAGGCCGTCATCCTGGGGTCACTCCGTCTACTGCGGACGCATGACCCGACCGCAGCGTAGCCACACATCCGATGGGCGTCGGACGTGGCTGCGATTACTGCAAAACCCCTCTCGAGTCACCGGCCATTATGACGGTAATGAAACCCGATGCTTGCCAGGGACTCGGAGGGTCATGTTACAACTGTAACGAAAAATAATAATAATAAGTTTTATTGGTCAAAAGTATTCAGAAAATACACAGACCTTGTCAGGAACAATTTCAAGTGTACACAAATATACAAGAAGAAGTACACATAATTACAGTTTATCAGACATGTCAGAATACAATAGTACAAGTGTTATGCGTGAAAAACTCACCAACAGAATACAATGCTCATGAGGCTAGCCATGAGTGAATCACGCTCTTGAATTTAGTCAAGCTGGTCGTTCTGGCTGAAATTGGCAGATGATTAAAAAGTCTGATACCTAAATTTGGTGGAGAATATTGAGTTTTAGTTAACCTGCATTGGTTTAGGGATAAGAGATTATTATTTCTTGTGCTGTAGTTGTGCATTGCACATCTTGTAGGGAAGATATCAAGATTTTCTTTCACATAAATCAAAACTTTGTAAACTTTGTACAACTTTGTAAAACTGATGAGCTGGGCCCATCAAATATTGTCGCTGGTGAGCTACAGATGCTTAACTCGGTGTGAAAGTACCACTCAGAGAGTAATCTCTAATTAAGAAACATAAAAAATTCCTGAAGTTGCTCAGGTTCTTGCCCAAAATGATTTACTTTCTCTGATAGGTCACAATAGGAAAGGAGTAATTTTGCTGCTTAAAATTACCTATTTTATTTCTTTCATTAGAACATCAATTTGCTGTATTGCAAGCATCAATGGTGAGCAATCATTACCGTGTGTTAAGTAGGTATCGATTATATTAATAATTTAGGATTTTGGACTTGAGACGTTAGTTTTCATTCACATGCCACCATGTTTCTAATTGTTAACCTGTGTTCACAAGTGAGGGGTACAGTAAGTGTCTTCCTGTAACTAAGTCACTTGCAGGGATTGAACTATATTCCAGTTTTCTCTGGCACTACGAAGAAAGAAAGTTATTAATTTAGCTAATACAGTAAAACCCCTAAGTTACACTTTTCCAGGGACCCTAGAAAAAAAGTGTAAATTGTGGGAAAAGTAGAATTTTCACTTATACATCCATGTTCTTTTACTGGAGTTAGGGTAAAAATAAGAAACACTGACAAACTGAAAAGGAGCAGTGTTATAATTTATTCCTTGATCTAGTACTTCTCATTTATTTATATTTGATGAAAAAAATACATTAAACATCTCAGACAAATTAAAAATTAAGGAATGATGAAGATGGCAGGGCGATTTACATTATATTTGTTATTTGCAACCATTGAAACTATCTAATGAATATATCATGATTAGTTTTAGAAATATGATATTTTCAACTGCTTGGACTTCCTCTGGCTATTAATAATATTATGCACTTTATTTTCAATTTTCTCCAGTTCCTCAAGCATTTGCTCACAGCAGTCACTACCTACTAAGTAATTTTTTAGAGTTTGAACAGCACACACTGTGTCTTGCCTATCATAGTTATAGCTCGGGAATCGTGGCAGTGCAAATGATCTCAGTTGCCCACCACAAAGTCTTTAATTTTTCATCATATCTGGTTAAGAATCCATTTTTATTCTGCATAGTTTCTACTTAGGTAAAAAATTAATACTCCCCCGCAGGTTCAATTACAGTCGAGCACCCATAACCCGGTAATCCAGGAGCACGCTATAGTCTGGCATTGTTGCGAAAACAACCTCATACATATTCCGAGAAATCAAAAAACTTAGCCATAAATGTTGTTTTAAGAGGTTTTGACTCTGCACTTAATGAAAATATTTCCTTTAATTGCTGGAATATAATATAACTTTTAAGTATTTCGAGGTAATTTCATTAAAAAATAATTGTACGCACAATCTAAACGAATTATACGATTAAGTTACGCACATTGCAGTTTGAAATCCTCACTGTTGGCTGAGAAACCGCTATAATGGTTAAGTGACTTGGCGTGGCTACGCTTCTTCATGGCGCGCACATTTAGCCGTGCTTAAATATAATGCTTTATTGTTTATCCTTTGGCTGTAAGGTGCAAGAAACTTCATTAAAATTCTTTGCTATTTACGCACAGTTATTATGACTTTTTTTTTTTTTGAGGAAACCGGGACTAGCCATGGTAGTAACCTTTACGGAGTCACCCGCAAGTGCTCAGAAGTGCAATATTCCACAGGAGAAAAATCATTCGCCTTGACCGGGTTAAAGCACTCGGCACAAAGTAAAGGGATCCGGGTTCGTATTCCGGTCAAGGCGAATGATTTTTCTCCTGTGGAATATGGCACTATTATGACCTTGTCTGATCTAAGCGGGCAGAGTAGGGTGTTGCTTATTTTTTATTTTTTCTCGGATTTTCGATTTCTACCTCTTAAAATATGCTATGGGGTGCAGAATGGATATCCTAAAAATTTCAGCCCGATTGTTTAACATTTAGAGGTCGCTCAAAGAGCATAAATGCAATAACATTCAATTCTCCTGATTTGAGGAAATAACATGAATTTAAGGGGTAACACACAATTTTACAGCCCTTTGGGTCGAAATTCGCTCCATTTTTACGTTTACTCAACAGTTTTCCAGGAATTAAATACTTTTCCGCGAGTTACAGCCACGCGTCACACTCCTAACGGCGAGCTGGTTGCTCGTGGGCCGCATTCGCGGTCAGCTGATAGGTCCTGCGCTCCTCATTGCCTTACGCCCCCCTCGCGCCTTCCCTAACGAGAATCAGCGGAGGGGGGGAGGAGTCGAATACCTTGGTGACATTTTCACACCGCTAATGATTCACACGAAGTTACAATCCTTACAAGACCGACGTAAAGCTCTAATTTATACATGTGTTTACGCTTTTGTCGTAAAGAGGAAGAAAAATTACTTTTTAACGGTTACGTTAGTGAAATAGGCAACATCGATTCACAGAAAAACTTTCTTTCTTTAATACTGTCAGAAAGTTGTAAATAAAGCAGCACAACATATTAAGAACACTTATTTTTTATCACAAATCCAAACGACATTGCTCTTTAACGATGAACTTCCGCGAGTCTTTTATAGCTCTTTGGAAGTGAGCAGCACCAAGGAGTAAATGCTAGAAAGTATCTTCTTTGTATATAATAGTCTTGTTGAAATTCTCCAACTTGATAGCGCGTTCAGCATGATCATTGTTCCCACGCAAAGCCTTCACTTTATTTTGACTAATTCTGTAGTCACTGTTGTTGTGCCATGTCACAGGATCCTCTTCCAAAAAATCTTCAGGAATACTAAGTAATCGAAAGAATGAGAGACTATTCGTTGTGACAAAATCTGCCAGCGCTAACCTGTTGGTAAATTCCAAATTCCTGGACAGTCGTTTAGAAGGATTTGGTACCCCTTCTTTGTTTTTTAGGTTTTATACAATTTTTTTTTCACATGGGCTGACACTATCGTCGAAAAATGATACTGCCGACAAATGTTCATTCAGATACCACAAGTGCCTGCTGAATTTCTTTAGGGCAATGGATGCCGTTGCACAGTCAAAGTTTCTTCTCTCTTTCAATCTGGTTATTAGCTTCAAATCATGTTTTGGTGCCCCTGGAGCGTCTGTGGCTGTGTACCATGAACATATATATACTTTTAAAATGGAAACAGTCACAGCTAGTAGTCCCTTACCTTCACTTTCTGATAAAATAAACTGATTTCTAAAAATCCATATTTTTAATGAATATATTGCCTTGTCCATACATCTAGACCTATGGAATGCTCCGGGTGCTCTAAACTTCCTGCCTTTGGGGGGACGTCTTCCAAGTACGACAAGAGAAAGGTTTAAAAGTTCCAAATAGTCATCTCTAGGTTGACCAACCTGTGAATGCATTTCAAAAAGGAATTAAGTATACCTTACGCATGTATTAAAATGATAATTCAAGTGAATGTAAGTAGGTATAAGTATATATTGTCAGAGCTCATAATTACCTCTATGGGGGCGGCAAGCAAGATACAAAACATTTTGCTGCAGTTTATCTTTTAAAATAACTGCAGCACCATTCTTTGAACCTAATATATGATAAAAAAAGAAATTTTCAGTTTTAAAATCCCATAAAATATGATAAACTGAGTACCTAAGATATGAAAACAGCTCGTTACCTGTATTTACGCTAGTAGTATAAAATTAAAATGCTTTAATTTTGTTCTCTAATCTCCACTCCCCAATGCAGTCGTAAACAATCTCAGCAGTGGCTCACCCACTGGCAGTTTTGGTGAGTTTTGGAATCTGTAATATATTTTTTTTCTTTCATCAATCGTCCATGAGATTTATTGAACCATTTAATGACGTAATATGCAAAATAATATTTAAATTACTTGATTTAACGAATGAGTAAAAATTACCTTTAGTAGTTGATCGCTAGTAACCCCTCTTACTACAACTGTAATGCGATCTACATTTCTTTTGCTGGTTAGATCGGGTACAATTTTTCCGTCCCAGTGGAGGGTAAGACTTAAAAATTTGTTTAATCGATAAAGCCATAATGTGATAGAACACCTGCAGCACTTCGCGAATCAAAGGCAGCTTAGTTTTTGGCAAACAAGCGGCTACAGTTCCGGGGACGCCGATTAGGAATACTTCACTAGACTTGCGCGTAGTAAACGACATAGTTTTTAGCACTAGCGTTTCGACTCCGAATATTTACTCTACACCATTCGAAATCCGACTGCGATGGGGTTAAAGGAGGTGTGAACCACGCAAACTTTGATACGAAGACGTACACATAGTTGTCTATAAACATCATTCTTAATGATTCCATCTATTATGGTTAACCGCAACGAAACAGTCTCCTGAATTTATAACAATGTAAAACAATGCAAGTTTGTAAGTAACTCCTCCCTCCCTCCGCCGATTCTCGTTAGGGAAGCCGCGAGGGGGGCGTAAGGCAATGAGGGGTGCAGGACCTATCAGCTGACCGCGAATGCGGCCCGCGAGCAACCAGCTCGCCGTTAGGAGTGTGACGCGCGGCTGTAGCTCGCGGAAAAGTATTTAATTCCTGGAAAACTGTTGAGTAAACGTAAAAATGGAGCGAATTTCGACCCAAAGGGCTGTAAAATTGTGTGTTACCCCTTAAATTCATGTTATTTCCTCAAATCAGGAGAATTGAATGTTATTGCATTTATGCTCTTTGAGTGACCTCTAAATGTTAAACAATCGGGCTGAAATTTTTAGGATATCCATTCTGCACCCCATAGCATATTTTAAGAGGTAGAAATCGAAAATCCGAGAAAAAATAAAAAATAAGCAACACCCTAGGGCAGAGCCATGCCAGCGGCATGAAGCGACGGCACAAAACTATCGGTTGCAGAAAAAATAGATGTTTATCCTCACCAGCCTCCTGAAACAGCAATGTGGATGAAGCAGACTAAACTGCTCCATTGAAATTAACCTTAATTTCTTAACTCCCGATAGCATCAAAAACGATGAAACAACTGATCGTCAATCGCATTAATCAATCAGCCGCGGCAAGCAGTGTTGCATTATCAAAATGCATCATTTTTTCATTTTTATTTCGGTGTGCTCAAATGTTTCTCATTATATAAACAAATATATTTTTTCTAAAAATGATTATTTGCGAATTAAAGCTTTTGGGGTGTCCAAACGGGTGAAAGGTTCCATGTATTCTGGCGTTTCGATGTCCGACTCGTCCTCGTCATCAGGGGCGTCAAAAGATTCGCCGGAAAATTACTATCTTTCAGCAATTTATGAAGTTAAACCAGATATTTATTATCATTTTTATGCATAGAAACAGTAAAAGAACGAAGTATAGATTTATCACTAACTGGAATGAAAATGCCTTACATAAAAAAGACTACGCTTCATTTCTTAGCTTGAATCGTGGCTTGATTCATATTTGGCAGATTACAAGTTGATGTAGTTCAAATTTCTGTTACTAGTGGTGCTGTATACTATTCCTGCCACATTCAAATTCTTCCTTAAAACAGGTCCTATTGCTGCTCTCTTTCGTATTTTTTCCGCATATATGTACAAGACAAAGTCGAAAAGTGTTTTACAAAGGATGATATGCATGAGTAATGGACTTAAGAAGTGAATTTCATTTTTGAAAGAGCTCGTTGTGGTACTAATTGCAGGAAAACTGAAAAATGCATAGTCTAAATTCGGGGTTCTGCATACGTTGGGAACATAGGAAATTGAATGGAACTTTGCAAAAGTGGTGTAAATTGTGGGAAAACGTAATTTCCGATAACGCAAATGCGAGGTTTCACTGTATTTTACTTTTTTTGCAGTTACCATATAGTAACTCAGGAGTTCACCATGTTGGTAATTTTCATAGACAACAGTTTTGTCTGTATTCCAATGGGTGTCTTCAGGTCAAAGTGACATTACAACCTGAACATGCCTGTTGGAATATGGGTGAAACTGTTGTCTATAAAAATTACCTATGCAATGAATACTTGATTATGCAGGATAATTTGCTTCAATGCCATGGAAATCTACGGAGGAGTAGAATATACGTTATATAAAAAAATTTATGCTTGAACTTTGCCTTTAATCATTTCATTGATAATGGACTGATTAGAACTGAAAGTATTGTACAAAAGTGTACAAAATATGCATAGTGCACTTCCCTCATTCTGTGCGTACACTTGATTTACTATTGTCTTCTGCACTATGGCACCTTTTATTAACGGGCTTATAAGGTGGTCAATTTTATCGAATCGAAGCATCGACAGCAGGACCTTCTTTAGGGCTGCATTCCCCAATGGGTCTTCCAGCTCCCTTGGGTGGGAGCCATTGCATTCCAAATGATGGATTGGAAAATTCCATTTGCGTCATATTTCTAGATCGGACTATGGTACGATGCTTTCAATTACAGTGCTTTCTCTCTGCATCATCATGAAGGAATTCCATTCTCCAAAGCCTACCATTGGCCATTTTGTTATTTGCATTTGCCATTGAATTTTGTTGTTTCATTTCGACATAACGTAAGCATTTTGTCTTCATGAAAGAAAAGCAATCCGCCCATAGAAAGTAAAGACATTATATTACATTGTCGCGGATGAATATGTGCTGCTGCCGCGCCGGGTCGGAAGAGGTCAGTTTTGTTGGTATGCTTAATAAATGTTTTTTTTTCAGTGAATAATTTTTATAAGTGATGCTTTTGAAGTGAGTCAGTTGTTTTTGAACAACACAGTCAGTTTGCTGTAAACTTTTGAATTAATACAAATATATTTTGAGCCAGTGTATGAAATCAGTTTTTATCATAATAAAATAACTTTGATGGAATCTTGTTTAGTTAGTGTGCTAGCCTATCTCGTTTTTCTAAACAGTGACAAATTTTTAAAGTTGTTATTTAATGTCGTTAAGCAATGGGACTAACATTGGACATGTAAAAAACAGAAACATATTTATATAATATTTTGTATACACAGAAGATTAAAGAAAAGTATAGCATACTACTGGACCATTGCAACGGTGGTGTGGAGATAATAAGGTGGCCAATTTCAATTGAAAAATGAAACAGGACTGCGAATCAAACTATTGACCTTCACAATAGCGCATTTAAAAAATTGCCTTTTTGGTCTGGGATTTTAAAATGTTTGTCTTGAAAAGTCTTGAAAAAGTCTTGAATTTCTTTTTCATATATTAGTAGACACCATGAATTAGTAGTACATTGCAACCTGTGCAATGTTTATTTGGATCCTGAAGGAGATTCATCAACGGCAAGGTGTAACAAGACTGAAAAGTTTCATAGGAATAATTGGGAATTTTTATCACTTAATAGCAGTGACTGCAACCTTCTCGGCAATTTGGATGATTGATCAGTGCTGCATGTTGGTTTCTATGTATGTAGTACACAGCCATCATAAAACAGTTTACATTGTCATGAAATGCATTTTATATCGTTTTCTGGATATACTGCTGAAGCAGGTGCTATTCTTGGTATGCATTACTAGGTAACATGAGTCCAGAATTAAATTGTTTACATTGTAGCACAGATTGCTGTAAATCTTCTTCCTGGTAATCTGGATGAGCAACACAGTCATGCACACTTGTAAACGCTCTTGTAGCTTCACAGCATCTATAAAACATCTTAAGAGTGATGAACTTGATATTGTTAGGCATCTTAGAGTGGCATGACATTCCTCATAATATCTCACCTTCCATTGAACACTAAGGACTGCATTGTATATAATTATATATTATTTGTAGCCTAATTACAAACATTTATATTGTTAAAATACAGTGCTAAATTGGTATGAAGTGACCAACCAAATTGTGAGCATTATAATAATGTCAACATTGTTATAAAATGCGACACTTTAATTTCTCTAATATATTTAGGGAGGGTAATGGTATACTTTACATGAAAATGGAATGGGATACTATACTTAGTACATTACTGCAGGTTGGGACTAGCATTACTATATGGTAACGCGTAAACCCATTTTAGTATGTACTTGGCTCTCCTTTCTGAGTTTTGACTTTCAGAGTTATCATTGGCTTTTTGTGCACATGTTTTTCTTTGATAATATCAAAAGTTTTGTAAAAATTAAGGATGGATCGGTTCAGTTCTTGGTTCCTCCGGTTCTTCAGCTTAAAGCTGGAACCACAAGAGGAGCCAAAAGAATCAGTACCAAAATAATTGGTTCAAAAACCAGTTTGAAACATGTTTACTTTCTGAAAGTGGAGGTTTCCCATTAAAACGTGGTGAAATATGGTACTTAGGTGCTTTAAAATTCTTGTGAATTAATCAGATTAACACCTAAAGAGGACTACATATATGATTGATCTTACTACATTCACTTCTAGTAAGTGAAAAAACACCACCTTATTTAGCATTTTCTGATAAATATATGTGTTAGGTTAACTCGACCTCTTGTGGAAGTGATAGATAGATTGATAGATTGGTTGTAGGTGGAGTTCCTCCAAGGAGGACCTGAGGCACTTAGACTTAATGGTCCATTGTGCCAACCACCATGACTGTAATCACCCATGGAGTCCAGTCGCCCTGCTAAAGGCTAGTATGTCCTCTACGGGGATACCCCTGACTTCATCTAGTTCCAAAAATAGTGATCCCAGATGCCTGACTCTGGTTCTCATTAAAGCGGGGCACTTGCAGAGTACGTGTGATGTTGTTTCGTCCTCTTCCTCGCACCATCTACATTTCGCCGAGTCTGTAATTCTCAGGAGATGGAGATGCCTCATGACTTGATAGTGTCCGGTGAGCAGTCCCACTATTGTCCGAAGTTGTCTTCTGTTTAGTAAAAGAAGCTTTCTTGCCAGCCCCGGTCTGGGTACTCCTATCAGGAGCTTGGCTTGCCTGAGCCCCTGTGCGTTCTGCCAGATCTTAGAGTGTTGAGCTAGGCTCCACTCTTTGATCTTTGAAATCCCTGAAGAGGGTGCGATTGGGATGAAAGGCTCTGGTCCAATTGGGTTCCCACTTGAGCCTTCCTTTGCCAGTTCATCCGCTATCTCGTATCCGGTTATGCCTGTGTGGCCAGGAATCCAGAAAAGTTCTACGTTGCTCTGTCTACTGAGGGAATCGAGTGCTTCCCGGCACTCCAGCAGCAGTCTTGATTTGCACCGTGGAGATATGAGAGCTTTTAAAGCTGCTGCTCGGTGCATATGTGAATTGATCTGCCTCTATGACATAATTCCTGACATGGGCACAGGTCAGCAAAGTGTAGACCTCTGCCTGGAAGACTGTAGCATGCTCCCCCAAGGGGATTGAGAGCCTTTTGTCAGTTCGGCGGCAGTGAACCCATGCTCCTGCTCTTCCTTCTTTCCTGGAGCCATCGATGAACCAGACATATGCTCCAATGTCATTACCTCCTTCCTTGACCCACCATTCCCTCGTTGGAAAGTGGGTTTTGAAGAGAGGTGGTGTTTGGTTGAACACGGCTGTAATGTTGTCTGTACTCATCTCGCAAATGGGGTTCGACTCCCTGAGCTCCGTCCATAGTTGTCTGCGACCGCAGAGGCTTCCCCTGTCACTCCATTGTCCCTGTCTCTTGAGACAATAGGCAACCATCCTAGCTTGAGTTTCGACTCCCACATACAGTGGTGCAAGACTCAGTAGGGTTTCAATGGCCAGCGTGGGGGTCGTCCTCATCGCTCCCGTGATACCCATACAGGCCATTTTTTGCAGGTGGTTGAGTTTATTCCTCGCAGTGATCTGCCTGGTCTTCTTCCACCATAAAATTGAGCAGTGTAGAAAGGCGGGCTTTACCACTGCAGCATAAATCCATTTGATCGCTTTTGGCTGAAGTCCCCAGGTTTTGCCGAGGGCCCTCCTGCAGGTCCATAGGGAGGCGCATGCTTTCTTGATTTTGACCTCAAGATGCTCTCCCCAGTTGAGTTTGGTGTCCAAAAGGATTCCAAGGTACTTGACTGTTTGGGTTGGCTATAAAATCCTTCCTTGTAGTGAAGGGGGGTCAAAACCATCTCTCTTCCTCTTATTGGTAAACAATATGAGCTTAGTCTTATTGGGGTTCACCGTCAACCCTGTTTCATTGCACCAGGGGCCTAATTCTCTTTCTTGTCGCGGGACAAGATCACCGTATCCGGTTGCGTTCGTCTCCCATTCTCGTTTTTTGAGTTCGCGTTCGTGATAAGGTTCGGGCAACTTCGGCTCTGAAACCATGGAAGTGACGTCAGTACTGCTAACATCATCGATTTCAGCCAATATGAGAGAAGTGGACTTTCGAGTGGCAGCTGTTTGCAGACAAAAAGGCAAGAATAAGCAATGAATAAGCAAATAAACATTTTCAAGCGCTTAAGTGTTATAAGTTTGCTTGTAATACTTTTATTATTAATACAATTGTAACTTAATCGTATTCAATTATTCACTTTCGGCAATTCGGTTCACTTATTTGTTTAGACAATACAATAGCATTAAATATAGTGCTCACGGGGTACCCTTAGAAAAAAATACTATAGAACTATATATACTTAATAACTATAGCATATATAGTTATTTGGAACAATAGTGTTTATATATAATCACTGAAGTCCTATAGATATTAAATATAATTACTATTGGGCTGTATCTAATCCTGTTGATAATTTGAAAAAATTGACTAAAAACATTTTTCATTGAAGTAACGATGGTAAGAACACCATTAATAAAACAAAAACGAATAAACCTCCTTCTTCTTGAAAACTTTGGCGAGGAAAACAGCTATATGAATAGCAAAATGATGACAATTGCTTAGTATGATATTGTCATATCAAAGAATTTCATTTCAGTTCCACTAATTAAATTTGTTTGAATCCTAGGCAAAAAGAGACAGACGTTGATGCTATAAGAGCTCAGTAAATAATGAAAATATTAGTAAATTAATTTATTAAGCCTTTTTTGACATGGGCATATTTCAAATACGAGATGAAATAAGGAAGATGTTTAGAGAGCATATTTAGTTGAGAAGTGACTTTTATTTAAAATATAAAAGCACCAACAAAACAGAAACCAGTAAATTTCACTCTTGAATTTCTTAATTGATGATTGAAAAATGATGTGTATTGGACTTATTCGCACAGAGTCCTCTCAATCTCTCTTTTTTTACTTCCTACATCCACAACGTAAACAATCTCCAAGCCATCCATTTACAGATCCTGTAAATTTCATCGAAACTAACTTAAAAGCACCATGTAAGGTTTCAATTAACAGCTGGTAACAAAGAATGATCACTTAGTATTTCACATTACATTCACCATTAAATGCATGAACATTCACCAAGACATCCACTACGGATCCTGTATTTCACTTACTTAATAGCTCCATGTAACTAGGTTTCACCAGTTTCACTTTCAGCCGTTTACAAAGAACGATCACTCGGTATTTCACATTATAGCCGAATAATAGCAATTAAAGACACACTTTACAGTATATTAAAAGCGGGTGTATGTACTTCGTTTACCAACATATTTATCCTCAGATGTAAAACAACACAACAATAGGTCCACTTCATCAAAGCAGTTGCAATATACTATTTCATGAAATGTCATGCATATCCAATTGGTGGTGTATATGACACTTCACAAATGTGAGTAATCTTGTCGTTGAAATTACTTCGATGCACACTGAAAACATAATTCCATGTTGATAACTAAAATAAACAACCACCAAAAACCTTGCTCACAAAGATGGAATCTGATGAATAAACGAACTTAAGTTAATGAAAGCCTAGCTCCATGTAACTAGGTTTCACCAGTTGCACTCAACAGCTGTTTACAAAGAACGATCACTCGGTATTTCACATTACAGGGGAATAGTACCAAAGACACACTTTACAGCATTCCTATTAAAGTGTATACAGTAGAACCTATATTTTACGAAGTTGAAGGGACCGAAAAATATGAGCTTTGTAAATCAGAGGGTTTGTAAATTGGAGGTTATCTTTCAAGCAATCGAAACCTCAACAATCCTAATCCAGTTTCAGTAGCGCACTTCATAAAGATAAAAGGGATTAAAAGGGAGGTAATATTTCAAAAAAATGAATTGCACATCCAGTTATATGTTTAATAGAAAAAAAGGAAATTAGAAACCTACACTTCTTATACATGGTGGCATATTTTTTATGCTCTCCTTAACAAAAATTAACAGAAACTTTAAAAACTGGTAAATATTTTTCTACAAATTTATAATGGTGTGAACAAGAACCCTGTATATAGGGTTCTTGGGTGTGAACTTGGCTGCTGCAACTGAATTAATTTATTGTAGCTTCAAGTTGTTAGATATCATAATAAGGGGAATAAGTGAATTAATTCATCCCACGGAGTATTTTAAGCATATGCATTAATTAGCTTAAGGGATATGTTTAGTGCTAGTCGAATTTGTGTTGAAAGAGGCCATTTTAACATGGGAATGCTACGGATGCATTCTAACTAAGAAATTTCATGGCTGTAAGTCGCAATCGCAAATTCTTACCTAACGGCGTAAAACTTTAATGAAAAATAAAATATCCAAAGTGCATCAAAATTTGAACATAAATAACGTATTATTACAAAATTAGTATTCTTAAATGATACCTGTCCCAAGGGGAATATTTTGACACAATTTCGTCGTGCATTTCACGCCACTGCTCAACATCTTCTGTGTTCACACGCCCTTCTTCTCCGCAGATTTTAAGTGAAGTGATTCAATGTCTTCTCTTGAATTTTTCTAGCCACCCATTTGAGCATTTAAAGTTGTCTCACTTCAGTTTAAGAGCCAAAATCTGAGCATTCTCCTTCAGAATTGGTTATAGGCAAGTTGCACTTACGATCGTCGAAAAAAAAATAATAATAATAATGATATATCTGCAAATCAAGCTGTTCAAACTTCGACGATGAAATGTAGTTAATTTTCGACGATGCTGTTATGACTCAAAATGTTTTCACTTGAATTCATGATTGTTGTTATGTCGATAAAGAAATGCCATACTTCTGAGCAATTTCTGTTTTTGTCTGTGTGCGATCACGTACTTCCTTGATTATCGACCTTATGGTAACCAAACTCACGGACTTCCTCATTTATTTTTGCTCAACGATGTTTTATCCATTGTTTTACTAAAAGGCACACGGGATATCACAAACACAGCCCACCTCGCGTTGAGAGTGATTCTGACTGAATGCACGTGATTTCTGCTCGCTTGGAAACCCAAATATTTTCACTCGCTCACAGCTTACAGTGTAATTTTCTGGCTTCAAAGAATTCTGGAGACAAAGTTGTGCGTGCGAGCCACTCTCGGATGACATAGCAACTGATAACAAGGGAAAGAAGAAACTCAAACCAGCTATTGAGAGGGAAGACATTGTAACAATTGTAATGTCTACTCCGTGTAGACTGGTTACAATGTAATCAGGTGACCATCATCAAGAAAGACTTGATAAGCTGGCCAATTCACGTTTCATGAGAGAGTAATACACCCTGGCGGAAATTTTATTATAGCCTACGCTTATAGGCCATTTAAATTACAGCGAATGAAGAGGAAACTTAGTAATTTCTTTCTTCTTTTTATCTGACGTGAAAATCGATTTAGAAAAGAAGTCTTTGTATCCAGGATCATATATTATTCTAGTTGACCGCAAGTATAAGTGAAATAAATATCTACCTTACCTTAAAATTATCTACCTTAAAATCGGGCCAAATTTTGTTTACTTGAGATGGCTTTCCCGACTTATTACCCTCTGAGCGCAACCCGTTGTTTCAGTCGTTCGCACAGAGAAAAACATCGCTAGATGTGACCCAAAAATATGTGCAGAGGCAGCGTGCATTAAATTTAAAAATGTTGTTAAGGTTTTTCGATACCTTTTCTACAATCTCTTGAATTTGAAATGCTCATTCTTGAAATGTTTGCATTATGCTGAATGTTTACACATTGAGTGATGCATTGACCTCAAAACATTGCGACAAAACCATTTCAAATACTTCGTAAAACAGAGGTCAGTCACTCCTAGGGACCGGCTTCTCACTTTGTAAATCATGAAAATGGAGGTTTTGTAAAATGGAGGTCATTTTACATGGTTTTCCTATATACAAAGATCGGGACCGGCGGAATGGTTTGTAAATTGGTGTCATTTTGTAAATTAGAGGTTTGTAAAAAAGAGGTTCTACTGTATGTACTTCCTTTACCAACATATTTATCCACACAGCCTCAGATGTAAAACAACACAACAATAGGTCCACTTCATCAAAGCAGTTGCAATACTATTTCATAAAATGTCATGCATATCCAATTGGTGGCATATATGACACTTCACGAATATGAGTAATCTTGTCGTTGAAATTACTTCGATGCACACTGAAAACATAATTCCACGTTGATAATTAAAATAAACAACGACCAAAAACCTTGCTCACAAACATGGAATCAGATGAATAAACGAACTTAAGTTAATGAAAGCCTAGCATGATGATTACTTACGTCAATATAATTGCATTAATCCTCCCTAATAGTGTTCATAGGTATGTCAAGATTAAATATATCCTCAGAAAGCTACAAAACGTTCACAGATAATACCCCTCTCATCTCAAGCAAACACGCATTTCTTGCTGGAACTTGATGAAGCTTAGTGATACACTGTTGCCATATTTATGTATAATAACAAATAGAAACTAAATAAGTTGTTCTAAGCTTCTTATTTTCTCCATAATAAAATTCCATCAGCATATCAGGGCCTCGCAAGCCATGATAACTTGTTCATCGCAACGTGCGTTCACTTTAGTGATAAGTCGTAAGAAAATACCGAGCACCACTGTGATTGGAAAAGGACTAACGCTATCACGAACACTGTCACTGTTCCTGTCAGGAAGAGAATACCTTGTAATGCAACTGGCCTTAGAACTGGCATTCGTGCTTGGTATTGCACGATACGAGAGAACCAAAATTAGGCCCCAGACCATCGTCCTCTCTAGGGCTTCTTGCATAAAACAGGAGACGGTGTCAAGGTATTTGCCGGTGATGAGGATCGCCACATCATCTGCATACCCTTGAGTGTAGGCTCCAGTCTTGTTTAGCCTTGTGATAAACTCATCGATGACCTGGTTCCACAAGAGTGGTGATAGTACCCCTCCCTGTGGGCATCCTCTGGTCATGGCCACCTCCGTCGTGCTGTCCCTTAGGACAACCTTGACAGTTCTTTCCTCCAACATGTGTCTGATCCAACTCACAATATGTGAGTGAACTCCCATGTTTCCTGGGTGCAAGGCAGATTTGGTTGAAGGATGTATTGTTGAAAGCTCCCTGTATGTCTAGAAAAGTCTCCAATCCATACATCCCGTGTTCCAGTACTCCTTCTATCCTAGAAACTAGGCTGTGGAGTGCTGTCTCGACTGACTTTCCTTTCCGATAGGAATGCTGAAACGGGTGTAGGGGATGGTCCTTTAACGGTCCCTCTCTTATGTACATGTCCACTATTTTCTCCAATGCTTTGAGAATGAAGGACATGAGACTGATACCCCTGAAGGAGCCAGTCTTGGTATAGTCTGTCTTTCCTGGTTTGGGGATAAAGACAACATTGGTGATCCTCCAGGTTTTTGGTACATATCCATACACCAGGCAGGAGTGAGAAATTCTGGCAATTGGTAGCAGTATTAGTTCGTGTCCCTCTTGCAGAAGTACTGGGAAGATACCATCTTCTCCAGCTGACTTGTATGGACTAAAGCTTGTAATCACCCATCTAGTAGCCTGATACGTTACGATGCTGGAGGCCAGGCTCCATTCCGTCCGAGCTGGACGGATGGGAGACGACCTATAATTAGGGATAGGAATTTTTCGGTGGTTTGAGAGGGAGAAAAGCGGTACTTTGAAATTAAGAATTCGGTACTTTCAACAAGACATTTCGGTGTTTTCACAGTGACCACAAATTTATATATATACACATAAATCCGATTATTTCAAAGTCTAGAAAAGTATCACTTATACTATAGTTTAACCCAATATGATCTGGGTTATTATGCGACACTTCTCCTTCTAGCCATGTTATGACTGAAGACAGTCACCTCGGTGGCGGAACCTGGAAAAGTGGTACTAAATAAAAAAATAAAATTTAATACATTTCGTGTATTGACTTGTAACTTTAGAGAATTTCCATCCTTGTGAAAGTTCGCTGCAGTAACGTGCTTCGAATGATTTAAAATTTTTCCAATTGAGTCTTTCCCAAGCAACCTGACAATTGTAGAATATGTACATGACCGTACTTTTATCGATACAATAAAATCCATCTTTTTGATACTGGAAAGCCCGGTCTCTTGCGCATAATTTTGCATTCGGCATCTCAAAAACTCGTCAAAATCACTTGAAAGCACAGAAACCAGGAATAAAACTAGGATACTTAACAATTGTCACTGGAAAACAAACAGTCATTTGACGGAAATGGCAAAAACTAGAGATTCAAACAATAAAATCAATCTTGGTGCCACACAATAAATAAATATATCAACAATTATATTGATGTCGTAGTTGGCCTTGATTGGTGCTTTAAAGCCAGCTACGCAACCATTGCAATAAGGCCATTCACTATGATGCGAAATTGCAATTTAATTCACGAATTCCGTAGATGGATTGGAAAATATATTTTCGGGTGGAGACAAAATTCTTCTATATTCAGCCACTCACTCTTAAATCAAAAACAAAAATTCGCGAAACTTGCCGCCCACTCAAAAAGTTCGTGACGTCATCAGAGAACCGGTTCAGTTTCTAATTTGCTCGCTGGAAAGCGAGGGAAGGGGAATGCTGCATAGCGCCCAGCGTGATTGGACGGAGCAGCGAGTGACTTCATAACTTTTCATGTTGGTTCTTTTACGTGAAAGGGTTAAGGTGGTTTGAGCGAGATAGTTCCCAAGTGAAAATAAAGTCTATATTTGAATATAAATTTAAAAGTTAAGCAGTTGTAAGAGACGTGTAGTGTTTTTGTGAATATTTAAGACACAAATTGTTTGTTTTTATCTTTAAAAACTTCAGTAATTAACTCAACGAACGTATTTTAGGCTTTAACTTGACTTGTTATTGATATCACCAACCGTAATTTCACAAATAATTTTTTCACATTTGCGTAATAATTTTTGTACTTATTGCAAACTTTGGGTGCGATATCCTTGAATTGAAAAGATAATACACCAAACTGTAAGGAATACACAATCCAGGGAACAATATTTAAACATATTTTCACCATTAAAAAATCTGTACCTGAGGCACATCACCTGGCAACCGTGTTAATTTTTTTGGGTTGGTAATTAGACTATGGAAATTGTGGTAAATTACTGGGATGGTTGACAAGATAAAGCAAATTTGATAGAAGATAGTTACTTAGGGAAAGATTGAATGATAAATAAAATAAGTACAATAGCTATACTAGTAATGTTATTTACTATTACTCATTTGAAATTATAATAAGATTACTGAGTGACAGGATTGGTTAATGTAATCAAGAATATTTGACAAAAGGTATTTAGTTACTTGAGGTAAGATGGGATTATTATTCATATGGGAAGTACAGCTCTTGTGTGAATATTAGCTTATGAGATGCAGTTACATGATACTAGGGTAGGGTATATGAATTTGCAGTGGAGCACATTTTTTTAAACTGACAAACTTGTTCCATCATTTTTAAATTGCAGGTCGTATGTTTCTGAGCTGGAATGGGTAACGAGATTTTTGGCAGCTTTAATGTACTTGGGTGAAAATTTAATAGATTTAGTTCCACAATAATATGGGAAGATAAGTTATCTGAAATTGCCTAGGAGTAAATTAATTATGACATTTCTACATTCTAAACTTATGATTAAAGGCAAGGGCAACGATTTCGTGCTCCGCGAGGTTGCTGTGGATAGTTCGTTATTATACGTACCTTTCCATAAAATACGGCTAATAATTCATGTTACTTTTGGGCGTCACTAGCATTGCAATATATATTCAAGTATTAGTTTCGAAAAACAGTGACGATATCCTACGGGTTTTATTCACTACTTTGAACGAAAGTGGGAATATAGCTGCATGTACATTCATTTCCGATTGCAAGGATATTACGGAAGCATGTTTTTAAAAAGAAATAGGATATTTTTGAAATTGTTTAAGGCTGCTGCCTTTAAATAACAGCATGTGTGTTCATATTTAGGCAAATACCAAAAACCTAGTAGTCGACGTCCAGAGCGACCTAGCTTAGCAGTAAAGTTGCTGCGAATCCCATTTATTTATGATCGCCGTCCGCTCTTACATAGTGTATTCTGTGCACTTAGTATTTTCATAGGAAAAAATTAACGTCATCAATGCTAAACCTTATAATATCTCCTTAGAGATGCAAAATTACTTGTGATCAGACGGTTTGTTTACAAATAATTCCGTGCTACGTTGCCAAACTGATTCGTGTGATTTCCGGTCGTGTGCACAAAATTCCTTCACAGCAGAAAGTTTTTCTGCGATTTTATCATTAACATTATGGTGAGTAGTTCTTTTTTTTGTTGGAATAATTAATAAATCACATAAACTACACACTGTTAGTTTTTTGACTAAATCTAGGTGTTCTAAATACTATTTTTAATTTATTTTCTTCCTCTGAAGCGCATGGCCGTAATCTATCCCATGTTAAATTACTCATATTCTAAGGCAAATTGCTCGAAAATTAGTGTGGCAAGGGGTATATATTTTTATATCATTGGATAGATGGCATTTTTTTCTTTAAAATGAGATCACATTCGTCAAATTCTAGGTGAAGTGATTTTTCGCTCAAACCACCTTAAGAACCCCGATTTTTCGCCGCCGATAATTTGAAAAGCAGGCAACGGATCAAAAAACGGAAAAATATGTCTCTCTTTATTTTTCAAACTATCAGAATTGGCATTTTAAAAAACTCTTGGCGAACAAGCCCATTGAAATGAAACAACTCGAAGCAGCTATTCACGCATGCGTAGTCCGTATCGTCTTCAAATCCGTAGTAGAGTCTAATGAACAAATCAGAACAAAATAAAAATACGTGTCTCTTTAGTTTTCAAACTATAACTAGCATTTAAAATCTCTTGGTGAACGATCCCATTGAAATGAAACAACTCAAAGTGGTTATTCACGCATGCGCAGTCCGTCTCATCTTCAAATCCGTAGTAGTGTTATGAACAAATCAGAACAAAATAAAAAATCGGAAAAATACGTCTCTTTAGTTTTCAAACTATAACTGGCATTAAAAATCTCTTTATGAACGATCCCATTGAAATGAAACAACTCAAAGCGGCTAATCACGCATGCGCAGTCCGTCTCGTCTACAAATCCGTAGTAGACTGTCATGAACAAATCAGACCCAAAATAAAAAATTGGAAAAATATGTGTCTATTTACTTTTCAAACTATAATTGGCATTAAAAAACTCTTGGCGAGCAAGCCCATTGAAATGAAACAACTCAAAGCGGCTATTCAAGTCCGTCTCGTCTTCAAATCTGTAGCACAGGGATTCCCAAACTATGTTCCGCGGAAGTCTAATGGGTGTTCCGAGTAACCAATAATGGGTTTATATTCTGCTACCTAAACGCTATGATTTAATATATGCGAAGTCCAGAAGGTGGTCCGTTAAAATTTCAGGATTTACGAAGTGTTCCATGGCAGGAAAAGTTTGGGAAACCCTGATGTAGCAGATTACTTAGAATAAATGCGCATATTGCTTTTCCTTTGTTCGACTCACCTCGGAGCGGAGAGCCACCGATTATAGATGCCGATAGGTGGTTATTCCACTAATTGTAAATAGAAAGCACCGCGGCGTGACGAGCTGTATATTGCCGGTTATCACCGTAAATCGAAAGCACCCGATGTCATCCTCCCGCGATTGTTATCGTCACACCGGTTATACTACGATGAACTGCAAACTTCGGCATACCTCAGGAATGTTTGCACGCGAGTTCGTTTAAATCGAATTGATAACATTTGCTTGCAATTTTAATATTATTCTTGCGTTTTAAATGTACTTCCAACCATTTTCTCATAAAAAAATGAAAATTCGCGTTTTGAGGAACAATTTGCGACATTTCGTGAGTTCAAAAGTCATTTCCCCAGTCAGTATGGAGTATGTTGTAACTAATTACCACTCCTAGGACATTTTTGTCTAAAATCGCAAAATTCACGATCGCAAAATTTTCTTATCCCTACCTATAATGCATCTGCTCTCCCTCCAAGGAGCCTGGAAAGTGTGTCTCCAGCGTAAGCTTTAACCCATTCAATGCTGACCTGTTGACATGACATTTATTCCCACGCTGAATGGTTTTTTTCTTTTATTTATATAAAAACGAAAACACATCCAGCAAAGAACGAAACTCATCCATGTGTGCCTAGAGCAAGCCTAAGACGCTGAAGGAAGTTGCAAGTGTCAGCGCCGACGCTTGGGAACTAGGGAAAACCAAGAAAAGTAAGGGACCGATGCCTTGAATTCAAGGCATCTGCGCCTCAGGCTTGCACGGGATGCCTTGAATTCAAGGCATCCGCATTGAATGGGTTAATGCTTCCTTATCAGATATCGTGAAGTCACCCGAGGGAAGCAAAAGAGCTCCCACCCCTGGTTCTGGGTCATTTGAAATAACTTTGTGGAATCTTGCGAGTTGTGGGATGGCCTCCATGTTTCCACAGAAGGTCTTCCAAGATTCCCGTTTGGAATGATTAATTGTGGCTTTGTACCTACGCTGGGCAGCTTTGAAGTTGTCCCAGTCCTTAGGCATTGTGGTCCTCTTTGCTTTATTAAAGAGTTTTCTGGTTTCCTTACGAAGGCGCCTCCTCCATGGTGATGGACATTGGCCTGCATGAGTCCTTAGGTGGAGTCCGCTTCTCAGCAGCCTACGAAGTTTTGCTTTTTCTTTTTCCCTCGGTGCGCCCCTGTAGACAGCTGATGACAGCTATTTTGAGAAATGGAAAGTATTTGAATGCAAAGATAGCCGCAAATGGAAGGCACCCGCAGTATGCTGTCTATTAGAACTTTTGTAGTGTTGATTTGATTTCCATGATGCAAGGGCCATGTTCTGCCAAGTAAACATTGAGCATTTATGCTGACGTTTGCCATTGACCATTCATCTTTCTTGATTACTCGACTATAAATGGGCGATCATAACAAAAGCACTGTGGGATTAACTAGTTATTGTCATTCTTAAAAATACTGTGTACTGCATCCTGAAGGAAAACCTGTTAGTTTGCAGGTTTACCAACTGACATATACGTGACGGCTATAAAACATGAGGTCTGATTATCTTCCAATGTGTGAGAGTAACTATAAGTGTATTTGTGGTAGCATGTAAATTTATACATATTATTTTTTGAGAAACATATTGATAATACATAACAAAAATGTTGGCTCAAATTACGAAATCAGTTCCTCTTATGTGGATTATGCTTAACCCTAAAGCCCGTTTCAAACCATTCATTTTTACTTGAACAAGAAACGTTGAACATGAAATATTGAACGTCAAACCGCATCAAAGATGATTCCAGACAGCTGTTCAAGAATGCTTGATCAACAATAATTGAAAGGGCTTTCACATGACCAAAGACTTCAAAGACGAGGTTGAAACGTTTGAGGTGGATTAAAGACAAGGAGAAAGGAAATAGCAACGTTATGTGACTTTTCCCTACATTTCTGTCGTGTGGTCAAATATTTCTTTAGTGTATAATATGAATGAAAACCATATTAATGTTTCAGGATAGGTTTAGCAGTGGCGGTTTTAATTTCAGAGACAAATAAATCATCGCAGGGTGAGGACGAGAAATTGGATTTGCAGGAAGCAAAATGAATGATTGATGAGATTGCTGCATAACGAGTTTTGGACGGAAGACCCGGAATATTAAAAAAAAACTGCCAAAAAATGATCTAGACAAATTTAATTGAGTTAATACATCCGAGGATCTCGAAAAAGGTAGTGTGTTGGTGCTGCATATTAGCCAAGCTCAAACTCGCCGTGACACTGAGATTTTTGGCGACTGGCAAATCCTTTACGTGCCTTCAACTCACAACCAGTATTGCTCACAACACAATTTCACAAATTCAGTGTGTGTTGATGACACCAATGGTAATGAGGAAGAAACAATCGATTCAAAACTAGTTTGTCACCAAATCGCCCGGGGGTTATCCGGGATTGTCGATAACGGTGACATTACGTCATCACTTACCTCATTTTGAGAAATACGTCATCAACTCCCGTCAAAGATGGCGCCCACGGCTCATTTGGCAGTTCTTCGTTCACGGACCGACTCAAAACCGAAGCTTCCGTGTCAACCGTAATTTTTCGGTGGACGGCGCTAGCGTCGCGGCGGAAATTAAAGAGCATCATGGGAAATGCCCCCCGCCCCGCCCCCACAGCCGAGCTTTTCAAGCGCTTTCCGTTAGTGTTTTGTTTATTGTTTTGGCGGTATTTGAGAGTCAAGTAAGTAATGCTTATTTACTTCTAACATATTTTCATAATTCGAGGTTGATTAATGACAATCCCGGCGTTTATACTTATAGAAATCCTCGTATTTAATCTATTTTATGCTTTCATAGTTGTATACCTAGTGGAAAATCAGTCTTCGTTGTAGAAATAATTATTATTGCCATGCTAATGGGTATGATCTACGCAATCAGAACATCACTCATCCAACAGTGATTTAATTTGAAAATACTATTTGTATGCCTTGGGTTTGAGTTACTTAAAAAGGAATTCCTTCCCCTGTTGATTTTCAAAGATATCTCAGCATGCCGTTTACGCTCATGTGATTCGAAGTGACTTTCGACTTGCACACATGTTGGACGCATATATTGAAAGTTTCGTACGAATTATTTTTCATGGATAACCTTCCATCCGTTAATATTTTAGAGACATGGATGACTGGGCTTTAGAAGCGGGAATAGCGAGGCGGCGTGCCGTGCCGGCGCTATGCGTGCCGTCTACGCCGTGGCGTAGACGGCGCGCATAGATCATACATCATACCCATTAGCATGGCAATAATAATTATTTCTACGAAGAAGACTGATTTTCCACTAGGTATACAACTATGAAAGTATAAAATAAATTAAATACGAGGATTTCTATAAGTATAAACGCCGGGATTGTCATTAATCAACCTCGAATTATGAAAATATGTTAGGAGTAAATAAGCATTACTTACTTAACTCTCAAATACCGCCAAAACAATAAACAAAACACTAACGGAAAGCGCTTGAAAAGCTCGGCTGCGGAGGCGGGGCTGGGGGGATTTCCCATGATGATCTTTAATTTCCGTCGCGACGCTAGCGCTGTCCACCGAAAAATTACGGTTGACACGGAAGCTTCGGTTTTGAGTCGGTCCGTGAACGAAGAACTGCCAAATGAGCCGTGGGCGCCATCTTTGACGGGAGTTGATGACGTATTTCTCAAAATGAGGGAAGTGATGACGTAATGTCACCGTTATCGACATTCCCGGATAACCCCCGGCATCAGCTCATAGATTGGTTCAAAATGTCGTTCGATTGGATCTTTTTGCCGTTCATTGAATGCCTCATAACGACATTATGACCGACGACATTCCCGAATAACCCCCGAAATCAGCAAAAACATAGAAACAGTTCATGGAACAGAAATATATATGTACCAGACTTTTTGTACCAGTCTTTCATCCTGTGGATACCTTGCTACCGTATCAGCCAAAAGCGATTTTGTATTATTTATGAAAAATTTGCGGTGGCTACTTTTTGATACCCGAGTCTTTTAACGCAATTCTTTGATTTCAGAGTCTCGACATTGATATGGTTAAGTCTATACAAATCCATGAGATTTTAAGAAATCACAAGTCATCATTTTCACCTCCTTGTGTCAGAACGATTGATTTAAGAACAAAATGTTTGTAAAAAATGGACAATAGAGTTCATGTTGTGAATAAGGGTGTGCTAGTTCGGACATTGATCCCAAAAAGACAAAGAGTAGGCCCTACTTCGTAACCTTGTCAATATTGAAATCCTTTGTTATTTGCCAATCAAGGGTAAATATACCTATATTTCATTTGTGTACCTTCGTCTTGTGAATATCTGCATTGTGAAGACTGAAACCTTAAAACTTCGTCTTAAGACAATTGTGGTTCATTTATTTATAAAATTACCACATTATCTTTTTCACATGTAATACTAGGTCCCCGTAGCGCAGTGGATGGCATATTAGACATCCCTGCGACATACCTATATAAATTAAAGTTCGGTGCTATTTGCAAAGCAGAGCTAAATATATAATGGATTGTTTAATCTTTGCGATATGGTTGCGTTTATTTGCTAAATAAATAATCTAACTTTTCCAATTGTTTATGTGAATCCCTGTGGCACAGTGGATAGCGCGTTGGACTTCTAATCCAAAGGTCCCGGGTTCGATCCCCGGCAGGGATGATTATATTTTTTCCTCATTTTTTGTCAGATTTTATTTTTTTGCCATGCTATTCTCTTTTGGTAGGACTAAGTTTAACTAAGACTAAGTTTAACTAGGGTTATTGGCTAAATGTTTGTCTTTGCTCATGTTCACGTGTGTTACGAGGAGGGTTCAAGTAGATGGTGGTTTCCGACCTTACTTGGTGGTATTCTTTGATATCAGGGATAAAAGAATTAACACTGCAGTTCCGTATGGTAATGGATTTATTGACACGACCGGTTTCGCCGCAGAGCAGCTTCTTTAAATTGACTGTGCGGCGAAACCGGTCGTGTCAATAAATCCATTACCATGTGGAACTGCAGCGTTAATTCTTTTATCCTTGATGGGGGTTCGATAAATACTCGCACTAACGGTATAAAGCCGTTATAATTACATCTTATTCTTATAATACTTTTTAACTTTCAATAGGGGGTTATTCGGGAATGTCGTCGGTCATAATGTCGTTACTCATTCATTGAGGCATTCAATGAACGGCAAAATGACAATCGAACGACATTTTGAACGAATCTATGAGCTGATGTCAGAGCCGTTGGCTCAGTTTTGTGTTCCGTTTTTAGCGCATCGCTACGAGTTTCGCATTTGTTTTTATTGAAATTTGGCGGCATATTAAATGAACGGAAATGGAACCCACAGAAGGATGTGAGTTTTTAACCTAGGATTATGAATTATGTGTAATTTAGCATTCATATTTGTGTGTTACTTAGAATATTTAAACAATATTTTATGCCATGAATACATGGATTTAATTAATTAACGGCGGTTGAGGTTGTTAATTACGTTATCATTATTATCCAGTTCCGTAGTAATATTTATTTTTGCACGTCCGATTTACTAGTTTGAGGCAGATACATTTAGTTCTAATTAATCATAGGCAACCGTTACGTGACATTGCGCGAAGTCCTGTTGGACTATATGGAGAGGCATAGGTCGCTTGCTGTCGGCCTGTGTAAAGGCCCGGAATGGGATACCACGAAATGACAGATGTGGGAGCGCCTCTCTGCCTCCCTCAATGCCGTCGAAGGGGGCGCAGTGAAGACGGCGGACAAGTGGGAGAGAGTAAGTTGAAATAACAATTGCTATGAAGTGTCAAAATATTCGTGATCATTAATTGTCAACTCCTTAACTATCAAAACATTGCCACTTCTATGTCTGCAAATCAATTGATACACAACTGGTTTTTCAGTCATGGCGGGACTGGCGGTGTGACGCCAAAAAGAGGACACCATCTGTACCATCTCTTAATTGTCTCAACTTATTTCTCCTCATGGCATTTTCTCTCAGTCTTTCTTCCTCCTCATTCCTACGCCGCGGCGTAGACGGCGCGCCGCCTCGCTATTCCCGCTTCTAAAGCCCAGTCATCCATGTCTCTAAAATATTAACGGATGGAAGGTTATCCATGAAAAATGATTCGTACGAAACTTTCAATATATGCGTCCAACATGTGTGCAAGTCGAAAGTCACTTCGAATCACATGAGCGTAAACGGCATGCTGAGATATATTTGAAACTCAGCAGGGAAAGGAATTCCTTTTTAAGTAACTCAAACCCAAGGCACCGTAGGACGCTTTTAGTGATATTTTCCTTCAACAGATGCGACGAAACATTCAGGTAATACGTAGCTGTGACTGTAGAGCCCTTTTTCACTAAATGGGTGTACAACGTACCTTTGTAATCGGAAAAGGTTATGACCATCGCCTTCTTGGCCGTAAATATTAGTCGAAAATTCAACGTACACATTTCGTCACGCTGCTCAGAACGAACTACTGCCGCGTCGGCTATAAAACTTGCCTTGCTACGTACTTACTCATACTGCCGAGAGAGCGGGCGCGGTGTTCTTGTTGCCGTGTTCGCGCGGCAGTCAGAGTCCTTATTGAGCCTCCCTCGTACATGTTATTGGTCGGTTTGTTAGTTTTTTGGTTTGGGCGACTGATGACTGAAGTAATTTGCACCATTTTGATTTACCGCGGAAACATCGCCGAGAATTTTGTTGGAGGTATGGTGGTAGATGGAAGTGTTAACATTTAAGAAGTTGGTGGTGTTAATCTGGACTGGATTATAAGATTTTAACTGAGATGATAAGAGGAAGGAATTTTGGATGGGAAATTTGGGGCTCTGGACAATGAAGATTGGAAATAACATGAGCAATATGAATTTATGAATAAATAAGTACTGTAGTGTTAGAGTAAATGATAGTGTAGTACTCAGATGTGTAGAGTGAGTAGGGAAGATGGATTCTATCCAAAGTTGGCATAAGGTAACATGGACCAAATTCCCTAGTATGCAAGCCACTGTCTGTAGGGCTCAATACATGAGGCCCTTCATACCCAATCAAAATGGCCATTGTGTTGAATATTGAGATTACTTGGTTCTGAGAAAAAATGCTGTGGGTTCCACTGAATGCATTCATAATTTTGTCTGGTAGACACTTGTCTCAAGCTCTCCTTATATTTGTTGGGATATGGTACTTAATTTCATGGAAATTTTGTTGGTCCCATTTTTAAGTGTCATTCTCTTTGTCATTAACTCGATATATCTAGTGTTTTGACTCAAATGGACTAAGTATACACGTACGTACTAAATCTGATGCCAGTTCTCTCTATCTTCCCATACAGCACAGGTTAAGTCATACATAATGTATTTTATAATACATAATGTATAAAAATGGAGAGATCCACGAATCCAGAACGCCACGGAAAACTACGATCCAACATAATGTATTTATGACGTATACTGATGTATATTTTACATTGTGTATTTTTTCTTGATTGCTGTATTACAGTGGTATTCTGCCAGAATTTACATTATGTAAAATAATGTATCTTGTACAGCAAGCATACACAAAACTAGAATCACGCTAACAACCGTTATTTTAAAATTACGACCTAATGAATCAATAATATGATAAAGAAAATTTCTTTCGTGGATCTTAATGTACCCTGGAAAATGATAATGCGCCTGTGGCAGATAATTGAATGTATAGAAGCCACTCTAAATATTTTAATTGACTCACATTGTATTTCCTCCATGATCCGCTATTACTTGTTTTGGAAAGCAGAGAAAAAGTCGTGCGGAGAAGTTGTGCGGACTTAATTCGTGTTTATAGTGTTCGCTCACTTACGAATTGTAATATTTGGTGGACATCTCAAAGTAATAATTAAGGTGCGTTAACTGCATAGTATTTTGTATGACAGTAATATTACGTCTAATGATAAATACTGGTTGTAAAACTATGGCTATGAGAATCGGGCCCCCAGAATTGGCTGTGTCAAGCCGGCAGAAGGAAGGGTTCCTCAAATTTGTATTTGCCTGACACGGAATAAAGATCTTCTTTTACCACATTAATTTTATAATATATACCCAGACAGCACACCGGTAACCGTATATATATACTGAAAGTATACCACATGTATACTGTTTCCTTGAGAATCTGTATACTTGTTTTAGATGCTAAGTATACATAAACAGTATACAGAAGCGTATACGTAAACAGTATACAAAAGGTATACATAAGCATTTAGTATACAAAGTGTATACTGTATACAGGAAAAGAAACGTGCTGTAACCTCGATTTATTATTAATATTATTAATTATAGTAATATTACCTCGATTTATGGCCTGTAGGCTGTGGGTCTGCAAAGTCCGCCCCTGGCAGCCGCCCGCCAGGCCAGCCCCTAGCTACGATGCTGAAGCTAACTTGCGGGAATTGGAAAAATCTTGTTTATTAGCAGTAATATTGCGTTTATATGCATACTATGTGGCAATATAGAATAACAGTTATCTGGCATTAATTAATGGCAAATAACTTTTATCAAGATTTTATGGTATTTCGTCAAAATATCACGGAATTATCATTTAATGATTATAGTTCTCGAAGTCACATTTATCCACGGAAGAGACTACATATGTACGTCTTTCTCCGTTCCGTTTACTTAGAAATAGTTGCGAGATTGGGAGCTTTAAGTCGTAAGGTCTATAATCGTGCGAAGTTGCGAGATTGGTAGCTTTAAGTCGTAAGGTCTATAATCGTGCGATACAGGTATGATAACGTTAGGTAGATAAGTGCTAATTTAATAAGCGTGGTACATAATGCGGTTGCTCAATAGCACATTGATAATGAATGTTGGCCAGATCTTTTTTTTCACTGGACATCCAGTGATGTCCATCTGGTATCCAATATCTACTAGATGGATATCTATTGGATGTCTAATTTATATCCATGGTATGTCTAGAAAGAGGACATTTGGATATCCATTAGATATACATTAGACATCTTTGGATGTCATGGATGTACACCATTGTATGTCCAATGGATATATTTGTGCTGTGTGGGTATACATCTTGTATACTGTATACGTATGCTGTATATGCATGGTAGGAGGACATTTGCTACATTATATACATCTGGTAGATGGGGAGTAGAAGGTGTTTATACGTATACGGTATACGTGTACCTTCTACTGTATACACATGTTATACACTACATATATGTATATTTAACATATACAGTAGCATGTGTGCTGTCTGGGATATTTACTTGAATCCTATTTTTGATATTTATCGCCTAACTATCTGGCTATTTTATTTATGGGTTATAATTGGTTTGATTTAAATGTTGGGGAATAGTTTAATTTCAGCTGGCTCGGTATTCACCAATAACATCAAAATTCAACTTAAATTTGATTTGTTGAACCTATTTTTTTTCTTTGTTGTTGAGGAGAGCCGTGTCATCTGCATATCTCAGATTCGTAATCAGTCTACCACCGATACTGATGCTTCCTTGAAATTCATCTAGGGGGAATTGCGAGTGATTCATTCACCGATTATGTTGAACAGGATGGGTGATATTACACAGCCTTGCCGAACGTCTTTCCCCATACAAAATTTGTCCAACAGAATGTTATCAATCTGTACCTCCAAGCTGTTGTGCATGTAAATGGAGTGTATTAAGTGTATTAGAAAGCCAGGCACCCCTGCGGCTTGCAAGGCATGCCCCAAATATGTCCAGTTGACTATGCTGAATGCCTTTGTATAATCTTAGAAGCACATTTAAGTCATTACGTTTTGTTGGTATTATTTGTCAATTATTTGGCGAATCAGCATTATTTGTTCATGTGTGCCTTAGCGTGGCATAAAGCCTGTTTGCTCTTCTGCTTCTGGTATTTCAGGTTGTAGGAATGTCTTCAGGCCTTCATGTGTTGCATAGAGCAATACTTTGCTGGCATGTGGTATTAGGGCTAACGTCCTGTAGCTAGAGCATAGAGTCCTGTCTCCATTCTTGTGTGGCAGTATGTACATTGATGCCACCCATTCGTCTGGCCGAGCACACGTCCATATTTTGTTGCATAGCACATGTAGAAGACGTACCAAGCTTTCACCTGGAACCTGCAACATTTCAGGTACTATGCCGTTGAGTCGGGGTGATTTCTGCTGTTTTAGTTTATTTAGGGCATTCCGGATTTCTTTTGGTAAGATGATAGGTTCGAGCGATCCGTTAATGGCTGCTTCTGTGTTGGGTTCAGTGCCTGTGTCCTTCATCAGATTATAGCAGTACTCCTGCCATCTGCGTATGACTTCATATGTGGTTTTAAGTAACGTTCCATTTTCCCATTGTATTGCCATGCATCTCACCTGGAATGTCCATGTAGTCTCATTAACCTTCTGGAAGTGTTTACGTGGGTGATTTTTGGGTGGAGTGTTCTAGTTCCAGCACAATCTTTATAGGTGTTTGTTCTTGTCACTCCGCAGTTTTTGTTGGACGCTTGTATTCAGCTGTTGATATTGTAGCTGATTCACCTCTGTGTTTGATGATCGGGCTTTGAGAACCCTCCGTTCTTCTATCATGTTCCATGTGTCCGCACTTATCCATGTTTTATGTGGTCCCTGCGGCCGACTACATTTGTTTGACGAGACTTGAACTGCTTTCTTTAGCTTTTCCCACATTTTGTTTGATGGATCTGTTGAATGATCTTGTTTGAGTATACTCTCAACTCTTTTGTTGGCTTTTTCGCTATATATAGCATCCTTGCTGAGGTGCCACCTTTTCTCCACATTTTTCCTTTTTGGAGTGTTACGAAGCTTGATGTAAGCCTCTAAGATAAATGCATTGTGATCACTCCCACAGTACAATCCTGGGTAAGTTTTTATGTCCTTAACAATTGTTGTCAAAGTAACAAAGTTTTTATGTCCTTCTGGCTGGCATGATAATGTAATCTATTTGGTTCCACGTTTTGCCATCTGGTGGCTGCCATGTGTAAAGCCTGTGGGGGTGGTGCTGGTATTGAGTGTTGGTTATACACATTCTGTTGTCCACACAGAACTCTATGAGTTTTTCCCCCTGTTCGTTTCTCATGCCTTACCTAAATCTTCCCACTACTTTAACCACTTCCTTGATGTCTCTTTCCCTTGTGCCTACTTTTGCATTGAGTCTCCCATCAAAAACAGTATCTCCCTGTGATGAAGGTTCTTCACCGTTTCGTCCAATGTTTTGTAGAATTCTTCAATTTCGTCATCCGGAGATTGTGCCGTTGGTGCGTAGACCACGATTAGGTTAATGTTCATGGGTGCTGCTTTTAAGCGCAGTACTGCCATTCACACATTACATGATAAGACAAATAAAGTATGCACAGTATAGCAAATGAAACTAAATATGTCGGTCTGAAAAACACAAGTGTGTTATCCAACTGTGGTGACGCACGTACATGTATAACTACCACTGAAGTCCTTAGCCCCTCTTCTGTCATCATTACTTGGGGATAAAAGCGACCTAAGGTAACGTGATAATGTATGCAAAATATACATGCTATTCGAGAGAATAAATAGCATAATAACTAACAGAAAGAGAAAGGAATCACAAGGTATCCTTTGTATCTGCTGATAAACTGCTTCGGAAAAAGGGTGCCCCTAATATTATGGACGTGGTCAATTTTACCTGTAGGTAAGGCAACAATATTACAGAACTGGTGGTTTAGTGGTCAAGGTCAATGATTAGGAGCACCATATAACTAACTGATACCAAAGCCATTTTTATCCAGTAATAACCCATGGGTCATTCCACCTCAATTCAACAAACGTTTGTCCCTTAGGGTCTCAGATTTTGATAAAAATTGGTGTATGGGTACAATATTAACTGAATACACTCAAACCGTTTAGAGAAAAAAAAAATTTTGAGTGAATTATGCATATTTTAATTTTTTCGCATTTTTAGCAAAAATCCGTGCCTTAAAACATATTATCACTTATATCTCCGCTTGTAACTGTCATAAAACAATGATTAATAGCTTATATTAAAGCTAAATCTTTATTGAATGCAAATATATCAATAAAAAATTATTTTCTTCTATACCCTATTGTTGTAAATTACTAATGTTTAAAAAATTGTTAATAAACCTTTTTCAAATACTCCATCTCAGAATCGGCCGAAACTTGTTTTCCGTAATCTAAACATATTCAGCTAACTATTTCAAAAATAAAATTTAGTGGCAATTCATAAATGCGTTTTTTATAAGTATTTAAACATTTACAATTTTCTCTCGCGCGGCCCGTGCTTAAAAAATTGTTATTAAACTTTTCTCAAATACTCCATCTCAGAATCGGCCGAAACTTTTTTTCCGTAATCTAAACATATCTAGCTAACTATTTCAAATATAAAATTTAGTGGCAATTCATAAATGCGCTTTTTATAAATATTTAAACATTTACAATTTTCTCTCGCGCGGCCCGTGTTTAAAAAATTGTTAATAAACTTTTCTCAAATACTCCATCTCAGAATCGGCCGAAACTTTTTTTCCGTAATCTAAACATATCCAGCTAACTAGTCGAAAAATAAAATTGAGTGTAAATTCATAAATGCGTTTTTTATAAATATTTAAACATTTACAATTTTCTCTCGCGCGGCCCGTCAGCTTCCCATTTGGAATACATGCAGCAGACACGTGATGCCAGCCTAAACATTTCCCTAATTGCTCAAGTCGTGGCTATATGAGATAAAAATATATTATAAACTATGAATGATAACAACAATTGTGATTTGTTCTGTTAAATGGATGTTTGCAGAGAAAGTAACCATTGAGCCCCACTTTCTCTGCGCGAAGTTTTTTCTAACTACTCCGACACAATCGATTGAAAGCTAACGAGAAAGCAAATCCTTGTATTTATAACAAATGTAAAATGGCTAAGTTAGCATGCTTTCCGTAAACATATGATGTCCTACCTTGTAGGAAGGGTTTCTCTCCGAAATATTTTATTTGAGGATCCTGATACTCCTGCCTGCAACTACAGCTGAATCCTCGTCCCTTGCTGGACGAAGAGAGTCTCTTCATTATAACCACTCCATTTGATTCGGGTATTGCTGCATGAAACTCCCCAATGCCTGGTATACTAACTGCCTGACGAAATCTTTTCGCAAGTACATCGGAATGTTTTCCATTTTTTTCTTTCTTTGCGTAGCCAAAATCCACTCCTAAAGTATGATCTTTTGCCCGTTGAAAGAGTTCTATAGGTGTACGTATTTGTTTTTCGTATGGAAGCTGAAGGCTTGCTCTTTCTGCTAGTCTTTTCAAAGTTCCTCCCAGTCCATCACTTGGCCCCTTACCATGGGATGTAGCAAAGAAATGCCATTCTGCAGAGACTGTGAAACCTTTCCTGTGAAGAGATAGGTTCTGAATGTTATACTTGTTTTATAATGAGCAGCTGCTTCTTCTGAATAATATTTTTCTTTTTGAAGCTTCGGAACTTTCAATTTCAAGAATTTAAGAAGAAGTTTTTGAAAAACATGTACAGTTGATGGTATATGCTTCAGGCTGTCTGATATGATTACGAAGTTCAATGGGATTACATTATCCTGGACTTTAGGGCTGTAATAGCAAGCAAAGAGGTGAACTGTTGCTTGGCCGTTATTCCAGTTCATACCTTGCATTCTGTCCTGTAAAACGAAAGCGTAATTTTCTGGAAAATCTTCAATGACGAGAACCTGCCCCACTTGGATGTTATGCTTTACATTTCTAAGAAAATCAGATTGATGTTTAGCAATGTAGTCATGTGGCTGAAGTTTCTGTAACTTTTCAATAAAAAATTCAAAAAGTTATCGGTAGATTTTGTAAAAAATTGCTAGGGAGCAATGGTTAGCTTGCACCCATTGGTGGTAAGTAATGCTATCAATTAAATTTCCATCAAAGTGTTCTTCTACTGAATTCCAAATTTTGCTCGGCCCAGGGCAGTTTTTACATTCGTAACAGAACAAATAACAATTGTTGTTATTTGTTCTGTTCATAGTTTATAATATATTTTTATCTCATATAGCCACGACTTGAGCAATTAGGGAAATGTTTAGGCTGGCATCACGTGTCTGCTGCATGTATTCCAAATGGGAAGCTGACGGGCCGCGCGAGAGAAAATTGTAAACGTTTAAATATTTATAAAAAACGCATTTATGAATTTACACTCAATTTTATTTTTCGACTAGTTAGCTGGATATGTTTAGATTACGGAAAAAAAGTTTCGGCCGATTCTGAGATGGAGTATTTGAGAAAAGTTTATTAACAATTTTTTAAACACGGGCCGCGCGAGAGAAAATTGTAAATGTTTAAATATTTATAAAAAGCGCATTTATGAATTGCCACTAAATTTTATATTTGAAATAGTTAGCTAGATATGTTTAGATTACGGAAAAAAAGTTTCGGCCGATTCTGAGATGGAGTATTTGAGAAAAGTTTAATAACAATTTTTTAAGCACGGGCCGCGCGAGAGAAAATTGTAAATGTTTAAATACTTATAAAAAACGCATTTATGAATTGCCACTAAATTTTATTTTTGAAATAGTTAGCTGAATATGTTTAGATTACGGAAAACAAGTTTCGGCCGATTCTGAGATGGAGTATTTGAAAAAGGTTTATTAACAATTTTTTAAACATTAGTAATTTACAACAATAGGGTATAGAAGAAAATAATTTTTTATTGATATATTTGCATTCAATAAAGATTTAGCTTTAATATAAGCTATTAATCATTGTTTTATGACAGTTACAAGCGGAGATATAAGTGATAATATGTTTTAAGGCACGGATTTTTGCTAAAAATGCGAAAAAATTAAAATATGCATAATTCACTCAAAATTTTTTTTTTCTCTAAACGGTTTGAGTGTATTCAGTTAATATTGTACCCATACACCAATTTTTATCAAAATCTGAGACCCTAAGGGACAAACGTTTGTTGAATTGAGGTGGAATGACCCATGGGTTATTACTGGATAAAAATGGCTTTGGTATCAGTTAGTTATATGGTGCTCCTAATCATTGACCTTGACCACTAAACCACCAGTTCTGTAATATTGTTGCCTTACCTACAGGTAAAATTGACCACGTCCATAATATTAGGGGCACCCTTTTTCCGAAGCAGTTTATCAGCAGATACAAAGGATACCTTGTGATTCCTTTCTCTTTCTGTTAGTTATTATGCTATTTATTCTCTCGAATAGCATGTATATTTTGCATACATTATCACGTTACCTTAGGTCGCTTTTATCCCCAAGTAATGATGACAGAAGAGGGGCTAAGGACTTCAGTGGTAGTTATACATGTACGTGCGTCACCACAGTTGGATAACACACTTGTGTTTTTCAGACCGACATATTTAGTTTCATTTGCTATACTGTGCATACTTTATTTGTCTTATCATGTAATGTTCCTTTTTTTACCCTCAAGTCCAACTGCAGACAATGAACTTTGTTAGTTGTGTCAGTTTATGCCTCTTGCCGCATAAAGGGAACATCCACCTGCCTCTCCCCTATTTACAGCTAGCATTGAAGAATTTAGAATTTTTTATTAGTTCCATTGGTGTACTTTTTGTTTTTTATCTTCAAATCCGTCAGATATTTAGTATCGCAGGTTGCTTTTGCTGATTGGTGAACTTTGTCGCAGCGAAAATAGTTTTCATTTCACGTGGGTTTATTATTTGTTTGCTTACCTATTTTTCTATTCATCTACATCTACATCTGCATTATTGGTGTAGACACATAAATATTTGAAAAATATTGTTTAGGGATGAAAATGATCTGTTCCAAGTCAGATAATGACATCACAAGATAATGACGTTACAAGATAAAGACAAGTATGAGTCGGAGAGTGAGTGGGAGAATAGCACATTCAGACTTAAGTATCCATTTGATAGAGAAAGTATTTGAAGTTAATGGTTGCGAGGTCCTCGCTCCAAGAGTATGACACTCAGTTACGGGACCTCATCGTATGACATTAGGTCACCTTAGCAAGTATTTACAGTTGACTTCAAAGATAAATAATTCAGTATGGGTTTGTGTCAAGTGCTCAGAGAAAGTAGCAACCAAGAGTAAAAAATGAGGTGAGAGTTTGTGCAACAGTGAACAGGAGGTGATGTTGGTCTGTGTAGTGCATTGCTTTTGAATGTACAATGTACCAATTAATCCACAAATGTTTGCTATTCCAAAATGGTTTCCTAAATACCTATTTCATTCATGTCTTGCATATTTCGGTAGACTTTTTATTATCCATTATTTTATATACCCAATATTCCACAAATTATACAAATTGTTGTTAATACTTTTGTCGTTTATTTTAACATTTTTGCACATGAAAAATGAATCTAGGCTGTTTTTAAGTGTAATGTGAGAATGGATGAAAAAAAATAACTAAATATATTTTTTTAATGCATGTTCTATCTTGTCAAAATATAAATACATAATTACATAGATTGAAAATTCATATGTACAATATAATGGATGAAAACAAAGGTACCTTATACAATTATCATTTTCAATTATTTTTACGGAATATGGAGAGCTGTGATAAGTCTGTAATACTATAAATACATGAAAAATGTAAATGTTGCTCCATCCATTGCAACAAAGTCAGTAGCAATGTATAAACGAATAGCCTCCTCATTCCTTTCATCATAATAAGTTTTCATGTAAGAAAACATATCTCTTTTTAAGAATCACTAAGTAGGCTTGTACATTTGACATTTAATTCATATGTAAGTTTTGTAATTAGGTAAACAATTAATAAAAATTTTTAAAGTTACTGTTAAACTAATATTAAAATGATGCTTTCAAATTTTTGTACATTTTTAAGTTCAAAATCAATCAACATTAAAAAAAACAAATATAATATTGTGGAACTGGTATCATTTAACAAGAAATAAATGAGGCATTTTTGAAACACTTTTTATTTTTCTATACAGTTTTTGCGTGGTTAATGTGTGTTGTCATTTCGATGCTAGGTCTTAACATTTATCTGATCTCCCCATTTTCTTAATTGTTGGAGCATATGGTGAACGGTTCCTAAGGTAGTGAATCTAAGGCTGCCAACTGCCCTCATATCCCCAGGTGTGGTCTCATTTTTTGTGCAACATGGAACATTCAATAGGAATTCATTAAATTCTTAAATTGTTCAGAATTTTGGGTCTGGGAATTTGAAATTCTCCTTATCCTTAGATAGATAGATTGTTGTTGGGGGGCCTTTGTCATGAGCCCGGGCACTTAAACCTTTCTTGGTCCATTGTGCCAACCCCATGCCTGTCTGCCACTCGCAGATTTTATTTTTATTTTGGTTAACGATGATCACACAAACCAAATGTCACTAGAGATTTTCTACAGCATTTTTATCATATCTTTTCCTATGCTCAGCCACAACAAGTATTGCCTTTGCTGTTCATCTTTGGCTAGGTTATTACCCATAAGGAACTTCATTATCAAAGCAACCCCTCTTTCAGCCGTGTCATTTACTACTCTAATGTTCTGAACTATTTGCAGTCCTGCCTGATAATTTTCATTCTTCAACCACAAATGTGGATCCTGCATTAAAAAGGATTTGTCAATTCCAAGTGAATCGAAGAATTTTCTAGTGTTTGTGTTCACAAAATCAGATAGTCTCAAAGAAGCCACTTTTGCACCAGAGAGGAGATACGCCTTTGCCTGGGGACTCTCCTGCCCTTCCCCATCGTTACCTTTTTTTCACCATTTCTCGTTTTTCATTTAATGTAACATTTGGATAAAAAAAACAAACCCCACAAGAACTTCAGACAAGTACCACAAATGTGCTGCAAACTTTTCATAGGCTACCTTCCATTGATTACCACTTTTTTTCTTTTGCGCTAAAACTTGTAAGAACTGAAGGTCATTGCGTGGTACCTCCGCTGCTAAAGGTGCTCTGTACCAAACCGGCACATAGTACGTAATGAAAACGCACACACGGAAGAAGGCTCTCTCTAGCTTAGCAGTCAAATTAAATCGTTTACTGAACATCCATATTTTAATGCAATACAATGCCTTTGCCATCCAGCTAGCTTTATGGATTGCACCGGGCTTCTTGAACGAATAGACAGTTTTTCCAGGAACAACACCACCAAGGAACATGATGGTCAGCTCCAGAAGCTCCTTATAATCCCCACGTGGTTGTTTGATCTGGAAACAATAGACGAAATAATAATTCAATAAACGGGTGACGTAAACAATAATGGCAGTGCGAACTTCACGCGAAATTGCAACGGTACCTGAACTTCTTGAATGCAGAATTTAAGAACTTCGTCGGCGTTTGGAATATTCCTCAGGCGGCGGTTAGACGCTGCTGTGTCGTAGATTTATGTGAAATTTCAGAAATAAAGGATGAATGAAAGGCATTCAAATGAATGCACTTCAATTAATGACTCATCTACACATAAAAGGCACCTTGATCAAGTTTCGTCCAGGCGGCTTTAAAACTGTTGAAATAGGGGCATTCTGGACTGTTGGAGTTCCCAACGAGATTAACAAATACTGCGCCGAGGACTAGCTCAAATATGTGGTGGCGGCACATAAACTTCAAAAGTTCATTGCCGAGAGTGCCTTCCAGTAGCTTAACTGCCCCGATGTGCTCGCCAGTGTTCACGCTAGCAGTATCACAGCAGGCCCCACGCACTTTGCAAACAACTTGCCATTCCTCCAGTAATTTAAAAATGCTGTCGCATGCTGCACGTCCTGTCCCTGATTCGAGCTCTGGGACTCCAAGCAGTGTCTCTCTGTGCACACCGGACAAGATGACGGGGAATCTTTCTCGCAAGCCTTCCCCTGTAACAAGAAGGAATATGACTGACGTGCGGAAACGGTTAGCAAATGTTGTCACTGGAATTAAAGCATTATTACCTTACCTTTGTTACTCGGCAAAAGCTTCCCATCAAAGTGAACCACAAATGGCCCAAAGTGTCCTGGAATGCATTTTTAATATTCTTGGCCATTCCAGTTCGGTTCTCTATACGATGCTTGCACACTGAACTGTAGCTTCCGACAATTTCGAGATTGTTTTTATCAATCCCAAGTGCGTGTGCAGTTGCTTTTGCTGAGACAGTTATGATATGGGCAGCGCTCCGGTCACTTGTTTGGGTCCTATCTAATGCGGACGTAATCTCTTTGTCTAAAAGCAGTCTTATTTGCTTCCTCACAGCGCCTTGGGTTGTAGGCTTAAACTTTACGAATAACATATTAGGTTAAACATTTAAGCGGAATTTTACAAAATAATAATATGTGCTTTAATTTACTCACCCTTATCCTTGGAATCATCGCCGGTAAACGATTTTTCAGGACTCTCGGTGTATACACTCGGTATATATTTCACCTCAACTTTTCCCAATAGCTGAGCGATATCTTCCTCACTCCTCCTTTTCCGGGCCCCAGCTGATTTGGACCGTTGCACTTTACCTTCCTCGCGCTTAGCAGTATTCTTGTCAACGCAACTCATGTAACCGATGCGGTTTTCCCTCATGGAATTGTAGAACAATCGATCCTCTTCCAGCTTTATCATATCCATGGCATTGATATGGCCAATGTCCAAAGTATTGGCTAGGTCAGTCACAAACTCATTTCGCCGCGTCTCATAGGTTTTCCCCATGCGTGATTTATCTTTCTTTAGACATAAAAAACGGTTGTAAATGCGCACGAGAATCTCCGTAGTATTCCTTACCTCTGCAATCGGAATGCCCGCTTTTTTCCAAAATACCTCAAGTTTCAAAATAGTCAGCCTGGCACTTTCACGAACAGTTTTCTTCTCATTTTCATGAAGATGTTTGAAATACTGTAAGGACTGGCAAAGGGTTGGCAGCTTAGGACACACAATATCCGGGATGGAACCCCCAATGAGCCAATCTGATGGGCTCTGCCTCGTCTTCTTGCTCATGATGCCGGAGAGAAAATCGGTATGCTGGAGTCACTTACGGGTTTAACGGCACGAAGGGAAACGAGTTTTGCTCGCAAAATGTAGCAACCTTGGTGTGGGTAGCCGTACGCAAAGTCCTCCGCCCCCGAACACCCCCGCTGTCAATAATCTACATTGTAGGGCCGCGAACTTCAGGATTCATCTCGGCTAGAAAACAATGTAGTCCCGGCCCACGCTCCCAATGTACAGCGTCCCTACCCACGCCAAAGAAGACAGAAAAGTCCCCGCCCCTTACCCCTTCCTCTGCCGCACCCACACATCGGGTGAAGACGTAATTGGTGTCGTATTATTGCTAGAACACTGTAGAACCATCTCTTGTGTGAAAAAACCACCCACGTGACTGCCATGCCCCTGGAAGTTAGGCAAATGTGTATTTTTTACCATGAAAATTGCTATTTTCAATAATTTGAAGCCGTTGCGCGACCCCTATACGTTATCCGATCGAGCCCAAATTTTTTCCCCTTTCTATTTTACCGGATTGGAACCAAGAACCAATTAAGCCCGACAACATTTCGAACATTGCCAATTTTGTAATCACCCTAACCAGGCATAGACTATGTCCTCCCTCCAACCGGCCCGGTCTGCGTCTCCCTCCAGCCTCCCGGTATAGGTATGGAGTGAGTATCATCTCTCCATCCATGCCTGGTCGAGGTATGGAGGAGAATCACCCATCCAACCACCGTCCGGGCCCAACGTTGCGTAACTTTGGTGTTCTGACAGGAACCGGTGTTTCAACATGGCTAGGCCCTTGCCCTCTCCTTATCCTTACTATTGGATGAATTCACTTGCGGTAGTTAAACCATAGCTACTGTGGGGCATTTTGACTGATGCATATTGCTCAGGGAGAAGCAGTAGCCATGTTAGGGAGTGGAACAAATCTTCTCTCATTGCTGACTGTAAAATATGGCAAAAATTTGAAGTATAGTGATATATGAAAGAAATATTTTCCAAATCTGTGGCAAGTTGTTTCTATTGTAAAAAAAAATGCTTTTTTCAGGACTGCCTCTGGAAAAATTTATTATCCTCCATCTTAATTCATTCTTTTTAATAACACCCTGGATTTTAATCTCCAGATGGATGGATATCCCATAATGGATGAGTTGGTAAATGTAATGACATATTCGACTCAACAGTCCAATTCTTTAACAGTAGCTGTGGTATCCATCATCAGGGATGGGAAGTAATTGATACAAGTAATCCAATTACTGATTATAATTACATTTGACTCACTTATACTTTTATCATTCCTATTTAAATACTGTTAATCTACTCTCAAAGTAATAATTACATTCCTGTAATTTTCACTCTCGGAATGATGGCACGTAATTGGTCAGTGACAATATTAATTACTCCAGTTTTTTATTGTCATCGGCTGCAAGAGCATATGCTCACAATTGTTTATTTAGACTACTAGTTTGGACCATCACCCCCTTCAGCACCTTCGGTGCTTGATTAAGCGGGGTCTCCAGCAGAAACAATTTCCATTCAATATTATGCCACAAGGATGTTGGTTGTTTTTTTTTGTAAGTCTAACGCTCTTCAAATTCAATGTTGTGGTAATCTCCGAGTTTGCATTTACTTATAAAGTAATTGAAATCTACTTGTCATTGATATTGATTTCTTTTATTGAAAGTAATTCATACTTGTAATTGAATTTACTTTTTTGCTGAAGTAATGTAGTCTGTGGAAATTCCATTTTTTGGTTAATTTGCCCAACGCTGTCTATCACGTTATACATATTAGTTTCATCAACTGTTAGTAAACTTTTGTGCATGCCTTTTATGTGGATGCATTTCTAGAAAACCTTATGGTGGGTTAAGATATATCATGGGGAACTGTGTCCTCTAGGCATTGGTCTTCTGCGAACAATGCGGTCGAAAAAAATTAATCACATTGGGGAATGAACTGTTAGGGTTCAAGGCAAGTCAGAAAAGCCATTCGTTTTAAGGTGGATGGAGTGAGAAGGGGTTTGAGAGGGAGTGGTCGAGGTCAAATTGTGGAGGTTGGGGTTGATGACAGCTCTCAATTGTCTCAACCACACCTCCAAACTTGGCTGTAACACACGTGGATGCGATGCCGGTCAGTCACTGTTGCTTACATTTTACGGGGTTAGCACTTGTGCAATCATCTGCAACTGCACTCATTTGCTGTGTGAGTCAGTACAAAAGCACAAGGCCATCCTTCTAGATCTTCAATCATTACTTGTTCACCAGCTCGGCCTGCTCCCTTTAGCTCACATTCAGATCTTGGTCCTTCACTCATTTGTTATGTAGATCAGTGAGCACATGCCATCCCTCTGTATCTCAGTTCCTCACTCAATTGCAGTGTGAGTCATTCAACAGCACAATGCCACCCCTCTTGATCTCTGTTTCTCATTTTTTTGGCCAGCTCAGTCCGTTCAGATTCAAATCTCGGTCTTTCAATGATTCAATCTTGGTGTGGGTCCGTGTGACAGCTCAGGGCCTACTAGATCTTGGCCCTTTACTCGTTCGCTGGTTGGGTCAATGTGACAGCAACAGCTACAGTGAGATGTCCATTGATTATACTATGATGCCTAATCTAAGTCTTCCGACTTCACTAATGTTTTATACTCCTTTTTGAAAGTGGATAATGGATAATGTTTAATATTCCTTTGTGAAAATGGAGTGTGTGATGATTATATGTACTTGGAAATTCCATTCTTGAAAAAATAATGTTCCTATTTCGAGATTGCATTTAAGTGAAAACACATGGGTATTAAGCATGTTGCTTAAATCATATTATTATAGGGCAATGTTAAATTAAAATTAAACATTCTGTGATAATTGATATTAGTGAATTTTTAGTATAGTTGCAATTGTTTTAAAATTTAATGATAACATCTGTTTGTTATTATATTTCATGCAGTGAGTTTATGAAGTGAATATTTTTAAATTTTTCAGATATGACCTTGGTGGAGAAAGTGCGACAACAAATACCCGTTTTTGGTCAACGGCGCACTGATGTGTATGAAACTGTTGAGAAGTAGTCACTATGCCAGTGTGATATAGTTTTGTGACTTGAAAACTAATGGGAAAATATTATCAGAAGCAAATGCTAATTGCAAAAATATGTGGAGCAGGTATATAAATATATTTCGTGATGAATTTTATCTTTTGTATACAAAATACGAGGCATTCATATGTATATGAAAAACTATCTTTGATAAAAAGATCCATGCATGAAATCCATTTCGCTTCACACTTCACATTTGAAATGGATGATCTTTTATTTCATCATTACCTCAGGTAAATAACTTGAATTTTATGTTCCTCATACAATAAAGCTGTAAAGTTATTGTAAAGGGAAAAAGCATTGGAAATACTGTATTAGTTATGAATTTTTCAGTGGTATGACTAGGGAATTTTCATATGAAGACCTCAAAAATGGATGATTTTTAATAAATGGGTGATATTAAATTAAACAGATATTTGAAAAATTGACTGAAGTAAAAAAATACTTCAGGTTATCAAGTAGCTTATAATGCAAGACCAAAGCTAAGATGTATTGAATTTTTTATCAAGAAAAAAATTTCAAAGTAAGTTAATATAAGTACATACTCATGAAAATGTGATACCAAACCTAATTTATTGATACACATATAATTATTAATTTGGCAGAAAAGGTAAAATTTTGGTCCAAGCTTGAAACTCAGCAATGTATATTCCTGCTAAGGGGGTCTGAGAGATAAAAGGCACTCTATCAAGATACTATATTAAGTCTTGCCCCATTTTATTTTGAAATTATTGACAATACTGAATGAAATATTTGAATGTGAATGTATGGAATCGGTAATTAACTTCTAGTAATATGTATTTATTTATAGCCTTTCACAGAAAATGAATTGAAATTAACGTATTATTTTAAAAAGCCACTGTCTTCACCGCTGGGCTTAAATTTTCAGTAGTTATTGATACAAACATTTGTCATTTGCCTTGTTTCATTGTTAATTTATATCTGTTTCTAATATAAATTTTTTGGTACACCACCCAAGCAAAAATTTAATATCAAACTTGCCCAGGTAGCACAGTAGATGATGTACCTAGTTTTAGAACTTAAATATACATATTAGATGATGGAAGGGTTACCCTTTTACCTGTAGCCAATGTGTGAAGGAATGTCACAGCATCCGGTAAAGAAAGGGTGTTTAGGTGGTAAAATTCTGTATTTTTCCTGGTATTGCCTCAAGATCCAATGTTAGAATGATGAATGAATGTATCCAAGAGAATGATGTTTTACTAATGATATACCATAATTCATTGGTTCGTTAACATTTTTTTAACCATACAGTATGCATTCATCAAATATCACCGAACTTGAAAAGCTAAAATATACTCTGAATATCTGTGTTTCCCAATATGATTCTGGGTTTGCTACGGACCTGGAATACCTGGTAAAGTAATGGAAAATGAGAAATTAGCCTTGAAATTTTCTTTTGCAAGTCAAAATCTGATTGTTTTCAGCGAGTGAGGAGTGCCATTGCCACTGTCTGTTGGTGTGTGGACAGGTTTTTAGGACCGTGCCTGATTGGAGCAGTGGAGCTCTTATTTTCTGTTTAGTAATTAATTATGCCCTAAAGTATGGAGAGAGCAAGAGAGGTAAATAGAATGTTTCGAATGCGTTCAAGGTTGTCTAATGCTCCTTCGTTTGGCGGCCAGTGCAAATGATGCTTGGGGAAGGCAAGTGGTGGGAAGTCCATCACCGACTTGGTCGACGAGTCCACCACCTTACTGTTTTGAATTTCCCTCATCAACCGAAGAATTATATGCCAACAGAAAGGAAGCCGATTTTCTCCCAGAGCAATAGTGGTGGCGTTCCATTTGTTGGGAAATTTTAATCTCCCATAGTACGTGTGTCTATGTGTTGTGCTGCTATTCTTGCACCTTTTTTGAAATACACACTCGTTATAGAATGAATAGTTGCTCATAGAGAAAATGGATATTTTCACCTGGAAAAGGTCAGGAATTTCATAATCTCAGATCTGTACCCTGGATTCAGAGGTAATCATCACAGGAATCATGTTTCAGACAGTCTGCTTGTGGATAAAAATGCTGAGGTTGTGCATAAAATTGACTGTAAATGGAGTATTTGCCTTCACTAAGTTCTTCCACATCCACCATAAACTTTTTCCCACTGTTTTGTTTCTCTGTCCTGCCAAATTAAGTATTGGGTGCTGGCTGGTGGGAGTAATATTTCCAGTGTAAGAATTTATGTATTTGGGGAAAGAGCATGCTGTATTTACGCATGCACCACATGCCCTGGTGTGAGACGCACACAAGTTTTAGGAAGAAAATGGCAAAAATATTTTTCCACACATGGTAATTTTTTAGGAAGCAGGAGAGTTTGAAATAAGACAACGATGTGAGTAACTATTATGGAGAACAGATATGTTTCTTTGGACGCATGATACCATGCATATATAATATTGTGCTGGGTGCCCGTTTGAGAGCCAAGTAAACCATGTTGACGAGCGTCCCACCTTGAGAGAATTTCAATACTTAGTTAACTTGCAAGGCTGCAAGCAACTCATCATATGAATGATGTGCACCTGATTTTTTAATGCTCAATTACAGGAAAAAACGTGTGTTGTTCAAGCATAAATGCATCTATCCTCACATATTAGGACTCATGAGCATGTACATTTTTTATTTTTGCTCAGAGGACCCTTATAAAATGAATATACTTAAATAATCTTTCTGGAGCTTTAGATGTAGTAGTCGGCCATATATGTACTATAACACAATAAGAGTCTCTTTTCATACTCAAACTGGTTCGAGATTGTGAGATCCTGTTAACCAAGGAGTTCATTTGTCTGTATATCTGATGTCTTGAAATTAATATATTTTGTACGCCTTCCTTTTGACAAACTGTCCAGCAATACATATTGCTCCTTGATGCTTTCCTCTCTGGGTTTTCCTTCATGCATTAAATCCAATTATTCTTAAACGGATTGTTAAAAAGCCTTTAAGGTAGTTAAAGCGAGATAGTTCTCTAGTCATAATGGAGATGAATTCTATTTTTTGATTTCACTCATGAAATAAATATTGTAGTATTTATGGTGCAAGAATATAGTTGTATATGCCAAAAAATTTCTCAGTAATTAAATAAATAAAGCAACATAAGTCCCTAACTTGACTCTTTTTTTCCCACCATAAGGCTAAAAAACCATCAAAACGGCAGGTTTTTCGCGATTCTGTAAAAATTACTTTTGTGAGTTAAAGATTAACTTTTATAAATTGTTGAGAAAAAAATACAACTAAACACCGTTAGTTTATTGACAACATCTAGGTGTTGTAAATTCCTAATTTTTTTCAGTATTCTCCCTCTGGAGCGCACAGCCGTAATCAATCCCATGTAAAACAGCTTACATTTGAAGACAAATTGCTCGAAAATTAGTTTAGTAAGGGGTTAGTATTTTGATATCAATGGCAAGATGAGAGTTTTTTTCTTTAAAATAAGGCCAAATTCTAGGTGAAGTGATTTTTCGCTCAAACTACCTGAAGGGGACTAGGTATCTCTCAAATTTCTGAATGAAATTACAATTGCTATCCTTTATCACTGATTTATTGTATTATGTAGGTGTCTCCACCTGTGGCTTTAGAAAATTACATTTGATACAATTAGAAATTGAGTCATCTACAGCTGTGAATGGTTTTTCGTACATGCAAGTTGATCTGTATTAAACTGCACATGCCGGGCAGTTTACACTGGGGAAATGAAGCAGAATATTTTTAATTTTGTGAGTAGGTATTGACAGGTAGTTTTGCCAGATATAAAGGTTATATTTTGGGATATGTATGGTGTTGGAAAGAGCTTAACTGTTAGAATCTACTCATTGTATTTGACGCTTGCTCACCTTGATCTTTGTGGAAATTTACGCTGTGTGTTGTGGCCTCCACTGCTATGGGAGGGCCCTTAAAATGGTCTATTTCCAGAGGAAATAAATTTTTAATTTTTACACCACATCAATGTGTTCTTGATATGATGCATCTATTTCTGGGAGAAAGTTGGTGTTGATGACTGTCTTGTCCAAGTCTTTATACTTTAACCTAGGGTAGAAAAGTTGTAAATGGATGTCTTTTTCCTTATTAATGGCTTAGATTAGGCGTAGGTAACCCACAACCTGCAGGTCAGATCTGGCCTGCTTGATATAATCAAGTATCTGTTGGCTGTTTCAAAGTTGTCACACTTATTAACATGTATGTAAATTACTAAAAATTCTGGTCCACTGACCTAATAGGGTTATCCTGTCTGGACTGCTCACTGAAAAAGGTTGCTCATGTCTAGCCTAGGAGAAATCATTTGGTTCCATTTTCTTAATTTGACTTACTGGCTCTTTTAATTAGTAAAAAGGGAGCAGTAAACGTATCAATTGTGCCAAAGCGACCCTAGTTGTTTGACTGAGTCAGCACGCTAGCGTTCGAGTGATGTACGTTTTTTTGTGTGAAATGATTTATTTTAATATTTCATCTAATAGGTGATACTTGCTGGTTCCATGCATTTCATTCAGCTATGGTTTTATTTAACAACAACACTTTTACAATGTGTTTATTATAGCATTTATAATGCTGTGTAATTTTAACAGTGGTTGAATTTGTTTTCATTTTTAAGTTCCTCACAGGTTATTGGTATTTTTTGACAATATTTTGTATTTTAATCTTTCATGTGCTAAAGTACAGTATGTTATTGTATGGCAGTAGCCTTGATGTAGTTTTGTTGATTGTTAATAAAATTTGATATAAATGTTGATAATATGTGGGGCTATTTTACTTTTTTGTTAATTATTTAATGCTTTTCAGTCTTCAAAGGTGATAGCCATTCCCTTGCTGCCTTCTGGGTTGCAGTCTCATTAGACGGAAATATTCACAGATATGACATTTCATGCTTTTTGTGCTGCTACATTGATTGCATACCTACTGTATTTCATTCCTTTTTCTGCTCTTTGATGGGGTAATTTTATGTCTTTTTTGCTTATGTTCTTCCTCAATCAACAATAGGAGTACTAGGTGGTTATGTTGACCTATTCGTAATATTCCTTTGCCTCTGTTTGTGCTATACTAATTGGAGACAGAACGTGATTTCCATTTACATATTTAGGAAGGGGAACATGTACCCTAATTCACATTTGCATTCCTATAATAGTGTTTGAAATATAAAGACTTACATGGCAAAGTACTGTGTGGGTCATTTTTATCTACAACAGCCTTAGGAAGGCATTTAATTCAAAAATTATTTTTGCTGACACGATGTTTTTTTATTGAAATTGTGTTACTTACTTACTTCCTCGGCTCTACAGCCTGGTATGGGCTTTGGCCTCCCTCAAGACGCCTGTCCATTCTCTCCTGTTCTGCACTTTCTCTCCCACCATCTGACGATCCTCATAGCCTTTATGTCTTCTTCCAAATCCTGCATCCATCTTTTTCTTGGTCTTCCTATTTTTCTCTTTCCATCCATATTTCCATGTAGAAGCTTCTTAGGCATCCTTTCTTCACTCATTCTTTCCACATGACCTAGCCAAGCTAACCGTTGGGTCTTCACAAATCTCACTATGTCTTCGCCTCGGATAATATTTTCTATTTCCCTGTTTGTTCTTATCCTCCATGTTACCCTATCTGTCACGGGGCCATATATCCTTCGCAAAACCTTCCATTCAAATATCCACAGAGCTTGCTCATTTCCAGCAGAGATGGTCCACGTTTCTGCTCCGTATGTCACCACTGGTCTGATAAGTGTCTTATAGATCTTGACTTTCATCTCCTTAGATAGCAAAGTTGACTTCAGGAGCTTAATATTAGCAAAGTAAGCCCTATTTCAAGCCATTATCCTCTTGTTGATCTCTTTTGTCATTGAGTTCTTACAGTTTAAATTGGTACCGAGGTAACTGAAATATTTTACATTTTCAAAGTTGTACTCCCCAAATTTAACATTTTGAGTCCATATTCTGTCTTCTATGGCCGACATTTTCATGTACATACATATTTCGTTTTTCTCTCATTGATTCTAAGCCCTATATTCTTACTCTTCTGTTCTAAAATTTTGAATATTTCTTTCAGAGAATCCATACTCTGTGTCACTAGAACTATGTCGTCGGCATAGGCATAGGCCTGAGTAGATTTATGCACAATTGTTCCCTCTAACCTCAGTTCTTTCATGGCTTCATGTAGACACATTAACCTGGATCCGCCCAAAATATTTTTTTAAAGATTAATACTTGATATGTTAGGGAAATGATAATAACCTATTTTTTACTACATTCTGAAAATATTACATTGATCGGATATGTAGTTTCCGAGATACAGGGTGTGACATAAATGTCACATTGGGCGGATCTGTTGTCTTTTGGTGCAAGGCAATATTTCCCCAAATAAAGCAACATTTTTTCATATTTTTGCTACAGAGTTCATTTAAATGATCAAAAACTTTGGAAACATATTTATTTTGCACAAATTATAATTTATGTACACTATTGACAATTTTTTATTTAAATTTAAAGTATGTAATTGAAAATTTAGCAATAATTTTTTGTTTTTCATTTTCCGCGATTCATGAATTTTTCCTTCAAAAGTGTGATGTTTTTAAATGAACAAATTTGCTTGATTTTGCCTATGCTATTTCACAAATGTGGGATTTATTTAAATTTATAATATTTAAAATACAAACTTATCAAATATACATCAGGAAAAATCATTTTAACATTCATATCAAACTTACGTCAGGTGTGTTATGAAATTACAGAACCTTGAATTGACATTGAAATAGATAAATTGAAGGTACATTTAAATAATATTTTTACATGGCGAATAAGTAAAACAATTAAAAATACATTTCCAGACCTTGGAAAATACATAGAATAAATACATATTTGAAAAATATTCTCACAACACATAATAGTATAATATAACATAAAAATGAATGAAATATGAATCAATTTATTTCAATTAAACTAAAGATTAATTTAGAGTTGAATGCCAGTGTATACTATTTTGAGTGGTAAACAGAAAAGCAATATTTGCACAGTCCCACATTACATTTTACGCATTCAGTGCGGACGACAGAAGGTCAATATTCTCCTGCACAGCGACGTCGCCTTTCATTTGGTACAACAGAGACTAAATGATCTTTACCATCGTAACGTATTTCATTGGCTGCCTCAGATGAAAATGAAGTAATGCGGCGGCTATACTTGGCTTGACATCGATATATGGTCAGGTATGTTTGGACTATTGCACGCCTGAACTCTAATTGTGACATGCCCGAACCAGATTTCCGCTTTAGCTGCCAAGCATTGTGAACAGCTACATCCAGAAGTCAAGAAAAAATACTTTACCATCATTTTTTTCCACGAATAGAAATTCTCACATCTGTAATATTTCGGTCCATACGATCCGTGCCACCCATATTTTTATTGTACTCCCAAAACATATTCGGCTGGGCCACTTTCTCCTCTTTTCTATTCTGCAGTAACAGTCAACTTTTTTCATGGGGTAGACACCATGACAAGTCGAGGCAATGGTGACAACAGAATTATCCACCCGCCTCGCAACTATAACTTTATCAGCATCACTTTTAAAATACTTGTATGAGCCTCTATCAGTTTTTACTCAAGTTACTTTCTTTCAAAGGACAATCTTTAGGTAATCTATTCTCTCTAAGAGTGCCAGTTGCACCATATCCGCGGGAATTCAAATGAATGAGGAGGCTCATTCCTGTAAATAAGTTGTCAAAATATAGCCGAATTGGCAATACTTGTTTTTCGTGTGGGAGATCATCTAACATCGAAATCAAAGGTGTGGCGCATTTTCCAAAATCTCTTTCATATATATGGTTTGGATGTGGGTTTTTACCTTGATAAACGACAAAATCAACTAAGTACCCACTGGGAGTATTCAAACACCAGACCTTGTAACCAAAACGGATTGGCTTCCCCCAAATAAATTGCTTGCAGGGATGGATACCAAAATACTCAATCATACTCTCGTCAAAAGAGAGATTTTGCTCAGTAGGAAACATCCCCTGAAACGTTCTTTCAATTTAGTGATCAATGGGCGTAGCTTCCACAATTTGTCTTTCATGTCGGGCATCGTATTGTCTGCACAGTGAAGGAATTTACTTATATCAAGGAACCTATTCCTCCGCATTGCTCCAGCGACCATTGAGTTGTGAACATCTCCAGAATCTTCCCAGTAGCATCGCCTGGATTGAACCCTATTATAACCTGATAACAGTAAGATTCCTATGAAAACTTTCAACTACTCTTTACTGATATTAGGAGATGAACAACCAATAAACGTAGCATATTTATCTGATTCTGCCATCAGAAAATCAAAAATGTCATCCGAAGAAACCAATTCAAAAATTTCTACACATGATTTGTCCCTCAATTCAGAAAGATCTGTGTCGGGAAATAACATATTTCTTACAAAAGGATCTTCTCGTCATCAATTGGCTGCTTCTCTTTTTACCTTCTTCTGTTGGTGAAGCGGTGTAGGCTTCGAGGACTTCGAATCCTTTTCCTTACGTCCAAATGGTATCGAAATTTCAGTCTTCTCTTGAAATTCATGAGGACCATCATCATCAAGCCGATTCCTCGAAACAAGCTCCACTCTTGCCCGAAGTTGTCTTCCCGTTAAATTGTCCACAAGTCCACCGGCATCCTCATCTGCACTGCCCTCATCAGAAACGACTGCTGCTTCTGGTGGATCAAGGTATATTGATTCCACGTCGTCAAGGTCTTCGCTTTCCAGAAGCTCTATGGCTTCACGCAGTGTAATATCTCTGAAATATCGATATCAAAAAGATTAAAAATTTTAATTCAAACATAATTACCGAAATAAAAGTCTATGAATGCAAATTAATCGATTCATTGATATATAATTAATCATTTGGTGGGAATATGAAGGCAAAAACGTTGGAATTGCTTTAAATTTTGAGGATAGCTTAAATTTTGCGAATTTGAAGATTTGCATACGGATCCGCCCAATGTGACATTTATGTCACAGTAGCGTTTATCAGAGAATATTTCAGCAATGGAAAGCAATACCAAAAATATTAATGCATTATTAATAATATTGCATCATTCTGTTAATATATACTAAAAACTGTCGCAGTAACGCAATATAATTAATGAAAAAATTTAATACTTACACAAAGCGAACGTCCATTTTCAGTGTCCAGGGAAGGCACCGAGGTACCAGGAGTGCTTGGAGGATACGTGTTCACTCTCACTTGACAAGCCATACACTGAAATAAAGCCCTTAGCTTCCTCTTTCTTACAAAGTATAAAACACAACAATGTAGCGTGCCCAGGCGATGAAAGAGCTATTACAGTGGAGTGATACCCTGTGTGACATTTTTGTTACATTGGGCGGATCCAGGTTAAATAGTACTGCAGATAGAGAATCTCCTTGTCTCACTCCAGTTGTTATCTCAAAGGCGTCACTAGTCTTGCCCCTGATATAAGCCTTAGCTTGAGATCCTTCCATAGTCATATTTACCAACTTGATTAGTTTTTTTGCTATTCCAAATCCCTCCAATGCATTCAACATTTTTCTTCTATTGACACTATCAAAAGCTTGCTGGAAATCAATGAAAAGCATATGTAGGTCAATGTTGTACTCATAACATTTCTCCATGCATTGTCTCATTACAAAGATTTGGTTGGTTGTTCCTCTTCCCGGCCTGAAGCCACATTGGTATTCACCAAGGATTTCTTCAGCATACGTGTTAAGTCTCCTCTGCAGTATGCAAGAAAATGTCTTATAAGTGACATTTAGTAATGTGATTCCCCTATAGTTGCTGCTTTGCAACTTATCTCCCTTCTTGAAGATAGGGCAAATAAAACCAATCTTCCATTCCTCAGGCATCTCTTCTTTCTCCCAGATTTCACATATCAGTCTGTGTAGGTTCTTTATTAAATCTTTCCCTCCATACTTGATTAACTCCGGTGCAATTTGATCTTCCCCTGGAGCTCTCCCATTCCGCTGCCACTTTACCGACTCCTCCACCTCCTCTATTGATGGCCTGTCAATCTCGGTGTCCACCCTCATGTCCAACATTCCTCCACCCTCCTCATCTCTCTAATCGATATTCAGCAATTCCTTAAAGTACTCGGCCCACCCCTTCCCAGTACTTCTTCCTCTGTTCCAACCAACCTCCCATTCTTATCCTTACATGCGTTTGTTCTTGGTTGAAATTTGTTTGTCATCCGTTTTGATTGCCTGGTATAACTTTCTGCTTTCATTTTGTGTGTTCAGTTCCTCAATCTTTTCCATATACCCCTTTAAGAATTGTTTTTTCTTTTTTTTTCAGTATTCTATTTGCTTGTCTTCTGCTTTCTTTATATCTTTCGACATCTTGTCTTGTCCCTTTCTGGATAGTGTTCCTTCGATCTATATTCTTCCTTTCTATAGCTTTTCTGCACTCATTATCAAACCATTCTTCATTCCTTGCTCTCTTTCTTTCTCCTATAGTCTCCTTTGCAGCCTCTTCCATAGGCTTCTTTATATTAAGCCATTTTCTCTCTACTGAGTCAGTTACACTCAGGTTCTCTGCTCCTTCCAGTTTCTTACCCAGGGTTTCCTGGTATTGGGCTATAGCTGCTGGTTGCCTGAACTTTTCCACGCTCCACTGTATTCTCTTGGGTCCTTTAATACGTCCCACCATCGCAATTCTTTCCCTGAGCTTGGCCTTTACCAATAAATGGTCTGAATCACAGTTCGGGCCTCTTGCAGACCTTATGTCAATGACTGAAGATGCATGTCTTCTGGAAACCAGAACGTGATCAATTTGGTTGATCACTCCTGTACCTGCCATTTTCCAGGTTCCCTTATGTACAGTGGAAGCCTGGTTTAACGAGTGCTCATAATCCTTCGGAAATCACTCGCTAAATCGAGCGCTCGTTGTATCCGAAAGTGTTGAATAAAGCCACCTAATTCTCATAGTCGTTCGTATTTACCATTTTTCTTTTGTGTCCATGGTATTTGACGAAGGTAAACAGCAAAAAAAGTCGTTTCAGGCACAATCTGGTGGAATATCAACATTTTAAGAAAGAAACAGGACATTTTCCATTACATAAAATATTAATTCCTCCAGTTTCGGTGTTTTTCTTCCAGTTCTTCTATTTTTCGATCGCCGAAGAAAGCTGTAAAGACACCGTAACTAATCGGAATTAAAATATTAGGTATACTATAGTTTTTGGATAATTTTGCGTATATGTCATGACGATAATATCAACTTTGTCGAGTTTTCGAATGTTAACCAGTACGTCCATCAGTTGGGAAAATTGGCCTGAAGGTTCACTGAAATACGGCATGTACCGGTGGTCGAAGATATTTCTCGCATAGTCACCTATTCCTAGCAGTTTCTATGATTCAAATTCAATTTTCTACTGCAAATTAGTGTCATCGAGTATTTATTTACACTAGAAAAGAAAATACCTCAGTCGATTGGCTAGCACATCATGTTTCGTGCAAGTGTAGTCAGCTTTCGCCTTTAACATCGGACCGTTTTGGGCAGTCCTGCAGACCTTTGCTGACAAAACCACTTGAATAGTGCAGATTCCATTTGAGGATGTTCCCCATGCGGCAAATGTTTTTGGATGCTAGGTCGTCCTAGTTCGGTCACTGCTGCACGAATTTTATCTTTGTTCTTTAATATTGTGAACAGTGTAGATGACGACACACCAAACCGCCTCCCGATATCAGTCTTTGAAGACCTGTTACTTTCGCACTCGTCTATGTTTTTAATTTTGGTTTTAAGGTCCAAAGATTTACGTTTCGCGGACATGATGCTGCCGCATGAGACAACTCCGCCCCTCCGACCGAGAAAACTCCGCCCCTCCTACCGAGAAAACTCCGCCCCTCCGACCGAGTAAACTCTGCCCCTCCGACCGAGTAAACTCTGCCCCTCCGACCGAGTAAACTCCGACCCTCCGACCGAGTAAACTCCGCCCCTCTGACCGAGAAAACACCACCCCTCGGACCTAGTAAACTCCACCCCTCCGACCGAGTAAACTCCGCCCCTTACCTACATCACAACTCTCTGCTGCCGTCTGATTGGGCGTAATTTCATTAGAGCGTTTCCTTTTTATCTTTAAACGGCTGGTGTCCTAACACCCCCCGCCACACGCCTATTGAGGCGGCTTGCGGGGTAATATGTAGATGTAGATGTAGATCGAGTTGACGGAATGGTTTGAGTTTTTCAATCGCTCCAACAGATGGCTCTCATTCTACTGAATGTTCCCTCTTCTACTCTCAACTTGCTTGTCGTCCACCCATTCCCCTCTCACTGATGACTGGGCCTAACAAAAGAAGAACGTAAAATGGGAGTGCGCACAGCGTACTCAAGGCCGTAAATCACTAATGTTTGGACAAAACTGGCTTTAGGTGTTGCAGATATGCTCACATCTTGAATATTTAGTTTAATTAACAGATAATGCAAAACAAAATAGTTAATTTTTGCTAGGTGGTGCATCGCCCTCGAGAGATATCTGTCGTAATACCGAGCGTATACCGTGGAAGGAACTTTTTGGCCTCGTTATATCCACTTTATTTTACATGTAAAACATAGGCCTTTTGGCGGTACAAAGACAATCACTCGCTAAAACGGGATTCTCGCAATAAGCCGTACTCACTATACCGGGCTTCCACTGTATATCTTTGTGTGCAAAACAGGTACTTTTGATTATTAGCCCTTTAGCTTCTGCCAGCTGGCTTAGCATCTTTCCATTTTCATTTGTTTCGGTATGTAAAGAGTTTTCCAGCTACATGCTGCAAGAAGTCCTCTCTTCCTATTCTTGCATTGAAATCTCCTAGGAGAATCAACATATCATATTTAGGTATCTTGCTGCATTCTCTATCCAGTTGGTCATAGAAAGCATTCTTCTCATCATCATTAGCATCTTCTCCGGGTGCATAAGCTGAGATGATAGATAAGTTTCTAAAACGTCCTTTGAGCCTTATCTTACACATTCTATCCCCCAAAGGTTCAAACCCTAAGCAGCTTTGCTTCATTTTGGTATTAAGGATAAACCCTGTTCCATATTGTCCAGTTCTCAGTTTAGGCCCGCTATAGAACATTGAGTAGTCCTCTTCCATTTCCGTTCCATCTTACTTCTTGTAATGCCTCTACATCCATCCCATATCTCAATACTTATTCAGTGATCTCTACCATTTTTACAGCTTTCAGCATGGTTCTTACATTCCATGAAGCTAAGGTCAATGTTGCATTCCGTTTTCGAGTTCCTGATCGTTTGCCAGTTTCATCATCCTTAAATCCGTCCGTATTCCGAGGCTTCTTTATGGGTTTTGTAACAGAACATTTTTTTTACAGTGTGGGGTTGTTAGCCCCACTCCCAACCTGGAGGATCAGGGTACCTCTTTTTGTCTGGCCTATTCCCCTTGACCTGTCCGGCTTGGGTGGCCCTACCAGGAGCTTTCGCTCCCGCCGGCATAGCTCTCAGGTTTGCTTAGGCACGCAAGCCCCCTCATCACGACAAGATAGAGATACCAGCGAGGGGGATTGAAAATGTGTTAACCAAAATAAAATAGTCCTTAAAAATGAGTCTCGGGAAATTTTTTCTTTTGTGCATTGTTTTTAATACATATTAGGTCAGGCTTTGGGAAGTTCATAACTGTACTGAAGTGTGTTGCTAATTTCTGTGAAATAGGAGTGACTCGTGCTCACAGTGCAAAGGGAATGTACCCTGAAGGACAAGCTATTGCTGGCCTGTTGAACTTTATTATGGCACAGCACAAATGCAATGCACACGTGAAAAATGTTAAGGGAGAACATGGTCAGGCTGCACATCACAGATAGGAAACCAGACCACATACAAGTGTTCAGGCTGCAATGAGCCAACTTGCGATGGCTGTTTGAGTAGGAATGTTCTCTGTGAAGCTTATGTAGCCACTTATTTATGTGTACATGCATCTAAATTACTGGCTTGCCTTAGGTGGAGGGTACTAGACGTAACCTCTTGACAACTTCATAGTTTTATTTTACACTTATAGAAAAAAAAGATGAATGCATTGCACAAACTATTAAGTTCAGCAACTCTTTGATTAATCTTCTTCTCATTCCTTGAGTGCACTTTTAAAATATGCTAATCACAATTTAATTTTTAAGATGTTTTTTTTTGTAATTAATTGTCATTTTTAAAATTTGTAGTAAATATTTTTTGTCTGCATAGAGTTTATTTCTAAATAAATGACAACCCTTTTACTAAGTTAGTACACCGCGAAAAACACCAAATATTAATTGGAAGCTATTAAATTATGCAAATATAAGCAAAAAAGACATGGGTCATTTTGACCCTCCTACTAGTTCAGGGGGGTAGGTCAACCCCAGCACTCCTACTGCTAAGGACCTGCCTATGATTTCCTTTTCTCTGGCTGGAGCAAGAGTGGCTAACTCTGGTCCTAAGTTAAGCAGGTGGAAACATATACTAAATAAAGCTTTGCTGGTTTGTAACATCGTAATTCATGTAATAAAAATATTTTTACTCCCTCAACTTGTACATAGCAAGGTGGCATTCACTCTGCTCTGAGAATCTGAAAGAGAATGAAGGATATTAAGGAATGGAAATTAAGTTTTTGCAGAAGAATTAGTTATTGTAGTATAAAGTACAAAAGTAGGTTAGGTAATTAAAGTTTTATGGGGATCTACATCCACTTTAAGTAATGTACTTATAATCCAAAAGAAATTTGTAAGAACTATTTGTAAAGTGCATTACAGGTCTCATTGTCGACCTCTGTTCAAGAATTTAAGGATACTAACAGTGCCATCTGTGTATATATATCATGCAGTAATCTATGTAAAAAAAATATTACTGATTTTGTTAAGAATAGCTAAATCCATTCATATGATACAAGGTTAAAATATGATATGCATGTGACATCATCTAGATCCACAAAAGATTTAAAATGTCCTATAACTATGTGTATAAAACTTTATAATAGTTTACCAACTGGCATAAAACTTGAGAACAACATGAGAGTGTTTCAAGGAAAGGTATTTTATTTTTTGATGGAGAGATATGTTTTTACAGTATCAATGAATATCTTATGTAGCATGAAACTTAACTGTATACCATATTTGTCTCTTCTTACTAGAGATGGGAAAATTACCGCAATTTTCATCTGAGGTAATTATTACCACGTGGTAAATTACGGTAATTTTCAAAAATTACCGTAATTTTCCTGCATTTTTTAGTTTTAAGTTATAAACAGCATACGTATCGTTAAATAAAAAAGCCAATAGCAATAGGAAGGGATTAGCCATGTTTAAACCATACCTTTTACAACATTTATGTATTAGAAATGTTTTAAATTGTAAAAAGAACTACGGCAGCAAGTTGCAATCTGGCTTTCTTTTGTCAAAGTATGAGAAATTTTCAAGAAGAATATTCTAAAGCTTTAATCTTATAATGTTATAATTTAAGTAAAATATGATTTTTACATGCCTCAATTTATTATTAAACACGTAGGAGATGTGAGCTTGGCTTAAAAGAACATGTTGGGAATTTATCTGAATGAAAAATTATCTCAAACATAGGTGAATTATCTAGAAATTTACGGTATTTTATAAGGGACATGGTAAATTATGAAAAATACCACGGTAATTTACGAAAATTACCGAGGTAATTTTCAAAGTGGCACATCTCTACTTGTTACTGCCATGACGTGTCCTATATACCTACTTACTTATGTACTTTGTATATTTGTACAGTGTATTCTGGACAAATAAATAATAATTATTTGGGCAGCCAAAGAGAGAGGTTGCACAAACATGCATCTGGATGTACTTGAGACTAGGAGTTTCATTAACTTGAGTTCTATTCATTCCAAGAGTCTGTGACTAGTCCTGGGTACTCAATAAATGTGGGAATGATTGACAGTATATATTAAGTTAGTAGGTACTCAATCCATGGCAGTCGCAAGGTCTGATACCTCAAGTCCTGCACTGTTGGGGTACTGGAGAATCAGTGCCATGAAATTGTTATTTGAAAATCCTATTGTATAGTTAACACACAGAAGAAGCTCATAAAAAAACAAATATCTTCAACATTATCGCATGTAACAAAAGTGAAAGCTATGATACGTTTATTAAAATAATTTCTTAACTGTAGTATGCTGAAAGCTTTCTGAACTGAAGCCATGCATTTATCCTTGGCTTAATTTTATGAAGAAAAGATGTCACGGTGGCGTTTCTCTTTTTTTAAAATATCCATCCAAAATTTGTTGCCCTTAGTGAAAATTAATCCCTTGCTTGTTCATTGTGAGCAAAAATTTCCTTGTCATATTTTCTGTCTCTATGTAACCTACACTGACGAGAGTTGTTCATGTACAGTAAATATGTATGTGATGCAGCAGGTTGCCATAGTATTGGCCCTAGTATTTAAAGGGCTATTTTTGAGCCCTCCTATCCAGTGGTGTATCTAATCGGTGTTGGGGCTGGCCCCTGCCAGGGGCACCATCACAGGGGGGGGGGGGTGGCGAGGCTATTCCCCCCCCCCCCCCCCAAATATAGGATTTGAGGAATTAGAAATATGTAGAGAATATATAGGAATAACAAAAAAAAAGGAACATAGAGAATGAGATAAAAGAGGGGGGTGGGGGATCACCATTCCATTTGCCAGGGGTGCCAGAAACCCTAGGTAAACCACTGCTCCTGCCTGCAGTCCATGAGGTTATATAATTCAGTGACAAGCTTGTTTTTATTGAAATTTGGATATCCATTGAACTATACTGATCACCAGTAGACACTGTTTACACTATTCAGGGGTGGCTTACAGAAATCCAGGCCAGCAGCTGAAATTCAGGGGTGGGTGCATAATGAAGGGTCGACTGATGAAATGTGGTGATGGTAGCAAGCGGCATTAAGCTGCTGCCATAATTAAGGTCCGTGTCTGTGAAATCAAAAAATTTGCTGCTTGTAAAATTCCTTGGCAGCCAACATCAAGATAAGAGTAAACCAACTCGGAAAGGAGAAAGGTGTCACAGATTTCTTGCTATTCATTTTTTGGAACTTCTCATTGGAGTATGTACTCTTAGAAGACAATAGTCACTGACATCTAGTTAACTGTAGGCCTTGGAGTGAGTTTTTTCTCATATTAAGTTTCTTTTTTCATGATCAGTTGTCATGCCTTTTTTATGAACTAGTCTCTATAAAGTCTCCTTTTTCACCATTTTCTTGCTGCCCCTCTGGGTTGAAGTAACCATGGAAAGAAATATTCATATAAATATAACTGATCATGTTTTTCGTGGGGCAGCATTGAATGTCACTCTGGCTTGTTCATATTTGTTGCTTTTTCTACATTTTCATTGGGACATGTAGGGATTTTTTTATTTACTTGGTCATCATGACAGGAATTGTCTGTGATTTAATGGGCAATTGTCTGCTGATTTGTAAGTTTCTTTCTCTAAAGGCGACATTGACCAGGTTGTGAGACTTTCTCGTTCCAATTTGTAAGTAAGTAAGTTTTATTATTACTCCATACACAAAAAACATTTCAATAGCAAATTTTGAGTAGCTTTAGGTAGCCTTGAAGGAGAACCTGTTTTAAGGCTACCATCAAATTATAACAGGTTATGCTTACACTTAAAAATACATATAGCTCATGTAGTGAGGCCTAGACAATTACTTTACAATGTGAGTGCGTACCTTAACAAGCTATTAACTAAGACTTACGGATTTAATTATAACCCTATTGAAAATACCCCATTGGTTTCCTATAGTGTTTTCAGAAAATACTATAGGAATTATGTACATTCCTATAGGAATTAAAATTTCATACAGGAACAATAAAGGTTCCTATAGGAACACTAAATTTCCTATAGGTCCAAGAAATTTTCCTATAGGAGTGAGAAATTTTCCTATAGGAACAAGAAAAATTTCCTATAGGAAAATTTCCCATTCCTATAGGAAAATTTCTCGTTCCTTTAGGAAAATTAATTGTACCTATAGGAAATTTATTGTTCCTGTAGGAACCTTTATTGTTCCTGTAGAAAATTTTAATTCCTATAGGAATGTGCCTAATTCCTATTGTATTTTCTGAAAACACTATAGGAAACCAATGGGGCATTTTCAATAGGGAACACATTTTCAACAATATTTTCAACAATATTTATAACACGTTTACAACAATATTTCCTCTACACTCTCTTTGGTGAGAAGCCAAGAATGTACATTTTTAAAGAACATTTTCACATACTTAGAATTAATGCATGAATGGGGTAATAGATTGTATACCTTTGGTCCTACAGACAAAAAACATCTTTTAAATATGGTCAAATTTGGTTTGGGTAAGGGTATACTTTTTTACGCAGGGTAAAGGGAGATGGTAGGCACAGAAATATTCCAGAGTTACCACTTCTAGTATAAAAACCCCGTAGAACCTTATAAATATATAAATGCCTCAATGGAAGCAAACCTAAATGAAGAAAGAGTGGGAAGGATCTTTCAAATCTGTTCTTTTTCAAAATTACACGAATAATTCTTGTAGGGGCATATATTGTGGCTCTTTTTCCTTGAAGGGATTGCTTCTGTATGTTTGAGGAGGGAAAGTGAGCATTCCTTTCCCCACATGGGTGTCACCCACCTCCTTGTTTTTTATTGATTTCAGGTGTCGGAGAAGGCTGAAACACGTCACCAAAACACGATATGGAAAGGAGGAAACAGGGAAGGGTCCTTCTGCATGTTACTGTAGTAGTTTTCGTTTTTCCATTTTTAATGGATATATAAAAAAAATACAAGGAAAATATTATTGGTGCAAGAGCACATTTTTAAAAGGTTTATTGCAGCAAAAATGAAAAAAGCACTTTTTTTATGCCACTGCCACTATTAATTTATATTTACTAATTCTCTGGAATATTATTAAGGTGTTCATGAAACTTACTCCGCTGTAAGTTTTCAAAGTAAGGCCAAACTCCATTTTTTGATGAAATTCCCCCTAAACTTTTTTGATCGATGTATGAAAGGCTAACTCAGAACAAGCGGAGTCCACATGGTAGCACTTGGAAGAAACTAAGTACGTATGCTCTTATTGCTAGGCTGTAACATTGCCATTTATTTAAAAAAAATGCCAATCTCCTCAACTAGTGGCCCTCTACTATTCACATCATCTTGCCGGAGCATATAAAATGAAGGGTGTGGGCATTCATATTTTGAGGAAAAATTAGGGGTGCAACCGAGGAGAAATTTTGCACAGAGGTGCATCTGAATTTAATTGAGAGGAATACTTTAGTATATTATATTGGTGCTAAATAGCTGGCATGTCTCAGATGTTCAAGCCTTGCAGTGATAACATGCAGACAAATGTGATTGAAGTCTTTTCTCTTAAACCTCGTCAGTTCTTGAGAAGCATGTGTGCTGCATGTCATTCTTTTTTGGTCACCTATTACACATCGAATTTGAATGAGGATGATGGTACGGTATTCTCTATACTCATTTCATTGCATGCATGTTTTTGAAGAGAATGGTTTTTTGGGTTTCCATCCGCGTTTATCCATTTTTGGTGGACAATATTTTGCCAGCATTCCAGCTAGCTTCCTCAGGTCCGTATGGACCTGAGGAAGCTAGCTGGAATGCTGGTGAAATATTGTTCACCAAAAATGGATAAACGCGGATGGAAACCCAAAAAACCATTCTTTTCGTCAATAAAACTCCACGGAAGCCTTAACAAAAACATGCATGTTTTTATTTCAATACTTTTTTAGCACTAAAGGTCTTATTCATGCCTGAAAAGGCCTCTTTAATACATTCATGCACAAATTTCTCAAGACCGAGAGTGGCAGGACTGAAGAGGTTAAGTCATCTTTCGTGTATTTTGGCTTCCAAAGTCTTTTCTATCTTCCAAATTATTTTATGTGACAACAGAGAAAGCTGAAATTCTGTTAGCAGATAATCTAAAAAATCTATTAGAGCTCAAATGGACTCTTGATCTATCTATTCCTCCAAGTTTTCTCTGATTACTCCATTTTATAAAGAAATGGGAATTCAATATGGAGCAGACCTCTTTTTTTAAGTGACACATCCATATCATATGGACTTAATGGCTGAAAATTTAATTGATTTTACATTTTAGGTCTAAATATGTTACCTTAGCTTTAGTGTTCATGCTAAGCTATCATGTACCAGGCACCTCAGGAAATATTTAGACTCTTTTTGGATCAAAGTCTCTTTTGGTAGCTTTAGTCATTAACTAAGTCTAAAAAGTCTCTTTTTTCGGCATACTTGTGGAGGCTCCAAGGCCTATACCACACTCATAAGTTCTCATGGAACTCTGGTCAAACTAAAGAAGGTTTACCAGGCCTAAACATAGACCATCCCGCTACACAGAATTCGTGACAGGCTTCAAAACAGGCACATTTATTGGGGCTTCTCAATCAAAGTCATATTGAAGGGGTGCTAGGTGAAATGAAGGGCTCACTACTGACCAGCTTAAAAGTGCATCTCCATGTGTAGGGCATGAGTGAATGGACTAGCAGTGGGTGTGCTGAAGGCCAGGCTCTCCAGGCATCTCTCCACCTTCTCTGTTTGTATGTCCCAACAACATGGTAACCATCCATTGGTGGTGGGTATGGTTACTGATCCGCACAACCCCTGCCGATTTTTTGCCCCTTTTGGTGGCAATGAAACCTGATGCTTGCCCAGGATTTGGAAGGTGATGTTGTCCACGTAACTGATTATAATAATGTATTAGTTACAAAAGCATTACAGTTGCTGTAGAAATTGTCTAATTATATAGGGGTTAGCCTCAACATATTAAAAGTTGGCTTTCTCCTAAACCCACCAGATTAGTTCCAGCTTCTGTAGAGCCTCATTCAAATCATAAAATGGATTTAATACCCATAATGGACCCATACTGACAGCTTACTTTTGAATCTCACCAGAGGCTCATTTTGTGACTAATATTATGTACTACTAGTTATACTGGATTCCGTCAATCACAGCATCCTACACAAACTTCAGTCCCGTTACAATATACATGGCCCCATCTTATCTCTTATTTCTAACTTTTTGAATGCTCGCAGCCAGAAGGTTTTAATAGATGGAATTTCCTCGAAGTATTTGCCAGTTACCTCTGGGGTCCCCCAGGGCAGCGTTCTCTGCCCCCTTCTATTTGCACTCTACGTAGACGACCTAATTGAAGATGTTATACCCTCGGGTTGCAGCATTCTTTTATGTGCAGATGACTGTAAAGTATTTACAGCAATTAACAGTGTGGCGGATTCCCTTAATTTACAGTCATCTCTAAATGCCATTGATAGCTGGTGCGCCAAATGGAAACTGAGCGTGAATCCTGGGAAGTCTGCTGCAGCATCCTTCTCCTTAAAACGCATAACCATCTCCTTTACATACCAACTTTCCAAGCACCCTATACCTTATGTTAGTTCCCACAATGACCTAGGGATTACCTTTGATCAAAAGTTGATGTTCCATGAACATATTTCTGGTATTTCGAAAAAGGCAATGTCGATAGTGGGAATTCTCTATCGGCTCAAAGAAATAACACATTTGCCCTAAAATCTGTGTTTCTTGGATGTGTACTACCCATCCTAGAATATTGCTCTCCCATCTGGTCAACTGCGTCCCCCACCTCTCTTAAATTACTCAACCGCCCCCTTAACTTCTTTTTAGCCATAGTCCGTCATCACGTGCCCTCCCTTTGACATAGCTCATGTGAAGAAATCCTATCATCTCTTGGCATATCACACCTCTCCCTTTGCCAGCTGACTGCGGAACTTAAATTCCTGCACTTCATCATGAATGGATCCTTCCGCTCTGATCTTCTTCTTTCCTATTTTTCACTCCTCATCCCAGCCCGCATCACTTGCAACGTGAGTCTGTTACACCCAAATTCCATCTCTCCATTTCCCAACGATCACTATTCTACAGCCCACCTTCATCTTTCAATGCCCAAACTAATAGTCACCCTACCCTTGACCTTTTCTCCTCATGCAACGCTTTTTTCTTCCAACTGAAACGTAATGCGTAACATTCATGTCATCTTCGCCTCATTCTTTCCTTGTTTATATTTTGAATATTTCTGTTTTATTTCTACTACTATTGTTGTTTTTTAATTTATTCTGATTATTGAATCCAATATAAAAGCCTTAGTTGCTGTTTTGGAGTTTTGATAAACAAATAAATACAATATTGCACTAATAATATTATGCTGGTTTGTTGTTTTCTTCAGCCTGCAGAAGGGAATATCAGTACAATGACCTTTTTTGTAATTGTCAATGTTTTTCCTCCTGTGACTGTTATCAATATGACTTAATATAAACCAAGTCTTCTAATATGTACAGATTTATTATAGTCATTATTTGTTCCTGAAAGAATAATGGTTTTTTATTTTCATCTGATTTGGCCTTAGCCACTCTTTTCTTTAATCACAAAACTGTTCCTATATTATGACCATTATCCTATGCATAAATACAAAGGTCATCCAGCTATGGAAGAGTATGAAATACGTACATACAATGGAGGTTTTCTTCTATATGTACATCCTGGGTCAGTTTGGAATCAATATAGAAACCCAAAGCATTCACAGACGTCATATTTACATGCATCTCTGAGGCTGATTACTAAAAACAGAGTTTACTTTCATTCATGACACAAGTGATTGCTCAAAATCAAACTGCTGTATCATTAAGTGATTGTAAGGATTTAGATTTCAGGAAGTCAGCCTACTTGCTTACACTGAACAGTGTGACATCACCCATGTATATTAAAGAGCTGCCTTTAACATTTTTATGAAAATCATTCATCTTAATTAGAAAGAGCAATTATTCTAGGATTGATCCCTGAGGGATACCACTGAGAACACTTTTTGCATTAAAGCTCTCGAATTTAACAAATAAAATTTTTCTACTATTACAAAGGTATAATTCATTAATATTCTGTTCATACAATACCATGTCCTCTTTACACTATAGTTTTCCAATTTAAGAATTAAATTTTCATGCTCAACTCAATCAAATGTCCACTTAGGTCACATTATGTTATTTCCATATTCTCCACTCTTTCATTTATTTATTTTAATCTGTATACCTGTTATTTGTTGACTTCCTTCCAGTGATTATTTACCTAAGATTTATACCTTGTTACCTTTCTAGTGCAGCCTGGCGGAGGTTTTGCGGGTTTCCTCCGCCCCCGGGAGAATGTGGGGCCATATGCCTCTTGTGATACCTCCCATTTTTTGTAATTGATAGCGATGCAACAATCCGTTTGGGGGGCCTCTATGTTTTTCGGCTCGCGCGTCTTCTGTGGGTATATCAGACTTCCTTTGGCATGGGTGTGAGGGTTGGTCGCCGCCTCCCCATGGATGGGGCTGGGGGTGTGCTCGGTGCCTCCTCGTTGGGACGGCCGGTGCGTGGCTGGTTTTTTGGTTGCCGGTGTTGGCTGGGGACTCTGCAGTGGGGCTGCTCCGGTCTTCCCCGGTCCTTCTCTGACCTCAGATGGGCGTTGATCGGGTGTGGTTCTGATGATGTCTCTTATGGGGCACAAGCCTCCCCTGATGAGGTGCAATCTTATCGCAGGGGCCATGTCCCAGGACATGGCATTGAACACAACTACTACCCCTACTGCTCTTTCAAATGTATCAGTAATGCTCATTTCCAATTCATCTATTGCATCAACTGAAGATCTCCCTTCTCGAAACCCAAATTATGCAGGTGAAATAATATTATTGGTTAATAGAGCATTTTTTAATTATTGGTTCTACTATTTTAGAAAAAAATACCAAATTTATGCAATGTACTTTAAAAGCATTGTTAGAGAATGGTTGTTTTCTTATAGTTCTCCCTCCATCTGTTCTGCCTCCTGCCCTTATGTCCCGCTTTGAATTCTGATGGTGACATCATTTGTCTCTCTCAGAATGTCACGGAGGCACTCAATATTTCAAGATATTTTTAGAGATGAATAATATATAGAATATATTGAAGCAACTTGCACACAGTATTGACGTTAAGCAAGAAGTCGCTCAATCACTAGAAGTCCCACCAAGTTTCATTATCCAACACTGGAAAAATTTTGTTCTACTTCTTTGCTAATGAAATTGTAGTTAGCATTCGGCAGTTTTTTCACAATAGCTCGGATTTTTCCAAAAAATGATCAGTGTAGGTTTGCTTGAATCCATTCATTGTGATTGGCTAGTTATTATGCATGAGTGGATAAGGTAGTACAAGAGATGACTTCTGCCAAAGCCATTTCGGTAAAATAAGACAAGACTATCATGAAGAAAATAACAACGGAATACATCAACTTGAGATAGAGAAACTATGAGATTCTCAGACTCGATTCGTTAATTCGTCGAAAGATGAGGATGGCATTATGATACTCTTAAGAGAATTGAGATTATTGATAAAACAAGCTCGGACTCAGAAACACTCCTTAATTTTGTTGCTATGAGCATGTTGTTTATTTGCTCGCCCTCAAGGTTCATGCACTCACAATATTCCTTACAAGGTAAAGTGAATGTGAATTTTGAGGATACTGGGACTAGCCATGCTATTACCTTTACCGAGTCACCTGCAAGTGCATGTAAGCGAGATATTCCACAGAGGAGAAATCATTCGCCTTGACCGGAATCCCGGTCAACTCTTACTCCCACTTAAAAGTGTATTTCAGTCTTTCTTAATGCACAGTTATATCTTAAATGCCCAGGGGACAACAACTGTGATGTTCAAGCGTAAACCAGGAAAAATGGACAGTATAATTGTTGACTCTGAGAATTCACACTAGGGTAACCTGCCCGGTAATGGACACCCAGCCAGTAATGGACACAGGCGGACAAAAATGCTCACAAAATCTGTTTTTTGACTGCTTTTGGTTTGAATTTTGCACCAAAACATGCTGTGATACATGTGGTTCATAAAATAATAGAATTTGATTAGGTTAATTTGGTACACATCTGACAAAAAAATATTTAACATGGCCGTTACCGTGTAAAGGGTGTGTTTGCTGTCTTTCGTGTTTAGGTAGGTAGTTATTTCAATCTGATGTTATCCATTCAGTTTGTTGTTTCTTTTCATTTAAAATATAACCTCTACATAAAATATGAATTCAATTTCCATATTTTTTATTCACATTTCCAAAGTAGTGAATTTGAAGCACTTTATAGGGGGTGTCCACTACTGGCAGCCTACTTTAACTTGAATTCCAGAAATGGACCCTGGTGTGTCCATCTCTGGAGGACCAATTCCAGTAGTGGACACCCTCGGAAAACCTTTTCATTCAGTTAATACCCTTCTTTATTTAGTATGAATTCAGAACAAAAATGAACAAAAATCATTCTAAAAGGGTTTTCTTTCGCTACACGGAGCAAAACATGAACAGAGCCATAGAAGCGGTGAGAAATGGCATGTCAAAGAAAGAGGCCAGCAAGAAATTTGAAATTCCCAGGTAAGTAGGTTTTTGAAAATAAGCATATAAATATTGATTACTCTATTGTCCATTTGATGCCAATGCAGTGGACTACACCAAATGCATTGAAGTTCGATACCGTGAAGACAGTGTCCTGGAGTAATTGGTGGAAGTGCAATTGGGTGTTTCTTTTTTGACAGAATTAGAGAAAAGTATCAACAATGAATTGCTATGTAGTTTCAATGAATGCTTTCCAAACAATTGGCAAGGGAAGGAAGATGCAATGTTACTGTAGAACCTGTGGAGATTAAAGAAAATAGGACAGCAAACAACTAATGGTGCATCTGAAAGTGAGTGTGTTTCCAAGACTGATGGACAAAAGGAAGTCTCAGTTCCTTCTTTCAATGATGATTGTACTGTTGAGACCAGTGCTGAAACTGCTATGAGTGAATCAGAAGACCTATAAAAATTCACAGCCATTGGAACTCCCTCTCCATTTAAGAAATGCTTTTTCTACCCTAAAATTGAAGAAGAAAAAAAGGTTAGAAGGAAACTAGGCCCAAACCTACCTTCCATTGTTACATCAGATTCCTTTAAGAGTTTTCTAGAGAAGGAAAGACGAGAAAAAGAGGAAAGGGAAAGAGAAAAACTGATGAGAAAGCAGGAAAGAAATAATAGAAAGGCAGAGAAATTTAAGGAAAAGAAGAAAATGATGATTGAAGAGAGTGATGAAGATAAATCTTTTTCGGTACATGACAAATCCGATACTTCCAAGCTTTGGACTAGCAAAGAAGAAGATGAAGGGGCATCTTCCAAACCCTTCAATGGAGTGGTAGAGAAAGGCAATTTCATCGTTGCTGAATTTGTGTACAATGAAAAAATAAAAAGAGAAACCAAGAAAGTCTTCATTGGAGAGGTGATGGATGTAAAAGCAGGTCTAGTGACAGCAACATTTTTGAGAAAGTCCACCAAGGTTGACAATGTTTACATTTTTCCAAACGTTGAAGATGTTCAATGCATAAGCTTTAGTCAAATTTTACAAATTATACAACCGTATCAGATTTTTAGAGGACGGCACTACTTCCGATGAATTCAGTGTCAATAAAATGTAACTTTAAAGTTAACTTTATGTACTTAAACTCAGAGGACTTCAAGGTTGATGAAGTTTCTTTTTCTTTGTGTCATATCAGTGGAATTGAAAGTTATTAAAGCTACTCTTTCGTTTATTAAAACCCCCTCACATGTTCCTAACCAGTGTCCAAAATTGGGGTGTCCACCACTGGCTTCGCTATGTCCATTACTAGCCATTCTGAGCTGATTTTACAGATATGCAAATTCAGTAAAACTCTGAACCTACAGGAAAAACAAGATATGAAGATTTAATGAGAGAAGCCAGTAGTTATCAAAATCAATTATCAAATTTTTTCTAATGATAAATGGGGACCTGCAAAATATTTTTAAAGTTAAAATTTCCTTAAGGGTGTCCATTACTGGGCAGGTTACCCTATATAGGAGTGCCAAAAAATTTTCATCTTCACATTCGTTTTATGAGAAATAAAAGTGAATACCACAATTTTTACCATGCTAAGTAAGAGGTAATCTTGGGGAAGATAAAATGAATAATCTCCATTTGTAAACTAGTTGCCAAAGAAATAAATTTATTTTAGCTTTAATTTCACTCAGCATAGGTACTAGTTTCACATTATTTGGGCAACTTTATTTGGATTTACCTATATTGAATAATATGTTTCTATAATATACCACTGAACTTATTGATTAGTGCTCTATGTTCCGCAAAATATTTATGTGATACTTGTACAGTATTCATGAAAAATATATATATTGATCATGAAGTAAGTGGCTTGCATATGAATTGATGGTCCTCAGCTTTCTTGTAGCTGAATGGAGCCTTTTCATTTTTATATCTTTTAGGAAGAGTAAATACCTTCATGGAAGGTATTGGTCAACCACAAAATTCAAGCAATAAACTCGTATTTCATGTAGAAATCTCTACTAGTAAATAAATGAATGTGTTTATTTATGAGATCATAGTTTTCAAATGTCATATCAAGGGCATGTGTTGTCTAGAAATTATGTTGCCTGAAGTGCATCGTAGTGCATGTACACTTACCTCCACCTATGTAACATGTGTTGAGTATAGTTTGTCAATTTGTTATTGCTTTGCCTCAGGTTATGGTGAAAGGGTATCTCTAATTTGAGCTCTCTGTCTGCAATTTCTCATAGTTGGCCAAAGGAGGAAAAGGCAGATGCTTGGAAACTTTAAAAATTTAGAGCTACTGAGATGCATGATACATATGTAAGAGATCTTATATAAGGATACTTGATATCATAGACTCTACAGATATGCTCTGGATATTCTGGTGAGTGATTGTCCCTAGCTTTACTTATTTTATGAACTCATGAGTTTATTATGGGGCTTTTCATCACTGACTGGCAATTGCTTTGAACCTATCACCTGTTTTGGCCTGATAATTGGATGATTATCATTAAGGAAACTATAAGTGCCAGTGCCAGTGCAGCATGTACCTACTTATGTATATCCCAGCCACTGCAGTGATGTATATTGAACATTATTGAATGGCAATTCATGGAATTGAATGGCATTTACCGGGGGTCATTTCTTTTGGACATCCAAGGGATGTCTCCTATGGGATTTTGTAGGGATGCTCATGGTTGTCCAAGATCAATTATTTTGTCCAACTGCAAACAGTGATGGGCGCTGCAAATTGAATCAATATTGCAGTGGTCTCTTGCTGATTCCATGTAAAATTATGTAAAATAATGAGACATGCGATAAACCCTCTGTTTTGGGTTATTTCTATTTGGTGCATTGATCCCTAAATCCAGCCACCACATCTGCTGTATAGTGTAATACTGCTAAATGGGCTTTTTTGCTTCCCACTTACAGTCTGGTTCTCATAACATGTTTGCATTTTACAATATGTTTATTGTATTAAGTATTACCAAAGTGCATAGACACTTCTAGAAATTTATCATAAAAATATTATAATGATTTCCTTTACTGATGATGACTCCCTGAATGAATTTTCGCAGGGAAAATGTTTTCCATCTGTGTGAAAAATGATTTCCCACAGGTGAATGTGTTTACTTTGCTTGGAGATCAATGAGGAACTGAATGTACCCACAGGACATTATCATTTTGGGTGCCTTTTTAAATAATGTTTGATGAATAAATTATTCGTTCATGTCACAATAATTAAAACAGCAGAGGTAAGAGGCAGTGACAGGAGACATGATACGATATGATTCCCCACTTTTTCGGAAACCCATGCATAATTTGCACTCTCTGAATAAATTGGATGACATAGCACTTTAATGTTATTTTCAATTTTGATAAAAATTTTCGCACTGTCATATTGTGGATGTCCATTGGATGTCGTTCTCTGAATGTTATGAAGATATGACTATAATGATATCCAGTGGGCAACCTTGAGGGGCAACCCATGAGTAGTTGGGTGGAGGATAGTAGTCATCCAGGGTGATTTAAATATGGTCAAATCAAGGAAATTAATAATACAGCACTGGTCTCCGATATATAGCTGAGTTCCATGAATATATAATTGAGTATCAGAGACCTCCACTACTGTACTTATAGTGATTTGAGAGTATCTATATCTCCCCAGAATACCGATTACATTTTCTGCGACTACTACAGGGTAAAATAAATAAACAATGTATTCCACACTTTCATTAGGTGCAACCCCTACTGATTTCAGTACTCTCGCATGATTTTCAAAGGAAGTTGAAATTTTGGAATCTGGAGGCTAGAGGGACTCTGGGTGTCTGGATTCAAAATGGACATCCAATGGGTGTAATGTGGTGGCTGAGGTACTAAATTCTCCTGAGTTTTCACAGACATTGAATCAAATAACTCATAATGGGATTTTCCAAATTGCCAGTTCACTACTTCAGAAAGTTTCTTTTGTTTCTTTCATAGGCCTCTGATTATGCAACAGAATAAAATAGATTGTTATGAACACTTAAATTTCAGAGTTGAGTGTGATATATGTGCTGGTGACACCATGGAAAAATGGAATATACCTTATTTATATTTTAAGTGTTGCTGAATTATTTGTTCATCGTTGATATGTCTGGCTGGACCATGCATGGTATGTTGCAGCTTATATTAATGTGTCAAAGTGCGTGATTACTCCTCTTCTCTTGATCGCTTACAAAACCAAGAACACTGAATAAGTGGTGTTGAGGGAACAGATTTTGGAACAGATGGTGCAATCTTGGAAAAGGGGTTTTTTCCAGTATAGGGGAATGATTTTTTTAAGTGATGGTAATTCACAATGAAAAATCCATTCTTGTAGACTTAAATTCAGACACTTGTCCTCCAAATCCGCGCCAAGTACCCACTCAAATCTCCAGACGTTCGTCTCTACTGTGCATTTCATATTGGGGTTTTGATGGAGCTCTATATTCTAACGAAGTGCCCCGCAAACAATGCCGCGGAGTTCTCGCATTCCAGGGCCGGATTAAAGGTTTTGGAGGCCCTATGATTTAATACTTTAGTAAAATGCGAATTCGAAAAAAATAATCTGAAATAACCAAATAAAAATGATCTCCCCCCCCCCTATCTCCCCTCTCCCCCGGAGCCCCGCGATGACACCCCCATACGAAGCGAGCCCCCCCCCCCGTAGCCTCCCCTTAATCCAGACCTGTCGCATGCATGCGAATTCATAGAGGAAGAGGACGCCTTCAATTGGTTCAAGCTCTTGGCATGAATCTGGTTTGGGTCCGAGTCCAGGCGAATGTATAGTTTCATTGCGCACTCGTTAGTATCTTCTTCTCGGGCAGCCAGTTTACTGGCGCGGCTAGTCCCGCAGTGCTCGGTTGGTTATTTTACGAGGCTTAGGTCATTTTTGCTACATAGGATTAGAATGGGGTTGCTTACTCTGTTTATCTGGAAATGAGGACTTATGAGTCAGAAAAGGAGGACTTTCGAGGATGTAGTTCCCAAAAATACCATAACCATACAATATGACTTAGTACTAGCAAATGGTTTTTGCCTTTTTTGTTGCCGGATTTCCTATTAGTAGTACGTTTTGGTTCTCCAGGTGCTTCAACTCATTTGCTTTATCGCTATCGCCATCGCTATCTACTCTAAGGCCGCAATGCTCAGACAAAGGAGCATCCATACCTTAGGTGGGTTTAGAATCCGCGACAATTAGGTTGATAGACCGTTGCGTTATCATCTATCTGCCTCGCCGTAACCGTCGGATCATCTACCTCTCTTCCATGGCCGGCGCGGATTTACAATTTAGCAAGTGATGAGGACAGGGAATTTTCCAATTGTAAGGGCCGCAATTTCAATCATGTATAAATTCCTCCCGGACAGTCAAGAAAAAACGAGGGCATGTCCGGGAAAATGAAGACGGTTGGCAGCACGAGCATTAGAGAGTACGTTGGAGAGAGGATCATTTGGGAATTGGAGGAAGGGTGTGGGAAAACCTAGCGTCGGCATTAGCCTACTCTTAACGAAAGGTGCTAAGGAGTCCACAGTTTAACGTACACTACTGTTCAAAAAAATCTTACCACGTCGGAGCCGGAAATTTTTAAGTACACGGTAAGTTGACAACGATGTGGCATCGTGGCCCCTGCGCGGGAGAACCGTAAACGCTCGTACCGGAACAAGGACCTTTCCTCCGAACTCACTTGGCGAGAGGGAACCTCAGAGTAAAGAGAGAACGACCATAGAAGAAAAAAATTGACCTGCGTGCGAAGTTCGGCCGCGTTAAGGGGTCTTGCCCTCGACTACTGCTGAACGTTGTGGAAATCCCATCCTTGGTCTGTAACCGCGCAGCTCGTTTCGTTTTTACCATCTTTTCGATTTTTACCATCTAGCAGATAGAGTACTGCACTTCGAAGCGCTCTCCAAATAGCACCCGAGCAGGAATCTCTGCCACCGTCGAGATTCGGATCTTTACCCTTCGGGATCGGAAGCCAGTATCCAAGACTTCACACCAATTCGATCCCTCTTAGTAGTTTGAAAGGATAGTATGATGAGAAACTTTAGGCTAAGGTTAGCTGCATTATGTATGGGTTAGTTTTCTGTGCAAAGAAATATTATTTTTCATTGTAGATTTCGGTGATGGATCGGGATTGCACCGAAAACCTTCATCGACGGTGGAAAAATTTTCAATGAATTTCGAAATCCTTATTCGGGTGCTATATGCACTACGAGTGTAGTACTCTGTCCGTTGGATGGGGCATGAATATGTGGACTGCTTGGCACCTGTCTTCAAGAGTAGGCTGATGCTTAAGCCGGGTTTCTCTCCACTACTTCCTATCTCTGCCTGCATACCCTGAAAGGCGAAAATTACCTCGGCTGTCAGTCGCCAACCCTAATAACTACTACCTTCGTAAATGGACCAAGAAGTGATTTTTTTGGAAAAAGCATATTTATTCAGTAATTATTCGTTTGGTGTTGATAATAAAGAGCTAAGTCGCCTCTCTCTTCTAATTAGCTACTACGCAGGGATGCCAACTTTGTAAGAGAAGTATCTAGGAGGAGTCCGTTCCATCAGTGGCCAATTCCGACATATGACGGGAGATCAAGTTATGTCTATGCTACTTTATGCTACAGGTTATGTCTATACTAACTCTAGTTAACAAGTATGACTATGCTACTTACTAAACTAGTGTTACTGTATAATCTCAAGAAACGAGCAGCATATATTTCTCACAAGATTAAAAGTCTCATAGTTGAAAAAGGTGCCAAACTGGGCTTGGTTGAAAATTTTGAAAATGGGGCATTTCATAAATTGTATGGTGAAAATCTTGTGAATGAGGTGGTGCCAAAGACTTACTCACCGTTTCTTACTGTGCAGTCCCCCCCCCTAGAACCTTTTTAAAAGACCCTGACCTTGCTCCATCCTCTTAAGTTAATCCCCAATCCCCCCCTAACCCCAATTTTATCTTTTATTATTTCGTCATGTTACCCCACCTACCCTAAAGGCTAACTGCTCGTCATTTACTCAGCTCTTGAAAATTACGTGAAATAAGGTGAAACCGGTTGAGTGAAGAATAAAATATTGTGGAAAATTACAAAGTTCGCTCTTTTTATTAATAAATATATTTCTCGGTTTAGTAACAACTGAACTAGCTCTTTCAAGAACTAATTAATTTGATTAGCTCTTCCAAGAGCTAATCAAACGGTAAAAAATTAACAAATAACAGTAATTTTAATGAGGAAATTTTGCGACTCAGTCACATATTTCTGATGCATATTAGTTGCAGTTAGGAAGTGAAAAAATGTTTTCAATCGGAGTAAATGATAACAAAAGTGAGATTACTTTATACATTTTTATTTTAACTTAAAGCGGGAGAAAAACACCTCGGAGGCGGAAGATTAAAAAAATTGCTGTCTTATTCCGTGAGTCTCCCGGAGAACCCATTACGTCCTACGACGTCGAGATAGGCAGCGTTCAGGCCGCGTCATCCTTTGACTCGGGGAACGCTAACCGTTGGTTCTGGCGACGCCGGCCCGCGTTCATCATATCTCCGCGTTGATTGAATCCGACGATTTTGGACGTGGTAACTTGTGGTCCACCCCTTCCACCAGAAGACGGAAGTGATTAGATGTTTTTCTATAACTCTTGAAACTAGGCTGGTGATTGATGAGTGGAGATGTGGGGGTATTTTTATTTTTCAACCCTTCGATATAGAATACTCTAATTAATAAGTGGTGACCAAGGTAGTCGCTGTCTTTGCGCAACATTTAACCTGTTGTGGTTCGTCCCGTTACCCATGGTTACCTCATGGATATCGTTGAAAGTGTTCGCCTTTTACATAATTTTCTGTGTCACTTGACATTGATACCGTGTCATTGACCGTGTGCATAGGTATCGCAAGAATTGTGGTTCATGCTAACGGAGAGCATGAGACCAGAGAAGGTGAAGCAATCATTTATGAACGGGCAGAGGAACAGAGGTCTCCCTACGAGATCTATGGAAATAACCCTGGTTCCTTAGTTTCATCCTCATAGCTTTTCTCTCCTGAGACGTCACGCACTATGCACGAACGTGCCTCCAAGTTTTGCGGATTCCATACTGCCAGTACTGATCACAAATGCTGCAGCCTTGATTATTTCCATTGTCACTGCTTTTCCTCCTTTAACCTCCACTCTTTCGCTTTCCTCGATCTATTATCCCACGCCCGAAAGATAATAGAAGTAGGAGAAAGGCATCGTCGGAGGCGTTGGGAAGTATTTTCTTATGAAGTTGTAGCTCAGGGCAGTGGTGGATCTTGGGTTTCTGGCGCCACTGGCAAAACAAGGGATGGCACCCCCTCACTTTTGATAGAAAAGTCCCCTCACTTTTGATAGTAAAGCGTTGTTAAAATATGCCGTTGTTCCTACGTGATGGCGCTCCTGGCGGGGCCAGCCCCGCCACCCACACTTCTTGCTCAAGGCGTTATTTTCTGTCTTGAGATTTGGGAAATGAAAATCTGCTTTCTGTATGGCGTTGAATACTTCAATGGTAAATCAGGACAGGAGAAAGCTGTCCTCCCGAAATCTGCTCGCCCAAATGTACGTGGTAAACCCATGACTTAAGTGTTATCCGTTTTCCTGGGATTAGTAAAATTGTCTCGGGAATAGCCCACCGCTACTGAGTGACCACGGGGTTGCGGATGGTGAGTCAAACTCTAGATAGAGAGCTTAGCTTTGAAAAGAGCGAGTTTACTCGACCAATAAGCAGTCGAGTACAAAAAACTCTCCAACAATCTTGAGGGTGTAGGGGGCCATCCTTGGGGAAGACCGCTCAAAAATGCTACGAAAATCCGTGAAGATGCCGTGACTTGACGAATGGCTGCCGCCAACTTAGAGACGCCCTGTAACCCGGAGGAGGCAGCATCCCTCCTTCACAGGAGTTAAGGTGAAGACCGCGTGGGTCGGTACTGCGACACTCATTACACTACAGGCGCGGTAAGGTATTCACCTAACGGCTTTGGTACTGCGAGGTGGAAGACAACGGGAAGCCACTACCTTAATAGCCCGAGGAGAAGCATCTTTCTCTCTTATGTGTTTGTTAATCAAACCTGAGAATGGACACGAGAAGAATGTTTCCGAATGTTTTAGGTATCATTGAAATTAAGTGTTCCGAAGAATGGGACTTTTGGAGCGGCTGCTACTAGGATGTCCACTCTGAATTCTCGAATGGAACCGCAAGTATCTAAATAATACAGGAAAATTAGCGTTATGCGAGTGAAAAACTATCTTCAATACAAGATACAAAGGGTAATTATAGTTAGATTATAAGCAAAACTAGGGATACAATTATGCTGCCCACATCAGATTACGAAGACAGCAATGCACGAAGACGTGCGAAAGAATAGAAGAAGTGATAAGAAATGTGAAAGGAGAAGAAAACTTAATCATTCTTGCAGACAGAAATGCTTTTCTTTTCGAGAAGACCAAGAAAGTAAGGCACCAGGGAAGAATGATTTTGGAAAACGGAACAATGGAAGAGAGAGACTGATTGAGTTCTGCTTACTTACACAATGACCTAGCCATCACAAACATATTGGTTGACAACCACCCGCGAAGAAGGTACTCGTGGAAAATTCCAGGAGACATATCAAGATTCAAAACTGATTATATGTTAGCGAAACAGGGATTATGGAATCAAGAACAAAACTGCAAAGCATTCCCTGGTGCGGATATTGAAAGTGATCACAACTTTTCATGATGAAATTTCAGATTAAGTTTGAAAAACTAAAAAGATGAACGAATAATCCGTGGCTGGTGGAGAAACTGAAGAAAAAAGGACACAAATTAGCCTACAAAAGTATTCTAGACCAAGCTAATGAGGATGGAAACTATGAATGATCAACCGAAGAGAGATGTCAAGGTATCATAAAAGGAATTCTTTACGCAGGAGAAGAAATAGTGGGAATGATAAAAACAGAGAATCGGAAGCCATGGATTACGTAGAAAGTACTGGGCTTAATAGATAAAAGAAGAAACTACAATAACTAGAAAGCAGAAGAAGGACAACAAATGTATAGAATGATAAGAAATACGATCTGCCGTAAAGCGAGAGAGTCCATTGAGGAAAGGCTGAAAAACTTATGCAAAGAGATGGAAGGCAATCTCTCTCAGGGAAAAGTTGAAGCTGCATAGAGAAATGTAGGAGTTAATTTAAAGAAGGTTCAATCTAAGCTAATGTCATACGGAGAGAAGAATATGAAATTCTCATTGAAAATAAATAAAACACGAATATATGGAAATTGTACCTGGAGAAACTTGACTGCGGCAAAAAATTGAGCAGGAGGATACTGGAGGACTAAGACACTATGGATGAAAATGAAAAAGGAGACCCATATAAGTAAGTTGACCCATTGATGTTACGGTAACCCAGTGAGCAAAGTTTGTGCAGAATTAATTTTGCACTAAGTCAAAGTTAGTGTCGTTGTGCACTATCTCAAAACAAATATGTTTTTCATGTGAAAAGATTGTTCTTAAAAACACTAATGTTTTCTAGAATATCTAAAGTATGTGCAAAGAATGTGCTAAAATACACATGTGTAATTACGAATAGGAAAAAGATAGTCTCCAGAGCACGGACTATGCATATGTGCTCCTGTACACATTCTTTACACATGCAATAAATGTATGGTTTTGCACTAGTGCAGAAAATGTGTCACGTACAATATTAAAAGAACAGTCTGCGCCGAACATTCTCGCTAACAAGTTGAACAAAGTTGCTCTCTTTAGGCTACATAAACTAAAGTCTCTATCCACAACCAAAATTACAGGCTTTTTTTTGTTCGTGAAAACAAATATTATTTATTTTGAGTTTATTGTAGAGTAGAAATTTTGACGAATAATTCTGCGAAAATTTGTAATAAACTGATACTTTGAAAAAGAAAATTTACTTTGACGTTTGGATGCTTCGGACGATCACTCGTATTTAGAAAGGAATGACGATTGCAGGACGTCATGCCAACATTCCGAAATCTTCCGTCAGCCGAAAAAAAGTCAGAAAGCTGGAAAAGAATAAATTTGAAAAACACTGCTCGTCACGGCTTATTTTGGTGAATATTTAACCGCAAAATACGATACTTTCGAGCATTTCTAGGCGGCCCTCTCTTCTGAGGGTTGGCAATTCACTTATTTCGTCCGTGCGCCACTCCCGTGTAGCCCCCGTAGCCGTGACCACCGAGATACTCATGCTCGGCAAGATGGCCGCCGCCACAGTCACAAGTGTGCTTATCGTCCCGCTTCTTTTGTGTTTTTTGTTGGTGCAAACGCGGTATTCTGCAAGTTTTATACGTGTGAACCCCCTCCCCTTCCACTACAATCCATCGTCATATTTCTGTGACTTTCCTGTGCTCAACAAGAAGTTTTGTGTTTCCTTGCTCGCCGCCATGTGGCCTCCCCCTAGTCCACTCCGTCTCCCGGCGATCCCTTGTGTCACCATCGGCATGACAGGTTTCAACGTGCCCGTTACACCCTAACTCTGGTTCAGTCTTACTGCATGAACGAAAGTTGTTGGTGTTGAGCGAGTGAGTGAAGAGCGAGATATTGTGATTAGAGTGGAGTTTACTGTGTTTATTTATATTTACACAATCATTAGTGTACCATAATGGTGAATAAGTGTTGTGTTCCATTGTTCAGAGGATTATTGTCTTGTTCCCGTTTTATATTGTATAATTTTTAAATGAGACTGAATCCTTTTTTAGTCGATGAGTGGAAAATAATCCTATTTTTTTACGCTTATTGTCTTGTTTGTAATATATATGATTGAATACCATTGAATTTGTTTCAGGAGTTTTGAAACGCAACCTTATTTGCAACTTGAACTCTTTAAGAATTTTTATTTTGTTAGTTTTCCATAAGATTCGTAAATAATTTAGTTCATTAGTTTAAATAAACTGCTAATTTTCTTGATATATCAGGTGTATTACTTTCTCTGTAACACCCAGTTTAGGAACATGCAAAGTTGCTTCTTAGAATGTGCAGACATGCATTTGCTCTGCAGCACATAGTAAACACTAACTTTAGATAGTTCATAGTTAGTCTTTAAAGAACATTAAAAGAACATTCGGAAATGACTTAGTGCAGGTCAGAAAATTCTTTGCATATTCTTTTCACTAGTGCACCAGCATGTACTATGCACTGTCTATGTGCGCCACCGAGCATGTTCTTTGCATATACTTTGAGAATGTACTTTGCACTAAAGGTAGTGCATTTGAGAAAATACTTTGCATATACTTTGCACTAACTTTTGCTCACTGGGAAAGGACTTTAGAGAAAGAAAGGTGTAAAGCGTTGATAAGTTTCCATTGAATTTCCTAAAGTATGCTGGAAAAAGGACCCTGAATAAACTATGCAGATTAATTTGTGACATTTATTCAACTGAGGAGGTGACAATGGACTTGAAAAAGATTGCTATCATCGCTGCCTCAAAGAAGAAAAGGACTGAGGAATGCGGAGACTTCCGAACAATTAGCCTTACAGCACATGCATCAGAAATTCTGAACATAGTACTGAACTCTGAACATCATGTATCTACAGGATGATGGAACAGAAGATAGCAAAAATCCTGGATGAAGATCAATTCGGTTTCAGGTAAAGTGTGGGAACAAGAGAAGTTATTTTAGCCCCGAGAAATATCGTGGAGAAAAGGATTCATAAGGACCAGCCCAGGAGACTGCTGACAGCTGGTAGCACAAGCCTGGAAGCAAGGAAGGATTTTATTAAAATATATATTGGAGCATGCTTTTGTACGGCAATAAAGTTTGAAAAATAACAGTTGCACATAAAAAGAGTTTGGAAGAAATTGAGATGAGGCGTTATCGAAGAATGAAGTAGATTAAATGGACGAAGGGAATCTCCAACAAGGAAGGCCTACGAAGAGACGGAGAGCAAATGAGAATAATGAAAGTTCTGCGAAGAAGAGACAAACTGATTGGACACATTTTGTGACATAACAGTCTAATAAAAACAATAATGAAAATAGAAATGCATGGAAATAATTACAGAGGAAGACCAAGAATGGAATGCATCAGACAATTTATGAATGACGGCAAAGTGAAATTATTTAGGAAATAAAGCGGTTGGCTGGTAGGAGAACGGAGCTGCAGCAATCCAGTATTCGGATTGATTACTGATGATGATGATAATGAGTAAAATTGTCTGTGAAAGTAATCCCTTTACAGTACTTGGAGTTCTCTTGTCGGCTGAAGGGGATTTATCAACACTATGACCAGCGAAACGAGGTGTACGTTTATGCTATTTAGTGGTAATTATATTTCGCGCTCTCGGCCACCAAATCTTTAGCTAGGGCTCATTAAGTCAGGTATGATTAGCCAAGTCTATCCTTTGGTAATATTTAGGTGCATAGTTATCGGCTTGCATATTTTATCCACGCGCGATAAGTGTTCAGGAAGGCTCTCGTGAAAATATTGCCGTATTTGGGGAGCTATAGAGTCCGGTTTGAAACATCTCTATACATCTTGACATTTTTACTTTGGAATCGGGTTGGTGCGAAGGCTAGAATACTGACTTCCCGCCTCGAGCGTAGACTTTTCTGTTAAATCCCGATCCATACATCTGTGCTATTGAAGAGCACTTAAAGTGTAGTACTTAGTCCGTCGGATAGAACTGTGGGGCCCTTGGCGCGAGTAGCCTTGTGCCACCGTCGGATTTCTCTTCAACTCCTTCTCCATTCCCCATATAAAATCTTCTTAACCTACCAACCCCTCTGTCTCCAACTGAGCAAATTTCCTCAGTTTTCGATCGCGACCAAATGTTTTTTTCGATAACCTGCACTATCAGTACGTATCTCATGCATTCTTTCCTGATCTCGAATGCCTTGGCGTTAGTACGTTGTAGGATGAACCAATTACTCGATTTGTTCCGAACCGAACTCACCCTATGCGTTAAAGTTTTCAATTGATGCCAGAATCATCCTCACCGAATCTTTGCAATACCTCTTGACATTTGATCGTAACAAATAACTTTTGAAGTTTGGTATTTACGAGAAGTTCAGGTAAAATTAAGTACAAAGTCGCCGATGTATGCTGAAGGGCGTGACATTTCCAGCCTCGAATTGTCTACTTACATGGGTTATTATATGTTTACAAAAGTATATTGAACCTTCTCTACCAAAATAATAAATGTACTCAATATGCGAAATTCACAATGCAGTAATCAGTTGTCTAGCCTGGGATGCCAGTCCAGGCAAATGGTTATTTCGTTGTAGATTTTGGTTATTTTTGTATTCCCTTAGTGAATGACTCCAGCTTAAGTTGCTGTCGTGGCTAGCCCTCCAATGCAATAAATAAATGTGCCGTTGATATTTTTTATTTATGTTTTTCCGATGTCCGAATTGTGGAAACATTTATGGGGTGTGGTTAATGCAGCCCACCATGCACTCAAATCATGTACTAAAAACGCGTGCAGAGGACGGAAATTTTGATATTGTGGGCTGTGAAATGACAATTAAACGTCGCTATTTAATATAAATATTCTTTTGAAGGTCCCACTAGTGCTATCAGATCCCACCAGTTCCATTGCTATCCCGCTGTAGCACAGTAAATCAACCAATTTCTACGTATTGTTTAGAAAAAAATGGAGTATTTCCTTAAGACTTAGAGGTGCTCCAGCAATTTTCCTTTTCTAGTTTTTCACGCAGATGTTAGTGTTCCGTTTAATGAGCCCTAGCTTTTTCCAGGCCAAACCGCATACTATATATATGTGTGTGTATGTCTGGAGAGTTTTCACGTGAGAGCAACTCTGAACTAATACATATTATCATTCTGATCTTCTTAAGATAATGTCTTCCTCCACTAAGACACTGTAGCTTGTCTAACAGGTAAGACACTGTAGCTTGTCCCGGATTCTTTTTGTGGCCCAGTGTGTATTTTGTGTTGTGAATGGGCCCCGATGACTATCTTTTCATGGGATTTATTGTTTCCAATAAAGGCAAGAAATGCTGGCATTATATTGCATATAATCCCAGCATTCATTTCCGTGGTGTAATGGCATAAGGTAGCTACCGATTCGGCATTCGGCTTTCGGGGCTAATGCGTAGGCCACTACTCTACCCGAGATTCCCAATGATGAATTCCCAATGTTTTGGAGGATGCATCGGAACAATCTATTGTGTACCATTACCGTCCACCCTGAATAACAGTCGAAGTGGATGGCTTCGAGGAAGCCTCTTTCCACGAGGATGGGTCCTACAAAGTGTCACAGCGCATGACTAGCGGACAACTGCAAGGTATTCTCCACTTCCACAATGAACGGCGAAGGATGCGGAAAGACTCACTGGAAAGACTTACATCCGTGGTTTGATTCCCGGTCAAGTAATTTCCAATGGCCGTTTTCTCTTACATTGAACCACAGCTACCAGTTGGATAGCCTTGCAATGTTTCTGAGTAGGAGTCGAAATAGATTCGAAACCGCGCTTCGCGCTCTGTTTCGCTACTTCGGTATCGGTGACTGTAGTGACGTTATTGAAAGATGTATCCCGTCCCCCGCTATTCCTGTTTCACATTATCGTCGTAGGGCTGGCGTCGTGCCCGGGCAGCGCAGGGCGGTGGGCAGTGGCTGCTTCTCGGCGGGCTCAGCGCCCTCGGCCTCCCCGCCACCGCTCCGAAGAGGGCCCACGGAACGCCAGTATTTCACTGCCCCCTCGCCTCGGCGGCGGCCTTGGCGTCGCGGCGTCCTTGGCGACGGGACGACCCCCGGGGGACGCAGCGTCAGGTGCGCCTCACCCTTCCGCATGTGCACTGGTGAGCGTGCGTGGATTACGCTCGAGGAAGAAATGAGGGCGAGGTCGGAGGGTAAAGGATGCAGGGAGAATGGACGGAGCCTTGGCACTCTTATGGTGGAGCGTTTTCATTTTGCCAAATATCATCCCGATATTGCTCATCATCATCAGCACTGTTCGATCCGAGGATCGTGCTCCTAAATGTATTCCAATGGAATGGTGCATTGATGTGAAAGGACCTCTCGTTTTCTCGGGTTTCACGTACGCTACATTTATACAATGCTGACTTTCAGATAGCTGACTCTGCCATAATTTCTCGGTGTATCTCGGAAATCTCGGGAATTTTGCAGAAATTATACCCTAAAGACGATGGCAAAGTCAGCTGTCGAAACATTGTATTACTACCGAGCTAATCGCTTTGCAATTTGAGAAAACTTCCTGTATAAATAATTCTCTAGAGTCATTAATCCGAGGAAGGTTTGCGTAAGCTCTCTGATCCATTCTCTTTTTATGTAACCGCTCTACTCCGGTTCAATTCCTTATTTTAACGTCCACCATAATTGGCTTAATGCATTCATCCTTTCTTTTCGTTATCAATTCTTCTTATTACATATCCTTTCCATGTTTTTCTACAGGAGGCTTTTATGCCTCAGAATGTGTCCTATGAGTTCGAGGGCGTATCCAGGATGTGAAATTCGGAGGGGAAGCTCGTGTTAGGCATTAGATCGAGAGGGGGGTGGGCCGCAGTGGTAAGGTTTAACATGCACTTCATACGAAATAAAAATTAAACATAAATAAACGAGTAAGTAAACATAATAATTTTCTTGGGTTTACTGAAAATTTTTCTAATAGTTTTTTTCGACAACAATTTCTTATGTGCTGTTAATGTGCTGCTATGGAACTAGGCAGGCCAAAAAAGCTAAAATAAATAAAAAAGAGCTATTAATAAGGGTAACTCGGTTGTTTACTGTTTTCATTAAAATACGACGCGATTGGAAGAAACACAAATTTGGATGCCTGCTCTATTCATACCATGGGTCTGCTTCTGCTTGGTGTTCCTTGTAAGTACACAAAGTTACGTTACGATATTGCCTTCTACTGGGCAGCTATACCTGCACTGATACGAAACACTATCTGACGCAATTCTTTCTGAATGGTTTTATTCTCTTACCGTTTCTAGGTTTTCATTTTGAGCTTCTGGGGGAGAGAGCTGCCCTCATCTCGCAGGTTACGTCCATGAATGAGTTTGTCTCTTTTGCCTCGCCGAGTTGACATTAACCATCTTTTCTCTCTAGTTCTCCGTAGGATTTCTTTATTGGTGATTCTCCTTCCACTTGATTTTCATCCAACGAGGCTCTCCTGCGTGAATTTTCCAATAACGTGGCTTACAAACTGTATTTTTCTAGTATCTTATTTGTAATAGCAGGCAATTTGCAGGATATATTTCAACCTGGTGATGAGTTGAGCTTAAAGTGTTATTGAATGGCAAAAATAAGGAATAATAAATTTATTGTAATGGATTAGGGTTTGAATTCATGTTTAAGGCCACCATGCCTATTTTCTCTGACTCATTCGTCAATATTACTGTTGGTTAGTTGCAATAGGCCAATTATATTTTTGTGTTTAACTTGTTTTAAAATGACTCATTATTTTCTCTGACATAATTATTATGCCACTCAATATCAGATCTCATGGGAAATATCCGAGAAAATGGACAATTAACGAAAAAAGTGTATGTGTGTAGGAGTCACAAAGTAAAAGTTTTTCATCCTGAGTTTTACTTTTATTTTGCTTGTCGTCGCTTTTCTCTTCAGGTACTGGTTATCAGATGACTTGATAATTTTGATTTCTCCATTGTCAGAAAGCATTAGAAAGCATGGAAATCCCCTCATTAGTGCATTTTTTACATCAGTCATTTTAGTTTTACATGTATTGATAGAAATTGTCATGGTTCAACGACCATTATTCTAATAATACCTCTTTTATTACCTAAACAATACCTCAGACCATGTTCAATCTCAGGTATAATTGCCATCGATAAAAACTAGAGTACCAAATGAAACGATGGAGTATTCTCTAGCCGTATTATAATGCAAGTGCTCCTCCCAAAAAATGTTATGGACTTAAATTAGTTTGGCCCATACCTTCGAAGTTGATGTGACATCTGGCGCTCGTATATGATCTGAAAATACTTCAAACGAATGAGTTACGAGTGAAACATTGCCGTCAATTGCCGTCATCAGCCTTGGCAGTATCGTGAAGAGTGGTCTATTGATAAACCAATGAGAAGTTCTCTGACTTCCCCATAGCACCGTAAGAGTGTTTTAAACATTTTTAAAACACAAGCATGCTGTGATAACATATGCATTCATATGCACTCACCCGATATTTCTCGACTCTTGCCATTTCAAGCATCGTAGGACTGATGCGACCTTGACTGACTGTAAAGCCTTTTGCCGTAAACTATCCTGTAACAGGCCTCTCGCGGTTATAGATTTAGTATAAAGGCTGAGACATTGACGTCACTTACTGAATTTGGTGCAAAATAAGTATGTATGTAACTCATTAGCGAGGATCGGAGCACATTCTCTGTCACTGAGTGGAAGCTGTGAAGTGCGTTGTCTCTTTTCCCATGCGCCACTAAACTTCTATTCTCACCCAATGTTTGATTTTCAGGATAGGATTCCTTGGCGCCAGTTGTAAGTCCCCGTCAAGATTCGTTAATTTATTCAGTCGTGAGTCCACCGCGGCCGTCGCCGAGGCGACTGCCATTAGCGCCGCGACTCCACGCAATTCCAAGTTCGCTGTGCTGTGCGGGTTGCGACTTTAAAAAGCCAGGCGTTTAAAAATCTCCATTTCAAATCGCTCACCCGGGCTCCCGGAGTCTAATTTTATTGACTTTTCTCACTGTTTGCCCCTGCATTTTCAAAGTGAGGTGAAAATCAAATTATTAATGGGTTCTAGTAGCATGTTTTTATTTTTTAAAAATGTTTTATTGGGCTATTCGTGAGACTATTTTAAGCCGGTTTTTGTGTGCTCCACGAAATATCATAGGAAGAAATGCACCAAGTCAACGGGGTTAACCGTTCAATGGGATGGTATAGCTACACGTGGATGAAATATTTCGCTTAGTATATAAATGAATAGACCAAAATATGGTACATAGCATGAGCGAAAATCTCACTTGATTTAATAGCCAATAATAGATTAGTTAAAAATTTTATCCGCACGAAGTAATAGATTAGTTTCTGGCTGGCAGTAATTCAAGTACTAGAAAATATATAAATTTATTGTCTGCGTAGCTGCCTTTTCAAATACCTACGAGAGTATTTCATTTTTGGAAGTAAGTTGTCTCTTGTCTTATGGTTAGGCAAGAGATAATATACTTCCAACAAAATCAATCAAGTCTCAATCAATCAATCAATCAACGAATCAAAATTCTGAAGAACTTGAAATGTGGCAATGTGGCATCATGTTTATTTTGTCTCCTGAATATGTATTTTGATTTCTGGGAAATTAATCGTTAGACAATATTTTACTCTTATAATATAGATAACTGAAGGTAAAATAGCAATAGAATTCGCAAAGATCCTCATCGATTTAGAGAAATTTGCTTGCTGGTATCACGCAACGTATTTTCAGCACTTTTGAGTGTCAGTAAGTGGCGATTACAATTTAAAAATCTGGCCAGAGAAACTTGTTGGATTAGTCGGATCAATAGAAGAATGAAAGGAAATCTGCTAGGTTGGTGTTAGTATTCTTGGGCATTCACTGGAAAATACCAGATTATCTTCCGAGATCTATGGCCTTGTTTTGATTGTTTACGCTTCGCTTGGTTTTGATAATCTAGATGGCCAAGGAGTGAGAGAGGCCATTAAAGTCTAGAGGCGACGAGAGGCATATTACATTTCGCTTTAATTAAAAGTTTCATTGACTTAACACCTGTTGCGATTACATGCGACCGTTTTATTCAATGATAAGTGGCTTTGCGTTAATATTCGTGAATTATAAAGCATGACTCGTTATGATTTGAAATGTTTAAGGATATGTTTGTAATCATATTAATCAATGAATCAAACTTCCGCTTCACTTAAAGCCCCCGGAAACATCATATACTCTCCAGTTGCTCGCTGGCTGGAGCTGGTCTGCATTCTCCTTGTCAGATCAGAGGCTTAATGCGTTATCCGTTATTCTGTTACGAGAAAATGACTGTAGCTTCATCCGGTGAGACCTGACGTTAGGCTTTTCTAGGTTTTTGCCTAGGGTCTAATTTTCCGAAAGCATAGAGGGCGTAATAAAAAGTAGTTGAAGGCGTAGAGAACGTGATAAAAAGTAGCTGAAGTAGTTTTATTCTTATTAGTTTTATTTTTTTCAGAGTTCCGGTAGAGGCTTGCGTGCCCGATGGGATTGGATTATATTTTTTCTTGTCATCAGATTTCCCAGGGGCCGTGCGAGCAGCGTTTTACAGGCCGACCAAGTTCGGGGCTGGGAACAGTCCCACATCTTTTGAGATATTGAGGCGAGTCCATCGCCTCGAATTACTTCCATGTTTTTGTGGTCATGATGTGAGATGTTCAATGGTGAATCATTTAGGCTTAAAAACTGTAGGCAACATCTTGACGAGTTTAGTTGCCATTCTTGTAAACCTTTAAATCGTAATGTGTATCGTGTTCATGACAGTTTCACGTTCGTAATGAATATCTTCAGCTACCTGACGTGTGTAGTTTTTAAGTTTTAAATTTCTAGTTTTTAAAATTGGACAATTGGATGGATATGTTAGCTTTGAATGTGCAACACTATCTACATTTAAATTGAAGCGATAGGGACTCTAAAGCGTGACGCGGAAAAGCGCAGGTGAGTTAACTGCTCTTCTTTCGGGTTTTCCAAATTAGACAGGCAATTACTACCACCTGCTCTTATTTAGCCGTAGTGAGTACACTCTCTGTGTAGGTAAATTTGTTTCTTTTGCACCAGAAGACGAGATTTCATCGGAAATATAAGTTTGGGAATCTCATGAATACGTCTTGACCATACTCAGATTGGGAGTGTGCGATAGTGTCTGTGAATCAGTTCATATACGATCGCTCTTCTCTTGGTACAGTCATTCAAAATCCATTATTTTGAGAAACATGGAATTCATATCTCAACAAGAGACACTAACTTCAGGAGACACCATAATTACGTCCCTTTATTGAGCAATCTTATATATTTCATCAATTTTCTCAGTTATTGCTTGGTAATTTATGGTCTAATTGATTCCAAAAATAGCTTTCACAGTGGTTTGATTCCGTTTCTATATTATTTGTAGTTTGCTATGACCCTCATAACTTAAGAGAAATTTTGTTTTTTGGCGGAAAACAATGAATTTTCAAATCTGAAAAATAAAATTTAAGCTTTTATTTTTTTCCATGCTAAAGCGAAAGGAAATCATTAAACCTGATTTTACAATGGTAAATAATGCTCAAATTAACGTGGTACTTATAGAAGAAACCGCGTTTCTTTAAAATGACCGTTAATTGCGGTATATTTATGATGATTTACACTAAGGCAATGGATAGTGATGAAAGCAATGTATAGCGTAGCAGTTTACGGTATGGCAAATTCTTGTCCTTTTGTCTAAATAAAGCCATTTACGTTTATTTTGTACTATTCTTGCGAACGATTTATATTAAAGTTCAAAGTGTTGGCACGGAACTAAAAATTGTTATTGTTCCATGATACCTTATTTGATGTGATGACTCTTTTCTTATTTATTTTTTTCGTCATTTATTTCTGGAAACTAAAGAATTAGTGGAAGATGCGGTGCTTCTCGGAAAAATACGTTACTGTAGTAAGTGGTATCCAAAGTTTAAGGTATGGTAGAAGCAGTCTATCCAGCTTTGGATGGACAACCAAGAGTGATCATGATACTGAACTTCATATTTTAATTATAACGACCGAATACCGAAAGCATTCCAATAATCAGTTTAGAATACTTTTCAATATTTTTTGTAATATCACATTTTTATCTCCTCCCTTTTCCCTCATACCTAAAGTTCTCCCTTCAGGCATGGGCTTTGGCATACTGTTACATTTTACTATCTCATCTCCACTTACCTTTTCTGCCCGCCTCGGATTATCTTCCTGTCTTTGTTTGCGGTGCCTAGCATCTTATGGATCGCTTTCTACTCTGCCCGCCGAGTTAAATGCTGAACATATTTGCTGCTGAAGCAGAAGCTGTGTTCCTTGACATTGAGGAGAGAGTCTATGTTTTTCGTTTTCTACCGTTATGATTGCGATTAGTTTTTGGAAAATAATTGTGGACATCTAATTTGACAGTCTGGTTCTCTTAACCCCTATCCATGGAGTCGCCTGAATTTATTCGGGAATGGAAGTAATCCTTCTATGTTAGTTTGCACGATTTCTATTTTTACAGTAATTCCAATCTCGCTTGTATCATTCGAGTTTCAGAAGAGTGTCTCAGCCCAATTAGTGCCAGTGAAACGCTTTGTTTGTTTGCTGGGTTTTTTAACAGAACGCACGTCTTTCCTTGCGGCTTACTTGAGAAAAGACCTAGGGAGAGCTAAGTAGCATCTCTCATTTACTTTTCCATCGTAGAACTTTTCCTCTAAAATTCCAGTTTATTTATTGCATTTTCGTAAATATTTCCAATGTTTTCCATTAGGAAATCCAAATTGAACTCCGATTCGTCCGAGTGCTGTTGCCCCTGTCTGCACGTGGCAGACTGTAAGTGCGAAATGACCATCCTACTACTAATACTACTACTAATCCAAATTGAAGAATTACACGAGGGTATTTGGATGCATACCGAAGCTATTTATTTATCGAGGCTTCCTCATTCCTCCCATATTTTCCCAAATTAAAAATGCTCAACCGTTAATATTCACTATTTTTGGCGATAGTCGGTGAATGGTATTGGCTGCAGGGCTGCCCCAATCTGTTAGATGAGCATTGAGGTATTTGATCTCGCTCGCTTTTCAATATTCCTTTAATTCTGAATGTGTAATTTTTCCTGCCGGTTTAGAATGGATAATCTTTCCTTCTAGTCTCTACTCTCAGATATTTCAATGCCTCGCGGTAACTCCTCCATCTTTGATTTGGTGCATTGGTGACGTGCGGAGCAGCACCAGAGTATAAAAGACAATCAGAAGCACTCGATGTTTCCGCGTGGAATAGAGCTTTTTACATGGAAAAACCATCTTTATTGTTTCTACAATAAATAATTTCCATCAATTGGTCACCGAATCCGTCTTGCATGCGATAGTATTATGTTTGTATAGGTATACTTAACTGAGGTGGTGGAAATAATATTTCCCTCTGGAAAAACTAACTTCTCTTACTACTGGTTTAAGTGAGGTTTCCATTACGGGTTAAATCTTTTAATACGCTTCGTACTAAGTTTTAACTTTTAACACTGACTCATAATGCCATTAGTTTAACTTTCTCCAAACTAATTTTTCCGGGAATAACGCAATTTGGAGATAAAACTACAACATTATTACTGACTTAATGTCGGACAAACTTCCTTAGACTTCGAATAAATAACTTATAAATACAGCTGTATTTGTTCTTGTTTCTGAGATGAATCGTCATCATTAAGTGACGCCTTAATCCATCGCGTACACCAGAGTAATAAATACACACCTAGGTATTAAAAGTGGCTCGTATAGCTTTCTTCATTGCCTACAATGTGAATGTGGGACCATTATTTCTTCTGCTGGTTTAGAATAAACTTCTTTTCCCCCAGTCTCTGCTTCCATATTTTTCAATACTCAATGCGATACCTCTCCTGTTTCCTGCGTGATGTGATGAGTGATATGATCCGCAGCTATGCGCAGAGCATTAGAGTTTTGAAATAACAGAAGTTGACAGTATAACACTAAGCTTTTGGAATTCATGAAGACCTGCGATATGATATTGTAATCTTGATACTTGAGTACGAAAGTATAAATTGGCGGACTCTTGGGAAGTGTTTATTTATTGTGATCGTGAGACGGTTCCTCAATTTATTGGCAGATACTCTTCTATAAGACTATGCTCATGTCTACGCCTACAACTCTGTTGATGTGGGATCGGCGTGATTTCTTCCGCAGATTTAGAGTTAACTTACTTTCTCTCGTCTTCATCATCATCAACAGCCATCTATCCGAAGATCGTTTTGCTGAAGCTCTCCGATCCAATCTCCTATCCGCTAACCTCTTTATTCCATCATAATTCCGTATTTTAATATCCCTCATAATTTGCTTAGTGTATTTCATCCTTGGTCTTCCTCGGTTATGCTTCCCGCTCATTCATTCATCCGTCCATTTTTTTCCTGAAGTCTCCTTTGTCACAGAATATGCCCATTCATGTTATCTCTCCGTCTTCGCAGATTATTTCATGATATTTTTTCCCCAACTCTTCGTAGTATTTCTTCGTTGATGATTCGCGCAATCAAATTTATCTCCATCATTCTTTCATAGTGCCACCACATGGCATTTGGTTCCAAACTTCTCCATTCTGCTGCTCTATTACCCCTAGTTTCACTTTCGCTGAGCAGCATGCTTCACATCGCCCCCATCTCCGCCTCATCTCCCTTATTCTTCAACGTCCAATGCAATGGCTTCGCTCTCATCTTCGGCGCGTTGTTTTGAGAGTGACTCGGGTTGGCGGAGCGGCGACGCCGTGTTCCGATACCACCGGAGTTGCGGGGGACAATTAGCCGGGGCTGCCCTTCCTGCCGCTCCCCCCGCACCCGCGCCGTAATAGCCGCGCCTCCTCCGGCCACCGCGCCGGCTGCCGGGGAGGTGCGGCCACCCTCCCGCGAATTTCTCCCCGGAATCTCGAGACAAGACGGGCTACGGGGGAATGAAAGGAGTTTTGGGGCGGCGGACGTGTTGTGTGGGGCCCTCCCTGCGAAAAGAGGAACCCCTTCCCCGCCCCCCTCCGCTCCCCTTCCCCCCGTTTAGCGTGGAAGGAGAGGGACATGGTCAACTTGGTCCAAATATAATTTTTCTGGAAATGCCACCGAAATCAGAAATCAATACGAGAAGCCGTGGGCAGGAGCAGAGGCGGGCAGAGGGGTGGGTGGGGGGGGGGGGGTAGTCGAAGAAGTATCTCCAGAGGGGAGGGTAGGGGAGATGACTGAGGGCCGTTGGAGGCGAGGGGGCGGCGAGGATGGGGCCGGAGAGGTGCGTACATGTGGTGCCGCCGGAGAGCGTAGCGGCGGCCCCCGTTGCGGCGGCCCGCTCGCACCGACCGAGAGAGGAGGTGGCACGCGCATAAGACAGGCCTTCTCCGTTGCCGCCCCGGTCCCCTGCTTTGCCGCCCCTCGTACAGGGAGGCTGCGCGGGGGCCTGCGGGGCGGGGGAGGCAGCGGTGAGGGGCAGAAAGTCTTCCCCGCCCCTCCGCGTGAGTCATGCTTTCACTTTCCTTTGTCTGTGTACTTCCCGCTCCGGCCGCTAGGAGCGACTTCATCTCCTCTTCGGCGCGTAGCCCCATCCTCCCCCCCCCCTCCAGCCCCATCCTCCCCCCCCCCCTCCTTCCCCTCTTTCGAACGCTTTCAGTTTATTCCTCCCCTATTTTCTCCTCCTCCCTCCCCTCTCGTTTCCCCTCTCCTTTCGCTGCTACGTCTACGTAGCCTCCCGAGATTACAAGCGCTGTCTCCCGCTTTTATATTAACTTCTTCGCACTCCCACGCGCGGTAATCTCGCTAGGGGCAGATAGAATTTGTATTTTGAATGTCCATCGAAAGCCGTGGTCATTCGTGCTATTGGAAAAAAAATTATATCCTCAGTATTATAAATTACTCATCCTCATCAGTAAAAATGAAAACTATAATTTCCATCGGCCGTAAACGATCATACCTTTCTTACTAGTGTGGTAGGGATAGGGAACAATATTGGCGATGTGGTCCACCAGGAAGTGACTGCCAAACGTCAGGGACCTTTATTCTTTGTGGAGGAGTAACCAAAGGTGAAATTTATTACGATCATTGGAGATTTTACTTGTACTTTGTAGCTGTAAGAGCTTATTCAATTATCATCGTCAGTGGTTCAATCCTAGAATTTGTTAACTGCAGCCCTCCATTCTTCTCTGCTCGCAGCTAGTTTTATCACGTCCTAGTAATTCTTCTTTCTTACGCCCTTTTAATTTAGTCTCTGTATGCGCTTATCCCTTGGTTTTCCTCCATGAGTCCTCCATTCAATTCTTCCTTTCTTCACTGATATTTATAACTAATTTGTCGAGCCTTGGGGTGTGTACGATCCGCCTGGAACTTTTTGGTCGTATAGCTTTCTAAATGGTCCTTTCCCTTCCTGCGTTTCTGCATACTTTGCGAATTTAAATTTTTCTGTCCCTTTGATTTCTAGCGTCATGCTTCGATGATTTCCATTTCTTTCTGGTTGGCTTGGTACAAGTCTATGGTACAAGTCTCTGACCCTGGAGAAACACGCTCCATGCGAAGGTTTTGACGTATTGCTTTCTTGTTTTGTAAACTACTCCTCGCTACTAATAAAAAAAGTCTTCATAAAAGATAAAAAAGTAAATTAAAATAATTCAAATTTTAAAACTACATTCTCTATAAATGAAAAAGTCCAGCTATCTGGATAAAATCTACAACCCAGTTTATCCATTCGGAACTGATTCCAAGAATTGATGTATCCAGTAATCTTTAGTCTCCTCCGAGGAGTAGTATCGTGATTCCGACATTTCTGTGATGTACTGAACTGTGAGCTGGGAACAGCACTTCGTGAGAAGTACTCCGTGAGAAGTAAAGAATAAATAAGGGTATTATACCTCATCATTAGCCTCGATATGACAGTTTCTTCATGTCAACGTCGTCTAATCGAGGATATTGTGGAACGCACTTCAGTCTTGATTTCTCGGAGTACATTTTCCGGAATTTATGGACCATCGGTCACCTCGCGTTGCGTTATACGAACGTAAGAGAGTGGTTTTGGAGCTTTGGAATTTGAATGCCAGTTAACTCATTGGATTATCGTCGTCTTCGGACTGTGATTTTCAGCGCGCATTCACATTGAATACTTTGATGACTATTTTGCTCTCAGTTGCCGTGTTTCGTTATAGTCGTCATTTCAAGATGATATTAGTTGTTATCTATAAGAAAAGGAAATAAATATAAAAGTATAAGCTAGCAACAAGGCGTTGAGGTTGGGGAAGGATAGGAAGGTAAATCAGTGGACACTCACTGGCAGATGATCCATGACGACACCGGTGTCCACTGCTTAGAGAAGCTTTCAGGCTAAGGACCCTTCTTCAGCTGGAGGAGATCACTACTAAGGAGTGTCACACTGGAGTTGAGAGTTTACGTTATGTCTTGGTACGGGGTTGGTTGTTGGGGAAAGAGGATTGGTTAGAAGGAAGTGTAAGGGGGTGGAGTGGGAGGGGAAGGGGAGGGAGCTAGCGAAGATTGAGTCCGGGTGGGCAGGTTGACTTTAAAGTGGAAATATAAGACAGCTCCCAGTGGCGGAGCTCTATTATTGGTGTGTCAGGTGGGAGGGCGCGAATTATTATTATATGAAAGCAGTTGTTGAAGGAGATGTTATGCAAGTTGGCGTGCTCGGCTACAGGCAACTGCAACTGTTGCATCACGCTGCTCCTGTGATCATTCACTCGCATATTTAAAGGTGTTCTGTAGTATAATTCAGCTGTAATTTGTCTCAATGTTAAAGGATACGAAGGTGATTGAGAAAAAAATAGTTGATTTGTCGTTTAAAAAGCAAGAACTTAAAACCGTATGCATTTTGTCATTTTAAAATTTGCCTTGAAAAGTTATGGAAAGAATCCCCAAAGTAGACCAAGGATGGGATAAATGCAGCCAATTATGGAAGTTATTCAAATAAGGAATCATCTTTCAATGAACTTTGCCGGCCAAAGTACGAGAGAGGATTTTTGATTTCAAAGTGGTGGGAATCAAAGCAACGGTAAACTCGTGCGATGGCCATCGTCTATAGGTCTTGATTTTTAGCATAATTTCAAACTGAATACATTGATGACTGTTTGGCTCTTCCGTGCTACACTTTGCCGCACTCATCATTCCAAAAGGATATCATTGAGAAAAAATTTGATGATTCCCCAATTCAATTTGGACAAGAGATATTTTCATTCGCGTCAATATTCTCTTTTTTTAATTCCCCTTGCAAATTGAACGGAAAGAATAACCGAGGAAGAGGTAAGATGGAATGCGTCGAGAAATTTGTAAATCACGTTCAAATAAGGAAAGCTGATAGAATAGAGTGGTTCGCTGAGTATGGAATGGAGTGGAGAACCACAGTACAGCAAACCAATCTTTGCATTGATGAATGCTGATGATGCTGATTCAGATCTCCCTTCAACTTTCTTTTCGAGCTACATATAACGTGTGTGACTGGCGTTTTCCTGATATCTTTCGAGAATTCTCACCTCTGTCATGTTATTGCCCGAGGTGAATCCGTCGATCCCAGCACAAAGGTTTAACACCCATTTCCAAATCCATGTTGACTAACCTTTTGTGGTCGGCTAAATGTACCATACGCATTTATCTGTACAAAGGGGCGGAAGGCCCACTAATGTGAAAAAATTAGTAAAAATAATTTATTATATCAAACAGTAGTCCCAAGATACTCATAGTGGCATCCTTCCAAGTGACCGCATGTTTCGAATAATAGGTCCAAAAACCCCTATGCGTAATTTGTTTATTCATTGATCTTTTTCGTAATGACCAGGCAGGGACGGGAGGGAAGAAAGTTGCCGGAGGAAATCAGTCGGAGGCAAATTAGGTGGATGGATCAAGTAATGAAGGGGGATGAGATGACGAAGGCCGTTTTGGAAGAGAGAATGCTGGGAAAGAAGGAGAATAGGCATTTTTGCATGCAATGAAGAGAGTTGTGAAGTTAGCTGGAGTGAAGATAGAAATCGTACGAAGCCGAGATGCGATCTTGGGAAAGGCAAAAGTAGAGTGGCAAAGGCTCATGAACGTCTCTCTGAGAGGCAGTGCACCAATGATAATTTTATTCATTCCATCTTGGAACACGTCACCGCTGCATTAAAATATTTCTACTCCCCTCAGAGTATTCAGCGCGGAAGTGAATTTCCTTATGATAATACAGTGGAGTTATCTCGCATTAATGGATTGCGACATATTACGTTGACATTAGTCGCTGCTTACCGACTTCATTCGCTACTGGTGATTCGTTTTTCTCGCAGTAAAAATTTCCCTTTTAATCAAAGAGTAAGAAATGACTTAATCATGCAAAATATTGATATTTATAGTCCATCCGATAAAATATCAGGTTCTTTGCTGAGATTACATAGGTTTTCTAGTGCGTTGTGCGATGACGGTGAGGGAATAGATTTATCATGGGAAGGTGGAATTTTTCCTTATTGTTCGTGGTAGCCATAAAATATAAAGCTCTAGAGGGCTTTATTTGATGGAGGAGATATAGTCTTCCTGGATTTCGTGTCCTAGATGGAGATATAAAAAAACTTAATTCGAGGGGATGTTATGGCTCTTTAGTGCCGCCTAACATTTCCCCTTTGTCATAGCATAGCGAAACTACTTGCAACTTTAAGCTACCTGTATCGTTAAATTTGAAGTGATTGCATATTAGTGAGACGAAGAGGAAGTTGAAGAAATGACAAATACTGTTGTGTTTGTGGTGCTATTTGACAGATTAATCAAGATTGGTACCCACAAACTGTAATCACATGCCATCATATTTTTATTCTTACCTTCATAGGAAGGCTAAAAGGGCGTAACAAATTTCTAGTTTCATTTTAAAGAGTAGGTATTTCGTCGCTTGTACTGAATTCGTACTTGATGGCACTTCAGGAAAAAGTAATTTTTAAATATTATAATGCCCTCGACGCATGCATTTGGACTATAGACACCAGTTTTCATATAAAATGACTAGTGGTCATTTAGTATAAAACTGGAATAAAGCATTAAAGTAATGAAAAGTTGGAATTGTTTGTTGTGGCTCTTGATGCCGCTCGTGGCTCTTAACATTGCTGCCGATTTCCGTGCCATTGCGTGAATCCATAGTTTATGTCATGTCACTCTGTCCGCCTACGTTCTGCAAATGGTAGTAATGATCCGCCGATTTTCCTCCGCCTTGAAACTCTTCTTCTTGGTGAGCCTTATCCGTTTTTCAAATGCATGCAACCATGTTGGCTACCATTAGGTTATTTACAGCTGACCTGAATTGTGAGCTCGTTGTTTGGTCGAACCACTGCCTGAAGTTCTCTAATCATGAGGTTCCCACTCAATTTAGATCCCGCTTTCCATTGAGTTTTAGATTCGGTATGAAATGTACAACATTTCTACAGCTGATTGTATGGTCTAAACACATCGGCATGTTTCTGAGTTGACTGTCCAGTACTTCAGCTGTAACTAAATTCTGCTCTGGTTCACGTGTGCATATTTTGACAAAGTGGGTTTTATGAGCTTATTTTATGCGTTTATGATGGTTCATATTTTAACCTCAATATTTACGGTTAGTCCAAAAGATTTTGGAAGCGTTAAGAAAATGAAAAAAAAATACGATGAAGGCATTATAAAACTTAAAAAATGTCGATTATTGAACAGAAATATGTAAAAGGAGTCGGTTCAATGGCCTTAGATTTCGTGGTGTATGTGGATAAACGAGGTGATGGGGAAACTCGCAGTTTCTCCAGAGGGACATTCCGTAGGGATCAGAGTCAATCGGGTGGGTGACAGTCACTTGAAGGGCGGGAGGAAAAGGGTGTTCACTCTGCGGAGGAGCGTCGCCTTTAAGCTCGAAAAACCAACAAAACAACACGTGTCTCAAGTACTTTTTTATTCCGCATTCAACGCATGAAAAGCTCTTCGATTTTTCGTGTTCGTTTTCGAATTCCAACATTTATCCTCATATCCTGATTATTGACGCGTACCCATTAGCTCTTCGCGACCAAATACCAACGTGGAAAATATATTTTCATTTTTTGGACGTGGTTGAAATTCGCATGGGCCAAGGACGCTCAAGCAAGTTCATTGAGGGAATAAATAAGTAATTAAATAAATTTGATCGAGTACTTCATGTAGTATTACTCGGTACACAAAGGAATACCAAATAAATTCACAGTTGCTCTAATTTAAATGCGCGCTGTCGTGGGAATAGGAACTTGTTGAGAGGGGGCTAGAGATTGGTGGTTGCGGGAAGGGTGAGGTGGAAATCGCTGACCGGGAACGGTGGATAAATATGAGCCAGTAATCATCCTTAGGTTGTGATATCTGAAGCTCTAAACTGGGCCAAACTCGCGGCCAATAAGCTAAAATCCCTTTCACACATCCAAAGTTTTCGCCAAAAGTCATTCACGCAATCTTTCAGAATATGACTTTAGAGTAAACTAACATCATAATCAAGACCCTATTTAACTTGAATCCTCTTAAACACTTCAGTTTCCATCGCAGCAAGTACTTCGGCACTCTTCGCGCGATATCGGAAGATCCTTGGTTCCATCCCGGTCATTTCGAATTTTTACCACGTTTTTATTAGTTCGGTTTCCGTCATGTCTGTCTGTCCTGGTGGAATATTGCAACCGAGTTTAAACTAACTTCCCGATCAGCTAGAGACTTGAAACTTTAACCATCGCTCAGAAGTGGATGACAATGCAATGTTAGCTTTATGTTATAAAAATTAACTAATTAATTAACGATTAATTAATTATTTCAATTCCATACACTATTAGCTGAACAGAATCTGAAATACATCGGGAATTTCCTATGTGTCCCTGTCAGAGTCTCATCAAGATATAAAAAATCGATTAGAAACTTTCACCTGGGAATAAAACTAAAAAGCAGAAAATAATAAATTAAATACATTTTTTTTATTATACCACGTTTTTAAAACGGACTAAAAAGTATAAAATAATTTTCCCTGGGACCTTCTAAATTTTAGAGGGTGAATTTTTAGTGGCTATGGAGATATTTGTAAGACTTGAAGAGAAAAACGTGGGGCGCAGGCAGAAGATAATAGAAGTAGATGATCCGGATGAATTCACAACCAATTTCAGTGCACTGCAAATGGTATTAACTGTGGGAATTTGCTAACCTGGTCCCTTTACTCGTTAATTATCATGGATTGCCTGCGCCCCACGTTTCTCTCTTCAAGTGTTACAAATATCTCCATAGACACTAAAAATTCACCCTCAAAAATTTAAAAGGACCCAGGAAAAATTATTTTATACTTTATAGTCCGTTTTGGAAACGTATTATATTAATTTTTTAAAGTTAAATTATTTGTTTCACCTGGAATCGGCCATCATTTCATATTTACACCACCATTGTGTTCATGCACTTTGTGCGCTACCTCTCCCCTTTTATCCTCCTTTTGTCTAAACGGAATATTTAAATATTTACGCTAATATTTTAATGGTGGACATTAAGTATTCGAAGTAAATAAATTGCCTACAGAATTAATTTATCTCTTATTAGCCAATTTCAAATAGATGCAGGTTTTCAAAATAACAGCGTTTTTATAGCATTGCTAAAGGATACAATTCTTGAGTTTTCAAATAATACGAGTAATATACTGTCGATGAATTCATTGAAAGTCCATTCCTTCTGCGGCGAACCACCTTTGCTACCATTACTTATCTTTTGTAGCTGTTAGCATGTTGAGTGCCGCAATCAAAACAGCAAACAGTTACGGAGATGCCATTAAAGTGAGACAGCACGTGGGTGTTGACTAACTAATTTTACAGCATTTTGTTGTGGGAAGATCGATGAGTGATTTGTAGGAGGAAGATTAATAAAAAAATGTATATTATTTTGCCTATTGAGATAAATATATCCTGGCCAAGGATTCACGCCGATATGTCATAACACAGAAGTTTATGTGAAAGATATTAACTGTGAGCTCATATGCTTAAATGTGCGTGAGATCGTTCATAACTATGTGATCCAGTGACTTGAAACGTAGGTTATACTATGCAATATGCAATAAAAACTCTTATTACCCATTCATTTAGCTTTAAAAGCATGCATTTCATTTTAAACTAAGAGAATTTGATAGATAAAATTTAATAACCACGTACAAATTTAAAAATTACGACCCAGGTTTCGACGCGTAAGTATCATTATTAGGTGATAATGATGCTGAAGCTTATGCATTATCATCAACTATTCATAGATCTGATGAAGATGCTTACGCATGATTCTAAGGTCTTGATTTTTAAATTTTGTGTGTGGTTTGTAAAAGTTACCATTAAATTTTCTTATAATGGAATACCAAAAAGTAAGACAAGAACTTGCTTTATTTGATTTTAAATTCACTAGTGACTTAGTAAAAACATGGACACTCAGCGTATATCAAGATGGAAAGGAGAAGCAATTGAGTAGTTGCATGTGAGAGGAGGGAAGAAGGATTGGGAGCAAAGTTAGCATGTCAAGTGGCTCGAAAGCGAAGGTAGTATGGTCAAAGTATCAAAGCTCTAACCTTGCCTGAAAAATGAACGAAACCTCACGTGCCAGTGGCGTAGCTAGGGGTAGGCGGATGTCCGTCCCTGGCGGCACTTTTCCCGGAAGGAAATTTCAGCCAAAAAATAAAATTTTAGCAGTCTTTATTTTGATTAGAGGAAACTATCTACCTCGAAAGTTAGCATTTACCTACAGTTAATTTCATGTAACAATGAAGAAATCCTTTTATACTATCAATTGAATATCTGGTAACAAACAAAATAATTTGCGATTGCATCATCAATGTTTGTACTATAAAAAAGCGATACATAAATATTTGGTTTTGTATTTAATTTAATAAAAATATTTATTTCAAACGCAATTTTCAATTTGTGTCTAAATAGGTTTGATGAATATTATGTATTTCCCTAACGAAGAGCGTCAAGTGATATACCGCCCCGGGCGGCTCACACTAAAGGCCACTGCTTGTAACTTAAAACATCCGCCACTGCCCCTCCACTCTTCTCTGGTATCGTGTCTCTCAATTCTTCCTCCTTTCACGCTAGCATTATGTTCTCGTCGAAGATAAAAGGCCTTATGAAATTTCAAGTAACAATATGTGTGTTATTTTCAATCTGAAAAATTTCAACTCTTTTGTGCTGCATTTTATTCAGCACGTAATTTGGCTCCCTTGTGTTTTGCACGGGATACAAAAAGAGGAAAAAAATGGAAAAACATGGGGAATAAATGAGGGATCCAGAAATGCTTAAGATCCGGAAAATAATTACGTATTTTTTTTAGAGATAGCGGACGCAATTTTCCACAATTTAAAAGGAGGAAATATTATATGAAATAGAATACCCTCCGAAAAAATAATCTCTTTAAAAACAACGAGCTCAGATTATTTGGAGCCATAATGATTCTTTATCTTTTAATTTGGAAATATATTAATTCCTCGACAATATTCCGAAGAAGAGGATTCTTGGCAATTATGTTATTCGCTCCAACTTGTTAAGAGAGGGGTTCCCTTATTGAATCGTCATAACAGTGACTCACCATGTTGCCCTAACTCCATTAAAACTCTAATATTTGCCCAAAGAAGTTTCCGCTTTCCATAAAATTTCGAAAAATTACTTTCAATATTAATTTTTCGAATAAAACGAAATTAATGAGACGCTAAGTTGGAGCGTGGATGGGAGGTAGGAGAATCAAAATGATAAGCTGAGTGTAGATGAAGACAAACAAAGAAGTGTTGGATATGATTTAAAAAAAGAAAGGAAATTATTAATTATAGGAAGAAGTTTCAATAATGGAGAGAAGATAATAGAAGAGCAGCTGAGGGATATTGAAATGCTGAAGAGATCAGTTAGAGAATGGAAATAGGGTTGACTGGGAAGAGCGAGGAAAAACAGTAGACATTTAAGATACCGTACAGTGGAATAGAAAGCACGAAGAACTTCTGTAAATGTTGCCAATTAGAGTAGAGAGGGAGTATTTACCTTAGTTTTCATGTTGAAAAGGGCTTTAGCTGTTGGTGACCAGTGTTTATTTTTAACTACAAAATCGATTGGAAGGTTGTCGTGGATAGTCACATCTTTCACTTATCATGGTGCATGGACACTTCTTGGATTCAGTGTGGAAACCTATCCTTGATGAAATTCCATTTTGTTGAATGAAGGCTGAAAGAAGTTTTGAAAAGTTCTTGCTTGATTTTATTATCGCGGGTGAAGTATGGTTGATAATATTTCAACAGTAATGGTGGAGTTTGTGTACCGAAAGACGTGTCATACCATGAATGAAGAATCGAAGGATGAAATGTTAATATTGCCATTTCATTAGTCACCCTCTTATTCGCGTGATGTTTGTATGGTAAAGGTATGAAGAAGGTGTGTAGTTGTTATGTTGGTGTAATAGAGTATTTTCATGTTGGTCTGACATGCTATGTACATATATAACTCGTCATGAGGCACCATTGTGTTAGAGTCTGGGGTCTCCGAGGTCGTAACTGTTGCCTGCGGTTATGGTGCCTCTCATATAAAATGAAAAATGGTGCAATGTGAACCTTCGGAACATCTGAAATTATATAAGGTTGCATTTGTTCCGCTCGATCACTTAAACGTGATCAGGCCGCATAAAAACGCGTTAAGGCGATCAAGAGAGCTGACAAACTTGGTTTTAGTGAGAGGATAGTGTGAAAAGTTTAAATAATCAAATTGAGGACCGTCGCGACGCGTCGTGTGGTGATCAGTATTTTCAATACGCTCAAAGCATTTGAAACTAAGTGCCGTGATATTTGATGTTAGTTCGATGGGATTCAAAGAAAAATCGCTTGGTACATCAGTATTTTCTACGAACTAACAGAATGCTACCATTAATTATTGGAAAAACCAGACTATAGTTGTCTCAATGCGTAATGAATTCATGATGTTACGCAATGGATTATTCTCACATCACTTAAGTTTGTAAGCAATACCAATCATAACATAACATACTATGAAAAAAACTTAGGTTAAATGACTGTTGAACTGACCATCGTGAAGAATCCTTTTTCCTAGGTGTGATCTGAAATCGTTGCTTCAGGAAGTACTCATTCTAAGCCTTATTAACTGTTCTAAATCTAAAGCAATACCTATTGGTTTCTTAAGGACCGTGAGCATATCACAAATTCATCATAACCGTAATTGCCTAAGTGCTCTCTGCCCCTTGCTCGTTTTGCAACTTGCTCGGCTATTTGTGGATTTAACTTCTTTTTCTCGCTTTTCGCGAGGAATGTGGCTCGAATGAAATGCGTTGACTTATGCCTCATGAAATTCACCCAAAAGGAAAGGTTGTGGAATGATGAGTTGGGGATCCGGAACAGATTCGTAATTTATATTTTCATTCGTGAGTTGAGGCAAGTGCTGATTGCAGCTACAAGAATAACCTCCCTGTACCTTTGGTTGTGACACCACTTTTGTTCGTGGAAGTGTGAGGGAAAAGTGTTAACGAAAAATCAAAATGATAAAACGCTTGTCTTGACGTATTATCTGGCGCCTGAGGATAATTTCGTATTACCGCCTCAACTTCCTTCGCAGCTTAGAACCGGACAATTTTGGAAAGGTAGAGGCCGATTCAGAGACGCTACAGCTATATCGTCTCCCTTATTCCGGGTCTCTCTTCCTCTGCGCCCTTTCAGCATACTTGCTCATATCAAAACACTTGGTCACCTTTGCCAATGCCTTTAAAGTAACGGGAAACGCGTAATTTTCAAGGACTATTTGGTACGAAATTTGATCGAATTTTGGGAGTATGCGCGCGATAGCATCGAAAAAAATAAGCTTGGCCTTAGAGAACTAATTTATGGCTGTGAGCTGGCATCTCAAATTGACGAGGAAGTTATTGCTGCGCGAGTTTTCAGTCCTGCGCTTTAAAAATTTAATATTAAACAAAAATATTACGCTCTGCTGTGTTCAAAACGTATTTCAACCACAAGATACGGTTGTAATTCTAGGCCTATATCAATTTTAATAATTAGCAGGAAATGATTCTTCCCGGAGACCATGAGAATCTTTGAAAATCTTAGTGTTGTCGTATCTTCGATAGTTGTTTGATTTTATTCGGTCTTGCGTTATTTTTTAACAATAAAGCCTTCATGTCAAGGAAAACCAAAGAATAGAATCCGATCAGCGTTTCAAATGATAACCTTCACTTTCAAAGTCGCATGTCTATGACAGCTATTTGTTGAAACCATTATTGGATCCTTCGTAGATTTAATAGCAGAGGAAAGTGCAAATAGTAGGAATCTATTTTTTTTCTTTGACTTTTAGTGTTGTGATGACACACGTTTAAAATATTTTTACTTCGAATGGGATTTCTGTGAGATAAGTTATGTTTAACTTATACTCTCTGCTCCATCCTCGTAATGGGTTCCATGTTACTTCCGCCACTTCGAGTTAAGCGAGGATCTGAAACGTCATAGTACGTTAGTAACAAGAATCTCTTTTACTTGTTTTTTTTATTCGTTCTTGCGTTTATATTTTGTAATTTTAACCCAGGCATAACTTAATTTTTCATAATGCATAAAATAAAAACGAAGTAAAAGCCTCTGCATCTCTATTTAGTATTTATGTGGTGGGATTCCTGTCCTAATAATAAGGGTTCAATTTTTTATTGCCAGACAGGAATGGTGCGATCTAAGGTAAGCATACTGTGATTTCTCTGCATCACTCTCTTGTTTAGCTTTCATCATTTTCGTCATCGAGGTTGCTTTAAATGGAGCGAGGACCCGAGACCTCTAAATACGTTCGCATTGAGATTCGAAGCAAATGAAAGTCGGAGTCCATTTTGTATATGATACGGCGTCATAAATAAAAAGCTATCCAAGGAGCGGACTCCACTTTGGAGAATGGGGAACGTGCATGACGCATAGAATAAAGTCCATAAAACGGGGAAAGGGACGGCCTCTGGGACTTGGACCCGCAATTCCCCGTCGTCTTTGATCGGCCTTCTTCATTTTTCTGTAAACGTCCATCCCCCGGACAATTGAGGATTTAATCCCTCTAATGTTTCGCCCTAGTCCACCTCGCTCTTCGACTCTTCCCCCGGCCGCGACTCCCTCTCGAGGTGGAAACATGAGAACATGGGGGGCCGCGGGAATGAAGAGTAGGTACGCCTCATTTGAGTACTTTTTGTGGTGCGAAATTGTGTGGTACATCGATTTTGGAATGCGATATGCATGTAACGTTGCACTTTGCTATTTGTTAAGTTATGAATACATGAGTTTTTTGTTTGCCTTTTTTTACGTACATACATTTGTTATGTTATGAAATGAGAAGACATTATTGACATTTCAAAAAAATGATGAAAAGTTTGTCTTTTTTGTAATTTTGATTGTGCCTGCAAACTGTATTATTATTATTTTTGTTCTTATGGATTTTTTCCTGAACAATAAACATTTTTCTATCTATCTATATATTGCGTTTAGGGATTATGCTATGTCACATGAATGTACAATCTCAGTTGCTATCAATTCAATTATCAATTGTGCTTCACGATGCTCATGTAAATCACTATTGCGATACATCTCGTCAGGCATAGGATAAGCTCGTAACTTCGCCATGGGATTGGTGTGAATTTGCGATTCATCAATTTTGAGGGGCAGTATATCACATCATACTGTTTGCATGAGTGTGTAATATCGCAATTTAATTTGAGCCTATTATGATCGGTGATTTATCCCTGAACCTCCTTGCAGTATTATGGAATTAATAGCATTCAATTTCTTGCGATAAGTGAGGAATGTGAACTACGACACAATGTATATGCGGTCATGCGTGTCGGGTTTAAGTGTGGCGTGCGATGCGTCTTTCATTTAAGCTCTAATGTAACGTAAATTCTTGACGCGATGTCACATTATATTACGCGGAATGCTACAGGTGTGGTACGGTATGCGATAAGAACGTGATATCATAATATAATAAGACGATTTTGACGCGGTTCAGCTAAACATCCGAAATGGACCATGTCGATATTCGATATTCATACGATATGCTTTCGGCATCAAAGAGTGAGGTTCAACTTCTCACATTACAGAGCTCGATTCACGGCATTATGCGATGCCAGTGAATTTCGCTACACCGCGTAACGATATCGAACGGAGTGTGATACAGATGTCGTGCGGTGTAACGTATGAACGCGTTATCATGTGATAACACGCCGGATTAGACACAGGCATTTTTTCTCAACGCGAATAGGTTGATATTTATGCCATGTGCTCGTCATATTGCCAAAGGTCATTCAACCTCTCCGCGCAGCCCTTAAATGCACTAATTACGACCGCTCTGGTGACGTCTATCTTTACATTACCCTGGGCGCTTCCTTGCGTACGGATGCCCGGCAGGCGACATGGAACGAAATAAAAAACGGGTGAATGGGTTGAATATCTTATTTGAAAAATAAGTGCACTCCCACTACGCCTCATTGAGCCTTTCCCCCCCTCACCCCCTTGCAACCACCACCCCCTCCGCTCCAATACGCCCACTCATTCACTTAATGTCGGCCTCGCGTGACTCCGTGGGCCTCGAAGGAGGGGGTTGGTGAGAGGGGGTGAGGTGAGGGGGGGGGGCGGCAGATGATACGCCGGGGGCAGGACTTGTCGCCAAAAGGAATGGTTGTTAGTTGAAAATGCGGGGGCGGAGGGGAGCGTGAGGGGCTGGGGGAGGGAGGGGGGAGGTTTGGGTGGAGGGTGATGTTCATCGCGAGGCCTCCCCTCGTGGAATGTATTGGTTGCGTCCCCTTGGTAATGTACCTCTCGGGTCGACCGGGCGGTGAATTGAGACGATATTTAGACGGTCGTAGAGAGAGGCCCAATTTTGAGCTGTAATGAGGTTTACTTTTCGTTCAGTCTGTCCTGTTTTCCGTGAAAGTCGCGAAACGATCGGCATGAAACTTCATCCCACTGGTGTTCATCGTATTTTACCGTATTTTTGGAGAAGCCTATAAATGTGAATTTACAAAAAAAATTGCAAAATCCATGTGCATACGTGTTATGCATTTTTATATTTTTTCACGGCCGCATTGGACTGCTTGAACCTAGGTAGTGATGAGTACACTGTTATATGATATTTTCGAACTTTCCTAATTATCTTGTGTTAATGGGCAGGGAATATCAACCCAGTAATTTCGTTCATTTATTCTGCATTTTGATACAAAATGTGCTTTTGGAGACTCGCGTATATTATTTTATTATATTTTCATATTGTTCGATGATTCAATTTCCAGTGTTCTTTTAACATTTTCGCTGCCGTAAGTTCCTTGTCAATAATTGTATTATTAAATTTTTGCCTGCACCTGTATTATACAGAGTATTTCATGCGTTTTTTGTAAATTTTAAAACTATTCCAGAAATCCAATTTGCCCATAATATAATTGTCTCAATTTTCCCTACATTCAATATCATCATAGAATTGAATAGAAGAATAAATTGCATATTCATTAATGCAAGGGCAGGGATAATTATATTGTGGAAATATTTTACCCAGACGTAGTGGGCTAATTTAGTATCGCAGGTATTTCGAAGATAAATCTAGACATAATAATTATAACCCGAACGAGGTTGTGTAATGTATAATAAATTATATAGAGAATAAGCCATTGATGTATTCAGGCAATTAAAAATCAGTGAAAATAGTCTGAAATTTAAGGATATCCTATTTAATTTGGCATCCACTCCGCCATCCCATGTTTGAGAAACTTCAGCCTTGTGAAGAGTTAAAGAGATTGGAGGCTTTTGGGATGTGGTTTCGGAGAAGGATGTGAAAATACGATGTATGGAAAGGAAGGCAAAGAAGTAGGTATGGTAAGGAAGGAAGTTGATGAAGGGAAGTAGAAAATATAAAGTGTTGATATTTTGGATAGAGCAGGTTTATTAGAGGTAATGGAATGCTGAAGACTGCTTCATAATGGAGCATGTAAAGTAAACGGGAACTGGGAAGAAAAAGGATACGCTATTTTGGTGATATGGGGAAACAAAAAGTATCCGGAGCTGAAGGTGGAAACATTGAATACATTTTTTAAACGTACGAAAGGGAACGTTTAGTATGGGCTTTATATCATGTCATGGCTCGGCTGTCATATGAGACGGACGTATTTGGCTGGTGCTCCGCTACCTAAGGGAAAATTCTGCAGTGACGAGTCAAGTTTGATTCCTAAGTTAAGTGTGTGCACTTTTCCAGATAGTTTTCGGGAAGTCTACTGAAAATGCTCTGCTGAAATTCTGTTCTGTGTTATTTAAGGTGCTAAATAATGGGTTAGGTGTCACTGGTATCTTTGTTGACATCACAAAAGCATTCGATTCTCTGGATCATGATATATTGGTAAGTATTCTGTGGGACGCAGTATCCAGAAGTGTAGCTCTGAATTGGTTAAGTACTTGAGTGACGGGACGCAGTGTGTCAAGTTTAAAGGGTGCTATAGCGTATCTGACGCTTTTATGCATGGTGTTCCTCAGGGTTCAGCTCTTGGACCTATTTCGTTCTAGATGCATGTTAATTATGTACTGGTATATTCAATGGGGAGTTGACTTGTTATGCTGATGACACTGCTTTTTCCTATTCTGAAAAAGACTTACCAACCATTAAAGATCGGATGCAAAATGATTTGGATAAACTAATATATTGGTTTTCCGTGAATAAACTTGTCTGGAATGAGAGAACCAAATGTATACGTTTCAGTTTAAGGGAAAGGAAATATTCTATTAGTTACTTATATTTGAGGAGTTTCAGTTGCTTTTTAACTGAAGAAAACTTGTGCAGGACTAATTGTTCAAGTTAGTATTTGAGTCTGGCTATGAGAACTTAAGTAGGAAAGTTCATTTGCAAAAATTGAATAACTATATTAACGCAGCCTTAGGAAATTTTACTACTTGAGAAACACAAGTAATCTAGCTGTTCTGAAAAAAATTCCATATTATTTCCTTATACATTTCAAAATGAAACCCAGTTATAGTGGTACAAAATAAAGTAATTAGATTTGTTATGGGTGTAAAAAGAAACGATTCTCCTTTTCCTTTATTTAAAATACTGGGCATATTGCCCATCAGATTTTTATTTGTCTACAGTTTATCTGAGGGTTACGCATGTTTTATATCAGAGGAGGAAATGTTATAGGCTATCAGAATGTTTTGTGTCATGGCTGTAGGTCACGGAAAGAGTATCTGTTCCAAAAACTAACAATGAATATTTGAGGAGATCCTTTTATTATTGCGCACCTTAGATTAGCCTCCTACCATCGCACCATTATACCAACGCCTACCATCGTATGTTATCATTTCAAAGTCAGTCAAAATATTTTCAGGAGAATAACATTATAGCTATTTCCTGTTTACAATATTGAAGATTATTACTATTTTTTAAATTACACAGTTTATAATTTATAGCTAATATATGGATATTTAATATTACGGTTACGCACTAAAAATTCCAAATGTATGAACACACTTTTGTTATTCATTAATTTCAGACTCCCCTGTAAATTTTATTGTTGTATTTTGTATTTTTTGGCGTCACCAGCCAGATATTTGTTAAACCTGAATGATGGCAAGTCCAAAACAGGTTTTTCTCAGGGGTGCCTTTATTCCATTACATGAGTAATTGTGTAAATTTGTATAAATGTTTTTGTATAAAACTTGGTGGATCAAATAATAATCAAGTAATTATCATTATGTTCAACAGCAACCCATGTTAAACATTAGAATACTGGTAGGTTAGTCGAGGAGTGGGCCACGTAGTTTTTTCTTTTATCAGCCATGAAATTGAAAATTTTAGTTTGGTTAACATTGACTTATAATAAACAAAATTCAAAAATATTTGTTTGTGAATTGATTAAGATTTGAGAAAATGAATGGAAATTTACGTAAGATGAAGTTTTGAGTACTTATAAGAAAAAACAAATGAGATTTAATTTGTTTCGTGTTGCACGATGATGCTTGTTTTTCTTCTCCCTCTTTTGGACATCACCGGTGGAAAACTTTTCATTTGGAATCGCTGGTAGCAATGCTTGAATTTTCATCGGTTTCCGCGGGATATAAGTCAACGGTCATAAGAAGGTCTGGGCTTAACTATATGAAAATATTGCTTGGTAGGACTGAAAGGTGAAAGAGAAACACTACAATATCTTCCCTGTGCTCTACTGTTCACAACCATGATTTCGTTGCAAAGCAGCATCATCACCTGATGACGACGAAACCATGGCCGTGGACAGTGCCACATTACCAATAAGGCAAAGTAGGCACTTGCCTATGGGCTCCAGGGCTTTGGGGGCCGAGAATTTTTTTCCACTTTCTTTTCTTGCGACTTGTTAATTAATGTGGTCTCCATCAGTTGTACTGCCTACAGGCCCCCAAGTGTGTTAATCCGGCACTGGTTGTGGACAATAAAATACAGTGTGGAAATTGCTGTGCTTCTGTTTCACATTTCATTCCTACCAGGTCATGAGTTAGTGTGTTCGCAGAAGACCGCTTCTGGAGTTGTTACGTAACCTCTGGTTTAGCAGGCGGTATCTGCAACTGCTGAAGTAACCTTGCCGCCAAGTATTTGATCGAATTTGGATTTTCATGATCCCTAATAATGCTGATATATAGTGTTAAACGAAGTGATTCTCATGTTACTAGTCCAAGTGCCTGGTAGTCGTATTTTTATCACTAATTTCTAATCCTTTGTTTCTTTAGACGCTTGAGTGTTGTAATTTTGATTGAGTGTGAAAAGTATCGTGCTATGGATACATGAATTTCTATTATGTATGCGTGATTGTGCACCTTTCAGATTAGTACAAAAATTAGGTTTCCACCACCAAGAGATATTTTGGCCGGTGGTTTCCTTACATAAGTTGCGTAAAATTTCTTGCTACGTTTATTGATCCGGACTCGATTATGTTAACTCACTACTCATCTGTTATACGAGCGTAATAAATTCATCTTTTTATTATTATTGTATTTTATATACTGATAATTCATATTTGATTGAAATAATAATAATGATAATAATGTATTTTGTTACTCCAAACATAATTAATCTTCACATTAATATTGTACACTTTTAGAGTAACTTTAGGTAGCCTTGAAGGAGGACATGTTTTAAGGCTACCAGAAAATGATTTTGGTTATGCTTTATAACTCGTATACATACAGCACATGTTAAAGGGATTTCAAAATCACTTCGAATTTACAGTACTGTTCATAAAACAATAAAATTATTAAGTCAAATTTAACACAGTAATAATAAAGTTATGGTTAATCCTCTAGATTTTCTTTAGTTAGGAGCCAAGACTATGCATATTTTGATATTGTGTTAACTGAATGATATTTAACACAAGAATTGGGTAATAAATTGTTCACCTTTGGTCCTACGTACAAAAGCATCGTTTAAATAACGTTAAGGCGTGGTCTTTGTCAGGGTATATGAGTTTTATGAAGGGTGATGGGAGAAGGCAAATACAATAACAACGCTGCATTTCCACTTCTTATATTTAAAGGCGTCGTAGAACCTTATGAATACATAAATGCCTCAATGGAAGCTAGATGAAGAAAATGTGGAAATGAACTTTCGAAACGACTCTTTTTTACAGAATTACTCGAATTAATCCTTTTATTGGAGAAAAACGGCAGGTTTAAAGAAATTTAGATAAGCTCCACCCCAACATAAAATCCTATATCTTAGTTTAGAATGAACTATATCATTATATATTAACCTTAAGGCCAATCATTGAGCAGATTATCTGAAAATCATGACTGTTGAAACGCGGGAATCCGGCCGGAGTAATGCTCCGGGCACATAGAATGCAGGCTTGAGTGTTGCTTCAGGCATCAAGAATTGTATGGGTGTATGTGTTATTATTATGATGATGCTTTAGGGATCAATTTCAATTTGATTAGCTAAAAGTGAAGTAAAAAGAACCCATCTACTCGTATAAACTGAGTGAAAAATCGTTTTTAATTATTTATTTTAACAGTAAATAGGATATGCATCAGATCGGTTCATTAATTTTTATATTTTAGATATTGAGTTTTATACCCATGAAATATTCCGGATTTTCTATATAAATATAATACAATGATAAATCTGCGGATAACAAACTTTTTATCCACAATTAATGCTGTAGGTACTATCATATATTTGTCGAATTTTGAAGTGGGTGGAAATTTGGCATAGTTATTTCCCCATATCCTTTTCATTAGAGCAGAGTTCTCCTAAGTACAGCTCGTGAGCCGCATCCAGCCTACGATATGACTTTATCCGGCTCACGGAAGAATTATGCATGAATGCGCCAAATGGACTATTTTTTCAATAAGGATCCGCATAAAAACGCGGAATTTGGATAGATGTCAAATGCATTAATTTAAATAGTGTCCAAAATATTTTGATATTCCATATTTTGGGAATAATATAATTATTCACACTTTTGTCACGGGATCATAAATTTTGAACGAATCCCGTGTGTTTAATGAAGCATTAAAGTACTAAGTAAAGTACTTCTTTATGGAATCGAAGAAGGATAAAGCAGAATGACTCATTTGCAAAGAAACTTGCTGTGTTGAAAGAATAAATTATACACGTCCACCATGAAAATTGCATGTCATGCTTCAAACTTTTCGTAGTTTACAGAAAAGCAGCGTTCTGATACATTTGAATCATAATGTTTTTTTCCTGCGTTCTTAGTAAGACTGATTTATCGAAGAAAACTCATTAATAAAGCTTGTTAAGCTACAAGGTTGTTTATATTTTCGCTAAAAGAGGAAAACCATTAATCGATGGTTATATCATCCAAGAATGTATGATGAAAGTAGTGGCTGAGTTATGCCCAGAAAAACTTTAATCTTTTTAAATGATAAGGCTTGCGCCTTGGCTTGGCTTGGATACTGCTCTTCGGGTCGAAACTGTGGGAAATAGGAAGTTGTGGGTGAATTACAGTGTTTTAGTTGGCAGTCCCTCGCGCTGCATAAATTAACTGATGTTTGTAATACCTCGGAAGTTGTAACATTTTTGTGGCTTTGACGATGAACTCTATGTCACTCTGGGATTAGCGTCATTTCACAGCATGCATGGCACTATAACAGAAGATGATATCTTCAGAGAAATGGAAGAAACACGAACGGAATGTAATTTATACTGGAATCGTCTGCCGTGCGTGACAGTTGATGGAGGAAAAACATGTCTGGGATAAAGAAGGAGTTGGTTGGACAAATCACAAATGCTTGCGAGGATGCAGGATATGAAAACCAATGTTTCTTCAATGTGTTATCCACCTACTATCACTTTGTGGAAAATAAGTTGATATGAGCTCTGTCTTTACACCCGCTAATTAATATGGTAAATTTTATTCGCTCTCATGCACTTAATTATCGCGTTTTTTTTCTCGAGCAATGTGATTTCGAGCATGTTGACTTGACGTATTAAACTGCTGAACGATGGCTAAGCTGCAAAAAAGCTCTTTCAAGCTTCTTTCATCTCAGGAAAAATGTGATATATTTCATACTGAGAAGAAATATTATGAACCACTTTTATCAGATACCGAGTGGCTTTTGGAATTTGTATTTTTTTAATACCTGGTTTATCAATTACCGCCTGAACAATTGAAATTTCAATTTCTTCTTCTTCACTTCACTTGATGGCTGCTTAGCCTGTTCCTGAAACAAACTTAGCCTTCTCCGACCAACACTGCGGCGACTGTTAGGCTTTAAATCAATGGCAATCCTGGTTAGACGGTTCTGCTGCATTATTCCCAAATGGTAGCTCTATTCTGTAATTATTTCTTCTCAATGACAAATGTTTGAATTTTATCTTGTGATTTCATGTCTAAATCTGCCTTGTAAATTATAAACTTCTACTGTTCTTATGATTTTCATTTCAGCTGATGTAATGTTCTTTCTGCCCCTCTTTGAGAGAACTCACGTATCGCTACCACGTAACAGTACTGCCGGATCTACTATTGTTTTGTAAAACTTCGATTTAGTTTCTTTTCGTGCTTAATTTTATATTGATATATGAATTTCTCCACTTATGTTTTGTATTTATTTAGTATATTTTTGGATAATTAAAACTGGACACCTGCTCGAGGACTTAACATTTATGGCAATTTTTGTTCTCACCGGCTATTTTCATGCAAATGACAATACTTAAGTCATATGCGGCGGTGTTAATAGTTCATAATCCTCTGCTATATTATTCAGGAAATTTGGTAATCCTATTCGTTCCGTTGTATTATAACAACATCGTCAGCATATGAGATAATATTTAGTCTAAAATTTGGAGTTACCTCTATCCTATACATTTTAAACTTTGTTTCCATCTTTTCATAATGTCGCCCAAATATATATTGGTAATAATCGGGGAGGTACAACAGCGTAGTATTACTCTTTTATTTCTTTTACTGATCCTGTTAGCTGATTTCCGATATCGATAACAACAATGGTGTTTTGATACCAGTGTGAGTTTTTAAATTAAATTTTCTCCTCTTCTCATTAATTTCTTTTGATGTGAAAATAGCATTAACTGTAGAGCGAACTTCCTGAAGCCCTATGTTCTTCATCAATTATACTTTCTGCCATAAAGTCTTAAAGTGATTATTTCTGAATTTAAAGCTGTAGGGTGAAAATGACTTGGTTTTGTGATTTTTTAACTAATGCCTTTGTATTCTTAGTTGATACTCGTGGGAGGAAAAAAAAATTTTAACTTGGTTATTTTGCCATACTGTGCAGAATTGAACACAAAATATGAAGCAGAGTTTCTTTTTTCGTACGAAAATTTAGTTAATTCATATCAATTTTTCAAATTCCAGTACAAAACTTTCAGTAGCGATTTGCTGACTTGAATTCCAATGCTAGGGAAATTAGATTGTAGCAAAATTCGTTTAACTGTGATGCAGCTGATATGCCGAGTCAAATTTAAATTAAAATTAGTGTACATCAGGAAAATGAACATGTTTCATAAGTATTTTTGCAATTTTTGTTTTTTAACTCAGGGTAGTTTCCAAATTTGAATAAATTTGCTTGTAAATTTATCTCCAATTATGGGCAACGTATCTTTGTGACCACATTATTTCTGAATGAAATATATCAAGTAAACGGGGAAAATTTATCTGATGAACATTTGAAATCGCTTATTTCTATTGGCGTTTCAAAATTTGAACCATAGTTTAGTAAGTGAAGTGTAGAAGAAGAAGTTATTTTCCTATTCTTCCTTCCTCTCGGTTAGGTTGGCTTCCTGTCTCTTAATTAGACCCTCAGCGGTGGCAGGAATATGCTAGTATGGAATATGCTTATGCCGGAAGTCACGTGGAGGGTGTTCCATGTGCAGTACAGCGGATGCCAAATGAAATGACGGACTGTAACTGAAGCATCTCATTCCGAGTGTGTTAGAACGTACGTATGGTTTTCTGTTTCCAAATATTTTTCCAAATAATTTGACCTTTTCCTTGAAAATACTCCTTCATACATAATAAGGATTCAAATAATTTTATAGGTGTCAAATGGCAATCCTTTGGAAAAATAAAAAATACTCACCTTTTTTGTGTTACGTTGAGGAAGTCTTACATGGCATCGCCTAGTATTAACAAGCGACAGATAATTCTATTGTCGGTTAAAAATTAATTTCACAAGTTCTGCTTTAGCATGGTTCATATTTATAGTAGTTATCTTATTATCTTGTTATGAGTTACGGTCTTCCGGGCTGCAAGGCATGCATTACCCACCCCGCGGGAGAGTACTCTCCTCAAGGTATCAAGGTTTTACGTCACCGTATGGTGTTACGTGGCTCCAAAATATGTTTGTGAACTACGGTTATCAGCATTTAAATTATGATTTAAAAAAATAATCATGTTTTTACTTGGCTGTATTCTCTATAGCATTAATTCTGATATTATCTCATCGTAATTAGTCAACCATTTTTGCTTGCTTGGGAACACAAGGCCCTCGTGGCTTTTTATCGGCTTTAATTTCCTGTCTTGCCAAGATCATATCTTTTGTAGCGATTGACCTAATTTCAGCTCCTATTCAGTCTTATCCTTAAGAAATGATATTTACTCAGACATCATTCTCTCATGCAGCCACTTACCCATTTGAAATAAAAGGTCTTAAACCTTTTATTCGTACACTACAAACATGTTATTTTATTTGAGCTACGCAGCTATCTTTACGTTTGGATGAAAAATGAAGATCAGTAAGTGATCTCAACGAAAAGTGATCACTTCTCTTCCGTTAAGGAGTTCTGTGGAAAAGGTAGCAGATGATCTTTTTTCGCTATAGCTCAAAATTGGCTGATTTAATGGCACTATTCAAGCCTTCAGCGGTGTCATTTTGCCAAGTGAGAGCCTCAGCTACTTAATTTCTCTGGGTCTAATTGTCTGTTACGCACAATTTTTCCTCCAGCGACCTAACCCTCCCCCCAGGCCAATTCCCTGTGACCTCCCGCTCTATTTCTTTCTTTCATGCCACTCCACCTTCCGCCTCCTGCCTATACTCCTCCCCCCACTCTCCAAAGGGACCTTCCCTTTCTCTCCGCATCCAATAATCTCCCAAGATTTTCATTTCCTTTGATTTTCATTAGTGAATGAGGCGTACGTGCCGTAGCATCAACGTCTCGGCATAAGATGGAAAATTGATATCTTTTCTAAACACTCAATTGTGATTACGGATGATAAAGTTTTTCATCTCCGAAAGCTTTTTGCTTCTACAGATATTGCAAAATAAGGAAACAACGAGAAAAACTGTACTCTGTTCCCTTTCTTCTGAGAATAGCAATTGTTTACTGAAATATTCCTGTTCGCTCCTACATGAAGAGCTAGCAAGGGTTGGAGAAAGGACTTCTGTAGGCATGGCCTTTCTACTCTGTGCTTCTGCTGATTTTCTCCTTCTACTACAAGTATCTAAAGTCCATTTCATGAAATATTTATACTTTAGGCTATACTTTTACATTTGATGAAACTTTGCATTAGTGTGTGATTCAGAAACTGTATCGGCAGAGCTTACTTATCGCAAACGTTTATGGCATTAGTGCAGTGGACTATTCGCGAATTAGAAAGTCCATTTTTGTAACATCTCCTGCCGGAAGGCGGGTAGAGTCTAATGCGTAAGGTGAGGATATATAGGCTCTAAAAATGAAAAAAATCAGCCCAAATATGCACTTAAAATATGCATATAATGAGTATAATAATATGTGGCTAATTACAGCGAAAAGAATGTCTGCCATTTCAAGCCCGGGCTGAAATACAGAATTACTGTTCATTCAAATTTATGAAGTGGAAAGAGAGTAAACCTTCAAGGAAATTCTACATTATACATCCTATATTATATGAAAATATAAGCCTAAAACTGCAGCGTTTTCATGCAATTTTTTCTGCAGCGCACAGTTTTTTTCAATAAACAGAAGTTGAACAACTTTCAAACTTTGTTTATTGTTATTCGAACCTGGATTCCTCTGCAAAGCTTTCTTAACTTTTCGAACGATAGCTTTTCCCGTGGAATTCAATAAAGGGCAACCTTATCTTTCGTAGTTGCCTTTATGTCAGGATACCATCCAGCATAGGCGCAACCTATTTATGACTTGGGTAGACTACCAGAAGGCATTGGACACCAAGTCACATGAGCTGCTTATCGTCGTGCTTAAGTCGATGAAAGACCACCCAGAGGTTGTATCCTGCGTCCAAAGCTTGTTACCAATCCGGAAAACGCGCTTTTTTCTGACTTCGGGCATGTAAACAGTTTCAACAAAGTTGGCACCTTACCACCGTGGCGCGTAGCAAGGCGTTTGCTTGAGCCCCCTCTTATTCTGTATTTCCCTCCTTCCCTCCTCCTCCTTCTTCCAAGCTATGACCATGGCTATGACAACGGGACAGGGAGCATGTGTGCGATGCCTCTGGTGACAGGATGCATAAAGGCACCCATATTTTGTCCATGGATGACCTTTTATGCTTTTTATGTATTATGCTTTTATTATAAAGGGACTTCACGTAGCTTGGATACCATACGGAAATACAGTGAGGATAAAGGTATGGAGGTATGACAGGAAAAGTGTTCATCCTTCCACCTCCTAGTTGTGCAATTGTGCTGTGGTTGATGCTTTTTAAGTTCCCTAGACAGCAGTAAATGAGGTGGTTTGATTTCCCGTATGCTCTCGCTTGTCTGAATCACAAGAGTAGGGCGTTTTTTAAAAGAGGTTATTGTAAATAAAGCAACACTCAAGTATATTGTATTGTATACGAACTTACAGAATAATATATAGGATCCAACTATAACTACTTCCTCAGTGTAGAATGATCCGGGATTGTGTTTTGTTCAAGTATTTCTAAAATATCTCAAAAAGTTCGATTGTCAAGTTTCCTCTACGAAATACTTGCAGTAATCTGCATAAATCTGCTGAGAACTCTTTTTGCCATGAAAAATCAACATAAGGGAAAAATGAATACACTAAAGTTTTCGTGTTACTGCTACTTTTCTGTTTATGACAGGTAGTATTTTGATGCTACTCCAAATGACGTAAGTGACGAATGTGACAGCAAAGTGGCATTGGTGAGTGATGAATTGAAGAACTTAAATTATTTTTATTTACACGAAAATAGAAGTTGGGTGACGGAAAACAATTCTTACTATTTAAGGCCCTTAAATGTTCCAAATAAGCAGAAATAGGCACAAACGGGTAAATATGGCATATATAGTTAGTAACAGCTTGCTTTCCTTTCGTCGTAAATGGGCCAAAATGGATTTATAGCTCCGTAAAATTCTTTTCCCTAGTAAGGAAAAAATAGGCTTTTTCGGCAATGCCCTCAGCTTACTAGTGTATCATGGTGTGCGATAATCCGTATTGGCTGCCTCAGTTGCCATCTTTGAAGTGTGCCCAATTCTATCTAAGGTCTTGTGGAGCAACGGTTAAGAGGAGAACTTGGGTTGCACTATTGTGGTCACTCAGTCTCCCCAGTGATATAATTTTTAACCTTACTCTCCTACCTCCCGCTTCCCTCTTTGGCCAGTTCACCCCTTCAATGATGGGATATGCTAAAGATCAAATTTTGGTGCGGCTTCACATAAAACTTTAATGCCCAATAAAATTATTATGTATCAAATATAGTAGCCAGTGCATTAGCTACTATTAACGCAAAAAAGAATAGCTTGCCTTGGTAATGCAATCCAAAATGTGTGGTAGATGACCATGATTTTATCTCCGCACAGCTAGTGACATTAAATCGTCCATAGGTGTTACGAACAATCATAGAAAGCGAGGAGAAATTCAAGCCATGGTAATCCTATCAAACCTTTGCCGCTCGTTTTGAGTTATGCGGTGAACAAACGTTGCACATTTTCCCCAAATGATATGTAAAACCTGAAGAAACCCAGCCTTAAATTTTCCTGTCAACTGCTCTAAAAGGATTCAATTAATTTTCCGGTTTCTCAATCTACAGTAATCTCAGAGGATATCTCAGTTACCTAATGTCTAATTTTGGAAAACTCTGAAGCGGCAGACTTAGTACTTTCGACCGTTACTTTTTCCCGCAGTACCAATCGGGTAAAACGACTTTGTAATGAAGAAAGGCGTTCAGTAGATATTTTAGAGTACCGTATAGCAAACGATATCTATAACTTGTAAAATATCTTCTTACTGACGCACTTACGGATTAAGTACCTTTTTCCTGAATGTGATTCTTTGAACTCAGCCACTGAACACTTTCATTAATTGACGATCACGCGGTGCACTGATGATTGCCAGAGAGTTTCTACCTCTTGTGTCTAAAACGTATCTACCCAACCCTAATTTAAACGGCCAACGGGTTTGATTCTAAGAGGTTGGGATTCTTTTAGAATAGAAGGAATATTAGATTGGTGTTGTAATATAAATTTTTTCTTATGGGATGTGGATTTGTACAGAATTTAATCCTCGAGACCGTCACCGTGTCTCTCTTTCATTCCATAGCAGTTGATGGTCTAGACTCCCTGATATATTGAATCGTGATTTAAAGTGAAGTTCTATTGAAGGGATGCTTAGCTGAGTTGTTGTAAATTAATATTTTTTTATTTAAAATATTTGAATATTAAAAGATTTTGTTATGAAATATTCGGTCTTTTAATATAACGTCAGATAAATATGGGCTATGATCTCGATTCCAACTTTTTAAAAATTTAGATAACCTTAGTGGTCTTATGTCGTACTATCCGAGGTGATGAAAGGCTCGGGTGGCCTGGTCAATGCGCGGGTGAAATTTTTCTTTGACACCATCCGTTCATTACAAAATAATTGCGCTACATTTAAGGTAGCATCCTCTCTCAGTACGTGATCAAAATACAGCCAAACTATGGAGCTGATTTCGTCTCTTTTAATTTAATATATCATCTCTCTCCTCTTTCGAGCCTCCCCATCGTTGTTAGTGATCTATAATTTTGATTGTTTATTGTAAAGCGATCAAGTATAACTGTATAAATCCCTTAGATATCCAGTCATAGATTTCAAATGCTAACTTCCCATGAAAGCGGTAAAATATGTTGGCGGTAAAACAAAAAAAGCGGTAAAAAGATGTGAGTTCCTTGGCATTGTACTCGTCTTCTTAAATAATTAACTGAAGAAAAAGGGATCTGGTTGGTGTGGTGACATGAGCACTGACCTCCCATTCTGATGGCCAGGCTTCGAATCCCGGCAGTGGGGGATATTTCTCAATGGAATTCCGATCCCGACTTGGGTATCACGTGGAGGGCACTTCTAGGGCAGAACTCCGTCGGGTGGTGTGGAGACTAGAGAACGCATCCGATACGGTATGCAAAATATAAGCGAATGATCGGAGTTCATGTGATTAAAGAGTCGAACATTAGATTGTATCAGATTGGACGTTTCAGTCGAACGAGTGGCTTAATTTGTGGGCTTTAATGACGACTGATATGAATGAAGATTATGAAAGGCGAGAGAGGGCTCAACAGGCAAAAAATCATTGATTACTTGATTTATCGGGAGCGAAGTGAGGAATTCACCATGAAAGCGTAGGCGTCTCGATATGACTCCGAGTACTTTCAAGTGTGTTCCATGAATGATCTCTTATTGGACCTGAAATTGGCAACCTGTGCCCTTCCTACGAACATAGTCGCTGCTATCCTTTCATTTCCTCTCAAATCTTTTATTTAGCGTCTTACACTGCCTGTAATAATTTCATTCTTAATGTGTCCTCACCCAAGCTTGAAGATGCGGAATTTTCTCTTCGGAGATTGTTTCGCAATAATTATTGGCTAAGGGTGATCTTGGGCCGTTAACCCATCCTCACAAGCAAATATTTTAAATTGAATTATTACTTTTAGCGAATATGCTTCGAACTTTTTCCTGCTTCCAATTTATTTTTGTCCTGCTCTGATAGGGCATAAGACGTTATTTTTTTACATTTTTCGTTTCTTGAAATTTCAAGTCTACTGTAGGAGATGATTATAAGGATTTGTGCAGCATTGCTGTTTCATTGTCCAATCCCTGCCGGAAGCAGATTTTGTCTGTCTTTTTTGCACCCTTTTCTCAGTGCTATTTTGTAGATTTCCAAGGTATTTTTTTGGCATGGTTCATTATGAAATTGCGCATCCGTTAATGTGGCATTACATAATGGTTATCGGCAGCGATTTTTATCCTTATCCGGTGGTTCACTCTACAATTTTCTTTGAGTGCTTGAAACTCTATTCCGTCCATACATTTCATTATTTCTCGCCTAGGCTGCAAGCTAGGAAAACCGAAACCTTTATAAAATGTTCACAATGATAAATCAATTGAAGCGAATCCTTTTTATCCAGTATTAGCATATACCCTGAATATATACGAGTCTTTGACGGGCACGCGTAGGTATATAGAAAGGGGTAAGCTAACTATAATCATATTTACCATGTTTACTACTGATTTGATACTCTAATAACTCTCTCTGGTGGAAAAAATAAGCCTGCAGATTTCTTTTCGGCTTATCCTGATAATGCTCTTTAATAATATAATGCCCACTTGTCGTAAGTGGATAAATATATGAAATAGATTCTTTCTGCTTTTATTTTCCAATTTTTACGTCACTCTTAGTTTCTAGTATTATAATCCTTTAAACTCTGTTTTCATCCGTTTATATTTTGTAATTTTGTCGTAAAATAACACCGCACATTACGTCAGGTTATGCAAATCATCAAAAACCTTGCCTTATTACCTCTTGCTTGGATTAAATCAACTACTTCACTATGAATTTAATTCTTATTGCGTTCATCTTGCTACTATAGGTGCTATCAACTGTTTAAACAAGGGGTTAATAATTCCCAGCGTTCGAAGTGTAGTTCGAAGTACGAAGTCAGTACGTTATTCAATAAGAGCTTTAATTGAGAAATATCTATTGCTGGAAGACTTTTGAGGTGTTGGTATCGCGTAACTTCCTCGCCATTTGTGTCCATCAGTTGATCTCTGCGTATTGGTTTTTTGGAGAGAATTGGTAAAATTTCCCACTACATAGAATCGATACATTCCAGGTATTATTCATAGTATTTATAGTTCCCCGCATGTGGTAAGTAACGATATATCTTATAATTTTAGTGGAATATAAATTTTATTGCTATGACTGTAAATTAGAAAGTAGATTACTCTTTCGAATAAATTTCGCCAGATTGTATTTCACCATGCATTTCCTAGTTGAGACAGCTTTCATCGGATAAGGTTAACTTAAATCCTGGAGTGTTTTATTTCCGATAAATCGAAGAACAAATATTGGCATAGCAGATCTATCAAGTGGTATTGTTAATCCCCAGGATGTACAAAAGTTTTTCTTTTGGAAAATACCACTGATTAGCTCAAGTACCTTGTATTATTACAGAGAGGTACACAAAATGCTGTGCAAACTTCGCATGTGCAGCTATTTACTACTACACTGCGTCTGGTAATTTTGAAATATCGCGTATATTTTGACCCAAATTCACCAAAATTCTGAAGATTAGGAAATCAATAGTAATAAAAAGCGAAGCCAACGTTTGGACAGTGGCTTGGATTATGTGCATACATTTAATTTCAAACAACTAGGCTGAATTAAATTAGTTGAAGCCTCAAACTGGGTGCAGATAAAACTGCATGCTTTTAGATGGTTGGCATTGATAAATTCAAACAAACACGTCCATTGTGCTGTGCAGGGGCATGAGATTGATCGCGGCTTGTGACGGAGAGCATTTTTAGCTCACGTTGGTTGGCAAGGTACGGGTAAGCCAATTGTAAGGCTTTTCTGCGTCGCGGATGGAAAATGGATAAAAATGGAATGGGGCAGTGATGGGAAAAAAGCTGGAATACGCTTTGAAGGGAAATAAATATAAGATTATTGCTGCTGTTGGAATTAGGGAGCCCCAGAAAAATCCTTTGACGTGACACGTTCGCCATTTTTTTCTCTCATGTTTTTGCACTGCGTCATTGAGGGGTTGCCTTTGTCAGAAATGAGAGGGCCTTAATTTGTGAATCCTTGATAGAACCCCCAGAGTTCTTTTTTCAGGAATTCATTCAAATGAAGCGGATAGCTTTTAAATGTAGCCGCAATTATTTATGGATCTTAATTAAATATTATGACCCGTTCATTCCTCCATTTGAAAATGGAGTGAAGCAGCGAAAAAGCGGCATAAAAATATCTTACGTCGGATGTTAAAGTGCGATTCACAAATTTTCGTGTTAACTTAGCATCTTTATGGAGTCGAAGCCAACAAACGTAAGTTTTGGTGCTGCTACGGCATGGCTTCGAAATTAACTTCTCAGTATATCATTAGCATCCAATATAAGTGACAGTTTCGAATTAAGTATCACGTCTATTGAGCAATTATGCATTCACCAGTCAGGTAAAAATAAGTGAGTGTTTCATTAATTCATAAAGCTTCTACATCTCTTGAAAACAGTAAGGAATTTTCACATTTTGCCTAAGCTTCCCCACTCTCATCGTGCTTGAAGTAGGAGATAAGCTCTTAACTGTGGTAACCTAAATAATCATTCTTATCGACAATCGACGGCTATAGTCTATTTTGGTTGTAAATATGAGACGCATGGCGTTTAAGACTCACTCATCTCTTTTTCGAGTTCTTGTTCGCATTTAATATATTGGGTACCGACAAAGAAAATCATGTTGGCGCGGCAAAATTATGAAACTAGCTGACGAGGACGCATAGCATTCTTCCAGGATGTTGGATCAGAGGTGTTGAAAATGGTCCATTCAAAGTTAAATGAAAAAATACTATTTAAGATGTTAAATCCGATTTTATTCTGTTTTGATTGTTTGTGTCAAGAGTACTCTATTTTTTATTTCCTTTTTTGTTAATGCTGATGGCCCTTACCTTTCTCCAGTACTTCATGTCATTAGTTCTCTTCGCCCTCTGCAGTATGATACTGGCATAGCTCTGCAATTCAGTAAAACAGAGTTAAGATGAAGTACGCACGAAGCGTGATGAAATCTTTCTTTTCCCATTTTGAGGCCATGAGTGTGCTCTTTCGGGATTTTTGCCTTCGATATCCAGCTTTACACGATGAAAATTAAATGATTTATTATAATCATGTGTACATTATTATGCATTTCGGAGATGAGATGATGAATATTTTTGTTACTGCACAGTCCTACGTATATGCGGAGTTTATTCACCAATTAATTCAAGAATAAATTTAAACATGACCATCACATTAGGAAAAAAGCGAGGGGACGCTCACCGTCTCACATAAAAATACGGTAATAACAAGCGTAAAATTATGAAAGAAACCTTTTCACGCGGAGTTTTGTGTTTCCTAATCGCTGAGAAATGCTATTTGATTTTTTAAAGCCAAGAAGTTCTTTCTGTCCACTAATGTTGATTGAGTGAATCCGATTACAGAAATAATTTATAAGTGCTATACTGTTAAAATGTGAATGGTGCGCTTATAATTAAATTCTTCAAAATAGACATAATTGGATTTGGCATGGAAAAGTAGGGGGTTGGATGCACCCAATTCTAACGACAATCGCCTGTGGATAAAGCATTGGATGTAGAGCTGCTCAGGTGGCAACCCAAACGTGCATTTGCTTTTTATTCGTTTCATGTCCTGCGTACCCGGCAGTACACTTCAAAACAGGGAGGGGGAAGAGGTGATATGCGCTGAAGTGCGCTTGTAAAACAAAAGAAAACTTCAATACCTGCATCCCCGATTGTTGTTGTGTTAATTTTTAGAGTAGACGTCAAAAATGGATAGTATCAAGTTGTTTATTACTCTGTTGTAAAAGTATTATCTTTTTAGATAAAAAATGCCTAAAACTATTACCTAAGTATTTATCTTGAACGCAAAATTTCTCTGTGTATTTCACATTCTGCCGTGATCATTGCGTACTTATAGAATGCCACCTCCGAGCGGGTAACCAAACGTTTCGCCCGCGCACATTGTGCCATTCCTCGTCGTTTGGTGCAGTTCATATGTGCGGTAATGTCAAAACCTTGAATAAAAAGCTCCCATCGTCGTTGCTATAACGGCAAGGCTCGATTCTCATGGAGTGTTTCTTCTCTGCAACGACGTATTTACTTGAAAGTGAACTTGACCCTCGAGTAGATTTTAAAATACTGGGGAAGAAGTATTCTATTTTGGACTCAAGATCAGATTTTTAAGAGTAGCAAGCCTAGATACTTTCCGAGAATATATTGAAATATCGTATCCTCTCTTTGAAGAGTGAGATTCGGTAATAAACGTCACAGAAATGCTCTGCTCCTGAATAAATTCCCAATAATTTCGGAGCCATCAATCGCTCGCTAACATTATGTGATTGATAATACTTAAGATCTTAATGCTAGCCGACATCCTCCTCGCTCCTCCCCCAATCGGTAAATTACTTCGTTTATGCGCTACCACCATTCTTACTCGTAAAGGTACCAGTCACCAAAGTGAGGCAGAAATGCAGTCAGGTTATATCAGTAAGGGTTCCCTTTTTTTAAAGGTTAATAATCACCTATGATGGTTACTGAAATAATCGCTTATGCCTCTTTACATGTTATGAAATATGTAATCATATAGGCAGAGGAATCATAATCAATATTTCTCTTCATACATATTGAAATAAATGTATCGGCGTGTTTCAACTTTGTTGCTCAATAAAAGTTAATCAGCGGCCTTACTAGTCTCTGAGTATTGAAGGAAGGTACTATAAGCGTCTGGGCGTTTTTAACTCTATCGACGTTTTATTCGAGTTGAACATTACTCATTAACAATTTAACCGGAAGTGCTTGAGTATTCAAAAAAGCTAAACCATTCTATCTGTATTCAACGTTAGCTCCACTCAAATTATTTTTCCGAATGATAAAAGGTTGAAGAGTAATCTTGACACAGCGCAAGTAATAAATTAATTAATTTTATCTATCTACGTCCAAATTTTCGTGGCTGCCATACCAATTGTAATCACTTTAGCTCTTCAAAACATGCCTCCCCTTATCGTCCTTTGCTGTAGAGGGCTAATCTGGGTGGGTATTTTGTTCCCCTGCTGACCGAAAGGATGCGGTTTAGTCCTACTTCGGGATTAGTTTTATTACCTGGTTTCATCGTAAGAAAAGAATTTTCTGAGACTGATTTCGTATTCGTATAGTCATGTATACCAATGCATGTAAACTTTCATGCTACATATTGAAGTAGGCTTGTTCAAAAAATTTAATTTTGAATTTGAGAAACTGACTTTATTTTACGTCTTTTCTTTCGAATTCCTTATCCCTGCTTACTTTTTGCGCTCTCATCAGATAATTTGCTTCACATTTCTATGTTCTGTGCTTCATATTGCTATTTTCCTCGAGTTCTGTTGTATTCTAGTCTTCAGAATACCTTCTACCACTTTCATCGAGGACATTCACCCTTTTTAAACTTGGGTTCATCCAGCTAGTAGTAGGAATTCCCTAGGTTAAAGAAGTGAACGGGAAATATTATTTTGCTTTAGAATAGCCTCATCTTGAGTACACCGCAAGAGTTTGAGTCCCAGAACAGAAAGACTTATTGTTCGAATTAAGCCAAATGGTAATAAATTTGCATTTTGTTGAAAAATGCTTCTAGTGAACTGTAGTCTTATACGACTTACTGTATGGGTCTGGGGTGGGAATCTCTTGTAAATCTGAGGTTGCGAACAAGAAAAAGGTCACTAGAAAAATTCAGATCATTCAAATTGAGACGCAGGATATTATTTTTCCCCAACACTACTCAATAGAACACACTGGATATACAAAAAATACAGTTTCAAGTAGTTAGGATTAAGCGTTACTTATTCCCGCGCATGATTCACTGCTAAAACAGAATGTAAGAAAAAAGTAAGACACTAATGCTACTAGTACAAAGCTCTCTCACCTTGCCACATTCCCCTGCGGCGGCTCGCAGAGCTATTTGCAGATATAGAATTTCTTGGTCTGCCCCTTCATTTAAAACTGTAAGCTCATCCCTCGTGTCAATTAGGCTGCGCAACTTGGCCTAACAAAGGAATGACAATAATGCCCAACTCCTCGCCTCCAGTAAATTCAAGCAGTATTCATTATTGACTCATTCCTTTACACTTACTACTCCTATCCGTACCGCTAAATTTTCTCCGGGTTCTCAGTCTGACAGCTCTAAATAGAAACTAATGATTGTTTTTCATGCCTAAGTTTCACAAAAATTCAATAAGTAGAGTTTAGAAATAAGTTTCATTTTTGCTGCCGTAAAAGTTCATCTTGTTATTGCTTTTAAGTACTGCCGACGATTTACTCCACCATCCAGTCCCATTTCGATGTTCACATATATACTGCTCTATTTCACAATCTCTTACAAAATGCATAAAAAGCGTTCCTCTTCGTCCTTCCATTCATCGTCGACCTTCACCATGTAATCTATGCTTCCATCATCCTAAGTAAATCTGTTTTCGTTCAGGGTAAATATACGTTTTATTTATCATCGACTTCTTTTGCCGGCCGCGGTAGGCAGGCCAGTAAATTGCCAGACTAACGCGTAACTCAATGATCGTAGGTTCACAACCCACCTCGAGCTTGAATATATATTGTTACCTTAGGTTTAGAATATAAGTTTAGAAGGTGCATTATATGACCTCTATTGTTGGAGCTTCTAGAACCCAAGTCTACGCCGGGCACTCGATTCGATTGTACCTGTTACATCAAAGGATATACATGAACGTGCTTGCTTTGCATGTCCTGTTTTCAATGCTGTTTGATCAGCATATGAAGGAACTAGCCCATGTAAGCTAGCGTATCTCATTTTGCCCCTGCTTACCCATATAATTCATAGACTTAGGTGGGGCGAGTTAAATTTCACCACCGGAGACCTCAGTCTCAGACCTCAGTGAATCTGAAAGTGACTGAGATCTTTCAGTGGCATCCCTGCCCCTTCTAGGGTATATCATATGCTGTGTATTTCAAGCTCAGTACGTGGTATGTCGCATGTGATGTAAAACTGTGTCCCTTGGTCTACTCCAGGGATCGGCAAGCTACAGCTCACGAGCCACAGGCGGATCTTTGGCTACGTGCATGTGGCTTTGAAGTTACTCTGTAACTGTAGATTGAACTGTCGTGCGCTCTTTTATTTAATGTTTAAAGATCATGCGCTCTTTATACACACTATGGAAAATTTAGTCAAATAAGGTATATACTGTATAATTTACTTCACCACTTGTAATAATGTTGCATTAAAAATTCCTTGCTATTAAAAATATATTTATGAATCTCGAATAATATTTACACTCTCCATTTTCGGGTTCTCCATCCGCATTCGTTGATCCGGTGCGAGTCGGGTCACAGAATTTATTTCGACGAGGCAAAAATACTGGCCAACGAGAGCCGTTTTTATCCTAGACAAATCAAGAAAGCAATAGAGACCTATAAATTCCCGGGAAATGTAGAGACAGTACCTATCCCCTCAGCAGTTCATGGAAAAGGATCATCCACTCCAACCAATCGCAGCGCAGCACCAGGACAACAAGCCCCATGTAACGTGGCCAAAACAGCTTCTTACGCCTTCGACCTGAATACGATAGCAGGATGGCTATCGAAACTGTTGTCAGCCAAAGTCAACGAAAGCGGATGGTGAACCCGAAAATGCAGAGCGCTAATGGACAACCCCGCGAAAGCCTACGCAAGAATATTTAAACTGTTGTGAGATTTGGCTCTTCCGTCTCAAAAGTTTGATAATCCCTGCTATGCATCAACTTGCATGCCTCTTACCAATGATGCGAGTGATCTTATTTGTGGATCGCCTGCTGTAATCACAGCTGCTCAAATTGCCGTCAGCGAGTTAACTCTTGAAGCAATATCTGTCATACAGTTTAAAATAATAATGCGGATGGAACTTATTTGGATATTCTATCAGCTTTATTTGAAAAGGAAAGTACACCGGTTAATCGCCCGGGAATAAGCAATGTTAGTTATGTTTTTTCTATTTTAACCAGTCTCGCTGTTGAAATAGCGCGGAAAAAATAAGAAAGAAAATGATACATTATTACCATGTCATTACATGCTATTGGAAAATGGAATAATAATGGAGATGTTTGCATGGTGAAAAACAGGTGATATAAATGTATAATCAAATATCTAATATAGGTAGTTTAAAATTATCTATATTTGAATGAAACATAGGACAAATAATGTAGAATATAAAGAGTGGCAACTGTGGTCGCGAATTTAGGAAAAGCTCGTGGACACAAGTCTTGAAATACTCAAATGGTCATCTTGTCATCTTGTCAATCTTTATCGTGCCAGGTGGAATGGCGATCTATATTGTATATGAGCTTAAAACAAAGAAATTGCTGAATTTAGTGGTCCGAGTGATATTTCCGTGCATTATGCACGAATTTAGAGGAGAAAATGTTTTCCTCGTGTGAAATCAAACCATGGACTAGCAATCATGAAAATTACTATGCTCTGTATCCTAGATGTTATTCTAGCCATGCGGTGGTCAGAGTTGTGGCATGGAAAGCCATAGGGCCATGAATTGATTCCTCATCCAGGGTGTTTGGGACAGTGTACGAATATAATAATGGAAAACCTCTTAAAATGTGAGGAAAATACTAAATGCTGGCCCATTTTTATTTATGTTTACACATTTTTTACGTCGAATACCACCGTTTCACTTGAAATTTCTATCCCCCGTAACTCATATATCCAAATGTTATAAATGAAGCACTACTTCGCATATTCAATGGACATTAAAGCATGCTAAGTATGAAAGCTAAGCGAACGGAGAAGTTGACTCTAGAGTATAAGATTTTATCCCAAATATTTGGTCGTGACAACTAAAGCATTATTATTCAGTCTCAATCACGCACCTTGAGCAAAACTAGGAAATTGTTTAAAGTAGACGTAGAATATCTTTTAGTAAAGGACTTCGTGAACATTCTGACAACCAATTACGATTTCACACCACATAGCTCTAAAATCTTCGACGCCTCAATAGATGTAGGCACTGACTATCACTATTGATTTAGCATTTGAAATCGATTCCTGCCTGGATCAAGTAATGCCCGTCAGTATTACAGTAGAGCGTCGATAATCCGGATTAATTGTTATTGGACCCAGTCCCGATTTTCGAAAGAAAACAAAAAAGGCCGTTTTATGCCTTAACCATAAAGAAACTTACTTTGTTAGAAACACTAAATGTTCAGTGATTTTTGAGATGCTGTAGTGGTTAACTTTTTTCAGCCAAGTCTTTGATTCGTTTTATTAGGCTACAATTTTTTTAAATCGGGACAACAATGGTCAGTCATCCAACGGCCCAAATGGAGCCACAAACATATCTAACTTATTCAGTCTTCTGACGACGTTCCCAGCATGAGGAATGAAACGTTGAGTCCAAATTTCTCCACGCAGCAGTTAACCCGAAAATGATTGAGAGTAGTATATCTTACAACTGCAAAAACCTCAAAACAAGAGTTAGTAACCTCTATGGGGAGGATATTTACAAGAAAATAAGGAAGCTGGAAAGCCTCAGAAAGAAGAAAGTCAATCGGCTGTGTTCTCTCGCCTCTCTACAACGATGCCGAGACTCGGATACTCTTCCCGGTTGAGTGAAGATAAAACACCACATCCAAACTCCAAAAGGCAAGAATATTTTGAAGCATGCTAGCCGATCTCTTCTAAGAGAAAGGGTTTCGTTTTACACAATTCTCTCTCCTGAAGTACTCAAAGGAATTATGCGAACTACATTTAGAATTATCGAGTGTTCTCTGGTTAGATGACTGGAATATTATAGATCGTATCCCAACTGTGTTGGCATCAAATACCTTCTATAACACGCAACTCAGACAGAAGAAGAAATTTAAAGCTCTTCAAAATAAAAAGCCTCTACACGAGTCTTCCCTTCCTACAGCGTTACACAACCTTAGCGATGAAGTTTTGAGCAAATAAACCATTTCAGTGTTATCCAGAGGACTTAACTTTGCAGTTACACCTAAAACGATACCAGTAGAAGAGATAATAACAGGTGTGGAATCAGCAATATGCGTACTTCCCTTTGGACAAGCTGAGAATATTCGCCATGAAGATGTGCAAACCCTTCGAAGAAGCAAGCCACCTTCACCAAACTTACCTACGTCTGAAAGCTACCAGAAGAACTCAAGGTACAAAAAAACTGTTCCGTATTACCAGCCGATAAATGAAATGCAACAGTAGTAATGCACAAGCATGACTATGATCGTAGAATCCGTTCCCTCTTGGACGAAAAGACATATATGAAATTAAAGAAGGATCCAACAGAGCTATTTGAAAATCGAGTGAAAAAAATCAAGCTCTCCTGTATTCCAAAATAAGATCATTAGAAAGTTATTCCTTTATGCTTAAAAAACTCCAAGACTGTATGTTCTTCCGAAAATCCATAAAGAGGGAACCTTTGCGACCGATAGCGAACACCATCGACTCACCAACGTATAATTTGGCACGCTATATACTGTAGGGACATTCAGTCCTTCATTGGCAACACCGAATCCTACAATGAAAAACTCAAGTCATTTCTTCGAGCTACCAAAGGATTTAAAAACATCAGGAAATTATATTCTTGTCAGTTTTGACGTTGTGAGCCTTTTTAAAAAAGTTCTTGTGGATGATTCAGTACTGCTTCTGAGGGAACTCATCCAAAAAGAGCTACCAAAATACGTATCCGTAATAGCAGAATTGTGCCTTAAGAACAGCTTTCTCAGCTACAGCGGGAAATATATTCTCAAATCGAGGGAGCAGCAATGGGATCTCCTCTATCGCCGGTCATAGCAAATCCTTGCATGGAGAAATTTGAAACAGATGCTATGATGTACAGCAAATTGAAACCTTTATGTTGGCTTAGGTACGTTGACGTCACATTTCTCATTTGGCCACACGGAAAAGATTCCCTTTTCAAAGTTCCATGAACAACTGAACAACATTCATGAAAACATCAAGTTCACCAAGGAAATCGAAGAAGACAGTTCCTTACCATTCCTGGACATTTTAGTAAGGAGAAGGCAAGACGGTAGCTTGGGGCATTCAGTCTTTAGGAAAAAGACCCTCACAGACCGGTATTTGAATGCGGCTTCACATCATCACCCGCGTCTGAAGTCCTGCGTGATCAAGACTTAGAAACATAGAGCCCTAGCCATTTGTGATGAAGTTAGCATAAAAAATGAAATCGAACATCTCTTTTCAGTTTTAAAAGGAAATGGATATTCTACTTCTTTCATAAGGAGATCTTTAAATGAAAGAAGAAAAGTCAAGGCCCCAAAATATAAGACCAAGCAATGCGCTTTTGCAATTATTCCTTATGTATCCGGAACAACTGACCGTATGGCTCGCCTCTTGAGAAAAGCCAACATTGAAACCAGGTTTGGCACAAAGAAGAAAGTTAAAGGCTTCCTTTCATCCGCCATAGATGATGTTCCTCCTTTCCAAACAGACGGAATACATGAAATTCCATACTCGTTTGGTTCTAGCTATGTTTAGTCTTGTTTCCGAATTGAAACAAGGCTTAATGAGCATGTAAGGGTGCTTCAAGCAAGACAGTGATGCAGACCTCGGCTGTCGCTGATCATTTTATATCGGGATCATGGCACAAAAATCCACCTGAATGGAGCCAAAGGAATAGCTAAAACAGCTTCTTATTATCCACGACTAATTCGAGAGGCAGTTGAAATAGCTAAACGTCCTTTAAATTTTAATAGGGACGATGGTTATCACTTAGTAGTGTGTGGAAAAGATATCTTGCCAAAAGTATGGGTGTGATAACCACCCGTTAAAGATTTTTCGTATGTTAATTTTTTGTTTTTAATATTTGGTTTTTATTTATTCTTTAAATCGGGACAACAATGGTCAGTCATTCAACGGCCCAAATGGAGCCACAAACAGATCTAACTTCTTCAGTCTACTGACAGTGTTCCCAGCATGACGAATGAAACGTTGAGCCAAAAATATCTCCACGCAGCAGTAAACCCGAAAATGATTGAGAGTAGTATACCATTCTTGTATGGCTGTGAAGAAAAATGACTGAAGTCATCCGTGCGCTCTTCTGTGATGTGTACGAAACAGGAAGAGTATGCACATTTTTAAAACACCGTGGATTTTTGCTCTTTCCCCTCACCAACAATTTTATTTTGTGCTCCCCACTTACATTAGCGCATACCATTGCAGTGATCCTTTCTTTGCCCACTTTAAATCCGGGAGCGGATTTTTCACGACTTGATGCCAGCGACTTGCGTGGAAGAGCTCGCCAGTTTATCCCAGTCTCATCTGCATTATACACATCATCCCTAGAGTAGCCTCTTTCAAGTGCATCTTTTATAAACTTTTCAACAAAACCACAGCCAGCCGCTGAATCCGGAGAAAGTTTCTTTCCTTGAATGTCCAGCTCTCTGATACCATGTCTAGACTTAAAGTTTTTAAGCCATCCAGAACTGGCTTTAAGGTCTGTCGGTCCATTGAACTGCTCATTAAGCTGTAGGGCTTTTTCACAGATCAGTGAACCTGAAATTGGGTCTCCTAGACTTCTCCTTTGGGTGAACCACATAGAGTACATTGCATCTTTCAATGCCGTGTTGTTTGCTGAACATGCATTTTTTATTTTTAGCGTCCCTTCTCCTGAGTCCAGTTTTGAAGCAAACTGTTCGAGCTGAGCTCTTTCCGCCTTAATGTCACTTATGGTGGATGTTCCTACCCCATACATTTTTGCAAGCGATGCTCCACTTTCACCTTTTGATAATATTTATAAAAATTTTTATTTTGTTTCAACATTTAAAAACGTGTGCTTTTTTCACACTTGACGCCATCACAAAAAAATCACACTAGCCACTGAATTAAAGAAAAATATGTACATTACAGTCCTGTAATTCGTCATAAAATATGTACATGTACACAGACACACCACAACACTATTGCACACAAAAGATGGGCAATAAAAACAAAAGCTTTTGAGTGTGCACAGAGAACAACACAGCACAGTGGTTACAGCTTGTAATGAAGAGGCACGGCCGACAACAGTGAAAGCACACGTGTTGACTGTTGATGCTGTTCGGCTTACGCCACATTGTAGCAGTCGACGACCCTGCCGAGTCTCGCATCAACGATTTTGACAAAGATGTGAATTGTATTCACTTCAACTTATTTTTCGCCGCATGTGAATCCGGATTATCTACGGTCCGATTTTTGACGTCCGGATTATTTTCCGCTCTACTGTGAATAAAAAAGGAAAAGAAATTATACATTTTATAATTTCAACCTCACCCTCTCAAGTGTATCAATCAACTCCAAATTATAATGCTTCGGTCAATTTGAAGACATGCAATGCCAAGTGTAAGTAGAATTAAAGGAAAAATATAAGCCATACGTTTATGTAAAAGTAAATCCATATCATAAGTTTTTCACGGTCTTAACTTTTTATTACGATTCCCTAGATTCTCATGTCATTTAACATTTAGAAAGTTTTTGCTTGTTTTAGTGATTGACAATTTTTTAAACTCTTTTTTTTTATATCACCATGAAATGCCAATCTTTCTGTTACGTATGAATCATCGAAAATTTACAGCTGGAGCAAATTAAACAAGCAAATGTCGGGATTCCAACGTCGGGTTGGAAAACCACTTCCCCAGCCACCACAATAACCCATTCCCATAAATGTTTAGCTCACTGTAAAATACGTTTATAAATTCTCTCATCGCCCGTTTTATTAAGTCAAGATCCACCCATTCCCGCTCTTCCTTTCTCTCTTACCAGCGAAAGGTGCTAATGCGTGAACACTTTCACGCCTCTTCCGACGAAAGGTGTGCAGCACTTGAAGGTAGTTTTAAATAGATTTTTCACTTGCCATTACAGAGACAATATTCGCATTTTATTTTTTTAAGTTTAAGAAGTTATAAGAAACATGAAGTACATGTAGTACTTCATGTTTCACTTCAGTACAGTAGAAGTACATCAGTGACACAAAAATATATGCTAGCAACAAGGCGTTGAGGTTGGGGAAGGATAGAAAGGTAAATCAGTGGACACTCACTAGAAGGTGATCCATGACGACACAGGTGTCCACTGCACCTGTGTCGTCATGGATCATCTTCCAGTGAGTGTCCACTGATTTACCTTTCTATCCTTCCCCAACCTCAACGCCTTGTTGCTAGCTTATACTTTTATATTTATGTCCTTATCTTTTTATACTTTTATATATATATATATATATATATATATATATATATATATATATATATATATATATATATATATATATATATATATGTTTGTTTAGCACCACACACTGAAAACCGATGTTTTTTTTGCAATTTAATACAAATTATTTAAGCTAGTCTATAAATTTGTTTATTTTTATAATTTAGAAAATACTCAAACTACACATCATTACACTTGTCACGCGATCTTTGCGTCAGAATAGCCACATTTTTTTCAACGTAATGCCTCTGTGGAGCGCACAACCGTACCGAATCCCATGAAAAACGGACTCTAAGTATCTCGGCAAGTATCTTTGGCAAGTATCTCGAAAAGTAGTGGGATAAGTGGCTGATATTTTGGTATCATTAGAAATATGTCAACCTTTTATTTGTAATGAGGCCATATTTACTGAATTTTATGCGTAGTGCTGTCCCTCTCAAACTGCCTTAAATACTTCTCACTGAGCAATCTATCGGGGATCGGAATACATCCGGAAAATCATCTCGCAACCGGGATACGATTCCGCTCCTCCCGGATGGGAAGCCAGTACTGCAGCCATCACACTTACTCGTTCCCATAAGTGTTTACATCCCCATAAAATATGTCTTCAAATCTCGGCGTTAGCCCCCTTGGATAGAGCCAGGGGCTTCCCCACCTCCTGCCCGTGGCCCGCCCGCCCCTCGCCTCGTCGTTCCCACCCCCTCTCCGCTCTGCCACCCCTACCCTCTCCGCTCTGCCCCCACCCTCTCCGCTCTGCCCCCACCCTCTCCGCTCTGCCCCTCCCCTTCCTCTCCCGCACCACACACCAACAGCCCAAGAGTGAAGGAACTTCCACGCTAACTTCAGACATTCAATTCCGCTGACTCCCAAAACCCCGGAAATTTTGGAGCTCGGGCGGGGTTTTGTGGGTGAGGGGCAGGGAGTGGGTGGAAGAAGGGATGGGAGGAAGAGAGTTCAAAAGTAAGTCTCCTCGCCCCCTCCAGGCCCCACTCCACCCCCGAGGACCCGGCCCCCGCGATACCCACCCTCTCCAACGGAGGCGGGCCAGGAAGAGGAATATGACGCGACCTCGAAGTGCAAGGGCAGCGGTATTTTCAATTTATAGCGATGGGTGGTGACGCGAGGGGCTGGGGGAAGGGGGTGGAGAGAATGTATGTAGCATCGCACATAGGTCAAGGGTGGCGGTGTGAGGCGGGGGTGGGGCGGGACAGAATTCGGTGTTGCCACGGGGCAAGGGGGGAGAGGTCAGCCTTTTGTCATCGGAAGAACTTGCTCCACATCTTATGATTCTCAGTTCCGTATCTTACGTCGTCCCCCTTACCTCCCCCCCCACCCACCCCGGTCCCTCGGGACGGGACGAAAACATCGCCTGGGCCTTCGCGACTTCCCAGTCCATGCTACAACGAACCCTTTTCCACAAATCCGATCCCCCGAAGCGTTTAAAAAAATTATATTTGCGTGATAATTTCCACCCAAAATCCAGCAGATGCATCTGTTATTGAATATGCCAAACCAATAGGTGTTATGCTACCTCGTTGGCACATCATAGGGGGCGTTATGAATACATCATTTACTCATTAAATCTTCACTTTAATAGCTCAATTTAAAAGCTTCCATGCAATCATGCCCGAACGGGTTCATATTCTTCCGCATTTTACGAACTTAAGATAAGGATATAAAGCATCTTGTTGCTTAGCCATCGTCCAATAATATTTTAACTTCAAACTGCTCTGGTATAATACAAACACAGCTATCCTAATTACTTGTTCAGTTAAAATAAACGCATGAATCAGTTGTTTCTTAGGTGATGAACTTCACATCCCTATTGCATAAGTACCCCATGTGCTTATTTTTTGTGCATTCCAGTGTCACTTTCCATTAAATTTTTTAATATTAGGTACTTAGAGCAAGAACTTGAGAATAGTCTCCATTTTATTTTTTGTAATAGGTAATGCTAAATGCCAGTATTTTTCACATATAAACAATCCACAAACCTAGCAGAAAATTAATGAGTGAGTTTCAAATGCGTTTGACAGAATTCAGGTTAGTAAACTTTTAATGTGTTCTTAACAAAAACTCGCAATCACATCGAAACTACGATCATGATTGATCTATCGCATCTTGATAATGATGGTTTTTAAACGTTGAAGCTGGTGATGGAACAGGTGTGGACTATTACGGATTATTTTAAGGGTTTGCTACGTGGACAAACTTGCCAATAAGTGATTCAGAAGGGATGCATGGCGTCTTGGGTACGGTGAAACCTTCATTTTTCGCGCAAAAAATTCACTTGTGTTTGCTTTAAAGTTGTTCGTTAATAGCTACATGCTAAGATTGTTTTCAATAAGTTTATTTTCAATTGCAATAAAGCGTCGTCATTTTTCTTCAGTTCTTTCGGCAATGCCACTGTTTTGGAGCATTACTTGGATTAGTGAGCCATTAAAATGGCGGATTTTAATGACTTCACTTCTCCCCTGTGCTATATAGTCGTATCGTTCCATCTATTCTCTTCTTTAATCAGTAACCTGGTGTCACGGCTCATGTTGAACCTTGACCACACACCCTCAGGCTCCTACCGCCGCTATCTAACCAGCGTAGCAGTCCCGCTACAAGAAACGGGAGCTACCATTAGAAAGGCAAACAATTGAGGGAAATATGAATGATAGCTTCGTCGAGAGAAAGAGTTGCTGCTACCCCACCGTAAGAAGTATGAATATACCAAATAAATAAATTATGCGCAAAATATTTTTATCGCAAGACTACATGTTTCACTATTTTACGCCAAAGAACAGCTTATTTTTCTTATGTGTCGTTCTCAAACCGGCCATTTACGTCTGTCTCGGTGGCGGTGGGTTAAAATCCTTTCCTGCTAACCCTGTGACCATCTGGGTGAGTTATTCGACATCTGAAGCACGGGTATTTACCTATATGTAGTGTGAAAGAGTATTTCGTTAGAGAAGACCGAATATTCCTAATTTTTCTCTGTGTAAGGGCTCGACAAATAATTATGTGGAACGATTTAAATGAATAATGCATTCACAAGTGCATACCTAGGCTTAGCGGATGAATTTAATGATTTAATTGATGACTTTCGGGAATTCTCTTGCAAAACGTTTATTCCTCCACTCAATGTAAATTCTAGAAACACCTCAAAACCTGCATAGTGTTCGGAAATAGAAGTAAACATTTTTTAGAGGTGGAAGAATTACACTTTTTAGAAGTTTTAAAAGAAGGAATATGATGAGGATGCCTTAGTTACGACGTTATCGCAGCGGTAAAGCGCAACTGAGGACGACTTTCAGTAGCAGTGAAAGTTGCAAATTACTTTTGAAAATTTTTCCATATAAAAAAATCCTTATTAGGGTAGTGTGTGTTTTTAAAAAAGCGCCCTTTTGTTGCAAGAACTTTTGGAGACGGAGCCAAACAAATCATCGTAACATTTACCGCTGGAGAATAATTTTTGTCTTAACTTAATGAATTCGAGTGATAAATAGAAATATCTTGTGTACTTATAAGCAGCTTATTTATTTCCTCTCTAATGGTATCAATTGTATCCTTGAGGGATTAATAGTTTTGCCAATAAAATCAATAGAGCTTGCTTTGGGATTAATTTTCAATACGCGACCTCTGTACTTAGCCTCCGCAAATGTTTAGCTCCCTCGTAGCTGTTTTTCAAGATAAAATTTTATTGCGGACAAAATTCTTTGACTTTACGCAGGCATACTAAGTATATACTCTTCCCGTGCCACATAAAGCAACCAATTATATCAGTAGGCCGGGTATACGTGGGGATGGGGTCTGTGTTTTGGCTGAAGTACTGCCGTCCCATCCCATCCCAAAGGGCACTTGGGACGATGATTTTTTTCAGCGGAATCCCGAGGGACGCTATGTGGAGAAGCATCTTCGAGTGGAGTACTCCACTCATCGGATGGGGGCGCATAGAGAGCTGAGGATATCTTGGAAGTCTTTCGTTAAGAGCACGCTAATGCCGTCGTCAGGCTAACCGACAAAGCGGCTAGTAAAATTGGCAACCAGCAATATAAGTACGCCGAGGCGAGTAAACAAGAAGTTAAGAACGAGCGTCGCAATGGAAAAATGTTTAAAATTGTAGTTTCTATCACCTCTCTAAACATTTACCAACGCTTTTCGAGCTCCCTCTTTGTACGCACATCGAAATGTCAAACGATATTATTTCCTCCCGAGTTCCAGTTTGACCAGCCTTCATGGGAAGGTCTGGATTGAAATGGAAATGAAAAATGAAAACACGCCTTGCGGAATAGGGCGTCGATTCGACCATTTTGATTTTCTTTAGAACTCCATTTGGTCTCCAGGGTAACCGTATTGAGGCATTTTCTAAATGCAAATAGGCTGGAAATAAAAGGAAGTTCCCCCACTGGGCCATGACTTCTCTTTTCCATTTAGGCGTGATAAGAAATATGAATCAAAATACAAAATGGATTTTGCGTGGTAGGGTAGGGCTGGGAAATCTTTAAGTTTTATTTGCATTAGAGATTTAGTGTTTTTGCTCTGCCCTTTCGAGAGGAAAATGATTCTCATGTATAGGGATATTAATTTGAATACAGTTTAAAAGGGACAGCATTCAGATGCATATCATGTCCCAAGAATATTCCGCTCTATGTTTGTTTTAACATGCTGCGAAATTTCACACTAAATTAAGAAATTTTCATGAAATGTAAAATTAAGAACTTGTAAGAACTAACTGTGGAAGAAGGGCCAACCGTATTCTAGTGCGTAATATTTTAAGCACCCGTGCGTCCTTTTGAAGGCCTTGATGATTAGCACGCTAGACTTACAGTTAAAGACTTGGCGTTAAGATAAGTTATGAGAAGACTTATTAAACAAGTATAATATACGCTTTGAAATGCTCTCAAGTTAAGAAGGATAGAATTATTGTAGGATAGAAGAAGGATATGGGGGACGAAAACTAGGGCAGGGGGAACTGTTAACATACCTAGGGAATTTTTTGGATGAGAGTGAATTTAGCGGTAAAGATGTAATCCATTAGGAAAGGAAAAGTTTACAAAAAAGGGGCAAATTAAAGTGGGGAAATAAGAACAAAGACGCAAAAGCGCTGCTAGTTGATACCCTTATCTTGAGCGTAGAGTGGTTTGATTCAGAACCTTGGTTGCTGAGAAAGGACGCAGAGAGTGTAGGCAATTAAGATATTGGTGGAGAGAAGATAGAGAAATGGAAGGTGACCTAAACAATCAAATGGCTGTGGGGCATGGTAAGGTAAGAAAGGAGGCTGATGGGAGAAATTCCAAAGAAAAAGCGAAGGTGTACTGAGGATGCACCGAGAGGTAACGGCATCTTAAAGAGGGTGGGATAGGGGGAGAATGTTTTGTGAGCGCCGAAGAGTAACGAGGAGAATATTAAATTTAGACGGGGTAGAGGGTGGCATAAGAAGCGAAGACTTTTTAAGGAGATTTTAGTCGGAGAAGTGGATATTTTTCGGAGGAGACTCTTTGTCACTTCAGACCTGGGGGCCGAATTGATAACTTAGCTTACGTTCGAACGTTTAGGGATCCGTTCAACTTCGATCGAGCTCACTCTCTTCGAGTGATGACCAACTCAATATAAGGGCAATCGTATAGCAGACCATCAATGTTTATGGTATTGTCAGTTATACAGCGTATTTTGCACTTGCTTCTCTTGTCGGCATACGTAATGAGCCGAATTGTGAATGCTTGAACTTATTTTGAACGTTGGAAATTAAAATTTGTTACATTTCCAGCGACAATTAAATTTACTCCCAGTATTCATGATTAAGACAGCTTAGTACTTTTCTACAGTATTTTTTAATATTATACGACGCGTTTCGCCGCTTTATGGCATCGTAATGACGATCATGAGTATTGATGTTAGTAACTTTTAAAAAGTGAAGCATGCAACAGTCGAGTATATTAAATTTACTTTCTAAAAAGTAAAATGTTCCACCCACTATGCCAGCCAACTTCCTAAATTAATCTGTAATTAATTGTATCTCTATGAATTTTACGCATTTAAAATCTGCTCATATTCCCTCTATTAGTATTCGGTAATGATTCAATGACATCAGCTTGCTGAGAACAATTATAAAAAGACTACGTCTGTGTACCTTGAATTTCTTGGCTGGGAAAATATACTTTTAAAATAAAGTATTCGAAACCGCCGAATTAAATTTTCGAACATCATCAAATGGTAAATGTGATTAGCTGGTGCTAATCATCAACTGTTGAAGAAAAACATGTATATGAAGGGAAATAGTCTGCTTTCATCCATTGTGCCCTTAAACCCTCTCAAAAAACTTTAATCAATAAGAATAATCATTGATAATTATTATTTTTCGGCTAATCCCCAACATTAAAATGTTTTACTTTAGGGTCATTGATTATCACTCGTAAGGTGTAAAAACACAATCTGCGCGCCATCATCAAATCGAATAATATAACCTATGTTACTCACATCAGCAAATACCTATACCGCTTTTCAATGACTGTAATCATATAATTCCTGCGGCATATGTGGTGACAAATACCTTGAGCCAGATCGGGCATTTAAAACTCTACCATATTTGTTCAGACACATACTGCGATTGCGTATTAGTAAATTGTACTACTTGTACAACTTGTGTACTGCCAATTATACTACTTGAAGATAGCGTAGAAAGTCGAAACCGGTGGTAGTGAAACGAAATAAAAGTGTGGAAAAGTTAAAAGTGTATTGATCACCATGAATTTGATCAACTTCCACAAAGTTAACGCACCGAGCATCAACTTTACATTCTGCGACATTCAAATAAAGAAATAATCCTCGCTGCGGAGAAACCATTTTATCGTGTCCTAAGTGTAATGGTAATTAGCCGTAAACAGCGTTTTGCGTAGACAGGTTAATTACGTTGGCATAATCCAATTCCACATACGATTCGGGGAACAAATAAAAAGACTCTGAGTTGTCAAAATTTACCGAATGAAGCATTATAAATTGCATGAATATACAAAACAATCCTTATCCTTTCGCCTGGGCGTTAACAACCTCGCGATTTAAAGGCAATCAACAGTTTCACTGCCTTCATTCCAATTCATATAAATTCCATATCTGAATCGAACATTGAATATTTTCAAAAACGGAATCATTGCAGTGATCTATCTTCTCCGACAATTGCTACGTTTTAACGAAACTTTAAGCACTCTGCCTGATGTAGTGCATTCATTTAGGAGCTTAAGTCCAAATCAGCTGATTTTAGCCCTTATATGCAGAAATTACACCATAAATGCATCACGGCACATATATAACAATTGTAATAACTGGTGTGAACACTGTCACTAAAACACACGATAATCCTTCGCACTTATATTCACCAAATCTAACATTGTTCTTCATTTCACAAAAGAATTAGTATGCTTATTGTGAATAAAAACTAAAGTTAAAAGCTCTAGTCGGATAATTTGCTTTTATCCTTGCAGGTAAAAACAAAAAAAATATGTGTGATTTAATCCATATTCTAATGTATCATCAGTTTTGTTGTACATTTTGTTGCTCTAATGGATAAATATATTATAACTTATGTTATATTATAAAAAAACATTATATTAGAATGACTAGTGCACTCTAGTATTCCATCCTATTAAATGCTGTGTTATACCTGCTAGTATTCCGCATATCCTTCTTGACTTTGTCCAAGTATGTTCCTTAGGCTTCCTATTTTGTCCTCTTTTCCATGTTCAAGGAATTCTTTGTTATGAATGTTATTCCAGTATCTATCTGGCTCTCCTTTTTAGCTTGCTGTTTCATGCCGTCTTCTCCTCCTCTGCTCTTTTGAATGCTTACGTTCTTCTCTCTTGATTCTTCGTTTATCTCCCCTTTTGATCTCCATCAGTCATCTCCGGTTGAACGTTTTTAAAACTTCTTTTCTTTTTTTTTTGTCTGTACTTCCAAATTTTCGAGTATTTGATCCGTATGGAGGCAAACGTACTTGTAGTCTTATGGAAATGCACATTTCTTAAAGTCACCAGGTGAATGCAGAATGTTCTTCACGTATTTTGTCCGAGTTGGCTCCACGGATACGTTGGAAGTATGTTAGGTTGAGAGTTGAAAAGATGATAGTGGGTAGGATAGACACTCGGTGCCCACTTGAATTTGCTCTTGCTTCTTCCTCTTAAAGATAATGCTTATAGAACTATGGTTCAATATCTCATCCAACGGAAATGTTGCTGTATTTGAACTACGAACATAAATTATTTTTAAAGTAAAAAAAAAATGTTTTAAATCTAAATGCGTTAAATAAAATATAGTACATCCATACCATATTGCAAAAATTCTAAAAAAATAATTCAAGTGAAAAACCGAAACAACTCTGTATTTGATTGAAAATAGCCGATGTGTTAATGACTTTGTTACAGAAGCCTTGGATTCGAGCGTAAGGGAAATGACGAATAAAATAAAAAAATTGTTTTAATATACCACGTTTTTAAAATGGACTAAAAAGTATAAAATAGTTTTCCCTGGGTCCTTCTAAATTTTTGAAGGTGAATTTTTAGTGGCTACGGAGATATTTGTAAGACTTAAAGAGAAAAACGTGGGGCGCTGGCAACTCATGATAATTAAGGAGGAGTAAAGGCACCAGGTTTCGTTGGAAATATCTCACAATTAATACCATTTGCAATGCACTGAAATTGGTTGTGGATTCATCCGGATTATCTACTTCTAGTATCTACTGCCTGCGCCCCACGTTTTTCTCTGTAAGTCTTACAAATATCGCCATAGTCACTAAAAATTCACCCTCAAAAATTTAGAAGAGCCCAGGGAAAATTATTTTATATTTTATAGTCCGTTTTAAAAACGTGGTATACTAAAAAGTGTTTTTTATTTAATTAATTATTTTCTGCTTTTTAGTCTTATGCCCGGGTGAAATTTTCCAATCGATTGTATACATCTGACAGGGACACAAAGGAAATTCCCGATGTTTTTCAGATTCTGTTTCAGATGTGTGGAATTGAAATAATTAATTAATTGTTATAACATGTAGCTAACATTGCATTGTCATCCACTGCTAAACTATGGTTAAAATTACGAGCCTCTACTAGCACATCAGGAAATGTGTTAATTAATTGTTAGCTAATTAATCAATTAATTGTTATAATAGATAGCTAATGCCTTTTCTTCCACTTCTGAGCTATGGTAAAAATTTCATGTCTCTTGCTGATCGGGAAGTTAGTTTAAACTCGGTTGAAATGTTCCACCTGGACAGACAGACAGTCATGACAGAAACCGAACTAATGAAAACGTGGTTAAAACGTTCGAGCATGAAGTTACAGAATCGGGATCAGCAATTTTTATCGAAATATTACCCACAAACCAGCGGCAATGATCTTTACGCTCGAGTGCTAAGTTATAAAATGAAGCCCCTGAAGAAGCCAGCAGGATGGCTGGAGAAACTGTCACCCAGATACAATCACATGCGAAGCAAATTTTGGAAATTCACTCCGCTACATGTGAGGGAAACATAGGTTTCCCGCGGTCGGGGAAATCATTGGCCGGCCCATCCAAGTGCCTCGCATTCATTCGATTGATTGACTTCCTCGACGAACCATTGATGACTTCCTCGTCCATCGCTTTTGTGCGAACATCAGCCATTCAGTCGTCGCTTGGTCTTCTCTTAAGTAACACACGTATCTCTTCCTAGGCGACCTAGCTGTCCATTGTAAATATTTTCTCCAACCACTTTACAACATTTCGTGTCATGAGCAAATCTGCTCCGGACTTCTTTGTTATTTTAGTGACACGCTACTGCTGATAGTAAGCTTTCGGGGTTATTAAAAAAAATTAAACCGGAACTCACATTTTCCTAAAATGAAATGTATTCGTATCCCTGGCAGGACAAATCTAATATCCACTTAACCACTAAAACGGGAAGTAATCGAGTATCCTCAAGAGAGCTATTGGTGTGTCGTGTTGAATAACCCGAACTGCAGTTCAAGGTATAGGGTTTATAAAAAAGCTTCCTTGATTGATTTGTTTTATTTATGATATCAGGACTCAGGCAGGGTGATAAGTAATGCATCAATGAATTGTTTCGGTTTTCATGAAAATTATCTTAAACTGCTTTGGTTTCTACTTCTCTTGAATAGTATAAAGATATGCTAGATGAATTCAGATAACATTTTTCCAAATGTTATATGTGTTATTTCCGTTTTAAGGAATTTAAGCCTGCGAAAGTTAAGCTTTGGCATTTTTAGCGTTTAAATTAAGCAGGCTAGCCTTAAAGGAGTTTTCAATGGCAAAGGGTTGCGTTTACTTATTTGTGAAACAGCGACTGTTGATAGAAAGATTTCAGAAAAAGGTAATTTTTTCCCAATGTCATTCTCGAGGAAATCTATAGAAATTACTCATCTGAGAGTTTTTTTTTGTATCAGCCTACCTATAAGTGTGATAATAACCTGAATAAAAAAAGTCGTTGTATTACATGTGATCATGTCAAAATACAGCAGGATCTCTATTGTGCCACGCCGTTTCTTATTCTATCCCATAAATGGAATTGATTTTACGCTCAGAAACATCTGTAACTTAGTACTTATGATTAAAGATAATATTTAGTACTTTTCTTCAAAAATGTTACTGTACGGCGCTTTTTACGTATGCCTTAAGTCGGTGAAACGCGTCGTACAATAAAAACTTTGTAGAAAAGTAATATTATAATTTTTAATCATGAGTATCTAATATAATAAACTTCTAAACTAATTGCCTGCCACTGTCAAGTTTATCTGCAAGTTAGATTAAGAGTAAATTTTCATTAGTCTTCCACTCTTATAACTAACACTAACACTTCAATTCATCATGCCGAAAGTTTTTACAGGTTCATTATGAATTGCGGTAATGTATACCATTATAAATACTCTATTATCTGAAAGCTGAACGTTTAGTTTAGTCACAACAGTATCTTTTGTTTGAGTTACCCTTTGCCGTGATTCGCTTAAATCTTTAGGAGTGCACCTGGTGAAATCATTTACGATACCTTGTTTTTGGCCAGTTGATTGCTTCCAAAAAGAATGACTTGCGGTCAGGGATCAGCAGTGCATTATCTCAGCCAATTAAACATTCATCACATGTTACATTTCAATCCAAACTCCGAGAGTTGATATTATACTTTTTACAAATACTTTGTGGCTTATGGCAACGATGATTCATAAAGCTATCAACTGAGGAGAAATTGCCTCGAATAAATGCAGTACTATCATAAATAATAGAACAATTAACTTTTTTCACTATTATCGAGCGAACTTTATTTTCCAGAAAACGTTTTTTTTTTAAGGAAAGTATTTTCTTTTGATTTCCAATTTACTTATACCACATCAAGGCTATTCTCAGTGTGAGATAGAGTTATAAAAATGTTAAATAGTTAAAACTAATTATTAGAACAGACCTACGAATTGCTTCCGTGTTCAGCTGATGCTTAAAGGACGTTAAAGTAAGAGGCACTGTAATTTTTACCGGGAAACTGGTGTAATATAGTTCTGAGCCTGACTCATCAGAAAAATTATCAATCATGGCATACGTAGTGCAGGAACTGGATAATGAGGATAATAAGTTATATTTTTGGTTTTGATACTATTTTTTGCGTCTGCCTTTTCACTGTAAGCATCGTCATCCTACCAGCGAAATCTGTCTAACCGCGAATTGATTCACTATGTACATTTAGGCAGACGTGGGACATTAATTGTTGCTCCCGATCCCAGTATAGGGAGTAATATTTTTATAGTAATGATTGCAAATAGCAAAATGTTAACAGTTAACAGGCAACGAATGATCAAAATCAGCGCAAGCATAGCTTGGGTGAAGAACACACCTTACTTCCCAATGCTGAAGTTACTAGCGTAGATAATGCCTCAAAACATGTCTCATAAATCAGGAACCAGTTACTCTCTTTGACAACCGAGATAGTGAAATAATCATTCGAGAGTTTACGCCAGAGTTCGTTGAAAGATTTGATTCCAAGATATTTATTTTATTAAATATTCAAGATTCTCTCCAGTATTCTTAAATAATTATCCATTTTGAATATAAAGAAACAATTTATGTCGTTTTTTTGCATTGCTTTTAAGATAGAAGAGCGAGATTCATTACACCTTGAACTTAAGGGAAGAGTGAGGTTTATTCCTTGGATGGCTCGGTAGTTCTAAGAAACGGAAAAACCCTCGGGGGACGAAATCCATCCGACGCCAATAACGCCGAAGCCGAAAAACCGACCAAATTGCGTTAACTTAAATGCTACTTTTAAAAATATCCATGCCATAGCCTACAAGTCACCTCAAGGACTTTGGATTCTAGGATTTTAGACAAAAGTTGTTAACAACATTCAATATTCGACCTGATTCGACCGAGGGGACTAAAGTAAACGGGCGTGCTATATCATTTAGTTGATAGTATTTATCCAATGCAATTTATGGTATGAACACCTCTCTGGATGTCTATTTTTTTCTATCAAAGGAGTCATAGAAGATACGATATGCTAAATATTTACAAAGCACTTTTTTTACTTGGGGCTCATACTGAAAACGGAAGTCTTTTGCACGATTAATGATAGATGGTCAGGAGGTTAGGTGAATAGTGTTTTGAGTTCCTGTAGCTACCTCAAGTAGGAGGATTATTTGAGGGGTGAAGGAAGGGTGGAGAGAAACTCGGCGCCTCAGAATAGGAAGGCAGTACTACCTATTATACATACCACAGCCCGGATTATACGGCAGCGAGATGGTCATTACATTAAGATCATGTCCTGCGAAGTGCAAGAAATGGTGTGTTTTATGGAATGACGTTTCAGAAATTCGTAATACGATGGTGAAATTCGAATATTCCATAAGACTGGTACACATTTAAATTAACTTATTAGCGTAACCTAAAGACGGTTGGACTTGATTTCGAGTCAGATGGTGATCTTGCACAACGCGCCTTGAAAGGTTGCCTAGAAGTTGGCCATCGTTTACTTCTCAAGTTATGTCGTTAAGTGATAAAAAAGAGTGAGTTCTTAGGTTGACCTAACCTAAGTTACGTCGTTGGTACGCATGCACCTCCAGCAATTAGTCAGTGAAATGCAGAAGTTAAAAAAAAGTGGCTGTGTCCGTAGATTTCCGCTAAAACCTAATAATAAGACGACTCCACTAAACTGAAAAATAGTATTCTTGGATCTTTTTAAGTGATCCACTTGGAGCTTTTAGCTTAGAATGCAAAACTAGATCCCTCCTCCTCCAAATACACACTATCGTAGTGGAGTATTTAATCTTTGGTGGTGACTGTCCTGAAAACCTAAAGAGCAACGCTTGGCAGCAATGTTGCTCACTTTCTAGACGTGCGTAGTTCGTGCATTAATTTGCTGTGCTGTTCATTTTCGATTAAAAAACCTTTTGGCACTGTTTGTTACTTAAAGAAAAACACGAAAGAACTTCGTCAATACATTAAATATGAACTTTATTAGTAGTTATTCCATAGCCTTTGAAAAACTTCAGCCCTATTTTTATCTCAAATATTAATTATTTATCGCATTTTATTGCATATTTCCATAAAGTCACATTTTTTGCCATCTTTTTAAAATTGTGTATCACAGCTATATAACAAGTAACACTGTAAATAAATATAAATATATATATATATATATATATATATATATATATGCATAAATAAAACAGTGATACACTTAACAAACACAGAAACACGCAAAAAGGACACTCACAAAAGAAAACTTGGACGTTTCGGCGGTCAGGCCGCCGTCGTCAGCGTGCAGCATTTATGCATGTGCATCGTCGCCGAGAGCGATTTTCTACCAAGACATTTTATATATATAGTTATATATATATATATATATATATATATATATATATATATATATATATATATATATATATATATATATATATATATAAATAAATGGATTAGCTATAGGATCGTCCCACGATCAGTAAGTATTCAATTCGTTGAATATGCTTTTTTCTATGATCCCTCAAAAAGTTTGTTTTGTATGATTCGGAGGAAATCTTCATTATTTGATCCATAAATGGATTAGAAGCAATATAATGTGATAATAACAGTGTACTACCAAAATAAAGGAACGTAATTGGGAATTTCAAAATAATTATATGAAATATTCGATGAAGGTATAGTAAAATTCTTAGTTTTACACAACTTGTAGCATTCCTACAAAAGTTCCTATGTTCTCTAGACGTTAAATATTATTGTAAAGAAAATTCGGAATAACACGCTGTAAAGTAACTTTAATTTCCGTTAGTATAACTAAACCACGAAACTTGCTCACATATTAAAACCATTAAACTCAATTGGCCGCACGGTAACTTCACCTATTCCGCTACTGTTTCCTACTCAGTGCAATGATATTAAAACAGTATTGGGTTATGTTTAGACAACCGAGCTTTCATGAAAGTATTCGTCGTTCCGTCAATTTGAAACAAGCCTCATCCAAAGAAGACATTTGTCAGAAGCAAATAATAAAATTGTCATTAGCACTGAAAACGGAGCATATTTCACATTTCTGAGACTTGCCTATCCTACTCTATACTAATAATTAAATGAACTTGTCGATGGCAGAGCAGATGTCTCGATTCAATAAAGACATTTAGCTCTCCACTAATTATTTTTGAAAATTTAAGACTATAGTTATGTGTCACCATTTATAATTTACAAAGGATACTTTAGACTGCGGAAGGCCTGAAAACAACTCTTGGCTTCCTCAAAGGTGTCAATATTTGAAACCACCAAAAGCAACTGCAGAACGAAACTTAATTTTACGACTTATAATTATTCAAAATAGTGTTGTTATTTTTAATGCCTCTACGAAGCGCTTATACTCCAATAAGACAACAATAATTGATATCAATAAAGGCTAAGTATTTCCTACTATTACACAAGCGTAATATTTGGTGTGAATTGATCTCTTGCTGCTTGGAGCTAGTGATCTGTCTACAACTATTATTTACCTATTTTATGTTCTTTGCAATATTTGGAGACATAGTGAATGAAAAAGTACGATAAGCTCGTTAATTACTCATAATATTTATAAATGAACAGCATGAAGGCCTGACGAATATGAAAATGAAATTGGCACCCGAAGAAACAGTCGCGACACCAATAATATTTACGCATGCTGTAATGATATGCGGCCTTTAACTAATTCACCGAGTTGAATAAGAACTTGAGAGTATTTTCCAAACATTTGAAATCATTGAAATCATCTCACTAACTCCGTCACTTTTGTTAAATAAAGTCTTTTTGAAGTGCAACAGCGTACTAAAACACGGCGTTGGAAATTAACAAGTAGTTAACATGTTCAGTTCGATCCAGAATCAATGCAATATACCACACTCGCCAGACTTGAGATAAACCCTTCAAGCCAGTATCTTCGTCATTTTTGCCTAAAATACCTGTTATGATTCAAATTTACCACCGGAGACGTGAGAGATCGCCGGTGGGAGATCGTCATATTTTGAAGTTCCTCTAAACAAGGTAAATTGTTGCAACCACTTACTATGATGGAGAACAACCGGCGCTGTTGAGGTTACGCTCTATGACTACCGTTACGATGGTTTGCAGCTAGATAGCGCGCTACTATGCTGATAGTAGCTTACTAAGGAATCTATGAATATGGCCGAAGCGGTTTTAGATGTAGTCACTTCTCATTGAGATGGCTCGCAAGCGACATTTGTGGAACAAAATGATCCTAATTTTAAAATTTCCCAAACGAAAAACGAATTTGACATGGAGCTGAGCCATTCGTTGAATTTTCAGAGGAAAAAGTACCATAGGTCATCTTGGACAAATGGAGACGTATTCCCGTTGGATTTAAATTCTGGCGAAGGCTTCCACCCTGTTTTCGTGCTTGATTTTGTTGGGCTTTCTTCCTAGAACGGGTGCGAAATATTATCCGAAAACGTTCCCTGGATCAGGTTCGAAAGTTTCGTCATTAAAAGACGAGAAACACGGGTAAATAACGAAAGTCCTACTACATCATTCTGATTGGTTAGATTGGAAAGGGCGATATCAGCCTGAAAATACGTTCATTCTGTTCTTATGTTCATTGTGAGCCGGCCTGGGGGAAATCATACTAACGGGGGATCCAGTTGGTGAGGTGGCTATAACTGATCTCCCACCCCGAAGGCCAGGGTTCGAATCCCGACTGTGTTGGAGATTTTCAGTGGAATCCCGATCCTTGCTTGAGTGAAATGTGGAATGCAATTCAAGTGTGGGGCTCCGATGGGATGGGATGGGACGTTAATCTCCTGACTTCATGGTGCCTTTCGTTTGAGAATAGACTAATGCCGAGTTTCTCTCCGCCCTTCCTCCCACTCTGTTACTCTCCTATCATCCAGGCCTTATGACGACAATGACCAAAGTTGTCGGTCGCCTCCCCATCACTTAGTAATTAGCAAATAAGTCATATCCCTGGCTGGTATCGAAAGCAGGGAGCTCATTCCACATCATCTCTAAGTAGTCGAACCCCGGCACTATCTATGTCGTTAAGTCAAGGTGTCAACGACTTCCAATATTTTTAATACAAGATTCGGGAACTGTGAAGGCCGTGACGTCAAATTTCGTCATCGCCGAGGGTCGAAAAGTTCAAGTCTTTCGTGAATAAGGGCTCAGGTGATCTATTCAAGAAGGCCTCGGAATATCCGATCCCTGACCATGACGTAAATTTGACGTCTTAGCTTCGAAATTTTCTATCAATACCATTGTACAGTTATAATTTGACATACTGTGTCAAGATTTTATCGAAGGCGAGTCCTTACTGAATAAGGCCTCCGGAACCGAAGCATTCACGGGCGACTTCCGTAGCCTCGGCGCAGCGAGAGCGCATGGAGGGCCCTTTCCGCGCGCTTCAAACAGGCAGGCTGTTTAATTTGCTCGAGTACCTCGTAAAAGTTGATGGGCTGCTCGCTGCTGTGGGCCGTCGTGGATTGGCCCACAGCAGCGGGGAGACGGAGGGAGGGGAGAAAGAGAGACACGGGGAGTGAAAAAGGAGTGTTTACGGTCCCTCGCGATGGCCACCACGGCGATTTTTCATCGAATAAGTTGCGTGCAACTGGAAATAAAAAGATATTTCCCTCCATCCCGCTCCCCACAGGACAATATCCCGTTCATGGGGTTTCGGCGCGTGCATTCAAAGCTCCGATTTCCTGTAAGTTTGGCAGTGAAGTCGTGCTACACACATGGAGTACTTATCCCTTTTCGTAAGGGCTTCTAAGATATTGCTAAGGTAGCAGTAGTTGTAATTAGGACACGACCAAAAGGTTGGTTTTTAATGAGTGGAGGCGACCGTACGTTGATGCAATTTTCGCCTTTGGGGATCGGTGGAGGGTCGGTGGAGGGTCGGTGGAGGGTCGGTGGAGGGTCGGTGGAGGGTCGGTGGAGGGTCGGTGAGGGTAGGGTTGTGGGGAACGGAGGAAGGGGGGAAAGAAACCCAGGGTCGGTGTTAGCCCACTCTTAACTAAAGGCTGCAAGGGGCCCAGATTTTAACGTCCCATACGGAGGACAAAGTGCTACCCTGGAAGTGCTCTCCACAAATCACCCAAATAGGGATGGGGAGTTCACTAAAAAATTTGTACCACATCCTCCCGCAGGATGAAAATCCATTACTCAAGCCACCGCACCAACCCGATACCCGGTTGGTCAGGGAATGCATTTTACGTTCGCAGTGTACCTTTTCCTTTCCATCCGGATTTGAAAAACTCATGGTGGTAATAGTAGTAATTAAAAGATGTGACCCACAGTTTGGTAGGTCATTATGGGAGGCAACCGAAAACCGAGGTCATTCGGGTCGGTAAGTAAAGGTGGGTAGTTTGATAAGGGATGGATTGATTAGAGAAAGAAGGATGGGTAGAGAGAAACCCGACGTGGACATCAGCTTACCTATTAACGAAAGGCGCCCAGGGACTACAGTTTAACGAACCATTCGATGGGCAAAGTAAGTTGATTTTCACTAAGTACTCGAGTGATCACTTGAAATGATTTTCACTAAGTACTCGAGTAAGGATTGAGAATCCACTGAAATTTCCGCCACTGATGAGTTTCAAACTCGAGCTCTTATGAATGGGAAGCCAGTACTCTAGCCATCACACCAACCCTATCCCTTATGCTAGTTTAACATGCTTGCAATCAACCCCGTAATATATTAGGACCTCTCTTTGAACACGTTCCTCCTCCTTCATACCGGTATTCAAGACATTTTACTACATGCTGGTTATAAAATCAGGAAGTCATAATAGGTCACAACTCACGACTTTTGTGCTAAAAATCTTTAGGTATGTGGTATAAAATAGCAGCAGTGTGATCATCAAAATTTTATTTAGCCTAAGCGGCTGTTTTCATAACTTTGTAAGACTAGGTCTGAGGCAGGTCTTAGGAATTAAAGTGTTGTTTAAGTGTTAAGTGGCGTCTATCCTGGCACCTTTAGTGAGGAGAATCGTACCTACTGCACCTACTGAATCGCTGGATAATAATTTAAAGTTCAGAATCTTAGCAGCCTCGAATACAACCTCTCAGTTTCATTGGAATGGCCACGTAGCTTTTGCTAAGTAAAATCTCCTAAGCTCGGATTTAATATGTAATATTTTATAATGGCTTTAGTGTGTAAGTGCTCAAACCCCAGTCCAACCCACGTCCTCCCCACTCTCATTCCGACTCTTGAACTCTCATTAAAACCACATTCGAGGATGGTTAATGGGGAAACGGAGAAACGGACGGCGTGCAACGCAATCAACGTGCAATAAATGATTATTTTCGCCGGGGAATGTATTTTAAAATATAGTACGCACGCAGGAGAGCGAAGCGGAGGAGCTGGGGATATTTTATTCGATTGCCACTCGCGTGACGCCCCCCCCCCCCCCAATGCCCCCCTCGTGTTTCTGTTGACTCGTGGCTTTTCGTCCGTTTAATGTGGGAATGGGGGAGATAATCGGCCAGATGATCTGCTGATAAATCGCGATGATAAATGATTCCGGGGCTGCGTTCTCGGCTGGAGAGGGAGCAGGACGGCCTCTTCGGGCGAGCTACTAGGCTGCAGTGCGCGGGAGTCTCTCTGGGTTCCGATGCCGCACCTATTGGCGCGGCAGTCCTGTCGTCGCGCCGAAGATGAAATTAAGGCTACACCATTGTCTGTCCGTCGTAATAGCACATTTGCACGTTTAATACAAATCATAGTGCACCGGATTTTGCAGGCCATTCGACGAGGCATATATGACGCTCATGCAACGCCATCATGAATGGGTACTAGAAGCTGATACGATTATCAAATTTTTAAATTATTTATATTGTTAGCCAAAGCCATTATGTGGTTAATACAATGGTGTGGTATTAAATTTCATCTACCACATCAAAAAATATGAAGAATCTGAACTGCCTACTCCAGAGCGATTTTTTATATCTTCGGCTGTATAGAAATAATTCAAAACAATTCCACGATAAGGAAACTGTGAAATCGTACACAGGCATAAAGTTGATGCAAATAACTTAGTTTTTCTACCATGTGTCTCAGTTGTGCATCTAGAATTACATTCACGATGAAATCACGGCCCTTATAAGGAGCCTTTTCGTTGACCATGTGTCTGCAAGTTTTACCTTAAATGCTTGTCATCAGTCTCTCTAATTAGAATCTAGTACTTTTATTAGGCGTCGTCCTATGGAGCATTTTTGTAAATCATAGTGAATATAAAAACGGTAAAGTGCAACTTCTCTCAATTATGTGACATTATTAAAACCCGAAAATATTGCAGCTTTCCTTGCGGAGCTTTTGATATACCTAATAATGGAGCGTGCCTATAGAAGATGGAAAGGGCTTAATCCTATTGCAAGTGCCTAGCTGCCTTATGACTTGCGTCTGTCTATACATTTAGCGTAAAAGAATAAATATTTTCCCTCTATCAGTGAGATGACTTCGTGATGTACTGAAAAAACGGTAAAAATAATAATATAACAAAGGAAAAATAGAGTTTACGTATTAGGAAATTTGCAATCAGTTGGGGAGGGAATATCATTTATGTATTTGAAGGAAAGCTTTGGCATCACCTGAATCGTAAACGCAAATTTTATGTGCCCTAACTTAATAAAACTCTCACAAGCGTTCTCGTGCAATAAAAAAAATGAGACTGATAACCGTCGTCGAGATTAACTTTCGATGAAGTAATGTGCCACTCCAATCACCTGGCTCCAGACGGAATCCAGTGATGTGGGATGTTTTATGGAGGTAAAAAAAACATTGATGATTTATTTAAATATTCATCTCCTGGAAACATTATCAATATATTGTTATTTATAAAGTTAGGACGGTAAAATTGCAGCTATCATCTTCATGGTAATGCAATCGGTATAGTGAGTCACGCAGATAAAACAAAGGAACCTTTCGCGATAAGTTATTTTCTTTTAAAGATAGTGTTACTTCGATCGCAAATTAGCCAAAAAAAACAAAGAAGACTACCATAACCATCATCTCTGGAGAATGTTCCGTTAAAAATCGGTCCATTCCTCACAGCTATGAATGTTAACTCAATAAACACAAATTTACCTGGGAGTGCAGATTAACAAACATTTCTTTAACGATTAAGAATACATTGGCTGTCTCGCTGATCACTTATTTTCATACTCGTCTTCACGCAGCATTATTTCTTTCCCATTATTCGTTACTAATTTTTACCCAGTTACTATGGTAATGCAGCATTGGGAGAATTGTGAAACAGTTGCATCTATGGTTTTAGAATGTCGACATAATGCCAAGTTTATAAAGCTGTAAAATATGAAATCAATGCCATTGGAAGACTGGCTGTTACTACTAGAGAGATTTAAAAAAAGCCGCAGCCGACAAAAATCACGTGAGGTCGTATGATTATAGGGAAAGGTTCGACAAGTAATCACGGAGGAGAACGAGTGTAGGAAAACTAACGTAGACATTAATAGTATTGCGAATTAAAATCCCGTTTCCTCAGTTATCATGACGGAAATAATACCTTCATCAACACTTTGTAATACTTGCGATGAAACCATAGCTCAAGTTCAAAGAACTGCGGAACTGGCCGCGCAGTAACTTTAACGGAGTCACCCGCTAGTGGTCACACAATTGTGTGGAATTCACAGTGGAATAATTATTCGCCTGGACTGGGACTCGAACCCAGACCCCTCCATATCACGCCATGGGCTCTATCCAGTCCTGGGTAGCTTAACTGGTTAGAGCACTTGGTGCGATACCGAGGAGTCTGGGTTCGCATCCCAGTCCAGGCGAATGATTTTCTCACTGTGAATGATGGCAAGCAAATATTGTTGTCACGACCATATGATTTATACAAAAGCCACCATCTTGAATTTGTCCGTCACGTCATTTGCTTCCCAAGCCGGCATTAAAGGTGTTTCACACGTACTTATAACACTGTCTCCTTTCGGGGTATGCAAAGTCTAAGGAGCTTAATTAATGGTGTCAGTCCTATAAAACCGGCTTTATACTAATTTACTTTAATCGCTCTGCACGATTCCACTCAAGTGAAATTGTAAAAAGCTATTTATCATCGCGTATTTGTGGTAGAATAGACTGACTATGTGCGTAGTTTAGGAAACTTAATTGTAAATGTACAAAGTGATTTCTTTTCATTATGCCTAACGCTGCAAAATTCTGCGAAGAATCACCTGTCTACATCATTTTAATTATTATCTTTATTCCGAGTTATTTCAGCAGCCAACCCACTGCTTCTAAACTGTTTTTAATACATAGATACACTTTTGTTTTAAGTGGTAGCATGTGGCAGAAGTAATCGGGCTAATGCTTTATCCATTATTTAGCAGAACTCATCAACGATGTGTATTACAGGAACAAAATGGTAAGCTTTTGGACAGTACCAGTCTGATCCTCCTATTTTCGGGATCATCTTTTAACTTGCCCTCTCCAACCTCTATCTGCCTACTATCACGTTTTACCTAAGTTTCTCGTACTTCCTGCCTCTCCTTATGTCGTCCGAAATTCCCATTCTCTTCCACGCTTTACAAGCGTTCTCCCCTCTATCAACTTCTTCGCCGTGCCCCAGCCACAACAAACCTTCGGTAGGAAGTGGTTAGTTCCAGTACTTGGTGGTATTAATTATTTGGAAAGGCAAATAACGACTGGGATCATATGCGCTATAAAGTTCAGGTGTTAGGGATGGTAAAGGAGGAAGTACTATTTTCGGGATGGATGAAGCGTGGGGAGAAGCAAAGTGATGGAACACTCATCTCGAGAAGACGCTAAGAAGCCTTCAGTTTTAAGTCCCATCAGAAGGACGGAGTACTGAATTTGAAGTGCTCTCCAAACAGCACCCAAGTAGCGATCGGAGTTTCTCCGTAGAATCTCAATCTCTAACGGGATCCAAACCTCGGCCCTCTGGAAAGAGAGTCACTCTGTCCACTACACCAACCTGATCATCAGAAGCGGTTTTATGTATGCGTAGCAGTAAGTAAAATAATATACAGTATTTTAGTTTACGACTGTGAAGCCTGTTTTTATGCGCAACCTAACAATGTGTATGTGTTCTAACCAACAATCACACCGCACAGACGAATAATTCAATGCGCGGTAAATTGTGGGTTTAACAGAATATTAATTAATATAGTACCGGTTTTGTCGAAAAATCGACGCATTTCGATCTATTTGATGAATCCGGTAATTCCTTTGATATAATCTTTGAAAGTTGAAAAATTTATTAAATCATTGTTTTTCTCAATATGGAACATAAAAATATCGAATTTCCATAATATAATATGTACAGCACTTTTTTTGGTTTATTGCAAGATTTGCGGCTATAAATGGTTTCATTCCAATTTTTTTAGTAAAAACTCTTGTCTTTGATGCCTTTGTCACGTGAGCGAGTTATTGGTAGGCTTTGGATGTTTGATCTTTACATCATCGAATCCATCGTTTTGGAGCCGTTTTTCGAGGTTCAGGCAACGATTTTCCGCGATCTAGTCCTTAGATTCGCCGAGAGTGCGTAAGGCCTCGAATTTCTGAACGTATTACAAAGCCCCTGATTAAACGGTTAGCCGGTCTATTAACACACAAGCGACTAACTTCCTAACTACCGATATTCCTTGGATTCCGGTTTTGGTTTGGTTTGGTGACTGTTCGCACCCATCGCCTAATCAAGTAACCATACCCACTGGTCAACCAGTTAACCACTTCTCTCGGTCAACCATTAAAATTAAGTATGAGGACCAACTACCACTTCTAAAATTCTTTTATAGCGCACATTATAGCGTTTAAATCTTAGTCAACTATCTTTTTGAAAAAATAGTCCATTTCTGAAAAATGGATTCCTTTTTCAGTTTACCAGCTTTAGTTTCTTTTTCTTCGTTTTAGAATGAGTAAGTTAATTTATATATTGTACTTCTCTGTCGACGATGATGAAAGCACCGTGTACTGCAAATCCAAAAGAGACTTTCAGCTTCCATCCAGAGTTAAAGTGCATTTCAGAGGATGCCGTATACTATCGGAATAAAAATCATCGACTCTTTAACTAGTGAGTAAAGTTTTGGATTCCATCTCACTGCGTGCTTGCTATTCACAAATAAATGACATTTTACTAGCTATTGATATTCTACCCATCGCAGTGGTATTATGCGAATTGGTTAAGGGTGTGAATCGGTCAGAGCGTTAACCGATTATATGTTTTACTGGTGAACCCCTTGAGATATATGGATAGGGCGCTTGCAATGGTGGCGGTCATTTCTCTGGCGTTTTCGATGTAGCAAGAAACGAATTCCTTTCTTATTAAGGCCTTCGGATAATTATCTTTAGCTTCTTGCTCTGTGATTGAGTCTTTTACCTTTTCCATAAAGATACTTATCCTAACATAAATCTGTGATTTTAAATGCTGAGTCATATAAATACTCACAGTTTTCATTTTGAAAGCTGAGTAATTTCTCAGCTTCTTCGACGTTTATTCCCTTCTTCTCTAGAAGTTGTTACGTGGGCGTGGCCGGTTCCTTTGTTTCTTTCCTCCCTCCAATTAGCGCTTACGCGCTGACGCACTATTGTTGAAATTTAAACGACTTTTTTTCATCTGTAACTCACTTGAAATGAGCATGCATCTACTTATTGAAAATGCATTCTTCATTTATATATTTTTATTATTTGAATTGATAATAATCCCTATTCCCGGTGAAAGCCATCGTGAAGTCGAGTAGAATCAAAACGGTGATATATGTTTCCAGAGTTGCTTACCTTTAGTTTTCAACAGAAGGTAGACATTTTTGCTTGATATCCGTTGATGCGTCCACTCCTCCGTGCTATCCAAAGGCAAGCAGGGGGAGAGCAGGGGGAAGCAATATGGTGGACATCTCGGTTCTCAGGTTGAAGGTAAATGTCCTCTCCATCTACCTCAATGGGTAAACAGATGAATTAAGTTCACGGTGCTCTCCAGCATCTGTATGAGTCGAATAAAGAGAAAACACGCCTTTTCGTTTGTTGCACTTTCAAAGCAAATGGTGATGTATCCGATGCCCGATGATGGTATTTCATTATAAATGCCTTATCTGTCGCTTGGTAAAAAATAACGGATTTAAGATTCAAAATTACTTAGGACTGTATTTTTAAACAAATTAGTTTTCGAGCCCGCGCAGACGAATTTGTCGTCATTTCAATTAAACTTACGCATTTTCTCTCGATAATTGTGGTAATTCTTTTAAGGAATCGAAATCTTGAGCAGTTGCCTCATTTTTTTATACATTTATTTGAAGGAGCTGTCAGTTCTTGTGTGAGTTCTTCCGCAACAACGGCCTTTATATATGAGAGAAAAGTATAGTATTTTCTTGTTTTTCGCTTTTTCTCTTATACATATAACTTTATTCTCTTATATAAGTTCATTTCAGTTTAAATAAACTTTTTATTAATTAACTCGGTAACTTTACTGGATTAAGCACTCGGCGCGATATCGAGAGATCCGGGTCTGAGTCAAGGTGAACGACTTTTTTCTGTGGAATTTCGCACTTGGATGGATTTTTTGATTGACGCTATTAAAAACATTTTTTCTATTGCAGTAGTATTAACGTATAACGTGCTTCGACGGCTGAGGTCAGTTTTACACACATGGTTTTCTCCTTGTAGACAGGAGCAACAGTACTCGGACTAATATGAGGATCACCCTTACAGATTCGAGAACAACAGTAGGTACTCGGGCGATTACGAGGATCACGCTTACAGATACGAGCCGAGCCCAATGATGCTTAACTTTGGTGACCGATTGGGAACCGGCGTTTCCATCATGGCAGACCGTTGCCCAGCTTTTTCAATTAGTGACACGAAACATGACAAATTTATTTTAATTTTACATTCATACCTCATTTAAATGTTTACCGTTATTATGTTTACTGGTTTGATATTATTTAGTATTGACATACTTATTTATAATTTATAATTTAACCTCAGGTCTCGGCATTTTCTAATATTGCAATACATGTAGGCGATCTCATGCACTATGCCTCAGGTGGTGAAAAGTTCACCCGAGCGGGAAGCGAACCCGGTACCTCATGTAATCAGGAGAGTCATTTTCCACTTCGTCACTGAGACCGCCCGGATTTTACCGGTGTAAACTGATTACCCGATTAACGAGATCTTTCGGGATTGACTGTTAATGCAATATATTTAGGTGAACTTTGCCTGTGGCAGTGAAAGATCCATCGAGGTGGGATGCGAACTCGCAAACAAGCGACTCATTTCCCATGTCGTCACGTTGGCTGACCGAATTGAACCGCATACACTGATTACCCATGGTTGGAAGGGTATGTAGTTCCCCGGCTATTCCGAGCCCGGTGGCCGAAAGGGTAGGTCGCGCGACCAGTGGGCGCGAGGGGTTATTTGATTTTAAAGCGGCCAGGGGTGGGATCAAGTGAACGCGATAGCGTGCTAGGGGTTGACGTCGGGGGTGGGTGGATCCCTTACTTTGGCTTTTATTGGACATCGCCCTCGTCTGATGTTGCGTGTCCACTTTGTATTATCACGAATACTTTTATAATTACCCAGCGACCATGCTAAAATTTAGCCGCGCTACCCGTTGATTATCCCAATTAAACGGATAAAAGATTTGACGTAGATTGCATATATTCTGTCAGAAATGTTATTATTTGGCTTTGTGATAAGCATTTGAGTTTTCCGGTACAAAATAAATTAAGCCACGCTGATATCATCTGGACAAGATCGGGGGACCCCAATCTGTGAAATATTTTTTTTGACAGAAATCTCTTCCATCTTAGTGGGATCAATGTTTTATCTGTTTACTTAGACGTAGCGCGTGTTATTTCAAACAAAATAATTAATTAGAATGCTCTTTTATTTTTGTGAGCAGGTCCTGTAAGTTATTTATTTTATTGTTTTAATTTTGAATACTCGATGAATATTTATCATATTTCAATATTAATTCGCTTAATCAGTTTGTGTTAATGAAATATATCATTTCTGCCAAAAGTAAACCTTTCATATGTACACAGCATTTATTCAAAAAGACATGACAGGTGGTTAATGCCTTTTGAGATTTGAAAGCATGAATTTTTTGAAAGACCACAACGGTTTTTAATATTTATGTCGTGGACTCGTTTCCGGGCACCGGGAATTCCATAATGCAGAGGACACAAAAGGCTTAGATTCTCTTGTGTGAGTGAGGTTGACCATGGTTGTGTCTAAAAAGTACCTGTCAGAATTGCGACCACTTTTGATGTGTATTCACCTCTGACGGCCGACGTATTCATGATCACAGCTCCCTATTTGATGAAAAGCGATATTCAGCTAGCGAAAATGAACGAAAGAGGTGACAACCTGTGGTCATGCAGAGTTGAGTGATTCGTTTTCAGTGATTTTGAACGAGTCATTCCTTTAGTTTAGTAAACTGAGGCGATCTGATGAAAGAATCGCGTGGCTTCACATCTCCGGCAGAGGGAAAATATAGCATTTTTCTCTGCATAAAAGACAAGATCATATATTTTTATATGCTGTACTACATTTATTTATTATTATAACTCTAGATTAGAAAATAATTGCTACCTTTCGCGCGCCGCAATAGTTTACCTTTGAAATTAGAAGTTTGCAACGAGCTGGTCTGGATTAAAGTGTTTCTAAGCATAATTTTTGCATCACATTACTTTATGACTTTACAGGAAGGAAAATGTTACCTGTGCAAAATAAAAGAATTGGGATCGCTAACAGTTGTGTGTAAATATTTTTTTGAATGCTGAATTCATCGATTAATCATTTTTCTGCAGTTAGAGAGGTTCTAAAATATTATAATGCTTAGATTTACTTTAGTTTGCTACTGTATGTAAATATTGATACACGTAAACTACTGTTCCTGTTCACAAAGCTTGATCTATCTATTGGCTCACATCTCAAAGCGAGAATCCGTCCTTGGACTCCAATTACCCCTGGTAACCCTTCGCAGAATTTTACTCGTCTTACTTTGTTGGGTGACCCAGATAGTAGCTAGTGAGTGATCATTTAAGATATTTTGAAGTAAAAATTTTCCACATGTACTAATAGCAAACGTTTACGTAAATGCGCTTTTTGCGTTCTTATGGCAAATCTTTACTTCGAAATATCTCGAGTAATCACTCACTGGGTCCTCCCTGGGGCTCACAACCTTCTGGGTCACCCGAAAAAATTAGACAAGCTCAATTCACTCCACTGACTTCAATGCTAAACTAAGCTCAGGCATGCACTAGTCATTATCTGCTAAAATCAATCTAGTGCGGGGTTCGCTATAATTCACCATTGCATTCTTTGTCTTCCGCGGTAATTTTCCCCATTTATTCTTCCTTCTTCGGCAAAGGTTTGTAATGGCGGAATAATAAGTGAACCAATCACAGTCCGGATACAATTATGCCAGGATAGACGTGAGAGGACAGCATGTTGAGGAATCAAATAAATAAAAGACACTGTGCTAACTACTAAACAGACTTAGGGAACAAGCAGAGGAGATGATAGGAGACCAGCAGACGGGATTCAGGAAAGAGAGATCGACGATAGACCAATTATTTATTCTGAAAGAGCTGGCCTCAAAATATTGGGAATATAATAAGGATCTGTTCCTTGTGTTTATAGACTTCAGCAAAGCCTAAGACTCAATAAATAGGGAAAAAATATGGACAACAATGATGAAATATGGATTTCCTGAAAAAGTTATTGGATTGACAAAAATGTGTGTGGGTGAGTCTAAAGGAAAAGTCAAGGTTGGTAAAGAGTATACTGATACGTTTGAAATAAGCACAGGAGTGAGACAGGGTTATGGCTTGTCACCTCTCCTCTTTTATATAGCATTGGAAGAGGCGCTAAAGAGGACCAGAAATGGTCCAGGAGAAGCCAGGATTCCATAAAAAATTAATCTGTTGGCCTTTGCAGATGATGTAGTGATCGTGGCCGAAAATAAAGAAGAGCTTAAAGAACTAACTACAATACTTTGAATGGAAACCAAGCAAGTGGTCCTACAAGTAAATGAAGGCAAAACCAACTACATGGAAATAAGCAGGCATGAAGAGGAAGAGGAATATTTAGAAAAAATCAGTTATAAGTTCAAAAAACAAATCAATTTAAGTACCTAGGGGTAACAATAACAAGTAAAAACAAAGAGGAGACCGGAGTTCTCACCCGACTTGCAGCAGCTGAGAGAACCTACTGGAGCCTAGTAAAACTTTTGAAAAGCAAACTCCTACTACGAAACCCAAAAATTCTTACCTATAAAACAATTGTCCAACCAGTACTACTATATGGTTCCGAAATATGGTCGCTTACAAAAAGATCACAGAAAAAACTCGTAACATTTGAAAATAATGTGTTGAGACGAATATTCGGCCCCATTAAAGAGGGAGAGACATGGAGAATAAGGAAAAAGAAAGAGTTGAGGGAACTGTACAAAGAACCAGATATTGTGGGTATAGTCAGAAGCAGGCAACTTAGATGGCTAGGCCATGTCCACAGATGAAGTGACAATACAATGATGAAAATGATTTGGAAAGGAAAACCGGAAGGCACCAGACCACCAGGGAGACCAAGAATGCGCTGGAGCGACGAAGTGAAGAAGGACCTGGAAAACATGGGAGCTCAACTCGACACAGCAGAAGACAGAAGGGCAGGGAGGCATGTGGCTGGCGAGGCCAAGGACCATTTAGGTTTCCCATGGCCATAGGAGTAAGTAAGAGTACTGACCACTGAAACATTGACTACGATATTCATCATCAAGTTTATCATATTTATCAGAAAACCTATTCATTATGCTATCCAAGACTAGCCCCTTCCAGTGAGAGACTCAACTAATAAGGACAAAAGTGAACCAATCTGCGTTCTGAAGTAGACGCTGAATGATTACATTGACACTTTCCAATTTTGTCATGGAAACGAATATCATACGGTTTTTTACTGCGTTATTTTATAATTTATAATTATTAATCCATACAGAGCTCAGCAGTTTACAGCACTACCTGTGGCTGGAATGACGAAGTATCTGGAAGATATTATTTATCACTAGTGCTGCTGGGCTGTGATTATGAGGCAAGTCTTAGAGATCCATCGGAGAGGAATTATATTTACTCTCTCATGCCAAATAATGTTAGCAAGTCAACTATTTTTTTCGTTACATTGTTCTTTCTTTTGTTGTGTTTGGGCTGTAAAAAACATTTTAAACATTTATTTAGAATCCCTCGGTCTCAAAACCGGGAAAGATGGCTCGTGTGGGAATAGATCCTGGTAAATAAAATATATTATAGTATGCAAAATAGTGGAAAAATTCGTTGACATTTGTGCGGTTGAGGGCTAAGTTCAAAGATGATCCACCACATTTGTAAAAATATATGAAGGCAGGCAACGCGTAACTGGTAAATTAGACCCTCTACACCCGAAGATAGCAAGAACTTATTAAGACTTATAGAAATATAAAAGATGCTCGAATTTATCTATGGTGTGGTTATAATATCTATAACCACACCTGGTAAATATAATATATTATAGTATGCAAAATAGTGGAAAAATTCGTTGACATTTGTGCGGTTGAGGGCTAAGTTCAAAGATGATCCACCACATTTGTAAAAATATATGAAAGCAGGCAACGCGTAACTGGTAAATTAGACCCTCTACACCCGAAGAAAGCAAGAACTTATTAAGACTTATAGAAATATAAAAGATGCTCGAATTTACCTATGGTGTGGTTATAATATCTATCTATCTATCTATATCTATCTAAGGCCCACGTCTGAAAGTGAGATTTCATCCATTATCGCATCGAGAAGCATGCCAGGCTTGTGAAACATCAAGTACGGAACCAAGTTAACTCTCCTTGGGAAATGCAGTAGTATTTCAGTTGAACGCTCCTCGGCGGCTGAGTCAATATCTCACTGACTGTTTGCCCCTTGCAGACAGGAACAACAGTACTCGGGACAAATCGGACGATCACCCATCCAAATTTTGGCGCAGCCCAACAATATTCAACTGCAGTGAACCTGAGACCTCCGTTTGCAGAAGAGACGGAATAGAACCTGAGACCTCCGTTTAGTATAATAACATTCTACTCTCTGGGCTACCACGAATTATTGTCCAATAAAGATTCCCCTGTATGGTTGGATGCGGTTGCAGGATACCGGGATTGGTTAAATAAAATCACCAGGTATGCAAATTATGCATTACTTCAAAGGAATAAGCTTATTAATACTCAATCATGGGATAAGGAAAGAATCACAAGCACTTTATAGGAAACCGGAGATCAGTCGTATTTAAGAGAAACTTAATGCTGGTAAGACTCTTTACTGGGACAGGGCGCACATAAAAATTAGTCTGGACTGGTTACATGAAGTCTTCAACTGGCGCATGCTCGTGAGATCCGTTCCGTCTTGTCAAGGACTCTAGTTAGGATCATTAGGTTATCCCTCCTTCGACACCCTAGTCGGTGCCAAATTCAATCCTGCCCTTAATCGTATCATTTTGATGACGAGGTTGTGTGTAAAAAATCCCGGGGCACTTGCGTAATGGTTGACCTTTGTTGGCGTCCCTACCTCCGCCCTCCGAGCACTCTTCTTGGCTCTTAATTTTGACACTCGGGTGGGCCGAGGGGTTAGGTTAGGTGGTGGGCAAGTGGGCGGGCGTAAGAATTCGTTGGTCTGCGGGTGGAGTTTCGGTTTGGAAGCGGGAGGAAGAGGGCGCGAGGAGTACTACGGCACTCTGGACGTGCGGCGCTAACACGGAGCTGGAAAATTAGTTGAGAGAGGGCGAAGTTGGGATCATAAAGCATGAACTCTCCTTTTAATACGGTTTTATCGGCCGAGTAACGATGCCGGCCATGATGAAGTTGGCCTGTAGATCGGTCCGGGACATGGCATTTCAATTTCATAACGCGTCACGAAGGCGGGCGGGCCGGGGGTGACGGGGGTCGGGGGCCTCTCGACGGGGGAGGGGGTGCGGCTCACGGGGGCGTTGTTCAGGGGGCTGGGGAGGGCTGTTTGAGTAGGGGGATGGAGGGGTTTAGCGGGCCGCCTTGGAGGAGGTGCGGGTGGGGACAAGCCGTGGGGTGGGGCGAAGGAAGTGCTGATTAATTACCAGAGAGCACCTCCCGCCCCCTAACGCCTCTCGACCCCGCCTCCTAGCACCGCCCGCCACACACCCCCGGGCGCCACGGGGAATAAGCAGGGGGATGGCGGAGGTCCACCCTTTTCGATATAAACTATTAATGATCCAAGCGACGATACTTTACGAGTGTCATTTTTATGCATTTTTTTCTTTCTCTCGTCCGTGGTGCGGGCGGGCATTGAATAAGCATCACTCGTTGCGAGAGCGGGATTGAGGCGCCGACGGGTAATGGGAAAGGAGCAAGGCGATCTCTCGAATCGATTACAAGTGACAAGCAGTCGATAGGCAGGGATAATCTCTCTCTCCCCATCCCACTCCCGCGCCTTCCCTCTTCTCCCGGCCGCGCACCGCACCTCCGCCGGCCCTCCACTTGCTCCGAGGCGAGTGATGATGCTTCGCCGAAACAATGGATGATGCAGGAATAATTACCATCGCCAGTGTGGCATCCAATGGTATTGAGTGCGTTGAAGGGAGCGTGCAGGAGAAATCACTTTTATTTATATTTTTTAACGAATAAACATTGCTGCATTATACTGAGGTGTTGTTTTTATCATGCATTCATGCTATAATAATAGTCTCTCATGTAATAATAGTCTTCGTGCTATAGCAATAAGTTTATTGAATTGCAACCACGCTCTACAGACTTATTCTTTATCGTTCCATTGCATTAAATTTGGCTGCAAACATTTCTTCAAATATTTAAAGTTTTAATTTTAAACCTTGCCCATAGTCCTTTTCTGTTCGATGGTAGCCTCCATTGTGTTATTCTTTGGTTTCTCACCGAGAAAGAGGTAATATGGGATTCTAATCATTACTGTCGGCGTGGTCTCAGGGGTTATTTTCACTCTATTAATAGGTCCTTTCAAGGAAAGATAGAATTTTAATTATTTTCTTCTATAATAATTAGCACTCGCAAACAATTACGGTAACGTTATGAGGTATAGATTGAATACTATAATCGTAATAAATTATTATAATGTTTAATTTTTAGTTACCATTTTGTGCTCACAACATGTATTTTTGAAGAGTTTATTTAACTTATTAAAATATCATTCAAATATTTTTAACCTTAAGTTTTGACTTGCGTATTTTCTTTTCTCGTTTTTTACTTAGCCGATTGTGGATTATAATTGAATGATTTATCGCAAGCACCAGGGTTACTCCGGTAAAAATATTTTCTTTCTGACATCAGAGAGATGAAACACTCTTGGAGGATTCATTGGAGGATTACGGAGTACTCTCACTAAAGTAAATGACTACTCGGAGAGAGAGATTTACTTTATCCTTACGAGTTATTGATTTTATAACATGGTCACGGTAAATTAGTTGAGCATGTTTGCGTACTACTTGCCATTTTATGATTATTGTGTTTTTCACTACCTGTATAATACTACTCGTATTGTTGAGCGCAGTCAACTTGGCTCTAAATTCTATTTCATGATTTTTTTCGTAAAATTATTTTGATCACCAGACACTGTTTAGCCAGTCTGCTCAGGGGTAGTAGTTGACATAAGAAGCCTAAAGGAAGCAGTGGGATCGATACAAAGTAAAGATTGACTTTTATAAAACCTAAGTAATGCAATTTTTAGACCAAGTAAGGCGGCAGCGTTATGGCACGATAGAAATATATTCGTCCCGCCAATGAACGAAGCGGTTGAGTAATGAAAATAAGAAGATAAAAAGTTGAATTGAATAAATCCAATTTGTCATGAGTGTTGTTGCCCCTGCATGAAATTGGTGAGATTAGCTTTCGAGTAACAGGGATAGCTGATTTGTGATAAAGTTGTTGGAACTGAACTAGAAGAGGTTGCCTTGGTTGCTTCTGGGAAAATGAGCGTAGTTGAAGTAGAAAGGTATTAGCGAAGGAGGTGTACATAATATTAGTAGTACTAACTACAGGGGTATTGTGCAAAGATCTTAAGATCGTGGTGTAAGCTCCGTGCACGAGGCTTGTGTCAGAGACACCAGGCGGCCGAATGTGCGTAACTGTGATGAGTCATTTGGCGATCTTTGAATTCACTTCCAATCCATGTCAACTACGGAAGGCTATGAAATGCTGCAGTTGCGATTACTCGTCAGCATCGCTAAAATGCCTATAAGCTAATGTATTCATGTTTTATAGCAACAAAGGCACAAAACGACACCCTCGTCATTCACAATTATTACTCTACCTTACTCATGTACTTCTCACATGTATGGTCAAAGTGTCCACCCGTGGTGCCAGCACTTGCTTTGCACGGAGCCTTTAGAGCGTGGCGTAGTATGGTGTCGAAACTGGGACAATGAGACGAGGGCATGAGAATGGATTTGAGAGGCGATTGCGAAGTGGAAGGGATTGGTGGGAGGACGAATGGAGAAATGATTGGCATGCTTGTTGAGGAGATCAAGTTGACAGACAGGAGGAGGAAGAGTGGGGGATGGAGCAGGACAGGCGCAGTAATAGATAGGAGTATGTTGGGCAAAGAGAGAGAAAGTATAGGCTTTTTGGATGAGATGAAGGGGGATAAAAAATTTACGTAACTGAAAGAATGGTAGCACTGCATAGAGATTCGGATGACGGTATTTCTGTATCCCTCCAAAACGAATTATTCGGTAGACTGTCTCTAATAATATATTAATTTCGTTCCTGTGGACGAACTGTGCTCATGAATATGTCGATGATTCAGCGGTTGAAGAATATTTGAAGAAGCGGTTGAAAGGAAACAAAAAACACCAGTCGCGTACTCTTTTTGTGCATCACTCTCCCCGTTCCAGTTGAAACTGAAGAGAGAGTCGTCGTGGATTTCTCGGAGGAGAGGTGCGTGGCAATCACGAGTTCACGTACGCTTGGCGGGCGCCTGCCAAATCTGCTCCCCCTATGTTTTCTTGCCCATATTCCAACCTTGCCTCATTGCCATCATAGAGTGATTGATTTCCTAGGCATCGCCACAGTTCCGCATTACCGTCAATGTTAGTATTACTAAAAATTGGGTTCGGCTGGGAAATTGGTTCGGATTGGATTTAAGTTCAGAGTGTAATTTATTGTATGTTCCAATTAATCTTTTAACATGGCAATGTATTCGTTTTCGTGGTAATGTCATTTGTTGATTCTCTATTAACATGGCGGGTACGTTTTATTCTATGTCCAAGGGAGTACATAGCGTATTATACGCGTTTCTTTCAAGTACAGTAAGCTCGTAAAATTTATCCTGCTGGGAATAATGAATGAAGTGGTTTTAAAATTAGAAAGTACACTAAAAGTATAATTATTTTTTTGCAGAACTTTTTTTTGTTTTTAGAACCTTTACTCTATAGCAAATTACCAATTGACATAAAAAATTAAGCTCAATTAAATCGTTTAATAATGCAATTAAATATTGGTTAACTCAAGTAAGAGTTGTAAATTCTTTGCGTAATATTTTAGAATAATGGTTCAAATGCATTATAGTAATTAATGTAACATTTTGGTAATAATATTGTTTATTAAGTTATTCTGTAAAATGTTGTCATAAAATATAGCAAAAGATATAATGATATGTTTAAAAACGCTGGGGAAGGCAGCATAAGTTATGTAAGAAGACTGAACTCATTTATATTTTTTACTTTTCATTTGCTGTAACGACCTTGTTTTTGTGTATAAAAGTTTTCTATTGTACACTGACAACACTACTGGAAAACATGGTCATAAAAATTCCAAGCTTATTTTTTGCTGTAGCCTTATTGGTCGTTGGAAATACATTCATTGACTCATTAACTTTTATCTCTATTCAGGCTCTTTAAATCGCCGGCAAATATGAAAAACCTTAATCATCGTTTTTATTTTCCGTTTATTTATTTTAGTTAAGTGGTGCCAAAATCGCCCTTTCAAATTTTCCTGTGGCTGCTGTACCTACTTAGATGATGTTTTCTCCAGTTCCGGGAAACTAATTGTGAGTGTTTATAAAAGTTTCTGTTCACCCCGTACGCCAGCTACTACATGCAAAGTTCTTTGTTTATTTTTTTATTTTTACTGCTCTCTCTCCATCAGCCCTCAATATTCCTTGTACTTCTTTTATCTTGCACTATGTTAGCTTAATATCAGTTCTATCCCTAACTTTGATGAATCCAACTGCGTTCTGCAACCCTAGCGTTGATCATTCTTTAGGATGCAGTCTTTATAATGGGATTGCTACACCTGGTCTTTCAAGTGTAGCTGTGCAATGGCTGCGATTGTTCGGTAGCCTAATACGCTTAATCATAAGGGTCACTTCCTAAGATCTAAGATAACTCATATTTTATTTTTTATTGCTATTATTCCGTCATATTGGAGAATTGATTTTACCGTGCTTCCATTTCTCCACCTGATAAATCCAGGCCCTGTATAACGACTGAGGAGGCGAATTCAACATGTTAAGGATTGAATTCGGATAATAGGTTTGTGTTTGCAGATTGACATTATCCTGGGTCCAGCCAAATACGCGAATTACGCAGCCATTTTCATGATATTTGAGTGCGCTCTACTTCCTCTGCCTAATACATGTAACTTTTGAAGTTTATATATCCCATTTCTATCATTTAAAGCATTATGCATTATAACTCTCTATATTCAGCATAGAATTATCTCAGCTTATTTAAGGTTGCTCTGGTCTAAGGGTCACTCATTTCAGAAATCCTGAAAAATTAAGTATACCATCTTTGAAGCGCGCGTTTTATAAACTGAGATGAAAAATAGGATTTAAAGACTATTTTTTACTGTGATTCAGCCTTAAAAGTGAAGATTTTAATTTGGGCTCTCATGGAGATTGCTCAGATTACAGCAGAAAAATGACAATTTCAACGGGAAAGCATATACGAGCTTTTTTTTAGAACAGTTTACTAGACACAAAAATTCCTGGGATGTTGAATAAAAATAAAATATAGGAATCTTACCACATATTTCGTAAAGTTATTAGGGTAACGGCCGTAATTGAAGTCAAAATTTTGTAGTTACATACAAATGGCGATGCAGTTGGTTCCTATGGCTGTAAAAATGTGGTAATGAAAAATATATTCGTGGAATAATCTGCATATTTTGTAAAATTTCAGTTATCAACAGGTAACGCATTTCTTTAGAGAAAGCAGAATTTTTGTATACGAAATAAATACAAATGTGAAGTTTAGTACTTGATTTGACTCAGTGTGTAGTGTCAGTGTAAAGCCACCTTAAATCACGAATACGGAGCATGGAATGAAGCAGTACAAACCTTCAATACGTTGAAACTTAAAAAAATATTAAAACCCTTGCCACTTTTTCCATTTACAACATTTTTATTACTTTGATGCAATTCTCAAAATGTAGAAAGTTGAACTTAATCCAGGCCAGGGGTGGCCGATATATTTCCCTTGGAGGTAGTTGGTTTGACACACAGTTCTGGTGCTCGGGAATCGCGTGCCATGAATTGGCTCATGTGAATTGGTTTAGTGGGACTTTGAGCGCACACGCGCTAAGCTACCGCTCACGCCCTTGCGACAGACAAATATTTAAAATCTCGGCACAAGGCTCCCTCGGCACACGGCGGCGTCAGCGGCCGCTTCACGCCCTGCGCAATTAATTAGTCAAATGGCGGGCTCTTTCCCCACCGCTATCCATCACTCCCACTGCCCCATTGAAGCCTCCCCCCTGTACCCTATTCAACTCAACCCACCTCATAATCGTCCTACCCTCCCCTAATCCCTTTCAACCCCCCTTGAAATGCTTTAGTGAACATGAAGGTTTTATATATTCTGGCTGTGATTTCGATACAATTTTCGTAACGCGTTGACCTTTCGGAAGTATTGTTTATTTCTGTCACTTACCTGGAAAGATTTTACTTCCACCAATTTATTCCACATAAATGCCTTGGTTTCCTCACCATTCCCTCCCCTTTTGTAATCATGTTGTTGTATCTACCAACTATTGTCCCCTAGTTGTATCTACCAACTATTCTTCATGTTTAAGTTATAGGTCTATTTCATTTACTTCCAATGGCAGGTCATCAGAATCGTGCATTGGGTTCAAGGTGCTGCTTACTTCTGTAATGGGCCTGAACAATACTAATTTTTATCTGGTGATAAATTCAAGCCTATTAAATTTACGGCTATACAAGAGGGGCATTTATTGTTATACAAGGTATGGTGACGATGCCCTCTCCTTGTACAAACGAATTTCAGTATATGCCCTGTAGTGATCACTAATTTCCTGGAGTATGCAATTGTACCTATAATAGCAGCTATAACCAGTAAGAATGATTCTACATATCTACTGGTAATTTATTTTTCATTTATCCACCCGTATTACTGACCGAGGTCACAAAATTAGTTTAGTGGACTCTTTCATCTATTTGCCTGGGTAGGAGAAAGTTGCGGTCTTAATACCTTCTACACAACTGAAATTATTTTTAGATGACATTTAGGACAAACTTTAATACTTTTGTAAATTTTTATTTAACTGAGTGGCTCTAAAATATTAGGTCAGCTCATGATAATTAAATAATATGAAATAATCAATCCATTAATTTTGGATTCCAAGAAAGTCCATCTGAATTTGCTACTGTGACCACGTAAAGCTTTAGATGCTATCCATGTTGAAAAAAACCAACTTTGTTTTTTCCAAAAACTTTATTCTGCTGGCACGACGCGCGTTTCACCACACTGGCATACACATGATTAATAAAGATTCCAAAATCCAGGTTTTCAAAAGCGGTAATAAAATTCAAGTGACAACTTCGGCGCATAGCATTCTCTTTTTTAACTCAGCTGCGAAATGAAAAGGTCGTTGGCTCTATTCAGGGATATGTATGTATCCGTTTCGGGTGCGGGTCAGCTGTCACCAAAAATAGCGGTCACGTTTTGCCGGATATTTACGCTTCATTGTACAACCATGGCTCCTATTCTATTCGCAATTCTTATTTGATATCCATTGAAGCCCGCTGCCATTTCCCAATTATCGATCATGGTGGTCGAGGCGTTTCGGAAGCGTCGGTTAAATGCATCCATTCACCCAAATATCATCAGTGCATGGTTTCGAAATAAGGTTGCCCTCTTGTTACTAATGGAAATGGACTTATAATCACTCAAAGATTGAGTATTCATACTTGAATTGTTGGTTGGAGTCCATATTTTGTAGGAGAAGAAAATTTGCATGTGAACAAAAGAGAGTTAAAGGGCAATATGCAAAAACATTAATATCTGACGAGATTTGATGACTCTATTGGCTGGTTGATTATTTAGGGAGGTGATCCTTAACTTAAGTAATTTACGCCTTGAGAAGAGAAGAACAATGGTTAGGGAATGATTACTTAGGCAAGGGAGAAAGAATAATGAAAACCCTGGCGTCGGCATTAGCCTACTCGTGATTAAAAATGCCTATTTTAATGTTCCATCCAACGGATAGAGGATTCCACTTGATGTGCTCTTCACATAGTATTCAAGTAGGGATCGCGATTCCGCTGCAAAATCTCTTCTGGGATTCGAAATCGGGCCCTTTGAGATAGGGCACTAGTTCCCTCGCCAAAGCACCAAGTCGACCCACATGTCGATCCGTTTTCGTAGACATTAACATACACGATTCTAACGGAAAAGAAAATAATTAATTAAATTAAAAAAATTTAATAGACCACGTTTTTACAACGGACTAAAAAGTATAAAATAATTTTCCCTAGGCCCTTCTAAATTTTTGAGGGTGAGTTTTTAGTGTCTATGGAGATATTTGTAAGACTTGAAGAGAGAAACGTGGGGCGCAGGCAATCCATGATAATAAGGAGGAGTAAAGGGACCAGGTGTCGTTGAGCAAATTCCCGCAGTTAATACCATTTGCAATGCACTGAAATTGGTTATGAATTCATTCGGATGATTTCCTTTTATTATCTACTGCCTCCTCCCCACGTTTTTTTCTTCAAGTCTTACAAATATCTCCATAGCCACTAAATATTCACCCTCAAAAATTTAGATGGGCCCTGGGAAAATTATTTTATACTTTTTAGTCCATTTTAAAAACGTGGTATATTAAAAAATGTTTTTTATTTAATTTATTATTTTCTGCTTTTTAGTCTTATGCCCGGGTGAAAGTTTCCAATCGATTTTATACATCTTGATGAGACTCTGACAGGGACACAGGAAATTCCCGATGTATTTCAGATTCTGTTCAGCTGAAAGTATGTGGAATTGAAATAATTAAATAATTAATCGTTATAACATGTAGCTAACATTGCATTGTCATCCACTTCTTAGCTATGGTTAAAATTACAAGCCTCTACTAGCACATCAGGAAATATGTTAATTAATTAATTGTTAATAATTAATCAATTTATTGTCATAATAGATAGCTAATATTGCATTGTCATCCACTTCTGAGCTATGGTTAAAATTTCAAGTCTCTAGCTGATCGGAAGTTAGTTTAAACTCGGTTGCTATATTCCTCCCGGACAGACAGATACAACTAATAAAAACTTGGTAAAAATGTTAAATTCATTTCTTTTTCTAGGACTTGGCCTAATGTTTAAAAATATTAGGAACGTGTGATAGTGTGGTGGGAAAATGAAGCCGATGCTAACTCTTTTTAATTCGATCTCTGTTGCCACTGCTGAATTATCCTGGTTACGTCGTGCTCTTTTAAATAAAAATAAAAATCACTCCGCATGGCACGCCAGCCGCAGCTGATGAACGTGAACCACCCAATAGTTTTTATGGGCTCGAGTTTTAAGCGCCAAGGTGGCCCTTCAAACACCCTTCGAGCAAGTTTGTTGACCTGATTTGGATAAAGGTCGCCTCCTCCCCCAGCCAATCCTTTAATGTTGCCACCCCCGGCTCGAGGCGTCTTGCAACAACTCAACTCACTCGTCACGGATAATGCACATCCCTTCTTCTTGAGCCCTTATTCTTTTGCTTGAATAATAGAGAGACGCCATATACCCCGGCTTTATCGCGGAATCAAATTCCGGGTAATAGCGCGAGAGGGGAGGAGAGTTGTGAGAGGGGGAGGCGGTGGGGGCGGCGTGAGGAGAGGGGGTATACGACCAGTTGGCTGGCGGTGTTAACTTCTTAAATCCTAATGGCACCATTTTACCAAGACTGTAGGCAATGAACTTTGCTCTTTTACCCCCCATTTGTAGCACTATTAGCCCGGAGTTATTTATTCCGTATTTCAGGCATCTCACGACTTAAGAGGTCGGCTTGGCGGCAGCGTGTTCCTCCACCATGTTTCCAGGGTCCATGCAATCCCTCCTCGCTCTCGCACTTTCCCGCCAAATTTTGCGGTCCAAGAGTGGGAAATGATGACTGCCATGTGCGATAAATCCGCTACTTGCTTCATATCCTCGATTACTTACGCGTGATATGCGTGTTGTTTGACTTTTAGGTGCGCTGTTACTTTATGTTGGATGGATAAATTAAACTTGTTTTTCTCACTTAACTTGATGATCAAAATCTGGGAAGATAAGTTATTTTAACACCCTTGAATGAAATAATATTTTTATTGGGTTTTTCTAGATATTACTTGTTATAACATTGCTGCAATCACTTCATTTAATTCCCAGGGTATTCTTATTACACTATTGAATAATTACGTTCGCTGTGTTGTTTTTATTTGAAATACATTTTCATTTTTCGCTTGATGGAGGTAATTGCATTATATCACTTAATTTGGTCGTCGAAGCCCTGGAAATGTATTTTTTTTAAACCGTGTGTGATAAAATATTATTATTTTATCTCAAAATTGCTTAAAATTAAATTTATCTGCAATAGTAAAATGTACCTTTGAGATTATTCTTATTCCAATCCTTCAGTTCTAGAGATCGGTTGGATATTGGGCGGAGGCGAGGGACAACATCATTTGCGCCACTAAGGGCAGGTTGGTCGGTTAGGGAAGGGTTGCTTTGATAGTGGAGGAAGAGTGAAGAGAAACCCGGCGGTGATATCAGCCTACCCTTAGCGCAAGGCACCAAGGGAACCCCACAGCTCTAAGACCCATCATAAGGACTACAGTTGATGTGCTCTCCATTTCACACTCAAGCAGGGATCGGGAAACCTCTGAGAAATATTCACCACTTCCGGAATTTGAACCTGGGTCCGTCGGGAAGACTGCGCTCCAGCCTCGACACCAAGACGGACCCCCAACTGTGTGATGCTCTTAATGTAAGTTCTCTTCCATCTTATAAATTCGTTCGTCAGAACATTAGGTTTGAATGTCACTAATGATAAGTCTTGTGCGTGATATACATCATACCGCTAGTCATTAGCCTTGAGTGTGGAAGTTGCAGTTTCTTTTTTCCTGAATCACGTTTAGAAGGATTGTTTCAAGAAAAGAGGAAAAAAATGATGGATTATCTTCGGGAGCAATGAAATATCAATAACAAGTTTTGAGGATATCGAGACTAGGCATGGCATTACCTTTACGGAGTCACCCGCAAGTGTACGTAAGTGTTAAGTTCTACAGAGGAAAAATCATTCGCCCTGAATGGACTTGAATCCGGACCCCGCAATATCGGAGATGGTCGCTGAAAAATGTTATTCCTCTTACCAGAGGTTGATATTTTTTATTTTAAAGATTAATTGCATACGTATGCCCAATATGGTAGAGCAAAATGTCATATGTTTTTAAAGATCACAGTAATGTAATGACTTTCCTAAAAAAATGAGGTTTGTCTTTTTTCAATCGAGAGCCATGCAAGGCAATATTTTTTATGCAATTTGTTTTGTATATAATTTATTCGTAGACATTTCATGCCCTTATTCATGAATTGGCATATCAATTCTTTCGCTTTGTGTTTTCTTATGGCTTACACATTGGAATGTTACTTTGAAATTATTATTATTTATTTATTTGAACTAATGTTATGGCGGTAGCTTCAATTCGGGATCGCCTTCGAAGCTATCCCAAAGCTCGCATAGTAGTTTTGCTCATTACTATGTACGTATATTTAAAATTGTATATGCGTAGTTATATTCTGTCTTGAGGCAATAATCTCATCCGTCTATCTGATATGATATCCCGAGTGGCTACTTGAATAAAGATATTCACACTGATATTAATTTCCACAGTAGCCAGGTACAATCCTTGGGTTTCTTTTCGTGTTTGAGTAAAATAAGAGAGCAACCAGAAATATGTTAGGTCGATTAATTTGGATCGCAATCACGTAAAACAAAAATTTCCTAGAAACTTTGAGGTCAGCATCATTTGAAAGGTACGGAACATAATTTCCAGTGTAAGAGTTTGGCTATTGTGGTCAGGAATTGAATGGCGTATGCCGAGTTGAAGAGTAAAATAATGCAAATAGACGAGGGACATTGGATGTTAAAGATAGTTTAGGTATTCGTTCTTCCGTTAAACCTGCCTTAATCGGTCAATCACGTCCAATAATAGCGACCGTGTAATTCTACCTTTCTGCAATGAGAACCGAATGTGAGGCCGACGGAAATGATTTTTTCTTATGTCTCCAACTCGCCAAGTTTTAAATGCTTTGGAAATTCCAATGGTTTTCAGTCTGCTAATAATTACTTCTTAAAATCTTCATGCTACCCTGCAACTCTCCGAAAGAACATGCTGCGGGTGTGTTAGGTTTTCGGATAGGTTTATTAGAGAAATAAGGGGTTGGGAAAAGAAAGAGGCATGCATTTAGAAATGCTTTGGTGAATTAGTGCCTTGATCTATTTCCAGTGAAGTCGTGGATAGTGTATTGGAAGGAAAAAAGGATTTACGGCTACTTGACTGTGTATCTCTCCTATGCCGTCACTCCTTTTTCCCTCCCTGAAGTTACATTAATAACCCGAGTTTTTCTAGTAACCTCAGCCTGGCGTGAACCCTCCGAGTGTTGCCTCTAACACAATCTTAACAGAAGTTGTATAACACTTCTCTTCACCTTTAGCGGTCATAATCAAAACACGCGGATTTCCTACCTATTTTGTTCAGTTCGCATTTTATATCTTTTTGTGCTCCTAGTATTTGGACTGGAATTGACATTCATTCCAAAAATTAAAATTCCACGCCCTCTTTATACTTGGGCGGAGTCCGCAGTTGCGCTTCCATGGTTCAAATCGGTCCAATAAAACGAGGCTGCTGAAATCTTTTTTGCCGTGAGTCACGAGCGGGAGCAGCGTGCCGAGCGGTGCGGCACGAACGCGTGGTGTCGTGTGCACTTGGGGGACTACCGCCGCCCGCGCCATAACGTGCACCATAATTTCTGACCACTCATGTGTTAGTGTGAACGCCTGCGGTGGTGTTCGGGTCAGAGAACACTCAAGCCCTCTCTCCCCTTTTCATTCCCGAGGTGAAAGACACATTTATTATCCATAAAATCGGGGAACGAAGATTCTGGAAAAGACCAAGTTGACCTTCCGGAGACCTCTTTAAATTGGCAAGATGTGCCGCTATTGGATTGATTGCCTGGCTATCTGGAACTTCTTTATTATTTTCCATTATCACCATTTCTTTACCTCTCCGCACCACCCCCCCCCCCCAACCCAACTTCCCCCGTCTCATTTTTACTCGTCGACCGGCGAATTATTTCCCCCTCGCTTTATTGCGTCGCTCGCTTGCGCGGGGCCACGGCTCGATGAGCAAAGCGCTCTTCACTGCCAAGCCTTGTTTTAAAAGAAATGTAGGAAAAACACATTGCAGGAGGCCTACTATCCCTGCTCTACTATAAAGATTGCCAAACTGGAGAATACCTCGAAAACTTAGAATTTCGTCGAGCGTTCGAAAGATATAGGGTTTAATTTATAAATTCACGCAAACCTAATTGATGACACTAATGTGTGGAAATAAACCGTGAAAGAAATAGTTTTACTTGGACAGGGTTCGTACATAAATCTAATGATTACCAGTCAGTCGTAGCTGGCTGATCTACCAGACAGCCAGTTCGTATTCTGTTTTATTCAAATGATTTGAATGAGGTGAATTTTCATTAGTTGGCGGAATTTCGAGATCTCGCTCCTCTACTTGTGACCTCGCACAGTGTTCATTTGTGTCACTTACACTGTAAACTCTGGTTAGTAGTGGACTGGCTGCGAAGACACGTTCAAAAATCTATTATGCGGAAAGCTCTAGCTTAGAAGAATGTGTGGCATTTGAGAACAGTGACACATCGGGAAAGGAACTAGAGCCAAAATCTGATCACGTCAGTTCAAAATCAACGCTATTTAATGAACAGTTTCAGGATTATTTTTGAGGAAACGCTTCAAAGTACGTTGAGACAGTTTGTACCTTTACGAGTTTGTAAGTAAAGTCAAATATCGGAACCATGGTCAGCTATTAAGCACCGTGCGGAAAGTTCAAAGTCTGTGATGTGAGTATTTGGAACATTGAGCCACTTACAATGGCGAGTCGATGATTATGTAAGAACAGGGGGCTTAGCAGAACTCGACGGGAGAATTTGTTTAAGTCGTGGTATCTGAATTTTTCAATCCAGCGGACATCGTAGGGTTCCTCGCCCACCTCTGCCGGAACGTAGAAATGGCCGAGATCGGCAGTCGTGGGCTGTATGATAATAATTGGCCCACATCCATTCCACACGGTAGGTGAGTGTGTTTCCTCCGCCCTCTGATTGTGCGGCGATAGCATTTGAATTCCAATCGGACGAATTTTTAAGCAGGCCTCGTCACCCCTTTTTTCTCCCTTCCGCCCTGAATTTTAAAAGGCCTCGGGGGACCCTCGGCTGCCTCTTGCTCTCCGATACCGATCCTAGCCGCCAATAAATCCTGCCGGGTTTTCCGCTGACCAAAGTGCCATGACAGGCGCCTGCTTTGAGCTCTAGAGAATAAAATAATTATTCTCGGAGTACCACGAATAACATTGTATTCAATCACCAGCTCGTTTGTAGCTTAGTAAGCAAGTGTGGAAATCAGCCATGGTCTCGGACTAAGGTTCTACGAAAGAACCACGGACCACGAAATAATCGGTTTCCTGGGATTCGAACATGTTGGTATAATTGGCTTATCATCCTGACTGACGATTTGGAGATGCGGTTTCCTATTCTGTTGGCGTAAAGTTCTTTATTTAGTGAATTAACGGAGATATCTGTAAAGTACATACATAGTACATTAATTCCACCACGAGCGTGGTGTAAAAAGGTAAATCCTATATAAAATAAAGAAAAATGTAGAACCAACTGACTAATAGAACAGAAGAGTAAATATGTATAATCATGTATATTCCGGATTTTCAGTCAATTTTCCCAAAAAATGAGTATGTCATGAAGACTAAAGGCGGTACCATTTATGCATTCTGGTTAATATTTACTTCATCATATGATAGGTAACTGTACGCCTAGACATAATATATTCATGTTCTTTTCCTATGAGTCAAACATAAATATCAATCTATATTCTACTAATCACCAATATTACATCCAATTTTTGGCATTTTTCCTTTTTATTCAATTGTTTACATAAAAAATAAATATCGATGCACTATTTGTATGCAAATTAATAAAAATATGTTTCTTTGTGCCTGGGCCACATACATCTGGTTCATTCTATTCTACTTTATTCTAGCCCAAGGTATATTGAACGAAGTTAAGGAAAAATGCCAACATATCCTTTCTCTTTAGCTAATACATGTTGTCTGGTAACATTTTACCAACTATTCGACTTATCGACTGTTTTTTATCAGCGCAATTACAAAATCTACAGCTTTGCCTTGCATTCCATTTCTGTATCCTAACCGATGTGGCTAAATATATGGTTCACGTGGCTAAATCTGTGTTATATAGACGTGGAGAAAGTTCTCCTAAATGATGACTACGATAATTGTTTTCGCTACGTGTATTTTATGATAATATTTTGCCCTAGGGTATTTCACTCTCAATGAGAATAATTTTCATTTCATTGCTAAATTTACACCGAATCAAAGCGTTCTGTGCATAAATCATGTTGATAAAGGGTTAATGCCATTCTTTACCATTTATCATGAAGGAATTTCACTAATTTAAGCCTGAAACTGCTACCTTCGGGCAATCATGTTATTTTGATTTGAATCAGGCCTATGACGCCCTCTACACTTATTCGTTATATTGGTGAAGTTATTTTCCCTGTTTCATTGTATCCTTTCGATGTTTTCTTATCGTAGTATTCCATGCCATTCTCTCATTACTTTCCCATTGCTTACTTTTACTTTCGTTGGATTGCTTTTCAAATAGGGCTGAGGGTTTGGGAATTAGCTTGAACAGTGTTTTATGCTTCAATTAGTAAGACAATAGTCATCCTTTAAAGGTACCTATGTAGAACCATAAAAGAGTATTTAAATGGCCAAAATTTCTTTAGTGCTTTTCTTAATATCTGTTGATGGAGTCTTAGATACATGCATAATGGCACTGGTATGTGATGAAAATACCGTTGGTAGCGACTACCAACATCGTTATATCAACATAGTTACTGGCAACGATGCCGGTCACGATAGGATATCAATTTACAAAAGTTTTAACTTACGCCGTTATTGAACCAAATAACAAAATCCAATATAATTCTATTCTATTATCCTGACAGCTTTTCCCTCGCTGTTCTCATCATTGTTAATTTTGGATATTTCCTCATTATGTATGCAAATTCTCATTCTAATTCTCTGGATTCTATTTTAGAGCATATTTAATTTCTATAATTTTTAACGAAACAGCAATTATTCATGCTTCCGAAGCATACATTTGATGTATTTCTATGTTTTACTTCACTAAAATCACTGCTAACTGTGATTTCCATTACCATTCACCACTCATATCTTATGCGCACTTTTGTTTCCGTTGCAAACATGCGATTTGTCAGTCACTGCTTCGTAAAAGGACATTTTAATTCATTGAAAAAGTCTACCGATTAATTTCAGTGCTTAAAATATATCAAATCCCTCTTTGCCTGTAAAAGGGTGTTTAGAACAAAACAAGCTGCTTAATGCGTTTTGTTCTTCGTTTGCTTTCTCATTTGGAAAATATTTACTTCACAATTTGGCGCTATACAGTAACAAGAATATACGACCTCGAAACTCAAATTTTCCTTTTCCTCATCGCTTTTGATTTTTAAATTGCCTGATATCTAATGCGCAAGACTTGTTATGAACATTTCCCTTTCAAAGTAAATGACTTAATGGTACTAATCCTCTACATTACATAGAATCCAACGATTCTTCGGCTTGGAGTACCTTTCAGTAAAAGCTGTAGAAAAGGTACCGATTTATTTCACTTTTTCTTCGTGATGTAAAAGTCTTCCACATAGTAAGGGCTGAAACCCTTTCTTACCCTTGAATAAAAAGACAAGGGGTCAGCTTGCAAGTCATCGCAGAACCCGCAACTACGTTGGGTAATTTTTTTAAGTGGACCTACCTTACGATTCGACGAGACAGTTATGCATTCCCCCGAAGCGTCTGCTTGCTGTCGATGACTGCGCTATTCGAGCAGCAAAGCGTGGACGAGCCGTGAGAGGAGGTGGGCAGTGGGGCGGGGGAGGAGGTTGAATCTCTCGCTGCGACTCCCGTCGAAGGCGCGGCGATTTGGCTGCCAACTACTCCTCTCCGCCTCCCGAGGCGCAGCAGACGAAGCGGCATCATCTTGACAGAAGGCCCTTACGGCGAAAAAGGGGAAACTCAGCGATGCTTCTTCGCCTGGCTAAGGGGAATGTGACTTGAGCCGATGAAGTCATTTTACGGCGTGTGTGAAATGTGCCTCGCGCCTCCGAATAAAACTTGCATCCGTGTCGCACTTGGTTATGGACACGGCGAGGATAACAGGCGCTAGTAGTTTTCGCGAGGGGTGTAAAGCGTCCCGTATTATTCTCAGTGCTGGACGCGGGGAAGTAAGTGTACATAGGCTGAGGAAAGCTGGAACCTATTACGTACCCAATAGGGCTGCTAGTCCACCGAACTCTTAAGAGAGTTACCAAAAGAAACAAATTTGCATAATTTGCCAAAGGAAGGATTCGAGCGAGATCCATATGTACGAGGCCATACATCACCATTTAGAGTAATAAAGCTTAATAGTAATTGCGCCATTCTAAATAACTAACATTTTAATTGTATCCATTTGTTTTTAATTTCGCATTACATAAATCATGTTTGAGGTTCTGACAATTCTAAGACCTTATAAGAATTGTAAAACATCCTAACATTTTAAAAATATGCTGAAACTTGTTAAACGCATCAACCATTATAAGGCGCACTAAAAATTCTAACTCAAGATAAAATTTGATACAAGAAGATTTGGAAAGAGAAAGCGAGCATGGGATTGTGTAGGGGGGCGTTTTGTGAGCTTTCAAGAATTTAGACCTCAGCTCTTGGCAGAATGTATTAGTCCGTGGCAGTGTCGTTATTTAAACAAGAAATGGAGAAGTAAAAACTTTAATATAACGTGCTCAAATGACCGTATTGGGGTTATTAATATATCTCCAAACTGCTGTGAGAGGAAGATTACTTAGCTTAAAATATTGCATGACTCGGTGTGAACTCCTAGAAAAAGTTATTTTTATACTGTCCGTATTGTGTTACGCATTTATCCAAATAAGTACAATCCCAGAAAATATTTTAACAGTTATTGTTACCATACTAATTTATTTAGCAATAGCGCCTCATATAGCTTAGAACTGCTTATCTGGTGGAATCAACCAAGTGAATATACTTTTCTCGTTGTGCATTGAGAGAGTTTACTTTAGAAAGCCACAAAGTACTACAATTCTTCTTTTTGAAAGAAGCCGTTTTGTGAATAATATATCCCCATCTATGTCATGCATGGGAGCTAATCTCAAATAATCCTGCTTCTTCCAGTTTACCTCTATCGCCAAATTTTTGTTACAATGCTTAGTTTTAAAAATTAGATATGAAATGACTGTATTCCATGAGTAGAGCCATTAAATTTCAATAATTTGATATTTTTGTAGCCTGTTGAAAAAATATTTTTTTTAAAGGCAAAAAAAAACCCATTTGAATGACAAAATATGGTTTATAACGATAGGTAGGATACTACAACTTGGAGGGCTTATAACTCGTGCGAGTTGAAAAGCACTGCAATCTTGAAAGTTTTTCCTGCCCAAGGTTTATTAATACTTCTTTCCTGGAACTCGGTACCTTATTATTGGAATTTTTCCCATATTTTCACGCAATTTTCCTGAATTATTCTTGGCTACATTATATTTTAATCAAACTAGTGATACAAGCTACAACAAGTATTTATAAGGCAATTTATCATGGAAACTTTAAGGATGTCTTTGTATTCATAAATGTCGAGGATAACGTCTTCGCTTATTTTCTCCTACGGAGGGCACTCTAAAATAATTCTTCCTTTCATTTGAGGTTAAGTAGTTCCTTAAATATCGTCACATCGGATTTAAACCATCCCCTTTCGTTCCTTCGTTGGAAAAATGAATCACTTTTTATGTATCCTCGACCTCAAATCTGGGGCGCAGATCTTCTGTGGAAGTCAAACTGTTTCCGTTGATTTCCATTTATCGATCAACTCCGCCGACAAATGTGAGCCGCGGGATAATTAACTACCTGCCGCAATCGGACACATTGGGCACATATTTTTTAAACGACTCTTCGTTGCAGATTCCTCAGCATCGGTGAATATTTATCCCACTTTCGGTCCCCTGAAACATTGCTAGTTCTTCTAGCGTCCCTTCATGCGCCAGCTCACGAAATTGCCATTCAGATTGCATTGGGAGGAATTAAAAAAAATTCTTTTCCTTTTTTCTGCTGCCCGTGGATGCTCAAATTGTCGCATGAGTTTTTTGGACTGAGCTTCACGAGCTGACCGGAAAGGTGCATGCGTCGCAGGAGTCTATTGAGCACATGAGCACTTTCTTGTGACAATCCGATGTCAGCAATCCGATGTCTCAAAGCAAAAATAACTTAAGATAAAAGAACTTTTTTCACAAAAAAATCAAACCTACCACGTTTACTTGATAGATTATTAGAAATTTGTATTCGCATACTAATAGTAACAATCATCCAGTTGCACTAATCAAACTAAAACTATATCTGGAAGGAAAATTCATTACAGCAAGTAACAGTGAATCCTGATTGTGTCTATCGAAAACGTGTTTTTTAATTACAGATTAGGCTCTTTTAGTGACAAGTAACTTTTCCTATTCTAGATGATGCTTCGGATTTGAAACTCCCATTATCATTCGAAGGCTCTTAAATTTGGTAAAGTTGCTCGCTGCCTATTCTATGGATACTCTTCGGGAATGACCTCAGCGCCATCTCAAGCCTAAGAATGCGCAAATATTCCGGTCTTGTTGAAGGGGTCTAATTAAGTTTAAGTTTAAGTTTATTATTACTCCATACTCAAAATACATTTCTATAGCAAATTTTGAGTAAATTTAGGTAGCCTTGAAGGAGAACCTGTTTTAAGGCTACCATCAAATAATAACAGGTTATGCTTACACTTAAAAATACATAAAGATACATATAGCTCATGTAGTAAGGCCTAGACAATAACTTAACAATGTGAGTGCGTACCTTAATAAGCTACTAACTAAGATTTATGGATTTAATTATAACACATTAACAACAATATTTATAACACGTTTACAACAATATTTACAACAATATTTCCTCTACACTCTCTGTAGTGAAAAGCCAAGAATGTACATTTTTTGAAAACACTTTCACAGACTTACAATTAATACATGAATGGGGTAATAGCTTGTATACCTTTGGTCCTACATACAAAAAACATCTTTTAAATATCGTTAAATTTGGTTTGGGTAAGGGTATACTTTTTTTACGCAGGGTAAATGGAGAAGGCAGGCACAGAAATATTCCAGAGTTACCACTTCTAGTATAAAAACACCAAAGAACCTTATAAATATATAAATGCCTCAATGGAAGCAAACCTAAATGAAGAAAGAGTGGGAAGGATCTTTCAAATCTGTTCTTTTTCAAAATTACACGAATAATTCTTTTTTGTAAAAAAAGGCAGGTTTCAAGGAATTAAAATAAGCGCCACCCAAACAAAAAATGCCATAACTTAGTCTGGAATGTAATAATGCGTTATATATTATCCTAAGGAAATTTAAAGGACATTTATTCCTGATGTAGTATAAATTTGTCAGTGTTTGTCGCATAATATTTGTTAGACTATCAATATGTTGTTGCCACTTTAAGAATTCGTCTATGGTTACACCCAGGTACTTTAAACTGGAAGCCCGTTCAATGGGCAAACAGCTATTGCATGAAGTAATCGGACAGTTTTCTTCATGATAATATAAAACCCAATCCAACTTGTATCTATTACATAAATTATAACACATATATTTCGTTTTAGTTACACTCATTTTCAATTTGTTTGATGCAAACCAACGTCGCAAATTGATCAAATCTGACTGCATATCATTTTTTACATCATCCCAGTTTAAACCTCCATAGTTTAAGGTGACATCATCAGCAAATGCTGTCACATGACCTCTAAAATTGAAATTACATAGATCATTTATATAAACTAGAAATAGGACTGGTCCCAAGACAGAGCCTTGTGGAACTCCAGAAGTTATCATATTGTAATTACTATAAACATCACAAATTTTTACACACTGCATTCTCGTTGACAGGTAACTGGTGAACCATGGTATTCCTCGAATACCAGCCCTCTGAAGCTTAAAGGTCAGAATCTTGTGATCAATGGTATCAAAAGCCTTGCTAATATCAATGAATAGGCTGCCAGTGCGTCGATTTGAGTTCATAGACTTATACACATGAGTAAAATGATTTTCTAGTGCATCTTCTGTCCCTTTTCCACTTAAAAAACCAAACTGATTTTTGCTGAAGAAGCACTTTTTATCGAGAAATTTAATTAATCTCGACTTGACTAGCTTCTCTATAATTTTCGAAAATATCGATAGCAATGAAATTGGACGATAATTTAGTACACTTGACCGATCCCCTTTTTTATATAAGGGCATGACCACCGCCTTTTTCATCTCGTCAGGAAAAACACCACTGGTAAAACTTAGATTAAATATATGTGAAAGAATAGGAGCGAATTCGTTAATAACGGGTTTCAAAAGTTCGCTGTTCATTTTGTCGTAACAAGGGGCTTTGCTAGCAGGAAAAGATCTTACTAATTTAGTTGTTTCAGCAGGGTGGACTGGTTCTAGATACATAGATTCGAAGCTATGTGAGTAGTCACAACACTCAGCGACGAATTCATCAATGCCACTGTCATTACAGTTATGATTACTATCGTAGGAGGAAACAAAATAGTCATAGCTATTTTAGACCGAGCAGATGTTATACTACCGTCTATTTCTAGGCAGATTTCATGGGGACTGAGTGGTATGCGGCCGGATATTTCCTTGAGTATTTTCCATTACGTCTTTAAGTTGCCATTTGCTCCTTGAAATCTGTGCAAATAGTAGTTATTGGAGGCAATCCTAAGTTCATTTTTCAAATTATTTCTACAGTTAATGAATGTCTTTCCTAAACTTTCGTTTAATGGATGGCATCTATGTTTCTTGAGCAGATAGTTTTTCCTTTCAATAAGGTTAAGAAGATGACTAGTTATCCATGGCTTTAATTTTTTTCTTGTGTCGTAATTATTGACTTTAATTCTTGATAAAGACAGAGCACCTATTAGTAAGTCATGAAATAACGAAAAAGCCTTTGATGCGTCTACTTCGTTTACAACTGGACTCCAATCTACTTCAGCTATTTTGATTTTAAAGTATTCATAATCTACCTTAGTTTTGGCAGGAGTAGTCGTTAATATTTCTTTGCATAGTGGATCTTTCAAACTAATAGAACAGCTAATCAAAGAGTGATCGGTTATTGCTTCATGAAACACTTCTATTCGTAGGTCACGCGTGCACATTTCATATAACCTAGCGAACAGGTGATCAATACAGGTAGCAGAGTTTCCTGTTACCCTAGTTGGTGAGTCAATCAGACACTCTAATCCTATGGAGCTCATTAAGTTTAAGTATTGATCAGAATCATTAGAAGATACCATAATATTTATGTTGACATCACCAATGACAATTATATTACCTTTTAAACGATACATAAGCGGTTCAAATGCAGATAAAAATTGTGTTATCGGAAAATTTTGATCTCTATAGAGAGCAATTAACTGTAATTCGAAATTTTCAAGTTTGAGGGTCACCTGGACAAAATCAGCAGTTATAGCTTGAATTACATTAGAGTAACAATCAATTGTACTTTGTACATAAACAATAACGCCTCTGGCTCGGCTATTACTACAGCATTGAGCATACTATTTGTAACCAGTTAATTTGTAAAGGTGAAGTTCATGTTCACAAACCCATATTTCACTCAATATGATTATACTCGGTAAATAAGAAAGGCCGTGTAGATACGTTACAATTAAATCAAAGTTTGATATAAGACTACGGATATTTTGATGAACAATATATAATACACTGCTATGAAATATCTTACTATTAGTGTAATCTGACATTCTTAATTTTATAAAAAAATTATATCGTCCAAACTCGTCAAAACAAACACTGGTTCTTTCTCCGCTTTTCGCATTAAAACTTTACCTCCACGTATCCACAAATATTTACAGCCTTTCTCATTCTTTGCGACCCTTGCAGCATGCAGCACTTTTCTCCTTCCAAGACAAAGGGCTTCGTTTATGTAGAGAGGGGTGGGTGTCACATCGAGGTTCAGGTGCCGCGTTGAGAAGTCCCTCTTTACTCTTCTTTTTGCCAGTAGATCTTCCTTCATCATGTGCTGACGGAGGAACTTAACGTGAATACCACTAAGCCCACTTTCCGACTTGGGTTTGAAGCGGTAAAACCTGTCAATGTCATCCGCTTTGACTATAACCCCCAACTCGGCCCCAATATTACTAATTATGCTCGGTAGGTCCTGGTTTTTTTGATGTGGGTAACCGTGAATCTCGACTGAATTTGACAAACTGCGTTGCTCAATGTCATCGGACTGTTTCGCAAGAAGCGCAATTTGCTTTTTCAATAATCAATTTTCACTTTCTTATGAGTCCATTGTAGCAAAGCACTCGTTGAATCGCTTAGTATGTGCTTCAAGCACCAAAGAAAGATCGTCCAACCGATCATACAATTTGTTGATCGAGTCTCCAAGATTAGCCTCTGTTGACTTTATATCAGCTTTGATTTCTTTAAAGAGATCTAAAACTGAATCTGATTGCATTCTCTGGGACGCACTTATAATCAGTGCACAAGTAGATTCACTGTTCATGCTGGATCTACGAACCACAGTGCACTCACTACACCGCCAAACTTGCTTGCTGGCTTTAATGGCTTCGATGTCTTGTTTAGTAAGAGGATTCTCTAAACAGTTTCCATGGAATTTGTTCCCACAATCAGAGCACTCTACTCCTGTGTTACGCACTGACTTACTGCAAATTTTGCAAGAACGTATTTCAGTAACACGCTTTCACGAGCTAGTAAGCACAGAACACACTTAGCAAAGCATAACCTTTGAGTCGAGGAGTGGAACAAGACGTCCGAACTCGGCGGAGGCCAGAACGGAACTGTGAATTCCATGCAAACTTGGATTTACATTCTGGAATTTTAAAGTGCTGAAATACGCAGTGCTGAAATACGCTTAATTACAAGTACTCTAATTTTACCAAATTAATCAGTAATCCACCGAAAAAAGCACTTCATGTTTTTTCCGCCAAAATATTCAAATAATAGTGGCAAAGTGAGTTTGACATTTAATGAACGAATGAATTAAATCAAAGCATTCTGGTAGACGGATTATGGAGATGTAACGTCTTATATTTGAATTTCAATCACCCCTGTGAAACTCAATGTTTCTGAACGATCTTTCCGTCATAATGACATGTCAATCGTGGAGGAAATTGAGGTTCACAGAGGGGTCGCTCAATTTCTCGAAGAATTCTGTCGACCAGAAAAAAGGACGATCGAGCAAAACGTTTTCGTTTTCCTCTATGGTAATTAGCACTCCTGTTGGATATCTTGCTAAATCCTACCCTACCCTACTTTGGTCTGCTGTTTTACTGTGAAAATCTTACAGAGCTTCAGTCTCCAAATGTTTCGTGCGTTCCGTGCTAAGTTCTTTTTGTACGGGAGAAATGAATGCTCGTCACGGGAATGGGCAGTTTTAAGGGCGCGCTCGCTCATCTATGCAATTGCACCTCACGTGATGCAATTTTGAAGGAGAAGCCGTTCACGCGTGTATGCGCGCAATTCATACCTTGAGTACAAATGCTTAATGAAACAGCATATTCTTATTACTTAAATAGAGATAAACTATCGCTGCGTAGTAGGGATCCACAAATTGATTGGTCGGTTGGTGACTTATCCGGGGTGGATCGATGAATAGGTAGGTGAGAAAAGGATAATTTTAAGAGTGGAAGAAGGGTGGAGAGAATTCCGGAGTCAGCATCTACCTTCTTTTAACGAAAGTTTCCAAGGGGACCACTGTTTGGCGTCCCATCTGACGGACGAAGTACTGCACTTGAAGTGTTCCCCACAAGACACGCGAGAGGGGATCAAGATCTCAATGAAAAATCGGTTCCGGGATTCAAAGCCGAACCCTAGTGATGGGAAGCCGGTTAGCCGCTAAAGCAGCACGATCCCCGATTAATAAATCATTCGACCTCCCGAACACCGCCGTGGCCATATTGTGTGATCGTGAGTGGGGTCGGGACGTCCCATTCGATGGGTGAGAGGGACCGGGCATCTACTTTGATTTGAACACTCCGGCACATAAACGGGTTAAGGGCGGTGTGGCGAGAGATGACCGGGTCGAGGAGGCCGGGGGAGGTGCGCAACCGCTGGATGGCAGCCCAAGGGCCCGAATTTAAGCGCGCCACATCACCTCCCGTTGGGTTGGACGTGATCGTCGCCGAGGTCGTCCAGGTGATGCGCTATATACAGCCGATGATTGAAAACCAACGAGGAAAATACTTTAGGTAGTTTGAGCGAAAAATCACTTCACCTAGAATTTAATGAATTTGGCCTCACTTTAAAGAAAAAACTCTCATCTTTCCAATGATATCAAAATATCAACCCCTTTGCCGAACTACTTTTCGAGCAATTTGCCTGAAAAGGTAAGCTGTTTCACATGGGATAGATTACGGCTATGCGCCCCAGAGGGAGAATAATAAAAAAATTAGGAACTTATAGCGCCTAGATTTCGTCAAAAAACTGACGGTGTGTATATTGCATGTTTTCTCAACTATTTTTTTTTAAATCAACAAACTCACCAGTAATATTTACAGAATCGCAAAAAACACCTGCTTTTTTTAAGGGTTTTCAGCCGTACGGCGGGAAAAAATGAGTCAGGTTAGAAACTTATGTCGCTTTATTTATTTAATTACTGAGTATTTTGGTCATATATAACTATATTTTTGCACCATTAATACTGCAATATTTTTTTCATACTTCAAACAGACGCTGAAATAAAAAAATAAAATTTGGATATGGTCTCCATTATGACTAGGGTGCTATCTCGCTCAAACCACCTTCACGAGGCCTCTCTCACGCCACGAATCCTAGACCGCGTGCACCCGTGTTTGTGCGAATCGCCTGAAAGCGTGGGGAAAGGACTCTGCAGTCTCGCCTCATTTTTGCAGACCCCGGATCATTTCTTGAGTCGTCCCTGGTATCATTTTCACCTCTTCCACTCCACCTTCCAGCTTTTTCTTCTTATTCCAGCCGATGCAATCACAGTTTAGGCTGTGGGGTTCGTAAAATATTTTTGTCTGGCTCGACGGTGGCATGTTACGCTTTACTCGCGAGGAAAATAAGACGGCAATGAGTATTGAAACAGTTTTATGCGAGGAATTTCCTTGCACAGTCTGATGCATGGAATTAAGTTTTTTCTAAATTGCTGCGTGGGGATCTGGTTGGTAAGAAAGCCGGAATTCTAGCTTATTATCCATAGGGAAGCACTTCAAATACGCTCTGTCCGTCGGATGGGCCGCAAAACTGTGGTTTACCTTTCGCTGAGAGCAGGCAAATACAGACGCTAGGTAACTATTCCATTACCGTCCTGCCAGTATCACCCCCACTATCCTCAATGACAGTAATGACCTCAGTTGTCGGTTTCCTCTAGGAATTATCAGGAAACCATTTGCTTCTGGCAAAAGCCAGTTTACAAGAGTCGTTTATACACTTTCGCGTAGGTGTGTAAACAAATGTGTTTTCCAACATCACACCGCATAAGCATAAACATTTCGCTCGTGTGTAATAGATTCCCCCTGGCCTTATTCTGAGCATTCGTTTTCGCAATGTTCCCAGTCATTCTTACAACTTTTCAGGCTTCTACTCGTGGAAGTACAGGCCTAATGTACAAAGGACTTAGTGAAGATAATTGCTCCGATGACTGCGTGAATGCATGCCTAACTGCACGAAAGTTAGTTTGAGCCACTAACTGTCAAAGCTAAGGCTACAGAGGCTTAAACATCTCTACATTTTTTTTCAAAACAATGAGCTTTACATTTTAAACCAGTGGAATTCAGAACAGCAAATAATAATAAGCTGCTTTGCTCAAGCCAATTCTTTGCAGATTTTCAATGTAAATGCTCTCATCTCATGTTTTAATCTTCGAAATGACGAGTACCCATAGCAATAAATTCTCTGCCTTCTTCTCGCCATAATGTCTGCATATCTGTGACTATTGCAACGACTTCTACTGCCCTGGTAATTGTTTACACTTTAAATTTTAATTTTTACAGTTAACTCTTTAATTGTGCCCTATCATTTACATCCATTTCTCTTTCAAAATTGTACCTCCTGCTCTACACGGTAAGTTGTGCACGAATTGGTTGAGAAAAATTACTTGCTTTTTTCGCATCCATTCCAAAGTATGCTCAATTGATTGTTCTGCTCTATACATGTTTGAATTTGTTCTCAGAATAATTAATTTCAGCATTTACTGTGCCAGCTGATCCAGCTTCGAACTGCGCATTAAAGTGCTTCCTTAGCGTTTCCTTAAAGATAAAAGGTCTTATTGTAAACGGCGTTGTAGGATTTGTTCCTGCCATTCAAACCATTTGAAGTGCCACGCAGTGACAATATTGAGTTAATGGTTATTTTGGACTGGTGGTTAAATTCACAAATGAATCCAGAGTGGACTTAGTACATCATTAACATACTAAATCGATCTTGGAAACATATCGTGAAGATAAAGGTTGATTCGTAAGCAGCTAAACATCACAAATAAAATCGCTCACCTCGACGATCCTGTATGTAATAGTAGTAAGTTTTATTGTTTTCAAAAAACAAACAAGTTATTAAATTAATTTAATTACGAAAAGAAACCAGAAAGCTGGGTTGCCTCAAAGGGAAAACCTATGCTAAGACAACCTTCATGAATTTACATGCATTGCTGACGCTTCAATATTTTTAATACAAAAGTGAAAGAAATTAACAATAAACAATAATGCCATTAAAATCTGATATATTACTTATACGAATATACAGAATAACGAGTAATTTTCCTACAAAGGAAAAATCTAATAACATCAAAAGATTAGGAATGATAAAAAATTATGCGAATTTCACAAAAGTTGGTTTTATTCACGACCCGGGTTTCAACACATTCTTCACCTGAAGATGACATAATGTGCTGAAACCCGGGTCGTGAATAAACCAACTTTTGTGAAATTCGCATAATTTTTTATCATTCCTAACATGGAAAAATTTCACATAATTCACCCTGAAACAGCAAATTTTCTTAACGTCAAAAGAATCTGACAACATTTTCCAAAGCCAGTATCCATGACTTGGCTAAATTTTAGACATTTTTTACAATTTTTAACATTTTCAATTTTCTCAGGCAACATATTACCTATAAACCTTTGGACCCATGTAAACAAAGGATCATTTAAAAATAGTTAAATTGGGCTTAATTAATGGGACATTTCTCTTTCTTAAATTAAACTTAAACATGCTGCCAGATATAGTCGGAATAATACCACTCATTACATAAAATTATTTCATTACCTTGAAAACATAATAATGCTTTAATGGAAGTAATGTGCAATTCCTTGCTTGATTTAGTTTGTTGCACGTGGAACTATTCGAATTTTACTAGCTTTCAGTGTTCATTTTGCTTAAAAGAACCAATCGGTGAATTAAGCATCATTTTAATTGAATGAAAAAGTAAAAGCAATAAAAAACAGTGTTAGTAGCAGATTTAGATTTTCTGTACACCGATTACAATAACTATATCGCATCGTGTAACTTAACCTTCTTAACCCATGACTTGAGCAGCATCCTTTCCCGATTCGGAATCTGCACGCGTGACCTTCCCAGCGCGTCACACTCCTTGCTTCTGCCGCGGAACGGTAACTATAATGACTTGTTCGTAAAGATTTGAATCTCAAAAAAATTTCCAAGGTGACAGTACTGAAACTTGTTGGTCGTGTATGTGTGCCTTTATTTATATTCTTTGATCTATAGCCGTATAATGCTTGCAAAGTTTGCACAGAAGAAACAGTTGTTACTTTGATCCAAGCGACTGAAGTGGGTAATGTTAATCACAGAAATCATAGACATTTTTTATTTGGCTCCAAGACGTTAAGTTGTGCCTGTACTACCATGCTCTACACAAAATATTGACCATAGTGAAATAATCGTCATGCTTTCAGTACTTACTATACTTAGATTCTGCAGGTTATCGAATAATTAGGCGCACATCCACACCACGATGAATTAACCTGATTGAACTTCACTAGTTCAAAAGTTGTGAACGGAGGTGTTAATACACCCGACGCCGGGAAGACTTCGCCGAATCGTCTAACCGCCACTTTCATGAACCATCTTTCTCTCGGGGATATCCGATATATTGATTTCATGCAATAAACAGCGGGCCCTTTTGGATGAAGCGCCGGCGCCGGCAAGTTGATCCCCGGATTGTTCTTGACATCCCTGCCATTCAATTTCATCGCTCCAAAATGTTTTCACGAACAAGTCGTTATTTAACAAGAAAATATCATTACCGTGGCTCCATGGTTTGATTAAGTTTTTTTATCACTACACACTCTCTTTCCTATGTGGAAAAGGTGGCACAATCAGTCGCCATGCAGTGAGTTAACTCCCTAATGCGATTCTTTGGGGAGTGCAATTTGAAATGAAACATATACCTGGGTCAGCCGTGAAAAAATAGGTTTCATCATATAGGTTATGGGTGCATGTAATTAGAAATTTCGATAAATATGTTATTTTAAATAATTAAGCACGCACCTAGAAAATTCATCAAGCATTTGGGACCCATGGGAGATGGAGTAAATTGAGAAATGAGGTTAGTTGGAAGACGTCGCGTCAAACTCGTAAATAATGTGATGAGGAAAATCAAAGTGTGACTGGTCAAGCTAATATGAGAGTCATTTACGCACGCCAAGGAAGCTAGTGACACTAAGGCTTCTCCAAATGTACAGAGCATGGTAATTCACTCGGAGATTATGACCCACTTTGCTTCGTTCGTAGAGCCGGCCAGTCAGGAAAAATAAGACTGAACAAAGTATGACTGTGAAATTTAAATTAACCGCTTTCCCTCTTATAGTTCGTGACGACAAGTAAACCACGACAAAGTGCCCGTATCTATGCATCATATGATGTACGCATCAGACTTATTTTCTGGAAAATACAAATATGGCTGGTGTCGTAACAGCCACTGTCACCAGCCATTAAAATGGCTTGCACGGTACAGTAAAGAAGTGATTTTATTTTTCTTTATGTGTACAAGCGTTTTGTGATTTAAATTAATGAAGCCCTGACTGTTTCTTTAAATAAGTCTTAGCATTCTGAGATTCAAACAGTTCTGTATTTACTAAAAGAACTGAAAAGCACATATTTCAAGGACATTTGAAGCTAATGACAAAGAGCATCTTTGAAGCTAATAATCCGTTGATAGCGACCAATTTTGCTGCATTTCGAGGGCAAATCCAGAAAATTAACTGGTTTTAGCATATTCTGGATGTAGATAAGTTAAGTTTTTATCTGCGATATAGATTATTCTACGCTACTGAAAATTTCGATATTCAATATTCTACGCCACTGGAAATTTCGATATTCAATATTCTAAACCACTGGAAATTTCGATATTCAATATTCTACGCCACTGGAAATTTCGATATTCAATATTCTACGCCACTGGAAATTTTGTTATTCAATATACTACGCCACTCGAAATTTCGATATTGAATATTCTAAACCACTGGAAATTTCGTGTTTTATTTTCTGAAACTGCGGGGTAGCGTTTCTTGAACTCAATTATGTGATCCAGGTAAATTAAATGAGCTTGATTACACGCTTAAACGAGAAAAGACCTTGTCGATGTAGGGATTACAAATATGGGTTTCCCAGTTAATGTGATATACAGACAGGCTTCAGAGTTATCTTCCCCATGCTTACCTTCTTCTTCAAGCAGTTGACGCAGTCGGATCAATTATGATGTTCCTTCTCTCCCAATAATTCAAGAAAAAGTATGAGAAACATTCCCATTTTCCTAAAGTTCTTTCAGTGATCTATCTATTGATAGTATTATTTCCTCTGCTACTAATGATATTTCACCTAAAAAATGTTGTTGCTGTTTTGATCCACCCAGGTTTCATTTTTTCCGTTTTGAACTTTACTTTTGTGAACAATCTAAATATCTAGGCTTTGTTCATTCAGAAATGCTTCTCTAATTTCGATGGAAGAATCCTTAATGTTTTAATATGTGGGCGGGCCATTTGTAGAGTCCTAAGCGTCATTTCCTTCCCTTTTTGATACCGAAAACAGTGTGTGGACGCGATAAACTGCATCGCTGACCAAAGTGGATTTCATATAAATATAACCTAGAGTCGGCGCTGCAACATGAAGTCCATTTCTCGGAAGAATCCTTGTGAGCGCTCGCCTGAGTCCGTGGCCGTATTCGGCGCATTCTCTATCAGTTTATTCTCTGTCGCTCGCCACGCTCTTCCAACTCGGGGAAGCTAAGCGTCGCCGGACGTGGCGACAAATCCGTCGGGATGCCGTCACCGTGGGCGACGGTTGCCACCGCCGGCGGAGAGTTGCATTTGTGGCAAGCACGAAATTTAATCGGCCTTTCTCGAAGAAGAGAATACTCTGAATGCACGCCTTGGCGTCCCGGGTAGTGACGAGGAAAAATATTTTCATCTACATCTACATACTACCCCGCAAGCCGCCTCAATAGGCGTGTGGCGGGGGGTGTTAGGACACCAGCTGTTTACATATAAAAAGGAAACGCTCAAATGAAATTACGCCTTGCATTTATTAAAGTCCCTTATTGTTTGGGGGAAAAACGAATTCCCATACCTATCCGTTCGGCAAAATATCTCTCTTAATTTATCGTTTCTAACGGCCCTGGAAATATAGTGGGGTTCTAATATGATATTCTCCGTGTCGCTCTGAAAGATATCTATTCTCAATTGCTCAAGTAATCTAAGCCTAGCGCGCAGCCTCCGAGTCTCTAGCGGCTCCCAGCCTAATTCGTTTAACATCTGCGTAACGCTGTCTGTACGCCCGTAGCAGTTTTTGACGATTCGCGCAACTTTCCTTTGTATTTTATTAAGTTCCCGAATTAAGTCTTTCTGCACCGGATCCCACACGCTTGCTGCGTATTCAAGGTGTGGCCGGACGAGTGCGAAATAACACCTCTCTTTTACTTTTTCATATGAAAATCTTCCCACAATACGCTTGACGAACCCTACCTTCCTCAGAGCTCTACCACAAATATTTCTTATATGTGTTCCCCACGATAGGTTCGAGGTAATCGTAACTCCCAGATACTTAACTTCAGCTGTCGCCTTTATTTTAACGCCATCCACAGCATATACACGTGGATAGTTGGACGACCTCCGCAAGAAATGTACCGCCGTGCATTTGCTCAGATTAAGTTCGAATCCCCACTCTTGGCTCCACACATGAACGTTGTTTAAATCCGATGCTAGAATTTCAAAGTCAGAGTGATCACTAATTTTGCGATAGATGACAGCGTCGTCAGCAAATAAACGTATTTTACTGCTAATTCGAGAGCATAGGTCATTTATGTATATAATGAACAAAAGGGGGCCGATTGCGCTTCCTTGTGGGACACCTGATGTCACTTTAACTACATCAGAGCTAATTCCGTCAAGAACTACTTTTTGCTTACGATCACTCAGAAAGTCGCGTATCCAGTTTACTACTGTTACGTTCAGCCCCCAGGACTGTAATTTGTATAAAAGTTTGTTGTGAGGTACCGTGTCGAAAGCTTTCTTAAAATCTAGGAATAATGCGTCCACTTGTGTTTTCGAATCACCAGATTTGAGAACATCATGAAGAAAGAGTGCGAGCTGTGTTTCACATGATCTACCTTTCCGAAAACCGTGCTGACAGCCATGAAGGAAGTTACGACTGTCCAAGAACGTCATGATATTGCTAACGACGATATGTTCGAGTATCTTGCCTATAATCGACGTTTATGAAATTAGTCGATAGTTCCCTGGGTCATGTCTGTTTCCCTTTTTGAATATCGGTGTAACGTTTGCAATTTTCCAGTCTATTTATATCTTTCCTTCAGACAATGACCTCTTGAATATTATGTCTAAGAACGGTGCGATCTGTGGCGCTAATTCCTTGAGGACACGCGCGGGTATTCCCTCCGGACCCGGAGATTTACTATTTTTTATCGACTGTAGCTGTTTAGTTATCTCATCGCATTGAATAAAGATTTCTTTCATCGGTTCCTCAGCGAATGAAATGTCAAAATTACATGCATTGTCGTCTGTAGTGTATACACTTTCGAAGTGGGAATTTAACGTGTTAGCTTTGTCAATATTATCTGTGACAAGTTTACCATCTTAATCAAATATTAATTTACGGTTGAAGATTTTCCCTGAAGCTCTCTCGCATATGATCAAAGAGATTTCGGATTTTCTTCTAGTAATTCACCGAGTACTTTTTTCTTAAATATTTCGCAATGCAGTACGCATTGATTTCTTGGTTTTTGAGCGTTGCGCAGCGTAACTTTCTTTTGCTTCAAGTTCCTTCGATTTGTCACCGAACGTAATGCACTTTTTGGACAAGTTGTACAGTTTTCTCTGTCTTTTAAGGTCCCTCCTTACATCGTTGTTATACCAGGGAGGTTCTTTGCTATCACATTTCAATTTTTTCGGAATATATTCGTTGATTCCCTGGCGTAGAATTTCTAAGAAATATTTCCATGATGCATCAGTGCTTTTATCCTCTGTTTTAGCTACGAATTCAGTGTACGAATCATTAAGCATCTCGCCAATTTTTATGAAGTTGCATTTATCAAATAAACAAATATTGCGTTTCGGTTTTACAGCTGACTCTACTTCAATTTTTAGGTTGAAAAATTACTCTGTGATCGCTAATGCCATCAATAATATCGAGTTGTTTTATCAACTTAGGATGGCTTACTGCAAAAAGGTCTAATATTTTATTTCCTCTCGTAGGCTTGTCAACTACTTGGGCAAGTGAGTGATTAGTAAGTGTGTTGAGTAAGATCTCGCTGATTTCCCTATTCCTTGAATTCGGTTTTACAGTGTAAGAATCCCAATTTATAGATGGCAGATTAAAATCTCCCCCAATAATTATTACACTTTTACTGTCTCTCAAAGTAAATGCGGATATTTGATTTTCTAATTGGTAAATAACATCAACTTTGGAGTTTGGAGGTCTATAAAAAGAGCAAACATGTATACTCCTTTTGTTTCGTTGTTTAATTGTACACCATACGCTTTCTATTTCATTGTCAGCTATTTCGTGCGCGGTGCTGTGTAAATGTGATTTAACTGCTGAAAAAACTCCGCCACCTGTCCTATCGCTTCGATCGCATCTGTAGATTTTATATCCTGGAGGAAAAACTTCACTGTCACTTATATCCTCTGTAAGCCAGCTCTCCGTTCCTATGACCACGTCTGCGTCCTGAAATATATGCTCGATTTCAGTGCGCTTGATTTTAACGCTACGGCAATTAACTACTACAAAGTTAATGTCATATTTTGCAGATTGATTGTCGGTTGGTTCTTTTCCACGCTTATGGGTATTAGGTGGGCGAATTTCACTGGAAGTGCTTATTACATTTGATATCATTTATTTCGCTGGAGTACGCGTTTTGGGAATATTGTCGCTATTTTCCGGCTTTAGCGCTCCTTAGTTTACTTGGGTGTGAAAATTTTCGCAATGCGGACTTCCTCGGAAGCTATGTTCGGTTAAATCTTTACAAATCCCACTAGATGACCTACCCTCTAGTCTAAAAAATATAAATACTTTATGTGGTATTTCACGTTTCACTGGAAAATTACTCATTAAGAGTTATAGAAGTTCTCTCTTCAAATGTTGTGCATAAATATATCGGTACCTGAAACAACAAGTCTTGTTACATGATCTGTATTTTGGAAATATCTCGGCAATATATATTTTTTTAAATACCTAGGCACAATCCTTATCTTTATGAGTAGTCTATCATAAGTGAAAGATCAGGGTATTATGTGATTTTTTTCACCTTCTTTGACATGTTAAAGGGAGCGTGTTGGCCTAGTGGTTAGAGCGCTTGGCTACTGATCGAAGGGTCCCGGGTTCAAATCCGGGTGAAGCCTTTGGACGCCCCCGATCCAAATCCTTGGAGTGCGAGGTGGCCAAGGGAAAGGAACTGGCCCCCCTACCCTGATTGTGTGAAGTTCACACGCCTGTGGCTTAGTCCGGGTTGAGCTCTATCATCAACTATCCAAATCAACTTTCGGGTTGAATCACTGAGTGAGTGACATGTTGTGCTCTGTGTCTGCTGTGTCCAAATTCGTTAGGCATTTGGGACCATGGATTTTGGTGCCTTATTTTGGGCGGCTAACAGAAAGGGAGCTTGGGTTTGGACACCCTTCGCAAGTGTCATCATCTACTGAGATAGAAGCAAACGAAGTACAAGGGAAATACGATAATATTTTGAACAAATGACTCTCATGACTAGTGCTGTTTGAAAATTAGACTGCGTTAGTAATACATTTTCTCATTATTTTCGTAGTTTAGGAATATTAGGTACTTAATTCGTAACAATAAGATTTTTATTTTTAGATTCCGTGACTTACAGTATCAGAGTATAGTACGCACTTTTAGCTTTTTTTAATTGTTTTTGTATCAATTTTTCCTTTTTGGTAAATAACGATTCGCATTGGACTGAGCAGTTTATTGAATTGGTGATCGTGCAGTTAATAGCTTCACTTCTAATTTTATATTATCCCTAAACAGTTCTTCCTTTTGCGTTTATTATTAATACGCCGGTTTAAGGTGATACCCAGCCACCGCATGATGTCCAATGGATGTCCATTTAGCACCCAGAAGACCCTTATGGGACATCTTTTGGATGTTCATAGGATACCATGTAAATGACATTCTTAGAAGGTCCATGCAGTGACATCCATATGGAGGCCACGAAATGATGTCCAATGGACATGATGTATAATAAATCTTATGTAATATTAATTTCATTTATGTGCAGTTTCCCAAAGGTACAGGAACTTCGTCTAAAATCATAAAGCTATCTGTTGCTTACTTTTTAATTTTTATGTTTTGGTTGTAAATGAGCTTTGAAGACTATTAACTGTTAGCTCGCCGTATTTTGAGTGTTTCTATGCTATTCTAGTTATTCCTTTTTAATTTAGTTTAAAACTTTCAACATTGTAGACTTTATTTAGGTGTATGGTAGTTTTGTGTTAGTTTATATTTTTAGTTTAGATCCTGCGTCTCCTTTCTAGTAAAGCTAGAATATTAAATTGTGTTAAAAAAACGAATTAACTGTTTGGTTAATTCGTTACTCCCAAAAACGAATTTTAATTTTTAACAATATCTAACATATACCTTACGTAAGTAAATTTGAATAATTAGTTAAATAATTTTTTTACATACCACTTTTTTAAAACGGACTAAAAAGTATAAAATAATTTTCCCTGGGGAAAACGTGGGGCGCAGGCAACCCATGATAATTAACGAGTAAAGCGACCAGGTGTCGTTGAGCAAATTCCCACAGTTAATACCATTTGCAATGCACTGAAATTGGTTGTGAATTCATTCGGATGATCTACTTTTATTATCTACTATCTCCTCCCCACATTTTTTTCTTCAAGTCTTACAAATACCTACATAGCCACTAAATATTCACCCTCAAAAATTTAGAAGGGCCCTGGGAAAATTAGTTTATACTTTTTAGTCCGTTTTAAAAACGTGGTATATTAAAAAATGTTTTTATTTAATTTATTATTTTCTGCTTTTTAGTCTTATGCCCGGGTGAAAGTTTCCAATCGATTTTATACATCTTGATGAGACTCTGACAGGGACACAGGAAATTCCCGATGTATTTCAGATTCTGTTCAGCTGAAAGTGTGTGGAATTGAAATAATTAAATAATTAATCGTTATAACATGTAGCTATCATTGCATTGTCATCCACTTCTTAGCTATGGTTAAAATTACAAGCCTCTACTAGCACATCAGGAAATATGTTAATTAATTAATTGTTAATAATTAATCAATTTATTGTCATAATAGATAGCTAATATTGCATCGTCATCCACTTCTGAGCTATGGTTAAAATGTCAAGTCTCTAGCTGATCGGAAGTTAGTTTAAACTCGGTTGCAATATTCCACCCGGACAGACAGACAGACATGACGGAAACCGAACTAATAAAAACGTGTTAAAACGTCTGATTTGTACACACTGAAAATACTTCCCCGCTATGACACCTGTCTCTTCTCTTTCTCACTCATTGACGTTGTAGCACTTGGAATCATGGGAATTTCAAAATCAAGGCCGATTAGGAAGAACGTCATGTATCCTAAATCTAGCGAGCGATTTGGCTACCTAAATATCCGCTGCCTTATGATGCCTAACGTGTTTGGACAAACTTAAAGATGGCGTCCTCCCAAAATTTCCGGATTTAGGTGCCTAGACGAAAGGCTAATATGATAGGAGAGGAAAGGACATTGTAGGAAGAAGGAATGGTGGATGGAGGTGGTTATATAAGCAATTGGAATGCATAATTCCGAGATGGAAGGGTCTGTCAAGTGAACGAGGATGAGTATAATAATTGATACTTAAAATTGAATGAATTCAGTATAAGTTATGAAGAAGTAAATGATAAATAGCGTTTATAATTGATACTAGTGTTTGGAATGAGCATTTATACGCTTCTGTGCCTCACAATGGACCGATCGGTTGAAGAAATAGATAATTATTTCAGATGGAAGGAAGTCGGTTTTAATTATTCAGATCCGGTGAAGGAACGTTGGAATGGTATATTTAGGTGTAAAACATTTCTTGGGAACGGCTATTATGTCAATTTAGATCTAATGCCGATGGTGGATGACCCATGATCATGATCCCTTTCGTACCTGGTGTTTGCAATTAAAACTTGTCGACGATAAATAGCCATAATATCCAATGGGACCTTTATTTGACTGGCTAATAAGTCATGGTGAAAGTAACTCCAACAATTTGCGTGGTTGATAGATCTTTTTGGCGGAATAAATAACACTGTGAATTATGTCAATATGGAGAAGGAAAAAGCACAAAGTGTTTGGAAGAACAATGTAGAATCAGGAAAGAGTTAATATGACAAATAAGACAAGTTAAATTATCTGGCACATATCTTGATCGAGAAAAACTAATAAGCACTTACCTTGGTCTTTAGGGAACGGTTACGTAGGGGATAAGGAGGTGACCGGTCAGGCGGGTAGAACAAGTGATCTGAGGCAAGGTGACATTGAAGACCGTCATTGATCTTAGAATGATATGAAAGCAGAGAAGAGAGAAAAGGATGTGCATGCTAGACGGAATGAAGAGATTACGGAGATATTGGGAGAGAGAGGGAAAGTGTTCGAGGAAAGAGACTCCATTGGATAGAAAATCGAAGTGAACTCTACAATCTACAGTCTTCTCTAACTAGTGGAATAGATTCGTTAGGGATTTTGAACGGGGAATCATCCTCAAAAGGCTTGAACGATTGAGAAAAACTTTTGCGTTCTATCAGCATATAATTTCAAAATTAGTAAGAGTGACTGAAAGCATTCTTGTGGTGTCGATGGTAGCTCTATGCGGATCAGATAAGTGCATCACAGGAAAAACCAGATCAGAGAAGAAAAGAGACCTGATTGATATTACTAAGAACCAGTACCAAACGATTGTAGGGTATTTGTACAAATTTTGGATACGTGGTTTTTGTTACTTTGATACAAATGAACCCTAAATCCAAAATTTTGCAATTATAGCTTCCCTACTTTTTTGAAAATAATAAGCGATTAAAAATCATAATTTGAGCCTTGGACACAAACAGACTACAGCCAAATTGCGACTACGCTGTGAATCCCTCTTACTCGGCAATCGCTGCCGCTTTTGTTTATATTCTTTTTGGGTTTTCTTTTCTCCCTTGAACGGTAAATATTTAGTGCAGAAGGTTAAATTAGGCTTGATGAGTGAAATGAATACGTGAGAGATTTAAAATCATACCTGTGAACCCCGTATAGGATCGTTTACTTTTCAAACTCTGAAAATATTAGCAAAATTAACGGAGCCTGACATTCAGAATATCGGCGCGTAAATCACTATGGTTGGTTTCAAAACTGAGTCTCGAACTCAAGATCTGCGAATTATTTGGTGAGGTCTTTTCCACGCCGCCATCGTCATGAGTCAGGCGTGCTAAGAAAACTCATGGCATGATCATGAAAAACTCGGATTAGCCCTATGAAAAAACTCATCGTTATTTAAAATGCGGGCATCAGAGAACGTTTATATCCATGAATAGAATGTGTTTAAATTTTTTCAATAAAAGGTACTTATAACTTACCTTAGGAATTACTGAAGAATTTAGGTAGTAAGGGAAGACGATCCTTTTTCGAACGTATTAGTAGCATCTACAAGGAAGGAGTATGACCAGAGGATTTCGTGAAAACAGTATTAATACCTATCTCGAAGAAAAAGAAAGCATCAGAATGCGAGGAGTATAGAGCAATTAATTTAATTTCACACACGGTGCATTTTTTCCATAAAATAATAAACAACAGGTTGGGAAGTAGAGCAAATTGCTATTTAGGTGACGGTCAAGATGAGTTCAGGAAGGAAGGGGAGGGCAACTCGGGATGCGGGTCACTTATTAATAGAAAAATAGAGTATAATCAGAATGTTTTTGCTTACTTTGTGGATTTCGAAAAGGCTTTTGACAGAGTAAATTGGGGAAAACTAATGTATATTCTCGGAAATATAGGAATAGATTGACGGGATGGAAGACTCATCCGAAGCTAATATATAGCCAGAGGGCACCGGTGAGGGTAGCTGACGGTGAATCAGGGTGGGCAGTTATAGGTTGCGGGGTAAGGCAAGGGTGCCCGTTGTCGCCTTTGATTTTTAAAATTTATACTAGGAAGTGGCAAGAGAGGCATGGGAAGAGCTAGATGTGGAAATCAAAGTAGGAGGCCAGCTGGAAAAGTCAGTTAGATTCGTTGATAACCAGGCATTAGTTAGCTGATTATCGAATGTATTGCAAGATTTAGCATATGAATTAGAATTTCACTGCGGGAAATATGGAATGAAGATTAATCACAAAAAAAGTAATGTGATTCTCTAGAAGAAAGAAAGTAAGGCAGGTCATAAATATAGGAGGGCACAAACTGGAGCAATTAGAAAAAAATAGTTAATTTGGTAGTACGCTAGAGTGAAATAGGCATAGCAGCAAAGACATACAGGAGGAGAATAGCATTTGAAAAGGAAGCGTTTAGTAACAGAAGGGAGCAGATTACGGGGACCTTAAGCCAGGATGTAAAGAAGAGGTTAGTGAGGAGCTTAGTATGGCGTGTGGCGTTGTATAGGGCAGAAACGTGGACTCTGAGAGAGGAGGACAAAAATATGCTGACGGAGTTCGACATGTGGGTGTGGAGGAGGATGGAGAAGGTGCGGTGGACGAAAAGGAGGAGGAATGAAGATGTGCTTGACATGGTTGGTGAGGAGAGGAAACGTCTGAATGAGATTAGCGGGAGGCAGGGTAGGTGGCTGGATGCGGTAATGAGGGGCGATGGTTTGCTGGAGGCCGGGATAGAGGGAAGGATGTTGGGCAAGCGGGGAAAGGGAAGAAAGGGAATAGGTTTTATGGACGGGATGAAGGGTAGGGCGTACGGTGAGACGAAGAAAGGATTAGTAGATGTAAATTGGGCCCTGCACGTACTACGTAACTAAGTACTAAGTAACCTGTAGGATTTTCTCTGACTTTCATTATAACTTGCCTTTAACCAACCATTAACCAGTAGATTACTCTATAGATAGAGGCTCAGTTAAGTGAAAACATGATTCGTACATCAAACTTTTAGATACAACGCGACAGACGGCTATCAACTCGTATAGACAGTTTAAACTAGACGCAGTTTGTATAGACTGTGCCGTATCACATGCATAATGGATAACAATATAGTTTATCTCGCAAGAGTAAATCACACGAGTGTCAACACTTCATAAGATGTACGAAAATATTATTAATAACTTGTTCATATGCTAGGTTTTGCGGCACTGTCGGTTAATATGTGTTGAAAATGTACCCAAGTAACCAGGAGTTGAGGAAAAACAAGGATTCCTTTTTCCAGATTTTTAGTAAAAATTTCTAACTGCTATGTTCAAGACTTTACGATATGCATCCACTGCCAGGGAAAACATCAATTTAGGTTAGCGTGGTGATGAAGGAAACCGATATATGCGTGAATACACCTATCGAAAAAAATGTTTCACATAATTGTGATTGACATTTTAAAATGAAGAGGCTTAGTACTTCAAAAATTGTACTCTGTTTACTTACATTGTCGAGTGCCACAATGCTATTACAAAACACAAATAACCTTTTTCTTAAAACTGACAATACTAAGACGGTCATAATAAATAAGTTGCTGGTCCTATACAGAAGAAATGGCTAGCTGCAAGAGTAGCGAACTGCATTGGATTTTAGTTGATTGGCTGTGTATTGAATAGCCATTATTAACAATTATTAGAGTATTGGCACTGAATTTTTGGAAAGATAATATATCCATCTTGAATAAATAGTACGAGAAACGTTCTGAATCTCTTATTTCAAGATTGATTATTAACATTTATTGTATGGTTTGCAGTTCAAGAAAACCTACATTTTTTACGTATTTGCACGTAAAATTAATAACCTCCAAACGGCGTTTCTTACATTGGTACACGATGTCCACATGCCATAAATTAATTTAACAATAGGAAAAGGAACGATATGTACCGTTACTTCTGTAAATACTTTGGTAATTTTCCCTGATCTCTGATATATTTGTTGAAAATTGTGGAGTTCTGAATGACAATTTCCCTCTTTACTGTTCGTTCAAAATGATCCGCATTCTGCCCAGTTATTACCCGATGATTAATACAGCAACCAATGTAGTCGGACCAAGCCTCGATTAACGCTGTTATCATTATGAACGTAATTATCCTCTATTTTGTATCTGTAACGTCGGGCGAATTTATATATTTCCACTTCACCTTCCAGAACATGCTTATTAACAGTTTCAGCTGTCTGTGGTAAGAGGGATTGCGTCGCTAACAATAAGCAATGAGCCAATGGCTGGGCGTTTTTGCGTACAAAATATCGTTGCAAACACAATGCTCAATGAACCGTGATTGCAAAATTGGTAATGGTAACTTAAATATAATATTATGGAAAAAATATTTACGAAATATAATATTATGGAAAAAATATTTACGAAATATAATAGATTATAAATCAATACCTTGTTCATGAAAATACTCTAATTGAACTAGCATTAGCTCATAGCAATGGCAAGTGCTAAAATTATAATGATGACAATATGACATTCGTAAATGCGAAATTCATTGTTCTGAAGCTATGTGGGGTTACGGGTCGCAAACTGAAGCTATGTGGGGTTATAACCATTCTTATCGGAGTGAGTACCAGAGCAAACCTCCAAGAATATGGAATCATGGGTCCTAAAGGAATGAGTAGGTGGGAAAAGGGGCATATTCCTTCCTCTCTACGGCTTCGCAATAAATCAAAAGCAACTGCTTCAGTCATTATTACTGATGGTTTATAAAAATATAAATAATATATATTATTACCGGAACCCTCGAGAAATGTGATTTCTCGATCTTCCAGTAGGTTCCAAACCCTTGATTTGGAATGGATGGAAGTCTGCGATGAAGCTATATTTGTATTGAATTGCTGATGTTGACCAGAGTACTTTTGATATATAAAGTTCGGTATACCATTTGCATCAACTTTAAACGTTAACCGTATATGAGATTCGTGTCCACGACTATGGTATGCTGCAATTTTCCGTATATGTGTAAGTCCGCTGACACTCATATTTCGACTTTGGCTGGATCCGGATATTTATATGGCAACCAACGCTTACATGCGTCAGTAATGTGACTTATAATATCCCCATATTATGTAATAGCACTGACTGTCAGCACATGATACCACGGAAAATAATGATTTTGGGAGAAGAGTTGGAGCCGGTCATCACCGTCTAATTTCGTAAAATGACGACAAATGTATAATTTTTCTATTGAAATGATTTCTGTATGCGCTGGTGCTTCCTTTAAAACCTAATTCATTGAACTCGCGGTTTAAGTTTCAGTTCACTTTGATGCCATTCGTAAACTGGCACTAAACCGTGATTGAATAGTTCGCTCGTTTACGATTTCGGTATCGGCAGTCCACTGGAACTTGCGTCGGTAATCATCGTTCATCTTCGTTAATCTTGACAGCACTGCCCGCTGCATCCACCGTGTTGTAAACATCCACCGCTGTGAGTGCAAGTATCAAAACGATACACTTGTTTTAGCGGATCACGATATAAATGCATACAATATTATGGAAGGAAATAATTGCGCTGATTTCAACTATTACATAATGATTTCACCCACATATTACGTGTGTAATTCTAGTGAAAATGCGATAAATGCGAGACGAAGACGAGGTTGACTAATGAATAACTATATTCAAGCTTCGTACTACGCATGTGCTGACGTCAAGCGTGAAATGAAAGTTGGGACTGAATTAACTTTGAAGTTGAAGGCTAATTTTCACTCTTGACGTGTTCACGCGGTCACAAACGCCTTCGTAAACACCAATGCATTGAACTTGCGACCCAACGTGCATGCCACGTACACCGCGCAAACGCTAATCGTAAAACTGGCCTCACGGCTGGTGGAGCATGTATTCGAGAGATACCCACGGTGGTAATTTAAAACTCAAACCTTGAATGAGACTCACGTATCAGGACTTCAGTATTCATATGATTGATCGTCCGTATGAAATTCCGTCGGCAGCGTTCTTCATCTTCAGTATCATCCGGATGTTGTCTTTTGTTGTGACGGTGTTTGTGAGTGATTATTACTACGGTAAATACTGATTGCGTGGAGGGAAATCGAGGAGTGCCATTATCGCCACCTTATTAGACTACTAGTCTGAAAATACTAATAACTGTTTCGTAGGCATGCGCAAGTGCTGGCGGCAATCGTGAACACGAAAATTGGGACTGCCTTAAGTTATTTTTTTGTCGGGATACAGCGTTTACGCTTGACGCCTTTCTGTGGCCGTTAACGCTTCGGTAATCACTAGTATACTGATATCGCGGTTGAAGTTCAAGTTGACATAATTACAAATGAATAAGTATAATCAAGGCAGTGGTATCAACCGTGAGGAGTTTAGATTGGTTGAGCTTTGGAGTTCACGGTTACCGTTCGACCTATTCACGTGACCGTGTGCGTGAACACCAACACATCGCGTATGAGTTTGACGCCGATGGCGATCGCAAAGCGGTCTCGGCTTGCAAAGGGATCGCAGCGCACGTCAGGGCGGACCCCTCAGAGCGGCGTCAGTGCGCGTGGTCATATGTGTGTGTGTTGCCGTTTTGAAGGCGGACGCCCCCCCCCCCCCCCTCACGCCAGCAGCGATTTCGACTCCCTTCTCTCTCTCGTGTGGGGTGGAAAGCGGCGGACGGCCTCCCGAAGGTGGAGTGGCAGGGGGTGTCCGGGGCGGGGAGGAGAAATGATTGAGGGGATGCCGGGAAAGATGGGGGAGGTGGGGTGGGGTTGGGGGCGGTGGCAGGGGGGTGGGTGAGGAGGGTTCCTCCCCAGCGTCCGCGGCGGCTAGCTCTTTTTCTCTCCTCTCTCTTTCTCTCTCTCCCTCTCTCCACCACCTCTCACACTCTCCCGCTCCTTCTTCTCGTCCTCCCTACGGAGGCTGACTCTCCGTCCGCGGTGGAGGAAGTAGCTTTATTGATTGGGAATGGCGACCAGGCGTCTCATTTGACCGACTCAATGGTGTGGGGGAAGTGGTATGGACGGGGGCGGAGGAGGGTGAAGGGGGAAGCGTGCGGTTCTTGCGAGGAGATGGTGTGGGGGATGGGCGGGAGACGGGAGGCGTCAACAGATAACTTTTCTCCTCCTCTCCACTGCCGCCCCCCGAAGAGAGTTGCCACCCCCCCCCCCCCCCCACACACACTCACACGGCTCCAGCCCACGCCACCCGGCGGCGGCGGCAGCTCTTTCCCTTTCGGCCAAAGTCCCCCCCTCCCGCCACCCTCAGCCTCCTCCTCCTAGGTGTCTCTCATCGGCAGCGGCGGGAGGACTTCGGCGGTTTGTGGGGGAGGGAGTGTTTCTCGGGGGCGTCTTGAGGAGGAGAGAGAGGGGGGCGAAGGGGGTGATGGGAAGAGTTTTCTGGGCAGGGGATGGGCGGTGGGAGCGAAGCTTTCTAGAACCGCTGACCTTCTCCGATATCGGAGGAGCTCTTAATGAAGACAACGCCCGGACCCTGGAGTGCGCGGTGGCAAAACCTTACTTTCAACTCCGTGGCCCGAGCACTTGAACAATCTCTTCGGTGTCATTCGGCGGGGTTGGTTGGGGGGGGCGGGCACTTTTTCCGAAAAGGGAAAAGCCTCGTTACGCGGGTTCAAGCCCTAATTAGGTTGGGAGTTTTACACTCGGCGACGTTGGATAAGGATTCTGAGGTGTTATCGGTTTCTCACCGCAAGCTTACGGGCCCGTACGCGGCGCGCCTCTGGGTTTTCTGTTTGCCGTGGTATTTAGGGAAGGGAACGGCTACATTAGGGGTTTTTTTTACAGATTCGCGTATGTCTTTATCGAGGTCAAAAAAATTTATCTCCACGGAAAAGGTTTTAATCCAACTAAGTCCCGTCGGTAATTCGTGAGCCCGGTTAGAAAACTTTTGATACTTTTTTCTCAAGTGGGTAAATGTGGAACACTCGCAGTAAAAGTGAAGCAAATACAATAGCTCTGACCGTGACATACGCATTTGAGGATCAATGGAGTGATCGTCAATGGTATTTGCCCAATGATATTCACTTTTTTGGTTCGCAGCAGCACATAGTGAAATTCGTCGAGAATTTGTTTCCTATTTGCTACTTTCTCATGACGAATCAAACTATACTTACGAAGCTTGACAAATCTTAATAATGCATAGAGTTGGTTCCTATTTCGAAAACTTTAAGCCGGATTTTCGCTATTTTTTGAATCGATGAAATATGCCCGTTCATCAAATTTTAAACCTTCAAGTTTTCATAAATCCGTATACAACACGAGCTTATAAAATCGCTTCATCTAAAATGTCTTACATTTGAGCTTGATGTAGGCTAACTGTTAAATATAAAGAACTCGTAATGTAAATAAATGTGATTATTTAATTTTTCCATTTACACTGTAAAAAATTAATTAAATAAATTGTTTTTTAATACACCACGTTTTTAAAATGGACTAAAAAGTATAAAATAATTTTCCCAGGGCCCTTCTAAATTTTTTAGGCTGAATTTTTAGTGGCTATGGAGATATTTGTAAGACTTGAAGAGAAAAACGTGGGGCGCAGGCAACCCATGATAATTAAGGAGGAGTAAAGGGACCAGGTGTCGTTGAGCAAACTCCCACAGTTAATACCATTTGCAATGCACTGAAATTGGTTGTGAATTCATCCGGATTATCTACTTCTATTATGTTTTATTTTCAAGTCTTACAAATATCTCCATAACCACTAAAAATTCACCCTTAAAAATTTAGAAGGGCCCTGGGAAAATTATTTTATACTTTTAAGTCCGTTTTAAAAACGTGGTATATTAAAAAATATTTTTTATTCAATTTATTATTTTTTGGTTTTTAGTCTTATGCCCGGGTGAAAGTTTCCAATCGATTTTATATATTTTGATGAGACTCTGACATGGACACGTAGGAAATTCCCGATGTATTTCAGATTCTGTTCAGCTGACAGTGAGTGGAATTGGAATAACTAAATAATTAATTGTTATAACATGTAGCTAACATAGCATTGTCATCCACTTCTGACTATGGTTAAAATTTCAAGTCTCTAGCTGATCGTGAAGTTTGTTTAAACTCAGTTGCAATATTCCATCCGAACAGACAGACGGACATGACGGAAACCGAACTAATAATAACGTGGTAGAGTCTATGAACACAAGTAATGATGGGTGGCTGTCTTAACCCGACCATTTTGCGTGGAATTATATGTGAAAACACACATCAAAGTATCAAAGTCACAGGCGTGCCATTCGTGAGACTGAAATCACAAAATAATTTATGCAACTTTTGACATTTACTTGGCCCAGCACGCTTTTTTTCGCAGGAGAAGAATATGTTATTTATCTCTTGAGTATATATTTATATTGTTTCGTGTACAAAATACACCATTTTCATGCCTTATTCAGAGTATTTTACCATTTTATTCGTTCATTGTGAAAAGCAAGAATGTGAGTGCAGTTGACGGGTTGCTTTGCTTTGTTAAACTCACGTAATTCTTTCACGCGTGATCGGAAATGTTTTCCGTGTTTCGCAATGATGGCCGAGGAATGAAACCGACATTTAATTGCAAAATAATAATCCTGCATGGTAAATAATCGCAATTTAACCTTGAGAGCTTGCTTTTGTATTTGAAATGTTGTTTTACTCGAATGAGATTCTTTCAAAATAGTCCAGTAAAGAATCCATGCGTGGTAAATCGAATCCAAATCTCGCTGACGTCAACTTCTGATTTGTAAACACCAAGGATGAAGCAATTGGAAGCTAGTGCCGGGGAAAAGTATCAGAGAATTGTTTTTTTGCAACATACTGCATGGAGTTATCCATATTTCATGATAAAAATTTCCTTTTATATGTTAAGGCGCTCCATGAAGTATATCGATACGAAATAAGTGTGGTAACTACGAAAATTTCGCAAGTAATATATATATATATATATATATATATATATATATATATATATATATTACTTGCATTTTGGAGTGCTGTAATTTGAACTGGCTATTAATTATTAATTGTTGACAGAGGTAGTTTCATGTTCTGAATAAATGCATGACTTATTTTCTCACCGTAGGACATCGAAAGAATTATTGCGACTGACTCCAATAACAGAGTCGGTAATACTAGTTTCAAATGAATTTTATCATGAAGCATATTCGGGTCAGATGACAAGTTAAATTCACCAATTAAGCCTATAAACGAGAGATCACAAATCCATTTTAGAGAGATTAGGAAAATGGAGTTTGAGAAAGAATCTTTATGAACTTGGATTGGAAATATATTAATAACGGGAAACATTAATTAGAAAGTCTCATAGTCTCCAATTAATTTTGTTATGACTTCCAGCGAAAAGCTAATACTACTGTCTCTCGAGGATATGTTTTCATTAAGGGACGAATATCGCCGTCGGTCGCATGGCTCTCAAGCAATTTCCGACAGCGAGTACCTGTGCTTGGATTTCATGGCAGCTTCATGTGGCTCTACAATTTGCTCCTCTCACGCCTGTGATCATATTGGGGTGTTTCCATGGTAACCAACGCTTCGCCTGGATGAAAATGCGAGAATATTTCGAAGAATCCGGATGTCTACTGCCTTGTGGAGATATTGGTGGAGGAGGTTACATTAGCGAAAGGATGAGGAACACGACAAGACAGGTGGGTGTAATTGCTCTAATTACGACACTTTTATTTATTTGATAAAAATCGTCCGAAGAGGTACGACCTTGCAAAGGAATGACACGACAAAACATTTGCTTAATTTCTTTGAGCTAGGAGAAAACATGGATTCTACATGAAAAAGCGTCATTTTACTGGAAGAAATGCCATTTTGGCAGATTATCCACTAAGTTGAGTTTTGTGCTGCAGAGCAGGCTTTTTATTTAACACGAGATATATTATTAACCATCTTTGTTTGTCGTCATAATTCTTGTCCTGCGTGTTTGAGAATATGATCAACAAGTTCCAATAGTAATTTTTTCAAATAGTGCATGTTCCCCACTGATGGGCTCCAAAACGCCAAAAAATCTTGTTTCGTCGAATGCCCACCAGCATTGTCCATATACATAATTGTGTGTTTAACGGGGTGATCAATTTTTCATATCCTGCCTGGGGGGGGGAGGGAGTGGGCTTGGCCCTCGTGATATTAAGGCACGTACGCTTCATTCGCTAATGAAAATCAAAGGAAATGAAAAACTTGGAGATTATTGGAGACCGAGAGAGGCAATTCTGGGGGAGCTCGTTGGGTGGTAAGTAGGAGGAGAGGTGGCGGTGGGCTGGGGTGGGGGTGTCGATGGGGAGGTCGGAGGGTGAGGACGAGGCGAGGGGTCAGGCGGGAAGGGCCGGCAGAGAAGGGAGGGGTGAGAAGGGGGTTGTGGAAGCAGACCCGTGGACATATTCGAAGATCTAAAGGCCATTCTTATCAAAATGGACGCTGGAGAAAAAGACGAGAGAGGAAATTGCTTTGTTTTTACTTGACTTTTCCTCCTGCCGGTTGAAAGGGGCGATTTAAGGCATCTAATGATGCATCCACTCTCCAATCTCCTCTCAATACCTCATTTCTCTTTTTTCAGAATGACTGAGCGAGAACATAAGATGAGATTAGATAACAGATGGCGCCTCTAAATACAGTAGTTAAGTTTGACTCTCTTTGCGAATTATAACCGGACCTATATAGTAGTTTCGAGTAAGAGGAATATTGTGGCATAAAAGGATTTCTTTAGCTCATTTTGACTTCACGTGTGTTAAGGTATAAGCTCTTTTTACAGTATTAAGTTTGCGGGAATATACATGAGTTAAGTATATATATGGCGCCTTTACATGCAATAAATAGTTTTAGTTTTGGCAGAACCATTTTTATTTATTGTTAGGTATAGTCTGGCGAATATTGTGCCATAATTCCTATTTTGGTGAATTACTTTAGATTCGAATGCATGGAGAAAAAGTAATTTATTTTCCAAAATGAGTGGGAATTATTTGTGATTTGGGTATGGATGTGAGAGAAGTTAAGAAAAGTGTAAGAACGTTCTTAGTAAATTGTTTGGGGATGGATTTTGTGTGGAGTAATGGCTTACCATTCTGAGGGTTTGGGGTTTTTATGCCGGCAATGGAGGAGATTTTTCAGTAGAATGCTGATCCCTAATTAGGCTCCATGGGGATAACTCTTCAAGTGTAGTGCTACGTCCGTTGAAATGTGGGCCCCTTAACGTCATTTAGTAGCAGCTAAAGCCGACGCTGGGTTTCTTTCCACCCTTCTTCCATTACCAAACTATCATATCCTTGACAACCTTCTCGCATGTGTAGCAAATTCCCTCAGTTGTATATCTCCTCCCCAAATAACCAATTAACCGAAAATACGTTTGAGGTATTATATGAAGGATTCTTCAGTTCTATTTAAATAATAATATTCTTAATTAAGTTGTGAACTATTAGTCATGCAGTCATTTCCCAGTGAATGTAGCCATAACTTAGTGAATGTAGACTTCTTTAAGCCTACAGTTACGTTAAGTTTTCGCCGATGTGTTCTTTTAAGCCAGAAAATAATTATCTTTCATTCTAGTAAATACTTCCGCGATGTTTTCCTACTTGAGTCCGTAGAGAATCTTCCTCATGTTGCTTGTCCACTGACGGAAGTCATGAAAAGGCAACCAACGCACGAATGCACACAAAGTCCTCTCAAAGTATCAAATTAGCGTACTACTAATGAAAGACCCGGCGGAAAGATTTTTTCCCGGCGTATGAATTAAGTGAGCTCTTCCCAGGTTTTCTACAAGATTTATCTTGTAGTCTTATTTCTTCTAAATCTGTCATTCGAATAAGGTTTTTAAGTCGTATTATTGTGTGAAATATGGCCAAACTAATATAGCTCTTTTTCGTTAACTTTCAAACACTGTGTCTTGAAACATTTTGTGAAAAATTACTTTAGGAAGGCATGAATAAAGGAAAATTATCATTGATTGAATTATGTCAGCAACATTTTCTGTCTGTAGTATATTTTCCTCAACAATAATTAAATTAATATGAAATTTTGCGAATCTTTTATTGCTACATTCATGCTATGTGCTTACTCCGTAATTTACGGCTTGATGTATTGTTTTGCTCTCCCGACTGTTAAGAATATATGGAAATCGCCACGAGATAAAATCGGCTCGGACCGGGAATCGAACCACTAACCTTTGGCTGGCCAGGACAATGCGCTGACCACTAAGCTACCCATGCTTCCTAATTCCCGTGGCAATTAACATCCATTTCTCTTGTATCCTCCTAAATTACCATGGGAATTAAGAAGCCTGGGTAGCGTACTGGTGGGCTCATTGTCCCGGCAAGCCAAAGGTTCGTTGTTCGATTCCTGGTCTAGGCCGATTTTATCTCGCGGTAATTTCTACGTAGGCATTGCATAGCCGTATTTTCGGCAGTCATGAATATCTTCCTAAGCTGAGGAAGATACTTCAAATGTCGATTAAGACTTGAAGTAGGAGTGAATACCTGGGAACGGCTTCCGTCCGAAGTCCCAAGTCTGGTGCTGTTGCTACGTGCTCGTTTATATCCTTGAGGAAATGCGACATTTATAAGGGGAAAATGCTACGGTGAATTTTTCAATGTTTTCCAATCCTTAAGTATGCTCTCCCGTGTGTGTGGGCTCATGTTATTGTGATCGATATTGAGGTAGGATGAGCATATTTTGAAACCCCAAAATGCGGACACCCTCAACGGGATTGATCAACAAAGAAAACTAAGTACCGCCAAATTAAACATTATTCGTTCAATTAAATACTGTCAAATAGCTATATTCCACGGGAACCCCTCCCCCTCCCCGCCTCGCCCCCCCCATTATCTGCCATCGCCCCAATCCCTGCCTCGTGTCACAGAGCGATCTGATAGCCAAGCATGAACTATTTCTAACCCATGGTGGACCAGTAGTGCCGTCTATCAATATTTCGTTTACGTTTTTGTACAGAGTAAATAGCACACCACGAAGAGCCATAAATGATGCCATCCCCTGGATTCAGCTAAATCGAAAGCCCCGCGGCGTGGCGATCGTCGTCTATCGCCGTCTATAGCCCTAAATCGAAAGCACCCTAACAGATCGCCAACGACGTAATTCAATCATCGATATAAAAATATATTTAACTAATTGGTGATACGATATGAAAACAAAAATCAAAAGATCTTACTTCCCAAAAATTAATGAAGCGGACATTAGCAGAAATCGTAAAAATGTACGCGGACGCAACATTAAAAGTCGATAATACGGACATGTCCGCATACATGAGGACGTATGGTAGCCCTCTGTTGGTGCAATGGAAAATTCACTTCTCTGGGAAGTGATTGGAGAAGATGCATAAGGTTTTCCAGTTTAGTGATGGCATTTCTTAGTCTTCTCTAAAAAAAATATCTATGAGTGGACTTCGGCTGTTTGCACTTCTGCTTCAATATGCAGCTATTGATGGAGAGAGAAGCATCTTATTGGGACGAGCCATCCACTCTTGTGGGGAATATTGTAAGTATGACCATAAAGATTGCCAAGATGGATTTACTAATTAATTGTTCTCTTATTATTTATTGAATTAGTTATGATATTAAGCTGAATGCTATAAGGGTATTGTGTATATGAAGGAGTGTGTTTGCAATCTTCAATTTGTTTGAAAAATTGGTGAGTTTTTAGCTTAAATTCAGTACGCAGGGTGTTTCAGGAGGAATCGGCGTGAATTGAGGAGGTGGTACGGGAAGTGGTTTTAAGCATTTGGCACTTGATGAGCGCGGGGTGGCAACTCCTTAGCGATGGCAACGCAAACCGTGAGGCCTAACGAAGGAAGTGGCGGAGAAGGAAATTGGCGAATTTTAGAAAATAATCATCAGGTCCGAAAAATTTGTCCTTCCATGACGTTTCCTCCTCTTAATTGAATTTACCAGATGAAGTAGGAAATGAATTTTTTAAATGCATTAAAGGTATTGAGATTTTTTCATCGTAGTTTTGCTACGCCGTATCTTAAAGGTACAAGATACGAAATTATAAATTTTTGGTATCAATGTAATTTCCGCGAGCAATAATTACGAAATAAATAAGAGCCTCGGGCCTGTGATTTCCCCCTTTATTCGCTAATTGAATCACTCTCCAATGCCCATCTAAATGAAATATCAAAACGGATTAAAAATAAATGTACTTATAAATATACTGATAAATACCGGAGTTAGGGAAGCTCAATGATTTTAATGGAAAAAAGCGCAGCTTTTGCAGGCCAAACGTTTATCATTAGACTGGAAAAACACGAAAAAAAACTTATTTTTTAAAAGTTAGATTTTACGTCTATCCTAAATGCAAATTTTATTACTATTTCTTTCCGGCGCAATATAGATAGGTACGGAGAATTATTTTAGGTGTTTTATCTCATTGTTAAAATTATTGAAAAAGAAAGACTTAAGCTCAATTCTTGTGGTTTGGTGAATTTCGTACCGATTTCGAAACTATGGAGCGCTCTATCAAACATTCAGTTTAACTTGCTCTCGGAAGGAAGTGACGTAGCCTGTATTCGCTAATGGTATTGAGTTGCCTCAATTTCTCTTTTTGTATGTTCATAGGGCGAATTCCTGCAGTCTTGTTGTGGCCAGATAACGATAAAAACCTGACGTAGCGTAATCCACAGGAACCGCTGAGTTTCATGCTGATAATGCTGAATGATTAGTTTCGAGCATCAGGAGATTTCTTTTTCGATTCAGTGGCCCGGAGAACCTGAAAGACAGAACTCTGGCGCAAAACACCTTGATAGATTTACTGAAAAGATAAAGCTTCAATTCTATTAAAGCCTTTAATCATAAACAGAACCATTAAAAGTTAGAATAAATTAGCATTTTTTCCTTAGAGTGGACGCAAAAGGAAAAATGCTAAACAAAACATTTTTATAATTAATAAAAACCCAAGTAATTAAAAGACTGGCTTTTTTGCAATGTGAGTTATACATTTGCACTTTAATATTTTAACTCCATATAAAGGTCAAATTTTTAAATGAAGTGCGCTGATTTTTAACGCTGATTTCAAATCATAGTCTTAAAGTAAACCATTTCATGCGAAAATAATCCTTTTTTAGGGAAAAAGTCTATTGAAAAGCAAAGGACTTGAAGTTTTGAACAGGCCCCGCAAAAAGACACCCCATCACTACCTGTCGCCGTGGTAAAATAATCCTCACGTGGGGATGTGTATGCGAGCCGCCATCAGCTTGGTCGTACTCGGCGGAATATATCTTTGTTATATATAAATATATATCCATTAGCCCCCGAGCGCGTTCTGCCCGCCTTGTAATCCCCGTCTCTCCCTCCCTCCTCTGCGGTGGCCAGTCCCTCCACCATCCCACCCTCCCTCCCCTTTCCCTCCACACACCCCTCCCCCGCCCACCCTGAGAACGAACTGTGAGTGCCAGGAATCGTGTCTCGGCTCAGGCAGCCCTTTTTCTCAAATACTTACGCAAACCTGCATTAATATAATGCAAGGTTGCCATATCGGTCCAACTCGGTGGAAAAACACTAAGTTCCTCCCCTAGCTTCCCCTTTTTTTGGTGTTGCTGTTTGTCGAGACGTTTAAAGGCTTCGGTTGAATCCAATCAACACGAATCCTTTTATTTCATCGAACAGTTTTCAACTGAAAACTCCCGTATATAATGGTATTACCTACCTGGGACCTATCCGATTGAGGTCTTGATGTAGCACGATTCGGCTGTTGGTGATTTTCAGCGAAACGGATACGTGTGAAATGCAAGTAATGCATTGATCTCGGTGGAAATGACGACAGAGATGAAATAATTAGGGAGAGTGAGGCTCGCTCATCCTTTTGCAAGAATAGATTTGGAAGCATGACGCGATATGTTCATGAATTTTTCAGAATATATGTGTTATCCAAAATATTGCTAGCGATATCACACGGACGTCCTTTCAAAGCACTCCAGTTGCCTCGTCATCTAATGGTTACTTTGAGCACACTTAAAGCTAGCGGGATTTGGCATATTTGACCATGGAGACTCGGATGTAATTGGCGAATACCAAGATTTTAATTTCAGTCTTCATGGAGCTTGGTTCTCCCACCCTGCTTATTTAACTCAGTATATTTAACCAACAGATCAAAGCTTTTTTTCACAAAATATTTATTTATTATATTTTTTGCATGAATACCTATTTTATGTTATTTTTAAAGCATTTTTGGTTTTAAATGACGACTAAGCCCTGTAAAAATGGCATTATATAATGCATCCTGTTTTGAGTATCAGCCTTTTTATGTACGCAGAGATAATTTTAAGTGTCTGCCTCTTACGGATTGAATCGAAAAGACTTTGCCGAGAAAGTTATATACCCAAAATAAGTGATCGTAGAAATAATTGTAATGTGCCTTGTAATATTGTTAAGGGATAGCAGGAAATAATAAACCCGTGATGTGAAAAACTATGCGGTCCGTGCTCTCGTTTCAGGACGACATGAAATTCGTTTGGAATTCTTGTGTTCCCAAGCCCAATTCTTGTCATGGTGAAAGGTACTGCGAAGCCAAGTAGCATAGCTGTGTATAATAAATCCATTGAAAATATAAAAAAACGGCGTTAGTATCATGATATATTAAAAACTCAAACGAAGAATGTTAAAGAGTATGGTGGGTATTACTCAACCAAACCTCGCATATACCACTAGAGTGTTACCGTATGGGAATTGAGAGCGACAGGAAATGTGTGCATATCATGGTAGGCTCTAGAATTGAAATATAAGTACAGTAAATGAATCCGTGGTTTCATTGATATATTCATGACAATGGTTTCAAGAGCAATTATAATAAATGTGATAAAATAAATAAAAAATAATATGATATCGGGTCATCTCATTGGAATGAACTAATTGGCGATTTCAGTTCATTGAACTTGTGACGGTCGTATAACACTCAGCATTTACTAAACAATACTGCCTAAAACACTTCAACATGATTGAAATAAGTCCACTTTGAGGGATTTCATGGAAGAATAGCTTGGCCTGTAAGGGCTTATTGTGGGATGATAGATTTTACTAAGATAATTTTTACTTACTTTCAATCGGGATGAAAGAGCTTTGTATTTCGGGGAAAGACTTAGAATAGATAAGTGAATTCGTAAGAGAAAAATGAATAGCGCTAAAAAAGCTCATGGAAATTTTAACAAGAGCGATTGGAGACATATACAGAATCTTATTTTGTAGCGTAGTTTTTAACACGTTTTTACTAGTTCGGTTTCCGTCATGTCTGTCTGTCTGTTCGGGTGGAATATTGCAACCGAGTTTAAACTAACATCCCGATCAGCTAGAGACTTGAAATTTTAACCTTAGCTCAGAATTGGATGGCAATGAAATATTAGCTATTAATTAACAATAAATTGATTAATATATTTCCTGATGTACTAGTAGAGGCTTGTAATTTTAACTATAGCTCAGAATTTAGCTAATTAATTGTTATAACATGTAGCTAGAAGACCTAGCTACATGTTACAACAATTAATTAATTAACGAATCATTAATTTAAAAACTTCCTGATGTGCTTGGAGAGGCTCGAAACTTTAACTGTCGCTCGAAACTGGATGCCAATGCATCATTTGCTGTATGTTACAATAATTAATTTAATTCCACACACTGTCAACTGAACAAAATCTGAAATACATCGGGAATTTCCTGTGTGTCCCTGTCAGAGTCTCATCAAGATCGTACGTAATGATATCGTATGATATACGTATATGCGTATGTACGTATGTACGTATATGATCGTATGTAATCGTAGATGTATAAAATCGATTGGAAACTTTCACCCGGACATAAGACTAAAAAGCAGATAATAATTAATCAATTAAAATATTTTTTTAATATACCACGTTTTTAAAACGGACTAAAAAGTATAGAATAATTTTCCCTGGGCCCTTCTACATTTTTGAGGGTGAATATTTAGTGGCTATGGAGGTATGTGTAATACTTGAAGAGAAAAACGTGGGGCGCAGGCAACCTATGATAATTAAGGGACCAGGTGTCGTTGAGAAAACTCCCACAATTAATGCCATTTGCAATGCACTGAAATTGGTTGTGAATTCATCCGGATCATCTACGGCCTACGCCCTACGTTTGTTCTCTTCAGGTATTTTTCTTTTCAGGTCTCCATAGCCACTAAAAATTCACTCTCAAAAATTTAGAAGGGCCCAGGGAAAATTATTTTATACTTTTTAGTCCGTTTTAAAAACGTATTATATTTAAAATATTTTTATTTAATTAATTATTTTTACAAGACATTGGAAGGCGCTCAGGTGGTGTTTAGGCCATTTAAGTGTGTGAAAATAGAACCTAATTCAAATGTTCATGGGAAACGGTTAATGATCGAATATATGCTCAAATATGGTGTTCTCCGTAATATTCCTGTGAATACACTTCCTCTTGAAACTTTCCTTAGAATTTCTCCCTAGAAAAATCTCTTTTAATAAACGTCCAACCTTTGCATTATCATAGAGGAAATGTTTAAATTTTTTTCGAATGCATAAGATTATAGTGCAATAAATTTAAAATATACGAAGTGATATTAGACCAATTTTTCAGCTCGATTTCGACTCATTGACTCAGTTCCTTCTTGTTCTTTAAAATTGGAGAGTTGGCTAATGTTACTCATCTTAATCGGACCATTTTATTAGATCAGCATAGCTGAATAGTGTTTCTCAAAGCCATGTAACTGTACTTCCATGATCAATAATATTTTTTCATGCGCACGACCCACCCTGAGATTACTTACGTTCTGTATTCTGGTGCTTTGACATTTTTACAGGGGGCGTCGGCGAGTCTTATTTGGCTTCATTTCCTGCAATAAGGACTCCCGTCGTATGTGTGCACTTCAAATCCTGTTATCATGCGTTTTAAAACGATGACGATGATCGCAGTTCAGTCGTAAGAGAACCCTCGTCCTCACGGGAGATTCACCAGACCAGGTTTCATGTTTCCGCAAATCGATGTAGGTAACAAGGCAACATGATTCGTGGAAATCATCGATTTTTTGGCGCGTCATGCCTCTTTAAAGGACTAGGAATATAGCAATGAAGCATGTTGTGTAAAAATTGTATGTGGCCTTTTAAAATTAAAATAAGTCTTTAGTTTGGCCTTCCGCATTAGCATGTCAAACATAAGAAACAATGATTCGTGCAGTGGCGTGATAAAATTGTAAGGGATAAAATGCACAATACAAAGCATAGGATTGTTTCTGGCCCTCATTCATTTACTTCATTAATTTGAAAAATTTATCTCTATACATTTTTTCCAATATAATTTCACTCTTATTCATGGTGCATGATAAGTATTACGTCCAAGGTTGTGTGTCGTGGTGTGTCTGTGTGGTCTGGGTTCGAAGTCCAGCGTTGGCACATTGTGCATTGCTACATGATCTCTAAATATCTGCCCTGAAGGAAGCACTTCTCCTTGATAGGATGGAAAGTAATAGTGCGGAGTGATTGCGTCTTTCGTCAAGAAAAGGCCAATGGCGACTCCAATTTTCTCTTCGCTCTGCTCCTTAAATTTTCTGCCCATTGCCAAATTAAAAACCATTACACTTACGGCTCAATTAGTCTTTGCTCTGATTCTGCTCCTCTAATTACCATAATAGACTTAGTTTTTAAGTCTTTGAGGTGGAAATTCAACTTATAAAATGTTAATCGCTAGGGAAGTAATTCTTGTGTAACCGCAAGTTCTTTGGTCATTGGAAAACTTCGTTAAACTCATTTGCATGACTACTATTATTATATTAATAAATAGAGGTCGAGAAAATAAATAATCTGGGTATTAAAGCATGACTACTATCAGCATTATGTATCCCTATTTTGCGCTATGCAATATCCATTTCATCATTTGAATTATTTATCCAACTTATCACTCAAATAATAAGACCCCTTTCGTTCAAGTCTCGAAGAATCTAAAATCTCGGTATCTTGTAATGATAATCCTCCACTCACAAATGTACCTGGAAGAATATTCATCTTGTATCCATCTTTTTTAAATTAGCAATCCAACCCTTACACATTTTAAACGAGTATTAATTAAATTGCCTCCCACAATTGATTTAAAGACACACTTGGAACAAATAATGAGTGTTTCTCCGCCCTATGAGAGTATTAAATGTTCTAGATACGACGAGGCGCCGAAATGATCAAATTAATTTTCGCGCAAGAGATAAAATTTAAAAATCTTCATTCAGCCTTGAGTGAAGAGATTTCTTGGAGGGATGGAGAGACGCGGAGGAGAGCGAATATTACTCCCTGCTTAATTCCTTTTTAACAGTGTAAGACTTTTTTTGGACTCAAATTTGCGCATTATGCAAAATCAACTCGCGTCATGATCCCTTATATAAATTATTTACGTGGAAAGAATTGATAAAAAAATCACCAGTCGTTTCCCTCACGTGAGTCGAGTAAATTCCTGAGAATGCTACGTGATGACGAAAGGATCCGTGGCATGCATGACTGTTGCAGTGCGGCTCAATTCCTCCCCTTAATTTCCCCTCTCCACCCCCCTCTCCTCCCGCCCGCCTCCTCTCCTCCCCCCTCCCCTCTAGCCCACCGGCGGTGCCCCCTCCACCTCCCTCCCCAATCACTCACCCCCTATGCTTTACTCCCACGTAAATTCAATAATGATGGATTTCTCTAATTGGATTTCAATTTGCTTGGTTTACCCATTTAAAATATGTCCATCATTTTCATTTTTTCGAATGAATTAGGCGGTTTGTGACGCCCAAGGACAAGCCATTTGCCTACTCTAAATCAAGTTTCTCCAAATTCAATATCACCGCTTAAAAAAATGGCATATATTCTAATCATAGTTTCACCTCACTAAAAATGGAATTTGGTGGGTTTTTTCCAAATCGATTTTTTTGGCGCGCGTTGAACTTGCTGTGTTACTATTTGGAAATGTTTCTTTGTTGGGACAAATATTCGCACAAAGGTCCTGCATAGTTCTCGTTACCAGATATGCCGTAGTGCATGCCTCATGTGTCATTGAGCTGAGAAACGACTAGCCGCAATGGATCACGATAGGGGAAATACCACATATTTTCCTGTCTCGAAAACCTGTTTTTGGTTGTCACGGTGTAGGTTTCCTATCCTCTTTTAAAATAGTAGACAATTTGTCTAAAATTTGGCAGTGTGATACATCAGTTTGCTTAGTTGTATTCAAGCTTGGTCGAGGAAGCCAATAACCTTCTCACAAACGCAATAGTTTGATGTACAGTACCCAGAGTACCCAGATGTAAGACGGTGTTTCTGTACTATCACGAACATAGTAATTACACTATAAGGCTATGTAGTTTGTAATTTAGAGGTGGTCGACGACGGAGGTCAAATGCTCCGTGAAGGATTGTGACAAAGGGGACTTAGCATATCTGGGAGATTAAGGCAATTATGAAGGTTATTTTTGTTAGTTAGTTGAGTTACCTGTTAGTTAGTTCATTAACTTAAGTTAAGACTATCTTCGCTTGGATATGCATGCGTATCCAACATATTACAAGTTTAAAAAAAGCCATTAACTGAAAAAGAGCTGATAAAGCATCTTCACAGCACTTAAACTAATATTTGGTTACTTGCTTATCTGGGGAGGCAACCGATGGCCGAGGTCAATTATGCGTAGGGGTTGATGAGGGAAATATTTTTGGGGGGGGGGGGGGGTGAGGTGAACGGAACACCGACGTCGGCATTACCCTGTATTAAACGAAAGGAGCAGGATTTTCCGTGGTTAAATACAGCGAAATGAGTACTCCACTAGAGCTCGCGAGTAGGAATCGCGATTCCAGCGAAAAAATTCACTGTCCTGGCTTCAAGAAAATGTGCAAAGCATGTCTAATATCAGATCAAAGGGAATATACTTGAATATATCCATTTTTTCTGCTGCTGGTTCATTTTTTTGTTTTTTTCTAGAGATTAGAATTACTGGCCGAAATATCAACTTATCTGACTCTTAAGTCTTAATTTTGTGTACTGCTGTTTAATATCTTTTAAGATTCTCTTGGCCTATAAACGCTCTAAAATAAAAGAAGAATCATTTATAGATAGCTTCTATATTAAAAAGGAGCTTATATATATAAAACTTCACTCGGATATTATGTATATATATATATATATATAAACTTTGCCACAGGTGGGGCGGAATTAAATACAGAAACGCAAAAAAGAAGAACACTCACAATATACGTTCTGATATTTCGGCAGCCGAGAACCTGCCTTTCTCACAGAAGGAAGGATACAGAATGATGGATAGGCAGGAAACAAGGGGTTGATTGAGGTGGGAGAAGAGGGAGGAGAATGGGGTAAGAAAGGGGAGAAGAGGGGGGGCGGGAGGGGGTCAGAAGAGGAGAGCGGGGTGAGGGGGGGAGAAGAGGGGAAGAGGCGGGAGAGGGTCGGAGGAGGAGGAAGGGATGTGGGAGGGAGGAAAGGGGAGGGGCGGGAGGGGATAAAAAGAGGAGAAAGGGGAGAAGAGGAGAAGGGGCGGGAGGGGTCAGTGAGCCCGATTTAATCCGGGGGGATTATAGGCAGAATAAAGCCAGATACATGCCATTTCTAATGTACGTAATTGAAGGGGAGAGGCAGAGGGAGGGAGGGAAGACAATATGCCTGCTCGGAAGCATTTGTCAAAACTGACATTGTGGGAGGAAGCATGGACCGGGATGGGGAAGGAGGCATTGGGCGAGGACGGCTTGCAACTTGCTCGATGGCCGGTCAATCTAACACTTAGGGCGTTAGTGGTGAGACCAATATAATAGGAATCGCAAAGGTTGCAAAGGAGGATGTACACAATGTTGTGGGAAGTGAATGACAGAGAGGGGACGGAAGGAAGTGGGTGGGAGAGGAATTTAGCGGGGAGGGGGTCGGTAATAAGGATAGGGCACGTTTTGCATCTCACGCGATGGCAGGGGTTGGGTGGGGTTTTAGAGCTAATATAGGGTTTAGTCAGCGGTTTATTTCCGCTCTCAACGATTTCTCTTCTGTCTCCTTCACCTCTCATTTCTCTTCTTCCCATGTTACCTTCCTTGATGTAGATATCACTCTCTCCAACCACCATTTCAACACCTCAGTCCACATCAAACCCAGGAATAAGCAGCAATATCTTCATTATAACAGCTGCCATCCCTCCCATACTAAAAGATCCCTCCCCTACTCTCTTTCCACACGAGGCTTTCGCATATGTAATAACCCCGATTCCCTTGATAAATTCCTTTCCTCTTTACACCAATCCCTTCTCCGACGAGGATATCCTGAGACTCTTCTCAATATACGAATTCTCAAGAAACCCTTTCCTCCTAAACCAACCCAAAATAAGGAGAATTACAACCTCTCCCTCTGTACCACCTACTTCCCAGGCGTCCATGCCCTCAAAAAAATCATTAAAAACCTTTTCCCACTCCTCTCTGATAATCTCACCACCAAAAACACATTCCCCAAATGTCCCTCTCTCACCTTCAGGCGTCCCCCCAACCTCTCCAGTATCCTAAAAACCACCAAACCGCTGACTAAACCCTATATTAGCTCTAAAACCCCACCCAACCCCTGCCATCGCGTGAGATGCAAAACTCCTCTTTTTATCCCCTCCCGCCCCTCCCCTTTCCTCCCTCCCACATCCCTTCCTCCTCCTCCGACCCTTTCCCGCCTCTTCCCCTCTTCTCCCCCTCCTCACCCCGCTCTCCTCTTCTGACCCCCTCCCGCCCCCCCTTCTTCTCCCCTTTTTTACCCCTTTATCCTCCCTCTCCTCCCACCTCACTCTACCCCTTGTCCCCTGCCTATCCATAATTCTGTATCCTTCCTTCTGTGAGAAAGGCTGCTTCTCGGCAGCCGAAATATCAGAACGTATATTGTGAGTGTTCTTCTTTTTTGTGTTTCTGTATTTAATTCCGCCCCACCTGTGGCAAAGTTTATTTAAATTATCGCGTGTGTGATTTTCCACGAACTCGTGTATATATATATATATATATATATATATATATATATATATATATATATATATATATATATATATATATGCCAAGAGGGTGGCCGATAAAAATATAGATACAGAAAAAAAGTACACTTACAAATTTAAACTTCCAATATTTCGGTGAAGATATTAGCTCCACCTTTCTCTAGGAGAAGTAGAGAAAGGTGGTGCTAATATCTTCACCGAAATATCGGAAGTTTAAATTTGTGTCCTTTTTTTTCTGTATCTATATTTTTATCGGCCACCCTCTTGGCATATTATATATTTATCACCCGAGTGATTCTCCAAGAAGTTATATATATCTATATATATATATCTATATATATATATATATATATATATATATATATATATATATATATATATATATATATATATATATATATATATATATATACACAAATATAAATATACTTTTAAAACACAGGCACACGAAAATTAAAAGGACACTCACAGAATAATTTGCGGACGTTTCGACGGGCAAGCCGCCATCGTCAACGACAAGAGACTAACTAGTGGTCTGTTACCTCGGGTGGGGGGGGGAAGCGGAACAGGAGAAGGGAAGGGGACTGGTGGGGAGCGGGAGCAAGGGGTTGCTATTGGTCAGTGGGCCAAGTTAAGCCCGGGCGATTCAAATGCTCTTAAGCACCAGATGAAAGCCATCTCGCGAGTCCTCAGTTCAATATTAGTTGCTGATTCGGGGAGGGCTTCTAATATAGAGAGAGAGAAACATTTATTGAAGGTCTTACGATGGGAAGCGGTATGTTTAGGAATGGGATCAATGAAGGGAGGACATGTGGTGGAGTGGCGGTGCCCATTCATTCGTATTGAAAGCGGGGTAGTACATTCGCCAACATAAAATGCCGGGCAGAAATTGCACGAGAGACGGTAAACGATATTTGTGGAAGTACAATTGGCTGCTGAGGAAGATTTTCTTACCAATCAAATCCTGCCCCCCTCTGCCAATTACACCCCTCGGGCCAAAACCCACCATCCTGACAGACTCAGCCTCATCACCACATTCTTCCCTGGCTCCCATAAAATCAGAAACATCCTCCGCGATCTATACCCAATTTTAAAGAATAATAATTCCACTGCCCTCCTATTACCTTCATGTCCCACAGTATTTTTTAAGCGTCCCGCAAACCTGCGAGATATCTTAAAATCTACTAAACCCTCCCTTCAACCGACCGCCCCCTCTCCACCACTCTCGACAACTTGCAACCGTCCTCGGTGCAAATGTTGCTCCCTCCTACGCTCTTCTGCTACGCCCTCTTCCAATAAATCTATATATATATATATAAATAAAATAAATATATATATATTCATTAATGGATTCCTTCGTCATGCCGACTGCTGCAGTTTTGACATAAAAAGCTGAAAACCCAAATAATAGTCTGTGGTAGAAGTCAATAAAATTAAAATTTGCTCTAAACTTAAAATATGCTAAACTAATGAAAGTAATGAAGCAATGAAATAAGGGAAAATCGGGTGAATGTGAAACTTATGCAGCAATTGATGTTAGCGATATGAGTGAAAATATAAGATTTTTGAATATTGTGCGGAAATGTATCTAATCTTAATTGCCATAACGAGTGCCTTAATACGTGTCCACAAATTTTTTTTGCCGACCCAGTTGTCGACATTACCTTATCATTTTCTGAGAAATAGTAATTTCGGAACCTTGATCTAGGGTGACCAAATCTCCCGTATTTCCCGGGATCTCCCGTATTCGACCCTAATTTTTCACGATCTCCCGTCTCCCGTATTTTCTGTCTCTTTGGGTAAATGTCTCCAGTATTTTTTCGTCAAGCAAATTCATTCAGTTTCAATAATTAAAATTTTGCGCACACGGTCAAAATTCGTTTAAACGTTCAAGAGCAGACAAAAATTATTCTATATTGAGTTTTTTTCTATCGATTATCTCGTTGATAAATGACAAACCGATGAATTTAAATCTCCTTATCTGTTAAAACTTTCTTTCTTTCTTTGTGTTGCTTAGCTGGTGGTGCTTTGGCGTCATTTGGTTTCAGTGGTTTTTCTTTACATCACCTGTGATCCGTGTAGGGTAAAGAGTTTTTAATACAATGATGTGCAGTGATGAGGAAGCTACAACGCCACCAAAAAAATGAAGTATATGAGTACATATCTTCCGAAATGGGAAAGTGTATATTCCTGGATTGGAACTGCACCTTCTAATGTTTTTGCAAACACAGCATTGTTTTTTTGTAAAAATTTGCCGTGTTCTAAATCTCCCTTATTTTTGGTCAAGAATATAGAAATCTTCCTTATTTTATTCAAAAATAGTTGGTTACCCTACCTGGACCTGTAAGGAAAAAAATAGTTGGTATGCACTACAGAGTCGAATCACATGATCATGGGGTTGTCATGGTCCACAAAATGTCTTTCACTGTTCGCTTCCTTTAAAGTTGCGTTCATGCACTCCTCCTGCAGGGCATAGCGGTCAATACCTACTTGAAGTTTATGTTGAAGGGCAAATACTTCTTTTATTCCACACTTCTCTTTCCCTGTACCCTTTTTTTGCCTTTACCTTATTCTTGCATGGCTTCATACATGCGTTTTTGTTTCTGAGACTACTAATGGTGCTCGTCTTGAAAGTCCCTATAACCCCATTCACTCATGACTCTCCTTGGCTGGCCACTTCTCTGGCCATTTATTCGTCACGGGAAAATCTGCCCGTCGATTAGATTTGCACCCACGCCAAAAACATGGCCAAGCGAACTCAGCGCACTTATTTCGTACTTGTCCATTGCCCAATAATAAAGAGCACATTTAATGCATTGTTTGTTTTCCAGCTAGTAACGGGAGAATGGACGAGAGGAGACTATAGGCGTCTGAGATGTGGATGTGCAGGTGGAGGAGAATTTTACACGGACGGAAAGGAGAACTAACGAAGAAGACCTTTGTAAGAAAGGGGAGAAAAGATGGTTGATTGAGGAAATCAATAGGAGACGTAGTAAGCGGATGAGGCTAGTAATAAATGGGTATGGGATACTGAAGACTTATTAGGGAGGTAGGATGCTGGGGAAGAGGGAGGGGAAGGAGAGTGGTTTTGGATGTCGTGACGGGAGGTGGGAAGTGTGCTGAACTGGAGAGAGAAAGAGATCGCTTGAGGAAGTAGTGCAGTGCAGCCCTAAGAAAGATAATCGGGGAGTAACGATGTTCCATTAAAAACCTACATTATCCGGTCAATGACCAAATAATTACTCTAATGTTTTTCCTTCACGAACTTCTCGAGTTTCCCTATCCTCATTATCTACAGTCTGGTCTACACAATTATTTTGTCGAAAGGCGGGAAGGGTACATTTACCTGCAGTTCTTTTGCTATTCTTCGGCCAAAAAGGTCAATTTTTAATTTTTAATGGAGAAATAGGAAGGAAAATTGTTTCCTTGGACTTGTTTAGCATGTGAAAAAGGAAAGAGATTCTCCAAAAGGTAGAAACTTAAGAAATCATCATCAGTCGCTGGTCTGCTTCCGTTGAGTATGAATGTGCTCCCTCTCGGAGCGGAAAATTCGAGGCAATGCGTTGCTAGCCGTGTGCTCGTTGTTAGCTGTGTTCTCCGTTCGTGGCTTTCTGTGATTGTGTAACATACTTGTTATATGTGAATATACTCTTACTGAGCTACAAGAAGTGTGTCACCTGTAGTTACGTCATGAGTTATTGTTTTGTTTGCCGTAAGTCTATTCGCCACACCAACTACATTACTTGTGGGGACTGTCGGCAGTGTTTCCATGGTTTCTGTCTTGAAACCCCACTTAGCAAGGATGAAATCAAAGGAATTGAAGACAGTGATCAAACCTGGAGGTGCATTGAGCGTAATTCTACATACAGGCAGAATTTAAACACTGGACCAGACATGAGTCTATCTGAAGGTAAAACATTTCAAGAGATATATGTTATGTTCCAAGAAATTAAAAGTGAATTAAAAGTGACTGAAAAAAATCTTGGTGGCACAGTCAGCAAATTATAAGATAAATTAGAAGATAGCGTTAAATTAATAGTCTCAGGGAAAAAGGCAAGATGACTGCTTTGAGGAAATATCATCCTTAAAACCTGAGAATTTGATTCTAAAACAACAGGTTGTGGAGACTTTAAACCAATCGGCTGACTTTGAACAGCGCTTACTTTATAATAGTTTCGAAATCCATGGAATTCCGTCGAGTCCCAATGAAAACTTGAAAGCAATAGCTGGTTGTGTTTGTGTTGCTTTGGGTGTTGAGTTAGACTACGGTCACATTGATCAGTGCTTCCGATCTATGCCAAAGCCAAATGGTGATTCTGGCGGCATACATGTGAGTTTTGTGCACCAGTGCAAAAGGGACAACATCTTAGCCAAACGCAGGGTAAAAAGAAATCTTTCTACGTGCCACTTGACGTTGGTTGGAGTACCACCGTCAGATACTCCTATTTACGTCAATGAAGCCCTTTGCCCTGGAAGACGCAAGCTTTTCAATGCTGCGAGAGAGCTGAAGAAGGCCAAAAATGACAAATACCTTTGGTAAAATCTTTCTCAGAAAATCTAAAAAGCAACCTGTTCATTTTGTGACTTGCTTACATGATTTACGAAAGCTTTAATTATTTTTATAATTGCGTCTTTAAATATGGGTAATGATACTATTAATTCATTCAATAGTATGAAAGAAGTGAAAATAATTCAGCAAAACATACGTAGTATTAGAAGGAACTTTGATGCATTTTTGATCAATTTAACTAATTTAGTGTTTAAACCTGCAGTAATTGTACTTACTGAGATATGGATGAGCGAATGTGAGCTAAGTTTTTATAAAATAAGTGGTTATAAATCGTTTGCTAATTGCACTGATAATAGTAGAGCCAAAGGTGTCCTTGTGAATGTACTTGAAGACATTCCTTGTCACCCAATTTCGGTGACACTATCTTCTGCTTATTGTGTATTGTTAACTTTACACTTTGACTTTATTACGTTTCACTTGTTATGTGTATACAGGCATCAGAGTATTCAACCTAATCATTTCTTAAATGAAATACAAGGTATCTTTCCAAAAGTTAGTGGTAACCTGGTAATTGTTGGTGATATTAACATAAATATTTTAGATAATAATTACATATCAAATGATTATAATAATGTAATGTGCTCCTATGGTTTACATTGTCTGCTGAAACTTCCAACCAGAAAAATGAGATCATCTTCGACTTGTTTAGATCATGTGTTTGCCAGAATTGCTAATATGTATAAATTTCAATTACATGCTGATGTTCTTCGCCTAGTGTGAGTTAAGTCTTTATAAAATAAATGGATATAAGTCGTTTGCTAAATGCAATGATGACAGTAGAGCCAAAGGTGTCCTTGCGTATGTACTTGAAGGCATTCCTTGTCACCCAATTGCGGTCACACTATCTTCTGCTGATTGTGTATTGTTTACTTTACACTTTCACTTCATTACGTTTCACTTGTTATGTGTATTTAAAATTGATTTTTGGTGTGACTAGCATTGCATTAAATTCTAGGATGATAGCTTCCACACTGTTGTTTAACCACTAAAGCTACCTAAAGCTCCTTCATTGTTGTTACTAAAGTTGTACATTTAAGAAATTTGGAGAAGTAAATTTAATATTATTATTATTGAATATGTAAAAAAAATATTCCGGGTACATGTATGATACTGATAAAAAATGCCAACATATTATCAGCCAATTATAACTGCATGACCATAGTGTAGAAGAATAAGCAAAAGCCGTATTTTATGACGCAACATCTTAAATAGAACAGAAACCTTTCTAGAAAATTAATAAAATATTCCAATGCCAGAAAATCGATTCATGTTTCAGTATATGACAGTTGCACCTCGCGAACTACAGACGGCCTTTGTATTTCAATACCATGAACAGTTCGCCGATCACTCTGGGGAAATTCAGCGACAGTGTCTAATTCTAAAATCAAAACTTTATAAATACCCGTCAACAAATAGTGTCTTGAGGAACGCGAACAACTGTATTAACCATGGCTGGAAAAATCAACTATATATATTTTTTTGGAATTGCAGTGCTTTCTTCACCCTCATCATGAAGGAATTCCACTAAGTTAAGCAAGAGACGGTCACCTTCATTAAGTTCCATTTGCTTTGTCACTCATCATATTCCTTTTCAAAGTTGATCATAAGGAATTCACAAACTGCTGCTCACTCACTCTTGATTTCATCCGGGGGTGACCAGCTTCCTTGAAATATTCCACACTCATCGCCTATTTTCCCCTTCGTACTTATTTAACTTAGTACTCATTTAATACTCCACAGCAGCCTAAGGGACTATGACAAGAGTCATAAACTGTGCATTCAGTTGGAACCTTTTGGATATACCCGCCTAAAATCCAAGTTGTGAGATTTTGAGGAAACCCCTCGTTGAACTGGGGACAAATCTGGCTCTATCATCTGAAATTATGAATTTTTCAAGCTTATGGATTTACTGCAGATGAGATCTAATGTGACCTTTCTTCATTCATTTACTTATTTGCTCGTTCAAGGATTTTCATTTGAGCTTCTCATCACACAGCTATTGTAGAAAGTATGTGGATTCGCTATAAAATCCAATGCTTTATCATCCGTCAGCATAAATAATAACCATGGATACAAAAATAGTACGAGGATATTCAGCAAAAACTAGCCAAGATATGGATGTTATTATATTTATTTATGCCCATTTCAGTGCATTCTTGCACTGAACCAGGTGCCTATGTTCTTAAGAACATTCGAGACGAAAACCATTTCAGAGATGAATACTTAAAAAGGGTCCAAAGCCTAGGTTGAATTATTTGAAATATTTTAGGAATTTTAGCGCATAAAATATTCAGTTCTTTGTCCATGCCGTTTAAACGGGCGGAAAGGTATGAGCTACTCATAACGTAGTATATTTTGAACTTTCCAATTTAATAGCATGGTCACCTGCTTGTATTCCAAGCTTTTCGTACAAAATATATTGCCAGTGATTTCCATAGAAAATATGTACTTATCTAGCGTGCCTTGGTGTAGTTTTTATTATCTTTAATATTGCAGAGTGATTAATTTGTTTGCACTCATGTGGTCATCACTTGGTAGCGTTATCTTTCCTATATTTCGATAGCACCGGTTACTTAAAACTAATTTTACTGAGTTACTTTTATTAAGCTTGGCAGTTTCTACATAATCTCATATTAGTTTTATGCGAGCAGATTCTTGACCGATTACATGAATTTCTTATTTTAAAATATGAATAAGTTACACTGCTTGTTGTGGCTTTTTGCTTAAATAAAAATTTAGGAAGTTTTCCTTTTAAATAGGACTTGCCTAAATTTCCCCATAGTTATCGATTTAATCCTATCGCACACATTCTATTTTAAAGGTTTACTAGGTATGAAAAGTAAAATACCAATGTTCAAATTTCTCAGGAAGAACAATTACATCCCAACCAACTAGGTATCGTTACATTTGGTTTGACAACAACAGGCTGTGCTCCCAGAAGTCTTAAGGCGCTTAGACTTTTAAGAATATGCCAAAATATCGTGTGCAGATTTTTTGCGTTGTGCGCAGTTGTCCCCGAGAGCGTTCATGGCGGGCCTAGACTGAAATATAAGAAAGATTCAGCTTCGAAATTCCTTGACATCATCACATTACGTGCATTTTGAAAGGCCACCAATGGGTGGCAGCATTCCATTGCTCAGCGCGTTCGGTTTCGCGTAATCTGCGAAAGGGAATTGTGAGTTTATTAAATGGGGATTTTCATCGTGGGGCTTCCCTATTTGAATTTTATTTTTTCACTTCTTTGCCCTGGATGACTCGCAAAAGATAGAGGAATGGAAATCCTATCAAGTATATTAAGTTGGAAGCTAGCAGTCATGGTGGTAACAAGAAAACAAATGATGTAATAAAGGCCACTAGTATTATCTGGTATACCGCATTGTTGATTGAGCGTAGAATGTTGCTGGAAATGTTGCCTCGCCTACTCTCAAGACTTATAATTAAATTAAGTTCTGCCTGGTACATGACTGTGGCCCTATACTGTGGCCCGGACACAGGTTTAAAAATTTTTATATTTATGTTTGTTTTTGTTTTAGTAAATATAACATTTAGCAACGAAAAATAGTACAGAGTCTTATATATTACCTTGTTAATAGACAAAGATTTATGCAAGGGGAAAATTTACAAAGTGGAAAAGGTAATCATAACAATGGACATAAATGTCCCCACGGAGGGTTTTAATGCCTTAGTGGAGGTTGAGGAATGCGTTGAAAACATTTGACGAAGTGATAAGAGGCTGAGGAAAGGACACATTGAGGTCTGGAGGTTGAATTATGAGGATTCGGTGACATTGGGAACGTAGGGAAATGGAAAAATGCAAAGCTGGAACATGTGCCAGGTTATAATTGCGTTTGGGATTCGTATCTTTATTGTGCTAATTCTGATTCTGATTTTAATGTTTGGTTAACCAATTTCAATGTCTTAATTGTAGGCATAAGTAACTGAATGAAACACCAAAGATTAGCTAATCTCACTCCCCTTACTTCAAACCTCTAAGTGGAATCGGAAACTATAAATACCTCGGTCTCGTACTGTCCATATGAGACTTGGGAATTTTTGTAAGGATGGATCAGTTCTTCGCGGTAAATTCTAAGTTGAAAATTTTAAATAAGAAATATTATGCGGAATCTCTCATTTTGAATCAATTGCGTATTAAACTTGTGGATAAGAAAAGAGTATAAGCTTAAGTGTTCTTACATTTTTCGTATTTCGCAATACATGATCACATTTCTCTATATTATTTTATTGCCAACTGCGCGGGCTTTATCTGTACAAAAAGGGAGGCATCAGGTGCAATGTTGTGGAGTTTGAACATAAGAACAATTTAGAAGATGCAATTTTCCACAGATAAAAATCTCTCTGTAATTTGAAAAATATTTCCATCACCATCTCAGTCTCTGTTATTATGGATCTTTTCTCGTTTAGTTTTCTCAAATTCACTTAAATTATTCCGTGCATGAACCATTCTAAACTGGCAATTCAACGGCATTGAATGCCGTCTATTGATATCAAATGCTACATCCGCTCCCAGTGATATATATTTTGAAGGATAGAAAAGATATTTTACTTGAAACAAAAATGCGTAAAGATTACGATGATAAGGAATAGTTTACCATTACCTGTATACAAAAAGGGTGACTGACGTGAAGTTTCTGGAAAATATCTACTGAAGTTGACAAGTAACTCTTAATAGGGGCGATGATTTTCGAATACGTTTGGCACCAAAAAGATAAATGTACAAGGAAACCTTATGAAGTGCCAGTGGAATTCTGTCGATTCAGGCGGGTGGGAAATGTATGGAATAATCAGCGGAGAGTAGTGTGAACGCCGCAAGAGGGGGCTGAATGAGGGATGGTTTCTTCCTCGTGAAATGAAACCTTTCCAGTCTCAAATGGGAATCCGTAAGCCTTTCAATCATGAGGAATAGGATGAATACAGCATTTATGCATCCTTTTTCTACGGGAAGTATGGAATGACCCATTGAAAAATCTTACGGCATTAATCTTCTCCAGGAAGAGAAGGAACCTTGTTATTCTGACCAGAGTTGCTCCTTCTAGAAATAGATGTCAGCTTAGAAAGCCCGGTGCAGTTATTCTCTGCGCCCTCTCGCAAATCGATCGACAGGTATCGAATTCTAATTGGTGATTCTCACTCGATCTTTTTTTCCGCTCATCCTACGGCTGGCAAGCAAATTTTTTACTTCAATGCGTTTGATGCGATCCTCCGCGTTAGTATATCTCAATCACATAGGTCTTATATATGCTCCTCTGTGAACCTGGAAAGGACAACGGAAACCTTCTTTGAAAAATAATCCTCCACTTACCCATATATAGCTTTAGTAGAAAGCTTGATGTTAGTTGAAAAGAATTTTCCGTTTATTCGACAAGGTACTGAGTGTAAAGAGAATCATTAATTCTATTTTTGTCTCTAAATGAAATCCTTCAGTCACTATGATCCATTGTTTTTGATGGAGGTTATTTCCAGCTACTGTACGGTCTTGTGAATTCTAGGGGAACTTAGTTGGTGATACAAGTTCCCTTGAAATGAAATGAAATTCTATGACCCTTTCTTAAACTTCCGTCGAATAATTCCGTCAGATCCGTGCAAGGACCTCAAGTTCAAAGTTCATGTTCAGTGTCCTGCGCAGTGTTACTTCGCTTTCAAAGAGATAGCTTGGCATGATGTCGGTGTGCCTCGCATTATTACTCGGATATGCACTCTCAACAAAATTACGACAATAACTGGTCGTTCGTATGGCGTAGGAAAAGCATGAAGATCATATCGGAAATAAATGCTCCCGTGAAACCGTATCAATCGGGAATGGGAGTGTTACGAAATCAATATCGTCTCATGTGGTTGAGGGTAAGTTTGGAAGAAGTCCATTCCGCTTACGTAATTTAAGGTGGGCTTCTCTCAAAATAAAAATCTGAGAAAAACGAGCACGAACTTTTCCATCAAAGATTGATGACGGATGCACGTGCTTCTATTCGAGGTTTGTCTTCCTTCGAATCCATTAGGGAGATTAAAAATCATATTGTGATTACAGATATTTGAATTCAAATATTTTAGTTTTGCTTGAAAAGTCGGCCTGCATTCCAATTTTCGACGGCGAAATATATTTTCTAACCCTTAGCAATCTGCCTCCATTTGGCACTAGTTGAGTGGCCTTATATAGCATGACCTTATGCGCTTGACTATTTGGAAAGCCGAATAACAACTGATGGAATTTGCTCCATCAATGAAACATCAGTTAAACGCTATGAGAGTATAGGAAGGTTGAAAGGGAATTCAGCAACGGCCTACTCTTAAAATAAGGCGCCCAGAGATTCACAATTTTACGGGCCATTCGACGGGTAGAGATCTGCGCTTGAAGTGCTCTCCGCGTGGCGCCTTATTAGAGATCTGAATGACGTTCAAATAATCTCCACCACTGCCGGAATCCGAGCTCAGGCCCTCGGAGAGGGAAGGCAGTAATTGAACCACCACACAATCCTGGTCCTACACTGCCAGGGGTCTGCAAAATACGGCCCGATGGCCACATCCGGCCCAGGAAAGAATTATACAGCAATGCACCAATTGTACAATTTTTCAGTGAGAATCCGCAAAAAACGCGTTATTCATATATTTAAAATGCTATAAAAAAATTGTGTTCAAAATATACCAATGTGCCATACTGGATCAATATTATTCAGACCTTTATTTTATACTGAACCGTTATGGTATACTTTGAGGAATTTCTTCGCGCTTCTACATCTAAATACTACCCTGCGAGCCACTGCAGAGGCGTATGGCAGGGGGTTTAGGACACCAGCCACGAAAGGGTACGGATCTAGGGAAGAAGGGGGAAGAGGACAGGTGAACTTTCGATTGACGATGTGTCTTATGTTAGTGTCATGCTGTCTTTTTTATAATCATGCGTGGTGCGGTGCGTGGATAGGTGGAATATTTGTACCTATCAGTTTGGCAGCTTATCTCTCATCATCACGGGACCTGATGATAGTGTACTACACCGAAACCAAGGTCGTGCAATTAAGATTTAATGTAGAGTCGTTGGTTTTTTTTCGATCCTTACTGTCCATCCTTAGACTGCGTGAAACTAAATTATGAATAATATCATTGATTTCGAAAGAGGAGATGAATGAGCCTCCATGGTTTTTAGTTCCATATATTGGGGCATCCAGAAATGATGATTCTGACGGATAAATCCTCGCCCTAGAGCTCGAACTCCCCTATGCAGGCTCCTCCTGCCTCACGAGGTGGATGATACTCCTCTCCAGAGCCGCTTCATCTCATCCTCATGAGGGACCAGAGACAAAACTTTTTTCCACCACCAGGCTAGTGGACCCACCTCCACGCTATCGGTCGGCATATAACTTTTGAAGCACGACGATCCCCGGTGGTGATTAAATCGATTGGCCTCCCCAAGAAAAATGCGCTTCCCCCCTCTCCCCATTCTCTGCCCCCGGCCAGCCGAGGGGAGACGCATAACGGGGGGTTTGGCCCGGGGCGAAGCACCCGCCCGGGGGGCATTCGTTCAACACGACACTGAACTGGGGATTGGACAAATGCGCACGGGAGCCTATTTTTCATGGATGCGATGACCCGTCCGTAACGAGCAGCGGACGCTTCCTCTACTGGGGTTGTCTGGTGGCAAGCCAAGAGATTCCCAAGTCAAGCTCTTCGTTGGTCAGTTACTTGGGGAGGCGAACAACATCTTAGGTAATTGGCGCCATAGCAGGCTTGTGAATTGGTCACCTAGGATAAATAGAGAAATAGACGAAGGTTGGAGAGAAACCCAGCGTCGGCATTACACCACTTTACGAATGGCATGAAGGGGTCCAATGTTAAACGACCTGTTAGTCCGACGGAATCGGAACGAAGGTTGGAGAGAAACCCAGCGTCGGCATTACACCACTTTACGAATGGCATGAAGGGGTCCAATGTTAAACGACCTGTTAGTCCGACGGAATCGGAACTACACTTGAAGTGCTCTCTACGGGGCACCTAATTAGTAATCGGAGCTACTCTGTGAAATCCTTGCCACTGCTGGGGCTCGAACCCGGGCCTCTTGGTTGGTTAGTCAGTATGTACTACCATCCGATGCCAAGGCAATATGTTGCCACTTGAGGTAACACACGCTAGCCCCTGATTCCGAGACCATGACTACCCCGGGATACTGAAGACGCGACCTTGTCATGTTGAAGCCTGCTTCATCCGAGTCCTTCTTCGCTGCAGTTCAAGCCACGCTGGAGAGCTGACGGGAGGCATTCAAGGGTGACATTTTCTCTTTCAGACGTTGACTCTTGAAGTAGTTCACAAATATGTCATCAATTCTTACCTCTCGTTGGTTGGAATAAGAAGCGATGGGCTTCTATGAAAATATCAACCTCGTCATTTGTCAATATGTCTTATTTCATCACAGTCTCTCGGAAATTAATTCTCTTCCACGTACTACTGTTTTGCCGATTTCACTAGAGCAACATCTCATCGCGCATGTCATAACTGTCCTCCAAAAGTGCTGCCATTATTCCTAAAAATCTTTATTTTACTATCTGTTACTTTAATCCCAAACTCACACTGAAATTCCACCTTCGGTTCAATTTTTAGTTATGTTTTGTGCTTCTAATCAATAGTTATTTACCAGTGCATATCGTCTGGAATCACCATATTGGGGAAAAGCTAAATTTTCATCGCGAATTTTGAGGACACTGTGTCAAGCCACGGAATTATCGTTACGGAATTACTCGCCATTGCACATAAGTGCGAAATTCCACAGAGGAAAAATCGTTCGCCTTGACCGGAATTGGAACCCAGCTCCCTAGATATCGCGCCGAGTGCTTTAGCCAGCTAAACTACCTTCTTCCCTGTGGATTTTTTTCCCTTCTCATTAGTCAATTTTCATTATTAATGGGTGGGTAATTCCATGTGAAATCACGGACGAGTTGCCCATACTATATCAGATTTGTGCCAAATTCTTTGTATGGTTTCTTTATAAGGCCTTTAGTTTTTATACATAATTTTTATGAAAAACTTTGAGTTTTTGCGGAGATACGGGGGTATGAAAAATTCGGCATTCGTAAAAACAAGTCCCAGAATTTTCTCATTTCTGTCAGATATAAGAAAGCTAGAAAGTTTCGCTAAGAATCATTTTGTACAAAAAATATTAGTGTATCTTATTCAAGAGTCAAATTTAAAATTTTTTAACTTTTTTCAATTTTTAAAAATGTTTAAAAATTTAAAATTAAATTAAAAAAATGTACCCCACCTTCGATCAATCTCAAATTTTAGGATCATGTAGCCCTTTTCATAGGTAAAGAGGCTGAAAAGTGTCGTTATTTCATATAAGGGAGAAAAATATTTTTGTTTATGGCATGCTCTTCACCGTGTCAAAGCCCATCCGGTTGAACAGCAGTTAGGCCTTTCGCTACTTGCCAATGGAGTGAGAAATGCACTATGATATACTTTTAACGTATGGTAGAAGTGTTACTTCAAAAAACGGTCACTTTATATCATGTATATTGCTTCAGTTATAACAGTTACTTCACAGTTGGGTTTAAATAACGGTGGTGCAACTCTTGAGGATGATGTGGGTGAATCAACACGGGAGGTCGCACGTTGACACGGAGCTTAATGCGAATCAACTATTTCATTTTGATTTTAAACGATTATGACCAGATTGGTTTTAAGAGTAGATCTAATTACAACTGTATAAACTACCCTGCCTGTGCTCCCGGCGAGAGCCAACGGACGACTGCCGTCCGCGTCGCCGACAATACCCCAGCCGCAGCGCCTCCTCCTTCCTGTCTGCTGGTGGTAAAACAATTGCCAAGATCCTGGCGTGGGAGAAAAGTGCAGTGACCTTAGGGAAAAACTACGTACGCTCTCCTCCAGATTTCTTCCCCACTTTCTGGGAATTTTCAGGGTGGTGGACTTCCGCGGAATGTTCAGGGTCTGGGGTTTCGTCGAAGCGCCGGTGACGGTCATCTCCTTCCCTCCCCCGCTGGCTTGGCCCATGGTAATGGGTAGCTACCTACTTAAAGGGTTGAAAATCTGTACAGTGAAAAATGCAACACATAAATGACTATACCAGGCTTATCATCCTCCTGGCATCAATGTCATTCGTTAAGCTCCGTCGCCTCTTTCCCCTCCATTCCCCTACCTGCTGCCCCTCCTTTCCATTCTCTCCCCGACCCATTCCTTCAGAATCCTTTCATTCTTCAATCATTCATCGTATCCTATATGCATTGTGAAGATATTCGGTTTAGGAAACTGAGCTTGTACTATGGATACGTCAATCGTCTATAGCATTCTTTAGTCTCACTCGTTTGCCGCTGCCGCCGGCATCTGAAAACACAGACTAAAGCTATGAATATTACACTAGGAAATCAATTTCGGTATTTGTTGCAAACGCCATCACTAGGCATTTTACCGTAGGAGGTCGCGAGGTAATGCCACTCTGTGGGAATATTAAAATCCTTCTCCTGCTGCAACACATTGTCAACATTGTGTATGTTCTTGTACTGACCGGCAGCTCCAACGGAGAAGTAAATTATTTTCTTTAAATCCTTTACATGTGTTTTCAGGAATCGAACTAGCTTCCTTTGGAAATAAAAGACTGCACCCGTATTGTGGATCATGTGCTCTGAGATTAGAACAAAATTTATTGTTTTCAACTCATTTTCTCCTTGCACATACCCAGCAAAAGGGTGTATAATAGCTTGACTGTTGTTCCAGTGAATGCCTTGAGCGCTGTCTTGGAGTAGAAAAGCATAATTTTCGGAAAAGTCCCCCCCTATGAGAACTTCTCCAGGGTCTAGATTGTCTCGCTTCATTTACAAAAAGCCACTTTGTTTCTTGGCAATGCAGTCATGTGCTTAAACTTTTTTTGCTCCCTCTACAAAAACACCAAAAAGTTTCACCGTCCATTATAAGAGTCTCTAAATGACATTTGTGCGTGTCTGTCCACTTCTTTAAAGTGATATTGCCTATCCATTTTTCTTGAAAATGATTTCGTAAAACGTCTCGGAGTCTGTATGGGTCGCCAAACGTTCTGCTTTTACATTGATCGAGAGTGCATTCATCAGTAGGTGGAGAGCACTTCGATATGCACTGAAAGCAATCTCTGTAACTTAAAAAGAGCTTTTCACAGTATTTTGAAAGAATCTCAGATAATTGGGCTCCTATAAACTTTAGTTTAAAGTTCTGGTGTATTGTGCACACGCATACCACGCCTGACGCACCGGCGAGAACACATTCAGCTGGCCTTAAATCAGCAAACTTTGAAAAGCCACTTGAAAGACTAGGATTTTCTTTCTTGAACTGGGAGTATATCTTTCTCAAATTACTAAATACTAGCCTTTTTTGATGTATGACCATACTAACATTTTCGTATGCATTTTTCCACTGTTTATGCCGGGAATTTCCCAACTTATGTCAGGCTCTTAGTAAAATGATTTTACTCTTTCTTCGACATCAACTGATAGGGTCCTTCCGTGCTTCCGATCCGGGGTGCACAATATACCTTTCTCAGCTACATATTGCTTGACATTCCTCGCAATGTGTTCTGTAGTCGAGAACTCTCACTGTATTTCTGCAACGGTCCTCGACTGGGTAAGAACGTACAGGATCAGCTCTCTTTCACCTACAGTTTTTGCTGCTTCGAATATATCTTTCAATTGTTGGGTTATCTCCCTCCCTGCTTTTTCAAACCAATGAGAAATATACAAATCACTTGAAAGTGGGCCTTTCTCAATTTGGGGTTGCACTATTTAAAGTTCCATTGCATTTTCTAGGGATATTTTCAACAAAACCTTAGCTTTTTTACATTTTGTACTGCATTTCATCGAGCGGTACACCTTTTTCAGTGTCACTGGAGACTCGCCAAGAGCTTCTAGAGTAACGTAAATCTGGACCAATCGAAGCTTTTTTTTGGAGAGTAAGCACTTTTGCTGCTTTCGACTGCCTCATCCGCTTCTGTATTAGATAGAGACTGACTGAGCTCATCAGGCTCATCAGGATTTACCAGGGAAACTTCACCGACGTGAATCTCCTCGACGCGGGCCTCGGTGACCTGGATGTCCTCGGAAATAAGGACGGACTGTGCGGATGTCCCCGGTCTTTAGTCATCCACGGTGGCAGCAGCTTCTTGCTGTGACAAATCATTAGGCAGTCCAGCAAGTTCAGGTTCTTCTAGAAAATTTGACACACCAATAGAGCACTGAGTACCAAGTTTTTGACCTTCAATCACTCCTCCTAAAATTCTCCGATAACGGTCGTAAAAGGCCGCAGTGACAGGACGAAGATTTCGAGGCCTAACGTTTTTTTTTAAATTCAGCGGATTGCAACAGTGCTTCTGTTTTTCACGGAAAGTACAGTGTCGAAAGCACAGGGAGGGTAGTTTATACAGTTGTAATTAAATCTACTCTTAAAACCGATCTGGTAATAATCGTTTAAAAATCAAAATGAAATAGTTGATTCGCATTAAGCTCCGTGTCAACGTGCGACCTCCCGTGCTTATTCACCCACATCAGCCGCAAGATTTAGGCAGTTGCACCACCGTTATATAAACCCGACTGTGAAGTAACTGTTTTAAGCAATATCCATGGTGTAAAGTGACCTTTTTTGAAGTAACACATCTACCATACGTTAAAAGTATATCATAGTGCATTTCTCACTCCATTGGCAAGTAGCGAAACATTCAACCAGATGGGCGTGGACGCGGTGAAGTGCATGCCATAAACAAAAATATTTTTCTCTCTTATATGAAATATATTGCAATTATGAAACTTTGCATCCTCTTTACCTGTGCAAAGGGTTACAAGAGTCTAACATTTGAGATGGATCGAAGGTGGGGTACATTTTGAAAATTTTATTTAAATGTTCTAGTATTTTTAAAAATTAAAAAAATTTAAATATTGACTGTTGAATAAGATACACTTATGTTTTTGTATAAAATCATTCTTAGCGGAACTTTCTAGCTTTCATAGATCTATAAAAAATGAGAAAATTCTGGGACTTCTTCTAATAAATTCCGAATTTTTCATACTTTCATATTTGCGCAAAGACTCGACACTTTTCATAAAAATTCTATTTGAAAACTAAGGGCATTATAAGTAAAACACACAAATCATTTCGTGCAAATCTGAGATATTAAGGGCAATTTTTGTCGGTGCTTTGGCATGGAATGACCCGGGTGGAAGAAAAATATTTTCATAATCAAATAGACGTGTCTCAAATATTGCAGATAAAGCGTGGAAATTCGTAATTTCATAAACATGAACGTTGTGTATCAGCAAAATATATACAAAGCAGGCGCTTAGTATTTCACTCGAGAGGATACATTTCTTCGTCTTTCGCGGGAGTACGGTTTGGAAAATTTTGATCGCACTTAAACTTTAGAAATTTCGCCATTTTTACTTTTTTCGTACATGGTTTGTGCTTCCGGAGCACTCGCATAATCTAATTGACTGCACATTTTTACCAACGATTTATTAGACACTTCAGCTCGAACTCTGTTAACTTCTGACCGTTGCAACGCGTTGGTTCCACAGATCCTGCCCCGCTCCGCTAAAGTGCCTCATGCCAGCACTCAGATCTGCTGGGTCCGGTATCGATGCACAACTTGATTTCAATAATGGAACGTAATTTAGAGTAATTTATCTGTATACTTCAAAGCCACTATATTCAGAATCAAAGCCCCAACAACCCTTGAAGTGCTCGAGTGTTTTATACTGTACCTACATAATGAAACCAACAATTTCGTCTGTCATTTTGTCCTCGGTACTTCAGGTTTTTAAAGCTTAAAAAATAAAAACATGATGTACAAAAACTGCTTATTTCGTCTTAAAATTTAAATTAATTATCATTAAAAAGAAAACTATTACAGATTTGACCACGTTTTTGTTTGTCCACATATTCTAAGGCTGCGAGATTTGGTACTCATCCTTGCGTGTCGCAGGCCCTGTTACAAAATGTTGACCGCACCATTGGTAAAGGATTTGAACACTTTTTGAGTCTAAATGTTTTTCAAAAGATTCGATATTTTAATTAAAGATGTTTTCATGTAATGCTGCTGCGTGGAAAACTGACATCAGTTTTATTGTCTTACTAGACTACTGGTGTAAATTTTCAGACTACAATTTAGTGATTCATATATTTTCTTAAAATAAATTATGTAGTAAAATGCAATAACCTACCTGGTATAAGAATTTTCACATAATAATAATTGTATTAGCAGAAAATAGATGCATGACTGCCCTGGATGCAGGACGCAGGACTGGATTCAGGGATTGAGCGAACAGCGATGTTTCCCACAAAATCTGAATAATATATAGATAACAATGCCAACGTTATGTGTAACTTTACCACGCGATACATATTCCATTGACGATAAAAATCCTTAGCCGGTTGCAGTGTTCATATAATCTATCAAATAATGCAAAGTTATTTAACGCAATTTAAAATATATAAACTAATTACCTTACTGAAACGCCTCTTTTTCAATATTCGTGTATTTACCATTTTACCTAAGCAATAAAACTATGTAATTTTTGCAGTATATTAGTTAAACAATCTAAACAATATAAAAAATTAGGATCCATCATTTCAAACAAGCGGTGCATTGATAGGGCCCAGCAAAGTCAGGACCTGTGACCTTCAGTAGAGCCATTTCGTGCGCTAACTACCAGGATTGGAAACTAATATGTATCTACACCAACTTTAGCACTAAATATTTTATTCGTTCTCTTATTTATCTGGGTATTATTATTACTAATAGCAACAGGAAAATAAACAAGTTATTTTCATATTTGTATCATTAGTTACTGAAGAAAACAATTGCATATATTCAATATCATTGTCTGATAATTTCATCGGTTCATCGGTTTCACAATTGGTCTGTAATTAATCCAGAGAAAGAAGACTTCGTATTTCTGCAGAAAAGGGCACCAATTTTTTTATCCGGACACCTGAAATGGTGGAAATGAAGGGATTGGACGTTAACAGCAGTCTTCGGAATAGACCCTACTTTGTTCCCATTTTTGAAGATTTCCTTGTATGGTTCTCCCGGAATCTTCGGATATCTTTGTTCCTGGCCTCCATAGCCTCTTCTGATAACAGACCAATAGAAAGTATGGCTTCCTTGGCAATGGCTTCACCGTGAATTATCAGCTTGTGTAGGACGGGTGGCATGTATTACCATGCGTAAAGCTGGACGTACAAATCTGCAGTAGAACCCAGTGAGGAGAGACCATGCAAAAGACATTCATGAACTAATTCAAAAGTAGTTCATCACTGAATTATCCTGAGCATACAACTATAGAACGTTCATTGAATATTCAAGTGTGGACTATTTATTTGAGACTGCTCATAGATCGTTCATTGAATGTTCAAGTGAGAACTATTCATTTGAGACTGTTCATAGATCGTTCATTAAATGTTCAAGTGTGAACTATTCATTTGAGACTGTTCATAGATGGGTTCATTTCCAGTCCACGAAGAATTATTCAAAAATTCTCCCTGGTTGGACATTTAAAGAACATCTTTAAACCATGCATATTTGAATTGTCATAAACGACAAAATATTAATTATATATTCTAGGGAATATTCTATCATACCATATGTACGATATTATTCCTAAAAGTAATGCCTACATGTGATATCGCATTATGTACGCAATGAGTTAAACTGTTAATTTTAACGGATGAACACTGAACTGTACGCATATATGCGTACAGCTCAAAATCTTGTTTATTCACAGTAGTAAGGTATTTATATTCGTATCATGTGACATTATAGGTTTCAATTAATTAATGTCGAATAACTGTTATCAAGATTTGATGGTATTTTACCAAACTATCACAGAATCGCCATTTAATAATTATAGTTCTCGAAGTTACATTTGTCGATGGAAGTGTCTAGATATGTACGACTTTCTTTACGTCTGCACTTCAATAGCAGCTGCATGAACATGCGCGTAAAGCCGTAGAGTACCTAATAACGCTACATAGGTACACTGACGTTAGGACGATACAAGATAGGATGTTTTAACGTACTAACATTACGTACCGTAATTGCACATTATTATTGATTGATTGCAAATCATCATTTATTTATTTCAGAGAGCAAGGAAGTGGAGAGGTAATTCGATATGAATCGAGAATCATTTCACGAGAACTATTTTTTTAAACATTCCTTCTTGGTTCATTTATTATTAATTCAAAAATAGTTCAGCCGCAATTCATCTACGTTTAACATTCTTTGAACATCCTATGAAGTATTCCAATGAATGTTCTTTGCACTATCTTTGAGTGTCAATTGAACGTTCATTGAATGTCCTTCTTAAATGATCTTTGAACGTTTAAATAGTCTTCACTGAACGTTCTTTGAACATCTTTTGGACAATAAATTCCCCACTGGGAAAAACAATATTCTCTGAATAGAGCATCATTGATCTCGAAACCACTATCCTTGAATAGTGCCCCATCAGGTGATACGTCGCTTTGGTTGACCTCCTATGCTCTCCATTTCGATAAAACACGTCACGCTCTTGTAGTAGTAGTTGTCGTCACGTCTTTGATTAGCTTTGCAACCGACTCATCACCTCTGCTTCCGTAGCTCATGGATGTAGCTAAGGCTAATTTAGCTGGCCATGTACAATAGGGTGGGCCGAAAAACACGATAGAGTCCGAATCGAATCGCAATAGCGCGGAAAAGTTGCTACCCGTCCCCATGATCACCAAGAAATAAATATTTTTGAAATCGTATCACATATTCCGGTCGCACATCTCGTTCGAAGTTTCGAAAAATCGTAAAAATATTACTTTTTGTTTCGGGATTTTTTAAATGAGTTACAGTGATTGAATTGCGTTCAAAATCGGTATGTGGCCTCTTCAAAAAGTCCTTTGTCTTTAAAAAAAATATACCCACCATTCTTTTATGGGGAGGTGGAGTCGCTCATCGCTTTCAAATAATCTAAAAATAGTAAAAAACATGATTTTTTTCGGGATTTTCTCTTAATGAGTTACAGTGATCTGATTGCGTTCAAAATCGGTATGTGGTCTCTTCTAAAGGTCCTTTGAATTTTTAAAAAGATATAATTCCTGTTCCTTCCTTATTTAGTTGGAGAGGGGAGGGGCATATATATCGTAAAAATGAGTGACCTTACGGTCGTTGTTTTACTCGTGTGAAGTGTGCAGTTCTTCGCCCTAGAAACTTTAGGAACATGGGTACTTTCGGCTGCGCCGCGAGTTCCACCTTTTACTTCTCTTAATTTGCAAATGCCGACAGAAAGGATCAAATGTTTTTCTACAAACCGATGATACATTCACATTGTTTCGGAAGAAGGATTTGTATTCCGGTCGTTGCTTTCCTCGTGTGAGGAGTGCCGATGGGTAGGCTAAGGCGTTCAAAGCGTTAAGATATATCCTGCTTAGATCATTCTTACGTAAATGTATAATATACGTATAAAATGGGAGGGGAGCCTCAGCGAGGGCGGGCCTAGCCGCCAGCCAGGCTGGTGGCAGCCGGAGCAAGGACTTCGTTGTGCCGCTGCGCGCAACGCGTCAGAGAAGTCAAGTCACTCCGGGAGCGACCAAGGCTGTTTTGTCTAGGGGAGACGAGTCGCATTCTACTGCTGCTTAGAGTTGGAGCACGGTCGTATCTTTGAGTTGAAGAGAGCTGGACAATGACGTTGAGGACGTATGGTGAGAAATTTCACTGTCCTTTATTTGGACCGCCTCAAAGTCTGAGAGGCTATCAGATTCTCCCATCGCATGCTGATGTTTTACTGCATTGCCAGCTTGTTCGATATTCTTTAGCACTGGCCAGCCCAAAACAGGATATCAGTTTCTCTGCAGTAGTTAATGTCATTGCTGATGATAAAGAGACCATTTTCATTGAGGCATCTTTTCCAACGATCTCTCGCCCTATAATCATAAAACGTATGAAAACTCTTCATGATAAGTATTACTACAAACGTAAAAAGTTTTAAAGGGATAAAAAATATGATGAATAACAAAAGGAGTACATACAATAAATTTCTGGCAGTACAAAAACTTTATTTGACGTATGTTCGTGCAAGTGCAAAATGCACCTGCTAAGCGATTACAACAAAACAATAGAGTAATGTAACTGTGATGAGCCGGTTAAAATCGATTGTCCATGCTCTGCCGTCAGTAAAGTTCCTATGGTAGAGAGAAAAATTTGTAATGCACAGCGGCATCACAGAATTGGCAAGATAGAAACAGTTGACCAAATGGAGAGTGAAATGATTAAGAAGAGGCTGGCAAGAAAAGAAAAACAAGTAAAAAATGAGGGTGGTAATTCTTCTGAAACTACGGCCAACATTACCTCAGATTCTGAAACAGAAGAGACAGATACGGATGCAAAATTTACGGACACAGATTTTCATATTAGGTTCGGATCACCCTCTGGGAATCAAATGATAATAGTACTTGCTAATACTGCTCTTTACGTTACATGCCCCTCCCCTCCCCCATTAGATAATGGAGGAACAGGCATTATATCTTTTTAAAAATTCAAAGGACCTTTAGAAGATTTTGAACGCAATCCGATCATTGTAACTCATAAAGAGAAAATCTCGGAAAAAGTCGTTTTTTTTACGATTTTTCAATAATTTGCACGCGATGAGCGACTCCCCCTCCCCCTAAAAGAAGGATAGGTATATTTTTTTAAAGACAAAGGACTTTTTGAAGAGACCACATACCGATTTTGAACGCAATTTAATCACTGTAACTCATTTTAAAAATACCGAAAAAAGTCATATTTTTAGGATTTTTCGAAACTTCGAACGAGATGTGTGACCGGAAGATGAGATCCGATTTCAAAAATGTTTCTTTCTTTGTGATTAAGGGGACCAGTAGCAACTTTTCCGCGCTATTGCGATTCGATTTGGACACTTTCGTGTTTTTCGGCCCACCCCCAATGTACAAGCTCTGTTTCCCTGTTTTTCTTCTCTTTGACATTTCACTGGACTTTTCGAATTGTTTTTTCGGTCGTCCAATTTCAGCTAACTCTGCCGAACCTGTAAAAATGTATGGCGTTATTAAGATTATGTGAAATATTCCAACTAATCATAGTTTACGTAACAATTTCTCGCCAGATGTGCTACTTTTTTTCCTGAGATATTTACAATTTACATACAACCGAAGTGAGTTTAAACTTTACCTGCAGCCAACTTCTGAACTTTCTCCTAAAATACTATCACGTCATTTACTTTTCGCCCACTTAATCAGATACTTGGAGAAAAAAAAACACATATATTTTTCATGAAAGGTGTATAGATTCTTTTTTCTGTTCAATAAAACTTTTAATGCACCTCGAGGTGCGCAAAGTTTCTCACTTCCATGAAACACTTAGCACGATCTTTTTCGGACTGAAACCTGATGGACAAATCAAATATAGTAAACTATAGAGTATCACCCTAATTCACAAAACTCACAAAAATGTTAAAATTGGTATACACAACACTAATATACAGTCGGCTTGGCTCTAGAATCCTGGCGTATCTTGCTTGCTGCACTCAACGTAGATGAAGCACTTTCCTCTGGACCTAAAGCAACTCACAGCACACAAATCAACTCGCAACAAAACAGTTTCTCATGCAATACACTAGGCAAAACTGAATTATGGCGAGTTGATTTCAAACTAGCGATGCTTAAAAGTAACCGCGACATAATTTTTGTCGAAGAGGGCCTAAATCCTCCCTTCGTATTTTTCTTAGAAATTCTGCACACGTGCAGTGATAAGGTTCACTCCCGGTGGCCAGCGTCAAATATTACTAACCCAAGCCAGAGTGCAATTCATTCCTTTAACATTGAGAGACGTGGTTGGATTATCTCGTTGGAGTGAAATAAAACTGCGGAATGGCGCTACCTTTTTCGGCAGCAATTTTCCTTTCGCGGCGGCTACAAGGGTATTTGTGAACAAGTGCGCTATGAGCGGTCTTTCCTGATGCATGCGGTCGAAAGGTAGGTCTGGATAATTAAGGAACTTTACAATTCAGGAATGCTTAACAACTATTTGTAGAGCATACATGTTCCAACCTCACGTCCATTCGCTACCGTTGCAGCTCTCAGAATGTTACTGATGAATATCGAGCCTCACTGGCAATGAGAGTATTTTAAATGAACCAGATTGATATACCCTGGACTAACTGGAGAATCTCTAGTGCCCGAGACCAGAGAATAATTTATCCTATGAAAGTTTCCGATAACGAAAACGAAGCAACGCCTACAAAATCAGGGGAACCTAGCCACAAAAATGGTATTTCCTTGCGTTACACCACGCGCCCCCGCCGTGGTGCAATCTACCGCTCAACTTTAAACGATCTTGGGGTTAAAATCGCAAATATATGCAAGATTTTTCTTTTGTTATATATTCTATACATTTGGTAGGCTTTTTATTTCAAAATATAAGTAAAAATAGCTTAATGTTTGAACATTTTTATTAAGGTTCAACAAAAACTTGAAGAAAAACAAATCATTAGGCAATGATGCTTAGAGATACCAATTTACGTGTAGTAATTTTTTAAACTACATATAACGTCCGAGCGCTTTCTTCTGTGAAGGTAAATTTCTCTAAAATCAACGGAGTTCGTGTGACAGGCGTATTTACCCCGAATGGCCCATGTTTGACGGGTTCCACAGATTGCTATGAGCAGTACATTGACTATTGTAGTAGCCTATATTGTGGACCACATACTGTAGAATACGAATTAAACTTTCCAAACTTTCTCGTAGAAAGTTGAAAAAATGACTTTTGGCCAGCTTTTTTCGATTTGGAACCACTGTGCGGCGCCGGATCTTGGAACCACCTGGTTGAATCTAATAATATTAGAGCCGAAATACATCCAGGGTTGTAGCAATTAATCAATTAGAGAATCTGAGTGCTACATTATCGACACGAATGTCTGGAAAAAAGCCAAATGCAAAGGCTCAAGTGCGATACGGCACGTCCTCTTGTTTATCCGATTACAATGCGATTCCTCACCAAACGGAACAAAGATGACAAAGTCTCAAGTGAAAATCGTAGAAACTTCTTCGTTCATAAAAAATTTCCTGGTGGTCCCTTTTATTATGTATTCTAAAATGTATAGAAAATGTAATTAGGAAATAAAATATAAGACAAAGATATTTTTAATAATTTATCGCAGGATGAATTGATCGTCGTTACTTCTCGACGACGATGTGTGGTATAAATGTATTATATCTTCTAATCTCCGTAATATATATGTATATTAAAAATGCTGGTCCCTCACGTGGGATGAGCATTGCAAGTGCTGCACGCCGTCCAACGAATAGTGTGCTTCGGCCAGCTAATGAACTACGGGCGAAAGGCTGTGATTGAGACCTCTGGTGCCGTTCGCTGAGAGAAATTCCCGTCTGTCTCTCTAATTCCGCTTTTCCTCCACTCATTCCGCCCTATGCACTAATCCTATAAGGTGAAAATGGCTTCAGCAGCTCACAGTTCCTTTTTGGTGGAGAACCTTATTCAGAGGAAACCACAGAATATCCGTGCCTCAGCAGTAATCACAAGCAAGTTTTTAGGAGGAAAAATAATTTTTCTCTGCGTTCATTCAGATGGCTTGTAATTTCCGCATGTCGGCCCGATTGGCCAAGCACCAAGCATCGTATCTTTAATGTGTTAACCTCTCTGCCTCATATTCAACGCGTGATATTTAAAAAGAAAGCAAAAATAATTTTGAAGCTGTAGAAGTTGTCAAGGCGACCAATCACTTTACGCCAGAATGGAATATTAGACGTATCCGATATCGTTGGACACGGGCATTGATTGTGCAGCTGCATCAGCTATTTGGGGCGGCGAAAAGCAATTAAGGGCATTTTCTTGCGCCGTTAAGTATCGGTGGATGGATTAGTGTAGGTTGTGCAATTTAGGGAACGGAATAAGGGTATTTTTAATCTACCCTTAACGATAGGCGTCAAAGGGTACAGCGTTTTACGCTCCATCATGCACAGCTAGTGATGTACGTGAAGTGCTCTCCACGAATCCCCTTGGATTTCCCTGAATATTTTGCGTTTCTGCCAGTATTTGAATCCGTGCTCTCGGGAGTGGCACAGCCTGCACTTTGCAGCCACTGCACCAATTCAATACCCGGTTTGATGAAGAGTGTGAAGTAGCTTTAGGTGAGATTTTACTCCGTTTGCGATTTGAGCTCGATATTTACCGTATGAAAAATAATTATGAGATAGAAAATTGACTGCATTGGAGTAGCTTGATCCATGAATAGGCCATTATCCATACTATAGGACATGAAATGGCCGAAAACAGGATTTTATATTGAAATTGGTTCAAAAATATATGCTGCAAATGTTCCAGCCACAGCAGTCAGTTGCAGATTCCCTGTTTGGTGAAACCGATGGTTTGCCGGACGATTTTGTACGTACTACATAGAGGGAAAGTGATGTTTCCCCAGGAGCATCTGGAAAAGTGCATCAGTGAATTGCAATTATGAGGATCACCATGCCATTTTTTTGGGAACACTCTCCTTATTTACTTCCCTAACTAACTCCTTCGTATGCTTTTTCACATGTATCACTTGAGTATTTTGCTTTCTATCCTATATGTTTTAAAACCTATTAATACATTTCAATTCATTGCTTTCTTCATTTTTGCTCTTGGTATCTTAAACTTGTATGTTTCTCACCTTCAAAATCTCAACTTCCTCGGCACAGTAAATATTGCTTTCACACCGTTCTCTGCTATGTATGTGTTAAGTGGTTCGTCTCTCATCCATTTGCTCTCTGTGACTAAACCACTAAAGCCCGTTTCTTTCAGAACTACTAATTGCCGATGTACCCAAACCACATTACATCTTTTTATGAATCTACATTACACCATACCAATTTTTATTTACGGTTTGCTACTACGCCTACACGTCTCTTATCATATACCAATACATATCTAATTTACGTGTAATTTATGGTTATCTGGGCACACAAAAATTTCATTTACATACAGAATAGTGGTTGGAAGTTCGCTCGTTTATTAAGACTTTCTAACGTCCTCGGAGTAATGCTTATATTATCATGTGTTAGGTGTTTTACCGACGACTTTTATATTAGAATAATTATCCCTTTAGGGTGGATTTTTATTACAAATAATTTTATGCAGCTCTTCGGAAAAGACATGGAAACTTCTCCACATTTTCAATCATTTCATCCTTTGCTTTGATAAATCTTACATTTTTTATACAATGAATACTTCTTAGATTCGAAATTTACTAACTTTTTAACGTTAAATGTGGGCTTTCAGCCAACAATGCTGCATCATGAGCGTGAAAATTTACATCTCTGAACTATAGATTCATCTGAATGCAACGTTCTTGTCTCTCATATATCCATAAACAACTTTTAAAAGCCATGGGGGAGTGATAATGCGAGTGAGTGCGAGATGCAGACTAAGTGAGCAAGGATCGTGTTCCCCTTTCAGTACACCCACGCCAACGAAACTTCCTTGACGATCTTCATGTTAGCGCCCCAGCAAAACTGAACCAATGGGAGGGAAGAGCACGTTGCTCATTAAGAAGTGAACTTCAACTTCTATATTAGTACTGCAATTGTTGCAAGTACTGCAAGACTAGCTGCAACAGCTATTTCAACAGAATAATACCCTGAGGAGATGTACGACTGTAATAAATTGATTGCGAAATAAATATTCACTTGCACTGGGAAATGAGCCCAAATTTATGATAAAATTCTGGTAGTTCTTTTGACAGCTCTCCTCTTGTGCGCCATATATATGTTTAATCGGCCACTGTTGCTGATTGCCTCATAGTCAGTAAATATAATTTTCGGGAACTTAAAAAGTGGCTTTTTTCTTGTTAAATCATTGAAAAATTCTCTAAATAATATGAATTATGTTCCATCACCTATATGTATTATTATGCTGCGCGAAATCTTATCAACTAAAGATTTAAATGTCATGTGTGAAGTGGTATCAGGAATTTTTTTTTCGTTTGTTAGCTTAAGATATTATGCATTTTCCTTAGATTCTTATTAATGAATGTTTGTATAATGAAAAAGATATATTTATATTTTTGTAAATTATACTTTTGTATTTCTATGCATATGTAAAGGACTTGGAGCACCATCCATGATATCAAGTGGTATAATAGATAGTAACTCAAACTCAGCTTCTCCTAAGGGGACTACGTCTGGCAATTTATTTTTCACAAGCCTAAACTTTCACGTAGAACATACGTGGAATCACACCCCTTCTAACTGGTTAAAGCGCTAGGCACGTCTCTGTAGAGTTTGAGTGCGATATCAAGTCCGTTCCAAAAATTTATTTATTGGGGATTCCTTTCCTTCGGTCTTCTCTCTACTTCTATAGGAAATTCTCTCGAGGAACTATTATTTGTAATTGTGGTATTCTACTAGTTACATTAGATTTCGATGGCCTGTTTCTATTCTCCTCTTCCTTCATCGAGAGTCTATTTTTTCACATCATGTGTCTCTGAACGTCAACATGCGCCTTGCCTCCCTTCATGCCTCTTTCATCCTTCCTCGCTTCTTAAGCCCGTTGCACACGACACTTGATCCAGCACAAGGTCGAGGATACTCGCTAGCATGATAGCTTTCCAGTACCGTGTGATAGAGAACCAACATGCTGGCTAACAAGCATTATAGCTATTATACTCGCTGGGCTACTTGATTCGTAATTGATGCGGTACTAGTTTGCTACTAGCTCCCAGTAGGACCTCGACCAAATACGTAAGCTTTTAAAGTCGCAGTGCGTTCTTCACTTTTTTTTAATCAGCGCCTCACTTTATCTTGGGTGTTACGCACTCTTTGGCGGTGAAAATGTCGCGACAATCCCTGCTTTTACTGCAGCATCCAAAATTCGCCTTCTCTCATGGAAATTTTCCATTTTTTCTTAACAGTGAGTGACAGTACCGCTTCATCGCAAGTTCAATGATCGTGTGAAACCTTCTCTCACGGTTTCTATCATACTGGGTTTCGTCTTCAATATTAAGTACCAGCTAGCATATACTAGGTCTTGTGCTGGATCAAGCATATAGTGTGAAACGGGCTTTACATTCCCATGCAATCCCTCCCTTTCCACGCCATCCCAAATTTCCGCTCTCAGTACTGGCCTTCACGTCCCCTCTCCTCTGCATACTTTCCCCATCCACCAGCTCTTGTGTTCTCCTTCTACTTCCTATTCTCTTCTGCCACGCTTAGCACTTCTTCTCACGTCTTAATTTCTGTACATTCAACCTTAGCAACAACAGAATAAGCCCACTCCTCTCTTTCTAATTGAACATAATGAGAGGCTGACATAACTTTCCCTAAAGACTTGCTTTAAAATTAATGCTGCTGGCACCATAAAATCCTTAAAAGTCAACTTCATCCTAGAAATATTTCTGCTGGTGAAGGCACGTGCCTCAAATTCTATACTGCAGGCGAGAAGTTAGCCTCCGTTATCTTTTTCTATTTAGTGATCTGGCATCGTTGGCCATTCTCCCTTTTAGTAGCTAGCAGCGTCATAGTTGCGTTTTAGTTGTTGTTGAGAAGTAGTATTCATTTTTAGTTAATATAATAAATGCCAGGGGCAAGTGGTGAACTCGAGTTCTAGAACAAGATATGCTTACTGCTACCTGCTACCTGCTAATTTGTGAAGGCGACCGACAGCCGTAGGGTCATATAGGTAGAATTATTTGGGAAAGGGAGGAAGAGTGGAGAGATTCCTTGCTATGGCATAAGCCTATTCTTCGTAACGAAAGGTGCCAAGTGGTCCACAATTTTACGTTCCATCCGATGGATAATATACTGCAATTAAAGTGCCCCCCACAATGTACGCAAGCATTGATCGACGAACTCGCTAATCCGACTTAATAAGGGTTCGAACTCCGGCTCCCGGGGTGAAATACTTATCAACTTAAGTTAGAATAAATGAAGGACTCGAATGTATGCACACATAAACAGCGTTTTATCAAATTCAATGAGTATAAAAATAATAACCCAATCTTAAACAGATGTATTTAATTATGATAATGGGTTATGGTTTCATAAAAATTGTAAGTTATTAAGCACTAAGGTATTCAAGTTTCACTCTGTATGATAAATTCTCTATCTGTCCTCCACCTGCTGCACTGATAGCATAAACAAGACAGCTGAACTCATCCGCAACACTTTTGAGGGTGTCTTATTCCACTCGATGTCTTCCATTATTGATACATGGCTGCGAATTCACTTGCCATAGTTTCCCTTTCAGCCCTATGATTACGTAAAAAAAAGATTGAGGAGGGTGATTGCGGAGGGTATCCTCCGCAATTTAAAAAAGAATCGTGAGATACTGCACTCAATCGGGATAAGGGGAATAACGGTGGCAATATTCCTTCAACTGACATCAGTCGATAGCGTTCTTTCCGCATTGATGTATACGTATTATTTTTAATGGAGAACGTGGCACGGACGTTGAGGGTATCGGGTGCTAATTTTTAAAATTTGTATTAAAAAATAATAGGATAATCTGGCGTTATTGATTTCTACAAATTCATTATACATATTTAAATTTATTTAAATTACCTGGAAATTAATTTAATTCCTAACACGTGAGTTTGGATGGTCAGCTGAGAAGGCCATGGTTTTGGATAAATGGTTTTGGCATAGCAACAAAAATATTTGGGTCCAGCCTCAGAAAATCCCGTGATTTCAGCCCTATTCTGTGAATATATCACCGGATATTTTTCCATTATCGGCTAAAATGAGCTACTTTTGGTTGAGTTTTTTTAGGGTGCAATTCCTTAAATTCGAATTTTTAGGTTTAAGCCGTTATATTGTCAATTTAGCGCTTCCGAATCCCTCTTGATTGAGACGATGGTGCCGCAATTCGACTCGGTCACCAAGAAAAGTCAGTGGATGACGAACGGCCCAAGGCCACAATATTGGCATCAAAAATCCTAAAATCCTGAATCGTGAGAGATAAACACTGCCTATACTACCACTAAAACACTCAAACTAAACTATAAACACTAAAAATCATTAAGGAGGCCATGGAAATTAAAGAACTCAGCAATATCTTTCATAGGAACTAAGGACAAAAGACTAAGGAATCTACCAGTGTTTCCAAGAAAAAATAATAACATTCATTTGTACACCCATTACCCTCCTCACATCCCCCTGAGAATATATAGTTTGATGCGCAATGATTAATATTCATTACCCCTGAGGAGGTCTCAGACAAACTAGAAGAAAAGTTGTTTTTTTTAATCCTGACGTGAGTAATCAAAAAATAACAGTCCTTTAGGAATATGGACTGCGAAAGTTATAATAATTTGATAAATTCGTAAATATTATAAACTGATAAAGAACTTTTCGAAAAATAATTATCATAGATGAGGTGTACATGCAATTAGAAAAGGCCCTTGAGTAGTGAAGGGAAGGAGATCCTCATCATAACGAGAGACTGGAACGCAGTGGTGGAAGCGAGAGAAAATAGGGAAGCTGCGTAGGTAACTTCGGGCTGGGAAAACGAAACGCCGAAGGATATACAGAAGTGGAGTTCTGCAATGGGATAAATATTGTAGTAGCAATCACACTCTTTGAGCAACATTGACGCAAGAGGTACCCATAGAAGATGCCAGGGGTAAGAACCAGGTGTCAAATCGGCTACTTGTCGAAATAAGATGCAGGAACAGGGTGGTGCAGCGCAGGAGTAGTCACGTTGCAGAGATGCAAGTCATGTTGCAGTGACCACAGCCTAGTGGTCATGAAGAGCCGCCTTCGATCCAAGAAAATAAAGAGTATAAATCGTGAACCCAGGTAGAACACGAAATTGCTGGTGGTAGAAGAAATATTCTCCAGAGCCGTCGACAGGAAACTAGAGAGTGGAGCAGAAACGAGTACCGAAGGAAGATGGGATGGGTTGGAGAGAACAGATGCAGAAGAGGCCAAAGAGTAACTGGTGAGCAAGAGAGGCGAGACGAAGTAGCCATGGATTACGATAAATATTAGGGAACTTCTAAAGGACAGAAGAAAATGCCAGAACACTAGAAAGGAAGGTGACCTCTTTAATAAACTTCGTAACCAAGTCATACGAGAATCCAAGAAGGCAAAGGGGGAGTGGATAGAAATCTGCGGGAAATAAATCAAGGAAAACGTGAAAAAGGGGAACACCGAAATAGCATACAAGTTAGTGAAGAGGCACTTCGGAGAGAGAAAAACGAGAAGCAACAATATCTGGAATGTGAAGGGAAATATGCTGATAGAGAGTGAGGACATTGGGAATATATGGAAGCAATGCATAGAACTCTACCATGGGCCATGAAACAGTCTAGTAAAAGACGAGAGTGAGGTGGGCGATAAGGTCCCAGGCCCATATATAGTGAGAAGTGATTTAACAGACCATTGAATGGTCTGAAAAATAACAAGGTGCCAGGACCAGACAAAATCAACGGAGAAATTATAATGGCGCTTGGAAGTAAGGCTAAGGACAACCTGATAAAAGTAAAGAGAACTTAGTAATTTTCCACACTTTTTATTGATCACTCAACCGGTTTCAACGTACTGATCATGTCATTTTCAAGAGCTGAGCACAAGACGAGCAGTTATATTTTCATGATAAGTTATATTGAAATCATTAAAATGAACGATGCAGTGTTTGTGCTTTAAAAACCTTATGAAACTGAGGATCAAATTTTGAAACACTAATTATTAGTAGCGACTATCCAAGAAAGAATTGGCCAATAAAAAGGTGAGGCATTTCCGCATAATTTCCCGCGGGCCGGATAAAATCACATTGTTGGACAGATGTGACCCACGGGTAGTACTTTGGAGACCTCTAGATCATCTAGATCGCTGAATGCTTCAGTGAAATCTACTTTGGAGAAGAATGTGTGGGAAGCTGAAATATTTAAAGCTCAAGGCGAAAACTTGGCAGAATTTTGTTTGAATCATTATCGAGATCTCCATTTTCATCCATATTTATCATCTCTATTGGCTGGATATTCGGGGAGGTGACATGCAGCTGAAGTCATTTGCACATAGGTGGGTAGGTTGGCAAGGGAAGCATTATTTGGGCAGGTGGGGGGTGCCCAAGAGACAACGGCCGAGCATGCCATGATGGAAACAGCCGTTTCCGCTGGAATGCCAAAGGTGAGCATCGGATATACCAAGGGGGATGGTGCTCCTTTTCGTCCAAATTCTGCTGCCTCCGTCGGCAAGCGGCCGGCGGTATGTGCGAAATGACCCTAGCCGCCGAAGCACGTTAAACTGGTGCACTCGGATACCCGGCTCTTACCTCGCTCAGGGGGCCACGGATAATAAGGCCCTATCCGATGGACTGAGTACTGCACTTAGAGTACTCTTTGCATAGCACCCAAGTAGAAAGAAATCTCCACCACTCCCGACATTCAACCCCAGGTCCTTGGGGTGGGAAGTCAGTACTCTAGACGCCACACTAAACACATTCTCGATCTCAGCCGAGGTAAAGGATATTTATCAAGTGTGGATGGATTAGTTGTGCATTTTAGAACCTTAAAACACGTTAGAGAAGAACCAAGGGTGGGGGCGTGAGGGGGGCGTGGGGTGGGGGGGGATAAAAGGCGACACACGTCAGTGACACGTCACTGTCACCGGCCGCGGCACGGCGCTTCGTCCACTTAATCTGTGTCGACGCGTAAGGAGCAAGCATGCAAGTCGGGGGTGGTGGGCAAGGACAGGGCAAGGGGGAGGCGGTCATGCAACCTGTGGCCGCCGCCGGGCGCCCCGCTCCCTTCCTCCGCGAGCGAGCGGGCGGGGAAGTGCGGTAGGGCCCGCTCCCGCGCTCAAACCACGTAGGGCTAATCTCATTGCGATTGCACCGGCCTGAACAGGGCATCCATCTATTTACTTTATTACATTCCTGATGTTATTTTTACTTTATTTATTTGTTTTTCTTATTTTAACAACCAGGGTTCGTTAAACAGATTTGACGGATGGTGGGCAATTTTAGTGAGCAACTCAGAGTAAATAAATGATATGAAACGTTGGTAAGGTCCACCTTTGTCCCTCCCCCCTTTGGCTTAGGTTTTTCAAAGTGTCTCTATATACCGAAAATCCAATTTATTTTAGAAACTCTGAGGTCTATCTGCCATTTTCCATGGACCTTAAAGTTTTCAGATGTTATGTTTGTATCCTTTTTAGAAAGCCATATCCTCCCATTGCTGCGAAGCAATGCATGACGGGTCCTTTTAGTCATTGTATAAGATCTACTAGATCGGATGTATAACCCAAGCTCATGATCGATTGAATTTAATTGTATGGACTGGATTTAAGTATGCACAATTAAAAATAGTTGATTATCGGTAGTTCCTGAATTAAATGTGATTTCACTTAATGAAATGTTCTCGGCATTCAATGCAACTAAATGGTTGTAGCTGTTCTGCGAATCCAAGGGTAAAATTCGTTTCAAAGTTCTTTAAATAAGAAATATCAACAATAAGTAGCGTACGCGTTTGCATATCTCTGAAACATCTTAAATAATATGCTATGAATATTTAGGGAGAAAGATTATCACTCTGTTGAAATAAAGATCATATTACGTGAAATATTGTTGCGATGTAGGTACTTATTTACTTGTGATTGCCGCTTTGTTTTACTACTCTAAAACAAAACTCATGTGGGGAGCGGAAAGATAAATTGGACCGTATTGGATATTCACTTGCTTATGCTACACTGTGCATCAACAGAAAATTACAAATGTGTTACTGATATACAATATGGTGCCGCAGAATATAAACAAAAATGGAGTGGAAAATTACACAGGAAATAGTAAGTAAAAGGAAATTTCGGCGCCGGCTGAGCTCTCAAGCTTATATTATGTCGGCGTTGAAATGAGGCTCGGAGCCGTGAACTTTAAGATCAGATACCACTCGTTTGTGAATATATTTGGTTAGATTTTATTACGGTAGCAGTCGCGCTCTCAATGTTTGGAATCAACGACCAGAGTGCAACGGTCTCTCTGTGAGCGAGAATTTAGTAATCGAGTGGATAAACATTTGACACTGACGGCACGATTTTAAACTTGCCGTTTAACCAGAATAAATGGGTTACCTTTCCCGGGAAAAATATGTCAGAACTAACGTGGTAAGTGAGAAGTGATACTATAAATATAATTTTAACGTTAGTGCATGAATTACTTCATTTGGCTTTTGGATATGGCCCGATATAATAATGAATACGGCATAAGTTGTGTTGCATTTCTTCAAAGTTGGTGTAACATCATCGCAAAAAGATGATATCCGTCCACATGAAGCTATAGGGTTATTTCGCGGCTCTATGCAAGTAGGAATCCACGGAAATATAGCGAGACTGGTATGTACAAAGGTGAGGTTAATAATGTGAACATTGCGTAGAATTGAGTTCCGCGGTGGATTTTTTGCTTCGCCCTGAATTGGTCTTTGCCCTCAGATGGTGTGAGAATGCGTGATCTTGATTCATGAAAACTAAAGGATGCTTATAAATAGCCAGTTGGACAACTCATTGATCCATTAATCAAAGTAGCCCATTGCTTCCCTATTCGTGAAACCCAATGGGCTTTGGAGAGGCATACTTGAGTAAATGGCATAGTATGGCATGCGTGCATTAAGAAAGGGACACTTGAGAAAGGAGAGGGTTTGAAAATATTACTCTCTGGAGAGGTCATTAACACGGGTTAAGCTCCTGGAGCACGAATGAAATACTCATCTCATTGGCCATTCGTTGAGTTCCACGCTTTTATGTCTTCCATCGAAAATCGCATTGGGTGACATGGGCCTCATGAGAAAAACGTGGAAAGTAGGAAAACAATCGTTGGTGGAGGAATTGTGGGCATTAATGTGTAAAAAAAATCGGTTTTCATATTACGTCTAAATAATTCATGAAATGAGGAATTACCTACCTCATGGCCTTAATTAATGACGAAACTTCTGATTAAACTTAGAGCGAATAACATATGCTACATAGCAGTGAATTTAACGTATCAGTGGAGAATTCCCAAATATGACACAATCTTAGACTAGATGAGCAGCAGAAAGAGAAGATCAATGAAAATGTGAAATTTTAGAAGAATAATGAATTGGACGGAAATTATCACTAATGAAGGCTCCATGCTAAGACCAATGGAAACTCAGTAAAAGAGACTTATTTGAAACATTATAAGACGTAAATTCCTTCGTAAAACAACAATTCATGAAACAGTGAAAGGAAATAATTGCCGAGGAAGGCCAACCATAGAATACATAACCTTAATAATGAGGGGTATCAACATAATCATTTATGCAGGAAATAAGTGGTTAGCTGAAAATATAATGGAGAGCTGCAGCAAACCAATTTTACCGGTGACAACTGCTTATGGTGCTACAGATGAGCCATTAATAATTTGTATGCAAAATTCCGACTGGTGGGGTGGTAATTACAGCAAAATTGAGTTTAGGGGGAGAGAATGCTAAAATTTTCCACATTTGAAGACTTACTTAGAACTTGCAAAGACAGTAAGTGTATACTTTGGATAGGTCTTTGTCCCTTCAGATTTCTTTTGTGATCTCCGAGTTACTTCTGAGCAGATAACTGTCCATTAAGTTAAAATACTTTGAAATTTTTAAGACACCCGTGTGCTAAACAAATGCGTCAACTTTGTGGACTGCGGTATAAGCTTGAATACGAGAAATTCGTGATATTGGATTCACGATACTTCGTAAGAATATCGTGTTCCTTTATAGCCGCTATGTAATTCGCATTCGAAGAAGAAGCCATTTAGCATAATGGGGAAAAGCTCTATGAGAAAATTCGGCGAATTTGGATTGGAATCACAATCCAGGCGCTTGTTTTTTCATACTCTTACTGTTAGCATAGCGATAGCGTGTTAGGGACCGGAATTCCTCTAAAAATGTCTGTTACTTTCAATACTCATAGCCGGGGCCCTCGGAATGGGAATAAAGTACTCCAGCCACCATACCGGCCGGGTCTCTTTTAACTCCGTGCTTAAATCTCCAATTGCGCCCGAAAGATCATTTAAAAGAGCGAATCACCTTCCCGATTTCGATAAAAAATCAGTTCGTATTCATACCGGAATCCGAAAATCAAACACGATATTCTAGCTTCACTGTTTACGACGGTCTTGAAATGGGGGGCACGTTGAAGTTGAGGAGTCACTGAAATTCAAAATAGCCCGGCCATCAGGAAATGAGCATACTAGCATCGGATCGCGAGACGATCGCTTCGATTTTGTAATTCAAGAGCAGCATATCAGGACAAAGGCACAAAAAACATGGGAACTGATCTCCGTAGTTCTCACTTCCTGTTGAATCATAATCTCCACGTTTTTGTTGTGTTCCGGGGGTACAAGTAAGCTGACGCATTGCTATTCATGCACGTGGCTTCGATGAAATTCTCGCCCGTCGTGAACGCGTCCAGTCTCTGGTGTCCGAGTGGTGTGCTTGTAGTGATTTGACACCTCTTTCCCACTGCACCATCGTCAAGAATCCACGGAACGCCATTCGAACTCAAACGAGTAGAAGTACTTACAACTGCATTGAGACACCACCGGGGCGTGGAGCAGGTGGTGTTAGCACACTAGCAACGATTTATTTTCAAATTGGGGCTATGAATTGGGGTGAAATAGAAAATAATGTGAGATGTTTTTTAAACAAATCAGTCTCTTGCTAATCGTTTGAGTCATTTATCGTGCGCTGGAAGAAGAATTGTTTGCTCTTATTGTCCGAATGACGCTCTTATTTTGCTGCTTCTGTCAAATAGAGATGTGGCGTGGGCGTAGAATAATATCCTCCGTGTCACACTGAAACTCGCGTGATCTAAAATTCTCGAGTAATCTAAGCCTTGCGTGTAACCACCGACTCTTTAGCAGCTCCCAAACCTGTCCTTACATCAAATATGTTACACTCTTTGTTCGCTTAGAAGAAGTAGAAGTGTTGAACAAACCTTGTGGGTTTTCTTTGTATCTTCTGTCGTTCGAGTATTAAATCTTATGTTCAGGGTCCCAGATGATTGCGATGAGCTCGATATTTGGCATAGCTAGAGCAAAGTACTTTTTTTGCCCTTTAAGCCCTATTTCATCCGAGGATCTTCCTTCTATTCCCTTGCAAATACCGATTCTTTAAAAAGTAGCGCCGCCAATGTTTCTAGTGTGCTTTCCTCACTACAGGTTGGAAGTTATGGCAACGCCATGGTGTTTCACTTTAATCGCTTCGGTAATACCTACTCCCTGAACTCCGTAGATATTGCTTAGAATTGACTTCTTTGGCAAGTATGTATTGCCGTGCCGTTATTTAGTTCCAGTCCCCTCCTCCTCCAGCTCTTCCCACTTGTAGTTATATAAGTTGGAAATGTCTAGTGAAAAAGCATCAAAATCCTGACTATATTTGGTAATATCTCGATAAATGTCCAATTTGTCAGCGAATAATTTAATTAAATGTGATCTAATTATATTTCAAGTTAATATTGTTTTTAAAGGAACTGATATTTAAAAAAAACTCCCAGGTGGGGAATCTAATTCCAGTCTCCCGCGTGACAGGTGGGGATACTGACCACTACACAACCAAGGACTCTACGCCCGTAAGTATGTGAATAGGGTATGAAACTATGCTGTAAGGGGATCGAAAACATTAGAATGGCTGGACTGCCTCATGAATTCAAACGAATGGTCATTAGCTCAGACTTCATTCCAGACTACATTGAAAAATAATAAATATAGGTTGAGTTGAGTGATTCATGCCTATTTTTATAATATGTGGTGGATAAATGTCGCATCTATGATTGAGTTTAAAACTTTGTAGACATCCTCTGTCATCTTTAGCGCCCTTTATATTTAACCGGCTGTCTGATAACCAAAACATTAACTTAACGCTTCAGTTAACGGCTGATAACAACCACACACCTTAAAGTCGGACATTTCGCTCTTGTTTTTCCGCAAATAAAATCTAGCTGCATTGTGGGATAGGACCCCAGTCTTAATACAGGATTGGACAGCCTTTCATGGTGCGGCTGATTGCTTTGGCTTTGATTACTTCTTGCACAAGATGAAGTGCCAACTAAAACCCGAAATATTGGTAACGGCTTTTGGGCGTTCCTCCGCGTTGTCTTATCTAAAGGCGAGGACAGTTTCTCCAGCCATCCTGCTGGCGTCTTCAGGTCAGAAGTGTCGATGCGTTGAAATTGGCCGTCTTATATAGGAGCTTGGGAGGTCGTAGGTATCAGACCTAACCTACGACATTCCAAGCTCCTATTTAAGACGGCCAATTTCAACGCATCGACACTTCTGACCTGAAGACGCCAGCAGGATGGCTGGAGAAACTGTCTTCGCCTTTAGACAAGACAACACGGAGGAACGCCCGAAAGCCGTTACCAATATGGAGAAACGCCGTGGAAACCTCAGATCCAATTTAAAACCCGAAATATTTTTCTCTTCATCTAGTTTCGTTTCCTCCTTGCTTCATCCTATTCCCTTTTCTTCATCTTCCCTTGTCTTCTCCTCGGCTCATCTCCCTCCTCCCTCTTTCGCCTTCCTTCCTATACGCCTCCTATACTCCTCGCTTTGTATCGTTCCCTCCTCGTTTCACAGTTGCAACTTCCCGTCTCATCCTTACCTCGTACCTCATAGACCTGCATAGTCTTGTCTTCTTCTAGCCTCGTCTCATCTCCTATAGTCTCCTCCCTGTCTCGTCTCCTTCTCGTGTGGCCTCTCGCCACGTTCACGCCGTGGGCACGTCGCCTCCTGTAATTGAAACGGAGACGATGGCCTGGGATTGAAGTCGGCGGATAAATGAGACGCCCTCGGTCGCGATTTGTTCGAGGAAGTTGCGGGGTGGGAAGGGGGCGCAGGGGGGCGCTGGTGGGGGGGGGCAAGGGGGGGGGGCAGGACGGACGAGCGGACGGACGCCTCTGCGGAGGGAGCGTCGCCCGCGGCGGGTGCCTCGTCGCACGTGAGCTGCCGCCGGGCGCTTTAATTGAAAGTTCCGATTGACATAGAGAGACGTCGCTTGGCCACCTGGCACTCTGCTTGACGCCGGCCGTTGCGTTGCCGGGGTGAAGCGTATTTCGAGACTCCGAATTGTGGAAGTCACGGGCCAAACATTCTTAAAATATTGTTATCCCGAATCTACATATCTTTTAATCGGTTTTACCTTTTTACACTGTTTTCAGTCATTTTTCGCTTTAATTTTGTAAAAATGTTTATCCGAGTTCTATATCATAGTGACTAATTTTGACCGACAGCATGACATGAACAGCAGTCATCAATCCGGAGATTGGTTTTCTGCAGCTGTCTACTCAACCAGCCTTCCAGTCAACCGATTTATTCCTTCACAAGTCTTACCTTTGATGAGTCTTAATAATTTGCTTAATGTAATCCATCTATGTTTTTCCTCGGCATTCCTTCCCATTTTTAAATTCCATCAGGTATGTTTAGGTTATGTAGTGACTTATTGATTACTTGTTGTCAGTCAATGAATTATTCATGAAGAAGGCAATTATGATACTATCGTTCAATTTCATACTTTAACGGAATATAGCGGTTTTACATGTTTAAACAGAGATAATTTAAACACTGCACCACATCCACTCTTAATGGTATGTGAATCTCACTTTCTCATTTAGTACCTACCTCTATCACCACCGCAGGACCACTGACAAGAATGGGATATTTGATAATATAAGCAGAACTCAGCATATCATGGTGTCAACAAACTAAAATGATTCTCGGTTCTTAGTATGAGTCGTATATCTCTTACATATAGCACATTTAAAGTAACAAAGAATCACGAATCTTCGCACCTAAAATTCTCATAGAAATTCAGTCCTAAACTTTCAAAGGTAAGCGCAATTTTTCGGGAAGCGCAATTTTTCAATCAATTTTTTCTTCCCATATATGCTCTACACTTTTCATGAGAAACTAAGGTGGTGGAACCTTGAAGAGTTAAGGTTAGCAGTTAGCAAATATACATGCTGGATAGGTTAATTCGTCGTACTTGTAGAGGATAACCTTTGTCGTTCTATCGAAATCAACAAATCGCTAGAATAATTAAATGACATTTTCCTGGAGTCTCATAACTTACTCAATTCCATCCCATAGTACAGTACGAATCAGTAAGTGTAAATGCAATGAAAATTGGGATTAGGACTAGTAAATAATTCTTAAAACGACCATTAATTATTTATTAACTAACGTGTATCGATGTACGAATAAAATTAACTAAAATATTTTGGAATCAACTGGTGGCAGAGAATAAAGAGGAGTCTTGAGCAAAGTATAATGTTTCCAATTTATCTTTAAATTGCCGACGAGGCGGGTATATTTTTGTGCGATGCACTTAGAAAGTAGGAAATAGGGATGGGCAAAAAATATCGGTCTTCGGTTGTACCAGGTGCCGAAAATCGAACAGCTTTGCCATCTGGCTAGGAAAAGTAGTTGAATGATCTGGAATTTATTGACATAAACGTGTATTTACTGGGAATGTAAGAAAATGCATTTCTTACTACTATATATTAATTTATTTACGTTAGGTATTATATTACTTAAATATTACGTCGAGAAATCGCATTTAAAGCAACAAGAACATGTCCATAAGAAAAAGCAATACAAACTTCAAGAATGCTTAATGACAAGAATCAGTATTCATATGCCGGGGTTGACTTCAGAGTTGATATCTAAAGAAGTACTTTTTGAATAATTTACCGAGTGGTAAATAGCTACTGAGTCAATTGGCGCTAATGTTATGCTCATGCTGCAGCTCATGAGTTCCCAAATTTAATTCCTGGATCTCTGTCTCAAACAGTCCTAAAAATGGAAACTGAATGGCTAATTTTATACAGGTTGTATAGACTTTCGAGTTTATTATCATAATGTTTTGCATGATCGGTAGTTTTATTTGGTCATCCAAATGTACCTTAGGATTACACATTTAAATTGTGCCTTTTGATTGGGGCGACAATAGTCTCCGGAGATAATTTTCACGCAAATTTTTGTACATTAATCGACAAAACGGAGATATTATTTTCAAATGAGATGTAATTATAGCAATGGAACGGTGGTGGACGCGTGAGTAAGGAGCATTTCCCTCCTTGTGGAGCTATGCCGCATATATATATATATATATATATATATATATATATATATATATATATATATGTTTTTCGGGGTGTTTGAATTGCCTTCCTTCCCAAAAATTGCATTTGTCCTCCTTTCTCTCAAACTGGCCAGCTGGAAGGGGATCATGAGCACCATGGCAATTATTGATTGATAAGTGCGTCTCTTGAAACGCTCGTCTTTGATTAAATTACAACGGTCGGATCACCCAGGCTTTTGTAGCCCTCACGTGTGTGGATTTAATGGATTAAATTCACCCAGGTGAAGTCTACCGGCCCTGCACGCTCACTTTTAATCAGGGATATGATCTTTAATGAAAATATCCGATACATGAAAGTTTCAGATATTATTCACAGAATGGTGTGAATTCGAAAAGGTATACAACGATCGTTCAGTAAAAAGAAAGTAACATTACCCGGTCCGAAAAGTCAAGGTACCATTCAGCAACCAATCCGAAAAAGTAAGATGTAGATCCTCGGTAAGACCTTGTGCTGTGCATTGGAGAGGATAGGGATGGGAGAGTAGGGTGGATGGGAGAGTAGATAGGGTTGGGAGGGGGCTCTTGTGTCGCGGTGGGGCCCTTAGAGGAGACAGGGTCCAGGATGTGGACTTTATCTTTTTTACCTGTATTTCGCACCCTCTGGTTACCCACCCACCACCTGGCTGAGAGTGAACAGGAAGAAAAAGGCTGTTTGAACTTACCGGCAATCAAGCTAGCTAAACATCTTCAAGGGGACCCAGGGTGCATGTCTTCGGAGGACGGACCTAGGGCAGCTTCTGGGTGGGTCACAATATGAATATGGGGGAGGGTTGAAGGTTGATCAGGGGATCCTGAGTGCAAGATGACAACTTAAACTTGATACGTAATAAAAAAATATAATTTTCTTCTCCACTCCTTGCTTCCAAGGTAATTCAAGCCCTGATTCATATTTATTACCACATGAGGTGACGCAACAAACAGAATCTTCTGGCGTTAAATAAATACCCCGTATAGTTTTGGGGGGAAATAAATAAATATTTCCTAATTTGGATAAATTTCAAAAAACATGTTTTTGTTCCATGGGGACATCAGTCGACTCAGAACGCACTGTGTCCTTCACAAATCATCACTGATGAAAGGCTGTCTTCAGAACTGAGCAATCCTGATTCTTTTTCTTGGAACCCTAGATGATGAATATTGGGGAATATAGATAATTATTAATTATATTTTGGGTATTATTGGAATACTATTTATATGCTTTGAAAATATTGAGGTTTCAAGGATTAGTATTTATTACTGTAATTTCGATGTAATTATAAATTGACTTAATTGACTTCATTTATGATTTATCTATTCGAGACATGAAAAAATATAAAACATTTTCTGGATCTTACCTCTAGACTTTTTCCACCATTTAGAAAATTTTGTCAATTACTGTATACTCTGGGCCGACTTTTTGGGTAAGATATGATGACCAATAACTTGATGAACTTTGATTACTGTGTACCTGTGTAAAACCTTCCATTTAACGTTCGAGTATTCCGAAGCCAGGGGCTGTTCTGCTGCTGAATTGAAAACCTAAGCACTGGTGGCAAAATACTGATTAGGTACCTATGCGAACTTGCAAGGCATAACACGCTGAATTTATAGAATTGATAAGTGTGACTGCGACTTAGAAATTAATTTTTGCTCGCAGAGAAGCAACTGTTGTTTTCATTTGAGGAAATGTGGGTGAATTAAATGAGTTTTCGCGGATTAGGAAATAGTGAAGTGACTTTGCAATCGTAACATGAATTCAGCGAAGCTAAACTTATAACCTGACTAATACATGTAATTTCCGAGGTGTTGATTATTTTTCAAATGATACCGAATCTCAGCAACACGGAAATGAAAAACTTCACGAACTTGTTCCATGTATTTCCACATTTTTTTCATAAAAATTAGGTTAGTGCAACAAGCTAAAAGATCATGCCAGGTTTTATCATAGCTTGGTAAACGGTGCGGATGAATCTACTGTATCTGTCACTGATTTACATCTACTATATTTCTCGTAATTAATTTTCAATGAAACCTAACATTAATAATTCCTCAGTGGGATGACAAGAGCGAACACTTCACTTTCAATATAATTTTTCAGGGTATTCACGGCAGATAGTTTATATATTTTCAATGAAAGACTTGTGCAACTACTCTTCTTGATTCCAAACCGTGCTCCAAATTAAAAATTTACCTTCCTCCTGGATAAATGGAATTCAGTTAACGAGGCATCGATTTATAAACAAATGTCAATTGTGCCCCTAGCTTGAGCGCATTGTTTTTTTGCCATACAATAGTCTACAGCATCACATACTTACAAACACATACTATTATAATTTTTAAAATAATTGTTAATTACAAAACTAGCAACGTTCAGTGTTTTTTTTGCATTTTTAGGAGCGGAAATTTAACAAATCTTATCGTGTAACCACTCATTTTGTAAGTATTTTTATTCTTTACATTTCTTTCATCTCATTGAATTACCCAGATCTGATCTATAATTTTTGTAATAACGCCAGAAACCTCTTTTCAGCATCTTTGACGATAGTTTCTAACAAAACAGGGGAAAATGGCGTGTGGATGTTTTGCTTATTTTCATCTAAATCTTGTAATGTATATGATTCATCTATCATCTATCTTTACACAATTATGTCAAAATCAGGAATTTTTTCATGCTATAGTAACTGGCCTTTAGGAAAAATAACTGGAGATATGCGCTCGATCCCCAGTCCAGGCAAATTATTTTTTTCTTTGTGAATCTCACTTTCGTGCAGTTCTAGTGAAATTGGAGCTCGAATGGAAAGGCCTTGCGATGAGCGGCCAGTACCTTAAGGAATCTAGTGCTCACTTGATCCCGAGGGGAACATCTCCGTTGTCTGCGATTCGGATCTCTCTAAATCCGACGCGGCGGCAGGGGAGACACAGACACACAGGTGGGCAGTTAGTTTTCCGCTGTTCGTGTTCCGGTGGGCGCCAGGAGAAGTTCCGGGGGGTGGTGGGGGGAGGGGACGGCCGTAGTAAGGGTGGGGAGGGTACGCAGAGAAGAATTATTCCGCGGGATTTCCTTTCATGGCTAGCTTGATAGCTAGACCTTTCAGCGGGAGAATCGCAATTAAAACTATAGCGGTAGATATAAGTTGGCTCGCCGCGTAAGGTTGGGTTTGTGGAAGAGAGTTGCAGCGCAAATGAGCGATGGACGAACACGATGTGATCTACATCTGCATGCTATCTCCCGAGCTGCTTCTAGGGCCTGCGTTAGGGGGTGTCAAGGCACTATCCACAAAAAATTAAGGGCACAGAGAAGGGAATCGGAGAAAGGAAAGAGCAAAGAGTGAGAGGTGTTTGGACAGATAAGTACCTCAATTTGCGTTTGTGAAATTAGTATCGGCGCACGGTAAGAAAGAGTTTTTGAGACTACTGTTTCCTCGTGAGTTTCTCTTACTTGTCGCTTTTTTCTGTTCCGCAAATGTAAGGAGGGAGTAAAATAATGCCCACCGTGTTGACCAGTGACTCGTGAGATGCATATTTTTTTAGAAACGCTAACCTACGGTGTGACCTTCGAGACTTGCAGCTCCCAACCCAGTAAGTACATAGTCAATAGAACGGACTACATTATACAGCGTTGTCCGCACTTCCTGCTTGCTCGTAGTTGTTTTCGCGCAGCTTTTCTTTGCAATTTATCGAGCTCTCAGATTAAATATTTCTGTTCTGGATCCCAGATGCCTGAGTCGTACTCACAATGTGGCTTAATGGGAGTGAGAAGACACTTCTCTTTCGCTTTTCGCCTGACGTGTATCCAACTACTCGCTTGGTGAATCCCAATCTCTTTAATGCAGCGCCGCAAACGTTCCGAATACGTTTACCCCTCGTTACGTCCGAAGTTATGGTAGGTAACGCCTAGGCACTTTGCTTCGTCTGCTACATTCACCCCAACTTGAGTAAAAATGGCTGGTATTAATCCATAATTTTACACACTGGGATTTACTGGTCTCGACAGCGGTTTCATTAAGTTTCAGAATAATACACTTCAAATCTAGCCCCCCGTCTGCCGACGGCCGTCAGCACCTTTCATAAAGAGAAGTTTAAAGCGACGCCAGTATTTTCTCAACCCTTCCTCCGTTCTCGATATAATCCAACCCTCAGTAAAATAATCCTCCCTCATGTCCTCAATGAGGCAAATAACCCCAGTTGTCGGTCGCCTCCCTAAATAATCAACAATCCGGCCTCTGTATAGAAAATGTCCGTTTTTTCATTCTATTGCTAGATTTGGTGTAATGATGGATGACTTATGGATTAAATAAAGATATGCGAAAATGCATAAATTCAAAGGAATAAGTATACCGAGGCTATGGCGAGATGAGGGGAATATCAAAACTGCCTGACGTCAGGCAGACTCCGCTATATTCATGAGAAAGAGAAAACAGGCAAGGCCGTGCTCTTCACCGGGCCAGGGCACACAACAACAATTCGTCGATTCCTTAACGAGCAGCACCAACTTCCAAGTCGTGCTTGCTCATGACGTGCGTTCCGCCGCGTCAAATAGTCTCGTACAACTCCAACCAGCATCAGTTGTATCCCTCCGCCGAACACGTTGGCGCTAAATTCAGTCCCGCCCCTAACGTCATCATGTATGTGTTCCACAGTGTACCGAGGTGGTAAAGGGATAATAATGATGTAAATTCGCATTTTACCGCATATTTTAATGTCAATCAATCTAGTCGAATGAAATCACTCCTTAAAGCTGGAAATTTACGTACTTAAAATAGTGACATAAAAATTTGTGCTATGCATTTTGGTTGAAATCAACGTAAAATTAAGAGGGCCTTGTAATTTTCATGTATAGGTAGGTATCTTCTCTTCTCTGCAGTCAGTCATTTGCTTTCTCTTGCTGGTTTTATGAACACCATGGGAAATTGAATCTGAGAATTCATTGATTAAGTGAGAGTCATTGAACTTTTCACCTGACCATCTTATTCTAATATTCCACGCATGGATATCAATGTGCAATTTCAAGTTTTCCTTAAAAAAAAGGGATGCTGATATTCTCGACGTTTTTCGCTCACACTCTTTTTCTCGAATTAATTTTAGGCACTTCAAGCCGTCTTCAAATATTATGCTCGCCAGACCTCTCACTTTATCGCCATCAGTATGCGAGCCTTTACAGTAAGAGGGTGTGCGGTTTGTTTACTTCAACATTTACTGAAGTAGCCCCTATACAAATGGAACGAAAATTGAAATAGAGGAATTATTAACTATTCTTTTGATTAACTGCGGTGTTCTTCTATTTGATTCTAGTTGATCAACTGCCGTGAAATAAATGGCACGAATAAGTCTCTATTTCTCAGGTTACGAAAAATATTTTTTTAATTACGTGATTGAAGTATTCATGGTTTTTCCACCAGACCAGGCTATTATCACGACGTCCTTTCGAATAATGTTACGTCAAAGCAGTGCAAAACGTTAATAATTTGCCCTAATGGATAATTTTTAGTTCGAGAGGTAAAGTGCGCACAAGAGTTACAGCACGACTTAATTGTGAATACCTTATATTTTCTGTAGCATTTGCATTATTGTTACTTTATATGAGTCTCAGTATATTTAATGATCCTCTTGTAAACTTCTTTTTCCTTTAAATTCCCCTAACGCAGGCAATGCCTTATGAGGCACTTAATTATTTATTTTATGCTTGATATTGTATGTACCACTATTTTACGTGCAACAAGGGATAGATATCCGTAAACATCAGTAATATATTCCGTTTAATCCTACTTCTTTCCATTGTTCTCTTAAAACACTCTTTCTTGGAAATCAAGTGCTAATCAAGACCTAATGATTTTTAGTTCTTATGATGATTTTACCAAATTACATAGTTCTGTTTTATGCTGTATAAGTTTGCTCTTTTCACGTTTTTAATACGATCTCTCCCGATGCGCTATGTTTCTCTTGCTTTTGGTGTTGTCTCAAGCTTGATATTTCTTATCATAGGTTAATTACTCTATCGCGTCTTTAAAAAATTAAATAAAAGAAGTATTCTTATACTTCCAGCTGCTAATGTTATCGAATGGAGTTCTGCACAACACTTGTAAGAATTTCATTCCTAAATATACAGAAAAGAGATAACAGTTTTTGACATTACACAGGGCAATTTATGCCATTATATCTCATTCGACGGTTATTTTAGTTAGATCATTGACTTTAAATATCCTGGACTGCCCTTGTCCGATGCTACCTCAAACATCAGTGACCAGTTAGTTCTTAGATAGCATTTAAGTTTACAGTGATACTTGGCCTTGCAATGCACTGAATCATGTCGTCCCTCGCATTATTTAAAATTCTTGTCGTACTAGATAGTGCCTAGAATTTTTTTAAAAAGACGAATAATCTAGAATTACTAGTTAGAATCATGACCTTTAAAACATTGAAACTCACTAAAATTACGATATAATTTGAATATTCAAGTGTTTTAAAGCATTTTACTACCTAAAATACAGATTTTTGTTTGAGGCATGAAACTTTCTTAAGTACCTACCATTAGCGATTCAGCATCATACTTGAGAATGAAACATTATTTGAAATCCGAATTAATATTTAAAAATTTTCAAATCACTCACCACACATTTTTCTATGGTAAGTGAAACTCCAAAGTTTTGTTTGCCAGCCAACTTCAGACACAAATAACCGGTTACCCGCCGCTTTTACAAACAACCAACCAACTCACCGAGACACAAGTATTTCGCAAATACACCTCATTAGTCGTCGCTTTTCTTCCTCAATTCCTATTTCCTAAGCCCTTCCTTTTTATGCCTAGTCTTTCTAAGCGCCTCATCTTACGCCCTTGCGGCAGCTTTCCGGGTAGATGTATATTTCAATTCTCCTTTCCTGAGACTCCGATTCGCGCCTCTCACTCCCCCTGTATTTCTCCCCTCCACCGACCTTCGAACCAAAGTGATCTTTCGCAGCTTCGTGAGGCGGCACTGCTATCGTAACTTAGCAACTGTATACATGGATGGGTGCGTTGATCCTCCCGTCGATTCGACCACCCGCTTGGATCACAAAATCCTCTCCGCCTTGCTGTTGTCTTCCCGTGCCCTTGCCCGGCGGCGTCGCCCCCCCCCCCTCCTCACACCTTACACCTTGCCGTCACAAATAGTTAATGGAGGCGGTCGCGTCCCGGGTTGTTAGGGCTGGGTTTCATCGCACCCCCATCCCACGGCCCGGCGCCCCCAGGAGCCTTCTCCGCAGTGATGAATGGGAGGCGCTAGATGGGGTGATAACTGATAGGGGTGGCGGTGACGATGGGGCTACCTTCGGCCTTGTTGTCTGGACAATGAGCCAGACGTGTCAGAGCCTTTCGCAGAAGTGGTGGTAACGGGACGCCTTTCAATATTCCGTGTGGAACTTAGTGATGAAGGCGCACCGAAGAGTTTGTGAAAGTATAGAGTCTGTGTGTATATTGTGTCATGTATCATAAAGCAGCCATAAGCTATAACATCTTCATCTGAGTCTAGATCGGTGGACTATGACTAATCACAGGCTGATACTAATGCTAATGTAGGTATAACTCTCATCATCATCATCAGCGGTCATCGATCGAAAGATGGGTTTGCTGCCGATCTGCGCTCATATCTCTTCAGCTAACCTCTTAATTCATTTAGTTTTTTTTATCGTTCCTCATTATTGTCCTGATGCATTCCATTCCTGGTATTCCTGAGAAACTCCCCCCATCCTGTTTCCTCCCTGAGACAGGCTCTGAATTTGGCATCGTTAATGTCACTCTTTTTGGTGTGCTTGCTCTTGCTTACATCCACTGAAGTTTCACCATGGTTCATATTGACAGTAGAGTAAAAACTGGTATCACGAGTAAAAGAATGGACATGCCCGTTGAATAGCTAAGGGAGATTTTTTTCCTTTACACATGCTGAAGTTCTATCACAAATTGGAAGAGCTAAATTTTTAGCTCAATTTCCTTTCCATAGCAATTTTATTCATTCATAAAAAAGGAGTAAAGGAAAAATTAAATACAGGAATAAAGGTGCTTGGAGAAAAGATCATCTTGACTTTGCTGATCACATAGTTCTTTTGCCAGAGAAGAAGGAAAATCTGACGAGATTGCTTAGCTGTATGGCAATAACCAAGGAAAAAAATACAACTTCCAGATTAATTTTAAGAAAATAAAGGTGATGGGTTGTGGTAGGAATCAAGAAGACAGAAGTTAAATTTTGACCACAAAAAATTGCTATCTGAGAAGCAGGATTAACAGAAAAGCAATAAGTAATATAGATATTGCGAGCCGGTGAGCCCAAGCAAGGCATAGAAAGAACTTTACCAAAACATACATTTGGAGTATGATCTCATGTAGCAGTGAAGCCTGTACAATAACAGCAGCAGAGCAAAAGGGATCGGAAGCAATGGAGATGTGGCTCTACCGAAGAATGATGAAGATCTAATGGACTGAGAGAATCACTAACGAAGGATTCCTACGAAAAGCTAGCGACAAAAGAAGCATAATAAGTACTCTGCGAAGGAGAGACAAAATTGTTGGACACATTTTGCGGCACAAAAGCCTAATGAAAACAATACTGGAAGGAGAAATGAATGTGAAGAACGGCATAGGAAGACCAAGAATGGAATACATCAAGCAAATCATGAATGACGTCAAAATGAATAACTATGTAAAAATGAAGCAAAGAGGAGAGTGGTTTGGAGCACGGCTGCAATTCAATCTTCGGATCGTTAACTTCATAGTTTACCTCGTCATATCACTAATAGTAGCCAGCTTTCATCGTCTGCTTTCGAATTGCATGCGTGTCTCACGAGAAGTCATGCGTGGAATTTCAATTAATTTCCTGGAAGATGATCACATTGTACTCGGATGGTCTAGCGCATGCTGCAATTCATCACCATCCAAATTAGGCTCCGGGGAGGTGGGTACTCTCATGTTGGTAAGCGAACATTTAATTCATCAAAAATCAACCTTAGACATTTAAAGAATTACGGAATCTCTATGTGGAAGTTCTCTAGGAAAGATTGGCGGCTTTGCTGGCTCATTGACTGGTGTGGAACCCGTTGCGTTGGATCGAAATATACCTCGGAATCTGCCATTTTATATTCTGTCACAGATGAAATTTCCCTATTTAAAACGCGATTAGATTTTAGGTCTCAAAGTAAAGTTAAATCACAGATTCCAATTTTTATGTAATATGTCAACAATATTGACGAAATATACAAACACCTACTGATAACCACATGCTTTTGTGGCTGTGGTGAAACAAATTTAAACACGCTGGAGTCAAAGTAGAAATGCGAATTTAATTATAGATCTGTACCAATTTCATATTTGATACACATATACTGGAAAGACATATGAATCACATATGCATCTTTTGCATTAACGCATCTGTAGAGAACACTCTATGATATTTTATGCCCAATCATCGATTTCCCAAAAAAAATATATTTTACACACAAGATGGAAAACCCTAATAATCAGTACTTTCTCTCGCTTCATATGTATATTTCTATTTATGTACGCTTTAAAACCACTTTCACGAGTATAGTGGTGAAGAAAGACGAAAAATAATGGAGTAGTGAATGCTGATTATTATTAATGAGAACTGTGCCTAGTGAAATGGGGTACGCTATTTCCATTTATGTTACCTAGCTTATTTTACCCTTTTTTTACCGAGATTCAAAATCTTTTCCCGCCTTCATGCACACTAAGTCATCGAATTTACATGCTCCGTGTACAACAAATCTATTAACCAAGCTGAATAAAACCACCTCTGGGATGCGTGGTGGTGTACCTGATATTTGGTCGATGAGTTTCATGAAAGTTGCGTCCAAATTTGCATCAACATGCGGGGAATATTGGGCTTCTGTGGTCGACCCCCGTCAGAAATATTTTTTCCGAGAACGAGACCTCAAATGAGACGGAATAGCTAATGCCCGAGAAATGGCTGTTATGCCGGTGTTTGTTTACGGTGGTCCTTTTATCTCCCACGAATACCAGCCATTGGCGTCGCCGGCGGCGTAATTTAGCCCGCGGAGTGGGGAGGGCGACGCGGGCGTATCCCGATCGGCAACCTTGTTATGCGGCACTCCTCCGCTCAAAAGCCAAGTTTTCACGGCATGAAATTGATTGAAAGCGTTAAAAAAAAGTATTGATTTCTCTGCCCGACGTCGACTCGCGACGCCCCCTAGCCCGCCTATCGGGAGCCACCACGTTCCCCCGGGGCAGGAAATATTGGCGGGACACGAAGCCCGACCCTCCCCACCAGCGTGCCCCCCGCCGATCCACAAGTGAACTCCCTGTTGCCTTGCAGCGCCGGGTTAAAGCACCGGGAGAGGCCTCGGAAACTTCGCGAGCAAAGATTTCCATCGGTCGCTTTGAGACTCGAAGAGCTGAGTCGGAGAGGAGAAAATTTTTCTCCTGGGGTCAAGCCCACTAATCGATCTTTTGAATACTCTACAGGTGCGTTTCATTCTGTAGGGAGCTGTGGAATTGAAATGGGTATTCGGGGCCAGGCTTAAGAGATTGAATTTAAAAATAAACCAGGGTTCGGTCGTTGTCCCCAAAATTCGTCCTTTGGTGTACTGGTATATTTTGTTGTAAATGAAAAGGTGGATGGAAGGTTATCAGTGACATGACCTGAGATTTAAGATTTTGAATTGAGACTTGATAATTCATTCGAGAGAAGTGGAAGATTTTTATACTAAAATTATTATGCTCTTGCACGACTTGACTAGATTTCGCATACTCTCTTATTCCGCACTCTGACTATAAAAATATGCACATTGAGAAAATCACCTGCAAGGTTTCCATCGGTTTCTGCAAGATGTAGTAAATTTTAATGTTTGGTGTTCTTGATGATCGACCACATGGCCTCAATTTACCTTTCGGCTCATAAAATCATCTCTGATCTAACTATCTTGTTTTGGGACACATTTTGGATTGAGTACTTATATCAGGAACTTTAAAGGAGCAAGGGATAGTATATAGTATAGAGGATAATCCTCTTTTGCCGTGGTCCTATTTTTTTTATTCCGTTCCGCAACAGAACAGTCATCCAGTTTCCCCCTAAAATTAATATTTCATTATTTAATAAATAAATACATACCACGATTACATGCTTTTAATGAAGCTTCCTTGCTCTCGTTGATATAATAGCAAGCGCGAAATATTCAGGTGTATGAATAATCTGTGTCTTCTAAGGCTGAGAAATTACGTCGTAACCTTCCGTGAAATCATTATAAACCCCTCCCCCCTCCTCCTTTTATCGTTGTAGAAGATGAGAATTAATAGAAAGAATTATCGTCCTTTGCTCCTATAGGTCAAGAACATTCATTATTTGCTTACATGCCAATCGTGCCATTTCCTTCCGGGGTAGGTCAATTCAAATTTCTTAGTTATTAATGTTAGGCAAAGGAAACCGGCTCTCTTTTCTTAATTTCTCCCATAATGCTCTATCGCTTCTGTTGCATTCATGCATTGATTCATACACACTCTTGTTTTCTCAAGACTTCTATCATTTCTCCTCTTAAGATTCTTTTCCTTCACGCTTAACCGTGACTACCTCTTTCACTATTCACTATCATTTATGTGTTTCGTTACTTTCTTCTAATCCATTCTCTTAACATGGCCAAACCTACGAAGCACACTCGTTTCATATATGCCCATTTCTGGAACATCTAACACACATTCTTTTATGACATTCATTCCTAATACTATCCATTCTGGTTTAGCTGGAAATACTTCTCAAGTACCACTTTCATCCAGCCTTTTTCCTTCTATCAAGCTTATTCTGACATTCTCAGGTTTCGCTGCAATATAATAAATTCGGGAAGAGAACAGTTTTTAACACTGTGATTTTCGCTTCCCTAGACAAACACTCCTCGATACGCTTCACATGATACCTACGACTTACCTTCTGGCATTTACACGCCTATTAATCTTTTTGCCAATCCTTCCATCTTTCGCAAACATTAGGCCAAGATACTCGATTTCGTCTACTTGTTCAATCATTTAATAATTTGCCCCATCATTCAACCATTCCTATCTATCTCCCTGTCAACAACAACTAATTTGGTATTAGACGCATTTGCCCTCAAATCTATTCTCCCTATTGCTTCATGGAAATTATCCAGGAGCTTCCGCTTTCTAATCCGCACCCTCAGGGAGAAGCACAGAATCATTTATATACATTATAACTCGCGCATCATTTCCAACCGTTACACCGGCGTTATACCTAAATGCATCTCTCAAATTTATTCATAAAATCATAGAACAATCATGGTGACAAAACGCCTCGATTAAATACGCTCTGTATTATGTCAAACCAGTCACTAAAATTCCCATCAACTCTCACTTTTGCCTTGTTATTATCATTCAACGCTTTCATTGTATTATCGGAGACAACCTCCATGTGGAGGGAAATCCTTCCGGTGTTGAAAGGTGCTTGTCGTTGTGCGGCTGGCGATCAGCCGCCACACATTCAATAACTGCTCATTTACTCTTATAGTCCTTCAAAACCTTCCACAACGTATTTATATTTACCCTTTCAGATTCATTTTCTTTATCCGAAAATGCACATAATACTTTCTTTCGAATGTCATCGCGTTTCTCTAACATTTGCAAAGTGCAAACAGCAGATCACTACATCCCTCCCGGGCGTAGGCCCACACTGTACGCCGCAGATGCTGTACTTACTTACTACCATCTTCACTCTCTCATTTAGGATCAAGCCTTCACTTAGACCTTCTTGCACACTATCTTCAGCTTCTAATCACAATACCAATCCACTGACATCAGTTGCGACTACATCGCGCTTGGTTTTACAAACACATAAAATATCCAACCGTCTCAGTTTTATTTCACTAATCTCTCACATTACTAGTACCGATTGTCAGGTCTGCATGGCCATGTCCGTCTCTTGCTGGGCTTTATACAGATTTCACATTCCATCGTGACTTCGGTTATCTGAGGCTATTCTTTGGCATTTGCAGTTAGTTGCATTAGAGTACGCATGTTTTACAGCCTTTGCAGTACACGCCGCGTGTATCTTTCCCTGCTAACGGTCGCGGCGATCCACTGCTCAGTTTCATCCCATTTTCGCCAGTATGACACAATTGAAACCAAAGCCTTGTGATACCATGGACTCGCTTTCATTCTTCTACTCGAGCTAGAATCCCTTCTAAGAGGACATGAGAGCATACTATTTGAGCCAGCATACCGTTTCCAGCGACCCAACACCCGGAGGTGTATGCGGTGTATTGACACACCGGGACGCATTCATTAGTTATTTAACATTTTTCTAAATTCTGAAATAAAAAATGAGGATGAAACAGTGAGAAAAATGAGCAATAAGGTATTACAACAACACTACAAGCAATGTGAACCGATATTACGATTATACTACTCACGCATTCATTTCAATAAAGTTTTTGTACTTTTCTACACTTTTTATTTTTTAATAACACAACGCGTTTCACCAATTTTTTGGCATCGTCAGGTGTGGTAGTTTGTTTACATATGATATTGTTGCCATTGTCAGATAAAGAACATTAAATTTGATTTTAAAGAAATGTTTACATTAAAAAATTACAAAAAGGAAATGCAACAAAAAAAAGGAAAAGGAGGGTAAAAAAAATATTAACATGAAAATAATAGCAACAAAAATTTACTCCCAATACTTGGCAAAACAATGAAATCAAGGGGTGGTGGTATGAGGAAGGTCAACGTTTTTTAACGAAAATTTTCCAGAAAGTAGTGGGGAGGTATGTGTAAAAAGCTGCTCATTACATAGATTTGGAGAATGCCTGATAATTTCAATTTGTCTGAATGCATCCATTTTTAAACCTTTGGGAAGGATATGTAAAATTTCAGGGATAAATTCACTGACATGATTGCACTCTATAAGGTGTTTAGCAAAAAGAGAGACAGAATCTCTATTATTTAAACTACGGACATGTTCTTTTATGCGTGTTTTAAAATTTCGACCGGTTTGACCAATATAAGCTATATTGCAGCTATTGGATTTAATTTTATATAAACCCAACTTCAGAAGTTTATCCTGTTTAATTTTTTTTATGCTAAAGAGAAATGCTCTTTAATTCAAATGAACCCGTCTGCTCCAAGATTATACGGACCTCCTAAAATTCACAAACTACCTATTCCAATCAGACCAGTTGTCTCCGCTGTTTCCTCCCCTTCACACCTCCTTTCTCACAAATTAAATACATTATTCCGTGATTACACTGGTTTTTAATCAAAGTATGGTGTTAAAAACTCTATGGAACTTGCTAACCACCTAAAAGACATTAGTATTCCACGAAACTCAAGGTTGGTTTCCTTAGATATAAATAACCTTTTACCTGTGTCCCTACAACAGAAACCTTATAAAAAGTTCATGAAGTAATCTTAAACCTAACCCAAAAGTTTTCGACTGAGTTGAGTGCTTTGATAAAATCGGCAGTCAAACAAAACTATTTTATTCTCAACCAAAAGTATTATAAACAAATAGATGGCCTAGCAATGGGCTCTCCCCTTTCCCCTCTTCTGGCAGAAAATTTCCTTAATTCTTTGGAAGAACACCTGTTTGTAACAACTTTAAAAATCATAAAATTTTCATAATATATTCATCCGCTATCCTCTATCAAAAATTATTATTGCTCATCGTTTACACCTGTAAATACCAGGGCACTTGGAAAAAATATTCGTAAAAATTCAAGCAATCCATTCTCAACTTAGACTACAATCAGCTTGACTTCCAACGAAATTTGTTTTGTTTGGGAATTTGTCAGAGTCAATTCCTTTGCAGTTTTGGCAGAATTTCATCCAATTGATATGACTTTTTAGTTTAGTTTCATTTTAAGATGCAGACTTGTATTCGCAAGTATTATCATGGCATTTCTCCCGGTTAAATATTCTGGAGGTAAAACAGTTCCTCAATCAAATCTTCGGGTGGAGACTACTGGGAGGGAACCAACAGTCATGGTGGGAAAATACAGGATGCGGATATAGGACGAGAGCGTGAACGGGAAGTTGGATAATGTGAATATGGCGATGGAGAGGCAGGGGGTAGACATCTTGGTAGTCAGTGAGATCAAGTGGACTGGGGCAGACAACAACTGAAGCGATGGATACAGAGTGGGGACAACAGCAGGAGTTGCCATCGTACTGAAGAACGAATGTGGCAGAGTAGTGTAGTCGGTCTAGCACTACAATGAGAAGATCCTGATGGTTAAGCTGGAAGGAAAACCTACGGGTACAGTGATAATGCAGGTCTACATGACGACTCTCTTCCATATAGAAGAAGAAACAGAAGAAATGTATGAGCAAACAGAAGATATCCTCGGAGTAGTGAAGGGAAAAGAGAATCTCATCATAATTGGGGGCTCGAACGCAGTGGTGGAATAGGGAAGAGAGGGAAGCAGATTTGGGAATTTTGAGATAAGAAAACGAAACGCCTATGGACTACATGAGGCCTGCAATGAGAAGGTTATGGTAGTGGCAAACACTCTCTTCGAGAAAAATTGGTGCAGATGGTACCCATGGAGGATGCCAGGGGTTAGAGGCAATTACCAACTTACATCCTTACTACATACTTGTCAGAGTGAGATGCAGGAAGCAAGTCGAGCAGTGCAAGAATTATCACTTTGCAGTTATAAATAGTAACCACAACCTAGTAGTCATGGAGAGCCCCCTTCGATCTAAGAAAATATAGTAATATAGAAAGAAAAAGAGAAGATAAAACCTCAACCAAGTAGGAAGACGAAATTGCTGGTGGTAGAAGATAGCAGAGAAATATTCTCCAGAGCCGTCGACAGGAAACTAGAGAGTGGAGTAGAAACGAGTACCGAAGGAAGATGGGATGGGTTGAAGAGAACAGATGCAGAAGAGGCCAAAGAGTAACTGGTGAGCAAGAGAGGCGGGACGAAGTAGCCATGGATTACGATAAATATTAGGGAACTTCTAAAGGACAGAAGAAAATGCCAGAACACTAGAAACGAAGGTGGCCTCTTTAAGAAGCTTTGTAACCAAGTCATACGAGAATCTAAGGAGGCAAAGGGGGAGTGGATAGAAATCTGCGGGAAATAAATCAAGGAAAACGTGATGAAGGGGAACACCGAAATAGCTTACAAGTTAGTGAAGAGGCACTTCGGAGAGAGAAAAACGAGAAGCAAAAATATCTGGAATGTGAACGGAAATATGCTGATAGAGAGTGAGGACATTGGGAATATATGGAAGCAATGCATAGAACTCTATCATGGGCCGAAGACAGAACATTGAATGGCCTGAAGGATAACAAGGAGCAAGGAGCTGAAAAAATCAACGGAGACATTATCAGGGCGCTCGGAAGTAAAGCTAAGGGCAATCTGTACCGAAGATGTAAGATATCTACAAAAATGGAAGACTTCAGGCAGACTTTCAGAGGGGTGTAATAGTTACGATACCGAAGAAGACCAGCAATGAGAAATGTGAGGAGCACTGAACCTCGAATCTGGCGTCACATACGTCAAATGTACTTTTCCGAATAAATAGCCGAAGGATAGATAGGAAAATTGAAGACAATCTCTCGGAAAACCAATTAGGATTTAGGAATAACAGAGGAGCATGGAAGGTCTCACTCTGCCAGAGAATAATGGTAGATCAAACGATGCATATGAAAAAGCCACAATATGTGGCGTTCGCGGATTTGGAGAAAGCTTTCGACAACGTTGAGTGGAATACGATGAACAGACGGATGGAAAATCTCGGAATGGATGACAACGACAGAAAAAGTATCTACCAACTTTAGAAGAAGCATGTCGCCACAATGTGAAAGAGAGACGAAAGAAAAATAGAAGCTAAAATTAACAAAGGATTTGAACAAGAATGGAACCTCGCACCAGAACTGCTTTAAAAAATCTTGTAAGAGGGAATAAGAGAAACACAAGAAGTGGAATTGAAAGAAAGCAAGGATAACGGTGAAGAAATAAGCATGCTCCGCTTCGCAGATGACATCGTAGTCATAGCAGGAAATTGTGATGATCTTCAAAGATTACTGAATCCCTTGTACTAATTGAGGACCTGAGAGTCAAAGTAATACAAATGACAAACATCGTCCAAAGTCACCTGTATAACTTTACTCCGGTAAGATATGACAAAAAGCAAAGTAGCTGAAGTGTTCGCCGGCTATATCGCAGTGCGATACTTTCGAACACCTGCATTTCTTTTTCTGTATCTACCTGACGGTACCCAACGGTACAAACTTAGAAAGTATGCACTTACATCGTTTTTCGTGTTGATGTCGCTTGCATTACTTTGACTCTCAGGCCCTCAATTGTAAGTGCTTAAAGAAGAATACAACATGAAAATATATATAAGAAAAAGACTTAAGTTCTTGTATGCGGAAAGGAGGTGCTAAATGCAAAGTCCTAAAAGGAGAGAAATTAGAGCAAGTGGATTCCTTCACCTACCTCAGAATCACCATCGTTTGAAACGGAATAAGTACAACGGACATCAAGCGCAGAATAACCCGAGGTAAGAGATCGTTCATGATGAAGAGGAAATTTCAGTATTCAAAGAAGATAGGACTGCAGACGAGGAAAGAGTACGTTATTCGTGTGGTGCGTGGCACTCTATGGTTCGGGAACATGGGCCAATGAAGACCAGTAAAGATTAGGAACTTTCAAATCCTGGTGTTGGAGGCAGAACCGGAATATGAAATGAACAGATAAAATGAGAAATTAAGAAGCATGTAGAATACGAAAGAACCGTATGGAACATTCAACATAAATGAAGACCCAATGGTTTTGGCACACTCTGAGGCTCAGTGGTTTGGTGAGGAAAATAATGGAAGGAAAAATAAAGGGGAAAGCCCCAGGAAAAAGGCCAATTGATAATTACATACACCAAATAAAGAGAAAGGTACGTAAGAAGAACTACCAGGGAGTAATGGAACTAGCAATAGATAGGGAGGGATGGGGTGCTGCAGTCAACCAATCTTAGGATTGAATGACCAATGATGGTGCATTGACTTACTCTTTACGGACCTTTGTTCCTACCCCGTCAACATCTTATTTAAGATTTTTGACAAACGAATAATGTTTTTATTTGGCTTCTTTTAATTTAGTGTATACGTACCATCCTCGCTCAATCCCTAATGTACGTAATGAATGCATTCAATTCGAAGGTTGACAATATATGTTCCGTTACAAGAAATTTCTTTACTGCTTGGACCATGCCAATGCCTAGGAAAATAGTCGTAAATTTCAATGACGGTGGTATTTTGGCATAGGTATAGCCTCTTTTGGATTCTGCAAATGAGGTTTCAGCATGGATTTTGAAAAATTCTGTAGAAAGATACGCAGTTTGTCGATTGCTCTATCGGTATTGTTAGGGTTTTAATCCAATAAATCCCGTAAGCACATCTTTGGCACTCCATTTAGCAAACCAGTCACGCGGCCATAGAAAAAATAAGATAGTTTTGTCGAAGTGCCTGAACTTTGGCGATGAATTTGGCAATGGTTTCGTAATACACGGAATGACTACATCCACGAAGGCACTAAAACGAGCTACTGCGTCACAGATATGAAATGAGCAGTATAGTTTTAAGCTATTCACTTCGATGTTTTTATCTGGTCGTGATTGCGCTTCGTAAAACTTATCTAAATATGAGAGAGTGCAGTGAATCATGTAGTATCATGAATGTCTTACCTAAAAAGCTTCTAGCTAAAAGAAGCATTTTCAAAGACATGGGGGTTGATTCATGAAGTTTATTCCTTCTTATTTTGAAATTGAGTTCTCAGCAGCGGTAATCTGGGTAATAGCGGATTACAGATTTCTTAAAATAAGAAGTAGCAGTTGTATAAAATTTTTATTGCATTTTTATCACCATCAGCAAAGTTTTGCTCCTCATATTGCTATTCTAAGATATAAAAGAACGTATATCTGTTCAAGGGAGAGGCTCACATCAAAGCCATATGAGGGAACTTAAAGGATGAATCCTCGCAAAATTCCCTTAATAGAGATAAAAATGAAATTTTATCAAAGTGTTTAGCATAGATATATAAGATAAAGCAATTAAGATAATTAAAAAATTGTACTTTATTTTGACTCGTAGGTCATTAAAATTTGTACGTTCAAAAGACATCATTCAAAATAATGCTGGTTGTCGCATGCTCTCCGTGGTTTCGAATGGCCATTATGATTGGTGTAGGATATTTTTTGGTTTATTTTATCAATGATTGTGTTTTTTGAATTTGAAAAATATTGTTGCGTTTTATCATTCATCCATTCATTTTCTTTACCGTGCTCGTTATTCCAATACTTCTACCTAAATGGCGGAATATGCATGCATTAGCATACCCTTATGTTTATTAAGGCTCCAAGATAAATGAATACAAGTCACTGAGTACGTTATATTGGTTTTAAACGGATATTTTTAAACCTATATGCATACTTTGCATTGAGTGTTAAATTCCCCATAGCAGAGAAAATATGCATGCAATAAAATATGTGAACCTTTCGGTAGTAAATTCCTGTATTCTTGACCTACCGTTTTACACTCAGAGTTGCCTGAGATTTCAAGATTAAATATTTTTCTGCGAAAGATTTTGTCAATATTTGTCGGGAGAATGGTGATGAAGCCAGACCACCGTGTAATTTTTATTATTGTAACTCAAGTGTTGTCAGCGAGTTCAAGAGGTTCATTAATTAATAATGAATGTAGTTATTAAGAGATCGAGGTGTAATTAAAGCCTTGTTTTATTATTGTAGGCATGATTTCTATCGCGCTCCAATTCTTCACATTTCAGTGGAATTGAAATGTGAACCCTTGGCTGCTTGTACGACAATGCTGCTTCGTTTCCACAAGCTCTCTTTCGCGAGCTCTAAATTCACTAAATAGGGAGTAAATTGTTTCAATGCAGCTGACATTCACCACAACCAGGTACAATATGATTGTTTATGTCGACTAAGCACGATAATTAATATGTCGACGTGAGGCATGGGGTTTGAGTATGGTTTAAGCACTTGACAATTTAATATGAATAAGGCTGTTCGCTATATGATCACCGCCAGGTTTGACCTATATTTGCTTTAAGTAATGTTGGTTTTACTTTTATTACGCTACAACTCAAGAGAAACATACTTTCCTGTTTATTTTGTTGTGATTATGGCTGAAATGAAGGCGAAAAGCACGGAGAGATCGATTTAAGAAGAAAAATTGTTCCGCAAATTCTTTGGAACGGAATGGTTTCCTTCGTTCATTGAAACGATACCGACTTAAAACTAATGATAGTGATGGTGTAAGCAAGACAAATTTAAGTATAGTAGCCCAAGATAAAATGCCATTCTGTCTGAGGGATCAACTGCTAGCGATACCAACTTATATAAGGAAGCACTTCATTGAAATATGCATTTGAAGCATCCTCTTATGTAAAAATGAAGCTTGAATAGTAACAGCGGCAGAACGAAGAAAATAATGGGTATTGGAAATGTGTTGTTTAGTAGAATGATTATAATTGAGGGATGGAATCTCCCATTGGGATTGGGTTAGTGAGGTAGCTTAGACGACTGGCTTCCCATCCCGAGGGCTTGAGCCGTAGTGGAGATTTTTCGGTGGAATTCCGATCGCCACTTATGTGCTTTGTAGAGAGAATTTCAAGGTTAATATTCCACCCATCGAATTGGAGCTAAGCAGTGAGCCGTTTCGGTGTTTTTTGTAAAGAGCAGACTAATATCGACGCCGGGTTTCTCTACGCCCTTCCTCCGTGACCCAAAAAATCCTTAACCCCTACCAACCAATCCACCTGTTCTCGATGGCACAAATTACCTCAGCTGTCAGTCGTCCCCACAAACAACCAACGAATCACCACTGAAGAAGTTCTCCGAAGAGGTGGAGAGAAAACATGTTCCATGAATATTCTGCGAAGTAGAAAAGGCAAAATTATTTAACTAATTATGGTACATAACGTCGTCCTGAAAGCAATAGTGGAAAGAGAAATCAATGGGAAGTGTTACCGAGAAAGACCGAAAATGGAGCACATCCTTGAAATCATGACTAGATAATTGTGAAGGAAAAAGCGGTTAATTTTAAAGAAAATCGAAGAGAGGGCTGTACAAAACCTATCTTTGGATTGGTGAAAGCTGATGATGAGATAAAGCAATCATAAAAACCATTTCTTTGTATACCGAAGGAATTCAGCTATATGATTCAATGGTTTGAAGTGAATATGTGTAAATGAGACGTTGAATCAAGTAAATGATTCATGACATATTTAAAATTGCAGTTCCTGCACTGTTACTTCAGCTCACTCGCTTAAAGAATTCAGGGTCTTTCAATTCCACTCTGTTTGATCAGGCCCTAATTTTGGAAGCAGCCTCACCAGCCGCATGCATCCTATGATTACTGGCATAATGATTTCTAATGCATGCCCCCCAATCAATCTAAGATGTATTACAAATTAGACGCTTTATTTGGTTACTTGCCTCCATGCCGAATTCGTCGTTGACGAATATATGAATTTCGATGCATGGGTGGTGCTTACTCTCTGATGCACTCCGTGGGTCAGTTACAATGAAAAAACATGACAGATTCCAGTGAAATTTAATGGTCGGTAAACGGATAATCTAAGGCCTAAATTTAAAAAAACAGATCCGGAAGGCAGAGCAGGAATCTCTGCTGCCTCTTACGCAGTGCCTACGTTTATATAAAAAAGCGGCCCAGTATGTATATGCTGATAATTGATATCTTTTCGCCACTCATGTCACATACATTGCAATATCAATGACACATCTCACGCTATCCTTAGATAATTTGTTCCCATTAAAATAAAATTATCCTTACATACCGATGAACTCGATATCTTTTTATGTAGGGCGATTACAATGCCAGAATATTGGATTTAGTAATCTAACATTTGTTCTGTAGAGCTAATTTCTTCTAAAACTCTGCATATTTGTGTTGAAATGATTAAGGAAACACGTAAAGACATGAAAAAATTTCGCGGAGCTTGATCTGGAAACAGGATACGTCGAGGTCAGAAATTTGTGACGCAGCTGATGTATGTACTTTGCTTACTAAAATTTGTGGGTATCAAGCAAAATCTGTCTGATAAGGTTATTTTGTGAATCAAATATTTGGTCCATTATCAACATCTCCGCCTATTTTTTCCCCAACGTTAGGTAGTTTTTACTGTTTTCCTTCATAGGGCTTTCATTTCCAATGTATTAAATCCCTTTTCAACTCTTCGTATCATTTTCCTCCCTTCGTACCGTCCAACACTTCCATCCCTCTCATGCCTCTCACACGCTTCTCACATCTATCACCATCTTAATTAAAATATTCATGATTTTCTATTCAATGGAAATACGAGCTTCAACTCTGGTAATTTGAAGCTGACGCGAGTTTTTTTTCACTCTCCTCGCCGATATCAAAGTATAGGTATCCGTCATTTGAAGAGGATGCAGAAGGTGTTTGTGTACTGCAATTATATTTTAGAGGTCATTCAAGTATTACGGAATAATTTTCATGGGAATTTGGGGGAGCCCTTATTTCATCGTATTACGTGTGGGGGCAAGAGAGGTGCGAGATCATGTTACTTAATATTTTATTTATTCGTGAGATCGTGTTTTTTATAATCATCCGACGAAAAAACGTAGTTTCTAGTGCTGCAAACTGCGCATAGTCTCCGTAAGGAAAAGGTTTGTGAATGCGAAGTGTGTAGATATTCAGTTAAAGTACTGCATAGTTCAGCGAACAGCGGTTGTTGCTGGTTCAGGGTACACTTATATCTTAAATACTGGCATGGCGACGAGGAATTTGGGCCTTAAATCCCTCCTGGTCAAGGCCAAAAAGTCTGATATTTTAAGTGGTGAGCACTAGTATAGTAACTAAACGCCGTGGAAACCTTTGGATCAATATCCAGCAATGGTATTTATCACATTCTTAACATTCCCTGAATTCTCATGAATTCAATATTATATTACTATGACAATGAATAGCTTGTGATACATTTTCCCAAAAAGCGCTCAATTAATAGTTTATATCTGCGCCCTATGATGAATTACGTAAGATGTGGAGGGGAGGGGTAGATAATGAAATCAGGTTATATTTTCCTTGTGCTCACCAAAGTTGAATCGGGTTGTGAAGAACGCTCATGCGAGTAGGTGGTCCACTTCTCACGGTTCCATGTTCAGGACAGCATTTCGCCGGCCATCCCGCTGTGGCTTATTCTGGTCCGAAGGGTCGACGTCTGTTGGATATAAAATGAGACGGCAATTTATCCGGAGCATGTTGACACCTCGCACACAAGGAAGCGGGAAATGACGCGGCGGAAACTCCGAAAAGAGAAATTATTCATCGAAAGTTAATAGGGACATTTTCACTTAAAATATATTGGCTTTAGCACTTCTGGAACCTCATTTTTTCAAACCGCATAGATATTTCATCTTAAATTAAGAATGGAGGAATTACATATATGCCATTGAATAAAGTTTTCCTTGTAATTACTAGGCGAAATATTGTGAACGCAAGGCCACCAGGTAAATTTTTATTACGATATTTGAACTATAATTCATTTATTGGAAATGTAAATTGTGAATATTATTTTTGGGTATGACAATGCTGTTAACTTCAGTGCCATCGCAGTGCAACTGGTAAAGCAAGAGGCGGATTTTTCCAAATAAGCGTTGACATTTAGGCCGATGCTAACGATTAAAACCGTGAATGCCTCCCTAAACACTTATCAGTTGCTGTAATTTAATGCAGCCTGGGATTTGGACTTCAACTCCTATATATTCGACTGACCCCATGATCACCCAAGTTCCCAATCAACTTATTTTAGGGGTCTTTTGCGATGATCAACTTATCAGGTTCTTCAATTAAAAAACGACAAATTCAGGCCTCAGGCATAAAACTAAATATTGACTTTGACTTTATTATGCATATGACTCCAAAATTACGTTGCATTTTTTACTATACCGATGTAATAAAATCAGCCTTTGAAATAAATCCTCACCGACGCTCGCACATGCGCGTTCCTGCTTTGCTATAAAGACTTATAAACCAGTTGAGCGGAGAAAAGGTTCGCGAATGCCTCCTTCCGTAAAGATCAGTTTACGACGTGTTGACGCGAGCTTCAGCTCACATCTATCCTTACGCATGCACATGCAGTAGTTTACGACCGTGGGAATACGTTAAGGTCCTCACTACTGGTGCATTTCACCACGGACTAAAAGAGTGATCATGACCTATACCAAAAGAGCTGTGTAATTTTTAGGTTATTGCCCGTTTTGACGGCGCAATTTTAAAGCGGAGAGAAAAACGGGACGCGCAAAGTGTAAAATCATGGGTTAAAAGCTTCGTGGTAGCGCAAGATTACCGCTGATATGGGCAGTCGTTTCTGAAGTTGATACGGCTCTTTTCGTGTTAGCATATCATTTAACTATGGGAGGGCGACTAAGCGTGGAGACTTGTGAGATTTTTATGCATCAAATATGGCATACCAACCCTAAGTTTGGTGTGCCGCCGCTCCCGCCGCTCACCTCGCTGTGAGGCCAAAGGCGTGTGAAACTCGCATATTCAGGCTTGGGGACCAGCTCATTTTGCTGGGACGTCAGCTGTCGTGTATGAATTTCTGGAAATCTGAAATCGTCCCGGTTCGTGCTTGTGACAAGGGTGCTGATAGAGGCTTCAGCGATATTGAAACTCTTTAGCCTCCGATTCGCAGCTATATGTCATCCCTTCCTTTTAACGAAGGGGCCAGTGGTCTGCAAATCCGTGAGAACTTGAGCTCAATTCTTAGGAGAGAGGGAGATAATTATTTAAGTTAGTTTTGGCCTGCGTGTGATTGTGCTGAATATTGGTCTTATTAAACCGGAAAATCTCGGCAACTCATCACGTTCACATTTGTGGAGAGGTACTTTGACATTGAAACTCTACAGATCTTATACAATTCTAGACCTTTCAGATATAGACCACCCTGAAATGGTCACAGCCTCTGGAAATAAGAAAAGCAGCTTTTGAGAATAAGTAAAGCAGCTTCTGGAAATAAGGAAAGGAGTCAATTGTCCCAAAAATATTTTGCAGAAATACAATCTTCAATATGAGCCAAAACGAAATATATCCAAAAAGTAAATGAAATACATTTATTAGGCGGATTTTGCAGATTTCAGTGAGCTTTGGAAAGTTCATAGAAGCACACTCCTTGAATTCATATAAAAAATGTAACGTGTAGGCTCTGCCAGCACGTCTTTCTTCGAATTAATGAGGCTTGGTGTCGACCTGGATTCTCCCAGCACACAATAACGCGAAAACAACGTACCCCTATGCTACTTTGGGAGAGTCAGAAGAGCGTGAAGGCAGTGGAGACATTTGCATTCAAAATATTCAATATGAAATCGCATTCAGTCTGGAAAAGGTTCACTGCTGGTGAACCAAAGAATAGAAAATACTACGTACTAAAACAACAATCAAGCGAATCTTGCTCTAAAGTAAAATAGGGTGGGAAGAATCTATTGATTATTTTAAGGGATTTTTGGCTTCTAGATAGAGATTTTCTTGGTAATGTCGTTATAGTTCTCAAAAGACAAAAATACCGATTATGAGCGTATTTACATTGAAAAGATAAGTGAGCATTATATATTCATAAGTGTGAAGACTGCTGACTTGAGAATTCCCAGTGTAAGGAGTTCATTAACATATGTATCATGTAAAGGGACAGAAAAAAATCCCAAGCAAAAACATAAACATACCTAACCAGAGGAGATTCCAGTGAGAGTTCTCGAAGATATTGTCCGAGAAATTGAAGTTTACCTCGAACGCATATTATTTTAGCTGATTTTAGAGGTTATAGTTCCAAACGAATACTTGCTTCATAAATTGCTTATCACACCTCAAAGGGAGGGAAGACAGACGATCCTTGTAACTGCTTCTTCGGGTGCCTTGATTTTCCTTAACTCCTTGACAGCAACCTCGAATTTTCTCCTAAAAATACCAGGCCCAGAAATACCAGACAGCAACGACCAGGTCGCTGCTGTCTACCTTGTCACTGTTGACTAATCTCACTTACATCTCTGTCCTGTGAAATTATTGGACGTGCTGTTAGCAGCAGCTAGCTCCATGTCATAATTTTTCAGTTGATACTTAATTATTGTTTTAGCCATCTCAGAGTTAGAAATAAAAAATGGGTGTAGCGGTTCATGGCCGCACGACAGAAGTGCAACTTCTGCACTGAATGTGTTAGTGTGCTAATCATTTTGCTTAATTAAAAGTTCTTTAGTTTTATAAAAAAAACTTTTTCAAGAAAAACCCGGTAAAACTCTTCCTAATTCATGTTGAATTATGATCTCTCATTAGGATTCACTCCATTACCCTTTCTTCAATTAATTTCTCATTAAGTTGGTTATAGCAACCTCAGAAAAAAAAACGTTTATTCATTTGAAAAACACTTTATTGGGACGGAATATACGGTAGTAATGAATTGTTATCGAATATGAAACAATTAATCTTAATTAAGCTCCAAAAATCGTTCTAACATCCGTTCCTCAAAACTTTTGTCTTAGACATACGCTACCTCAGTATATAGACAAATCTGAGTATTCAAGGCCAATAATGGTCGTTGTCATAGTTGTATTAATAGAAAAGAGGGCAAAAGTGCAAAAACTATACGCTTTAATTAATAAATTTGGCAATTTAGAGATCGCTACGTCGGACTCACGAAAATAAAAATTAAAGTTTTAGGCATATTTCAGTTCAGGTTCTACCGTTTTAGTTGATTTTTTCGTATTTTAATGAGCGAAAGAAACTTTATCAATAAGGAAATATATCGTTTCTCCTATTGAATCCTATTGAAAAACGAAGTTCTGTTTATGCTCAAAATATGGAAACTTTATCAGAATTTCCAATTTTTTCCCCGAATCCCGAACTAGGTGATTATGAATATTTCCTGAAAGTTTCAGTTCTCCAGCTCGATCAGAAATGCCCAGGAATTTGTATCAAGGAGATAAGTTGTCATCTGACGTTTTTCCGTGTCTCATCGCGTGTCGTTCATGAAATGGTTTTACTCTTCCGTTTATTTAATATCTTATAACACCGTTTTTCTAAGCATATTAACTTGAGTGGGATTCACCCATTAGTCGGAGGATCTGAGTTTGAAACCCCGTACAAGGGTGTGTTTTTTTCCCGCATCCATAATAAAATCGGTTCATTGGAAGCAGCGGACGATCTACCCTTGACCAGGGCTGAAATAAAGTTTGAATACAAGCGCAAGTATTATTTAAGAAAAACTTCTGACCGCGCGAGTTTCAGGGTGGTATGGAGGATTTAATTTTAATCTTGAAATTTATTTGTAGAACTGAGTGAAGCGACAACATCCGATACTACCGCCGAGCTGATAGGTGTCAACATTATCTCTTCCCACGTGCTATTGAAGACTACGGAACACACAGACATAAAAACTCTCTTAACATATAATTTACAGACGTACTTCCCTCATTCAATTCATTTTTCATATTCTGATGTTATATCATAGCTGGTGTCCTTAAACCAGCTCTTGCCGAGGCTTGGAGAGAATTTATGTGTGTGGAAGTATTTCACACTCAAATGTACATCATAAATCGGGTTTATTCCTGCTAGCGATGTGATTATTATACACATTTCTATGCATTTATGTATTCGAAAAATCAAGCCAAATACAAATAGGGATGTATGCGCATTAGTTCAAACACATTGTTCATGCTTTGCGCAGTTCGTGATCATGATAGGAAGCGCCTCTAATTCAAATGCAACATAAATACATATTCAATAATGCCTTTACGAAGTAATTAAAGCAAATACGAAAAAATAGCTTGCGTCATGTTAGAATTATGCTGCATAGTAGGGACGTGAACCGATTATTATTTTTCTGTGAATTAGGGCATAAAAATGAAATTTAGTGACTAATTACTTAGTCACGCGCAATTTCAAATACGCGATACTTGAACTCCACAAACACTATCAGAAGTTTTTTCATGAATTTCACATTTAAAAATGGGCTGCCATGCTTGGTGACGTCGAGAAGCAGTATTGCGTAATTATGTTTGTAAAAAAATATATGCCCAAGGTTAATAATGTTTTGCATAATTAACAACGGAGCAGCCGGAACTTGCACACGAGAACAAGGCAAATCATTTGATAAAATTGTAGTTAATGGCTTCAATAAAAGTGACCTGTTGTTGGGAAAATGCAATTTGTGTTAGTGTTCCAACGTTACATGAATGGAAATGGAGTACCTGCGACAGTACGAAAAGTTGAATACAGCCCAAATAAGAGAAGTAAAGTCAAACTCGTAAGTTATAAATTGTTAACGTAGTCCATGCTTACAAACAGAACATAGAAAAAATGCGGTTAGATGCTTACTGCCTCGTGGCGTCAAAATCAAAGTCAACATGGCAACGTGCCTTATTCAGGGCAGTGTCAAAACATATTCTAAATCGTTGTATAGCTAACTTAACGTTTTAAATATTATTACTGATTACCGTCGGCATTTCTTTTCCGATATAAATTCTTGATTGGCAAACTAATGAAATATTAATACCAACACGATTTGAGACTATTTCGGTCAAAAATACTCAATAAGTGTTATTTCCAAAAACATGTAGGTATTGACGAGGAGAAACATAACTGAAATGACAGTAATAAACTACAGTACATGTATAACATAGCTCCAGAACCAGATTTGATCACTTAAGGATCAAAATGCACATCGCTCGCATGTGGATAGATTAGACCTGACATCAATAAATATGACGTTCAAGTGAAAATTAAATAATTGGTAGTTTAGTTATAAATAATCCTTGCGAGGAACGAGACATATCATTAAAAACAGTGGTGGTCTTCCTTCCCTCAGCGATGCATAATTTGACTGAACCCTTAAAAGCGCGGAGCAGCATGTGATCTGCCATCTAGTGAATTTTGTAGAAATTATATTTTTCAGGTGTAATAATGCATTAGAGTACAGTTACGTTAGGCATGAAATAAAGCTGTTTCGAAACATTATTTCGTCTTTAAAAGTACCTAAGTAACAAGATAATCAAAGGTGTTTTATTGCAGCTGAATTTAATCACAAAACGGAAGAATTTAAATAACTTCTTTAACTCCACTAGTATTTATTATCAAGACCCGGGTTTCAACACTTGGTTTCATCTTCAGGTGACATCTTCAGATGACACCAAGTGTTGAAACCCGGGTCGTGATAGTAAATACTAGTGGAAAATTCAAAGACCTGCGGAACTAGCCGCGCAGTAACTTGAACGGAGTCACCCGCTAGTGGTCACACACAATTGTGTGGAATTCACAGTGAACAAATCATTCCAGTCCAGGCGAATGATTTTTTCACTGTGAATTATACACAATTGAATACTAGTGGAGTTAACCAAGTTATTTTAATTCTTCCGTTTTGTGATTAAATTCCCCCAAATTACGCCTACAACCGTTTCCTTTGTTAATTACAAAAGTTAGGACACCCTGTTTTGACTATTCAAGGGAAGTATGTCAAGATATTTTACGAAATAATCCTTTAAACGCGCTTCCCCCAATCTCACAATCAAATTTCCCCAATTTTAAGTAATCACAGAATATTGCATTCGTCAACTAATTTTTATCATTAGCGTATTGATTTTACTTCTGATTAGCTTAGTTATTAGGAGAAGATAGCATTCAAGTGAAAAAAAATAGCAGATGATTATCGTTATTCTCTCGAGTTCACTCTCAGGTTCGACAGCTAAAATTCTTGAATGAAGGCGCAAGAGAGAAAAAACGTTTAGACTTAGGTCAACACATAACCCGTCACGCGCCGTTCCCATTGCGGGTGGGCTCGCTCTAAACAACTCTCGGTTTGCCTGTAAGGCTGACTCTGATTTTATAATTTCCTCCGTACTGCCCTATCTTTGCATGTCTCTTTTGCTTCGGTGAAACTCGTGCATTACACGGTCTCCTATTCTTAAGACTGTTAGTATTCCTCCTCCTTAGGGTCTCTCCCACCACCTTTACCCTTGACTTTCTCGGTCTATCCCTTCCTCTCACACCAGTCACTCCTCCGTCATAACTCTGCTTCGGTATTCGACTCTCATCTTTACCCGACATCTCGAAATGGTTAAAGCAACGAAGCACGCTCATTTCGTACAGGTCCATTGCCTGAGCATCCATTTCTTATTATTTCATCATCCACTCATACCTAACCCTATCCCTTATGCGTTTAACGCGCCCACGTCTCAGAAACCATATACTCTCAACATTTAGCCTACTCTTGTTTATCCTGGAATACCGAATTTTCACTCACGTACACTTAATTGGGTAAGAGTAGGTCCCTGTAGTTTTTTGCTCCCATACATACATTCTCCCTACGGCTTTTCTTTCCGCATTCGCACACCTCAATCTCTTCATCTATCCTCCCATATTTCACAAACATTCGGCTATGATACACAAAGTCAGTCACTTGCTTAAGTATTTCTCCATTTACTCTCATCATAAATAATTTTTTTCATTATCTTTCTTAAAAGCCTTTGGCCTTTCACGCATTTACACTCCGTTCCATTCTCTCTGCTGCATCACAAAAGTTGTCCAGGAGCCTCTATAACTCCTGTGGGTGCTTAGACAGAAGCGCAGCATCATCGACGACAGTAGTACTCGCACATTTACGTCTATAACAATTATGCCGACAATGCTACTGCAAGCACCTCTAAAAATGTATCCATATCCCTTTTATCTATGATCGAAAATTTTCCTTTTTGATATGAGCAAATTTTGATTCAGTATTGCATGCATTATACTTTTTACGAACGCCATTTCAATTTCTTAGTTAGATGCCCGTGGTGTGAAGACGTTTAGAAATTGTTTGCTTCAACCACCACTAGATGGCGAGTCGGTAGGGATAGAAATATACACATTAGCTATAATCGTGTAGACGCTACATGCAAGGTACCATGTCGTACTTTGGGCCACGATTGTTCTTCCTTGTTCATAACATTGTCTTGAACGTGTAACCTGAAGCACTCGTGAGATTTAGTACTAAGAATACTAGTTTGTGGTGGCCGTGTCAAAAGTTTCTTTGCTAGAATAGCATATATTATCGCGAATTAAATCACACAACTTACCATTTTATAATGTGCCAATGGGGATGTGTACAATTTTTACGGGTTTATTATTTTTCTCTACTAAAATAAAAATTTGTATTATATTTTTACTTTTGTAACGGATAAAGTGTAATTCGTGCTTCATAGTAACAAAAAGAAGGGGGAATTTAAATGTTTTGTAAACTTAGAAGCCGACATATTACAGAGCCACATGGGTTGTCACACTATTGAAAAATGTTGTATTGCACAATTTTTAGATTTATTTTACTCAGTTGTCTCCTGATCCGTTAACCAACGAAAAGTGCGCATTGGTTTACTGCTAATCATTATGAAACAATTACACTTCATGCTGGAAAGAGCTTGATATTTTGTATTCGCTATATTAATTTTGGCATGTTAGCGTTTTGAAATGCCGCAGTATGAAAGAGGAATGTAGCTGTGCGTTATGTTTACTTTTTCAACAGTGGAGGCCTAGAGTTCTATCGTAAAAAAGTGTGTGAGTCAAGCACCTGGGTGATATGTTAATGTGCGGGATTGGTGTCAGTCTACTGCTGATGATGTATTGGCCAATTTCAACGGATATCTTAATCAGTGGCAGACTAACGCCAGCGCAAAAACCGAACTTTTTGTATAGCTTCCTGTGAAAATTTGTCAGAGGAGGAGTTTTGCTGGTTATGATTGCCGTTTCTTTATAACGACAAGAATCAGGGTTGTATTGATCCAGACGACCTACAGCCATGTTTCTGATTAACTCTGAGTTAGTCCAACGCTATCAATGAGACAGCAAAAATATTTCTGAAAATTATTCCAAAGGCTACCTCAGTAAATAACTTAATCGAATGGGTGACATGACCGCAGATTGGGCGAATATATTCCGTTTGTGCCACCAGAAAGATTTTTCCGGAGGAAAATTATTAACGATACTCATTTCGAATGATTCGCATATTTGATTTATTTTAACCGCCTGCCAGCATATACCATAAACCTCTTGCATTCATGCGAAGTCAGATACAACTCGTTTTTTTAGAATAGTTCAATTAGAACTCTAAAATAAAAATAACTCTTTTACTAGAGCATCATATTATTGCCACAGTTATTTACAAACACGTTAAATAAGGTTAAAATTTTCTTTAGTTTGACCTCCACTCGTAGATTGTGCATGAATATGAATAGTTTGTAAGTGATAAGCTGCTGATTACCCGTTCTTTTTCTTATTAAAATAATATATCGATGACTGGAAAATCGGCTTCAATTTACCGCAAAATTGGAAAGAGTAAAAGGCATCTACTTATAAAAATTTTGTAAATCGGAGTACTTTAGACATAATAAAACATTTTTACTGCCGAAAATGGTGAGATTAGAATAATTGAGTTAAAAAATGTAAAACAGAAAGAAAAGTACGGAAAAATGGCATGTTATCGTTTTTAAAATATATACCTTCGAACTAGGGCGATACGATTTTGAAGCCAACCAAACGTATCTGAGGTTCCCTCAACGGCTAAAAATAAAACCCGAAAACATAATGTTGCTTGTATTTCAAAGAAATATCCTTAATCAAACACTACGTTTAGGGGAGCCCAATGAAGAAAGTCTCAATCACATTGCTAAAGAAATTATTTGTTATATTTGCAACATAGTCACCCTCGCTTAGTATACGGCATTGAGTTATAGACGATATTTGAACCTAATTTTACGGAAATCAACTGCAATAAAGGTAAATACTAATTTATCTGTGAAAAGATGTTTCCTGCAGCGGAAAAAGTTTTTACGACTCTACGCGAGTAAAATAGTATGCGACCTCCCATTGCCTTTGAGCTGAGGTCATTGTTGATGTAGGTATTGCCGGAATCAATAATTACTTTTTTCTATCTTTTCGGTTGCTATGGTGACCTTTTACGACATTAAATACCAAAATTGTGTTTTTTTGCTATTATGTTTTCTCAGAGCATATGAACCCTATTTGTTTAATTTTGTTAATTTTTGAGATTCCGTAAATTCCCAATTATCTAGAAATTAAAATAGTAATGTTCCACGGATAAAGGTGCTCTAACTACCTACCCCCTCCCCCCCTTCCCCGCTGTTGTATGGGAGCATTTTGGTCGGGGGAAGAAGGCATCACGAAGGTTGGCGACGGGCCGTGGGACATTCCTCGAAGAACCTTATTGATTTTATGCATAATGATAACTTACTGCTGTGTACCTCCCAAAATCCCCCGGTAACCTGTAACAAAGTGTCTTATTTTCCAATGCTTATCCATTTCCCCCCTCCCCCCCTCGACGCGCCGCGGGACATCACTCCAACGAACTTTTGGTTTTCCACGTTTCAAATGTTAACCATATTCTAGTGTAACTAATACTCATCCATTCCTCCCTCCCCCCATGTATATATGCCACGATTTGCAAAGTTTATGTACCTGATGATGATGTAGAGCATCGAAACCCGGGTCTTGTGCATCAATATTTATAAAAATTATTTAAATAGTTAAAGTTATAAAAACAAGAATAAATCTTTGTCGGTGTAAAGTTGCAATTTAAATTTCTACATTATGTTGAAATTCCACAGCATTACGCCTCCCTTTCTGTCTATAAATTCTCAGATTGTTGTTATTTATATGAACATGTCACAATTTAAAATCGTGGGAAGGCGAGGACCGATCAGTTAGCGAAAAGAACTGTGAAGGCTTATGAAGGACGGAAAAACTCGTGTACCTGCCTGACATCCTCGGCCTGAAGCCATGGGAGCACTGGCAAAATTATTGTCATCCAATTCACATCATATGTGTGAAGTAACCCAGATGAATGCTGGAGCATACCACGCTTCCGCATTCATATACACCGAGAAAACCTACGAACAAAATAGTAGTGTTTGTCATTTGTTAGTGCGTTCTACGGGCTCAGAATTGGCCAGGCAGAGAACTGTAGGCAGATTCGGGTATTAAAGTACTCTACTTTATTGGAATCACTCGTCAACGCGTATTCCTATGGAGCCTAAGGCGTATTTGTTGTGACATATAAGGAAAATAAGAAATTGTGTAGTTTTTTATAATGACTAGCGTACTTTAAAATCAGCTATTTTCAAGCCTTATGCATTTTATACTACTTAATGGAAAACCTCCCGATTTTGTATGAATAGTCTTTAATAATGAGTTACAATAATGCTTAAACCTTGCTTGCACTTGCATGCAAATATATTGTTAAAAAGGAATACATTTCATTAAAATGAACGGAGATGATTATAAGTCTATTTAGTCAAAATTCATAACTAAATTATCATTTACTTTTGCCTCTAGGTACATGGGCTAAGATAAGAGTCCAGAAATCCGAGAATAGGTTCTTTTCGTCGTGAGGATGCTTTCCTTTCCACATTTGGATTTCATCTTTACATTAGTTTCAACTATCTGTTCCGACAGTGAGTAGATTGGAATCTTTATTCCTATAAATGCGTGTTTTATATTTCTGAGACATTTCCTTTGGACTATAAGTTGATTGATTCCAAGATTAGCAGGTGTCATGGATTTTGGATTTGTGGAAAAAACTTTCACTCAGTTCCCCTGAATTTTCATTTGCTCGTCATCTTCTGTAGTGAAGAAAATAAATTCAATGTCAGGATTATTCCACTCAACGCTCCGCGTATTTCTTCTTAGTGGATACGAGTATACATTTCAGTGAAATAGTCTAGTGAACACGGAGGCTATATTTCTAAGAGATTTTCAGTTAACCACGGGTTAGATAAAGTATCGCACATGTTGATATCAATGCCTTTTAATTTGAAGCAAAATATCCACGAATTTCCGCTACCCCCGCTAAACCACATCCCCAACAGATTCCCCAGATTTCCGTAATGTTCTCTATCAAGTAGGTAGTACAGTAAGTCCTCGGTTTACACTCGGAGATACGTGCTGAAGAAGTGCAACGTATATCGAAACGACATAAAACGGAACAAGATTTCCGTGACCACTTTAATTCAATTATTTACCAAGGATAAATTTGACTGTCGCATGCCTCCCTTGATAGAAGTTTTTAATGCTCGTATTCATAATAAAGTAAAATACTTTGCACTTTATTAAAATATTTAATTATGTTGTACATATATTATGTGATGTGATGTCTCGCCGGTTTACGGCATTTTCAGGTACAGAATCTTTAAATCACAGATACACGGCAACGTCTTTTTTTCGTCTGCATGTTAAAACAAATAACTTTTTTTAAAGTTGTAACTTTTACGGCTATAAATATAGGACTAGTACAAACTTAGTTTAAAAAAAGATTAAAGTTGTGATGAAGCCCTGTGATCAGACTTGAATTTTGTAATGCACACTCCATTTTTCTCCAATACGCACTTTTATGCTTCTAATCTGGACACTGACAGTTGGATAGCAATGTACGTGGCATACGCATTTAGCATTGTATTCCATGAAAGTAACTACTCTTATTTAATTTCGAGAAGTAACTGCTCTTATTTAATTTCCAAACTTTTTCGAACGTTTTTTTTTTAATTTATGATTTCGCATGATTTACAGAATCCGCTATACATCAAAGAAGATCGTCCATAACTGATTGAGATGATTTTACGATTCCATGATAAGCAAATGAAGTTCAACCACAATCTTGAAATGGGGCAGCACATTACAACAAATGCATATGGTGGTTACCGAGGTTACACACAAAATTTACGGTGGCAGAGTAGTAGAGCGAGAGAATCTATAAAGTTAGAAGAGGACTGTCCTCGAAAAGATTGCTGTCCTGCCCAACGGTTGCTGTGCTTGGAAAACGGGAATAAAGCGTGAATTTGAGCACAGGAGGGGACGTAGGGAGAAGGAACAGGTTCATCGTCGATTAAAGACCCGTATGAGCCATTACTAAATTACTGCGTACATCCTTTGCTGTCAATTTTTCCCTCAACCGTCATCTCGCTTACTCCACCGACTGCAGCCACGAACTTCTTGAGCGCTGGTTTGCCACAGAAATGCAAAATGCATAAACTACAAATCATGATTAACTGTTCAATAGGTGGAAAGTTATATTCATTGATGATATCACTAAAGAAAATAATGCTCTGCTGATGGTAGCAAAATATTTTGGCAAGAATAAATCATGGATTGCACTAAAGATAAATTTGTTAAAATAAAATCAATTTGTTCTTAAATGTATGCAATTTTATAAAGATGGGGCTTCCCAAGATAAAGATATCCCACCAATTGTTCTGAGATGTGCGTCAAATCGTTGTACCAATATCTTTTTCGGGAAAAAATCGGATAAAATTTGTCCGAAGGAGAAATTGTCACATAGATATTCTAATGCATATTCATGGCAAGAAGATACGCTACTCTCAGCGCTTTCACCTGCTCGGCACCTTCATTTTACTGTTTTGTGGAAAAAGAACGAAGGGTATGGAAGGGAACGAATGGGCTTAATTATTTTTGTATTCCCTGTAGCAGACCAATGCGTCTTCAATCTGTTTGGGGCATTTTTTGAGTCTCTCCAAACTGGAATCATCCTCTGTAAAAATGTTTACTCCTGCTTAAATTGGGCTGTAGGCATCAGACAAGTGTTTTGGTGTCAACTCTTTCTCGGGTGGTCCCTCAAGAGCAACGATGTCATCGGCATCTTGCCTTGTGGTCACTACAATTGTTGGTGAAGCTCCAAAAAGTCTTCCATTATTAATGCCTTTCCACTTGCGTTAATCAACATATTGACGTTATCTTCGTCCATTTCACTGAATCCAAATTCCTTCGCCAGCTAAACAATTTGCTGTCAGATTTCTTTTTCAGGTGCATCTTGGAAGCGTCTAAGGTTTAGTGTTCAATGTGTCACCTCATACAATGAAGCACCCACGGCTTTGCTGGTGTTGTGCTCTTTCCGAAATTCGCGAACTAATCCCTGACTATTGGTTTTTTACTAGCTTATTCATCACTGGACAAACTTAATTAACTTCAAGTGTTGCTATGACACCTTGGTCCATTTGTTGGATCAGCGAAGTAGAATTTGGTGGAAGGAATACCAATATTGTCCGCGCAATCATCAACATTCACTGGATGTCCCGGGGCATTATATAAAACTAATAAAGCCTTATTTGTGAGACCATTTTCTTTGCAGTAGTTTTTCACCAAAGGTGTATTTCCTCCGCAGTACTTTTTCAGGAATGGGTTGTCGCAGCTTTCACCTAAGGTGGAAAATGTGAGTGACCCATTTCTGAAAAGCTGTTGTCGTCATCCATGCTTTGCAAGATCTCTTCCATATTACAGGATAGTCAGTCTTTGATCGATTTCTTAAAGCTATGGAATTTCCTGCCATGATATATTACAAGGGATTTTAATGCTACGTTACCCTCAGATTTTGCTCCTATGAGGAGTGTGAGGCAATCCACGCTTTGAAGCCAGGAGCGGCCCTCTCCTATTTCACAATGTATGTTCGTGTGGCCGTTCTTTTGCAGTATAAACGCGTTTCTTCAACCTGAACTACTTGCAGTGAGGTATAACTGCCTATTTCTATTGTTTCGTGTGGTTTTTCTAGGAATGGTTCTGCTGCTGCAGTGTTTGCACTCACTGCATCACCGGTAGCTTTGATACTATGTGGACTCTTTCGCCGCTTACAAACGTGCAAACCACCCACGACTTGCTTTGAAGGTGTATTCACTCCTCCTACTTCCTCACTTCTCCTTTCTTAACACTTTTGCTTTTTCTCGTAAGTCCTTCCATAGTGATTTTGCCTTTTCCTAAATCACCATTAGACTTATTGGAATATATCGCTCATTTTTGTCTTCGATCCGTATCATGAGAAATGCCTGCATATCCTTCATAGGTTTATCCCATCTCTTCATTGTTTTCGCGGAACTCCTTGGAATTAAACTTTATACAGAGATGTTCATATTTTGTGAATTTGCATGAGTTGTTCGCTCGGTGGAATGTCCAATGTGCGGGCAATATCGGCACCTCGTTCTCCGATTTCGAAACGGCGGAGAACCTCCAATTTCGCATCTAAATTGATTGCTTTACAAGGAATCTTTGCGTACCTTTGCTTTGCCCTGTAGGTTTATTATCCATATTTTTGGTTATCCGGTAACCTATGGATATCCGGTAACCTTAAAATCATATATTTTGTCTCTACTGAACTTTGCTACGAGGACGCAGAATTTTGTGTAGCTAACAAACGGTTCCGACAGAAACTCCACTGACTTATTTCTTGCCTCAAGAATATATTCAGCAGTAGTTACGAAAAGATGACCAACGAAATGCATATTGTAGTTATTTTATGATGATGGATCAATTTCTCGCAGGCCAAGGAGGGAGGGGAGCACACGGGATGTTTATTGGCTCAAATATCACTCACTCTCTCTCTCTCAATATCACTCTCCTCCTCAAACCCATACTATTTATTTTTTGTAGGTGCTCGAACTGATGAGGTTTGAGACGGTCTCAACATAGACCTGAGACAGACACACCTGTAAACGAGATTCAAATGTTTGTCATCATCAAATGTTTGGTTGCCAGCCCGGCACTTTGCGAATGCAACTACCGCTGACCGAAGCAATGACATCCTCGGGATGCTATCGAGGAATGCGGAACTCAGTGAAGCGATCAGAATCGGCTAATTCTCCCCGATAGTGGTAGTAGCGCTTCAGTTTTAGTAGCACTGGGACGGATTAGGTCAATTCACACTCACCGTATGATGCAGGCCGGCGAGAGCTACTCGGGATGAATAGGAGGTTCACCCCATCCGAATCGAAGCCGATCCCAACGGTGCATAACTTTGGTGATCGAGCAGGAAACGACGTTTCCTTGCGGCACCCCGTTGCCCCGTCCCCCTGGTGTTCAAGCAGAAACCAGAGAGGTAACTTCATGCACTCACAAGCCTTGCCAACTTGTGATAAGCTAGCTTTTGTTCTCAGTCGCCACACCACAGGGCTATTTTATGTTGGAAAAGTTTTTGCTGGATAAACCATTTTCTATGCTATGTTATGGAAGCATTGGTTTGGTATTTGTCATTATGAAGTAACATAAGGTATCCTAATAAGTACTCAGTGGAAAAAAGCTAAGAGCTCCGTGACTATTGAGGTTAGTTGAGGCATTTCATTAGATTTTATACTTCCCAAAAATATATTTCAAATAAAATCTGTGAACATTCAGGTGTAAGTGATTTGTAGGAAGGCAGTGGAGAAAAATAACAAATTCTGGCAATATGAGTCAGAGGTTCGGATCATTTAAATATTCCCAATTTGGTTTTGATACAAAGTAATTTGAAAATTCATAATTCCGTTAATTCATCCAAATCGTAAGAAAATTAGTACAATATCAGATTTAGAAACTATTCTTGTCGTAACTTGAAGGAAATAGTAAGACTTTTCATCCATTTCCAATTGTGACCTAATGGTTACTTGATTTATGTATCAGTTCTTAGCTATGCTTTGAAATATTAATTCCTAGAATTTGGAACTGGAACTTGATTTTTTTAGAAAATAATTTGTTTCTCAACTTTTTATCTATTTTTACCCTCTGTCTATTCATCAGGGAAAAGGGAGCACTTTTTTCATGAGTTTTCCTTCAAGAGGAAATATTACCACCTTTAATTATTGCCAAGGCCTTTATTGCATAGGACAATGACACTTTATAAAGAAATGAGACGCAATGGCTTCGTTGGATAGAAGACGGCTAATCAAACAAACTAAAAAACTTCTGGATACAGAAATGAAGGCGTGGTGAAAATCGAATCTCAATAAACTTCAATATGACACTCGGGAGGAGGGTTAATTTCTAATTTACGAGGTGCCTTTTGAATTTAAACATCGAAATGAACAAAGAAGTGCTCTATTTAAAGCGAGAGGATGATTTTATTCCTTCTTGGAAACGTTTTTTTTTAAACATACGCTTTTAAAACATTCTGAATGCGGGAAATAATTTTGCATGTTCCCGAATATTTAATCCTCTTTATTTAATTTTCTTTAGCAATAATCTTTATTTAATCCTATATTTTCCTCTCTCTCACACACTTTTACAAGCACTCCTTTGCTGGTCGTGAACTGTGATCACACTAGATCTTCTCTATTAACTCTTTGCTTCTACTCTAACTATATCTCCGCTGCACTTGCCTTTTTTTCCGAATAGTCAAAATTGATGTCAAACGCGATCTGAGAGCAAATGCAAAGACAACGGAAAGGTTCGGCTAATTCAACGTGTGCCGTGAAGAATGTTGCAATTAGAGACTTTATATTCATAAGCATACTGGAAAAAGTAAATTGAGGAAAATTTGCTTCATTTCACTTTTTATACTTCATTTGGAATACGCCAAAAGTAATCGGGACGAAAGCTAGGATGGTATACGTACCGAACGTATGATGCGAAGATCAGCAAGGTTTTTACCATACCATTGTTATAAGTATCAAAGCCTTTGGCCACAACTGGGGTGGAATTCATTGATAGAGCGTTGAATAAATCTGTGATTAGGTTCGAAATTTTGAAATCTAAAAAAAATTCGAATTTAGTAGAATTGTTGAGCGGTTAAAAATTCTTTGCAAACCCCACAAGCTACTGCAAATTATGTCTTAAACTTAAAGTTTGCGAATTATGCTTTCCAGCGGACTAGTTAGCAATATATTTTCCTCGAACAATTAGGGATCGTGATAGCTGTTACTGACCGAAATAAAATGGTTGTTCGGCAGGTAGTCTTGATGCTTGAATCTCAGGTATAGGCTACTTTATTATTAATATTATCAAGAAAATGCTTCAAGTTGGCTAAATGCCAGGTGGTAGCATGCATACAGAATGTCAACAAAATTCAAATTATGTACATCAAAAGTGAACTTCTTACCTCGCAAAGATGAAGTGAACAAATAATTATCAGTAAACAAAATATATTTTCAGATCAAGAATTAATCCTCTCTGGAACAGCCGCAGGTGAATAACGTCTTGCACACCTCCTTTTTTATCTTATACTCATGATATTCCATTGGATGCGTACATACGTTTAGCAACTTTCATTAGCTGCAAAATAGTCCCTAAAACGGTCTTGACATACAAATTAATGCATGCTTTTTGAAAATTCATTTTCTTTCGCAAAGCAAGGAGGTGGCAGTAATTGTGGATTGTGATTGCCCTGGGCACTGTTGGCGTCAGTACGCTATGGCACGGAAACATTTTGGGACTTTTCTATTATCACGACGGTTATATTTATTTTATCAGCTCAAAAATCCAGAAATCAACTTGTATGTACATTATGACGTACTCTTTTGTTGTTTTTTCTAACTTCTTGCCTTTCGGAACTCATTTATTGAAAACACTCGTACCCTGTATAAACGGACTCTTAACATGATTCATAACGATTCTAAGAGAATCTTTGATGTGTAAGTATGTTTATTAAGCAGCTAAAGTTGTCATCATTAATGAAAGTGGTTGAATATCAGGTCCAAAAATGTTTCCGAATTCCGAAGTTAAGAGTCAAGATTACTTTCCTTTACTTAATTTTCTATTTTCTTGCTCGAGGCTTCCTTCGCTCCGAGGGTAGAGATAGATTATACTGAGATTCGGAAACATCTTCTCCTCTCCCCGAAGAAGGGGTTTCCGTGTCTCCTTTTCCTCAGATAGCTCTCACCCTAATACTAGCATCACCAATCTGTTCCAAGAAGATAGAAATCTCTTTTCAAAGGAAAAGTTCCAGAGCACACGAAGATAATATCCCAAAGATCCCCTTTGGGATTTTCAGCGTACTGAAGGTTGGAAAAAGTCTAGGATTAGCGGATGTCACGGCTCTTTGATATGAAGCAAAAATCAGTTTCCAAGAATATTCGCTTCACTCGTCACTTTTAGTAGTAGTAGCAAAGGAGAAAGGTCAACGTCAAGAATATTCCACTCAAGGCTTTGTCCGTCTATTCCGAAAGCGGGGAATATATGTTCCAGTGGACAATTCCAGGATACTCGTGGTTAATATTGTTGTGTAATGAACGCCTTCACGATGAGTGGACCAGTGGTGACGTATGGTGGGAGATTAGCGACCGTATGTTGTCTATGGAAACACTCATTCATTGTTTAAAGGCCGCAGCCCTTTGTAAAATAACATTTACATAAACAATAGTACATACAAACAATGTATGCAAACATAATCAAGTAATTAGGCAAATTCATAGACATCCCAGAATAGAGAGATGAGAATGAGTACTTCTCTACGAGAATGAGTAATGAGTTATGAATATTCTCCTGTCATGTCTTTTCAATAAACAAATGTTTTCACTTCACTCCAGGAACTATGCCCGTGGGATGAATCCAGCTTGATTTCTTATTCAATGCACATAATTCCCCAGCCATATTTGCCTACTTCTTAAAAGTGTTAGCATGTTCTTCTAGCTGGGCTAGAGTCACATAAGTAGCTACCTTTCACTCACTACTGAAGAGCTGTGCTTCACCCTTAGCGTCGTAGAAAATCCATGTGGTCTTTTCGTAGGTTTCCTGTAGATGGTCTATTGCCATGGCACAGGTTACCAGCATTAAACAAAAAGACGCAAGGGGACTCATTCTCCTTCTGCCTGTAGAGAGTCAAAACAACAACTTTAGGCGATTGGAGTGCATTTTTACTTCTCATTTTCGCTTTGCCTTTTTATAGTAACATTTACACCATCCCTATCGATTACTTCGTGAGGACCCGTCCGTTGGCCAGATTGTTTTTTTAACCACCTCTACGCACACTATTAGCACCCTGTCTCCCACTTCAAATAGCTGCATATTCGCCGTCTTATCATAATGTTCCATGCTTCTTCTCTTGGCCCTCTGTCTTAGCCTTAGAATGGATGGGATTCCTGCATCCTTTGTTTTAGTTCTTTCACATGATCATCGCATGTGTAGATTATTTATGAGGACCCCCTTTGCAACGACATAGGAAGATTTGCCTGCCTTCCGAACATCATCTCGAAAGCAGTGAAACCCGTCGACAAATGTTGGGTTTTGTGAAGCAAAAAACTCACCTACGGGATTCAAGCATCCCAATTGTCTTGTTCAGAGGAAATGTAATGTCTGAGATACTTGGTCAGCGTTCTATGACTTCTCTCTAAGGCACCGTTTGATTACATCCGATATGCTGCCGTCTGTAATTTTCTTATACCTAGTAAGTGACAGATGTCTTGAACACCTCAATTAGAAAATTGTTCCCTTGATCGGATGATATAGGCTTAGGATCTCCATGTTTCAACATTATCCCTTCCACCAATGCCTCGGGCACTGTTGATGACTCATGGTCTGGTAACGGAATGACTTCTTTGTACCTAGACTAGTCGTCCTGGAGCGTCTGCAGATACTTATTTGGAATAGAGGTCTTAGTTAGGGGCCCCACGATATTCACATTACATTTCTCAAACACGAACTCCGGGAATAAGGTTGATGACCAATGACATCTTGGTTTTTCTTTGTGCTATTTTATTTTTTTGACAAGACTCACTATATACTCCTCCACGCCACGTTTCATTCTCGGCCATTCGTTTTACATTTTCATTCTTTCATATGCTCGATTTATACTTTGGTGTGACCCCATGCGTGAATCATGAAGTTGATTTATTAATTCCCTCTTTCCTTTTGTATTAATTTTGTCACTTTTGTTTGCTTCTCGTAGTCTCGTTAAAGGAATCTACTGCACATATCCTGCTGAGTGGATCAGCATATCGGCATCGAACCCTTCTTATAGACTATCTCGAAGTTGTATTCGTCTAATTTATTCCTCCATCGCATCAACCGCAAGCTGGGATCATTGACATCCATATGCCAAATAAAGATATAATGATGTCAATGGTTGTGATACGGTCATACAAATACGGTTGAAAATACCGCTTTCACCATGCAATTGGTAATAGCTCTCCTTTTCCGTTGTTGAATAATTTATCTTTGGCTTTTTTTAAATCGCGGCTTGCATAAGCGATTGGTATATCTTTTCCAGTTAAACCTTGAGATAGGACGCCCCCCAGAGTCTTGTTGCTGGCGTTTGTTGTTAGGATGAAGGGACAGGTAAAATCGGGATATTTGCTCCTCCACTAAACGATTATCGAAGCTTCGGAAAGCATCTTCCTGCGTGTCTTCCCATTTAAAACTCAACGAATGTTCCATTGTTTCAGACTCAACTAGGTGGAAGTTGAATTTCGTAAATGAAATACTAACTTTGTTTCCTTCCACAGATTTATTTTCTTGGTACAACATGTTTCGACACATCGGTGTCATCATCAGGTACAAAATTCAAACATAGTTTTCACGTGTATATATATTATGAGGGTAGTGGGTTATCGGGATCCAATATCGGGATCCTGGGTTTTTTCCCCTCCATCGATTTACACCTTCATCTGAGATTACATGCCCTAGGTAATTCACTTCCCTTGTGGAAAAATTCACATTTTTCCACAAGGGAAGTGAAATAGTGATTTCTAAGGATGGGTCCACTCCTCCACCTTACCACGATAATCCCTGGCGAAATGTCCAAATTTTCCACAGCGAAAATATTTACTCTTTTCAGCTGCCCTGCTCGATTTTTTATCTTTCGAGTGGTTTGGGGGTCGCGTATGGATTTTTAGTCCAAACTTGCCCATGGTGATTTATCCCCTCCATTAGGTTTATTCCCCTCACGTGATCTGACTTAGGTCACTCGAGGTGATTTTGACGAGTTGTGGCCCACCGTCCCACAATTATTACTCGAGAGAAGATGTCTGATTGTGAGTATTCCTCTCTCATTGAGTGACTCGATAGCACTCTCCCCTTCCAGCGCAATTTCCTCTGCAGTGGGCAGCCAAATCGAATCACTCCTGCTCCTCACAATGGTCTAGATTCATTCGTTTGCCAACCCTCGGATGACACATCCCTTGGCCAAGTGGTCAACTAAATTTACGCATCAAAATCGAGGGACAAACGCGAGTCATATATAATGTGAAATTCCAAGATTCCTTTCCCTGGGATACTGACGTTAAATTCACTCTTCCTTCAGTGTGCATGAGACCATCTGTTACTCCCCTTAGAGGAGAGGAGAACTCCCCCCCCCCCCCGAGTTTCCTCAGGTATTGACGACCTCACGGAGATCGGATTGCATGGAATCCATTCGGCTCCCCCAACAAGTAATGCTCTCCTGAGGGCCTTGCTTCGAATTGAGCATGGTACGCGCGTGCAATGTACTGTGTGCGCGGCGTAATTTTCTTCCAGTGTATCCTTAACTAACGGCAACGAGTGAGTTTTATCCCTTACTGAAATCTTGGAGCAAGCCTCACCCGTAATCCGTACATTCACAAATTTCAGCAATATATCGTGCAATGCAGGGTCAATAATATCACGCCGACTGTCTCTATAAATTCGCGTAGTCTACTCTTGGTTCACTAATTATTTCAATCACTTCTTAGATGCCTATTACTTGATTCCTGGTCCCCCTCAATCTTTAATTCTAAATTCTCCCCTCAATCCCCTTCAATCAATTGACGACATTTATCACCTCACAACTTTCCCAAATCAATTTCTAGAGGAGAGGTAGAAAGGCAAGTGTGGTTTACTTACAACTTCAGCAAGCTCTGTAATGTCCTCGCGTTGGCTGAATACTGTGGCTGGGAATCTCTCCGCATTTCCTCGCTCCGTGTCTTCAGTGGTACGTCCCGTCAGTTATTCTTCCTCTCCGGTAGCCCGTCAGCAGTCTCCACGCCGCGACATGCCTACATGCGTCTTCATAAATGCATTCAGGCTGGGGTGGGGATGTAGGAAGGGGGATAGTGGGGTCAGACAACCTTCGGAGGTGGGCGGGTGAGGAGCGGAGTGCTTGTGGGAAGGCGATGGAGTGGGAGGACCCCTACAGGGAGCACTTTTCTCCAAGGGTGAAGGCATGAAGTCAACTGCCCATTGACATTAAACCCTTTACTAATCTTGAAGGTCATGGGTGACGGTGGAGAAAGCGCAGGGGTTTCTTCCATCAAGAGCACAGGTGCTAAGGAGTGGGAGTTTTAGGTGGGTGAAGTGAGAGGTGTACAAAAATTCGTGTACAATACTGTCATTAGAGCGTACACTATTCAAAATATTCAATTATTCTAATGCGCCTAGTCTGTCCATTACTTTTCAAATGTAAATCTTCTAACTTCAAGTCGCTCTTGTGATCGGTTTCGAATCATTTTTTGGCGAAATGTGACGCTGACTTTTTGTTTCTCACAGTGGTCTAGTGCTCCTTCACACGTTATTTAAATTTTGGGTGTATTTACCCAATATATAAGGCATCGCTCTCACTTCGTACCTTTTAAACCCCACTTATCACGTGAGATTTTGTATTTTTTGTGAGAGAGGGTATATTTCCTTAACGCCTAATTAGGGTATATGCATTACTAGGAGCTATTTTTATCTTATTTGTTGGCAGTTTCTTGCAAATTTAATGCAAAACGCTACTCAGGATTCTATCCCTTTGGCATTGGAATCTTCTAACGGCTGGGTTTTACAAATATCTTTAAGTCATTTTTGTTAGTTTATTAAGATTCAATTTATCAATAGCCTGCTCGGCCATTGTGTTAGCTAATTTATTTTTTGCACCAATTTTTTTTTAATTTGCTGGTGTCATTGGAATGGTCATTGACCGGTGAGTCTTAGAATGAAAAGTGAACTACTACTGAGAAAAATAATATCTTCAATTGAAATGATGAACTTGATCTGTATATGAACGTTTCCTGACATTGAGAACTTTAGGTGGTTTTTAATTTTAAATGTATTTAATTCAAGAAATTCGCGGGAGTTGCTTTCTTCTATTTTATATGTAAATTTCAAGTAGATATTTGATGATTTTAAATGAGCTAAACTTTTTAGTTGCCTTTTAGTACCCTTTCTTTAATTGAATAAATTAATTAGACCTTTTCATAACTTTATAGTGAAATCAATAACTTACGGTTTCTCAGTCTAATATGAATCGATTCCGTAGAGTTACGCCCAAAATTATTTATGATTCTTAATCTGCTGCGTGTTTTCACTTTAGTCATTGACACGAACAGGGAACTATTTTATTTGATGGAAAAGGATTATCTAAAGCCTTATTGAGAGCAGTTCTTTAGATGCACGCTCTAATATAATAATTTTCTTAAGCTGACGGACATTTTTCAAGATTCTTGTGAGAAATCATAATTTAACAGTCCATTAGGAAAAAATACGCAGAAACTAATAAACTCGTTTTTTTAGAAGGAATAGGTGATGTGTCGGATTATTATTTCTTTGATTGTTTTCGAAATTAATCATTTCTCACTTTCTGTGTTTTACTATCTTTCATAGTCGAGAACTATCCTTCTTTTTTTTATCTGACTATTTTGAGGGAAACGGCTTGCAACGTTGGAAACACCGGTTACCGATCTATCACCGAAGTTAAGCATCGTTGGGCTCGGCTCGAGATTAGAGGGTTGATCCTCCGATTCGTCCGAGTGCTGTTGCCCCCGTCTGCACGTGGCAGACAGTATGTGCGAAATGACCTTAGCCGTCGAAGCACGTTAAACAAAAATACTACTACTAATACTACAATGACTACGAAGAATGCTGCAAGTTACCACAGGGATGCGTGGCTAGGTGTACGTTGTGTTAGCCGATTCTGTGTACATGTGAATGAAAAATTGTTTTAGGTTAGTGTATTTACGTTACATTTAACTTATTTGGTACCTTACTGAGGTACTGTTATCGTCATTAATTGCTCCTGGTAAACAGGAGAATTTGGTTGGGTCATTCATAATACCTGCCTATCTTACTTTATGCTAGTGGTCGAATCCACCATAGATATGTGGGGACGAAGTCAGAAGTGAAGTCGGATCCCATGTACCTTTCTTGAAGTCTTTTCTTCGTTTTGCTTTCTATGTGACTGAAGTATACGCGTAGATAAGGTCTGAAGGTAGCTAGTTATTCAATAACACGGCTGTACCTCCTCTTCTGTTTGTAGTGCCAGTTTTTCCAGTCAAACTAATATTTTATGAAGTATATTTAATTATTTTACCAACTTTGTCTCAATTTGGTACAAAATACTTGCTGCGAGTGTGAAGTAAGGTATAAAAGAACTCTACTGGTTCTTTGACGCTGATTTACTCGCTAAAAACATATTAGGGTATTAACTTTGTTATTCAGACACACACACACACTCGTAAAAAATGGTGTGCCTTTTGCAAAAGTGCACGTGGAAGCTAGGGGCTCGGGGGGGGTCAAAAAGCTCCCTTGCAATCCAGACACCATGGCGCGCTGACTTGCTCGTCGATGTGTGCACTTGCTCAGTTTATTATTACAGGATTTGTTTCCGTAATTACAGTTTATTATTTATTTAAGCACCAACTTCGGGCCTAACAATTTTGGAGTTTCGAAATAGGGATAATATAAAGTACGGTATTGACTGAACCCTTTCCTATTGATGGTTGACACTCGAATAAGAGGAACCCGTTGAGGGAGAACGACGCCTCGTGCGCACACAGAAGATGAGAACAGGCTCGAAAAATTAAAAACAAGAGGAGGGAGGCCAAACGCTGAGTGTATTTTCACTGATGTTTCATAATGTGGAACTTTAAAAGCCATATTGTGAAAAAAGTACCTCGGTGAGAATTATAGACTCTTTCAAGGAGAACTTGTGAGTGGGTAATTGGAAATATATGCGGTGCAATAACCCTCCACATTTGGATGTAATAAAGATTTCACCTAATTTAAAGGGATAAATATTGTAATTTGATCAGGATATGGAATCTTTTCGCCTTTTTTTCTCTTTGCCTCCTGAGCCTACTTCATACTGCCAGTAGCTCCAAGGCAAAGTATTTTTATGCATCATCTTCTGAAAACCAATATACCAACGAGTTCAAGAAACTATGTCCGCTGTGGCATAAACTTTTGGTTTTCTATGAGCAGTTGCATCTGATTATGGCGACATTTGCTTTAGCAGATTGTACTAGTTTTGAATGTATGCAGCATTTCGTGTACTTGTTGACACATTTGGAAGGATCAGGCATGGTTTTAGATTGGCTCAGCTTCTATACTCATCCGGTCCAAAACATTGGTAGTATAGTCAAAAACATCGCGTCAACTCCTGTAATACCAAACGCTTGTAATAAGCATGTAGTACAAATAACGCCACAGTAGACTCTTATTACCTTGGGTAATGTCCCAGGCTTCATTCCTCGGAAGGATTTCAACAGTTAAGACTCATTATACTCTAATGCAGTACATTTACGTTGCGCTCAACAGGTACTGAGGCACGTCTTTTGAAACGTAAAACTGACCCGGTGAAGAGGTTGAGAATCTGTCAATAATGGAAGAGAGGGAGTCTGCGATTATTGTAACCCTCAAGTGGAGTAATAGGCTGTGTTAATGGATACATCGCATATTTTTGGGTGGCTGATACCGAGATAAGAGGCTGCTACAATATGCATTTAAAATCTGTAGTTAGACTCTGGAAAACTCGGAATAAACTAAGTAAAGTACTTTCATTCCTAAAGAATATGCTTTAAAATATTGTAAACATTTAAATTCAGGCATAGGAATTTTTATAGGCGAAATAATGGCTAAAAAATTAATCCAAAGAACATTAATTCACTCGAGTATATGTATGCTAAATGTTGCGAAAATATTATAATTGTGTGAAATTCCTATTTTCAGCTGGCATCCAATTGTTTGTTCCATTGCATTGGCACTAACGTCAAATGTGTCCATTTTCACAAGCAGCAGGGCATATTTAATAAGGATTTATTTTGTTTTCTATGGTAATTATGTGGCTATGGGTGCAAATTAATTTGATGAAAAAGTTACTGGTAAAATCTGCATTTACGAGGTGAGACTGGTTTCAGATGGAGTGCACTTTCAGTATTAGGGAATATAAATAATTTTTTTTGGAATATTTTCTTACTTTTCCGTCCCGTGTTCTTCTCTTTGCAAATATTCAAGCTTTCCTTCAACTTTTCTAGTTGGTACTCCCTGGGTCTCCATTTCAATTTTTCACTTGACCCACCAAAGCAGTACCAACTCCACAATTTTATTGAGCTATCCATAACATTACAACGCCTTATTTTATATTGAAGGAGTGATAATTAGATTAGGATTTGATGTACCCTAGCTCTTGTTTTGAGTGGCATATTCATCGTCAAGTATTCCAAACTTATTCTCCACTTAATGCCCACCCATTATGATGCTTGTGATGGCCTCCGTTCGTTTTGTTGGTGAGGCTATTTCTTCCGAGTGATTGGTGAAACTCTCCATGGTGTTTCTGGTTTCACTATCCAGAAGCCAAGTGTGCCACTGTGGGCCTCAAATCAGTGACGGACTCAAGGTGTAGTGTAGAACATTGTGGTAAGTTGGTTGTTTATTTGGACAGGTGACCAACAACTTGGGTCATCTGCTCCATTAAGGACAAATAGGTAGATTAGAAAAGGATTATTTGAGAAATGGAGGATGAGTGAAGATAAAATCCGGTGTCGACTTTAACCAACTCGAAAGTCGAAAAGGGTACCACAATTTAACATCCGACGGAAAAGTACGTTACTTAGTGTACTCTTCACATGGCACGGAAGTAAGTATAAGGATTATGCAAAAAAAAATCTCCGCCACTGCTGTGCCATTCCTCTCGCCACCATACCAGCCCGATCCGCGAACATTGTGGTGCAGAATAGTCAAAGCCCTTGACTTAAGATCGCGCAATAAATGTAATTAGTGGCTTCCAACAAAATCCTCCTTTTTAAATATTTTTTGTAAAATTAATTTTTCAAGCGTGTTTTTAAACTTATTTGAATATTCGCTGGTCTACTCTATGAAAAATGCATAACACGCACTCCTATCTGATGATCAACAAGCTTCTGTAATATGCGGCTTTGGCGTCACTGGCAGGAGACTCCCATGTAGATCGTGGCATTTTAGCCCTGCCAGTTTTTATGAAATTACGGGTAAAATAACAAAACATTAGGGCAAAAGGAGCGATCGTGGTTGTCGCCTGGATGACTGCCAGCCCGCAGAAAGACAGAGAAAAATATACACCAATCTCGCCGTGCCAGTAGCCTGAAAGTAGTGGTTAATATCTCAAAACAAGTTTTGACGTTATTTCAAACAGCTTTTGCGCGGTTTGTGTACATAACTCAGCCAGATATTTTCATACTTCCCGTAGAGTGCCGTGGTGAGTTTTCACTCACTTGTGCATTGCTGCATGCAATACCCTTCCGACCATTTTTCCTTAAACGTAACTAGGTTTTAAAACGTGATGAGTTTGCATGGCGATTAGCAAATGTTTTGTAGCTAATAATAAACGAGAATACGTAGCGTTTACTTGATATTCAGGTATGTAGATGTACAACTTTATCCATGCATAGAGCTATGCATAGTCATTTAGAAATTGCTTGTCTGAAATTATGAGTCATTTAACGGAAATGTTACCAGGCTTAATTTAGAATTTAAAGGAGGCCTAAATAAATTTAGTGAATAAAGTCTCATAAATCCCTTGTCTGACCGCACTGACGTGACAGAGCTGAAGTAAAATAATACATATGTTAACATCGACTTGGTTAAAACTTGGTTGAAAGTTTTGCTTTTCTTTTGAATCTAGAAAGTTCTTTTTAATAGACATGAGCTTCAAGCATATTCGCTTGGAACTCGGGTTTACACCTGTTTATGAGACTGCTGCAGCAATATGCAGTCTTGTTGGCTGTCTTTTATATTCCGTTTATGGTGTGCATGACGCAGTTTGGTTTCAGTGACTCGTGAATTGAAAACGTTTTCTTTCTTCTTTGAAGTGAGTCAGAGAAGCGGCCTTTGAAGAAGTTGAATCAGTTTCAATCAATGCCTGCTAAAGAAATCAACAGAGAATGCAGGCTGCAGTCTCTTGGAGGCAAGGGTGTTCAGCAAGTGGGAAAGTGGTCACGTCTCTCACCATTGAAGCGATTTCCGTTGGCAGCCCTTGAATTCCATTCGTTTCAATGGGTACATAAGGAAAGGTAAGCATTCATGACAACAATATCCCTATCAGGTAGCCTTGGTTTCTTTTCGGAGCTTCGTTTTACGAATAGTGCCCTTACATCCACCCTTCACGACATTCCTCTCAGGATGGTCATAGTTGAAAGAGCTGAAGGTGGCTGGTGGCTGGAGTTTAATAACTTTTCAAGTTGAAATAATATTTGGATCATATTTCACTTACGTACATGTGTTTATTCGGTGGAAATCACCATACATGCGTAACGTAAATTACGCATGAATTATATTTTAAAATTTTCGCATTAATCAAAACATTGATATCACTTTGTAATTCGGCGCGGAATTAAAATTTTTAGCAAAAATCATATCCAAATACGCTTTTTTATTCGGCATGACACCTCAACACTTGTTGGCAACCATTATAATAATATGAAACATATTATTTCGCGTTTGGGAGAAAATCTGTGCATATGTAATTGCACTATTTCAAAGTATGTGTCATGTGCCATAAGGCTGCGTGTTAAAAGAAGATTGAATTGCTTAGAAAACAAATACAGGTTACATGCAGTTTTTCACTTGTATCAATTCGTTCACGCTATCCTGTTCTTGAAGACTCTAAGTGTTCCTTCTCTTCAGTCTCTTCCACCTCACTCACTCATGACTCTCTCGGTCTACTCCCATACGCTCCTTTTGCCATGAATCTGACTCGTTATTCGACTCACATCCATTTCCTCAACATAGCCAAACCAACGATGACCGCTCATTTAAGGTATTCCCATTGTTGAAGCAACCTTCACTTTATTACATGACCCACTCATTCCTTACCCAATACTTCCTACTTTCACCGCGAACCCTTCTCAGGCAATCCATACCCTCAGTACTTACGCACAGCAAAGTTCCACTACCATACTATAAAGTGGGAAGGAGTACACTTCGTTATACTAAGATTTTTGTTTCCTTAGGCAATAAGTCCTTGGTATACTCCAGATACTACATACGACTTTCTTTCAAGCATTCCTTCGCCTTTTAATCTCGTCATCCGTCCTTCCATCATTCATAAACATTCGGCTTAGGTAAAAGAACCATTCCCTTGTTCAGTTATTTCACCAATCACCCTTATTATACAATATTTCTACAAATTTTTATATCAAAAGCCACTACTTTTGTTGCGACGTATAAACCCTCAATTTCATTCATTTCTTTGCTTCGCAGAAGTTATCCAAGCGCCCCTGTATTCCAATTGGCCCTCAGATACAGCAAAGAGTCATCACGGTAGAGTATAACTCACCCATTTTCATCTCTGACCAATGCACCGACATCATCGCTTCATGCATATCTCACACTCGCATGCAAACATTGAGCATCGTCGGCGATATTATGGATCATTATTTTCAACGCCGTTTTATTTCAAACCAGTCACACATGAGCTCTAACAAAAGCGTCACAAGTTTTATTTTTATTGTCGCACAATAAACGCTATAAGACATGACTATATAGAAATGGTTAAGCTACTTTTTATTAATTTATCTGCACTCGGAGTTTCCATATGAAGGAGAATGAAAAGATATTTGAAATGATAATTCTGTAGTATTGAAAGGACTGCAGTGCCGCCTGATATAAATTATAAGGTGTAATAGAGAGAATGCAATTAATTTTTCATTCGTATAAACCTGAGGTAGTTGTTCTTTTTTCAAACACTTCTAACTGAACAAGTGCGGCGTTCCTTGGCCGAATATGTCAAGGGCGGAAGGTTGCAGGATAAATCAAGGGATGAGAACGTTGACCCACCGTCCCCTTGTCGTCTTTCATCGAGATAAAGCATTGGCAGGCTGCGGAATTCTCTCCTCCCTATCTTCCACACCCACCCCGATATCTTCCCTCCCGGCGTGAAGCGCCAATTCTTGCGGGACAGACATGAAACACTTGCAAAGGATGCCCAATGCACTTGGGTCTCCCTCATTACCGCATTCGCTGTGCTGCTCTCGCAAGCGTCGAATGGTCGTCGCAGTGCAAAGCACTCAGGTGGGTGCACGTACCTCGTGACGGGGTCCTCGTCGGCTGCAGTCGGCGGCATCCCTCACCGTCGTCTCACATACTCACGTGCCACTCGCCCACCTCCTCGGGCCACATATACCTCCCATGCCTCGAGTGGGGATTTTTTTCGTGTATCGCGGCAGCGAATGCGGGAGCATCTTAGACGGGTAGAAGCAAGACATTTCCACAAGGAAGTGCGTTTTATTTGCTCAGCCATTTATTTTGTTTGAGATGACAATGAGTGTCTTTGTGTGATAAAAACTGAGTTTATTTTTCTTAACTATCAACTGCTGACTCAGACAGTGAAAGTGGGGTTAATTATAAAAGTAGGAGAGCACACGCTGGAGCATATAGAAACATTTCATTACTTGCGTAGTGCGTCGGAGGAAATTGCGCATGGTAGTGAGGACATTAGTAGGAGGTGTATGTCAGCGAAGGAGGCGTTTAACACAGTGAGAGATGATGACGGGGACCTCGCGTAAGAATGCAAAAAAAAGACCGGAAAAGGGTTTTAATATGGGGTGTTGCGTCGTATGGTGCATACTGGTGGACTGGAAAAAAGAGGACGAGAGTAAATTTCTTGAGTTTGAGATGTGGGTGTGGAGGAGAATGGAAAATAATGTGCGATGAATGGAAAGAAAGACGAACTAAGAAGTGCTTGGAATTTCGGGTGAGAAGAGGAAACTGTTTGAGGATATTTGGAGGAGGCAGAGTTTGTGGATGGAACAGATGATGAGGGGCGTAGGGATGCTGTAATAGGGTGGAGGATGTTTGGCAGGCGGGGAAGGGAATGAAAATAGGCTTTATGAGTGGAATGAAGGGGAAGAGTAGGACGTATGCCGAGCTGGAGAATGAAATCGTTGAGGACGAAAGGTGAGACGGTCTAAGGAGAGTTTTGCACTCTTCCATCAACATCTGGGCTAACCAGCAGATCACCTTGAATAACCACGCTGGATTATTTGGTAAAAGAGGAAATGAACATATTGGTGACAGATGTTTGTCTTTATTATTAATACGTTCGACGTTTTCAGTGAAAAAATAAAACGCCAGGGCTGGGATTAGAACACAGAGCCCTTGGGATTTGCGCGATGATTGCTTTTCTCCAGGCGGATTGGTTTGCAAAAATGTATGTAATTGGTTAAAGTACTCGGCGTGAATTCGAGGAATCTGGATTCAAATCCCGGTCCTGGCGTTTTTCTCTGTGTGTTGGCGGATTCGTGTGCATCTCCGAAGGGGTGACATCCGCTAAAGTATAACTGATTGGAATTAATCGTAGCTGTCATGGAGTTCTTATCAATATTATATGCTAAAATAAAATAGCCAAGAGTGTTTTTGGTTAACTCTTCCACCATATACTCTATGTACTCACCTGTAAGGCTCCAGTAATTCAAGTGATTAGTCTAATCTGAGTGAAGGCCTCCTGATATTGGTGGGGTAGGTTCATTTCCACGGAGCAACTTTTCCTGCCACTTCTCCAATACATCTTTACTTTCTGCTCAGACTTACTGGTTGAAACCATTAGTAAAACTAATTGACATGCATACAAAGCCATTACAGTACTGCAATTTCAACCACCCAAAGGAATTCAACCCGAGCGCTCATTGTTGGGAAAAAACTGCGGTGCTTGCCACACTATGAAACTCCTTACATTCTCGTACTCCGGTATTCTATGAATATATGGCCCTTTCGGCCTTGGTCAAAAACAAGTAAGTATATTCACTGGACCTTGCAATCATGACATGGGAGATGTTTCTTCCAATACAAGGATTAATGTCCCCCCTCAATGCGTTAATTTCCTTAGCATTATGTGGAAAAGCTAGCTGAACAATGCTTGCTTATTTTCATTACCTTGTAAGTTCTTTATCTTTTTTCTCTTGTGTTTGCTCTATTGCATAACTTAGGTAACCGAGCCTGTAACAATCCTTACCTCAAATCCTCAAACCTTACGTACACGCCTGTGAACCTATACTAATCACTTGCCGAACATATGATTTGCGGCTGAAATAATTGAGCATATTGTACGGCACAAACTTTGTAAGTATATATGACTTTGTTTAAATGAGGCTTTCGGCCAAATGAACGAAATTATTGTGTGAAACAATCATTTGTATGAAAAAAAATATACTTCACGTAGATCATCTCCGAGTTGTTCAAAGGGTTTTAATGAATTTTTTTAAATTTGTATTTACTCATCAACACCATATGGACACATCACAATTCGTATTTTTCTGTGCAACTTGGATTTCAAAATAGCCGCTTATTCAATTACTAGTGGTATATTTGGTTTATGCTCAATCAACCACTTTTTACATACATCTTCCTCCATCCCTGTCACCTAGGATCTCAACATTTCCTTTGCCTTTCTCCTTTCATTCCTCTAGTTTATCAATCTTGCTCTTCAATTATTTACTATTCCCTTTACGCCTTCTCTTTCCCATTTTCCCAAAAGCCCCCCCCCCCCCGCTGCCTTGCTACTCGCGTGTATTCCCTTTTCTCTTGCTTTTGACCTTAAAAATCGCCACTATTTGCATAGACCTCGGTCTCTCCTTATTGAACCTGAAGATATGTGACAGTTATTTTCATTCTTTGCCGTCAGAAATGTATTTCTTACGCGCGTGAATCTGAAATGTAGAGATGAGACCCGAAGACCGGGCTTGGGGGGGAAGGCCAAAGTTCATCTGATGCTGAAACTGCATTCCAGAGCAGATGATTTCATTCCAGCTGTTTACTTAAAATATGGCAATGCGCAGCAGAGTAAGTTGAAATTATAATAGAATTCATAAAAAGTGCGTGAGTAGGAAATTCTGGGTGACGACAAAGAAGAAGGTAACTGAAGCTGATATGCTGAAACTGCATTCCAAAGCAGATGATTTCTGTTTTCAGCTGTTTACTTAAGCAGTGCGCTGCAGGAAAAATCTAAATTAAAATAAAATTCATAAAAATTCCATGAGTAGGAAAGTCTGGGTGACGTCAAAGAAGAAGGAAATGAATGGCCACATTTTCTCTCACGATGGTGTGAACAGGAGAAAACAGTGAATGCATACATGGTTAATACAAGATTTATTTGTTATTTCTTATTTTTTCATACATATATGCGAAGGTGTAGCTTAACACAAAGTAAAAAAACGTATTTTTTAAATATTGTCTCTTAGAATTTAAAGTACATTAAAGTATGGACAAATGCAAAATCATTGAATAAAGGGGCACATGAACATAAATAGAGACAGCTCCTATGAAAACTCAACTACTCACGTATATATATATAAATAAATCCATTAAAGCAAGATTTGTTTTGTTTGATTCCCACTCAGATACAAGCGTTTTTTATTTTCTTTTACACTTTACTGACATACATACAATGTTGTACACATGGCAAAGACAACATTAACTCTCTTCTTACACAATATGCAAAATGTAAAAATTCACCTCCCGCCCACATGAGCGCGGGAAATTTTATTTTGATTTTTTTTCGGTACAGCAAAAAACACCATACAAACACCATTCAAGTTCTCTCGAATCAGATTGTATTTTTTTTATAAGCACGCTACAAACGAAAACCGCAAGAGAGCACAGCTCGTGGCCTTGGCACTTCGATATAATTTCATTTTACTTTGGAGACCATGAGCTTGCCGCGCCTCACTTTAACGAACAAATGAACCAAGGGAAGGAACGATATTTGACGGGGCCGAGGAAATTGCTTAGGATCCCTTCCCCCCTCCCGTCCCCCTGTTACCCTCCCACCCCTCCCCTTAAGCCCACCCCCTCCATTCCGCGACCCCTGACCTCCCACCAATCTCCTCCTCCTCCACTCATTTAATTCCTCAATTATTATCAAAATACTTTTCGTTTTCAGCTAATTTTATAAACTTTTTAATACTATCAGTAGTGTCCAGACAATACAGCATCAATCCACCTGGACGTCTTAACTATACAATATGTACAATGTAACATTAGGAGGCATGGTGAGTGTATTCCCTGGACTTTTCTGTCTTCAATACAAAAAATATCTTTCTCCGGGCAGACTTGAGATCAATGTAACATAGTAACCATATTTGCAAGCAATGCCCGACGACCAAGCAGATAAGACTGGGCCTACATTTTTTTTCTACTATCTTCTCACTCTTCTCTCAGATTTCACCCATTTTGATTAGTTCCTCATGTATATAAAAAACGTACAGCCCATTTGCTGAATCGAAAATTGATTTTTTAAAGTAAAAAGGTCATTCACCAAATAAGTGAACACGGTAGATAAAGCTATATTTCTGTCTCCTTAAATCCCTACCGTATAACAATTTGTGTTACAAGAATAAATCTATGGTGCAAAACCACAAACAACATTTTTTTCAGGAAAGAGTGCTTTGACTTTCTTGCATATTTTTTTCAAAATATTCACAAAACCTGACCTGTCCCCTGTTCTGGGCGCATGGAAACTCAATCTTAAAGCTCAACAACAACGAGTTCAGAACAGACGACCTTCGCTCAAAGTCACACATCACGATGAATCTGATCAGCAAGAGAACTTGATAGAGATGGGGCAATAATCTTACACGAGAAATACAATATACCCTTGGGAATTACTAAATTTACTAAAGCATCACCGTAACACCAGATTCAATTCTGTTTTCCAATCTCATATATAAAGAATCTGGCTACATTCTATTTTAATAATCATAATTTTTAATAATAATAATTATTATTATTATAGTTCATACAATAAGCTCCGCGTGTTTGAAATCACACAAAATATTTATAGTAATATTTTTTCGACACTCGCGTGTTGGGTGAATTGAGAAGGCTTATCACCCATCGCGGTGCCTCACAGGAACAATTCATTCATTTTTTCCTTCCAAGAGGCTCAAGGGAGGAAAAATCCTAAGTCCCTTTTCCTCCCTACGACTCTCAAAGGGACCGTGGTTATAGTCTTCTTTAGCCTACTATTTTTGAAGGCGAAAAGCTAAGGAACTGTTTACATGGAGAGTTAGTGCGTGTTTTGGCAGTTTATTCGTAAATACCGGTGACACTCCAATGACTCTCCAGCTATGGAATGTCACCCTCAACCCAACAACCAATGGGGAGTTCCATTTTCCCAAACCGATCAATGCTCGAGTTAGCGTCGGAAGCGTAACTACGTTTTTATATTTTCTTTCTTTTTTTTCGTTAAAAAAAAGAGATGCCTATTCAGCCTTATCATCAATCCCCGTTCCCTTTTCCAACGCACTGCTTCAGCCATTCACATTGTTGCACTTTTCCGTTCTCATTTGTTAGAGGGTGGAAGCGGGAAGATGACCTCACAGTATCGTCCTTTCTGCCTCAACTGCCAACCTTTGAACCCCTCCCTGTGGTCAGAGACCAACCACAAGGGGTGGACACTGCGAGTTCAGTCACCTTCATCATGCCTCGCAAAATCGACATGGTGAAGAAACCCTTGTTCATTTTTTTATGTGTCCGCTTTTAGAGACGCTTTGCAATCAAATGTTACGCTCGGTAGATGGCAAAACATGGCTTTGAACGACCGCTAGGAATGCGGTCGCGTCATTCAAAATGGAATCTATCGAACTCGCATAACGATCACGAGGTTCCCATTATGATCACCTATGGTTCAACCAAACCATATCATCCGTAACTCTTTTTATCTGGTTAAAAATTTTGTCCATCTATGTCACATTCATTGCGGACTCACTATAAAGTTAAATTAATTACAAAGAAAGTGTTACGTATATTTCACCCTCAAATAAATCTTGATATAACAACACAGCTTACTGCTTTTATTTAAAATATATAAGCTTTGGAAATAAATGTAGAAACAAGCTTGCTAAGTTTATTTTGATAATTTCACGGAAATCTATGCTATAATAGCACTTCTCTTGGACTCACGATAAATTCAAATATATCTCCAAAAATTTTACAAACCCTCCGAATCTAGTATGCCCAACGATCAATTACTATTTCAAATATCTCAAAAGAAAATTTTCTCTGGCATTAGCCAGGATTCAAGTTTAAATTAATTGTTCTATCTTTCTATTTATTAGACACGTGTGTTAAGAGCTCCCCCCATAATGTTGCTAATGGTGTGATGGTTAATACATTTCCAGTAAGCCATACCACACGTCCTAAAATTAAGGTAAGAGCAATCAGAGCTCAATATTACAAATACAGCTCTAATTTTCAGCGAAATAAATGTTTCTCCATATCAAGTCAACAATGCATAATTTGGAGTACTTGAAATAACAGGTATGAAATTTTATGGAACATAATGAAAAATATGCTACAAGACATTTAACTAATATATTTATAGATATATACTCTACAGCTGGCGGACCTTTTCTCTCAAATGTGGGTCCACATTAAATGCTATTACCTCGTAAACATTTTACTGTGCTAAACTTTATCCTAAAGGGTTAAAATAATAATAAACACGGTAAGATTGGTTTATTTGGAGGCATCAAGTTAGGTGTTAAGTTTAGAATTGACACTTGAACCAGCCAGTGTTTTGACACTTTTTTCTTTAGCTAGTAGCCACGTTCCACATACAGGAACATGAGAAATAATTCCGTTCGAAGCGCATTATCTAATCTCAATCCTTGATTTTTATATCTCTGTCACTTGCTTACGGCCAGTTTCATCTGCTTCTGCTGACGCATCAACCCTGTGATAAGCTTGTTAGGCATGAGAAGAGCCAGACATAAATTTGGCGTCCCTACTTTTTATTGTTTTGAGAATCGAAATTAAATTGAACCTTTCCTTCCCATAACTAGACGCTCTCCATCAAGGATTGAAACGAAAATGATCATGAAACTTAGCTGCGTAACCTAATGTCTCCATGTTAACCTTAATTTACAGTTAATTTTCAAAAGTTATCTTTTCTACCTTTGAAAGAAGATATTGGGGAACCATCCTTGGAAAATTTTAATGAACGGTTTTTACTTACATAATAATTTATGTTTTACAGCTCGGTGCTGCCTTACTGCAGCGTTGAATACACAAGGTTCTTGCGCTGAGAGTAGCGCTTAACACACACACCATGGAACATCAATTGAGGTCCAACGTGCCATTTTGTTTTTCGAAGAATTACAATTTATTTTTTTGACCAACATTTAAAGCCAATTACCTAAATTTAAGATGGTGTTCGTGTGTATTCGCCCATTGACATAAATGCTCGTGCAGGAATTGACAATATTGCGAGGACTTAGTTCCACATTTTCATTGAATTTTGCTTGAGCATGTTCTTTTTTCAAAGAGCCCATTTAATAAGAGCATGAGAGAAGGGTGGTGCCTGGGAGGAGAAATTGAAAGAGACTTAAGCATTTTTACTAAAATGGAAGACTTTTCAATGTTCTCCTCCTTACAGAAAAACGAAAGAACACCGAGCACAACAATTTCTAGCATAAAAACGCATATAAACACACATTCATTCGCACTGATTCTTAAAATGCAATAACACGTAGTCATGCTCTATATTCGCACAAAACATTTCATGATCAGGGTTAAATATGAAATGTCGCCCCTTCCCTAATTTCTAGGGTTGTTCGATGCCCAAAATTAGGTATATTACAGCCTCGATTACCCATCAATCACTATATTTCCTCGAGTGTTACTGTATGAACTTACAACTTACTTGAAATAATCTTCCGGAGGAGGAAATTGATAACAAAGATAATTTAGCACAGTTCATAAAGCCATTTATTGAATATGCAATATGGATCCACATTGCCATTTACAGCTTTACAAATGTTCATTAAAATAGAACGCCTAAATATTTTATAGATCCTTAATGTAAGGTTAAAAATCATCTAGAAATCGACGGTAACGGTAAACTTGAACTTCAATTCAGTTATATTTTCATTTCGTGTAATGTAAATATTATCAATGGAAAGTTTTAGTGCCTAATGGTTTGCTGTTTTGATTCATGAAATTTCTATTTTCTGTAATCCTTTTATGTAATGACCATGGCATGAAGTAATTCAATACAATAATAGAAAAACGCGAATAAAATAACCTCATTCAAAGATTATTAAAGTTCTCCGATAAAATAAATGTATTTCATAACTATGCATCTTAAATATCTCTAGGAATTAAGCTTTTGATTATTGACGCTTTCGCAATTCGTAACCTACCATCAAAACTTCGAAATTAAACAGTTAGTATTGAACTAATTCTAAACATAATTGAATAAATCTAATAAATAAGTCAGCATATGTTTCCAAAGACGTTAGCCGACCAAACAGTTGGAATTTTCGGAAATCATCCAACGGAGAGTAACACGATGAATTCCCGATACGTTCCTTACATTTTGATTGTAGTGAAGATTTTGATTTTCGCAACAATTCCGACCGACTTCCACGCGTTCGCTTGCGCGGAGTCAGAAGGATTATTTACTCCCTCGCTCCTGAAAAGGGGATTTTATCGCTCGGGGCGGCGTCTACCGAACGATTTGGCTCACCGGCCGGCGGTAAAGTGGGCTCCGACCGTCGAGCACATGCACCCTCGAGACAAGACAAGTTGTATTGTCCGCGGAGGCAAATCAAGTCTGTGGTCGTGACGTCAGACAACTTCCGGTCACTACATGGTGGAGCCCAGAAACTTGTAGAGATTTACGAAATAGATCACCTCCGTCACAAGTTAACTGTTGATGGTGTATCTATTCTGAAAATGCCGCTTCGCTTTTCAATGTTCAATGGGCAGTATAAAAGGGGAATAAATGGTTTATTGTTTTTCGAGGTGTGTATTAACGAGGCGCGCATCAAAAAATGACATTCTTAAAGTAAAGATAATACTTAAAGCGTTGGTTCTCCGGGCTCATTCAGCAGCCTAACCGTGTCTGACGTGATGCAGCCGGGAGTTGTTATGCGTTCTCGGCAGAGGGATACGTCACTGAGAAGGACGCATCAGTGAGGCCACCGTCAACACGGCCGAGTTCATCGTCCGAGCCCCGCCGAGGCAGCACCGTGAATCACCCGAGGACGTACGGGCCTCCCACGCAAAACAACATTTCCCCTTTCTATTCAGCGATACCTTTCCACTCTCGGCGACCGGCGAATGAAAAGCGGTCGGGTTTCTCTTCCCGAAGATATAAACCCTTCATACGTGCACGGAGCGGACTAGGTCGGGGGGGTCAGCTTCAAATTCAATAGGTTCCCCGCCCCCGCCACCAAAATCCCAACCCGCGTACTCATTTACGTGCTTCCCGCCCCCTCGCCGCCCCTGTCCTCAACCCTTTGCATCCGTTTCCCTAAAGGGCCGCGTGTGAGGAACCCTTCAAGATGGACCTTTTCCCCGAGCCCACCGAGGCCCCCAAAGATAGGCCGCAGTGGATTGTGGGAAGAGGTGATGGGCAGGGGGATGCGTGGTTGTGTTCAAAAGGGACACGAATCCCGAATTTCGCTCAATTGGGGAGCGGGGGAGGATATGAACCTGGGGGAGGCGGCGGTGTTGGGGGCCGAGCGATGAAGTGTGGTGTCCTTAAGGGGGAGGGTCGGTGGGGGTGCAGGCGTTCATTTATCGCAGTTGGAAGGAGAGGGGGGGTGGGGTGGTAAGGAAAGCCTCCCCCGCCTCCTTATTTACCCGGCAAGAAGCAAGCGGGGCGGGGGATGGCAGGGGGGGCGGCGGCGAACGCCGTGGGGTGGGTGGAGGGGGTGCCTGGGGGCATTACTCACCCACCCGGCCTCCCCCCCACCCGCCCCACACCTTCCCTCCCAAGTCCCCCTTCTGCCCCCCACCCCAGCGAACCCGGGGGGTCGTAAATTCGCCGAAAACGTGGATTTCGAAAAATATGGTCAGTTCCATTCTGCCGCCGTGGGGGAGTCCGGGCAGTTGGCAGAGGGTGCTGTGTTGCTCTCGCTCTTCCCCTCCCCCCCCGCCCCCCCACTCCACACACTCGCTCCGTGTACAAGGGAAGGGTGGCAGACTGAGGATGTGTGCGTGGGGTGAGTTTTGTGTGTGGACTGCATGTGGAGGCTTGGGGGGGGGGGCGTGAGGGTGAAACGTAAAGGGGGTTGTTTCGTCGTCGGAGGCGGCGGGGGAGGAGGGGGCGCAGTCAATACTAGCAGATCAAGTTTGGCAGGAGTGGCAGGGGAGGGAGAGTGGGGGCCTGCTTGGGGGGCGCGCTGGGGGAGGCGGCGGCCAGTGTCCGCCCCTTTTCGCCCAATCCGCCCCTCTGCCGCCCCCGACGGCGGGGGACGGTATTGCGGAGTGGGGGACGGGGGTTGGTTAGATTGGGCAAAGGAGGAAAAAAGGAAGAATTCCGGCTTAGGGTGTTTTCCACGAGGGTGGGAATTTTCGGGGAGCAGGAATGGCCTCCCTTTTATCAGAGCATCCACTGCTTGTCTTGGAGGAGACGTAACTTCGAGATGGAATTCTATCTTACGGTTTCCCCCCCTCCTCTCTCTATCTGCCCCTCTCCTCCCTCCCACTCGACCTCTCCTTCTGTCCCCCGCGAAGATTCTCATCGGTTGATTTGGGAACTGGGAGTGGTCACCCATTTTTATGTCGCTCATGCATTCGCAAAATGCCATCCTCAACGCAAGGAAACGAAATGGCCCGAATTACCGTGGCGCAAATGCATGGGAGGCCTTTCTTTTGCCTCCAGATATCGTGTATAAACTCCAAGGCGCAAGATTCCTTTCAATATTTTCAAATTGACGCAGGGAGTTTTCTTTGAATATTGATGATTATTTCCCCTTACCGCTCTTGTAATTTGAGTGTAGTTTTTTTGCCTGCTAAGATCAACTGGAGGTTTTTATTCAGGGAGTATGTTTTCGTTTGGACCGCGTATTCTGTCTTTAAAAGAAAAAAATACTGGGAGTCTGCCTTCAAATTCAAACATAAACAAGTGCCACGTCATCCTAAATACAATTAATGTAAGGAGGGAGCCTCCAAAGCTTACGTCAGCGAGGCGTAACGTGGTGTCAGTTAAACATTAGCTCATTGCAATATGTACGGTAATTGGAAAACAATTTAAAAATAATATTGATGAATATTTCCCCTTACCGCTCTTGTAATTAGAGTGCAGTTTTTTTCTGCTACCACCAGCATCAAAGCATGTTATTTCAGCATCAAAGAAATGGTACATAGTGATGACGGTCGCCCTGAAGTGATGTAATTCTCTTCTCTTGACAACGAACAGAAAAATTAGACAATCTTCTTTTAATAGAAATAAAAATTCATTCGGTTGAAGGAATGATATTTATTTTCAAAGCGTCCGTCCTTTCATGACGCTCACGCCGAAGTAAATTTTTACAAGCGTAAATTCCTAACCAAAAGGGAGTGTAAATTACAATTTGTTCTAACTTTTTGCAGCAGATGGCAAGATAATTGTTCCGGAAACTGAAAAATGTTTCATTACATTTTCATAAGAATTGTGAAACTGGAAATATAGCCAAATATTTGTTTATTACCTGTTAGTTGACTGGCATTCCGAATTTTTACCGATCATTCTTTAAAAAACATGTAAAAGAGATGTACTTTCCTGCACTTACTTGAAATGCTTTGATTAACCGTAATGATAATTTTATAATGAACAAATACACTCAAAAGTGGCTGAAATAGACGCTGATCCTTAATTTATGGTCAATTATATGTTTGGTCTATTTAGCCGATCGCGTGAAGGTAAACGTGAAAAAGTTCACGAGCTGTTTTATTGTTCCTAGAAAATCTCAAATTCCGCGCCAGAAGAGGTTCAAGACGCCAGGGGTGACGCGACGGAAGAGGCAGCGAAAAATTTTCACTTTCCCTCGCGAAGGTCGTAGACCGGGTGTACTTTGGTACTTTCGGAGAATGACTCTCGGGTCGGGACGACTTTCAGAGAATGACCGGGAAGTGAAAGATGAAACTTTTTATAGGCTTCACGTTCGAAACGAAAACTGAAGCGGAGATCCGCACGTGAGATAAACACCACCGTTTCAGTCTTAATGGAACAGCCGCTCTTATGAATTGAAACTCGAGGGGCGCCGTCCTTTGGAAGAAAACCGTATCAGCCGAAACCTACGTCTCCGGCACGTCCAGCAAGGTGTACATTTAAAAAAAACAACACATTTCCTCGACTCCCTTTTTTACCTCCGCGTCGAGAATACTCGGAAAGAAGAGGAATTGAGAGCGGACTTCATTCCCGGGAGACTTTTCTATTCCGAAGGTAGAGGATATGAGGAGTAGGGGAAAAATACATACAAGTTCCGCACGTCGCTGATAAAAACGCTTCCACCCGCGCAGATGACGCCAAACTGTGATTATGGCGTTTGTTTACAGAAATGGACACGGTTCCACGTCGCCTTATATCCACTGAATTTTCCTTTTCGATTTCGGAGCGAGTCGATGTCAGGTCCACCCACTCGGGGCTGCCACCCACCCCCCAGGGCCGGACCCCCCGCCGTACCCCCGCCCCTCTGCTGCCCCCGCCGCCCCCACGGCCACCCCGTGGGGCGGGCGGGGGCCGAGAGATGAGGAGGAGGGGGCCGAGAATCCGCCACCCAAGAACGAACGCATCCCCCTTTCATAATTGTCCACCCCACCGCTCTGCCCCCACCGCCCCCGCATGCCCCCCCCCCATCCCCCTTCAAACTAACGGGGGAGTATTGATCTGGGAGAGGAGAGGCGATGAAGTTTCTCTCGCCATCGGGAGTAGGAGTAGACGGGGCGTCAGTTTTTGCGATAAAGTAATCCGGGTGATAAGCATCTCATGGGTGCGTGCGTGTGGGAAAGACGAGGACTGCGTGCGATTCCGCTCAACTACCTCCTCGCGACCGCAGCGCATTCCTGCTACCCCCGCCCGTGTCCTCACTACACCCACCCGCTTTGGATTCGAGTCGGGCAGGAAGGCAAGAGCGCCCACCGTACACTTTTCCTGCGCTCTCCCCTGCGCCCCTTGGCGATACTTCGTGCGCACGGGCGGGCGCTCTCTAACCTATTATCTTAGGCTCTTATTTGCGGCTTCCTATCAGTACTTGCGCTTGAACTTTTTCCTACTGGTGAAACTGCAAGCTGACGTCATCTTCGTATTTCTATCCTCGTTGAAATAAAACTTCAGGGTGCCTGTTACAGCGCTTATCACGGCAAGGAGCGTGGATTGCGGTCTGCTATACACGTGTCCCCTTCTGTCTGTAATTAGCAAATAACGTGAGGAAAATGACGACTCCTGATTGGACCACGATTCTCCGGGCGCAGAGATAAGTCGCAGCGGTTCTACTTAGCAAGAACGCAGGGTTTCCTCGCGAGTACATTCACGCCGGATCCCAAGGTAGCACGCTTGGCGTAGCGCAGGGGTAAACGTACCGTGTGACGCGGACTCAGCCGTCAGCTGTGCAGCTCACGTGCTGCGGGGCCGGGGGATGAAGTCGATGGAGTGGGGAGCAGGGAGGGGGGCTGGTTATAAAGGGGCGGGGGGCGTCTTGGGCGTCGCGGGGACGGGGAGGGGAAAGGAGGAGGACACCTGCGCCCACCTCCCACCACCCCCTCCCAGTGACGTCACCGATGGAAATTCACATCCCGATCGAAAAGTATAGAGGAAAAAGTGAGGCGGGATTCCACAGCGACAATGGGCAGATGTTTCTCAACTCTAGTGGGGAGGGGTCGGCGAGGGGATGCGGGGGGGGGCAAGGAGGGGAAAGGTTTTTCCCAAAGGCTGGAAACTGAAAGAGAGAGAGACTGGAGGAGGAGGGGTGGGGGTTGAAGGGAGCGGAGGAGTGGGGTGGGGTGCTGTCACCGCTGCCTACCCCTCCGGCCCCCGACCACCTCCCCTCAAATCCCCTCCGCTCCCCCCCCCTCTCGATTCTACACATATTGGGCGAGTTCCCGCCTCCCTGACTCTCTCCTCCTCGTCGACTAGCGGTTTCTTTTTGAAACGGAGAGAGATCCCCGGCGTCCGGAGATGTCTAAAAAATGATGTTTAATTCACGTCGTCGTGGCGAGTGGAAACCTTCTTTTTAAAGGGGATTAGCAATTATGATTCGCCGTGGACTGCAGGGATGTTGGCGTAAGTGTCGTCGGGGTCACGGGAGTGTGACACAAGCGGCGTGAATACGCGATGCACACATTTTGTGAGCCGGCGGAAGAACGTCTTTCTCTCTCCGGACGCTCCACTTTACGTGGATTCCAAAGCAGGGGGCGCCGGACACCTCGGCTCTCCTCGGCTCCTTCAGAGAATCAGGAGACGGTTTTCAGAATAAGGATGAGATTCTGTGGAAAGGTCTGTGGTTACATACGATTCTGTGACACTCTTTGGTTGGGGAGAAAATGTAAAGCAGCACCTTGATGTCAAGGGAACTTCAGAGGAACATCAGCCAATTGCATTGCCTAATGAGCTGAAAAATACTTCGTGCTGTAGAAATTGCGAATTTTTGTGAAAATATTATAACACTGTGCTTCAAAGGAGCAAAATTTCAATGCAAATCGATTTTCCTTTGACAAGTCGAAAATTGAGAAAGGAGATATAGTGTTTGTAGAATTTCAACTATATTTGTCTGAAAGAGCTGGCTCCACTTAAAAAGTTGTTTCTTCCACGTTGAAGTGATCTTTGTTTTGCATTGGGATAGCAAAATATTGTTCACTTACCACCACCTCGGTCCAAAACTATCGAAATTAAATTCTCTTCGCTCACTGTTTCATGGTTCATTTCATGGATAGAATAGACACGGAGTCGTTTAAAGCGTGAGTTACTAGCAATTTTAACAATCCTCCGGGTACAAACAATTTTCAAGCTTAATTGCTTTAACCGGCGTTTGTTAGAACAAAATTTCATACGCGCGTTTCAGGCTAAGAGCACGAAAAAGGGAACTTTGAATGCAAAGCGCGGGGATGCAAGTGCAAAGAAGAGAACGTCAAGGAAATGTTTTGGGGAAATGTGTGCCCAGGAACGGCGTTTACGTTCTCTTCACGAATGATTTCCTTTGGAGATGACTCACCGTCACTCCAGGCTCTAATCACGAAATGTGTGGCTACACTTGTTCGAATGAGCGACTATTGTCATTTTAAGGTCTGTTTAGTGCATGTTAATCCATGAATAACCAATGCTTCACCAACCCTTCTTTAAAATAGATTGGAATAATTTTATAAAATATTAGCGCTGAAGATAACTGAAAGACATAATTCTAATTGCTCTTTACAATTATATTCTTCCCAGCGTGCACATGAGAATTGATTTCACATTTGTTCGTTCATTTTAAACGCGGTTTTGGAAATTGTTCATTTCAGCTTTATGGGATCTTTAGTTTTATGATGAGTTATTGCGCAAAAGAAAATGCGAGGCGGGTTTGGAACCCGTGACCTTTGCTGAACCAGCGGCGGCAGATTGCATATTAAAGCGGACTATCCTAGGATCGATTGACCTATTTAGATTTTGTATTTCAAAATCAGCCACGCGACTTTTAGTACCGGCTGCGAGGCGCGTACTTCCGAAATACGTTCATGGGGAAATTTTATGATGAGCGTTCACTTGACAAAACTTTTAAAAAGATCCTCTCTTAGAAAACTAAGCATACGAGCATGGGGAGAGTGGGGAAACAAAACAGCCACGGTATTTTTTTATGTCCATGGAATTATTTGCCTACATTACCTATTTAGATTTTGTGTTGCGAAACCAGTCAGGCGACTTTGGTATCGGATAAGACGCGAAATCTTCCGAAATGAATTCATGGAGAAATGTTTTGATGGATGCTCGTGCGGCCAAACCTTTCACCTATGTTCACCCGGGGAATCTTAGCCGAATATACATAGGAAAACAAAACACCCGCATACGACTGAAAATGCCTATCCATATTACCATTTTTGTGTGGAATTCGTAGCCTGGGCTGTAATGACACACAGTTTCAAGTAAAGGAAAAAATGATGTGCGTGTTTTGTCCTAAAATAACATGCGCATATGAAACGTGCATAGTTTTAGCCCAGCTTATGATCATTTGTCTGATGTGTCGAATTTGAATTCTACCCATGAATACTGTATTTAAAAACCGATTATCGTTCGAAGTATGAAGCTCGTACTTCCTAAATAATTTCATGGTGAAGTTCCGTGACGAGCGGTCACGTAGCGACGCTTTGCATAAACGTTTGTCTCATTTCAGGCGAGCGCTAATATCTCAAGCTTAGACTCCTGGATTGAGTGCACATACCCTGAAGAGGAGATCATTTTGAAGTGTTTTTACATATTTATTGTTATTCTTTTGTTAATTTTAACGTATATTTTATGACTACCATAATGGTAAATTAACGCCTACTTGACTGGCAGTTGAGCAGGTGACGTTTTGGGAGATTGACGAGTCAAAACATACTCTAGGAACGGAATCTTGAAATGTGTTGTGGCTCATTCGCGTAGAGTGCATCTAGAGATATTGTATTTCAAATTCAGCCCCTCGACGTTGAATACCAACTGCAAACCATGAACTTCCGAGATAAGTTCATGGAGATGTTTCTTGGCGAGCGTTCACTATGCGAAACCTTCATAGAAAATATCTACTCGGGTCAGCCGATCATGGGCGTCATGAGGAAAGTAGCGAGACTAAACAGCCGCAGGAAACAGCATTTTAAATGTCACCGATGTGGTTTTGAGGGTTCAGTCCATTGGTCAGAATTCATTTCAGATGGGGGAGTTGTTGGAAGGATCGGGAGGGCGGGGGAGGGGGTAGGATGCCCACATGTATACTTAGTGGCGTCCCTGAGTGAGATGCGGGGTCCGGTCCCTGAGTGAATTCAGGGGGGGGGGGTTCTTGCGGAGAGGTGGTCACTTTTCCCCACTCGCAACCGTGGGGCAGTTGTCAACCGCGTAGGGGAGTTTCCGAAACGAACGAATGACTGACTCATCCACGTACGTTTCGGCGTCGGGGAGATCCAAGCCAAAAAGCACGCTTGGGGCATTCTGCAGCCCCTGAATGAAAAGAGAGAATCTGGGGAGAATCGGGTATTTTATCAATTTTTTCTCCTCAGCCAGCAAGCTCTATGGAAGAATCATATTAGTGATTTTTGTCTTTACGAGAAGGATTTTTGATTTGGTGGTTTCTCTCAACTTTGTGGAATATTGTGGAAATCGGAAATGGAATTGGAAGTGCCGAGTCACGTCACAAATAGATGTGAAGGTACAAATAATTTTGTCTTGATATATCTGCTGTCAAATGAGTTGTTTACATAGAAAGAGTCATTTCCATTTTGGCACCCGATGTTGAAGCTGCCCCTCAAAACCTGTCGTGAAATAATCTCTACCCGTGAAGTTTTAAAGTGAGTTCAAATATGTATACGCGTGTTTTGACCGGTCAGAGGCTTTTTCTTCTTTTTTTTAAATAAATTGTTGTATGTGTTCGAGTACCATGACGTGATTACTTCAAACCTTATTTCAAGAAATACCTTCGCGTTAAATATAGTATTATTTCAAAGCTATGAAGTCTAAAGTGGCTCCCAGAACCATTCCTCACAAAACACACGACAGTCCTCCCGCGCCCTCAGATGCTCACTCGTCTTCTCGATTCGAGCCCGTGCGGTGGCGCTTAAAGTACTTTCGCCACCGTGCACGCCATCGCGCGCACGACAAACGAACACTCGCACACTATCAGAAATGAATGGGGGTTCCCCTCATAGGCGGCGACGCGTTACTGTTTGAATGGGAAGCCCTTTGTTGTTTCTTCCGCGCCTCACTCACTCCCTCCTTAATTCTCCCCCGCTCCCTTCAGACGCACGCTAACGCCCATGCCGAAACCCTATGGCCGCCATCTTGGTTCCGAAAAGAAAGAGGATGGGGGTGGGGGATGGGAAAGCGAGGGAAAAAAGAAATAATATCCACCTAGCTTAGCGCTTGCCCGCTACAGAAATGGTAGACTTTTCTGAAAAAAATCAATACCGCTTGGAAATTTATGGAATTAATTTCCGCTACTTCCATACAGCCTCACGCAATGTAAAACTATCCTCAGATTTATTTTTTCTCAAACGCGTCTTTTTTTATGGCTGTTCTTTTCTCCGTGCCCTCCGAAAGTGTTTATTTTTTTCGTCCTTCAATTCTCTCCATCATCCGTGTGACAATTTAGCCAGTCTTAATTGTTAACTTTTATGGGCGTACTTTATGTTATCGATCTTCTAAAATGTGATATTTAGCGCTCATTACGAAAGGAAAGGGTAATAAACACGGCCATGAGGCATCGATAATTTGACATTTTTATTATCTCCTCTCCCCGCGGAGGGAGAAAAAAATTAAAATCTAGCGTGGCGCTTGGGTCTCCATGGTGAGTATCGAATGATAAAAACGGAAAAGGAACCATTTGGCGTTCCGTTTGAGGGAAATTGAAAAAATACAGTCGGTACACTGTGCACCGATAACTGCTCGCCGCAGAAAGCTCACCTGCGAATCCGGCTCTCGAGGAGACTGGACTATGAGATCACCTCTTGCGTTTACACTCGATTTTATTCAGCCTTTCAGTAACTACTACTTCACCGCACTCTTTAACTGCTATTTTAACCGTCTATTCAATCCGTTGTCTAGGAAATATTTTATTTCATCTCTTTACGGATGAATTAAAAATTTAATGGCAAATTTTGTGAATAAGGCCGTGGAGGATGAGGCAACTTGGTAAGTAGACGAACTTAATATTTTTGGCTGCTGCTGATATTAATTAACAGACGGTGAAAAGCAGCATCGGAAAGCGGCAAAAGCCAAGCTAGACAACTTGCAAATGCGTAGTAAAGCTTGACGAAAAAGACCGGTGAGATAAGCGTGAATTGATTTTAGCATAATATAGGATTTGAAACACATGTAAATGTTCGCTTGATTTGATTGCAATATGCAGCGGTTACGGTAGAACTGTGGCACTGTGATCTACATTGAAAATAATTCATCGATGTTTCTGGTATTTTCCATCATAGAGATGATGTATTTTACGGAACAAACTTCATTTTTACTCTATCCATTGCTAAAAATATAGCATCGGGAGGGATATTAGCTTTTTCAAAGGTCGATAAGAAGGTAATTTTAGTAATCTCTAAATCGTAATTATCTACAGAAAATTGAAAAATATATATTTATAGCCGGGATAAGATCTGTCAAGTGTGGCGATATCAATCTTTAGGGACTGTTGTAATTTTCCGACCGCGCTCAATAAAGTAAGAAAATCAGAGGTTATTGCAAGATCTTTCTCATATGGTTTCAAAATACATTTTAAAATATGACTTTGCGCAAATTACCCACCATTTTTATCTGGACCATAGGACAATGAAGGAGTATGTTATGTGTTTTAAAGTTAGCCTGCAGAATAAAACTCCACGTCTTGGTGCAGATCGGCATAAAACGGTACGCGTGTTAGTATTTGAGTTTTGAACATATGTGAAAAATTGTGTTTCAAATATTGTAAATTGATGATTGAGAATGTTACTGCGTATTTTAAATTGATTTACACACCTTCAAGAGAAAAAAATCCTCCTACTTCTAAATTTTTACTTCAGATATGTTATTAATCTGGCAACGTTAATGTTAACACTCACGACGTGGTTAAGGAGAAAAATTGCCCAAATGAAATGAAATTCAGGAAACACGGCTCTTTGAAATAATTGGACTCCATGGACAATGAAAATCCATGCAATGAAAGAGTGAAGGGGAACGGCAAATTCGTGCTTCAAGAGATAACTTGGATGCCAAGAGGAATTCACATTCTCTCCTCAATTTTTATTTTTTTGAAGCGCTATACGTGAACGCAAAATAAAAACTCATGTCCGTTGCAATAGTTGAGAAGACTAGGGAAAAACTAAGGAAAGCACCTACGATTAATAACTTATTTTATTGAATACCTAGTAAAGGTTGCTTCGCTACATTCTCATGAATCTAATCTATTGATACCTATTTAATAAAGGAGTGAGAGATGAGGTTATCAAAAAGTAAACGGAGAAAAAGAAGAAAGAATTAAAAATTGGAACACATTTATCCAAATCAAGTGTCATTAGGAAAACTGCTAATGAAAAAATATGGCCAGATTGAAGGCCAAAGCATAACAACCGTATATAACTCGAAATCTTTGGGCAATGCTATAATTGAAGACAGTCAATCAGTGCTGTTGGAGAAAGTGGTAGGATGCTCGACAAAGTCAAAAAATAAATGAATTCTAAAATGCAGTATTACTTCATTCAGGTCTTCAGGTTCATTAATTTTAATATTCTCACTCACGCATTGGAAGCTAGCACAGCGAAATATGAAAGGGAACTCGGCTCCAAAACATTCGAAATAATTCAAAAATTAAACTGCGTCTGAAGAAAGAGCGTAGCGGAATTAAAGGAAATCCAAGCAAGGTGTGGGTAGACACTTGGTTGGCGTGTCAAGAACTGAAATGAATGCTTATTTATATATTCTGTTTTATCCACTTATGATAATTTTCGCATTTTCCTAACGTATGCTACAACACCAGACCGCGAAAAGAAAGCGAAACTTGAAAACATTCAATTTCAACACATTATCTTTAAAGCAGCATAAAAGACCAGTGCATGACATGATGGGGCAATTTTTCGAAGGAAAAATATCCACCCTTCCGAGGGGCGACCGTCGAAGACACGACCCTCATACCCACGCTTTATGCTACAACCCTCGACATTTGTACCGGAATAATGGCTAGACGGGCCCGGAACTTAAAAAAAGGCAAAAAGGAAAAAAAAACCTCTACGAACTTCCAAAAAAATGGAAAAACCCAAGCCATCCGGACCCGGCTCGTGCGCGACTTTTTTCTATTATTGTCGTTTTATCAGTGAACTATAAAAAAATGCAACGCACGCCAAACTTATATTTTTTTCTCCGTCCACATGGTGGTAGTGTTTTTGAGCGGGCACGCTTCTAGCATCGAGGGCGACCCCCCCCCCACCCGAAAACTGTACAGGGGGGGGGGCCTTCCGACCCCATTCCATGATCTCGACCAACGTCACCCTACTCCTTGATCTCTCGTCTCGCCCCCTCCGTGCCCCTGGAGCGGCCCTAAAAAGGGAACCCCTCCCGAATTGTGGACGAAAACCTGCAAAAAGGGACTATTTTTGCGTAGGGGGATGGGTAGGGGACGCGCGCGGGACCCCCCGAACTCCAACCCCTGCCCCTCCACTCCGGCCCACATGAAGTCAGTAGCACATGGCCGATCCGGCGAGGGTGGGACGGGAGGGTGTGCCCGGAGTAGCAAGGCGACATGAGGATGCCCATTAAAACCCAAAGGTTGTAGGGAGACGGGAAGGGAGTTGGAGAGGGAGTTTTGGGGATGGAAAAAGACTTTTTTCCAACCTTGGGGCCCACTCGACACGCACGGCGGTTATGAGACCAGAGCTTGGACCCGTTGAAAACATGGGCGACGAAATTCATCCGGCGTCATGATCACCCAAATAAGTGGAGGCAATCGAAGGGGATGCAATTCTTTCACCGAATATTAATTATCAATATACTATTAGTCAAGACATAAAAGGAAAGAGAGGAGATCAAGGAAAGGCATACACTTGCGTTTGATACATTAATGACTGATAGCGGTGCTACTATGATGAGGGTGGGAAAGTTTGAAAATATCAAATAAAGTATGTGGTAAACAAAAATAAATTGAGATAATAAGTTTGGAAATGAGACGTCAAAGGTCTGTGCCAAATAAGGTACAAAGAAAGTGGATAGCAAAGCCGTTATTCCATGCTATGTAAAATATTAGATGATAGATATATGCCCCTATTCAAACTCTCCTACTTCAGATAAAAATTAAAAACTTTTCTTTACCACTAATATGTTCCACTTTTGCAAGTTTATGAATTAGTAGTGTTAAGACGAAATCGACGTTAGCAGTCGTGCGGTGATTAATGAATACGAGGAAAATTAGCCCCTATCCTAAACTAAAATAACACCCTTGAAAAAGTCACGTCCTCAAAGTAGCCTATTCCGTGAGGGGAAGCTCAATCGTCCGATCACTAGTTGACACGGCTCAAAAGATATCATTAGAGGGAAGTTGATTGAATGTATTTTAAAATTATTTTACTCTACGGTAATATAACCCCCTCGAAGCGATGTGGAATCATTGATTTCATAAAATTGTGGCATTAAGTAAGTTTTCACAAAAACTTATGAATTAAGGAAACCTGTCAGGAATAAATCGTAATGTTTCATAAATATTAAACCAGAAAAAATATCACATCACAGTCCAAGGGCAAAGAACTTGGACTATCTCGGGCTGTGACGTCACAAGGTCTCAATCGGGATATTAGAGCGTGACGTAAACATGTTTATGGCAACAAATGGTGACGGACGACATTGAGCCATTCCTTAATAATTCCAATATCCGCTTAATTGTATGCCAAGCCTCGGATTTGTAGTTGCAACTTCATTCCAGTTGGTACACGGATTCGAGATTCATATCTAGAAGGGAATAATTTTATACCTAGATTTCGTGGCGCAGGAGAAGCACTGAAACTCGAGATTGATTTGCGCAGGTCTTTGCGGGACGTAGAAAGCAGCTCCTAAAAGATTTGCGAACACTGTAATCGAGTCGTGTATTAACAAATGAAATTATGCGTTGTTGCGTGAATCAATAAATTACCAACTACAGCATACAGCCTTGACAATATATCGAACATTGACTGGCTCAATTTTACATCAGTCCATTGATTGGCAGCACTCAATACAGTAAATTTTGTATGCAGAATATAATGAATAAGCCATTGGGTGCTTTCTGAACTCCTTGACGTCGTAATTCATAGCTGATGGATGCACATTGCATTTCATTTTTAGTCAAAGTTGGAACTATCTGCACTAAGTACTTATAATATTACTTAAAAATTTTAATAGATGATCAGAATTGAAATTTTAATAATTGCTAAGTATTCAACCATACCAAGGCATAAGGTAAATTAATATCGCAATTTTAAAATGAAATTTGAAAGTCCAATTAAATGCTTATTATATGGTACTTCAATTTCACTAATTAATATTTAAAATATGGCAGTCATAATCTTTTTTGACTTTGCTATTATCGTGTAAGAATGCACGCGTTAGCGCGGATGAACAACGGTAATTTTTTTTCAATGTGCTTATGTGCTTAGCTCAGAGGATGTAGCGGATGCGACTGAAACACAAATATATAAAAACTCTCTAGCGCGTCACGACCCTCCTTTGCTCCGAGAAGTACCATTCGATCGTCTCCGATACAAATCCTTTCGATTTCTTTGACCGTGCGGGTCGAGCCTAATCTCACCCCAAGGAGGCCAAAGGTGTTTCCAGCGGTCCAGAGTGTGTTACGCGCGACGCTAAACGGTCTCGTGAAGTGGAATCGAGCCGACGTTAAGGCGTTCGCAAAGGGATTTCGAGCACGGGTGCTGCCATCTCTGTCCCGGTCATTTCCCCCGTTGGTGGCGGCGCGTGCCGCTTAAAGACGTTTCGTGGGATAGGGGCGGAAGGCCTTGAGGACGACGGCCCGTGGGAAAGGGGAGGAGCACTTAGACTGGATTTATGTCGGAGGGACTTACTTTAGTGCTCACCCCTCACGCTCAAATGGCCGTTGGGAATCGACGGCCGGGTACTTGCTCTTTAAGGTGGCGCTCGTGTAACTCCCTACTTCTTTAAGCATCTCGCCTCGCAGTGGTACAGTTAGTTACTGCGAAGACCATTCTCGCCACTCCTGCTCTCTAGTACTTATCTAAAGGGTCGATCTCCTAATAAAATGTGAAGAATGCACCAGTTTTTTTCTTGGAATACCTCCGAGATAAAAAAAATTAAAAAATCAATATTTGCTTCTCAACGGTACCCTAAACACAATTGATCTTTCCCAAACAGTCATTTTGAAGGAAAAATTAAGGCATTTCAGTGTTTGATAATTATTGGAATAGCCATAACAGGAAAGTTACAAATTATAGTCAACAGTTTGTATCGTTACTATTGATAAAAAAAGGTTTCCATCTTGCCATGAGAATAGGTTAGTGTCACTGACAGTCAAGTTGGATCAATGGCGTTTTAGTGAAACACCATATTGGGATTATAGATACCTATATTTGAAGGAAATTTGCAGTAAAAATACGCTCATTTAATTAATCGGAAATGATCTGAAATCAGATTTAAGAAACTCATTTTCGTCAGAGCTATTCTCAGAAGCAGCTGGTATTGACATTTTCTCCTTGAATTATGATAGAATTCTGTGGCTACATTTTTAAATATATACTTTCGTATGCACATGTACCCTCTCTCAAAACACATGCGGGCTATATATATTTAAGTATGTGTGTATTTTTTTATTCCTTGGGTGGAATTTTTCCTGGGAACTTGCGCACGACGTAAATACGTTCTTGAAAATATCTCTCCAAGTCCGAGAAGGCTGAAATTTTTCTCCTTTTTTTTAAATCAAACAGCCGTTTCTTCTCGTAACTCTTCAAAAGGAAGAAAATTAGGTACATATTTCGCATGCCGAATAGGGAGCATAGTAATTCGGAAAACAACAACAATATGCGAGGAAACTTTTTCGCTCAAGGAATGGGTGTAGGGAGAAAGGCTTCAAGGAAAGGGAGGGCTCGATACAAAATTTTCCGTATCGAGGTTTCCAAAAATACAGTTCGAAGCAGGGAATTACGGTTTCCCTTGGAATGATATTTTTATCCCGATGAATTTCACATGCACCCCTTACACGTATTTCTTGTGCGAATGGTCATTTGTGCACTCGCCGCTCCTCCTCGGCACAAAGTACGTGAATATCGGGCTCAAGGAGGTATCGGTGGTTTCACTCATCTAAAAGAGAATTCAATTCAAACTTCCTGAAAATATAAATAATATTTTTCTAAAGCTACCTGAAAATTTTCAGGATTATTTACCGCAGGTTTTTAAAGATATTTTATCAAGAATGGGGCATGAAATCAAACGTTATTATGCCTTTTCTTCTGCATCCTGCAAGTTTTGTATCCACGTTCAAGTACCTTACCCGTGGTGCCAATTTCACACGATCTGCAACGCGCGCGAGAGATTTATTCAAGCGCTCGGAGAAAACATCTGTTACATATACATTTTTCTATCGATGATATAAATTATTATACGTTGAATAATTAGAAATGGTTCTTTCTGATGAATAAAGCTTTGCGTTCCCATGATAACCCGTGTATTTTCATGCCCACTTCTCGTTCAAATATCTTAAGAAGTCTGCGGCAAATAATTCTGAAAAAATCAGGTAGTTTTAAGATAACCAATTTAATGTATCCAGCAAGTTTCATCGATTGAGTAAAACCACCTTAAGAGATTCTCCTTAAGGAGAGATTCACTTCTCCATCCATTCTAGGATTTACTCCTCATGTCGGTTTAAGTGTAATCGGAGTTTGCCTGGGTGTTAAAGAAGCCGGGATGGTAATTTGGCCGCATATACGTTTTTAAGGGAATGAAAATTGAGTACTCATTTTTAATTAATGAAATCAAGACGGGGACGCCGAACTCATGTTGCATTCCTCCCTGCTAGGATTTACCCCCGCTTTATGATTAAACTGTGTCTCGCAAGTTGTCTGGATCGCTAAGAAGCCAAGTTCGTACTTTATCTTTGAGGGAAAAAATATAATAATAAAATGGCCATAGTTATTAATGAGCAAAAGAATAGAAGGAAACTTTGGATATTTGTGATGATATTTATCCCGATTTATTTAAATACACGGCTTTTGGTAATTTCTGTTATGAGGAACAGCTGTGCTGAAGAAGAGATGCGCTTCTTCTCTCACTGAAAGGTTTGACTTCAGCTTTACGGTTTAAATGCTATTGGTCGTAAATAAGCCGAGATCGTATTTTTTCATGAGGAAAATGCATTTGTTTATGAGGAAAAACGTAATAGTGCCTTAGAAATTCTAATCATGAAAAAGTGACGGAGAAATACGCGCATTTTTACCCTCACTGGCCATTCCTGGCATGGAATTATTGAACACTGGACTGAAGTAGCAATCAATATATGTCTCTTCTACCTGCCAATATTTACTCCCGCTTTCCGATCAAACTACCCGCTCGCAAATATCCTTGATCGTAAAGTAGCCATGATCGTATTTTAGCCGTGAGGAAATAAAGTGGATTCGTTTCCATGGGGAAAAACATTGTATCTGGTAATATTTTTAGCGATAGCCCTAGATAATGTGATTCCATAGATTTCAAAGCCTCCCCTTCCCCCGAGCAAACGCATCCAGTTGCCAGCCTCCTAATCTGTCGAAAAGGAGAGGAGGGACAAGGAGCGTCGATCGCCCTTAGAGGAAATAATTCCCATCGACGTAATCAAAGGACCGCTTAAGCTACGAGGAGGAGGGGAGACAATTGCTGTTCCACGCGATCACGGGTCCACGTGAAAGAGCCACTGCTTTGATTAAAAAAAAAGAGAGAAGACGATGAATGGGCGCTGAAAGGAACAAAGTCGTGGCGGCCGTGGAGCAGGATTGATGCAAAAGGAGAAAGCCTTTCGGGAGTAATGGAGTCTGGTCGGGAGAGGGTGCATTGGGCCGATGCGTAATCACATCAAATATTTGACGAGCAAAACGGAAAATGGACGAATGACGTCCGTTTCTCATCCTCCCCCCCCCTCCACACGCCCCTAACTTTTATTATGCGTCGACACAGTGGCGTTCAAACCCCACTCCCTTCTCATTCACGCGCACATAATCCGGGTATTTTCAAGTTTCCCCGAAAAGCAAGGAAAATCCTGAACCCCGACCCCCTTAACCTCCTCACCCCCTCTGCCAGCCTGATTTTTGGGGAAAAAGGGTGCAGGCTAGGGCCATTCGGCCACGAATTCAAAAGTCTGTCTTTTTCCCCCAATTCGTCTGCCACTCGGTCCCCCACTTACCCCCACCCGACGCCGCGGTCCCCAATTCCGGACTGCCGCCCGCGCGTCACGCAGCCGACCAACGGCGACGAATGAGGACGACGTGGCAGAGAAGTGACGGCAGTATGATATAATGTTTTAAAATCACGTTTCCTCTCATCGTAAACTATTGCATAGTTTCCCGTGCCGCACTGTTGTGGAAGGAATTACAGCAGCGACATTTATCGCCACATTTCCTCAAGTCGTCTTGTTAGGTTATGAACTCGCCAATTCTCTCAAGAACGGAGGGATTCAAAGATGGGCCCTTATTAAAAATATGAAGCATGGCACCCCGGTTGCGGTAGAAGCGGAGCTACAGTTAAAAACCTGCTTCCCCCATTCCCTGATTAATCCCTAAATAAACCTGTCCTTCCCTAATGACACCACTTCTACCTAAAATTTCATCCTCAACCCTACAACAAATTCCAACCCTTAACAAAATACCCTTTCTTGCCATGTTTAAAAAAAATCCAACCCTGAACAAAACAACCTTTCTTGCTTAATATTTAAAAAAATGTCCAGCCAGCCTCGTCGAAATCTTCCTAGTAACCTACAACCACAACCAGCAAGAGCGTTCTCGGTAAGCTCGGTATGGTGAAAACAGGAATTCTTCTCATGCTTATGCTTATGAAATGAGTGCTGATAGCTGATTTATGGGGTTTTCCTTTGCCGAACTTTTGGAATGTTGGCCTGTATTTTAAATAACTGAGACTGCCGTTTCCTCATTTAAAAAAATAAAAAAGGAATAAATCTAAATACCTTTCAGTCTTAAGATAGGATTTTTTCCATTTGGGTCAACTCTGATTTTCCCTTCTTTAAATAATGCACATCATTATTTGCTTTCTTCTGACTTAATTATAGCAAACTTAATTCTTGCAAATAATTTTAACGTCTCAACTTGTGTGATGATATTTTCAGAAGTTTCACTAGCGAAGAGGTTTTTCGAAATAATTTAGGTGTAACGATTGAGATAAGCTTACATTGTACTTGGGAAAGCATTGATCCATCAGCGGAATAATAAACGACTACTGCCATAAAATGTCGAGAGAGAATCAAGTAGCCTCATGCTGGGCAAACATTAGTGTGAAAATGGGATTTTGTGTCGGAGTTTTGAAACTTTCATCATATGCACGTCAGAGACAAAGGAAGTTGTAAGGAAATTAATTTCCGCAGGGAGCAAACAAAAGCTAAAACATAATGTTAGCGTCATTATAGCTGCGAAATGGGGGGAAAAGTTCCCATCTTTCGATCCTAATTGTGTATCGTTCCGAAACCATATTTTTTCACCGTGCCTCTAAACTTGAAATCATCTATTGGTTTTTATTAATTTAGTTCAAAATTTTCTCAAACTTTATTTTCTGATAGTGTGCCGCTGAAAGTTTTCGTGTCGCATTAAAATATGAAACTAAGTATGTCACTGTTTTTTGGAAGCACGTGCTTTCGAGTGTTATTGATCGAGATGGGCAACCTGTGATCTTATTTCTATCCACGTAAAACATCCGTGATAACGATGATAGATCCATATAAATTTTTACTATACCGGCAATCTACAAATCCATGCTTTTGTTTATTTATCCTCTTCCAAATACGTCAAATTTTCTAAAAAACTTTCGCCTGTGAGGACAAGGTGAGAAATTTCTCATGTGAGTTTTAAGGTGTCTATTTCATGCAAATAACTCATTACGCGTGCTTTCAAGTCGTGCTCTTTTGCGTGTTACGGTCGTGTGGATCCTTCGGTCCAATCCTTCGAGTTATCGTCCGGCCGATTCGGCGGGAGAAGCCGCCCGCTCCTCTGCGCGGCCCACGCGTCACAATCCTCTCGACGCCCTTTGAGCGCGTGCGGTCGCGAACAAATCACCGAAAGCCACGGCGATCTCTTCGCCGCCCGACCCGATTGCCGTTCCCTTCGGGCGCGTTCATTTGCATCCCCTTCCCCTTCCCCTTTTGTCCTCCCCCTCCCGTCCTACTGCGCATGGCCTAAAAAGGGATCCACAAACTAATCTCCTGGAAAGGCTGGCCTTCTCTCCCTCCCCCCTTACCCCTCGCCCTGCGCCCCGCACTACAAAGGATGCATAAATTTTCATTTTGTCCAAAAATTTTCATTTTCCAAAAATCCGGGACGGCCGGGCCCCCGGTTGGGAAAAACACAATGAGTGGGGAAGGTGATGGGAGGGGGGTGCGCGCTTTCGCCTTTTGTGTTCGCGAGGCGCAGGGTATCGGGACGGGGAGAGGAGGGCTCAGTGTGTAGGGGAGGGGCACATGATGGGACAGGGTTAGTGGGAGTCCCTGAGAGTGTCGGAGGGGGAAGAGTCTCCGAGTCTGAGCTTCGCTAGGGTGCGTAACTGAGGGGAGAAAGGTTTTTGGGCCGGGCGATGGGAAAAAATAGAAGGGGACAGATGTTTTTCACAAAAATCTGAAATTTCGGAATGCACAATGGTGAGGTTTTTGGCGTGATGGGGTAAGGGAGAAGAGAAATGGTAAAAGTGGGGGTTCGCTCCCCTGCCTCTCACGAACCCCGGGCGGGGATTTGGTGAGTGGCGGAGGGTGTGGGGGCGTCGGACGTCGCGAGGAGAGAAAAGAAAAAGGGGTTCCAAATGTACACAGAATGAACAAAAGCGTGGCAAAGGGATATGAATTATTTCGAATTCTTCCAATTTCCATAGTAATGCGCTCAGTGGTGTGGGGAAGCCGCCGCACGAGCCCCTCCCCCCCCCCCCCAGCCCACGACCTTTCTCCCCCACCCCCTTCACGATTGACGACCGGCTCCCGCGGCAGCCGAAAATGAGCCCAAAAGGTCGGGAAAAAGAGGAGAAATCGAGATCGGTTGGAGGGCCGGGTGGTGGCAGGAAGACGAGGATTATTGGGATGGAAGGGGTGGTGGTGGTGATTGGGTGGTGGTGGTGTTTGGTGGGCTTAAAACGAGGGGTGCGCTGAGGCGTCAGGAGGCGAGATGATGTGAAACGCTTCGAGGGCAGCATAAGAGGATTGCTCTTCTTTTCAAAGGGTGGGTGACTGTTTTTGAGAGTTCAAATCAGGGAACTTCAATGAAAATGAAGGAGACATTGGTATGCTCGCTCTTGGGTGAGAGGTAGACACGAGCAAAGGTGCATGAGAAGGGTTTTGTGCGCGAAGAGGAGACTCAATAGGCATAAAACATCCCAATGCCGGTGTGTGTTTGCGGAAATTTGACTAAAATCAAACCTTTAACAACTGATTTCCAATGTTCCACATGAGAACGCATCTTTAGTCAAACATTGGAAACGTGGGTCGAGGGGTTGTCCGCGCCGACTCAAATGGCTTCAAGGACATGTGTCCTCTCATTCTTACATCAACCTCCCTGGTTCAATTGAGGACCTTTTTCGTTTTACATTTTTTTCGTGGCACCGCGAACGCCGCCACAGGAGTCGTTTGTCGTATGTTTGACGGGGGAGTGGGAGAGAGGTTCCGCGACGTCCTTCAGCAAGCAAGCCATCAACCCTTCCAACGTCCTTGCTTAATTCCTCCAAACCTCCGTTCCACTCCGAATGAAACCCGCCAAGGGAGCCCAAGGCGCCCGCCGGGACTGTAGGCCTTCCCGGTTCCCGCCCGTGCCCTGTCCGAGCCCCACGACGGTGGGCACCCGGCCCCGCGGGGTCCCGCCGAGGACCCCCGAAGGATCCCGCACCCCCTTAAGCCACTTTGGGGCGCCATTTCAAAAGTCCCCGACCGCCTCCCGTAACGTAGACTCCTCGCTGGGGATGTGGTCTTTCGTGTCGGCAGTGTGTGGTCGCTTGTGGGTGGGTGGGGTTTTTGACGGGGTCGGGAGGATTTAACCAGTTGCTTCGCTACCTGTCCAACCCCTTTCCTCGCAGTGGGGGCTATTAAGGACGTTCGTTACAAAGTAATTGAATTTTGAAGCCCTATTATATTTGACGGCGAAATAATGCGAAGCGTAACCAGGTAATGTGTGCAAGCCGATGTTTTTGCTTCCCGCGCGATTCCAAATTATCAGACCTCAACAAGATAGTGGTTTGTTTTTTTCGTGGGAAAAGGCTATACTTTTGTAGTTAGATTGAGACATTTAGTGACCATCATCCATCGGCGTTTTAAACTCAGGAGAGGAAAGAAGGAAGTGAATCTTATGACGTTGGTTCTTGCACAGGCAATTTGCGCTGTCTCTTTGCTTTAGATTCAGCTTGACTCCTTGGTTGTCTCAACTTGACTCTCTTCCGTCAAATCTAATGAAATATGGGATAGATACAATCTATGAGATGTAATTTTTTATAGAGTAACTCATCGAAAGACGAAGCATTTATTAACATATTCTTGCTCATTTAGCTCCATTACCATTGTAAGTTATGAACTTAAATATTTTTGTAAAAATAATGGAAGATAACAATCGATCATTACATTGGTAGAAAATAGTGGTTCTGCTTGATGACCTTCAAGTAAAAAGTTATAATAATGTATTTATGGGTTTTTATGACACCATTTGTGTCAAGTCAAGTCAAGTCAAGTCTTGTGTCACGTCTTGTGACACTGTCAAGAGAAAAGCGATGCGGAAATCTCGCTGTTTAATTATTTAAACGTAAAAGTGGTATATGGATGAAATTACATTTTGCTCTATTTAGTCTTTCCAAAGCGACATACGGCTCAATCTTTCGAATCGGAAACGCATACATTTCCGCCGTCATTCATACTTGTAGTCCAAATATTTTGTCTATTTTAGTCAGTCATACTTCGATACTAAGCATTGCGAATGGGAGCCCTTGATCCGGAAAACTTGCCTGTCGTGCGTGGACGCTGATATCAGCAATCTATCGAAAAGATAGTCCATGTTGTTGTGGTGGGGGAGAAAACTTCAAACTTCGCTATCGCGGCAGAAAATATAAGCCTTTCTTGTTATTTTATTCTCAGGGGCATATTTCATCAGGGAAAACTCACCTTCAAAATGTCAGTGCGGCCGCCATTGAAAAATCAATTTCATATCGGACACACGTCCTTTCCGACTTCACAACGTGACTTTCCATTTCCGCTCGAGGCTGCGTATTGAAAAAAGGGCAAGGAGGAGCTAGCCATTAAGGGAACATTACATCCTGCGTAACGTTAAGAATGTTCCATCTCGACGTATCATCGTTTGCATTGCTTCATAAATTCTTCGCTCACTTATCGCTTGCCTTATCGGAAATAGTAAAATATTATATACTCAATCGACTTGTATTATTTTTGTAAAACAGTTTTTCGGCAATATGAACAGACTCAATGCTACCTCTATAGAATTATCGCATGTTGACGAAAGCGATTGCTGTAATTTGCAAAATAACTCCAAACTAATTTGGGTAGGAGCCTATATTTCATTACCATTAAGTTTGAAAATAACATTTTGTTGGAGAGAGAGTTATTTGTTTATTCGTTTCAGGCATTTAACGCCTTATTATATGAAGTTAATTTTGCGGAAAAATAGGGTAAAAGAGAAAGGTTTTGTTACCTATATCAAGTAGAGGACACTATTGCCTTCAAGTGGCCCATAAACGAATAAAACGAAAAAATAATTTAACGGTGGAATATAACAACATAAAATTGTTGAACCTGCGTATGCGAGTCACATAGCGTTCAAAAAGCACTAAGAGATCATATTTTTACGCTAAAGATGGTATACGTTCATCTCTTTAGTTAAGCCCATCATTTGGACGGTTACAAAGAAGAGTGGTTTCTTAGGCTGACCAGTCAGAAGCTACGTTGGCTGGCACATTGCGCATGTCCCACCTGCGGTGAGGGAAATGCCGACGTAAACATAAGATAGAGTCGCTTCTCTTGGAGATGCTTCGCGAGTAACCGCATATTTACCACAAATTAGGTCATAACTTTGAAAATTCTACAGTAAAATTGAGTTATTGTTTGCCCAGTGAAATGTTCAGAAGAAAAGCTCCTATTGGTCGAATTAAGGAAACTGAAAGTGTTCTTATTTGTTGAATGGGAGGCTTTAAGTTACGTAACGTTCTAAAGATATGCTGTTTTGTTCAGCGAGGACAGACCTCAAAGGAAAAAGCAGATACTAGTTGTGGGAGGTTTTTTTTACCACGTTTTTTATTAGTTCGGTTTCCGTCATGTCTGTCTGTCCGGGTGGAGTATTGCAACCGAGTTTAAACTAACTTTCCGATCAGCAAGAGACTTGAAATTTTAACCATAGATCAGAAGTGGATGAAAATGCAATGTTAGATACATATTATAATAATTAATTAATTAATTATTTCAATTCCACACACTGTCAGCTGAACAGAATCTGAAATACATCGGGAATTTCCTGTGTCCCTGTCAGAGTCTCATCAAGATGTATAAAATCGATTGGAAACTTTCACCCGGGCATAAGACTAAAAAGCAGAAAATAATAAATTAAATAAAAAACATTTTTTTAATATACCACGATTTTAAAACGGACCAAAAAATATAAAATAATTTTCCCTGGGCTCATCTAAATTTTTTAGGGTGAATTTTTAGTGGCTATGGAGATATTTGTAAGACTTGAAGAGAAAAACGTGGGGCGCAGGCAGTAGATAATAGAAGTAGATAATCCGGATGAATTCACAACCAATTTCAGTGCACTGCAAATGGTATTAACTGTGGGAGTTTGCTCACCGACACCTGGTCCCTTTACTCCTTAATTATCATGGGTTGCCTGCGCCCCACGTTTTTCTCTTCAAGTCTTACAAATATCTCCATAGCCACTAAAAATTCACCCTCAAAAATTTAGAAGGGCCCTGGGAAAATTATTTTATACCTTTTAGTCCATTTTGAATACGTGGTATATTAAAAAAATGTTTATTTATTTAATTATTCGTTTTTCAGACGCGCAGTGGCTGTATACTTACTTCTCTGCAGTTTTCAGGGCCGTAGTTGCATGATCGCTCCATCTCCAGAAACAACACGAGAAGCCATCCCCTTACTATTCCCGGGGACTGCACGCGTAATTAGACCTACATGTCCCCCCCGACAATATACACTGAAAATACATTTTATGACCCGTGAAATATCTGCTCAGTTTCGATGCTCTTTTGTTCAGACTAAAAAACAAAAATAAATAAGTAATAACTATAAAAAAAGTTTCCAAGCTTCCCATGTTTTTGCTGTTGGAGTAGTAAATTTGAGACGTTCCTCTCTTCTTTTTTTCTTCCCTCTCGAAGAACATCCCCCTTGATTTATGCCCCCACCGTATTCTTACTCGGGGAGTCGTTAATGGAATTTCTCTTCCTTCAAAATACCTAAGGGGGTGGGTGGTCGTGAGGGGGGCGGGAGGGGTCGGGAGGGGGCGGGAGAGGGTGCGTGAAAGAAGAACAGGGTCTTGGAGTTGGGGGTTGTGTGATGCGAGACGAGAATCATGCAATCGTTCATAATTCCGCTGGACATGATGGAAACTGCCCATATATTGTAACAATGGGCTGTAAATAAATGTGCCATGGCGAAGTAAATTTTGAGCGCCTCGCTTGGTATTCCCGCGGTTACTTCTCAAAAGCATCAAAAAATCCACGCGGGCGAGTTATTCGGTTGCCATTGGACTCTGGGGGTAGGGCAAGAGGAGAAGGGGGTTTCTCGCCATTTTTTAAGAGGACCCAACTTTAGGCATTCAACCCTCGAACCGTACATTTTAAGCATGCCCCAACTCTTTTCTTTTATTTTTTACTGGCAATAAGCGACCGCTGCACACATAAAAAAGAGTTATGCTTTCGGTCTCGAAGCCGGGCCAAAGGCTTGATGGAGGAAGGCATGGGTAAGGATGGCTGTGGTGGGGATGGCGTGCAAATACATATCCAAAGTCTACCTCCCACGCAAAAATCGTCGCTGTAGTTTTTTTTCTTCCATTCCATTTTTATGGATTTTCGCACCGCAGCCTCCACGAGATGACTCGCAGTCCAAGAAACCCTTATGAAATCTTATGCGGCCCCAACCAGCCACCTACATCCTATCCTTCATCTCCTCCATGGAAAGAATACCATGCACGCTGGCCCACCGAACCAAAGTTTCTCCAAAGCTGCACGGAGCCTGCAAATTTATTTTACCACCCACCACACCATTCCCCGCACTCCGTCCAACGCTCTCGACCTCCGTTTTGCAATTTGGAATGCAAACAAAGAGGGGTGTCCTTCCCGCGGCGTGTTCACGCCGCCTCCACTGTGGAGCTCAAACAACGACGGAGGTGGCCGGAGCCAATTTCATACATGCCGCAGTACCGCGGAGGGAACGGTCTAGCCTCTGTAGTCACGACTCCTACTAGACCAGATCTAAGGTAGGCCTAATTCAAGTATGAGCCTAGTTTTGGAGCCAAGCTGAAGGAACATCATCTGTTCATAAAACTGGTGAATCTAAATGTAAAAAATGAGGGTAATGTATTTTATGAAGAAAAAGTGAGATATTCTTCTTACCAATATTGACAAACCGTAATAGCTCACAGCTTTTCTTATAACTGGTTCCATGAAAGACGACGGTTAAGGAGGAAAAATCATACCTTCAATTCCTACGCCAAAGAGGCACTCGTGTCAACGTACTTAAGTTAAAGCCGTCATATTAACCATGAATGCCTTAGTGACGAGAACGAGGCATGGATATTTGTTCTAAAGGAGCAAAAGCTCGCATTTTAATCCCAAATCAATCCACCTCTTGCTCATGGTGCCGTACACTCTGCACGTCTCCTTTCATTTTATTTAGAATATTGTCCGAATTAGTGTGCAAGTTTCATTCAACGGTCAATTCAAACAAGATAAACGTTTTTTAGCGACAAAATGCTAACTTGCTCTTTCTTTGAGTGCACCCTAAATATTATGTATACATTTTTTGCTTTCGGCGTGGCTTTCGAATGCTAAAAACGCTCACCCCAACATGAGATGGAAACTTTAAAAAGGTAATTTAAATGTTAAATGCCAGTCACGCCAAGAGGGGGAATGCATCAACGGCTGGCTTTGGTTCATTAACGCGAGGATTACGCTTGTGTTAAATTCTCGAGACAGCTTGCCACCGCGGTGATCGATGCTGTTCTCGGGTTTGCCTCTTCCTTTCTTTTGACTGACTAATCGAGTGAAATTTTCGGAGTTAAAACGCTAGATTTCATTGCAGGAGGACTGCATCGCAACTAAGGGCTAACGATGTGAGAGGGTACTTGATAGGTTACCATGATTGATTCTCATTTTACGTAACCAAAGGATAGCCTCCGAAACTTGTTGAACTTGAACTCGAGGCAAGGCATTGAATTATGTGGAAATATTTAAATTCATGACCTTTTCACCCTGTAATCAGAGCAGCTGCGTCACCGATAGTGACGAAGCGTCTGAGGCCTAGGAGCCAGGCCAAAGTTGTTGTCAATAGGTATGATTTTTATCGATCATTTACAAATAAAATGCAAATGCAGTTTGTGCTCGGGAAAATTGTTGTTTTCAACGTGAGAAGGCATTGGACGCCTGATTCGATAAGGGCGTTATTTTTAAGCATTTCAACGCGTGGGAAGCCCGTCACGAGTTTCACGCTCGGGGCTAGACAATCGGAAGAGAAAAAGAAATTGATTTTGAAAAAAAAATTTCACTCTTGGGAAATTAAGTTGTGCGTAACTTGTATACTACATTATGTTTTATTCTACGGCGAAGCCAATGCTTAGCAGTTGCCAATTCAGAAAAATATAAAATTGATTTATTGCTTCTCTAGACTAGACTACTAGTTCAATTTTTAAAACCAAGCTAAAAAAGTCAATGACCTGATGTTTAGGGTAAATTTAACCAAAGGTGCTTATTCTCATTAAGACGCGACTTTAAGGACTAATGTAATCCTCTTGGATAAAATTATGATACTACAAAGTTCGGCATTACCGCCGTCCACATTAAAATTGAAAAGGAAAGTCATGGGTGAGTTCATAGTACGGCGTTACCGCCTTCCGCAGTAAAATTGAAAAGGGAAGTCATAGGTTGGTTCGTGGGGAAGTCAGGAAAATTATGGGGTTATCCAGTATGATTTTCAGAAACCACAGCCAGCCGATGAGCCCAATGAAAATTCTCAGTGAAAATTCTCGCCTGTTGCCAAATCGGCGAGAGAAATTACCGAATCAGAAATGGCACTCCCCAGCACTCCAGTGCTTCGAGCATAGAATGAATATTACGGCGTCTCGTCGCATTGAAAAGAAGCTTGTTTTTTTCGAAGATGATCCACCCAACAAAGCCAACGCGTTAAAGTTGTCCAGTAGAATTACGTAAAATGTTACATTTTAAGTATAATTTTGTGTTAACGTATGTTTAGATTAAATTGTATCGAAACTATTCTTTCAGTGATACCACTATCTTCGGAGTATCAACAACATTTATGATCCGTCCAACAAGGGTGGTTGTGTACTTTAGTGGCTTCAAGACTTTCCTGTGCTATCTTGCCGTGTGTCCTATTCTCTTCCTTTATATTTATGTGGGTGGTCACTCCACAGCTCGTCAATTTCTCAATGGAATCACTTGAAATGACTTCGTGTCAACTTTGTGGAATGTAAGCATATTTAATATAGTATATTATTTATTATGGCAAAACACCTCGACTTACTTCAACGCCATGGCGTCATTTTGAAGAGGGTAACCTTTCAAGAGGTATTTCCTTCTAAATGAGGACGCTACGAATGTGGTACTCCTCCTCTTGAAAATGACGCGAAGGCATTGAAACCGGTCGAGGTGTTGCATGGATAAAAAGAGTGTGGAATTTACAAAGCTATTCCATTCGACTTCGTCTACGGTTGCGGACTCAAATGGACGCAGAGGATGCTGGGGCGGACGAGGACCCGCGGACGAACGTGGCCCTCTGGGGGCAGTGCACGAGGTCTCTCGCGCCGCCGCCTCCAAGCGGGGGCAGATGAATGGGATGCGAACACCTTTCCCCGTACCGTACTCGACCGGGCAAATGAAAAGCAACGGGAGGGACGGAATTAGGAAGAGAGGGAGGGACATGAATTGATAATGTCGCGGGCCTTGCGCTATGGGTCACGCCTTCGACGCCGCTCTCCTTCGACTCAGTGTCGGTCCGTCAAGTCCCCGCGTCTCACACGACTCCGCGCATTTAAATAAATAACGGTCAAGAAGACGGCCGGTTTCACCTCCCAGTCCCACCTCCCGTTTCCTCACATTATCGAGGAGAGAGATAGCCTTCATCTGCCACCCCCTCCGCCTCCACCCCCCGTCCCCCCGGCCCCTTTAAAGTGAATCCAGTATACTCCTAGTCCATAAATTATGCATATTTGAAATGGGGAGGGAGAGAGGCGATCGCGGCTGCCCTCTTCCCCCGTCGGAGCGGCCCGGCGGTTTCCAGTGCCTCCGCTCGCTGCGAGCCACTGGAAACGAGGAGCTGTTTGGAGTGCGGGACATACAAATGGAAATTTGGTAATTTTACGAAATTTCTGGGGAGGGGGACGGGGTTGTGCCCGACCGAATTTGGATGATACGATGTTTCAGGGTTGCATTTTCGCTGGTAATGGGCAATTCTCATCTCTAGTTGGGAGTTGGTCCCGCGCAGCGGGACGAGATGACGGTCAGCTGGGGCGAGCTTCAATTGCCGATATTCAGAAAGTATCGACTGCTGACTCTCCATTTCCGACATTTTTTACCATTCTTGTGTAGACACCGGGTTCAAATGAGTTAGGAGTGTGGCTCGGTATTTCCGACCCTCTCAGCGGTGCCTTCTCTTCGTGGTGGCTGGGGACGGGCACCCGTGACTGATGTCATGGGGGCAGCGGAAGCTGAGGCTCGATTACCGATATTTTTATAATCAGTATCTTAGGACAAGTGTTTTCATACTTTCGTGTTTTCCTGCATGAATTAGTATTCTGTGTGCGATTCAACCATTGTTTTAACCCGAGCATCGCCTGTGTGCGTGTTTCATGAAATAAAACTTCCTTTTGATTGCGACCTAACCTTGGATTACTCTCCTGACCATTTGTGGTCCGCACTGAACGATCGTGATATCGACCTTGAACTGGGAAATATTGTATACCTGGTGTGGAAGTTCTCCGAGCCACTTATCCACGCAGTAACTTTCTCGGTTCTTTGTTTACGACCATTTTGTCCTTAGTTCCTATTCCACTTCATGGATGATCTCCATTTTCAGAATGTTACTCAAGGGTTGCATACCTTTTCGTGACCCTGATATAATAATTTTGATTGAAAAATTCATATTGATTACCAATACAACGACTACCAATACAACGTTTAAATGAATTCGATGATACCTTTGTCTGTCAAAATTTACTTAGCACTAGAGCGTCAGGAACTCATGTTCAACGGCGTAATTTTTTCATTTGATACTGTGCTTGCGCCAAGGGCGTTGAGGACTTCTACGGACACATGTTTTCGAGCTAAATCTGGATTCAATCGGTGGCTTGAAATATAGATACAATCGATAGTTTATTTTTATCCTTGGGATGGCGCGTATGCTTTATTGATGATAGCTGTCGATTATGATAATTCGATTCTCGTCCTTAAAATCAAGCAAACTCGTTTGACCAACCTCGCGCCCGCGCCCTACGACTCAGAAGATTACTGTCAATCCTTCTAGTATCCATCATTTAAGCTTGATCATGGTGGCTGCCCTGGGAAAATTGTTATTCACCCGAACTCGTCATCATGGAGTGCCCCAACACTGGATCCTGTAGCTCAGATCCCACCGTGGTACATTTATCACTTGATGCGAAGAAGGTTTAAGTGAGGCCATTCATGCCAATAATAGCGTATTTATCTTGAATCTCACAAACTGGTCAGGTATTCGTCAATTAAATGTCTGCAGACACGTGTGGACGGCGAGTGAAACGAAGTAATTCTCCATTTGATGCAGAACTCTCACGATATGCTTCAAATGTGAAAATTCATATCCCGCCGTCTTAACGTGACTACTACGCTACTACTCAGGAAGGGCTCAGACTGCAAAACCATTTTCTTGTATGTAAGGTATTTCTTCATACAAACGCACTGATTGTTACTTTATATTGTTACACTCTCGAGACATCTCTGTTATTTTAAACACAAAACTGCGGTGAAACATGGCATTAGGGCTGGAGTAACCAGGAGAAACTCCGGGTGCTTTACAGGTAGAAATATACTTGCCTCAAAAATTCCAATTGACGACGCATTAACTTGTTGATTTTCGTGTCAATATGAATGAACTACCTTCATTTATTACATTTTCTCATGCGCACGACAAGTAGACTAGAGGCCATTGGCATTTACAATGCAATTACCTACTTTAAAGATGGAGAATACACTCCGAGGAACGTTTGCCCGTTATCCATAGAGCTATCAATGGGAAAACAAAAGGTAAAAGAAACAATATACGAAATGAAATGAATATATTTAATCATAATAAACAAAAGATACATATCATAAATGAAACATAAATTGCAAAATAACTAGATGTGACTAGGAAAATTTTTGTAAATCAAATGGCAATAATAAGAGATTCGTAACTGAAAAATATTAAATAATATTCAAAGAAAATAACAATTTTGTGTGATAAAATAAATGAATTAAGTAACTCAATATAATACTTTACAGCAGTACAATTGGCATTGAAGGCGAAAAATGTGATGATTAATCTTGCTGACATTTATATATGATGATGTCTCAACATATTATGGTAACATTTGCAACAACATAATATAATAATGCTCAAAATGTGAATTTCTCAAAGAAAAGGACCATCAGATCACCAAAGTAGTCACAATTACTAATTGTGTAAAGTAAAAGCCATGCAATGTGTTTATTATGCTTTGGTGACACTGTGTGGCACTGTGTTTTACAGTGCAGCGTACAAAATAGCTTCACTTTCAGTAAGATTTTAAACATAGGTTAGAAAATATAAAAAAATAAACAAAATACAAATCATAATAACTGCACAGGAACGAATATATATATATTGTTGTGTATGTATATATATAAATATATATATATATATATATATATATATGTGTGTGTGTGTGTGTGTGTGTGTGTGTGTATATATATATATATATATATATATATATATATATATATATATATAAATATATAAAACATCATATTTGAACACATTGTAAAAATAAAACAGTAATCTGTTAGAGATCTAATATCAGGACTAGCAAAGTAAGTACCCTAATGCATAAATTTGATTCAATATACTTACTTCAAAATCATAATTGATTTAAAAAAACTATAATCCTTCTTTCGGCTACAAAACTTATGATAAAAATGCCATAACTCATAGCGCAGTTACACATCAAATTAATATACATAACGAAATAGACAAAGTAAAATATCAATGGTATGACTCGTACAAACTATGGAGCTCTTTTAATGCAGGAAGACATCACAAATACAAAAGAGATCTAGCACTAAGTTAAACAGATTTTTTAAATAAAATCAGTCAAAACCGGGAAAGTAGTCCGTCTTCTTTAAGGAACAACGGATTCAAACCAAGGAACTAACAAATCTCCGACGTCCGCACGAGAATGCAGCTTGTGCATCGGGATGTAGCTTGTGCATGGAAGGTAACCCACAACCCAATTTTGCACAGTTAGCTGCGGGGAAAATTTTCTCCTTGAAACATATATTTTTTGGTTCAGCCATGTCGAACAGAAAAGTCAAGTCCCTCTCCCTCCCGCACACAGGCCGAGGGAGAACTTTCATCCACGTCTTCCGATGGAAAAGCAAAAAAAAAGTAAGATGGGAAGAAAGAGAGAGGTCCATCTGAGAACACTCTCCTCTTCCACTTCCTCAGAAGAAATCTTTGCCGCTGTAAAATGGCGGCTTCCACGTAAGTTTCTCCCTCTGTCATTCTCCATCCCTCCTCCCTTCTTGGAGAGGAGAAGGGTGTATGGCAGGGGGATAGCTGTATGTGTGTGTGAGGGGAGGAAAAAACCTTCAAAAAAACCCCCTACCCCCTCTTCCCGCCCCACAGGCCTGCCCCCTCTCTCCACGACCGCCCCCGCCGCCTCCTCAGCCCCCACCGCCCCCGACGCAATATCCCCCACCTCACGTAATAACCTCCACCCCACGCCAATCCGGCCCCCACCGCCTCCCCGAAAAACCCGCCCCCGGCCCTTCTCTCTCCCCACCGCCCCCGGAGTGAAGCAAACTCGTGTGTGGGGGCAGGGGGTGGTGGGCCCCCTGTGTTCATGTGTAGACGGGCGTGGGAGAGTGTTGTTGCGCCTGTGTGCGAGTTCGGGGGCGGCAGGCGGAGGCGGCCGGGGGATGTTCTTATCGATTGAGGGGAGGTGGCAGTCGAGTTATGAGAGAGGAGGGAAGGCAGGACGGAAGCTACGTGCAGGAGGGGGCGGCGGAGGAGGAGGTGGGCAGCGGAGGCCTCCTTGGGAGGGGCCCTCTGAGGGTGGGGCGGGGGTGAGGGGGGTGAGGGGGGCTGAGGGGGCGGGGGAAGAGAAGAAGGTGGCTCAAAACAAGGGAAGCGGGCGGGTGACTGCAAAAGGGTTTTTCGAGGGCCTGGCGGAGGGGAAGGGTATATGCCATACCTCCTCCTGCCCCCCGCCCCCTCCTCCTCCCGCGGCTCCTCCTCTGAAGGAGGCTAGCTCTGGTGCCACCGACCGCTATGCTGTGGCCTGCTCCAAACCCACCGGCCATGAATCAAAATGTGTTTGTATACTCCCGGGGCATTACGGAGTGGAGTGTGACAACGTAAATGTTCGGTACACTCGGGGATTCCTCGTTATTTCCGGTTTTGAAGACCATCTCGTTCGCAAAGTAATTACAATTATAACGGGGCAACCACTTCGGTAATGAAATATAACCGGCCCCGTACCAAATTGGCACTCAGGATGTAGGATGTTTTGTAATGAAGAAAAAAATGCAAGGAAACGGAGAAGGCCGCTGAGGCATTTCGACAGAAGATATTTTGGCGTATTAAGACTACTGCGATGATGTTCAAGACAAATCGCCGAACATGAAAAGCTAAGTTACAGAGCAAAATATAAAAGCAGAACGACCCGATAATATCTGACATTCTGCATCTTTTACCCTTTAAAATGGTTTATAGTAATGTTATACAGCTAAGGAGGAGAAATCCGAACCGCAAGGAGTTTAATTTTTTACAGTCGTAACAAAGATTAGTTAATAACTTTCCTCCAAGGCACAAGAACACAAAAATAGCTATTTGTACTTATTTATATTTCAGGAACGTTTATGTTTTGATTTTCAAGTGTAGATGGCTCGGACCACATAATGTGTAGAAAACTATGTCAACTTTTCCTTCATTCACTCCGCATTTGGACTTTTGAAACAACAACAATAGCACGTCACAAGCATTGATGTGTGAACATAATATTTTCTACTTTTCTCTCGTAAAGATGTTTTTAAAACCTCCTGCCATACCTTCAACTTCAGGTTAAATTCTTTTCTCGGAGCAATAATGAGTAATATTAACGATGCACCCAATTTCTCTCTCGTGTTCCCTGGAATAGGTGCGGTCTAAGTTTCGCGAGCGAAATGCTTTGACAGAGAAAACTACTCTACAATATACATCACACAGTGTTAATCTTCTTTTGAAATTATTATACTTAAATATATTTATATATGTATATATATATTTATATTTATATAGTTCCAGTGATATAAGGAGTAATTAAGTTATCTAACTATACAACTAACTCCCGTTTACACGTGCCTAATAATTAATCTTCCCTGAATGTAATATGAGCTGGGGGTTAAGATCAGGGGAAGGCCCCGGGAACAACAATGGCCATAACAACCAGTACCCCCTGCCCTCCCCAGCTCATTTTTTTGATTGACATTAGTGTTATGATATTAGAATAGTTAACATCATAAACAATTAAAGGATAATTCATTTAATGATTTAAATGATAAATTCCATAACCCAAACTCATCCCATCTGTATCCGCCTAGCGAAAGAATCAATGCCATAGTTTTGTTATGAAAACTTACAATTTAAAGGAGCGACATTTAAATGAGTTAGGATTTCAGCTTTGGGTTCAGAAGAGTTCCATTGTTAGTTTTCTTCTTCGGAAAGGTATCTTTTTTCGCTTTCCCTCTTCCCCTCTAACGCAAAACCACCCGCGAGCCAAATTCTAGCACCAACTACTCCTTCAATTAGAGATTTCCCTCCCAACGCACTCCCGAGCGAGGGTTAAAGAAATCAATTTGCTTCTTAACCATCAAAACAATGCCCACCGCCAGCGATGATACCCAACATTGTTTGATTGTACTTGAAAGTTTTTACGTGACCCTGAGTTGGATAAGGACAATATGGAAGTCATTATATGAAGTAGGATAATATAGAAGAATATGAATTCACAAACACAGCTGATTTCTTTTTAGCTACATTCAGGATAAATGTTCTTTTTAAGTCTTGAGCAAGCGAGGTGAAGATACTTGTCACTACGGCTGGAATCCTAGAGCAATGAGGCAGTAGGAACTTGAATACACATCACCAATTTTTTTTAAATTTTACGTTGTAACAACATTCTGCCTACAATGCACTAGGAAACACAAGCGAAGTGTTATCAGTCTTTTCTCGACATCTCGTGCTGATGCGGAAAATAAAAAAAACTTATAACTGATCTGTTCAATGATAACACACGGTTAAAAATCACAGGCATCGCCATAATTTAAGGGACTTAACGTTCAAGACGTGAGTTTTTCTCTCTATCAACACCTGTATCAACAGTTCAAAAATCCTTTCCCGACCGTGCCCGATTATAAAGGACTCCACATCTCCAAGTGCGTATTATTTCTCAGGCTGGGGTCAGGGAGAAAGAAACAGTGAGGGGCTTTGATAGTTTCTCCCTCACTGGCAGGAACACTAATGAAGGAACAAATTTACCGTTAATAGAGTGGGACTGGAAGCGAGTTCCACCCCCTGGGGAGCGCCCTGCTTCTTCCGGTTCTTCCAAGAGGAACGGCTGCATGATGAAGGAAGACCTTCCCAGCCCTTCCTCCCTCAGGCGCACCCGCTGAGGCACCGCGTAAGACGCCGGGACTTGAGACTGCCTCGCTGCCTCCTCCAGGCGGCGCCTCAGCTCCATCGCTGCCTCCAGCTCACCGCTGTCGAAGGCCGCTGGGTCATTCGGCGAAGCCCGCATCTCCCCCTCGGCAACCCAGTCCTTTGCCACCCTGTCCGACTCCCTACTATCACTGCATCTCACCTCCTTGGGCACTTCGGATCCCTTAGCAGGACATGTGGGATCCACCCCCACCATTTCTTCGGGATGCTCCTTCATGATATGCTTCTTTAGGATCGAAATTTGTTCGGTGGCAAAGGGGCACTGCATGCACTTGAACTTCTCCGGATCAGCCGGCAGTGACTTAGCTGACGGAGAAATAAACATGGGACAGGCATTGCTGAGTTCGTTGTTGTTGGGGGAGTAAGGTGAGGGGGTTGCTTCTCTGTTTGGCGGTGATGTAGCCACCTCCTTGCGTAAGCAGTTGTCCTTATTCTGTGCGTGTATCATTAGGATTTCTTGAGTTTTAAAGCGTTTAGTACATTTCGTACACTTGAACTTATAAGAGCCACTCTCGTCTCCACCGAGTATGTCACCTGTTTCATCGATAACCACTTCAACAATGGGCTCCCTTAGATTCTGAAATTCATCGTCTTGAGTGGTGTCATTTTGCTTTTGCTGAGACGCAGGAGAGTTACGAAACCTTTCTGAAGATTGGTTGTAATTTTGCTGCATTGGGACTCCTGCAGTAATGGAACCTATAATTCCTGAATACTGATGACTAACTAGATGGTGATGGAATAGGTCTGAATGGACGAAAGTCATGTGACAGATAGGACACTCCATCTGCTTTTTGGCCCCTGGAATTGGAGGTGGTGAAATGCCGGCATGCGTTTTCTCGTGGACAAATAAATACGCGAGAACTGGCGTCCTAAATGGGCAGAAAGAGCAATGGTAGTTCTTAGCTATTGTAGATTCACCAGAACCAAATAAATTTGGATGAGAAGACTTTAGTTTTTCCGCATCGTTTCCTCCGTCGCCGGAATTAGACTCGGACCTTATAGTAGATTTGTTTTGGTCGCATCCATAATTTCCGGATGCCTGCAACATGTTCTCTGGTGCAGACACGTCCATTTCGTTAGAATATCTTCTCATCCCGCTTGATTCACCTGCTTCTGAGTAGCTTATAGAGAGCTCAGATTGAGTTCCAATGTTTGTTTTCCAAGTTTGTGTTGGTGTGGTAGCTCCTCCGTTCTCATGGGATTGATTGGCTTTACCAATAAAATTCATTGAGGTTTGCGTTTTAGCCATCACCTGACGAGTATGCTGCAACTGTAATTGATATTGCATTTCTATTTCTTTCCACTTCTCAATTCCCATTTCACTGTGGTCGTTCATTAGATGTGCTTTTAGCCATTTGGTGCTACGGAAACGCCTGTTACATATCGGGCAAACCTCTGTGAAGTGGGTAAAATAGCGATGAGAGAGATCTCCTGCATCAGCTGGCTTTAGGGATTGGTCGTTAGAGTCCTGGAGAGCAGGAGCCATTCCAGGTCCTGGAGGCGTGCCTTGCGAGGAACTGCTGTTATCTTTTCCCTGCTGAAGCATTCCAGCATCTTCGACAATACCGTGCGTGTTTTGCTTATGTACTCTTAAAAAATATTTGCTACATAGTTCCTTGTTGCATATGTCACATATAACTCCACCTATTTGTGACCCATTTTCAATTTCTATGCCGTGCATCCTCTGCATGTGAGTTTTCATGAAGTATTTATTGCATAACTCCTTGTTGCAAATCTCACAATAACTGCTAGTAGGTGTAACAGACACACGTTTCTCAACGGAGGAATTTGGTCCTCTTTCTGGAACATCTTTTAGCTCTTCTTTCATTAATTTTGGTAGCATGTTTCCATGGAACTCAGTTATGTGCTTTTTTAAGAAACATTTTGCGAAGAAGTCTTTTTTGCATATCGAACAGTAAGCAGACGGGAAACTCTGCTGGCCAGAACCTTCGGAAGAATTCTCGTCTCGCAATTCCTTGTCATCTTCTATTACTACACCATGCTCTGTAACCATGTGCGAGCGTAAGTTATATTTGTCCTCTATCTCTTTATTACAGATTGTGCAGCAGTTAATTTTACCCTCGTTGAATTTATTAAGTTGCATTATCATAGTTTGAATCTTCTGCAGATTTCCACTAGCATAGTCATTTTGGTTAACGGTATTAGATTCAGGTGGTGGACTGTTTTCTGTCGGAATTGAAGGCCCTTGGTTGTTGTTCGGGGACTGATCTTCCCTAGTTGTGCTCCCGTTACTGTTGCAACTCAAGGTATGAGCTTTAGTGGAGGCAGTTTCAGAAAAATTAATCTCCTCGGTGTTTCCTTCTGTTGATGGTGGAGGATGCATATAAGCCTTATGCATCTGCATGAGGTAGTGACTTTGAAAATGGCGACCGCATACATTGCACTCTAGCTTGTCACCTTCTGGAAGATCTGTTTGTGTACTGCTAGTCCCGTTGGATATGAACTCCTCTTTCTTATTCTCTTCGCTACTTGGTCTCTGCGCTACAGCATTTCTGTCCACTGCATTCCAGTTACTCCCACTTTGCTCTCCAACTATCAAATTTAGAGGACTAGTTTGTACTTGATTCCAAGCTCCTCTGCCTGGCGCACTTCCTCCGACCTTAGCTTCAAATTCGGGAGTAATTATACCATGACGTTTTAACTTGTGGGTCCTTAGGAAATATTTATTGCAATATTCCTTGCAGCATATCTCACAGAAGGCGTCAGCGTTGACAACTCCCATTTTTCGAAGGTGATTCTGAGACAAATGGGGTATTTTAGCTGTTGATGTGGACGGCGAAACTTGATAGGGAGCCCACGTGTTTGGTGGTATGGAAGTCTGTGCCGTAGAGGTAGTGCTTTCTGAAACGCTTTGATTGGTTGAGAAGTCTTGTTGAAACTGTTGCTTTGTTTCCTCTTGGTCTATATTGAACTCAGAAAAAGAATTCGAAGGACTTAATTTAAAAGTCATGGAGGGGCTGGATTTATTCATAGAAACTTGAGGGCTAACATTTGACTTCTCTCTTGAAAATGGACGAGAGTCTCCCATTATATCAATATGCCCGGGCGTAGCGGATTCATTTGTTTGATTTTCCAATGGGATTGATCCAGTTTCCGAGCTTGTAGATGTGTTGCCGTGCTCGTCTCTCTCAAACCTCGGCCAAAAGTCTACCCCAATCTTTCCCACCAAATCTGCTCCAATTAAATTATCTTCCACTAAACCATGAACTTTAGCTTTATGTCTTAAAACAACGTAACGATTACTAAATTTCTTGTGGCATACTTCACAGTTGATTTTCATTTGACCATAGCTGCTTGATTTGGGAAGATTGTTTAATTCAGTCTGCGTTTTTTGTGTATTATAGGAGGCATTGGATCCTGCCGTTCTTGATGAAATGATACTTGGCATGGGCTGAGTGAAGGAATTGGTGAACGAGACCCCAGGCACACTACTTCCAGCAGTTATGGTGTGAGTATCTGAATAAATTCCATGCTTATTTGCCTTATGCGTTTTCAGGAAATATTTGTTACAGAACTCCTTGTTGCACAGCTCACAGTAGGCTTCTGGATTAAATATCCTTATCGTGGAAGAGCTATTGTCAGCATTCCCTGTCGCACCCGACGATTGCGTTTGGGATGCCATGGCAGTTGGCGATTTTTCAGGAATGTGCGGCAAGAGAAAGGGTGGTGCCAGGCCAAGGAGGTTGGGGATTAGGATTTTCCCATCACTGAAAGGGTTCATGGGGAAAGGAATCGGTGGCAGTTGGGTCGGGGAAGCTATGGATACAGGAAGGTTATCGGAGGATGAATTAGCGGAAGTTCTTCCTGGGTTACCCGATGACCAGGAACCTCCAGGGAAGTCAGATTGTGGAGTTGGGTTTGGGGTTTGGCTTTGAGCGAGGTCGAGTGGCGCGTCCCGCTTGGGTGGGTTGACGGCCTCGTTGGATGGTGTCAATTGGACGGGGATATTCTGCTGTGTTTTCTGCCGGTGAACCAGGTCGTCGTGTTCGGCGAGGGCCTCCGACGAGGCGAACGTTTCCGAGCAGTCAAAGCACTTGTACTCGAAGGAGCTCTCCGATTTCTCAAAACCCTGCTGCGTTTTCCCTGAGGACAAGGGTTTGGAGCCCCCGCTAAGACGAGCTTGTAAGCCCTCCCGCGCCTCATCATACTTCATTGCAAACTCTCCATCTTCCTCGCCTTCGTACCCTTCATCTTCAGGGCCCATCATCCCGGGACCTGATGTCACGTAAACCGTTGACAGAGTTCCTGGTTCCTCGCCAGCGTTTGATGATACGGGGAGAGCAATTCTGACCGGTTTGTATTGTTTCCGGCGCTTCTTAGCGGTTTGGCTGAAGTCCATGTCTGGATCGTCCAGGCGCCTCTTGCTTGGTGACATCCGAGGCCGCTGATCGTCCATATCGTCGTCATCTGGAGAGTTTTGCTGTTCCCTCCTCAACTGATCGTCTCCATCCTCAGATTGTGGGTCTGAGGAACTTCCCATGGCCATGACGTCAACGAAGGGCCCGGGAGAGTTGTCGGCGGCCGTCGTGGGGACTGATGGAGCGGTCACGTTCACCGCTCCACCAGAAACCGTGGTGGAGGCCATGTCGGGCGCCGGGGAGCCGAGTTTTGAATCTTACCGCCTCCCTTCGAAGTGTGACTTAATTGATTTCTCTGACTCAGTCTTCATGCAGGTATAGCCCGTGTGATTGGTGGTCAGGGAGTCGAATAACCTGAAAGAATGACAAGAAAATATGATATAATATTACACATGGCAATATATTATCGTCGCAGTAGAAAATATTCATGCATAAGAAGTAATTTGCCCTATTATACTAGAAATTTATTCACAGCAGCCTTAAAATAGTAACCCAGACATTGCAGCCTATCCCTTGTTTTAACCTAAAGTCATGCTGTACACAATTCAAACAACACATAATTCTATAATCCAATTTCAAATATCTCTTTACTTTAGGATCAGGAGTATAGTAATACATTAGAATACAATTAATACATGTATACTGTACCAATATACTCTACGCAGAATTTTCAGCTTTAAATACTATTCACATGCCAATTCAACTCATTGTAGAGAGCAAACACCCTATTTCCGAAACAATGAGTTAATATGGAAATTAAATATCTAATGTGAAGTCACCAAGTGTATGCCACATATCTCTGACAGATTTTTAGGGGAAAAGGTGCATTTTCAGGATCATACAAAATCCGACACGTTGATATAAGTGATAAAAATGAAAAATGAGGTATTCGGTCATTTGACCTTCAGATGTAGTGAAAGAATGAGATTCATTTATTTCCGATGATGCAATATTTCGGTACTATGAGCTAACCTGTACGATGTCAGTAACTTTCTGGATGTTCGTTTAAACCACTTCCATTTGCGCTCTATTTTCTTGTCTTATTTTGTACGAGACTCCTTAAGGGTGTGTCGATAATCAGCCATTGAGTTCTCTTCACTATTATTGATACGAAATCAACCCTTCCAGGTGCGGCGTGGGTACTCAGGGGCCGCTGCACGTCCAGAGGGACCCGGTTTTTTGTGACACCCCCTTCTGAAAAAATGTGTGGGTTAAAAACGCGTAAAACTACAATTTCATTAGTATTTATGTACATTATGACAAAATTGTACTTTCACTCAGAGATTTTTAGTCTGCTAGCTGCTCAAAGTTCGGGGCCCGGCCCGAAACCTAGTGCATGGCACGGGGCCCGGGCGATCATCCCGCTCTGGCCGCCCCGCCCTTGAACCCAACTATCGGTTTTGGATCTAAGGGTAAATTCCTACGAGCTACAGTTCATGACGGTTGCTCTACCGTCATGAATTGCAGTTCGAAACCGAAAATTACCTAAGCTAGTACGTAGCAATAGCCTGCACTAATTTCCTGTCCAAGACAATTGATGTGAATCAGCGTTGCGGGAAAATTGTCAAAAAGTTTATCGATCACTTGAATGGATCATTATAGTAGTCGGTTAAGCATAAATAAGCAGTAATATATCATATTATCACTTACATCAAGGGAGCAAGTATTAGTGTGCATTAATTAATTCTGGATTTTATTCTTAATCGATAAATAATATCATTATTTGGTCTTAATTTAACGTATATGTCCATACATAGATTAACGAGGTGCATTGAAAATTTATCGAACGCGTGTCTCAGGGATGGGAATCAAATACACTGCCATTGGTGTGCTCGTTGTTTGGAGTTCTTTTGCGCTTATATCGAAGTATCTCGTGATGATACTTTTACTTCTAAAAGCGTTAAGATATGTAATGAAACGAATCTCTTGAGAATTTCATAAAAATGCCGAATTCTGTAGTTATGGAAAAGCAGTAAGTGACTGTGTATACTCTCATCCCATTTTCCCGGAAGTAGGCGTCACGAAAGCCAAGCATTATTACTAACTTAAGTGAGTTATAACTTAAGTGAGATATAAACTTAACTCGTGAATAGAAGAGAACTAAATTTCTGTACAATTGTTTTCAAAGCTGTTTTAATAATATCCGTTCGCTGAAACATTTTCACGAAATGAGAAAAATCACCTTAAAAAGCATAAACGTTATAATCACTGACATATCAGAGCTCTTTACATCGAATGGTATAACATAAAATCATCGCCCGAAAGAGAAGAAATTCTCTGAAGAATATTTAAGAATTATGTCGAGTAACTTTACGAAATTAATTTATGTATTGCCAAGTACGCCATTAAAATGTTAACTCCTTACTATTTGCCAATGGACTGAATAATTACGCTGAATACAAAGCTATTAGTTTACACCTTGATGTCTTTTAAAATCGGAGAAAAATACTCTGCCGAAACTGCATAATTAAATGCAGCTCTTCGACTTTAACCAAAGCCTAGATGAAAAGCAAGCGTCCCAGCGTAGGTCAACGAATGATTATTATATTAATTGCATAACATAGTTATTTTATATAGGCATTAATTAGCGTGGTTATTCTTGCCACCTTAAAAATTATTCCTTATTTATGATTTATATGGAATATTTAGCAAGCAAGTTGGGCGTAAGCTTATTTAATTATCTTGAACCATAAAAATTAACTGAAAAACAAATTTGAGCTGAGAATTGCAATAAATTTACGACAATTCGTATTTTAAGCTCAAGATTTTTCCATCTACAAGCAGATACTCTGCAGAGCGAAATAAACGTCCACCAAAACCTAATGCTTATTGTCAACAATGAAGAACGACGAATGCATTGTTAAAAATATTGAATATGTTTCGTATATCATCCAGTTACCATCGTAATTAGATGCCAGGGGCTTTTCAAAATGTAACTTAGCCTCCTAGCCCAACCAATGGATAGAATAGCACCAAGTCTTACGAAGTTCAATGCTATACTGTCCATAGTTGTAATTTTAATTGATATAACATTATTGGATTATTTTATTTAATGGCCAACAACTAAGGACAACCCTATTTATTTCCAGATAAGTGCCGCAACCTGTTATTCGAAGCAGTGAAAAAGATTTTTAACACACATGTCCGGACAAATATCAATTTATAATTTTAACTCAGGTAATACGAGTAGTTCGTAGTTCAATTGCACTTGTCCCTTTCCTATTTCTCACGAAATCATTGGGTAAATATCTTGGCTTAATAAGACCTTTGTCGAAAAGCAAGGCGGTTTAAATGTTTCATTTCTACAATTATTTTTTTGCATCACTTTAAAACCATTGCCTGGAGATTTTTCTTATGACTTTTGCTACCAATGAAAGCTTATTACTTCGTCGCATTGTGTTAGCATGGTAAACTTAATTATGTATTTCTAAAAATGACAGCTACATTGAGTTCCTTGCGGCTGCAATATCATATTATTTCATAGTAAAAAGTTAAATTAATATGGCCCATGGAAACTTTTACCTTAGGCTATACACTTATTTGCGGCTGGCATTCCCTAAAAGAGTTTTACTTGAGAAATTTAAATGTATGACCTAGTCACATAACCTTCAATCTCAACGGGCGCTCGAAAAATCTCTAGCGAGTATTCAAATTAGAACTAGTTTAATGAATATAATGGACCACGTTACTCTGGATAGTCAAATTTCCTTTGATATCCGAGCAAATGGCAACTCCACCCACGCGCAACTCTTGAATAATAACTATTCCATTATGGAAACTATGGCATTTCGTTGTTTAAAGAATAACTGCGAAATGTGATGGATGATTAGCATGTCTCGTCGTTGTAGATTTCAAGCGGATAATACGACAGAAAACGACGCGCTTGTACATCAGAGCATAATCACACGCCTAGACCGATATGTGGCATCATTTTTATAAAACACTAGTTAAGTTACACTAATAGATGAATACCTAAGGTATGAATAAATGACGCGGACGATTAAAGGCGGTGAAAATACGGTGTTTAATAGGGATGAATAAGAACAAATAGACGAGGATAAATAATTTCTACATGGACATGGGGGAGAAAATGTTTAGTGAAATTTTTGCGAAGTTAAAAAAAGACACCCTTATCGAAAAGGTTCTACGACATAATAGCTCATAAAAATAATATAAGATGGACGAATTTAGAGAATAAAAAGGAGAAATTGAGAATAAAATTCATGACGTAAACTATGAGGAATGTTAAAATAAGGCACCTTGAAGGAAGAAAGTGGTTAGGTGTAAAAAAGAGGAGCGCAAAGCTGCTGCAAACAAATCTTCGGATTGATGACTGCTGATGATGGCGAATGCATGAAATTTTCTCGAGTTTATAACCGGCTGGCTTAGTAGAACGTGGTTGTTTGCTCTTCCATCGTCTTCAGGGTATATCCTCACAACACCGAAACTTCACAAAATTCTACATCATTTACTAGAAAAAAATCTGAGGTGAATCAAGATAATGTTGCTTTTTCATCGGAAAATATTTTTGGAAGGACTTTGAACGTAGTCTTTAAATCCATTATCGAAGCCGTTAGTATATCAGTCATTTTTAATGCGACTAGGGATATTCCTCGATCCCTAAGAATTTGAATGTTCCACGGCACCAGAGGGTTTGAGAGAATTGCTGCTCATCAAGAGCTAGAGTTAAGAAAGGGTCGGGGAACCGTTCGGCTGGTTGATGGATGCAGACATAAGGTAACGGAGGAAAGTGGATGAGAGCAAATCGGAGCCCTTTGAAAAATGGGAGTACAGTTGAACGTAGGAGACAAAATGGGCAGAATGGGGGGGGAAACGAGGAAGTACTTGGCGTCATGGGCGAGGAGAGGAGGCCTCTGGAGGAAATGCGGACAGGATGTAGAGGGGAAGGAGTAGTGAGGGAATGTTTATTGAGAGTAATGAGTAGTGAGAGAATTACGGAAAGTCTTTATGAATTGAATGAAGAGAGTTTTAGACGGGTGCCGAGATGAAAAATAAAGCGTGCAAGGAGTGAGGTGACTGCGATGGCGACTCTTCATTGAGTTGGTTTTATTTCCCACTTAACGGCAATCGGAACACCACCTGTAATAATATATTTCCGTTATATTCCTTCAGACTGCATACCTCGTCCTTTGACGCTGACACTGATCATTGTTAATAGCTAAGCAAATTAGCAGCTACTACTGGTCATGTGTTTCTTTGGAGTGGTTATCACTATAAATTTCCATATTTTTCTTTTTTGGTTACTGGAGTGAAGTGTGCATTTTGGTCGGTGACATGAATTACCTGGAATCTCCAGCAACAGAGAAGGGAATGGTCACCGACTGTGTGTTTAGTTTCTTGCATAGGTTACCATTAACAAGGCAAATCCGTCATTACATCCTTCTTTTTCACATTGATTTGGCAGTTTCCTTATATCTGAGGCCCCAATTGTTCTGATCTTCAAGTCGAGATATTACAAATGAATAAATTTCCCTTTTAACTGCTTTGCCAGAAAATATTTGTCCATAAATACTGAATACTTGTCGTTTTTTATTTTACCTCTTTTACTAAGCACCTTTTTATAATATATAGACTAATAATGTTTGCATATACTCTTAATTAAAGAACGTAATGAAGCCTCGAGATTAATTCAAGTGACCCATTATTCGCTCTCATGCAATTGTCCAGTTTCTTTATACGGAAGAAATTTCTGTTGATAAAAATCTTCAGTAGCTTGATAAAATAAGGACTGCCCGCATAAGAATGTAGAATCTTCTCTGTGCAAAATTTAACTCACCGGGAATAAGACTTCGCAATAATCCAGCTACTACTATAGAAGAACCCAATGTGTGAGAGTGTGTGTTGCAATGGCTACGATGTTATGCGAAGAGGTTCTTCTACATACCACGATGAGGTGAATTGGTGATAGGAATGTAAAAATATTCATGGATCACACGTGACTCCGTAAGTACGGTCCAGTTGAATGTAGAAGGAAGATAGAAACCTAATAAATTTTATCTATTGCGCATCCAAACACCATTTCATTCACCCAAATAGACCAAAGCGGGTAATTTTTGTCAAGGCAATATGAGCGTTTGGTTTTCCAAAGAGAAAAACAATGTATACTAGAACGTATTAAATTATTTTAAAATAAACTTTGGAAAAGTTCAAAATGAGACCTTAGCTGCAGTGATTCAAACGGTATGTTGAAAATAGTTCGTAATAGGCCAGTGTAGCGAACATTTCACCGCATGAAAAAACCAAGGCACAATCTATTAGCACAAATATATCAAGAATACGAGAAAATGCATGGCGAAGGCAGGAATGATGAACGCCTAAAAATGGAGGGAGTGGATAGAAATGTGTATGTTAGTATTATGAGTTGAGTATATTGATTCAAAATGAGGAATCATGTTAAGGGACGTTAGGACGAAAAGCTTAGTCAAAATAGTCAATTTCCCTTTTACTTTGCACAACACGATATTTTACGGATTCATTTAAGATTTCAGTCTTCACACCTTATGCAGCGATATTGAATTTTCAATTTTTTAAATAATTTACTTACTCGCAAGTATTTTAAAAGTTCAATAATTCGCAATGGGTGACCTTTCCTCACTCAACAAGGCATTAATTTAGCCTCTTAGTTTATTTGGCTTGGTAAAAAAAAACATTTACTGTCCTCTTGCAATGTATAAATAGATGAATAATTCATATACACCCAAAAAATGAGTTTTTACCCGTAGTAATGTTAATGATTTTATCATCTACCCTTGCCTTTAAAATACGTATGTTAATGCTGCAACAGAGCTAATAATAACATTATGAAACAATGCCTACCTGAGAGATCGATTTTATCTTCCTGTTAAATGCATGTGTTCTGAACAATGTTTTGTATTCATATCCCACGGTTATACATTTGCTTTCGTAACTTACAAGTTCTTAGCCAGGTAAAACTCAGCAAATGACCTCGTCAGTCAAATTTACCCAGATAGGAAAATAGTTATCGTGTGATCCGAAACAGGGAGTCAGACCATCTAAAACGAGAGTAAACTGATAAAAGAAGATTCTAAATCAGAGAAGGCAGGGAACTATTATCGCAAAATAGGGCGATTCAGATACTGATGAGATTGGTCACATCAGTACTTGACAGAACGCCTTTCTGATTGGTCGTGCCTTACAATCCTTAGTTGTTTTGAGAAATAAGACTTCATGATGGCTGAATTAACTTGCTGCTCTCGACACGCCTAGGATGTCATGCAGCAAATGGATCTGTAATGGAAATACATGCGGGAGCAGTCTCAACCCTGTGAAGTACATCGTGGCCAACGCTAATAATGTACCTATTGAGAGCTATTTGTAATTCTCACAATGACGTTGTAGCTTGTAATTTACAGCGTTAATGGTGTAAAGTGCCACCCCTTATGTCTTCCTAGCGCTATGTTAGTATGGAGTTCCAACGTATAACCTGTTTGCTTCGTCTGAGAAGTTGTGTAGTGTAAGTAAGAGGATTGCAAATTTTACAGGGCTGGTTTCGATTTTTGGGTGATCTTACGCAAAACGTTTAATAGTAAATCACTCCTGGTTGACTAAAGTTTTCACTGTTTTGATTTTTTTTAATTAAATAATATGTTTGCAACAACATGCTTATCGCATAGCTTCTGGCTATTATTTGATATATTGATGCATATATGATATTATATCATATCACGTGTAATATTATATTATACTGATTATTATTTAACATACTGCCCTTGGAAGATATATCGTGCAATGATAGTTTTGAATTTGAGTTCCAGACTTTAAAATTGCACTAAGTGCGGTGGATTCTTCACCGATTTGGACCTGATTTCTGCCGACATTGTTTGTGATTAACATGGTGACTGTCCCGTATGGAGCAATTATTCAGTAGCCATCGCCTACTAATTTATCATTACAATAGGAGATATTTAAAAGATCGTCTTGTCGAAAATATCGGTTATTTGGTTGAATAAGGTGTTTGTTTGGATCTTCAACCTTAGCTGTTTGGATTATTAAAAGGAAAATGAATAAAATTATTTTTAAAGATATGTGGAAGAACACGTAATTTTCTATGGTGTTGGATGGTAGTTAATGATTATGGTTGACGACAAGTTTTAGTGACAAGCAAAACTAAAATACCACCAAGCCCTAATTGCGTACATAAAGCAAGGAAGGTAACGCATGGACAATCGAGACAAGAGTTACAAAAACAAGAAGGAACAAGAAAGCTGTCAGATGGATGAAGGTATATAATAAATTCACTTTTCATAAGTATTTTACCACAGTTGCATTCCCAGCCACCCAGTTCTAGTTTTGCGCACGGCAGGCGGACGTTCCGTCCGCAAGTAGCCAGCCACCTCTCTGAATTCCCCCCTCTCTATCGTTCCAGGCCTCCCCAACGCTCCAGTCCTCTCCATCGCTCCAGGTCGCCTCCGTCCTCTTCCCTTTTCAGTTGAAAGACCACGTAGTTCGTTTATGATTTCCATTTTTCGTAAAATGATATTGCAAAGTGTTAATCTAATTTTTAGTGCAAAGGCCAGTGTTTTAGCTGATGTTGTTCAGGAAGGCGTTCTACAGCTGTGGGCATTTGCGCCACCGAGGGCAGGTTGGTAACGATATGATAACATCGGAACTAGCGGAAGTGAGGAGTGATACCCGACGTCCGTACTCTGCGCTGAAGTATTGGCACAACGCGGTCCATATCTCAACGTCTCCTCCGGACGGAGTATTGCACTTCAAATGCTCTCCACAAGGCATTCAATTTGGGGGAGTAATTCCAGCGAAAAATATCCGCCGCTCGCGAGGTCAGCGAAAAATATCCGCCGCTCGCGAGGTCAGAACCCGGTTTCTAGCAATTGACTCCTTACCAGCCCAATCCCCGTAGAAGTCAGTTTTGGTTTTGAAACACTTCTCTTGAAAATATAATTGATAAATATTCACGAGCATAGGTTAATGCGGGCTAAAAATAAAAGCTTAAATCACAGAGCAGACTAACTTTTTAGCACGGCACACTGGGTGTATGCGAATCAGACAGGTAGTTAAATAATAAATGATGAATACATAGCTTCTGTGCATCGGCAATAGCTTACCCGCAGTATTCAACTGAAAGCACCCACTACTCAATGTTCATGTAACACCCTCCGTATGAATTTCCATTTGTCCATCCTTTGAGTTAGGGTCTTGATATTTTACTGTCTATGTACTAGATAAAAATAACTATTGAGCTGTCAAACGAGAGTTAAAATAGATGAAATAGTCAAGGAAGTTCAGTGGGTGTAGATTTATAATACTGCAGAAAGGAAATGGTCGCTTCCTCAAGATGCCTATTTTACTATCATAGTTAATAAAGCGGTTTCTTTCTCTTGGTACAAACTGAGAAATGCATGAGAGATAATTTTAGACAGTAAGGCTCATAGGTTCATAGGGCTCATAAGTTAAATTTCCTGTCAGATGGTTCAAGTCTCGTCTTTGTAAACTGTCATGGAAAATATATTTATTTTTGACCAATATTAACCTTTGAGCTTATGCAATTTCCTTCATTTACGGTCGTGTAAGGTCGCGGTGCAATTTTTAGAATATAGTCATGCTGATGAAGTGTCAGTTTCAACAAAATATTCTCCAGTAAGTTGAAATCTTTCCTCTGAGGAGGAAATCGCAAGTGGTGTGATTGCAGCCTATACTTGCCCTTACAGAGACCTCCATGTGTAGAAGGCCAGGGCAAAAGCATGTATAAGGAGCTGGAAAATCATTCCCGTCTATCATGTATCGATACTGGTTAAGTCACGATATTAATCCTGGAGATATAATATTCTAAACTTTATGTGAATTCGGACCTCTAACCTTCCGTACAATACTCACTGAAAATCAACCAAGAAATTTAGGATAGTTGTAAAGGAACAAATAATGAAAAAGGTATGAAGAGTCATATTAAATCGTCTGTTACTCTTCTGTAACCTCTGGAGCGTTTCTACTTACGCTTGGGGTACACCATTGCCAATAGGAGAAGCAATGGCTTGGGCAAAGATCATAATGTCTGGTAAATAACTTAGGAGGCTCATAAATAGAGCAAGAGAAACAAAATGAATTGGATATTACCGAGAATTATTATGAATGGATTACGAATGAAATAATTGAATCCACTTGAAGCGCCAATGTTGCTACTTGTACTCTTAAAACCGCGGGGACGATCCTCATACCTGAATTTGGAGAGTGCCGGACTCAACTGATTAGTCAAAAGCCAGGATGAAAATTGGGAAATTTTCTTAGATTTTTGAAACGTCACACAGAATTCGAAGAAGAATAAGGAATCTCAAACTCTCTCAAGTATCAACACTAATCTCTTTGAATGCGTTGGAGCTAGAAAGTAAAAAAGGTTTCATTTAACAGGAACAATAATGCCACACGAGAACAAGCTATTAAAGATCATTGATAAATTACTTATGTCACAGGTAATATTGAGTAGAGCAATGGTCTACGTCTTGACCCGAAAAGGCAACGGTCCGCGGTTTGGTTTCCGGTTTAGGTGCATTTGCCTTTTGCTATTTCCAACGTATTTATTTGTCAATGATCACGCCAGCAAAGAGATTCTTGCAATTCCTACTCCATGAAGATTCTCTAAATATAATCAAAAATCGGTTTACTTGAATTTCAGTGGCTTAAAGAAATAACTTGAGCTTTCCCATGCGTCTGTTAAATTATTAATGGGTGCAATGTCCTTCGATTTTGGAGCACATGGAAACCTTAAGATCCCTGAATTCCCGCCCCGGATAGCGGGAATGGTCAAGATTCATTGACGCCCTTGAAATCTACCTCATCCAACTGGCCAAATTTTATTGCATTGGAATTTGCTTATCGGCCTAATTCCTGAACTGCTATTGGCTGATAGTGTCTAGAGCACTTACCACAATTCTAAAGCGGAACTTTCTTGTAAGCTGCCTAGCGTTTCTAAGTAAAGGCTAATCTGCAACACTGATCACTTGCAATTAGTAAATCACGATTCTGCTTAGCAGCTATACAAATGTTAGCGCAAAGGGCGTTTTACACGGTACATTTTTATGTACATTATCGTGCGAACGCATTTATCAGGAATTTTTATCGTGTAAAGCGGCGAATTGTGCGAGCGCTTGTGTGAATGTATGAATGACTGAACGGAAAATAGAACCGGTTCTAATTCCATTCAGACAATCATACAATTTCGATCAGGTTTTATTCAACAGATGGCGCAGATATGGCAAAAACTGTTGTGCCTGTGTTACGATTGAAAATAAAGTTGTTTATAAAAAGGATTAACACTTTCCCGACGAATAATATGAGTAATTATTATCCTGTGTATATAATATTTAATGAGTAAACTCTTCTCGGGCTCTCCACCAGCTTAAAATATTCATAATTTTCGACGTTTCGAGAGACGACTCGTCAATCATTCTCAAAGTAAGAATTGATTACGTCTACAATTATGAATAGTTTGAAGCAGTGGAGATCCCGAGAACAGTTAACTCAAAGTTGCTCAAATGTTTACATCGTCATTTCATCGTGTTATTTGGTGTTCTGGTTTTTCAGTGTAATCACGATCTTATGTTTGTGTACATTTCCCCAAAATTATGACTGATCGCGTCCACAAGTATAGTTCCTGATATCCCGCGTGATGTAATGATAATAATTTTATTTCTGTTGGTTAGCAAGTAACATATAAATCGTCAAAAAATACATTAAAACACTGGTACAGATACAAGGGAGGGAAATTTGGAGGGACTAAAAAAAGGGTCCCTTGTTTCGCTATACCACTTGATAATAACACTTTGTCTCACACACATAATTAACCCACGAAATTTGTCTAACAAGAGTGGAGATTCGGCGAGAAACGTCAATGACTGGTCGCACTAAAATACATATGAGAAAAAACGAACCGATGCAAAGGTCGAATATAAGGCCAGAGTCCAAGAGAGCTTTTACTGAACCGGGAGAATTATCAGTAGGCAGATGGTCGAGTCGAGGTTCCGAATTTCAGGTGATCAGCTTTTCAAGGTGTCAAAATGTTAGCGAAACATAAACATGATAAACATAACACTCGCGAGTTCCGATCGATTTCTACCGATAAATTGCACGTAAAATTGGGCGTTTGCACTCATCGTGTAAAGCAACATTGTCTAATTCAGTTGTTCGTACAATATTTTCTTGCACACTTGACTGTACATACGTTCGCACGTTAGATTGTACAAATAAATGTACCGTGTAAAACGGCCTTAAGGAAAATATCTTGATTTGTCATACATTAGAGAGCATTTTGTCGTGTTATTGAGTTGGCTACCTGGAATTGACTGATGGGCAAGAATTTGTCGAAATAGAATGATAAGTCCTTGGGGACTGCATGAACTCCACGAGGTATTCCAACAAGTTCATGAAAAGGCCGCATAAACAGGCAGCGGCCCGCGCGGAGGTAAGCCGTCCATACACTCCGTGGATGCGATTTCCGCAAGATTGCAGATTTTTCCGGGGTAGACGTGGCTTTAGAGGAGAAAATATCGGCCAAAATGGAAAATATTACTAGCTAAAGAGAAGTTAAGCTTCCTTGCTGCAATGAAACCAGGTATAATAAATAGCTCAAGATATTCGAACAGCCTTTCCTACCGTATTCACCCTATGGTAGGTATTGAAATATTCTTCTAGCAGTCTCGTGGTTCGATTTCGTCTGAAAAGCGTTCATTATTTTCATTTTTTATGTCTGGTTATGAAGATGTATCTAGTTTAACGTAGATTTTATATACCTCAGCAGTTTATACTAACGGTCTTCCGTACGTGAAGACTTTGGTAGATGGTATTTATGTTACGAAATGATTGAATCCATACAATTCACTCTCAAGGCCGTTTTACACGGGGCTCTCTACTGCGCAGGCTGATGTGTGGATGCATTCACAGTGAAAATTGCGTCGTGTAAAGCGGTGTACTGCGCGAACGCCTGCGCTAATGTATGAATGACTGCGAGGAAAATAGCCCCTGCTTAAGGCGCCTTATGCAACGTGGTTTGTATTGGTTTGAATGGAGGTGCCGCACACTGCATCGGGCACGGCAAGGCAAGGCGAAGCAGCGCCGCACGGCGCTTTGTACTGCCTTGTCAATTTTCGTCCGTCGGGCAAAAGGCTTCAGACAAATCGTTCTGCGCATGCGCGGGGATCACCACCACGTGCAGTGCAGTGATAGTAACAGGCGAAAGTAGTGGGTTCTAGTATTGTCTAGTTGTTGTTTGTGTGGCAAGTGAAAATGGCAAGCCAGGAGGTTGATGGGGTCTCTGTTGATGTTGCCAGTGTTGATGTTGATAGGCTGTTGTTCTGGGTGCAAAACAACCCACCTATTTATAATTCATCTATGAAGGAGCACCATAATGTAGACATCATAGCAAAAATTTGGAGTGACATTGGAAAAGAGCTTTAAGATCCATTAACTTGACGAGGTACCACAACGCTATAACAGTCGCCTCTTCTTCTGCGTTCATTTTCACGAATTATGTAACAGACTACAAACAGACTTCACAAAATATAATACAAACTACACACACTACTTCACTCGTCAGTATACTTAACGCCACTGAAAGCGACGGTGCTCAAGTCGCCGTGCCGTGCCGTATGCTGCTCTTAGCCATCGGGCAAGGCACGGCGAGGTGAGGCGAGGTGAAAACGTCTCGCCGCGCCGTGCCTTAGCCGGTGTGCGGCTGGCCTTATGTTATCCCCGAATTTTGGGCCAGGGTAACGAAAGTTCGTATTTTTACTGATGTTTGTTTGATTTTGGCCTCTATTTTCGTAGCTGAGAAAATATATGTATTTAAGAATATTTTGCATTGAACTGTCAATCATCACTCTATCCTAATAAAATTCGGATTGATCATCTAATAATACTGAAACAATGTGTTGGACAACACCAAGCAGGTACACGTACAATAACCAAGAGTGCTAATAGCAAATTTACTTATTTCTCCACTCAACTTAAATTTCTTTCACCATATTTATTTATTTGTTACTCAATAAATCATTTTACATTCAACAAGGAACTTGATGATGTAGAGTAGGAAGTCGCTAACGTAGGAGATTAGTATCATGAAGAGCACCGGGTCTAACCTCTCTAGATTTGTTATGTCTAGATGTATTATTGTACGTAAAATACTTAAACACAAAGATTAGAAATATTTTTAAAGAGAAGTGTCTACCCAAAAAATTAAATCTATCCCTAATTACCGACTTTACTTTAAAGTAAAACTTTTCTTGGCGACGCGTTAATATAACCTTGCATCCTCTATATCCATGATGAAACTGAACAGATGGCAAACCCACGGAATAGAATTCTATTCCCTGGTAAACCAATGTAAACAATAAGGCGTACTAACCCTTTTCACTGCCAAAACAAAACACTCGTCAAATGCGAACGTTATTTATGAAGGAATTTCGCAAAGACTTGCGCAGACGCATGCGTCGTGTAAAGCTGTCATATTGTGAAAAGCTCTCGTTCTCGCAGTGTACTTGGGCGCATTCTACTGCGAGAGCTGAAGCTGCTTCAGACTGCGAAGTGGAGAGCACCGTGTAAAACGGCCATCAGAAATGGTTTTAGATTCATTACAGTTTGGCAGTAAAATATATTTCAGATGCCTTCAGTATTTTCAGCCTCGTCTTTCAAGCGACCCCTTTGACGCAAATGACGTTGACGGTAGGTTTCGCTTTCTCAAACAAGCGTAAAAATCGATTTCAAAAGAAATAAAGTAAAACATTAATGAATGTGTCCTGCCTTCAACTGGATTTCAGGGAATAATTTCATTGAGGTTACTTCGTGTTTTTAAACCAATTTTTGAGTGAAATTGTGCACTCTTTCCGATTAATACCTGGTATTGAAAACCAAAAATTAGAAAAAGACAATACCTGATAGTTAGGCGCTACTAAGGTAATAGAGAGAAAGTGCTGAGAATATGATACCTTTATTGCTAAAGCTTTTAGTGTGACCTCATCTGATTAAATATGCATTAGATTCGCTACAGAACTTTCTAAATTAATTATCAACGCGACCCGTCTTTTATTGAATACATCGTAGAAGTATGGGAAGGTGGATTAACACCTTATGCGATGCCTTATGCATCCATTCTTAACGGTTCACGAATGATTATCAGTTTGGCGAAACTTACTTCCAATCGGCCGAAATAAATAGGTGATAATCTTGCGCGCCAAAGGGAGTTCCCGAGAAATGATTATCTCATTCAATACGCATTATCATACGTGCTTACCATAGATTCACACTTTGTTATACATTTCTCCCACATGGATCTTCCTAGTATTGTATGGATCTTCCTTCCTTTGCGGCACAGCGAAAGGACTAAAGAACGAGAGTAAAAACTTCTACATCTTGATTAGAACCAGTTCAAAAATAAGAGCTGCCTTTACGAAAATTGTTAGCCACGTCCAATCATTCTTAACTTGGAGAAGATTGTCCTAGATTGGAGTTGTTGATGGAGATATGCTCGGGGGTTGTTGACATGTATCTAATTACGTATTTTCTCGTCATTGAATGTATTATCCTCGCTTTGAGGCCATTGTAAATAATATAAAAAATCATTCAGTATGACGACATGAGAGTCATAATTCTCTAAAAACATTTTTTTCACATTTTCCACAGTGTACAAATCAATGCATATTAGGTAAACCTTCCCCAATACCTAGAGCCTTAAGTGGGGAATGACAGGTTTAGATGTCCTAAAGAGTACTTTGAGGTATTCTGGTGGGAAACATTTATTTACCGCAATATTTGGTCCTCTGAGGGGTTATTAATGCCCTACAGATCGAAGGAAGCATCTAAAAATTACATTTACATAGGCATACCTCGACATGCATTACTGTATGCTATAGGCGCAGCGAAAGATTTCGTTCCAGTTTTTTCGCTGCACTATTCCCGCCAGTCACAGAATTCTCTACCAACCAATTGAAAAAAGAAACTAGTTGCCTTTGAAAAAGATTTAATACATTGTAAGTAGGTACATACTTCTTCAACTTTTCACATAGCGCGGCGTGCTCGAAAAACTCCTTTTTTAAATAAAGGAAATTAATGAATTAAGTATTTAAAAAACGTTCTTCACGTTGATACGTTCTTTAAGTATGGATTCAATGGTGTCCGCTCAGTAAGTATGGTCACATGTTCATGTTTACTGAATTGGACGCCATTTATACGCCACACGGGCCACTATACAATGGACACTAAATTCGCTTTCATTGCGCAACATAGGAGAAAGAAATGGCCTCGCTGGTGGAAATCTCTCGGGGTTCCGACCGGGTCAGGTTCTCCACCTCCGCCAGCGTTTCGATGGAAGACTTTTGCATCGTCCTCTGGGCTGTTGCTGATCAACGTGTGACCCTGAGGGCGATGGAAAAGTCTTCCATCGAAACGTTGGCGGAGGTGGAGAACCTGACCCGGTCGGAAGACCGAGGGAATTTCTCTGGAATAACTGGGAAAGCATCAAATCCAATGGCCTTTCTGATTTTACCTATTTCCATGTCTTACTACGACTTAGTATCCAGCGACGCATTCACTATACTAAGCGCATGCGTTGACACTCTGGTTTATGTTTTACCGGCAGCTGATCATTGTGTATGAGCCAGTTTAATGAGCGGTCTGATAGGGATTAAAATACTTTTTCAATAACTTTATTCACAGAAAGCCAAGAGACCTCTCAATCTTAAATAAATGACACAGCAAGCAAACAGTAACGCTTATCTTGCAAAATAAGCTTATCATAAAAATACTAATAGCATGCATCCCTTCACAGCTGTGCGGTGCGCATTATTTTAATTGAATGCGATTAAGTATGCCCATTTCATATCTTGAACTACTTGTCTCAGACGGGATTATATTGTCTCCAAAATTAGACTATGAAACGCTCCTTATTCTTGCTGATGAGGCCCTACGATGGTGAATCCCATCTTTAGAGCAGTGCTTTACAATTATCTACGCGCATCGTGGGTGGGCTATAGGATTACCTGGAGGCGGTTCGTGGACGAACATTTTTAATACTTGGAATTTGTATTCAGAGCAAATAACTCTGCGTGCAATGATTGAAACAACTGCCGGCAGTCACTATGAAGTGGAAAGAGATACTAGTACCAGATTCCCACAGAAACTCATTTTCAGTTGATAAAGAGAGCAGATGGTATCACATTTCGTGGCAGCGCGTCGTGAATCGGTCATCCGCCGATTAAACGGATACCGAGCTTGATGATATCGAAATTAAAAATAAGACTGATGACGCACGTAGACACAGAAATCATTAGGCATACACTCAATTGTAGCTATAGCAGCACCTTAACTCAACCTTCTAGCCGTGTGCAAATCGTACATTCATTGAGTTCGTTTGCTGCCTTTATTTGATACAGTAACAGTTTTTAACAATTGGTCCATAAGTTTTCATTCTATCAATCGCCTAGTTTCCATGTTGTTGGCCGGATAGATATTGAACCGCTTGACAATTACCAAGTTAAACGTCCGACAGTAAGCCAAAAGGTCAAAGGCTATCAGATCCCATCGCCATGGTATTTTAGGAATAGCCTAACTTCATTTTTTACCTAGTTAGTGATTGGATAGTCGCTCAGGATTTCCTGTCTCTCTCCCAAGAATCGCTTTTCGGGTCCACATAATGAATTTTTCATTAAAATTGAGATTCCGCGGTAAAGCGAACTATCCACTCATATAGGTGCCAGGCGTGAAAAGACAGAAGAGACATGAGACTATTCTTATCCTCCTCAGTGGAAGTTATTTCTAGTGAAGCATGCATGAAGCACTGGATGTATGAGGAAAATATAGTGATGGAAAAGTGAAGCCATTGCCTGGTCTTTTGACTCCTCATATCCCGGGAGGGAGCGATGCAAAGGTAATACATAGGGTGTCTTTAATTTGGGTCTTTTTCGTATTTGCTAATTGCAAATCTCTTCCAGGAACATGATAATTCTGAAAAAAATGCATTCTAATTATTGGAATATAAACCATCAAACGCACCCATTTATCTATCGATGCTCATGGGAAAAAGCCTATCCACGACGGGAACAACGCAACTATCCTGCTGCAACACTGAAGTCGAGCATGGCTTATGACCACGTTTGTTAATGATGGACGGCAACGGCGAGTTGACCTTAACTTTCGAAGCACGTTGTCCTGAATTGATACTTCTCTTGATACTCAAAATTTACTGACTGGAAAATTTCTTTTTCACTTGACGTTTCACACTTTCCTGCGGAAAATCTACCAAATAGCTAGGCGCGACTTGCGTAAAACAGCCGAAGTTCGGTACAAGAATAAGTCAGTAGCTTTTAGAATGAAAAATCATCTGTTTCGTGCGAATGGCTTCACTTTAAAAATTTTACGGGGATATTAGACTGATGCATTAGCATGATATTTCCTCTCCACGAAATTATTTTCGAATCAGGAATGGGTTTTGTATAATTGTCTATGTCACAATAACCACTTTCATCCAACTCAGCGTATGGCTAAGCATTCCACACTTTACCCTTTGGTCCCTTTCAGAAAGGTTCCTAATTGTGACAGCATGTTTTACTCCCTAAAGTTCCACCCTTTATTCCTTATCGATCCCTAATGTCCTCTATGAATTTCGTGGCAAAAAAATCGCAGTGAAATTTCACATACCTCCCACCATAGAATGCTTTCCTTTTCCCCGGGAGGATAAAAAATTGAGTAACGTCATCAAATGAGTAAACGCATTTTAATTACTTAAAGAATGCATTCAAGGGAAGAGCAATGAAGGCCCTTCTACAGCTACTACACACAACAATATCCTGTACATTGCGTATGGGTTTCATCTGGGAGAAAGTGTTCAGGATTCCCCGCGGAATGACGTCGAATTTCACAAAGATCAATAAATCGATCAATTTTTGGAGAATGTAAATTAACATTGATGTAAAACCATCTTGATCGTTATTTATATTCAGTCTTTTCATTTTTACAGGTATTCCATACATCCACATTAGGATTTTATGAAATGTTACCGCAAAAAAACATTTACGCTTGCACATTTTAATGTTATTTTTCCTTCGAAAACTTTTCTCGGATCTTTCACCGGACTACGGATTCCGTGTAGGCCGAGGTTTTGATTCACGACCAGAACATCGTCATTTTTAAAGAGGAAGTTCGAATCAAGCATAGAAAAGTCTGAAACCCAAATCCCGGTGATTTTCACGGTGGTAATTCATCGGAAAAAATCAGAGCAGATATAAGTGGCGTAAAACAGGTTGTAATAACTGTTGCAAACTACTTGTAGGGTGTCTAGCAGTTATTCTGCCGAGCGTAAATAAAATTGCAATTGCGAAGGAATATTTTTCTCCATTTTCCCTTACTCCCTTCACTCGATTTGGGTGTTGATTCCGAGATATATGTGTCACCAACTCCGCATTTGTGGAATCGGTCTCCTTCTTGCAAACGTACAGGCATGAGGACTCGGATGTCAATGATGTTTTTTAGGCTATGATAGACGAAGGTTTTAAGAGACTTGAGGAGAGTTTGGCACCCCAGCCTACGAGCGGTACACTGTGTGAAGGCCCGCGTTGAATTTCCGATCGACGTACCCGCCCACGTCGGTCGAACTCCCTTCGATTTGAAATATTACCTCCACCCCTGAGCGTTGACCTCGATAAAAAGTAGCCGAGATAAAATTTTGATTGATCCATTGGTTTAAAAGATAGTTGACCGCGGAGGAGGCTAATCAGAGCATTCATCTTTTTCAGTCGCCTACAACGTTTTCGGTGAATGCCGATTAATGCATTCGCGTCGGCTCATTTGTACGGATTGACTAGGCCTTATTTAAGTGTAAACCTACCTTGACGTTTTGACAGCTAGTTTTGTTGAGCATTCCACAGAAAAACCAAGATTTATAGTTTTCCAAAAGGAGTCAGTTCAAAATAGCTCAATGATTAGTTCACTTTGCATTGAAAACGCAGAACAGAAATAAAATTCATTGCCTTGGTGTCCACGGAAAAGAAACGTAAAACATGGAGGTGACTCACAAAATTCCTGTTTTCACTAGCTTTGTATTGCCCTTTGAGGCTGTTAGAAAATATATACATGGAAATATTATGCCAAACTTCTTTTGGTGACAGCTTCAGAATTACCATTTCTATTGTGTTTTGTGACGGTAATGTTTATAATGAAAGATTTATACAAATGTGAATTTAATGTTTCGTATAGTTAAATTAATAATGTGTACGTGTATAATCATTTCAAAATCTTTAGAATGTTAAGTTGCCTCCTTCGGAGAGTAATTGGGGCGTGAATAAACTTCTAGAGTTGCATTTTTTGTTTCAATCAACGTGGAAATACACCAGAAGAAATATATGAAAATAGATTAGTATAAATACGTGAAAGTACGGAAGAAAATGAAACGAATTCTAACTTTTGTACAACGTCTCTATTGCATTTATGTAGTTTATTTTATTACGTTAATCCGAAGTAATTTGGTTCGGAATGCGAGATTTTCGGATTAACTGACTTTTATTCGTAAAACGCTAGAACGCAGTGTACATTAAGACTATGAGTGGTGTAAACGGTAGTGAGAATATAAATTACATGTTGTATGTACTTTCAGTTTTGTATTTAGTGTGTTTCATAATTTCAAGAAAATAAGTTTGTTGTAAATTGTTGTTAATTAATTTTCCCATTTTGATTTAAATTTTATACAGATTAGCGGGATTTTCGGATTATATTCGAATATATATTCGAATCCATACAGATGAATGGCGCGACACATGCGGTACGTTGTTATCAACATTAAATGCATGGCCTGTGTGCAATATTGTAAATGGCCTGGGTAATGAGCTATTTATGTTTCCTCGATTCTTGGCAATTCATCAAAACGTCCTCCTATTTCTTTTTTCACTAATTTTTTAAACAAAATTTTTGTTTTGAACGTTTATGGTACACCAGTCGAGCGCGACTCTTATCGCTTCACTTTAACTCCTTTATCATATGACCTTCAAAGTTCCTCCGTAGCTCTACAATAGCAGTTATAAATCCAGCGAGAATATTCATCGAACATCTTGGGTTACATTATTGTATCCTCAATCACGATGGCCATGAACGTAAGGTTTGCATATGCAGAGTAAAACTGTAAAATTTCAATATAATTACGCTTGCAAAAGTGGCATTTTTCGTAGAAAATAATTAAACCTTGATTTCGAATCAGTATGGTCATAGTAAATTTTATCTGGCTAAGGAAAGTGATTAAGGCGTACTAATTTATTGAAAACAGAGCTAGGTAATGGACTTTAGCAGCAATTATCAGAGAATAGATGATGAGTCGTTAGATTGGGATTATTCAAGTCAGTCGCACCAGAAGAGTTCGCATTTGAATATAAAACTCATTCCTAAAATTTTATAATAATTCCCTCTTATAATCTTCACACTGTTAGTCCAACCAATCGATCTTACCACGATATCGAAATTTCTAAAGTAGTACCGAAAGAGGGAGGCTCATGAACAAGCCCCCTCATCCCGCCAATAGTGCTTGACAGTCAAAAACATATACTTCATTTCAACACTCTCATTTCTTGTCCATTGAAGAATGTACCCGCTGAAACAAAAGGCGTATATTGAGAACTGTATTATATATTTTTGAGTACTGTATATGCAGTTTCTGGTGTTGAACTCTGGTTTAACGTGGGTACTGCGTTTCCGAATTGCAGAAAATTAGGATGGGCATAGATATAGTATTTCTGCATTCTATCCGGGTGAACTATTGCAAACAGTTAATAGGCTCACGGACCTATATAATAAATTAATTTTACTTTTCGCGTCATAAACATTCTGTGAATATGAATGAAGTGGAAATGAAACAAATAATACATTAAAATTGCTCAGTTGTTGATAGCTGTACCGTAGGCCGGGAATGGACGCGTTCAGATTTTTATTTATTTATTTATCAAAAACCACCGAAAACAGCACTCATTGGCCTTTACATCGGGGTATTAACATTGGACTAGCACACACAACCATGCCCTGGGAAGTGAAAAATCCTCCCCAGGCGGGATTCAAACCCGCGACCTTTGGGTTAGCAGGCGAGGACGTTACCCCGCCGCCACCGAGGCCGGCAATTTTGGTGGTGCATTTCTAGATACGCCCAATTAAATCCAACTCTGTGCCATGTCCTTGGAACATTATTTCTCAGAAAAAAACAGCAGGCTGCGCAGAGGAAAGATATGATCTAATAGTTAATACGTGGATCCCACACGCGCTTAGCTTAAGGGCATATTCTTATCGATTAAACCGCCCTTCGAATAATAGACTGGTTACCGAATAATTTTGCCTTAGTACAATTTTAATTTCAAATTATATAATTTTTGTAACTGTAGTACAATACATAAAAATAAATATACACATTACAATTTTCCCATGCCTTCTGCTGAGCCATTTCCCGGGCTCTTTTCAAGGTGAGCCTCATTATATATTTTACCCCCAACCAATACTTCATATTTTTAATACTTTTTATCATTACATAGTTTTGGCCTCTTACAATTAGCAATGTCACCACATAGGTAGATTTTGCCATCTCTTCCTCATGGTTTTAATGTCTCAGTTACAATAGAGTGTGGCCACTTGGGATAAAGTTTCAGCATTCTTTTATTTTCCGCTTAAACCTTCATGGCCGTTTTTTTAATACAATACTTTCTACACATTTGAATGCAGAGTTTTATGCCTATTTGAAACCATTTCACTAAGTTTTATTCTCATCAGTCGGTCTATTCCCAATGCTTGTCCGTATTTACACCCCGTTTATGTGATGTTATAATCAACAACTACAATTTATCTCTCTTAATTTTTACGTTTAATCTTATTTCCGAGATCCACGATTGATATATTTTTGTTACAGAAATACTGTGTTACTGCAATAAATACGTGTTTTGTTCTCGTATAGTCTGGAAGTCTTCAGGGGGAACTCTTTCGCCTAACACCTACATGTAAACGTATCTTAGAAGGTCCTATTCCAGCCTGTTGAGGAACTCCCTATTAGACCCCTATCATTTATCTAATTCCTAAAATGTCAACGCCTCATCCTCAAATTTTAAGCCGATATAAATCTCAAGTTTCTTGAGTTTTTCTGACCAGACTTCATAACTTCTCCACCTCCACTCTATATACGAAGAACTGCTGATATCTTCGACGCGTATTTGGGAGCGCTCTTACTGCCGTCTTCCGGTAGCCGATGAAGGGCACTTATTTTGTTTTCCACTTAGTTTTGGTAGCTTTACTTTACTAAAATTCTTTTGAAATGGAACCTCTTAATCTTCTTAGCTGCGGCCAATTCTTGTTCACGACTACGTTTCTATGGAGTATATTGTCTCCTCTTAAAATGGGGCGAGTGAATTTTGGGTGGTGCGTACGATGGCTGCCAGCATAAGATACAACAGTGTGAACCCACTGCAAACAAACGATTAAAAGACCAAAGTATTAAAGCTCACCTTTAATGTTCCTCACCTCACCAAGTTACCTTTAATGGGTAGCGATGATTCAAATAGTCAATGATATTCCGCCAAATATCTTTCTGTATTTTTATTTCCAGGGGAAAATTTCTATAGCATTATTTAAAATGGATATTTAAAACAAATTGGTATCACGTAAGTTGTCAATCGGGCATTTGAAATATCTAGCGATACCATTTCTTAAGCAACTTACTTGAAGATGAGACAGAAGTGGTGGTTTGGCTGCCATGTATCGTCACGTACTTTTAAGGAATAATTTCTGAAATGAAAGTGCAATTTTTCTCTAATAGAATTTTCTGAACCTCTCCGGAACTGTAAAGGAGGATTCGATATTCTTAGCCCTTCCCTATCCGTTGTATTTTAAACGATTTCCCTTTGCCATTGGGGTATTGTGACAGCCAGAGCGGCTTCAGTCCCTGGGAAACTGGTGAATATTTACTGGGATCCCAGCGGTCGCGTCACGCACCTGAAAGGCCATGAAGACGAAGGAAACGGAAACTAGCGTGCTGATGCCTCTATTCCGGGATATCCTTTTCAGCCCCTTCATTATTTTAATAAATTAAAATCTTTAATTCCCAGATACATTAAGCATTCTAAGAGCTTGGGCACGCACAGAGAATATTTCTAAACGATGAGGGAAAAGTTTGTCGTCATAACTCAATGTCCTTTCATTGTCTGCACCGGTGCTTTCGTCGGTGCTTTAACTTAAATCCATGGAAAGTGTCACTTTAAAACATATGCATCGTGAAGGCGCGGAATGACGTCAATTTTCCTTCATCTTCCCGTCACTGACAGCCTCTCAACAGCTTTTAAAATAGTTTGAGCAAGATTTTTCTCGAGTCATAATAGAGACAATATTTGGATTTTATTTTATTATTTAAGTACTCATGATGTTTATATAGTTTTGAGAATGATCCAAAAACTATTTTTTTAATGTCTGCATTTCTCACTAATCGAATAAATATGCATCTTGATATACCTGCTTTACACCGCACGCTGAAAATACCTTTACAAATGAAGATTAGTGACCGATTTTATGAAAGGCATAATGGTGAGCAATGAATATATTGGGAAAATAATTGAGATTCCATGTACACTACTCGATTAAATGTTTTACGCGATAGGCGCATCAGAATTTCCTAACTTTTTATCAACTAGTAATAGGTGCTTGGATTTAGCAAGCAAAAATAAAATATTTATGGAATTCTAACCATGAATGTTGGGTCAATGAGTATATGTTCATCGTAGGCATGTTTGGTATTTTCCTCGTTATCATTTTCGGCTTAACTTTTACTTCCTATGCTGTGTCAGCATCAGTCTTAAACATTGTTCGGGCTTCATAACTCACAATCTGTGCATATCGTCCAATGCCGTACTGGCTTATGCATGTTCACGATTTGTAGTAACATATTTGAATAAAAAAGTGACAATCTGCTAAGAAAATTCTGTGAAACATAGTTTACGCGTAAAAATGAACTTGTATTGTGCACCACGAGAGAACACCACGTATGAGGAGGCAACGTTCGGGCTAAATTCGACTTTTTTCTATTTTGTCATGTGAATTATTCTATTTATCAGAGTAAAAACTATTTAAGTATAATTGGCTGTGACAATCAACAAATCAATTCATCCCCAATTTCTGTGTTTGCTTGGAAAAACCGATCCGTTTTATTCTAAAGGCCTGTCGCTTATGTTTCTTTTAGTATGGACAGTTATAAAGTTTTTGAGGCAACCAGCAAGGAGTATGCACCTCATTCTTCTCCGTTAAGTTTCATCCTGGGGTCAACTATCTGCAAATAAAATATTAAGATGAATGACTATATGCAAGTATCTTTTTACGAACACCATTACGTTAGAATATTAGTTCATTAGAAGCATGTATGATACTTTAGCAAATATACTCATAAAGTATGGTGTGATAAAATATAATGCACGATATATTCAAGAGTACTGTGTTTATTGATAAAATAAGATACCAAGTTAAAACATGTTTGTCACTCCAACACCACTCCTTTGAGTAGTACGTCACGTCCATCTTCTAAGGTTGAAATAAGTATTCACACTAAATATTGCTATATCATTTACTTCGGAGGGGGTATTATCATAAACTACTGAAACCATCGATTAGTTATTGTAGCTTAATATTTGTAGTAAAAAGGTGTAAGATACGACTTAGGGTTTGAGTAGCGTAATTCATCCTGGCGTCCACTGCGGTCGGTTGGCTGGTTAATTGGGGAGGCCATTGACAACAGAGGTCATTTGGAGCATGTAAGGTAAGAAGCAGATGCAAAAGAGCAAGGATAGGATAGTATAGAATACATTATTAAGGTGCAACAAGCGTCCTTGGCCCAGCAACAATACTTTTGAGGTATTTTGACTGTGCCAACCCCGAAAGTGATTGGGCGTAATGGGTGTGTCGGCATTTGTGTAAGAATTGGTGGCTTGGGCTGGTAAGGATAGGATTACCCTGGAAATCGAGGAAGAGTGGGAAGAGTGTATTTCAGCTCATCAGATATTTCATAAATACAACTCCTTGAAACATTTGTGTTTGCTGTTTGCCACAGCGAGAAATACTCTGGGGATCTTTTGGCTTTTTCAATAGTAACAAGAGTAATCCGAGCGAAGGCTTCTGCGGTACGTAAAATGAAATGGCTTCATTTTCGGGAGAACCGCGTCGTTTTGTTGCCGAGACATAAGTTTCGCCAGCGTTAAGGCCGTTTTACATGGTATATGTTTTTTGTACCAACGAATGGACAGTCAAGTGTGCAAGAAAATATTGTACGAACGACTGAATCAGACTGAATGTCGCTTTACACGATGAGTCCAAACGCACAATTTTCCGTGAAATTTAGCGGTTGAAATCGATCGGAACTCGCGAGTGTTATGTTTATCATGTTTATGTTTCGCTAACATTTTGACACCTTGAAAAGCTGATCACCTGAAATTCGACTCGACCATCTGCGTAATGATTACTCTCCCGGTTTAGACAAAGCTCTCTTGGACTCTTCTCTCTGGCTTTATATTCGACGTTACACCGGTTCGTTTTTTCTCTTCTGGATTTTAGTGCGAAAAGTCATTGACGTTTCTCGCCGGATTTCCACGCTTGATGGACTCATTTCGTAGGACTATTTTGTATGTGTGCGTGTGTCGAAGTGTTATTATCAAGTGGTAGAGTGGGGCGTTTCTTTAGTCCCTTCAAATTTCCCTCCCATGCACTTGTGCCAGTGTTTTGATGTATTTTTTGGCGATTTCTATGTTACTTGCAAACCAACAGAAATAAAATTATTATTATTATATCACGGAGTATATCAAGAACTCTACTTGAGGACGCAACCAGTCATAATTTTGGGGGAAAATGACACAAACCCATAGATCACGATTACGCTGAAAAAATAGAACACCAAATAACACGACGAAATGACGATGTAAATATTTGAGCAACTTTGAGTTAACTCTTCTCGGGTTCTCCACCGGTTCAAACTATTCATAATTGCTGGCTTAATTAATTCTTGCCTTGAAAAGCTTGAGAATGAGTGACGAGTCGCCTCTCGAAACGTCGGCAATTATGTATAATTTAAACCTGTGGAGAGCCCGAGATGAATTTACTCATTAAAGATTATATATACAAGATAGTAGTTACCTACTCATTTTATTCGCCGGGAAAGTGTTAATCCTTTTTATAAACAACTTTATTTTCAATCGTAACACAAGCACCATAGTTTTCGCCATATCTGCGCTATCTGTTGAATAAAACCTGAAAAAAATTGAAGGTTTGTCTGAATGGAATTAAAACAGGTTCTATTTTCCGTTCAGTCATTCATACAATCGCACAAGCGTTCGCACAATTTGCCGTTTTCACGGTACAATTTCCGGATACATGCGTTCGCACTACAGATTGTACAAATAAATTTACCGTGTAAAACGGTCTTTACAGCTGGCGTCTTTAGGGCGAAGTGCCGATGCCTTGGTCCTGTCCGTCCTCATGTAGGTACTTGTTTCGTGGTCGTTGCCGCCCCCTGATTGGTCGGCTGCCCGTCCGTCGTTTGGGCGGGAAAGTTGTTGGTGCTATGACCGGAAAAACCGTTTCCACGAATTGTGAAGCTGGTACCCGACTTCTCTGTTGAAGTTGTCTGGATGTTGTATGATTTCTGTAGCTTCCCTGGTTACCTGGGGAAAGTATCGGTGTTGTTCGGGCGACAAACGAACAATGGTCATCGCAAATGAACACCGATACTCCCACCGGCTCATCAGGGAAGCTTTACAAGTCATAAAATATCCAGAAAACTTTAACAGAGAAGTCGGCAGTACCAACTTCACGACTCGTGAAAACAGTTTTACCGGCCAGAACGCCTAAAACTTTCCCACCCAAACGACGGACGGGCAGCCGACCGATCAGGGGCGGCAACGACCACGAAACAAGTACATAAGGACGGACAAGACCAAGGCAGTGGCACTTCGACCTGAAGACGCTTGCTGTAACGCTGGCGAAACTGTTGTCGCAGCAACAAAACAACGCGGTTCTTCCATTAATTAAGCCACTTCAGTGACAACGTTAATGTTACTCGCAGATTGGACATTGAAACATGGCCAGTTTTTCTCATCCTTGTCATGGAAACTACACTATGACGGAGAAAAATCCGATGAGGATTCGTCCGTAAAAGTGCTTACTGCTTTAATGAAAATCGCAATATCGTCAAATATTGGAAGAGAATTGTAGAAATTAATTTTGAATATATTGAGCCTAATATTCAATAAAAATATATATTGGAAAATGAGAGATGACTTCGATCAGAAACCGGGGTAGGTGGCTTGAGTATTTACTTACTATGTTAAGGTTTCGAATTTCGGTCCCGGTTGTGGGGGTGATTTGGATGACTTTTTTGGTAAATCCCAATCCCTGTTTATGTGAAGTCTTTCGTGAAGAGTATGCCAATTTCACTGAGTAACCTAAGAGAAGGTTTCCTTAAACCACCCTACCACTCACCAAAAGAACTCTATTTGAGCACTCAATCGACTTATATGGTGCAAATGAATACAAGATGTCGGCTCCGTGCCATAATATTTGTACTTTAATACTGCAACTAGAGCAGATCGAGACACTATTTCTGCCATAACACATCTCAACAATTTGGTGCCATCCCTTTGCTACCGCAATTCCTTTTCCCTTTACCCTTCTTTATCATGCTTGGCGTCCCCATTCTACACGCCCATACCGTGGCTTGCGGGGCATAAAGTATATTTAAATGCACTTTTCATTCAACGGGAGGCCAATCTTAATCCAGGAATGCAATGAAGTGTATGGATCAGGTTGGAACGGTGGCACGGGTACTCGCTTCCCATTCCCAAAGATCCGTGATTTTCCAGTGGGCAATCCAGCGGGGATCTTTCAGTGGAATCGCTATCCCTACTTGGGTCCTGCCAGGAGAGCACTTCAAGTGTATCACACCGTCCGTGAGAACGGACGATAAGCTGTGCACTCCTTCCGTCAATAGTTGGCTCACTCAGACACCGGGTTTCTCTCCTCACTTCCTCCAATCCTAAAACGATTTTTCCCTTGGAGTATGCCCCATCATCATTATTGGCGCAAATGGCCTCAGCTGTCAGTTGATTCCCCTTTAAACAAATTCATCATACACTTATCAGTTATTACAGTTATATCAGTTATTTCTCTTTAAATATAAATCGAAAATTTCGCGGATATTTCTCACTAGTTGATCGTACTTAGATAATTTTCTCTGCCGAAATTGCCTGATGTAGTGTGATGTTAATAATGGCATATTTAACCTGGTGAAGATGGGAAGCGTACATTTGTTAAACATCCGAATGTGCTGAGATCAGCCATTATTTAGTTGCTTTAGTAGCTCAGGCACCAGGTTCGATCAACATTTGTTCTGCTTTTTATGAAATTACTTGATTTCCCCAGAGGAAGGAAGTTGTTTAGTTGGAAGAAATTTTCCATTGATGTAGAATACATCACCAGCTCATTTAAATCATGAAATGCATCTTGAGATGTTTAGAAAAACTTCCATGTTACAAGTAAATTTTTGGGGAATCATTTGTAGTCTATTCAGTGACATTTCTGGCCTCTTAAGTTTCTCCTTATCCTGGAAGTGATTCAGTGGTTGACTGCATGGAGCCATCTGACGGTATTAACGTAAAATGGAGGAAATTATCTTATTAATAACCAAAGATGAGAAATTTCCATTTGAAATTTAATAAGAAATCAATATTTTCTTAGGGGAAAAATGTTGAATTCTTAAAGTTGAGTTATATTTCGAAAAACACAGTGTGGAAGGAAAACATGTAATATCAGAAATTATTATTACCGTATTTGGTCTAACTATTACCAGCTGGTATAAAAAATATTTAAATATTTTTAACGGACTACTTCCGAAACTTCTACTTACGTTCCACAAAACATGATTTGAAGCCGCCCATCATCGCAAATAATATTTTCAACATGATGCATTTTCCTTAACTAAAATTATTATTTTCTCCATATTTAAACCAGTTTAATACATTACAGTACTACCAAGCATTATCATTTTGCTGTGTTTGGTATTATACATTTACATACCCGGCTTGCCTATATGGTTCAGTAAAAGTATTCATACTATCTACATCTGGCAAAGAGCGTAGCGAAATGATGCCGCTACCCCGGTATGCTTGGAATCTACGAAGAAACATTCTCTTACAGATTTCTTCTCTTTGAATACCACATCCTTTAATTTTACTTTTCATTTGCAGTTTCGCAATAGTTAAAGCTGTGTTGAAATCGGCTCATTAAAAATTAGTTACAGACTATCTCAATGGCTTCAGGTTGAACTTTGTCGAAGTTCATTGTAAATAATGACAAAAGGAAACTACTAGTTTCGACGCAGCGGCGTCATCTTCGGCTACCTGAAGATGACGCCGCTTCGTCGAAACTAGCAGTACCGTGAAATAAATTGGTGGAATAAAACAAACTTCTTTTTTTCATTATATATTGCAGAATATGACCTTAATTGTTTAACTTGATTTGAGCTTAGGTTAAGGCCAAATCCTGAATTAACTCTATATAAGCTCCTTTGACTCATAAATCTCTGAAACATGTGAAATCGTTTGAACCAATACGCGCCAAGTGGTCAAATGTTTTCTTGCTGAAAACGAATGCAAATGAATACGGTAGAAATATGTTGAAGCTTGAAATACATGATGCTTTAAATTGTCAACAAATCCCCACACTGGTATCCTATAATTATTGTATTTGTAGCCTACATCGCTAAATAACAAAATGTGTTGGAGCAATGCAGTTTTTATTACACCGATTGCTCATGTGACACTCCCTTCTTTCTTGATACTTTTACAGAGAAGAAGCACAACAATTCCCGAGGCAAAATTGGAACCCACGACCTTAGAATCATCCCACGGTCGCCTTACCCACGTATTCAACCGGCATACGTGGTAAGTAATAACCAGAGACGGATAAAAGTCATAAACGTCATAGTCATAGGTTTTTATCATGAAATAGCCGGTTTTTGCCAAAAAGTCATGAAATGCGACTTTGAGGAATAAACGTCATAAAATGGTAGTAATCACTTCAAGCTTAAGTATGTGGAACCTCTCCATGTAACATGTATCGAAGGGTCCAGTGAGGAAGAAAATTTTCTAACAGAAACGTAGGGAACTGAGGGAAAAGAGATAGATGGCATAGGATAGCGAAAGGAATGAGCATTTAGGAAATGTAAGAAAAAAAGACGTGGGATACATAGTTTTGGAGTAAATAAACATTGAAAATTTTGAAAATGGAGATATTTTCGTGAGATTTTTACGCAATATTGCGATGTTTTTGGAAATGCCGGTAGAAAGACATGGACTAATTTCACATCTAAAATATGGACACAACCCAACAAGTTTGTGGGCCTATGGAGTGAAACGGGTGCTTGGGTTGGACGGTACGCGGCCTGGAAATAGCGATTTTCAAATGCGAAAAATGTCTGGGTGTTGAGGAAAGGCAACATGCAGTTTGAGAAAACGTGAAGACGGAAATTGGCATTCTTCAGTGGTGAAAAACGGGGAAAAGTGAGGATGTGGGCATAAGGAGGTTCATAGAAATGACCATATATTAAAGAAATTCCCCGAGTGGGTCGGTGATATGAAGGTGGGGTAGTTGTAGTGTTGTAAAAATTGTAGCGTATTTTTTAAAGAAAAAAATCTCCCGGAATGGGTTTGTGATTGGAGGGTGGTGTAGTTGTAGTGCCGTCAATGTTGTAGCGAACGTTTTTAATGAAAAAAATCTCCGGAGTGGGTCGGTTATTGGAGGGGGTGTGGTGGTAGTGTGGTCAAAGTTGTAGCGTATTTATTTAAAGAAAAAAATCCCACAGGTGGTTTGGTAATTGGAGAGAGGTGTTGTTGTGGTGTTGTAATTTTTTTAGCGTACTATTATAGAGAAATAAATTCCCCGAGTAGGTGGGCGATTGTGGGGTGGTTTAGTTGTAGTGTGGTGAAAGTTATAGCTTATTTTTTTAATGAAAAAAATACCCCGAGTGGGTTGGTGAATCGAGGAGGGTGTGGTGTAGTATGGTCAAAGTTGTAGCTGAAATGGTAAGGGAAGAGATTGTGTCTAAAATGCGTTGTAAAGCGGGGATAGTTAAAGTTGAAGGCGGGAAAAGTCATGGGTGAGGTCACGAATAGATAAGTGTGTAAAGGGTAAGGTGTATAAAGCGAAGAGGAGTAACTGCTCGACCGCTGCGCCATCTCGGGGAAATAGGAGGAAAAGGTCAGATTTTCGAACATGGCATAGAGAAAGAAATACACTTCACAGGTTTTAAGTGAATGGTATTGGAAAGAAAAAGGGTTAACGAAGAAAATGAAAGGTTAGTATAAATGCGCATATGTACCATAGCAAAATATGTGAAGTAGGTGGTTGAAGGTGAGCGGAAATCAGGTGACTTGGTGGAATTCGCAGACTGGATGCTTCCATACAAATACCCCTCTCCATATCGGCAAACAAAAATTACACTTTGTAATGGTCCACTAAATTGATATATTTCTAACGACTCGGGTTTAATTACGCAGTGACATCTTCAGGTACGTTGATCATTTTTACATCCGTAGATATGCAGAAATACTGGTGCTTAGGGGTAAGAGAGGAAACGAGGGGGATACTTTATCTTGAACCACTTACCCTATAGTAACTATACAGATGATAATATTAATTTTAATTTTACAGCAAAATAAATATCATACTTACAGCTTAATCGTCACGAAATGACCGTATTAAAAAAAATTGACGCAATGAAACAGGAAAATAAAAGTCATGAAAGTCATAGAATAAAGATCACGAAATGGAAAAGTAAAAGTCATAAACGTCCCGGCTCTGGTTATAACATATTTATTTGCCCTTTTTTTGAGCATGAAACACCAAAACTCAATTTAAACGCAGCATTATCTTTCTTTCTATAAGCCACGCACAGACGCATGTGAATGCACACATTTCTTTAAAGTGTACACGACTTTGCACACGGCAACTTTGGAAAATATTCGCTTAATTATGTGTACCTTTAGAGCATATTTTATTGTTCTTATAGTAATTAGTCATGTTCTAATATCACTGTTTTACTAAATACTTGGATAATTTTGAACGTCGTTTTATGCCGATGTCCGAAATTTGTATCATAAAGCAATGCTTTTAAATAACTGTTTCTTTGACGTTCTGATAAACTGCTATCATTAGTTCTGAACTGTCTTTATCGTGTGTGTCCGCATTCTGCGTACGTATCCAAAGTGACATTCGTGGAATACATCATCAATGAGTGTTACTCCCAGCTTTGTTAAATTTCATTTTTTTCTTGTTCTGTGAGCTTTTTGATGTCTTATATAGAGATATGTTATGTGATCAGCAGGACAAAATTAAATATAGTATTCGTATTTAGTATACCAAGCATCTAGTATAATCATAAATCAGAAATAATATGTCCCATACACATAGGTAAGTATGTTGATGCTTATTACTTTTTGAGATTTTATAAGTTGAAATTTGTCTAATGCATTTTAAGCTGCCTAGTTTACCTGAGGTAGTATGGATTGTCATTTATTTAGTGGTGATAACATATTTAGACCTCGTTATACTATCTTGGAATAAAAAACCGATGCTAGTACGATCTCCTACCGATAAAGCTCCCATCAACTAACCGACAGGGTGATGTACGTACTGTACAAAATCATAACTCCTCAGTTAATTTTAAGTAACTAAAAAATCAACGCCATATTGCGGTTAACGTAAACCAGCCCTTACAACACCGGACCTTACAACTAAAGGCTTTTTATTGAAATTTTAACAATGCATACATTTTTAAGTGAAATATAATAATTCTAAATTTGAGTTACATTCATTTCATGTAAAACATCGGTAGCATGTCGAATTTTGAGTACAAGAGATCAACGTAGTACTACTCACGATCAAAGCTATCCCGCTGCACTTTGAAGCCCAGTACGAAAGGACCGATCACAAAAGATGTCCCATGATTCTCCGCCTCAAGATGGCTAGAAGCGCAATGACAAGGGGTCGAAAGTATGCAACGCTTGCGCCCTTCGCTTCCTTAGGGCCCTTAGGTGCCGTTTCGAACACGGCTTCATACATTCTTTCAATCTTAGAACCAGAGAATACGTTTGGCAATGCAGCAGCTCAAGCTGAATACTATTGAGGCTCAAGCACGGCTAAAGCTACGTTACCTTCCGTCCGCAAATTGGTCCCGACCAAGTTACGTGCCAGGAAGATGATCCCCTTTCCGTCTAACATTAATTCACTGAAGACCGCACGACATGGTCCAATTTATTGGCCAAGGAATCGGCACAACCATGCGGCACAATATCGGGTAGAAAATTGGGCAATATGTTCCGCATGACAAGCATCAATATTGGGACCAATATTGGTCATAAGAATGCTCAAATGTCCCGCATGAGCACGCCACATTTCTAAATATAAAAAAAATAATATCACGAGACCCTGATTTATTAAATATGAGATAGAGAGAAGAGGGTGATGAAAGTATTATTTATCATTTTACGTCACTTATTTCGTCCACATGTTTCAATAGTCGGGATGGCCGGTACAAAATAACACGATAATGGTCCACCGAGATGTTTTGCAAAGACCTCCTTGTTTTGGTCATTAGGACACGATAAAGCCAACTTCTGATCGGAGATTGGCCAGCTAAAAATATAATTTGCTCTAAGTGCCATATTTGGTATGAAATCGTCAGAGATGTTGTGGGCTGGAAATTGGAATGTGTCAAGCGGATCACAATCCAATATATAATGGATTGGCCACTAAATTGGACCATGTCATGCGGGCTTAAGGTGATAGAAATGGGGTGTAACGCGCAGCTTGAATCACGAGTCGGAAGCTCAGCAGTATGACAAAGTGAGTGGAGCACTCTATTAGAGCAATTAGGAAGCTCCCTAATTGTGAATGGCTTAGATATGGCACCAACCTTCAGCGACTGATGGGAACGTTGGATTGTCAATGCATGCTGCCATGCAAGTGCAAGTTGAGAGCAATAGGGTGTATCTCGTTCAAACTATGGAGTGTTTACAAGTTCCTTATTTACAGAAAATATACAATATGCGCTTCTCATTCGTTGCATAGTAATTCATGGAATAGTTTAATTATTTTTTCCCAAATTTTTAAGGGAACAATTGTTTTCATGTTGATTTTAAGGGGCAAAATTATTCCTTCATTGTTTATTTCATAGCTTGAGTAATTCTCAGCTTCTGTTAAAATTTGTTTCTTAAAATCCAGTTTGTAAGGCGGTAAAGGCAAGCAGGAAAGGTATAATAAAAAATAATGGAATAAGATATCTCGCTCGTTTTCAATTTACTTTCCGAAATTTGATTCATTAAATGCGAGGCCAGGGAAGTAAACATATCATTAAATAACTGAACCTTCGTAAATGCTTAAGTTGCATAAAGCCGAAATGAGCTTTAAAATAACTCTCGGATGACAACGAAATTTTAGCGACCGCGAAACTATGGTATTTAAAATGGCAGTTTTGTGTAATTAAGCATGCAGCTAGGTTTACTTCCTAAAATCTGACCTAATCTCGGAAAATTTCAGATAATCATCTCTCCAAGTTTCTAACTTCCAGGAAAAAATATAATGAATGCGTATTTTTGAAAAAAAGACATGATTCCTCTAAGAAACTGTCAGCATTTTAATCAATACCTTGGTTTACAAAGGAATAAGTCATGCTTTCCTGATTTTGCTCGGATGAGAATCCACTCAGAAGAGTGTAAGTTTGGAAGATCGATCTAATTCGTTTGAACAAATATGCATTTGGTATTGTTGCATTACTAAATTATTAGTGGCATTTTAATTGACATTGACATGAATATAATGTAAAGTATATTCCTTCCACGTTATGGTACACTTCATGTTCACAAAATGTACATATACGCTACTTTAGATGCCGTGTCTGGTATCTGGAGTCCTGCATGACGGCAACTGCTACTGAGTTGTTGTTTAATTTATTATTTTCTCCTCCGACAACCTTTTACCCCCCTTTGTGACGTATTAATTAATCGAGTTGAGCACTCATTTAGCTTGTTTTCTTGTTTTCATTTTGAAGGACACTTCCTTTCTGCTCCATCATTCCGCCTCTGAACAGCGGGTTTAAGAATATTATATAAAATAGTGATGAATTGCAGGTATTTGCCTGTATTTGCTGAAATGGTTTATATTTGACCACACACGTAAAAATCATTCAATTGAGGCGATTTATTTATATTATTGCCGATTGATGCTTTTACCAGTAATATAATGATGCTTAAAAACACATTTAAATTGTACATTATATTTCGGAGACACTTTCAAGGCATAAAATCAGATTTTTGTGAATGGCCATGCACATCCTATCTCACATTACGGCAAAACAAAATCCAACGTAAATGTGATCACAGAGCCTGTGAAAAATTTCCACGCGGAAAATCCGAAAACAGTAGATTATATTCATTTCCCAGGTTGAAGTTTGCAATGATAGGTTTGACTGGCTGAATATATGGGCTGTGGAGTAAGTGAAAATTGTTTTTAAATGAGGTCCCTCTTTCCCCTTTTTGCGGAATGTTTCCTTTACGCGGTCTTATTTCGTTGATAGGTCATTTTTAGACCCCTCTATTGAAATGACAACCTTATTACTGCTCTTGTGGCTACATGACTATATAAGTATGACGACTGTTATAAAATAGCTGATCTGTACGGTGTTTTAGGCCTCTTCTCTGGGAATGCCATCAAACCAAGGAGCACTTCTTAAATGTTTATTTTGGCAACAATTTCTTCTAAAATATGCATTATTCTAAGGAATTAATAAAACATGTCTCTATTATTGCTTCATCGTAATGTCACCTGCGCGAATATAAGAGCCTTTTTGTTTAAAGCTTATTTTTTTTCAGTTGAAACGTTTTAACTCTCTGCAATGCATGGTCTACCGCTAGGATGGTCTATTTCAATATACTCCACCCCACCAGCATCACCATGCAACTAGTCCTACAGCTTCCCCTTCTTTCTTTGACTCTAGTACTTAGTCAGACGATGTAGAGAGGACGCAGAATGGTGCATCCGAGGAATACGCGTAGATAATCTTCCACGAAATTCTAAAATAAACTATTCTTTCATTCTTATAGAATGAAAGCCTTAAAGAATGAAAGACTAGTTAAAAGAACCACGAAAAATGTGGCCCGGATCGCAAAGCTACGATAGTCAAAGGAGATACCTACGAGACACGAGTAAACACTGCAGTGAGCAAGGACTTGAAAGTTGACTTCACCTTGAGTTGAGCATTTTTTTCATTCTGGACGCCGTTTAAGTGGGGGAAAACAGCCAATAGTTTGTGAGAATATTACTCCATGCCTCCTATATAATGACTCCTCCAATGACGGACCCAATGTTTTCGAATTCCGGTCAATGGGTGAAGAGGCATTCATGTCTAGAGGATTGAGTATTGAGTTGGAGGTGAAGGGGCGATGGCCCGCGAAGCGTGGCCCACTAGCAGTCTTTGAAAACGGTCGTCGCCCTTAGGGAGATCATTCAGGGTTGCATTCCCACAAGCCCGCATCGGGTTGATGGGGAGAAATGGGCACTCTTTCAGTGAAGGTCAAGCAGATTTACCCCTTTGACACGCGACTGGGCACGAATGAAAAAACTTGGTATGGTCCTAGAAATAGAAGGCGTGAATATTGCTTATGAAGTCCTCACTCTTAGCCTGTAGGTATCACTCCAAAGATATTTCCTTTAACTTGTAACATGAATGGTGGCTCTTATTAGATTTTAAGTCATTTAATCTGTTGGCGTTTACCCTTCACAGTTAATAAAAAAATACATGTTTCACACAAAATGAGGACACAGACATCGTGGAATATAAATAAGCGGTACACTCATGGTAAAAGCATCAAGGCAAATAAAATTATAAATTACAGCAGAAATAAATTGGAAAATAACTACATACAACATTATAAAATATATATCATAGCAAACATAACCATGCAAAATTAGCAAATTAAATAAAAAAGCATGAAACTTTGCAAGGAAGTTTTTCCTGTAATTCCGTGCATGTTGGTACCATTTCGTCATTATCCTATTCCAGTTTCCAACAGGGTAATTAATAACTTCGAGGGACACGGCAAGAGATTTAGTCATAGGAATGAGATTGGAGGGCAATCTTGTCCTTCGTCGATGAATCCGCTCTTTTGTATGCAAAGAATTTGGGATATCGTTGATGGTAAGAATTATCTAAACATTTGAGCGTCATGAGATTTTCATTTGAATCGAAACGGGGGATATTTCAATGCTTGTGGAACATAAAGGTAGCCTTCAAGTACAGCTTATAGCGATAAATATAGCAATAACAATACTGGCAAAAGAATTCCAAAAATTTAAATCTTGGGGCTGGTAATTTACAAGCTTTTTCTAAACAACCCTAGACGGTCTATTTCCGCAGTTGGTAAAATCTAGTGGAAATGGTGTGTTCAAAAATGGCCATACGCGGTTGATGATTCTAAATTGCTCTACGAAAGGGAAAAGTCAGTTTTCACAGGGAACGGTAATTGCAAGCAATGAAAAGTCGAGGCGACCGACCACTGAGGTTACTTGCGCCATTGCGCGAATTGGTGGAGAGAATTGTAAGAGTTTATTGAAGGTTAGAGAAGTGTTGAACCTGGTGACGGTGTAAACCTGCTCGCTAATAAAGTAGACAAGGGGGGACTGCAGTGTGGCGTCTCATCCGATGGAGACACCGCCGGCCTCGGTGGCGGCGGGGTAACGTCTCTGCCTGCTGCTGTACCTAAGGTAATCCCGCCTGGGGAGGATTTTTCACTTCCCAGGGCATGGTTGTTTGTGCTTGTCCATTGAATGAATTGCATTTAAAAAAATGATATATGTTCCACAAGACTAGTTCCTAGAACAATAATAAAATAATATTAATAACTAATACTTGAAAGGTAGAGGTAGTTATTCCAGAAGGCAATCGGTAACTGAGTTGTCCGCGCCGTTGAGGAATTGAGTGAGGGATGGCAGAGTAGAATACTAAGGGAATGGAAGAAGGGTGGAGAGACACCTAGGCGTCGTCACACACCTACTCTAAGCTAAAGGCGCCTAGGAAACCATAACTTTGCGTCCTATCCAATTTTAAAGGTGCTCTTCCCACGGAACCCATGTAGGAATCAGGAATCCACCGGATAATTCCCCCACGGCCGGGATTCACACCCTTGGCCTTCGCCATGGAAGCCCATACTCTAGCCGCGGTTTGTTTTACAACCGCGCGCCAGCACTGACTAGTGAGATGGATGCAAATGCTTCACGCCAAGAGATTCATTCCCATTGGGGAACCCTCGGGAGTTCCTACGCGAATTGACGGGAAATCATTAAAAAGCTGCGTCGGGAGTCATTAAATAAAGGGAGGGATTAAAATCCAGTCCATTTGGGTGGCGGTTAAGTGTCCCGGAAGCAGCCGTTTGGGGGGGGGGGACGCGGCTCCTCTGCATCGCATTCCGCTCCAAGTGGTTCTCCCCCGCTCTCGGTGTTTACGGCCCGCCAGTCCACGCAGTGTGTCAGCGGCCGGCGGCGGGGAGGGGGCCCCCGGGCGCTCGAGGGGAAGTTGGGAGGCGGGCGGGTTGAGGCGGCGGCAGGGGGGGCGGTCGGCGTGGAGGCGGTCTTTGTGTTTGTGTCGATGTTGGCGGCTGCGAGATCGACGATGCACCCCGATCCGGACGCCCCGCGAGTATTTAGGTAGGTCATGTCTTTTTCTGTTATTGAATGACGCGCTCTTGGAAATGAGGACGCAAATTCACGCAACGGTCCCACGCGTAGAATAAAAGGATCTCGAGTAATAAAGCACTGGTTTTTGTTTTATTGTCGCGCTGAGAGACGGGGCGAATCCATCTCATCCCAGTCTGAGTCTTCTCAAGTTATGATCCCATTAAAACTAAAGTATGTCGTCTTCAGAGAAAATAGTGCGAGGCAATTTTGGTTGGTTTAATGACTTCATGGAAGTCACGAAAATTACGTGGTAAAGAAACATACGAGATGTCCAAATCCATGTTCATTGATAATCACGTCAACATCAGGTTTGACTAAAATGTATACAGTTTGTACAGTACATTTTCTAATTCGACGTGGACCGCAGTTTCATAATTGGCGGTAGAAGTTATGAAAATTAGTTACTAGGTCGGCCCTTAAAGATTGTTGGTTTTTTTGTATAAGGTAGGATGGTTTGGGGAATAGAGGAGGGCGAAAATAGACCAAGAAACAAGGTGTCGTTCTCGACCGCTGTGAACGAAAAGGTGCCAAGGGTCATCAAGTGTGGGGTACCAATTGAATGACGGAGCATTGCGTTACTTGTGTTACGTTAAGTTGGGATCACAGCTGTAAACTTTCGGTTCGTTGGTCGATTAAATGGGGCGGCTACCAACTACTACTGAGGTCATTTTCGCCATTAAGGGAAAGTAGGTAGGTTAGAGAAGGAGGAATCTGAGGAATATCTGGGTAATATAATATATCTGGGTGGAGAGTAACCGGGCGTCGAAGTGAGCCTCCTCTAAGGGATGGACTTAAAAGAGACCACGGTTCAACGTCCTATCCGACGGACGGAGTACTTGCTACCCAAGAAGAGATCTCCAAATACCCACGTAAGGATCGGTAACCCACTGAAATATTTCTGCCAATACCGGGACTCGAACCCAGGCCCTTGGGATGGGACGCCACCACACCAACCCGATCGATCATGTTAATTTATTTCCCATCACCATCGGGATTCAAATGAAGACCCTTGGGAAGTTAAGCCAAAGTCACACTTGCGGGTTTCTTATTATCGGTAGTCATCTTTCGATAAATATTGTACGGTATAGTGAAAAGTAGCACCTTAATGTTTAATTCCCTACAAGAGAGATAGTAAGAGAATCGGTTGGGTTCGAATAGTTCCGTTAGAAGAAATACATCATGAAATGCTTCACTCTTGGCAGTGAAGCAGTTTTGTTTTGGTCTTACGGGATTCCGGGAAAGTTTTAATGGAATCAGGTCAACTTCCGGAATCGATATTAACCCCTGTCGTTCCCTCAAGAAAAGTAATGCTCCAACTCTCGGCACCTCGTGTATGATCATCTCATTGAGGCTTAGTTGAAAAATAATAGTTATTTATAAATATTTAATTCGTAGACCAATTTTAATTACAATGCCAATTTATGGGTTCGTCTACCTGAGTCAGGAAAATGGACCAGGTAGCAGTACCCATTTAACGTACTTCAATTCCTAAGGTTATTCCTCCCCGAATACGAGCCGAGCCGAAAGAGGACTAAGCGGGAACCGTTTTTTCTATCAAGGCTGGCCGTTGTTCAACATGGACCAGGGATGCTGTAAACCTTGCAATCCCATTTAATACGATCATTTTCAAATTAGGAGCTGTTCCCACCTCATACCAACTGCAAATTATTTCCAAGGATTTGGGCTTGACTATTGGGAATATAAATTCATATTTTAATCTCATGAACAGCATGCATATCCGAAATAAAATTATTGCTTGATTTGGGAAATACTTTGGGAATTCATTCTAACAACAATTTTTTGTACACTGCCTTGGACTGGGCGATGTGAAAATATCCTCGAAGTTACACTGTTCGGTGCCTGTGATTTTAATTATCAGAAATTTTAACTTTAATTGGGAAATGGTCGTTCAGTGGTTCACAGTTTTGCTGTAATGGTAGGAGAATGTTTAACTGTAACAGAACTTCATGAAATGAAATTTATGATTTGCATTTAATAAAACATCAAAGATTTAGGCATACACTGTGTAAAAATGTAAACAGGAATGCCATCGAGAATCAATACTCCTACCATCGGGATTGGTGATATATAGCATTGTAGTACTAATTATTTACGCTTACATTACCCGACCTCAGTAGGCTTAACTAATTAACATTTTAAGTTTCTTAACAAATTAACATTTAGGCTCCATAATTAATTAATATTTTTGGCTCCTTGGAGGAAATAACTTAATTTATCAGATGCTTCAGATTTCAGATAATTATTGTTGCAATTGATATTGGCTGGATCTTGAAGGAAAATCCAATTATCGATAATGAATTTCGATGCAATGACCGGTTAGCTACCTGCCCCTTCCAAAACATAGGAATGATGATCGGTATGAATCCTCTAACAGCAATCTTCCTAAACGGTGCCTGGATCAAAACTATTTTTAAAGACTCATTTTTCCCTAATAGGTTTGATGACCATTGGTCTGAAAGTTTCAAATGTATATCAGGAGCGTTTTGAGCAATCCTTGACTGATTTTGAGGATACCGGGACTAGCCACGGTAGTTACCTTTACGGAGTCACCCGCAAGTGCACATAAGTGCGATATTCCACAGAGGAAAAATCCCGGTCAAGGCGAATGATTTTTCCTCTGTGGAATATCGCAATCCTTGACTGGACTAACACTAAACTGTTCATCTACTTCGACCAACAACTAAATAATCCTTTCCAAAAGAACGACAGCGGAGCTCCGAAGAAGTGTGGAAGGACGACACCTAGGCCACCTTGTCCGATGGCGCTGTAAGAATGTTTTTATGTGCCATTCGGAGGGTGATCGTTGCCTTGAGTGGCTCTTGGCGTTTAGTGCCTTTCGCCGGCCACTTTGAAACGACCGCAGTGAATCTGCACGTCTGCTACACCCAGCAGGTCCCCGTTAGATACTCGGGCCTAGACGTCCAGTGCGGTCTCGTATACTCCTTCAGGAAACTCGGCTATGGTATACTTTGAATTTGTGTCTTGGCGATTGACCCTTTACAATTTTATTTATATGATCAATTTCTTTTATCAGAGTTTGCAGTGGGTAAAATGCGTAGCAAGTATACTTTCATATGGAAATTTTTTGCCAATACTATTGTCACAAATGGTGCCATTGAGTCATACAAACATGATTTCAGCTCCTTTCAAATAATACAATTTACATAAAATAATTTAACTCATTCCCTTTCAAAATTATACACATTGCGTCATAAAAGAAATTTTCTAAGGAATTTTCCACTGGAGATAAGTTACGCTTTGGACCCGTGGATCAATGGCAACTTATGTAAAATAATGATCAACGGAAAAAAGAATATTTTCTCTTCTTGGGTCCGCTCGACGCTGTCCTTGCGGAGAGTGATCTAGCCTAGATCCGTCGTTCAAATCTAGCGATTTTCTTATGCTCTTTCGCTTTTTAGTATTGAATCATCTTCATCTACATACTAGCCTGCTAGCCACTGCAGAGGCGTGTCGCAGGGCGTAGTTAGGACCCCAACCATGGAAGTGGAGGGGATAGGGGAAAGGAGGGGGGAGGGGATAGAGGTGGAATGTTAATGTGCCTTATGTTAGTGTCACACTGTTTTTGTTATAATGACTAATGGTGCGTGGAAAGAAGGAATTTTTGTACCTGTCAGTTTGGCAGTGTCTCTTATTCTGTCACTTCTATCAGTTCTAGAGTGATAGCGCGGGGTTTTGATCGCCCTCCTTTCTCACTGAAACTCGCCTGATTTGGAGTCGTTCAAGCAATATAAGCCTAGCGTGTAGCCTCTGTGCCTCTAACGGTTCGCTACATAAGTTATTCTAAAGACTATCAAAATTATGCGAAATGCCATAAGTGTTAATTTAGTTGCCAGAATTTCACTATGATTAAATTTACTATTGACATAATATTCTAAGATATTCATCGTAGGTTTAATCCACTTGAAATACCACACCGCAGCTTCTAATTTTAGATTTTTCGATATATGTCTAGTTATTTTCTTTCACATCTGTAAATTTTTCTATTTCCTTTAAGAGAGACCTGATTTATATAATTCTTCGAAAACATTGCCTGAAAAATTGATAAAGAGCATTCAACGTTTACTTCTCCCAACAGTAAAAAAATATAAATGACCATTTAGGCCCCGTTTATTTCAAGAATGCATCAAAAAAACTATGATTGTTCGTAGGGCATGGATAGATTGAAATGAATAGAATGACATGTGAAATTTGTTAATTCTTTTTTTTACCATTATAGAATTAAAAAAAGGACTCAGGTGCCGAAATACTTAAGAGACCAACAACATAAACTTTAATAAACCTTTCGACATAAAATATGTGGCCTAGTTCTTCCCCGTTGTGCAAAGTGGTTCCACAGATATTCATGTAACTATAAGTACTGAAATACCAGCTGAAAAATAGTCAGCTCTGTGGCACATACCTTAATTTAATAGGCATATACCATCGTGATGTGTACGTAAGAAATGTATATCTTATGCTCAACACGCTGAATCCATAGCGGGCACGTCTCGAGTAAAATACGAGTCACTCATTTACAACCTCAACGCGGGACTCGCAATTAACGCTAATGTAAACATTCTGGCGGGAATCATACGGATGCTTGAACCTTGGTGAGGACATCCGGCGAGGAAACAAGAGGCTTGAAGCGAGAGGATGATGGGTGTTGGCAGATGTTTTCCAAGACGTCTTCAACTCAAGTGCATACTGAGGATCGACTGAGGCTTTATTTGTTAGGACTTGTGTATCAAGCTTTGGAGTGGAGCTCATAGTTTACGTTTCGGCCTCGAAATGAAACGCGAGTGACAATGGGAAGGGACTGGGAGGAGTTGACAGCTCGACGAAAGTCCGTTGGATCCCAAATAAGTGTCGAAAAAAGAGGATATCAGTGCCAGGGTAGCGAGAGAGCCGTGTTGAATCTCTGAACCCAGAGCACCCTCACGCCGCCCTGTGTATCTCTTCTTCTACGTCGACAACGTGACTTTCGACCATGCTGGCCTCGAAAAGAACGTGCGCTATAGCCTGCGATTCATTTACGAACTTTTTAGAGAAGTCGATAATGTGAATGTAATAGCGTTGCAATAATATAGAAGAGTCACGTGAAAAGAAAATTAATCGGTCCAACACATATAGCTAACTCGTTTTACTAATTTGATTCAATATACATTTACGGTGAACCAAGTGAACCGTTTCACGGGTTACTGGAAGTCTAGAGACACCAAACATCTTTCAAGGATTGGTGAGTAAAGTAAGTTTTCATTGAAAGCTACAGTATTACAGTATTCTGTATTTAACTGCTTGCGCACTAACTAACTGTGTAACGCACTGTAGAGCGGGATCCGTAATTACACCATCGGTGTCAGAAATAAACTCTGGTCCTCTGTCAATCAAGCTTGATTTCCTCGTAATTATATTGATTAGGTTTTTGTTATGAAAAGTAAATAATTTTTCCGTTTGGGAAAGAAAGAATAGCTTATTTTATTGAATTTTTAAATTTTATGCATTGTAGATTGAAATGTGCTGTCCTTGGTGTCGTATAATTTTACGATGGATAATGGGTTAATATAATTATATGAAATAATCTACAATTTCTATAATATATTCCTAAACACCTTGAGGTTTGATGCTCCGCAGTGTCAGTAGTTTTCTTTTGAGTGTCGTTTATGCTGCCCGTCAGAAAAAAGAAGAGAATATAAGGAAAAGTTTGGTATAGGGTTCTCATGATGGTGGTCATACTAAAATTGGCTTCAAATCGTTGAAAGTAAAATTAGAATAGGTAACTAACAATTTACCCCACAGAGACCCATCTGAATTTCAATTAATTCCAAAGGAATATTACCATACGCATAAGTAATGGCTAACTAGAGACGGAGTTTTCATAATGGCAAGCTAAGGAAAAATTTATAAAATCACTTCAGCTTATCCAGAGCTCAAATAAAAAAACCTTGAAAGAGAAATTTTTACACTTTCGATGAAAGCCTATACTGATGAAAAGCTTGTCAATTGAGAAGTATCGATGACGATATCTACAATGGCATCTAAAACTGGTAGGCTCCAGACAACAGGGCCAAGGATATTATGAATGTTTTTCAGAAGCCTTAAAATCTACCTTGATTTGAGCATAATAACGAATCAGAGCGATCAGGAAAGCAATCGAAAGTGCATATCCTAAAGCCTAAAGAGGGAGTTTAATAAGATCCTCTGTTGAAAACACGAGAGATTGTAGCTCATCAAACTAATGCGCTAATTGACTTAATCTTTTCTTCATGCACTGAACACAAGTTAAGGGTAGCATTCATAACCGTTGCGTTATTTACTAACAATAGTGGCTAATAGCTCTTCCTTCTTGTCTAGTTGCCTATGCGCAAGACTAACTTGGCATAACCTTCGCGATCCTTACGAAGTTTTCCGCTAGTTAATATTGAGCTCTGTTAAGAATCAGAATTCTAATTATATTCATTCGCCATTATAATGTCCTTTATGACGTAGTGTAGATTTTTTTACTTCCAATTACTCGCTACAGATTTCACTTGCGAGTAGTATGAAATTTGTACACTGCCATTAGGAAAGTTTAGCAATCAGTGGAAATCCAATGCCTATGTGGGGCTTTAATGGACTTCAGTCCGTCTGATAGGATTTGGGGTCGCAGTCCCATTGGTATTTTTCGTGTGCGATATTCGGCGCCGGGACCTCCTTCCACCCGATCTGGAGACTCGTCGATCGGTATACTGTGTGCATTTTAATGGTTCCGAAGAGCATTTTGTTCAGGGCCACGATGATCGTGTTGCACAGCCTTCCATGGACTCAAATATCAGTGAAAGGTCCCCAATGATTTCTAGTCAAGCCAGCGAGTTTTTTTTTGGAGTGGAATCTCGTGACCTCTGGAATGCGCTTACGAGGCGTTCTCAAGGATGCCGGGCACCATCTGCGCCTCCTGCCGACGCCCACGCGAAGCTCTCGAAAGCATACTTCCATCAATTCTCTCTTTTTCCACGAATCGCAATAAATAATTCAATAAATGTGTTGTCACCCCTTCACATATTAAATATTATGCCCTAACTCTGACTTTCCTTACACTCACCGACGAGCAAATGAGAGATTTGACATTTCCCTCGCCTCCACTTTATATATTCGTCACTAAATTCGGCAGGTCACGTTTATTAGTAGAAATATACCAAGACAGGCAAGCCAGATGATATAAACATAAATATACAGCCATATCGCTACAAGGGCTGAAAATCTCAATAATGGCTAATTTCATTTCATTATAGGAATCAATATGCTTTTTTCTATCGGCGTCGGTGGCAGCAGAGCGTTCAAAGGGAAATATTTAATCGTATCGTTTGCTATTTGCTGAAAAAAAAACAGAAGAGTTCGCATATTTGTAACTCACTGATTATATTCCAAATATTATTCCACAAATTTAGAGATACCTTTGCTTTTAAATAGCGAGAAAAGTGCGAAGAACCACTCTGTGAACACTATCACTCCATATATATAATTTATTTACACTTTCATCGGAATACGTTGGAATCTCTCCTCGGGAAAGGAGTTTTAATATTTATTTAGCGGTCGTAGCTTCGGTGGGTCACAATAATTGTGCCTTTTAAGTATGCTTAAACTTAAAACTGATGTTTTTCCTCCCAAACAACAATTAACTGAGCATAAAAAACTAAGGACGGACTTCACCCAATTTTCTCCGTCCATATCCTCCCTCGTAAAAAACATGAAGTGATGCCTTACTGTACACATCTACATAATACCGTGTGCGCATCACCATGGTTGCGTGGCGGGGGGTGATGTGACACCACCCATGAAAAAAGGGAAGAATAAAGAAAACGGGATATGAGGAAACATCTGTGAGTGTTGGGTGAGGGTAGCATGATGGCCTCCGTGCCAATCTTTAACTCTTGAGACTTGAATGAGTCTAGTAGCCTAGGCCTAGCTTATACCAGGTGAACTAGCAGTTCCCAGCCCTGTCCTTTCAATTCTATCCCTTCGCCCGTAACAGTTTTAAACGGAGAGTGCGTATGTATATGCTTTCTATTTTATTTAGTACGTGAATAAAATCTTTCGGTTCATGATTCCGCATGTCTGCGATACATTCGACCAACAATCCTATCGCTGTATATTTCCGATCCAAAGATCCTCTTTGAACCGCATCTTATATTTCCACACACACCTCTTTCTCTTGACGTAGATCTTTCCACATCAAGTACACAACTCATTTTTACGATGCACAGTACACAGCGCTTAGTTAACTAACCTTGATGGTGAAACTGGGATTTAATTTTTTCCGCTTTCGATATATCTATCACTCCAATCAGTCATTCTGGTCACGTTTCTGAGTCACGTTTTATTCCTTTGACTGTCGTTTCATATTTTCGTGTTCAACTTAAGTAATTTCAAAGTATCAGGCGATAGTTTGTGGAAATGTGTGACAGACAGCATTATCACTGAAACACTTCGTAAAAATGTCCACAACAATTTTTATTCTACCTACCTAAGTTTTGGCCAACATTGCCATTATCAAGCTCATCAAGCAAGCATCATCATCATTGCTGCCACCTTTTATTTGTAGCCTCATATGAACTACACTCATATGAACATTGTGGTTGTATATTGATAATGTTTCACATTCTGTGCCATCAGAAGGGAAATATGTATTTCATAAAATCGCCAATGCTGCTTGCCAATAATGCTTGATAATGGCAGTGTTTGCCGAAACTTAGGTCGGTAGAATAAAACTTGTTTGAAAATTTTACTAAGTGTTTCTGTAATAATGTTGTGTCATTTCGTTGACTTGGTTCCCACTTAGCTGTAGCACCATTTAAAGGTAAACTTGGCTGCTTTCGGATTTTATGCTAAATACAAGGACCCAAGATGCATGTATTCCCCCCATGCACCTTTCGCGTCCGAAAACAGGCTGGCATCTACCAACACACATCTGCCTCACAACTCCTACGATTTCCGGGTTTCTTTTCCTTTCCTCATTTTTCTTGCATTTCTAAGGGTGTAACTCGTTGGTTCCATTGATACTGAATCAGTTACAAAAAATTGGACATTACAAAAAATCGATTACATTCTAAAAGATTCGGGTTTCGACGCATAAGACGCGATAATTTTGTGCTTCAAGACTCAGGTCGGGTAGATATTAATGATAAATTGTTTACTAAGGTAGTTTCATTTTATAGAAAAAGCTCTAATCTTTTCATTAATATCAAAATATTAACCCTTTGCCGAACTACTTTTCGAGCAATTTGCCCGAAAATACAAGCTGTTTTACTTGGCCTAGCTTACGGCTATGCGCTTCAGATAGATTATTGAAAAAATTAGAATTTCGTCAAATTGGAATTTCGTCTAATTGGAATTTCGAAAAATTGGAATTTCTAACACCTAGATTTCGTCAAAAACTAATGGTGTGTAATTTGTATTTTTCTCAACTCTTTATAAAAATTAATATATTAATCACCGCAGTAATGTTTACAGAATTGCAAAAAAAACTGCTGTTTTGAAGGCTTTTTAGCCGTACGGCGTGAAAGAATGAGTCTAGTTAGAGGCTTATGTAGATATATTTATTTAATTATTGAGAATTTTGGTCATATATAACTATATTTTTGCGCCATTAATGTTACAATATTTGCTTCACACTTCTTACAAACGCTGAAATTTAAATATAAAATTCGAATATGTCCTCCATTATGACTAGGGAACTATCTCGCGCAAACTACCTGCGACTATTCAAGAAATTGATATGTATAGTTGCAGGTGAGAGTGAGACACAAATTCATTGAAACAAATCTCGCTGTCCGTCCCTCCCCCAATTCTTTCTCTCTCACTATCGAGTGGCAGGACTCGTAACACTCCCTGCCACACGCGTTTGCGGCGCCTCGCAGGGTTTCCAGCAGATACATTTGCACCTAAACCAGCTCTCTCCTTGGTTGCTGACCTCACATCCCATGCCACACCCCCTCGTGGCGACTAGCTGGGCCAAGCGTGGATGTATGTAGGTGAGAGGTGCTGAAGCAGGCGTCTCGGACGAAGGTTTCTGCACTCGCATTTGCCGCTCCGTCCGGTGTTTTGGTCCGAGGCGTGGCCTTGAAAGGGACGGGGGTCGTCGGGTGCCCTTCGTCACTCACGCAGAGTCCCTGGACGACGGGAGATTGGAAAGCACGCCGCGCTAAGGGGTGCGTCATTGGGGGAGGAGGCAGGTGTGGGCAGGGTTGGAGAGGGGGAAGAGGGGGCACGGGAGACCCCCACGGACACTCACCAGGTGATCTCGGGGAGGGGCGTGGATGTTTACGGCCGCCTCTTCCCTCAACTACTGCGCGTGTGGTCACTGCCGAATGCTGAGACCCAGAAAGGCGCTACCCCCGCGCGTCTGCGGCTTCATTCCGACCGAGGTCCAGGAACCGAGATAAGCATAACAGACGAGTCGCGTGTGCGGAATTTGAAGGATCTGTCAACGAATCACGCAGAAAGAAAATGAATAGGAGAAGTAATTCAATCGGCCGCGATAGCCACGTGAACTCGCCGTCCTGGCAATCTAAAGATCACGTTTTCGGACACATATGTAGTTCTTGACTTCGAATTAAAGAAATAGAGAGCGAGAGATCTTGAGCGAAATTTGGTCTTCATAGCCCTCGCTAACATATAATCCTCGGCACATTACCTGAAGACCTATTCCCTGGGGGGCAAGTCTGTAAATTTTGCTGCCCGTCGACAAACGTCGTTTGTCTCTCCTGTGGCCTTAATAGACATTTGAGAATATACAAACCTCATTCTTCTTGACCATGAATAATTTTAGCGACGTCGAAAACTAGACACTTGATCGAGTGAGCGATTTTACGTAAAATTAACGACTAAATTCACTTACATAGACATGGACAAAACTGTTGACTGTCGAGAAAAATGTGACTTAAGGGGGTTGCAAAGTTATATGTATGTCACAGTGGAGACATTTAACGCTTGCCGACGGGTGACAAAACATACACCCAATAGCTCACCCCTGGTGGGAGACATTTCGTCGAGGTGGGACTCAATTCAGTGCCCTGGATGTAGGGAGACGAGGACGTTACCCCGCCACCAATGGCCAAGTCAGCAGGTGTGACATTGCCTTATCAGTTGCAAGCCGTAAAACTCAAGTCCTCAGTTAGAAGTCAAGCATTCACGTTAAGCTGAAATGAATCCATCTACGTTTACGTTTAACCCTATGAGCCGCCAAAATTACGTGTGATAGTTTCTGCAGGGATACCAGCATTCTTCTACGAATATTGTTGCTAACCTTTTGCAGCAACAGGGATGGGAATCGCTTTCAGACCGTCGACTAAAATTTAGACTTTATCTGTTATGTCCAGACCAATTTGTTTTCTGACGGCGTTGGAAGCATTTTGCGTAATCAGAAATACTACAGTAGATCGGATCATGGTAATAAAATTAGGGAACTAAACTGCAGAACGGACAGATTTAAAATGCCGTTTTTCCCGCGAACGATAAGATCATAACAGCTGCCAATTAGACTTTTTACTAGGTTTGTCGATATGTAGTGTAGCCAGGTCGTTGATTTACTTCCTAATAATTATATCCTTATCTGCTACCAAGAACTAACAGTACGCCATGCATGTTTTCAGAATGACTCTAATATCTCTGTCCATTAATGTAGTTGTAGATGTAGTTGCAAAATACATTAATACTATCGGTCCCTCTAACATTAGTAGCATACCTACAGTGTACTGCATGCTTATGAGGCGTCACCTTGAGACAAGCATTAGCAATGTATACTAATGAATCTATAACTTAGTAGTTAGTTGCACTAACTTTAATAGTGTAGTGCATGTTGGTGACTACTCACCCTCTGCCACACACCCTTGAGATGGCTTGCAGGGTATTTTGTAAACTAGCGCGAAATAAAACTTCAATGCAAGTGAACTGTTGTCCCATTTACGGTTTGGGCGCTTACCTGTAGCTTTTTTTTTTAAATCGCGAGTGGTGCGAGAGAAAGCAAGTATTTAAATCCACCCTAGCATATTCATCTTCCTTCTTCTGAGTGGTCGAATCTAACGACGCGGTGAGTCTAATGTACGCTGACGAGTGTTTGAATCAAGTCTAAGTTCCCAGTGATTTTCCTAAAGTCTTTATCTCGCCTTCTTTCTTCATGTTTGGTATCTCGCCTTCTTTCTTCACGTTTGGAGGGACAATAAATGAACCTATCATTACTTTCTCTGTTACTTTGTCTATTCTTTTTCTCATGAACCATCATTTTTTACATGTTCTCACCTCTGCAATAAAACGCTTGTTCTTAACTTATGCTGAAATTATTTTACTGCCAACATTTTAAGGTAACCGCTGATTTGTCAGTGAATGGAGGTGGGTGGACAACAAATTTGTCAATGCCTTGAGGTTTTGATATAAAAGAGGTTATGAAGCTCATATGTCTGGGGGCCACATAGTTACTGTCTATGCCGATGAAGCAAATGCTCTTTAGTGGACTAGGTGATTACATCCATCGATTAAGCAGGTAAAACGTATTTACTTCACAGGTTGAGTTTTCGAGTTCTGCGTCCCCGCTTCGAAGCCGAGTCCACACCTTGTAAGGCAGTGTTTTCAATCTGTGATATACTGGCTTCCTTATTTTTTTAGCATGAAAGTTCAAACTTAACGATGGCAGTTTTTTCCACGACACTGCTTAGAGAAAAGATAGCTAAAGGGGATTAGCCAGCCGGAGCGAAAATGACCTCAGCCATCGATCTCTCTGACGAGCGACAACAGGCGGTAAGCCGCCATGATGAGCCATCCTAGTTCGAGAGCTATTATTTTAATTCTACCCCCAATGTCTCTCGTTTGATACCTTTCAGCGTCGTTTTTCGGCGAGATTTCTCTCTATCCCCGTAAGTTGAGTGTGTAGCGGCCGTTTTGCGGGTAGGCGGGAATTAAGATTGCTGAGTAGGGTGTCAAGACTGTTCTGTGGTGCCTGTCTGTCAACACAGTGAATTGGTTCAAGGGGACGCGAGTGTCGATGACGGGTTTCCCTTACCTTTCCTGAGAATTCGGTGAGTAAATGCAATTCTTTATGAGTAGTGTGTTTGTCACTTTTCATTCGATCCCTTGAGCTATGTCGTGAGTCTAGCTTACGAACATACAGCAAATACTTCAACTCCACGAGCTTGACGCTATTATCAAGCGGAACTGAGACAATATCATAGAAATATATCAAGTTAAAAAATCAGGATGGAAGGAATGAAGTAGCGCATTCATTGATACTGTAGTTCTTTCCATCATAAGTCCTTATATATTCAAATGGTTTTAAATATGTTTCCATTTCTCCCTAATTATGAATAAATATCATTATTAGTGTAGCAGATCTCATTGAGTTTAAATATCGCATCACATATTAATAACTGTAGATGATTTATGAAACCATTGTGATTTGCCTAAAATTTCAATACCGGTTAAGCATGAAAAGTTGATATTGAGCACTTTAATTACTACATTTGGTTTGATTCTCGAATCATTGCAAAATGACCATAGCTATCGACGCACCCTATAAATCTAAACCTCTCTAATCTCGAATAATTTGTCGGTTATGACTCCAATTGCAACGCTTATAGAAAGGTTCCAATGACATGCCACACTCGCGCTCGGCTATAGGTTGATCTTGAAAATATCAGGTACTAGTTCACGTCTATTCTTTAATTGGCTGATCTGGAGAAAATATACATAATGATAATCTCGAGGACGCTCTGATCGGTTGCCCATGAAATGGAGCATTTAATATTTTTATGAAAAATCATCGATTAACCTACGGTGCTGTTGCTGCATCGCTAGGTAAGTAGCGGTTTACTTAAGGCGGAGAACATATCTTTAAGAGCCTATTTTTCGCGCAATGCTTGTTTCCATTGTGTATACCTTGTATGTTTTCATGCAACTGTTCCCAGAACATAAGCTAACGGCAATTATTTATCACTAGCCATTTATAAAGCTTATGGATTTATCGCATATTAACATTTTCAAATGTAGACATGGCACGATTTTTCGCAGTCGTCTCAATAAAATGGAAATAAGTGGTAATGAGGGACTAGCCTGGATCGTAACTTTAACAGGAGTCTCCAGCTACGGCACCCAGTCCAGGAACTTTTTATTTTGAATTTCGCACATTCGAAGAAGGAAATTTACAATCCCTCGTATTGCTTATTTTACATGACATTGGCATATCATCTCGTAAAAAATCTCTAGCGATAATTTATCCTTCCATATTGTTTGAGCTCAGACCTTTTACGCGTTTGAATGAACGAGACTCGAGGCGTTTTCCCGTCAAAGTGTATCTTTTCTGCCGTGGCTCGCAAGGCGAAGTATGGATAGGCTCGACGTCTTGATGAGAGCGATACCGTTGACGGCTGGCGGAGACACGCAATGTGGAACACGCTGTGCCATTTAACGCCGTTTCAAAATGTAAACGTCAAAATCAACAAATTGATTCATCGTCATGTTCAACGCTTACAAATTATTCCACTCTGCCAACCTCCGGGAAACTTCACTTCCTTATTAGGCACATCGTCGACGACATGAAACGAGTTGCGTTCATGTGTCCGGGAGAAGATCATTTGAATCCAAGAGCTCTTTGACCAACGAATAGCTAACTCTTTCTAGGGCTATGAAAGTGAAAGAACCCGTCATCTAACGAGGGGAAGGAGCGGGGAAGTTTGTAATCTCTTGGATTCCTCCTAGCAAATAAGCGAAAGCTGATGAGCGTAATTGAACGTATTAGCTGTCAATATGAATATCGTTGCTCTCCTGTTGAAACCCGATCTAGTTTTCTTCCCAAGTGTTAAAGGCTTTTCGGTAGCAGAGATTTATTCCTCCAAGTGTATATGGCAGTGTACTTAGCCAAACTAATCCAAGAGAAGGAGGTAGAGGAGAGTGGGAGAATGACAGCAAGCGGGAGTGTTAATATGGCATATTTTCAGAACGAAGCAAACGTTAATGAGGAGGGTGGCTGAAATGCGTCCACAAATTAAAGCACTTGTAAACTGCCAGAGAAAATCACATTACGCGAAGGGGTGTTCGCACGACTCGATAAAGAGTAGGTATCCGAACGAAGTGTCACCATTTATTGGAAAATGAATTTCATAATTGCATAGCGGTTCAATATGTTGTGTACTTAACCAATTGGCTGCAGTAAAATGTAAGAAAGTGGGGTGAGAAAATTTCATAGAGCCAAAATATGTTGAATTGGTGTGAGACAGATTTCTGGAGATCAGAATAGGGACATAACACGAGGAAGAAAAATGAAGTTTGAAGCATAAATCTTGGGTCCAAAACTATAACTAGGTAAATCAAACTTTATCGGTTTTGTGTTATCTAAATCCATAAGTTTCCAAAGTAGTAACTTTCAAATGCTACAAGTGGATAACAAAACGATGCATCTTGAGTCACTCACCCATCGATTTCCCATTACCCAACACAGGGAGATGACATTCTGTAAGTGTACAAATGTAAAACCTACATGATATCAAAAGAGTAGATTTTCAGTCAACTTGTTCTAGTATTGAACCTACGAAATATGCATGTTTAACCCTTTCGCTGCTGTGAACGTAGGAGCTACGTTCGCCCGGTGGACTGCTGTGAACGTAGCTCCTACGTTCCGTTGGCAAGTGGTCGCTTCTACCCGCGCCTCCGAACTTTCTCTTTTTCCGCGAAGGTTTCGCGCTTGGAGTTCATTGTTATACTAATCCCTTCCTAGGATCATTAGTGACCTGTGAGTTGTAGGTGTTCGGTATTGATTTTTCAGAGGGGAAAAGGTGAGCATATTTTTAGATTTTACTTTTCCGCATCAGTGAGTGAAGGGTCATGATGGCAAGTAGAAGTGTTTCTCGCGACCGGAAGAGGAGAATGCCTTTTCAAGGAGAGGACGAAGATATTCTTGTTGAATTATTTGCATCGGATAGTGAAAATGAAAATTTTAGCGATAAGTTTGTAAGTTCTTCGGAAGAAAGTGACGATTCAGAAGTTGAATCAGATAGTGATCTCCTGCCGCCTCAGGTTGACATAGGCTCAGCATCTTCCAGTGTTTGGTGCAGTGCCCGTGATTTTACTCCTCATATTTTTGAGTTTGACGACTCTGCAGCTGGAATTCAGGACAATTGTGGGATCGACGAGAACACAAGTGAGTGTGGCTTTTTTGAAGTCTTTTTTGATAATTGTTTGATGACTCACATTGTTGACGAGACAAACGAGAATGTAAATATTGCCGAAATGTATGTTTTTTTGGCACTTTGTTTACTTATGCCTCTCGTAAGAAAACATGCAATCCAAGATTACTGGGCTAAAGATCCTCTCCTTAGAACTTCCATCTTTGGGAAGTATATATCTCGAGATCGCTTTATTTTGATTTTGCGCTGTCTGCATTTGACAGATAACAATGTTCCTGATAAGAATGATCCCCTTTGGAAAATAAACCATGTATTTTCCTACCTCAAAAATAGATTCAATCATGTTTTTAAGCCATTTCGTAAGGTGGTTATTGATGAATCCCTGGTGCTCTTCAAAGGGAGATTAGGATTCAAACAGTATATTCCATCTAAAAGGCATCGATTTGGAATAAAAAGTTTTGTACTTGGTGATTGCGCGACCGGTATTTTGTTGGACATGATTGTTTACACTGGAATGAAAACAAAGATAAGGAGAGATAGTGACTTGGGGGTGTCTGGTGAGGTTGTGAAAACGTTGTTGGAAAAACATTTGAATAAAGGACACGTTCTGTACACTGACAATTATTATACAAGCCCAAAGCTTAGTCAATTTCTTGCTGAACGTAGAACCGGTTCTTGTGGCACAGTGAGGGTAAACAGAAAAAATATGCCAAAATTTACGCAAAAGATGTCCAAGGGTGAATTTGAGAAGAAAAACAATGGGAATATTATTGCTATGACGTGGAGTGATAAACGTGATGTTTGTGTCTTGTCCACAATTCACGAGGGTAAAATGGTGGATAGTGGTAAAAGATGTTTTCAAACAAACGAAAAAATACTCAAACCGGATGCTATTGTTGACTTCATATTACAAACATGAGGTTAGTTGATAAGTCTGATATGATGGTGGGCTCTGTGGAGTGTGTAAGAAAGACATTGAAATGGTATAAAAAATTGTTTTTTCTCCTTGTTGATGTCAGTATGTTGAACGCATATTATTTGTGTAAGATAAGCACCGGGAAAAAAATTCCCATGAAGAAATTTATTCATATTGTTGTTCGTCAGTTACTGGGAAAATACGGTGTTGTGGTAAATTCTAGGCCAACAGGCCGGGCAAGTTTGAATTGTAATGAAAACATTGGTGAGAGACTAACAGCAAGGCATTTCTGTGAAAAAATTCCAGAGACTGAAAGAAAGAAGCATGCCCAAAGACCATGTTTTGTATGCAAGCATACCAAGCTTAGAAAGGGTGTCAGAAAAGACACGCGATATTGGTGCCGTGATTGTGACAAGGCGTTATGTTTTGAAGGTTGTTTTCGAGAATATCACACTTTGAAAATATTTTGATTGTTACCTCAAGTAGATTGGACAGTAAAAAAAGTATTCTCAAAATTTGTTGTTTTTTTAGTGTACCTAACAGTTCATCATCACCCTCTACCTACGCAGCAAATATTAGTTGGCGCAGAATGTATGCATCCGTGAATTTGACAACTATTATCCAGAGAACTTCTTGGTTAACTTTTATGAAGCAGACATCAAAATATAGCTTGTTTAAAGGCAGGTGAAATAATTACGAATTTAACGTTTTTCAATTCTAATGAAAATTGGTTCTCCGGGCGAAAAGAGTTTTTTTATTGACCACTAAGAAGTGCGGCCTAAATTTCGGAGAATACTTAGCAAAAACATTAGGCTTGATGGCAGTTCAACTTGACCACATTAGTGCTTCAACTTTTTTAAGTATTATTCTCAAAGGTCGGATTTAGGCGAATCTTCGAAAGTTGAGCATTGCTTTTGGGGGTCAAAAAATTAGTTCTATTTTCTCCCTCGCCCAGAAAGCAAATATTTAATAATGATGGAAAATGTTTTGTTAATACAATTTTGACATGGATTAAAACAGGCTATGCTTTGATGTCTGTTTCATAAAAATTGGTCGAGACGTTCTCTGGATAAGAGGTCCCAAACTGAAAGAACATAATTTTTCTGCCAACGAAGGTGACCGCTCACTTTTTCGCCGCACAGGGGCTGGGATGTCTCCGCAGTTTGACCGCAGCAAAAGGGTTAAATATCAACCGTGAATAATCTGGGTCAAAAGCCATGGATAAAGAGCAGAAACCTTCGTTCTATTTCACTGGATGATCAATACAACAACGCATAAAAATAACTGAGCCCCTCATCGCATTTCCTTATTTTATTTGGCATTTCCTTCGGAATTATATTCTTCAATGTGTTTTCATGGAACCATTTCACCACTGCATTTACAGAGTACATGTTTTGGGTAGCAAACAAATTATATTATCTTTTGACTGTTCTGAGATATAGATTGACCCTCTGGTGCCAGTTTCTATATCCTTTGAATGTTGCCGAAGCAGTGTTGCATGAGTAGCAAAAAGTTTTATTTAAGATATATACCGATAACTATGAAATATGCAGTAACTGAATAAACCAAACTGAAACTCGTTTAAGTTACTAAGCCGCTTTAACATATCGCCATCTGATACGCAGTAACAAACTCGTGCATATTAGTGCCATTGCAAATGTCCTTATTGGTTCCTATCAACAAATTCGACCGTAATTCCTACACTACATATGATGGGATGGTGATCAGAATGGTATAATGATCAACAGTTTCTTTAATAAATCTATTTTATGTGCATTATTGAATGGGGCATATCGCTAAATGGTAGAAAACATGGGATTCCGGGAAGCATGCAACAGGGAATATCGCAGTCGTTGGAGGTGTTGGTATGCGATGGACCGATAGGAGTTAACGGGGAAACCATGGACGTGGTAGGAGAGGAGTTGCGTGAGGAAATCAAGAGGAAGCGTTGGTGGAGGGTCGTTGCAGAGGAGAGAACGATGGGAGGGAGGGGATGAGGGAGCAGAAGGATCGGCGTTTTGCATGTGGGGGAGGTTGCTCGCTCACAGGAAGATCGTCCGAAGGAAATATGGTCACTAAGAGAGGACCAGCAACTTAAATCTTTTATGCCATAAACTCTGAATTACTCGCACCATTTCCAAAGATTTAAGCACTCGCATGGAGTATTCAGTGCGCCAAATTATAAATGTTTATAATTGATAAGATGCATTTCAATTTATTGCTACTTCTGAGCAATTGAATTAATTTTTTCAAAAAGACATGTCTTCGATAAATTTCAATTCTATTTATAATAATATTCACTACAACCTTTCGCAAAAATTACTTCATCAGTTATTTATTTCCTCTCGCGTTGGTTTACAATAGATGCAAACGCGAGTATTCACGGGTGAGGGAAAGTTGGGAATGTTATTTAGGTAAGGATGACATGAGGACCGGAGGAAGGTTGGAGGGACACCTGGCACCGGCAGGAGGGTGTTCTCCTATCATATGGTGCCAACAGGTCTGCCGCTTAACGTGTCATCCGATGGCAAGAGTATTGTTGCACTTGAATTGCTCCTGACTCGTCTCCCATGGAATTCGCTGAAAAGTCACCGACGCTCTGGGTTATCTAACCAGGCCAGTAGTCAGGCCACATCACCAACCCGACGCTCGTGAATGACATTGACCCAGTAAAGGGTAAGAGGAGAGCGGCAACGATTCGTGATAACCAACGGTTCGTGATAACCTACTCTAACCGGAAGAATAAACATCGATTGATCGAGAAAAAAAAACACAGGTAACTTAACCAGGGTGATCATCCTTCCATGAAACTGGGAACAATTCTTGAAAATTCCGTCATCTCTTTTATAAATCCGGAATTTATCCTAGTTTGTAATTTGAGAACTTATTTTGATTTCCCCGAATTTTACTATGGCGCGGAATATTTCTGGCGTGGTTTTAAAAATTGGCGTATATATGCTTTCAATGTCCTGAAATAGAGATTTTCAATGTGCTTCTTTCTGTTATTAACATTTCTCCAAACTGTATTCAATTGAATGGTGTACGGTGTGAATCTCTGTACAGTATCAGATCGGTGTTTCAGGGAGGCAGTGGAAGGCAGGGAGGCTGTGTTTCAGGGAGGCAGTTAAATAAATAAGGAAATGCTTTAGATACATGAACAACCAAACCCAAGATGCATTGCGACCTTCTCGATAAACTTGATTTTCCTCCTGGAAAACTAGGAAAACACGGTGATTTAGAAAATAGAAGTCAAGTTGCCGCCGAGCTAAGCCACGTATTTTAATCCCTGGCTCCGCACGCTGTTTAGCCCCGCGACATTAAACGTGCGAAAATCTCTCGCGGGCGTTGATGGGAGATTAAGTGGTGGTGGGGGGGGGGACACGTGGTCGCCGCTTTGAAAGCGACGGAGCCCGAAGGGAGGCGAAAATCGCTCCTGACCCGGCTCCTCCCTCTTTCATGCTCAGGGTAGGGTCGGCGCGAATCACCGCTTGCGTTAATTAAGGGACGCTAATCCGCTCGTCCGAATTAGCGCGGGTCGCATGGCGACCACGTGGAGCGCGTCGTTCTGGTCCACGGGGAGTATACAATTGACCGCTCGGGATCCCTTCCCCGCCTGCCTTCCTCGTTGCGATTCCTCTAGGCCGCACTCGGCCGTTGTTTCCACTCTGTTGAAATGGGCGGGATTTGGTGGCGAGGGGCGGCGGGTCTGAGTTTGCGTGGTGTGGCGGGCGCGGAGTGGGACAGGGGCGGCAGTCACAAATCCCTCGTGCCCCTGCGAGTACCCATTTTTGTCGTTAATTCTCTGCCCTGAACAACGCGTGTTATTCCCGCCCTTTAAAAATTTTTACCTGAACATTCACGATCATCACTAATGTATTTTCAATGACGAACATATGTAGAACCTCATTTTCCCTCTAAAGATTTGACACTCCCACTTCGTCGAAGTAACAGAAAACTTCTTCAATGTACGTGATACCTGAAATGACAGAAAAAGCCTCTGGAGATTTTAGTCACGGTAGCAATAAAATAAATTGATACTAAAAATGAACTGCAGTAAATAATTTTGAGGTTATTGCAGATTGGTGATCGGACATTTATTTTAAATTCATAAAATAGTACAATTTTTTTTCAATGTCATGTAAACTTTAGACTGCCTGTGATAAATTAAATTCTGACATTATTTACTACAACTATTTTTTTGGGCGTGATATTTAAGGAAATATATTAGTTTAATCCTTTACGTGGTATGTAGGTACTTTTTGTCGAGAATTTTCTGCAAAACGTTGGGGCTACAATAATGCAAGCACAAAAATGTGCAACAAAATTCACTTTTAATGCATCCTAACTGACAAATAGAAGGAATACATGACTGCCAAAGAAATTTCAGCAAGGAAATAGGACAGAGTAACAGCAAACAGAAATTCATTTCAAAACTCAAGAGCAAATCATCCAAGCAAATTTCAAGGCACAAAAATGCCTTGAAATTTAAACATGCAATCCAAATACTCTTAGGTAACATTAAACATTTTTTATTCATGTTAATAAGGGCGAATACATAAATATCTTCTACGGTAAAATTAACTGTCTACAAAGGCAATAGATATCTTTATGTGAGAAAAGAAACCTAGGAAACTTCTACACCAGGTCTTCAGTGAATATTGGGATATATAGAAATTAAGTAAGTAAAACGAGATATTTCGGGGTTACTCTCCAAAGTTTCTAATTAGGCCTTCACTAGTATTTTTGTTGAAAGTGCTTCGAAGGCTAAGGTCATTTCGCACATACTGTCTGCCACGTGCAGACGGGGACAACAGCACTCGGACGAATCGGAGGATCACCCCTCCGAACTCGGAGCCGAGCCCAACGATGCTTAACTTCGGTGACTGATCTGGAACCGGTGTTTCCATCGTGTCAGGCCGTTGCCCTCATTATGTCTTCACATCGAGTAAAGAGTTCTTGATATAGAATACTTTCCTCCTTCTTTATGCTCATGCGAACGAAAACATTTTGTGCTTTTGAAGCGAAAGTTTAAATAGAAATGAAGAAGAATTTAATAAAACTGAGCTAATGCAAGGCCGGATTTTAGAAAAAGATATTTCACTACTTGGACAAATCAAATTTGGGTGTTTACGTACGCCTTACAGCAGTATAAAATGAATGAAAGTCAGAAAAACTTATCATTTCCTTTTGGAATTCAATTTTGAACTACCCAATTAATACTTGGGTTTTTAAATGATTATGTATCACAACTCTTTATCCTAAGTGGGCTATTTTTAATAGTATTTTGAGCCTTAAAGCCCACTTTTAGATTAAAACAAAAGAGAGAAATTTTTGGTGATTTTTAGTTGAAGAAGCGTCTATTCTTCTAATTGTCTTCACTGATAATTTGAGTTTCTCAGTTGTATTATTTAATGACGTAGTTAAATTTGAAATTATCTATCGTTCCCCTGAAATATTCGCTTATTTAAATAAATACTAATGCTTTAAACCCATTTTTGCAAGTTCTATTTTCCCACCAAAGCTACCTTAAGTGGTTAAAGAAAAACCTTGTGCCCGCTTTAGTAATATCTGGCTAAAATGTTTTTCGATATGATATCCAATGCGGATACGCTCTTTAGTCATTGATGATCACATCAACTAACCGAGAGTCTGACGTACTTGACAAGTTCCGAGCAAACGGTGGCAATATGTGGAGAAAGCTATCTACCATACACCGTGCACCATTTGTCTCGTGAATACAATGTTTCCAATTCTACACTGCACGTCTCATCTGTCGCTCACTACCACCTTCACAACAGTGGCATATACTACTCCTGCCCTTAGTCAACCCATGAAAATTATAGCGTCGGCGAGATAAGTTTGGTGAGCCCGAATTTACTCGACCCCGCCGAGGGAGGCCGCCAGTGAATATCCTGCGACTTAGGCCGACGGCCGAGCGTCACCCCCTGCACGGCGGCCGGCCGCCCCGGGAGACTCCGGCTTGATTTCCCCGGTCGCCGTCCGTGGCTTTCCCCCCGGGACGCCGAACCCGGGCTTCCCGCGCGGAGAGGCCTTCCCCCCGTGGGATGGCGTGTGCGTGCGGGGGCGGTGGGGGCGGAGGGACTCGGGGGAGGTGGGTGGGGAAGAGGTTGTAACGGGGGAGGAGGGATCTCGAATGGTCCTACCTCCTTCCCACCAACCTATCCACACCGCCTGCCGCCCTGCGTTCATTCACTCATTCATTAGGCCCTCCTAAGCCCCCTCAATTGCATCGAGGTTTTCCTAAATGAAATTTATGCTATCCTTTTTAAAATTTGGCCAACTCCCTTGAAAGGATGCTGGAAAAAAAATATCTGTAGTTTGGTTCGTTATTTTGGGGAGGTGACCAAAAACTGATTAAGTGCCTTTTGAGTATGGTAGGGTCGATAGTTAATGTATAATTACTAGAGGAAGGGTGGTGAGTTACCCGGCGTGGTCATAAGCCTACTGTTAACGAAAGGCGGCAAGGGAGCCATAGTTTTTGCACCATCCTAAAGATGGGTTCATATTCAACTACATGCAGCGCTCTCATTTAGTATTATATTTTATGTTGGTATTCCTCTCAAAAATGTCTGCTTCGGCCGGAATTCAAAGCCGGGTCCTCATTGTAGGAAACCACTACCCGAGCCGCCACACCATCTGGATCCTCAAAGAATCGTGATATTGTCAACATAATCCTATCTTTCACAACTACGTTATTTTAAAAAATTACTCTTGTAATTTCATTGTTTTAGACAATTATTGATAAAAAATACGAATGAATAGTACTTTTGGGTCTTATACAAAAGCCATTTTATCGAGAAACCTATTGGGAATGTGATTTTTCCAGGAAATGTTAATGATAGTAAAATGAAAGCCGAACCCATCTTATTTTTCGGGCTATTGCAATATTACTTCATTTTACATACTACCGGAGGACTAGAAAAATATTCGTCAACAAATGTATGTATTTGTCAAATAATATGCATTTTTAGAAACTTAATTTTGATTTCCGGCAACTAATGCATTAGAGGAAAGGGTACCTTCAAAAGCCAAGGATTTATAAAAGAGACATTTTTATTTTTATATTCGTCTCAAGTTGTCGCGATAAGGAGAAACCAAAAGTCTACTTTTCGAAAAGTCCAAAAATCGGCCATTTTTATTTTTTTTGGGTCACTTCCGTTTTAAAATTCAACGTTTTCGGGATTTTTCCTACGATGAATTTCGCCAAAGAAGTTTCTCAAAAAATTTCAAGTCCATGGCTCTACTAGAACCGGTCGGGAATTCGTATCATACGTGAGTGTGTCACGCAAGGGTCTGTATATATTATAGATTAGGTGGGGTGTAATATTCCTGAGCTCTGCATCCACGCTAACTCCGGGAAAGATAGAGAAATTTAAGGCATGTATTCATAGGGAGTATCGCGAATGAATTACGAATCATATGAGACTGTCAACGTCAACCGGTTCAACTCGGGCGATTCATGTTTGACGCGTCCGTGCCGTGCTGGCAATGTCTCTCGGAAATCACCTCGCAAGGGAAAGAAAGGAAGGAGGGCTATCATGCCTTCGCGGACGGATCATGTACGCCGATTGGAACGTCCTCGTCGACGCTTTGCCTTACAGACCCCCTTCTCCGTGACGCAAAGACCTCTTAAATCCCCAGGTGGTTGCCAGGAACGGATATATAAAATATATACGTGATCTTTCCCTTTCCTCTCTCTCTTCAGCCATCGGAGCTATGTTTAGAGCGTAGTGGCCACCGAGTGCTCTCGTGCGCTAATCGCGGAGGAAAGACGAAGTCGTGAAGTATCAACAATCCTCGCCAATTGCCAGCGTCGTCCGAAAGTGAGACGAGAGAGAGAGGGGGGAGGGTGTTGGAGGAGGGGGTGGCGGGGAATTTTCGCTTTCGGAGGGAATGTGGGAGGGAGGGGGAAGAGGGGAGTGAGTGGCAAGAGAAGAATAAGGAGCTGGGAGAGGAGGAGAGGGCGAGTTGACCGAAAACATGATCGATTGATTTTTTTCCCTTCCCTTTGATCTGCCTTTCTCCTGCTCGACACAGCCGGAACGCCAAGACTGCCACAGATTTTCCCCCAGGAATAAAGGGGAGGGAAACAATTGCATCCAGAGGATATCACAAGAGAATATGACGGCATATAGGGAGGCGACTGACAGCTGAGGTCACTTTCACCATTTAAGATAGGTGGGCAGTTCTGGTACGGGAAAGGATTTTATGACGACAGAGGGAGGATTTTATGGCGACGGAGGAAGGCTGGAGAGGAACCCGGCATCACCTCATCTCTGACGAAAAGCTCCTAGGGGTCCACAGTTATCAGTCCACATTTACATGATGAACCTTCAGCTACCGTAAGGGCTTATTACTGGGGGTCTTGGGACATCTGTCATGAAGATGGGAAAGAATCGGGAACAAAAAGCGGTAGATAAAACACGAAAAGTATACAGTGGCATGTTTCGAGGCGACTGGAAGCTGAGGATAGGTGGACTGTTTTGGTGCGAAAAGGATTTTCTGGCGACGGTGGAAGTCTGCAGGGAAAACCGGAGTTGGGTGACTGGTGAGGTCATTAGGGATAGATAGGAATGTTTTGTAGATGTAAGAATTTCAGTGCCCTGGAGAAGACCTTTGCATAATCTCTCTAAGCGAAAGGCGTCGAGAAGACCACATTTTTACGTCTACATGCATGCATCTACTGGCCACCGAAAGGGCGCATTGCAGGGGGTGTTAGGACGCAAGCCATGCAAAATGGAGTGAATAGGAACAAGGGTTCAGGGATGGGAAGGTACGAAAAGTGAGATGTGTTTATATGGACTGGTGCCTCGCTCAGTTTTTGTTTTTACCTGTTATGGTACCACGGGAGGAAGTAATTGTTCGACAGAATATCTCTATTTTTTTATTTGATTGTTCTATGGTTCCATGCCATGTTCTAATATTGTCCTTGTTTACTTGAAACTCGAGTGATTTGAAATTATCTGGTTACCTTAGAATTACGGAAAACCTCACAATACTCTATTTGCTCCCATCCTATTTTACCTAATAGCTGTCACACTTTCTCTTTGCTCGAAGAAGTTTTACGTCCCATCCGATGGACGATGTGCAACACATAAATTTAACTCCACGAGGCGGTAATTCTAAAGACAACCATTGTACTCTAAGGGTGTCAAACCCGGTCACTCTGAATTTGTAGTCTGTATTCGCCATCCACCGCACTAAATATTTTTATCAAAGTTATCACCCGAGGCACGAAAGCAACCTGTCGTTAATCTACACCCCCCACCATCGATCCCGGAAGAAGAAAAGTTTAAACATCTTCCCTCCCCCTCTCACAAGACATCCTCACGCCCCCTCCCTCTTTCGGATGAAAAGGAAATCATATCTGCCGGATGAGGGGACTGAGCGAGGGTACGGAAGGAGGGGGGGGGGGTGAGAGGATGGTATCATGGCGTATGGGATCGGAGGGGACCCCCTCAAGAGAGAAGAGAACGGAACATCACCACCGTTCGCCGTTTTCACTCTCCGAATGGGAGAGAGAGAGACATCATTTCCGACGGAACGGAAAGTGAAGGGAGAGGGAAAGAGAGGAAGCGTTAGACCGCGGCGTGAAAAGTAAAAGTGAGCGTGGAATTCTCTCCGGTTTCCGAGAATTACGGTGGGGATCGCCCCGCTCGTGGGCGTTTTAGTGAAAAGGCTTGAGTCGCGAGGCAATGGAGGAAGGCGCCTTATCTACAGAGCGGGGGTACACGAACAATTCGTGGGATCGGAGGGTCGGGTTGTCGAAGTGATAACATGCTGTAGCAGCCTCCGGCGTGATGTTTAAATCTTTGCACGTCTGAAGAAAATTATGGCGCTAGCCATAATATTCTAAGCGCGCCCATAACATCAAACAAAGAGTCACATTTATGTTTTACTATGTGAAAATAGAATGCCCTTTATTTCTTGATAAGGATACGGAAAAAAGCATTGATATGCCCACAAAATTTATCAATGCGGCTGATATTCCTTAATTTTTATGTGTCAAACGCGGGTTGCCAGGTTGTTTAACGCTCCGACCTTTCAAGCTAAAGGTCGTAAGTTTGAATCTCACTTATCTCGTGGATTTGCGCTGGGAAAGGGCTTTGGTACTGCATCCTCAACAGTTGGAGCTCTTAAAATGTCACTACTGCTTATCATTACATGCTTTTTTATATTTACAATGAAAGAGCGAACGATTACAAACTTCAAACTTCCTTCACGCTATACGCTCTTTGACAACACATCAACACATAATTATGATATCAGGTGACACATGGAGGAGGAACATTCCAATAACTTCGATTCCATTCAATAAATTCTTCGTGGTTAAGAAAAGGACCTTTTAAACACTGTCCTAACTAACGCATCAAACATATTCGGGCTAAAATACTAACTCTTTAATACACATTTTGTAATACAGAAAAATTGATTTTAAAATATGTCTTCGGGGTGATGGCAGTGAACCATTACTTACGACAACACCTAAATCTAAACATAAAAGCTCATGCGGGGGTCTCAGCCTCATCGCTTCGCCGAGGAGGACGAATTTGCCTGCGAGGTGATGAAAGTGAATTTTGACTCACGAACGCACGTAAATATAATCATCAAAACGTCATGTGTGGGCCGTACCCTCGCAAGTTCACCGCGGACTGACAAATATGCTGGGAAGAGCATCCATCGCCTTGTGCGTACCGTACCCTCTTGAGCCTAATTGTTTATCAATATATGGGAGTGGGGATCGCTTCGGCGCACAAAATTTGTGGTTGCAGCCTAGGAGGCCGCCTTTCTCCGACGTTCCGATTCCCAACCTACTAAATTGTCGGGGGATGCAGTATGCCGTGCCGAAAAGAAAGAGTCGATACGAGGAGCAGCGAAAGTGAACGCCACTTCGTGAACCCTGACCGCCGCCGGTCGGGGCACGGGGCAGATAAACACTCTCGCAGACGGGGTCGCTCGCCTCTCCATCCGAACCCCCCCCCCCCCCCCGCCGCTATTGTTTACTCCGGAGCGGTCGTTTTTACGAGTGCCCGCGCGCACCAACACGCCGCAGTGCACATGTCACGGCAGCACTACGGGCGGAATTGAAGCGACGGGGACCGAGGATCATCCCCTGAGGGACCGCCTTGCCTCTGTGCGGGAAAATCCCTCGGCCGCCGCCGGCCGAACTTGTCACAGTCATGCTCTGGGAGTGGAAGGCGGGTTCATGGAAACAACATCACGGGGTCAAGCACTCGAAAACACAGCACACGCAAGGGAGTCACTCACCTGGCCATGAGACCTGGCCTTCACGGGGTCATCCCTCGTGGAGTGTCGGCTGACAACAGCTGCCCGCCCCCTCTCGCTAAAGGTAAGAAGGCCGCTTGAACACCGATCTTCTACTCTTCCAACTCCTAGCTGCTGCGCCTCTAATGTGGGTATCCGTCGCAACTCCCTCCCTAATCTTTCGAAGAGAAAAAAAGACCAATCTCCCAGTTTGTCTCTTGTCACACCCCCCGTCGACTTGTCCTCTCTCGTAACGTCCGTACGCTATAGCAGCCGACCACGAACTGGCGCGCTGGGTGGCGAATGCAATGACGAGGAGCCGCCGTCGGAGGAGGGGGGGGGGTGTGGAGAGCGACGGTGGGCAGGGGGCAGAGAGGGGGGAGGATTTCGTGTAGGGGGAGAGGGGATCGGCAGGCCAAAGGGGAGGGGAGAGGGGGGGTCGCGCCCAGCGGCTCTCTCGGGCGGTCCGCGGAGCTAGGGGTCGCTGGGGAGGGATCTTCACTCACAGTGTGGCCGCCTTCCTTCCTTGGGCCCCCTTACCAGCCACATGGCTCCCCTACGCGCATCGCCCTCCAGCGGGCAACCGAGGAAGCTAACTATCGATTGACGTGACGTGTAGGAGGAGGAGGAGGGAGGGGGGTCGGCGGGGGAGATATGATAGGTGGGGCCGAGGGGGGGGGCGGGGGGAAAAGGGAGGGGGGAGAGGGGAAGAAGCTTGGAGGAGGTTGGGAGTCGGGGGTGTATGGCAGGGGGGGGTGGTTGTGGCGAACGGAATTCAATTTTATTTTACATCTTGAAGGTGGGCGTGGGAGCGTGGTCTGGGTGGAGGCGGCGGTCGCCCCTCCGGTGTTGCGCCCCTCCGGTGTTGCGCCCCTCCGCCCCTTCCCCCGGGGGTGGACGGCGGCGATTTTGAGACGCGCGCGAGGAGGGCGCCACAGTTTCGGAGACGGCGCGAGAATTTCGGCGCCCTCTGACCCCCTGCCCACCCTCGACACCTACGTGACGACCCTCCCTCCCGCGGTCATCCTGCCCGTCCGGACTCGTGCATCGCCCGCCGTGGCGCATGCCGTACACGAGGCATGCCATTCATGCCCTCCGGTCGAAAGGACAGTCTCCGACGGTGACTCGTTCATTGACTCTCAGGAAGTGTCAATGTCAATATGGGAAACGGGACAATGCTCCTCGACCCAGATTTGCCGTTTTAATTTTGTAAATCATTTCATCACTCAAAACTAATAAATAAATGCTAGCAATTCATTAAAAATAAATGGGGAAATTTTTCCTAATATTTTGAATCATATATTTTTACAAATATAAAAATATTTATCATCTCACATTTGGAACAAAAATATTCCTCTTATATACTTGTTCCAGTTTGGTCGAGACGTATGGGACTAGATTGTAACATGAATCTATGGTTGTTTCAAAGAATTGGAACTTTCTCTTATATCCTTGTTTAAGAGGCAAGATCTGTTGTAGAAACCTGTGTCGTTTTATGCACGGGTGATATTCGATGAAAAATTGGTGTTATTTTAGTTCGTCCTTCCGAATTTCTACGTTACCCCTATTTTCACGCATACTTCTGATAATTGAAATATCTCGACTATAATACATACATATTCCTTAATTTCACTGCGTAATAATGCATCAGTCTGGTTCGACATTTCACCGTTTTGAATTTTATTGAAATTTTAAATTTATTTATTTTTAAATTTCTTTTATTTCAATGTAATGTGAATTCCTAACCCATGGATGTCAGGCTAAACTCCAGGAAGTTACCTGGAGCTCATAACAGAAAAAGTTGACAAGAGACGGTTGAAATTTTAACGCTTCCATTTAAAATACTACCAAGAACGAAATTTCAAAAGAAGCAACCCTCTCGAAAATCACTTATTGTTAGAGTATCCGAAATACCTATTGTCTATGATGGCTATGAATAGGAAACAGTGAAGTACAGATATTGCAACAACAAGATGCAACCGCATCTGAAGAAACAAATGCAGCATCACTAGATTTTGAAGGAAGTTTTGATTCCGTGAGTAAACACTCTGAAACTTTCGATTTTACATTGAGTTTTAATGTTAACGATCCAGTTACTCGGCCAAAAGTTATGAACATGAAAATCAAAGATTGTTTAGTTGAAATTCTATAAGATTGGCAGTTAAAGATTTTCCTAGAGTCTGCCATTTAAAAAAATGAAGCAGTGCTCTTATATATGATGTAGTACAACAAAGTGATTGATGTGGGTATTCTTATATGTAGGCTTGAAACAGAAAGCATGTTCTCCGATTAAAACTAGTGATATGGCAGTATTTTTATTGAAAATACTGAAAAAGCTATGACTCAGTGAATGTCATTCCATGAGTTTTTTATAAATTATTATTCAGATCCTCATTAATTTTTTTGCAGTTTCTAAAACTATCTGCAACATAGAGCCTCTTCACTATGGTTGATTGTTCTTGAAGTTGTTAGATATTTAAAAAATCTTTTTTCGTTATTTTGGAAGGTACTTTGCCGTCTTGACCATTAACAACAAATCCATGTATTATTATTTTGCCCTGACATACATTTTTAGCCATAGTATTATAATTTCCTGTTGATGTTTACCGCAAGAGGCAGTAATCATTTTGCTGATTTGATTAAACTGAGAGTTCGAGTTCTTGCATTACACCAGACTGTTTGTTGACTGTTGTTAGCGTTGTTGACGGAATAGCTCAATAACGTCGTTTTTCAATGTTTATTCATAGATTACAAACTGGGCCTTAGGGTATGTTCATATCGCAAAACCTTTTTGCTACAAGTAATAATTGGTTTCAGATCCCAAGGAAATTTGGAATTAATGAATGCATCACGAAGGGTAATGTGTGGAATATACATACTTATTCACGAATGTAAAATCTTTAGAAGAAACTTTCCCACGTCATAATCCTTTTTTTAATGAAAAACATTTCACAAGTTATGACATAATGCGTTTGGCGTTAAACTGTATGAAGTATAAAACTACGCTGTAATCCAGAAATGTTGGAGGAAAAGAAAGAATCATTTCTTCATTTTCTTCCTCTAATTTCTAATAGGAATTGCTCGTACACAATGCCGCTGTACCGATTTTTCTCATTTGAGTTTGTTTGGAGAGGCATAACAAAGACATCATGACCAGCTTCTAGTTAGAGGAATACGAAAATTTTGCACATACTTCGGTTCCCGGTTCGACTCCTCTTGATGCTAAAGTTCGTTCTTTGGAGGAGATCGCGGACCTGAAAAAGGTATCCAAAGATGTACTTTTGAAAACCTCCTGCGCATTAATTGCAAATATTGAATACTAACAACTCCTACTTGAGAAAACCACCTTTGTTAATGCCACAAACTCCAACTCCAATTTCCAAAGTTTGTGGAATTAACAAAGGTGGTTTTCTCATCATGGATATCCATAATTTCCACGAGGTCAGGCCTGAGATCACCAGTTTAACTCCGACTTGTTTTCATTCTACCGTAACGAAGGCCCTTACTACAAATAATCAATTAGTTTCTGGCGGGGCCAATATCTGCTGCTATAACGTCATGAAAGGTTAGACTAAGACCTAGTCGCTAAAAACACGTCGTGCATAAGTCCCTCCAGCCTATGGTTTAGATTTAACTGGAGGATCATCATCGATATTGTGGAGTCTACTTAATGCAGATTACTACTCATCCAGGCATTCTTGAATAAACAGGTGTTTACACTCTAGGCATCTCCCCATCTGGCGCCAGACGCCACCTGGCGCCACCCCCCTTCCAACCTAGGTGTTTGAACCCAATTGTGACCAGATTTAAAATCTGTGTAAAAGCTGATTAGAACTGATTTTAAAACTCCGTTGTCTCAGGCGTAACTTAATGGAATTTGTGTAGCATATTGAATGAGAAGCAGTAACATTGTAATTTCACATGTATTTATTGGAAACGACCTAGGTTTCGACGTAGCACGTCACCTGATGATGACTTGCCACGTCGAAACCTAGGTCGTTTTCAATTAATACATGTGGAATTACAAAGTTACTGCTTCTCATTCAATCTGATTGTATAAGTTTAATGGTGATTGACAGCTCATCTCGGTGATCAGATTGAAAAGTTTTTAGACTGATAAGATCCGATTTTAAAATTTTAAATGTGATTGAAAGCTCATCTCGCAAGTATTAAAAAAAACACGGTATTTCCTGTTATCTCCGTGCCTCTAGCGGCTTCTAACCTCATCCCTCCCATATCCAATAGGCGTGCTGCCTAGAGAGTACTGGCTTCCAATTCCGTGGCGTGTGCTTGAATTCCGGAGGGCACGGAAATTTTTCATTGGATTGATTTTCCGCTCCGTTGCTGTGTTGAGAGAATTTCAAGTCCGGCGCTCCCATCCCGGCCCCTAGAATAGTCGCGTAACGGTCTTCCATTGGAACGAAACAAAAACGCGCGACCTACCTCAGCGTGTCGAGTGATTATTTGTGATACGAAGGGAGCCAACGTATACTTGAAGCTACTTTCGTGTCTCTTTCCGATATAAGTACGGGAAAAGCTATTTTTATTCATCTTTGTACGCATGATTACCCTCAATACAGCAGCAGCGAGTATGAGTTGATGTGAGAAATGTTTGTCGCACTGAACATAGACATGTGAATATTTTAATTGATCGTGATCCTTGGATGAACGGACTTGAGGTATGGCATAAATTTAAGTATCTGGAAATTTGTTTTCGAAATTTTAGGTTTTATTTAATGCTCGGAGAACCATGCATTAATGACAAGAGTATGGGCCTTTAAGTAACAGTTCTTATAATTGCTATTTTCGACCCTAATCCAACTTTGTTTGACCCTAGATATATTGTAGAGCGTTATTTAGGTATGATTAGGAAAGTGTTTGGATAAAATTTTAAGGGAGGTGCATGCGGTGATAATTTTCGTGCTCCAAAAAGTGGTGGAAAGCGAATTTCTGAATGAGCATCTTTCTGTTTCTATTGCGTATTGATTTCTCTGATGACGACATTTCGCGGGCATTCCAGGTTGCTTCTTCACGTCAGAAGTATTCTTAATGCATTTTACACTTGATTTACTACATATAAGAACAAATAGTAAAGTGGTTTATGGTTAGTGGTTATTTCAAAAGTATAATTTAAGTTTATTATAAATCGCAAGCGAGCGGAATATTTTTGGAGTGGGGTGAGGGGTATCTCACAACAATGAGGCAAAGCTAGTTGCCAAAGAGAGACGATACTTCCCCAGGCTTATAAAATAAGCAATAGAAATGAGCAACTATTCCAGTAACTACCGCAGAGAGAAGGGATAAGCGCTTTTCAGCTCTTGGAGGCGAACAGTCAAAAGAAAGAAACAGCCTATGAGATCTCACAGGACTGAGGAATATGCCACACCGGGTGAATCAACGCGGGTGAAAAGCCGAGAGATCCTCATCTTCAACACCACTCCGCGTAAAGACTTCACTCCAAGCGAATTGCCAGCCTCTATTGGCGTCCTCAAGCGGTGAATTTACAGACATTGTGGGGATGGTAGACACAGGCGTAGTTTTTAAAAGACAAAGCAGGAATCGGGGAGCTATCCAGAGCTGGGTAGCTCCTTCGTCACGGTTCTCTAGTACATTAGTTTCTTGACTCAATGAATAACGTTGGATTAATTCCACAATATCACTCCGTCCGCGACGGACGCACATGCTGATAAGTATTTGGCCGCGTGGCCGTGAAATTATCAGTTCCCGTCAGCTCTCACTGCTTACCCTAGCGCATTCCTAATGCATGAGATAAAAGTTTAATCCAAGATCGGTGTAAATTTTTATAACAACATGGCCTGTTTGCTGTTTCAAGTCCATGATTTCCAAATTTGATCAGTATATATTGACATCTATATACAAATCAAATTGATCTATACTGTCAAATTTTTCGTCTGGTCGAATGAAAAGAAAGAGATATAATTGTTTTGACAATTTAAATGCAAACTGTTACGATTTAACTGCCAGTTATAAATTAATGTAGTCTAGGTAAAATCCCGTTTTAATATTAATGAGAGAATTATGATTTCACACAATCACATAAGATAATCTCAAGCGTTACGGAATTTCCTAGTCAGTGATCCATATATTTATTTCAGAAATGGAAATCTATTTTTTACTCATAAAATATTTTTACATTATTATTGTATATACTTAAGTTTTACGGTAGGTGCCTTTTGGGTAAAAATTAGTTGGTAACTACGTGTTATGTAACCTTATTTTCCTTAGTAATATTAAGAAACCATAATTAACCCTAATTTTTCTGGATTATCCTTTTCGACCGTATTCTAACTTGGTTGTTTAAAAGTCTGTTTTATTTAAAATCACGCAAAGCATTGACTGATTTTTAAAGCCTTCTCAGCTTGTTTTATTTAATAAAATGGTGGATATAAAATAGTATTCTTACTTACAATGAGATATAACATAAAACCGAGCACAAATAAAGTTGATAAAAGCTCTTTTATTGTAGCTTTTTAACTTGATGAATATGAATTAATATGTGGGAAAGTGTAAGGTAGTTTTTCATGAGAACGAGGGTCAAAGATCCCGCACAAGAGCGAGACCACTCTGCGAAAATATTTTGCGAGACGATATTCAAACGAGTGAAAAGGAGATCTTTCAAAAAGCGATTTTTTAAATTATGACATGCGGTTGTTTTCTTCTCTGTCTAGTTTCCCCTCTTTATCTTGAAGAAATATTTGTGCCTGAATGATAGTCATAAAATTTTCGTGACTCTTCTAACGCTGTATTCAACTAAGGTTGTAGCACCTACAGGCATTTGAAATAGTGCAGTCGGTGCTTATAGCCAACCAATATTATTCACATTGTAAAGTATAAGATTCAGACAATTGTTTCCATATCCTTAGAAATTTCTACGTAGGAATTGAAAAATAAAATTCCTTATTCGCATTTATTAATGTCTATAGTCACCCTAATAGTAATATGTCATAAATAAGTTATTGCGTTGGTGGTGCGTTGCTGTAAAAACCTAGAAAGGTGTCCTCGTTATGTAATGAAGGACTATTTAACATTAAGGAATAGAGGTACGAGGAAATGGCACCACTAAGATGCTCTTAGATAGACATGTTAGTGTAGAGATTTCACAAAAGAAGTAGGTAGGGTTCGACTGGATTTATTATATATGTGCTCTTCCAGGCTCAATAAAATTTTATGGCCATATACATTCAATCGAATTGGAGGAGGGGCTGAGCTGCGTAGAACCGCTGTCAACTCCGACCTTATAACGGATCGCTGGAGAGAGCTTGCTTAGAAGTTACCATCACAAAAAAAAATTGCGTCCTCATTAAATGCATGATATCGTGCAATTTCTTTTATTTTCTGTGATTATCCCTGTTATCGTGGAAGAAGCAGTTTACAGTCACGCTGCAAAGCCCGATGATAAGTAGAATTTTGTAGCTTCGATCCTTAAAACTGATAAAAATTCAAAGGTTTCGATAGCTCTGTCCCAGTCGATATATAATATGCCCAAGGACGCTTTTTTTGCTCTCATAATGGGCTACAGTAGTATATAATTCATCGTAGCTGAGGTAGTCTTCACGTGCTAGACTATAGTGTTCCAGGCATATGCTGCGGCCGAAGTTAGGTTGGTAGATGGCCGAAGGTCCATTTTCCCCTAAATCGAAATATTGGCGGGTAGGTTTTCAAGGAGAGTGAATATTATGGGCATATTGACCTCGGAACTTTGAACAAGCAGTCTTGTGGAAGATTCAATTTGCATTTAATCATATAAGTTAATTAAATTAGTCATGTGCGTTGAGAAGAGGAGATTCAGAAGCCACGCCGTTCCAGACACGCTGCACATACGATTCGATATTCAAAGAAGCACGCATTTTATGATTCTAGAAAAAAACGGAAATCGCAGAAAGTCCAGTTCCCAAGATTGCATTATTATCCAGAAAATATTCCTAGAAAATGTGTTTATTTAACATTATTGAAATGAGTGGGAAGTCTACAAAGCAATGAATAGAAAGTTCACTCAATATTTCCCATAGGTACCTGAAACCAACCATGTAACTTTTAACTAATATATATTTTAACTGTGCTGAAGTTTTTTATACTTAATCGCTAGTTTTCATTCATCACATTTAAGTTTCAACTCGCTCCTTTGTAAATCATGGCATTCTTACAATTTTTAGATATCTGATCTACTTTTTAGTTTACTAATCAGCTTTTTAAAGATAATTTCCCTAATTTATTAGTAATTTCAATGTAGATGTCAGAGCGTGTAGGAAGCTGCTTACCTGCTGCTAAACAATCTCACGGCTGTTAGGGAAAATATTTTGAGATTACGGCTCCATTTTTCTTAAATAATAGATAGCCTTCGATGCTTTTATTTGCTTTTGAAATATTTACTCATAGCAGACGTAATCACGTGATCTATATAGTCAATCAAGAATATCTTATTAGCAGGCTCCATCATTCTCTGACAGAGTAAGACTTTTTTCGAAATGAGGACTGATGGCAAATAACGGGGTTTTCTTCGTCTCAATCGATAAAATTTACACTCTTTTCCAAAAATTCTTCCAAATCTTCAGTGATGAAGAAGGTTTCAAAAGGGCTTCATGTTTTATTTCGGCTTCGTCCTGAGAAAGTTGGAAATGACTGTGGAAAATAGCGTTTGCTCGCATTCTGATAACGATTACCATTAATATCTCGTATACATAAAAAAGAAAATCTCCGCCTTTGATTCTTTTAAAGATCATTTCGGTCATTTTATTTTTATTTTCCGTGCGTCCCTGAAACACGCAAGGGTCCACTTATCCTCTTGAATAATTACTTGAAATACTCCCACTAAGCTACTCTGCGAGCCGAAAAAAAGGCCAATTCAAAAAGTAGTTACTAGTGATATTACGCTCATGATGTTTTCATGCTGCTTGCGTTATTTTTTTCGTCTGCTTGACTTATTTATAATTCACTAGTTCTCTTTTGATTATGCGCACTTGTGCAATCATTTTTTATAGTCTTTTACTGCATTGTTGTTTTTTTTTGGGAATGACTTCTTTAATGTGTCCGCATGTTTAACTTGAGTGTAAAGGGAAACATCAGAATTGCCTGTGAAAATATATTGGTAAACATGGCCGTGTCTAATTCAAAATTTAAATCACAGTTGATGTACATTGCTTAGTATTGTTAATTTGCGTAACATTGGTAATCCATAATCCAATTTAAGCATGTAATACCCAGATATAGTTTTGAGCACTAATTTCAAGTTACTTTCGTGGAAATGGGTTGTTGACGTAGTTCCGAGAAATTTCTACCTTACTGATGAAGATTTATCGTTCGGACTTTGTATCAAATGCGTTCAAAATAAGGCAATGTTTCTTCAAAGGAATGCGATGCCATTTGCATGGTAGCTTGCGCCGAGTGCATGCGGCGTTTATTGCTAATCCACACATTGCAAATCCGCTTTAAAATATCACTTATATGAGATCCATTAGATTTTGAAACTTTTTGTAGGTACACCTATGTATTTTGGTAATTGCTCTTGTTTATTTTGTCCAAATGCAGATCCACTTTCATTATCTGTAGAGTGGACTATTTCATACAACACTTACTGTCCAAGATTCATTAGAAAGCTCATCCCTCGCAAAAGTTGTGGCATATGCGCTGTGGATGATTTTGAGAGTGTTTATATTTTCTGAAGACCATCCATTACAGTTGTATTGATAGTGGTTAGCTTTACTTTTGTTATCGCATGACTACCCTTCGTGAAATGCACTTACCGCTGTAACTCTATGGCAAGCAAGGCTTTTGACAGAGAAGTATGCACCTCTCCTCCCATCCATTTCTCCTCAGCCTTCCACTCTGGACCTTTCCATCCGCGCTTCTCACTCTCCCTGCCATTGAACTTCTTCCGTGATGTTGAGTTCTGCGCATCCGTCTGCCATTAGCTTTGGCGAGAGCTGGAGCAATTCATTCAGGGAACTGTAGGAAAGCACAGTGGTCCTAGGTTAATCGATGTGTTGAAGTGATAGGGTGCTCACAGCCAGAGCTGAAATTTGGAAACTTTACAGCTGTCATTTGGGCATTGACACATCTTCCTGTCTCAAGAAAATAATTTCCGCTTCACAGTGATTTTAAACTCTTTCTTTCTCTCTTTCATCGCCTTTCAACATTCAACTTTTGCTCAGTTTTCTTGCGGTACTTTAAAATTCTGTGTCATTAATTTGTTTTTGTACGGAATAGAGTTCAAGCCTAAGTGTGGTTGAATTGCTCCTTTGGCCATCGCTGGAAGCAGTCGAAAACGTACAACTCCAGTTAAATCCAAGCCCTGCTAAAACCCAATATCCCGCTAAAAACCCAATATACCGAATTTGAATTTTAAGCCTACGTGTCTTGTGAGAACTCTATAGCTTTTACGAGAGGTGTGTTGTTGTTGGTGGTGGTTGAAGTGTTAATTTTACCTGCACTCGTGTTATTGTTTAAATTTGGAAATGACAATTACGTTGAAATAAATTCAATGCAGAGATGTGTAGACGCTCTAAATGCGAATCATGCTGAGAGTAGAAATGGTGGGTATAAAAATCTTGTCATGATTTCGAACGTAACACAGGTGAACTGTATGAAGTTGAAGAGTACTTTCACGACCTAACAGAAATTTTGAATAACTTGCATTGAATGCTTTTTATTAGAATAATTATATTTTTAGCATTAATTAATTGTTTTTGCCTAGTAAGTTAGCAATTCATAAAAATAATGTTAACGGACTTTGTGGACATATTGCCGTCCTTCCTCTAAATTACACACTCAATCATTGCCAGGAAATTTCTTAGCGACATCCCCTGATCGCTAGACTTGAGTAAAGCTCAGTGGCCAGCCGAGACTTGAGGTCATTTTCTGACGGTATCGAAAGACTTGGATGTCGTGGAGAATTGGGTTCTCTCATAGGGGCTGCTGTATCATCCATCTTAACACAGATTAAATGACTTCATCTAGCATTTAATCAGTTTATCTTTCACGAATTTTCTTTCGCTAAAAGATAGATCGTGTCGATGAATACCGAAGCTACCGAAATTAACTCTCATTCCACAATATTTATCATTGAAAATGATACAAAAAACGGATTTTTCAGCAGTGAAAGTAATCGTTGCTTAAAAGTCATGTTACGAGCTGTCAGCCATCAATCGGTTGCCCAGTACCGTCATATTTCCTTCATTGAAGTCAGTCGTTTCCGTAGCTTAATCCCCTTGTTCACGCAGGAGTATACATTCCGGCGCCAAGCAAAACGGCTTTGGAGGGAACAGTTCGAGCGGACTTCCATTATGCCACTTTGAGCCTTATTATTTACGTATAAATCGTTAAAGTCGATGTTCCTTAACGAAATTTCATGTAATTTTAGGTACAAAATGAATAGTAGATATGTGAAGATTATGCAGACATGCTTCATTAATGATTTCCATCGACATTAAGTACTCGATCGTATTTCGAAGCCTGCACGGCTGGGGGATAAATCCCATTCGTATCGACTGCTGTGCCACTGTCGCATGCTTGGACTTAGGTGTAACAGGAAGAGTTTTCCTCCTGTTAATTCACGTATTTTACTTCATATAGATCCCTTTTCGAGGACCGTTAATTGTACTTATGTTTACTTCCGTAGAACTCTTGAAATTTTCTTAAATTGTAGAGGCTGCAAATTAGGTATAGTAAAATAATGTTGTCGGTCGCGCTCATATTTCAGGAATATCTACAAAATGCTTTTCCGCTAAGGTACATGATCAGTTTCTGAGCCATGTGGCAGAAAGAAGTGAATATTTCATCAAGTCAGCAGTTTTGTATACTCATATTTCAATGATCGTAGCTTCTTAAGTAGGCAGTTTGTTCAATAAAAAATAATAACGAAAATGTTATTGGAATAATTTCAAAGATCCACTAGGGTATTACAAATATTCCAGTTAATATATTCACGAAATCTTCGACATTAGAGAACAATGTACAATGAATAGATTCATTACTTGTCATTAAAGTCATGCCCGAGGGTTTAATTCAATATCACTTAACTGTCCAAGCATTACCATTTCAATGCGACAGTATAATACCAAATTTATTTCGTACACTACATTCACAGCGGGATGAAGGCACACTCGGGGCTACGCTTAGGGGTGTCCACCAGGTGACGTTTGGTAGGTCAGCCTGCAGGCGAGTTACAACATAATCATCTATACTCATCACGCAAGGAGTCGTGGGGAATAAGCAGAAAAAAAAGGATAGCGGCCCTTTCCTCACTCGAGTGAATGTGGACACCGCAGTGGTCAGTAGAGCAGCACTCACTTAATTACAGGTGTTCTTTGTGATACGGATTAGGGAAATAGAATGAATGGGGAGGACCGCTCTTAGAATTTAAAACAAATTGATATAAGGTAGCTGTTTAAAAAATCATCCCCGAGGATGATTTTTGTTGCATGGAAGGATATACAATTGGACTTAGGTGAATTGATCGATCAATTAACAAAGAGGCTCTGAGAAGAGAAGGAGATGGATGGAATCTTATAAGAACTCGAAAGCAGAGAAAGGACAACCTAATCCGGCATATTTTAAGATACAAGTGTCTAATGAAGATAGCCAGAAGCAGAGTAAGACCATCGCTGAGGTACATGGAGCAAATAATGAATGATGAATAAACAAAGAAATATGTAGAGATGAAGAGGCTAGCTGATAGAAGCATGGAACGGAAAGCCGGGTCAAACCAACCATAGGGTTGATAACCAACAATGATAATGATGACAAAGGCATGAGAACATTCAGTATAAGAGAACATTCTGTATAGACATTTCACAAAGTATCGTATTATAAAATTAGTACGTAAATAGCAGTATGAGCAATGCTAAAAGTGTGTGAGTAACAAAAAACACGATTTTACTGCTACATTTTGGGTAGAGACTCTGTAAGTTAAAACAGGTATTTGTCACCTTTCGGCTGAGGTAGCTCAAAAAATATTTTATTTGGAGACTTGCTCTAGGAGAAAAATATACTGACTTGACGTTGAAAACGTGCCTGATTTCAACACGATTCCATTGACAGCACGGCACGTTGAGGTACTCATCCACTCTACCTATTTTCCAGACCTTTAAGTGAAGCTCTTAGCTAATTTTCCCCGTGTATTAATATGCTTGTGGCGTCTATTTGGAAAGAGTTATAATTCACTTAGGGTTCAACAACTGTTAATGAAAAGGACAACTATTCACTGGATTCATCATTAAATACATCTATCTTCTTAAGCATGTGATAAAATAGATAAGTAGTCTTTTATATGAATTGAAATATGCCTCCTTCATGAATGAACCATTCATAACTACCTAGCTTCGTTTTTCTATACTTTTTTCTACACCATACTTTTTCATAACTAACTAGCTTACTGAAGGCTGTCAATATTTTAAGTCAACTTACCTGGATGCGTAGTTTTAGCGGAATCATAGTAGCTCTGCCTGTGGTTGAAGATATTTATCCGAGTTTTTTAGATAAAAAAAAGGCAAGTCACGAATGAATAAGTAATAGCAAATAGCAATAATAACAGGCGTGACTTTAAATGCTTTCAAGTCTGCTAGGAGTCATATCTAGCAAATGAAAAACATAATAGAGGTGCTATGACTGCAGTATAGCGCTAATTGTTACATCCCTTGTAAGTATTTGTTAACAGAATCTTTGAATTAATCACCAATTGTGCTAATCTTAAGTAGCAGCCAGATCCTAATAATATAGCTACGAATCAAGGTAAGAAAAAAGTTTCCTTGAATGTGGATTCAAACTTTTTCTAACTGCACATTGTCCGTTAATGACTCTTTTATTTTAGGAAGCGGAGTGAAGGCTATATTTTTACACCTGGAAGATAATATTTCTCATGATATTCAGTTAAAACTCATAGAATGTCTAATTTTATTGACATGTATCCACTGTAGTAAATACTCTATCAATTATTAAATAAATTCTCTATATCTTACTCGACTAGATGCCTTAGTAAGCTATAAACAGCGTAGTAGCGCACTAACTAGTAGTAACCCATCGAAATGGTATTCATAGTCCCAATAATCTTAGCAGCGACAAGTGTGCTACTATCTTAGTGGCTGATTTTTAAACCCTCCCCTGCCTTGTTTCGAGGAGCAATTTAATGTGAAGGCCCATCGCGGGTGAGCCACTATCTAGAGATAAACTTTCATCATAGCAGGGAATTTTGATTAAAATCCCGAAGAAAATGGTGAAAGTGCTTTGCTCAAGTCTGGCATGAGGTGTGTAATACTGCCTTTAGATTGAACTGAACGTGTGAATTGCTTGTTCTTAATCTCCGATTCTGTGTTTTGGTACACTGCTGCGCTTAAAGAGGATTTTTAAAAACAGGATTGGAAATTGCTGATCACCTCTTTTATGTCGCGGTAAATAGCATCACGGCATGATTGGTACACTGTTGGGCTTGAAATGGATTTTATTAAACAATAATTAAGTGATTTATGTGATTTAGAACTTCGGGAAGCCACCACTTTTTTATCGCGGCACAACAGTGAAAGGCCGCATATCATTGTAATAGGCATAAATATTATTGTGTGAAAATTGTTTCTTAGGGTTACATCAGGCTTCACAGTTGCTTTCCTGTGAATATTTTGACTACTTTATGAGCTCATTGTGCTGTTTTATTGGATTTGTCGTGGGAGAAGCGGCATAAATAATATACGAGCTCATATTATTTGTCAAGAAAATGAATCAAGTGAGATGTTCTTCAGAGAGCAAGAGAGTAATTGACCCGAATGTAATTGACTTTCGTGTTGTTGCGGTAAATAATTAGCAGAAAATATGTAGAAAAGTAGCTTGATTGATATCAAGACGTACAATTATTTTCTCAATGGATTTAAGAACTTCGTAGAGGTGATGATAATAATAGAAACACGACGGTTCATTCAGTCGTAAATTCATATTTCGTTGCGATATTTTTGTTAACGACTTCAGAGCATGCGCACTTTTCAGCACTGTGGAAGAAATGTGGCGTGACGTTGAGCGGCGCACAGTGGGGCCAAATCCCGAAAAGCTGGCCAAAATATGAAATCCTTATTTGATCGATTTCAAATTTGGTACACAGGGGTTTTTTAGGCCGCTGATTACAAATCTGAAATCAGAAAAAATAAAAAAAGCAAAATGGCGGATTCAAAATGGCGGCCCAAGGGATAAGAAAGTAGTAGCTAGGTTATTTAAAAAACAGTGCATTTCTGGGGCATGATATGGCCTTTTATTATGATTCATACCCCAAATGTATGCAAACAGAATATTGAATACAATATGGTGGACATAACAATAAGTAATTTGTATAATGTAAAAAAATTAGCCCTCGAGAAGTTGCTAATAACGGAAATTAAATGGATTTAATCCTCATTTGATCCGATTTTAAATTTGGTACACAGGGGTTTTTTAGGCCGCTGATTACAAATCTGAAATCAGAACAAATTAAAAAGCAAAATGGCGGATTCAAAATGGCGACCCAAGGGATAAGAAAGTAGTGGATAGGTTATTTAAAAAACAGTTCATTTCTGGGGCATGATATGGCCTTTTATTATAATGCATACCCCAAATGTATGTAAACAGAATATTGAATCCAATATGGTGGACATAACAATAAGTAATTTGTATAATGTAAAACATTCTTTATCCCTGGAGAAGTTGCTAATAACGAAAATGAAATGGATTCAATTTTGATCTGGTGAAAGAAATGAGCCAATGATGAAATCGTACAGTTTAATGAAACATTAATTGTAAGCTTCCGAGGTTTTTATGTACAAAGAATAATTGAATCAACTTGATAACCATCTGCATAGTGGGGCTTTTTTTTAAACATGGCTACACTTTAAAAACCGCTAATTATACAAATTAATTGATGTATTTTGCCCTTCCTGAAGTCACTCATCCTCCTGAAATCAAAACAATCCTAATAATAGTACGTCGATATAGGATCAAACTTGAACTGTTAATGTAGTGGGCACGAAAAAAATACCCTAAGATTGAAAACTAAAATTATAACTTTAACCGCAGGAAATTTCCTGAGAGTCGGAATTGGAGCATTCATCATCGTTCGTTGTGGTCTCCACATCTAAGTCGTCAGATATTGATGAGTTATCCGTTTCAGAGGCCTTTAGCATAGCAGTGACTTCAGCGAGGAAAGATTTTTTTAGCAGTTTCGGAAGCTCCCTTACTCTTGATAGAACAGGATCTGAAGATACGAGAAGGTTGTTAAAAACATCTTTTAAATTACTTTCTCTGAAACATTTTTTTGAAAAATGTTCTCGTTAAGGTTTGATCTCTTTGTTGCGTGCTTCTTGTGCCTCCTCTTAAAGCATTCGAATCGGTAATGCTGCCGACGAAATTCCAGAAGAACCATGAATCAATATTTTATGTACTGTGGTGGGCATGTTGCAGCAAGGATACTTCTTCACAAATAATTTGGCAAAGCTCAATGCATAGGCATCAAATCTTTCAACATCAACTTCATATTCACTCGACAGGGTCAAAATTATCATCCTAAATTGCGTGAAAAGGCCTTCATCTATGCCCGTTATGTTATGTGAATGACCTGCGTTTTTAAGAAATCTGCGGACAGTATTCCCACCATTTGTGCTGCCGTAGCCGGGTTTTGGGCGGTCAACTAGTCACCCCATTTGAATCCGAAATCGCTCTTGTATTCGCAACTTATTTTCCCTCACTCCTTTTCAGAGATACTTGGTGCTTGCCATTTTTTAATATTTAACTGATAGGAAATGTGCTGTAAACATTCGAAAAAGCAAATTTAAGCAGAGTTTATTGTAGCTGAATTTGGCATCAGACTATTTATTTCACATTGTAGGTACTCGATTTGCTTCCTCGACAGTCACATCAAAAGTCTCACGCTGGAATGATACGTGAATAGGCCGACAAAACCGAGGAGAAAACGGCTGACGAGTTTACTACAAGACAATTTTGTTGGATGAGGCGGTATTACAACTAATTCATTGAAGAGGTACAAAAGACGACAAAAAATACTGGAATCTTGAATGAAACCGCTCTAAGATTTTTGTTTAGATTGTCTTTGCCCAGAACACCGTCTCATCCCCATTTCGATTTCAATTGTAATATTTTTAAGTCTACGGGACCGTATATCTCTACTGTATCTTTTTGAACTTCTATCAGAGAGTTTCTTTGAATAGAACAAGGTCATGACATCAAATAGGTTCTGCCTTTTCAAAGAAATGAAAATGTGTCCTTTACGTGACCCTGTAAGAAAATTGATGTTGAAATGCGATTTGCGGAAAATTGTCCAACCTCTTCACAAAGCCTGTGGCGCGTGGTGATACAAACTAACTTTTTTCCAAAATGTGGTAATATGTGGTAAAAGTTATTACGGAATCTAGTATTCAACATACGGAACTATAAGGCTCTGTAAATCACTCTGCCCGATCAAACCCGATAGTTAACTAAATATCCCATTGAAATCGTGGATGAGGTAAATTTGCAGGAATAGTTATTTGCATTGTTAATTAACGTCAAAACAATAATCAATAACGCAAAGAAAGAGAATTTAAGAATGAATAACAATTTGACATACCTTCATCTATTGAATCCATTTCAACTCAGTTTTTCAAGGTGATTGTTGCACTTGCAAAACAATTTAAGTCAAAGAAGAGAAAAATAGTTGAAAATTTCCCCGTAAAACTGACTCGCATAACACCCAACTTTGAACTGACATAAATCCGAAATGGTTAGAGTTGGGACTCGGAAAATAGAAGTATTGAATGCGTAATTAGTATCTTCTAAAGACCACATTGTCACCAAAGCGATTTTTACTATTTTGTAATTCGCATTTTGGCCAGGTTTTTCGGAAAAAGCCCCACTGTGCGGCGTCTCGAATAGTGGCTTCCTTCGGGACGGGTCGGGGTTTTGAATCACAGCAGAGGCGAGGTTGTTCAGAGGAATCCCAATCCCTGCCTGTGTGACACATGGAGGACACTTCAGGAATGTCCCGTTTGACTGTGGACCCCTTTGCGCCTTCCGTCAAGAGTATGCTACTGTCGACGCCAGGTTTCTCTTCTCTCTTCCTCCATTCTCTGGATTCCCTTCCCGACCAACCCACTTTCCTTTATGGCCCAAATGACCTCAGTGGTCTTTCGCCTTCCCCAAATAACCAACCAACTCACCTTGACATTGGTTCACAGATTAAAAGTGGTTTAGAGAGCGAAAATAGTGGATGTATGGGTAAATGAAGTAAAGTAGCGTTTGAGATTGAGTAGTTCAGAAAAAATAGGAAGTTTTTCATTTTCATGGAATCACTATGGATTTATTACATACATATTGTTTTGACAATTTCCTTTCGATTGTTTCTTCAACTTACAGTCACAAAAAGTATTGTAATAGAACATGATTATTGCATAGCGAATGAATTAATATGCTAAGCACGGGCAGAAAGTCAGCAACACTGTTGCCAAGCGTTGTTTTTTTTTATTTGGACAGATGCAACCGAATGTCATATACTCCGCGACGATAGTAGCATTCTAAGTTAGCAGCACCTAATGGCTTACTAAAAAGGATTACCTTTTTAGCATACGACTAAGCGCGCTTAGTGGCCAACTAATTTATAGCCCTTATTAGCGCGTTTTAATGGAAACCTATGCATACGGGCGTTTGTGTTTTCACATGTACACAAAGGACGAAGGTGTATTTTCCTCCAAGTGCTCCTGGCTAAATGTGGTAGAGGACATCAAGGACGAAATAAGCCATCGGAAGGAATATCACGGCGTTATCTTTAGTGTTAATTATGATAGAGCGTTAATGGTGGGCCACCAAGCTCTTAACTAAAAAAATGGTCTAAGTCCTTGAGCCAGTGAAGGAGGAAAGGATGGAAGTTAGCTAGTTGCAGCCAATATGAAACGCTGTTACACTACTCCAGCTTCGGCATTTCATCATGCCTTCGGGGATTAGAAACAAAATAATTTTCCAACTTTTACAGGTGGAGGACAGAGGATTAACAGTGCGAAGCTAGCTTCTGTTTTTTTGTTTCGTCCTCCTCTATGACTAGAAGCATAGGTGTGAAGTAGTAATTGTTCTGCATATTTGTGATTAATTAATTTCAAAATAAGCGTAGTAACGATGCCGTGTGTTGCGAATGGCAAGAGTTCAGGATGACCCCCGAAAAGTAGCAATCCGCCCTCCCCCAAATACAATAACCTTAATCTTCCCCTCCATGCGTATCATACTTCTACGCATTGCTTACTGTTTTATGCGCGTCTAGCTTCTTACAGGATATAAAGCTTTACGGTCTATCTATTGAAATCTGCTTAAATATTACGGCTTGTGTGTTAAACCATTGAATCTTCAACCCAACTTCTTTACACGCATCTGATTACAGCCATTTAATAGCCCCTCTCGTGTACTCATAAGAGAATGAGGCTTCAAGGACTCGTTTCAATCATCAATCCGTTGCAGCTTTATGGGCCATAGGTTAACTCCTTTTCCTTTTGTTGAAGTAATATAGGACATATCAATGCGCGAGTGACGAATGCTAGTAAAACATGTCAATATATTCAAATGTACACCGGAAGGTTCTTCCACTATCCTTAACTGAATGTCAATGTTTCATTGTGCGAAGAAGTTGGCCATTCGATAGTTTCCACCGTTTAATCTCATCATCTTAAACTCCCGAGGAGCAGCACCGAGCCTTCCCTTCTCAATGCGCTCCTCGAGCCAAGGTTTAACGGCCGTCGTCTGACTCGTTATCGCCAGCAACAATAAAAGTGAACGGCTTGACTATAGAGCAGGCCGCCCTCCCAACCTGTTGCTCTCGAGTGCCACTGTGCCCTCTAATAATAATCGTGCGGGACACTGAAAATCGTGCTCTCTCACGCGGTTTCTCTCTCCGGCTTGAATCCACGCCGCCCACGTCCAAGACTCGAGACTATCGTTGGTGCGTAGCAGGGGGGGGAGGTCAAACTATGAATCTTAAAAGTCCAGAAGAAATGCTAGGCGAGGTTGAGGCACTTAATGATTTAGGGCACTGCCTATATCAATAAAATTGAAGGAATTTTGTTTGCGAAATCAGTATAATATACCTATCTAGGGAACCAACAAATCAAAAGTTATCTTTCAAAATCCGCTTCGTTGAATGAAAACGTCAGATACACATTTTTTATAGATTTAGCTTTGTAGCATCATATTTCATTCACGTTTATCTATGGCTGCAAGGAAACATGGTTTTTATTTATTTCAAATTTAATTATGTTATCATATAATTCTAGCTCAGTTTCATCCTGAGTAAGACAGAAACAAAAAAATAAATTTCTATGAGTTGCAATTTCTTATCCTTTTATTGGTAATGCCAGTCGTAAAATACGATTTCTTCTTGTGTGACTTGGGTATTATCTCTTTCGCATTGCAGTTTATATCAGCCTGTTAAACATTAATCTCCTAATTTACTAATTGACCTTAATTAGTAAATCCTGGTGGAAGCCGTGACATATTAACCAATTCGGTGTGGAAATAATCAATATTCAAATAGGAAATTCGGTTTTATAAAGGATTTCTCCCTAGCGAGACGGGATGTTGAAAAGATATTCCGCTCATGGATGAGAGTCTTCAGACCATCATATTTTTTCAACTGCTTTCATGCTTCCTGGTGATAAAGTTCTTTGCACAGTTGGTTATACCATGTAAAGGTAAATGTGGCAAAAGGAGCAGTTCAATGAGTGTTGTAAGGATTTGATAAATGTTACTACCATTCGATCAACAAACAGGGAATCCCTCAGCTGTATGATTCTGAATTTCTGGCCTGTGATTTAGGCGCAAGCTAGATTTCGTCGCACCCGTGTGGTAACCATTGATATCTTGAAAAGTAATTCACGAATCGAATTCACTCAATCTTAAAAAAAACCTACTTCTCCTGCTCTTTTTATTTGCTTACAAAAACTGTAGTTATTAGCACCATACAAGTGTGCCTGGTGGGTATTGATTGAAGATAGTTTCACTGTCTGAGTAAAATTGTCACTCATATTGTACTCATAGTATTCATTAATTCTTCTACCAACTAAATTCACCTTGAAGAATTGATAGAATGAGCAAGTTTTCCCTAATAGAAATTCAGTTTTTTAATGCAATTTTGAAGGATAAATGAGCATAATATGTATTCGTTTTCTACGCTTTCAGAAAATTAGATTGTACCCTTTTGAGGTGTAGATACTGCTTTAAGTGGCTCAGAATACGAATAAATAATCGGTAGTTGGAGCATTTTCTTTCACAACAGAACTATTTGACTTGATTCTTGAGATATGCTCGATATTACTTTTCTTGCTGATGGCCGGCGACCGGTATTTTAGATAATTTTATGAGCTGGATAAAATAATACCAGTGGCTAATTGCCGATTTCCCTTAGGTTTTATTTGCCATAACGTAACAGACAATCTTGTGCCAGAAAAAGTCACATTAATATTCAAAACAACACTGAGTTAGAAAGAAGAGTTCTCACTTCAAAGGTCGCGCTCAGCTCAACTCAAAGGTCATGAGCTCGAGTCTCACTTCGGGCGTGCGTATTGTCTACATTTACTGCATGTAAGAGATTGTGAATCATTTCCCCTTCCAATTCCTTTCCCTGATTTCCTCCTTTATGGCTGGTTTACCAACAATCCCTGCCACACACCCTTACGGAGGCTCAAAGTGCAGTATGTGGACCTGGATTTTACCATCTTCGGTAGTTCAGTTTCAGAACAGCCTGATCCAAATTTACATCTACATATACATACTACCCCGCAAGCCGCCTCAATAGGCGTGTGGCGGGGTGTGTTAGGACACCAGCCGTTTAAATATAAAAAGGAAACGCTCTAATGAAATTACCCCTAGCACTCATTAAAGTCCTTTATTGTTCGGGGGAAAAGCGAATTCCCATACCTATCCGTTCGGCAAAATTTCTCTCTTAATTTATCGTTTCTGTCGGACCTGGAAATATAGTGTGGTTTAAAATTTAGAGAGGGCTATCCAGATTCCAGTGGCATAAGAATATGAAGAAATATCCTGAAGGAGAAATTAAAAACTGTAGGAAAATTAGTAAATAATCTTTGAGTATCAATACGGTCAAACAACATGGTCACCTGATTATGTACCTGGGTTTTAACACTAGAACGGCAGGCTTAGCCATTTTGGCTAAATACGTTTATTGATTGAATGCCATTTGAAAATCAGTGACCGCAGAACATTTTAATTCGGTGGCTTTTCATAATTTTATATGGTGTTTCAGATGGCGTAACAAAAACTTTTATGAATTGAATAAATCTCCTTGATTTTAAAATTTTACCTAGAACGGCCAACTTAGCCATTTTGGCTAATTGTCAGTTTTCACTCATTTACTGACATAATAAAACTGTGCTCAAGCTTCTGGTGTACTAATATGCATATGGGGTCAATATAGCATCAATCGCCCATCCCTCTGCCCTCCCTCCCTCCCTATTCTTCCCTTCCCCTCCTCAACCCTCCCTCCCCTCCTCACACCACTCCACCGCTCTCCTAGCATTCACATTATTTTCGAATTAATTTATCTTTTCTGTAGTGTTGCCTGAAATATGTTCTCTGCGATTCCCTGCTTTCCTCGGATCATGGTTACAAAGTGACTACACAGGGAGTGACAACAGCGAGGAGGTGCAGACAGTACGGCGCTCACCTCGGCCGCCAATACCGCCTGCGCGGTGGGTCAAGCGTCGACTAGTCAATGTGAGATGTTTTCGGGATTCCCACCAGGTCAGGTGTTTGGCTTCTGCCAATGTTTGATCGAGATGACACTTCCATCGTCTGTCGAGCGTTAAGGAGGTTCCGCCGCGACTGTGTGAGACAAAACAAATACTACATTCCACATTTTTGATATTTTGTCCAAAAAAATCCTGCTTTCACTTATGAAATCCGTTACTACAGAAACCAAAAGTAAAGTAGAAAAAATGCAGATTATTCCACGAATGTAGTTGAAATTAGCACTTTTTACAGCCATAGGCGCCGACTGCAGCGCCATTTCCTACGAATTACCGCATTTTGACTTCAATTACGGCATTAATTCTTCAATAACTAAAAAAATAAGGTGGTAAGATGCCTATATTTTATTTTTATTAAATTTTCTGGATTATTTCCTTCTTATAAATAGTTTTTTGCAAAAATGGCATTTATATTTTATGGAAAAATAGTATTTTTCCCCGTGTTTATCTCATTCCCCCATTGAACACAATGTAATTTCAAGTTCAATTATAGAATAAATTAGCGTGGAAAGGTATTATTTTGTTGTTCATATCAGATAGAGGAGAAGGTTCTTTACAAGTAGACATAATATGAATAAAATGACATTTAAGTCATTTTACGGTGGAACCACCTTAATTCCACGGCCTCTTCTGTCCTCGCGTACATGCCCGTGTCCGCGGGTCAAGTCAGCTAGCTGTGATTGGATGTTGTCATTCCTTCTTCTCACAATTATTTTCGGAGTGCGGGTTTCCACGTTTGGCTTGGCACGTACCTGGAGTCAGTATTGAAGGCGTTCTTTATTAGCCGGATTAATATGATATTCCATATTTTCCAATACCCAGAGACCAATGCCCTACAAATAACTCGGATTCGGAGCAAAAAATAAAAAGCAAAAGTCGTTTCTGGTAATTATTGTGAAGAGGAAGATAATGTTGATGATCCTGAAGCTGCAGAAGATGATTCTACTTGTAACGCTGATTCTCTTCCACGTAACTGGTTGCTCCTGATGGGAAAAAGTGGATTTTGCAAGATTTTGGTTCCGAACAGCTTCGGCGTTGAGCCTATCGGAACGTGCTCCGGGAAACACCTAGTGTTACTGCGTACAAAAAGGGAGAAGTTGATGACACTGCCCTAAGAACCTTAATCCTCTTTATTGACGCGCACCTTACCGATCCACATCAAGAAGTACACATAAACTGAGGCGTGCGTAAAATAAAAAAAAACGATAATTGGAGTTTAAATAAGAAAGAGCTAAAGAGAAAAGTAGTTAACGCAATTCTGTATGCTCGAGTTGTGTTTGGTGTTAGAACGTCCCGATGGAAAAGCAATGGTCTGAGACGTGAGGCCTCAAATTCTTTTCGAATGCGATTATCGGGGAACCGTTTCAGGGAAATAAAGCGGTACTTGAGATTTGATATGAAGTCAATTTGATCACAGAACCTGAAGAGTGACCGGCCTGTTTTATTTTCATTTTTATGGAATAGATTTATTGGCAACTATCATTCCTGTCTACTGTCCTGATCCTAACATTGCAGTGGACGAGGAACCGCATCTATCTTAAGCACGTGATCCTTTTTTCACAATATCTAGCAAACAAGCCCGATAAGTGCGGACAGATATATTGGCTGACTGTAGATGTTGATTCTGAGACTTGGGCGAAGCGTTTCCATATTTTGTAAAATACATGTATCAGCCATCCCGCAACTGAGCTTGTCTCCGACTTTGAAGTTCTAAAGATAATGGGCCTGTTATGCGGAAAGGATGGAATATCACCACCGATAATTAATTTTCTTAAGGCTAGCTAAGGAATTTAAAAAAAAGGAACAGGCCTAACAGATAATATCAATAGAGCAAGGAAATAAATTCCACAGCCCCTGATAAATATAAAGGAAACCTTGCACACTTCTAAGGTTTACAAGTCTGATGATATGACACTGCGTATCAAATCAAAACCAACAGCCATGTAATTCTGCTAAGGTCTACGCATTCTTCCATCCAAATCAAAGATAATGAGAAAAAAATCAGGGAAAGTTGAGTGTTATAATGAAAAGAAGTGTGACGTTCATGTAATTGAGCAAATTGCTCGGCAATCAGTACTAAAGCTGTATCTAGGAGGTGGCCAGTGCAGTGGAGAAACGATGTGACGCCAGCGCATGTATATATTTAATATAATATTTATTTATCCATTGAATTAACATAACAAGAAAACATTTAGAGGTTAATATCTCATATTTATTCAGTGGCAAACCCGTAATGGCGAAGAAATAACATTATTTTATGACGAAATATGAATTTTGCCAAAATGGCTAAGTTGGCCTTTCTAGGGGGTAAAATATTTCGACCGTTCTAGTGTGAAAAGGACCAATTGTCTGCACTACCTATTTAAAGAGTAGACCGTCAAATCTTGAGTTAAGATCCGAATTCAGGCCCGATTGAAGTATTCAGATTTATTTCGAGCCTCTTAACTTCTTTAGCAAAGGAAAGTAAAGAACGGACCTGTGGGGAATATGATTTGAGATAGATATTGGAACAGCCATACTAACACCGGGAATCTATTTCTTAAATCGTCTCTCATATCAAGTTATTCAAATTAAGTGAATGGTAATCTCGTTCAAAATCCTTTAGCGGCTGTTACCATCGTGAAAGAGTATGAGCCTGTTGTATTGCGCCTGTAATCTTTCATTTACCGTGCAAACTCTCGTGACGAACATTCTCTATCGGGCTCACTGATTATTTAATTTATCTATTAAAATACAGTGAAATCAATTAAATTACTTCATTGTGCACGCTAATGCGTCCTCGATAAATTAAATTTAAAGATTGAGATAATGATTAAGATCTTAAACACATTCACACTGCTACCGTATATTTAAAACGTGGTTCATTTTCATTCATTTCATCGTGGTTCGTGGTGGTGCCCGGCCTCGGTGGCGGCGGGTTAACGTCCTTGCCTGCTAACCCAAAGGTCGTGGGTTCGAATCCCGCCTGGGGAGGATTTCTCACTTCCCAGGGCATGGTTGTGTGTGCTCGTCCATTGTTAATATTGTTAATACCCCAATGTAAAGGCCAATGAGTGCTGCATTCGGTGGTTATTGTAAACAAATAAAAATAAATAAATAAATTTCTAGCCCTGTGTTGGCGGGAAGGAAATCTGTAACCATCGCTCTTATTTTGGCGACGGACGTCATTTATCCGACAAAGAAATTTAAGGCATTGGCTAGCCACGGTTGTTACTCATTTTTTCTCAATCACAGAATTGCGGAAGATTTCTCGTCGAATCAAGTAGGCAGAAAAAAATGAAGTGAGATGTACAGGCTTAGAAATTGAATCCTCCTTCGATAAATTCTCTTAGAATATCACGAATCAAGTGTACGAAATCCTGAATCCTCTTTTTCATGGTAATATTTTTCGAGTTACAGGGATTTATATCGTTAGATTCGTGCTAATCCTTACCAATTTACGTCACTGCAAAATAAAGCTTCACTGGAGAATAGAAATCGATAAATAAAATGAGTTCATCATTAACTTTATGGAATTCCATTCTGTAAATCGATTAATTTAAGAACTTTTACAAACCACAGAAAAAAATACACCTGATGATGGTTCTCAGCGTCGAAACCCGGGTTTGGTGTGTGTGTGAGTGAGTGTATTTTTTCTGTGGTTTGTATAAGTTCTTAAATAAATCGATTTAATAGAAATCGATTCTAATGAGCTCGGGCGTAGAGCAGGAATTCTTCTATTTTTCCCCAATTCCCTCCGCGGAGCATCGCCTGGTTTTGTCTTGCACTCGAAAAATCGTAAGCCTTGAGAAGAAGCCGTGATATTACCAAAATCAAAATTCTATATAAATATAATTTTCATTTCTTGTTTCTCACTGTTTTTATCATCAACTTTCCCGACAATCTATGCAAGGACTCGCGGATAATTATGACGTAGGGATTATTTTCTTATTTCCATAGTGTAATGACAGCTACTGTTTGCTCGTTAATTTATAAATTGTACATATCAAGTGTAAATACTTGTAACATAAGAATGGAAATAAAGTGGCTAAGTACAATGACACTTAACGGAGAACAATTGGTAATATATACTTTTTAGTGAATTAAAACGAATTCGCGTCTTTCAGCTGATTGTATTTTGATAGTGCTTTATTCAGCTGCGCTATATTTTATAGGTAATTTTGCAAATCAAACTCTAGAAGTTTAAATCATGTTTGGTACTCTACAGAGATTGTGTCTTACGTATATGTAAACTAAGATTCCTTGGAAATGGTAAGCTGGATATGCAGTGTTATTCTTTACCCAGTCTGAGAGAAATAGTAGCTGGGAAGAATATTGCTTTCTCGGGTTTCTAACCGGGTGATGTGTTGGTGAGTGGAACAGTCGTAGCGAAGGCGTGTTCTGCCATCGTCCTCACGCCTTCAAAACGTTGGTGCCACTCACCAACAGCAGCCCTGTAACTCGAGAAGTATGAGGACGATGGAAGTCTGCGCCTTCCAAACGTCGCACAGTGGTCCGAAATCGGAAAAAGCCGGACAAAAGTCCAAAATGGCTTTTTTGAGATAGAGACTTGAAACTTAGCGTAAATACTCATAAATAATTACCGATTATAGATTTGTATGACATTTTACATCAATACGACCCGTTATTGAGATACAGTAGCCCAAACATGACCAACTTTTCAAAAACACGCGCGATCTCGTTTTTCTTCGAAAATCTTTGAATTTAAGCAGGTGGTGTTGCGTTGGTATGATTTTTATGGAATAAAAAACGCAATATTCCTTTGACCTGGTGCTTTGTCTATATTTCCATGACTTTTGAAGATTTTGGCTTTCATCTGTCTGGTTTTGCAACGCAAAATGGCGTACCCGTTTTTCACGTGAAAGTTGACATAAAGTAGACATTATCTTTCGTTTACGAAATATGTAACTCGGGAAATTTACATCATAGTGTAAAGTAGAGATTTCTTAAGAATACTAAGAAGAAATCTTGGAAAAACGTTTGCGACCAAGGAAATGAGAGCGATTTTTCGATCGCGCGTCAAGGCTGAGCGACACGACGTAGGACCCTGAGGCTCGGTAACTGCAGTCGATTTTTCAAGTTTCTTGAAACTTTATTCTTGAAAATCGTCATTAAAAGCATGACACGTAGTCAGTATTGACCTAAAACACTATACTAAAGGATATTACCAGGATTATAGATCGATCGACTAACCATTTAACGCATTACTCTAGTGAAGATGCTAGAGATTGGATATTTGTCGGAGCCATCCCACGTATAAGAAATATCCTTCGGGTATGAAGTAGGGTTAAGACGCGTCGGTGCCACTCACCAACACATCACCCGATTGGACACCCGTGAGTTCTACATTCCAAGCATTCGCCGGGAAAACCTTGAATCTAACAGTCACTGGGTAGGTGGTGTGTAAAGGAGAAAAAGTTTATTTCAAAGTTAATCTAAAATCCATCGATTTATATGAGTTTTGAGAATATGAACGAAATAACTTAATCTTACATTTAAGGAGGTTCCGCCGCGACTGTGTGAGTCATAACTAATACTAAATTTCACATTTTTTATATTTTGTCCAAAAAATCCTACTTTCACTGATGAAATGCGTTACCTATAGAAACCCAAAAGTAAGGAACAAAATTTGCAGATTATTCCACGAATGCATTTAAATCAGCACTTTTTTCCAGCCATAGGAGCCGACTGCAACGCCATTTCCTACGAATTACCGCATTTTGACTTCAATTACGGCAGTAATTCCCTAATAACTAAAACAATAAGGTGGTAAGATGCCTATATTACACCTTTATCAAATTTCTCTGGATTATTTCCTTCTTATAAATAGTTTTCCGCAAAAATGGCATTTCTATTTTATGGAAAAATACTATTTTCCCCGTGTTTCTCTCATACTCCCATTGAACACCATGTAATTTCAAGTTCAACTAGAGAATAATATAGCGTGGAAAGGTATTATTTTATTGTTTATATCAGATAGAGGACAACTTTTTCTACTAGTAGACAGAATATTAATAAAATGACATTTAAGTCATTTTACGGTGGAACCACCTTAAGGTTATCGATATGTTAAGTCAGTTTTTCCGAATTCGTCCTCTTTGGCCAAAAGTCCTTGATTTTAAGTGTGTAAGGGGAAAATTTGGGTGACACAAGGACGATTATAGACGTAAAATTGGCAAGTATGCTGGCTGATTTTGAAGCAATTGGGCAATTCGTTTTTTTTATTTTCTTGGGTTCCACGTCTTTCTAGTCTTTGTTTTCGGCGTAAATGTGTATCATTGTTTAAATGGCTGGAAATCTTCAATTCTTAAATTAGGCACTTCGTTTTCTACCGTTCATCAATTTTTATTTCTGTATTAATTTCCTCTTCAACATGCATTTTCTCAAACCCATGTTCTCTCCCTTTGCTCAAAAATAGAATATTTTGCTCGCGTACAGCGTAAAGAAGTGTATAATGTATGGATGGTATCGAAATAGGGATATCTTGGTATTAATGAGAAGTTTAAAAGTCTCGAAAACCTCAATAGGTTGAGTGACAGATAGATGTGTGTCACAGATAGATGTGTGGAAAATCACCTTAAATCCGGAGTTTCTAGGAAACGGCTCAACTACACTTCAGTGACCGTGCAATACCAGCCTGATCATTACCATTCACCGGCTCCCTTCGCATATTATATTCAAAAGTCCAAATATCTTGGGGGAACAAACGAATTCCGTTTTGTAGGAAATATTGTAGAAATGCAAATGCCTAAGAACATAGGGGAACCTTTACAGCCATTGCTGGACATATGATAAGTTAAATTAGGGACAAGAGCACTATAATAAATAAATGAATCCTCGGCTTTAAACACCCAATAATGTATCCTATGTGCGTACTTTTGAAATTTTATATTTCCTGAATATTATCTCATGTATGTTGTCCTAGATCCTTTACACAGCCCGGGCCGGTTTTTTTACTTTCCAAGGTACACTTTCATAAATCAGTATTTCTCATCCATTGCCTTTTCAAGGGTTGCACTATTTCACAGCATTAGTTTTATTTTCATTCGGGCATCCTTCTTTTCACTTCATTGCATTTCAAATTCTTATCCTTCTCCCTATTCCCCTATTTCCTAGTATTGAGCTTCTATAACGTCCGTCAGTGTCCCGTCCTCCATAGCTCCATCCACCTATGTGCGTGGTAACTAACTAAGTAATCCTAACTAAGTAAAACTAACTAAGTACAAATAGGATTGATTTTAGATTATAACCCTCCTACTTTCCTGAGCCTATTCTTGATTTCCTCAAGCAACTTTTTTACTTATTGCTCTGCTTAACTGCTCAATTGTACGTACTCTAATTTTCCAGTTACAGGGATCCAAATTGCTCCCAATAACATTGGAACACTAAGCATTTTTATAAGTTTAATTTTATTTTAATGGCATTGGTTCCACTGGATTTAAGGCAGATAAATTCTTTATAACCAAGTTGTTTCAGGTTATAAATATTACATGCTTAATAAAAACCAACTTTACTAAAATATCAATGGCAGAATTTAAGAGTTCATGAATTCATAAATAGGGGAAATTTAAATACCTGCACTAATTATGCACCTGGCAGGAACTTCTCATTGGAAACCTCGGTTAAAACACTATTTAAACACACTATTGATGGCATACAAATGTATGTGCACGTAAAGATCAACAGGAGTAGGGGTTGAAACATTTTGGAAAACTAGTTTAATTGGCACGTGGGACTGAATAATAATCTACCTACTATTTCTTATGTATTTATGGAGAACTAATACAGTTTCCTTTTAGCAGCGGTAGAGAAACTGGAGGCCAATATAATGATTAAAACTTAAGAGAATGAACTTGATCCTCGTAACCTTTTATAAGCCACATCTCTTGAATTGTAGTACATGAATGGGTGAATGGTGTATTATGAATCTGCTGTGCGACGTAAACTTGAGTTGGTAGTCTGAATTATGGAAAGTGATTTTATGGAACATATAATATAAAACTGCATACCATGGCGATAAGTACCTGAAGTCAATTTTCTACATGCTAATTCCCTGTAGTAAGCAGGCAGTGCCGAGTGAATTTGCTCATATACTTTAATTGCTTTTAGATTATCAGCAACGCGCAAATCATTTAAAAACATTTCAAATCGCATTATTAGCCAATTTCTCAGTTAAGCATAAATGCCTTAGAATAGTAAATAACTAGCTGTAAAAATATGACATCTCTTATTGATCGTTTTTCCTTTTCTAACGACCGGATACAGTGAAATGGAATAAACATTTGGTTAGCGTCCAACTTACGATGTTGAGCTAAATGAGGGAATAAGCGCTGATGCAATTTGTGTGGCAGAAGGGGAAGTGCTTGATTGATCCCAGAAATGTATTCAGGCGGCTCTAAAGACGTAATCGGAATAGTCCAACAGAGTATTTCTGGGGAATATAAAAGAGGAAGCAAAACCCCAAATTACGCATGTAGATATTAGACATAATTTAAGGTTTAGGGTTTTTAGCAATTCAGGAGTAGCATTTCCGGTGTACATTTCAAAGGAAGTATAGGGAGGCTCGATGTCATGTTAGAGTACTGTGCCCACCAGGTTGACATGGACGTGCTAAAGAACCGTTTGTTCCTTATATTGGGTATCTAATCGCTACAGCAATTGAGCTAGCGGTGATGACTTCCTGGTTCCCTGAGAGGAAGTATTCGCGAGCTGGAAAACATCCCACTTCCTAGCACTTTCTGGAAAAAATATTGAGGGCATGAATTAAACTTGTAACACAATTATCTTCAAAGTGTCACTTCAGGGGTTATGACGATTTGATTTCATGCTTATCCTCTGTTTCCAGCATGGGTCATCCAAATTTAGTAAATCTATATGCTAGTCTATGGGCCGTAGCGATGAAATGCGGCGGGGTGTGTCACAAGGGAACCAGCCTTGAAGTACGGAGCGAAAAGGAATTGGGATAGGGAAAGGACGAAAAGTGAAGTGTGCTTTCACATACCTCTCTCTTTCTTCACAATAGTTTTCAATGGCGCGTGGGAAAGAGGAGTGCTAATACCGAAGATATACATACTGAATTACTCAGATATGGACGTTAGTGCGGATGCTTACAAAGAAGCTGCGAATGTTTTTACTTACTCAGCATTCATAATGACAAATTCGTTATTGACAATCTTTATTTCTTCAGCAAATTCCAAGTGAAAGAGCAAAATGCTAAAGTCAATGCGTCATTGTAAAATAAAATGAGTCATATTTAAATATTTCACCGGGAACCTTTTTCTATGGTCCTTCCTGAGTAAAACTTGAAATATTCTTCGTTCAAGCGTCGATTATTACAATTTTCTCTCACCTTGAAATCGAGTTTTTGGATTCGGAGATTGGATTTTAGGAGAAGGTTACCCTAACACCACAAATACCGAGAAATACCTTCCCCCAAGTTCCACGTGTCGTCCATTAAAAAGCCGAGTATGTCTAATATTTTTAGATAGTTACAAAAGTGATTATTTCATGCATTACATATATTTCTATATATATATGTATGATATACATATGTCTATATTATATATGTATGTATGTATATATATGTATACACATATATATGATATACATATGTCTATATTTTTTTGTATGTATGTATATATATGTATATGTATATGTGTATATATATATATATATATATATATATATATATATATATATACAAATATAAATATACTTTGAAAACACAGGCACACGAAAATAAAAGGACACTCACAGAATAATTTACGGGACGTTTCGACGGGCGAGCCGTCTTCGTCGGCGACAAGAGACTAACTAGTGGTCTGTTACCTCGGGGGGGGGGGGAAGCGGAACAGGAGAAGGGAGCAGGAGCAAGGGGTTGCTATTGGTCAGTGGGCCAAGTTAAGCCCGGGTGATTCAAATGCTCTTAAGAACCAGATGATACGAATGAATGGGCACCGCCACTCCACCACATGTCCTCCCTTCATTGATCCCATTCCTAAACATACCGCTTCCCATCGTAAGACCTTCAATAAATGTTTCTCTCTCTCTATATTAGAAGCCCTCCCCGAATCAGCGACTAATATTGAATTGAGGACTCGCGAGATGGCTTTCATCTGGTTCTTAAGAGCATTTGAATCGCCCGGGCTTAACTTGGCCCACTGACCAATAGCAACCCCTTGCTCCTGCTCCCTTCTCCTGTTCCGCTTCCCCCCCCCACCCCCCCGAGGTAGTAGACCACTAGTTAGTCTCTTGTCACCGACGAAGACGGCTCGCCCGTCGAAACGTCCCGTAAATTATTCTGTGAGTGTCCTTTTATTTTCGTGTGCCTGTGTTTTCAAAGTGTGTTATATTTGTGTTTTTATTCGCCGAGTGCATTTTCTGAGAAGATATTATATACATATACATATATATATATACTCTAAAGACTTCGGAAGATGACAGTCTAGCTGTCGAAATATCAAAAAAACGTCTGAGTTATCTATTTTTTGTGTGCCTATATCTTTTTTTGATTGTCACGCCTGACACCTCAGTTGATTTATATATAGAAATATATAAATATATATTATTCTTATGTGATAAAATTCAGCTATACTTAAAAAATTATTTTCGCATCATTTTTAATCTGGGAATACCAAAACATCCTTCAAGCGGCCCATCACTCTGAATAGTGAGAGCTTGGCAGCGGCACCTACTTTCTCTTTCATTTGAAGAGGCTCTATTATATAAAACTAATGCGTGTCAAACAATGAAGAAATGTATCTCTCAAGATACCCGCTCTGAGCACTCCCCTTCCTCTTTACGGGCCCTCTTATTCAACCTATCCTACCACGTGTACCATGCAAATTTACCGCCTTGAGATCATATTTTCGGTGTCAAACATAGGACAGTATAGATCGACTTTTCATCATAAATTCTCATCCCTTACGCTCTAATGCATTCGCTTGAAGTGAGTATATATCTGAGATAGCTGCCCTATTCCGTTTTGGGGCTCCATATTTCCTGCGTTTGTGAGTGAGCACTTCTTTTCCCACTACTCCGACCTCGAGTAGATGTTTACCCGCAACTGAGAGACAAGTGTTTTCATTCAAACGAACTATAACTGCTCACGCTCTAGTTTATGAGATTTCAGCGAGAGTTTATGGAAGCTGATGCCGTGCGCTGCGCTCTGTGGCTAACAGTTGTTTGTATCTGGGTGTCAAATCTTATTATTCTTCCCCAACTCATCTGCGGCGTGATCATTTAGGCAATCTCATAAGGTCTCCCGCGTTCTGGGATCTAATTTATGATTTTTGAAGCCGAGAATTGAGATTTCTTGACGCATAAGTGTATGCTTGCGGCTTTTTCCATTTGGACGATCCCACTGAGGAAACCTCTTCAGTCCAATTCTGGCTCTCGTCCGTAGTCAGCTTAGGAAGTGAAGCTCCGTGTTTTCGAAGGAAAATGTGCATTAGGCTTAAATACTGTTTATGAAAAATCAAACGAAAAAACTCTCCATTCCAGTTTTGCATAAATAGTGTGAAAACTTCCTCAAAAAGCTACATGTATTTAAGATAACACTTGAGAAGAGTTCGACAGTGCCTATGTTTCTCGGCTTTTTGAGTGTGATATAGATGTAAAAATCCAGTGCCTGTTTCTTGCGTCGATGATTCCTCGGAATAATTTAAGTTGTATTTGAAGATACTGTGAGTGCACTGGGACTCGGTACACTACCCGCAAAAAGAAGGTGAGTTTGCTGCTATATTCAGTTTGAGATCACTTGGTCGCATTTTCATGGGCGGTCTGTGGGTATTAGTTGTATTCGTGTTAACAGTAATTTTCAATTGAGATGGCGGAAGTAGAGTGGAGGGATAAGTTAAGCGGTGATCAACATATTAACTTAGTACGAAAAGAAACTGAGATAATCACCGGAATAACCCTTGAATAGATACTCTAAATCGAACATTTTTTGAGAAACTGATTTTAAACGCAAAGCTGCCTATCGATGCATTAAAAATATGGTAGTAATATTATTATATTAAATGAGAAGAATCATGATGGGGTGCTTCTATCAGGATTAGATGGTTATGATGCCGTTCAGGCATTTCTTGAAGTTTTTAGTGCCGGAGAACTTACTTTATTATTTGCTTTGAGATGGTTTGACTCTATTTTCAAGTAATTCTAAATCTTGTTCTGCACAAGCTTACAGTTGCCGACATCTTAGGGGCCAATTATTCTTGGGATTCAACATCAATAACTAGAGACGTTCAAAACACTTCAACGTGAACATCGAAGCATTTAGTGAATAAGGCTTGATCGGACAAGATCTCTTCAATCGTCACCGCGCAAATGTTAATTAGTGTTAGGGTTTTAAGGATAAATTTTGTTAGTCTCCTAAAAAGCACTTAAGCACAACTTAATCTATGAAAAAATTGTTGCGTCTCGTGACGCTTTTTTGTTGCTCTAAACAAATTCAGAAAGTTTTTTTTACCTTCTATTTTGTAACATAACTCCCAACTTGTATGAAATTTCTTTATTGTACATTTATATATAGATGGTAAAATATCAATTGATTTTAGTTATACAAAATTTCTTCGGATTACTGCATTTTATATCCAACAGATTTGCACGGAAGTGCAATATTCGCTAGAAAGTTATCATCTCATATTACGGCTGTGATAAAGAGAAAATAAATGTCGTCTTAATTTTCATGCGTGTTAAGAATTTTCCAGTAATTTCTTACAATGAAATCATGAACAATAATGCATAGCTTAGTGTGATTACCAGTTAAAGGAGGGGCCTATTATAAGCATTCTTACACATAATTACCCATGACGTAAACATTTTTCACTAACATAAACTACATTAATCCAATGTGATTTTTTTTTATTTAGGGTTTTGGGTCAGGTTGTTCGCAATCCTGCTCACTGCGTGCTGAAGCTGCAAATTTGAGACTCATGAAAACTTCATTTAATCACTCACAGTTCTCTGAAGTAGTAGGATATTTTAACTCTTTAATGTATCTACCAAACCTAACCCGGCTTACGTAACCACTCCCTATCAAATTCCCATGATCAAACTCCCAATTCCTGCTTCAACTTACACCGAACGTTCTCCCAGTCCTCTACCCATGGAAAATTCCCTCAAAAATTGGACTGAGAAACTTGAGTCTCTAAGTGCACGTTTTCCGGGAAGAAGAAGCCCGATGCGTGATTGGCCGTAATGAAGGAACTAAAACGCGCCCCCTAGCCATATTACGATCTGGAATAGGGACCCATGTAAAAGCAACGCCTTCCTTACCTGAACTCAAATATTGAAAGTGGCATCAATCTTGTTACTTTGGCATACCATTTCGGGTAAACAATACGCATTCAGGTCATGTACAGTGTCATAAAGTAATTAATATTGCGCAAGGAACTTATCCTTCCTCTTATTCAAAAGAGTTCCTTATTAAAATATATCTATGGAATAAATTGTAAGTTTTTTACGTCAGTAACGCTTAATCATCAAATAATATATTTAATTTTTTCCATGGTGATAAATATTTGGCTAGATGCATCTCTCCGTCTGAGGCTGTAATTAGTACTGACCGGGTATTGGGGGTTAGGGAAAGAGACCAAACATAACGTAGTGATAAATGATTTCGGGTTTTCCCGAAGAATGTTTCGTATGAAGCTTTCTTGAGTTTTCCACAGGCTAGGTTATTTCCGACGTTTTGACGGCTAAAACTGACATCTTTTCCATGGTGTACCCCGAAGGATAAGGCTTCCATTTCGTTAGAAAGGCGGGCAATTTATAGTCATGTGACCCGACGGGAACCCGAGAACGCTTCATCGAATGCTTAATAATGGAGGTTGACATTAGTATTGCCAATGCATGACAATTATCATTCAATTCCCTTATGCATTAACTCAATTCTGGATTCTCACAAGAACTACTTACACGGTGGATCACCGGTTATCTTCGAAAATTAAGAATATTAACTACAATGTAATTTCAAAATCACATGTAATACGACTGCTACTATTTTTGTACTTGATCTTCACGCTTCTCAGCTCAAGGAAAAAATGCCCAGTATTAGTAAGGGGTAGTATTTCATAGAATGGGGAATACATTTGGGAAACTATTTATCCACCTGGAAAGTAGGATCACTTGTTTTGGAAGAAGCATGAATGACACAGCGAGTGGCGTATCTCCAGTAACGCAATCTTTGACGTTTGTCGTCACTGGTAACAAAGTCACGTAAAACCATGTAAAACTATCTGAAATGTGACATATGCGGGCGGGGGAGGTGTTTTTATGTCACGAGGTATGTTATTTCATCAAGAAAACGCATGAAACACAGTCATTTCAGAAACTATGCACATGGAACAAAAAATTTGTAATGCATTTTGTACCAGAAAATATAGAGAAAAGTTGCTTTAGGTGAGGATCGGTGAGGCCAGAGGAAACAAAGAGCGGTGCAGTTCTTTTGTGTCAATTCAAATATATTACTTGTTTAAAAGGGTATCCAGCCCGTTAATAATTGAATATGATCATAATTGGTTTTAATAAAATTTCATTGCCAAAATTTTGGAATTCTTCCTTCAAGAGAATCAGCCCCTGCAATCCCCCTCGGGCTTTTCCCCTCGTCATCCTCATATTGCTGCTGGGCTCTCCAAATTCTCCCAACCCCTGGCCCATCCCCAAAACTTCCACGTTGCGCTCCCCCTCCCTCAAATAATCCTAGATTCACTACTGCCTAGCAGTACTCCTTCCATCCCGTTGAATATCAGCAGCGTGTGAAAATATGCCTGGCCTTGAAGAGCGATTTCATAGCAATAGCCCCCGAAAATACCTACTATTAGCGTTTTGAGAGAATTTGTTGTAATTACCATTCATCCCCTAATTATTCAGCATTCCGCTGCATAGTTCAAGTTAACTGTGTTTGCCTATTTATAGCATTGCCGGCTTGAGAGCTTCCTTATTATTTTTGAGAGTGGTCGTCATCTCATTTCAATTATAAGGTTGGTTGATTTAAAAGCTCTCACCTTACTTGGGCATACGAATAGCGACGTCGGAGGCTCTTCTTTTTGAATGGAATAACCAGTTTTGCACATGGGCACAACGCATTTCCTGCCCATTTTTTTCGAGAGCTCTTCACGATCTTCAAAATCCTTTTGGACAGAATAGTCACCACGAGAATACAAAAACAAAACTCGGGTACTAGTAAGAATAATTAATATAGGTCAATAATAGACTAATAACTCCAATTATTTATCAATAAACTCTTGATTACTGGAAGCCTTCGGTTTACAACCTTTGTTTACTCCAGACAAATTGGCGGGTTAACTTCGTAATTAGTTTGTTTTCCACAAAAGACCGCAAACAACTGTTCCCAGGGTAACACCAAGCGCAAACGCTGTGGACTCGCGATACCAATTTTTGCTCTTAAAATCCCTTATTTAAGAATTTATTTTCCGATATTCATTCCTCATACTCGCCAGAGCATACAGGGCGTACCATACTGAAAGGAATCTCATTTAAACAATTAAAATAGTGTGAAAAATTGCGGTGTTTTCTGCGAGTTGAAAATATTTTCACCCCAATTATTCGGGTTTGAGATTGAAGAACGTGCATCTACATGCGCTCAAAATATGCTAATACATTTGTAGTTTTCCACATATAAAATAATATTCCAGATAATCGCTATTTTCGCCGAAAAAGAGTATAATTTGAACTGAGACCATATGTGCTCTGCTAATAGTCGGCCTGACATCGACCGGCGAGACATCTACCGGCAGCTGTGAAAACCATGAGCTTGTCCCCAAAACGTTCCTCGCTCTCCGAAGGCACTTTGACCACTCCATATCTCTTCTATGCACCTTTTACTCAGATTAGAAGTTTAAGTTCATTACCATGTATGAATTTCGGCGAATTTTTGTCGAGCTTTAAATCTGCCATGAAATTAATGTGTTTCAGGGTTATTTGCATACCATCCTCAAAAGAGGAAACTCTAGCCTAAAAAGTACTTCTCGATATCAACAACGAAAGTTATTGACGAGGAAAATTAAAATACCAGCCTTGAAATATCTACTGCGGTCAAGTGCTTGTTAATTAAATGTTAGACAAAGTTCTTAATTAGCATTCTTAGACGAGGTCATCAACAGCATATTTTTCGAGCAAAGTCCATCCATTTGAACGGTATTTATTGCCTCTTATATTACCATGATGGATGAATCGCTCGATGTGGTTGAAGACCATCCATGGAACTGTAATACTGACTTTCTTTTCTGTTGACCAAGGGATTTCTCACGCTAATATAACATTCGAAAATTACCCCATCTTCTTTCATTTCGATTAACTTTAAGATGTGTCCAGATACTCCTTCAATTACACCTAATTCCTTTGCCACAACCATTCTGCGTTTATTCCCCTCTGCCACCATAATTTTCCCGAATATATCCTTAATTCTTCTACAGAGTGGACTGTCAAAGAGGGCGATAACATTTCCTAAATTTATGTCCTCGGTATTTGGAATCTTCTTAACTTTTTCTTCGATATTTCATTGGAATATCGCGACAGTCGCGGTAGCCAGGTCGGTAACGCGTTCTCTTAGCAGCTCAGGGGTCGCGTGTTTGAATCCCGTCCCGGCAAAGATGTTTGGCTTAGGTCTTATGTTAGGCGTTCGATATAGCCCTAACTAGGAGAAACAATATCTGAATATACCTATTCTTCGAGAGCCACGCCTCAAAGTATAAAAAACGCCATGTAGTGAATCGGAGTAGCAAGGTGTTGTACGGAAAGGTGCTCTCAATGTTTAACACGAACGTCCTCGCTTTAGTAGGAAAAGAGTTGGCAGGCCTACTCTAATATTTTCTAAGTTGGACCTCACTTGGGGATACCATCAGATTGTAGTAGATGGAATTTCTCGGTTGATTACCACATTTTACCAGTTTTTGTTTGTTTCGGTACACGCTTTTAATGTTTTATCTGAATTATGCACCAGAATTGTACCACAAAATTATGTCACAAGTTGTGAAAAAATGTAAAGGAGTGTCCCATTATTTTAGATGATTTGGAAGTGTATGGAAAACCTCAGGCCGATCATGATTTTAGGTTCGGAAAAGGTCCTACAGACTTTTCAGGAGATGGGACTTGCACTAATTAAACGTAAATAAATGTAAGCTAAATGTGAATATGAAATAGAATTGTTGGGAAACGTGATAGCTGTGCAGAAAACCGACTGAGGGCAATGTGCATATATAAAGATCAAATTTTCAGGATTAACTCGGTGGAACCACATTGCGATAGTTTAGAATTAATTTAACTTTGTAATAGTCCACAGAAAGTTTTATTTCTTCCAACCCAGGGTTTCGACTATTAATTGACTGTGTAATAGTCGAAACCCTGAGTTGGAAGAAATAAAACTTTCTGTAGAATATTACAAGGTGAAATAATTTCCAAACTATCGCAATTTGCAAGATGGTAAAGAATTTAGAGCTCCGGAGAATGTGTCTGAAGTGAGAAGCTTTCTAGGCTTGATAAAAATTTTCTATCTTAATTTATAACTGATAACTCTACTGTGACAGAGTCCAACAGGTGTCTAACCAGGATATGTGTTCCTTTTACTCGGGGGAAAGAAACAGGCAGCAGCTTTTACAAAATTAAAAGGATTAATTGGTGGTGACCTAGTTTTGGACTTCATGATATGACAGCTCCTCTTCAGCTGATAGTGGGTGCTAGTCTATAAGGATTGGTGGAAATGCTAGTATAGTTAAAACCACAAAAACCTCGATTGGTAAAGTACATCAGTAAGGGTGTTGAATGAAGATGTTCCCAGACGAAGAAAGAAGCTTTTGCGATAGAGTGTGCCTGGAAAAGGCTCCACCTCTATCTTTACGGTAGGGAGTTTTATCTGACTGCCACGAAACGCCTACCTCAGTAAATAATTTATGGTCTTAGATCAAGAGCTAGTGCCCGAATAAAAAGATGGGGGTTGCAATTACTGGATTACAATTATGAAATGAAGTGCAGGCCATGGAAAAGTAATATAACTCTAGTAATAAGACTCTTTTTCAAGACTGTTAAATGTACGTAAGAGTTCAAAATCAGATTCAGATGGTGCTGAAAGGACAGTGAGATAAAAATATAAATAGCAGTTCCAAATTCCAACTTTAGGCCAGATTAGACTAGACGGCCACTTAGCAGGATATTGAACTGGAACATATAAAAACTTGTTTGCAAAGTGACAATTGGCCGAAAGAATTCAGGTTTTATGAGATTATCAAACATGAGTTGTGCGAAATTGAACAACTCATGATTAGAGGAGCAATAAGTATTACCAAAGAGACTCCATGAGCATGCAATTTTGTTTAGTCATAAAGGAAGTTAATATGAAACTAGCTTTCAGAACTGAAGTTTTGAGGAAAACTATGCAAAAAGGTGCAGAATATGGGTGCATATTTTGCTTTAAATGTCGGTTCGTGGGTGGCGTGATCCATCAGAACCAATGGTGCGATAAGAGGATATAGATATGGACTTTGTAGGCCCCTTGCTGTCAGGTGAGACAATTTGCAAATCGTATTAGATTTGCACAAGTGTTATTAAGAAGTGGAAGTGATGAAGTCAATCACATCAGAGAAACCGGTCTCTAAGTTAAAACTTATGTTTGCTCGTTATAGTTTTATTTAAGCAATCAAATTTTGAAATATTTTTTAATGATTTTATATCAATCATCATTTTTTATCACTCTATTGGCCTGAGACAAATGGAGCGGTGGAACGCGAAAATAGGAGCATCATGAAAAGACTAAGAATTTCCAGTGTTTGTAATTAAATTGGGAAAATATGTGGCATAAACACGCATTGGTTGCACGGTATTAATTCGCGCGTGATCTACGTGCAATAGCCCTGCAACACTGTTATTAATTTCATGGCAGATGTAGAATTGGACAAAATTCGTGCACATATAATTGTGTTATTTCATGAGCGAACATTAATTCCTGCTCCAGTTGCTCGTGGAAGGCTACTCTAAGGCGTGTTTTGTTTGCTAATATCTTGATGTAATATTTAAAAACTTTCACCGGTTCGGTTTTATGTTTAAATTAATTTAATGTTCCCTTTCATGGTAGACGCAGTCAAGAAACTTACTCCTGGTGAGCGGGCAATAAATCTGGGTCTGCTTTGTTAATTTCCTCCATACAGCCCCTGTAAACTAAACTCTATCCTTTTGCTTCAATTTTAATCACACATTGATTCATTCACGCTGCATATTATTTTCTACTCATAAAATTTTTATTTACAGGAAGATATTTGTGAAACCTCATCGTGCATGGGAATAAAAGTCCAGGGCAACGGAAGGGTTAACCCTTGGGGTTAACGAGTAAAGGGTTAACGAATGAATATGTATCGCCATAGGGTTGCCTCTCTCTCTCTATGCATATGACGAACATGTTTCGTCATCGATTTTACTCGAGCTCTTTATCTCTCCACGCATAACATTTGATTTCCGGCGCGTGTAGACATTTAGAATATCATAAATCATGTGTCTTTCATTCGAAAAATTGAGCCATGGTCACTTTTAAATTGCACTATCTATATATTTGGTCACTTTTAAATTGCACTATCTATATATTTTTTCCATCCGAATTTCATACTTGACAATATTTGGAGTTTGATTTATGTCACGAAGAAATAACATGTTATGAATTTTAAATTTTATTCTGCTTTTTTATCCGTTATTTTCTACTTCTTTTGTCATTTTTACGAAAAGAAGTAGAATATTTTGTTTAGAATGTTTCATTATTTCAACTGGACGTTCATCGATAGTAGCAAGTTAACTTGTCCGTTTCATGAAGTTGTGGCTGTTGCCACGGTACGATGGATACGCAGGGGGCCAGAATCCACCGCGGATTCTCGACTGATCTCAATGTATCTGGTCGCGAATGAAAAGAAGCAGAAGTGCGACGAGCAAATTTTGACGAAAGCAGTAAAACCTGCAGATCATATTCCTACGGAGAGAGAACTCAACCACCACCGTCTTCTTTCGTCAGATGCACTACTCTCTTTCAGATGCGTTACTCTCTCTATGTCGACAATTATTACAATTCTGTAAAATTGTTGGAATATATGTATGATAATTATATTAACATGTGTGAGACGCTAAGACGCTGAGACCCTGAGACGCCGAGTTCCTTATGTTGCGAAATTTTATAAGGTTGCTAAAGGCAAATAAGAACATTTTTTGTGTGGTTGGATAAAAGTTTTTGGATAAAAAAGTGGTATATATGTTCTCAACAGAAAGGAACATTGGCACAGAACCAATTCGTGTAAAAGACAGACAAGCAAGAATTGTAAATAAGCTCAAATCTGTCATGGCGGAAAATTGTGCGTGTTTTGTTTTCGAATATCTTGATGTAATATTTAAAAACTTTCACCGGTTCGGTTTTATGTTTAAATTAATTTAATGTTCCCTTTTATGGTAGACACAGTCAAGAAACTTACTCCTGGTGAGCGGGCAATACATCTGGGTCTGCTTTGTTAATTTCCTCCATACAGCCCCTGTAAACTAAACTCTATCCTTTTGCTTCAATTTTATTCGCACATTGATTCATTCACGCTGCCTATTTATTTCACTCCTAATATTTCTACTTATAAAATTTTTATTTACCTGAGATCCTGGCAAATTAGCATCCGTAAATCACTTACGCATAAGCTACTGCGGCTGAAAGCACAGTCTGCTAAACAAGCCTTATATTTTTTCATTTTAAAACTGTCACTAAAGATAATTATTTCGCTAATGACAGCATAAATATGATTACCCTTGCGCAACAAAGCGGAACAACTGGGGGACCTATCCGTGCATTAATACCACGATGCCGTCCCCGTTTGGGCTAGGCAGAGTCAAAGAGCTTAATGATCGTGGCTGGGCCCACAAAATTGGGTCTCTTAATACAATTTCTTTCATACTGCCCGGTACTTGATTACCTCCTCTACTTCAGTTGCATCCATACATGCTTTGTACGCGCTTTCTTGCTCTTAAGACTCCAAACTCTCCTCCTCTTCAGAGTTTCTTCCTCACATGCATCCATGATTTTCTTGGTTTACCCCTTCCTCTTACACAAGTCACTCATTGTAAACCTGCTCTCATCCATTCTCTTGGCATGGATAAACTAACGAAAAAAGGTTTTTTTTCACACATGTCCATTACTGGAGAATTCATTGCACGTTCTCTCATAACCCATTCATTTCTATTCATTCTCCTTTTAATGCAAACACGTCTCAGATACCCCATACCTAGTCATTTATCTTACTCTAATGCTTATTCTAGCCTACCAAAGTTCAGCTGCTGCAGATTGAGTGGAAAGGAGTACAGTCTTTTATGCTGTTATTTATGCTGTTTAAGGCAAGCATTCATTTCTAGACATACTCCACATATTTACTACGGCTTTCCTTCCAACACTCGCACAACTCTTTATCCCCTCATCTATCCTTACATCTTTCGCAAAAATTCTGCCAACGTACACAGAATCATCCACTTGCTAAATTATTTCACCATTCATCCACATCGTACAGTCATCATTCCCATTCTCCTCATACAAACCACTACTTTGGTCTTTGTCGCATTTATTTTCAACTTTAAACCCTCTCTTTAAAAGCTATCCAGGACCCCCAGAATTCATGTGGGCTCTAATACTTCAACGCAGAACCGGTTATCAGGGTTATGTTATAATTGCACATTTACATCTCTAACCATTGCCCCTAGCATTACACTCTGTATTGACATCCAGCGAAAATGCTTTAGGAAGACATCAGTTCGATGTTTCCTAATTAACTATTTATTTTTGTGAACTATCATCAGCTCATTTGCTCAGCATAAGCACTCATAACCCACAATTTTGCACATTCCATGTTTTAGCTGAAATTGAGTCCAATATTGATCTGACATCCATAAAAGATGCACACAAATAACATGTCGCGATTGATATGCACCACTACTTTAAGCATAAACACCCCTTAATGCACCTATTCAATACGCACGCCCCACGTTTTTGGATTCAGCCGAAGTGACTGCAAAGTGATGTTGCGTTCTAGGAATTGCAATGAACCGTATTGCAATGAACACGGAGATTGGTACAAAGGGAATGTGATTGACAATGAGATAAAGGTACAACAAGGATGGATGCTTGAGGCTGCTCTTTCCTTAAATCAGAGAGAATTTAATTAATATATTGGAAATGGAAGTATGAGGAAAACGAAAGACGATGCTTGGTGGAATGGAGAAGTGGTGACTGAAAAGAGAGGCGTTTAAGAGATGGATCGCATCCAAATCAGGAGTACAGTGATATTCACAGAGAGAAAATAAATGAATACGAAACCGTTATGAAAGAAAGTAAGGAAAGAATGCTTGAAAATGAGGCTGAGAAAGTATTGAGTGATTTTGAAATGAATAAATGGTTGTTTTGTAAATGGATAAAAAGGCCAAAGCAAGGGAAGTGCAGGGGAATGGTAGCAATAAAAGGGACAAAAGTGGTGAGATCGTGTGTGGTGAATGCAATTTTAGAAACTGCTGGAGGTAATATTTTGAAGATCTATAGAATAAGAACGCTGACGAAGAAGGAGAGACATATGAATGCAGGAATGCCAATAGGAAGTAGGGATAAGGGAGATTAAGGTCGCAATGGAGATGATAATATTGAGAAATGCAGACGCAGATAGAATATAGAGTGAAATGTTAAAAATTTGGGTATAAGCTAATATTTACTCGTATGTGTGAATTGTGTAATATATGCTTGAAAATTGCTGTCGTGCTAAATGATTGGAAGAATATGATACAATCACCTTTGTTCAAAGGAAAGAGTGGGAAGGCCGCGTGTATAAAATATGGAACCGTTAGCATTGTGAGTATTCCGGGAAAAGTGTTTGGTATAATATTAATCGAAATAGTGAGAAATATAAAATTTGACGGAATATGGGGCATTTAGTGCGGGAGGGGATGTACATAAAAGCTTTTTTCACTTCTACAAGCGCTCGAATAATGTATGCTTGTACAAAAGAAAGTTTACTGTTCATTTGTGAATAAAGAGAAATAATATAACAGGTTAAACTGGAATAAGTTGTGGATGGTCTTAAGAGAATATGGAGTGAATGAGCAGATATTGAATGTTATGAAAGCTATATGTATGATGATAGTATGGCAAGGATGGAAGTGAACAGGAGCTTAAGTGACTGGATTAAAATAAAAGAGGGTGTAGAACAAGGATGCGTAATGTCACCGTGGTTTTTAAATTTTTAGGGATAAAAGTGGGACAGATGCTTGCAGTAATAATGTCGGTATAATGGTTAAAGATATAAATGTGCGAAAACTTCAATATGAGGATGGTGCTTTGTTACTCTTTGAAAGTCCAGATGGATAGCAAGGGCTCGTGGATAACTTAAATGAAGCAACAGTGAGACTGGAATTAGCATAGAAATTTGTAAAAAATGAATAATCAACTTTCTGTACCACTTCATTTATTTTATAGCAGCTGAATACGGTTCTAACATTTGGTCCATTTTGTCTGCCATTTATTTATTTTCCGCCATGGTAGATTTGGGCTTATTTACAATTCTTGCTTGTCTGTCTTTTACACGAATTGGTTCTGTGCCAATGTTCCTTTCTGTTGAGAACATATATACCACTTTTTTATCCAAAAACTTTTATCCAACCACACAAAAAATGTTCTTATTTGCCTTTAGCAACCTTATAAAATTTCGCAACATAAGGAACTCGGCGTCTCAGGGTCTCAGCGTCTTAGCGTCTCACACATGTTAATATAATTATCATACATATATTCCAACAATTTTACAGAATTGTAATAATTTTCGACATAGAGAGAGTAACGCATCTGAAAGAGAGTAGTGCATCTGACGAAAGAAGACGGTGGTGGTCGAGTTTTCTCTCCGTAGGAATATAATCTGCAGGTTTTACTGCTTTCGTCAAAATTTGCTCGTCGCACTTCTGCTTCTTTTCATTCGCGACTAGATACATTGAGATCAATCGAGAATCCGCGGTGCATTCTGGCCCCCTGCGTATCCATCGTACCGTGGCAACAGCCACAACTTCATGAAACGGGCAAGTTAACTTGCTACTATCGATGAACGTCCAGTTGAAATAATGAAACATTCTAAACAAAATATTCTACTTCTTTTCGTAAAAATGACAAAAGAAGAAGAAAATAACGGATAAAAAGCAGAATAAAGTTTAAAATTCATAACATGTTATTTCTTCTACTCTGAGAAAGGTGGATGCCAATACCACCGAAATATTGGAAGTTTTAATTTGTGTCTTTCGCTTGATTTTACATTTTTATCGACCACCCACCCCACCATTTTTTTATTTTTTATCGACATCGAACACTTGGCATATTTTATATTTATCACTCGAGTGATCCTTCAACACGTTATACATATATAAAACAGCGGGAAACTAAATAAACACAGATACACAGTAAAAGCACATTTACAAAAGAAAACTTGGACGTTTTGACGGTCAAGCCGTCATCATCGGCGGTAGAAGTCTTCTGCCGCCGATGATGACGGCTTGACCATCGAAACGTCCAAGTTTTCTTTTGTAAGTATCCTTTTTGCGTGTTTCTGTGTTTGTTTAGTGTAACGCTGTTTCATTTATGCATGTGCATCGTCACCGAGAGCGATTTTCTACCAAGACATTTTGTATATATATATATATATATTTATATATAAATAAACTCTTAGTTGATATGTATACAAAAAGATGGATAAGGGGATGGCTTTGACGAGTGGGGCCCAGTCCGGCCGCCGCCGCAGGACGGTCCTCAGCTGCGTGGCGACCCCTTCGCTTCAGAGAAAGGAGAGAGCAGGAAAAGAAATGAGAGGGGAGAGATGTGTGGGGGTGGAAGATTTTTCGGGAGCTGGCGGTCAGCCGGGGACCCGTCCACGCACCGCGGGGCGGTCCCTCCTGCCGTCCGACGCCCCCGCCGCCTCCCCCGCCGCCCCCCGCCTCCCCCGCCGCCCGACGAAGACGGATGGGAGAGAGGAGGCGGAAGAGCCAAGGAGGAGAAGGACAAGACGGGAGAAGAAGAAACCGATCGATTCCCCCGTCCCCGCTCTTCACCCTTTCTGCCCTCCAAGCTATGCCCCCCCCCCGCAGGGCCGCCCCTCGCCCACACGGGGCAGCGGCCGAGAAGGCCCTCTATCCACGAATACCGGCCAAAAATGCCGGGTCGCGGGAGATGCGAGCATTCTCAGGGCCGGGGATGGTGGAGCGAAAACCCCGCGTGCTGTGTTTCAGAGGGGTTGCGGACGATTGATGAGTCATGCGAACCCCTTTCACTCCGCTAATCCTTTTCCCGTCGCAGGGTTCCGCGGCGCGCTCAGGGTCTCGGGTCTCATGGCGATACCGCCGCCGAGGGGTGAGTGGGATTGTCTCCCTTGGATTGCCTCCCACTTGCAAACGCACCCTCCGATGAGCCATGTGAGCATTCTGGTTAGGGGATGAATTTGTTCGTAAAGGACGCAAGTTTATTTTCGAGAGCGCTGAAACCTTCAATGCAAAGTGTGCGTCTTTCATTTTGCTGAAAATCATCTCCCCTACATTATGAATCATGTATTATATTAACTCTTGAGCAACTCCATCTCGTAAAAACAAAGTTGACAAATGTGCAACGTAAAAAACATGCACAGATTAAAAAAAAAATGAGCCTAGTTCTCCGTATATCTGCAGCGAGTTGCATCCTCAAAAGTTTCGACCACAGCTAGTGCCACAGTACTTTGAAAAAGGAGGAAGTTTCACAAACTATACCATATTATCAGAGTCATATCAATGGTACTGGAGCTTTCGGTGCTCCAATATCCAACGTTGCATCTACCGCACCGAAAGCCCTGGATCCTAAGAAAATCACAAAATCTGAGCTCAAGGTGGGATTCGAACCTGTAATCTTTGGGTTTCGAGACCCGCGCGTGGCCCTCTTGGTCTTGGCTCTATTCATTTCAGTGACAGTGCGAAACCTGACGAAAATTCGTTTTTATTTGAGGATTTGCAGATTTTAAACTTCTTCGCATCAACATCTTAATGAGTCAAATCTACTGACCCGAGGATAGAATTAGTGTGGCGACTAGAGACCTTATTTTTCATCCCGAGGCAGTGGGTTCGATTGCCGTTTTATAGCCTCCGGGCATGCGCCCTATAGGCTCTAATATTCCGCCTTTTTATTTTGTGTTCGACTGATTTCAAACATAAAAGTTTCTCCCCGAGTCTGTAAGATAAAGTAATGCCGTGCAGAACAATACCTGCCTTAATCTAGAAAACCTTGTAGAGCATATATTTATTTTAAGCTGAAAAAGTGTACATATCCGTCTTTTTCGGTTGTTTGTTCATTTTGCCGCGATTTCTTGATCAGAACCTTCTCATAATTTTTAATGCTGTCTCTGTGAAGGGCACAGCTGCATCATATCGCCTAACAGCTGCCAATGAGACTTTTAATTAGGTTTGTCAATAGATAGTGTAGCTAGTTATTTGATTTACTTCCTAATACTTGTATGCTTATCTGCTACCTAGTACTCACAGCTAGAGACGGGCGCCAGTCACGCCTCGACGCCGGCCATGCAAGGCACGCCACCGCTCGCCGCTCGTCATTTTAACGGCGGCGGCGCGGCGAGACTTGGATTTTAATACCAAGTCCTACAGTCGAAAAAGTACTGACAAATTGCCCGAGCAGATGCGTTTGGGAATGATTTCCACTAGTTCGTCTTGTCATGGAGGAGGAAGGAAGAGGAAACGCATGAAGAAATAGGTGCGAACTAAAAAAGAAAGTAGCCGAGTGGATGGGCATGTTTCCATTTAAATTGAAATTTGCTCGATTTCTTGGGACTAGAGCGGCCTTATGTCTACTGACGTGAGTTCGATTCTCAGGATAACATGTTTCGGTCAGGTTGTTTAAGACTGAGAGAAAATTAGAAAGTTTAAACAAACAAAATTTGTGTTCAAGCTAAAAATGCGAAATTACGACGGTAGCATTCGTTTATTTTTCGCCCAAATGAAATATAATCCTTCATAAGTCTTTGAACCTTAAAAAGTCGTGTGGGCTACTGGTGTGTCAGTGGTTGTGCTCGGTCTAAATAATCGTGTTGATTAAAGCTTGCGAAATAATCATTTAAAAAATATTATATGTGAAACGAAACAATACATCCATATAAATTATCATTAATAATACATTAATACTTTTTTGGTTACCTAGTTTATATACATATGTCTGGAATGTATACATTTGCTCGACGGTAAAGTTGAGGTAGAATTATATTGTAGTTTACGCTATATTAGACAGTTGAAAATTAAAAGTAGAAAGTGCAAGTTTTTCATAATGTGAAACGCATTAAGCCGGTGTCCCACGGTAATTTTTTTCGTAAATTAAAGCAGGATAAATTCATGAATTGGGCGCTGATTGGCTGACGGCCGAGAAGAGAACTTTATGTACTGCCATCAATAGTGTATTCTCTGTACGAAAAGAACAAGCAGAGAAGATATTTTTTTGCGGGACCTACGAGCCATGATATGGAATAGCACACAACTATTGCTGTAATTACCCGGTAATTACTTTAGCCATACGTATAAACTGAACTAATTGCAAGGTCAAGCATGCTTGCTCACGATGGAACGCGTCAGAATCCCTGTGTAGCAGTTCCCCAGCCCAGAGCCGCCGAAACTATCTTCACCGTAGAAAAAATCCGAAACTAGAAATAGAAATAACGATCTGATAAGACTAGCCACTGCGTAAGAAAATATTACAATTACTGAGTTATGAAAAAATGTTGTGACTTTAAAAAATTCACTCACCAAAAATTTCTCCAATGTAGAATCGAAACCACGACCCAATAATACACGCAAGCCGAGCGCACTCCTCACCAGACTACCGCTCATGAAGAGAGATTTGGCGAAACATGGCGTGAGGTTCCCAACTGATAGTATGGCCTACTGATGCTTTCCTCAGACTATAGTTATTTTTACGCGTATTATTCTTTATTTTACTCCTAATGGTCTTATTTATACGCGAAAACTATTTTAATTTACTTGTATCCGGTCCAGATTCATATTTTTGGAGGTAGTTCGTATAGATATCGTAAATTATACAGAAATCAGGTGTAATCCTCTCACTCTGAAAGTCTCTGACTGAAGCAACGAATGTACTGAGCGAACACTTGACGCTTACTAAATATCAATCACGGTACCAATAAATATATTAATGCATAAATCATCAATCTATGCCAAAGTAATCTCAAATAAATTCATACAAATATAGGAAATGGAAAGAGAAAGGAACACATAAAAGGGCGAACACAGGTTTTGGTGGAGAAGAGGAAAAATGAATCAAATTAATACAGAAAAAAATTATGTATAAAATACGAGGTGAGGGATTTCCCTCTCGTCGGTAAAGAATATTTTATCTTTAATTTTGACCATAATATATCTCGCACAGTCTACAAATCCATTTCTTAATTTAAAGCAAAACGGCAATAGTATTTCGAGAAGCGCTGGTCCAGCGTCAACAATTACCTATTTATTAAATAGTTGTATAATATTCGAGGTGCGAGATACTGTGAGAACGTGGTGGTGGTGGTCGAAGCGCATGCGCGCAGAAAAGCCAATCAGTGACCGAGTTTCATGACGAATGAACAGAGTTTTCGTATTTACAGAAATTTACCGAATATTGGCGTGCGCATGTGTATTGTATATGTTCATGTATCTGAGAGTATTCATGAATTATTCATGAATAAATTTATGAAAAAATGTACTGTGGGAAACCGGCTTTAAAAATAATTTATCATCCTCCCAACCTTGTTGCTCTTCCTCATCGCAATGTTCACCTTCTCCAGCTTCAGCGAAACCAAGAAAAGTTGTGACGGTGTGCTCTCTGCAAATACGTCTTGAAAATATGTCACTGAGTGTTCTGATTTTCCCATTCTTTCTCATTAACAAAACTTCCCGGGCCCATTTATCTCTGTGTCTTCCCGGTGTAATACACTGAGTCGTGCTGTTCCTTATTGTCACTGTCACTCTCTTCGGCAGATTTTTCGCGTATCATATTCGCTGTCGGCGAAACACGAATAGAGTCAATGTAGCGTCAATCAATAGGAAAGTGACGTACAGAAACGATTTGAGTACTTTCCGATTTTGCGGGAAAAATGAACGCATTTTTACGAGATGGTTCAATAAATTACGAGAGAAATTAACGTTTTGGATTGCATACAATGTTTCCACGTAGAACATATACAAAATCCTTCAAAGTAGTTATGGTTGTAAATGAAAAGGACAATGTAAACAATAAGTAGCATAGCTGAAAACTTACTAGCTTCCACTATCAGTTTATTCCTCCGGAGAATCAGTAAATTAATCATTTTATGTTATTTCTTTATTTGTGAGAGGTAAAAATAATGAATACGAAACTTTATGATCTCAAATACACACTTCAAAAGACTGCGAAAATTGTTTCCTCTTATACCATGAAATGAGACTGGATAGGCATATCGCCAGAGTATCTATTCTCGTCCAAGCACAGACATCGAGATGGGACACACAAGCGCCGCCGGCTCGTAGAAATGCAGATGCCACAAAGTAAAAATATAAATCTTTTTTGACTTCTTTAAATTTGGCATCATTAGGGAAAATAAGCTGATATTTTCTAGCCCAGGTAGTGCCAGGCAACGCGGTGGATAAGCGTATGGAGGTCCTACGAATTAACTGTTTGAAGATTAGCTGTGAATCGCTCAAGAACGCTATTCCACGTTCATGGTACTACTAATGCCACGTTGACGTTGCCTCAGTTGCGTCTACTCACTCGCACGGTCCCTTTCGCATGCGCACATATTGAACGGAGTTGCAATATCTGTGGGCTCGCCCTTGCAGCCAATAAAAGTAGACTAGAGCCACAGCACCTAAATAAAATAGTTTTTATTCATTAAAACTATGAGTTGTGTAAAGGGTTTGTCCATATAGTGTAGTAACACATTTATTTCTCTATTTGTATAGCCTATAGCGTGCCATTGTGGCCGTGTGAAATGTAAAATATTGGCATATTTTGATCTGGTAAATTGACGACCCAGTATTTAAGATAGCCCTTAATATTTTTGACGGTAGTAATAAAATGCTCTGAGATTTTCAAGTTATTTCCTCTCGTATACGAACAGACGTTAACACCCCGCGCCGACTACGCCGCACCGCCGCCGCCGCCGATCAAACGCTGGGCGTCCGCGCCGTCACGCCGCCGCCGACCAAAATTAAGACGGCGCCCATCTCCACTCACAGCACGCCGTTCACGCTTCCAGTATAGTTGTATCTCTGTCCATTTATGTAGTTGCAAAATACAAACGGTCCTTCTAGCATTGGTAGCATACCTATAGTGTATTGCATGCTTGTGAGGCTTCGCTTCCTGGCGATTTTCCTGTGTAACAGATATGGAAGATAATGCACTCAAAGTATAGCCCGGTGTCAAGAATGTGCCTAAACATTTATTTTGGTCTTATATAATGATTAATAACCGAGTTAGAAGGTCACAATAATTTTATTATAAAAAATAACTGGAATAAAATGGGGCATAACTGTTTATGGGAGCAGAAGTTGTTATGAAAAGTCAATGAGGAGCCTTTAATCACAATAATGTCATTATATTCGAAATCCGACCTCCTATATTGACAGTAGTTTAAGTCACAATGGGTATACGTTCCCTGCTGTCTTACTCACAGCCATAAGGCACAAATGTCCTCAGTTATCGGTCACCCCCCCCCTCAGTAACTAACTAACCAATTAATCCCTCACATCATTGTACTATCATCTCATTTATTTCTGAGCAGATCAGTACTGCACCTTCACCTCATATTTGAAGCTGAATCAAGATTTATGGCGCTATCTGGGTTATGATGATCTTGTATCTTGATAGCTTCACTCTTGATTCTGTGAAGAATATTCCTTTCAATAATCTTGATTGAAACTGTCAAGGAGAATTCTTAGTTGGAGCTATTCTTTTCTCTAAGGAGCTAAGCAGCTTATATGTACAACGGGAGAGCTCGTTTTCGCGGTAAATGAGACAAAGTTACATTATTGTAGCAAAAATATGCATTTTCTCCAAAAAGGCTCCTGATTTATAATCAAAGAACATCAAATTCTATCCCTTACATCTCTCAGGTTCAATTTGGAATATATTTATATTTTACTCGTGCTCGATCAATGACCAACACCCCTTCCGAATTGCAAATGGATTTAATGCCTGGCGTATATGATTCAGTCTGTCCGATCCTCCCTCTTTCATTACTCTCAAAAATATCTGTTTCCTCTCTACTTTGCTCACAATCATTCCTGTCAGGTAGCTTAATTTACGAAGTACACGTACCTTAACATAATATAAGTGGAGCATTCAACTCTCTATTTTTTGTCTGTTTTCTCATTTCCCATATTTTTTATACAAACATCTAAATATACATCTGTATACTAAATTGATGGTAAAAACGACTAAATTGAATGGATGTAGAAAACATCGGAAAATTTTCAAAACAAGAATAAGCGAACACGGAAGAAAATATACAAACTGTAGATTGTTTTTTGCAAAACATATATTAGAAAATGGTCATAAGTGTAACGTCAGGGCTAAAATTTTACACGTTCAAAGCAAGCGTTGTAAACTGGAATTTGTTGGAAATGTTTGAAATAACTAGACCATTGATTTCATAAAATATGCTCATTTAAATGATTTGACCGAACTATAATTTTGGCAGGCTTTATTTAAGTAGTTTTAAACTCTGAAATATTCCCTTAGAACCCACTCCCTCATCCTCCTAGCCCGATAGCACTCTTAAACCCACGGATGTCACCAATTATCCCCGAAATTGTCTATTCTGACCTCCCCTCCTTCCTGCTTAACCCCTAATTCCAAATGAAACCTCCTCACCCTCTCAAGCCTCCCCACCCCTTAAAGCTCCATCCATCGCACATAAGAGATTGGTATACCTGCTGCTGATTTTTTATGTCGCAATATCCGTCAATATCGATCGTATCGAAAAAATCGAGGCATCGCACGAAGTATTTTTTTCCATCATGGCTGTACTCCATATGACCTGCGACCCACCGCGAGGGCTTGCGGCAGGGTTCAAGCAACCAGCCACGTAAAGGGAGAGAATGGAATAAATGAAAAGGAATAGAGAAGGGAAGAACAGAAGTCGTATTATTATGGATTAATGTCCGATTTTCTGTGTGGGAAGAAATAATTCAGGCACTCATCTGTCCCACCGTAAATCCCTCCATTTTTTGTCACTCATATCTAACCTACGGAATATTTTATAGGTTTACCTCGAACACTTGCAAGTAGATTCTTCTAGTATCCTTAATCCTGCGAATTGTGCTCTTGAGGTTCCTGTTCTAGTCCCTCCATTGGCTGTGCTAAGTAATTTGATCGCCAGTAGCAATTTTTGTCAAAACTTTCAGATTTATTTTGCATTTCAATCATTTTAAGCTCTGATGATCCTGAGTACAACCTCTGAATTTGAAGAATATTTTTACACTTCAGTGACTTGAGTTATTGCGTGGGATACCATAGAATCCCACGACTTCTAATGCGCGAAAGTTAATACCAGCGAAAAAGATCGTCACATTGCTGTTTTGCCTAACCTAAAGTTGACTGCTTTTCTCAAGCCCTTCAAGCTAGTTTTTTACGATATAACTGAAAGAAAATAGGTATAAAGTTTAAATATCATAAAAAAATATGAGCAATGCAAATATACTAAAATAGAATAAAAGAAAAGTTCCATAATATCCGGGAAAAACTAACGTTAGAGGTCGCGTGGGATATGTTGGTATCCCAGACATCTATGTTTCAAGGTACTAAATGTATGTGACAGTAGATCAGATTTTAGAAAACAGCTGATGCATGAGAAAAGTTTTCCTTGGAGATACTGAATGAATGAAAGAGTTGCACTATTCTACCATGCTGGAAATCGTTTATGTTTATGCATGGGATACCGTATATGCTATTCGAGCACTTTTGTGTTGAGTATTAAAACCTTTACCACTCTTAACCACTAAACTCTAAACCACTTAAAACCACTCTTTACGAAATAGTGAATTTATCTAGATCCTCGATTTTATATGAAAGTTGATATTGCTATTCATACTTCTATAATGCTCCCAATCTTCTGTATTAAGCCGAAATTTACCTGCAATTAACCTGGCAGTGCAAAGCAAATAATATAATAAAAATATGTAATTTAATTGGGAGCGCACTTCCACTCACCGTATTTTTTAACGAGCGTTCATTTTTTATGCCCAATGACGCGTATTACCAGAATTACGCGCCTTTTGTCCAAAATTGCTAATGTCTTCACGTTTGCGCCAATCTTTCACGGCTATTACACTTGCATGTGATCATCTACATATTCCATCATATTTCAACAAGAGTTCATTCTTTCCATCCTCTCCGCGTAACCAACCACTTTGCTTGTAAATGTGTTCCCTTACTTTTATTTTCCCTGGTACCACACTTAATCTATTCATGAACCTTTTAAGCTTCAAATGAGACATAATCAACACATTATTACCGTAATGAAACTCAAAAATTAATATCCCTAGCTGTAATATCAACTTCTTAGAAGTTGCTTTCGTAATTTATCCGTGGAAAACCAAACAAGTGTGGAGGCATATCCCATTTTTGCTCAACGCCATGCTTAACCTCAAATCGGTTACCCACATTTAAAATCACCATAAACTGCTTCAGCATTCGTTTATATCTCATTCACGCCTCATGCACTCGAAATCTCTCGCATCTTTCCTCGTGGTTTATTTTTTGTTAACCTATCCATTTCTCCTGCACTTCCATTCATGCAATGAGTCGAGCGATTTAATCATGATCTCGTTGAAAATTGTCATGCACGCTCCTAAAATTTTCTCCGTGTGAATCATTAAATTTTCGTAGAAATTTTATCTAAATCATTCCCAGCATACTCTATGCCTAATTGTTATTTCATTTTCAGTAAATCCTTCGCATGCAATATCCCCATTTCCTCTAGACCTCTACGGTTACTATCGTCATTGTAATTGAGTTTTTTTCAATTGCTGTAACTGGTAAAACGTTATTCACACATATCTACTACGTAATGAAGAATAGTTATGGTAAAATCAAAGCAATGAGATTTTCAAGAACAAAGAGTAGGTACGAGGTAGTTTCCACGGTTACTTTGTGGAAGCGATTCATGACGGAAAGTAACATTTTTAAATTACACGTAAACATTTATTCACAACCCTGTTTCAACGCGTATCATCATCACCGGCTCCAAGGTCGTGAATACATTTTATACGTGGGCTTTCAAAGTGCTTAATTTCATCAAGAACAAGGAGGAAAAGCTAAAGGAGCGCGTTATAAGGGATGATTGGATGCTGTAGGACACAATTTTAATTCATCCATCCAAACTGCGTATGAAGTAAATGCCTAAGCTTGCCAATATGTTCGAGCAATTGTCCCCGTGCACTTCTTATCTCTGGGTCGTATTTTTGTTACATACACTTTCGCTGCATATCCATTTTTAGCGTAACCATTCAGTCGTCTTTTTGTCTCATCACTACATTATGTGCCATCGCTAACGCGTGTTGCCAAGGATCTTGCGCCACCATTTATGTACCAGCTATAGTAATTGAAAAGGGATTCGGGACAAAGAAGGGATAAGATAAGAAGAAATTTTACTCTCTGTTTGTGTTGTGAATGTGAAACGGAAGCGCCTGAGCATCGAGACAGAAAGTTTTCATCCATTAGCTCAATCAAATAAAAAGCAAATCTGCGAGTGCGAATGAACAAAAGTATCACATTTTTTCCATTTTGGTCTCATCGTACACTAATTGTTTAAGTCGTTCAAATTTTAAATACTCTGGCGGTTATGGCAGTAAAATCCAATAAGGGATGACAGAAGGTCTCACGTCATTATTTCAGTACACTCAAAATTAATCCTTAACGGGTTGCTTCAGACCAGAAACCATGATATTTCAGGACTCTTCCAGGTTTTCCAAGCCAGAATTTACATATTTCCAGGTGGAAATGCCCATTCTTTGGTAAGCATGCATTTTAAAGAAGGCACAAGAAAAGTAGAGGTGTATACACACTAAGATGGTACACTACACTATTACATGATGATAACAAGAGGTTTTAAGCTAAAATCATGTTTCCTCCGAAACTCCAGACCTTATATAGCAACACGTGGGTGACACTCAATGGATCAGAAATTCTGAAGCTCATTCATGTTGGAGGGAAATGTGATTCGGGAGCAGCTAACGAGCCTGTGCACAAAATAAAAGGGGAAAATGTTCCATCTTCCTCAGCATGGGTGCAAATAAAAGGAATTATGTCAACCGTATTAATTATCTTTCCCTAAATAATAGGACCGAAAAGTTTATTTTAGGTGCATAGTTAATAGCTAAACATCAAGTAAGAGCTCCAAGGCTTCGTTCAGGCAAGACAATTACTTAAAATCCTAAGTCCACGTGCCAACAAACAGTTCCTAAAATGGTACAGCTCATTTATTAAAAGTAATTAGATGTCGACATGGGAAAGCAAATTTCCGAGCTAATTCCTCATATACCATAACTTTTCCAGGTTTTCCAGGATTACTAGGCCTGTGACAACCCTGCCTTTAAATCTGATTCTTTCTATTGTGGTAAATAATTCACCGATATTGCACTTGAATTGTATCACCTTAAAATTCTGCCTTTTGAACCCCTTCGGAAAAACTGAATGGGTTGCAGGAGGGCTTTTCGGGTCTCTATCCGGGTTCTTGGCTCCATGGCCGTCTTTTCGGCTGCTTACTCTGCTTCAGCGAAGGCGTTATCTTTTTTTTCGCCCACGCCATCACCCCATTCAACTTTTACTATCACATCATATTACTTGGTCAAAATGCCTTTTATTGGTGATGCCACCAAATGATCGAGTTATCGTGTGTGAATAAATATCGTATGGCGACGTGTTGAGTCTCTTTTTGCAGCATTGTCACTATGTACGTCACCTGAATGTTCAATTGTCACTATGTATGTCACCTGAATGTACGTCACCTGAATGTTGGGATTGGAGATCATATTGACCCGATCCACTGCATTCAAACAGTCATCTTGATTTATCCTTAGTTCATTTTAAGCATATTTATCCATAGAAACGTTTAATAGACATACTGTTTATAAGCATCTTCAGTTTTCATCCAGGTTTTCTTTCTATTTTGTTTATCAATTTGCATTCATACATTACTCTATCCATGCATCTACTTCATAGCACTCAATTACTGCTCTTGGCTCCACATGAAGTTATTGTCTCATTCATAAGTCTCATTCACCTTTTTAGCATGTCGCGTGCCTTTCACAAGTCTTTGACAGTCTCTCTTTATACGGATTCAAACTGTGTCAATTAATTATCGAGTTACATGTAGGTTGCTTTCGATATCTTTACCCCGCTTTCGACTAACTTCCAAAATGGGAGCAAGTGATAAATTTAAATCAAAAAAAGTGGATTATTTTGAGTCTCCTGTTCGAGCAATTGTACAAGATGTAAGTTTGATGGATAAATGAGGAGATTAAAAAGATGGTGATTGATGTTTTTTGATGTGTATCAAAGCCAAAATGTTTGCCTGCAAATGCGAAATGAGCTGTGTGCGCGAGTGTGCTCTTTATTTCACGGCACGGTAAAACAAGAGCATGTCATACATTTTTAGCTTAATGTAGTGGCTCAGGCTTAAAAAAAAGAAATAAAGATATCTACCTCCTAGAACCAAGGAACCAAGTGCAGTTGCGTTCATATTAATGGAGACGTTGATACTTCAAAAAAGACTTCAAAAGATGCGGAAGACATTTTTAATGCTGAATTAATAATCCCTCCTCTTTTGTGTTTTCGATCATTGCCTTTCACAATCGTGTAGTAATATTTTATTTAACGTACTTTGACGGGTAAGGTATTTTTGCACTTACTGTCTGACACGTGCAGACAGGGGCAATAGCACTCGGACAAATCAGAGGATCACCCCTCCAATCTCGAGCCGAGCCCAACGATGCTTAACTTCGGTGACTGATCAAGAATCCGTGTTTCCAGCGTGGCAGGCCGCTGCCCTTTAATAATCGAATTTTGATATGGAACTATTTATATCGAGGTACATTTAGCCATTAGCTTTCGGGGTATGCTGATTGATAAAGCCCAATACTCGGTTTAACGCTCGGAAAATCGGCTCAGTTGGGCTCAAAGCTAGAAGTGATATGAGATTACAAGCAAGATGATTCGACCCCGTAGAAGGAAGTAGGAAGATTCCCTTCCACAGCGCACTTCAAGTGCAGTACTTGTTACGTCGGATGGAACTTAATAATAATAATGGAACCTTTTGGCGAGCAGAGGTTCTCTCCACCCTTGCTTATTTCCCCGAATAGTTATGCATATTGTAACCCCATCCTTTACGGCGCAAATTAGTCACGGCTGTCACTGGCCTCCACCAAATGACACAAACACTATAAAAAATCGTTTGCCTGATAGAAATAGAAACTGGTAGAGGTGGCAGTGTTACACTGACGGCTAAAGGTCATTTTGACCACACAAAACCTATTGATTGTCAGGGATTATTTTACTGTATTAAAAGGTATAAAAAGTATAGGAGCAAAATATATTACTACGTACGAGTGTCATTCAAATGAAATCTTATTAAAAAGGCCACATCCGTTGATGAGTGGTTATATGATTTATATTGAGTTCTAGGGAAAAACCCCGTTCGCCTAAGCTAACTCTCTACGGAACACTGTGTCAGGTGGTGTCTCACACGCGGAAAACACCACGGCTCGAAAGGGTATTTTATGCGCGCTAAAACTTGCCCCTCTCCCATTATTATTGATTTCAAATTTTCCAACCTGTTTTTTTTTCAACTTCATTGCTCATTAGGCATCCCCGTCAGCCGTCTCTCCTCCAACCAGCTCTCCCTTGGCAAAGGCCACACCCACGCGCTCCCAGCGACGACATTCACTCCTCGTGGTGAACCCTCGACGAAGCTCGCCAGCTGGACGCTCTAATCCGCACGATAACTTGATTCCCGGATACTTGGTTGTTGCTGACACTTTGATGTTGATGTCCTTCGTCCCGCACTCTGCCTTCCTCGCCCTCCGATCCCCCTCGCTCCCGCCCCTCCAGGCAATCACCGTGATGCATCACCCACGCTCCCCCTTCTTATTCATCAACCTGAGTGATATCAACGCGGTCCTCACGGAAAAGTTTCACTTGATAATGATGTATCACGCTGAAACCAGGTCGTGGAAATTAAAAATCCGTTTCGTGGAAAAGACTCGTTTTCTTTGTTTTTCCTTTTTATCTAATGCAGAAAGATTCTGAAATAGCTCTTCATCTCCTTGAGGCAAAGTGCTCACTGCGCGCAAGACAAATAGTTATCATTGGTAAAGATATTCACCGAAGACTCGCACGACATGTAAAACTAACGCAAATGAATCGTTAGGGATAAGTAGAAATTTCAGTGTTGCATTCAAAGTGATCAGTCGAAAGGAAAGTATTTTATTCTCAGATCTTGATGAATAAGCAAATGTTTTACAATTATCCCGAAATATATTATACCAGCAATTGCAGTGAAATTTAATAATTCTGAAGACGAATGCATTGCAAATACGGAAGCAATATTCTAAAGCCTAAGAAGAAATGTTCAGCAAATCATCAGGTGCTCAGCATGCATGTTTTGAAAAAGTATTCATCTACCACGGTTAGTTTGGATCGCATGAATTTGGTCTCTTTGTGGCTTTATGAAAACCTTTGAGCACATGGACTGTTTATGAATTTCTACGCGTTTCTGTTATCGCTGCACAATCTATGGAGCTTCAATGTAGCTATCACGAGTTGTGTTAATTATTCTAAGTGATTGCAGCTCTAAAATTAATTTATTGAACACTTATGAAATACCTGTAATTCGATTATATTGACTTCTTTATTTTCCTTGCATATTTTATGGGGATAATTGTGAATTAGCAATATTATAAGAATGTTGGTCTGTTATCCAGGTTCGGAGACTAGCCGTGGTCGCCAACCGGTAGTAATCACGAGTGAAGGTGTGGGGCCAAGTAATGTGTGAAGGAAATAACTCTCGCGCTGTCCAAGGGGGCAAGAGAGTTTTTCTTTTAGAACCAATGAAGGATGGGACAGGGGTACAGAGGGAACCGGGCGTCTTTTTCTCGAAATGGGATATTAATTGAATCCTTGGAACTCTGGGTAACAAGCCCAACTAAATATTTGATATCGGTAGACGTCTTTTAGGTCTCCTCAGTCCCAATCACCAGAAATCCCTGACTAAATAGCACGCACAGCCTGCCAACCTGTGACCCGCTCATTTCTAGATAATTGGGTGCTCGCTGCTGGTTTTTCACTTTCAAGATTTAATCATGTAATTATTATTTGTATCATATCTCCTTAGTTATTTGGGTCTATTATAGTGGAATTGGTGCTAATGAACGTATAAAATAGTATAAAACTGATGATCTCAGGCCTGACCTCGTGGAAATTATGGATATCCATGATGAGAAAACCACCTGTGTTAATTCCACAAACTTTCTTACGCTGGCACGACGCGCATTTCACCACACTGTGGCACATGAGTATGCCACATTGTGGTGAAACGCGCGTCGTTCCAGCGTAAGAAAGTTTGTGGAATTAACACAGGTGGTTTTCTCACCATGGATAAAATAGTATGTATATCAAAATATGCTTCTGTACATTACCTTCTCTCTTGTTACCAGACTTTTCAGAAAAATCCAAGGCATGGATACTTGATTCCTCCTCAGTGCACAATGACTCCTTCCAAAGACAATTAATTATTCTGTCTTTAATTACACAAAGCCCTATTTATTAGAACTACTAATAATCCTCATCATCGGTGGTTTATAATGTAGTACGCTTGAAATTTACTCACTGAGAAAGCATGTGTATAAAAACAGTTATAGACGTTTTTAATGCATTACGCCTAAATCAATATCTATCTCGTAAACTATCAACCAATTACTGTAATTATGTTTCTGTGGCATTAGAGGAATGTAGGGATTAAAAATGTAACGTGTTGTGTGAGTTATACTTTTCGTAACATTTATTGAATTACCGCGGCAGTTTATCTAATGCTTAATTGCTAGGAAATATTTGAGTCAATCTCAGCCATGCGCCTTGGTTACAGTATGCACGAATAAAGGCCACCTGGTACTAACCCCCCCAAGCTCTGATAGTAGAGGTAAAATTATGACTTTGGCACACTTAATTATATGCTAGATCTATTAACTACGGACACTAATTAGCGTCCATAATATATTACTAATTAATTAACCCATGCACGCGCACTTTACTCAACCCAACCCAAACTGAACAACTGAGGGAACTTTGCGCCACAGTAAACGCATACCCTCAGAAACGCATACAATAAATTACAACGTGATATCATATGAACATTGATGATTATTTCAATAAATAGTAACCTCAGCGAGAAACAAAAAGCACCACGCGAAAGATGGGGCAATTTTAAGCATAAAGGGTACCATAAACTTTCCACCGCAAGTGCAACTAGCCACCACCACGTGACTACATAATAACAACAATAGCTCAGACACTAGGATTTGTGGAGAGTCCAAATTTTCAGCGCATGGGTTTTAGACGCTTCTACATCCCCATACATAATATCAACTGAATCCATTGGTAAACGTATATCTCGATAACGGATAATTGGATTGAGATGTAAACGCTATCTTACCTAATATTAATTGTACTTTCTGAAGCAACTTTTCAAATTATTTTTTATAATTACAACTTTTTCATTTTTAAGACATTGATAGGAGTATAAATTAGAAATTTTTTATTTTCCTTTTGGAAATATGAATTCCCTTGACAAAATTAAAATTCCCGCGTTATATTGTTTAAATATTGATAGCAATCTTTTATTATTTTATTGATTCCTTTTTTTATATGAATAAACCCCGCTTCAATTGAGAGCAATGCTATTGCATGAGTCTAATAACTGGCAATGACTTCTTGTGACTGGACTAGCACATTTACGAAGACAGGATATACTTTTAGCCACATGAAACACCGTACGGTGGTTAGAGCGATTTTTCTCCTAGTCATAATAGACAGCATATTCGAAAATCATGTTTTCATTTTAGCAGCTGTAAGAAGCATAAATTATAATAATATTATTTATGACGCAGAAATTTTTTTTTGTTTTATTTATGACGCAAAAAGTTTTATATGACTGAAATTCTCAGTAATTAAATAAATATACTTATATAAGTCTTAACTTGGCTCATTTTTTCACACCGTACGTAGAAAACCTTTTTATAACAAGTTATTTTCGATCCTGTTAAAATTACTCTGGTAGTTGATTTATTTTTTTTAATAGTTGAGAAAAAATACAAAATACACATTGTTAAATTTCTGATGAGATCTATACGTTAGAAATGTCTCATTTTTGGAAAATATATCGAAAAGTAGTGTGTTAATGGGCTGATATTTTTGTATCTTTGAAAAGTTGTGGTAATTTTCTCTAAAATGAGACCAAATTCGTTCAATTCTACGTGAAATGATATCTCGCTCAAACTACCCAAAGTTCAGACAAGAGCTACAAAATATGAGATGTACACATTTTGAACAGATAGGTTTTTCTTCTTCCCATGCAACATTCAGGACTGCACCAAAAATCGAGCGAGCCAATGATCTATGCAATCTTAACTCCCAATCCTTTTTTACCATTCCTTCCATGGTTACATGTTTCTGAGAGTCAATGACACCGTTAATAGGCAATAAACACAATTTTGGTGTACTCCATGTAGAGGTAATAATATATCCTGATTTCGACCCTTTCCCACGTCACGAGTCCAGCTCATGTTTAGAAAACGGGTCCCCTGTCGCTATTTCTGTGATGGAAAGAGAGAGGCTATGAGTGGGTGACCCCCGGTGGATATAATACATTCAACTGTATTTAAATGAAGTTATTACCGAAAATGGATAGGAATCGTGCCGGGAAGAGATAGAAAAATAACTTTTCGTCCACTGCCAGCATTATGTCACCATTCGGTTAGCTATTGAAGACTGAAGTTCTCTACATCAATGATACGAGAGAACAGGGAAATAGAATAGAGAGGTGTGTAATTCTTTACTTTTATAATACTAATTAGTGATGCATTGGAAAAAGGGCGTATTTTAGGGGTGGAGAGACACCCGGCGTAGGCATTAGCCTACTCATTGATGGACTTCTCACGGCGCCAACGGGTTTACAGAACTACATCTCATCCAACAGATGGAGTAATGCTCTTGGAGTGCTCGCTTCACAGCACTGAAATAGGGATCGAGATCCTTCTAAGAAATTATAATACCATTTGGGTCTCAAACCTGAGCCCTTTTCGATGAGAAGCCAATACTTCAGCCACCACGCTAACCCGATTCACTTATTGTTTACTTTTTATGAGTACACCGAGAAGAGCCTTCCATTGTACTTTTATAAGTTCAGCAGGAGCTACTATCCCTTTCTGACCGGGTGATTCCAATTGGTTTAATAGACCCTCTAGAATGGCATAGCCTATACTAAGTGACAATTGATTCTAACTGCAATAGCCGGTACGTCATCGTGTGAGATGAAATATCTTTTTCTGGATATATTTTATTTGTTTTTCCACACCTTAGGGCAAAAGTTTTGAAAAACCTCGGTCCCATCCCGAAATAGTTCAAATCAGGAAACGCTAGCTGGTTGTTTCTGATTTATAGTCATTTGAGTCGATTGGTCAATTCAGGTAAATTTCATTGGAGATAAAATTACTAGATTTTCTTTTACTACCGCAGACACGTAGCTCCTTAGAATACGCCTTTGCTTTGCTGTGCTTTCATCCTACTTCCTCTTATCCCATCCAAGAAGACTATTCTCTTCCTCCCCCGCATGCCCAGCCTTCTCCTCTCTACAAGGGCCTCGCTCTCGACATGCTCCTCACTCTATTTCTTATCCAGCAGTGTCCTCACCTCACTCACCATTCCGAGCACTTCCTTGCTCGTCTCCCTTTCAGTCCATCCATCATCTTCCTTCTCCATCCTCCTCCACCCACATCTCAAAAGCCTGCAACCCCATCTCGTCCACATTCCTCCAGTCCAGGTTTCTGAGCCATACAATGCTACATTAGATATCAGACTATACACCAGTCTTTCTCTGATACCCCTCACAAGATCACCGTCATTGCGCTCATAGGTTAAGGGTTAACGATTTATGCATTTCGGCAATAATTATGTGACCTTTCGAGTGTATTCGAAACGCTACAGAGGTCAGGTTATACGTATCAGCTCGCTTTTCCGAGTTGTTGTCGAGAGCATAGCGCATCAAGACTTCCCAGTTTTCCTCATGAGTTCATTCTGTGAATTTCCAATTATTTCCAGGTTTTGCTCTGCTTCAGCCGTCCCAGTCAATCGCTTTTATTACGCTGAAATTCTCAAAGACTACTACACCGTATATTACCGCGGTCAAATGATTAAAGGCAGAAAAAAGCCGTAAACTCATATAATTTTTAAATAATTTGACTTTTACAAAACCACGTTTTCCTTGTAATAACATACACGACCCAGGTTTCGATGAGTAGTCATCATCATCAGGCGTTTGTATTTATGTTTTGTTTGAGTAATTATGGTAGTTGTAGTTACGTGTCGTCAGAGGAAGGGGGTAAATGAGGAGAGGAGATGAGGTTGTTCGAAACGGAGGCCAGGGTAGGGGAAAAGAATGGGTACCGGTACTCATTAATGAGGGTGATGCCTGGGTCATTCATAAATTTTAAAATCTCAAGCTGTTCTCGTGAGTCCAGTTCCCGTTGGTCATTGCATAATTTTAAAAACTGCAGTTCAAAATCACTCTGGTGGTTGTAACATATTAAGTGCTTAGCAAAATTACTTTTGCTCACATTTTTATTTCTATAAGAACTTAAATGTTCTTTTCTTCTCACATTGGAGCTTCTTCCAGTCTGTCCCACGTAGATACCATTACACACACTGAACTTTAATGCGTAAATCCCACATTTATCTTTTTTGTCTATCTGGTCTTTACATTTTACATGGAGCCTTCTGAGAGTGGCACTTGGTTTGAAAGCAACACGAAATTTTTCTCTTGGTAACTTTTTAGCAATTTTGTGAGAAAATGCGTTCAGGTATGTAAACGCGCGCCATTGCTTCTTATGAATATTGTGTGCTGAACACATTTGGTTGATGGCCTGTCTTCTCTGTTTTCTAAAAATTAATTTGCTAATTCAAGTTTGGCAATACCCGTTGACTGAAGCAATGTTTTTAATTATACTGGTTTCCTTCTTGAATCCATCTTTTGAAAGGGGAACGTTCAACAGACGAGGAATCATGGAATGAAAGGCCATCAGTTTATGAGAGAAATTATGTCTTGAACTTGCTGGAATTACGTGGTCGGTGGCCTTTTCTAAAAATCAAGAAGGAATGCCGATCTTCATCAAGCGTAATTGAAAGATCCAGGTAATTTAAGAAACGATTAGTCTCTTTTTCACAGGTGAACGAAATTTTTGGATGATAATCATTCAAAAATTTCAGTTGTTGTTGAAAATATTCAGTTGCCGGTCAGTTCCACTCCACAGCACAATTATATCGTCTACGTACCTATACCAGTATACCACAGAATTTAGTAGGTAGTGTCCTGAGCTCAAAAGTTTGTTATCCAAATTATCAACAAATATAAACAATAGAACAAGTTAATTTTGTTCTTAAACTCATCTTCCTTCTGCAGTAAGTTTACAAAGTCGCTATTAGTTTAATTACGGTAATTAGTGCGGTAAGTTTAATTAGTCCCCATTTGTCAACATTCTTCCAAAAATAACCCAGGGTAACAACTGCACAGCATGTAACAGGCACTTATTGTTTTCGCCTAAATCACACGCAAAAGGCTGGGGGAGACTAGCAAGACTTACACTAAGTGTAATTGTACTAGAGCAAGATCTTAAATGTTCAAGTGAATAGAGAGGGTTCTCACACTAATGCACAGCGCATCCATTTGAGTGTTCAGCAACTGAACTTCTGAACTTAAGTGCGAAACGTCTATTGGGGAAGAAATCATTCGCCTTGATCGGGACTCGAATCCGGATCCTTCGATATAGCGTTGAGTGCTTAATGACCACTTTAGCTCTCAAGGCGTCCTCTTTCCCTCTGGATTTTAATGGACTTTCAAAGGAATGACTTTTTCTCCGTGTAATTTGATAATACCAGAGCTAGTCTCAGTAACTTTAAAATTAGCATCGGGAATGGTCACACTTAATTTTACCGAAACATTGAGTACTTCTCTTATAGATTACGTAAGAGAACTATATTCTCTGGTGCGCTAAATTGGGTTCCACTTAAAGACCATCTTAAGATTGGAGAAAAAAGAGCCGCCACTGCATAAGTAAGTCGAGAAACCTCGATAGTCAGCTTCAAGTATCGTAAATAAATGTCCGGAGGGCCCTTAACAGAGTTCGAGTGGCATTTCTTTGATTATAATGCCCCAGTTAAGTTGGGGAAAAATTAAAAACGTTGACTTACTAGCACAACCAGAAAAGAGCGAAATAGATGGCATCAACTTCAGAGACCCCTTTAAAGTCGCACAAATTAGGGCGTGAATGGCTAGACTCCGTTTGAATGAAGTCACTAGTCGCTGAACAGCACAATAGCATTCATTTGACCGGTTTGAAATTTGGAAGATTGAAAAAAAATGTACCGAGTCAGAAAATCGGGAAATGAAGAGCCCCAGAACGAATGAAAGTATTATGAGCTAACATATCTTTCTCTATGAAAATACATAAATAGCATCATGAATGATTAAACATTCGGAGTAAGATGCAACAAATAGTGTAATATATCTACTCTATAACAGGGAATATACGATTACGAATCGATTCTCTAATCGATTTGAATTTTTACCATTCACATTTTAGAACCTTATCACCAACTATTAAAACATTAGAAAGCCAGGATATCTACTATTTGCCTCCAAAATAAAGTGTGTGTATCATTTATAACATTAAGAAGATGATGGATGGGACAGAAATTTATGCATGAGTTATAGTTTGAATCTTTTCAACTTTTAACACTATAGGGTTACAGTGCCCTGTTGCCATCGATATTATTTGCCTGTGCATCGACGTAGCCTGGATTTCGTTTCGGGGGGGTGTCCATATTTAGTATTGGGGTAATCCAGTGGAAATTGTTTTAGATCAATAGCAAAATTTTGTATTAGGCATTTTAAGTGCCATTCTGACTTATAGGTATGTAACAGCTGATAGTTTTATCTGCTTCGCTGTGCTAACTTCTGAAGGAATACAGTAGTTACGGTTTTCAATGCTAGAAATTTACATACATATTTAATTTAGGAGAATTTTTAAAGCAGTATATATATTAAATTAACATATTATTTGTTAAATAATCAAAACAATCAAAACAAAACTGTACTTGGAAATTTATGCATGAGTTATAGTTTGAATCTTTTCAACTTTTAACACTATAGGGTTACAGTGCCCTGTTGCCATCGATATTATTTGCCTGTGCATCGACGTAGCCTGGATTTCGTTTCGGGGGGGTGTCCATATTTAGTATTGGGGTAATCCAGTGGAAATTGTTTTAGATCAATAGCAAAATTTTGTATTAGGCATTTTAAGTGCCATTCTGACTTATAGGTATGTAACAGCTGATAGTTTTATCTGCTTCGCTGTGCTAACTTCTGAAGGAATACAGTAGTTACGGTTTTCAATGCTAGAAATTTACATACATATTTAATTTAGGAGAATTTTTAAAGCAGTATATATATTAAATTAACATATTATTTGTTAAATAATCAAAACAATCAAAACAAAACTGTACTTGGAAATTTATGCATGAGTTATAGTTTGAATCTTTTCAACTTTTAACACTATAGGGTTACAGTGCCCTGTTGCCATCGATATTATTTGCCTGTGCATCGACGTAGCCTGGATTTCGTTTCGGGGGGGTGTCCATATTTAGTATTGGGGTAATCCAGTGGAAATTGTTTTAGATCAATAGCAAAATTTTGTATTAGGCATTTTAAGTGCCATTCTGACTTATAGGTATGTAACAGCTGATAGTTTTATCTGCTTCGCTGTGCTAACTTCTGAAGGAATACAGTAGTTACGGTTTTCAATGCTAGAAATTTACATACATATTTAATTTAGGAGAATTTTTAAAGCAGTATATATATTAAATTAACATATTATTTGTTAAATAATCAAAACAATCAAAACAAAACTGTACTTGGAAATTTATGCATGAGTTATAGTTTGAATCTTTTCAACTTTTAACACTATAGGGTTACAGTGCCCTGTTGCCATCGATATTATTTGCCTGTGCATCGACGTAGCCTGGATTTCGTTTCGGGGGGGTGTCCATATTTAGTATTGGGGTAATCCAGTGGAAATTGTTTTAGATCAATAGCAAAATTTTGTATTAGGCATTTTAAGTGCCATTCTGACTTATAGGTATGTAACAGCTGATAGTTTTATCTGCTTCGCTGTGCTAACTTCTGAAGGAATACAGTAGTTACGGTTTTCAATGCTAGAAATTTACATACATATTTAATTTAGGAGAATTTTTAAAGCAGTATATATATTAAATTAACATATTATTTGTTAAATAATCAAAACAATCAAAACAAAACTGTACTTGGAAATTTATGCATGAGTTATAGTTTGAATCTTTTCAACTTTTAACACTATAGGGTTACAGTGCCCTGTTGCCATCGATATTATTTGCCTGTGCATCGACGTAGCCTGGATTTCGTTTCGGGGGGGTGTCCATATTTAGTATTGGGGTAATCCAGTGGAAATTGTTTTAGATCAATAGCAAAATTTTGTATTAGGCATTTTAAGTGCCATTCTGACTTATAGGTATGTAACAGCTGATAGTTTTATCTGCTTCGCTGTGCTAACTTCTGAAGGAATACAGTAGTTACGGTTTTCAATGCTAGAAATTTACATACATATTTAATTTAGGAGAATTTTTAAAGCAGTATATATATTAAATTAACATATTATTTGTTAAATAATCAAAACAATCAAAACAAAACTGTACTTGGAAATTTATGCATGAGTTATAGTTTGAATCTTTTCAACTTTTAACACTATAGGGTTACAGTGCCCTGTTGCCATCGATATTATTTGCCTGTGCATCGACGTAGCCTGGATTTCGTTTCGGGGGGGTGTCCATATTTAGTATTGGGGTAATCCAGTGGAAATTGTTTTAGATCAATAGCAAAATTTTGTATTAGGCATTTTAAGTGCCATTCTGACTTATAGGTATGTAACAGCTGATAGTTTTATCTGCTTCGCTGTGCTAACTTCTGAAGGAATACAGTAGTTACGGTTTTCAATGCTAGAAATTTACATACATATTTAATTTAGGAGAATTTTTAAAGCAGTATATATATTAAATTAACATATTATTTGTTAAATAATCAAAACAATCAAAACAAAACTGTACTTGGAAATTTATGCATGAGTTATAGTTTGAATCTTTTCAACTTTTAACACTATAGGGTTACAGTGCCCTGTTGCCATCGATATTATTTGCCTGTGCATCGACGTAGCCTGGATTTCGTTTCGGGGGGGTGTCCATATTTAGTATTGGGGTAATCCAGTGGAAATTGTTTTAGATCAATAGCAAAATTTTGTATTAGGCATTTTAAGTGCCATTCTGACTTATAGGTATGTAACAGCTGATAGTTTTATCTGCTTCGCTGTGCTAACTTCTGAAGGAATACAGTAGTTACGGTTTTCAATGCTAGAAATTTACATACATATTTAATTTAGGAGAATTTTTAAAGCAGTATATATATTAAATTAACATATTATTTGTTAAATAATCAAAACAATCAAAACAAAACTGTACTTGGAAATTTATGCATGAGTTATAGTTTGAATCTTTTCAACTTTTAACACTATAGGGTTACAGTGCCCTGTTGCCATCGATATTATTTGCCTGTGCATCGACGTAGCCTGGATTTCGTTTCGGGGGGGTGTCCATATTTAGTATTGGGGTAATCCAGTGGAAATTGTTTTAGATCAATAGCAAAATTTTGTATTAGGCATTTTAAGTGCCATTCTGACTTATAGGTATGTAACAGCTGATAGTTTTATCTGCTTCGCTGTGCTAACTTCTGAAGGAATACAGTAGTTACGGTTTTCAATGCTAGAAATTTACATACATATTTAATTTAGGAGAATTTTTAAAGCAGTATATATATTAAATTAACATATTATTTGTTAAATAATCAAAACAATCAAAACAAAACTGTACTTGGAAATTTATGCATGAGTTATAGTTTGAATCTTTTCAACTTTTAACACTATAGGGTTACAGTGCCCTGTTGCCATCGATATTATTTGCCTGTGCATCGACGTAGCCTGGATTTCGTTTCGGGGGGGTGTCCATATTTAGTATTGGGGTAATCCAGTGGAAATTGTTTTAGATCAATAGCAAAATTTTGTATTAGGCATTTTAAGTGCCATTCTGACTTATAGGTATGTAACAGCTGATAGTTTTATCTGCTTCGCTGTGCTAACTTCTGAAGGAATACAGTAGTTACGGTTTTCAATGCTAGAAATTTACATACATATTTAATTTAGGAGAATTTTTAAAGCAGTATATATATTAAATTAACATATTATTTGTTAAATAATCAAAACAATCAAAACAAAACTGTACTTGGAAATTTATGCATGAGTTATAGTTTGAATCTTTTCAACTTTTAACACTATAGGGTTACAGTGCCCTGTTGCCATCGATATTATTTGCCTGTGCATCGACGTAGCCTGGATTTCGTTTCGGGGGGGTGTCCATATTTAGTATTGGGGTAATCCAGTGGAAATTGTTTTAGATCAATAGCAAAATTTTGTATTAGGCATTTTAAGTGCCATTCTGACTTATAGGTATGTAACAGCTGATAGTTTTATCTGCTTCGCTGTGCTAACTTCTGAAGGAATACAGTAGTTACGGTTTTCAATGCTAGAAATTTACATACATATTTAATTTAGGAGAATTTTTAAAGCAGTATATATATTAAATTAACATATTATTTGTTAAATAATCAAAACAATCAAAACAAAACTGTACTTGGAAATTTATGCATGAGTTATAGTTTGAATCTTTTCAACTTTTAACACTATAGGGTTACAGTGCCCTGTTGCCATCGATATTATTTGCCTGTGCATCGACGTAGCCTGGATTTCGTTTCGGGGGGGTGTCCATATTTAGTATTGGGGTAATCCAGTGGAAATTGTTTTAGATCAATAGCAAAATTTTGTATTAGGCATTTTAAGTGCCATTCTGACTTATAGGTATGTAACAGCTGATAGTTTTATCTGCTTCGCTGTGCTAACTTCTGAAGGAATACAGTAGTTACGGTTTTCAATGCTAGAAATTTACATACATATTTAATTTAGGAGAATTTTTAAAGCAGTATATATATTAAATTAACATATTATTTGTTAAATAATCAAAACAATCAAAACAAAACTGTACTTGGAAATTTATGCATGAGTTATAGTTTGAATCTTTTCAACTTTTAACACTATAGGGTTACAGTGCCCTGTTGCCATCGATATTATTTGCCTGTGCATCGACGTAGCCTGGATTTCGTTTCGGGGGGGTGTCCATATTTAGTATTGGGGTAATCCAGTGGAAATTGTTTTAGATCAATAGCAAAATTTTGTATTAGGCATTTTAAGTGCCATTCTGACTTATAGGTATGTAACAGCTGATAGTTTTATCTGCTTCGCTGTGCTAACTTCTGAAGGAATACAGTAGTTACGGTTTTCAATGCTAGAAATTTACATACATATTTAATTTAGGAGAATTTTTAAAGCAGTATATATATTAAATTAACATATTATTTGTTAAATAATCAAAACAATCAAAACAAAACTGTACTTGGAAATTTATGCATGAGTTATAGTTTGAATCTTTTCAACTTTTAACACTATAGGGTTACAGTGCCCTGTTGCCATCGATATTATTTGCCTGTGCATCGACGTAGCCTGGATTTCGTTTCGGGGGGGTGTCCATATTTAGTATTGGGGTAATCCAGTGGAAATTGTTTTAGATCAATAGCAAAATTTTGTATTAGGCATTTTAAGTGCCATTCTGACTTATAGGTATGTAACAGCTGATAGTTTTATCTGCTTCGCTGTGCTAACTTCTGAAGGAATACAGTAGTTACGGTTTTCAATGCTAGAAATTTACATACATATTTAATTTAGGAGAATTTTTAAAGCAGTATATATATTAAATTAACATATTATTTGTTAAATAATCAAAACAATCAAAACAAAACTGTACTTGGAAATTTATGCATGAGTTATAGTTTGAATCTTTTCAACTTTTAACACTATAGGGTTACAGTGCCCTGTTGCCATCGATATTATTTGCCTGTGCATCGACGTAGCCTGGATTTCGTTTCGGGGGGGTGTCCATATTTAGTATTGGGGTAATCCAGTGGAAATTGTTTTAGATCAATAGCAAAATTTTGTATTAGGCATTTTAAGTGCCATTCTGACTTATAGGTATGTAACAGCTGATAGTTTTATCTGCTTCGCTGTGCTAACTTCTGAAGGAATACAGTAGTTACGGTTTTCAATGCTAGAAATTTACATACATATTTAATTTAGGAGAATTTTTAAAGCAGTATATATATTAAATTAACATATTATTTGTTAAATAATCAAAACAATCAAAACAAAACTGTACTTGGAAATTTATGCATGAGTTATAGTTTGAATCTTTTCAACTTTTAACACTATAGGGTTACAGTGCCCTGTTGCCATCGATATTATTTGCCTGTGCATCGACGTAGCCTGGATTTCGTTTCGGGGGGGTGTCCATATTTAGTATTGGGGTAATCCAGTGGAAATTGTTTTAGATCAATAGCAAAATTTTGTATTAGGCATTTTAAGTGCCATTCTGACTTATAGGTATGTAACAGCTGATAGTTTTATCTGCTTCGCTGTGCTAACTTCTGAAGGAATACAGTAGTTACGGTTTTCAATGCTAGAAATTTACATACATATTTAATTTAGGAGAATTTTTAAAGCAGTATATATATTAAATTAACATATTATTTGTTAAATAATCAAAACAATCAAAACAAAACTGTACTTGGAAATTTATGCATGAGTTATAGTTTGAATCTTTTCAACTTTTAACACTATAGGGTTACAGTGCCCTGTTGCCATCGATATTATTTGCCTGTGCATCGACGTAGCCTGGATTTCGTTTCGGGGGGGTGTCCATATTTAGTATTGGGGTAATCCAGTGGAAATTGTTTTAGATCAATAGCAAAATTTTGTATTAGGCATTTTAAGTGCCATTCTGACTTATAGGTATGTAACAGCTGATAGTTTTATCTGCTTCGCTGTGCTAACTTCTGAAGGAATACAGTAGTTACGGTTTTCAATGCTAGAAATTTACATACATATTTAATTTAGGAGAATTTTTAAAACAGTATATATATTAAATTAACATATTATTTGTTAAATAATCAAAACAATCAAAACAAAACTTTCTCCTTTAATGCACTAATTTTTTTAAACGAATTAAATTATTTCGGGGGGCGGGGGGTGTGATACGGACCCCATAGATCATCCCCTGGCAATAGTGAACATATTCCAGCATTGGGAAAACGCCATGTTACAAATTTTTGCACGCACTTTTTGTTGCCAATTTGTTCCACCACCCTACTATGTACTGTTTTTCACTATGCACATTGAACGTGTAGAAATTCTTTTTTTCACGAGGTCCTAGTTCATTATGATAAAATATTTGAATGGCATGATACCAGATGCTGCAATTTACTCAGTACGACTTGTGCCTGATTTGTGCTAATTTACTCAGTATTTTTGTTACTCACTGTACACTATTATGGTTTCTGAGACTTGGAAAAACATATTGTTTCGCTGTGACATTTGGTTTGCATTTTATGAAGGTATTTGAATTTTCTACTTTATTCCGGTATTAATTTTAGCATAACCCTGGACCACATTACAGTAAATATAGAAGTTTTTTTAGAGATGTGGTGGGCGCAAAAATATAAGTTGTTTTCCCGACATAATTATTCTTCACATATTTAGTTTAAGAAACGTAACGAGTTTTCATGTAAACACTGAAAGCCCTGTCAACCCCACTGAAGTGGTTAATTTGACTGCTTATAGGTTATTTATTTTATGTTTAAGGATATCATGCAAGAAAAATTCAATTATCGCATTATTTCACGTTTTAATGGATTAAAAGCTACTACTTGTACATTTTTACTTGCTATAACATAGTAATATATCTTTCTCTTCAGCCTAAACTTGGAAGAATAGATATTTGAGTGAGTCTAAGATTTCTTCCTGATTTTAATTGAATGAGTTAGCGTGATCTTATAGCAGCTTCTACCCTACAAATGGGTCATGAGGGAGTGATAGAGAACGTTTATAATGCCATTTTCACAATTATATTAATACAACTGCGACATTTATGTGCATGAACTGATACAGCTTTCATCAAAAACGGAAATTAGAGTCATAACTTGCTTACGTTAGTATTTCATGCTTTTTTTAAAACCAGAGTTGTAAATTTACAAACCATAAGTTCTTACATCCAGAAAGAATTATCGTTAGTTTTCTCGGGCTTGGTCTCATCTATAAGCTCCTAGAATAGGGCCTCCAGTCTGCCAAACCAAAGGCGAAGTTCCTTCGCGGAATTTTCTTTCCTATTAGCTCGCAAAATAAAACCAGAGAATTGGTAGATTCCTAATTATACTGTAAAATTCATGAGTCAGCCATCTTTGCGTCTCGAGTCGTGACAGAATAAAAGAAGGTCATCCGTTCAAATACATTAACCTTTTTTGTAGTAAAGCCCACCATTTCAGGTACGTTTTGATCTGTCCTATACCTAGAACTATGATGAAGGGTGCTCATTCAGAGAAAATTTTACGCGATATTCCTTGATTCACTTTGAGGAGAATGCCGCTGCTAATGATCATGGATTGGCTTTCGTATATTTAAGTGGTAGGATTTAGAAACTCACTTGGAACTTCCTATACGTTCTATTCAAAGTTCCCACAATAGCCAAAGACAATGGAGTGAACAGTTTTCGTTTTATACGTTCCTTTCTTTTTTTAATAATGGTTTCATCGTTAACATCACTAAATGCTCTAGCACAGAGAATATTTGTGGTCATGCTTCATCTTTTCTCAAGAATGGTAAAGCATGATAAAGATATTTCATTTGGCCAAAAAAATAAAGCAAAACTATTATTAGAAAAAGGCTTGGTTGCCATATTCTGATTAAATGAGAAACGACACAAAACAGACAAAAGATGTTCGTTAACTTTAAATTTGACCACACGAATATAGCATTATATATGCTTTGTTTTTATAAATGGTGATAGCGGAGCAAATATTTTACCCTTTAGCTGCCTTGATTAACTTTCTCTGATATCACATTACAAAAATAACTCTTTGACCATCATTCTACTCTTCTGGGCTATTCGTAAATGCACCACTCAAATAGATGGCTGCTAATAAAAACATTACTCGCCGACGTCAAATCTTTCAACGACACGCTCCACGTGTCACCACAATGTTCCCTACAAACTTTTTTCCGTGCGGCTCTTGATACCACGGGGCATAATCTTCCCGATAACGATTCTCCATGAAGTGGGAAGTCCCTTTACTCGGGCTCTCAGCATATTTGATATTATTTGTTTGGGCGTTTCAGCCAAATACTCGCCGATCATCTACATATCCCGTCCCCGTCCAGACTTTCCCAAAACTTCTGAAGCCTGTTGCAAGTTTATCTCTAGGCCAGGGTCCAGGATTTTTCTCCTATCCGCGTTCCTACCAATGCGAATTTCTCCGGGAACGTTCATAAAAGTGTATATAATATCTAAAATTTTCATTCCAAAAGCTTCCAACTCAGGAATAATAAAATACAAATAAGTTGACTGCAATATAGCGACGAAAAGGCGTACCTATATGGGCCTGCGATGTCAACTGCGTACATTTACGGCGTGAAACTCCAAAATTGATATTAATTGAATAAAAATTGAAAAAGGTATGAAGAATCAGTTTGAAACATTTTCATACTGCTTTCAGCGTTAACATCGATTACTGCGTAAATATAATGCATTAATTTGCCAAATTCAACTGATATTTATTTGCAGTCAAACTGACTGCTTCCGGTGTAGCAGTAGAAATATTTCCCAACACCAAACAAATTAAATCACAAACCAAATGTCAAAGCATGTTAAAATGCATGCAAAGTAAGAAAAATTAGGTATTCCCGAAGAGAAGAAGAATCATTACAAAGAGTAAGAGTTATATAAAATCGAAAACAGTAAAAAAAATAGCTGCCTCCGGTGTTCTCGTGTTAAAGGACATCAACTACTTTGCTCCTAGGTGTCACAATCTACGCACCGCAAGGCATCCCCTCCCAATTCCTTCGCAGAAGGCTATTGTATTCTGTATATATTTTGGAATTTTGTCTATGCTCTGGTATTCTGTTAATGTTGTATTTATGTAATGTATTATTCTAATTATCAAGTGCTATGAAATTGTAACTGTTACCTGGTGTAACAAAAATAATGCTGGTGATGTTGGAAAGCTTGTTATGGCTCGATTGTGACTACTGTAATAATTGCTTATTTTTACCATGCTCCATGGGAATTATTTTCTCCGAACAATTAACATTCTATTCTATGAAGGAAGCAAAACAAAAAGCAAGAGCCCGGTTGCGGCAATAATCTAAATGGGGTGACCACACTTGTATGCCAGCATCACTGTAATTTCTAATGGCACCGTGGTTTAGGAAATAGGGAGCAATGGCAATGAGTGGAAGTAATTCACAAACTGATACATATATTCACATTCAAGGTGGTCCGAATCCGGAAAAAGGTGGTCAAAATTTAAATTTTTTACTTTCATGAAAATCGCTTTGAAAATACGGTCTATGTAGTTTAATGCCTTGGAAACCCTGCTGAACGCTTAGCTCTGCATAGAATACATAGCTAAGTACAGCTCCCAAATAGCGGTACATAGGTACATAGTTACCCACCACGCCATTCCCTTTCGGGATAGGCAAATTGAAAGAACTAAGTTAATGCTGTTAGGCCTAGAAAAAGGTCTCTCTTTTCATGAAATCTTCCATAATACCCTATCATTGTCTACTTGTTTTGCTTCTCCAAGGCTCGTGCACTGCTTCAAAGACACTCTCCTATTTTAAAGACATATAATTTTCCTCCTCTTTTGTCTCTTCCACCACATAAAATCAAAATGCAATTTAAAATTTATTTAGAAATATGCATCACCCCAACTTTTTTTAAACTATTGCGTTGTAAAAAATTGGCAAAAACAGCGGACTATATAACTATAACTACATTGCAAAATCGGAAAAAGTGAGTTTTAATCTTTCCTGAGGTATCAGGTATACTTTGATTAAATTGATAACTATGTTTTCAATGTATGTACCATTAATTTGAATCATAAAAGTAAATAATTATTTTCTCTATTCTATTTTAATCTTACCCTAGTTTACTATAGAAAGGGAGAAAGATATAAATTTTAACCCTTCGATACTTGGCGGAAAGGTGGAAGTGGATTTATACTGGAAGTGGATGAAAAAAATGTTTATCTCTTCTCACTACGATTTCTTACCATTTTTTGTAATCATTTAAAGTTAATACAACTGGTTGTACGATATCATAGAGTATATATACTTACTCTATGATAATATCCAGCTGAGGTAACTCACCTCTAGCCTTTCTCTTTCCATCAATGAAAAAGTGACGGGATCCGTTATACGCACATGTGCTAGATTCACGTGGAGTGGGGAAAGGTCGTAATCGGGATATTTTATTGCCTCCACAAGGAGTACACCAACATTGCGTTTATTGCCTATTGGCGGTGTCTTTGCCCAACAGTTGAAGCGTCACGTGTCAACAGAGGTGTTTTTGACAGCGGTCGATTCTTGCTCCAAACGCCCTTCGAGTGTTGACTTCTAAGATGGGTTTTATTACAGAGCTGCCGCTTGTACTTACGTATTTTCGAACAAAATCCAGGCATTTCACATTTCTCCGCAAGCATTCAACTCTTCTGGTTAATCTCGGGGGCAGGCCTAGGCTTCTCAATATCGGCGATGTTGAGAAGCCTAGGCCTCCTCTTCACCTTCTCCCTGCCTCGGTTGAAACGTTAAGACAGATCTTCAGTTACTCCTTTTCCAATGATGTTTCCACATGTCAATCATTTGTCGTCAGCTCCTCGGCTTGCAACAGCTTTCGTGTTCTAATAGTGATTTCTCCAGTAAACATTAATGCTGTGATATCATTAAATGTTTGTGATCTATTGATTAATCTGTGTCATTTACGTCTACACCTAAGTAATACTGTGCAAGCTATCTACAGGGTGTGTGGCATAGGGTGAATCATGTAATGCAAGTCCCAGTTAAAATTTGAAACTCCCAAGCTCCCCCGTCGGCTAGGGGAGGATCAGAAACAGTCTTGCTATCACAGCGATAAGGACAATTATGAAGGTGGGTTCTTTTTTTGTGTTCGTTCTTAGGTAAAGAGTAGGTCCAATGCATGGCACCGAACTAATTCGGCATAATTTCTTCCTCTGACTCCAACGTTCAATTTATTTAAGTGTTCAGACCATTTCTTAATGCTGTATTTGCGAGTGATCCTTATTTTTTTAACTTTCGATAGATATTAGCTCATGGGTGTCAATTCTGGTTCTTATTAGCGGTCGCTATCTTCATGCAGCAACGATGTTATCGACTGTTACTACGAATTCGATTCCGATTCCGGGTTAACGGATCACTCACTAGGGTAGCGGTCGCTAATTCCTCTTAGCTACGGAACAACAGCAAATTCCGGTTCTTCTCTCTTTCACTAACGCGTAGCTAACTCGTAGCCAGTGCATCGCTGATTTCAATGCCACGCTAATCCAAACGCTTGGATTATTTCACTGTGAAAAATTCTTTCACATTTCGGATTTTTTTGACCGAAAACAAATTTTTTTACCTTCTAGTATTTAGGTAGTATGGCTTAATTGCAATCGTTGTTAGTTTTCTTAAGTTTCTCTAATGTTTCTACGTAAATGAAATAATTACATGGAATAGTGGGAAGGATTGTCTTAGTTTGAGATTATCAAGGATAGATATTGAGTGTTATTCTTGGAGTTAATTACTTTTATTGCATACTTAAATATCGAGAAAAAGTGGTTTCCACATAGTAACAACCTGAAGTGGTATACATATATAATGGACGTGACAGATTAGTCTAGTGACAGAACTTTTATAAAGGGTATCAAAAATATATAAAAAATTCTTTTACCCTTACAATTGGGCACTTAAGTTGCTGATATTTCGGCTTCCACGGTTTGCCTTAAAACGCTTAAGGCACTAATATATTAAAGGCTCATGCAAAAAGTTCATTTACTTAAACCTCATCTCATAAAATTTTATATTGATTTATCTCGTATCATTTTCGTTATTTAAACAGCATTTTGTGTTGAACATCTGAAACAATTTGACACAAAAAAAACTCAAAAATACAGCAGACATAACATAAATATTTAAATAAATACTTAGCTGACATTTTAGTGAATTATCCTTTCTGAGAGTGAAAAAGAAAAATTCCATATTCATAAAATGAATCGCAGTAGGTATCATCATTACTCTCTCCTACTTTTTCGTTTCATGAATGAGCTATCATAAATTCAAACTATAATATTATAGCTAGGTATTTCGATTTTTCACTGGGACTGCTTGCCATGCCTTTTGTATGTGTTTGCGGGGCTTGAGAGTTAAAACCATGTAAAACGAGGTGACAACTCGTACCTACCAGTTGATCCGAGTTCAAATGTAACTGGATTTACCTCTAGTTTTAACTCGGTTTTTTCCTCAGGGATATCTAATACTAATTCGGCTGCCGATTTTTAAAATGGACTCTGCAAAGATTTATCAAGGTTCAAAGTATGCGTTTGACGTTACATTTTATTACGCTGGAGGATTCTAAATGGTAGATATACCTTAACATTATCAGTAACTAAACTTCTATGACTACGAGCACGGGAGCAATATTTGACATACCTACATTAATAAATACTGGTGATGAATAATCTTAGAGTTTACTTCTAGTTTAAGCTCTTGAGGTTCATTTAACTTACGCCAGCTAATCGTATGTCTTATACAGTAAAACCAAATCAAGGGAACGTCGATATCAAAACACTTAATTGATTATAATAATGTTGAGTTTACAACACTAGCACCTTCTTGTTTTGGAGTGGCATACATAGGCTTTAAACATTCACCCGGATAATTTCTTAATATCTTCACCAAATAACTTTGATTAGCACACTTAACCTTTCATTTTCTACTCGACTAATTGCTGACTTTTGCCTTCATTTGCGTAAAAGTAGCTATATATCAAAGGAAACAAAATAAATTAAAATAAATAAATGCAGATATTGTTGTGCAATCAACATTTACCTGAAAAAGATAAATTAACAACGTTTATATACGCGTACGGTTTGTAACTGATTGTTATTGAATTAGTACTGCTTGTTTACTTCACCATTGCTAATCTAAATAAATTCATCCTTCTTTAGTTCTTCCTCGTCGTGTTGATTTTTTGGGATTACGTCACATTATGGTGGAATCATTCGCTAACTCCCCGAAGTTGTCCAAACCAAAGCGACCGCTAACTAGATAGGAACGGAATAGTGTTGCTTCTTAGCGTTCACTAAGGTTAGCAGTAGATTCTTCCTAGCGACGGAAGACCCAGCATCATCGCCCAGAACTTCTTGGAAAATCGCCGGTGGCCGGTGACGGGGTGAGCTCTACTCTCATCTATCAAAACTAACCTTCGGGTTGAAACACTTGTGCTACTGACTCGTGGGAAATTTTACGATAACATGCAGGAAAATAAAGAAGGATCAGTAGAAGTGTGGAAATTTCGTTTGATGAAACTTCTGAAGAGTTGCTGACATTTATAGCGCAAAAACATGACCTGAAACATATTTTGAACATTAAACATTCCAGTAGTTTTCAATTCATAGAAAAAATTTCGAGTTTGCGTCCGGACCAACTCCGTTTTCATGTAGAAGTATGCACCTTGGTTGGATCATCAGCAAATGAGACGGGAATCGCTTTCATACCGCCGGTTAAAATTTAGAGTCAACCTTTAATGTTAATTCTAAGACGATCTATGATATTACGACGTCCATAAAATTTTACGAAACCCGACATAATACGCTAGATTACATCGTCTCAGTGAAATTAGGGAATTATACTATAGGACGAACAGGTTTTAAATGTAACGTTTCTGCAAACAATATGAGACTACAATAACTGAAATCAAAACTTCATAGTTTTTTTATAGGTAGCGCATCAAATTATTTGATTTGCTTTCTAATATTTTGTCTCAATTAGTGAAGCAGTACTCACAGCACGCCTCGCATGCTTCCTGCAAAACTCTTGTATCCCTGTGCATTTATGTAGATACAAAATTAATCAATACTCATCATTTCTATAACAATAGTGACTCATAATGCAGCGTATGTCGGAGAAAAGTCACATCCTGACAAATTTTTGCAGGCTTTTGTTAATGCGTTAATTTGATAATACTCGTAGTTTCAAAAACATGAGGAGGATTAAGTGTAGAGCACGTTGGTGAAAATTCATCCCCTGCCGCACAACCTTACGGTGCCCTGAAGGATAATATATCGATGGAGGATGGAGAAGGACCTCAGATGAAAAATTGAAAGAGAGATAGATGTTACTTCGCGCGAGTTACATTTCAAGTTCGGCGCGATCACTTGAGACACTGTACGGCAAGATTTATTACACGAAATTAAATACAAAGGGAAACCGAACTTTTGGTTAAAACTGCTACGAGCAAACAGAGAGTGGAACACAACAGATGGAAGAACTTATTTGTGAGTCACTAGAGACTCGGAGGCTACACTCTAAGCTATTGAACATCTCAGATCCAGCAATTTTCAGGGTGATATGGAGCATATTATTTTTGAAGAAATTATATCTCTCCATGCGTCATTTATCATACATCCGTGCAACCAACTATGCAATGAAATGTATCGCGCAAAACTACTTTCACAGAGATAAGGAAAGAAAGCGATGGCTGCAGCAGACGACTACTTTAGTTTGGTCTATCCCAGAAATTGGTCAAGGTCGGTGGGGTGAGGGAGGGTGGTGGTCGTGGGGGCAGAGGGGCAGCGGACGAAGGCAAGGGGAACGCATGACTCACAGTCAGACGCTCAACTACGCTACGGTTAGGCGGCAGTATGTGGAGCACGGGCATGGAGAAAAGGGAATAAGCAACAAGCTGTAGTAAACATAAGAGTGGCTATCCTCCTGACAACAGTGTTCTCAATCTGAAGTCAAGGGAAATAAAATGAAATTGGCAATTTTCCACAGTATAAACTTTAATTCGACCGGTTGCGATGCACTGCATCATCATCAGGTGCAGGACCTGATGATTATGCAGGAGCAGGACTTGATGATGGTGCAGGAGCAGGACCTGATGGTGATGCAGTGCATCGAAACCGGTCGAATTAAAGTTTATATTGTGGAAAGATGCCAATTCCTTTTTATTTTATTATGTTATTCCACGGCATCGAGACTGAAACAACTCTTTTTTACTGAAGTCAAGTGAACCAAAAGCCGCCATGGCAGGAAAGGGTGAGAAGCGAGCTCATGCCGTTGAGTTCCAAAGGCATTTTGGTCGTACTTGAGAGAGGTTCAAGGCAGAAAATCAACGGTAACGACACTAGAGAACAATCTAGGAGAAGGAGCGAACATGAAATTAGAAAAATCAAATATCCTCAACTCCTTTTTTCAAAGTTTCTGTACAAAATGCTCTCCAAATAACATTGCTACAATGCCTAGGCTCTAAAATCACCCAGTGCAATCTATTTATGTCACAAGTAGTGGAATAGAAACTCATCTGAAATTCATTAACTCCAATAAATCACCTGGTCCCGATCAAATTCCCGCCCGAGTTTATAAAGAATTAGGGTCAGAAATAGTACCGTGCTTGAATAAAATCTCTAGCACAACATCGTGTTCCTTACTATTGGAAAATCGCGAATGATACACCAATATTTAAGAACGGTGATAAGGAAGAGCCCATTAGCTATAGACCAATTTCCTTTACGTCTATCTCGTGCAAGATATTGGAACAGTAAATTCGATTATGGGGTATTTGGAAAGTCAAAACTTGTGAACGCAAAATTAGCACGGACTCCAGAAAGGCAGACGGAAACCCAGCTTGCCCTCTTTCGTCATGATATTATTTTCTCGGGAGTGCTCGGTACTTCGTAGATGTAGATCAAGAGTTCACGGTTAACGAAAAGAAAATGGGTATTAACTGAGTATTATTTACAATATTTGAAGATTTTTACACTATGCCAACTTCTTTTGCGGTGCATGAATTATATGCGCTGTATCGAGGCAATTAAGGATCAGGATTTTCATTTTTAAAGTATTTTCAGGTACAGTAAGGGATCAGAAATTCCATGTTTCAAGAAAATATTTTCATTCTTTCCTTCTTGATATTCTAGCAATAATTTTGGCGAGAAAAACTTCAGTAAATTTTATAGTGTGTTATTACTTGTAAACATTTTACCTTTGAGCTGTCATCTGTCATTTTGATTTAGCTAACTGTAAGTGGCACTAATCAATGGCACAGTTTTCAATAAATCAGATGACCAGATTATACCGGATTTAACAAGGCCTATAGATTTTATAGAAGTGGTATATTGAATATATGTACTATTGAGGAAGTAGAAACCGATTTCATGATTATGTTGAGAATGGCTAATCGATTGTCAGCAAAGAAAAGAATTTGGGTGTTACATTTAGGAATTCCACCACCGTTAATAAGCCCAATTACAAAAATAAACAGCCGCGACCAGTGTGCAAATGCCGTAATTCCCCATTAAGAGAAGAATTCGTTCTAAATAAATGTACTTAGATGTAAGACGGCCGAGTTAACGAGCGAATAAGTTCAAATACCGTGGTAGTTTTTCCTTTTCTTGTCTTGCGCAGCATGGTCCAAACGAATTCAAATATGACGGGTGGTTTGCCCGTCTATGTTTAGCTCGGTGAGAATACGCCATTGCATAATCGCCGCTTTACCACATGTTAAAATCAATACTAAATCTGTTTCTCTGTGCAGTAAGTTCGCAGCCGATCTCTTTTCTGATGATGTCTAAAACATTTAGCATGGGATCGGTCTGGTGTGGTGGCTCAACAACTGACTTCCCATCCCGATGGCGTAGGTTTTAATCCCGGCTGTGGAGGATATTTCTGCAGTACCATCCCGATCCCTTGTTTGAGGGGTGGGTGGAGAGCACATCTAGTGCAGAACTCTGTCCGTCGGAGGAGTATCCACGCTGTGGAACCCTTGGCTCTTTTCGTTAAGAGAAGATCGATGCCGAATTTCTTGCCAATTCTTTTTTTCCAAAAGATTCCAACCTGCAACAACCTACCCTCAAAATTGCGAATAACCTCAGTTGTCACTTGTCTCCCCAAATAACCAAACAACATTTTTCCAACCAGGATAGATCATAACAATTTTAATATGGAATTACCCTGACAAAGAGACAGGCTTCGTGATAGGAAGGGACAGAAAACATTTCATTTTGTCTGCAAGCCATTCGAGACAATAATAACTACCAACAAGACTTAATAAATAGGTTGTATGAATAGTAGCCTATTTCACTTATTTGCGGTATAAAGCATCCACATCAACATGATAAGTGTTACTAAGAGTATTTCCAGCATGCCAGCTTTATCATCGAAGTGCATTTACCTCCGTACATGAATTTATTGGCAAGAACTATTAACACTCGTAGTTCTTAAAAATTCTGCAGAAGGCACACTTGTCCTCAATCAGTTTGATAAGAATCTTTAGAGAAGTTTTACTAATTGAATAGGAAAATGAGTGAAATAAGTTGTAGCAATTTTCCGCTCTTATTGCACATTTTTATTTGCATATTTATTTTCATGACCAATTATCCTTAAAATATTTGGCAAACTTTTACGATTTTAGTATTTTTCTGATTTATCTGATCTGGTAATGCTCGGCAGTTAAAATTAATAGATATTAAAGTAGGTATGTATGCATAACTGATAAATGACGTAATTTTTGTGGCTAATAAAAAGTTTTTAATGAATGAGTAGGTTTACTAGTGGGTCTTACTCTTACAACGTTGCTTTTCCAAAAATAATTTCAAACGTGCTGACCTCACAATATGCATTATTATCTATTATCAAAGGTGGTTTGTAATTTGTGAGTCGTGGATAGTACATGCAGCAAAAAGACGATAAATCAACTAAATACACCGAAAGTAGTTTCCTTTTTGGCAGAGATATATTTGAAAATGTCGTCAGTCTTCATCAACGGGCTAGCTATACATAAACGTCCAAAACTCATCTACATTCTACCCTAATAGCCGGTGTAGGGACTTAAGACAGAAAATATTTGGACAAAGCAAAAATGGAAAGGAAAAGATTAAAGGAAGGAATCTAAGAAAATGTTAAAAGATGCTCTAAGTCATTGGTCCAGCCTCGACTGAGGTAACGTTACTCGGCCGCTTCGTCATGAATATTAGATCTCAGAAGTCGTGACGCAGCACTGCGCCTTGAGATGGGCACCTTAATAAAATTTTTAAAGGTTTTAAATAAAAGGATTTTTCATTTTAAAAAACATAGAAACTTGACCAAGCATAACTCACATGGAGCCGCTGAGTTTGATGATTATGTCATTTAGTTTTAAGTGTCTGGAGAACTTTGACGTCTAATACTCATCATCAGTCGTTTGGAGATTCTAGAAGATTGACTACCATGCAAAGTATTTTTTTTAAGAAACCTCAAAACTTCAAATCATCATAATCGGTCGTTTAATCCTAACATTGGTTGACTGAAACTCTCCATCCTTCCCTATTTAATGCTAGTTCCCCGACTCTTCGGTATCCTGCATTTGTCCCCTCTTACTGATGTTACCCTCTCTGTAGTCCCCTACCGGAGATTCAGATTGAGGGACAATTTAACTTTACCTGGAGGAATGTCATCACGTCACATGAATGCAAGGCTGCGTCTTATAGAGACTAATGTGGTGGTTTCCCGTTACCTTCCACATCGCAGTATTCCGTGAACTTCGCTCTCGACCAAAACTGTGGCAGTTAGGTGTATGAAACCCGAATGCTCGTTGTCTCATTCAAGAAAAATCAGTCCAAAATGATATTTCCAATAATGCTAGGTCCCGAGCTTGCGACCTTCAGATTTAGAGTTGAAGACGCTACCCCTGGACAACCGCGGCTCCAAAAGCTTCAAATAAGCCTTAAATGATAAACAGCCGTTGAGGAGAAAACATTGCTCCTCATTGTAATAGCAGATGCAAATATAAAAATTGTGAAAAGAAGTTTTTATAATGAAAGAGAAACCAGTTTCTATACACGCTTTTAAATATCTGCGTGATGTATAAAATTTCTGCAGACTTTCGGATTCTCAACCGGGTCAGGTTCACCATACTGGCTTACGTTTCGATACTCGACTTGAGCATCAACATCAAGGCAGTTGAGGTCGATGCACGAGTCGAGCATCGAAACGACGGCTATTATGTGACCCGGTGGAGAACCCGAGAGGAATTTCTGCATTTAGTACGCCAGGAAAACACCACGTGTAATACTTGAATAAAGTTTCTGTTCCCTTTCAGTAGCTCTCCCCTATCTTTCTAATGCTTAGCCGCTTCTAACAAGAATACTCACCCGCAGGTTGTCGAGCCAAAAAGCACGATTTTCGTCAATTTAAAATTCAAATGAGAAACGGCAGTGAAGCGTTGCTAATGAGCCTATTGACGAGTCGCTCTCTTCAGTACGTGCACGCCGTATTCGAGCTGCAACGAGGTGGATAGTTTTCCTGACTACAGGATATGACTCCATACCGAACTCCGTTCCTCCGTGTATATCCATCCGAAGCTGCAAGCTCGCCGAATTTAACTCTCCCCTCTCCTGACAAATCACGTATCTAAGCTGATGCCAGCCCGGGAAGAGATTCATGTTGCCCGCGCCATCCCTGGCTAACCTACATTTCTGAGCTGATCGCTATCATAAATCGCTAATACTTGTCAGGAAGCGAAGCCTCACAAGCACGCACTGCACTATAGGTATGCTACCAATATTAGAAGGCCGTTTGTATTTTGACACTACATAAATGGACAGAGATACTAGAATTTTACTGAAAGCAAGAACGGTGTGCAGTGAGTAATGGGTAGCAGATAAGCATACACTTTACATTGATATTTACAACTTATTAGTAGTTGGATTGCGGTATATTACGTTAATTTGTTTGTATTGTCTGCAAGAAGAAGGAATGGAAGGAAAGAAATTCACAGGTATGATTTAACAATCGTGGTTCATTAATAATCTAAGTTATAAAAACACCCTTTGTGCCGCATTAAATATTTCGGATCACCTTTCTGTCCGTGGACTTTGTGATACTCCTTTGAAGGTTTAGAATAATTTTAGGGGCTGAAGGTCGATGTTTCTCCATCCTACCATGAGCTATTTTAATCGGAAATTTCGTGGGAAGCCTGCCGTGTAATCAGTGGAACAAGGGTGAATCCTTGCGTATAACCAACGAAAAGTGTGAGCGAAGTCTAAAAAGATGGACGTCGCCTATTTCTGGTAAGATTGAGCATCAATCCTCTCCTGTTCTTTTAAGCATCGTTAATTGAACTTGTGAGAATTATTTGGTACTATAGCAAATTCATGCGGGATACTATGTGTATAAAATCGTTACACCTTAATCACTCATACTTTTCAGAAGTATTGAAGCGAGGCTCACGGCTATGAGGATGGAACCACAGTAGGAACCCTTTTTATAATTTTGGAGAGAATTTAGAGTGCCATAAAAACCTATTACTACTTCATTTCAAGAGGTCATAGTGTTTACAAATTACCCTTGAATATGCTGTGAAGTCAGCAAAATGAACTGTTCGCATGGCGTTTGGACTCCTATACTTCTGGCTGGCCTTAGAGGACTTGGGCGATGCAGTCTATTGATCATCATTTCTTTCCAGAAAAAAACCTAATACAGGACTATCAAGGAAAGGCCATGGTAAATGAGGCAGTTATTCAGATAGTGACTGGCAGCATTTTTAGGAAAGAATTATATGATTCAACTTTTATTTAATTTGTTAAGTGTTTTACATTTGTGATTTTTATGTATATTATTAAAGCAATTATAGAAATAAAATTTGTAAATTTTGAATTAAGGTTCACAGTTCTTTTAAGTTCACCATTGCAGTCTCTGCATTCTCAAGGATGGGCATTGCCTCAGCAGCAGGACCGATTTTGCGTTTTGGTACATTGGAAAATATGGTGTCCGACTGGAAATATTATCAACTAGGATGTCAAGTTTGTTAACTATTGCTATAGCTGACTTTCATGTCAACTTTTGCTGATGTTAATGATATCTACTTTTTCTGGTGTTAGTGAAATTTATGCTTCAATGAAACATTATTTGGTCTAAGTATTGACTTACTTAAATAGCACTTAAGTAAGTCAATTTCAAAGCTTTTAAACCCGTTTTCAACTCTTTTAAATATAATTTTCAACTCTTATAAATCTCATTTTCAACTTTTTTCAATCTAATTTTCAACTGTTTCAGGAACTCATTTTCAACTGATTTTCCCGTGCTTCAATTTACAAAGCAGTTATAAATGAATTCCAAATTAGTGAATAAAATGAGTTGAAAATCAGATTACAAACATTTGAGAACGAGATATTTCTACCTAAGGTGTCTTGTCATGACAAGATTCAGTAAGGTCCACCCAAATTTGTCATGGCAAGGTGCTGCAAGGTTATGGCCGGTCTTGTCATGACAAGATGCAGCAAGATTCCAGCAGAGTTAACTCTTGTCATAACAAGGTTCTGTAAGATTCCAGTAAAGTTCAATCTTGTCATGACAAGGTGATGCAAGATTGCTGCAACTTGAAGTGCAACCTTGCAGGAGTCTTGACGAAAGTGCCATAGCAACCTTGCTGCAAGCTTGCAGCAGTATTAAACCTTGTAATTGTAAGCTTGCTGCAAGCTTTCAATCCTGCTCTGACAAGCCTGCAGCAGGCTTGCTTTGCTATGTAGGTGTGGCGGTTTTCCTTTGAACTCTTATTCAATTCTTATGTCAACCCTTTCTCGGATAGGTCCATTAATCTAGCTATATATTCGAGATGCGCAGTGAAGTCCCTGGGAAACAATTGAAATGTGAAAATCTATGTCCTCTAATATATCCTGAATTTTCATTTTCATCTACAATCTTCTTGCTGAAGTCAAATTTATAGTTCTTTCACACATTAAAATGGTCGGTCCCCGATATTCAGTCCTCCTACAGCTTCCACTGAAGTCAAGTCGAGCTCAATGACTAAATTAACTTCAACTAAACATTGAAATAGATTGCCAGTGCTCTTCAGAGCATTACGTCCGATACGCATGCTCAGAGAAAATAGGTATAAAAATCTAATCGTTTTGATTCCAATGCATTGCACACAAAACGATACATTACAGCAAATTTATTAAAAATCATAATTTTACAGGTAAATTCCAACCAAGAAAGCAACTTGAGATATGGATGGCCTCAGGCTTAATTTATAGGTAGCACCAGAAGTTTCAGAAGTCAACTTTTGCCCTCTCTATTGGTGCATTAGATATTCCGTGGCTGCATTTGTTACTCCGGCCCGGTGCAAAATGTCTATTCATTCCACGAGGGAAATTTAATTTTGAAGTCCGTCGTAGGCAGTTTGCGAAAATTTCTACTATTTATTTATGGCCTTTACGAAAGTCGCACTCCATTTCATTCCACCAGCTGATCACCCCTAGTCCAGTAAGCCTGTCTTTCGTGCTTCTCATGACGGCTACCCTGTCCCCCCTGTTCCGTGACCAACACCCCTCTGGTCCTATTCGATGCATTGACTGCCATCCAGCGGCTATTAAGGGTACTTTTTGTATACGGAAACACATACAAATGGCGCCGTTATTTGAATGCTACGTTTCCCCGCAGTAAATCCAAATTTACATCAGTTTGTACATCTTGAGCTCTTTCAGCATCGAGTCGCCTTGTCGAAATTAGGCTCTGTTTTTTTGTATCCCCTTATGTATTGAGTCAAATGAGGAGGTTGGAGGAGACGTTTAGATCATTCATCAGAACAAGGAATTATAGGCAAGAGGTGTTGAAGTGGTCATCGAAGGGGGATTGGTCAATGAAGGGGAAGAATATGACAAGTACAATGGAGGGAGGCAGGAAGAATTTTGTGTTGAAGAGGGAAACAGTATTCTGGATGAAATGTTTTGAGTTGCAGTAACAGAGTAGAAAAAGCATATCAAAACCTGTAGAAAATTAAAAATGAAATAACACAAATAGTTTTTTAGTATAAACAGTATAAACAATTAAAAAACCATAAAATAGGAGTTAACCTTTTAACATCAGGAAAAGTACTTCTACATTTTGTCGGGCAGCTGCGGGATAAACGTTCATGAAAGTTTCGCGGTCACCTTCATCCCTCTCCTTGTTTATCTCTACGTTCGATGGAAAGGTTCAATAATGGTCGCTCATTTATTATTCTGAAGTAAACTCATGCCAAGGTATTTAGGGGTGGGTGGGGGTTCCTCTAAAACCGTTGATGATTGCGCTACCAGCACTTTGTAACATTAGATATTATGGCCAATAATATAAAGAATTTACGAATAAATTCAGGGCTAAGTCTTAGCTTAGACAAAACGATATAACCTTCGGATTTGGCCTAAAATCCAAGGCTACCTCCACTAGAGCAAGCGGCCAGAAAAACATCTAGATGTTGAGAGAACATCTGAGGAAATTCTGAGCTAGCGACTATTGACTATGGCGTGGACCAATGATGAGCAAAACACCATTAAAACGTGGTGAGCCATTTTTTAAAAGATCTCGGTGATCTTGGTAGCTTGAGGGGCTTGCTCCAGACTGTTTAGGGATGCTGGAGCCGGCGTCGCCGCTACTGCGATGTTTTTAGCTGGAATCTTCACAAGAGCAAACGGCGAGTCGGCCCACAAGGACGGATTTCAGTGCAGTCGAGTGAATTTCAAAAACCCTGGATACAAATCTGTGCCCAATTTAACCGCGGCGTAAAATTTCTTTCATGCGTTCAACTGCATCAAGCGAAATGCGGTAAAACAGCATGTCAAGGAAGGATCATCTTCTCTGGTTGTAATCGTGAATGATGAGTGGTAAATGGTGTTCGTTATGCATCTTAGATCTACTGTTTACTTAACTTTGTTGTTACTTTTGTCAGTCCTACAAATATAGTTTTCATGTTATAGAATATCCGTAGTTTAGTCGTGAAACTCGAGAGATAAGATATTTTATAGCAACCATAGCGTAGAGCGTAACTTTTGAGTCGCCAGCGTCCACCAACCCAGATCCTCTAATCGTATTATTTCATATTCTCTCTTTGCCTGCATTAATGCACGCTAGGGAATAAGTTAAATACACTACGAGAGGGTGCCCGTTGTAATTCAACGGGAAGAAGAAAACATCAAAATCTTTGCATAGTATTGAAAGAATCCCCGTCATGTGACTTGCAAAGTGAATAAACCATGAAGAAGTCAACCACATATGGATAGGGTGGTGTTCAAAATACCCCAATGAAAATCTCACTGCAATTATTATACTGATAATTTAACTTAAGCCATCAAGACCTCAGACATAAGTCCTATTGAAAGCCCATCCCTCATTTGCCATAGAAATCGAAATTTCTGCGGTGGAAATGGTGAAAAAATGGATAATTGTAGAGCCAAGGACGCAATTTTAAGGAAAAAACAAAGTTTATAGGAAAATTGAATTCAAGAATAAAAACTAAATTCTTTAAGCCATCCTAAAGAGAATTTTTCAATCTTTTAACTTTAGCAGAAGTAATTTTTAAATGCAAAGAAGAAACCCCTGCGCCGAATCCAATGTTTTTCTCGTGGAGCTAAATGTAAACAATAGCGGGATAAAAAACAATTTAAATTATTATTCGCAGATATTTTCCGGTCCGTTATAGATCACGATCTGTATTTTCGCCAAATTTCAACATTCTAGGTCACCTGGAAGTCCTTCCAATAGGCGTGACTGACATACAGATGGACAGACAGACCTTCGTGAATTAACCATGTATTACGTAGATATTTAGTACTGCCTACTTAAAATTTGTTATACAACACGTTTCGACGTTTTAGTGTGAAATCATCGTGTATACCTGAAGGTGACACAAAAGCGGCGAATGGAGTCGGTTCAAAAGTTTCAAATGGGTGTTACAACGTTTAAATTTCATTTTCTTGGTTGGTTGCTTTTTTTGGGGAGACGACCGACAACTATGGTCATTTGGGTCATTAGAATTGTTGGGCTAATGGGTGGGAAATGGAGGAGAAACCCGGCGTCGGCACCATCCCCTCACTCTTGAAAAAAGTTACTTAAAGTGCTTTCCACATCCCACTCTAGTAGGGATCCGGTTTCCTCGGAAAACACTCCACCACTGCTGGAATTTAAGCCCTAGGTTTCGGAAGAGCAGTACACTTGTCAACCACTCCCCTTCCATGGATGACAATTTTTAAGCTACTATTTCCACGGAGGTGAGCTGCCATCAAATTACTAAATGCCAGAACTATTACTCCAGCTCCTTAGAATAATATTGTAAACAGAAAAATATCCTCGGCACCCTTTCTCATGGTAGATCATCGGCAAATTGGATGCCAAATAATGACTGGGCATGCTGACTTACACTGGTGACGAATAGGTCTTCTCAGAAGTCCTCAAAATGATTCGTGAGAATTTCAGACCTTTGACCACTGGGCATTCAACAACCCGAAGATGAAATCTATTTGCGGTTTGTGAGATCCCACTAATTGACTGTAAGTGTGTAAAATCTCCTAAATGAATATGATCCAAAGTCCATAGTTTGATTGGACAGCCCCATTCATCTGCCAAAGTACCCCACTTGAAGTGCTCTCTGCGTGGCAACTGAATAGTGATCGGTATGCCTCTGGAAAACCCTTGTCACCGCTGGGAATCGAATGCGTGTCCTTGGAAGTAAGAGCTCTGTCCACCTCATCGACGTGTCCACCTCATCGTCATCCCCAAGTCTTGAAGAATGCTGCCGAAAACACTGGAAAATGCTTTATGACGGGTCATATTAACGCTGGATACTTCCTGTAGGAACAGGGGGTGGTTCGCTGTCAATCGTCAAACATGCTATGCTTAGGTAGGGTGGCTATACCGAGTAGGAAGGTGAGATTTTCTGAGTCTGCGTCTCGCGATGATAGTTAATTTAAGCTGATGATCCCATATGGAAGTGTTCCACCCTTGGCCTAAGTAAGGAATGGTCAAGAGCTGGCAACGACATTTGATTAATGAATAGGATTTATCTATGCATGTTGAAATTTGGTGTTTCATTGGTTGCATGTTTAAATTTCAAAGTTTTTACAGGAATCTTAATATTTTCATGAATGGAGAAATTTCCGATTAATTCTATCATGTTAATGAGGAAATTTATATAAGGAACTTTGTAGATACCATATTGACCCAGGGGCTCAGGGAGTATATCATTTCATCCTGCCCCTTATGCCCCATCACCTACCTCCTGGCCTTGGTTCAGGGCCACCATTTGTATAATGTTCATGTGCCCCAGGGCATTATGCCCATAAGAGAATGGTATTAGCGACACGTACTACAGGTTCAGTCATGTAATCAACTCTTTGCCAGGGGTGAAAATGTAGAGAGGAAAACATTTCCATCGTGGGGCAGGGGTATGGTTTACAGTTGGCTCCAAAATTCAGTTCAAGGTAGGAGTGAGATTTTCAGAGAAGAACCAAAATGCAAGCCATCCCAGGAAAACATATGTGACAGTATATCAAGATGAGGGTGTATGGAATAATAGCCAGTGTACATGCTAGTGAGAGATCGGGTCACCTGGCCCCACACATATATGCCGGAGTCACGCTGCACCATCATCTCTAAACTCTCCATGGAGACAATCACAACTGCTGAAGGGCCGTCAGGAACAAAGCAAGGGCGAATCCTTCTGGGTTCCTACAAGGGTACGCCATTTACAGGACCCAAGAATGTTAGGGATAACTCATTGGAGAAATCAGAGGCTATTGGACTCCAGGGGTCGACTCAGAAAAGATAGGGTAAAAGGATTAAGGATAGGTGGATAGATAGGTAAGGACATGATTATTTTGGGCGTGAAGGAAGGGTGGAGGGAGGTTGGAAGGAAGGAGTGTGTTTGCATCAGCCTACTCTTAATAAAAGATACCCTCTTCACCACAGCTCAACATCCTACGACGTGCGTAACCTCTACGCAATAACCACGTAGAAGTGAAATTTCATGTGTTGAATTCTTAGTTTATAATCGGCACTCTCTTTAAAAATTGCATTGTACTGAAAACTATTCGTTAATTTAATCCATTCGGGTATTTTTTGGAAGACGATTCAGAAATTTTCTTCCATTATAATGCACTATCTACTGCACTTTCAATTAATGATGCGACTTTCAACGGTTACTGCTCTCCCACTCATGCCCTGTACGTGAGCTTCTACTCATGATATTATTTATCGTCGCGGATATTTTCCACAGTCTGCTTCTCTCTTCCCACACGTTGATCTAATCAACGGATGCGCCGAGTGAGGCGAACAGGAAAGTATCCAAAGAAGCTCGGGAAATCCTTTTGATGGGTGAGCAAACAGGATCAGACAGATAGCGACGAGGTCTGACATGGACAAATCTTAAAGTCTTTTATTTCTATACTTCATCATATCGGATCCAGAAAATTTATTTTAACATAAATGAAAATGAACTCTATTTCGTTAATTTTTATGGAATTTTTTTATCAAATTACCTTCCTTACAATAAAATAAATATTCAATATTCTATCGATATGATAAATAGATAGTTGAGGGAGAAGTAGCTTGCAGGTAAAACTCAATATTGATAACTCAATTTTACTAATTGCAGGAATAAAAAGAGGCACAAGCATCAATTATAATCGACCGATCTTACTATAGTTGAAGGAGAGAATTTTCCCATTTCTATTTTGTTTTATTGAGTTCCCTGGTTGTCCCACGTAAAAACTAACAGATTCGGATTTAGGAGGCATAATATATACTTTTCGCAGAAAATCATGGTAATACATTAAAAAATAACGGAGATGTCGCGACGTCCTGACAACGACGCGTCTCAGACTTCGCGCTCTTCAACTTCGAATGAGTAATTCGTGAGAAAAATTTGGATACATTTCATGCATGAAAGCCTTCTTAGCATCCCCAGGTTAGTGCATAAAGTTTATGGACAGGCATTCATTGGTGTTACGTCAGCGAAATAAGATCGCCCAAAAAATGCCCGTTGCATTAGAAAGATAAGATAGAATCTTTTCGTCGGTTCATCATCAATCATCAGACATATTATTGGTAGGTGTGGTCACTAATTGGGAACATAGATGAAACCCGATTGACGTTTGATATGACACCAAATTGAACAATTGATATTTCAGGCTCTAAAATTGTCACCAATAAGACTACGGGGCATGAAAAAAATATTTATCTAAGTAAGTGGTTTTACAGTGCATGGCTGACGGAACAAAATTGAAGCCGGTTGTCATTTCCAAGCGGAAAACTCTATGAAACTGCCAATAATATTACATGTGTATCAAACTTTATTATTTATGCTCACATAAAAGGCTCGGTGGACGAAGCTGGGACCCAGCAATCGTTGCGTAAGATGTGGAACAAGCGCCCAGGAACTATGTTGGGCAAACGGTAAATGCTTGTTGGGGACGTTTCGTGCACATGTGATGCAGTCAGTAAAGAAAAATTGTAAAGAACTTATAAACAGATTTGGCCAGTATTCCAGGAGGTTGTCATCGTGTTTGCAGGCATATGTGGCTGCCAGTATGCCTTAATAAGAAGTCATTCAAGGGTCGGCTGCGGAAGAAGAGGATTATGTGGATGACTTCTGGTTCAGCTTCGTTCACAAAGGAAGACATCAGGGCATAAAAGCAATCGTCTAATGGATGGAGGATGCTAGGGATCCCATACCTCGAGACTTAATATAGAAGGTCCTTCCTAGAAAGTGGCATTAGAAACGCAATGGACGGCTCGGAAGATGGCCTATATGAGGAAGATGACGAAGGCACGAAGGTGACGTAGCAGCCTCATCCAGCATCAGTCATGACGAAACTGACAGTGGTGACAACTACGCGGCGGATGTTGAAATTACGACAGAGCTCCGTGATGATCAGCACAAGAGGTGGGAATTATGGTTAATTTTGAAGATTCGATTTGGTTCATGTCAAGTATTCGTTCTTTCAAATCATTCATAATGAGCGAAATGAACCACGAAGAACCAAATAACCACGATGAATCATATCAAGGCCATGAATCTATCCATGTCCATGGATTCATCCTATCCATGGATTCTATCCATGGCCTTGAATCATATTAAGGCAATCAACCAAATCCAACCTATCCGCACCATTGAGAGGTCGGCGCTGTCTACTTGGATGTTGCATGATATGTTATTCTGATTCTCGGATTAATTCAGCTTTATCCTCAAAATATGCGATGACTCTTGTTGAACCTGAAAATGCGTGTCCTTAAAACAGCGTTGTTCCAAAAAATTGCCAATTTTTCGCCGAAACTTCCTCGACAACTGGAGACATTCAATGGTGAAACTATTAATGTACTTGCGATGTTTGGGGACTGAATAATTATTAAGCAAAAGTGTAAGATACCCAGGATGGTAAAATGCTCATCCAACTTGCTTGACAGGCACAATTTATAATATCATACCTGTGCGAGCCGATTACATATTTATATACTTCTCCATCGTTACCAATCTTATTTCATGGTGTTTGGAGCTATTTTAATGCAACTAAAATGAACGCCACGAATATTAAATTATTCGTTTAGTTTTTAGCAATAAATTTATAATACGGCCACAAGGCTTATTTGGTGTGCACAAACTCTTTTCCCTACGTAAAATATGCTGCGATCGAAGATCTTGGAGGAAATTACTCCGGTGTAGTCTATAGTGAAAGGGATGATATTCAATCAATCCATGAAAACCTAATGATGAGGAGGATGCCAATTGTAATGGTAACCACCTACTAATATGTATCATAACTTCAATCCAGCGATAGAATATTCTCTTTGACACACTCTCCAAGTTAATAAATAATAAATAAATAAAACGTTTATTGTCGTAGACCCTTATCGGTCTTTCAGACACCTTGGTACATTAATATTCATTTACACAAAATATAATTTAAAAATAAACAAATAATGCTTATAAGACAGTGTTTACACGGTCGGTCTTCCAGACACCTTGGTACATTAATATTCATTTACACAAAACATAATTTGAAAAATATATATAAATAATGCTTATAAGACAGTGTTTACACGAAATTTTCATAATAATAATAAATTTACACAAAAAAATACAAGAAAGGGTTTTCACAAACAAATTAAAATTGATCACAGTGTTACAATGTGTTCACATGTGATCACAGTGTTACAGTGTCTCAATCATTTCCATTTTAACGTTCTCCCTTAACATCTTTTCGTGATTATGTTTTGCAATAATTTCTTTTTAAAGGAGGGTACAGAATTGCATGTTTTTATATCTGTTGGGAGAGTATTCCAATTTCTTGCTACAGTGGCGATGTAAGATTTATGGTAAATTTCAGTTTTGTGCTGTGGGATCTGTAGGTCTAATTGATGGGATCTTGTTAACCGGTTTTGGATACTTTTTTTGAAAATAAAAGAGTTGAACAGGTATGGAGGACAAGTTGTCTTGAAAATTTTGAAGGCGGAGAGATTAGATAAATAAAGCCGTCTTTCTCTAACTTTAAGCCATTTTAGTCTTTTGTATGAATCAGTAACATGATCCCACCGTTTCAGGTCACATACAAATCTCACAGTAGCATTCATAGTAATTTGGAGCTTATTATTTGTTTCTTCGTTAATATTACTTAGTACAGCACAACAGTAATCAAAATGTGGGAAGATAATCGCATTTACGATTGTTTTTCGTAGGTTTGTAGGCAACTGGTTTTTGGATTTGTACAATTGGTGAAGAGTTTTATAGCTTTTACTCCTAATATTTAGGCAGTGTGCATTCCAATTTAAGTTCCTGTCCATTATTACCCCTAGATTTTTTACGTGTTCTTCATAGGAGACAGCTTCATTTTTAACTGTGATTGCTGGGATGTGGTGAAAATTTATCTTAGATGTAAGGTTCCTACTGCCGATAATAATAGCCTTAGTTTTATTTTCATTTAGTTTGAGGCCATTGGTCTCTGCCCATGTGTTGATATGGACAATATCAGCATTTAAGCTAGCAATAGTCTGTGTTAGGCTTTCTAGAGTTGAATTTTGGTAAATTTGGAAGTCGTCTGCATAAAGAAAATATTGGGAGTGAATTACGCATCTCGGTAGGTCGTTAATGAACAAAGAGAATAGTAATGGACTGAGGACAGATCCTTACACCATTCCAGTATCCACATTTAGCCAGTTAGATGTATCTCTGGGCTTTCCTATTACTGCTTGCATTCGCTCGGTAAGATATGATCGGAACCATTTGATTACACTGTCCGAAAAATTATACCCTTTTAACTTCTGTAATAGAAGAGCGTGGTTCACGGAGTCGAATGCTTGAGAAAAATCAAACAGAACAAGCACAGTAAGTTGTCTATTATCCATTGCTTGTCTGATGTCTTCTGTTAGGCGAAGCAGTATGGTTTGAGTACTATGTCGCTTCCTAAAACCTGATTGTCTTGGGTCGAGCAGATCTCGTTCGGTAATGTATGTGTTAATTTGATCGAAAACTATTCGCTCGAGTATTTTTGCGGTGGAACATAGTAATCCTATTGGTCTATAATCACTCGGATTGGAAGGATTAGAGCATTTAGGAATTGGCCTTAGCAAGGTTCTTTTCCGAATAGTTGGGTATATGCCTAGTTGTAAGGAGGAGCCAAAGATATTTAAAAGCACGGGTAATATCGTTGGTAATGATTTTTTTATAAAATCTATAGGGATTTCATCATAGCCCCTAGCATTTGAGATAATGTTTTTACATGCATGAGTAACTTCTAGAGGCTTTACGTGTGAAAAAAAGAATTGACTATCAAGATTAACTGTCTCATTGCTAATGAGTATTGGAGGAAGAATTACATTTCTGCTAGTGGAAAAGTAATTGTTTAGAATATCTGGGTGAATGTTCAATTTCTCATTATTGGGTTTTTTAATTATTCCTATATTTCGTAAGTTTTTCCATGTGCTTTTTGAAGTATGACTTTTTGAAAATAGCGCCTGATAGTAATTATTTTTTGCTTCACGTATCTTTTTCTTCGTGATCTTTCTCATTGCCTTATATGAGGAAAACACTTCAGGGTCACCATACCTTCTATACAATGCTCGAGCATTATTCCTCCTCTTGATAGCCGACTTTATTTCGGGCGTAATCCATGGGGTTGGTGGGTGGGTCACGCGAATGGAGCGAATGGGGGCATTTAGGTCAAATGAATCTATAATATAGGAGTTGAATATTTCTATTTTATCATCCGGTCAGAGTGCATTGGCTATTGCATTCCAGTCTCTATTATTTAGGTCAGAATGGAACTTGGTGTGGTCAAAACAGCTAAAGTCCCTAAAGGTTATGTATTTTACTATCGGGTCTGGGACTTTGAATTCATATACAAGAGTAATTTGGTCATGACAAGACATGTTAGGTTCGTCAAATACTTAAATGTTAACTACCTTCTTAGGATTATCAACACAAAATAAGTCTAAAATAGAGTGGGCATTGTGCGTATGGCAAGTTGGTCCGGTTTCTACAATGGTAAGGCTAAATCCATTTAGTATTTCTAACAGCTTATCTTTTTCTGAAGAGGTTTTAAGCAGGTTAATGTTCACATCTCCCATCACAACTACATTTTCATACATAGAAATATGTTGCCCAAGAAAGCTTTCAAAGTCTTGCAAATTTTGAGATTTTGGAGGTTTATACAAAATTGCGATTAACATTTTTGTTGATGATCGGCGTAACTCTAAGCATAAATATTCTGGTCGGTTCGAATATATACTAGGGGACGACCCAATCAGTTTAGCTTCGAGGGAATCGTGGACATAAATGCCCACCCCTCCCCCTCTCTTTTCTTCACGGTCATTTCGAAATAGATGATAGTTGGGAAGTGCTACAAAATCATTAGAAATAGATGATTTCATCCAGGTTTCAGTAATACCAATTAAATGAACATCTCTATGAACATAATATAATTTGAATTCATCGAAATGGGCTATTAGTGATTGCGCATTAACAAGCGAGATGTTTATATAGTTAACAGAAACTGGATTCTTCGTTTTCATCTTTTGCTGGGAAGTTCCATCATTCATAAAAAAACATCAAGGTCTTTTTGTGAATAGATAGCTGAGACGGGACTGCCCTCCGACTGCCTAGCAAGGATAGTGCCATTTCTCACCCATACAAATGCCAATTTGTCTTTCTTTTTTAGATCTCTGGCATAGGCGAAAAGTTTCCTATGGTATTGAGTAAGGGCTTCATCAATATATATAGTTTGAGAAAGGGAGGGTGTTGTCTCTGACTGCCATCCAATGTCACTGGTGTTAAAATCTCTCTTCGCACGCCACATTGTTAGGAGCTGGTTCCTTTTGCCCTGTCTAGCGAAGCGTACAATAATGGGAGGTGGTGTACGTGATTTTGCTACGCTATTTTGGCGTGACTGTGGTCGAAAGGTATAGTCAATGTCGTCCAAGGTCACGTCCACTTTAAGGGATTTGCAAATATTCAGCACAACACTTTCGATGGATTCGTTAGCGACAAGGGGTACACCTCTTATTTCAACAGAGTTTTTTAATGAATCTTGTTCTAATTTTATGGTCTTCATTTCAAGATCACTCACTTTTTCTTGCAATACTGTGACTAGATCTTTTACGCCTGATAGTTCTTTTTGAATTGCGTCGAACCTAGTTGAGAGACTAGTCAGTAAAGCACTATTCTCACTTACTTTGTTCGTGAGAGTTGATTGGTCCTCTCTCAACGAGTCTAATTTCTTCATGACTTCACTGAACAGGGTGCGTAGCTCCACCGCTGTCATCTCTGGTGTCTCCGACAAAGGCTGCCCGTCCATTTGTGCTCCCGTGTCAGAAGAATCAAAGCGGATGGTGTTGGTACCTCTGATCGGGGTGTTGTCACCTCGAGCCACTCTGACTTTTCCAAGGCACAATTCACAGGTCCAAAGTTATTGGAGGTCCACTAGAGTCTTAACATCCTCCTCGGTTAGAGATTTACAAGCTGGATGGTGTATGGCAGAGCAAGTACCACACTGAAGAGCGCTGCCGCGCTTAACTTGGCGGCCACACGTGGCACAAGACATGACGCACTTAGCGAGCGAGCAAAGAAAGAGAGCGAGGACACAACCTCTCTGTTCGACGACTGGTGACCGACCGAAGTTAAGTAGCTCTCCAAGTATATTTTGTCCTGCAAAGTACTTACAAAACAATACAAATTCTAAATTTTTAAATATTTATCCAGCCGGCATAAGAATCCGCGGACAGTCTTCAATTATATGACTCTCCACCATCTCGATCATTCTGTACAAATCACTTATTACAGATTGAATGGTTGGTGCCAATTAAGTTGTTCTCCATTCAAATGGTTCATAAATGAACCAAATCAAGCTGTTCTCGATCACTCATGAATCGTGTGATTCTGCACTCATACCTATCTACCGAAGAATCACACGAATTATTGAGAACAGCTTGATTTGGTTCATTATGAACAATTTTAACAGAAAACGTGATTCAATTTATTTGGTTCATGCTAATGAATCGTTCAAAATGAAAGAATCACTCATGAACGACACAGCTCTAAATTCAGCAACGTCTTGCCAGGCATGGGCGAGTACCAACAGGCTAAACAAGCACCGGAATTTAATCGACGAGTATTTTAAAGCAATGCCGTCCCTGTAGTACCGACGTAATACTCCCGGCAAACCGGTGTGACTATTTGTGTTAAATATTTGCAAATGAACGTAAACCTGGCCAAATAGGTCCGATATTTCCGTAAAGTGGTATGCGATGTTGCCATTACCATACATAGCTACGCAAATACTATCTATATAGCTACGTAATATATTATAAATTAATATATTGAATCCAAGTACTTTACTTAACTCATCCTTGAACATTTTAACCTTACACTCCGTCCCAATCACTTGTAAGTCATCCACATACACCCGAACAATTAGGTGATCTGCTGTGTAGACACAGAGTTCTGAAATACACTCCCTCAACTTCAAGTTTTTTTAGGAAATTATCAATGCACATGCTCCACTCTCTGCCTGATTAATGAAGTCCTTACAAACTTTTTTCAATTTGCAAACAAACCTTTGTGAACACATTCCCTGCATAGCAAACCCCTCTGGTTGTTCAACGTACACTTCATCATGAATTGGACTCTTTAAATAGGCACAATTTACATCTAGATGACAAATTTCCCACTGATATTCTACTTCTAATGCAATGAGAATTCTTATTGATTTTCATCTCGACACAGGGCTGTAGGTGTCATAGAAGTCTATACCTGGCACCTGTGAATAACCTTGTGCAACAATTCGTGCTTTGATCCAAACAATTTCACCATGCTCATCGCCCTTGATTTGGAAAAGCTTCTTTAACAGTTTTGGGTGCTACAATGTCCCCTCCTTCCCTCACTGTTACCTCTTGTTCTCTGGCCTGCCTCCACAGCTCACCTGGTCCCGACAACCTCCTCCCTCACCTCCTCATCATCACTCAGGGATGTTGAATGGTGGCATTCATGGCCATGGGCTGCTCTCCGTGGCCTGCTGGATCTCCTCTGCATTGTTGCCACCACTTGATGCCTCACGGTCTCGCCTGGTGGGGACTGGCTCCCTGGATGGCTAGGATGTACAAACCGCTCTTCATTCTCCTCCACATCATCTTCATCTGCCACGACTGCTTCCCCTGGGACGGACATCTAAAATATGTTGATTTCTCTTTCCCCATCGTCATCCTCATCAGGAACAGGGATGATTACTGAAGTTTCTGTATTTGCACTCGAGCATGGCCCTTCCTCTTTCTTATACCTTTCCCGAAATGGGAATGAGTCTTCCTGATTCTCTCACGATTTCCATGTCTTCTCACGATTACTTTGTTTTTGGCACAGTCTATAGCCTATGACTCCATCTTCATACCCCAGAAAAACACAAAGTTCTGCCCTTGGGCCAATCTTTCCTCTATGGTTTATGGCCCATGAATTGCATCCAAAAACTTTCATGTGATCTAGTTCTTCTTCTGTCAGTGGCCTTCCTCTCCACAGTTCAATAGGTATCTGGTTGTCAATAGCTGAAGATGGGCTCCTATTCCGATTGTAGCATGCTGTATTTGCCGCTTCCGCCCAAGATCTATGTGGTGCGCCTGACTCATATCCATTATTATTCTATTCTGCCTCTCTGCAACCCCATTTTGTTTTGGACTCAGGGGTGGATTAAGGGGGGAGTGCCCCCCCCCCCCCCGTAATTCTTGGGAAAATACAAAAGATGGTAACCATTAAGATGGTTCTCCAATGCAAGTTTTTATTTCACCAGCTTACAATGTTTGAAGACAAATGGAAAATGTCTAAAAGCTACTTGTCTAAACAAACAAAGTATCCTCGATGTTCGCCATTGTACTTTTGTAGGCCTCTTGTTGTGAAAGCTTTGATGTTTGGGCAATTGAGTCGTAGTGCATCTGCGAGAGGGGAATACAGTCTCCACGCCCTTCTTCTGCACTTCCTAGTATGCGACACCCTCCCCTCTCGTGATTGTCGCGACATGTCAGTTGGCCGGCTCTAGCGAGTGTATTCTTCCAGTTGTAGTGAGTGACAAGTTCAAGAGTTCTTCACATGTTGAGGACCGTGCGTCCTTTTTCCTTTATTCTGTGATATACCTACCTGACGTGCAGATCAACCTTTCAGTCACAGAGATGGTAAGTTTAGTCGGTTAATTACAACGCCATAACTTATTTGCCCTTTCTCGCGCTCGCCATTAGGGTCGGACGTTAGGCTCGGGCCCACATTAGCCTCTCTTGCTATTTATCTGCTTTTTGATCAATAAATTGAACACCCAACTTTTTACAGGACTTTCATTTTCTCTGTGTTACCATAGAAATGTTGTAAGAGGCCCACCCACCGTAGTTTTGACCCCTCTCCTTTTGATAGCAGTTAAATTGAGGACTCTCTAAGTAAAGCCAAATTATTTTCAAGTATTACACTAGAGGGTGAGAAAAAGACATGCTTATAATTTATTTTGCAACTCGTCGCAGAAGGAATAGCTAATGCTTACTTTTGTTTACAGGCGTCCTCTTCTAGTAGGCCTGGTACAAAGCGGGAAACTAACTGTGCCTCTGCGGACCTTGGAAGATTATTTTTTTGGGTCCAAAATCAAAAGACGCTAGAAGCAGCAGGAGGAAATATACAATTTATTAACGCCATGCCATGCCTTCATGTTGCACAACTGACAATGAGACTCGAGCTGAGCCCATGGTCCTTTTACAATCACCTCCACGTACCAACCCTAGTAAAACTTTTCCCAGTCAACTACATTTCAAACTGTGTTCAAACAGGTGTTTTTCGCCAAAATCTGTATTCAAACTGAATTCAAATTGAATTCGACTGTAATCAAACAGAAAATCACGAAACATCGACTGAAGTTTCAATTTCTTCACTTCCTTTGGCTGAAAATTTAAACTGTGGCGTAGGACTCTTCATTGTACCAGGAAAGGAAAGACCTGATGATAGGGAAATAGCAGAACTTTTGGAAAACCCTTGGACACCCACAAGCGACTACTAGTATCCCTTTTCAACTCATAGGAAGGGAACCGCGGAAGAGCGTCGTTACGTGAGGATGGAACATCTTGAAAAGTATTCTTGGATTGTGGTATCTTCCTCAATGAGTGGGCATTTTTGTAGGTACAGCCCTTTTTTTGTCCAATGAACGGCAGCTTGCCTTAAAAACTTGCAGTTAAAATCCCTTGTTACAGAGCCATTTAAGAAGTTTTCAAAACTTCTAGGGAAACAAGCAGATCTGGAAAACCACCAAAACACAGCCTATCACAACGGTGCAGTGCTGTTGGCCCTGAATTTTCTGGAAAAATACAAAAGACCATAAAATCAAATCGCAAGCCAACTGGACGGCTACAGAAGAGAGAAAATCAAGGAAAATAAAGAAAACCTGAATATGATACTAAAAATTGTTATTTTTCTTGGCCGTCAGAACATACCATTCAGAGATCATCGGGATGACGGTGCATTTATCTGTTAGCTTACGGCCGAACGGGTGCTGCCAGGAGGTGGTAGTCGGCTTCTTCTGGTCAGTGAAGTGAAGGTGCAGCCATTCGTCGTCTTATATATCTCAAGCGTTAGACCTGACTCCAACGGGTGAGATATATAAGACGACGATTGGCTACCCCTTCACTTCACCGACTTGAAGAAGCCGACTGAAACGCCGCCGAAACTGTCGTCCGAGGAAACATGGACCAACGCAGTGTAAAACCCGGTAGACCTGTATCTTCACAAGAATGGCATTTTTTACATCGTTTGTTTATGTTTTTCAAATTTGATTAGAGAGCTTTACTCGATAATTTATCACATATACTATATAATATATCCGCACCAAACGTACGTTTCAAGCGCTTCATTTCTTTTAATTTTTCGAGGGAGGTCGTTTCGTTGAGAGGTATTGCATACCCCCCAGGCGCAGCGAAAAGTCGTGAACCGCCCCCCCCCCCAAAAACAACGACCTTAATCCGCCCCTATGTGGACTGTGTGGTGTAGTTTTTCTATGATGGATACTCATTAAATTCTCCTGGACTTCTCTTCCAATATTTTCTCCTCCATTGTCACTTTGGATTGCCTTGATGCTCTTCTCTTGCAGGTTTTCAGCAGCAGAATGAAACCGTAGGAACTGCCCACATACTTTATTCTTCTTATTCATGAATTCAACAGTCACATAATGAGAATATTCATCTATAAAAGTGACCATATACTGGGCTCCTCCACTCGATTTAGGTTTAATTTTGCCCAGGACATCACTGAGAATTAACTCAAGGACTTGATTTGATTGTCGGTTACTGCATTTTGGAAAACTTCCTAGTCATTTTCCCTTGAATACAAGCGTCACAAATCTTGGGTACCTTGTCTTCCTTGATATTTAAGAGTGGGATTTTCTTCAGTGCTTCCTGGTTAAGATGACCAAACCGGCTGTGCCAAATGGACGTTTCTTGTTTTGCTCTTGCTACTGTGGCTCTATTACCTTTACTCTCAGTAATTTCTGTCTCTAGAGCATAAAGACCACCTTCTTTGCCAGAAGTGAACAAACTTTCATCATCATCTACTCCAGATGCCATATCTTCACAAAAGATTACCCTTACTCCCTTTTTTGCCAAACAGCTGATGGATATGAGATTGATGTCCAAATCTGGAACGTATAAAACCTCACAAAACTTAATAGTCCACTCTCCTGACTAAACCATTATTTTTATTGTCACTGAACCCCTTCCCTTCACATCGACTACGACACCCATTTCCCAAAGTCACTGATCCCTTCATCTCACAGAAATTGTCAATTATGTCTCGGTAGGGTGTCATGTGATCCGTGGAACCAGAGTCAATGAACCACTTATTCCTTCCTGGTTGTACCTAAGGGTTTCTCGTGCACAATACCCAATAACCACCCTTTACAGTGGTAGTAACATGTTTTGTTCCCTCTCTTTTCAGATAAAATCCAACTCTCTCCTTAAATTCCGGACAATTCTTTACAATATGCCCTTTATTCCCACACGAATAGCATTTGAAAAACTTCTGCTTGTGTCCGCCTACTGGCTCTGACTGCCTATAAATTCTCCTTTTTTCAACCTCATTGCTTTTGTACCTTTGCTTTGCATAGAGTTGTCCCTTCTTCACTGCGGCTAACACCCGTGCTTCATCATTCTTTCTTTCTGAATTTCTTTTCAACTGCTTTTCTTCTAGCAACAACTTCGCCTTTACTGCCCTACTCATCAACAGGGCATCTTCTTGCTCCAAGTTACGGACAAGTCCTTCATAATTTTTCAGTGGTAAGCCAGCCAGATAAAAATTCGCTACCACTTTATCATCAAACTTAATTCCTCCTTTATTCAGCTTTCTATGTATACTCTGTATTTTTGCCATGTACTCCTGCATAGATATGTCATCTGCTTTCTCCACAGGGGACATTTCCTTAAGCATAACAACTTGGTGTAATAGTGAGAACGTACCGTGTATTTCCTCCAATGTTTTCCATGCTTCCTGGGCTCTTGTACAACTCCTGATATCTTCTAAATATGAGTATGATACTGCCTGGTACAGGAATGATAGGGCCTTCTTATTTCCTCTCGTTTGCTCAGCGTTGAGTTGTGAATCTTCAATTTCTTCGAATCCAGGTTTGATGGCATTCCAGCAGTTTCACTCCACCAAAGCTGCTTGAACTCGCAACAACCAAGTATGATTGTTATCTCCATTTAGTCGCTCTATTTTAATGTTCTCTTCTGGATGCAACATTTTGGTGGATCACGTTTTCGTGCCAATTTCTTTCTCGTGGCACCACCCAAATTTACTTCCTTTAATACTTATACTCGCAGACAGTGGTCTCCTACTTACATGTCTGAGCCCGTAACCTATTAGAAGTCTATATTTAACAGTGATTAATTTCTTCTGTTCAGTGTACAATCATTACACCAATGAAGCCGTAGCTCTACACTTGACTGAGTACAACTGCTAGGCTCCGTAGACTTATCATACTAAAAAAAACATGCTGCCAACCTCTCTTCTATTGGCCGGCACTACCAACCAACTTATTTTAACAATATCAACATTAAGGCAAACAGTTATGAAGCTACATTAAAAATACTGAGACTATTGAGAATGTTCAAATTTAGGTAACTTTCCCTCTAAAAGTATACTGGGCAAATCCCATTTGCTAATTCAAAATTGGTGATGCCTTTATGTATGTTTTTATTATTGTACAACTAGATGAAAGCAATAAAAGAATAACTGATTTCAGCCTCAATAGTAATGAAACTATTGCAACAAAAATTAACTTAGTTTTCTTCCATATTTTCATTTAACACACAGAATTCAATCAGTTTCACTGGTAAAGATGATCACTTCTGGCCTCATTGGTGAATAGACCTCTCAGCGACCCTTTATTAGGGTGGGGGTATGGTACGAGGAGGTGGAAATATCATGAAGACAGTTGGGCCCCCAGTATATTTCTGAAATGGCCACATAAAAAGGGTACCCTTGTGTGGCCAGAAGGGGTGGAACCTTTCTTCCACAACAGATTCTATATCACTCTATTCTCACACCATTTACACTGTACTCATTTTTGAGTATCTTCTGGTCCTTCTTAAAGTCCTCAGAAGCAATCAAGTAGCTCTGCTTTTGGGTGGAGATTCATCCCTCTGAAAGGGAGAGAGAACCAAAACTTGACATTGCCAGGTACACTCAACCCTGGATTTTCACTTTGCATAGTTAAAACTGCCTCTCAAGTGCATTCAATCTACAAGGTGCTCAAAATTTTTAATTTTCACCTACAGTTACTGTGGTGTAATGATACTTAAATGCTATGATTACTCTATCATGTTATGGAGTGTAATACCAGTAAAAAATGTTTTTGAGAAATGTATCAATTACAAATAAGACTTTCCACAAAAGTAATAGTAGCAAGTAATATGATTATGTTTTATGCTATCCGTTGATTGTTATCCTTCCATGCCACCGCTAATATGTTCCCTACTTTGTTGGCTTTTGCATTATAAGCTCTTCCCTTACATTTTTGACGTGCTTGCCAAATTTTCCAGAATATTTAAACGTGTACTTATGTCAGGTTCCTGGGCAAGGGCCTAGCCACGTTGAAACAGGGGGAGGCCAATCCTCCATACCTCTACCGAGGTGCTCTTGTCCCCAGTCTGCAAGTGGCAGACAGGCATGGGGTTGGCACAATGGACCAAGAAAGGTCTAAGTGCCCGGGCTCCTGACGAAGGCCCCCCCATCAACAATCTAAACAATCTATGTCAGGTTCCTGGAGTAATCGAGATGCATATCCCTTGTCCTCCTGAGTGACAGAAATGATGAGATCAGTCATGGCCTGAACTTGATAAACCAACACCTGATCGGGGTCTCTTCTTAACCATAGTCAGCCTCTGATTCTGCTTCATCATTAGGAGGCAATATGCTTATGAGTATCAGCCTATGAATGTGGGATTTCACTAGTATCAGTCACTTCCAATATTTTTTATAATTTTGCAACAGTCAAACCTTGGAAAATATTCTATTGAAAGTAAGAAATACATCTGCTGAAATCCCACATCTAGCAGCGCTGGCGAGTCATGAACTTGACGTGGAGATGAAATCTGATTTAAATTTTTTCCGTAATATATTACCAGAAAATGTTACAGCCAAATTTATTTTCACCAATTTTAGGCATAAGAAAAATATTCAGCTATGACCTGTCCATAGAGTAATCTACTGGTTATAGTTAGGTTATGATGAAAATCAGAGAAAATACTCCAGATTATTTATACGAGCAGGGCCCTATGTACCTCTAGTATTTCTTTCTTCATCTCAGCATACATCCTACCCTTCCTCATCCCGTCCTTAAAATCTATTCTTTTTCTTCCCCTTCCACTTTTGCCCAACATCCTTCCCTCTATCACGCCCTTCAGCAAACCATCTTTATCTCTTTTTGTTGATCTCTAATGGCCTTAACTTCTTCACTAATCAGTTATATGTATATTTAGTTTCAGTGTCTTCTTTCATCAACTTTTTTACTTCTATTTTTTCACAAACTTGTTTCTGTGTTTTGTTATGGGATTAATTAGTGCTCCTGTATCTCATAACCAATAGGTGGCGATCAGTTTCCATTTCCGCTCCTCTAATCACGTTTACTTCCAGTATGTTATATCTAATTTCTCTTGTGTATACCATATGGTAAATTATGCTCTTTGCATCTCTTCCATCCACTTCAAAGGTGATTTGATGGATTCTTTTATGCTTGAAAAAAGTATCTCCAATCATTAGGTCATTCTTTATGCAGAAGTCAATCATTCTTTTTCCGTTCTCATTTTTAGTGCTTTCTCCTCCAAAGAGTCCAATTGTTCCATGTCCTTTTCTATGTTCGTTACCAATCAGTGCATTCCAATCTCCCATAATTACAGTGACCCCATATTTCCTGCATCCTTCATCATATGTTTCTTGTAGTTCAATATAGAATTTCTCTCTTTCTGAAATATCTTCTTTTTCCATTGGTGCGTACGCTTGTATTATTGTCATAAGTTTTAAGCCAGTTTGACTGTAAGTGTGATTATCCTTGGGGATATGCATTGCCAGTCTACAAACTTTTCTTCCATTTGCCTAGTTGTAATTATTCCCACTCCTTTCTTTGCTCTTCCCATTGCAACCCCTGAATACCTTAGTGCTTATCCATCTTTTAGCCTCTTTTTTCCTTTATCTTTCTTTTTACTCTCACTCACCCCCAGTATTTCTAGTCTGTATCTTTTCATCTCTTCTTCTATTTCTTCCTCTTTCAAATAAAGCGTCTTGATGTTCCACGTTCCAAATCGTATTCCTTTCTTCCATTGTCTGTGTCTTTTCTCCAAGGCATCCTTCCATTTTCTGAGGCTTTTTGAATTTCTTTGAATCAGTGGGTGTCCACCATGTGGGCGATTAGCCCAGCAATGGATTTACCAGAGCCCAGCTTGCCAACCTTTTTATAGCTCCTGTAGGGCCTCCACAGCTACCGCAGCAGTCCCGGGGTTCAAGTCCCCACTGTACGCCACCCCAACAGCCAATCCATTACTTTTGTCACTACCCACACCCCCCATGGCTAGGATGTTGGGTTGGATTTTTGGGTGCACCATGAAATATACAACTATAAAAGAATAAATACATGTCAACTCTCCCCCTCCTAATTTAGGAAAACAAAATGGTGTGATACAGCAGTTAAATCATTTTTTTTGCAGAGCAGGAAATGTATTTAGACAACACAAAATCTTTCAAATGACTTGTGGGTCTATGTTCCCTCAGAGGTCTTGGGGTGTGATGAGCTGGGTTCTGGGGCCAGGCCATTGCCGATTAATGGTGATGTTGGATCTAATCCACCCTAAGGAGGTGAGGGCTCACCTGGAGATCCTGGAAAAGGTGATGGTTGACGTATCACTCATTTATCAGGCCAGCTCATACATGCAGTTCCCTCCATTTCATTGTAAGGCATGTTCATTTGCCATCCATACCAGTGTCTGATTTGATTAATATTCCTCCGCTCAATATTGCCAAAACAAGACATGATTTAAAAATTGTGAGGACCCTCTACCACTCATATAACCCCCTTCTACCATGGCCCTCCCCAACCCTAATTCCTGTAAAAAACAGTATCCCCCACTGTAGAAGTAGTTCCTTGCTGTTCCTGGTTTCTCTAAAAAAATTAAGTTTAATTTCTATTCATTTAAATTAATAATGGTAAGATGAAAGTTATCCAGCTTTCTCCTCATCATCACTCATGGATGCTGAATGGTGGCATTCATGGCCATGGGCTGCTCTCCGTGGCCTGCTGGATCTCCTCTGCATTGTTGCCACCACTTGCTGCCTCACGGTCTCGGCTGGTGGGGACTGGCTCCCTGGATGGGTAGGATGTACAAACCACTCTTCACTCTCCTCCACATCATCTTCATCTGCCACGACTGCTTCCCCTGGGACGGACATCTAAAATATGTTGATTCATCTATCCCCATCGTCATCCTCATCGGGAACAGGGATGATTACTGAAGTTTCTGCATTTGCACTCGAGCATGGTCCTTCCTCTTTCTTATACCTTTCCCGAAATAGGAATGAGTCTTCCTGATTGCACTTCGTATGTTACTTTGAACCAGTGGCGTAGCCAGGATTTTCTCTAGGGAGGGGCAAAAATAAGATAATGTTTTTTGTTAAAAAGTGGTTTTATTTGAAAGTTTGAAGACGCTAAAAGTAATTAGTTGCCTTGCTATTTGAAACTATCTATTGTTTTCACTTTCAAAAACCACATTTCCATGGTGTTTTCTATGATGTCTGTGATTTTTTATGTGAATTCACATTGAAGTAAGTCCACACTTTTTGACTGAAGGGAATTTACCACCGGTTGCAGGAGTACCGAATATTTAGCTATGAGACAAACACTATCAATGAATTCTGATTTTGTAGCCGGGCAATGCATTTGAAAAGCAGCTTTTCTCGTTGCATTGTAACCATCTGTTGATAGTTTTTCAAGCACCATAACGATTTGCACACAATGTTCCTTGAATGTGGCGATACTTTTATATTTTTTAGACTAACGGGTTTCAAAGAGCATTCGGTTTGCATTTTCGACAAATGGCTGACTCTTGAAAGAATCATGTTATTTATTTCATTGTGGAGACTGTATTTCGTGTCACTGCTATTTAATTGAAGTCATTTACAACTAAGTTCAGTTTGTGATTAGCACAGTGAATGTTTAATGCTCTTGTATACTTTTCTCGAAGAATTTTCTGGACACCACCATCCTTTCCTGCCATAGTGGAACACCCATCGTATCCTTGTCCGACGCACTTTTCTGGATGAACGACTACCTTTTCTACAAAGTTGTTAATTGCAGATACTACAGATTTTGCACCCATGTCAGTTAACTCAGCAAAACCTAGAAACTCCTCATGAACCATCATCTTTTCTTCATCAAAAATCTGTCAAAAAAGATGGCATATTCCCACCACAATTCAAGCATGCTTTCTTGCTGCACAATAACATTATTCATTCATTCGAGCATTCTACCAGCTGATTGGTTGGTTCTTGAACAGTCCCCATCCTGCATCCCAATTTCATAGACATTGTCTCACTTTCCCTCCTAAGGATATCCCGCCGTTAGATCCCTCTTCAATCCCTCACATCTTCCATCTCCTCTTATTTCGTCCAGAATTCCTATCCTCTTCCTTCCTCTTCCACGCTTCCCCAGTGTTCTCCCCTCTATCACTAGCTTCAACATGCCCTCTTCTCTCAAAACCTCCTCCATCCATCTCTTCTGCGTTCTCCGCACCTCTGCCAAAAGCTTCCTCTCCAACCATATTCGATACTTCCTTGTTCGTCTTTCTCGCCACCCAGCTCACCCTCTCTCCTTCTCCAAACCCACATCTTCAACGCCTCAAGTCTGCACACATCCTCCCTTCGCAGCGACCAAGTATCCGACCCATACAGCACCATGCTCCATAGTAGTAGTATTCTTATTTAACGTGCTTCGACGGCTACGGTCATTTAGCGATACTGTCCGCCACATGCAGAAAGGGGCTACAGCACTCGGTGGATTGGAAGATCACCCATCAAAACTCGAGCCGAGTCCAAACCGGTGTGTTCATCATGGCAGGCCATTGCCCTCCACGTTCCATATTTGAGTCTCCACCAGTCTTTTCTTTATATCGCTTCTCAGACCCCCCTCATCAATTCCATTCTCTTTGATAATGCTTATTTAGCGGGGGCAATTTTTTATCTGATATCCCTACCACTAAACCCGTTCTCCTCCAAAATACTACCCAGATACGTAAACTGCTTCATCTGCTCTATCTTGTCCCCTCCCACACTTACATTCAGCCCCACCTTCTTACTTCTAGAAAATATCATCACTATCATTTTCTTGTGTTTTATCTTCATCCCATTTTTTTGCACTGCACGGCTAATGCATTCACCATGTACTGCAACCCCTAGGTAGACTGACTAACCAATACTTGATCATCTGTAAATCTCACTGATTTATCAGCTCCCTTCCTACCTTAATTCCTACCTCTTTATCCCCCCATGCCTCCCATACCATTTCTTCTGAATACACGTTAAAAAGCACCGGCGATAGTGGGCACCCCTGACGCACTCCCCTTCCTATCACGGTCCATCCTGATTATCAATTGCTACTCTAACCTACACCGCTTAGTTTATTTGTAGATTACGAATGAGATGCCTGTCCCTCCAATTGACCCCTATATTCTTCAACACTCCCATTAATTTTGTTCAGTCCACTCTATCAAACACCTTCTCGAAATCTACGAAGCATACAAAATCATCCTGCCCATACTCTAGGTTTCTTTCTACTAGCATCCTCATCACCGCTATAGTGTCTTTCATTCCCGTCCCTCTCCTAAACCCGAACTGGTCGTCACCCAGGTATTCACTAACATTCAATTTATAATTCTCAGAACTACTTTGGCCACGTGAGGTATTAAGCTTATTGTGCTATAGTCTTTGCACATTTTTGCCTTGCTCTTCTTCGGTTTCGGAATTAGTACAGTCTTTGCAAAGTCTTCCGGCCACACTCCATCCTCATAAATCCTCCTATAAAATAAAGAATAATTATAAAAGTTTTTGTCTCCTGTTCTTCCCAATACTCCTTTGAAACTCTGCAAGTATGTTATCTATTCCCACCGCATTATTCCTTTTCATTCTTTCATAGGGCCCTTTTGACTTTGCTTTCTAGGATACCTGGTCCGATGCCGTTTCTGTCATTGTTATCTTCCCTTTCTGTATCTAATGGGCCTATATATCTATTTTAATTCTACTGGGCCTTATTTCCTTTCCAAACAGCTCTTCAACATATTCCTTCCACCTATCCTGGATCTTTTTTGGATCTTTGATCTACTTTCCTGTCTTGTCTGTTATCATTGTAATTCCACCTCCCTTATTACTGCCAGTCAGTTCCTTTACTTTACTGTGCCATCTACCTCTTCCCTCTTTTTAGTACTTCTCTAACGAGTAGATCTGTACTCTCCATCAAGCCTCTCTTGCTTTCTTTGTTTCTCTTCTATGCCAAAGCTCTTGCCTAGCTATGAGTTTACACTCTTCCATTTCCTTCTCTCCTGCAACTCCATTATCATCTCCTTCATGATCCAGGGTTTTCTACTTTTAGTTGCACTGACTATGCCTGCTGTTGCTTTTGCCGCTTTCACGATCCCATTTTTCAAATTTCCTCATTCATCTTCCACTGATCTCACTCCTTGATCCACACCCATGATTTCATCAACCTTTTCTCAATACTTCCTCCTCATTTTCCCATAGTTAATGCCTCCGTATTCCACTTTCGTACTCTCATTCCCCTTCTTATCTTTTTGAGCTTTACCCAGCATTTTATGACTAAGAGGTTGTGATCTGAGTCTGAATCAGCTCCTTGTTAAGTATGTGTGTTTTTAACACTTTTCCTGTATCTGTGACGAACCATTATATAATCTAGCTGGGACCTACCTGTGTCTCCTGGCTTCTTCCAAGTGTACCTCCATCGAGGATGATGTCTGAACCATGTATTTGTAATCATTAGGTTAGTTCTCCGGAAAAACTCCACAGCTTTCTGTCCACAGTCATTTCTCCTTCCTAGCCCATAATCACCCACCTCCCGCCCATCTCTTCCTTCACCCCCTACACCTCGATCCAATCCCCCAACTACTACCAACTGCTTACACAAAGGTATACTACCAATTATTTCCTCGAGCTGATCATATACACCATCTACCTCCTCCTCTCTCTGATAAGAGGTACCTAGGCATAAAACCTGTATTATAACTAAATTTTTTGGATCTACCTTTAGCTCAATGACTATTATCGTATCATTCACCTGTTCTGCATACACTACTTTTCTTGTTCATTATGAATGCAACCCCGTGCTGGCTTTCATTCCCTCTGCTAAATATCACTCTAAAGCCATCACTCCAGTAGTCCCTGCTATCTTTCCATCTTATTTCACCCAGACCCATGATGTCTACACCCACCCTCTCCATTTCTTGCTTTATATTCTCTAGCTTGCCCGCCCTCAGCATAGTCCTAACATTCCACGTGCCTATTCTTATAGTTTCGTTCCTCTTCTTTATCTTCTTTTCCTCTGCTGCTGCATTTGGCTCTACTTCTGAGCAAGGATTTCATGTGATGACGACTGCAGGGGCCTTGCTCCCACCACTGCTGGGCATGACACCTGGCCCATTGGGCCAAGTCCCGTACATGCCAGGATTCATTTTCATTTGAGAACTATCCATGATTTCATGGTTTTTTAAATTGAGATAGTATTCCGTGGCCAAACTCAATAGTGTTTTTTACGTGACACCATCATGTGAGAGACCGCCCCACTGGGGTCAGATGCCATTTGCAGCCGCCTCCCTGGGGTACACCCACACAGCACAAAGATATCCATTGAACATACAATGAATATCCATGGTGGATATCCATGACATCCATTGGATATCCATAGATGTCTTATGCATATCTAATGGATATCCAAATGTCCGCTTTTTAGACATACCATGGATATACATGAGACATCCAATGGAAATACAATGGATATCCATCTAGTAGATATTGGATATCAGATGGACATTCACTGAATGTCCAGTGAAAAAAAAAGATGTTTTGCCATTATTCATTTTGAATGTATACTATTGAGCGTTGGCATGATGTAGTATTAGGTAGTAGGTGACCATTGTATATTACCACGTATCTACCTAACGTTATGCTACCTGTATCGCATGACTATCGACTTTACGATTCCACGACAATGCACCCATTCTCACATCTATTGCTTAACAATCAGCGTTGAGAATGACGTATATATGTAGTCACTTCGGTGGATAAATGTGACTTCGAGGACTATAATCATTAAATGATAATTCCGTGATAGTTTGAGGAAATACCATAAAATCTTGATAAAAGTTATTTGCCATTAATTAATGCCAGATAACTGATATCCTATATTGCCACATAGTATGCATATAAATGCAATATTACTACGAATAAACAAGTTTTTTCCAATTCCCGCATGTTAGCTTTAGCGTGGTAGCTAGGGGCTGGCCAGGCAGGCGGCTGCCAGTGGCGCACTTTGCAGGCCCACAGCCTACGGGTCAGAAATCGAGGTAATATTACCTCGATTTCTCGAGGTAATATTACCAACTAGTAACTGTCGTTTTTGGGCAGCTTGATTCTCCTTTTATCTTCTTATCGGAAAGCACCGCTTCCGTACATTTCGTGCATGCTACTGTGACCGGTCAAGGAAGCAGAACATTTTCGCCAGGGATACTGTTTGGAATAACAATTTTTAAGGAAACAAGTGCCACTTCTTGAATTGATATCCAGTTTTTATGGAAAATCTATAGGGGATCCCCGAATCAGAAATCCGCATGACTCCCACTGGAAATCGTGTGTATCCACCAAAAATCTATACCTCCATAGCACATTAGAAATTACAATTGAGTTAATGTCTTAAATTATTCTTTGTTCAGACACATAAATTTAATAAATCCATTTACAATAAATAAGTATACGTACAAATAAGAAAACGTGTAGACATCGATTGTTACGTTAATGCTGTAACTTTAATATTTTCAATTATATATCCATCATAGAATGTGTAATGAATTTCAATTGGATGTCCATGGGTGTACTCTGATGGATATCCAGCCATGGATATCCAATGTATATACATAAGAAATCTCCCATGCATATCCAGCTATGGATATCCAATGTATATACATAAGAAATCTCCCATGAATATGGATATCTGGTGGATATTATGGATATCATTAGACATCCAATGGATATTTTGTGCTGTGTGGGCAGATGCTGCACGAACTACCATTCGTCTGCCTCCTCATTGCTCCCGCCAGTTCAGCTCTAGGGGCCATCAAAGCACGCAAAACTTTCCACAATGATAGAGTTGTAGTTCAAGGAAGAATAATATTTTAACCTATTGATATTATTGACCTATAATTTTTCGTTTGACTAAATGAGCCAGGGGGGGCAAGTGCCCCACCCTGCCCCACCGTGGCTACGCCTTTGCTTTGAACCCTCTAAAGGTCCCATGGGAGTACCTCTACACCACATTTTGTTTGTTCATTGGAGTTTTTCATAAAATGAATGGCTTGCCTTTTACTTCCTGGTGAAAATTAGCTGTGCAAGAAGTGTGAGTCAATGAGAGAGAAGTGTCAGCTTAAGTGATGGAAGTGTGATTTTAGGAGTAAACATTTTCCAAGTCCCTCTGCTGTTGCCACAGGGGAGGAGGCAATATTCTCGAACCATCATGCCCTAAATAGTAGTGATGTAAAATACCCTGGTGTTTATAAATAGGGGTAATAACCCAGGGTATTTACCCGGGTAAATACCCAAAATTCATAAATACCCAGATATTTATGATTTACACGATAATTTTAACCCATACATATTTGACTGACACCTCATCAGACTTTTATTTTGGTAGTTTTTACCTATTATATTCTATAAAAAGTATTTTTTTTAAATAGCCAATTGTGCAAGGATTAAATTTTTCTGAATTCTTTCTTAATTTCAGGAGTGAACTATTAAGTTTAGCAATCTTATTTTGAGTCAATTTCTTGAGTACCTTGATCACTCTGCCCATCTGGCATATCTATCTCATTGACCTCATTACTGGTGTTGCAAGTTGCAGAAGTTGCAAGGCGCAGTGGACATATCTATCTCATTGACCTCATTATACTGGTGCTGCAAGTTGCAGAAGTAGAGTTATATGATATTTCCAACTATCCTTCCTGTTCTTCTGTCAGAATGTCCACTTCATTGGCTTTCAATTGTTTTGATGGATATATCTGTTTCTCCTTTACTTTTGGATTTTTGATACTGTCAAGCAGTCTCCAGTTATGCACTTAATAAGCCAATTTTGCAGCTCATTGTGTATTCAATCAATTTCTCCTCTTATTATGGATCCAGCTGATATAACAGGGGCCACTAAAATACTTACAGCCACATCAGGCAACAGACAAGTTCCTCTCAAACCCCTCCACCATAATATTGGGCTTATACCTTTCTTTGCCTCTGATACACCTTCCCAAATGAAAGATCGTCACCAATGGCCCTCTTCATCTCAGTAGTCTACTATATCTTTGCGAAGATCAACAGCATTCAAACCCATGTGGTTATCATTGCCTCCTATTGGTTGGTTGTAACTGGCTTTGGCTGTTGCCAATATAGAAATTAGTATTATTTGTTACAGTTGTAACACTCCCCTCTGAGTCCCCGGCAAGCCTCTGGTTTCATTGCCATCATAATGGCCGGAGACTTGAGAGGAGTTGGGCAGTGATCGCAGCCATGTCTGATGCCCATCGGATGAGTGGCTACGCTGGGGTCAGGTCATGCGTACGCAATAGACGGAGTGACCCCAGGATAATGGCCTTTTGCATGCGTACTATTAGTGATTCCACCTGTGTCACGTAGGACGGAATGCACTTGACGTTACTTAGCACTGAGCCCTTAACACCACCGAGCACACCTATGATGAGGACCACTAGTTTCACAGAGTGTTCAGGGTACATTTGTCGAAGTTCGAAAAGCAGGTCTTGATATTTCGTCCATTTTTCCACCTCCTTTGCATTCATGTTAGTATCAGCCGGAGCCGAAAACTCGATCACGAACATGGAGTGCGTGAAGTGGTCGAGGAGAACGATATCAGGCTTGGTCTCCTCCAACTGCCTGGTGGTGGAGAAGGAGTAATTCCACCAGATCGTGCATTTATCGTTCTCCATGACGGACTCAATATCTCCAGGGGCAAAGGGCAGCGCAGGTGTTTTGTCGATGCCATAATGGTGTCGAAGGTGAAAGTATAACACCTGCAGGGCCGCGTTGTGATGAGCTAAATACGCTGACCTTGCATAATAACTACAGCTGGAGAGAAGATGACCCTAAGTCTCCGGCATGCCCTGCATCTCGTGTCTGCAACCTCCACCTTGAATATAATGCGGCGGTACACGAGTGTGTTCATGACACCATCCTGGCACGCGAGAACAAAACCCTCGGTCTCGGGCTTCAGACTGCCAGAGCGTAGGAAGGCAATCGTCAGCTCCTTCGATAACCCATGCTTTTCGATGTTTCGATAGAAACATCCATGCATGAGTATATCGGTATGCACCTTGAGCAAGGCCTTCTGCTCGGCTTTTTTTATTTCGAGCTTGAGGACGTCTGCCTTCAATGACAAGATGGTCATGTCATTGTCGCTTCCGTCGGATGACGGTTCAAAGTCGAGACCTGTTTGCTCCGCTGTCCTCTTTGCTGCCTGGAAGAGAAACACCCCTGCTCCCGCACTCTTGTGCTCTCTCACAATATTGAGCAGGGGGGTCCCTGTCTTTCAACACTCGGCATACTGTACTCAGGACTACTCTGTTATGGAGACACTCCAGACTCAATAGTCCTCTACCACCTACATTGTGAGGGAGATCATACAGAATTGCATTTAACTCTTACTTCCCTCACTTTATCTCACATTTTCTTTACATTTGAATTTATGCTAATCTCATATTTCCCCATGTAATCCCTTACTTCCTGCACATTTTGTATGGGGTATACTTCCACTAGTGTATGAAGATCTCAATTGTAGTCAACATGCTCTAAATGAGGCCTGAGTGAGAGCTAGGCATAGTAGGAGGTTGAGTTTCATTTGAATGCATGCGGCAGTGTGAGTGAGGAATGAGGGGGTAGATAGGGACTGTTTAGCCTAGCGGTCAAACTTGAATAGGAGTTACCTGCACTCAAAAGAGTGAGACTCGTGGCGATAAAGTCTCTCGCCCTGGATTTGAACCCAGATCTCCCGAATTTGCTCTGCGTGCTTGGACCAAATTTGGGGGCTCCAGTCATGGCTAATTATGTTTTCCTTGTGAATTTCTCAAATTCATTTCTTCTTTCAGCTAAGGCCATATTACTAGAGCACTTTATTGCACAATCAGATGTATGTATGGATGTGTGTTGAAAATTGCATCGTGTATAGCAGTGAATTGATAGAATGCATTAGCAAATGCAGGCGCGGATCCAGCTAGGGGGTACCCGCCTCCCCCCCCCCTCAGGCTTAAGAAAAAAAATATTTTGAAAGCTAACATATAAGGCTAAAGCCATGTATTTCTTAAAGCAAAATGTTGCATTGATGGCCAAGCCCAATGCAGTCCATTGGTAGTTTAATACTCTAATATTTGAGTGCATTGTGCCATTGATTGTTTAACACAGTAGATAAATTATCTTTAACTCTTATGAGCATAGGGGACATCGAGTTCTATACATCTAGCACAATACATGCTATGATACGATTTTTGGGCGATAGTTAATGCCGCTGTCACTACCGCGAATGCCACCGGCGCAAGCTTGTGAGGCAGCTGGTAAGATGAGCCAAAGGCAAGGGCAGGCAAAAGGGTGGAGGGGAGGGCCTCGTTCAGCACGCAAGCATTTCGAAGTGTTGCAGGCAACACGTGAAATAGTTTTAGTACAATGCAAAACACATAATGCTGGCAATGACGGGGAAGACGGGATAACAGAATTTACGGTGGCAAACTTCCAAGGGTTGTCTCCACCTCATTCCAATTAGGAAGAGGCTAAATATTAACACTTCGTACAGTCCTCACTACTTTTTCCAAACCAAGTTTTTCTTATAATGTAACCATTTACAAGCTCGGAGTTAACGGAGGTTCACTGCTGCGTGGGGAATGATACTCAAAACCAAGGTTGGAATAAAAGGTTTATTGTGGACTAAACAAAGTGTTTAACAGTCTCTACTTTTTACATATTTCTGTTAAGTAGGTAACACTGGTAATGCCTCATATCATCCAGTTTCTTGTTTCGTTCATCATTCTATATATAATGTGCCTCACTTAGCTGATACCTCAGTAATCAGACCGCCACTGACTGCGTAGACCTCGATTTGGAATACTTAAGCAACTAACCATAGAGAAAGTAAAAGGCAAACAAAGTGGAAAGGTTGAAAAGAGCGCGTGAGAGTGGAAAGGTTAAAAAGAGGACTAGCTACTGGGAGTGCCTGGTGCCAATGCGGCCTAGCGAGGGCGAGGGTGCCAATGCAGGGGCGAGGTGAAAAAATTGCCGCACTTTGCCTGAGAGACCAATTGCACACATCGGAAGGTAATGGGAAAGTGGTGCTAGTACAAAGAGTACCACAAGTTGGGAGAGAGGGAGAGCCTGCTTTATAAGGCAAGAGCTTAAATATGCAAAATTTCCAAATTTGGAGGAGGCGATTCTTCAAGAGGAAAAATGATGAAGTTCCTCCAAACAGGACACGTCCAGACAATGAAAATACACTAGAAATTAATACTACAAAACCTTCATCAATAAAAGATCCTTCTACAACTTCTGCTCTACCAACGATAGAGCCAACCCAACGACTGACTCTCCTGAGTGATGCTGCCATACCCATATGTTCAAAGCTGTCTCCTGATGTTGGTGGAAGTACCTGTGCATCCCGTGATGTAGGGGTATACATGGGCAATATGGCAAAAATGGATGACCTTAAAAAATTCAGGGTAGTGACAGACCCATGGTAAGGTAGGTAAGGATAATATTTTTCCTACATCAAGCCATATAAAATTAGGTCGAGAAGAAAAGAGTAAAGTCTATTTGACCCATTTAGAAAGGCACGATTGGTTGGGATTTTCAGATGAGAAGAAAGGCCAAAGAAAGGCTTCTTTGCAAATATTGCTCCAACTTTGCTCATAAAAAATTAGCAGGAGGTCAAAAGACTGTGCCCCTCAAAAAATTAGTCACAGAACCATGGCAAAATTGGCCAAGCTAACTGGTAAGTTAGCTCATGCTCCCCATTCATACGATAGGGAAGCAGAAATTGATGCAAGATCATTTCTGTCCTTTATAAAAATCCTGGCAAAGAAATAATCAACACATTAGATAATAGAAGAACAAGTCAAGTTCTAGAAAACAGAGCTTATCTTGCCCCAATCATAAAAACAATTCTGCTGCTCGGTCACCAAAACATACCATAGGGAGGGCACAGAGATGACAGAAATATAGTTGATGTTGGTGAGGATCCAGGACGAAATGACGGGAACTTCCAAGCGTCATTGAGATTCAGAGTCGACAGTGGTGATGCCCAGCTTAAGGACCGCCTGATTTCTTCTAAGGCTAATGCTACATATATCAGCAAGGACCAATGAATTGATGAAATGCTGCAGTGATGAAATTATTGAAGAATTGACCAGAAGGATAAGAATCGATAGAATGGTCCTACTCGATTCTATTTGATGAGACTACATATATTTCGAATACGTCTCTGATATGTATTGTTATCTGTTGTGTGCTTCTGCTATTGTGTTTAGTCTGTCAATTGTCATGTGTATAGTGGCGCCACTCTGTACAAAGGCACACATGCGGATTTACCCGCTCTCTTACATTGTAGCCATGACCGGAGACAGACGGGATGTAAACGTGCTTGCACTTAAAGGTGCATTAAAGTTATATTTGTTGAAACAAACGCATCATCATTTATAACAAGAATGGCAATGAGGATCATCATTTATAACAGTCTCAGTTGAGTATTTCGCTGTGATATGTCTACCAAGCAATCTCCGATGAAAATTCAACAGTAAGAGAATATTTAATTTGGTTTATTGACCTTCATGAAGAAAATGATGATTCAAGCAACCCAAATTGTGAACCAATTATCACTGGAAAGATTCTAGGCCAGACTGTTATAAAGGATATTGAGGGCATAGGATTAGATATAGAAAATTGTGTTGGAATTGGATGTGAAAGCTGCAGCATCAACATCTCTGATGTTCGTGGTGCTGCTCGGGAAATGAGGAAAAGAGCTTTAAATAGTACTCATTGTGTATGCAATAATCACCCAATAAATTTATCATTACTGAAAAGTAGCAAAATACAAACTGTGAGAAACACCTTAGGCACAATGAAATAAGTGTCGTTTTTTAGTAGGTCAGCTAAAGGTGATCATGTGTTATGGAACATCAAGTCAGGAGCTACTGTAAAAACTGTTGGGTTGAAAGACATGAGATCATATTTGAATATAAAACAGATCGACCCAACATAGCTGAGGCCCTCCATTTGATCTCCACTTGGGACGATAGTTGCACGGCCAGCATGGCAAATTGTTTATACAATGCTGCAACCAACTGTGAATCTATTACCACCAGTCACTGTGCATGTGATGTGTTAAGTAGTACTGTTATCCTAAGGAAGTATCTTCAAGTGGAAAACATAGATATCAACCACCCCTACAAGAGAGTGAACAAGACAGTAGATGCACTTCAAGGAAAAAGAACCTCATGTGATAAAATGTTTTCCATAATTTTCAAGGTTGCAAAAATGACTATGGACCAAATGAATGTTGAGGTACTTCAATCTTATATAGTAGGAAAGCAAATTCACCGTCCAAATTATAACTCAACACCAGACGACCCTTCAATTTACTGGAATAGGTCAATATACATTCCCATTATTGACCAAAACGTTGCTGATTTCATAAACAAGATTCAAAGTTGAACCAATGAAGTGTTTTTCCAAATACGTGTTAGTTCCAACCAAACTAGATAAAATATCTGACCTTTTGACATAAGGTCGTTGGAACTTATCTGTGAACAATACTCTGCTTTAATGGAAATTGACTCAGTGGCGTTAAAAACGAAAATTAAGAAATAATGAGTAGTTATAACTATGAAGAATTCAAGAGACTGAACCGAAGTATAGTTGCATACAATAATTGTGATGAAAAATTCTATTTGATCATGAACTCTTTATTAAGGCTGCTCTCAATACTCTCAATTTCAGTTGCAACAAAGGAACTTAGTTTTTTCTGAATTGCGTAGACTTAAAACTTGGATAAGATCAAGGATGACTTAAGATAGATTGATGGGTCATGGTCTCTTCCATATTCATCATGACATTGAATTAAATATTGATAATGTAATCAATTGATTTGCAAAATCACAAAAAAGAAGACTAGAATTTATCTTATACTTTTTACTTAAGTTACATTGAGTTCACTTATAATCATTTAAAGTTTCAATTTTTTACATTAAAAAAACTACCTCATAACACTTTTAGCAATAAAACTGATAATATCAGGCCTGACCTTGTGGAAATTATGGATATTTCATGATGAGACAACCGTACATTTGTTATTTCCACAAAACTTTGAGTTTTGTGGAAATAACAAAGGTGGTTTTCCATCATCATGGACTTTTAACAATATTATTATAATTTGGAGGAATCGATCTGTACGTAATTGTCACTGCAAATGCTTTGCTTTTCATTTTTTAAATAATAGAAATAAATTAACTAACTACCTTTGCAAAAACCATTTATCCCTTAATTCATTACTCTCTATGCCTGGATTAGGTCTAACCGTTATTCGTATACCAAACCTAAATTCTTGTCTTAAACTTAAACTCTTATACCAAAACGTTAGAACTAAAGTCACAACAGAGAATAAATATCAGGGAATTTAGAAAAAAATCTTTCATCACTCCATGTGTAAAATGCACGTAATGAAAAATGGGGTTGGATACTCGTGTGCAACATGTTAATCGACTCTAGTAATTGTCACCCTTGATTCACTTTGCTTTTATCTGGGGACAAAAGCAACACTCTTGTACCAGTAAAATATTTTACACACTAGCATAGCAAATAACCATACCATGGATATTTTCTGCATGTTTTTCTCCAAATTGTTCGAAAAACTTATTTCAAATACCAAACAATTTACCGCATAAAATATAAATATTTCTGCATAAATTGCTGCAGATGACTCAGCAGAAAAGATATGAAGATCAATAGCATGAAATGGCTGCAGAATTATATGTAGAAAATTGTGCAGAAAAACATGCAAAATTATGAAAAAATCCTTCCGATTATTATCATAAGTGGTAATTATAAAAAATTAATGTTTCCTCCCTAAAGAGAGAAAAAAAGGTTACGAGAAAAGCCGAGCCAAGGAATTCAGCTTGGCTATCAACCTTATCTAAATTTTCCTGGGTAGGATTATCACAATTCTCATTTTGCTGGTGGGTATTCTGGCGCGTCTTCAAAACCTTGTGCCTTCCTCCTCAAGAAAATCCTACTTCTGCCCCCGCACAAATGTATAAAGAAGAGATGGGAAAATGCCCCTTGCTCTAATTTTGAGCCTGCATTCTAGCATTGGAAAAACAGATGCTGCTTCAAATTATGCAAAAAGCAGCTTTTAAACTCTATACTCTGATGCATTACCTGTTGTGACAGGGTTGCCATTATAGGTACCTACCTATTTTATGACAAACCTCAAAATGTGTGTGATTGGTAGCCTGAACCATAGGAGAAGAGAGGACCTTGAAATTCTAATTACAATATATGTAGATAGTAACTTTTTGCTATGGAGCTTAAATTCGTGCGATGACTTTTATAGTTGTTTTGTTTCCCTTTCACACTTACAGATTGTAAGGTCTGCAATTTTGGATTAACTGTTCTTTAATGTTAACTGTTAACATTATTCCTTAGTAATGTAATTTAAATAATATGTCATTATTCTCCTTCTACAATTTTATTCCTCAATTTACTTCTCAAATTCAGGAACCTGTATTTCAGAGTTTCCCAGTTTACATACCCTTTGTAGGATAACATGGGAAGTGAATGATTATAGTTTTGGAGACTTACAGAGATATATATTTTTTAATTCAGTAAAATATTATGTAATTGAAAGAATGAGGAAGATTGCTATTGATAGAATATGGGGTGTACAGTATGGGTTTATGCCTGGTAGGGGATGTAGTAATTAGCTGTATACACTTCAGCAAGTGCTAGAGAAATGTATGGGCATTCGAAATAAAGGTCATGTATTGGGCATTTGTGGATTTAGCAGAGGCATAATATGACAGGGTAAATATAAATAAGCTCTGGAAAGTTCTGAAGGGCTATGTAGTGAATGAGTAGGTAGTTACTGAATGTTATGAAGATGCTTTATGATAACAGTGAGGAATGAGTGAGAGCTGTTGGGTTATTGGTTTGAAATAAAACAGGGGGTAAAGCAAGGATGCATTATATTATCATGACTGTTCGATGTTTTTATGGAAAAATGTGTGAGAGATGCTTGTGGGGATAATGCCGGTGTAATGGTTGGAAATGTTAATGTACTACAATGTGTGGATGATGTTGTATTGCTCTCAGAGAATTCATAGGGATTACAGAAGCTCCTGGCAGTGACGTCCTCAGGGCAGTGCAACAGGTGTCGGTGCACTGGGCCCTGAGCCTGGGCTTTCATGTTTCCGACGGCATGGGGAAACCCGCTTATTACCTAAAATTACCTACTACATAGTACACATGGATATTTCTTGAAATAATTAGCCAGTTTGTCACTTAATTTCCTTCTTTCCATGAAATATTCTTAAAAGATGCTACTATATCAATTTAGGGAATGCAAAGTTATGGCACTCCCCGACTTTCATTTGCACAGGGCCCTTCAATCCCCAGGGATGGCCCTGGCTCCTGGATAACTTTGTGAAGCAGCAGAGAGTATGGAATTGAGGTGACATGCTTGCAAAATCAAAGTTATTTTCGATTTTTGACTAGGAGAATAGGGAATATGATTGTATGATGAGAGAAAAATGATAAAATAATACAAGAACATAGTTTTAACCTATTCACTGCTAAGCTTCATCCTTTAGAGCACTCAACGTAGCACACAACACTGCTGGGCATTTAAATACTCCCAGCGCACATAATTTTTTCGGTATTTAAACTCGCTTGCATGTAATACGCATATATACGTGTGTAGCACTTATGGTATTGCTCCGCCCAAGCGCATATATGCGTGTGGTAGTGCTGCCGTCACTGCTCCGACCGAATGCATACATGCATGCGTAGTAGTGAAAGGGTTAAGTATACAGGTGGAATGCTTGTGAAAGGTGGAGGGATTGATGAAGAGATTAAAAGGTGTGCGAATGGCAGAAGGTAAGCCATAGGTAGTATGTGGAGCATATGAAGGAATGAGCGCTTGTCTAGGGGAGCAAAAATCACAGTGTACAAAAGTGTTCTCCTCCCAACATTATTTATGGCAGCGAAACCTGGGTATGTTATGATAAGTGTTGTGTACTGTCGGTTATAATAAGTCACTATAGCCTGGATGCCAAAGGATTTATGTAATTAAAACGATAGTCAGCCAGGGCCACGCCCTGTGAGCCTGGAAATCCAATACCAACTGCCCATTGTGCCACCTCAATATGGCTGCTGCCAATGGGCAAACAAATGAAATGCAAAAAGCAACTTGTGAAGCATACATAACAATAAGGGTAGGCTAAATGCAGTGGGAATAGGATAGGTACCTGAGAAGTGTTTGTGGCAAAAGTGGGATGGATAGGGTTAGGAATGAGTGCTTGAGATGAAAGAATGTGGGCTGGATGCTCCAGTAATGAAAGACATACATGTATGAAAGGAGTGTGCTTCATTGGTTATGTCATGATGAGAGAATTGCTGAGAGTGGAATATTGAAACAGATTTATGCGAGTGGAGTGAATGGCGCGAGAGGAAGGGGGGGAGGGCATGACAGTCATGGTTAAATATGTGGTGGAATTGAGACTCCAAGGAGGAGTAATAGAGAGGAGTCCTAGGAATAGGAGAGCAGGTGTGAAGCATGGCAGTGTAAGAGAAGTTGATGAGGTATGCAAGAACATTGTGGAGGAAATTATTGAAAGAGTGATTTTAGGCCAAACAGCAATAACTTAGGTCTTTGAATTTTACAAACCCCGAAAGGGAATGGTGTGATTAGCATTTATCCTAGTATATTTATTTTTAAAATGCTCACTTTTAATTTCTTCATCAAGAAGACCATCTGTGATGCAGTGAAGAGATTATGAGCTCCCATGATGCCCATGGTGGCATTGTTGGAAGTAGTGATAGAAGATCCTTTGAGGGTCATCCGTGCGAGGTAGATCACAAGGTTAAATGTTGGTGGTAAGCAGTCTTTGGAGTATGTTACTCAGTGAGGTGGCTACAAAGGCTTAGCAGTGGTTTATTCAGATCGAAAAGAAGGAAAGTCTTGGGAACCATCTGCAGATATTGCTGATGTCATTGATGAGTAATGAGAGTTGTATGAAAAAGGAATCTATGATAGTGTATGGGCTGTGTTTTTGTTTGCTTTTCGGGTATGTATGGGGTGTTTGAAGCATAAAGTGGGCAATGCCTATGAAAAGTGTGCATAGGTTAGTTGAAAGTGGAGGGATAGAGGCACTTCTTTTTCAAAATCTGTACCCATTATGCTGCTATATCTGTTCAAATAGGGGTAGTTGGTGGAAAAAATCAGTGGACAAAGATAAATATGCAAAAAGGCTATATTCTATAGGCTTCCTATTGTTGCCATTGCAGCACTCATTATCAAGTGCATGAGCATGAAGCAATGGCGGATATGCAGGACCATATCTTGGGGGGGGGGGGGGGGTATGGAATATCCCCCAATAGATATACTATGTGTTTTTGTATGTGCAAGAACTATGTGTATTTTTGTCTCGGTGGGAGGGGGGGCAATTTCCCCCTTTGCCTCCCCCTGGATCCGTCACTGGCATGAAGTAGTAATGGAGATGCTACATGTAGAAGATAAATAGACCAGTAGCTCTTTATCTGTTAGATTTATGGCTAAAAGGTGTTTCTTAACTGTTATGCATGTAGGGTTGCCAACCCTCCCATATTTCCCGGGATCTCCCGTATTCCCGAATCAATAAGATAAGCACATTTCATGATATCATTTTAAACTTTGGCAAGGGATGTGCTTTGTATATCTTTACTGATTGCATGCAGAATGATTAACACCCCATTCACAACTCAAAAAGTGGTGTTTTCTAGTGAAATTTTGTCGAGTTCCTAATCTCCTGTATTAAAAAAAAACAATTTGGCAGCCCTATATCTATGTAACAAGAGATAAGTTAGTTTCGTAATTACGAATCCAACAATTGGCGACAAGGATGGGATACGGACCCATGCGTGCAAAGCACATTGGATAATAAATATGATTATCACTTTAAAATCAGGAGGAGTAGTTCTTATGTATGTAATTGCCTTGTCTTTGCAAACCTTAGTTTCATACTGATAAAAAAAATGTTGTTGCATTTAGAAGAATCTCACTTGAAAATGGGGAGGAGTTATTATGTATGTAACAAAAGATATTGCATTGTTTTTCTCAATTTCAGTTGTCATTTGTTCGTAGAGGCCACGATTTTCCCATCTTGTAGGAACTGATATATGTACAATCAAAAAAGACTTCTGGATGAGATAAGCTAGAGTTTGGCAGAATACTCATTGCATAGAGTTTTCAGCTGCAGACCACAGTGCTCTTGATTCAGACCTCCTCGTAATAGCTATACATAGTAGTTATTACAGGAGGTAGCCGAACAGTGAGGTTATGATGCTACTCTGAACAGGTGGGTGTGAAGGCTGGGGTAGGATTGTTTCTAGAATGGATGAAGAGTCTAGGGAAATCCAGAATTTACAATGACCCATTCTAAACAAAATGAAGCAATGAGTCCATAATTTTACATCCTATCTGAAGCACTAAGTTCTGCTCTTCATGTGCTCTCCAATTGCTACTGACACAGGAATCATGATTCCACCGACATGCCACTGACACTTCACTGCCTTGATTCAAAACCCAGCCCTCAGGGTGAGAAACTAGGTAACGCACCAACTTGATCCCATTGAATCTTCTGTTCTGTACCTCTGAACACCTGACTTAAGATGCAACATGTGTAACATTTGGATCCATGAACTTGGTTGGAATGTGATGTGCAACCTGAAATGCATGAGCTTTGCAGGTCTTTTTTATGGTGGTCTCTAGATTTAGGTACCTTAATATCAACATCAGTATTGATTATTGCTGTGTGGAAGACTAAGTATGATGAATTGGCCAGCCACCTGGGGCTATTCTTATCCATGACTTAGGAACATCTTAGTTTGCCTTTTTGAGGACACAGATTCTCTTCCTCTCCCCTAAAAATAGGTACCTATCCTCAACAACTGTATGGTTTTATGGGAATCAAGTATTTTTTCCTGAGAAATAACTTTCTTTTTCAAAAAAATGAATAAAGGAACGAATTTTTCTCAGAGGAAATTAAGATGTGTGTCTGGGGAAAGTTCAAGGCAAGAAGGTAGATAATAAGGAAGGAAAAGGCAATTGAAATATGTTTGAGGAGCTGAGAAAATTGGTGGAGGCAATTCAATGAAGAGACTTCAAGGGACATAGGATGAATTGAGAGCCGTGATGCGTAGTCAGTATTTTGTTGTGAGGGCGGGAGGGGGAATTTTTCTTTAAGTTAGGTAATCAAGAGTGCAACAGAGACTGGGGTGTATCAGCTGATTCTTTTAAAGTTATATAAGCTGTGAAAATTTCTGAAGGAATACCAAACCCACAGTATTTTGATTTTTTTTAAATTAAAAACATTTATTTAAAAAGTTGTTTAAACTGAAGAATAAATGCATTAAAAATTCTTAGTTTAAAAAAATAAGTATGACTTTCTTCTTAAGTGCCTCTTTATAAAATAAATTCAAAATTTTGGGGGGGTCCGGACCCCATGGCTACGTCACTGATTAAGAAGTAAGGAGCTTTTGAAGGAAGCGATGGAAGTTAGAATTTCCAGTTTTCCGGCAGAGAAAAGCAAGACATGATTTAATATGAAGTCATATTGTAGAATTGAATTATTATTTAGAAATTTTAATTTATTGAAAATTGTCCGTCCATATTATCAATTATTTTTCCCACATAGGGAAAGTCTTTACATATGCACAGTCAATCTGCAGCTGTAAAGACCACACGGTGTAAAGCATGGAGTTGCTGCCTAGGAATACCGCCTAAAAGAGATAATGAAGCAAGTCGCTAAGACTTTGATTCCCAGACATTCATAACATCCGTTCTCGAGCTGGGATTCGAACCAAAGAACTTTTGCGTAGGCAATTGCCAGCATGACGTCAGCATTTAGTTATCGCGGTCCACGTCTCTTGATTTTTCTGTGCTCCACTAAGGTGAGGGAATACCCAGGTTATTGCACTAGTTATAGAAGTGCAAATGCACGAGCTGGTCAATATCAGATTATGCCAAATGAATATCAATTACCTATTACTCCTGCAATGAGGATTGAAGGATATGCAGCTGCCTCTCTAGGATCAGTGGCACCAAGTTGGAAGAGTATGGGAGGCTGCCACCCTCACGCCGCACCTGCGAGGCACCAGCTTTAAATGCTCTTTGGGGAGGGGCAAGGTATAGGATCGAGTTCTTTAACTACAATTGAGGCGGTACGGGTGTAATGTTCTGGGGAGAGAGAGAGACCAAATCGTTGATTGGTAATTTGGGGAGGCGTTTGAGTGCCGCGAGGATTATGGAGCCAAGGTAGCGTGGTGGACTGCGCGTTGGCCCAGCTAGGCAAAGGTCCGTGGTTTGATTCCCGATCAAGGTGGTTCTTTTTCCTCGTAGCAATTTATGCATTCACTTGGCCGAAGTAATTCAAAATAAAAATTACAAAATAATGAATTTAAAAAAATGGGAAGTAGAGAGTTAAGTGCTTATGATTGGGAATCAAAGAGTGAAGGGGGAATTTGAATGCTATGCTGCGCATTGGACGAACGGGACTAGGTCGGGAGCCGCTATGAGACACGGGCGCAACACGCTAAGATCACTTGGTAAATTCAAATCGCTCGAGTGTGACGTGGAGGTGTCATTTGTGCCCTGCAGTGCATCACTAGAACTGACAGAAGAGAATAACTAAGACACGCACGCACACACGTATAGGCACAACATCGGCAAAATAGGCACAAAAATTCCGCTCTACCACCCAGTGTTGGTGACTCCAAAAATGGCGAGGCACTTTTACACTCCTATGGCATGCATTTCACTTTCCGTCTAATCCTAATTCCGATTCCTTATCTCTATTCCCTCCCTACTTCGTGACTGGCGTCCCAACGCCCCTTGCCACGCGTTGGCTTGCAGAAAGGCATGTAGTTTGTCTTTACCACCGAGGATAGACTGTTTCACACCGGCCCCACAGGACAACCTTACTGATAATTCTATCATGCGTTATTTTTTCCGTTCTGCAAGCCCAACAGGGAGTGCTATCGACTCTTCAGGGAAGGCGGAAGTTCATGCATTCCGTGTTCTTGTGAGAACTTCTTTAAGTAATGCATGTGGCCGCCAGCTCGCCGAGTCTGCTTAGCGGTCGAATGTGAAATATGCCGTCACAACAGAGTAAGGCTTAGAGAAGTCTCGCGGAAGACCAAGGATGACATACTCGAAGAAGACTTTGAAGGATGCCGAAATGAGGGATAATGAAGGAACTAAACGGTTGAAAAGAGAATGGGAGTTGAGTTCTGAGTAATAAAAATCTTTGGATTGATGACTGCTGCTGATGACGGAGGCTTGGAGTCTCTCCCTTTTTTCTATCTGCAACATTGGTAACTTTGTCATCTTGAAATAGAATATAGAGGGATAATAGACTAAAGAGGGAAGGGATGAGTATTGGATGAGTTGGGAGCCACGGGAATACTTGCGAGATATCAAAATCTACGTCGTGGAACGACAAAGAATGGGCTCGGAACTATCTGGGCCGTTATAGATTTCCTGGGCCGGGAGTCGAACCAGGGGCCTTCAGCTTTCCGGGCCGACGCAAAGACCCACTCGCCACTCGGTATTCCCGATTCAGAAGGCAAAAAAGAGGAATCCATGGTGGTCTGCGCTTTGGCCTTAAATTTTTAAGGCCCGGGGTTCGATTCCTTGTTCATACTTTTTCCTGAGGCAGCTCCCAACGCATAGGATTACTCGCTCACTTATTCGTTTGGAATTTTTCGGTTAAAACTAGCGCAGAAATACGGAAGTGAAAAAGTTCGTAGGAAATACCAGCAACCATTAGAACGGTAGGTGAGGAAGAGACTTGAGCTGAGAACTTGGAAGTAAAAAAATGTGATACAAAATATAAGAGGAACGGTTTCAGCGTTCGGCTTTTGTGCATGGGGCTAGGAAGAAGTGATCGTATTGATTGTGACAGCGCATATTCTGGTGGTGAGGAGAGCAAGTAGCGAATACACGGAGGAGGTAGGGAGTGAGTATTGAGGGTGGTGGAGATACAGACGGGCGATATAGTTATATAAATCAAGAGCAAATCCGCGATATTAAGCTGTGATATTGATGCATAATACTACAGATGGCCATGTGGAGGACGAATGGAGTGGGGCACTGGATCATGCGACGTAAATGATGTCGGGGATTGGGTTTGTTTGGCGGTCTGTGAGCGAACGGCGACGCAGTCTCTTGAGATCATATTCAAATTTTATTTTTTTATGTCAGCGACTGTAAGAGGTATGAAATAAATATTGTAGTATTAATGGTGCAAAGATATAGTTACACATGACCAGAATTCTCAGTAATCAAATAAATAAAGCTACACAAGTCTCTAACTTGACTCATTTTTTCACGCCGTACGACCGAAAACCCTTCAAAACAGCAGGTTTTTTTGTGATTCCGTTAAAATTACTAAGGTGTGTAATAGATTATTTTTTATAAATAGTTGAGAAAACATGCAATCTACACACCGTTAGTTTTTTGACGAAATCTAGGTGCTAGAGATTCCTAATTTTTTAAATATTCTCCCTCTGGGGCGCACATCCATAATCTATCCCATATAAAACCGCTTATATTCTTAGGAAAATTGCTCGAAAAGTAGTTCGGCAAGGGGTAGATATTTTGATATCATTGGAAAGATGAGAGTTTTTTCTTTAAAATGAGGCCAAATTCATCAAATTCTAGTTGAAGTGATTTTTCAAAGATTTCACACCGACTTTCCATTTCCTTACATCCTCATCCTCCAAGAATAAAATCAATATATAAGTACATTACCACACTTTTAATTTATTACCGACCATGCTTTCATCAAACCATATGCATTTTCAAGTGTTGAAATGGTAATGATTTACCTGAATAGTAAGATTTATTGGCTGGTTATAAATTATAAGTACGGATAAATAGCCAACTGTTGGTACTGTGACATGGTCCCAGACAGTGAAGCCTGAGTCAGTCTCTTCTTTTTTACTGGGACTTGCATGGTTTGCGAGTTCACTTTGTGGATTGTGGGCTCATTGTCAGTTAAGGAGGTTCCACCGCGACTGTGGGAGTGAAAACAAATACTAAATTCCACATTTTTTATATTTTTTTACAAAAAATCCTGGTTTCGCTGATGGAATGCGTTACCTATGGAAAACCAAAAGTAAGGTAGTAAAAATTCAGATTATCCCAAGAATGTATTTTAAATGAGCACTTTTTTCCAGCCGTAGGAGCCAACTACAGCGTCATTTTAACGAATTACCGCATTTTGACTTCAATTACGGCATTAATTCCCCAATAACTATAAAAATAAGGTGGTAAGATGCTTATATATTTTTTATTCAATTTCTCTGGATAATTTCCTTCTTATAAACAGTTTTCCGCGAAAATGGAATTTATATTTTATGGAAAATACCATTTTTCCCCGTGTTTCCCTCATTCTCACATTGAACACCATGTAATTTCAAGTTCAATTAGAGAATAAATTAGCGTGGAAAGGTAACATTTTGTTGCTCACATCAGATTGAGGACAAGTTTTTCTACAAGTGGACAGAATATGAATAAAATGACATTTAAGGGATTATACGGTGGAACCACCTTAAATGTAAACTGTAATTCCTACCCCGTTTTTAATGCGTAACAACTCGACCGTAGAAGTAAATTTTACATTAATGTAATTTAAAGACCGAAGAAAAATTATGATTTTGAAAATGACGGGAAGGCGTTGAAATCGGTGTTGTGCTATAAAGTGGGGTTGAATGTACAAACTATCATTCATTCAACTAACCTCCTCGAACCAAACACCCACCGATCAGAGATGTCCAGCGAGTGAGAAAGCGGGCCGGATGGGCTACCGCCTTCTTCTTATTTCATATAAATATTAATGCTGGGCATAAATATTTCCATGAATGCGGGCTGACTGAGGCTGAAATTGCTCTTCAGTGACGTTACGTTCCCGTTTGCCCATACTGCTGATTCGGAGACTACGGGTACGGCCTTCAGACTTGAAGATCTCTGCGAAGCTTTTGATGGAAGACGACAGTTGTTTCAGACTTAATGCACCATAAGTAAAAGCGCATTCACCTAGTCTTCAACAAAAATATTTTGGAACGATAGGGTGTAAAAATGTTGTAGAAGTGCTTAAGCGTAATGCGTGCAAATGTTTTGAGGTTATTATAAAAACTTATGTTTTACCTTCATTTATTTATAATGAGAGGTTTCAATAAGTGAGAAAAAACTCAAATAGCTTAATTTGAGGTTTAATTAGGCACTTGACTGCAAAGGGAATTTAAAAAGGTAAATTTATTACATCTGTGTGAAGGCCTCCGCGGCTTAATGAAGTAAGAGTCCCAGCACAGTGGACATACGCGGGGAGAAACCCGGAAGACATTGGTACATCTTCAAATTCATTACATGCACTCGTCAACCACACACTACAGATTAGTATTACTAATATTATCAATTCATGGATACCACTAGATACTATTTAATGGACAAAAACAATCCCCCCATAATGAGAGAACAAGAACAATTACCCGTTACAGAAACTAGCTGATGCTGTAAGTGAAACGAGTACAAGCCAGTAAAATATTCGTACTTGTAAAATACAATAAAAAGTAAAACAATTTCGCTTACGGTCATATATTATCTGAAAGAAATATATCAATATTCTGACGATCACCAAGTTCATCTTTGATACTAAAAATTTACACAATTATTTTCAACGATGCGACAGAAGTCCTGAGGGTAGCTCATTTGAAAGTCATGGCTACAATCCAATGGGAGTCACGGGACTTCTTGACGCTGGCAGAGAGAGTGCAGATTGATGGCAGTACCTAGTAGCGTTGGGAAAGTTAACTATTGAACTGACCTAATACTTTGAAAAAGGAATCTGCATCTTCGGAGAACCGTACAAACTACCTCCAGGGTGTGTGATACGTGATGATTCGACACCAGGCATGCAATACTCGTCCTAGTTAAATGTCAAACCCCGCTTGCTCCCCCAGCCGCTAGATGCAGACCTTCTCTAACAAAAAAGCAGTCAGGAGAATGATGAACGTTGAAGTAATTTTATAATTAATGAATGAAGTAATTTTATAATTAATATTAATAACTTACAAAAATTGTAAATATAAATAATTAAAAATATGTAAATATAAATGTAAAATGATAGAATCTTCGACAATATGGTATAGATCCATTGTATATTAACTTTTTAAGTTCATATTTGATAAACTAATAATTATTAATATAGTTTGAAGGAGTAACATTTTAGTAATACCATAAATTGTTGCTGGCTAATTTTCAATTTTAACATATTCAACGATAATATGCAGGAATTTGTAGTAATTTCAAAACGGAATGTATGGAATAGGTAAAGACATCAATGAAGATTTATTATGGTTAAAGAGAGTATTTATTAATTTAAAAAATTAATAACAATTAAAAATTGTTTATTTATAATTTATCACCAAGAGTTTTTACTCTATGCTATATTTTTGAAAATAGTGGTACAGTAGGTGTTGAAAAAATATTTTTAGGAAAAAAATCATGAAAAAATACTATTTGTTGTGAAATATTTGTTGAATTGCCGGGAAAACAATGGAACCTCCACTTTCTCCTGAACGAACCCCGAGGAGGAACCCAACCTGCATATTCCCCTTCCTGGACGCCCGGCGGGCGGCAACAGCCTCGACTGCAGGTTGACGTCACCATTCACTCCCTACTACACTTCCCTTCCTCCTCTGCCCATCACACCCAGCGTGTCACAGTACACATTGTTAGAATGTACAAGGGTTACAGTAAATCATGCAATGAACACAATCACTAACCTCTATTCAAAGAAAAGAATCACACTAAAAAAAATACATCTAAGGAAGGATTATCCACGTAAAATTGAAGAAAAACATGTGCATTTCACTAAGTTACCCAGGCAATTGAAATGCAAAAATATAGAATTGAAAACTATTGTATAAGTTCATTGCATGAATTATCATGGATAAGGCCGTCACTCCTGCCATCCCCACCCATGTTTTTGTTATAGCCCTGCACTAAAACTGATTTTACCACTATTTTCCCTCTTTTCTCTACTTCACGCATATCAGTATCATGGAATGTACTTACCACTGTCACATCTCTTTTGTCCTTCCCATTTATGATCTTACCACAAATGCCACCGATATTTCTCCTTCCTTCAGTTTTGCAAATTTCACGGATTGGGGAAACTCCTTTCTGCTGGAAACCAATGTTCCGACTACGTCAGTTTTACTTTCAACTAGTTTGTCCACCAATCTAGAGCTAGTATACCAATTATCTAGGTACACAGTATGTCCCTTTCCCAAAAGGGCATCTGCTAAGTCGAAAATGATACAGGCACTAATATTCTCCGCTTTATATCTCTCACTGTACATAGGGTCCTTCCCCGTGCAGATATGAAAATTCCATATATAGCCAGAATTACTTTCGCATACAACAAAAACTTTTACAACATATTTATTCTGCATTGAGAGTATATACTGTTTCCAGGAAATACAACCTTTCCACATAAGTAGAGGTTCATCTACGACCAATAGCCTGGTCAGGAGAGTAAACGATTGCAAATTTATCTCTCAAAAATTGCAAAACTGGGTCTATTATGAAAATTTTCCTATCGCTAACATTTGCATTGAACGTGCTGTTATCCGCAAAATGTAGAAACTTTAGCAAAAGGTGAAATCTCTTTTCACTGAATACTTTTGAAAAGAGATGAGCGGCTACGCTATCTCGTTTGCTGAAATAAATTCCATAATCTGGTTTCACAAATAGTTCGTAACACTCTAGAATGCTCTCCCTAACCTCAATTTTCGAGCCCAGTCTTACCTTCAAACCATCAAACTCGAACTTATCTCTCACTTCTTCATTAGCACTCAAAACTTTGGGGTAATCAGATTGATTTGTTATCTATTCCTCCTCCAGGACATCTTTTCCCTCCTATTGTCTCGCTGTCACTGACATTAGAATTGTTGTATTCATCGCTGGAACCACTTTCTTCATCACACACTTCTAAAAAAATGAACTATTTATTCCTCTGTCGGTAAACTCCGTTTTTTTTTGCTTGTCGAAGCTATAATCAGAACCAAAAAAAATTATTTCAAATGAAATATTTTGTAAAAAATTACCGGAAATAACAACAAAACTGCAAAAATATTCCGCATGTTACTCGGGCAAAGGAAATCTCCAAAAACACCGACAACCGCTTCTCCAACACTCAACGGATAACTGGGGACAACTATACTGATTGAAGATTTTCAAAGCAGCTAATTATACATCTCTTATGTGTGAAACCGAGGAGGCCACCCTTTGCGAAGGATTAGCAGGGTGGTTTCTTTCGGGAAAAACCCGAGCGCGAGGGGTTTGCCGTCGGGAGTAATAACATGAACTATCCTCCCGTCTTGGTACCATAAAATGTTCCATGGCCAGGAAAAAGGCTGGCTTTGGGCGCAAGATATTATAAAATAGCACATACTTCACTGAAATGAATGTTTGGGAACGAGAAAGCAAATATGTTTTCGTGACGACCTGAGAATAAGAAAAGCGAACGAAGAATCGTAGCGGCAAGGCGAATGCAACCCGCAACACAATTACAACGTTTCAGTACGAGACGTAGTGCTTCACAGAATAGTACGGTAGAACCCATCTAACGATGGAAGATTAAACTAAAAGGATGCTTCTAAGGCATGCAGTAGCTCTGCGGCGGAATATCACGGCATTACCTTAGCAAATTAACCGAAAATCGTCATGACGTATATATACGTCATACCCTGCACCGGAGCAACCGTCCATGACGTATATATACGTCATACCCAGGTGAGTGGTTAAACCGCGGCCGCCTTAGAGAGACTAGGAGAGTGTCACACTCGGCGAACATACTAATATGCAGTATACTGCTTAAGATACGACTACTGATTAGTATTACTAATATTATTAATTCATGGATACCACTAGACTAATTTATGGAAAAAAGAAAATAATATGGGGCATTTAAGCGGGGTAAGGTATTAGTAATAACGATGCGTTGTTAAGCACAAGTACAAAGTCCACCCTTTCTAGAGAGTGTTGGAATTCAATAAAAATTTTCTATCGTAGATATTATGGTCCCTTATTGTCCGTTGAAAAAAATGAAATTTTTAATCTCGTCGCTCTGCAATCTATTTCCTTTATCTTATAACTGTGATCGTTTCTTCCGTAATACGTTGGCTCTAACACAATATGTTGAACGTAAACCGAGAAAAAGTCTGCTTCAGACTTGGTTGAAAATATTTACCAATAGTTTCCTTCGAATCGTTAGAGATTCCAACTTCTTTAAGAGTTCGGTCACACTACTAAGTTTATCACAACAACATTTTACCTAGCTGGCTACTCTCCGCTGTACTCGATCTATTTCTGAGACTAATCCTACTTAGTAAGGGTCCCATTTACTAGCGGAATACTCTTTGTGAAGTCTTATGAAATAAAAATAACGTCAAACCCTCACATTTTCCTAGTATTGTTTTAATAAATCCCAATTTACCGTTAACTTCTCCACAGATCTCTCGAATTTTTTGCAAATTATTTTTCATATGATTCCTGTTTGAAGTTCGTGACTGGATATCTAGCAATATATTACCCTTGAAATTGAAAGCTGTCAGTTTTCGAGAAATAACATTACGGGAGTTGGAATGAATCACATGATATTTAGCGGAGGTTTATGTGCATATAAATATAAAATATAAAATTCTGTGGAGATTACAGTCTATTCTTGGTACTATTTCTCGATTCGGAATTAACACTAGGCTGTAATTATGATGAGATTTATGTAATAGCAAATCAAAATGGTTCGAAAATATCATTAAATATCAAACAAGGTTGAGAAGGAATAGTACAGGAACCCTTTTGGGCTATTACGACTGACCGGACTGACCGGTTAGCATTCACAGATTATCTCTTGTGGAATACTTCGTATTCCACAAGAGATAATCTGTGAATATCACAACGGGTTGTGAAGGTGTTCCAGTTACATTCTATTCCTATCATTCGTCAGTTTTTTATTCTGATATGATTTGAGGCATCACTTGGTGGAACTCCTTCATGATGACTCAATTGAAAAATATTTGCCTGTCTAGAAAATATATTTATTCAACCGCGAACAGTTGCGATACATTGAAAAGAGTGGGGAAACAGCCAATTACCCTGGAGGTAGCTTACACGCTAGCCATGGAGGTAGCTTGCACTAAGGATGGGCGGTTATCTTAAAATAATCGATATTTGGTAAATCAATTAATTGCAAGCAGCCGATTAATCGCGCCCGATTTATTGATTCAATTAATCGATAAATCTATTAATAAATTCGATTATGACAACATGCAAAACATAGCTTGCGAGATTATGGCTCCTCCATTAGCAAAGTAAAAATATTTCTATTAAATTTTGTAAGATAAATGTTATCATGAGTACAAATTTTTAAAATCTAGATAAACTTCCAGGAGGCGTGTCAGGAAATGGAGTTGGGAAAAATTTCTTAACTTAATTTAAATTTTGGACAATTGTCAAATGTTTATAGGAACTGAAGTGAAAAATTGCAATTTTTATAAGTGGGTACTGGCAAGGCGGCTTCTCAGATCAGATTGAATTAGCCTCATCTCGGAAAAGTCTCTCTGATGGAACTGATGTTGCTACTCCTGGCAGGTACTTCTTGGCTACCTGATATAAGTGAGGGTGTTCAGTTTTCATTGATTCCCACACTGAAAAAGGATTCAAATGGCGGTCAACGACGGGTCGGTTGAGGAATTGCCGTAACTCTAATGGTGTCCGACCTGCGACATATTCATTGTACAGGGTTCTCTGTGATGTTGCTTCAGTGTCATAAAAGCTCCAAAGGTTATCCGATGGTGCTGCATCACGCTCAGCGTGTGAAAACATCTGCAGGACGTTCACCTGATCCTCCTCGTGAAACATCTCAGCCATCACAGCGATGACGGTGCTCATGGCATTGGCTACAGCGAACGGGCTCTTCAAATGCAGTTTTTTGAACCGTGGGTCCAGCATCGTGGCGATTACATAGTGCTTTCTGGACTCAATAGGATAGAACTGACGGTCCAGCTCCGACAGAACGAACTTCCTCACCCGTTCCGCTAGCCTGTCTCCTTGCGGAAGCTGTATCAGATGTAAGCTCCGAAATTGAAAATCGAAGTTAATGTCAGAGAAATTAAATGACATAGCATATCATGAGAGGAATCAATGGTCGCGTTAACTTAACCTGCTAAAGCAATTTCACGAGGGGAATGACCTTGCTAACTGTAGTAATTTATTCGCGCACATTTTCGTGAGTCACTTTAGCAAATGGTTTCTGCACGGATATGAAGACATGGACGTTGCTCAGTTCCGCACCGCTCAGCATCGTCTCGTCCCCATAGTCGAGCCTCACCTTGGCGACTACGGGTGACAGCTCTACGTATCGAGAAGCCATCCCGTAGGTTGAGGACCACCGGGTAGCGTTCGACTGGATGAGGTGTAGCACGGTACTCTCTGTCTTCCCTTGAGAGTACTGAATGCGTTTCAAAGCATCACTTGCATTGGCACTGTGGTAAAAAAAGTAACAATACATATCCTTTTTTTATTATATCTAGGGCTCCAGGAACATACCCCTCGTTAGTCTTTTAATTGATTGTTTTTTTATTTATTATAAAAATAACAAGCGCAAATAACACACGGCTATGCCTGGCAAAGCGACATCTGACACGTGACACGTGAGAGGCCAGCAAAAGGTGGTGCCGTGTAGAGTTACGTCATGCGCATTCTACTTTGGGCGCGTTCCGAAATTCACTGGCTGTACTGACAGTGCTGCCAAACCGTTCCGAAATCAACTGACAGTACGGCGCAGGAACGGATGACGTCAGTTAATTGATGACGTTTACAGCTGTGGAATCTACTGCCGCTACTGCAAGCCTAGAGCCGCAGCAGGGGCAGTAAGCAGACGACTGGCGGGAAAAGTCCGCGAAGATGGATGCCGTACAGGTTATCATAAATGTGTCAGGCGAGGATATTCTAATAACTGCGAGTAAAGAAGAAGTGGAGAGGGCAGTGAAAGGTTTGTCAAGCATAATATCTACTTAAATTAATAAAATATTATAATATCTACTTTTTTAAAGTAGGTATTGTTCGTAAATTGTTTAACAACCGGTGATCATGGTTAGCCACGTAATTATCATGCAAATAGTCTTGACGGAAGAAGTGGATAAAAGGTGGAACAAGCTTAGTTTTTTGAAAGAAAATAAAGCATTTAAATATAAACTCTTTTATTTGATGTTCATTTACTCTTAAAAAACCGTTTAGTGGGTATGTATGCATGATTCTTGCAAAAGGGCTAATTTTATGGACAGATAAATACAATTATTGAAACCTTTTTAGGTTTTATTTCATTAATAGATTTATCAAATGTGATCATTGTCTTGTTGATTTTATGTATAAACCTTAAGTTGCACACCTGTCTTTCAGATCCTCAATATGCACGAGATCTGGCTCTTTCTCGGAGGGAGGGGCCAGAAAATCCTGGCCTTTCAATGCCCGTAGAGGAAGGTTTGTATTTATTGCATATAAGCAATGTCTGTTTTGTGATTAAAACATACTTTACTGTTCACATTTCCTTACTTTAAATCAAAGCTCTTATTTCTTTACGTTTGAAAGCAAAAATGTGTTTTACATTGTAGGAAATGCTGTGTGGGACAGGGCATCGGTCCTTGCCCTTTTAGGGGTCATAAAGGAGAGGGGTGAGGAGAAGAAGAAGGTTAATGACCGATACACAGAAATTGCATCCGAACTTGCTGGAATGGGGTGCAAATACTCAGTCCAGCAAGTTCGGAGCAAGGCGGATGCATTGAAGAGGAGGTACAAACAAATCAAGGACCATAAAAATAAAAGTGGGAATGGTGCTGCCCCACATTGGGAGTTCTTTGAGGTATGTATCCATACATTTCAATTTCATTTTTATATGTAGATGCTCCACTTCAGCATGTTTAAAAATATACCTTGTTGGTTTCATTGAAGGTCAACGTAGTACATGCTAGGAATATAGTAGGATTAGTTTTTGTTACTGTTTTCATGGAAGTAGTTGAATAAAAAAATGTAATAATGGAATTATACACACTACTCCATTGCACCCTGTGGTAGATCCAGGATAGGGACAAGGGGGGGCCAGGTGAGGGACCTGGGTTTTTCGGGCTCTCCTCTTCTGTATATATTTGACAACTGAACAAAATAACGATTTTATCTAGTGTAAATTTAATATCCCAGAGGCGGGCTATAGACCTCCTAGCCACTCATTGTACTGGTAAGACTTTCGGGAATAAGACATGAGAGAGAGCAAAACTTTAAATTTCACGATCTTCAGATATTGAAAATTTGTTACTGTTGCTGCTCCATTTTTTTCAGATGATGGACGAGATATATAGGAGGCAGGCATGGGTTGCTCCAAGAGCAACAGCATCCAGCACGGCGGGCCCATCAACGAGTGGTGGAGCCATGGTATCCACCCATAATGGTACAACAGGTTTATTTTTATCTCCTTTTTGTTGATACTCTAATGGTACTTCTTGGAACATAGAAGTTTGTGCTTCTGGCTGTTAAGATCTAAAATCTGGGAGAGTTCAATGAGCCCCATCCAGGGAATAATATTATGTTTTATGCTCATGAATTGTACAAGATGCAATAGACCTCACCAGACACAGGCAACATTCAGTGTAAATAGATGTCAGAAAATGTTAATTTATGCAGTGGTTTCCAACCTCAACCCCTCTCATGATATTCAAAATATTAATTTAATTAAGAAATGATTAATGAATGATGTACACTAATTGATAAGCTATAATTAGGTATCAAATCAAACTATTAAAATAATTAAGTATGTGGTTATACAGTGGGGACGACATTGGTCTGATATCTGTGGCATTTGGTGTAATTCTTTAAATTCTCGGGCACTGTGCGAAACGTGATCACTATCATCTCCATTTGTCAAATTTTTCTTGTTGGCCGGGCTTGACCCAGGACTCCCCTAACTATACCCATGGAATTAGTGCATCCTTGCAACAGTCAAGCAGACTTTTTAATGCATGTATACATACCCTGGTTATTTATTGGGAAAATTTATCTTTCAACACAGCTTTCTGGGTAATGTAATATTTGGGATTAATTATACCTTCATTTCAGCAACTATGAAGAAGAGAAAGATGCCTGAGGAGATGATGGAAGACATGTATAAAAAATTAAACAATGATCGGGACGAAATGCGAGAGGAAATGAGGGTGAGGGAAGAGGAGAAGGAGAGGAGGAAGCAGGCCAGGCATGAGGAGAAGATGGAACTAAGGCAGCAATTTTTGGCCCTTATGGAACGGGCAGTAAGGGGAGGGGAGGCTTTATAAAAATGTATATAAAAATTAGTTCTCATGAAATTAATATGTTTTTATTAAGTCAGGGCATGAGAGCCCAAACAATCCTCTCCCTTTTGGCATTGCCATGCTGCCTCCTTGCAGCATCAGGCAAAACTTCAGGTTGCTCAATTTCAACTTGATGTGGCTCTGCCAGGGGTATCTCTCCCACAAAGTCATCCTTCATCACCTCACACACATTGTGGAGCGCAGCACATGCCAAAATATACTGGGGTATTTTCATGACACATGTCATAGGGAGACAATTGAGCAGGCTCCTCCATCTCCCTTTCAGTAAGCCAAAGGCCCTTTCAATCGCCATTCTTGCCTTCGACAGAGTCTGGTTATAGTGCCGCTGCCGCTCCGTCATGTTCCCATTGTCCTTGTAAGGGACCATGAGGTGAGGGTCTATGGCATACGCAGCATCTCCGATGAGGTGGCTATCTCCAGGAAAGAACTCCTCTCCTCGGAGGAATTCGCTCACCTCTGATGCATGAAAAACACACTGGTCATGCACAGAACCAGCATGCTCAGCATATATGTGTGTAAAGACACATTTGTGGTTGCATATGCCCTTAAAAGAAAATGGAATATATTTTAGACTCACCATTTTCCCTAGGGGTTAGGTGAATTTCACGTTCATAGTTTTGAAATGGATAAATTTATGATTAGAATTGCAGTTTTAGAAAATGTCACAAGCAACTTATATTGATGTAGTTGGTAGACTGTCGTAGACTTCAAACCACATTGCCATTTCCTCTCGAGAAGCCATGGCGAAAATTGCGAAAACAGCGCATACAGCAAACATGAGAAGAATTAAACACGCAAACAAATTGATAGCTAAAACAATGGCTTTTTAATTTCGGGCGCACCCTTATTCACACTGATTTTAGTAGCCGTATCATAACTTGTCTTTGAGAATAATAATTGACTTATGGTCAGTAAAATTTGATAGTTGTTTTCTTCATTTCTTGTTCTCCAAATTCGCACATACAGGAAATGTTAATTACACAATTCGCACGTTTCTTTAATGATTGATAAGTCTGTGCTTACGTTATGCAGATGTAATAATTTTAAGTAATCACCAATTGATTCAGTTTCAATTGTGAATATGTTCATCCTTTTATAACATTCCCTTAAACTCTTACCCAAAAGTAACTATGGTAACCTCTCGTTGAACCACTGCGGGAGTAAGGATATGTACCATATGTACTACATAATGTTTTATGTTTATTATATTTCATTGCTTTCAAATGCACTTTTGCTCTTCATTTCATTAATTTCGTGTCTCTGATGCGTCGTAAAATTGATGCATTCATCAGACTTCCAAAAGTGTTGATCTTATTTATATTTTCGTTAGTTTTATAAACTTCCCGCGGAATAACCCAAAGCGACTGCTGTCGACCGTTCCGAAATTACTGCTTTTGCCACAGTGGCAGTACTGTATATCGTTCCAATTTACGGCAGTGCAGGCAGTACTGCCAGTGAATTTCGGAACGCGCCCTTTAATACCTCTATGGCGTCGTCGCGTAGAGTTCAGCCACAGTCGAATTTTCGAACTGAAGACGAACGTGAGCCGCCGAAACTATCACAGTTCACCAGACAAAAAATTCCGCAATAATCGATAATCGGTCAAATTAATCGGGTATACAATCGATATCGGCTGCTGCATTAATCGATTTTAAATTTTCGATTAATTGACAAAATTAATCGATTATTCGATTAATCGATATCGTAATCGCCCATCCATAGCTTGCACATCTACTGGCAAATATTGACCATTTTTTACGAATTAATTAGGGATAGTCGGAAAGGAGGGAAAAGGTGTGAATGGAGTGAAGAGGTTCGGTCTTTCTTCGTCGGCGTTTTTTTTATCAATCCATTCAATTTAACTAACTAATTTTAACAAGAAGTTCATGCCAACTTATAATACTTGCTCTCTTTTCGTGGAGGCTATAATTACGTACGATTTAAATGCCTTTGTGTATTTTAGTTCTCGAGCAAACTCGCTCACTCGCAAAGAATTTCCCCACTGGTTTAGGTTGCTTTAGTTATTCACTTGTTTTTATAAACATTCATACAAAACGTTTACACTAAGTTTCTTTCTGCTTAACACTTCGGATGTATTGCGTAGTAATTCTATATTTTCTTTTAGATTTAATAAACCTTTCACGTCTTTTTTTCGCTGGAAAATATGACCATATGTGAAAAAAACGATGTCATTTTCCTCTCGCAAGACCTAACTTGGAGTGTGCAGCTAGCGTGTGCGACCCTTGTGAAGTAAGATTGATCTCAGAAATAGATCGATAACAGTGAAGAGCAGCAATATTTATTTTAAAAAAATGTTTTAATAAGCTTAGGAGTGTGACCAAAATGTTAAAGGAATTAGGGTGGGAATCTATAATAGATCGAAGGGAAAAATAAAGGTTGCTTAATTTGCGCAATCACGAAGCAGGCTATTTTTCGGGAAACACTCAACATATTTTACTAAAGTCATTGTATTGCGCAAGAAACGTTCACAAGTTTATCATAAAGGAAATAAATTGTAACACGGATAGAATTAAAATGCCATAATTCGGCGGACATCAAGGTATCCGATGGTCGCTTAATAGTTGCAATAGATCTTTTCTAAGAAATTCTTGCTTGGAAGACTGGACTTGGTTCTTGTATTTAATTACTTATCACTAATACTTCTCGCCACATTAAATGTCCACATGATTTGGTCAATTGAATGAATATGTCATAGCATCCATGTAGTATTACTAATACCAATGAGTTATTCCACCTCAATTCAAAAGGCGATGATCTCTTAGGATCTTCGAGTTTCCTCGAAATTGGTGTATGGGTAGCAAATAACCCCCAGAAAAAGTCCTGAGACAAAGAGAAATAAATGTTTATAAGAGTAAAGCGTACTCAAATATTTTCACATTTATGCCAAAAAACCGTGACTCGAATGGTATTTTTTCCATATATCTCTAACTGTAGTTGTAGAGCAATAATATAGGGATTTTAATAAATCTCAGTCATTCTTAAAAACAGTTTTGTTAATTTAAATCGATTTTCTTCAATTTCATATTTTTGATAACTTATGAATTTTAATATTTGTGAAATAACGTTTCTTAATTACTCAATCTCATAACTGGCCAAAACATTTTTCATGTATATATTAAAAAATATCCTAAACATTTCTAAATATGCCATAAATGTGTTCATAAAATTATTTTAACTCATACATTTTTTTCTCCACCGGCGCCGCGGTCTCCGCCCTGGATCATGTATGTAGCCAACAAGTAACACGGGCCCAGACATATGTTCCAACTTATTGTACATACTAAAGGTTATAAACCATATCATAAACTAACAATGGTTTATTTTTGTTATGTATAATGTCAACGCAGTACTATTTGCAAAGTTTACACGAGAGCTCCACTGAAGATTTTGGATAATGTTTAGCTTATTTGCATTGATTTTTATCGTAAGTCATACGATGGTGTTTTTACCAGGGCTAAAAAAGTTTTAATCAACGAAAAAAAATTTAGAACACATATGTATCGAAGTATTTTAGTATGGTATCCCTGAAAGAAAGTATTGTTTTCTTTCTTGGTGATATCAACTTCGTTCTAGTATGAAGTTGTATATTTTCAACGTAAGGTTTCTCGCTCTTGTCTTTTTTTCAAACCATTTTGGTTTACTCTTGTATGTCACTGTTAGTTTGTCGAATATCCCTTCATCGCCCCGTTTTGTGGCTTCGTAAGCATTTATGCAACTGTTCAAAGTTATTTTTTTACCAACCGACTCGAGGAACTCCAGCTGTGGCAATTCAGAGATCGAGGCCTTTTCCTTTCCCGAAGATTGCTCTTCGAAGAAGAGTTTTATGGCATCTAGGGATTAGGGTACGAGGGTAAAACATTCTTTTTAACAGCTCCTCTGCATGACCTCCACGGTGGGCACTTCTGCTTGTGACGGCAGATGTCTCAAAATATAACGGTTCATTTTTCGTGCGAGAATCAGCCAATTGCGTACCGCTCCGAACTCTTGGAGACAGGGGAAGCTTCAGTCTGTTTCGATCTGTCACAGCGTGTGTCTCTGGTGGCTCGAAGTCCTGTACGCCTTCATATTTTTCCCGTGGACATTCTAATTTAGTGATTTTTGTAGATACGAGCACATCCATACGTCATCTGACGGAAGGTGCTCGATAGGAGCCGTGGGTGGAGGAAAGTGTTCGCAAGATAGAGTTTTTAAGTGCATGACTATTGGGCGAGAGATTGGCATCTCACTCCGCGGAGACAAGTGGTGTCAATACCAATATTGTGTGTGTGTTAATTATGAGATATATTTTCTTGTTTACCCTTCAAGACGTCGAAATCAGTGCAGCAATCTCCTGGATTTACACAATAATATCCAGGCTGTCAACCTACGGACACTAAATAATAACCCATTTACGAGAATCGTGTACTGTCTATAGCCGCGGGCAGGAAATTATGCCGCCAGTGCAGAGAGTGTATGAAAAAAGAGATTGGAGAAGGTGTTGCTCCGATGTCACAAGTCAGTTGTCAAGAAGACATTTCTGACTCGCTTGTAGCTCCAGGCATAAACAAACAAATGTTGCCTCATCCTGGACCGTTGGGTTTGGAGAGGTGTCGGGGAATAATGCTGAAGCACCTGCGAAAAGATTTCGTCAAGCAGTTCGTGTAGCAGGGATAAGGGAGTTTCGTGCTGAGGCTGTTGGAGTGGTATTCAAAAGCAAATTTTCCTGATAGAACCACTCCCTACAAGGTAGGACAATAAACGTTTGGAGCCATTATTATAGAAAACACCTGCTTCCAACGTTTAAAAAATATATAAAGATTTTCAATGTTCATTACTCTTCATTTGATATTTTTAAACCTATGTGTAATTTAATATTGAGTATTTAATACATCGCACTTAACACTTTTTACACTTCAGCGTTAATTCCGCAGAGTTATGATTGCATATTTAAATGAATTCTTCCTTAAAATTCACAATTATTATTTTGTTAACACCATAAAGAACTAATATAAACCATTGTTAACTTTATGATATAATTTATAACCTGTAATACAATGAATTGGAGCTATCAGTATTTGTCTAGGCTCGTATTACATGTCTGCTGCATACATGCTCCGGGGAAGGGCTGCGGCGCCGGATAGGAAAAAATGCAAATGTTTAAATATTTTTATGCACATTTATGAATTGCCATGAGGATTATTTTCAGGATAGTAAGTTGAATATGTATAGGTTATGAATAAAAAGTTTCAAGTGATTTATAGGTGGAGTATTTGAGAAACGTTATTTTACAATATTTAAAACTTGAAGATGTAAAAAAAAGTAGGAAAAGGAAGATACTCGATTTATATTAACAAAATGGTCTTTGAAAAAGACAGCTTCAACATGAGCCCTACATAATTTCTCGGAGACAACTGCGAGTAGAGATACACGTAAAAATACCATTCAAGTCACGGAGTTTTGAAAAAATGTGAAAACGTTTAAATACGCATGTCAAATTTAAAAAATTCTTTCCCTGATATTTTGTTTTTGGTAATATATGCTACCCATACACCGATATACCTCAAAATCGGAGAATCTAAATGACCATCGTACGTTGCAATGAGGTTGGATGACCCATTGAGTATCCACTCTCTCAGTTACTGATCTGGCCGTGCATTGTTCTCCTGGCTGACATTTGTTCCGCGCCAGCGTGCAGGGGAGCGTGCGGGGTTCGAGATAGAGCTGTGATGAGTGCTGCATGCGTGGAGCCCTACCCCGTGCCACGCACCCCGGAGTTGTCTCGCACGGCACTCGGTGGGTGTAGATTTGCTTTTTGGTACCGTTTGCCCTCTCTTATCACCCAATACCATTCACACATCAGCACACTCCGCAACAATTCCTTCTCTTGCTCAGCATTTTACTTCATCGCAATATCCTATCCAGGGGTTTTCCTTTGCCATATTAGTTTGTCGCCAACATTTATGATTTTATTCCTCCTTCCTCCTTGTGCGATGTTGATAATATTCTAATTTCTTCTCCTTATTTTACCTGGCCATTTACTCAGTGATTTATTGCGTGTTAATCTTTCCCGATCGCTGTGATGTTTTCTCTGCCACTCTTACAATTCCTGTTTTTGTTATTCTCCCACCTTTTCTCATCTGTTTCCCTTAATTTATACCACTACTCACTGGCTCCTTGCATTCCCTTCTTTTTGCCACGCTTGCAGCTACCACGTTCCTCGTCTTCATCTTCCTACCTTTACTTAGCCTCTTGAATCTATCATTACGTTTCATAAGCTCTTGACTACGATTTATCTTCATCTAAATCTACATCTACATATTACCCCGCAAGCCGCCTAAATAGGCGTGTGGCGGGGGGTGTTAGGACACCAGCCGTTTAAATATAAAATGGACACGCTCTAATGAAATTACGCCTAGCATTTATTATAGTCCCTTATTGTTCGGGGGAAAAACGAATTCCCATACCTATCCGTTCGGCAAAATATCTCTCTTAATTTATCGTTTCTGTCGGACCTGGAAATATAGTGGGGTTCTAATATGATGTTCTCCGCTTCGCTCTGAAAATATCTATTCTCAATTGTTCAAGCAATCTAAGCCTAGCGCGCAGCCTCCGAGTCTCTAGCGGCTCCCAGCCCAATTCGTTTAACATCTGTGTAACGCTGTCTGTACGCCCGTAGCTGTTTTTGACGAATCGCGCAGCTTTCCTTTGTATTTTATTAAGTTCCCGGATTAAGTCTTTCTGCACCGGATCCCACATGCTTGCTGCATATTCAAGGTGTGGCCGGACGAGTGCGAAATAGCACCTCTCTTTTACTTTTTCATCCGAAAATCTTCCCACAATACGCTTGATGAATCCTAGCTTCTTCAGAGCTCTGCCACAAATATTTCTTATATGTGTTCCCCACGACAGGTCCGAAGTTATCGTAATTCATAGATACTTCACTTCATCTGTCGCCTTTATGTTAACACCATCCACAGCATATGCATGGGAATAGTTGGACGACCTCCGCAAGAAATGTACCGCCGTACATTTGCTCAGATTAAGTTCGAGTCCCCACTCTTGGCTCCATACATGAACGTTGTTTAAATCCGATGATAGTGTTTCAAAGTCAGAGTGATCACTAATTTCACAATAGATGACAGCGTCGTCGGCAAATAAACGTATTTTAATGCTAATTCGAGATCATAGATCATTTATGTATATAATGAACAAAAGGGGGCCGATTACGCTTCCTTGTGGGACACCTGATGTCACTTTAACTACATCAGAGCTAATTCCGTCAAGAACTACTTTTTGCTTACGATCACTCAGAAAGTCGCGTTACTACGGTTTCGTTCAGCCAGCATGACTGTAATTTGTATAAAAGTTTGTTGTGAGGTACCGTATCGAAAGCTTTCTTAAAATTCTAGGAATAATGCGTCCACTTGTCTTTTCGATTCACCAGATTTGAGAACGTCATGAAGAAAGAGCGCGAGTTGTGTTTCACATGATCTACCTTTCCGGAAGCCGTGCTGAGAGCCATGGAGGACGTTACGACTGTCCAGGAACGTCATGATATTGCTAACGACGATAAGTTCGAGTATCTTGCCTATAATCGACGTTAATGAAATTGGTCGATAGTTCCCTGGGTCGTGTTTGTTTCCCTTTTTGAATATCGGTGTAACGTTTGCAATTTTCCAGTCTAATGGTATCATTCCTTCAGACAGTGACTTCTTGAATATTATGTCTAAGAACGGTGCGATCTGTGGCGCTAACTCCTTGAGGACACGCGCGGGTATTCCCTCCGGACCCGGAGATTTACTATTTTTTATCGACTGTAGCTGTTTAGTTATCCCATCGCGTTGAATAGTGATTTCTTTCATCGGTTCCTCAGTGAATGAAATTTCAAAAATACATGCAGTATTGTCTGTAGTGTATACACTTTCGAAGTGGGAATTTAACGTGTTAGCTTTGTCAATATTTTCGGTGACAAGTTTGCCATCTTTATCAAATAACGAATCTATGGTTGAAGATTTTCCCTGAAGCTCTCTCGCATATGACCAAAAAGATTTCGGATTTTCTTCGAGTAATTCACCAAGTACTTTTTTCTTGAAGTACTTGCTTCTTGCTTGCTTGCTTACTTTTTGCTCGCTCGCACATTTGAAATTTCGCAATGCAGTACGCATTGATTTCTTTGTTTTTGAGCGTTGCGCAGCGTAATTTTCTTTTGCTTCAAGTTCCTTCGATTTGTCACCTACCGTAGTGGACTTTTTGACCAAGGGCCTGACCACGATATAATCTATTCGACACCTATCTCCCTTCGTATCTCGGTGTTTCTATTGTGTCTACTCCTGAAATGATACTTAAACCAATTGTTCGTCACTACTAATTTACTCCTACCGCAAAATTCAGCTGTCTCCTTGTCAGCGGTCATTTCTTTTCCATATTCTTCTACTTAATTTCCACACCTCCTTTCCCCCACCTCCTCATTCCAATCCCCCACCACTAGTACACTTTTCTTACCCGGGACTTGGCTAGTTATCTCCTCTATTTGTTCGTATTTTCCGTTCACGTCTGCCTTCCTATGGTTACTTGTAGGTATGTATACATTCATCACAATAAATATAGTCGAATGAGCTTTTATTTCCACCACCAGTACCCTGTCGCTCAACTGCTCTTCCTCAATAATGCGTTATAACTGCAGCTACGACTCTCGTCTTTCTCCCTGTAAATTACTTCTTAGCCCTCACTCCAATAGTTCCCACTGTCCTTCCATCCCACCTCGAATGGTCTCAACTCTTCTTTTCTCCCATTCTCCATTTTCTGTTTAATGTTTTCTATTTTACCTGCCCTCATCTTTGTGCTAGCATTCCGCTTTCATATTTATACCGCTTCTTTTCTCTTCCTAGTGTTCTCCATTTTGTATTTCTTCTTTTCAGCTTTCGTGATAGATTGAACAAATGCATAATTGTAGGTAATAATTTATTTTAGTATTTTTTCGTACTTTTTTATTTTTAATAATTTATATGCACATATATCGAAATGCAAATTGACGTAACTGTCGAAGTAACATCTGGCCCAACGCTACCTTCCTACCTGCCATGTTGGGTGAATCATTCCTCCTGAGGCTTCACCTCCGCGCGCGCGTCTTGTCTATGATTTTGAACCCCCGCGCACCCGAGGTGGTGAAGGTGGTTGACAAATGCCCTGTCAACAATGAACTGGGCTCGGGAACTGAACGGAAAACACGGAGGAAAAAAAACGAATCTTTGGTTGGAGTTGTACGGAATCCGAATTTGTACCCGAACGGAAACCGAAGATGGGTAGATAAATATTTTACACCATTTCATTTATTTTTTAAAGTACAGGCGAAAGAACGATTTTCTTAGCGTTCGTCCTTTTGGATAACTCCTCCACGCTCATACAGTCGCCACATAGGGCCGTATCCAGAAACCTCACTACTGCTGGATACGTCATCAGATGGTGACGTAGCTGCTATAGCGGCCGAGCTCCGCTACGATCACCCGCTGCAAGGTCTAGTGAGGTCTATGCCATGCTACTCGCTACAAGTAACTTGGCCGCCGGATTTCGTCTGCTTATCGTCTCGCATTTATAATTAATAATTATTGACGTTTAAAGGGCTATAAGCTCATGATAATCATTTCTTATTATATAAAAATATAGTATGAATGCTTCAACAACGGACTTTGATGCTGATGAATTAATATTTTACTTAACATAACTATTAATAACTTCTGTCAACAATACCGTGATGAAACCTCTTCGGCTTCACTGTTTTAATTGCTATTAACTTCCGAACGGGCCCTGTCATGCCTTGAAAACCATTTATAATTTAAGAAAAACAAATTATGTACATATTTAATGTCTTGCCTTGATGCTCGTGAAATACTTTTTTACGTAAAATAACTACTGTCAACACAACTATGCTGAAACCTCTTCGGCTTTGCCGTTATAATAGGTATTAACTTTGGTATGGACCGTGGCTTGAATGTAAACCATTTATATTTTTATATAAGTGCCCAAAGAAAGTTGAAATCACCGCTTTGTGTCTGTGAAATTTACAGTTTGCGTAAAATACTCAAAACAAGAAAGCCTTCTTCCAGCCAGCTCTATCCATACTCAGTTACTGCTAGTAAAAGTAATGAAAGTTCCAAGCCATGGAAAACCATGTACAATTACGTGTAAGCGTACCTAAAATGTGTAATTTTGTTACTGAAATGATGAGTAAAAGTTTATGGGAATGTCTCAGAGATAGATGGAAATGGCATAGTGCTTCTACGTCCGTTGACAATATCTCGTTATATTCATCACATAATGAATGTCACGTACATCTTTGGGCGTTATAATGCAATGCATATTTGAATATCCCATTACACAAATGCGATCGACAGTTGTACGTGTATATTTGCCACCCACCATGACGAGTGATGTTGGTGAGGCGAAGGATTATTCAGCAATAGCTACCTTCAAAAGAAATGAGAGCGCAAACTTTTCATAATTAATGTCTAGATTTAACAACATTTTACTAAAAAAATCACCTATAAAGTCGGTGCCGACACTTCGTGAGCAAAACTTGATGGGGTATTGCTTTCCCACCCAACTTGGCGCCTGGTACACCGGCCGGCTTGCCCCGGCGCGCCGGCAACTACCCGGCCCCGGCACTACCGCCGCGGCGGTAGTGCCGGGGCCAGACGGCAATCATCGGCGATCGGCAGTATACTATAGTCGAGACGCATGCTACCTAGGTACTTGTCTAGAGTTTCCCGAGCGCGCAGATCGTCATCATTTATCGGCAGGTACTCGATGATAATTTTGCCAATTTTTTGAGGCATTTAGTACATAATGAAGGCCATCAGATTCCGAGAAGAAACTTGAGGGACCGGGAGAATCCCATGGAAATACTAACGCATCCGTTTTCTTGGACTCCAATACAGCTTTCCTCGCGACAACTAAATTTACCATTAAATTCTTCTCCTCCGTGGAAATCCTGCTCCCTTCCCCTGTCTCCATTTTGTTTACTTACAAAGTCACGTTGAGAATTCGTTATTCAATTATCGCCCTTAGTTCCTCCCGATGCCCGCATCTAGGGGAACATAATGTCGCTACATTCGTCTACGTCATCAATGTAGCCCAAAATAAATGTGGCAACACTGCCCCCCACCAATTTGGAGCGATTTGGAGTAGCGGGGTTTCTGGATATAGCATGCAGCAGCAGGCTCCTCTGCAGGTTCAGCACTGTTTCTGGATGCGGCCCATAGTCCAACTCCCGAACACGGTGACATACTCATTAGTGAAATTTATTTTTCCCATTCTACAAAAAAGGAATTAAATATGTAGATATATTCATTTTATAACTTCAATTTTTTAAATATGAGTATTCAACTTCAACATGTTTATTTTCATGTGTTTCTTTTCAGTGACTGTTCACTTATTCCCGTTTGAAATAACATGGTGTTTTAAAAACATGAAAATTCTTCGGTCGGAGGGAGAGAAAAGGGTTCGAAGCGGATTGCCGACTTGCCGGTGGCCGAAAGGGAAACCGAGCGGAAACGAAAATTGGTGTTTTGAGGGAGGCGGAGTGAAAACAGGAGCTCGTTCCGAAGCCGCGGCCCATTGCGACTTGTTTGTTTTATGGGTTTGGCCGGCGTATGCGTCTGTGGGTGCAATCGGTGCGAAGCGCTTGGCCGAGCACGAACGTGGGCGTACGGGCGGGAGGAGGGCTCAGGGAGGCGTGCTTCGGACATCGTGAGCGGTGAGAGGCTGGAGGGAACCATTGTTTGGACTCCTCTGGCGTCCGCATTCGCCCCCTCCTCTGCCGCTCCTCGCGCGGCAGGCGATGGTTTACGTCTCCGGAGATGTGGCGAGAGCCAGGCGTGGATGCATGGCCTTGGGCTTGCCGATGACGTCGCCCATCTTGGACCAATTACGGTCGAGCGCTCGGAATGCGAGTGAAAAACTGCATGCAATGTTTGCGTGGTTGATGTTAAACATTTTCATGTCTACACTGCCAAGTGCGTATGCTCGTGTACTGAAATTATGTAACTTTCTTCGTATTAAAAATACTGCGGGAGTAAGGAGACTTTGAGGAATTTGATCCACAGGACTTACTACCGCGGTAATTTAATTTTTAGGGGACAATATATCGCTGGCGTTACCGTCGGCTTCTTCGAAGTCTCCCACCATATATCGCCAGCGTATTGTTTGGTGGGCTCTGCTCCATATCCGTGCTTTTATTAAACTCCATATTTTTAAAATTAAAAATGCTTGGAAACGGTTTATATATATATATATTTTTTTAATTTGAAATATGTGGGTCCAATTGGAGCGAACCTAACAATAAGCAGTCTGTGTAAGGTGGGCAAAACTCAATCCAACCAACCAATCAAAAAATGCATCTACACATTAGACTGCAACGCCGGCAAAGTATCTCTACAAAAGAATAATCGCGATAGTATACCAGTAAGAACAATTAACAATCTTAAGTAGTGAAATAGAGAGGAGCCAAAAGCCCTTCAATCCGCGAACAATCAGTGGTTAACAAAGGACGATGACAAACTAATTCACCAGAACAATTCCCTCCTCTTGCCTGCCCATTATTTCTTTCTCCTTCTCTCTCCCTTTTTGTTGGCTCTTGCCCAAATATACCTCATGCCATCGCGGAGGCAATGGAGGGTAGTAAATGCAGGCTAGGCATATTTAAAGCTCTATTTTATTTTGGAAGGATTGGTACTTGATGCATGCGAGGCGTAAAGAAAGAGATGCTCAAGTATAACCAATAGTGAACAGCGTTGGACGTGATCCTTAGAGCGATTTTGATGTCACCCACAAGCGAAATATCGCGTTTCATATTATGTTGCAAGGCTATGTATCTCATAGCCGGCAGGGCCAATGATCGAATCTACGTTTACGAAGATGTTAAGCTACGTTCAGGGTGAGGGGCACGGGGTGACTCCAAGCCAAGTCTCGTCTCAGCTCGAGGTCAAACGTCGCACGCTCCCCTGCCCGCGAGGCGAGCACCAAAACGCAGTCGGGAATTATACACGGTCACGCCAGAATCCGGGGAAGAGCTACTTTGGCGAACATGCTAACTTGCAGTGTACGGGTTAAGTTGCTTCTACTGGCTAGTATTAGTAATGCTATACATTCATGGATACCTTTTGATAATGATTCATGAAGGAAATTAAATTATGCGGGGCATTACAAGTTGCGTGAGGTGATATTAATAATTATACGAGTATGTGATTAAACACTACTACTAAGTCGTCTATGCATATCAACGGTGGTATAGTATTAAACAATAGTACGCGTGCCTCGATACACTTCCAGTTCACACCTACACTAACATACCTGAGCAGTATTATTGTTTAGCCTCTTTTGATCGATTTTATTGGATTGCATTACTTAATTCTGGACCACCCTTTGAATAGCGCCATACTTCCATCTACACTGAAAACTATTGGGCTTCCTAAGCCCAAGAGTATTTTAATGGAGGCTTTTATATTTTAGCCAGTTTTTGCTTAGCCTATGTGCATTCCTATGGGGAGTAGAATTATTATCATTATTGTGATTTTCTGATAGTACTATCTAAAGGTTCGCTCTTCTTAGTGTCCTTTACTTATGAGACACCACAGACCTGGAGCACATGACGCCTTATCCCGAATGCAAACTTAACGACGAGAACCAAGCCAAAATTGTTACCAAGGAAAGTTATGTATCTCAATCCAAGTTTATAACATTAATTTACTGCGCGGCAAAAACCTACATTCCTTCACTCTGGCCAATTCCAAAATTGTAGCAGATAATATAACTATGTGCTAGCTTATTAGTTGCTTTCCAAGTGCTATTATGTTGATTACCATCCGAGTGTTTGTGATTCTTTTCCTCGGTAGTAGAAGCTGTTGGAGACGCATTAAATAGGAATAGCAGCTTCAAATCACAGTGTTACCCTGGTAACCAAACTCACCGGACCTGAATCCAATAGAAAATGTTAGGGGCCAAATGGTGAGAGATGGAAGAATGTCAATTATAGCAGCCCGAGGTCCTGGAAGGTCACATCCGTGAGGTATCCTAATCATGGGTTCGGCTACCGGGACAATTTTACAATTCAATACGGCAATTGCGGCAAGAACTTCAAGGAGTCTTTGATTATGATGGAGCAAAACTAAATAATGATTATTTCCAACTATGAGTTATATGGTTATGTTCTCTGCATCTCGTTCTTCACTGCGCTGAAATTGGTTTCATTTGGATTTTGTAATGAACATTTTGTTTGCGTTTAATTATAATTTGTTAATTTAAAAAGTACTGATAATGAAATAATTATGTAAACATATGAAGACTACCGTATTTTTTATCTAACACTTCCATGTAGAAGAAAAACCACCTATAATACTGTTATAAATATTCTGGAATATGTGAAAACTGTAGATATATTACTCAAAGCGGATATATAGTCCAAACATAAGCATGAATATTTAAACACTTCAAAAAAGCAATTGAATAATTTTAAGGGTTGATGCGGCCGATGCTCGAACGAAATGACGGGAGCCGTTATTTCGGTCGATTCAAAATATAACCTTACCCCGGTGGTAGCGGTGAGGTAGATTTCGCACTTTGTCGTGATTTTTCCACAGCCGGAATTTATGTTTCTTAGCGTCCGAGAGAACTTTGAAACGCATCGCCACATCAATAGGACGAGTAGCTTAGTGCATCGGCGCATGCGAAGAGAGAATCGGAATTCTGATCTCTTTTTACTTCCTTTTATAGGATGCTTCATTCAATAAAGCATGAATTTTAATATGCATCTCGGATCCAGATCCGATTTCAGTATCCAGTGAAACGTAATATCCGTGGATATTTGGATCCGATGGATTCGATTCGACCATCCCTAGAATCAAGACAAGTTGCACTGCCCACTGTATCAATTTATTTACGATGCGTTTCAACGCCTCAGCGTCACCTTCAGGCACAGAAAACACAGTGCAACATGTTGTCTTAATTCATAAGATGCTGTTCCAACACGTCTTGCCGAAAACAATAGAGCTTAATCAAAAAAGCAAATAGTAAGAAATTTAATATTTTTCATGCTGTTTTTTTTCATTGGCGTATCAAATTATGCATCGTGTATGCGCATTCACGGCTAATTTATTTGCGTAGTCATTGACAATTTACCGCAATGGCAGAAAGGTGTATTTAACATGCGTTTATTATCAATAGAGCGCGAAAGAGTAGTCCTCAACTTTGCGAAACAAAGTCACCTAAAAAGTGTCTAATATTTTGAAAAGTCACTGAAAAGTCAGATGTATTTTTTTATGTTGCCAAATTAAATAAATATTATTAAATGAAATAATTTAAAGCAGTTAGGTATACAAAATATTTTTATAAGTATATATCCAATTCATTGGATCGGATATTTAATTATAAAAATAAATAAGAGCGCGAGAATACGGTTTTTAAATTTGTGAGTTATAATACGAATTTTTAGGAGAAAATATCCCTGAAGTATTTTAAAAATATTCCTGGTGAATTTTAAATAACATGACTACCACTTTGGTTTGGGAAAAAAATTTCTATCCCAATCATTTTCAATCTTACTGCTGTCGCTGATAAATCCCGTTACATATTTTGGCAAGGGAAAAGCAAAGTAAAAAGATCAGTTTTTGATGACGGATTTTGTATTTCAAAGTCACATTAGAAGATATTGGCAAAATATTCACCAATTCTCATTCATCTTTAGTTTCGTATCCTCGATTGGAATGAGTCATCAAGTGGTGGCAGACCAGATGCTTCTCCATTATTCCATAGTGAAGGATGTGCGACGGTGGCTCAAGATAAGTTTATATGCTTAGAAAGTGAGCACTCGACTTCGCACGTTGTTATAGGGGCATACCTCAGGGTAGCCTATTGTTCACCAGCGGAACTTAAGTGAAAAATTTCTGATTCCTTCCCTTCACAGTCTACGTCGAGAATTTGAGATGCTTTACTCATTAACTTGAAGCCTTCTTCTTTACTCAATGCATCAAATAATTTATTCATCACGATTTATTTCTTCGTGCGTACATGATGATGCGAAACGTAAAGATTAAATTTTTATACTGACAGTCGCCAGTTAACATTTAGGTACCTCAAACGTTTTACTGATACTCACGGTTATTTCACAATAATTGCAATGAATGATGTTATTCAATACACTCAGGTGTTTGCGCAGCGGAGCATACGGAATCAGTTTGGGTCCTTACGAAAACTATCCTTTTAACTCAAACATTTTCCTCTCTGTATCTCTTGAAAGATTCTACCGAGGAACACAAACGTGTAAACAAAGGTCTAAAGATGCTTTGACACTTCATCAAATGATACAGAGTTTATGTGGCTTTCTCGCGCAGACAAGAAAAAAGTGTATGCAATCTGCTTACATACACCCGTCTTTCTTAATCCTTGATTTGTACTCATAAACGTCAAGTGCCAATGACATATTTCTTGTCGCACTACAGTTCTGGCCCTGGGAGGGAGCATCTGCTTAGTTTGCGTGAGCGTGGTAGGAAATTGTACATCACCAAGGATGTAATTTTTGTAATTTTCTCTTCATTTCCGTCAAGAAATGCAGTTTCATAGCCAAGTGTTTAGAGGGCTCGGCTTTTCAAGAAAAAACTCGGGTTCAAATTAGTTGGTGCATTAATTAGGCCAGTGACTTTTGATGGATCAAGGGGCACAGGAAGGAATAAATTACTTTTTCCGTCGGAATGAATTAATTTTATGTACTCTGGAACAGTTGTAAATTCTTCCCTTAAAAAAACTGTCAGATATATACGTGTCTTTTTGAGAGCACAAAATTCTTTTTTTGGATCGCTACGGCTCCGTGCAGTAACGGTTGAGAAACACTGAAGTATACAATACTCAATTTTTCATGACATTCGTTTTATCATTCTCTTGCTGCTAAGATGCATTCAGAATCTGGTCAGATGGTGATTTAAGGCGAATAAATAAATAAAAAGTGAAAAGTCACAGAAAAGTCCAACTGTCGGTGTTTTATCAAATATCGTGTTTCACTACATCCTGAGCTATGCCCTTCCAAATGCTCATAGCGATATTTTATTGACTGCTCTCTCGACGATAATTAGCTAGTATAAACTTCCAAGTGAATCCCAGGACCATGCCAGAGTGTTAGAGAGTGAGCTAAGTTTAGAAGAAAAAGGGAAGAAAGAGGAAGAATGCAAAGGAAAGTACGGCGAGAACGAGAGAGTTATATAGAACGTTTCAAATGTTAACTGGGTTATCTAATGTGGGGGCACATTAGCTTAGGTCTTCCAATGTATAGAGGGGGAATTGAAATCTCCACCTTTTATTGAAATTCCTTCGGGACTCCTGGATGTGATGCTATTTATTCGAGTCTCGAATTCTGAAATTGAATTTACTTCAGAGTTACGTGCTCGGTAGTTCGCGCAGACAAAAATTGTTTTTGATTTAGAGCACCTAGTTGAGAAACATAATGACTCTAGGCTGATCTCTGGAACAGTTTCCGCTTGACTGACGTCTTCTATACAGCTACAAGTACTTCACCTCCGATTCGGTTGGATCTGTCTTTTCTATAAATGTAGAACGATTTTGGAAAATTTTCACTATCAAATATATCGTCCGTCAGCCAACTTTCTGTGCCATTAACACAATTAGCCTCCGTGATATAAATAAAATGGTTAAATTTTGGAATCTTATGTTAAAAAATGAGGCAATTAACTACTGCAACGATAATGGCTTCATGGCTATCGTTTATTCGTTTTGGGGACATTTCCAAATTGTTTCTCTTCAGTTAAGCTTGTTTCGCGCCCTTCTATCAGCATTATCTTTGTTAAATAAGTTACTGCCAACTCAGAGTTATTGACTCCACAGTATGACCTATTCACTATCCTACCCTCTCCGCGGCGTTGGTGTTAGCAAAATGTGCTGAACGCCCGTGGAGTAATAGTCTGCTTCGAGACTACGAAAAAGATATCTCCTCTCTCAGAGATTCCCACACGAATTCCTTTTACGGTCACACTGCTAAGTTTATTGTAATAACCTTTTACGAATCTATTTGCTCTCCGCTGTACTCGACCTATTTTTGAGACTTATCCTAAGTCGTAGGCATCCCACATGCTAGCGACATACTCGAAAAGAGGTCTAACAAAAGAGAAGTTACATCGTTCCTTCTCCTTTTCGTTGCATTTTCCTAGTATTTTGTTTTAGAAAATCCAAAGTTTCCGTTAACTTGTCTGGAGATTTCTCGTACATGTTTCCTCCAAAGAGGTCCTGGGTAAGGATGAGTATATTGAACAAGCTCTACGTTTGATAATTTGGTGTGGTTAACTGCGAAAATTTCCGTTGACCTCGTTATTATTTTACCAATAATTAATATCCACGTACTCTTCAAATTTTAATTCTAGCCGCCAAGTATTGCTTTATTCGTTCACAGAATCTAGGTGTTTTTTACGCATTCCTTTCCGACTCACTGCAACCTTTTACTCGTTGCTATGGTGGTGATGTCATTAATATGCAAAATTAATAACTAGGACTCGATGACACTTCCCTGGGGTTAGTGAGAAAATTATTCTACGTATCAATAGTACAGCGATTTTTGTTACATTTTTCCAGTGGCTTCAATATCTCCCGTTTTGAGCCTTCGGAATTCGTCTTGTGAAAAAGTATACCTTTCTCTTTGTGTCTTTTTGCCTGCACTTATATGAAATTTGGCGTTTAGTTCTCTTTGATCGCTTATTTCGTACACAATTCCTGCTATTTCAGGCATGTTTGTATGTTGGATTTGGTGGTTGGCTTCTATTTGGGGTCTGGATTATCTGCTTTCCATTCCGGGGGCCTTGGTTCGAATCGCGGCAATGTTGGAGAGTTTTAGTGGGATTCCGATACTTGGGTGCCATGTGGAGAGCAATTCTGGCGCAGTTTTCCTCGGGTAGGACGCAAAAGGCCTGGACCCCATTTAGCGCTTTTCGTTGGAAGTAAGTTGTTGGTCCTCTTAAAATAACCAGCCAACCAACGGCGAAAAAATATCGCAATGCCGTATCTCCGGCGTTGCTCTTAGTCCAGATGATGCATTGAATACCGCTCAGCCCATATACTTGGTTCCCAAGAGGCCGGAAGGAAAGATCAAAACATTGCGCAAGAAATACGTCTCATCTCACCAGACCTTCCCATAAATTTGGTCCCTCGGCCGCTGCCTGCCGCCGCCGGCCGGCGCCAAGCGTGTGAATTTTCGTCCATGGATCAGCAGATCCAATTAGAGCTCTGGCAGGCCACGTCCCTTTCTAACGTGAGCGTTGGAAAAATACCAAAGTTGAATCCCACCAATCTCCAATAGCTTCCCTGGAGAGCACATGGCTTAGTCACGGATCTCGTCGAGCACGGAACGGAACTCCGAAACACTCCCGACCCCTTGGCGTTTTTCTCGTGTCTTGTGTCACCTCTCACTGCTCTTCTGCGTCCTTCTGCGTCCTCGAAGACTGTCCTTTCGCCATGCGTCGCGCGCATCACGAGAAGCTGGTGCCCAGCAGCGGACCACCCCTTCGTCCCAACACCAATGTAAGTACTTCAGAGCACTGAGGGACTGTAATAGGTGCGATAGGACCCCAGACTCTGCATCGAGTGCTTGTACCAGTTTAACTACTCGGGGTATGTACTCAGCTTAATTGATGAAATCACTCGGCACATATCCGGAGGATTTGGGGAGGAGGTTATTACGTAACTTTCGTACCGATCAGTTTTAGGCTATTATTCGTTTTATAAGCCAGAGTCAAACGGTCCAAACCTTACTATTATGTAACTTTCTACCAATTTTTTCCATTGTTTACGCTTGAATTTTTAAAAGTTCTATTGGTGAGCAGCTAAGTCAAATTTTCGATTCGGAAAGGAAAATTAACATTAAGATCCTCCTGGGTTCCATGAGGGTCCAAGCCCTGGCGAGTGATTTATTCGTTGCGGATTCCATGCATTCGTGCCCCGGCCAGGTTATTTTCACGCTGGAAGTGATAATTCAAGATTTCAACGGAAGTACACGTTTTAAGGCCCAACAAATATATTTATTTTGCAATTGACTTCGTCGGTATAAGACCAATGCGTGGAAAATTCACCGTGCAACAAATCAGTTCAATTTACTAGGATTCAATGCAGGATATCTCAAATTCCATTGTATCGTGTTAGTCAGTTATTGTTAGGTATTGGGAGAGTCGAACTAGAATATTAGTCAAGTCAAATGAATTTTTTCTGAATAAATTTCCAGTCCATGATAGAACAACTTGGTTTTAATCCACACAATTTATTTCAGACGACCCGGGGTTCAGCAATTTACATTTGTGCCATCTTCAGGTAACAAATTTCACAGGTGGCCGGGTATATATATGGTTGAAGGTGGGGGTGGTGGGGAGGGAGGAACAAATGGGTTGGGCAGCATGGAAAGGGGGGGGTGGAAAGGTTGAATCAATCAGTGTTTTTAAAAAATGAAGGAGCGTGCGTTCATACTGTGAAGGACGGATAAGGTGGCTGGGGCGGTTAACGGTTTTAAGGTTGGGGGAGGTTTATTTTAAGGAGGGGGGAATGATATGGGAACAATTGATCATTACATAAAATATGCGGGCTATTAACAATTTCAAATTGTTCTAAAAAATCCAGTTTAGCACCTTTGTCATTAAAATGTAAAATTTCAAAATTAAAATCGCTAAAATGTTTAAAATTACATTTATGTAATTTTAAACATTTTAGCGATCATGGATGTTACCAACTTCCACAAAGTTAAGCCTGAAACGATGACTTAAATTTTCTATGTTAGGCTAGAGGAATATTTCTCGTAGGAAATGTGCAATCTACGCACATTTTCCGCCGTATGTAACGTAGAATATTTAACGTGGATAAATGTTTTTACTGTTTTTTCTAAATGAATTTCCAGGGTTAAACTAGAATATTTGACGTAAATAATGTGCTAAGCATATTTTCTACCGTTGAATATTTTATGTGGAATAATATTGAATAAGACATATTTTACTCGTAGAGAATTAATTAAGCATCTAAATTAAACAAATGAATAAGGGTTAATGGAATATTTTATTCAAGTATCATAGCGAGAAATTTTATAAATTAAGCTTATATTTCCTCCATTTTGAATTTCAATTCCCTATGCTAAGTAAACCATTGCTTCACATTTCAGAATAAATTACTACTCTTGACTGAACTGGCTACTTGATTTACCTATGTAGGTTTGTTATACTACATGGTATAACTTAGGAATCTAAATAACTTTTATCAATAGTTAGTAATCTATTAAATCAACAGTATCTCGGTGATTTGACGAGAGTAGCATTTCTGTAGATTATGTTATTCTGTCGCTACTGTATAATGGGAGATTATATTTCTATGGCATTTCCTCTATATTTTATTAGTGTTAAACAATTTTCAAGAACTAAAAATAATTTTTATATTAACTACTTATAATCTACATATTCTAATGTATATTTTTTGCATAATTTTCAATTTAAAATTGTACTTGTGATGAACTAACCTCATTGTAAGTGTACAGATATTTGTGCCATATGTTGCACCCGTATGCGTGACTACAGAATTTTTCAGGCAATACTTTTTGTAGTTTTTGCTGTGATTTTTTTTCGGATTTGTCGGCATTTTTGTGTAATAGGTCGACGTTTGTGGGCAAGTAATTTCAAAAGCAAACTTCATGGAGTTAGTGGTTTTATTATTGGCATTTTATAATTACTTGATTATATGATGAGATTTTGGCCGCAGTAGGTTTCAGGTTATAAATTTCCGATTCCGTATTTTCCAAATTTCATAACTGAGGATTTTGCGCATTCGTGTGACTCCTCAGTGAATGATTTCCACTTAAATTAAACAGTTTCTAGTCGACAAAAGGCTCAATTGAAAGGTCTACTTTGAGACCATTTTGCAGATTACGTTGCTTTTTTTTGCTTGAACGTCAACATTTATAGTGACTTTGATCTTAAAACTAGTTAGTACAGCAATTTTATACACATTTTTCGTGAATTTCTGTATGCGGATGCAATATTCTAAGTAAATATTTTTGATAGCTTGACACTGGCTAGGTTTTGAACACACATTATGCCAGGAAAAAAGAATTATTATATAATTATGCCAAGGAGCGAGATTCTGAACTCGATAGTCTTTCTTAACTTAATGAAATTTCATTATCACATAAGATAAAATTTCGCAAACTCTTAACGAGACTCCGTCCAGTTTCATCCGAAAGTGGGTATCAATCAGCGCCGAGCAGTTCTCTCATCTACATACATTGTCGAGGTGGGGAAGGAGGTGGGGGGAGGGGGTTTAGGTTTGTGGAAGGGGCGTAGGAGGAGTGGGCAGCACAGGAGGAGGCACGTGGCCATCAAGTCAAGCGGCGAAGTGTAGGAGAAGTAAGGGCAATGGTTGTTGTGGAGGGGCAGAGGGAAGGAATTGACCCGAGGTCAATGGCTGTGGTCAGAGAAGAGCAAAATTCATGGGGGGTTGGACAAGGTGTAGCATTGTTTCTCGATGTGAGGCGACATGAAGGAGTGGGAGGTCCAGCAAAACACAAGATCATTCGCCACATGCTCATTGGCCAAGTTATAACTTCATTAGCACTAGTTCCAAACTGTCGAGCCTCCTTCCTTTGACTTGCTGGCGGAGAATCTCCGGGATGAGATCGCTTCCCCAACACACCCCCTCCCACTCTTCCCCCCCCCTCCCACTCTCTTCCCTCCCCCCTCCCACTCTCTTCTCTCCCACTCTCTTCCCTCCCCCCTCCTCTGATTCTCCCGGATGCCATTGCGTCATGCGTCATCCCATTTCACTGTTGATTTGGTGCGACTTTCCTCTCCTTTCAGCGAACCACTTTATGCCTTCATTTTAACATCCCAAACATTTATCCCGATGTATTCAATGCTTAAGTCTTCCTCGGTAATTGCTCCCATTAATTTACTTTCCATTATTGTATTCAAGAGAACGTCATCTCTAAGATAGACCCCATGAAAATGCTTCGCAAAGTTGTCATTAATCATCTTTTCTCCACAGTTCTAACATAATTTCTTCATTGGTGGTTATTTTAACTACACCATGCCTCTATAATGCCGTATTTCGACTTCTTCTAATGCTTTCTCTCCCAAGTCCGTCACTGCCCTAGCATTTTATGAGTATATTCCTCACATCTTCATGCACGATGCCGTTTAACACGGAAACTTTACTGTTATGTGGTCGGATCTTTCTTTCCCCGGAGGATATGCCATGGTCACTTAGCCTTCGGTCGGAGTGTATCAAGCACGAAAGGAACATAATCACCGACAGCACCGTACATGCTTGGAGCAGTATCGCTTCATATGAATCAGATTCGCTCCACCGCTGGCCGCTTTCCTTCCACTCTTTATTGCCAGGGTGGTCTTGTCTGCCGAACACGTATCGAACCGAATGTGATATCCTCGTTGTCAGATGTGATATCGTGTCTCCCTGTGATTTTCAAAAGCCGTCAATCCTCTCCTTGTGTTCGGAGAAAGCCCGTCCTCTTTGTTTCCCACTGCCTCTATTCTGCGCGCCTCATTGGGTTCATTTTGAACCTGTAACGCTCGGCGCCTTAAGCACAACCAATGTCTATTTTTTTAGTTCTGAGGGCGGAAACACCTCGAGACAGAGTCGGAAATCTCGGGAAGGCACAAGGAGCGATTATGCTTGGGAGTCAATGGACTTGAATTAACTCACCAACGAACTGTCATATTAAACTATTACGTGGCTGTTACCACCAGCTGTCAGGGAATAGTCTACGAGAAGCACCATCACCGGCACAATTAAAAAATAGTGCTTTATGGGAAACATCCCAATCTACCGCATATTGCCACGTGGTACACTATATCACGTTAACTCAAGTGTAAAAAATAGCATAGTAAGCGCCACGCTCTACATGCACTTGCTTTCTCCAACGCATCAGTAATGCTCAATTTACTTAAAATATTAATGATAATGTCTATCATTATATATTATTAGTATACATTTTTATCGTCCGTTTTGCTGCTTTTTCTGCCTACATTCGTCATAGAGTGACCATGGTTGCCCATGATTTTGTCGAGGGATTGGATGAAGTGGATAGCCAAAAAGTCTCCCCTATTCAAATGTCTTAGTCTTCAAATTGTCATAAAAGCCTTCGGTTTTGCCGTTTTCATTGCTATTATTTGCTTGACCGACACCTGTATCAGTGGCGGATCATGGGGAGGGCAAAGGGGCAATTGCCCCCCCCCCCCCCGAGACGAAAAAACACACATTTATTGCACAAACAAAAACACATAGTATATTCCATACCCCCTAAACCCCCCCCCCCACTCCCCGATGGGCATGTTAGAAGATGTTGCCCCCCCCCCCCCCGCCCCGACATATGGTCCTGGATCCGCCACTGCCCTGTATGAAGGGAAGCAGCGAGGTATGAGGCCATTTGTGCCGTGTATTAATGTATTATCGGTGGGTAGGTTGATGAGGGAGGGGTTATTTGGGGAGAGGAGGAAGGGTGGAGAGAAACCCTGCGTCTGTATCAGACTTCCCTTAACGAGGAGCGCCATGGGTTCGCATTTTAACGTTCCAACGGACGGAGTGGACATTTAAATTTATCTCGAGCGCCTGAGTAAGGAACGGGATTCCACTGAAAATAATTCTCCGCCCCAGCTGGTGTGCCACCCCGGACCCCCACTACGGGAGATGTAAGGGCAACCCACTCTAGCCACCGCAGCAATCTTCAAAGGCTTCCCTGCTCCGTGGCCGAGTGCTGCCTTCGCCGAATCATTGCATAGAATCCTCCGAGACCTCGATCACAGAGACCCGGCCCCACCCTCATCTCCACCGTATAATAATATATATAGGCGTGGGCCGTGGGACCCCCTCCCGCCCTCCAAGCGTTCCCGCGCCCACATGGCCCACTTCCCGCTCAAGACACAAGCACAAACAAAGCCGCGCGGACATGCTCTCATCTCGACGAGCGCTCTTCCTTATCTTTGTTTTGGCCGCCGTGGCTCCAATCGCAATCAACCTCCTCCTCTCCAAACGGGACCTCGATCCCACGGCTGTGGTTATGGCGATGGCCCGTCTCCTTCCTTCATCGGACTCATTCCTTTATTTCTTCTTAATTAAAAGGAGCGAGTCTAAAGACCTTTTGTTCTCTTTTAACTTGCCCCCGATAGCTTACATAAACAAGGAGGTAATGAATTGACTACGCTGCAATTTAATAAGATCTTGTCCTGGGAGGCCGCTTCGTAAAGCCCTCAAGTCCCTCAGTATTAGTTTGCCCCATGTACGTGTCAACAGAAAACTCATGCCTGGATCGGTTCCTTGATTCTTTTCGTTCCTTCCCCATGGAGTCCATGTCGATCGATAATGGAACGAAATTTTTTCAGTGCCCGGATTCGTTCAGTTTCGTTTCTTCGAAAAAATAGTTCTTTAATAACAAATTGTCCCAAAGGATTTCAGGTACTACAATGACATAGGCAAAATCACACCATCGCACTATAATGTTTGATATATTGGTAGGATATCGATTTCTAGATCGAATGAAATCACTTGGTTTGCGAATAATGGTCGGAATTCCAGCTACCAAGAAACTTGGACTCAGTGATGAGATGAGGGAAGAATCAAAACCATTCGAGAGGATTGTAAATTGTTCAGACATGGGTAATAAATTAGCAAATTAAAAATCGAGAAAAATAAGTGATAAAATATTTTTCAAAAAAATTAAAAAAATATTCACTGTTTTTCAATATTGTTACTGTTCAGGGGTCCGTTTTGCCTTAGGTTTAGTTCTTTTAAATGTAGTGTGCACCATTTAGCACCCGCTGACTAGTAGCCTTTCATCCTCTTCTCCTTCACTAACACTGTAAAGTTTAAACTGGTCCCTTCACACTGCATCGCCATTTTCCCCCTGCGTGTGAATTACACAGCCATTTTCGCTGAAGAGGTGGACTTTAGCCGCACCGTTACAGCGCTCCACAACTTTGGGCGGAGGGCCCTGCCATTGCCCTGTGTCGGTTGTCGAACATTCCGCCTCAAGCCGTGGACATAGGATAATGTTCGACCAAACACGGGTCTTGGCCAAGACGCAAGAATATCATCCGCGCTTAATACGTGAGGCCATAGAAATAGCCAAAAGGCCAAAAACTTTGATAGGGAGGATGGATATATCCTTAGCAGGGTTTGGAAAGGGTTCTTGGCTCCTGCAAAAGCCCAACGTCTAACGTCTCCCGTAAAAGGTTGAAATCGGCCCAACAATGGTGCAACGGACATCGATGCTATATATAAGAGCCAACTGAAGCCGGTAAACGCTCATTCTCTTTGATCACGCTACCAGTAAGAGAAGCGAATTTTTAAATAACGTTGAGTTTTTCAAAATGAACAAATCGTAGCATTTCCCGTTAACGTCATCCTACATAGACAAGAAAAGCTCCGAAAGCTTTCAAAGAAAAAGTGTCATGAGAAATTTGTGCTAAGCAAATCACGCAAAGAAACAAAATGAACCATGTCAAATCGAAGAAACATGAGATACCCAATTGGAGTTTAAAAGGCAATGAAGTATTGACGTAAATACGGAAAAAGAGGGCTCTCGTAAGCGTTGGTGACAATTTCGCTGCTGTATGCTGTAAAATTGTTTTCTCCCACCTCTAGTTCCTTTTCTCATTGCATTTGTTTTTTCCTAGAGGAAACTGGGGAAAAGCCGAGGGCTAGGAGAAGCGAAAGGGTTCATGAAGGAAGACAGGTTCGGCCGGCCGGTTTCCGGGCGGTCATTCGCCACGCATCAAACAATCGGTTCTAGAGCGATTAGCATCCCTCTCCATTTCTCTCCCAGAGACGGAATAGACAGTCTCTCTTTTTGTCTCGCACTCAGCCAGGGGAAGGTCGTCCGGATTTCTCCCCAGCCTGCAAGTCTCTTTTTCCTAGGCCAAACTCCGCCCCTGCATGTGGCCTTTTTCGCTAAGGTAGTTTGAGCGAAAAACCACTTCACCTAGAATTTGATGAATTTGGCCTCATTTCAAAGAAAAGTCTCTCATCTTTCCAATGATATCAAAATATCTACCCCTTGCCGAACTACTTTTCGAACAATTTTCCTAAAAATATAAGCTGTTTTGTATGGGATAGATTATGGCTGTGCACCCCAGAGGGAGAATATTTTAAAAAATTAGGAATTTCGAGCACCTAGATTTCGTCAAAAAACTAATAGTTGCATGATTTCATGTTTTCTCAACTATTTATAAAAAAATAATCTATTACTCACCGCAGTAATTTTAACGGAATCGCAAAAAACCTGCTGTTTTGAAGGGTTTTCAGCCGTACGGCGGGAAAAAATGAGTCAAGTTAGAGACATATAGCTTTATGTATTTAATTACTGAGAATTTTGGTCATGTGTAGATATATCTTTGCGCCATTAATACTAAAATATTTATATCATACTTCTTACTGATGCTGAAATTAAAAAATAAAATTTTAATATAGTCTCCATTATGACTAGGGAACTATGTCGCTCAAGCCACGTTAAAGGGGGATTCACATTCAAGCATTTCACGCGTACTAAGCGAAGCGTTTCGCGCGCAGCCAATCAGGTGCTTCGCTTCGTTCGCCTGGCTACGTGCGAGCGAAGTTGAATTTTGCTCAACTTTCTACGCGCGCGACGCGGCTGACGCGTGAAACAAATGGCGGACACATGGAGTCATTTCGTATTTACTTATAAGATTCACTGGGATATATTAGCATGCATACATGAATTGTCCATTTCTGTTAATCATTGCTACAGTGCTTGATATATAATAGTTGTATTATTGGCACATTGAGAATTTTATGGGCTAACTTTCGTGCATTAACATCCCAGGCGACAACGGGACACCGTCGCAGTATTCATTATAATTAACGATTTCCCCGTTAATACCCACCAAAAATGTGAAGTTGGATCAGATACGAGCTATTAATAATTGTTTTAGTGTAAATAAGAACCTCAATACGTGAACAATGAGCAAAATAACAACAAAAAACTCCTCAATGTGGGGACCGACATTCTCAGGCCATAACCCGAGGTTCATAGAAACGGCTATGTATAGGCCATTATATCAAAGACCACGGTAGACCGGTCGGTGAGGTGCTTGACTGCGAGTGCGAGCGTCGGAGGTTCAATCCCAGGCGGAGTATATTTTTTTACCCTCAATATTTAACGTAAACATTTAACTTAGCCACTACTATAGCGATATATTTTAAAAGTAGTGAATAATCTTATGAAGGAAAATTTTCTGCCTTAGTTTTCGAGCTAATTCCTTGTTAATGTTGGATGAGTAACATTTAAAACATTCTTTTCCTCGTAATTCCCTGTGCGACTACGTGCATTCCTTCTCCTAATGAAACGTATTGTTTTTAGATAAAATGCAATGACGTTCTATTGAAAGTCGTTGCGGTTAATGTTTTTCATTGGTTGGAAAAAGACTATCTCATAAATGCAGCTTAACTACGCGTTTTGGAGATCTTGACTAAAACTATTATAAGAAGATATTTTAATATGGTATTTCCGCTAAACGCTTTAAGGATTCGGGTGGTTTTATATATTATAATTGGCTAAGGGTCGGGCGGGTTATAAATTAATGATAGTTATTATATAAAATAATGATAAAATATCTCGCACCTAATTCTTAGGAAAATTATGGGAATTATGTATCCTTCTGGTCTGCCGTAAATATTATCAACTTTTCGGGCATTATTTATTATCAACTATCGCAACCTATCTTAAACTGGCCTACATTCTGGTTGGTATAATGTCGCATAGCAGTTACTGCCCATGTGCCTAGTGTTACGAAACCAATGATAATTTGAATAGGTACTTGCGATACCTACAGAACGATAGCTTATACGTTGGTAAATTAAATTCAATGGTCTTCGGCATGAGCAGAAAACAGGCGCAAAATTTTACAAAAACAGCGTCTACAGTCCTTTTTTTTCTTCTCCTCGAAATTGTTCCTCCGCCAGAGTTGCATTTAATGATAGATGTCGTGAACAATTTACATAAACATTTACTGAATGAATTTGAGCTAGATTCTTTTCAGTCGGCAGAAGCATTCTGACGGAAAAATGCCATGTAAACAATAAAAATCAATTTTCTCACAAATCGCTCTACCAATTATTTTCTTTCGGGGATAAAAATATTCTTGAGACATCGTAGAAATGAAATTTGAAAAGATTTCATCGGTGCAAGCACTTTTAATTTTAAGTCGATCGAAGCCCACCGTGCATTTACATGTCCTCATAATGAAAGAAAGACTTATCTAGTCGCTCTCCTCGTACCACCTCGCTGCTCGCAGGCTCCCGGCGCGTCCACGCACGCAGAGGCTCGACTTATTTTTACAACTTCATTCATCCCCCAATAGGTGTCACCATGTGCAGTTCACGCGTACGACGACGTTGCCTCCGCTTGAATGTGGACCTTTCGTGCGTTTCGCACGTAAACTGTACGCGCGAGACGCGTAGAACGCTTGAATGTGAATCCCCCTTAAGGGTCTCCCTCTCCCGGCCCTATCCTGACTGGCACACCTCCAACCAATCGAACCGATTCCTGTCCCCTTTCTTTCACTTTCCCACATGCGGGCCAACGAACAAGTAGCGTCAACTTCCTGCCCACCCCTCAAAGTAATAGATGGGCCTAATATTTACTCTGAGGCCCACCTGTGGCCACTGCCTCGTACTCCCGAAAAAACCGGTTCCCCCCGCCCTCGACCCTTGGTCCTTGGTGAACACTGGCTGAGGACGGCGAGGCGGTGTTTCCATTGGCGGTCGGATGATATCGGCTGGTGGTGGAGGGGACGCACAGTGGGCTGAAATCAGAAAAAGCTGGCCAAAAATCATATCTTCCACATTTTTAAAATTAGAACCATGATTTCTTCACAGTTGAATAATTTTAGGCTTCTAATATAAACTCCAAAATATTGACCCAATTGATGGTACTAAGACCTAGTTTTAAACAAAATGGTGGAGACGGTAAAAATCTGAAAATCGATTATCTGAACCGTTACGGTATGAAAAGCTAATTTAACTTGCAGGGTAGTAATTCAAAAGCAGGATGAGTTTAAAAACAATAAATTTAATCGTTAAATATGTAAAATACAAAATTAAAAGCAAAAATTAATTATAAATGATAGGTATGAATGCACTACACTATTAATTATATTCATCCGAGTCGCGTCACTATCCTCATCGGAACAGGTGGGCAGTTCCATCAGAAGGAGGTCGCAGGCTTCTTTTGGTATATTTTTCTAAACGGATCTGAAGTAAGGAGAGGCTTTCGAAAAAGATCCTCGAATTCAGCAGATCGCGAAATTTGTCTATGATGGGCCCGGTATCTTCGGTATGTCCTTGTGCCTCGATTCTAGGGCTTCCTCTGATAGCTGGCCTATCGGGAGCACTACCGCCTTTGCAATAGATGCTTTATAAAGGAGCACTTTGTGGACAGTAGGTGGCATATGATACCTTGGGTACAACTTTAAATGATAAGAAACAGTGCTGGAGCAGGAGTCAGAGAACGCGGTTTGATTTATTTGAAGCCCAGATGATAGGGTTTCAAAATTGTGGAAAATGTTACAATAATTTCCTCATCAACACCTAGAATTGGAACAGAAATACGTTGCAATTATTTAGTAATCTAAAATTAATATGGTCATCATAGAGCTTCAATTTTGCGAATATTCTTAAAGAAATAGATTGCTAACATACCGAAAATTTCCGACGAAAGTTTAGGATTGGAAAAAAGCGTCGGGCAGTGTTTCCATCACTAGTTGTTCCTTGACCAGGATTTGGTATGTCTATTACAAGTTCTATTCTTTTTCTAAATTCCTCTTGGATTTCTTTCTTCCTCTTTTCCAATGCAATTTTGCTCTTATTTGTAGATTTGGTCTGAGAGATATCACGAAACTCAGGTGAAAATGTGGCTAATTATAGATACAGTAGAAAAATAAATGGGGCATTATAATAATAGATTATACGAGGGTAAGTCAATAAATAAGTCGCAAACGTTACGCATACGTTACGTTAAGCTGTTACGAACATTTCATTAGGAACGCTTGGAACATCCACTGTACGGTCCCGTCTTAGCCTCCAGTGATTTTCATCTGTTTGGGCTCCTAATAAAAAGAAACACTTTGGAGGCCGACGTTTTGAACATGATGATGCCATAGCCCAAGATGTTACTCGTTGGCTGCGACAGCAACCGAAAGACTTGTTTGCTGCGGGTGATCAAGGACTTGTAAAGAGATAGGATAGGTACTTGAATGCACAGGGTGAACCTGTAGAAAATTGAAATAAATTCAGGAAGTTACTTTGATTATTATTTCCTTTATCCAGTTTTGCAACTTATTTATTGAATTACCCTCGTACTAAGTACCTATATCGAACTTTCCACTTACCCTCTATTTTTTAATTTTCAAGCGATAAGAGATTCGGAGAAGACACTCAAAGAATCGTATGTAACAATGGAGCAGAGGTAATCCAAATTATTTTTTTTATTCATCCACCACCATTGAATTCATCCTCTCCAGCTCATAAACCTCAGAAATGTTGCGCCACATACGTAGTCGTTTAGAAACGGTTATCATTTAAAACATGAGATCAAAAATATTTTCGATTTTTTTTTACCAGATGCTGAGTCCAACATTTGCAGAGGCACGAGAGAGGTGGCGAAAAAGCTGTCATCTTTCAAATCTCATTTCTACCACATTTGGTTGTAGCGTGAGTGACCAGAGCTTCCATCGAAACCCCACTTGCATATCAATTTGCACGTCGAAGCGAAAATTTCCCATCCCATCCTTCAATGCAATGAATAATTCTTGCAGCCCTATGATAAAGCAGAGACTGTAATTCTACTTAACACTTTTCTTCTGAAATGATTGTTCCTTTCGGATAAGCCACCCTTATTGCTGCTTTAACCCTATCATAATTATATCGTGCCCATGAAATTTCGCCGTTTCCCGAATGAGAGATATTGGCTCTTCGTCAATTGCGCCGTCACAATCAGAGAAACAACTTCCTCTTCCGTGAGCTCTCTTTTTGAAGCGTCTTTAGCCCTCCATTTAGAAATCATTCGGATTCCTCTTGTTGTGGTTGTAGTTGTCACCTCTTTCACAACCTTCGCTTCACTACTTTTCTACGCTTAGACCTAGCACTTGCACTATCAAAATCCACTGACGGCCTTCCACGAGGTGTGCTTTTTGTTAAGCCTATAACAATGATAAATAAAGAAATAAATAATATTTCGTAACATAGGAAAACAAGGAATGAAATATTCAGCTAGTTGCTTACGTCTTATCATTTCCCGCTAACAATAGCACTCACCTGAAGCAGATGCACATGGGAGATATTTTAACACAGCGGAAGTAAATCTTATCAGCTGTTTTAACCAAATTCTATTTTTCTTCACAAATATGCTGTTCAATCTGGAGCACTCAGCTCACTTTCGGAAATACTGACGGAAAACACTTTTTTAATGGACGTCGCAAGTAAATTTTGTAATTTCCCGTCTCCTTCCAAATTAAGTTTCTTGTGTACAAAAACTAGCACGAACGATGTCTTCTGATCCATGGACACTCCTCTTTTTTCCAAGAGCACACTATGTAAATCTTGGCGAGTCACTTTCGTTGAATCCATAGCCGGGCAATGACACAGTGAACGTCCTTCAGCACAAACCACGACAACGAATACTGAAGAGAGACTGATGTCAAGCACTCAGTCTGTCTGAGACTGTCAATGCGAGCAAGAGACTGTCAATGAACGGAACGATCTAGCCAATTGCATAGAGGGTATATTTTGGAAAAACACAGTTTTCAGAATGGTAACATGCATGTGTTGAAAGTGAGAGAACAAATCTGGGTGCGCAAGGCCGGCCGCACACCGGATACGGCACGGCACGGCGCGGCGCGACGTTTTGCCGCGCGGCGCCTTATGCAACGTGGTTTGTATTGGTTTGAATGGAGGTGCCGCACACAGCATCGGGCACGGCAAGGCAAGGCGAAGCAGCGCCGCACGGCGCTTTGTACAGCCTTGTCAATTTCCGTCCGTCGGGCAAAAGGCTTCAGACAAATCGTTCTGCGCATGCGCGGGGATCGCCGCCACGTGCAGTGTAGTGTTAGCGACAGGCGAAAGTAGTGGGTTCTAGTGGTTCTAGTATTGTCTAGTTGTTGTTTGTGTGACAAGAGAAAATAGCAAGCCAGGAGGATGATTGGGTCTCTGTTGATGTTGCCAGTGTTGATGTTGATAGGCTGTTGTTCTGGGTGCAAAACAACCCACCTATTTTTATTCATCTATGAAGGAGCACCATAATGTAGACATCATAGCAAAAATTTGGAGTGACATTGAAAAAGAGCTTTAAGATCCATTAACTTGACGAGGGACCACAACGCTATCGCCACAGTCGCCTCTTCTTCTGCGTTCATTTTCACGAAACATGTAACAGACTACAAACAGACTTCACAAAATATAATACAAACTACACACACTACTTCACTTGTCAGTATACTTAACGCCACTGAAAGCGACGGTGCTCAAGTCGCCTTGTCGTGCCGTATGCTGCTCTTAGCCATCGGGCAAGGCACGGCGAGGTGAGGCGAGGTGAAAACGTCTCGCCGCGCCGTACCTTAGCCGGTGTGCGGCCGGCCTAAGGGATTAGCCGCCGCGGACAAAGCGCATGGGGAGCGCGCGGACCGTTAGGTTTATTGCCGCCCGCACGCGGCAGCGGGATTAGACCCAAGGGTAAAAGCATTCGAAGAGGATACATGCCATAACGCAGGGAAATGAATAAGTGGTAAGTACAGTGCACTCAAGATTTAGGGAAAATCCAGCCTCTCAAACAGACTGCTACGCATTTAACGCTAAGTTCATGAGTGTGGTGCGCCAAGGGGCGCGAACCCGCCCGACATCAATTTGCTCTACCACAAAAAAAAGAAGCGGTGCAAGTTGGTGGAAGATATTTCTTTTCCGTATAATAATATAGACTTCAATCTAACTCATGGTGTTTATGTCTCAGGAGCGGCAAGCGGCGATAAGCACTTTTATCCTAGGAACAGGTAAAATATTATCAAAAAACAGTGATATGTTAAACAAATTATAAAGTTATGAAATAAAGGGTTGACCGCAAAACATTTAGCTATTTAATATCTAGAAGAATAATACTATAAATATATATTCTTAAAATTGTCTACTTCCTTATGATATCCCATTGCCTGGGAGACAAACTTTGAAATATTTCGTAAAAATCGCACATTCCAGATTTCATTGATTTTTATTAATTTTTGGCGGGCTGTAATAATTTGACATATTCTTTAGAAAAATATAAACTTCAGTGAAACATCATATGGACCTTCTAAAATGTGGATTTTTCATCCCCGGTTCTAAATAAAAAAGTCGAAAATTGGATTTTTGGCTAGCTTTTTTCGATTTCAGCCTACTGTGGGACGTGGCCGGTGGGACGAGCCCTTAGGCCCTTCATATCTCGGCGGTGGAGAGCGACAGCGATAACGATCACACCCAACAAAACCTAATACCCCATCACAGCACGGCGGTCAAAACACAAATCGAAGGTGGTAGGCGCCACAATAACATTGGCACTGCAGTACTTTCATGTCATCGGAAAAAGCAATATTATTTGATGGTTGAGTTCAATTGACGCGGCCAAATGAATGATTTGGTTGTAAAATAAATTGGTAATTATTTATTAATGCTAATTTGATGGCAGTAGTTTCGCTTTAAACATATGTTATGCTCACGTGCAACGTCTCCAACGTTATCATAAAGTAGATGAAATAAAAAAAGTCTCGCGGCTAGATTCCAGCATTAACGCGCAATATTTGAGCGAATAAAATAATTCAGTTTTTATTGAACTCTCCAGACAAGGTAATATCGGCATTAACAAATGAGCAGCTCCACTGATCGAAAATACAATAAACAATAGTCACACCATGAGCATTTCTGCATCGTAATTGTGGCATCAAGATTGGATATAGAGAAGTTCAATTCGGGCAGTCCACCGGGTGAGAAAAGTCCATAGGTGCAGACGTTTCGATGGCAGAGTCGTCCATCGTCTTCAGGGCTGAATGGACGACTCGGCCATCGAAAAGTCGGCACCTATGGATTCTCTCACCCGGTGGACTGCCCGAATTGTACTTCTCAGCATCTCACGCCGCAAAAATCTCAGGTCTTACAAGATTGGATATAGTTAATGGTTACAATAAATATTTCTGGAATGGCCGATTTAAGCCATTTAAGTTGAACGCTAGTAGAATAGTATTGCTTTAACCTTAGGGAAGGCTATTTTCGTTGAACACAAGAGCAGTTTTCCTCACATAATCTTAAATAAAACTCTAAAATACTAAAATATATTCTATAAATAATAAGTATCGGAAATAATCCGCTGCCGAGCTATGATGTCCCCAATGTGGTAATGTGGTACCGGATCTTTAGTATGCTCAACTCTGGAATTTGATTGGTTACGGGGTGATTCCGTGCTGTGAAGTAAGTTTCTTCCCGTGAAGTTGATGTTAGGGTTGGCCGGCTCGGAGACTCTCTTGCTCAAATCGTTAAATTGTTATCAACGTTTCCTGATGATTAATTGATGACGTCGAAGACTGGATGGACACCTGGAAGCTGTCCCTAAATCCCGCCAAACGCCAGATCTTTGCAAGGAAGTCCAAACGACAACTGTCATCACCCATCTACTACAAAAACGACAGGCTCTCAAATTCAACCTCCACCAAATTTCTAGGAATCACCCTAGATCCCAAACTAACATGGTCAGCGCACACCAAAGCCGCAGCCCAGAAAACAAAAGGAGCCATAGCAGCTCACATCTACCCACTGATGAAAAGAGCACCAGCCCACTCGCACTCTAAACCAAAATCGTGCTTCACATAAGATCATGATTCGGCCACTTCTAACATACGGATGCCCGGCTTGGGGATCAGGTGCTCAAGCACACCTAAAGTAGCTCATCGTCATCCAAAACAAGGCGCTGAGAACCATCACGGGAGCCCCCTGGTATGTCAGAAACAAGTCCCTCCACGACGATTTAAACATCCAACCTCTGGAAAGTCACCTGAAACGAATAGCATTCAACTTCGAAAAAACCTTAGGCAACATTGACAACAAACTGCTGGATCCAATGTGAAAGTACTCCACAAACCCTCACTTCAACTACCAACGCCCTAAACATGCAGTAGGAGGCCACTAAAAATCAAGAAGAAGCCAAAAATCATATAACAGCCAGATATTAAATAATGAAACGACGTGTACCAGATTTCAGCTGAAAAACGAAGAAAATGCACGAAAGTGCATCAAATTGTCCTGTCCAGTCCTGATGATTATTTGCAGCATTTGCCGTTTTGTGCCTCCTCCAGTTATCCCGAGAGCTCTCATGGGTGTTGCCGCGAGAGAAATCAGGGGAATCGGAACTTGGCTCAAGGTTATTTCAAGGGACATGCGGCACTTAATCGCAGAAGAGACTTCTTTCGCGGGTTGGAAGATGCTAAGTGACCATGCCCCTTCCAAAGTGAGTGTCTAACCGTTTTTTTTATTGCTTTCAGCTCTTTTGCGTCGGTCGAAAACGTAGAAAACCTTGGAAAGGTTTAGGTCTGGAAATGAGACAGCTGAGAAGGGCCCTTTCGCATGATCCTCGTGTCATGTTTTTCCATTGCAATTCGCATATTTAAAATGAATTCCTCTTGCAATAGTTTGGATAGACACCGGCAAAATAATAATCGTTACTATACTGAACATTAAGTTACTCTACTGGATACTGATCATCTGGTTAAGGCCATAGAAATCTCTTCCTTCAAGTAAATACTGAGACTTTATCTTTCGTTACATTAATATTGGGACTACTGTCCGTTGCAAAATTCTGTCACCCGAGTTTGAAGACTAATATCTCATAGATGGCTCAATCTATTTTAAAATGAAGTACATAACATTAAAGCTTGTTTATTTCTGCGTTTGTTGATGGTGCACAAAACTATTTATCGTTTATATTTATTTCAGTGCGTGCTTAAAAACAGAATTTTAACGCATTTTTTCGGGTACCGGACGGATGCATCGCATGTACGGCTTCGTAATAACAACACGGATCAAGATATCGAAATTTCCTTTTCAAATATCATAGCAAAGATCTTTCTTAACAATTATTCGAAGTTTCATATTATTTAATGCGTTTTTATTTTAGTTATAGGTGCAAATGCACGGATCCGTTATTTTCCGTTCCGCGCATCCCTGAAAACCGCCGTTTGGACCTTATTCAAGCTCTCGAGTTCATCATCATGAATCTACTTATAAAATCTTGAAGGAATTCGTTGGTTAATCAATATCGATAAACATTTATTTTGGAAGTAGTAGTATAGTAGTAGTATATCCGATTTACCCATCATATCACGCGGCTGCATGTAACACGCGATTGATTGCAGAAAATTGAAATTTTTATCCACATCGAAAAACTTCATAGCAACTAACTCGGTTGTTTCCGTGCTGTCAATCACAATAACTGGACACACGAATCATTACCAACAGGCTTGCAAATACGCCGCAGTAGAGCATTATCGTATCATTTCGACCACAATGCTTAGATTTATTTTGAAAATTAAGTATAATTTTTATGCAGTCCAAATTCCTTCGTCGAATAGCTTATTCATCTCCTTACAATAATAAAACTAACGATGTCAGGGGTAACTTTGTGAAATTTTACCATGATGGAAAAAAGAACAATCTTTGCGAATTTAATTATTTAGTTTTTTATTCACGATCCGGGTTTCGACAGTTTCACCTATAGATGGAATGCACTGACGAAACCCGGGTCATGAATAAAAAACTAAATAGTGAAATTCGCAAAAGGTTTTCCTTTTTTCCATCCTTACAATAAGTTATGTTGTTATTAGTTCTCACTAATGGTGAGGGACACTAATTTGAAAACTTACTTTCCCTTACTTTTCTTAGGATTCTCACCAGTTTTGAGTTTTAATCCCGATAGAGATTACCTCGTAAAATTTATTGATTCGCATTTTGTTGGATGCAAATGTACTTTGTCCTTCGTCCTGTAAGCTCTCGATGAAATCCTGGTTCGAACACTTGCCGGTAAACAAATAGCGTACAATAATTGATCACTGTTGGAAAAAGAAAACTTTTTCGCAGCAGTATTTTTGTAGTTTGTGTCCAGGGTGAAGTGTGACAGCCTTTTCCCCATCAGTCATGTAGAAAGTGGAGCGCTGTTTTTTAAGCCTTTACTTCCAAACGAATAACAGTAAAAGTATTGACCGGAAAAAATTTACATGCATCTCGTTATTACAAGCATTGGATTGAGTAGATGGAATGGATTAGGTTGGTGGAATACGTTCATTAAAACATTGCTGAAATGAAATGCATTGTGAAAAATCAAGGCGTGCTTTTCAAAGTGTTTACCCCACTCCAAGGGACTGGGTTTCAAATCCCAGACGTAAAAGTAATTCTTCTCAAGGATATATTTTCACTCAGAAACAAAAAAAAGACCCATAGTTAAAAGAAGAGGGAAGGAATTGGAAATATTTTATATATCATTCCCAGAAGAGGCGAAGGTTTTCCAGTGGATCTCCGGTCCTTACTTTGGTGCTAGGCTAAGAGAGCACTTCTGTCGGAAGGGACGTTACACTGTGATCCAATTGGTTCCTTTACTCATGGGAATTCAAAGGCCGACGCCGAATTTCTCTCCACCCTTGCTTCCAATACCCAAGCAATCCTTCCCTTATCAACTTGCCTAAATCACAAAGGTACAAATGAACTGAACTGTCGATAGCCTACCTAAAAGCAACTAAGTATTTAGGAATCACAATTTTTAAGCGAATTAATGTAATTTTTCATAATAATATTTTTCCAGTCTTAATTTCTTGAGATACCAAAGGTAATATAGTTATTATCTTTTATCCAAAATATGAACTAACCTCTATTAAAGTTTTTTTTACCTAGAATTTTACATGGCAGGAACATGGGTATTTTTCTGGCTTTGTACACTAATCTGAAGAGTGTATCGATCGTCCACTCAACACATCGATCTCGATCTCATCGAACTCACATTCACGTCCGATCCTAAATTATTCTGGTTGTATTGTGGAAAATAATGTTCATTGGTTGGAATTTAGAATCAAGCGTGTGTCATAATTTTGTTAACACTAGAATGCCCGTTTGGGTCAAATTTACCCAACCCAGAATACTTTTGTCGATATTTTTTACATCAGGAGGTTTATTGACCTGATATTTCCTGACTTTTAATAATTCATCTTTGTTTACCACTATGCAGAATATAATTCTCCTAATACTATTTCTTCTGTATTTTTTCAACATTTATACCTGCAATGCCCGTATGGGTCATTTTGACCCAAAACTTTTAACTCCGTTGAAAGCTTTTAACTCCTCGATTGCCTTTTATTTTATGTATCACAATGTATTAAAATACATTGTTAATCTGTATATATTGCCTTTTTACATCAATGGTATTTTAGTGTGTTGATACATTGTATTTTTGAGCTCTAAATCTTGGGTTAAATTCTTCGACTCCCTTTTCTTTACCCCCCTCATTGTATTGTTCCCCAAATCCCCACAGTTTATTGATAAATTGTGTTGTCGAGTTCTAAACCTTGGGTAACATTCTTTGACTTCCTTTACTTCACTCCCCTCATTTTTTATTTCCTCGCATCCCCACGTTGTACTGATACATTGTTTTGTTGAAACCTAAACCTTGGGTAACATCTGATACAACAAGCTTCTGATACAATAGGAATAGAGTACGAAGCTATAAATGGAACCAAGTGTTAAGAGGTGAACTTGGGTGCTATTACCCTTGATAGACGGTCGCAGAAAAATATTTTCAGGGAAACACCTGGCCCTATGTCTCATGCAAAAAGAAATGTATCAAAAGAAAGTGTTGCTAGAGCGTGGCGACTTTTCATAGATGAGTCTATGCTTCGGCACATAAAGCATTGCTCGGAGGCAGAGTCCCACCGACAGAAAAGAAATAAAAACTGGTCTCTTCAACTGAATGAGTTAGAAACATTCATTTCCATATTGTATACTCGGGGTATATCTGATTCTACTAAATTTCACACTCATTCATTGTGGTCTGATTCATGGGGCTCTTCATTTTGTAGGGAAACCATGGGGAGAAATGGTTTTTGTGAGATTATGCAATATTTGCTGTTTGATGAGATACCTACTCGCTCTATTACACTTAAAAAGGATAAATTTGCTCTGTTTTCGGAAGTGTCGAATAAGTTCATAGAAAACTGTATCTTGGCCAACAAACCTGGACCAAATACAACAGTGGATGAACAGCTGTTACCGAGTAAAGCGAGGTGCCCTATTACGCAATTTATTCCGTCAAAACCTGACAAATACGGGCAGAAATACTGGTTAGCTGTAGATGTACATTCAAAATACATATTGAATGGCTTTCCCTACTTAGAAGCAGATACGTCGCGGCCAGTCGAAGATCGTGTATCAGACTATGTGGTTTTGCGCCTAATGGAGCTTTACCTAAATACTAGTAGAAACGTAACCAGGGACAATTATTTTATGTCCCTAAAATTGGCTAAGGAATTCAAGCCAAAATCCACAATTATCGTTGGTACTGTGAACAAGGCGCGAAGGGAAAAAAGCGAAAATTTTAAAAACCATGAGAGGCCATTATACTCTAGTAAAGTGCTTAATAACGAGGAAATTACGCTGACAATTTACCAAGGCAAAAAATCAAAGAGTGTTGCACTGATCCGTTCTCTCAACCCCACAGTTGATATAGCTAATAATCAGAAAGACTCCCGAGACTGTTTCAATTTACAATGGAACGAAATATGGCGCTAATATAGTCGACCAAGATTTGGAGAGGATGAGTCCAAGTTTTCTTTTATTGCTAGATCGTAAATTGTTATTCGTTCCAAACTTATTGACTCAGCTTGTGTATAGAGAGTTGGAATTCACCCTACTCCGCGCATCGTCTCGTACGAGCATACTGAACACTAAGGATGTGAGGTACAGATGTTGACGAAACATTACTTGAGAAGCCGAAGACTTAGGTTGGTTGCACTAAGGTGCAACCTTAGTGCAACCTTGTCTTGCCTTATTTGAAAGTGGTCTTTGCATTCATAAAGGTAATTTCGATGCCTTTAAGTTTTTCGCTGCCGAAGCAAAGGATTATCATTCCATCTGAAACGCCGATGAAAAAAATTAATTTGGCACGTCTTACGGGTGATGTACAATTTACTTTGGACTCTATTCATCATAGTCGTGTGCAGTACCCTAATTATGGAGAATGCTTGTGAATTACTTAAAAAGAACTGCTGATTTGTAAAAGATGCTCTCAATAAAAGACCCTTCCACGCTTACCTATTTGCGCACTATCAGTTATTCGCTAAGGACTCCTCACAGTCGGCGAGAATAAGAAATGTCTGCGTCCACCCATCACGCGATCGTTTCGACAACCATGTGCAAGGCAATAATCTTAGCTATAAGTTTGTTCAATAGCAAATATACATGCACTTTTTGAGCATTTACTCATAACTATATGTAGGCAGGAAGAGAAAATTCGGTGTGTTAACCATCCCTCACTTGGTCAGCGTATATTTCTCCTTCATTTGATTTTGAAAAATCCTGCTTTTTAATTGAAAAATGCTGTGGGTTTGTCTGGTTGAAAACCTGTTGTTCAAGGTCGCGTTTAAGCGAGGACCCTGTGAGGTGTTCAGTTATCCATGAACTTTTGTGCTGGTATGGCCAACAATAACCCAGTGATCCATGTTGGCGCACGATTATACTACCCGCGAGTGTCCATGCATTAAGTTTGGTTTGGTTATTTGGGGAGGCGTCCGAAATCTGAGGCAATATGCGCCAATAAGTACAGGAGGGTTGGTTTCGGAAGTGAGGGTTATTTGGGAATGGAGGAAGGGTGGAGGGAAACCCGGCATGGAAATTAGCCTGCTCTAACCGAAAGGCGCCAAGGGGACCGCTGTTTAACGTCCCACGATAACGACGGACGGAATACTATCCTTGAGGTGCTCTCCATAAGACGCCCAAGTAGGCCTTGGCATGTCACTGAAAAATATCTTCCATCGCCGGGATTAGACGCCGGGCCCTCGGGACCAAAAGCCTAGACACCACCAACCCGATACCACTATGTATCGAATGTTTGTGGTAGGAATAAATCTCATCAATGTGATAGGTATATAAATGGAAAATTTGTTATATATTTTAACTTTGTTAATTTAATCGTCATTGCCTAATATTTTTAACACAAAAATAATGATAATTTGGGCACTGAAGCTGACCACCAGCCTCCCCGTGGCGTACCTGGTCATGGTCTTTTCCAAGTGTGCCGCCGCCTTATAGACAATGCGGAGGTAGCAGACACGAGGCGCGGAGCGTGCCGAGCGCGGCCAGACGCTTTATCTTATCTTCTTTCCGGCTGCGGTAACTACGCTATGTCAGCGTATTGCGGATCTGCGGGTGTTATAATTTCACCTCCGACATCATAATGGCATCGGCGAATCACCCTTGCTGCCCTTTGCCCCTGGAGGTATCGAGTCCGTTGTGGAGAACGAAAAATGCACGATCTGTTGGAATTCCTCCTTGCCCACCATCAGGCATTTGGAGGCGACCAAGCCTAATATCGTTCTCCTCGACCACCTCACACGCTCCATGTTCGTGATCGAGTTTTTGGCTCAGGTTGAAACTAGCATGGATGCGAAGGAGGTGGAAAAACAGACGAAATATGAAGACCTGCTTTTAAAATTTCGACAAATGTACCCCGGACACTCTGTTAAACTAGTGGTCCTCATCATAGGTGTGCTCGGTGGAGTTAAGGGCTCGTTGCTAGCTAGCATCAAGTGCATTCCGTCCTGCGTGGCACAGGCGGAATTAGGAAAATCGATTTCGATTTTAATCGAAAAGCGATTAATACACTCCGATTTTCGATTTAATCGAAGTCGACTTTTCGTTTTGAAAAACCGATCAAAATCGATTCTAGCCGATCGATTTTCGATTTTTAGCTCGCTAAAGCGTTTTTTTTCTAGTGGGGAGTGACCATGCAGAAGACAATCATGAACTAAATCAAAAGTAGTCCACCACTGAATTATCCTGAGCATACATCCATAGAACGTTCATTGAATGTTCAAGTGTGAACTATTCATTTGAGACTGTTAATATATCGTTCATATCCTGTCCACTAAGTATTATTCAAAAACGCTCCCTGCTTGAACATTTAAAGAACATATTTAAACCATTTATATTTAAATATATTCATTAACTATACATTCTATGGAATATTCTAACATACCATATGCACGATATTATTCCTAAAATTAATGCATGCATGTGATTACGCATTCTGTACGTAATGAGTTAAATTGTTGATTTTAAGGGATGAACACTGAACTGTCCGCATAAATGCGTCAAAATCTTGTTTATGAACAGTAATATTACATATTCGTGCTATGTGGCAATATAGGTTTCAATTAATTAATGCCAAATAACTGTTATCAAGATGTGAAGGTATTTCTTCAAATATCACGGAATTGCTATTTAATAATTATAGTTCTCGAAGTTACATTCATCCACGGAAGTGACTAGGTACATACGACTTTCTGTACGTCGATACTTCAATATCTGGTGCAAAGTAATGCGCGTAAATTCGTATGGGTACTTAGTTATGCGAAATGGGTACAGTGATGTTAGGAAGATAGGAAAGATAAAAGATAGGATGTTATAACAATAGTACATGCGCGCAATTGCACATTTATAGCGTTAACTTGCAAATTATAATTTTATTTTAATTTGAGAGAGCATGGAAATCAGAAGAGAGGTAATACGATATGAATCGAGAACTACTTCACGAGAACGATTTTTAAACATTCCTTCATGGTTCATATTTCATTAATTCAAAAACAGAGCAGCCGCAATTCATCTACGTTGAACATTCTTTGAACATGTTCTATGAAGTATTCCAATGAATGTTCTTTGAACTGTATGTGAGTGCCATTTGAACGTTCATAGAATGTCCTTCTTTAATGATCTTTGAACATTTAAATAGTCTTCACTGAATGTTCTTTGGACAGTTAATTCCCCACAGGGAATCTAGCTGCCCCAGCTCGTAAACCGCCCTCCAGTCGACCCTAAGTCCCACTCCAATCCATTACAAGCTTGGAAGGAGATTCAGGGAGAATATCCCCACGTATACAAACTAGCCAGCAGGATTTTATCTATAGTTGCCTCTACCGGGTGTGAGCGACTATTTTTTCACACCGGGTTAATTGCAACCCAGGTACGAAATCGATTATCCGGAGAAATTTAAATACGTTAGTTTTCTTAAGGTCCATCCCTGAGGAACACTGGTTCCACGGCTTTGCAAACAAGAAAGAAATAAAATTCTGTTTTTCATTTTGTGGTATGCCCACTTTTCAATATGCAATTCTTATTGCTACTAAACTATATGTAATTTGCTTTTTATATTACCTTTTTGTTTATAAGTATCTGTTATGGATTATCACTTTCCTGCATATCATATTAATATCTTTAAAATAATATGTTGTATTAATAAATTTAACTGTATTCGTTTTTTATCCCTAGTGCTTCCATTAACCCATATTTTGCATTTTGTTACAACAGCAAACCCTTATTTCAGCAGACATTTACTTTTCTATTTATGAATATCGATTTCGATTTTTCGATTATTTTGGGCAAAAAATTTAGAAAATCGATTTTAAAAACCAAAATCGAAAGTCGATTAATCGAAAATCGATTCTGGATTTAAATTTCCAATCCCTAGGCGGAATCACTAGCTCCACGCATGCAGAAGGCCGTCATCTTGGGGTCAATCAGTCTGCTGCGTACGCATGACCCCAACGTGGCGTAGCCGACTATCCGATGGGCGTCAGACGCGGCTGCGAAAACTGCCCAACCCCTCTCGAGTCTCCGACCATTATGACGGCGACAAATGTAATGCCTCCTCTACACTGCAAGTGTACTTACGTTGAGTGTCCATCATTTAAATGCAGGGGAGCGTCTACACACAGATATTATATCCACCTCAGCGCTACCTAGTGAGGATGGAAAGAAATTTGCATCGCGCAAAAATTATGTGCCCGAGAAGTAATATAAGATATTTTCTAGACTCGTATAACCCTCTATACACAAATGTAAAAGGAGGATAACACTTTTATAATTACTTAACTCCTCATATACCTAAATGATATAAACACATGTATGATGTGTATAATTATCGAAACTCCTCGGCCTGTCGATGACCAGACTTCGACCACCTCGACGGTACACTTTCGACATCATCCAAGTCCATTTAAATGGGGGTCCCCGGGTCCACTTAATTGGACCCGGAACTGTAAGTGGTGAGAGGGCGTGTACGCGGTGTGCTTAAGTGAAAAATACACTTAAGTGCATTCGTGTTCCGTGTAGACGAGGCATTAGCCACGGACTCGGAGGGACATGTTGAGAACAGAACAAAATATTTAACTATAATATATTACTATAAATTATTATAAATATTTATAATTAAATTATAATATATTGCTAAATCTAAAATTAACAAATTCCTTATTAAAAATGAATGTAGTGCATTTGTACTTCACGCGTGTATTTATTTATTCATGCTCAACAAAAAGAATTTTTATTTGCTCATATTATAGACCACCCGATGCAGACTTAAATTCAGTTCTAGAGTTGGATGGACAGGTGAAACGTATCACACGTCAAATTAACGAAAATAACATAATTATCGGTGGTCAGTTCAACGTTCCCTCGATCGACTGGAAGACATATACATAGTTTCAAAAATGGTGGCAAAGATAAGGAGTTGTGCGACACTCTACACATTCACATCTAATTCCTAATATCAATTAGTCACAACACCGACCAGAGGAAACAACGTTCTCGATCTTTTGGTGACTAACATACCTGAAAGCGTCCTAAACTTAGTAGCAGTGAACGGAATTGGTGATCACAGATCAGTAAAAGCTAGATTCAAAATTAGTACTGACAAGAAAGCACCCAAAAATAGGAGGGCATACTTATTTCACAAGGCGGATTTCGAAGGTTTAAAACGAGAACTATTGACCTCGAATAAAACATTTAGTGATATTAGTGAAAACCGTTGTACTGACTATATAAATGGAATACTTTTCGTAGCATCACACAACTAGCCATAACTAGCGCAATACCAAGTATACTTAAAAAGGTCAATACTGAACCTAGGTGGTATAATGCGGACGTCCAGAAATCTTTCAAGCGGCAGCGAATCTGGCACGCAAAAATGAACGCACGTCAGGGTCTCCCCGAAGAGGAGTATAAGAAGTTATGCGAAAAATACAATGAAGCGAAAACGGCAGATAAGGCAGCCTTTCATAAAGAATTAACGGAATTAAAAAATAGAATATTGGGCGAATATTTAGAGGGTAAACCAAAGGCATTTTGGTCTTACGTGAGGGAAGTTCAAGGCTGCAAATACAGTAACGTCACTAAAGAACAATCTAGGAGAAAGAGCATACAACAAATTAGATAAAGCAAAAATCCTTAATACCTTTTTTTCAAAGCGTCTATACAGCAATGCTCTCCAAATAATGAGAAGTAAAGAAAACTTTGTAATTCCACATAAATATTTAATGTAATTATGTTAAGTCGATTCCATTCCATTCCCGAGACAACGAACTTTCCAAATAACACCGCTACAATGCCTCGGCTATATAAGCACCCAATACAGTCTATTAATATAACTATTCGTGGAATAGAAAGTCATCTGAAATCCATTAATTCATAAAAATCACCCGATCCCGATCAAATTCCCGCCCGAGTTTATAAAGAATTAGCATCAGAAATAGCACCGTACCTGAAAATAATATTTGAAAAATCTCTAACACACCATACTGTTCCTCACGATTGCAAAATCGCGAACGTTACACCAATATTCGAAAGCGGTGATAAGGAAGAGCCCAGTAGCTGTACACCGACGTCCTGACGTCCATCTCGTGCATGATTTTGGAACATATAATTTTCAGTTCGATTATGGGGTATTTGGATAGTCAAAACTTGTTAACGCAAAATCAGCACTGATTCCGGAAAGGCAGGTCTTGCGAAACCCAGTTGGCCCTCTTCCTTCATGACATTCTTTCCTCGGAAGAAAAGCTTGTCCAAGTAGACGAAATATTTCTAGATCTCAAAAAAGCTTTCGATAAGGTCCCTCAATTCGAAGTTACTCGTTAAGTTGGAAGCTTACGGGTTACACCACGACGTATTGTGTTGGATAAGAGAATTCCACTGGTCGGCATGAAAATCGGTCCTGGCACCATTCCTGCTGATCCTAATTTAAAATGACCTCCTGAATCCGAATATGACCTCCGTTTTTCCCCATCACCCACCATTTTCGGGGGATGCGGGGGAATAGGAGGGGGGAACCACCCTCCTATTCCCCCGGAGGGATATGTTGGGAGGGAATTTGGAGAGGATGGAAAGGATTATTTTAGTATTTACATTTCTTCTTCGCATTTAGAGGGGTGAAATATTCTAAAACAAGAACATGAATGGTAAGGAAGTAGATTTGGGAGGAATAAGTCCCCGTAAATTGTATAAAAATGCATTAAAAATGGTCGATTTTGTCGATTTTCGCAATTTTTCACGTATTTTCTAAATTTTCCAGCTTCCATTTCACCTCATCCTCCCCCGAATGATGAAAATATATATCAACAAGAAATAGCAGTAATAATAAAAATATTTTGGTACATAACATAGCAACAATAATTAAAATATGTAGCAATAGTTAGGAAGATTCACTTTACCACGCTGGCGCTCGCAATGCCTCGCCCGCTCAGGCTTGGACAGCAATTATCATGCTTTCACAGCAAAAGAAGGAAAAAAGAATTCTTTGCAATTCCACTAAAAATATAAGATTGAGATCTTATATTCTCATTGAAATTACAAAGTATTCTTTTACCTTCTTCATGGAGTTCCACAAAGTATCAGCCTCTCAAATCAAAATATTTCAGTTGTCTTCATCTTCCCTCGGTATACCTCTAGCGATCGCAGAGTCAAGTTGTAGGTGTTCTAGGCAATGATTCTGTGTTTCCAAGATGTTTAAATTGTGTAAAACAGTAAAAGTTGTTTTACTCCGGCTTTATCCAAGTGAATTGCAGTACGTGGGTGTGAGTTGTGATTAGTGATTTAATGTGTAATTATGGCACGCGTGTGTAAAAATCATCCTAATTGCTTCTGCTATGCATGCGGTGAATTGACTTTAAAATAGCAACGAAAACCTCTTTTTTTGATTCTTAAAACTGCTTATAAATTTTACTTTGGCTGCTAAGTTGGTGATCAGGACAAAGATTGGGCTCCAAGAGTTTGCTGCACTACTTGTTACAAGAAGTTTAACCGAATGGCTCAAGGGTGCCCATGGTTTGGCGTGAACCTCGCTGTCATCTCACGGATTGTTACTTTTGTATGACTTTCACCGCCGGGTTCTCCAGCAAAAGTAAGCATACAATTCAGTATCCTAATATCCCTTCAGCAATAAGAACAATTCCTCATAACGAGTCTTTGCCAATTCCTGAGCCCTCAGAAACCTATACTCTAGATCCAGAAATTGATTTGAAAGACTTTGAAAAACAGCCGGGACCAAGTGATACTTCCACCGATGATGAAGAGTGTTCTGATGATTCAGCTGATCGACAACCTCACCTCGTTACTCAGTCAGAATTGAATGATCTCGTTAGGGATTTGGAGTTGCCTATGACGAAATCTCAACTTCTTGGATCTCGACTTCAGCAGTGGAATCTCTTTGAAAAGGGCGTAAAAATATCTTCCTATAGGACCAGAGAGTCAACACTAAAATTACTTTTTACGGAAGATAAAGGGTTGGTGTTTTGCCCTAATTTAAATGCATTGATGATAGAACTGATGATGCCATGTGACCCAGAAAAATGGAGGCTGTTTATAGATTTGTCAAAGACAAGCTTGAAAGTGGTCCTGTTGGCCAATGGGAATGAGTTACCTTCAGTCCCAGTTGCATACTCTGTTGATATGAAGAAGACGTACGGAAATATCAACCGAATCCTTGAAAAAATTAATTATCACGATTATAATTGGAAAGTTTGCTCTGACCTGAAAGTTGTCGCTCTACTCACGGGAATGCAATCAGGCTTCACGAAATACTGCTGCTTCCTTTGTGAATGGGACAGCGGAGCCCGAGAAAAAAAGTACATCGTACGGAACTGGCCTCCGCGAGAAAACTTTACTCCTGGTTATAAAAATGTTGCTCATGATCCTCTGGTCCCGAAAGAAAATATTTCCTTGCCACCATTGCACATCAAACTCGGGCTGATGAAACAGCTTGTGAAAGCAATAGAAAACACAGGTGATGCATATAAATTTTTTAAAACTAAATTTCCTCGTCTTAGTGAGGCTAAAATCAAGGAAGGAGTATTCGTGGGCCCCCAGATTAGAAAACTTTTCCAAGATTCGACGTTTATGAAACACCTGAATCATAAAGAAAAACAAGCTTGGCTTGGATTCCGAAACGTGCGTGAGAACCTTTTGGTTAACAAAAAAAGTGATGATTATGTCGCTCATATCGAGGAATTGCTGTTAGTGTATAAGGCCATGGGGTGTAACATGTCACCAGAAGTCTTTCATTCACCCCTGGACTTTTTCCCAGAAAATTTAGGAGCAGTTTAAGATGAACACGGGGAACGGTTCCATCAAGACATAAGCAAATTTGAGAGGAGATTTTCAGGGAAGTGGAATGCGGGCATATTGGCAGCGTACTGCTGGTTGTTGGCACGATCAATTTCTACCTCAGGGTATGAAAGGAAATAAAATACCAACTGAAGGTTCTTATATTATTCATCGTTCTTTACATTTATTATTTTACTCTCTATTGATGCGCGCGAGGTATTGAGAGCGCCAGCGTGGTAGTGTATCTTCTGAACTGTTGCTACATATTTTAATTATTGTGGCTATGCAGTGTTCCTAATCATTTTTATAATTACTGCTATAGGTTTTTGTTATATATTTCCATCATTCTGGGATATTTGGGGAGGGGAAGATGGAATAGGAGCTAAAATATATATGAAAATATAAGTGAAAACAATGCGAAAAAAAGGAAAGTTGATAATGTTTCATGCGTTTTTTTTTAATTTACGGAGACTAATTCCCCCAAATCTACCTCCTTACCACAAATGTAAATGTTTTAGAACTTTTTACCTCTCTAAAACATAGGAAGAAATATAAATGCTAAAATAATCCTTTCCATCCATCCCAATTATCGCAAAGTGATAAAAATAAGAGGGGGGGCTTCCCCCGAAAATGGTGGGTGATGGAGGAAATCGGATGTCATATTCGGATTCAGGAGATCATTTAACATAGGAATCAGCAGGAATGGTATCAGGGCTCGAAAAAAAAATTTTTTTGCCGACCAGTGTTCTTAGCCGACCGCGAACAGAGGGTAGTTCTAGATGGCGTTAGTTCAGATGTGGTGAAAGTAACATCAGGTGTACCCCAGGGAAGTGTCATCGGTCCCTTATTGTTCCTTGTGTATATTAATGACATCACTACCGTTGTTACGAGCAAAATTCGTCTCTTCGCAGACGACGCTGAGTTGTTCAGGGATCTAGGCAATGAGTCTGACAAGATTGCGTTACAGAAAGACCTAGATGCTATAACTGAATGGTGCAATACTTGGCAGTTAGAATTGAATTTTAAAAAGTGCGTTGTTATGAATTTTTCTAAAAAGAATAACTCGGTCGACGAAACGTATACAATTAATCAAACCAACTGGTCAAATTTAGAGTCAGTTAAATACTTAGGTGTGACCCTTACTCTCAGGACCTGACTTGAGGGAAGCACGTCCGGGGAATCTGAGGACTGACTAGTCGCAAATTGGAATTTATTAAAAGAATATTAGGAAAATGCGACAAGAAGGTTATAGAGCGATGTTATTTTTCACTCGTGAGACCTCATTTGGAGTTTGCCGCTAGCATATGGGACCCTTACGAAGTAGGACTAATCTCTGAAATAGATCGAATACAACGGAGAGTATCATGATTTGTGAAAAATTGCTACGATAAACTTTGCAGTGCTACAGAATTGTTGAAGGAATTAGGGTGGGAATCTCTAACTGATCGAAGGGAGAAATAAAGGTTCAATCTTTAGCGCAAGTTTGGAGCAGACAGTTTTTTGCCGGACGTTCAACATATATTGCTAGAGCCAACGTACTACGATAGAAGCGATCACAGGAATAAGATAATGGAAATTGACTGCAGAACCGATAGATTTAAAATGTCATTTTTCCCATGCAGAATGAGGGATCATAATAGTTGCGATAGATCAATCATATGAAACTCCCACCCTCAATAGGTGGAGTAGAATTTTCACTTGTGCTTAATAACACAACATCATTACTAACACTTCACACTACTTGATATATCCGGCATTATTTTATTTTGTTCTCTGCATGAAGTAGCATCTCGTTGCATTCATATATTAATAGTATTATTAATATATATACCACTAGATGTGTCAACAGCATTGTGCTGCATGTTTGCATGTTCATTTACGTAACACTCTCCCAGTTTCTGGTTGGACTGCGCACTGTTCTCCTGACTGCTTTTTGGACTTCGCCTAGCGGCCGGGGGAAGGTGCGAGGTTCTGATTTGTACTGGGACGAGTGCTGCATGCCTGGTGTGGAATCACCCCGTGCCACACACCCTAGTGGTGGCTTGCACGGTACTTCGTAGATGTAGATGTGCCGAAAGGTTGCGCGAGTGAAGGACGGTTAATGGTCTTAATGGCAAAGATTAAAACCTGTAAAAAATCCTACGGGAACAAATACTTAGCGAGGTAAGACAATGACGTCGGCTGTATAACAACTGAAAATGTATCTTCTGAACACGGTATCTTCAACAAGAACTACGTAGATATGAACACAAAAGGAAATTGTTTTCCTCCAGTGCTCGTATTTAATTTTTTTTTAATTTCAACAAAAAACTTTTTCTCTGGAATTTAGCAAAAGGCGGCAATGGGGGAGGGGGTGACATATGTTTTGAACATTTGAGGAGAACTGTCCAAAGCGTGAGATGGTAAACAGACTCTTCTTTTTCGTGATTATGATAAGGTTGGTTTAAACATCCAACTATTACCGATTGATAAATCTATTAATTTATGTTACCCCGTTCATTGCTCACACAACCAAAAGACACGTATATGAGAGTGTTTGATTCATTTGAGATAATCATTGACTCACAATCAGCCTCGAAATTCTGCATTTACAATCTCCTAGGAACTTGAATGACCACATACGACGTGCTAAGGGTAGTGAGACTGCGTACCCAGCTCTCCACAAATGTTTTACCTTGATTTGCATTGTACGGAATGTGGTCTTTCAAAAGAGGTTTATTTGATGATTTCGACAAGGAACGCATCTACGAGGCGGAATCGCTCCAGGAAACTCTTCGTTACATGTGCCGAGGGGGAAGGGAAAGGATTTCAGTTGACGAAGAGAAGGCGGGAGAGCTAGGTTTCGAGGAAGAGAACAAAAGACTGATACGCTCCGCTGGTGGGGGGGGGGGGAGCACGGTGAGGGGGAGGGAGGCCAAGCGCATGGACCACGCGCCGGTCTCTGGAGGAGTGCTTTCGGGAGGGGGTGGTAGGTAGGTAAGAGAATACTAATATATATTTCTCCGACACCTTGGGTAAGAGGGCGGTTTGAGTGAATGCACCATTCTTTGTCACACAGCATGGGCGACAATGAAGGGTGAATGCAGGGGGGAGGGGGTCCTGGTGTTTCAGGGAAAAAGAAGTATGGCAGGGGTGGGGGTTTCGAATAAGGGATAGTGCCCAGGGATGGCACAAGGAAGAAGCGGGATTGGGGGGTGGGTGGGGGGCATGTGGAACACAGAGAAATGCCACGGCGGGAGTTGGCCTTTGAAAGGTTGGGGGTGGGCGGGGGGGGCGAGGAGCTCTGTGTAGCGATTAGAGTGGAAGACGGTTTTGCTTGGAAGATGACCGGCGGAAATAGGGGGTATCTAATATAACAATAATAATTTATTCATTACACATATGGTTATTATCATTTTACAATTTCCACTTGTTCAAGGGCGTCCATCTTTGCACCTTGGGGCACTTGCACTGCTAATAGATCGACCGCAGCCGCCAGTATCTCACCTACCTCATCGAGGTTAGAGAACCTCGCCATTTCCTTTTAACCCCCTTGCTTTTCCATTTGTCGCAATTCCGCTTCTTCCTTGCCCCGCACCCCACTTCACCCGTCCTAAACTCTGCCATCCTCGTACACACCGCAACCACTCCCCCTTTTACTTTTCACTGCATGCACCTTTCTTTTTCACCCAGCTCTGGCGAAAGATACTCTGCTTATCTAAGAAAATTATCCTAGGAGAACAAACCTTTAAAAAAGTTCATCGATTTCACGAGGAGTACCTTGCACCACTAATCATTACGTTCAAAATGAAAGGGGCACAGTCAAAAACTTCATCGATTTCACGAGGAATACCTTGCACCACTAATCATTACGTTCAAAATGAAAGGGGCACAGTCAAATCCTCTCGGGTTTGCCACCGGGTAAGGCTTTTAAAGACCAACGTTTCGACGAGTGACTCCCTCATCATCATCAGGGCTGAGACTGATTGCCGAGTTGGTCCATGCCGGGGTTTTTATAGCTGACCAACGGCGGTTGAAAACCCATTGTTGACCGGCTCGTTCAAGGCGGTTTGAATTTGAATTGTAACCGCGACCGTTTAATTTTATTAAGTAGCGGTCTCCATATTTGGCTGATGTACTGCCCAGAGTCTCGATTTAACTTCTTCTCCTCCAAACTTATTTCGATAGCCTCTTTCACCAAACGATCCCAGTATTCATTTGAACGGCAAAGGATTTTGGTGCCGTTAAAATTGATGGAGTGCGCACTATCTGGACTATGCTCTGCCAGCGCCGATTTTTCGGGTTGAAATAGTCTTATATGCCTCTTGTGTTCCTTTGTTCTGGTTTCCACCGTGAGTGCAGTCTCTCCAATATAGGCGAGGCTACACTCACAAGGGATGCTATAAACTCCAGGCACTCTGAGGCCGAGGTTGTCCTTTACTCTTACGAGCCGATCTCGAATTTTCCCTGGAGGTCTATGGATCGTCTGCATGTTATATTTTTGTAAATTTCTTCCTATTTTTCCCGAGATAGTGGAGATATAGGGTACGCAGGCTCTTCCTAACGGCTTTTCATGATCTTCTTTCGGCCGCATACTTATTCCAACGGTTCTTTTCAAGGCCAAGTGAAAATCTCTGTCATTATATCCATTGCGTTTGAACGTAGTTTTTAGATGTTCCATTTCAGAGGGAAGACTTTCTGCATCTGCAACTATTTTTGCGCGATGTATCAAGGTGGTAAAGATGCCCTGCTTATGGGAGGGGTGGTGGTGACTTCACCCATTTAAGTAGAGGTTAGTGTGAGTTGGTTTTCTGTACACACGTCGTCCAAGAGTACCATCAGGCTTCCTTTCAATTAGGATATCCAAAAAAGGTAGGCAATTTTTAGTTTCCTCTTCCATAGTAAATTTGATGTTGGGATGCTGCTGATTCATGTGACTCGAAAAATCATCTAGTGTATTCCGTCCATGTGGCTAAATAACGAAAGTATCGTCCAAATACCGGAAAAAATGCCTCGGCCGTAGTGTAGCCGAATTTAGAGCTTTTTCTTCAAAATCCTCCATGAAGAGGTTTGCAATAGCTGGAGAGAGAGGAGAACCCATAGGAACCCCGTCCGTTTGCTCGTAGTATTTTCCATCATAAAGGAAATAAGTTGACTTAAGGACATGCCGGAACAGTCTAACAGTCATCTCGTCGAATTTACTTTCCAGGATCTAAAATGTTTCTTCTAGTGGAATTCTTGTGAACAAGGACACAACGTCGAGGCTCACCATGACGTCAGAAGGATTTAGCAGGATGTCCCCAAGTGTCTTCACGAACTCAGCTGAGTTATTTATATGGTGTTCACAATCTACATCTACATCTACATACTACCCCGCAAGCCGCCTCAATAGGCGTGTGTGTTAGGACACCAGCCGTTTACATATAAAAAGGAAACGCTCTAATGAAATTACGCCTTGCATTTATTAAAGCCCCTTATTGTTCGGGGGAAAAACGAATTCCCATACCAATCCTTTCGGCAAAATATCTCTCTCAATTTATCGTTTCTGTCGGACCTGGAAATATAGTGGAGTTCTAATATGATGTTCTCCGTGTCGCTCTGAAAGATATCTATTCCCAATTGCTCAAGTAATCTAAGCCTAGCGCGCAGCCTCCGAGTCTCTAGCGGCTCCCAGCCTAATTCGTTTAACATCTGCGTAACGCTGTCTGTACGCCCGTAGCAGTTTTTGACGAATCGCGCAGCTTTCCTTTGTATTTTATTAAGTTCCCGAAATAAGTCTTTCTGCACCGGATCCCATATGCTTGCTGCATATTCAAGGTGTGGCCGGACGAGTGCGAAATAGCACCTCTCTTTTACTTTTTCATCTGAGAATCTTCCCACAATACGCTTGAGGAATCCTAGCTTATTCAGAGTTCTGCCACAAATAATTCTTATATGTGTTCCCCACGACAGGTTTGAGGTAATCGTAACTCCCTGATACTTAACTTCATCTGTCGCCTTTATCTTAACGCCATCCACAGCATATACACGGGGATAGTTGGATGACCTCCGCAAGAAATGTGCCGCCTTACATTTGCTCAGATTAAGCACACGTGAACGTTGTTTAAATCCAATGTTAGAATTTCAAAGTCAGAGTGATCATTAATTTCGCGATAGATGACAGCGTCGTCAGCAAATAAACGTATTTTACTGCTAATTCGAGAGCATAGGTCATTTATGTATATAATGAACAAAAGGGGGCCGATTACGCTTCCTTGTGGGACACCTCATGTCGCTTTAACTACATCAGAGCTAATTCCGTCAAGAACTACTTTTTGCTTACGATCACTCAGAAAGTCGCGTATCCAGTTTACTACTGTTTCGTTTAGCCCGTATGACTGTAATTTGTATAAAAGTTTGTTGTGAGGTACCGTGTCGAAAGCTTTCTTAAAATCTAGGAATAATGCGTCCACTTGTGTTTTCGATTTACCATATTTGAGAACGTCAAGAAGAAAGAGCGCGAGTTGTGTTTCACATGATCTACCTTTCCGAAAGCCGTGCTGACAGCCATGAAGGAAGTTACGACTGTCCAGGAACGTCATGATATTGCTAACGACGATATGTTCGAGTATCTTGCCTATAATCGACGTTAATGAAATTGGTCGATAGTTCCCTGGGTCTTGTCTGTTTCCCTTTTTGAATATCGGTGTATCGTTTGCAATTTTCCAGTCTCTTGGTATCTTTCCTTCAGACAATGACTTCTTGAATATTATGTCTAAGAACGGTGCGATCTGTGGCGCTAATTCCTTGAGGACACGCGCGGGTATTCCCTCCGGACCCGGAGATTTACTATTTTTATCGACTGTAGCTGTTTAGTTATCCCATCACATTGAATAGTGATTTCTTTCATCGGTTCCTCAGTGAATGAAATGTCAAAATTACATACAGTATCGTCTGTAGTGTATACACTTTCGCTGTGGGAATTCAACGTGTTAGCTTTGTCAATATTATCGGTGACAAGTTTGCCATCTTTATCAAATAACGAATCTACGGTTGAAGATTTTCCATAAAGCTCTCTCGCATATGACCAAAATATTTCGAATTTTCTTCGAGTAATTCACCAGGTACTTTTTCTTGAAATTTCGCAATGCAGTACGCATTGATTTCTTGTTTTCTCGCACTGCGTGGTAACAATACAATATTGGCGACAGAATGGAAGATAGATATTTTGCCAAATTGTAACTTGGAGCGTTGATAGCACTCACGATGGGCCTGAGTGGAATGCATTTCTTATGAATTTTTGGCAGACCATAGTACCTTAGAGGAACGGCTTCCTGTACTGCGGCAATCAGTCTTTTTCACCCTGATGACGACGAGGGAGTCACTCGTCAAAACGTTGGCCTTTAAAAGCTTTGCCCGGTGGCAAACCCGAGAAGATTTTACTAATATTATTCGCCGGGAAAGCCTAAGATCTTTAAAGGGACACAGTTTGTAAGAAAACTCGTGTACTCCAGTAATGCCATCGTGATTACAGAATGTTCACCATCGTGCTCACTCGTGGTGGCTTCCCAGTCGACATCATTAACCACACAAAAATAAGCCGAGTGAAGCACAACGAGTGAAAAAATATATGGAAAATAAGCTTAAGCTATCTTAGATACGTACCCAATAAATACTGGTCTGATCTACTTTAGCTCAAATATACTTTAGTTTTTTCGTAGCACCGATTCTTTTGGTGAGAATGCGAGGTTGACTGAAGGTAATAACCCTCTTTTGACCAAGGTTGACTGAAGGTAATAACCGTGGTAACAACACACCTGGAGTCGGGAACATGAGAAAAACATGAATGTTAAATGGCTCATCTTTCGTGTTACTTACAGCTCCCGCAGAATCTGGTGGCCAATGGATGTGCAGAGCTTCACGTCACGGAGGAGCTTATTGCAGTGGAAGAGGTAGTGAGAAGGGACGTGGTTGAAGGTGAGTGGTGCAAGTGAAAATGTCTCCTTTATTGCTTGAGAGCCTGATTAGCTGTATATTTGGAATGGACGGAGAAGTGCACTCTGGGTAGTCGACGAGAAACAAAAGGACGCAGCTAAATTGAATTCACTCAGAGGGACTTTTTTCATGAATAGGTCACAATCCAAAAATCGTCCACCCCACATCTACCACGGCGCATGATGAGGGCTTCTATTACAGCTTATGTGGCCTCTAATCTTGCGAGGAAATAGTTACAAATTAAACATTTTGTTCTTGTAATCTATCAATCTAATTTTATGCATGTGATCGAACCTACCATAGTTGTATGTAAATTAGAGCATTTCCTAAGCGCGTTCGATAAAAAGTAGTCCCATTATAACGAGATATTATTCCAGTAGAACACATATGTTATATAATTTATCTGTAGATTTATCCTAATTTATAATTAATTTTTTCATTAGTAGTCTTCAATCCGAAGATTGGTTTGCAGTAGCTCTCCACTTCACTTTACTCTCTGAAAACCACTTCATTCCCATATAACTCTTTACTTAGACGTCCTTAATGATTAGTTTTCTTTATTCCATTCTTTTTTTCCTACCTAATTCTTTCCATTCGTTTTTTCATCGATTTTTGTTTTCAACTCCCATCCAACTCTTGGTAGGACTCTTCTTCCTTTGTGATTCTCTTCGTCCATTCCATCTTCATTGTCCTTCGGTGACACCACATCTCCATTGCGTTCCATCTCCTTTGCTCTGCGGCTGTTATTGTCCGGGCTTCACTGCAATATAAAAGCATGCTCCAAATATATGCTTTAATGAAGTGCTTCCTTACTTCCAGGCTTGTTTTGCCAGCTGTCATCAACCTCCTTTGTTTGCGCTTTTCTGTTCTAAATCTTACTTGTTTCTTCTATCTTTGATGATCCTGCTTCCCAGACAATAAAATTCTTCCTTTTGCGCAGGTTTTTGGCGCCCAATTTTAACGGTGATCCTGTCTCCTTGAATTCGTCCACAAACCATCACCTTCATTTTCTTAGCATTAGACTTCAAGTTACATTTCTTCATAGTTTTTTTCTGTATGGTTCAGAATTCTCGTCAGGTTTTCTTTCTTTTCAGCAAGAATTTCTGTGTCTATTTCTATGCAAAGCTGATGCTGATTTTATCTCCATGCACTATACCTGCACTTCTTGTAGTGTATAACTTTTTCTTTTTTTATGGCTTTTCCAATTTATATATATATATTGAAGATGATTGGTGTCATCGTGCATCCTTTTCATACTCCTTCCCAAACTTCTGCTTCCTCTGAATTCCCCCACATTTAAGTACTGCCAGCTGTTCCTCATACAGCCTACATACGGCTTTTCTGCCATTACATGACTATCCTATGCTCTTTAGTGTAGTCAGCATTCTCTTCCAATCGGCATTTTCAAATACTTTCTCTAGGTCGATGATATATGTGGGCTGGTCTTTTTGTCTATGATGAGTCCTCTGGGCTAAAATAGCTTTTATTGTTCCCCTAATTTTCTTAAAACCGAATAGTCTCTCAAAAAGCTTCTGATTTTTGTTTGATTACCATAGATTTTTATATCTATGTACACTAAATATGGTGATTAGACTTTAGGAACTCGTGGCGTTATTCATTTGAAGCAAACGACGTCTGTTTTGATGGACGAAAACATATTGTTCCACCGTGGATCGTTTAGTTTTTTTATCCTAACTAATTATTCGGTGTCCATTGGTGTACATTTTTCACATAAATGAAAAACAAGAAAAATCATGGGAGTGTATTTTGCAGTTCATTCTTTACTTCAAACTATGTCCTAGTCGTGGGGGGCGGGCAAAGAGCGAAGTAATGGATTGCCTTTAGGGGTGAAGGGCAGTGGGGACTTGGATCCCGACAACACCGTCGCTGAACTAATCACCCACATGGGAAGTACTCATAAGTTCCAAGGATATTAGAAAGGTATTTTTTCCTTCGATTGGTTATTGATTCCCAATACAGTTATTCAAACAGTTCAGTCACAATTCTAAGTTTTACATAATAACTTTTTTTAAATCTCGCTGCTTTCCGATGTATCACGTCTATTTCTGTGATCAATACTACATTTTATGGTTGTTCAAATGACAAAATCATAAACTGGATGCCTGAATTTGTAACGGATCACAAAAAAGTTGGTGTGCTTAAGACCACATGGGAGAAGTGTAAACTTCTATGGCGATATTCTGATAAATATAATATATAAAAAATATTATGGAAAGTATTTTGGGTATAAAAAAGAAATACATACAGCATCAGCATCAGCACTGCGCGCTCTTACGCGCTCTGCTATAGCTAATACACATATGCGTACCTACTATTACTATATGCATAGCCGAGCGTGACGTGAGAAAAAGAGCGTGACGTTGAGGAGCGTGACGCCCAGAATCAGATTTACCGGCTGCAGAATTTTCTGTGCGCGGTGCGCCGATAGAATTTTACACTTGAAAAATTAATCGACGGAATTAGTTCTTGCATTGATATGGAGACATCCGGCGTCACATGAGGAAGCATGATAGGCAACAATTGTAGTCTTCCTTACATCGGTGGCTTTAACCCCAAAATGGATATAAAAATTAAATTGTTTGATGGAAATGATGTAATTTGCCGTAAATTGACACATTAGAGGGCTATGAAGCCCTTTCACTGGATCTGACTAATGTGAATTCTTGGTGTCTTGTGTGGGGGCTTAAAATTAATCTTGGTAGGTGCTCTGCATTACCTTTATGACGAATGAAATTATATCTACGCCATATCTATGAAGTGAGGGATTAAATGTAAATGATGAATTCAAATACCTGGGAATAGCCATAACTACAGACCAATCGTTTGTAAAATTCATATTCAGTGGTAAATCAAAAATACATGGGTTTATCAAGCTAATGATAAGAGGGCCCTTGGATGAATAATGGAGAGAGGAGTTACTTTCCGGAAATTTGGAAGAAATTAGTTCATTCTGTGAGCATTTGAGGGCCTGTACAAAAGATTCAATGCATGACATACTTACAAAAACCGATCGTACTATAAAATAAACTGCTACCAGTGACCAGTGTGTATTTCGCAGCTGGTAGAAGGATTAGCTTGGGAGCTGGTAGAGTACCAGAGGCTGCACAATAGGCTAAGATTCATGGTAACATTCGTGCCACGGCTTTATTTCTTACACAATTCTTTCTCTCAGCGCTACAAATTTTATCTGCAGGTTGGTAGCTATTCCTGAAGCTATTTCTCTCTAAAAGCGGGGAGGAATTACATCAGGACCTGGGGATAGATTTTTTGAGACAAAAAAAAACATAATATTAGTTGACGTCCCATGCGGAAATACAAAATTGAGAAACAAAATATAAAAAAGAATGTAAACAACGCAGCCTTTCGCTAGCATTAGCATGTTTACGACATCAATCTATGGCATGGCTATTGTGATCTCTACTCGTGCGTGGCAAACAATGATCTTTTCATAACTGTTCGTCCTACTATCTTATCCTTATTTATGAATGTAGCCAAAGCAGCGCGGAGTTTCTAATACGTTCATTACTTTTTCGTATAAGTCACCCCTCAGATTGATTCAGGAGACTAAACCTATTCCTGAATCGACGCTGTGACGGCGAGTCCTATCCCAATTCTTTTAATAGCTTCGACACACTGCTAGACTTATCATAACATGGCTTCACAAACCTAGCTGCATAGCAACTTTGCAGTGGTTGCAAGAAATACTTCCATGCAGTTTCCGGCCTTTATTTTGTTTTTTAGCAAGTAACTCCGCATTCTTACAGCGTTTCTCCGCATAAATAATAATTTTGGTGGATAAATAATTACTTCTATTTTTATGCAGAATCTTCTTCGGTATGGCAAACAGCTACGCTATGTACTTTTTAATTTCCTTTGGACGGCTTTTAACTAACCAGTTTGTGATTGCTTGTAAATTAAATTGAAATCCACGATGATGATTAAACCCTTAAAATAAGACTCCAAGGGTTATAATTCCCGGCCGACGGAAGGATTACTGCTCGTGGCGTGTCATACCTACTTCTGGCACCCTGATAGGGATCGGTTTCCCTGAGAAAAATTTGCGAGAACGCATATTGAAGGCATTCCTTTGGTTCTTACTTGACAAATCCAACATTAAATCGCGCAGGGTTCCTTGACATTGGCTGCGGACGGCGACGTTTCAATTGGTGGTTGTCTTTTAACGGGTAATTGCTCTATTATAAGGGACGGGTTCATGGGATGGTTGATTACTGAGGGGATTCTGACACATTTATGATGCCCTCCATAAAGAGCCATTCTTTATTTTTTTTAAACTTTTCATTTTACGCGAAAGCACTGACTTCTTTTGGCAGAACACCATGGTTTTCGCTTCAAATCTTACCGTTACTCCATTCTGCCATTTTAATTGCCCGCTGGAATCAAAGTAAATGAACCACCACAGCATCATTTTTATTGAGGATCATGCTTGGTCATTTCTCTCTGTCGAAATTTCCTCCTCGTATAGCTTACAATCTCTTCATGGACCAAAGTGAGTCTTGATTTTGGTTCTTGTTAATGGACTCTTAAACGTTAAGTTCCGTCATAACTGCATGGGAATCTGATAAATTTTAACACCGGTAGTAGTATGCACCCAGGCTTTCAATATTTAAACATTGACATCCAAATGGATTCGAATATTTACTCGTGCCTTCACCCCACTACCGCTCGTCGACATCGTAGTTCTGACACCTGTATGTTTACCTGTATAACATATAATAATTCATCGAAAGGGAAAGAAATATTTTATAAGTAGTATTTTAGCGTAGGCCTGGGTAAAATTAAGCAGCACGAAAAAGGTGAAGCGCTCTCATTAAGGTAATGTTAGGTGAAAATATATCATTGCGGCTGAAAGTAATGGGTTTGGCCCCATTCTAAAGAAACGGATCTCAAATTGAAACTTGAAACAAAAATTTGAAAGCTGGCTTAAAAAAAGCTTGAAACAAATAAGTCAGTGAAAAGTATCAAATATACTTAGTAATTTAGTTACTTACTGAGGCATTCACTCTTAAAAAGTTTTTGTATCCGTAATATTACTCATCTAACTATATCCTTCCTAAGACTTCTAAAATATTTACATAAAGTTCGATTATTGTCTCTACAATGACTATAAAAAAGGACTCGCTCGAATTTCCTTCAAACATTACGTTCTAAATGAAAATGTCAGAACTAATTGGCCGCAATGGCTATATAAGTCTTGGAGTTCAAAGCACATTGCATACTAAGTAGATTGAAAGAGATTGAGTTAATGGAAAATTCTAATGAAAATATTGCTGCAATAAGAAGTTTAACAGTAGGTATTTAAAGAACTTGAATGATTTTCTTGGAACTACTGCAAATTTTAGCAAAAGATATACCTGAATTTTCATAAACATATTCTAGTGAATTACATGATTAATTTACTTTTTGCAATCATTTTTTAAATATTTCTACGAGTTATTTACAAATGAAATTTCCGGAAAGTTTAATCCGTAGGTAAACTATATATCAGTCTTGCAAAACTTCATGGTTGGTATTGAACATTGGAGTCTTAGTCATGCAGGGAAAATATAAAATGTGAATAGCTCTTACATCGACATATGAAGTGAGAAATTGTTGCAGAAACTTTTTCATTTTTTCAAAACCATTACAAAGCCTCATAAATCATATATACATTCATTTTCATTTAAATACATCCATTGTCAACCAATTGCAGCCGAGTGGGGTCCAAATTACTATGAAATATGTACACTCGTATATTTAAGTTTTGACTGAAATTGTAAACAGGATAACAGCAGCAGATAGAACATACTGGAGTCTATTTTTGCTTTTTTAAAGTAAACTTCTGTCAAGGGGCACTAAAATACGAATAAATAAATAAATAATACATCCAGTATTATTATATGGCTCGGAGGTTTGTACCCTTACAAAGGATTCTCAAAAGAAACTAATTGCATTTGGAAATGATGTATAAAGAAGAATATTTCGCCCTACCATAGAAGGAGACAAATGGCGAATAAAAAGAAACAGAGAAATAAGAGAGCAGTATAACAGGCCAGACATTGTCGCAGTAGTCAGAAGCAAGAGATTAAGATGGTTGGGCCATGTGCTGCAGGGAGGATGAAAATTCTATGATAAGGAGAGCATGGGAAGGAAGACTTCAAGGAAGCAGACCACCAGGGAGACCAAGATAGAGGTGGAAAGGACAAGTAGAGAAAGATTTGAGAAAGATGGGAGCAGAATTGGGGTTGGCAGAGGACAGGGGGGCTTGGAGACGGCTTGTTGGCGAGGCCTACTTTGTTTTAATGGCCCCAGGAGTATGAGTAAGTATTTAAATTCTGAAGATCGACCGTGTTCTCCAGTAGGTCAAGATCATTTTGAGGTCATCCTTCTCTGTATTTTTTAAATCCTAATTAACTTTACTTGGGCATTGTATATCACTAAATAAAGCTCAACTATCGATTATAAGAAATTTTGTTGGAAGGTAGTTCCTCCGCGCTTTTTACTGCTACTGCCTATGAGCATGCCACAGCGTGGTCCTGGTAATCAGGAAATTATGGTGCTTGGGCTTTTATTGTGGCTAAATGATTTAGATGCCTCCTAATAATATCTTTTGACAGTGTTTCTTTTTGCACTATTCCTCGTACTTAATCGTCACCCTGGCAAGAGCTAGTAGTAAAAGCTAAAAAACATTGGTCCTGAAATAAGTGGCAATCAATGTTTCCATTTTTAGTGTACATTGAATCCGTCACTCTTCTTCATTCTGTGACTGGTTTCACCTTATAAACTCTTTTGAGAGTTGATTGCATAAATGTGATTAAAATGTCACAAATAGATAGCTAGGCATTAGATATTGGTATTTGAGCGTTTTAATCTGTTTCTATATTTTCTAAATTGCGTGTGATTGTTTTTTTTTGTGAGGTCGCAGAATTTTCTTTCAGAGCCCACATGGCGACACAATTGGTTAACACTTTTGAAACTGCTTTTCCTGCTCTTCCTAGTTTTTTTTCCCCACCACAGCAAAAGAAGTGGAGTAATGCCAGTCAATCTTGGACCTGTGTAGAATAAACAAAAGATGTTGCAGAATAAGTTCGAAAAAGAAGTAGATTTTTGCCAAGAATTGCTGGTGTAAGCTTGGCGAACATATAATTTTGATCAAACCAACTTATTGATTTAATTGTAATAATGCTGTTTTAGACATGAAAGGTTTAATTGAGGAAAGCAGATTTGCAGTGATACGCAGAATACACCCAGAAGAACATAGAAGGACGGGCACACAAGGAACTTAAACAATTGTTTAATGGTTGATCTGCAAGATATTTACCGCTCTCACAAAAGCTGGCAACGCACGAATGTTGAGCAGCGCAATGAATGGGGTGAGTCAACAAGAAGGGGCGAAAGGGAAGGTGAGGCCTTTGATGATATATATGAATAAGCCTTTACTTTTTAAGAGCTTGATTTGCCGTCTAGTTGGAATGGTGTGCGAATTTCCCGCCGAATAGTTTAAAAACAAAGGAAGAGTTACATCCAATTCCCCCTCATTGAGTGGCTTTTGGCCAATAGGAATATGTGGTACGAATATCGTCCACGGCAAATCGGGCACGTGCTTTTGTGAGGAATGTATAAAACTAATAATTATTTAAATAAAAAATAATTTTTAAAAACCACGTTTTTAAAACGGACCAAAAAGTATAAAATAATTACTCCTAGTCCCACGCACATTTATATCCACATATAGATTCATAACCTCATCGAGATTGTCCTGAATATTTGTGATTGTGAATTTTAATATACATGAAGATTGAAAGATTGAAAACGGAAAACGTGGGGCACATTAGATATAATTGATGCATGAATAGTTCACCTAAGTCACTCACAATTTTCTTGCACTGCAAATTATATGAACTGTTATGTGAGATTTCTCAAAGACAGCTACTCTGTACAATCCTTGTAATTATCTACAGCATGCGCCCCACGTTTTTCTTGTTCCTTATTAGAACCATTTTCATAGCTATTAAAATTCACAATCACAAATTTTTAGGACAATCTCGATAAGGTTATGAATCTATATGGGGATATATGTAATTGTATGTGGGGTGAGGAGAAATTATTTTATACTTTTTGGTCCGTTTTAAAAACGTAGTTTTTCAAAAATTATTATTTATTTGAAAAATTATTTTCTGCTTTTTAGTCTTGCGCTATTATATTTTAAATAGGAAAATTGTTATACATATCTACCAATTTTTTATCAATCGGTTTAATTGTTATTTTCCTGAACATTAAATTAAAGAAGCAAGCAAAATTGATTTTATCAGATTTTTATATCAATATAACAACTTATTAAGTTGATAAAACTAGCTATGATTATATTATAAATTTATTATTATATTGTAGAGTAGACCCCGCTTCACGACGGTAATCCGTTCCATAGGACCGATCATAATATGTGAATTCCATCATAAAGTGAATCATTACATTACCGGACGACGGATCGGTATAGCCACAACATGGCCAGTGCATTCATTGATACACAATACAGTATAGTTACGAAGTATACTGGAATGAAATGATTAAAAATGTTATGTAACCAATATTTAAACTTTAATAAGGTGTTTGAAATGGTCAACACATCAAATATCATCGCATGAATACGCAAGGTGCGCCTCGCCTACGTATCTCGCCGTCTAACTGCGAGCCTAGCGACTTTAAACCGCATTTTCAAGAAACGGGAAGAAAACGTGGAATAGAAATAATTCAACTCTCATTACACCTCTACTTACTACTCGGCGCCGGCATTTATAATAGGCATCTTTCTTTTGCTCTCACGCCATCATCTCTACATCGCAATTACCTTAACGATACTTGTAGAAACTCGTCCGTAGAAAGTGGCGTTGCAAGCTTACTAAAGTTACGTACACAAAATTAGGCATTGAGTTATGGCAGAAATAGACCAAGTATGAGTGAGAATATAGTCATACATAGACGACAGATGGATTAGTCGGTAAAATTTCTATGAATGATAAGTTACGTGTTCACCGCTGTTCGTCGCTCGCCTGTCCCCGCTTCCGAAGACCTTCCTTCTCCTTGGCCCAAACCAGCAGCATTGATATCGTTCTCCCAGTCAAGGTCATCCCTTGGAGATCGAACTGCCGAATAACAAAATAGATAGCAGCAGAGGGGAGAACCTTCACTCAAAGCCCTTTTCTTGGAACAGCTGACCTGACGCTGCGGGGCTGTTAGAGTTGCTGGGGGTTGGTTGTTTACTTTAGGCACCCACAACCGCGATAGCACCCTTTAGGAGATAGAGTGCTAACTCAAGCACCTTCATCGCGTTTCGTCACTGTCTCCTGCTCGATTTTATTTGTTATTTTCTAAGAGCAATCACTTTTTCAAGGTTCACTTGGTGGTATTGCATTATTAGAGGAAGAAAAAGACAACTTTTACTAATCCCACTGACAATGAGTTTTATTGAATTTCGGTGGCACTCTCACCTTTTGCCTGATGATGATGTGAATCTACGTCGAAACCCGGGTCTAGTTTTAATAAAATTCAGTGGTATTAGTAAATGTTGTCTTTTTCTTCCTCTTATTATTTTATACTTGAGCTGCGCTTTAGGGGGCATGGTCGCTACAGAGCTTCCCACAATAAACCACCTACTTCTGGCAAGTTTTGTGATCGAATGGTTAATGGCGGTTGGAAAGGAACACAGTGCGAACTATGCCTTTCGTCGACCATATCACTTCACATGGAAAACTGATATTCACGTAACAGTTGAGCGCATCAGCGACCTAGATGGCAATGCGACGCAGATATATTCTCGGTACCACGGAGCGAAGTCAAATATGGGGCGTGAATTTCAATGCAAATTTTAAATAAATCTTTGCAGTTTGTCACTATCATTCACCGAGAAATGTTACGATATAATTCAGCTCGTTTCACTGATGTGAATCATTATCTCACGCCAGCTCTATCCATTAAGGAATCATATCACTTCGTTGGTAGTTAATGCGCTCTTGCAATAAGTTACTCTTCGGCGACAGTTCTCATATTTATAGAAGTTGGTAAACAAAATGATGTCTCTATGATGGCTAATGAAAGCCTTAATTTGAATTATCATAGATGTGATCCTGACTACGTAAGGAATGTTGCGTTATCTCGATGGCAGCGCTAATCACCATTTGCTCTAATCACGCGGACAGCTCATAATAAATAACACGTATCATTAAATAAGTAAAATTTGCTATGATAAAAAATGCAGTCTATTAACAAATAAGGCTTAGAATACTGAATGAATAACAGGTTATGGGCGCAAAAAATCGTCGAAATGAGAAATTTTAAAGGGCGCGCGCAAAATCAGCGCGATTTGATATTCCTAGCATGCAGATCGTAAAGTGAATCCATCGTAAAGTGAACCCACCGTAAAGTGAACCCATCGTAAAGTGAACTCATCGTAAAGCGGGGGACCACTGTATTATGTATATAATGTTTGTATCATTTATACTATATATTAGATTGTAATTTTTAATATACATTACATATATAATATATATTATTCATATTATTGCATTGTCATTCAGTTCTGAGCTATGTTTTTAGTTTAAAGTCTCTAGCTTATCGGAAAGTTAGTTAAAAGTCTATTGCAAAATTTGTACCGAACACACAAACAGACAAGAAAGCGACTTAATAAAAACGTTTTAAAAAATCATGTGCGGCAGGGTGAGACCTACCTGGATCGACTCTTCATGCTGCTGCGGCGGTGTGCGAGGCAAGGGGGTCACTACGCTCAGCTGCGCCCTCTAGTCACTCGGCGAGTGCGAGAGGGCTCGGCGGCGAGAAAGGGGAGCGGGCGTAGTCCCGGGCGCCTCCTCTCGCGGGGCCGCAGGCCAGGTCTGCGGGCGGTTGTCTTCGGGCGGCGCCGGCGGGCGGGCCCGGGAGCGGCTGGCCTCGGGATCTCAGCGGCTGGCCTCGGGATCTCAGCGGCTGGCCTCGGGATCTCAGCGGCTGGCCTCGGGATCTCAGCGGCTGGCACTATCCGCTCAGCTGCGGGCGTCATAGGCCCGCAGCTGACCGCAGGTCTCTGCGCTGGTACGCCCCACATGGGCAAAAGTGGAAGGTCTATGAAACCAACTGGTCCTCGACGTGGGGCCCCCTGGGCGAAGTACGGTGGTTGGATATGTTCGAGGGACAGTACCACATTATAATATTCGCCATAAATAATGAACCCCCCAGTGGGCGTTGCGGTTCCGCAGGACTGTGGACCGAGGATTATCACGAAATTCTCACGCTGGAAGGTGATTCGCTTCTCCACCATGAATAGCAAATCCGGCTGTCCATAGGCGACTCTGGCTTCTGCCTCTGTAAAATATCGGTGAAATTCCTTCTCATTTTCATTCCACCATGAACAGTGAAAACTATTTGAATTCATGCCGATGGTGGTAATATCTAATATTAACTAATGCAAAATTAACTTTAAAATATTGAATAGAATATCAGATGTGACTGAGGGTCGTGGTATTTTTCCAAACGTTATGCATTTGCAAATGCATCATTTAACGAAATTGTGGTACTGGAAAATATACTTGCGTTATATTCTTAAAAATATCTAGGAATATATATTTATGTGTATTATTTATGCCTCGTGGGCACAGCACGAAGGGCAGTGACACCACCTTCATCATGGCGAGGAGGTCTTGGTCTCTGGAGAGTGAATGCCAAATACTGCGCCTCTATCCTGGGGTTTGGCTCGACGGCCATCCTGATGTTGAGGTTATCTACTTGGAGATTGAATTCCCCAGAAGACACTAAGGCACCTTGCAAGTTTTCACCAATGGTGATTTTCAAGTCCTCATATCGGCCGACAATGCGCTTCACCACTTTTAATAACATTTGAGGCTGCTCCATTCTGGTTGATGAAACTGTAAAATAACGATGAAAGCAATACATTTTATAGTTTCAGGCTTGACTTCGTGGAAAAGAATGACATAAATTTTATTTTTTTTCTCTTCCACTCTTTTTTATTATACTGGGGTATCTTTTCCTACTCCTAATTTTACGCTCCTCTTTGAACCTTGTTTTGGCGATGAAACGAGGGAATGTACGATAATATAATCCGGTAGAAGAACTGATAACACTCAGCTGAACCATGCGCCAGAAAATACTTAACTCTTTCAAAAGTTTGTGACGTTCTTAGCTCGTCATTTCCCATTATTTCAATAACCCATGAGAGCCTTCCTTTTCAGACTAAGGAAAAGTTTTTCTTCCCATGGTTATTATAATATCTTTTTATCGGGGGTTCGAAACTTAGCAGGTACTCAGGCCAGGAGCATTTATTTGGCACCGAAGATTCACACCATAAAAGAAAGAAATGAATCTCGCAAAAGATGTTTTCGCTGGAATAATAGGAAAAATGTTAAACTCGCTCCATGCTGCTTCCTGAAGGTTTGTTTCATCTGTTTAACAAATTTTGGAGACATTTGAGCGTTATGCATAGAGTTATGCTTTAGCAGTGCCTTGTCAATACAGGACTATCATTCCGAAGCGCAAAATATTTTTTTTAAAGATTCATCGTGCCATGACGTTGGTAACTTCATTTTCTTAGCTGCTCCTCAGAGGCGACGAAACTCGGGGTGTGGTTAAGTTTCGGATTATTGGAGTAAGAAAAATCCTAATATAATTTGTGAAAGAAAGGTCAAAAGAGAAGGTGGAAGCGGGAATATAAACATCAATGATCGTTAGTTTTTGGCATGAAGAAAATCATCTGATTGGGCCGGAATGTGAAACATGTTCTCTCCCATATTCCGGTGAGCAGAAATGTTTACTAGCCTCACCGTCGTCGCCACCAAAGGCACTTTCATTCCAGACGGATTCCTCATGTCTCGCACCCGTCCGCGTGGACTGCGTACAGTGTTCATTTGCGCATTTTCTCGAATGGATAATTGCTCAAGTAAAATATTTCAACGATCTGTGATGTGATGTGCTCACTAATTGGCTCTGCGTTTTTAAGTGTTTGATTATCTGTACAAAGTGAGGCCTGAATTAAATTCTAAGTAATTTACGTTGACACTTAATATTATTCTCCTTCTGTAATCTTTCTGAGGCGGCGACATCCGTCTGAGAAAGATAATGGAAGAAGAAAGACATGAGAAGAATTATCATGGAAGACCAAAGACGGAGTGCATCGATAGATGAGAGAAGGATGTTGGCGCTAAGAATACCTATACTTCGAGAGCTGCAAGCAAACCTCTCATTGGCTCGATGGCTCGATGGGAGAGCGGAGTGATGAGCCACGCAATGAGCGAAATGATGTCAGCAGTTGCTTTCTTATCCTCGTGTCTATCAAAATCATTTATTTATTTATCTATTAGGTCGTTACAATTAGGCAATTGGCCTGGTGGCAATGGTGAAGAATATAACATAAGAAATGAAGTTGAATACAATAAGAAAAACAATATGCTCATTGTGAAACTCATGACTAATACCATAGAGTAAGTATATACTTACTCTATGCTAATACACACAAACTCTTAGTATGCACTCTGGAGTAATAGATTCCAAAGTAATTTATATTTCCGTTATCACTGACAATTTTCCCTACTATCTTGCTGAATTATGCCATTAAAATTCATTCTAATTTTAAGCTCAAGTATTCTCAAAAAGGCATTCTTTATATATTTAACTTAAGTTATTTTATTAATTATATTTATTTTTCGGAGCATACTACCCAAAATACAGTCAATGTTTGTGTTTATCAATTAAAGATTATGCACTTTTCGAATGATGTTGTAATTAACCTTCCGCGTTTTGGAATTCTATTTTTTAAGCAGCATGGAATACAATACATTTTACTCTAGGAAGTTTTATGGAGAATAGGTCATGAATAAATTGTCACATTACTTCCCTTGCCAACGTTTCGAAACCTTATTGTTTCATAATCAGGGCTAAAACAGTAAAATATGATACAAGTATCAACAAATATATATATATATATATACGAGATCGTGGAAAATCACACACGCGATAATATAAATAAACTATGCCACAGGTGGGGCGGAATTAAATATAGACACATAAAAAAAGAACACTCACACTATACGTTGATATTTCGGTTACTATAGAACCTTTCTCAAAGATAGAAGGATACATACTGATGGAAAGGCAGGGGACAAGAGGTAGGGTGAGGTGGGAGGAGAGAGGGGTAGGAAAGGGGAGAAGAGGGGAGGGGCGGGAGGGGGTAAGAGGAAGAGGGAAGGGCAAGGAGGGGAAGAGGCGCCGTGCACAAAAATCTTGATTAATTTGTTGCGGATTCAGTTCGAAATGAGATATAACATTGCTCTTTACCAGTTAATGAACATCGATTTCAAAGTTAGGCATGAGAATGTTGATGTCAAAGGAATGTTGCATTCATTGTGGTTTTAAAACTTTTCTCACGTTTAATCTTATTTTCTCTTTATAATGATTAAATTACCGGAAACCTATGCTATTTTCCCCCATTTCCCACCCTATGACTGCTTCAGAGATCCACGAACAAACCATAGGCAAAGTGGATTACAGCTGATGCTAAGACTTCGGGGGTTATTACGGAACTCATAAGGATGGCGTTATGAGGTGAAATTCTTTATCATAACTACCCACAGTGATCATACCGACTTGAGCGATTACGGGACTCATAAGGCCATCGTTGTGGAGTGAAAAGCCTTTATCATAAGGACCAACAATAAAGCCAGCTCAAGAGGGGTCCTTGTGAAGACAACGATCAAGATGGCGCGTTTGCGCAGGGGTTAATTCTGCGAACTCGCGAGGCACATAATAATTATCAAAGGCTATGTGAAGAAACAATTAAAAGAAACAAGCGTTCACACTTAAGAAAGTTGCAAAATGTTTTTAAAACATTTCCGAGTTTCGAATCAAATGCATTTCCGAGACTCGGGAGTATTTCTGATGGCGGTTCAATTCTGAGGACTCGCGAAGTATATTAAATTAATAATCAAAGACTATGCAAAGAATAATATGACAAGAAGTACGAGTTTACAATTAGGTGGGCTGCGGAATGTTTTTAAAATATTTCCGAGTTTCAAAGCTATTGAATTCCTGAGACCGGGAGCCTTTCTGACGGTGCAGCATACAGCTGAGCGTTGGCATACAAGTTCGTGTAGTTTTGATTCATACTACTCGTATTTCATGCAATAGAAGATTTTACGAAGAGGCAAATACAGATATGTCATCGTATTCTATAGTATAATTATCCCTGCCGCTCATGTCACCCCTGAAAGACGTGCGTTTATAGTTTCTCATTTCAAATACGCGTCACTGTCACTTTCAGACCCACATTCCTCAAATATAAATGTAATTCCTCAAATGAGTATATGCGTTGAAGAATCCTGGAGAGGTCTCGTGATGAATAGTAGGTCAATATTTGCGGCACTATTTTGAACAAAAGTAGACGAGTAAACTGTATTTGTGCATGAAGTTGCTTATTTGAAAAGTGTGCCTTATTTGAAAGTGTCAAATAATGTGATATAACGAATATAGTTAGTGGGAGTAGTAATAACCCGTGCTCACTTACAGTGGCGGTTTGTGCTTGTGTGCTGAAGAGCTGCAGCACATTAAATATTTGAAAATAAGACACCTACTAGGATCCTATCTGAAACAATCTGAGCGCGCTTGTTTTACTCATCCGTTGAACACGGAGAAGTCTTCAGGATTCCCCGACTCCCCTTCGTACGAGGGGTAAGCACGCGGCGTGTGCTGGCGAGTTCACAGCCAGCAAGAATTCAGAGGGATTCTTCTCATCGAGCAGAAAATGTGGTTTTGCGCATGCGCGAGCTACGTAAATTGCGTGCTGTAGATCGGACAGCGCTACCCCTCCATTAGTCCAAGCGGGGACAATTTCTTCTTTTGGCCACAGGGTGACAACGCTTGCCATACTTGACTTTGTAAAGACAATGTAAGATCAAATAGCGCGGCTTGGGAAAGACGGAGCTACACGTTTACCCGTTAGAAGGGTTCCCAACTTATTTACTCTGTAGCTACTTTTTATCAAAGTTACAATATTTATGCTGATAATGGAGCTTAGATTTTGATACTTTTCTATTTTCTAATGAAAAAATCACGATTTGGGGAAAATACTAATTTTATCTTGCGGTACATCTTTAGTTTTTGTATTTACCTTTTTTGTTTACACTGAAAGTTTTTGGGCGGTCAGTTACTTGTTCTGTGGATCAGTCTGGTGTAAGTGCCTCGTGTATTTTTGAATGATCGATTAAGTGTAAGGTGTGAGCGTTGCGTGTTCTGTGTATCTAGTTATAGTTCAACATGGATAATTCCGTGGAAAAACTGTTGAGTAGTCCATTTTCTACCAGGACTTTGGAAGAAAAAATTAAAGTTTATGAGTTGGGAAGACCCACCCCGGACTTGGTTATCACTCAGAGTGCTTCTTCGATCAAAACCAAGTATATTAGAAAATTTAAGAAGAAAGTGTACGAGCATGATTGGGTGTGTGGATGCGGAATTAGGAACGGCCTTTTTTGTTTTCCGTGTTTGCTCTTTGGCAAAAGTGACTCTTGGGGAACAGCTGGTGTTTGAGATCTTGGACAGAATAAGGGACTTCACAGAAAATATTGGCGTTAATCCTCAAGAATTACGCGGAGCAGAAAGCAAACGTAGAAAGGTATCATGTCGACGTACTGATGCCCAAGAAGTATGTGACAGAATTGGGCGAGGAGCACGAGATCGTTTCCATTCCTTGGATCATTTAGAAGCTGCGAAACTTTTATATTCCACAAATTTAGAACTATATTCGAAACAGTTTCCAGATAAAGAATTAGATATAACAGACAGGGCCTACAACATTCTGGAAAAAAAGACTCAAAACAGAACTATCGGTTTTGTATTGTAGGCCAGATTTAAAGAATATAGCAGGAGCAGTGCAGTTCATTATTAACGACAATCTGCAAGGCACCTTCTGCCAAATAACGAAGCTTCTGAGAATATTAATAACAACACCAATGACAACATTGGAGCCTGAGAGGTGTTTCTCATCGCTAAAACGGATTCAGACCTTCCTACGGAACACCATGTCACAGGAACGGCTAAGTGCACTGGCAATGCTCTCCATTGAGAATAAGATAGTCTCCACCACGCAAGGGTTCAATGATGATTGTCAAATGACAAGGGTGATTGACAAATTCTGTAGTAGGAAGGAGCGGCGCATGGACTTCTTTTTTCGTCACTGACTGAGTAAATTTTATATTTCCACACATTTCATTTTTGGGGCGGGGGTGAGGAGGGGAGGGGGGGGGCGAGGGGAGGGGGGGAAGCACATTTCTGATCTTCTGCGCCAGCCGCCACTGCTCATTTACATACCTATTGAGTTGTCGTTCACAAGTTTATTAAATAATCTTCCATGTGAGACGTGCTAAGTATTACGTGAAACTGAACCGCATACACCAATACGCGAGGATCATCGATGAAATAAAGTGAATTCAATAATCAACGAAGTGAGAAACCTCTCAAATTACCAATATGCGTGGAACAGCAATGAAATAAAGTGAATTCCATACTCTTCAACGAAGTGAGAAACCCCTCTTATATATAATTGCCAATATGCGAGGAACAGCTATAAAATAAAGTGAATAGGTACCATTCTAAATTCAGCGAAATGAGAAATCCCTCGTATATTATTACCCAACCAATTATCGTAGCGAAATAGGTATGCACAGGTATAGGTAATAGCAATACTGTCAGAATTATTGTGTTTAAAAACTATTTGCATACACGACGTAATTTGGTGATAGCTCCGAGCATGAACATATGTAAACATGCAACCGAGCATGTTAGCGCAAATACAAACGATTATCCTTTATTCCATTTGTGCATAATGAAAGTAACACGATATATGTAAATTGTACCATTTATTGAAGCTGCACTCTATAAATACAAACGAAATTGAGTCCCGTTACCTTGGCCCGCAACCCAAATGTCGACTGATGATGCGGCTCATTGTCAGTGATGGGCACTGATATTGTAATATATAGGTACATTTATGCATATAGTATCATTATAATGATTAATTAATATATTTAATGGTATTATTTACTCGGAGAAAAGTGAAAGAGGCTAAAAAGGTATTAATAATACGAAACTAATTTTAAGTATACGCGTTAAATTTTGTCTACATAAATGTTTTAAGTTTAAAGTTATGGATATATAGAACATTGTACATAGTTAAACATTTATTTAAGCAAAATTTACCGCTTATAGTTAAAATTAGTTTTGTATTATGAATACCGTTTTAGTCTCTTTTACTTTTGTCCGAGTAAATATGATATTTTTTATATACAATAAATGGAAAATTGACGAAGATAACATATAAATATCTTAAGTAATGAACCAAATTACTCCTATTCAGTGCACTAATGACGGCTAACACGGGGTCTCCCGGACGTGTTAAGTTTTGACGGAAAAAAAGCACTTATGACGGCTATGACATTTACAGAATCGCTCCTCTTAAGGCCGTTTTACACGGTACATTTGTTTGTACAAACTCTTCCGTGAACTCTCGCATGAGGCAAAATGTATCGTGTAAAGCGGCAAATTGTATGAACGCTTGTGCGAATGTCTCAATGCCTGCACGGGAAATAGAACCTGTTCTAATTTCGTTGAGACAAACGTACATTCTCACGTACATTCGTTTGTACTAAATCTTTCATCGTGTAAAGCGGCCTTTACGGATCCGTCACAGCTAAGGAGAATCCGTCATAATTCCCGTTTTATGACGCCTATGACATTTACAGAATCGAGCTGCTGGTCACAATCAGTAGACGCCTTTGAAGGCAGCAACTTTAAGACACTCTTCGATCGTTTTCACCCACGATTCTCACATAAATGCTCATTAATTTATCAGTCTCATACACACTTTGTACCGTTTTAAAAACAAACCAAATATTTCCGAGTTTCAAAGCTATTTAATTGCTGAGACCGGAAGCATTTCTGACGGGGCAGCACACGGCTGAGCTTTGGCATACTAGTTAGTGTAGATTTGATTGATGCTACTCGTATTTCATGCAACTCAAAAGTAAACTCTCCGGTGAGATAATTTTAAAAGAAGAAATATAAAAAAACTGTTGGTGCTTACTTCGAAAACGCTTGATATGCTCTTTCCACTATTTTCTGTACGGTGCCAATCTAAAGACACTTTTGCAGGCAGCACCTAATAAACTTTTGGACACTCTTCGATCGTTTTCGCGCACGATTATCACAGAAATGCACATTAATTCAACAATCTCAAACATACTTTGCACCGTTTAAAAAACAAACCCTCTGCACAATGTGTACACTCATCTTTTCTGCACATTAGTCGAAAGAATACTCTTTATTTTTCGACTGCACGAAGCATACTCCCGGAACAGTTTTTTCACTCTATTTCCACTAGCTTAACTTACGAAAGTAGCAATTACGTAATAATAAATATAATTCAAAACTTCTTCCAGGAAATAATGACTGAAAAACATACTCAACCTGCATAATTTAAATGAAGAATATTTATTTACATTCCTGGCGACGACCGTCGCTAAACGTTACTCATTTTTTTCATGTTTGCTTTTCGTTGATATGACGTCCCATGCATTTGGTCCACTGTTCCACACAGAAACGTCAAGCATTTCATTGGTCGATACAAATTCCGAGAGATTTTCACGGACTTGAATGAAGAATTTGTCATAAAACTGTCTTTATGGGGATAACGACCCTGTTCAACACTTCTACCTTGAGTTCCGTAATCACTAGGATAGATATATTCAGGCCAGGACAGTCGGTATTTTACAGTCTTCACTTAACGTCAAGAGTTCCATAATAACCCCCTTCATGCTAAAACGTTTTGCCCTGAAGAGGCGAAAGCCTATAACAGGGTCCACATTTGCGTTGCTATTTCTGTCTTGTTATTTTTGTTACTCTTCTATTCTCTGTACTATTTTGTTGTCATTCTTCTATTCTCTGTACCTTGCAAATGTGGAAATCAACACCTTTTGAATTGAATTTAAAACGTTTTGCGTGTATTCGGCTAGAGCTCTTCACTTAACCTTTCTTCTAATCTTTTCAAAAGCGATTGAGACTATGCAAAATTTATTTTTTGTTATTTACACAAGTCCATATAAATGTGACAAATCAAATTATTCATAGCCGGGAGTTGTACGCTTTAATACAACAGTACCCACGACCAAAATGAATGGTTCTTTGAGAAAAGCTAGAGTTGGAAACATGCAGAATCTTGCGAAGAATGCTATGTGGGATTTAACTGTTAATGAAGAGCAGCTTTTAGTCATAAGCACCCGAATGAATAGGAGGTAGAACCTTCGGAGAGGTGGAAAGATGTATGGAGAAATCTTGAAAAACTATTTCGTTAGACTCTTTTGGGGCAGATCCTCTAAAACAATAAAGAAGGAATAATGAATGGCAAACATTACCGAGGAAGACAAAGGATTACGTAAATCGGGGAGAGACTGGGAGTGGCAAGGTGCTCCTGCTTGATATTTATTCAAAGCACACAAGGCGAGGATACGATTTAGTCTTCCGCTGGGCAGCTAGCATTAATACCTGTATTAACACGAAACACGATTTGAAAAAACTATTTAAAAACCACATCATCCAATTCACGCGTCTAGGTTATATTTTGGATCTTCTTGGTGGCTGGGGGGGCTTGAAACACTATGAGAGCCGGCGTTGAAATATTTTCACAGACGGAGAATGATTTCAGATCAATGAATTAATGACTTACTTGTTCCTGTGCTTATCCGTCGAAAACCTTTTCCATTTGTCCTCCGCTCCAATGGAAATTATTAAAATTTCTTCACACTCCGTTTACTACCCAGAGCAGTTCAGTATTTCCCCTAATTTCCGCGAGGCGTGTCACTGCAAAAATAATTTTCGTCAAATTCTATACTTATCTCTTGAAGATAGAGGAGTAATAGGAAGATTTAAGTTTCAGTCCTAATAATTTGTTGAATGGCTTGATGTCAAATTATTTTCTAATGTAAGTTTATTGTATTGGCGAAACTTACCAAACAAAAGGCATCAACTACAGCAGTCGTGGCGTTCTATTTCAGTTGCGCTGGCTTAATGAGAGTTGGTGCTTCGGAGTTGGGAGGGGTAAAGATTAGTGCCTTCAGTTACCGCGCGAGTACGCTACTGTATTGACCTTCTTTCGCGAATTTGTCTGATACCTGAATCCTTCCAATCATCGTAAACCCAATTTCACGCCAATAAACTTTACCTAACAGGTTCTTATTCTGAATTGTTGACTTTGATAAACTGAAGCTATCAATACAATCAAAACTAAGGAAAGGGAAGACGGTTTTCGGCAGAGAATTGATAACTGGAAACAATAACCGCTGTGTCTATTATACGTCTATTTTTCAATGTTTTTCAATTAATTTTTTATCATCCGTCATGATAAATTTCAAAATGTATTTTAAATAGATTTTAAACATTTTAAATGTATCTTAAAATAGGAGGTAGGTACCTAGAATCAGTTATATGATGTACCTATAAAAACCTTTAACACTATATCTATCCACTTCCCCAAAATTCCTTTTCCAGCTGTTAATATTCCCCAACGTTGACTCATTGAACTGTAGCGCCTTTGTATCTTGCTGTATTCAATCGATTATTTAAAATACAAAAGGATTGTAAATCCCCGGAAGTGATCGCATCATATTTAACTAAATATGGTTAATTAATCAGTGTCCACATTCGTCTTGTGGCATTATGCGCTTTGCTGGCAAATTTAATGCTAGAAAACTCTTGAAGGTTTCTTGCCATTCCTCAATGTTTTTTTTTGTCATGGTGAAAGGAATTTATAATGATGTGCATCTATTGTTAGTTCTGCAAAGAAATATAACGAACTTCCACAGGGTTATTCTTTCAGCAAAAAAATATAAAAGGGCAATTTTCACCTCATAATTACAAGGAAAATAGGAAAAGTAGGTTTGTAAAGTATATTGAGGTGTAATTCGACCTCATTTTCACGATTTTCTCATTTTTAGTGTTTTTAAATATATGACTCAATATTTTCACCATCTAAAGACAATGTATAAATAAATAAATGTGAAAGAAATTAGTTATGATAGATATTGTTATTGTAGAAGAACTAACGCAGAGGTTATTAAGCTCCTGGGGTATAAAAAAATGTTTGAAAAGTCGATGAAGAATTTTCCTTCTGGCATGGAATGGGATGGAATAAGTACCGTTCGTGCTTGCTCATTCAGTCTTCGGATATTCCAGTCAGTCTGTGTTGCTAAGCCACAATAAAAAATTAATTTTCGCTTCATTTCAAAGGGCATGTAAATTATATAAGAAAATATTAGAAACGGGAAAAAACAACATTTATGACTATTATAATTTGTGAAGATAAATTGATAAATGTTCAATATCTTAGTGAGGCAGATAACAGTTCCGCCGGATTGCCGGCATTGGCAGACGTTCAAATCACTCGCTGACTCAGCGCCAGCCCCAGTCAATAGTTCTTGAAGTCCTCGCTCGAGTGGCGCTGGTGCGTTGACCTCAAGAGTCAAATGATCCACAAGCCCTGAACTTTGCGCTGCCGTGTCATTTTCAAGAATTATTTCTTCGTTCTCCGCGCGCGGCCAGGGCCCTTGAGCCGCGCTAAAAATAGGATTCGCCGCCTTGGTCGGCCTCCCCAGTCTCGTGCGCTCGATTTTCACGCGTTCATCTGCTAACGCCACTCTCATCCACCACTCTGTTTCACCATCCTATTGGGGGAAAATGGAGAGGAAGGTCCTGCGCCGCGTTCAATGTCGGAATGAGAAAAATAATTACGACAGATTAGATTTTAATTCGCATCCGCCACGGAAAAAAGGAAAAAAATGAAGAGATGGGAAATTCTCGCGGCGAAGCAAAATCCGTCACCAATGTGTAACAGCAGAGGTGATGTAATGGTCAGATTGTCGGCGGCTGATGGTGGGCAGGGGCTGCGATTGCAAGAAAAATCTCCATCACGAGGGTTTCAAGTGGACTCTGGGGATGTTATTTACCTTTTCACCACACCCTGAGAACAACAAAAAGTGACAACGTGACTTGCATGTAGCGTTGGATGCAAAAATTACTTTTTCCCATGAATAATAACAGTGATGAATGAATTAAAAAATTAATTACTGCAACAAAAAAGGGTGATAAACTAATCCATCAAAACGTTCCTATTCTATATTCGCTCCCTTTATAATGCTTGATGTCCTCAGTTCACTTGCTGCGCGTCATTGCAACGCGGTATGTAGATGTACCCTCATTTCGCACTTCACCTTGAGACATGGTGAGCGTCTTTGGCTCGTCCGTCTTGGCTGCCGCAACAGCAGCGCTTGCGCCTTGAGATGGACCCAACAAGAAAATCTAGTTGTAATTTTTATTCATAGTTTATGATTATTTCACCATTTCCGTCCCATAGTGACTTTCATAGTTCACGGTAAAATGGTTAATATTTCAAACCAAACTTGCTAATAATTTTTTTTAATTTTCAGCAATTGGGGGATACAAATATATCGTTCATATAGTGGCTTTTACCATTATTATTTTTGTAATGACTGATAAGAATTCATGTGAAGGTGTTGATAAGAACATGTTTCTTAATCATTGCTCAGGTGGAATATAATTTTGCCTTTTCCTTAAGCAAAGTTGCCATAAAATAATTATTACGAGCATTTCTGTAAACGTTCCTTAAATAAATTCTCTGAGTTTGCTTATTTAATTGGATAAACGTTTTCTGTAGACAAATATGGGAGAATACTGAGAAAAACCTCACTATTTCAAAGCGGTTATTGTGACAGCCATTAAAATTCATAAGCCCCGCCTTCCGGCAGCCGCGTCTCATTCGAAGTGGCGCCACTCCGTCCCGGCCAGCTGCGGGCCAATGGGGTGGCAGCAATGGCGACCCCGGGCTGCCTCTTTGGGAGGGGGGCGGGAACGATGGGAATGATGGGAAGGGGTCGAGTGCGCTTGCCTCGGCGCGACGCATGTAATCGCTGCTTCGGGGGTGGGTAGCGGAGGGGAGGGGAGAGAAGTGGGGGGGAAATGGGAGAGAAGTGGCGGGGGGGGGAGGGGAAGTGGAGGGGAATGGGGCGTGTGGCGATGGCCTTGATAGCGACGCGTCGCTCCCGGTTGGAGGGGAAGTATTATTCGCGAATTTGCGAGCGGTGAGCTGGGCTGATGAAATACAATTTTTTATAGAAATGCAATATGGGGCTATTCAAGTATTACGTAAGGCAACTTGAACCACTTTTTAACCATTCCCATGTAAGACAACGTAAGGTTTCACAAACCCTCCCCTCCCTAACTTTCGTATGCTATCTGACATTTTTGAAACCATGGACATAGATAACTATGGGGGATTCTATGTGAAAATGCGCAAACATTGACCTCATCACGGATAGCGATCAAGGTTTTCGATATTTCGCGATTCGCTGCACGCACGACTCGCAAAACATGCGATCTTTGAAAATGCGACATCTCCAAACAAATGATCGCAACGAATTGGTTGTACATTTTTCTATTTTCTAGCATACCGCATACAGGTGATCCTAAAAAGTAGCATTTTTCCTACGAAAATAATTTTAAAAAGTGATAAAAATACGAATTCAGAAGTGACTTATATCTTACGTAGACTGTCTCAGACCCCCTCATCCCCCTACGTAAGACAACGTATGAAAAGCTCAACCCTCCTCCCTACCCAAAGCGTATTACGTAATACATATTTGAATGGCCCCTATCAGGCTATTTTTATTATAAAAACCACGACTCTTGCTAACATTAACATCAGAATCAAAATCCTGTCGCTCGGGGTTTCAAGTTATTCAGATACAGAGGCGGAATGGAGTTTCAAACATAAAAAATGTCCATTCCTTTGGCAGAACCATCAATTTATAAAAGGTATAGGTAAAAAGTATAGGTAAAGCGAGGAGAGATTGCGCGGTTGGAGAGATTGCGCATGTGTAAATTCAAGTAGAAGGGGTAATATGCACGTTCCGCGGCGTTGGCAACAGTAAGCACACTACTTTTGGAGGTATCAGTTGAATTCAAGTGTCGACGCAAGTGGTTGGCTGTGTTTTATTGCCTAGTGTCTGCTTGATCTGTAGACGGCAAGTGCCTGAGTACGTGCCGATTTTCAAGTACAGTTTTTATATTTTCGTGATAAATGTTTTTCCTCCTAAATATTGCCAACTAAGTCATTTTTTAAGATAATTCTTTGTTAATGATAGTATTTCAGGCGATAAAGAGTCACTTTGGACATTTCCAAGACAGCCCAGAGGGTGCGCAATCTCTCCTCCCAATAAGGAGAGTTCGCGCAGGCGCTAGTTAGGACAGTTTGCGCAGGGTATTCAACTGATTCAATGGAAGGAAGGATTTTAAAAATCTGTTCAATATGTCCTTTTGCCGTGTCCTTAACCCTTAAGGCTGCTTATCCAGTCAACTTTCTGGCTCCATTGGAGTAAGAAATTAATTCCCTCAGGGCAATTTCATAAAAAAGGGAACTTTTTCGTGTTAATGACGATTTCTCAAATGTTTTGCGCTGAAAAAATTTATAGGATTATCAGACGGATGTTTAAGAAATGACAATGTACAAAGTCCATACAGGCTTTCTACGAGAAATCTCACCGTTTAGGCTGCACTATAAAATGCATGCACTTGATGTGCTCATTATTAGTCATTAGGAAGGCAACCTCATATCAATAGGCAGAAACCGCTTTCTTCACCTCTTCACCCTGCGATGTGAATATCTGAGTGGCTGGTACCCATGTACAGTAGGGTGCGGCTTATTTTTCGAAAGTCGGAAAAGCTAAAAGTTCCACCCGTCAAAACATTCATTTTGGTGAAAAAACACATGCGTGAAATTTTTGTTGAGTTGCAATATTGTTAACACGTGCCGCATGGGGTCTGAAATACCCCACTCAAAAAATGGAAATGTCGCATCATAATAACTGGTTTTAGAGTAAATCTATGATTTTACGAACATTCAGGGCTAAAATTTCATTATTTTTTACCTAGCTTTAGCCGTTTAGGAGATGCAGAAGGGCGAAGCGAGCTCGAAATGGTTATTAGGGGGCGCCGCGATGCGCCGCGCCGCGCGCCGGCGCGGACGAGTTCACCTGTCCCCCCCTCTAAGCGGCCCACGACGACACCGAAACTGCTACGGTGTCTCGTGGTAATTGCATAGTTCTGGAGCACTCATTCACTGGTTATGGCGAAGAACATCGTGTTTTAGTAATTATTTCAATTTATTATTAACTCGGTCATAAAAATTCCAAATCAGTCATCTTAATTTAAAAGAAATCTGTATAGCTAGCAAAATCAAACAGTAATATGAAGGACAGTGTACTAATGAAAAGGAAAAATACAAGGAGTTTCAGATACCAATACTTATCTATACGTTTTTATTAAAGTTGTCTTCCTTACATCTGGCACCCTTCTTCTATGTTCTTGAACAACAAGTAACAATTCCAAGTCTTTGGTCAAAGTTCTGCAAAAATCTTTCAACAATTTAATTCCTCTCTCGGCATGGTCATTAACTACTTGAAATGACTTGACTACTCTCTCACTATGGAGGTAACTTGAATTCCTCGCCCGACTGCTGACTGGTAGATCAAAAATATCGCAGCTAATTCCAAAATTTGAAAAAAAATTAGCCATTGTTTTCGTGGCTAAATTGGAAATACTCATTTGTGGTACATCATCAAAATGAATGTGTCCTCCTGGACCATTCTTCTTGTGCTCCACGAGATTTGATACCTTCCACTAGCCTCGCTCTTTCTTCATCGCTAAGACAGGAATCGAATACTGAGAGACCCACCAGCTCCTCACGCAGTTACCATAGGTGTCCCGTAATTTTTTTCAAGCAACTTTGGCGACAGTAATATTAGTGCTTTCATATTCAATGAGCTTCTTTAAAAAAAGTAAGTCATTTCTAGGTGCTGATGTGGCTAACGGGTAAACAAACCAGGCATGGATATAAAATTTTACAATAAATATGCAAACATTAAATAGCCCCTTGGAATCAGCATCGGTAATCAGCACTTTCTCTCGAAAAACCCAAATTTTAAGTGCGTAAATTGCTTTGCACATCCACCTCGCACAATGCATTGCCCCTGGCTGTAAAAACGTTACGCCTTTGGCAGGTTCACCCCCGATAAATATAATTGAGAGCTCTAAAAGTTCCAAGTAATCATCTCTAGGCTGGCCGATCTGATAAAGGCAAATTGGGATATTAGCTTTGTAATATTTTAATGACTAATTCCTAGGAACAAAAAATAGTAGCCGCGTGCATTGATTTGCTCCTGTGTGAAGTTAATTATTGAGAGTTTCGTCTCCATTTTAAAACTTTCTCCGGGATCTGGGTAACTATCAATGGCCTCATAAGAAATTGTATCAATAGATGCCCACTGACGCTGGAATTTTTTTTAATAGCAAAGTTTATAGCCCAGCTGAACGCCCCCTTATTTGGTGATAAACTCCCTCCAAAAAAATTTCAAAGATATGGTGTCGGCAAGGCAACCATAGCAATTACTTTTTTTAAATAAGTGCTCAACCTGTACTGCGGCGCCATTCTTAATCCCTTGAAAAGAATACAACATTGGTATTACTTATCAGTTGCATCATTATAACTGAAAACATCAGGAAAAGGAAAATAAACCAACCCTTGTTAGCGCTGGTTGCATCAAATGCAATTGCTTTAACATTTTTGGAAATGTTCCATTGTATCACTTTATTAAAAGCTGCTATTGCAATGGCTATTCCGCTTTCATTCTGAAGCTCTGGGGCTGCAAGTATTTCATTGGTTATGACACCTGTAACAACTATTGTCAATATCTCTTTGGTGTCATTACTACCGAGAAATGCCATTTACCATTTTACCATAGTATGCAAAGTGAGTATTGGATCCGGGGAAAATGACTCTCTCACTTTCTCCGCTGAACTAGCCCTGTGTTTATCCCGTTGTCTCCGAATAGTAATTTCATTTATATTTGTTTGGGATATATCTCCACCAAATGCGTCGCAAATGCGTCGCAAAAATACTCCTACAAAGGTATCGTCGAGGGCCGCTTACGGACAAGTGAACTTAAATTAAAGGTGAAGGGTTAATTGTTGAAAGGATTTTCCAGAACTTTGACCAAAGACTTGGAATTGTTACTTGTTGTTCAAGAACATAGAAGAAGGGTGCCAGATGTAAGGAAGACAACTTTAATAAAAACGTATAGATAAGTATTGGTATCTGAAACTCCTTGTATTTTTCCTTTTCATTAGTGCACTGTCCTTCATATTACTGTTTGATTTTGCTAGCTATACAGATTTCTTTTAAATTAAGATGACTGATTTGGAATTTTTATGACCGAGTTAATAATAAATTGAAATAATTACTAAAACACGATGTTCTTCGCCATAACCAGTGAATGAGTGCTCCAGAACTATGCAATTACCACGAGACACCGTAGCAGTTTCGGTGTCGTCGTGGGCCGCTTAGAGGGGGGGACAGGTGAACTCGTCCGCGCCGGCGCGCGGCGCGGCGCATCGCGGCGCCCCCTAATAACCATTTCGAGCTCGCTTCGCCCTTCTGCATCTCCTAAACGGCGAAAGCTAGGTAAAACATAATGAAATTTTATCCCTTAAGGTTCGTAAAATCATAGATTTACTCCTAAACCAGTTATTATGATGCGACATTTCCATTTTTTGAGTGGGGTATTTCAGACCCCATGCGGCACGTGTTAACAATATCGCATCTCAACAAAAATTTCACGTATGTGTTTTTTCACCAAAATGAATGTTTTGACGGGTGGAACTTTTAGCTTTTCCGATTTTCGAAAAATAAGCCGCACCCTAATGTACAGTCGCCGCATAAAGTCTGGCGACATCGACAACAGCGCCGAATAAGCGAAACTACGATTTTGTGTGGCTCCGCTGATTCAAAAGCGAGGGATGGGGAGGGGAGAATAAGTGGAGGGGGGTTGAGGGAGGTGAAAAAGTGGCTAGAGTAGTCGTGAATCGGGACATCGTCTTGGGGGCAAGCGAACTAAGAGGACTCATGTCCTCCCATCGAACTGAGGGACTAGCTTATTTCCCGTAAGGAGTGTAAACAGGACTGAATGAGCGTTTTGGAAGGGGCTTAGAGGCTATCATCGTCGTAGAAGCAAGTCTCTGTGCATCCATTCAACGCATTTCTGGGAGTCAGAAATTTGGAGATCCTATTATGTCGGAATTCCTTCAAAACAACGTTGTGGAAAAAACTGCGTACCACAGAGAAAATTGATACGAATCAGACAATATTATTAATAAATGTTTCGAATTCTGTTTACAATTGAAAATTATGAAAAATGTCATATACAGTAATTAAAAAGTAGCCACTCGCTCCTAAATGCAAGATTTTTTTTCGAAAGATTCACTTTTTTAGAAGAAAACACAGCATTTTTATGGTAGTGAACATTTTATTCAATATTTGGTGGTTTCTCATCCAGCATCAATGACTTCTTGCAGCCGATTACGCATGTATTTAACTAAATTCTCACATCTTGAAGGTCGCTGCTCGACCGTTTACCCTATGCCCAACGCGTATTTCATCAACGCCTCATCCATCCTTGCAGTGCTTCCTTTCCATTCTGGAACCATGATGCCCATATTTTCAATTGGATTTAAATCCGGTGATCTTGCTGGCCAAGGATGATCGATCTCCAGGTGCCGATTGAAAAATTGCTTCACAACGCGAGCAGTTTGGACAGGTGAATTGTCCTGAATAAGGATAACACCCTCTCCCTCAGGCACAACATCCTTGGAGTAGGGAACCAGATGGTCCTCTAAAATCTCTGCAGACATAACAGCTGTCATCCTCGGTGGTGTCCTCACCAGAGGACCAGGGCCGGCGTGGATGTTAATATTGAACCCCAAAAACTCATACATATACGCTCGGAGTTTGTAGATTTTAGTATGTATAGCGAATCAAACCTGCATAACATTCAGTTTTTTCTTGGCACTAAATTACGAAATGAACTATTCCTAATAGGATTGCCATGAAGAAGTCTGACTTAATTATAGAAATGAAATCTCTCCACAAAGAAATCTCAACTCCCTATTTTGAGCTAATTTAATGCATGGAATTCAAACCCTTGATTTTGTTGTGCTTTTGAATTCCAACCCTTAATTTAGAAGTTGAAGGCTCCGTACCATTAGCGGGAAGTACGAACACAATTTAATAACAAAGCACTATTAGTATGGCACCATCAATGAATGAACGCAAATTTGCAAACGTTATGATAAATATTTGTCAATAGTATTCTTAAAAATATCGATGACTTATATTTAGCTGGATCGAGGCGGACCCCAGAATGTCATTCTCCCTTCATTGATGCTGGTGAATACCTTCTCATCACAAAAAATAGCGAGATCCCAAAAGGTCTGACTAATTTCGAAATAATTCCTTGCAAATTGCAACCGTATTTCCTTATCTTATTCGCATATGGCAGGCTTACGAGCTGTGCGTTGATGAAATATTACACGCTCAACCATATTATTTCTAAGAGTCGTGTATCTACATTGCATTTCCATAGATCTTCCTGCTGATGCTAGCCCACCACTTGTTAGAGGATTATTACTCATGTGATTAACCGTCGCCTCGTCTCCTTCCCTAGTTCTGCACCGAGGTCTCCCGGTCCGTGTCCTACTGTTCAGTCCATCCGCAGCACACTCTCGAGCGCGTTTTACCCATCGCTCCTATGGACTTCAAAATCCCTAGCCACCTCCGCAACTGGACGTCCAGCTTCCGTTAGTTAAACCATTACTTCTCTGTCTGCGAGAGAAGTTTCCCTGTTCGCAGTGGTTCGCAGGCCGGTGCATACCAGCACTCTTGTTTTCCTTCAAATGGCTAACGCTCTTCAAATTCCTGACTCTCAGTAATGCGTCGAATGGATGCACTGAGACTTCTGCGGCCATTTCCAAATCTTTCGTTCACTCCTGTTTACACACCTTACGGGAAAAAATCAAGTCCCACTGTTCGATGGGACGACATAAGTCCCTACCCCTACCCTCTTTCTCCCCTCCCCCCTTCACTTTTGAATCAGTGGAGCCACACAAAATCGCAGTTCCGCTTATTCGGCGCTGTTGTCGATGTCGCCAGACTTTATGCGGTGACTGTACAAACCCATTGAACAGAGAATATGTATTTCATTCTATTCATTTCGTTATCATTGTCCTTACTTCCACTCACCACCCTTCCTATTGTATTTCTGATAAATATGTCAAGAAATTCAACAGCGTATTCTTGAAAAAGACGCCACTACGTCATGAGTCGACGTGAGTGAAAATCCCCGATTCCACCGAGTAGACCCTGAAGCTTTAGATTACGTCCAATCCTATCCTCTTCCTCTCTTTAATTGTATGTCTAAAACACGAGGGAAATTTCAGTCGAAATGCCCTGCCAACTCGTTGAATAACTCGTGTCATGTTCCTACATTGTAGCAACGTGACATGAACTGAGCGAGAGGAAGTACCATAAGGCTCCGAGTGCAACCATATTAGACCATCGAACGACCTTGATCCCTTTTCGGCAACGAGTTGGCTAATTTTCGGGACCCGGCTTCTCAAAAGAGTTTCGCTGTTGCAATATCCCCTTCGCTTTTCCTTCGAAATCTACTTCATTTACTTGTATCATACCTAATAATAGAACAACACGTGCAACTCTTAGTTTGTTTTCGGAGCTGTTTTCTAGAGCGTAGTTTTGCTAATTATTTTGGGTATTTCTCCTGGTAGGTTAGAATGCCAAACATTTATGTTTGGCATTCTAACCTACAAGCGGCCAACCGGCTCGGCAGGGAACGGGAAGAATCACAAGAGAGGATTTTGGGGAACTTTTGAATGCCGCATGGTCTCGCGCCGCTAACGTTCAATAACGTTCAATTCTACAATAGAATTCGAATATGCTCTACATTACAAATCCTGAAAGCTCTCGGTCTATTTAAGCAAACCCTTCTCTCGCACTTAAAATAAGTAAGTAAGTAAGTTGTTTATTCTTCCATCAAATAATGTACCACACTACTACATTTACATCGAATATGAAAGATTTAGGTAGTCTTTAAGGTTATTCCTGAGGTAAGACTACCTTCAAAAACAAATACATGCGTTACCCAGACAAAAAAATTGAACAAAACACTATGCGTACATGACATTAATCGATTTGGTGCGTGCGACAATGGTTTACTCTCTTCGACTGTCATCCATGTATTGCTACGAGAGGCAACTCAAGGACGTGTGGCATGGAGTGAATTTCACCAAACATACAATGAAAGTTTTAAAAATTATCGTATCGATGTAACTGAACAACACCATCTTTTGAACTACGCTTAATTTGTTGGTAATATCCCCATTAGGCTTAAGACCAAATCGACTGAAATTGATCGGTTTATTGGCTTTGAATATGCTGGAAATATGTAGTTTGGTTTTGAATAAATTACAAAATTCTAATAATAAATACCTGAGTTATATTCCTGAGTTATCTTCCAATGTCCAATATTTTGGTCAATTTGTTTATACCGCCTATTTTTCATGATCGAAATTTTTATTTTAATAGAATTTTTCTGTTGTTGTGCGAGCTATTCCCTCTGAATTTTTAATTTTGTATCAGTTTAGGTTAAATCGCACTGTCTAACCCAATAATTCAATAATATCCACTTCCGACGCCAGATTCAAACCCATGATCTTGTCGTTACCATTCGGCGCTTTATTTACCTGGATACAGCCCAGTCAGCTCGATTGCTTTTCGATTCCACATTCATTGCTAAATACAGCTGCGTAAATAAATGCTCCGGATTTACTTCCCGGGCTTTAGGTATCGATGCAATAGCGGTGTTGTCCTGTTTATGGTCAATCGTCCCCGTGTTAAATGCAGCGTATCAGTGCAGTGTGTTATTCTTCTGACTCGGCGTCGCCTTCTTGGATGTCGTGATTGCTGTGCGTGAGCGTTATTCGCGCTGGAGGCTCGAGTTCAATCGGGCTCTCGTCGGCCAACGTGAACGCCCTCTCTCTTGGAACACCTTGGGTCAAGCCGTGTTCGCAGCATTTCCTCTCCATGGCCGATTGAGTCGGTTGCTTTAGTGCTGGACGCGGAAATAGTTGCATAGACACTTCATTGCCTACTCTCACCGGAATCGAAGTAATTTCCGGCCTGGATCAACACTCCTGGGCTTAAGATTCCTGTCCTGGAGAACATTTTGTCGACTTTTACTCGCATCTTGGGTAAGTTTGCATTATATAATCTGGCCTGTTATCCCATAACTGCTAAAATATTTTAAAATATTGGTTCGCTGAATCATACCTCGCAAAAATTACACACAAGTCGCAATACCAGTTTAGAGATGGGGAAGAAAATATCAGCCTCTGCTCATGCCATGGAATGATTGACGACCGTCATAGCGGAGCGCACCCGAAAAAAGTATCCGTTAGAGGGAGGAGGGAGGGAGGGGGGAGAGGGAGGAGCTCCGCGGTGAAGACGAAGAAGTCGTGGCTGAATCGGAGAGGAGAGAGGTTGGCGCTGCGACATGGTTCACGATTGCTTCAACTGTTTCGAAAATATTCTCATGGAAAAGGTTTGAATTCAAAGTTGAAGGAGCATTTCAGGTTTTCGACTTTTTTTAGCCCACGTAGCCCATCGCAGCCTCCATCCTAAGCCATATACGCATTCATCTCATTGATATGGTTGGCATCCGTAGCTTTTTTTTTGTCAGCAATCCGTCGTATCAGTTAAAATGCAGACAGTCTGCGAACACATTTTTCAGCGAGGCATCCTGCCACCTTCATGTCTTGCACACTCGCATGATCTAGTGGTGTTGTGGCTCGCAGTCGCCGCGGCAGCATTCGCGGTGGCATTCTTGATTTCGTCATTGGCTGGGTCCTAATATCCCTCTGCCTCTTTTGATTCGACACGGTGACTTCAGGTGGGAGGGGGGGGGGGGGCAGGAGTGGGGAAAGTTGTTTAGCGAATGATTTCCTCGTCTAGCGGGCTCAGCTGTTTATAAGGTAGACGAGACAATGGCGCTTGGTAGACTTTGTCTGATGTCTAATTGTACTCTAACTTAGTAAATTTATCATTAATGCTATCAACTCATCCCGCTTGAAATGTCTCGCGTGATTGCATTTTTTGCACGGATTAATATCTCGTTGTATCCACGAATTAATCGTATGAGACATACCAATCAAAAGTTAAACCGTGTACTGAACCGTGCACTTATGCCAACTTATCGCTCTCTCGGTTTCTGGTTTGACCTTGAATATGTTCTCCTCGCTGTATTTTGGTCTGCGCCTAGCGGCTGGGGGGGGGGGGGGCTTGGCCTTGATATGGAACGAGTACTGCATTGCCAATGATGCGTGGTGTGGAATCACCTCGTGCCACATGTCCTGGAGGTGGCTTGCACGGGACCTCGTAGATGAACTGCAGTAATAACAACTTGGTAATGTCCACAGAATAATTTATTTTTAAAGCCTTTTTAGGTAGCTTTTTGGGATCAGGGGTAGGGAAGGAGATTTTTGGAACGAGGTAAGGGGTGGGGGAGGAGGAAGGGTCATTGTGGTCATTGTTCTAGGGTGGGAGGGAGAGTATGGGGGGAATGGCTCTGAAATTCTATTTCGTTCATTAAATGTTCCCTTCTTTCCCTTCTCCGGATAACCTCCCGTTGTTCGAGGGTAGTCGAGGCGTCCCTTGCTCTCGAAATGTAGATTTTTGGGCTTGGAAGCTGCTTTGGCGGCCCTCGCGGCGATGAGGTTCTTGGCGATTAGTGAACCGGTGTCCTTGTTTTGGAAGCAACTCTTATGTTCTGCCGCACGTGTCGTAAAATTCCTCCCACACTGCCCACGTAGTACACTGCCCACGTAGTACACTGCGTCGCAGCAGCCACATGCTATTTCGTGTACTCCGGATTTTAACGCGGGTCAATTCTATATAGGGCCTGGTTAAATAGGGTTTTAAGTGTGGTGGGAGCATTGAAACAAACATTGAAGCGGTCTTTGGGGAAACACTTGGCGGGTTTATAGGATTTCTTCCCCACAAAAGGAAGTTTCGCCTCTTTTTTCCTCAAAGAGTTTATTCTAAGTTTAGAGATTGATGAGATGGCAATTTTTTCCTTATTTTTTTAAGATTCTTTCCCAGTAGGGATGCTTCTATGTGGCGGATGACGTTCAGTTATTTGTTAAAACTAACACTAAATAGAGGAAGGCTTATCAGTCTATGAATCATAGAGTTGAAAGCTTCTGTCTTGTGAGTCATGGGGTGGCAGGAGTCACGAGCGATGACGAGATTCGTGCTCGTTGGTTTTCTGAAAATGTCGGTGTTTGTTCCCAAATATGGAAATCTGTAGGCCTAACTAAGTGATTCAACTTCCCGTCAGAGTCCTTTTCCATTGTGAAATCGATGCGTTCGTGGATGGAGTTTATAAGTTATAAAAAATTCTCCGCCTGCCGATGGATACCTGTCCAGCAGCGAGGAACATCGTCCACGTAACGAAACCAATAAAAAAATTGTGTAAAAGCTGGTTATTATTGTTAAAATATTTTTTTTCCTAAGCGGTCTATGAATATCTCCGCGATTATAGGTGATAAAGGATTGGCATTGGCATGCCCTCGTCCTGTTGGTAAAAACTCACGTTGAACAGGAAGTAATTTCGTTTGGCGCATGTTTCCGTTAAAACAATGAATTCTCCTATCGCGACTACAAATATAAAATAAACACTTACAGGAGGTGAGGGAAAGAGAAGATAATAAAAGATTTGTTATTTCTGAACGTTTCCGACCGGTTGGTCCTTCTTCAGCATTATAAGTTTAAAATTACATACTTTAATATACATATGCATATATCATAAACGGGATTTTAATTGTGATGAGTGATGTGGAAGGAGGCATGAACACAAGTGGGACAACTTACACTGCAGCTTAGTAGACGCGGCAGATTAAATTGCCAAATCTCATTCCCAAGTGAGAAAAGGACCCTAAATCAGTTCCCTCCGGAGATCTACATCTGCATCTCACTCTTGGAGCCGCGCGCTGTTGTGACGTGTGGCAGGGGGTGCTAGGACACCCATCAACAAGAAAAAAGAGGAGAATAAGAACGAGTGACTGTGAGAGGGAAGGGACGATAAGTGGGATGTGTTATGGTGGATAATTTTCCCAGGCCGGTGTTGATGGTCACTCATTATAACCACAGATTCGTGTCAATCTACGATTATATCCCTCATTGATTATGGTTTATAATTCATTACCGCTAAAGAGAAATCATCAAACAGGGATTCTCAAATCAGAGATTTGATCATCGCCAATTGATATCAATATCCATAATCGTCAATGAATCACTTCATTTTGCGAGCATTAAGTCTCAAGAAAACTATTATAATTTGGCTAAATAATCCTCAGTTCTAGAATTAAGGCTTATACCGTAATTATTTAGCGTTTTGAATTGCTCAATAACGGTTTTTCAGTAGTTTATTTACAAAACTCTACGTAGGCATTGACTGTTTCAAGAGCACACACCCGTTCTTGCACACAGCGGCGAATTTTGTTTTATTTCCCCAATTACCATTGTCCACTGCTGCTTTGAATTTTGCGAAAAATGGGATTTCCCCCGTATTTGGTAGTTGATATAATGGACGGTAAATAATATGTTGCTCTCGTGTGTCGAGAACCTCATAGGAATACAGGGTGGACAAGGCTTTTCCACTAAATCATTACACTGAGGCAACAGGCAATGGTGTTGTACCAAATACATTGAAAAGGAGAACATTCCTCCAAGAAAATTTGAATCTATATTCCAAAGCGAAAAAAGCAGTAATGTCGAATTGAGGACGGCCGTTTATTTTGGTTCTTTCAGGTATTGCAGGAGAGGTTCGTGAAATGGCTGTGGAAGTCGTTGATTAATGCTTTTCTATTTCAGCTGTTACTTGAACAATCCTTTCTGTCATTTCCCAATGCGTCCAGTGATTTATTTAATAGGAATTTTTATGTTTTCTGGTTCCTATGGCTGTTAATTGCGGTTGTATTTTTCCTGTAACAATTATCAAAATAAGTGGTAAAACTGCTAATTGCATGAGCTGTGCTTAAAACGATTATAACCTGCGGTTAAATATGGTTTCTTAAAATGTTCTAAGGAATGCAGACAGTTCAAGTTTCATGAAATCGTTTGATAAGTTACGGTTAAAAATGTCGTGAAAACGATTCTATGGAATATTTTACCTTGAGCATCAGTCTTCAGAAGTGATGTTTACATTCACTTTTCCTCTTCCGGTTGATTTGTTATTACTCCGGCCCATATAAATGTTGAATCAACACACAATGTGACCATTTCTTGTCGAAATATGATATGTCTGTCTGTATATTTTCTGACACTTATAGATTGATTGTTTTTTAATACTGCTAGAACCTAAGTGATACCTTTAATAGCGAATAAAATAATGTTTATTAGACGACTATTATCATAACGACATCTTCACTACATTGGTTTTGAGTTATTAAAATCCTGGGTTGCACGTTAACTCCCAGAAGCTATATTCACGGCTAAAACAATCGCTCACCGCCTTAATGTGTATTGCTACTTAAATTTGACATTCCGCATGCTAGAGCCATTAACAGTAAAATAATCTCTCTATATTCCATCAATCACGGAGCATGTCAACAAGAGTTAAAGATACATAAATCGGCTATTCATCAAATAGAGATTGCCTACTGTTTATTGAGTACCTACTTGGGAAAAAATATCAATGATTGACAAATTTTGATGAATGACGAATTCACCAACCGATGATTATTAAACTAATAATTATCGGCTGTGAGTACCAGCATCAGTGTGCTTTCGTTACGGTCGTACATGTTGCAGGGGACGTAAATATGGCTTACTCTTATCGGTGAGGCAGTTTATCTCTTTCTCTTCGTCACTTACATGTTCTCTGCAGAAAAGTGTGGAGGTTCCGTGATACCCGCCATCGAATGAATGAGCTGACCAATTGATTTCCATCATTTAAGGAATGTTCAACCGTAGAGTGAACTCCCTTTGTGCCTTTGTTTTCAAATTCGTGTCACTTCTAAAAATTTGTCAAAAGTGACGGCGTAAAACTTTTCGATCTCTTTTTCCCGTGTGTCAAACCGGAATTTACAAGGGCTAATTAAAGTTTGATTATCATCGTTTATAGATAACGCTCCATTCCCATAGCTTCTAATTAGACCTGTGCGCCGCCGCGCCGCCGATGGTTATGGGTAGCCATATACAAGCCATTGCTTTTAGTGCATGAATACAGTATTAGTTTACACTTATCATTGCGCACTCCTCATCATTGTATTTCATAATATTGTCTAACACCACTCACCACAGTAGCATCCTTGCATCAATAGAAATTTTTATAGACAATACAATAGACAATATCTCTCTATAGTGGTGGTTAACAGTACATTAACGGACTTAAGGGATCTTCAAAGACTTCGAAACAGACTTTCAAACTCGTCGACGAGTTACATTTTTATGCCCTATACACAGTATTTTAATAAAAAAGTCGCATTTTATGCTTTTTTACAAAAATCGTTTTTCATTCTCTGTAATTGGAATTGTAATAACGGCGGAAAATTGGAAAGGTTTTCCCCCATCCCCTTCCCATGCCTTTTAACCCTGTAATGGATGAATTTTCATTATGAGGGGAAAAATTTTGATTTTGATTTCCTACAAATGAGCAGCCATTACAATACATAGTCAATTGTTACATAGTCAAAATTCTAAACTTATGCCAATAGGCGATTTTGGCACTACGTGCCGAAGACATACTGAAGTCGAAATAAGGGCTCAATGTATGGACAGCGATATCATTGTAAGCGATTTGGAAGCCGAGATAGAAAATGAGCAGAGAAAAATTGCTTTCTCACTAGATGAGGTAGACCAGGGTGTAGAAGCCAATGCAAACCACTCGTGCATACAAGGGCAGTCAAAAGCGAGTCGTCAACAAGATGGCATAGCACTTTGGAATTGTTGGAGTCTCTTGGAGGCATTGACACAAATACGATACATTCTATTTTAAGCCGCATTGAAAAAGATGAACTACGACTGAAATCTGTTGAATGGTCTTTAATGCAAGAATTGGTGAAATTCCTTCAAAATTTAAGGAGTGTGATTAAGCACTTTTCCGCGTAAAGGTATTGCACTATCAATCACTGCGTCTCTACTAGATCCGCGATTCCAAAATCTAAGTAAAGTAGAAGCGTATTTCACCACCCGAAGAGAAACAAAAGAAGATTTTTTGTGCCGCGAGGTAATTACCGAAGTAGGTCTCGTAGAAGAAGTAGATATATATCTAGTATTTCACCGCTAATTCAGCCATTAGAACCATTATCAACGTCTCGCCTGATTCACTTACCACGAAAACACTCCGTGGACGAACTATATAGTGCAGGACGAAAGTTTAGGAGTGCCGGATATGTTTTTGCTATGTCTACCCCAGCAATGGTCGTAGAGGGAGATATTTTGGAATTGTGGGGGGTGTCAAAACCCAATTTCCGTGTATTACTCATCTAGCTCGAAAAATTCTATCCATTCCGGCCACAAGCACGCCTAGTTAACTTGTTTTTTCATCGATGGGTTGACGATACACGCCAAACGATCATCGCTTAGTCCGTCAACCGTGGCTAAAATAGTTTTTATTCTCAATGACTACAGATATTGTAGGGGAAATAATAAAAATATGAGTGAAATTTGATAAATTTTTATCGTTTCGAGGATTATATATGAATATTTTTTTTTCAATTTTCAATAAAAATCTTTAAAAAGGAAAGCCTTCACTATGAAATCCTCTCTAATCAAAACTATTTAAATACTCTAATAAATTATACCCGTGTAAACTGATGAATGCAGCAGATGATAAATTTACAAACGAGATCATTTCAGAAGAATTTTCTGTACTACGTTGGTAAAAATTTGATAAAATATGTTTTTTACTTGTTTATGTAAAATAAATTGTTATATTTATTAAGCATTACAATGAATCATTTGTATTATAATATCCTAATGTGCTACAGTACTTGTGAATATATTATGGTCGATTAAGTACGTCGCCACCGGCAAAATCATCGGCGCGCCGACCCATTTCCAGCCGGCGTTCCCCGCCGACTTGTTTTTCCATCGGCGCACAGCTCTGCTTCTAATGTTGAGTAATTTACATAATAATCCTCAGTTCCCTGCATGATCCTCCTCCACTGGCCTAAAGTTCATCTTTATCATATAATCGAACTCTTTTTCCAACTTTACATTCCTCCATTCCCTATATACCCCTCATCAATTCCACAATTAATCATCCCTTTATCAAAATAAACATTCTTCATTTCCAAAATAATTTTACTTCATTCCCCGCATAATCCCCTCCATTCCCCAAGTAATACCTATTGAGGGGCCTTTCATAGCTCAGGAGGCATCACGTGGCGTCCGTCTCCGGCTCGTATGAGAAAGGTTGAGAAAGCGACGTGTATACCGCGGGGGGCAGACACGTAGCCAGAAATTTGCTTCAGGGGGGGGCTAAGTCTAGCCCAGAACATAAGTGCCCCTCGTCTAGTGGTCCCCTTGTCAAAAGGCAGGCAATGGCAAAAATTTTCGGGGGGGCTGAAGCCCCTCAATCCCCCTGGCTACGTGCCTATAAGCGTTTGAAAGTTTATCACCCGAGGTAGATCTCTCGTGATAGGTCGCTGTATTTAGTAGCACCTAGTAAACAAGTGTTGAAGACCCAGCTACTGAAATGGAAGCACTCTTGGCGCTGATAAGCTTATTGTTAGTAGCGGTCTATGAATACCATTTTGTCGGTTGATAACTAGTTAGTGCGCTACTATGCCGACAGTAGCTTACTAAGGAATCTATTAATACGGCCGCAAGTGTTTAGTTTCTATAATTATTAAACGGTTTCATCACACCTGAATCTGCATATTATATTTTCTCTTATCCTCAGTGTCGTGCTCGATTTCAAACTCACTCTTTAGAAAGCCTCCTCCTCAATTGTCTTATCCAACTCCAATTTCCCTAGCTCAGAAACCTCTAGCCTGTACTAATTAGCATGGCTTTTCATGCCCGGCATTAAAGAGAAGTACTTCAATTCCCATTTGGATGAAAGGGAAAAACACTTTTATCTTATAAATGTTTACTTTGTCACCATGATGCATCTTAAGGCATTGGGATGGCTGTCACGGTTTTAGACGGCTCGCAAAGCGATGATGTTGATGTATCGTAGACTCAAAAAGAAGAATCAATGTTAGATTTTGAATTTTTGTTTCTTGTTCACCATCGTAACCCCATCACAATTCATCTGTTCCCTTCATATTGCAATTAAGCTTTTTGAAAATCCCATTCCTCACTTATCTCATCTATTCTGTCTTTTGTACATGCATAAGATGATATCTCTCTTCCAAAGACATTTGGTTTTCGGGGTTCAATGCCCCAAAGAGAAGTCTGAAATTGCAGGATCCGATGCGACTATTGAGTCTTCAAAAACTGGAGATTCGCGTCGTGAAATGACCACGCAGTCCCATCGTTTCCCTGTGTCCGGTCTCTTTGGATAGTTTCCCTAAATGCAGCATTGCCATCTTGGCCCTGAGAATGAGGATCTCTGGACTGCGGGTGTGGGAGGGCACGCGTTGCGCCGAGGATAATAATAATATGTTTATTGTTCTGTGACAAGCCACCTAAGAACAAATAAAGAGTATATAAGTTATCACAGTCGAACAGTAGGACAATACAAAAATGAAATACAATACAAAACTTGCAAATATTATTTTGGATTAATAAAGATTGGCAATCTTTTAACACAATCTTCATTTTTTATAATAAATAATGAACGAAAGAGTATATTACAAATTTTACATGGTTACAGGTTTTTGCAGGTTTGGTTTCCAGGAGGACAGTGGTGAGCGATTAGCTCAGCAGACGTCCAACAGTGGTGGACGTATGTCACTCCCTTAAATGGTAGACCACTTTATCCGTTCACATGACACATTAATTTTAAAAGGGGTCTTCATTGATATCTAAGCGACCAATAGTCGCACTGTACTAACAGAACATAATACACGCGTACTGCCAACAAATAAAATAGCCAAGGTATTTTTAAGTGGTTCTCACTAATGTTAGGTATGTCTGTAGATCTGTTATGTCATGCGTGCGTCCCAAATGCCAGAATTACAGAAATTTAGGTCCCTGCCGCTTTTTCAAAAAAGAAAAATAACTGCCACTTATCTGGAAACTAAATTCCAAATTATGTGTGACTGATTGGAAATTTAGATGAGACCCTCTTCAGAATAATTTCCTATGCGCTGTCGACATTGTGGTTAGAAATTGCGACCGACACTGATAGCTACGGTTAAAATAATTATGTCCAGTTATCAAAATAATAATACTGTAAGAAATATTTACTCAAATTCGGAAACGCTGGAAATATACTTTCAGTACTGTATTAGCTCACACATCTGTGGGAAACGGTTCTGAGACGAGAGAGAAGGTCCCCGAAACGGAATCCGAGAAAAGGAAAAGGCGAACGAAAAAGCGCTCGAGAAGTGACCTCTAACGAGCCGAGCGGAACTAATCGCCTCTCTCGCCACATTCGGGAAAAGACACGTCCGAAAATGACGATCGTAAACCACACCATAACGGCCGGCGGACTCGTAAAAACGACGTCTCAGGGGCAGGGGCGGCGGCAGGAAGGCGTCCCCGACTGACCTTTCGTGACCCCATTTCGTGACGCCTGCAGTATTCGTCCATCCGAAGATGGAATACTTGAGGTGGTTTAGACGAGGTTTCACTGCACAAAACGTACATGACTGAGGCTTCATTATTATCAATAATACTTCATCCTCTTAATAAATTCATGTCATCCACCTATTCGAAAAAATTTGCTGGCATTTGTAAAAATAGAAGCCCTAACGGATTAGTTGCGACTGTGCTCTCCAGAGAGATATTATTATTTTTTTAATTGAAGCTACGACGTACATATGGCTTTCGAAAGGTAATGGTGTGCAATTAGTACGTGTTTACAGTTTTGATAAATTTATTGCTCGCCCCAATACTGTTAAGGAAGTCTTAAAAAATCATTCAGCCGTGTCCCCGTTTTCAGCCCACGGCATGAAAGACAACTTGAGGCCTCATATATTCATAATTAGTTTATTACTATTTTTTCTCCGTTCTTCATGTAACTTTGTGTTTTCACCAATAAATCTCTTGGACTCCCCAAAATAATCCTCTTCCGTTCCACATAAGATGTCCTTAATTCCCAATTCAGTTCTCTGCTAATCTCCAAATAATCCTTTTCCATTCCTCAATCTCCATTCCCGAAGAAACCCCCTCCCTCTCCCTCCCCACCATCTCTCTTTCTCCCCCCCACACCCTCCCCCCACCCTCCCCCCACCCTCCTCCCACCCTCCCCACACCCTCCCCCCAACCTGCCCCGCCCGTCCGATTATTTGCAATGGATATCGTCGAAGACGAGTAGACGCTACAACAGTGAGTCATGATGTGCACGTTGCCAAAAATGTGGTGAGATCAGCGGCCTGTAATTCGGTCTCTTTTACAACTGCCAATCGGAGGGTCTCCTATCTTTGAATGCATTCGGCATTGTCTAAAAAATTATCGAAACACGAAATCTCTATTGTTAGTTTCGATCTTTCTCGAATTGTCATCTCAACACTTCGATGAAATCATGAGTTGGTCGAGTGTGGTCTCTCAAGTGATTTTAAAGCTATCGTGAATAGTGGGTGGGAAGAAGGAATTCTCACGCTCATAACCTCCAGGACGTTTTTTCTTCTGTTTTTGCTTACGATTGTTCCGAAATTGTTCCGTTGCAAATTAATGCATGATAAGTAGATAATCCTCCTGTTTTCCCTACATAACTTCCTTCATTCCACACATAATCTGCCTCCCCAGGGCAGCATATAATTGCATTCCTTGTAACTCTTCTCCAATGCCAACCAAATGTTCGTTAATTCCACGCATACCCACTCTTCTTCTCTCACATAACTATATTCTTCTCCCCAAATAACGTGTTAAATAATTCTCTATTTCCCATGTTTTCTTTTTTATACAAAAAATTAAACCATTCCCCAAACTATTCTCCTTCATTACCCCTATTAAGGAGGTCCCACCGAGAAACGAAGTAAATGTCATTTGCATGACAATTTCAAAATATGACCTTCTTAGTACACTCTACCGATTTTCGTAGAAAAAAATAGGCTTTCCTCGTTGTATTTCTCGGAAATTGCATTTAAAAACCAGCAAATTTGTATGGGCTCTTATGGCAGTGCTTGCCTATGGGTACAAGAAATGTGAATTACTATTAGAAAATGAATGTCGTTTTGACGAAAAACTGATATAAGGTGTGCCAAAATATAAGAGTCATGATTGTGCAAAGAAAAGGGCTCTTTACCGCGTTGGTTTAAATGTTATTGACAAATCTTTGTGAAATAAAAAGCAGAAATCACGTAGTTACTAAAAAGTGGCGCTGCAGGTCGATTCCACATTGGCAACGTAGTTCCGTGACGACACGAATGACTTGCGAGCAGACAACAATTGACAAATAATTTTGTGGAGCTAGATTTTTCTAAACATGGGCACTAAAGATTATGCATTAATTTGAAAATGTCTGATGAAATAGTTGTTCGGGTTATGTTAAACCGTGAGCCCTTTCAAAATATCATGGAGGAAAATATGAAAATAGATGTTTTTATTTATATGCTCTTGAGAGTTTGAGATAGTATATGCATATTTTGTATCTCTAAAGTATACTGAGCACACACGGATTTCAATTTGTGCGGCAAATAAGGATGTCTCACTTTAGTTTACACAACACATTTTCACTGAAATGCACTCTGATTTCATTTATACGCAGTTCATACTGCTACCTCAAAGAGACAATTAGGTAATGGAGTGTGTATCACACCAAAGACGATAGGACAAGAAAATTCGATTCATTGGTTGTATTTACCAACATCTGTTGAACATAAAAAAAATCGTCACCCGCAGCACCGCAGATTTTATCGGGCGCATGGAATGTGTTAAAGTAAAATACGTAAATAAAATTGTATAAATGATCTAAGGTCAGAACCTGAGATACCTACGTCATCAAAGACGGCAGGTCAGCGCAACGTAAAATAAATCCGGCAATACTATTGTACAGTGTACAATAGTATTGCACGTGTGTACAATGTACACACGTTACCCCGCCGCCACCGAAAGTAAAATAAATGCGGCAATACTATAGTCTTCGCATGTTTTTGCCATGATCTTCTTCGGTATCGGAATTAGTATTGTCTTTACGAAGTCCTCCGGCCACACCCCATTCTCATAAAACCTAAGAATAAATGCAAAAAGTATTTTTCTTCCGCTCTTTTTCATACTCTTTAGAAATTATGCAGGTATGTTATCTATTCCCACCGCCTTATTCCTTTTAATGTCTCGTAAAGTTCTATCGATTTCAATATCGAGGTTACCTGGTCCGATGCCATCTCTGTCGATGTCGTCTTCCCTTTCTACATCCAACATACTGGTCTTATTTCCTTATCATACAGCTCTTCAACTTATTCCTTCCAATTCTCCTGGATCTATTTCGGTTCTACGATCACCTTTCCCGTCTTGTCTGTTATCGTTGTAATTTCCCTTCCCTTATTACCACCCGTCAGTTCCTTTACTTTCCTATATAATGCATCTGCTCTTCCCTCTTTTTGGCATTTCTCTGACGAGTCTATCTGTTCTCTCCACCACGCCTCTCTTGCTTTCTTTGTCTCTCTTCTAAGCCTGTTGTACAATATATGGTATTTTCTCTTGTCTAGCTCTAAGTTAACGCTCTTCCATTTCCTTCTCTCCTGCATCTCCCTTATCATCTCCTTCGTGATCCACGGTTTTCTGATTTTAATTGCATTTACTACGCCTACCGTTGCTTTCGCCGTTTCTACAATTCCTTTTTTTTAAACTTCCGCATTCATCTTCCACTGATCTCATTCCATGATTCGCACCCATGATTTTATGAACCTGCTCTCGATAATTCTTCATTGTCCCAGTCATTTCCTCTCTATTCCACTATCGTACCCTGTTACCCCTTCTATCTTTTTGAATTGTACGAAGAATCTCAAGAGTAATAAGTTGTGATCCGAGTCAGCATCGCTTGATAGGTATGCGAGTTTTTAACACTATTCCTGTATCTTTGACGAACCATTATATAATCTATCTGAAACCTATCTGTGTCTGCTGGCTTCTTCCAAGTGTACCTACGTCGAGGATGATGTCTGAACCATGTTTTTGTAATTACTAGGTTATTTCTTGGGCAAAACTCCACAGCATTCTTGCCGCGGTTATTTCTCCTTTCTAGCCCATAATCGCCCACCTCTTCCTTCACCCACCACCGCGTTCCAATCCCCCATTACTACCAAGTACTTCATTTACATCTACATCCACAAATTACCCTGCGAGCCACCTATAGGGTGTTTGGCAGGGGGTGGCAAGTCACCAAAATGCAGCATGCAAGCGGACCACCACATGCACACCGCATGGTCATGAATATTAAGGATACAAACCAATTCCATCATTAACCAAAAACCATCATGAAAGAGAATCCCCACATGCACGCCACACATGCACGATGGCACATAACATTCTACATGCTACTTAAGAGGGCAATCTGCCTATGAAGCTAGAACATGCAAAACATGCTGTTAGAAACACCATAAAACTCCGTAAACATGCTTTAAGAAATACATAAGTTAGTAAGCTACACTACCAGTCAACTAATCTATTTCTAAGTCCTTACACAGCCGTTATAGTCTCTTATCGCTCGCGGAAAAAACGACATTTTAAATCTATCTGTTCTACAGTCTATCTCTCTTATTTTATTTTTATGATCTAATCTACCATAGTACGTTGGCGGTCGTAAAATATGATCAACTTCGTCGGAAAATAAACTACTCTTGAATTTAATTAATAGATTTAGTCTTGTTTTCAATCTACGGTCTGACAGTGATTCCCATCCGAGTTGTTCTAAGAAGTCAGTAACACTAACAAGATTATCGTAACGGCTTTTCACGTACCTGGCTGCTCTTCTCTGTACACGTTCTAACTCTGTTTTTAAGCCTGTTTCATGAGGATCCCAAACACTGGAAGCATATTCTAAATGGGGTCTAACGAGGGAGAAGTAGCTTATTTCTCTCACTTTGTCGTCGCACTTGCCTAGAATTCTTTTAACAAATCCCAATTTACGATTAGTTTGACCTGTTATTTCCCGAATATGTTTATTCGACGACAGATCATTATTGAGCCTAACTCCGAGATATTTTACGGATTCTACCGTCTCTAATTGGATATCCTGAATGAAATAGCTCTGTTGTGGGGAGTTATTTATCCCCCAGAATTTCATTACTACGCATTTTTTCAAATTTAACTCTAGCTGCCACGCATCGCACCATGCTTGGATTGCAGTAAGGTCGTTCGTTAGTTTATCCTTATCTTCACTGCTACGGATTTCTCTGTATACTACAGCGTCGTCTGCAAATAATCGAAGTTTACTGTCTATTATTTCACCAATATCGTTGATATAGAGTAGGAAGAGGAGTGGGCCTATGACACTACCCTGAGGGACGCCAGAAGTAACTCTAACTTCGTTGGAGGCTATGCCGTCTAATACTACTCTTTGCACGCGATCGCTCAAAAGTTCTCTGATCCAGGAAATTACATCATCGTCTAGGCCGTATGATTTTAGTTTTACTAATAACTTTCCGTGGGGCACTTTATCAAATGCTTTTTTGAAATCAAGAAAAATCGCGTCCACTGGAATGTTGTCCTCTCCGGAGACTAATATATCGTGGGCATACAGCGCTAACTGAATTTCGCATGATCTACCTTTCCTGAATCCGTGTTGAGTTCTCATTAACAAGTTATGCGTGTCTAGGTGTTTCAATACTGAGCTGACAACAATGTGTTCAAGGATTTTGCATGTAATGGACGTTAAAGATATCGTTCTGTAATTACATGGCTGTTCCTTGTCTCCACTTTTGAATATGGGCGTTACATTGGCAATTTTCCAGTCATTTGGTACTCCGTGTTGCTTTATGGATTTTGTGAATATTAGCTGCAAGTAGGGTGCAATTTCTGACGCTAGTTCTTTATACACGCATGAAGGGATTTCGTCTGGACCAGGTGACTTATTTGGACTGAGCAATTTCAATAAAATTTCTATTCCGTGAGCACTAATATCAAGGGGAGGCATCTTTCGTATGCAGTGATTATCAACCGCCACGGATGAATTCTCAGATGACTCGGTGAACACGCTCTTAAAGTAGGAATTTAATAAATTGGCTTTATCGGAACTGTTTGTTAACACATCTCCATTATCGTTTCTTAGCGAACAAACGGTAGATACGATAGAACGGTAGTACTTACTCCAAAGTATACTGCCAATTACTTCCTTTAGCTGATCGTATACAACATCTACCACCTCTTCTACCTCCTATACCTCCTCTCTATGATTAGAGGTAGGCATAAAACCTGGATTATTACTAAATTCGTTAGGTCTGACTTTAGCTCAACGACTATTATCCTATCACCCACCTGTTCTGCATAGAATACTTTTCTATTAAGTTTCCTATTCATTTCGAATGCAACCCCGTGCTGGCTTTCATTCCTTCCGATATATATCACTCTGTAGCCATCGCTCCAATAATCCCCGCTATCTTTTCATCTTACTTCGACCAGACCCATGATATCTACACCCACCCTCTCCATTTCTTGCTTTATATTCTCCAACTTGCCCGCCCTCAGCATAGTCCTAACCTTTCCACGTGGCTATTCTGATTCTTGCGTTCCTCTTCTGTATCTTCTTTTCCTCTGCTGCTGAATTTGCCTCTACTTCCGTGCAAGGATTTCATGTGATGACGACCGCAATGGCCTTGCTCTCACCGCTGCCAGGCTCGACACCTGGGCTGGGCCGAGTCCCGTAGTTGCCAGGATTCATTTTCATATAAGACCTGTCCGTTCCTTCAAGGTTTTTAAAATTGAGATGGTATTCCGTTGCCTTAATGGATAGTGTTTTTTACGTGACACCACCACTTCAGAGGCCGCCCCACTGGGATCAGACGCCTTTTGCAGCCACCTCACTGAGGTACAGACGCTGCGCGGACTACCATTCGTCTGTCTCCAAACCTTGGACCTATCTAGAATGGGTGACCCTACCAGGAGCATTGCTCCCCCCAGTTCTGCTCTAGGGGTCATTGGAACACACCAGCACTTCCACCACGACAAGGTTGTAGTCCGAGGGAAGAGGCTGCGCATATAACTGGAATTAAAAGTCGCCTCTGTTATTTAAATAAGAAGCCGTACATGATAAAGAGACGTCGGGGTAAAGGTGAACTAATTCGCAGTTCAGCCGTAATATTTCGTTTTCGCGGGAAACAATTATAAAATACATATATAAAAAATCATCGATAAATGACTCAAGGAATATGAAACTAGTTGAGACAATGAACCAATGTGACTAAAAAAGCGATCTGAGATTGTGTGAAACCCAAAGTAGAGGATTAATATTTGACGATTAATCGTGTAAACTAAGTTGAATCATATTTATCACACTATGAATGAATTTTGGCTTTTGTATATCGGACGCGAGTAAAGGGTTGAAACAGAAGTTTATCGTAACAGCGATTAATCTTCAATCGATTACCGGTCAAGTAGCCTGGAAGTAATCAGAACCAATGAAACACTTCACCGACACCAAACTGGTGTCGTTTGCAAACTAACTTGGTTTAATTGAGACATAATTAAACGCATACTCTTTGTGAATTCTGCATCCTTCTATTGAACTCCTACTGCATAATGTAGTTTTTTTTAGCTATTAAGCTTTTCAAAATGATGCAATGATGTTGAAACTAGTGGAGATGTCGCTAAATTTAGTATGTAGAGTGAATTTTACAAATGTTTTTCATTTAAGTAGGATTGGAAACCTTAGGCACCCCATGAAATGTAAATGTTGCGGAAGTATTTTAGTTTTCAAATTAAAGGACCCTCTTACAGCATAAGACATTTCTAATTACCATAGACTGTTTATTTGTGTTCAGGTGCCACAGAGGGCATAACTTTGACGGTTATTCAAAGGATTTGTAGGAGAGGATGGCCACTCGGGTCAAGATTCGTTTCAAGATGGGGATGTTAGCAGTGGGACAGTACAGCTGGTGAGGGTGAAGGGTTTTCGAATCGGGACGTCAGCGGATGTCAATTCATGGCGCCGATGGCGGGACGTGGGAGTTAAGTTACTCGTAACTCAAAGTCGAAAGAAACTGCGCAGTATGTCATGCTAAATGTACATGGAAAAATCCAAAAATTCCTCTTACTCCCGTCAATATTAGGAAAAGCTTTTTTCACCCGTGTTAAATACACACGAAAACACTTAAGGCTAAATAAGTCACGAAATATTCTTTTCCTTATTTTCATCTGTAGGTTTAATTTGAATGAAGGCTATGCATATTTGCATATATATATATATATATATATATATATATATATATATATATATATATTTAAGTCTCTCTGAAAATAGCCATTTAGAAAGACTTTAAGCCAGTGGTTCCCAAAAAGGGCGCAACCACCCCTTGGTGTTTTAATCTAGGTGAGCGATAAGAAACGAGGAGGCGGCAAGGGGGGGCTGAAGGCCCTGACTGAACGGTACCTTGACAAATTGTACTGGGATGATTAAATTATCTAGGTATATATTGGATTTAGAATAAGCCTTAATTTTATCATTAATTTTTTTACTCAATTTCTATAAAATTCCTGACATGGCCCCGCAGTTTATGATTTTAATACTTACGGTTGGGGCAGTTGGTATGCAAGGGCGTATCCAGTGGTGGGGGCATGGAGGGGCAGCTCCCCGTCTTCCAACATAGATTAAAAATAATAAAATAGCAAAATATATAAACAACAAATTTCTGAAAAATTGATTGTCAGGCTGGCTGTTGGTATTTCCACATTTTGAAAGAAACTAACTACGAATTTGAATGTTGATATAACTGCCACTCGCATTGCTGGCCAACAAAGGCATAGAAGCCCCCCAGCCGGATATCCATCTGAATTTTGGCGAAGGTCACTAATAATTCCTTACTTGGATTCCATCATATCATCTTTAGAAGTCAGATTTTCTTCAGATAAATCGCCTGCATTTTCATTGACACATTTTCATCCAAGCAACATGAGAGATGTTTCTTTTGGGAATTGGAATGAAGTTATTTCATCTGGTACAAATGCTTAAAATTCGGAAGGCATCGGAGAAGAAAGGGTATTGTGGTTTAAAATGTGGAATGAGGTACAGGAAGGACCAGACATAATTGAAGTTTTAAAAAAGAGCGAATTGTTTTTCTCGACCATTAAAAAGGTGGTACTGATATTGCTTTCACTGCCCTGCACAACAAGCACTATTGAGCGCTCATTCAACTCCCTTCGCTGAATTAAAACATGGCTAAGATCAACTATTGGTAAAAATAGATTAAATGGGTTAGCAATGCTAACAATTAGCATTCACCGTAAATGGTTTTTCAAAAACAAGGAGTAGTTAATGGAAGCTGTAGTTAAAAAATTCGCAGCTAATCCCCGAAAACTATTGTTCAAGAATTGATTTTTAAAATATATATTGTGTTCTTCCTTATGTTACTGTGAATTATTACATTGGGGGCCCTCCACAGATGTTCAAAACTATTGTTCAAGAATTAATATATTTAAAAAAATAAATATGGTTCACTGTTTTCCCTTTTGCTATTGTATCTTATTGTATGTCACCCTGTCCACAATGAGGTTGAATTCAGAAAGCTGACCCCTCCCCCTTCAGTGTTGAGCTGGATACGCCCTTGTTGGTGTAGGTTTATGGAACCTATATGGAACCTACGCGGTGGCTCGTAAAAGTTTGGGAAACACTGCTTTAATCCATCTTAAGTGAAGGAAATCCGCATCGAGGAAATTCGCATTGCGAAAATTTTCACATCCAAGTAAACTTAGGAGAGCTAAAGCCGGTAAATAGTGACAATTTTCCCAAAACGCGTACTCCAGTGAAAGAAATTATATCAAATGTAATAAGCACTTCCAGTGAAATTCGCCCACCTTATACCCATAAGCGTGGAAAAGAACCAACCGACACTCAATCTACAAAATATGACATTAACTTTATAGTAGTTAATTGCAGTAGCGTTAAAAACAAGCGCGCTGAAATCGAGCATAAATTTCAGGACGCAGACGTGGTCATAGGAACGGAGAGCTGGCTTACAGAGGATGTAAGCGACAGCGAAGTTTTTCCTTCAGGATATAAAATCTACAGATGCGATCGAAGCGATAGGACAGGTGGCGGAGTTTTTCTAGCAGTTAAATCACATTTACACAGCACCGCCCACGAAATAACTGACAATGAAATAGAAAGCGTGTGGTGTACAATTAAACAACGAAACAAAAGGACTATACATGTTTGCTCTTTTTATAGACCTCCAAACTCCAAGGTTGATGTTATTTACCAATTAGAAAATCAAATATCCGCATTTACTGTGAGAGACAGTAAAAGTGTAGTAATTATTGGGGGAGATTTTAATCTGCCATCTATAAATTGTGATTCTTACACTGTAAAACCGAATTCTAGGAATAGGGAAATCAGCGAGATCTTACTCAACACATTTGCTAATCACTCACTTTCCCAAGTAGTTGAAAAGCCTACGAGAGGAAATAAAATATTAGACCTTTTTGCAGTAAGCCATCCTAAGTTGCTAAAACAACTCGATATTAATGAGCATAAGTGAGGGCATAAGTGATCACAAATTAATTTTTGCAACCTTAAAAATTGAGTAGAGTCAGCTGTAAAACCGAAACGCAATATTTATTTATTTGATAAATGCAACTTCATAAAATTTGGCGAGATGCTTAATGATTCGTACACGGACTTCGTAGCTAAAACAGAGGATAAAAGCACTGATGAATCATGGAAATATTTCTTAGAAATTCTATGACAGGGAATCAACGAATATATTCCGCAAAAATTGAAATGTGATAGTAAAGAACCTCGCTGGTACAACATCGATGTTACGATCGATGAAAGAAATCACTATTCAACGCGATAGGATTACTAAACAGCTACAGTCGATAAAAAATAGTAAATCTCCGGGTCCGTAGGGAATACCCGCGCGTGTCCTCAAGGAGTTAGCGCCACAGATCGCACCGTTCTTAGACATAATATTCAATAAGTCATTGTCTGAAGGAAAGATACCATTAGTCTGGAAAATTGCAAACTTTACACCTATATTCAAAAAGGGAAACAGACACGACCCAGGGAACTATCGACCAATTTCACTAACGTCGATTATAGACAAGATACTCGAACATATCGTCGTTAGCAATATCATGACGTTCCTGGACAGTCGTAACCTTTTAATAACTCTATGGTCGTAACGTCCTCCATGGATGGCTCTCAGCACGGCTTCCGGAATGGTAGATCATGTGAAACACAACTCGCGCTCTTTCTTCATAACGTTCTCAAATTTGGTGAATCGAAAAGACAAGTGGACGCATTATTCCTAGATTTTAAGAAAGCTTTCGACACGGTACCTCACAACAAACTTTTATACAAATTACAGTCATGCGGGCTAAACGAAACAGTAGTAAACTGGATACGCGACTTTCTGAGTGATCGTAAGCAAAAAGTAGTTGTTGACGGAATTAGCTCTGATGTAGTTAAAGTGACATCAGGTGTCCCACAAGGAAGCGTAATCGGCCCCCTTTTGTTCATTATATACATAAATGATCTATGATCTCGAATTAGCATTAAAATACGTTTATTTGCCGACGACGCTGTCATCTATTGTGAAATTAGTGATCACTCTGACTTTGAAACACTATCATCGGATTTAAACAACGTTCATGTATGGAGCCAAGAGTGGGGACTCGAACTTAATCTGAGCAAATGTACGGCGGTACATTTCTTGCGGAGGTCGTCCAACTATTCCCATGCATATGCTGTGGATGGTGTTAACATAAAGGCGACAGATGAAGTGAAGTATCTATGAATTACGATAACTTCGGACCTGTCGTGGGGAACACATATAAGAAATATTTGTGGCAGAGCTCTGAAGAAGCTAGGATTCATCAAGCGTATTGTGGGAAGATTTTCGGATGAAAAAGTAAAAGAGAGGTGCTATTTCGCACTCGTCCGGCCACACCTTGAATATGCAGCAAGCATGTGGGATCCGGTGCAGAAAGACTTAATCCGGGAACTTAATAAAATACAAAGGAAAGCTGCGCGATTCGTCAAAAACAGCTACGGGCGTACAGACAGCGTTACACAGATGTTAAACGAATTGGGCTGGGAGCCGCTAGAGACTCGGAGGCTGCGCGCTAGGCTTAGATTACTTGAACAATTGAGAATAGATATCTTTCAGAGCGACACGGAGAACATCATATTAGAACCCCACTTTTTTTCCAGGTCCGACAGAAACGATAAATTAAGAGAGATATTTTGCCGAACGGATAGGTATGGGAATTCGTTTTTCCCCCGAACAATAAGGGACTTTAATAAATACAAGGCGTAATTTCATTAGAGCGTTTCCTTTTTATATGTAAACGGCTAGTGTCCTAACACCCCCCGCCACACGCCTATTGAGGTGGCTTGCGGGGTAGTATGTAGATGTAGATGAAGTGACGAGGAGCATGTGAGTTTAGCTCCCCTTACGTGGTCTTGCGGGTTGTGTGTCTGAGATCAGGTTACGTAAGTGTTCCGCAGCTTGCACGATCATACTATGTCACTGTTGGAATTATCAACAGACAATATCGGTTTGCTTCCCTGCTAGCTATCGCAATAGTTTCATACTGGCAATCTGCATTCATTTCTACCGTTTTGGTACATACAATCAGTACGAAAATCGTCATTACCATTCTCAAATTTCCGTAATATCTCCCATAGATGCCCGAAGCATCGGAGAAAATGTGTGTACAAAAAATAAAGCCTATTTGTCATCCTTACTCATTGGAAATTTATGTCAGATTGAGAGAGGAAGGTTTTTGTATATAATAATATATTTTTATTCCACATTTGGTACATGAAATTTGAACAGCATAGTTTACAAGGTGGAATATAGGCACCCCTGTGGTAAGGACCAGTATACTCCGTGGTCTTGCGTTAGGAAACTGTGCAGTCAACCTAGGTCCAAAATGGGTGTGTCCATATACACCTCTGACGATATGAAATCGGTCCATAAAATGCAAATACTCTTCATTTTCCTTCACCTATTCCCAGTTTCACTCCTCCATTCTTCGCTGCACTCGCATCTTATAAACCTCCTGTCACGCCACTCCCCTTTCCTCGTCGCCAGAGTTTCCGAATCGTGTAATAATTGGTGTTTTGTTGATAGCCTTACGCAGGGATACTGTAAATTGTAATTTACACACTCCCTGGCCATACGCCTCCCTCTCGTGACGCCTCTACCCTCCACGAGGCAGTGTTTCCTCGAACGTTCGACTGCCAGGGCGGCCGCCAACCCAGCGTCGTCCACGGACGAAGAGTCGGTCAAGGTCAACCCATCAGCTGTTGACGCGAAGAGCAGTCGAGTCGCTCCCGCCTTCGCCATTGGATTCTGTTTCCTCCAGAAAATATTCCGACTCTGCTGCTTGAATGTGAAGCTGTGGAAGAAATGTCGCGTCATAAAAGTACCACGATCTCATGACAATATTTTATTTTACTACCTGGCTTTAATTTTGGAGTCCTATGAATTTAATTGACCACTGAGAAACTTCACCGATTAAAAATTCGTATCCACCTTCAATGTTACCAAGCGGCCTATTAATTATGAGGGAAGAACAGTCAAGACTCTCAGTGAAAAACGTAGCTGTAGAAGTTTTGAATGTAACGCTTAATACACACCACTTAATTCATACGCTGAAATTCTTTCTCATATTGAACTTACATGTGAAAATATCGGTCACATGTCGTGTATAATCAGTAGGTATATATGCTTGAAAGTGCGGTTTACTTCATTAATATAATTTTAAATGGCCAATTAAGGCATATGATTGCATATCAAAGTTATCTCCGTCAATTTAAGGCCGGTGTAACCGCTTCATAAGCGTGGTCGTGATATCGTAGTGAACAATTAGTTATAGGAGGTGAAACAGAAATCCTTCCGGTGTGTACAGTTCAGTTTCTGAATACTCTATCGTGCAATGAAGAACGTTTTACTAGGCATTTCATCGAATGAAGCGGTAAGCAAATCGCATGGTCTGATACCCATCCGCGTTGGCGTCATGCTCGCCTTTGGTCCAAATGTATTAATCGTATGTTTGTACAGCGGACAAACAATAGAAAAGGAAACACATAAACTCTGATCTCATTGCATGCTCACCGGAGGCGCACATTGGCCAATCTCATTTGTAATTAGCGTTCACAATGGCCGATGATATTCGGTGTGCTGTAGTTGGCGAGGAGGGGGTACAAGAGGGAGAGGGGTACATTTATTAAGTACTCATGGTTGAGTTCATAGAGCGAGGCTTAAGTCCTCTAAAACACACAATCCCTTCTCTCTCTAATCCTAATCCACCTTTCCTTTCTTTCTTAGTTTTCATTGTCGGTGCCCGAGCATCCCGTGCCACAAGCTTTTGGGGCGGCTCAAAAGGTGCTGCGCATATATTTTAGAGTCCCCTGCGTCTAAGGAGAAGTCTCATTTCAGTCAATTTCGTTTTACTAAAATACAGTGTATGTCGTCTTTGTTAGAATAGACAAATGCTATTTGAGGAGAGGCAGTTCATTTTGCTTTAATCAGAATATATTCCACTTTAAAGAACTAATTTTATGAATAAAATATTGAAAACATTTACCGCCAAATAACGTTCAATTTCATCCAAGCATGTCGTGTCGTGTCATGGCGAAACGCGGGAGGAAATGACGCAGTGAGGATGACCAGTCGCAGAGTACGGGTCAATTTTCCAATAATTTCGAATGCACAAATGATGTGGTATGGAGTCACTCGCACGGGTGCGAAGATGCACACCAAAGACGGTGAAATTCGCCTTGAAAACATCATTTGACTCGATCGGGATTCAAACCCGGATCTCACAATTGCCGATCAGGTGTTAGCTAGTTACACACCTAACACACCTGACTGGTAATTTGGAGATCCGGGTTCGAATCCAAGTCAAGTCAAATGATTTTTTTCCTTTTGAATTTCACCCAGTCTTTAGTGTATACGGGTCCTCGTGTTGTGCATCGTTTCGACTTGCACCTAATTCCCTCCAACCAGTGATCGCGGCTCACACGAAGTGGCGGACGGGCGACGTAACTGGGCATTCATCGCCCTAGGGTACAGAACCCCCGCTCCCACCCTCCCCTTCCCCAGTCGACCCCCACCGCTGTAGCACATCCCCGTGTCTCATGCCGCCCCTCTCCATCCAGCTTCTTCGTTGAGCCATCCCGTGCTCTTCCTCCTAGACCCCCCCCCCCCTCCGTCCCCATCCTCCCCCCAGAAAACAACCGACCCCCCCCCTCTCCCCCCTTCCATTCCATTCTAGTGAATCCACCCCTCTTTGTCATGCAGCACTTCCCCCCCCCTCCCCCCTCTCGCCATCACAAACAAACCCCCGACCGTTCCTACGCCGCGGCCCCCGTGTGCTCTGTGCCTTCATCCGGACGTTCTCTGGACCAAGCCCGAATCTTCGCCCATCTCCCCCACGTGCCAGCCCACACGCTCCCACTCCACTAACCTGCCTGATACACCATGCCGCGGCGTGGCGAAGTGCGCGCCATGCCAGAATAATTGAGGTTTGTGGAATATATAGTTGGTCCTTTCAATACGGATTATGAATGATGAGAGTCAGTCCTTCCCTCTCCTAATTGTAAGTTTTTTTCACGATCTTAGGTGTTTTACACCATTAACTTCTATTGCATGAAAAAGGGGTAAGTTTGCCATTTCGTTTGGTAACACCTTCATACGTTATTGGTTAACCACATAAAAATGTGTACACTCAGTGGCACATGAACGTTGACATTTTTGTAATTTTATGCCGAATTAAGCCTAATTAGACTCACTTTTCTGGTGAAATTGTTCTTTTGAAAAGGATGTTGGTCGCACGGATGGACGCACGTACTACTTCCAATAAAAATAAACGCGTCTTCCCTCCGACTCCCAATTAACTCACGAACTAGTTGTGGACTTGAAGGATGACGTGGGGAATATGGAGGTTGGGGATATGCGGCATCGGAATCATTAAATGAAAGCACTGCTCTGTCGCAGTTTAAATTTCCCTCCGACAGTCGAAGTATTTCACTAAAAGTACTCTCCACATGGAACCAAAGTAGGAGTCGGGATTCCACAGTAAAATCGTCGCCACTGCCAGGAATCGGACCAAGGACCCTGGCAGTGGAAGCCAGTGTTCTAGCTACCACAAAATTTAATTCCATTTAATAACCCGATCCTCAATGGAATACAGTGATTCCACCATGAATATACTGAACCATGAACAGCGCACCATCTGTCAGATTAAGAGTTAAGGCATGGTATCCTGGCCACCTCTCGTCAAAAGCAGACTTAATCAGGCCAAGCAGGTGGGATCTTTTCCTATCCGTATTTAAGAATCTATCCGGATAGATTGTTACTCGGGTCTCTCACCTCGATTTGTGTGCGATCGATTTGAAGTACAAGATGAATGAACATCAGTTCCGAGAAATAGGTGCAAAAGAGTTTGATTGAAAGAGAACGAATGTAAACAACTTAATACGGTATTTGAGAAGAAACAATTTTTATAATTACCGTATATTTGACGGAATGAACCAGACATGTCATTCATGATAGTTATTAATGTCAATGTCTTATTCCAACTTTTCCAACGATTTTATTGAAAATATTTGGTACACTTCAGAATATGGTAATCCGCAGTACGAAAGGTAAGTGATATGTTTTCACAGAGTTTTTAGTTAGCATTAGTGAAGCATGTTTGTCTCTGACTTAACACGATTCAATATGATAGAATGACATGTTGTAAAAATTCTTACTGCAGCTGTAGTAGTATTGAACATCGGAGAATTTCACAAAAACCACGATGGAAAAACAAACACGGCCTTGAATTAATGCACCCGAATCATCTTATCCCACCTCCTCGTCTGTTCTTGAGGCAGCCCTCTGTCTCCAAATACAGCTCATGTTCTGTACATATCTGCATGCGTCTAATAGTAGCCTGCCGCCGCCAGGGCGTGTGGCAAGGGGTATTTTAGTGCTCTATTCATGGAGATGAGCGGAAAACGGAATTGGAGCAAGGAAAGGTCGAAAAGTAAAACAATCATTGATGGAGAAGTGTCTCGATTTGTTTATGCCGTAGTTATATCTGGTGGGATGAAGAAATTTTAGTACCTACCTATTTTTTTCGTGTATCTTTCTTATATACTCGTTTCTGTCAGATATAGATATAAGATCGTCAATTGCGCAGTAATGGCCACGATACAAAAATACCACCGGGCTCGGGAATTTAACCGCGGACCTATGGCTTCCCCGACCAATGCACAAAGCTACTCAGACACTCTAACGCTCGTGGAATATTCGGATGACTCGAGGAACCTAGATATTATGCCCTTGCAGTCCGTCAAGGATGGCAATATGCACTTGTAGTACATACATATTGCCATCCTTGTAGGGAAACAGAACCTCCAAGAAGCAAAAGCCCTTGAGACTGAATACTAAAACAGCATTTTAGCAGTGCCGTTTGAATAAAATTGAGCGTTGACGTTTGAATAAAATTTGGTATTGAAATTAGAAGTTGCCACGAGAATTATTAAGTCTGGATTAAATGGTGGTCTCCGCATTTGCCCGGCGGGCCCTAGTCCCATGGTTCGATTCCCGCTCCAGATGGATATTTTTCTTTTGGCAATTTCTAGACGTGATCTATAGGTATGTATGAACGAGGATGAAGTAATATCCTCCATATCACCCTGAAACTCACGCAATATGAATTTGTCAAGTAATATCAGCTTGCGTGTAACCTAATGCACTTACAACCTCCCAACCTGGTACTTAACATCAGCTGTGTCACAATCACTGTTTCCAAGTATCAAATAATAAAAAAAGAGCTCGGATTTTCAACGTATTTCGTTTAGTCCGCGATTCGAATCCTTCTGTGGAGGGTTCAAATTGTCGGGGCGTACTTGAGTTGTAGCCTGATATAGCGAAATCGTATTGCAAATGCTTGAAGAATCCTTATTTTTAAAAACATGAAAAATAAAAGCTCATAATAAACCAAATCTACGTAGTTTTCTGATACCCTCGTTTTTGTGCGAAACGACTTTCGTTGACCACCACTTGCTACGGGGAAGAAACTATAACGCAAGAAATATTTTCTCCTCTAATCAGTGGACAGCCGTAAATAATTTCAAACGCCAAATGCGCTATAAGATATGTCAGGCAGACGAGGCCTTGACTTGATCCTCGTTCACAAAATTCAACAGAAATTCCAGTTAAGATAGGGAAAGAGACGTTCTTTTGGGTTAAAGAACATATTTCACGAAATACATAAAAATTTCATTTGGAAAGAACGATTTTTTTCCCTCCCGCAGTGAGGAGATGGACCTCCAAGTCGTTAAAAGCGTGGTCAGTTTTGGAAGTGCCGATGACACGAGACGTGACTCAAGCAGTCTCCAGTTTCCCCGCAAGGGGTCCACACCCATTCGAGCACCGTGCATTTACTTCAAGCCGTGAAGTGAGCCAGTGAACATAATCCTCACTCGTAGTCAGTACAATGCGGACCGGATAACCCGTTGAAACATCGTTGTTCAACTCTGTGATTGTTCCTGTCCCAGGCTCAGCTTTACGAGCGCGCTTCAAATATTTGGTTGAATTCCCGGGGCGGCTTGTGCTCCTGCAGCAGGGCGAGCGGAAGCCTGGCGAGAATAAACGCAGCATGGACAAAGGTATGCAAATGATTATCCACGCAAGACAAGACACGCATGACAAGTTCTTGTCTAATCATATTTTAGAACTTTTTTACCCAATGCTGCAAAATATTTATCTAGCACGGTTTTATTGCTTGAGTCATGCGACTTTGCAACTGTCACTGAAATGTCAAAGGCATGGAAATATACACTTGCGCAGCTAATATCACGATAATGCATGCATGAGACATAATGTATAAATAAATATATAAATATGCTAATTGACTGAGGGGGTTTAAAATGGTAACGTTTTACATCCCTCGATGAAGAATCATGTTTTTCATCATTAAAATCAGTATTGGCTTCTGTACTAATATTGATATCAGGTAAAATTATTTATTATTTTAAAGTTTATAAATCAATTGAGTGCGAAGGTTTTAATTTATTGGAGGTATTGGAAGCTCGAACTGAAAGCCCAGGCAATCAAACTCCAAGATGTGATAAAAAAAACAATGTGATCAAACTCCAAGACTGTTTAGAATCAGAGTAGGGATTGGAAAAAAAAGTCGACTTTCGACTTCGACTTATCGTTTTGTATTGGAAGTAGACACGAACAAGACGGAAGTCTTGAAGACTTCAAGACTTCAAGACGGAAGTTTTGAAGTTCTACGAAGTCAATGAACTACAATGCTGTTGATCTTGACGAGTCTTCTTTGAAATTATTCCACCCTAAAACTGGGATAATCGTGTAACTCCTGTGAAATAGCCCTTCTAGAAGTTTGAAAATGGCAACACTTTCCCTCGTCCTGACTTTTATGCTAATAGAAAATAATATATTTGTTTGAATAATAGAGAAAATAATATGTTTTTAGGTGCTTTATGTCCTACAACAAATGCGCTTTGTGAAAAGTGGTCAATGAAATATTCGGAATTATTTGAATTCATATTATACATAATATACTTTATTCGACTTTTAATCGACTTTGAAAATTATAAGTCGACCTCAAAATAATCCACTTTCGGAGTAAAAAGTCGACGTTCGACTATAGTCGACTTCTACTTTCCAATCTCTGGACCAGAAAACCCACCAGTATCATTCTCAGAAGCAATGTGTTAGCATTTCCCTTTCGAGTAAATACTTGTAAACCCTGGTATTTAAGCTTTTTAAAACAGGAGAACCTCCGACTGGAAGTCGTGACAATTGGCGCAGTTGGCAGTTAGAAATGCAGCAGGCCCGTTGAAACATTCAGTATTCCGGATATGGAAGCAAATGACGTGAACGAAAAAGCCAAGACACAGAGCTTTGGTTTCCATAATTTATTCTAAAACATTGTTTTAATTTTAATTTTGCCTGTTCCCTAATCAGCAGATCAATCGCATCGTGGCACTAAAAGTATTTTTAAGTGTCGTCAAGTTAATACGCGTATTTTGGCCGCCACGATAGCGCTGCTCCCGCATTTGCTACGCATTGCACAGAAGGGTGGAAATGGGATTTTAATTCACAATCGTGATAATTTACAAATAAATACATTTGACCAAGCTCGTTCTCCTCTGTGATTATTTGGTGAACCTTTAACTAAAATTAGTGTAATTTTCGTTGGCTGTGTTGTTATTAGTTTCTAAAGCCGTGACAGAAATTTATCCTGCCTCATTGAGTTTATAACATAGTTTAAAGAGTTGTGAATCGTGTTTGCTGTTGAACTTGTAAAAACATGAACCCATTGATTTATAATGACAATGTCATAGACACATTGACGATGTCATATTTCTTCTGGTACGCTGCTTTCACTGCGTTGCCGTAGAAACTGGAATTTTAGGAAAATTGAGCCTCTTAGATGGTATTCTTTTGAGTCACTGTTCTGGTTAAAGTTTTACATTGGGAAAGGAAAATTTGTCACTATTCATAATAGTCATTTTGAGAAGGTTGGTGCATTGGTTTTCGATAAAATTGGTAGTGACATTAACATTTTAATTAGCTTTCATGGCATGAAAAAGTTTCAAATTTTAGACCGTCCCGTCGCTGTTAAATGTTAGTAGTCTCTTCGGTCCCCACAATGAGGAAGAACTGAATATTAGTCCCGGTTCTGGTTACTTCCTTGAATATTACCACGATTAGGAATACGAGATGTTTTAGATTACCTGTCTTAAGAGTTGCGCGGTGCAATAAAGTTCTTTTTGCGATACTCAAGGCAAAAATGGACGATTTTCCCTTTTTTGAAGAACTCCGATTTTTTTGTCTCCATACACGAGACAGTAAATTTTTATCCAAAATATCAACTTACAACTTTTAAGGGAAATTTAAGAAAATATTGGCCAGGGAAATGATATGATCAGTTTGATGCCAGGTATTTTTTTGTAATTCAAAGCTCGGCCAATTTATTCAAAGTAGACAATCTTCACCCGTTTTCAATTGAATTCTCATCGAATGTATAGGCGAGTCTGAAATGAAGCGAATCCTGTAAAGAAAAGTCAATGAAGATTATCGTTGAACGATTATTTGTTAAACTCGATACTCTCAGGCGTTACTTTGTAAAATTCCATTTTGATAGAATCAAAACAAACTTTGTAAATTTTACAATCAATTTTATTCACTACGACCGGTTTCGACGCATAGGCGACATCCTGAAGATGTCGCCTATGCGTCGAAACCGGTCGTAGTGAATAAAATTGATTGTAAAATTTACAAAGTTTGTTTTGATTCTATCAACGATTATTTGTTAGGTATTTTAGATAGATATTAGCATATATATTCCCTGTCTTATTAATGCCATGAAATATTCAAACTATAAATAATGCTGAGTACTTCTCTGAGACAAAAACACTTTTCTGTCAACGCGCACTTTAATTATCATCATTCCGTATCCCTCTTCATGACTCAACTACTAAATCCCCTCTGCCGCACGCCCTAGCGATGGCTCGAAGTGCAGTACGTAGACGTATGTGTGTATGGAATACTGGCTGTATGGGGAGGATTGGAGGAAAGGGGCTGCCTCGAGGACACACGAGGGCGCGGGATAAGACATGGACCCTTGCATTGATTCCTGGGTCGATTTCGTTTCTTCATCGTGGTTTTTGCAGTTCTTCAATGTTCAATACTACTACAGCTGCAGAAAGAGCTTTAACCACATTCAATGCTATAAAATTGAATCGTGTTATTCGGTGAAAAACTTGCCTCATTTATAACCCTCTAACCAACCTACCAACTCAGATTTTGTTGGAAAAATTTCCGTCAGCTCAGGGAATTGAACTCGTAGCTCCAACACTTTGACATCCAGTCTCTGAGGCACGCTATGGCTTAAGACATTGCATCATCGGTGTTGCCATATGTGGTGACGCTGGTCTGAATTGTAACGTCGTTGCTCGGAACGGACGCGGAAATCATGTAGAGATTGAGACCCCGCCCTGATGTTTTACACGTCCCCTCTCCAGCGAACACGTTGCCCCGTATCGGATTACTCAATTAGCTTCGTTTCTTTGTCGCGGAGAACAAGCAATCGTTTGGGCCTCTCGGCAACGCTATTGTTGTCGCCTTCCCTGTGAGTGAACTTGGGGTATGGATGCGGTATACATAGTATGTGCCGCGAGAAGGAATGGGATTACAGTTTATCGTATTTATATGTTCATATTTCATATTTTACTCTGTGTGTGGCCGGAATTTGTGTCTAAAAATTTTACCCACGTTGTTTGTTTAATACACAATTCGCTTTATTAACAGCCTGAGAGGAATTGAGTTAATTTTTACCCATTACTCTAAAGGGCATGTACCCAGAATGATAAATTTTGTAGTTTTTCTTCTTCCACTCCCGTTATGATATCCTTCCTCCCATTCTTTGGGCATCTATTCTCATGAAAAAAACAAATTACAGTGTCTAATACTATTCCTATTTTTCTCTAATGTACTACCCTAGTATGTATGCTGAAAATTATTCAATCATTTTGTTATATTTCCTCAACAATATACCTCACACATTTTTCTAGTCTTTAAAATTCTATTGAGAAATATTGCCGGATACAAGTTATCAGGCAGGAGTACTAGAAAGAACAACCACTCACTTTCAAAGGACTACACACAATGTAAACCGTACAAAAATGTTTTGCAATGGCAAGGAACGCAAACACCTTCCTTTTGTATTCTCAAAATATCCAGCCTAGACACCAACTTTGATTTATAGAAATGATGGTTTTCTTATCTGCCAGGTATAATCCATCGATACATCTACGTCTAGGTTCTACCCTGTGAGTTGCAGCTAAGACGTGTGGCAGACGGTGTTCGGTTACCTACCAGCCATGAAATGAAATTATGAGTAATGGGATATGACAGGGATGATTGGTGAGGTTTGTATTCGTAGAATATGTACTTCGATCGCTTTCTGTGGTCGTGAATGAAGTGCGGAAAGAGAGGATCCAATGTAATGAATAGCCTAGTAATGATCAGAATTTGCAGGAGTAAGTAAACGAGCTAATACAACTTTTAAAAAAATAACGATTTAGTGCTGCTATCTCTTTTAAAAATCAGAGGTCAATTTTCGAAGCCATGTGGTCCAATTTAAGCTGTATCCCATATTGGACCAATTTCAAGGAAATTATAATACTTTTGATAATTATTTGTGCAATCCTGGTCGTGTTTAATTGATACGGTTGCTTCAGAATGCCTGCAGTATTTGTTGGTAAAACGTCATGAATGATCATAGGGTTCAATTTTGCGCTTTTCCCTGTATACAACAGAAAATACAGAGATGATTTCTGACTAGGAAAAGTTATCATGTACATTTTATTGTCTCTTGTCTCTCGACGTCCTGGGGTTGGGTATCATACTCGGCAAGTTCTATGGCACTGTAATTAACAGAGACAGGAAAAAGTCATAAACATCATAGTCACACATTTTTATTATGAAAGAGCCGGCTGCCAAAAAGTCATGAAATGCGACTTTGCATGTTAAACGTCATAAAATGGTAGTAATCACTTCAGGCAAGTGCACGCAGTATGTGGAACCTCTCCAGGTACATGTTTCGAAGGGTCCAGTGAGGAAGAAAATTTTCTGACAGAAACGTAGGGAACTCGGGGAAAAGAAAGAAATGGCATAGGCTAGTGAAAGGGATGAGCACTTAGGAATTGTAAGAAATAAAGGCGTGGGATACTTAGTTTTGGAGTAATGAAAGATTGAAAATGCACTAAAGGCATTTCTGGGTGTTGAGGAAAGGAAAAGTACAGTTTTGAGAAAACGTGAAGACGGAAATTGACATTCTTCAGTGGTGAAAATTGGGGAAAAGTGAGGAAATGGGCAGAAGGAAGTTAATGGAAATAGCCATATATTAAAAACTTTCCCCGGGTGGGTTGGTGATTAGAGTATGGTGTAGTTGTAGTGTCGTAAATGCTGTAGCTTATTGTTTTAAAGAAAAAAATCCCCCGTAGTGGGTTGGTGGTTGGAGGGGGGTGTAGTTGTAGTGTGGTCAACGTTTTAGCGTATTTTTCCAAAGAAAATACTCCCCCTAGTGGATTGGTGATTGGAGAGGGGTGTGGTTGTAGTGTGGTGAAAGTTGTAGCTTTTTTTAAAAGAAAAAATCCCCCGAGTGGTTTGGTGATTGGAGGGGGAGTAGTTGTAGTATGGTAAAAGTTGTAGTTGTAATATGGTCAATGTTGTAGCTGAAATGGTAGGGGAAGAGGTTGTGTAAAAGTGTCGTAAAGCGGGGGTATAGTTTAAGTTGAAGGCGGGAAATGTCATGGGTGAGGTGTTTAAAGCGAATAGGATTAACTGCTCGACCGCTGCGCCATCTCGGGTAAATAGGAGGAAAAGTTTAGATTTTCGAACATAGCGTCGAGAAAGAAATGCACTTCACAGTCAGGTTTCAGTCGGGTTAATGAAGAAAAAGAAAGGTTAATATAAATGCGCATATTTAGCATAGCAAAATATGTGAAGTATGTGGTTAAAGGTGAGCGGAAAGCAGGTGAATTGGAGGAATTTGCAGACTGGACGCTTCCATACAAATACCCCTCTCCATATCGAGAAATAAAAATTACACTTTGGTGTATGGTGTACACAATGGTCTACTTAATTGATTTTTTCCTAACGACCCGGGTTTCATGACCTAGTGACATCTTCAGGTTCGTTGATTATTTTTACATCCGTATATATATACAGATTATCCTGGTGCTTAGTGGTCTATCCTGGTGGTTTGAGGGGAAGCGAGGGGGATACTTTCTTTTGAACCACTTACCCTGTAGTAACTATACGGATCATTACATTAGTTTTAATTTTACAGTAAAATAAATGTCACACTTTTAGCCAAAGCTTCACGAAATGACCGAATTTAAAAAAATAGGCGTCATGAAACAGGAAAATAAAAGTCATGAAAGTCATAGAATAAAGGTCATGAAATAGACAAATAGAAGTCATAAACGTCCTGTCTCTGGTAATGAATGATTCATTGTCATGTTTTTAGTTTTTTTTGTCAGTTTTGCGTCGTGGCCACATCACCTTCTTCCCTGGTCTTCTGCTTTTTTGTACGAAACGTTGTTTTTTAACGTTTCACGTTTTAGCTATGCATTGGTGACTTTATTTTGCATTTCCCCACTATTCTTCCACATCCAGTTGTCCATCAAGCTGCATTCTTTCCTGATGTCGGGAGATAGTCTTCGTGGAAGCAGGGGAATACATCTCCGTTTTGCAATCTCTTTCAAAATCCTTCTCTCTCCCATCGGAGAGCGACGCACTTCATCACGTCTTACGACGTTTTCACTTCACGCTGCGGAAATGCTTTCTTGGCTCCGAACAATAGCGAGCGAAACTGCGCGTGGAGTCGGCTCCCCATTTGGGAGATCTTCCGGACATATTTACACGCTTTCCTCCCGTTTGCTGTGGCTTCCCTAAAAACATCCGAGAAGCGAGCCTCGGGGAATCAAGAGAATCTCCGCTCTCACAATCCTTCGGTCTCGTCTCGAGCCGCCCATCCCCTCATTTGTCTCCCAACTCATGGAAAACACTCGGGACAAATTGCAGTGGCTCAAATGTTTTACTTCAACGCAATTTCAAAAGCATGTATTTTTTGTTCTTACATATCGTCATTATGTGTCTCATGATTTTCGAGTTGATGATTTTGGAACCATTGAACCACGATTCCATGCGAAAGATATTCATTTCATCGTATTCCGGGGGATTTATTTCGTTTTTTATCCCAGTTTTGCCTCCCTTACTTTCGTCAATCTCAAAAGTTTTGCTATAATATGCCGTTTAGATATTCTTACAAGCGAAGCAATTTTTGACGGCTGAACTAGGGATACCTCTTACCTTACTTCGAGAGGGAAGGTTAAAAGGAATTTTGAGCACTTTAAGTGACGCGTAATGCACGAAAAACTGTGAAGGCAACTGGTCACTTCTTAGGAAATTTTTTGTGCAACAACGTGCATAGCATAACTTAAAAGCGAGTCACATTAACGGAATCCAGCCGTCTTAACTACAAAACCGGGAGTGATGACGTTGAAAGTTTGCGATAGATTGGGTATTTTTATGGTTTCGAAATCCGAAGCGTGGAGTAGTCAAATTTAAGACTTTTGGGACGCCGTGATGTAAAAGATGCTAAACGTAACTAATGGTTGCTCACATTTTTTGGTGAAATTGGGTTCTAAAGGCAGTGATTGGAAGAGAAGTTTTCGTAAATGGAGAATAGGACATTCGGATGGAATGAAAGGAAGTAAGAAGCTTTTTCAATACAATGAATGAGAAAAAAGTTAAGCGATTGGCACTTTCCGATGGTTATAAATGTTTTTGTACTGTATATTCCAGCGAACGTGTAATCGGTAAAGCACTGATTAAAAAGCACGCCTGAGTTTTAATGGTAGGGTACATATATTATTAAATATATTCAACATTTATTGCTCTTGAGATGTTTGACATGAAGTTCAAAACCAGGAATTTTGCGCTTGCCGCGCTTATTTCGCGCTCATTGAATTTAAAAAAAAGTTTATACTTATCTTGCTTGATTCTCTAGAAAGCTTTATTTTTTTCGGTGGTGTTCATTGTGTTTGAGTTGTTTTATCCACCATAAATTTGCGGCACATATAGATTTAATGAAGTTTCAAATTAATTTACGATCAGCATAATCAGATTTGTGCTTCCCTTTTTACCGAATTGAAAAATGATCACCATACGCCGGCCCAAGAAGAAGATCAACCAGAAGATAATCCGGCCACCGAGTCATTGCTCAAGGAGTGCATTCATGATGGAGACGTCCGCCATGTTGGTCGTATATCACGAGTGTTCCCGACGGAATGGGTTCCCTAATTTATTCTTTCTAATTTCGTTCCCTAATTTAATTTTATAGATCTTTCCCCGAGAGCCCAGATGCTCTCGGGTTATTTACTCGCCCGCGATAGTCAAGGGGGCAGATCTTGAGGGACACGCAGGGAGGAGGGGGTGTGAGGCGGGCGTTGCTCGCCGGGACCACCATCACTGCCTCCACTCTCAGCTGAGATAAATATTTACGAGGAAAATTAAAAGCGCTCATGTTATTCCCGCCCTTTGGATATCATCACTCTTCCCCATCCACTCGAGTGAGTGCTGGCGTGAATGAGGCGTGCAGTTCGCCCAAACTACACTTCCAACGGCTGTACCCCATGCGGTAGCGTGGCGGCGGATAGATTACTGGCCTCCCATGCTACGCTCAACTCGATGCGTTTGAGGAGATTTTTCAGACGCTTCTCGATCCCTTTTTGGGCTCCGTGTGGAAAACATTTGAAGTGAAGTATTCCGTCCGTCCGACCGACCGACCAACTCCATTGCGCATTTCGCTAATAGGAAGCAAAAGCCTACACCGGGTCTCCCTCCACCTTCTCCCCGTTCCCAAACAATCCGAGGTTCACCAAAATTACCATCTGAGGAAAATAGCAAAAATTAATGGAAGATGTCGGCAGCCTTCCCTAATAACTACTGCTATTTCCCCTTTGTTTTCTTTAAGTGAAGAGTGGCACCTTTCAAATTGCCGTGGATTTGATTAAGCTAGTGGAAGTTTAATATTATTTTCATATGATTTAATTGCGAGAATGCGGTGTTACAGAGAATATTTTCAACGCAGAAAAAAACTAATATGTTCATTGGTCGGCAATTAGGTATTCCAATAGTTCTATTGTTATTACAGTTGTAGAGCAAATTTTTGCCATTCAGAAATTTGAAAATATCCTTTTCCCTTTTACTTTTATTGTAATCGCAATCAAGAAAGAGATCGAAGACCTGTCGGCTAATCTTGTCTCTCTGCGGACTTCTTCTCTAAATGTGATAACGGAACTGACACAGTTTCATTCTTTGGCTCATTGATGGTTCAAGGGCTTTTGTAAGGGAGTGGAATATTTTAAAATAAAAATTTAGTACCTTTTTCCTAAGTTGTAGTTCTAGACGTTTGATTTTTATGCATATTTTAAAATAAAAGGGAGGCTTTCTTGCCCTTCTCATACTGAATGATGTGCCTATCGAGAAGCGACGGTTTTCCAGGTTTTCTGTTGGTCCATTTGTGTGGAAATTTTGGAATAATTCCCATGAGCATTATAACTGTGCACGGCGTATTTTCCTTCCTTCCGGAAATAAATGGGAAGTTTGAATCCCTCAATTAACCCCTTTAATGGAGAGCGCGTCTGTAGACTTAGAAAAACATTTTTTAACTTAAATTCCTAACGTTTGTATGTCCCCTTCCTGCTAAATTATTTATACATTTTTTTTAAGTATTTGTTTAAATAATTTAGCAGGACGGGAAATTAAAGCGTAACGAATTTATGTTCAAAATGTTTTTCTTTCAATATTCTTACTTGCAAGTCATTAAGACTACTATGAGTCCCCATTAAAGGGGTTAATAGGAGAATTGTAAGGGTTCTCATTTTTATTCCCTATCGTGTATTCTACACATTCAATTTATCTTTTTCATCCTACCTATCACATTAGTACCAAGGTGAGGTTCTCCTGAAGAACTCAGGCTGGTCTCAAAATATGGGTGGGGCGAAGCGTAATGAAATAGAACGGGTAGAATCAATTTGGATGAGAATCGGTTCACTAGTCATCGGGCATACGGCGTTATATTGCTATGGCTGAGGAAGAATTTACGAAGCGAATGAAAAAGAGAGAAAATCTAATGTTGTTGTGGGAGGAGGCGTGAGGGGAGGGTTGTTGGCGGAGAGGGCAGCAGCGGTGGGTGGTGGGAGGACGGGTGATGCGGGGGAGCGCTTGGTGCGCGAGGGAGAGGAAGAAAGAGGGCGACGACAAGCGACACAGGAAGATGCACGGGGGATCTTAATAGTTTCGAGAGTTTTAATGGCCAACAGCGTTTGCTTGGGTAAGTATAATGATGTCCTCGGAAAACGAGAAATTAAGGCAGGGGTTCTCCAAAAACCTTTGAATTAATTGAGTACATGACAAATGAAAAAATCAAGTGTGCCATTTTCGAAAGGTGTTTCTTGGTAGGAGGTAATTGATTAGGGATATAGAGGAGGATACGCATATGTGGTAGACATGGACGTTGTTATTCACTTCTTTGAGTGAATTTACTTTTCTACTCTCCCCTGATTCCTCAACATTTCCTTAGGATTCTATCCCTAGGCTTCCTCCTTTGGTACGGAGAAAACGTTTTCGTTCCGTCAATATGGTCACGGTTGGCTTTTTTAAATATAGCCGGATGGTTTTCAAGTCATTGTTTTTTTTATTTCATTGTTGGCTTATTAAAGGAAAGCAATAAAAAAATAACTTCTATAAATTTTAATATCCAATGTCGGGAATTGGATGTTGTTCCACTTTTTTAATACTTAAATAATGAATAATGTCTTTAAAAATTCTAATACATCAATATTAAAAATTTAAAATAGATAATCCAATATCTCACTTTTAAAAGTTGAAATCTGATTGCCCAATATGTAAATATCAAAAATAGTTGCGTCCACTTAACAACTGATGTTTCTGAGGGAATACGCAAAGAGCGGCCAATGAGAGATTAATTCCCGTCCCTTTGTGATTCACCACTGTTTTAGGCTTTCAATATAAAAATAAATTGGTATTAGCAGCAGCCGTACGTGTCTCGTATCTGACGTCTTTCTGTAAGACTATAGAACATTACTGAAGATATCATGAATAATTACAGTCCTGGTATACTAAAAACCAGTATTTCAATCCGACAATATTAAAAACTGGAATATTTAAACACGGAAAACCAATATTTCATCACTGCAATATTTAAATATCGAATTAAGCTATCTGTATTGAAACTTGAACCTCTATTATATGTAAGTACAGCTCTCGCGAAAGCTTATGGCGTTCGGATGCGCGGCGTTAGTGTTGTCCGCGTCATACAAATGCCATTTGTTGAAATGCACTCATCTGAATGATCCCGTTCACCGATCAGTCTCCGAGATGACCCGGGTAACGTGATTCGATCGTTCATGACCTCTCTGAATTACCAAGCACGTCCTCAATCGTCTTCCATTCCGTCCATTGCACCTTCTCCATCGCCCTCCCCACTCCCACATCTCAAACGCCTGCAGCCTAATATCGTCTTCATTTCAACCCACGTCCCTGCTCCATACAACTCCATACAACACCATATCCATACAACACCACACTCTTCTTTATTTCCTTGCTCAAGGTCTCAGTCATCAGCCCCCTTCCTACTAAGCGAGTCCTTCACTAACGCTATTCTCCTCTTAATGCTTTTGCTATGATGCCCATTTTCTTCTAGCGCACAACCCTTGTAGGTAATTAAATTCCTCTACTAGCTCTATTTGCCGCCCTCCTACTTTTATTACATGCCTTGCTTTCTTTGACCTTGAGAACCGTATGACCTTCGTTTTCTTATGATTTCTCTTTTTAGTTATGAGCCAATTTTTTATACGTCCTTCATTTCAATTTACTGGCTTCTCAATTATTCTTCATTGTCTCTTCCAAAGAAATCTGGTTTCCGTGTGAGTGATTCGAAGTCCATTTGACTCTCTCTCTTTTCAGGCAGAAGCCAGACCGAACTGCTGTGCACCTTCAGGGAAGAGAGGCTCGTCACTTTGGCGGTGATGCGATGAGGAGGAACGTGGTGCAGGCCGTGGTGCGCCGCGAGGTGCACGGCGGGACGTTCGTGCTCAGCCACGAGTGCTCGCTCTTCTACGTGGAGGGCAGCGGCCAGGAGATGCGCATCGCGGCTGAGGAGGACGCGGTGGCGGAGGGCGTGGCGGAGGACGGAGGGCAGGCCCTCGAGGACCGCGTCGCGCAGGAGTGCCGTGGGTCGTCGTGCCCCCGGCGACCCCGACCCAGCAGCGAGGACAGGATCTGCGCCGACTGCAAGTGCCCCATCCTGTGATGGGCTGAAGAAGAAACCCTTCTGCGGCCGCCTCTCACGCCTTAAGGGTGAGTAGTACCAACTGCCCATAAGGGCCTTTTCGCACCAATGGACTTGAAGTGACACGTCACCATGTTTTACCTCTGTAGCGGAAGGCGCATTACTCACGAAGGTTGAACCAGCGTCATAGACTCACTCGAAGATGGCAAGTGAGATAATGGCCTCTATACAGGTACAGGCATTCTAATACTGGCGAGATGATTAGACTCTTTCATTACATCATGCTTGGGAAGATACGGCCACTTAGGCTTGATAAAGGAGATGAACACTAGGATGCATAGGTTTGAATATGTACTCCATTTTCCACCGCAAAATTCGAGACCGCCACGAATCCAAGACATAGCCCCAACAAATTGAAATTCAACATTTTTTTCACACCAATTTCATGATAATGGCGAAATATATTTTGGCACAAAAGAGTTGAACTCTTCTTACTTTTCTCTGACCTATGAGTATGGGGGTCGAAAATCATCTCACATTAGATTTTATCTACTCATGCTTAGCATCTTACCTAGCATTTCTTTTTGCATTATCGTCGGACGAACAGTCTCTGTTTGTAACTTTTATAACAGAGTGGCAGTCGTTTCAGTGTACTGCTGGCAGATGGCAAACGTTTTTTTCCGCTGGAGCAATAATTTCTGCCATTGGAGGTAAATGTTTCACAAAATATGCGTTTTTCAAAATGTAAATCTGAAATCTACTATCTCGTGAAAGATTGAGACTATTGAGTTTTTTCATAATGCTTATACCGTTCTCATACCGCAACGGGCTCAAAATTGTGTTATTTTAGCCTAAATTACTACGTGAATGGTCCACAATAAATATTATTTCCTAATAATCTAACAACAACTGGTCTAACAACAATCTATAAAGGTCTTCTTAGCCTCAAAAGGAGGTAGGTATAAAAAATAAAAACCGATAATTCAATAGCGATGCTATTCTATAACTCATTTTCGGAACGCAGTATTAAATAGGAAACTTTTTGCACAGTTAGAAACTCCGGGAACAAAGGAAAGTGATGTACAAACAACGGCGCGTGCTTGTCTGAAGAATGACGGCGTTTGACGAATCCAGGAGCGAAGACCAATTTGCGGTGAAAACATCTTCCAGCCGCGTTCCCAATGGGTCGTAAAACATTTCCAAACACCTCGGCTAAGGGTCAAGGGCCTAAGGGATAAGGGTTGGAGGCCTACAAGGCGGCTTCCCATTCCACACGTCTGGGACCGCAGGCATTTGTCGAAAAAAATAAACGGTTAAAAAAATAGCCCGCCCGTGCGTTCGTGAGCCGCAGTGAAGGGGGAACTGGAGGCTGAGGATTGTGGAGGGGAACATTTTTCTGAGTACATGGTGTCAGGAGTGTATGAGGATAAGATTTTTTGTGAGCATTATACATTATTATTAGCCATTCGCGCTATTTATTTTAGTCCTGAAACAAAGGCTGAAATCAGTATAGTCGAAGTCAAATTGTGTACGTAGTGGATTCGCATTTGATAACTTGACTGATTTCGATATTCATTAATAAGCAAGTGCTTATTAATGAATATCGAAATTCATTAATAGGCTTAATTCGTGTAATAATAGGCAATAATAGGCTATTCTCCTCATAGGCTTAATTGATAGGCTTATTGTACACCCGTTGGTTTTATTTGATTATAAGTAGGGAGGAACGTTGACCACCGATGGTAGCCAAAAATTTAAAATATTTTTAAGGCAAGAAATAGTCGCCATCATACGAGGTGTATAATCTTTTAAAGGTTAGTAATTTCATTTTAATTGTTTCTTTAGGAGTTGGTTTAGTTAATTTATTGATAAATAATGCTCAGAATTGATGCACAAAATTATGTAGACGAGCTTTGGATGTAAAATGCACATCATGAAAAATGATAATGACATCAATCAATGGAAAACTCAAAATGTTGTGACGTATCATGGGGGAGATTGGGGGGGGGTAGGGTCGCGGTTGACACGGTAACGGGATAAGGGGGGAGAAGGTAAGATGGGGAAGAGGATGGCATGCTGGAGACCGTGGTAGAGGGGAGGATGGTGGGTATGCGGGGAAGGCGAAGAAATAGAATAGACTTTGTGGGTGGAAAGAAGAGAGTTAGGACATTAATGATGAATACGACGCTGAGTAATCTTCCGCAGATTTATTTACATGGCACGACGTGTTTCACCACACTGTGGCATACTCATGAGCGAGGTTTTTCGAACTACGTCGTAGACACATAGCCCGAGACCGGAGCGGGGGGAAGGGTGGGGAGGTAAGCATGGGGGAAGGGAAAGGGAAGCGGGGGAGTTAGGGTTTTGAATGGACATCTAAATAAATTTGTGGATGATTATTTAGTGAGTATCGACAACGGCCACTGAGTCCCGCCGGAAGCAGTTAAATTAATATATATTTTAAAGAGGTAGGACGTATGCCGAGCTGAAGAATGGATCTAAGTGATATTCGTGATTGAGTTGAAGATTGAATCGTGAAAGGAGATACGGGCCTGCGCCAGTAAAAGGCTCTCACGTTTTCTTAGGTTTTTTTCTATCTTCCATCTTAACCTATATTGACCGGCAGATCACCTAAAATTATTTAAGTATATTGGAAAATTGACTTCAAATTAAAGTTTCATTATGAATCCGTTATTGGTGGTTCTTCGGGTTTCCGACCGGGTCAAACTCTGCTCCATTTTGGTGATCTGCCGGTCAATACATTAGCCTATTTTGAGTAGAAAATGTTTATTATTAGAAATAAATTAGTTTTCAATGCCTTGTGATATATTTTCGTGGGCTGGTCTCCATTATGCTTCAAAACTATGAGAGGTGCTATTTCGCACTCGTCCGGCCACACCTTGAATATGCAGCGAGCATATGGGATCCGGTGCAGAAAGACTTAATCCGGGAACTAAAATACAAAGGAAAGCTGCGCGATTCGTCAAAAACTGCTACGGGCGTACAGACAGCGTTACACAGATGTTAAACGAATTAGGCTGGGAGCCGCTAGAGACTCGGAGGCTGCGCGCTAGGCTTAGATTACTTGAGCAATTAAGAATAGTTATCTTTAAGAGCGACACGGAGAACATCATATTAGAACCCCACTATATTTCCAGGCCCGACAGAAACGATAAATTAAGAGAGATATTTTGCCGAACGGATAGGTATGGGAATTCGTTTTTCCCCCGAACAATAAGGGACTTTAATAAATGCAAGGCGTAATTTCATTAGAGCGTTTCCTTTTTATATGTAAACGGCTGTTGTCCTAACACCCCCCGCCACACGCCTATTGAGGTGGCTTGCGGGGTAGATGTAGATGTAGATGAAAACACCTTTGCCTATTGCCCGAAGAACCACCAGTATCACTACACGCCGGGAAAGCCTTAGTTCTTTCAATGAATCCGTTCATTACACAACTCGTAAAAGCATAGCCTTCACCTCCTTAGGATGTAATGGAATCAGAATTATTTTAGGAAATAAAAAATGTGTTTAGCACATTGTTGTTCCAGTTGTTGTTTCAAACTATTTCTCGAGAAAAGGAGAGTTTATCGATGGCCATGCAGGGGAGTATATTTTTTTGCCTTCGGAATATTTCAGGGTTTTTAATTTATCGGAGTTAATTGTCTTAGTTCTTGGTGGAAATCTGAAACCAAAATCTTTTTGTGTGGGAAGATAATGAAAATGCTGACTGAGTTAAACTAAGCAAGTCAATAGTTAAAATGCGGGCGAATGAATCACTAAAGCAGTCGAGTGGTTCGTGCGTTGTATATATATATATATATATGAATTCCGCGAAACCCGTGTGGTTTCGACCCGAATTGGTTCGAAATACAACTTTTTTTGTTATGTATTACGCGTGGAAAACGTTAGAGAATCATTTTATTATAACTTTTTCATTGAGAAGATATCTTCAATGTTTTTCACTGAAGCGGTCCATATAACTGTTTTATAATTTTCATGTCGCTCTTTTGCTAATCATAGGCTGAAAACAACTGTTCTTTTATTTGAAAGTTTGATTAAATTTACAAATTGTTTCTATTTTTCGGAAAAATTGTCGTTTTCGTACTTGATCAAAGCACTATTGAAATCAGATCAATCGTTTTCTCTAGTCTGAAAATTGGCATAACTAATACGATTTATGAATTATTGAAAATAAATTTCTGAGTGGTCAATACAAAAGCCTTTTTTGAGAAGAAAACTTTCATTATTAATAACAAATTAGTTTTCAATGCCTTGTGATATATTTTCGTGGGCTTGTCTCCATTATGCTTCAAAACACCTTTGCCTCACCTGCTGGATGTTCATCCCAGTCGACAATTTCCGTTTGCTATCGTTACCAGCCATGTTTTCGTCTTGCTCTGATAAATTGTGGCATCCTAAAGGTCCTCAGCAAAGAGACATGGTCCAGAGATAAAGTTGCACTTAGAATGTACTCCAAAGAGTGATGTTATGGAAATTGAAATAAAATATTCCTACGATGATGCAACGTCAGGTCCACCTCAGATAACTCCTACGGAAGCACCCTTACGTCACTGTGGTAAAGAGTAGGTGTAGTAAAAATGCCGGTTACAGTCGGGTTTTATTTAATCGCCAGTTTTTGTCGGATGGTCACCAAAATTAGGATTTAGCACTTAATACACATTCTAAACAATAATATATGTGGACGAAAGCGCTGCAACAACAATTAAAATGTGATGAATACGGTACTTATCTTGATTAAGGGAGAGTACCTCGTTTGCCTCGACAGCCATAACAGACAACAATAGATAAATCGAATCAACCAGCGGCGAGGCGACATATGTTGCACTATTTTGTATAAACCAGCCGGAAGTATCTTTGACTTTATTTTCCGTTCAACACTAGGTATTAAATTAATTAATTGTTTCCCTTCAAAATGAATTAACAATGTAAAATAGAAGGGGGAAGTAATCAACGCGGGAGAAACCCGAAAAAAACAATTCATAAAATCACCGTGGAAGCCTCCGTGCCAGTAGGAGTAGTAGTTCTGATGGGAGGAGACCGACAGCCGAGGTATTTTTTTCAGGTTTTAGAAGAGCGCGGAAGTGGTTTCAGTTTCATGTAGGGAGACGGCAAACTTTGTGGTAATAATGATGTGAGGATACGACAACAGAAGTCATTTGAAGCAGTTGGGACCCGTGTTTAGGATTGGTGAGTGGATGAAGGAAGGTGGGAGGGAAATTTTGGCTTCGGCATTAGCCCACGCTCGATGTAATCCACCAAGAATACACATTTTAACGTCTCAACTGATGGGTGGAGTACTGCACTTGTCATCCTCTCCTCCTCATATCACCTGATCAGGGATAGATTTTCCAAGTGAAAGAGAAAACACTTCCGTCTCATCTTCAGGTGACCTTCTTGAAACTAGTTAGAAATAATTATCGGTGGAGAGATACAACATTTTCTCTCTCACTTCGAAAATAAATTTCCGCATAGTTAAGCCTGAAACCTTCGAACTCATAGATTTTACTCATGGATATCCCCACATTTGTCTTGCATTAAACCCGGGCCGCCTGGATGCAAAGCCAATACTCTAGCCTCTGCACCAGCTGTATCACCTTGCTGCCGGACGATTTTGTTTCGAAAACCGGTGTTTCATGCTCACATTTTTCTCACATACGTTTTGTCAAATTAGCAAATTTGTCACAATGGAAAATGTATGAAGTAACGTCATACATGGATAACTTTCGTAAAATATTTGAAAAAAATCATACGAAAATGGGGAATCGGCAACTAGATATTGGTTCCACTTCTTTATCCCTTCGGCATCCTTTATGTCACATCGATTATGATGCCGCGGGGACCAGGCATCATATAAATGTTTGTAACGGCACCATCTCTGCTCCGCTTCCGCCGTGTTTAGATAGAGGATATCCTTTGAACACAAGATTTAAAAAAGCTGAAAGGGACTCAGAATCTGCCTCAACCGGCACACGGCTTCATAGTTTACAAGTAATAGCGTAGAGCGCATTCCTTAATCTTCTCCTTTTCGTCGGTTTTTAGTTGGAAAAAACTATAAGCTTCTCCATCAAGTTTTATCATATTATGTTTGATCAAAAATTTTCTAGTAATTTAAATCTTATAAAACTGCCTGTCACACGTTTGTCAAACCCGATGAGACATCGGCTTAAATGTTTTGCTGAGCGGTGAGTTGTGTGTGACTATTATTCTAAGTCCGTTGTGGTGAGCAAGGTTTTCTCAACGTATTCCACGTATTCAGAGTATGCACTCCGAAAGAGCATCTTCGAGTGGGTAGTTATGTCACTTGGCTTAGTAGTATTTGGTTATGACTAACTTCCCCATGCCCTTACCCTTGGGGGATGAGCCCATCGGATGCGGGGATGGGGGAGGACAGGATGAAGGGCGCAGGGCAAAGGGATGAGGAGTGATGGGAGGGGAGAGTCTCATTGCTTCCCCCTGCCGACACCACAAGGAGGGGATTGTCGACCGCGGAGGTGGATGGCGGCCGTGCACGAGAGTCGTCGGCTCACCCCTGTCCTGCAGCCACTGCGGTGGGGGGGGGGACGGGGGAGTCGAAGGTAGGTAAGGGAGGAAGGGCGCTTGCACTACTGCTAGGGAGGGGGAAGGACTCCCCCACCACGAGCCGGAACTCATTCGCAAGGCAGGGATTGGCGTGAGGTCGCCTCTACACATGGAAGTAGCCTTACTTGTCGCTTGAAAGTAGTGAACACAGACTTCCATGGCAGTGAGAGTCGATAGGGTTAGCAGTCGGTACATATATACACTATCGTCCACATTTCGCTCTCCTCCGAAGAAAAAAGACTGACTTCTATCCATACCGCAAGCAGCTTTTCGATTCTGCGATTGATATCGCATAGTATCCAATTAAATCCTGACCACTCCACTGCGAGTGGGGATATAAAATGTAACTAACTAATTTATTTCTCGGAGGAGGACTAATTGTTACCAATGTAAATATTTACTTTACTTTGAAATATTTGTTATAGTTAGAGATTGTTGTGCTTTTTAGAGATTGAATTTGACCTATTCATGAATAATAAGAAGTTAATCCTCATACTTAATACGCTTTATCGACGCAACTAAATAATTTATACTTTAATTCTGTACTCCATGAATACCTGTGGAACTCGAGGAGCACGGTGTGCAAACGCTTTGATTGCCGAAATTGTGAAATGTACGACATTGCTGTATTCATACTTTTTGCTTCCGTCATTCTTTCCCTTGCCGAAAAGCCGGAGGTAATGCGTAAAGTGAACGATGTCCTACAAGGAGCGAGACACATCCAGTTATCGCTACCCTTGCCTTTTACAAAGAAGTCGACTACCATGTGTGAAGCCGCCTGAGCGTGTCATCATGTGGTGAGGAAACAGGCCGCTAGAATACCTCGAGAGAAAATCCTACTCGAGCAGCCTCTTATCAACTGCGATTTCTCCGCAAACATTATACAGAGCACATGCAACTATTGGAAACTGTAAGTACTTTTCTGATGGCCAAACTATTTCTGCTCACCCGCATTCACCTTACGCTTCCAGCACTTGTACTTTCTATGCCAGTAAACAGTTTTGAAATAAACGGTCTGTATTGTCACCACTTTAATACGCCTGAATGTGCGATATTGTTCCGAGATGTATTCGGGGGAGTACAAGATGGAGAAATGCCCTCTTTCCCTCATTGCTTAAGGTTTTTTGTGTTAAAGTTAACGAATAATTGAGCAGAGCTGCCGCAGAAAATAAAAATGCTAAATATATTTTGGATATATTGTCGTCGTCGTTAGTAGCGAGATAAATCCCTCGCCGGAAAATCCTGGTTCAAATCTCGTCTATGTTCTGCTTTTCAAAACCCTGGACCTAGCCGTTTGCTTTCATCCTGCGTGTTTGGTGGACACGCCCCGTGGGAAAGGCTTCATGGTTTGTTTTAAAGGCCGTGGACAATGAATGAAACGCTCAAGCCCTCATTCAAATTTTATTAAAAATAAACAGACGGAGAGATAAATAAACGGCGTGGTTGAAGCGAGATGGGACTGGGTAGTTCCTCCTGACCCCTCATCAAAGTTACGTCCGTGAAAAATATGTTTAAAGTCACTTTCACATAATATGCTAGGAATATAACAAAAAATATGTAGACATATCTAGATGCGCAAAAATTGACTGTGTGAAAGCTATGTACTTACATGTGTGGGATGAACTTAAGGATGATAGGGTGGTACTCTTGACGAAAAAACACGCTGGATGAAAATAGCCGCGCAGGAAGAACGGAGTAAAAACAGGAGTGAACGATGAGAAAATTCTTGGGTGTCTTGCGCCGCAACTCTAGTGTTTTTTGGCAACCCTTTTGGCATTAATCCTTCTGTGAAAACCTCGCACTCCATCCGGGGGAAACGACGCCCATACGTGTCTTGAGCACTCTCTCAAACTCAACGAGTTCGGCCAAGGCGCCGCCGATGAGCGGTCGTTGGGCGATGACAGCAGAAACACTGGAAAGAGCGGGTGCGCTGCTCCGCCGTGTAAACACGGCGGAGCAGCGCTTGGGCGGGAGAGGCTGGAGGGGAATGCTTTCTCCTATGGGTGGTGGCCCTCCCCCCTCCAGCCTAATTGGAGCGCCACTCCCCGGCGTGAGGCCATAATCTCCTGGAATTTGTGACTCGGATGTTCCCTGGCCTACCAGGCCGAAGCTCGTCACCATGGTTAGTGCGACAGTATTTTTAATCAAAAGTTAAGACAGTATTCAATGGAAACATTTATACTCACTTTCTTGGAATTCCAATAGCTTGCTCAACAATAAAATGAAATAAAATATATTACTTAACTTTATTTTGTTTACCGTATTAAACCTCCTGAATATCGTACGCCAATGCAATCAATGTCCTTGACTGACAATGAGTAACTCGCTGGTAGGGGTTAAAGATATTCCAATCCATCGATTACCATGAGCGATATGCCGGAGATACGCAGTGAATTACGATGCAATGCGTCGGGAAATGTGAAGAGATGCATTGCGCAATGCGATTTAACGTGATGCAATTCAAAATTCGATATCACGTATACGATACTTCGTTTCGTTTTTGATGCGATATTCATGTCACAAAGTGACACTGTAATTAGAATATCGCACTCCTGTCCTCCCTAGGAGGTCATGCCAGCTCTTTCCGTCTTTGGTGAGTTAGTCCTCGAAATATAAATCCTAAGGGCGCATTTTCCCTTCGCCTTCTCCGTCCTCGGTGGGGTCGCGGTTTACGCCTTCCTGCTCTCCCTTCCGAGGACGGGGGAAGGAGGCGGCGAGGGCCCTTGATTCGGGTGCCTCCCCTTCCACCGGCGACACGCTTTGAGCCATTGTGTGCCCTGCAGCCGAAGGAAGAGGAGCACTCTCACGAAGTGGTCTCCACTCCCGCAGCGAAGGAGACCGCCATGAACCACGTGCTGGCCTTGATCCGCCGGGAAGTGAGTGCCGTTCACCTGTCGCCGCTGCTCAACGTCGTGTGTGACGAGGGCAGAATCATCTTGGAGGGCGGCTGCGTCTACTACGTCCTGCCGTCCGGCGAGCGCTTCGACCTGTCGCCCGGGGGCGAGGAGCGAGGGATGGCGTCGGGTGCTGCTGCTCCCCCGCCGGCGTCGCAGGGTGGTGCTGAAGGTGCCGGAGGCGCTTCGCGGGAGGAGGGCGTGCGGCGCGGGAGGTGGCGGAGGTGCCAGTGCCACGCCTGCCGGAGCCGGAGGTACCGCAAGAGGATGCGGGCGAACCTGAGGCGGCTCGATGAGAAGCGTCGCCACAGGTCGGGAGAAGGGCAGTTGAGTGGTCCAGCGTCCCGGAGGAGTGGGGAGGCCGAGCCTGAGAGGAAAAAGAACATCCCGCCACGGTAATAACCAGTCGGTGGCGCGCCGGTGTTACATATTCACCCGAAATACTCACATGCTCTTCGGGTCTGATCCATTGTCATTATTCGGAGGCTGGAGCAGCATTGACTGGAGTGTCGTTTTTATTTGGCCATGAGTTAAATGTTATGGCAAACTTCGCATTCCGTAAAATAGGTACCTTGTTACCCTTGGGTGTCAGATCTATTGCCCTAGCGGGTGGGGAGCCCGGGCCAAATCCTTGGCTTCTCTTTTCTAATACTAATGTGAATTAGCTGTTTGTTTGCTTTAAGTTTCACTTATTTTTCCGTTTTTGCCGTGTTCAATTAGCAAATATGCTGCGTTTGCAATGATGGTTAAGGACACCACTCTGGGGGGGGGCATAAAATATAGCCACGCCTAAGATGTTATCATTGAGCCTTGAAATCGTTCCTACGCTTAGGACTAACTTAGGTGCAATGATATGTGGTTAAGATTGCTTGTCTACAGCTCCTTGCTCTATTATGTATTTTCAACTGACCAAATGGTTCCGCCCCTGTTTCAACTTCCCTCGCAATTTTCTTGACTTAATCCAACCATTCTCCCTCCAGTTCTCGGACGGAACGGACGTGACCTTCGGGCGCTCCCTAATCCCGGGTCTACCTGCCCTCTCTGCCTCTCTGACTACCTGCGCTTGCAGCTATTGCTTGCTTGGAGCTTTTCTGCTTGCAGTGCAGTGTCATATACTTGTAGCTTATTTTATTTATTATTAGAGTAGGATATTTAAATTAGACCTTGTCTTAATATAGTCGCGTTAGTTAAGTTTCCTGTTAGTTAAGTGTGGGTTTTTGTGAGTGTGTGTGTGCGAGTGAGTGAATCTCCAGATTTTCTTCGATCCCGGTTCGTGCGCCGAGTGTTTCTGCAAGAGTGCCTGCTTGTAGCGATAAGTAGAAACCCTATATGTATTTCTGTTAATTTTTTTTTATTAATGTCCCATTACGAGAAAGGGCAGACCGCGAGGGTGTAAGCAACCGTGTTGCTATCATGGTGTATCCCTAGTGGCGGTGTTCCGCAGGTGACGCAGGCGGTTGGTGCGGCGGTACGGGGCACGAAGTGCTCTAGATTGCAGGTCGTGGCACATGTTGGCGTCAACGACGCCATGGACCGCGGATCCGAGGAGATCCTACGTTCCTTCAGGGAATTGGACTCCGAAGTGAAACGGATAAATGGTGCCGAGGGGGTTGACTTGTCGCTTGCGATTTGTAGTCTTGTCCCGAGGATCGATCGTGGTTCTCTGGTTTGGAGCCGAGTGGAAGGCATAAACCAGAGGCTGCGTCGTTTCTGCACGGACATCGGAGCCTCCATCGTGGACCTTAGGCCGGCAATCCGATCGTGTCGGACCCCTCTGAACCGTTCGGGAGTCCACTACACTGCCGAGTCAGCTAGATGTGTAGCGAGTAGTATATTTGAGCACTGTAGGTCTTTTGTAGAGTAGAGAGAAGGCCAGAGTGTAGTGCTTATAATGGGTCGATAAATAAAGGGGTAAATTCTAAAGTGTTTAGTAACAAAAGTTCTTCCAGAAATCAGAATAGATTAATAGAACGGAAAAGCAGCGTGTCAGGCTCAGCATCACTAATTTCCAATAAAACATTTAGTACCTTTAAGCATGGGAAACGTCAGCTGCTTCATAATGTCAATGGAAGGAAAGGTAGTAGGTCAGTTGGTGAGACAAAAACGGGAAATCAGAGGTCAGTAGATTCAAGTCATTTATACAGTGAGATAAAAAATTCTGCAGTTCCCGGAAGTAGGAATACAGGGCCTAAAAATAAATTAATCGGAAAGAGCGAATCGAAAATACTCCCAAATTGCAATAATATGAGTGATGAAGTAATAGTCGTGGCAGCAATTAATTGCCGTAATTTATGAAATAAGATTCCTGAATTCCACCATTTAATTCATAGTACGAAGTGTAACGTCATTATAGGAACAGAAAGTTGGCTTACAGATGATGATTCAGACAGTGAAGTATTCCCAAAATCTTTCACCGTTTATAGGAAAGATAGAGTTAACCGAGCTGGAGGCGGAGTATTTGTAGCTGTAAAGAATTCAATTGTCATCCAAGCGGAAACCTTACCGGAGACCAGCGTTGAATCTGTGTGGTGTTCAATTAAATGTCCTAAATCGAAAACTATATTTGTATGCTCGTACTATAGACCACCAAACACAGATATAACATCAATTTTAGATTTTGAAAACCAAATAAACAGCATAGTATCCAAATATCCTGATAGAAATCTGATATTAGGCGGAGATTTCAACTTACCCTCTATAGATTGGAAGACCTATAGCTTCATACCCGGTGGGAGAGATAGAGTCATTTGCGAGGCGTTACTGCACGCTTTTTCATCACACGCATTGCTTCAAATAGCTTCCGCTCCTAACAGAGGAGAAAATATTCTTATCTATATCTACAAAATACCCTGCAAACCACCTCAGGGATGTGTGGCAGGGGGTGAGTAATCACCAACATGCATTACACTATACCCTAAAGTTAGTGTAACTACGACTAATTATGCATTAGCATAAATCGCTAATGCTTGTCACGAGGCGAAGCCTCACATGCATTCTACAACTACACAGATGGACAGGGACTCAAGACCCATGTAGAAAACATTCTAGGCGTGCTGTTAGTATGTGCTAGGTAAAAGATAAGGATTCAAGTATTAGGAGTACTACTACTACTAAGAGCTACACTACCTAACGACAAACCTAGATAAAAGTCTCATGGCAGCTATTATGGTCCCTTATCGTTCGTGGGAAAAATGACATCTTAAATCTATCCGTTCTGCAGTCTAGTTCCCTAATTTTACTCTCATGATCTGATCTACCGTAGTATGTCGGATTTCGTAAAATATTGTCAACGTCGTTAGAGAATAGACCGGTTTGGAACTTACATAATAGATTTAGTCTAAATTTTAATCGACGGTCTGAAAGCTTTTCCCATCCCAGTTGCTGCAAAAGGTCAGTAACACTAACGATATTATCATAACGGCCTTTAACATATTTAGCCGATCTTCGCTGCACGCGTTCTAACTCAGTTTCAAAGCCTATCTCATAAGGATCCCAAATACTGGCGGCATATTCTAAGTGGGGTCTAACGAGGGGGAAGTAGCTGATTTCCCTAACTTTATCGTCGCTCTTGCCAAGTACTCTTTTAACAAATCCCAATTTTCGATTAGCTTGACCGGTAATTTCTCGAATATGTTTACTCCACGATAGATCATTAGTCAGTTTAACTCCGAGGCTCTTAACCGATTCTACGGTGTCTAGTTTTATGTTGTTTATGCAATAGCTGTTACAAGGAGCGTTTTTCCGTTTCCAAAAATACACATCAACGCATTTGTTCAGGTTTAATTCTAGCTGCCACGCATCGCACCACTCTTGTATTGCCTCGAGGTCCTTAGTTAGCGCTTCCTTGTCATTAAAGCTACGAATTTCTCTATACAACACTGCGTCGTCAGCAAATAATCTAAGCTTACTGTCAACTTTGTCACCGATGTCGTTTATGTACAAAAGGAACGGAAGAAAATATTCTTGATTTATTAGCGACAAATATACCACATCAGGTAATAAATGTGAGCACCGTCGAGGGAATCAGTGATCATAGGGCAGTAACAGCTAAGTTTTCTTTAAATATCGCAAAAAGTTTTAAACGAGAACGAAAAGTTTTCATATTTAAAAGAGCTGATTTTGATGGGTTCAAGAGTAATCTGAAAAATGCTTTTCCCGTGTTTCAAAAATCAGTAATGGAATCAAATGTAGAAGGGACTTGGAAAGCTTTTCTTCCGCTCATAAATTCAGGAATCAAAAGATATATCCCTAGTAAAATAAAAAAAGAAGGTAGCGAACCGAGATGGTATGACGCGGAAGTCAGAAAATCGTTAAGGCGACAGAGAGCGTGCCATGCTAAGATGAAAAAAATCATTCATGATGTAACTCCTAGTGATCGAGAGTTAATAATTAATAAATATAAGTTGTCTAAAGCCGCTACAAAGGAAGCGTTCAGGAAAGCATTCACGAATTTTAAAAGGAAAACACTTGTAGAGCAGTTACGGGATGACCCAAAAGCATTTTGGTCTTATGTTAGGGAAGTTCAAGGTAAAAGATCTACCGTTTGTTCGCTAAGAAACGATAATGGAGATGTGTTAACAAACAGTTCCGATAAAGCCAATTTATTAAATTCCTACTTTAAGAGCGTTTTCACCGAGTCATCTGAGAATTCATCCGTGGCGGTTGATAATCACTGCATACGAAAGATGCCTCCCCTTGATATTAGTGCCCACGGAATAGAAATTTTATTGAAATTGCTCAGTCCAAATAAGTCACCTGGTCCAGACGAAATCCCTTCTTGCGTGTATAAAGAACTAGCGTCAGAAATCGCACCCTACTTGCAGCTAATATTCACAAAATCCATAAAGCAACACGGAGTACCAAATGACTGGAAAATTGCCAATGTAACGCCCATATTCATAAGTGGAGAAAAGGAACAGCCATGTAATTACAGACCGATATCTTAAACGTCCATTTCATGCAAAATCCTTGAACACATTGTTGTCAGCTCAGTATTGAAACACCTAGACACACATAACTTGTTAATGAGAACTCAACACGGATTCAGGAAAGGTAGATCATGCGAAACTCAGTTAGCGCTGTTTGCCCACGATATATTAGTCTCCGGAGAGGACAACATTCCAGTGGACGCGATTTTTCTTGATTTCAAAAAAGCATTTGATAAAGTGCCCCACGGAAAGTTATTAGTAAAACTAAAATCATACGGCCTAGACGATGATGTAATTTCCTGGATCAGAGAACTTTTGAGCGATCGCGTGCAAAGAGTAGTATTAGACGGCATAGCCTCCAACGAAGTTAGAGTTACTTCTGGCGTCCCTCAGGGTAGTGTCATAGGCCCACTCCTCTTCCTACTCTATATCAACGATATTGGTGAAATAATAGACAGTAAACTTCGATTATTTGCAGACGACGCTGTAGTATACAGAGAAATCCGTAGCAGTGAAGATAAGGATAAACTAACGAACGACCTTACTGCAATCCAAGCATGGTGCGATGCGTGGCAGCTAGAGTTAAATATGAAATAATGCGTAGTAATGAAATTCTGGGGAAAAATAACTCCCCACAACAGAGCTATTTCATTCAGGACACCTAATTAGTGACGGTAGAATCCGTAAAATATCTCGGAATTAGGCTCAATAATGATCTGTCGTCGAATAAACATATTCGGAAAATAACAGGTCAAGCTAATCGTAAATTGGGATTTGTTAAAAGAATTCCAGGCAAGTGCGACGACAAAGTGAGAGAAATAAGCTACTTCTCCCTCGTTAGACCCCATTTAGAATATGCTTCCAGTGTTTGGGATCCTCATGAAACAGGCTTAAAAACAGAGTTAGAACGTGTACAGAGAAGAGCAGCCAGGTACGTGAAAAGCCGTTACGATAATCTTGTTAGTGTTACTGACCTCTTAGAACAACTCGGATGGGAATCACTGTCAGACCGTAGATTGAAAACAAGACTAAATCTATTAATTAAATTCAAGAGTAGTTTATTTTCCGACGAAGTTGATCATATTTTACGACCGCCAACGTACTATGGTAGATTAGATCATAAAAATAAAATAAGAGAGATAGACTGTAGAACAGATAGATTTAAAATGTCGTTTTTTCCGCGAGCGATAAGAGACTATAACGACTGTGTAAGGACTTAGAAATAGATTAGTTGACTGGTAGTGTAGCTTACTAACTTATGTATTTCTTAAAGCATGTTTACGGAGTCTTATGGTGTTTCTAACGGCATTTTTTGCATGTTCTAGCTTCATAGACATATTGCCCTCTTTAAGTAGCATGTAGAATATTATGTGTAATCGTACATGTGTGGCGTGCATGTGGGGATTCTCTTGCATGCTGCATGATGGTTTTTAGTTAATGATGGAATTGGTTTGTATCCTTAATATTCATGACCGTGCGGTGTGCATGTGGCGGTCCGCTTGCATGCTGAATTTTGGTGACTTGTCACCCCCTGCCAAACACCCTAGAGGTGGCTCGCAGGGTAATATGTAGATGAACCATCCACATTCCACTCTTCTTCCACCCATCTTTTGTTGCATTAAATTTGCATTGCTTCCGATCTTCTATCCCCCTGTGGATGTTGTCTTCCAAGCCTCAAATCCATATAAAATATGCTGCAAATAAATCTTTTAACTAAGTGCTTTCTTAGTCGGTATTGTTGCTAGCTGCAAGTTGACCCGTTTTTAGATAGCTCGAGGATGGGATCTTTGGCGTGGTCCTTCATTAAATGGGCGTGCTTCGTCAGTTTGGTCATGTTAAGAGAATGCGTGAGAGTTAATCTACGAAATAGATTTATGCAGGAGGAGTGAATAGTGTGAGAGAAAGCGGTGGGCTTAGGAAGTGAATGCTGTGTGTGGGAGAGGGGACTCTTGATAAGGAGGAATATTAGGAGTCTCAAGAACGGAGAGTTTTGGAATCAATGCACTAATGAGACTGAAGCAAAAGGCATGTGTAAGGATGGCGCGCACTGCGATGGAGGGGATAATGATGGGGAGAGGCAGTTTCCCAGGCCTGATCCCAAGAACCAAGCTCTCTAGACTCTGTCTAGCCGGAGAGGGAATGAATGGCGTGAAGGGTATGTGTGCAGCGCCATGTGGAGTCGTAGGACGTGGGCGGAATGGGTGTAGGGAGGAGGTGGGGGAGTGTGGTGCGCCCTCCTTGGCCACACTCGAAGGACCTCCCACGGATGAGTCAGGCGGTCATCTCGCAATCGCTCCTCTCGAGGCCAAGGATGGAAAGGTTTTATCCACGAGCTCAATAAAGTGCCAAGTTGAGCCGCTCGTTTTTTCATTAACCTGCCACACACACCAAAATATCATCAATATTGGAAACGGTATTCGGACGAACGGTCTCCGTCACTTTCGCGATTCGAACCAAGGTATGGGAGTCCCGTACCCTAGCCTCCATACCAAGATGGTTCCCTAATGCGGTTTAATCTATTGCAAGATGTTTAATCCTCCGCGATGAGCGGTAAAGACTTTGGACCGTTCGTAACTTAATTCACTCCAGAGCTGAGCCGTACCTAAACTTCCCTTCACGGTGTCCGCTTAGCTCCTCATTCCCCCTTAATTAACCCTTCACATGCCCTGAGATTCCAGCTCTCCTCTCTTCCCCTTGCCCCCCCTCCCCCCACCGCCCTCCCCTCCAGACACTCAACCCTTCAACACAACACCCTTCACTCCACAGCACGACCCACGTCCATTTCCACTTACATCTCCGAATCTCAGCCAGTGACTCCCTTTCCCCTTCCACCGTACACAGCACTTCATCGTTCGTCTCCCATTAGACTGCTTAAGCCGAGTTCACTTGGATCCGGAACGGGTGCGGAACGCGGAAATGAATCTAGCCAATCACACACTGCCTTTCCGATATCTCTTTCCTTGTGATTGGCTAGATGCATTTCAGCACCCGTTCCGGATCCATGTGAACTCGGCTTTATCCTCTCTACTTCTCCTGACCACCACCCACATTCGATGGCCTCCAATCTCCAACAGTCTACGATGTGCAGGGGCCTACTTTTGTAACCAAACTGCACTACGCTCCACATTTGACTTTTCATTGAACTTTTCATTATGCATTTGTTGTAACTCTATGCTGTTCTTCTTGCAAATGCCTCCTTAGCAAATCAAGGCCTGCACCGAAGTTCATGCTAGAAAAACGTTGTTGTACAGAATGCTACCGAAATAATATTCCAAGCCCTTTATGTGTATTTCCACTATTTTACCTTTTGCTCTCATTGCCTCCGATTTTTTATCATCTTCGTCCCATAATTTTCTATGCAGTCTTATTTAGGATGAATGTGTAATAATGGGTTACGGAGTAAGCTGGGACTCTCATTAAACCCTCCTGAATTCTTTCTCTGCCTGAGTCACTTTGGTTCACTTTGGTTACGTGCGAATAAGATAATTTGGCCCTTTGAGATTATGATAAGGCATAGTGCTGGCCATTTAGTGCACTATTCATTCAGAAACTTTGCTAGCCTCTAAATTCGTGATGTCACTAGGTCTTATGTGCTTAACAATTCACTGAAGAATTGAAGATCAAAGCGCTTCCCTCCGCGCACCAGTCCCCAGCGTCTTTCTGAGAAGTCCGTGTCTCTAAATGACGCATATTGAAATTGATTCTAGTCGGAGGTTTACATATTTACAAAAGAAATTAAAGATGTGGTCGTTTTTGACATAATACTGAGAAATAAACTTTAATTGGGACTATATGATGGCAAAATCAAGTTTATGTAAAAATGAGTCAACGCAAATGAATGAAAGTGAAATTACCTATTTCTGAGCATAATGCGTTTAATGATGCATATTACCTGGAGTCCTTGTAGTGCAACAATATTGTAACTTTTTAATTTCTTTTCAGTGTCTCGTAGTGCTATTCCAAGGCAGTATTAGAAGAAGGAGATGCTCACCAAAAATATTTTATTTTTATGCACAATGTTAAAATGAATCAGCTGTTAATTAGTTTAGCTCCTGATTAATACAAAATTTGGATTTGTTTGTTGGTATTTCTGCCCTAATACCCCAATATAAGTATGATAAAATAAATTATATTTATTTTGAATTTCTGTTCATTGCAATGGCTATGATATTTTGCATGAAATGGCATATTTTATGGCTTATAAGACGCACGGCTATGTGATAGGCACACTTGTTGAAGCCTCATAGTTTGGGTAGAAGAAAAAACGCTGCTCTTTCCCTCGGATACTGTGTACGGTAACGCTAATACTACGGTGCGATCTCTCACCGTGTAATATGAACAAAAACTTGGCTACCCATTGTCATCCAGAACAATGTCGTACATTTCATTGTTAAAATCGTGTCACGAAAATATCAGGAAATTAATTACCAAAAAACGGGTACAGTGCATTGTTGCCAAAATTTACAAACACAGATTTACTAACTAAACGATGTTGCAACCAATTCATCTTAAGTAAGGCGAATTTCAACAGCAATATTTCAGAATTCAGTTAAAAGCCATCAAGAAATTGATTTTCGCAGTCTTGAGAGTGTACCTGACCATGGAATTGATCAGATAAGACACAGGGTAATTTATTTCTCAAGCTATTATTTGGGGGAAAAGTGCGTAATATAAGCCGGAAAGTACGCTTCTACATAAAAAATAAAGTTTTGTCAATTAAAAAAATAGAGACCAAGCGTTGGCTTTTAATATTATTCAATTAGATTAATTATTTTGTAGGATGTTGTTATTTACTTTTCAAAAGTGTGTAGTGCATAGATAAAGTTCTTTTATTTAAGTGTACGTAGTTTGGCTTACATAAATTTTGTTTACAATTTATGTACTACCCTTCACTACTTCAATAGTCATGGATTGTGATTACTGATATTTAGTAGACCAACTGTTACATATAAGGAGTTAAAAATTAATGTTAAAATAGTTTATTGTTAATCGCCTGCATAATTTTCATTCTAATTTTTGTTCAGAATGTTGATTAATGAAGTTATTTGGCTGTGTGAATGCCAGTACAAATATGTAATGTCATGTGCTCAGTCACGTAAATTCGTAGCGTTGTAGCGTAAATTGTCCTCATTACGAGCACATTTGTTCTTCTTTCTCAATAAATGAATTTTGTATTTTTATGGTCTTTGAAATCTTTTTTTGCCGAAAAATATAATGAAAACCATTTATTATTATAAAATGGGTAAAAAAAGAAATATAACAGAAAATGCCTCATTTATGATGAATTGGGAAACTCTATATAGCTCGTACACCTTTTACAAAAATTAATGTAGCTTTAGGATGTATTAAAGGCTATATATTAAATTAAAAACAATTTTTTCTAAATTTCTCCCAATTTTTAACTAAACTGCAAATATTTACTTATATTTACGCATAAGAATTTATAGATTTCTAATGAAATTGTCCCGTTAAACTTCAATGAATCTAAATGTAATGAGATTTTATAGATCAGTGGGAATTTGTGGTTATATACCAACGTCTAGTCGTGAGTTGTAATATTCCATTTAATCAACGTGTTCGTTCAAACATAACCAATAACGTAGATGATTACGTGCAGTGTTTTGATCAGCTCAGGAATAGTTTAGCAAAAGTGTGAATCATTACCACCTCTTGCTCTGTTGCTTTCATCTCATTCACATCGCTGCTATTATTTCTTCATTGCTTTTTATTTTCTTCCATGCGCACTGAAGTGAGATTATTTGAGGGATTTTCGTGGTTTTATTTGAGGGTGGAACTTTTAAGAACTTAGATATCAAATCAATTGAAAGTTTATTTTGATATGAAATCTTAGAACAAATATTACTTATCAGATATCATTTGTCACTATCACAATTATTTCTCCCCATATCTATCTATCCCCAACACCACGAATCTTGAGATGCAATCTTACTTACGTTTTCGTAACAACTTCGTTTCTATTTGAATCTACCACCGTTCACAAATTTTCATTTGTCGATCTATCAAAAAGTAATACGGGTAATCGGTCATTTCGCGCCCATAAAGAATTTGAGAGTCCTCATTTCCAGCCTTAAATTACATTGCCGTTATGGCAGAATGGTGGTGCCCTTATCAAAACTATTTTTTTACTGTTCGTGACGATGGATGTGATGTGAAAAAGACTATTTCAAACGCTTTTATGTGTGTCGTGTATTTCAGTACACAGATAATCCTTTGTTTTGCATAAAAATTCATTTTTCGTGATCTATTTCATTCACCGGTGTTTGAATGCTGATTGATGTTATGTCTTACGGAAATAATTTAAGAAAATACATTAATCAGACGCGAAGCACGCCTTCTTCCTTCACGGCAAATTATTTATAGAATTATCTAATCAGCAAACCTGCTCCTTGCGAGATTTATTGCTTATATATTCTCTGAAATAAATTGTTTATTTTCTGGGTGAACCTTACTCAATTGTTCTACAGAAAATCAACAATTGAATACATTTAGGACAAGGTCGAATTACCTCTGGAGTATATCATCTGCTTCGCCAAAGCATTCATGCCAACGATTCGGTATCCTTCCATACTCAAAGTGTTGATTTGAAAATCACGTTTAGGAACACTCACTGTATTTGCTTATATTTTTGTGCATATGCACCTGATTTCACCACAAAATTGCCCTTAGAAAGAGCTGACAAGTCCTAGATCTAGCCCTACTATGGAATTTGCGACGCAAAAAGAACAAAATACGGTACTCAGAAAGCTGAGTGATAAAACTATTGCGTAATGCAATGCTAAACCTTGTTTAAATTCTGAAGAAAATTGGCACAAGAAAATACCCAACGATACTGAAATGGAATCTTGCCATCCCAAATCTAATTTCGCGCTACTCCTATACTCTTACCAGCATGTAATTATAATCTAAATGCTGTAAACTGAAACGAAAACTGAAAATTTATCAAATTATAAAATGAGGCCACGATGCTCAATGAATAAGCGCTAGAAGCATATTAGGGATTTCAAATAGAGTATATCATTCAGTCAATGCTCGTGGTGTAGGTTAGGCCTAAATGTATTTATTTTCAGTGTTTTCATGATCATCGTTAGCAATGATTTCAAATGAAATGATTAAATTTACGTTTCTGTAAAAGGAAGAATAGCTTTTTTGCTATGTATTTACATTTTATTGCTAAATTTACCATTGTTTAGTTTTACTATAATTTCAAAGAAAATTTCAAATGTCCCCAGAAACATGATGTCAATATAAAAGCACATATTTATTCTGCTGATTTACTTCATTATTAAGGAGACTTGTAATCGTGCACGGGTGATGAGTTTTGAAAAATAAGTTGTAATTAATATCGTAATCATTTTGAGACATATATTCCATTAATGCCAAACTTTGACTCTTGAAAGTAGTATTTCGAAGCGCAGGTTCCACCTTAAGTGACCGCAAGTCTTTGACTGTACCGCGAAGAATAAAATTTTCCGAGGTCTTTTAGAGATTCTTATTTAGAATATAAAGGTTTGATGCACCCATGAAAGCTTATTGCTGTTTCTATGTGATTATTTCGGCATTTTCGAATTTAAAATGTCACGCAATTACGAGATGGTCTTCCGTATTTGTACCCCATTCCCTACGTCAATCTCAAATGCCGAAAAATAGGTCGAACACGTTCCTTGTACGCTATGAATTTGAAATGCGTGGCGTGCTCTACGGTAGGGACATTTTGTAGTGTTTCTTTCGATTTCGGCAGTGGTATCGAAAATATATTATTGAATTTTGCCCAAGTCTCACTACTGCCTATAAATACATTTTTTCCCTGTTTGGCTTTCTTTCGTCTTTATGATGCTCATTCTAAAGTGTCAAGCTTAGTTTCTTGGGGAAAATATGAGAAACTGATGATAATTTGATTGTTAATATACAATAATTTATGTAGCTCTTAAAAACATAAATCATCTTCCTCCGACTTGGATGAATCCTATTCAAAATCAAATATCCTTAGATAATTTGGAAATCATCAATAATTATCTTGCAGAAATTAATAATTGAAGCAAAGTCAACTTCTTAACAATTAATTCTAACTAATCAAAAGCCATCATGATTGGGTATCCCCGAATTCTTGCATCAATTCCAAAAGATGAACTTGCACCCTTACGAATAAATGTTGATCCAATTCCTTATTGCGAGGCAGTTAGAAAATTGGGACAGTTGGGAGGTGAAAAGCTATCATGGTCGTGCCATGTAAATAATATCTGCTAAACCGTCAATAAATCATTTTTCCCCTTCTCAGATTTAAACATTTGATCCCCGCATCTCTAAATGCACAGCTGGTGTCGGCGTTAATTGTGCCGCATTTTGACTACGCCGACAAGAACTGTCATCAAAACTTCAACGCTCTCTGAATGCTTGAGGTTCATTTTCACTCTACATGTATCAGACCACATCACCCAAAGCAATGCTTGCATCAGGTTCATTTTCACTCTACATGTATCAGACCACATCACCCAAAGCAATGCTTGCATCAGGTTCATTTTCACTCTACATGTATCAGACCACATCACCCAAAGCAATGCTTGCATCAGGTTCATTTTCACTCTACATGTATCAGACCACATCACCCAAAGCAATGCTTGCATCAGGTTCATTTTCACTCTACATGTATCAGACCACATCACCCAAAGCAATGCTTGCATCAGGTTCATTTTCACTCTACATGTATCAGACCACATCACCCAAAGCAATGCTTGCATCAGGTTCATTTTCACTCTACATGTATCAGACCACATCACCCAAAGCAATGCTTGCATCAGGTTCATTTTCACTCTACAGGTATCAGATCACATCACCCAACACATAAATAAACTATCTTGGTTACAACTTAGTTGCAGACGCCAACTCCACACCCTCTCTCTTCATTATCAAATTCTGAACACTAAAACGCCTCAATACCTCTTTGAAGAATTCAGGAAGCTGATAAAAGGTCCGTGAAACTAATACGCGGGGGAATCATAAGCTGGTAATTCCACTCCACCGGACGATCATTTTCAACAAATCTTTCACTGTCACTGCACGTCGCGCATGAAACAAACTCCCATTATCCTTAAAAGAATCTCCATCACATTGATCCTTTAAAAGAGCGCTACGTTAAAACCCATCTCAAAGTTCAACAGATAGACACATGAGCGTCACACGTCACGAACACCAACTCAATGTACTTAATAGTTTCCAGCACGGATGGCAAGATGAATGGCACCATGTAGTCACATCATGTTTGTTTGTGTAATAAATCTTTCTTTTTTTAATTATTGTATTTATTTTTTATTATTTTCTTTGTATACTATTTTTCCTATGTGCTATTATATTTAATATGTTTTTTAACAATATATACACTGTCAGTAGGATTTCGCAGGTTTTTCATACCCACCTTCTTGTGCGGATATTTTCCTGCAGTGTTTTTTTCGTAAAGAATTTAAGTATAAAAATCCTCACGTTTTTCTCACAATTTTAAATACTTTCACAAACCATAATTAATTTGATATTTAATGTTTATATAATGTGTATATATATTTATTTTTGTTTATTCTTTGAATTGTATCTTTTTAAATCTCAGATGTCAAATGTACAATGATTTACCATGGCAATTATATGCTTTATGTAATTATATTGACGAGGGGTTAGATGGCCGAAGGGACAGTTTTGTCTCAATCTCGCCCAATAAAGACCTTTTATTATTATTATCTCGAGTTTAATATTAACTACTGTGAACTCTTGCTTTTTGGTCGCTTAAGTTTTCAAGACTGTAAACTCCTGTAAACTGTTCCGAATGAGTAATAAAAGTCTGTGAGCCTGTATGTCTGTAACAAACGTTCAATTTACTTGTGTGTATCAAATAATTACTTTTACTATTTTCCCGGCGAATGCCGTATGTTTTCTTCTATTCAACTTGGATCTGATCCTAGTCCCGTTCACTCTGAATCACAATCGTTGCGTCCGCTTTCAAAGTAGTCAGGCTGTCGCTAGATTCAGCCTGTCGTGCATAGGGTTATAGCTAGCCGCGGAAAATTCTAAAATCAATTGTTCTCGAAATCAGTCGAGAAAGCGAATTAAGCGTACTTTTCTTGTTACTCTTTTTCCACAAATGGCTTCTCTTTCAGGCATTTGCTCACTGGCTCACTCAGTCGTCAAGCCATATTTTGTTGGTCATTGGTTTCGAGATAGGCTTATCGAAAACAACGAATCGTAAAATCCGTGTATTTTTTCGTTTTCCCATAACTTCAACTTTCCCATAACCCTTTCTTTTCACCAGTCTTTGACTGTTCAACCTTATTATAAGGAAGTGCAAGATTAATTTCCATGTCTGGATTTCTAAACTCACCGACGCAAGCATTTAAAAATGCCAAATGTAGTATACAAATAATTTCATAAATTTCTTCTTTGACGTGTCATGATAATATAAGATATCAGTGTGGTTTATTTCCTGGCTTAATAATACTGACCAAATTAATGATGAACGAGGAGGTTCGTGGTGGGATGAGTGGAGAGGGGCTCTCAAATCGTGGTTGCTTTCATCCCAATCCCCACCTCCTTACTCTTACACTACAACTCTTTTGCTATGTGCTCAGAACCTGATCAGAGCTCTCTGTCCGTCGGATGAGGCGTTTAAAGTGTGCGTGCCCATCGCGTCGTGCGTTCGCCGGGTTTCTCTCCACCCCTCCTCCGCACCACAGAATGAAGCTTCCTCTCCCGAGCGTTCCCAACTAGCTTGAGCTGAGATCTTACCGTTCGATCGCCTCCCCGCCAAACCAACGAAAATGTTAGTTTGACTGGGTCTTGGCAATCCTCATTTTAAACTCGATTGGGATTGGGCTGTCCAATCAGAGGGGGAAGGAATGAATGGGAATCAGAGAGTCGACTCCGAACGGGGAGTGGCGATGCAAAATAGTAAGGAGGAGGCTTACTCATATCACGTGCAATGAATGGGGGAAGGAAGTTGGCTGAACGGGAGAATTGAACAGAATAGAATTGTATTAATATTCGGGGGCTTAAATGCCCTTAGGACATGGAATGCATAAATGAAATATAAAAGTCGTTAGCAACACAGGTTCTCCGTAGCAAGGCATGCATTAAATGGACATTATACCTAGTGACAAACATGTGGCACAAACAACTGAGATCCAGTCACATCAAATTAACTCTGCGATAGAAAATACACTTAATAGATATTGCTATAGACATACAGTACAGTATGATAGAATCAAATCTAATCATATAAAGACAGAACACACCTGAGTTTTTACACCTAAATGTGAAATAAACAAACATTTGTTTTTCAAGAATGTGAAATATACAAACATTTTTTCTCAATAATTTTCTTGCTCTCTCAGGTATTCAGGTATTCACTCAGGAGAGAGATATTATGTGAAAACAAAGACCGATAGGTTTTAAGAAACGTGAAACCAGACTTGTATTTAAAAAAAAATCTCCCAACAGATGTTTTTTAAAAGCAGTAATTAGGCCTATTTTCTATTCATAGTGAGAAATAAATATATAAAAACGCTAATAATAATAGGAAACTATGCTCTTCAGAGAAATCGTTAGGCTAATTATAAAAACATTGTCATTTTGGAAGTGTATTAAATCCCTACTACAAAGCATAAAATTTCATTCCCCCAAGAAATTGTACCCCATTCAAACCATTCAACAATATATAATAATGACTAAATATCGCCAATACCGGTCCATCATTGCAGTTTTATTATTCTGCCCTCCTAAAAAGTGTTACAATATGTCATTGAAAATCACCAAAGCTAAAAATATTTCACCCAAATGAAAATATTTAACCAAAATTCCCTCAACCCTAAGTTGAAAAAATCCGAAACTGGTAAAATCCTAAATTGGAAAATCTCGAAAATCCACGAAATGCAAAATATATGAAAATCTGACACTTTTTGTATGATCATTTGAAATAAACGAGCGTGATGCGCCCGCTCCCAGCGGGCTTCCCCCGCTCTTTTCAATGCAGGTCCACAGAGGGATAGGCGCGTTTCTAATTTTAAAATGTAGAAAAAAAAGGCAGGGTCTTATGTACAAATTTAATTGGAATGTTCATGTACAAATTGAGGTCAGAGGACCTCTTTAAACACAACATTGGAAGTAATTACACTATCCTCTGTTATTACTTGTTTAGCGTTTTCCTTAATATTTACAAAAATATTTTGAAAAGATCTTACCCTAGAGAATGCTACATAAAGTTGGCCATGAGAGAATACAGGGTCAGGCAGGAATAAGCCAGCTCTTTGCAAAGTCTGACCCTGAGCCTTGTTAATAGTCATCGCATAGGAAACCTGAATGGGAAATTGTCTGCGAGTCAAATGAAAAGGCATGGTGGGATCCGACGGCGTTAACTGTATTCTTGGGATGAGGACAATCTTGCCGGAATCGATTATTTTCGCGGTAATTGTAAAGTCTCCCAATTTTGTTATGATCATTCTGGTGCCGTTAAGAAGTCCAGCTTTAGCATTTAAATTTCTGATAAGCATAACGGTTGTATTTTCCTCAAGCACTAATTTGTGAGGGGGTTGGCCGGAATGAGTAATACTGTGGAGAAATTCATCTGGGTACAGACTGGGGTCGCTGTTATCACTCTGAATAGAGTCATGACTGAAATAAGTTTTACACGCTCCGTGAACAACCTTTTCGACAACATGGTTGTTAATGGCATCACAATCCTCATTTTTCGGGCACAAAATTGCTCGATCTAAGTAATTGTTAACATTTTCCTCGTTAATTACATCAGTCTGGAAAACCTCACGGACAAAATCGGACTCAGGGACGTAGTAGCATCGCTTTGGAATTTTGATAGCATCACATGAAATGTCGATTTGGTTTTGTAGCGTTCCGTTCCCTAATTTTATGAGCCAAGCACTGAATTGTGGATCTTCATGAGCTCTCATATTTTTAGTTAATTTTCTGGTTTGAATATGAGACCACAAAGGCGATCTCTTCACGTTACTCTCTACAATAGTGGTACGGTTTCCGTGCCTTACCACGGGCAACACCTGCCTGAAGTCTCCGCCGAATACAATTATTTTACCACCGAAAGGAAGGTTGTTATTGCAGATTTCTTTCAGGAGGCGGTCCACGACATTTAAAGCGTCTTTTGGCACCATTGAGACTTCATCCCAAATTATCAAAGATGAGTTTCTGATAATTTGTGCTTGCTTGGAGTGACTTCGCAAGCTGGAGACCGATGTGTCCAGTATAGGCACTGGCAATTAAAATAAGGAATGACTCGTGCGTCCACCAGCCAACAAATTTGCAGCAATACCTGTCCACGCGACCGGTAACACCGTTTTACCCTCGCCCCTCAGAATGTAGCAAAGTGTTGCATACAGGAACGTTTTGCCTGTACTTCCGGGCCCATCAATGAAGTAGGACTGGTGTTGACCGGAGCGAACGGCGTTGAGGATTTCATCCGCAAGTTGTCGCTGTTCGACGTTGAGCTTTGCGTAGGCTTCTAGTCCTAGAGCAGCCTGTTCTCCGGCGTTGTACGTGTCAGTTGTGTCCTCGTAGGGTGTAGGTTTGGGCAATCCGAAATCCTCGTAAGATCTCCCATGCTGTCGGAAAATATTATCCAAGCTGTTCAACGCTCGATTAGTACTTGCCGCTTCATCGTAATTCCATACGAAGTCTTCGGATAGAGGTTCCCGGAAGGTTTCCCATAGTTGAGGAATATTGCTGGCAGAGCAAAAAAGGCAAATGACAGCAAAAAGTTGTCGAAGCTGTGAGGGCATTTTGGATGCAACGGCTTCCTCTAAGCACCGAATCCATTCTTGATCGTTGTCTAGTAGGTGCAATCTTTCGGCAGCCTCCTGGAAGGACGCACAGAGTGTTCCGTCGACTGTTCTGAGATCTTCATAACTGCGTGGTCCCTTGACGTGCAGTAGAAGGAGTCGCAAGAAATGTCTCTCACGGTCTTGAGGGTTGACAGTGTACATTCGTCCAATGGTATTGGCGAACCGTTTACGGTGCTTCCACACGCCCTTGTTCCAAGTGTAGTACTCGGGAATTTGCACGTAGAAGTACTGCCTGGCAGCCTCCTCACGTTGGCAGAGAAGGAAAAAAGCAGTAAGCTTGGTCTCCCTCGCTACGGCGTTCTGCAGGTCTTCATCGGCAAGGAAGAAAATAGTGTGTTCGTCAGGAAGGTGCACAGGCAGGCGCTGCACAGAATGAGAGCGATCGAAAAGTTTCCTTTCGTGAAGCCTCCACATCGCCTCTGGGGGACTGACATACCGACAATTTAGGAAAAGATTAACCTCATCTATGGTTTCAACTTGTTGACCTTCAGCATCGCTTCTCAATTACACAGAAGTGCAATCATGACCCTTGTATATGTATTTGTAAAGATATTTCACTGATCTGACCGAAGAACACACCTCGACGTTAATGTGAGCGTCGTACTTTAGTGAGAGGTATGGATTGTAGGGGACAATCCAACGGTTGTCGACAGTATGAGGTCCCACAGTAATCCGAACACCGTTATCTCTTCTAAGATACATGGGGTAGCCGTTAACGTTTATATTAGTTTCATTCACAAATTCCTTGAGAAATCCTTTACTACATTGGCCGTCTTTCATGCAAATACTATTTCTGTTGTAATCTCCGCAAGGTCCGTGAACCAAGCATTGATTTACAGTGTTGTATAAGCGTGGATTTTGTTGTGAATTGGGAATTTCCGCACACACAATTAAATCGACAGATTCTTCGTTACGAAATTTATCGGAATCTCTTAGAATGAAAAGAATGTGGGCGTGTGGCAAACCTCGCTTTTGGAACTCAATTACATAAACATTTGCAATGACTAATCCAAAAATATGTCCCTTGAAAAAATCATCCAGTAGACCCCTAAATTTTAAGTTGAAAACTCGCGTAACCAAATCTGGTCTGTTCTAAGCGGTCTCGTACGGCTTAAGCTCAGAAGTGATTTCCGGCCATTTTGGGTTAGATGTAAATGTCAAAAATATATCTGGTTTGCCGAACCGAGTGACTATACTCATAGCATCTTGATAATTTGAAGCATGTTTCTCGGACTTCCTATGAATGAAGAAGGTAATACAACAGGAATTCCTGCTTGAGCTCCGCGTTGATTTGCATCAGTGTTCATGAAATCAATTAAACCTTTGTAGGTCTCAGCTCTTAGTTCTTTTTGATGAGATCTGATGAAGGCAACGCGTGAACCTTCAACTTTAACGTAACTGTCCACAACGTACTGTTGGAATAGTTTGCCAGAAGAATGAAGTAGACTAAAATTACCTCTGAGCGCAAGCCGGTAACAGTAATATTGTAATTGAGTTGTAGCATTTCTTACTGCCGTCCTGTGAACATTAACATGTGGCATACCTGGCTTCCAACCGCTGTCTCCACATGGTAATAATAATGGATAACACATTGGATCACTGTGAGGATTCAGATAAGATATTTTTGTGAAGCCTGGAGTAGCCTTGGAGTAGACGACAAAGTCAAACTTCCCTGGGGGTGCGCCATCAACACTGGTGAATATAGCAGCAATTTTACTTGCAGTGGGGACATTGTATCGTCTGGGATGAAAAGCATTATCAACAGAAAAATTTAGTTTGAGATCAGATGCATCTGTAATGGAATCCTTAAGGAAGTGAAACATTTGAGCATAAGGATTGTTCCGTTCCAACATGGATTGTAAAAGTGTCATTATTTCTGCATCACACTCCCTGTTGGCCTCATGATTCAGAAGGTGTTGCAATGAATCCTCTGTGTCAATGATGAAAAGGCCTGCGTAACCTGGTGCATGACCTTCCATAGGCTGTAGACTGCTAACTTGATGATAAATCTGTCCGTTAATTTTAAAGCAAAATGCCCCCCTCCCTGGTATGTTGACTGTATTCACTTGAACAGAAGCAAATGCAAATGCATTATTGTAATTGCGAACATGTTTAAGGTAATTCTGAGTTTTGGCATCATTCGCTGTAATAAAGTTCCTTAGTGCATCACAAACTGCCACTTCAGGTAACTTTATTTTACCTTTGTGGCAACAAATGGAAGATGAGCCCTCAAGTAATTCCCCTCTAAATAATTTGGCATGACAATACCTGCATAACTAAGTCATGGAGCCAACAGTGTGTGTTTGAACGTCATTGTCAGATCGTACATCTACATCTACATATTACCCTGCGAGCCACCTCTAGGGTGTTTGGCAGGGGGTGACAAGTCACCAAAATTCAGCATGCAAGCGGACCGCCACATGCACACCGCACGGTCATGAATATTAAGGATACAAACCAATTCCATCATTAACTAAAAACCATCATGCAGCATGCAAGAGAATCCCCACATGCACGCCACACATGTACGATGACACATAATATTCTACATGCTACTTAAGAGGGCAATATGCCTATGAAGCTAGAACATGCAAAACATGCTGTTAGAAACACCATAAGACTCCGTAAACATGCTTTAAGAAATACATAAGTTAGTAAGCTACACTACCAGTCAACTAATCTATTTCTAAGTCCTTACACAGTCGTTATAGTCTCTTATCGCTCGCGGAAAAAACGACATTTTAAATCTATCTGTTCTACAGTCTATCTCTCTTATTTTATTTTTATGATCTAATCTACCATAGTACGTTGGCGGTCGTAAAATATGATCAACTTCGTCGGAAAATAAACTACTCTTGAATTTAATTAATAGATTTAGTCTTGTTTTCAATCTACGGTCTGACAGTGATTCCCATCCGAGTTGTTCTAAGAGGTCAGTAACACTAACAAGATTATCGTAACGGCTTTTCACGTACCTGGCTGCTCTTCTCCGTACACGTTCTAACTCTGTTTTTAAGCCTGTTTCATGAGGATCCCAAACACTGGAAGCATATTCTAAATGGGGTCTAACGAGGGAGAAGTAGCTTATTTCTCTCACTTTGTCGTCGCACTTGCCTAGAATTCTTTTAACAAATCCCAATTTACGATTAGTTTGACCTGTTATTTCCCGAATATGTTTATTCGACGACAGATCATTATTGAGCCTAACTCCGAGATATTTTACGGATTCTACCGTCTCTAATTGGATATCCTGAATGAAATAGCTCTGTTGTGGGGAGTTATTTTTCCCCAGAATTTCATTACTACGCATTATTTCATATTTAACTCTAGCTGCCACGCATCGCACCATGCTTGGATTGCAGTAAGGTCGTTCGTTAGTTTATCCTTATCTTCACTGCTACGGATTTCTCTGTATACTACAGCGTCGTCTGCAAATAATCGAAGTTTACTGTCTATTATTTCACCAATATCGTTGATATAGAGTAGGAAGAGGAGTGGGCCTATGACACTACCCTGAGGGACGCCAGAAGTAACTCTAACTTCGTTGGAGGCTATGCCGTCTAATACTACTCTTTGCACGAGATCGCTCAAAAGTTCTCTGATCCAGGAAATTACATCATCGTCTAGGCCGTATGATTTTAGTTTTACTAATAACTTTCCGTGGGGCACTTTATCAAATGCTTTTTTGAAATCAAGAAAAATCGCGTCCACTGGAATGTTGTCCTCTCCGGAGACTAATATATCGTGGGCAAACAGCGCTAACTGAGTTTCGCATGATCTACCTTTCCTGAATCCGTGTTGAGTTCTCATTAACAAGTTATGTGTGTCTAGGTGTTTCAATACTGAGCTGACAACAATGTGTTCAAGGATTTTGCATGAAATGGACGTTTAAGATATCGGTCTGTAATTACATGGCTGTTCCTTTTCTCCACTTATGAATATGGGCGTTACATTGGCAATTTTCCAGTCATTTGGTACTCCGTGTTGCTTTATGGATTTTGTGAATATTAGCTGCAAGTAGGGTGCGATTTCTGACGCTAGTTCTTTATACACGCAAGAAGGGATTTCGTCTGGACCAGGTGACTTATTTGGACTGAGCAATTTCAATAAAATTTCTATTCCGTGGGCACTAATATCAAGGGGAGGCATCTTTCGTATGCAGTGATTATCAACCGCCACGGATGAATTCTCAGATGACTCGGTGAACACGCTCTTAAAGTAGGAATTTAATAAATTGGCTTTATCGGAACTGTTTGTTAACACATCTCCATTATCGTTTCTTAGCGAACAAACGGTAGATCTTTTACCTTGAACTTCCCTAACATAAGACCAAAATGCTTTTGGGTCATCCCGTAACTGCTCTACAAGTGTTTTCCTTTTAAAATTCGTGAATGCTTTCCTGAACGCTTCCTTTGTAGCGGCTTTAGACAACTTATATTTATTAATTATTAACTCTCGATCACTAGGAGATACATCATGAATGATTTTTTTCATCTTAGCATGGCACGCTCTCTGTCGCCTTAACGATTTTCTGACTTCCGCGTCATACCATCTCGGTTCGCTACCTTCTTTTTTTATTTTATTAGGGATATATCTTTTGATTCCTGAATTTATGAGCGGAAGAAAAGCTTTCCAAGTCCCTTCTACATTTCATTCCATTACTGATTTTTGAAACACGGGAAAAGCATTTTTCAGATTACTCTTGAACCCATCAAAATCAGCTCTTTTAAATATGAAAACTTTTCGTTCTCGTTTAAAACTTTTTGCGATATTTAAAGAAAACTTAGCTGTTACTGCGCTATGATCACTGATTCCCTCGACGGTGCTCACATTTATTACCTGATGTGGTATATTTGTCGCTAACAAATCAAGAATATTTTCTCCTCTGTTAGGAGCGGAAGCTATTTGAAGCAATGCGTGTGATGAAAAAGCGTGCAGTAACGCCTCGCAAATGACTCTATCTCTCCCACCGGTATGAAGCTATAGGTCTTCCAATCTATAGTGGGTAAGTTGAAATCTCCGCCTAATATCAGATTTCTATCAGGATATTTGGATACTATGCTGTTTATTTGGGTTTCAAAATCTAAAATTGATGTTATATCTGTGTTTGGTGGTCTATAGTACGAGCATACAAATATAGTTTTCGATTTAGGACATTTAATTGAACACCACACAGATTCAACACTGGTCTCCGGTAAGGTTTCCGCTTGGCTGACAATTGAATTCTTTACAGCTAGAAATACTCCGCCTCCAGCTCGGTTAACTCTATCTTTCCTATAAACGGTGAAAGATTTTGGGAAGACTTCACTGTCTGAATCATCATCTGTAAGCCAACTTTCTGTTCCTATAATGACGTTACACTTCGTACTATGAATTAAATGGTGGAATTCAGGAATCTTATTTCTTAAACTACGGCAATTGATTGCTGCCACGACTATTACTTCATCACTCATATTATTGCAATTTGGGAGTATTTTCGATTCGCTCTTTCCGATTAATTTATTTTTAGGCCCTGTATTCCTACTTTCGGGAACTGCAGAATTTTTTATCTCACTGTATAAATGACTTGAATCTACTGACCTCTGATTTCCCGTTTTTGTCTCACCAACTGACCTACTACCTTTCCTTACATTGACATTATGACGCAGCTGACGTTTCCCATGCTTAAAGGTACTAAATGTTTTATTGGAAATTAGTGATGCTGAGCCTGACACGCTGCTTTTCCTTTCTATTAATCTATTCTGATTTCTGGAGGAACTTTTGTTACTAAAAACTTAAGAATTTACCCCTTTATTTATCGACCCATTATAAGCACTACACTCTGGCCTTCTCTCTACTCTACAAAAGACCTACAGTGCTCAAATATACTACTCGCTATACATCTAGCTGACTCGGCCGTGTAGTGGACTCCCGAACGGTTCAGAGGGGTCCGACACGATCGGATTGCCGGCCTAAGGTCCACGATGGAGGCTCCAATGTCCGTGCAGAAACGACGCAGCCTCTGTTGTATGCCTTCCACTCGGCTCCAAACCAGAGAACCACGATCGATCCTCGGGACAAGACTACAAATCGCAAGCGACAAGTCAACTCCCTCGGCACCATTTATCCGTTTCACTTCGGAGTCCAATTCCCTGAAGGAACGTAGGATCTCCTCGGATCCGCGGTCCATGGCGTCGTTGACGCCAACATGTGCCACGACCTGCAATCTAGAGCACTTCGTGCCCCGTACCGCCGCACCAACCGCCTGCGTCACCTGCGGAACACATCGGAGGAGGTAAGCATGACAGTATACTCTGGGCAGACGTTCTTGAACACGTTTCCTATTAATATCATGTCTTATCCTCTCTATATAGTCCCTTTGCATTGATGTTGGGTTGTCACTGTTGTCTGGAATGGGCGGAGGTTGTTGCTGCTGTGTTGATGGCTGAGTTGCTACTGTTGATGGCTGTGGCTGAGGTACAGCCGCTGATGTTGATGGCTGTGGTTCAGCCCTTGTTGGTGTTTGGCTAGTTTGCTGGTACCTGAGGTTTCTGGTGTTACTGCGTAAGGTTGCAGGTTTCTGGTGTTACTGCGTAAGGTTGCTAACCTCCGCTGCCTTTGGGATGAGTCCTCATTTAAGGCAGCCTGCTTCCTGCGTCGCCTTTCAGAAGCCACAGTCAGTGTCCTCTTTTTGGGCATGCTGCTTGTAATAAGTCTGTAACAGAGGCAGTGTACGGATGAGATTTATAGGATTGAATAGGCTGCAAGGATGAGATTGGAAGGAATGTATAGGATGCAAATATTGTAACACAACATGCAGGCATGAAGCCTACATAACCAATACATGTGGGCTACATAACCAATACAAAGGCAGGGTACATAAACAATACAAAGGTGTATACTCACATGTACTGAATAGAGTATTAGATGTTCCAAAGAAGAATTGCGAATTTCTCCGTGGAAATATTTTAGTGAAATAGTACTTCATGGCGGCCCTGTCAAAGTAAAGGAAACATTTAGACCGTTGAAACACCAAGGTTAGACGCACATGATGACTCATACTCATGTATCAACAGGAGACTTGAATGTGGAATCAGCCGCATTTTGATAAAAGTTATTTAAAGAATGCGAGATATTGTTGCAAATGAACAAATGTATCATTTTGTGCGCCGTTAACGTCAGGAATATTTACCGGTTTACCTCTTGAACATTCCACCATAACCAAGACACGAAAACAAAGAAAAGAGGGTGCCAGAGAAAGAGAGACAGATAATGGTTCGCCATAGACTGAGTACGTGTTGAGTCCAAGACCTTTCTGTGTTAACTTGAAATAATATCTTGAAAGCGCGTTATATTGCAAAAAATAAAATAATATGTATCTGAAACTAAATTGATATCAATTAAATATCCTGAAATAAAGGTTTGCTCTGCACCATGGAGCAAGTGCGTGAAGTCAAGATGGCGGATCGCCTCATCCCCTAAGAGAAATATCAAGGGCCATTTTTTAAAACCAATTTTGGGAAACAATAGCAATATTTAGGAAGTAAGATATGCCGTCGCATGTTCTCTGATAAATTATGTGCATTTTGGTACCTCATTTGTAGAGTTTGGTTGCGTATAAGTTGAGAAAAAGGTATATATGCAGTAGAAATAATATATAAGATGATATAGGTGGGGCTCGAAAAAATTATACCAACAACATCAAAAAGCCAAATTTCCCTCTAAACCGCGAAAATGTCTTTAGTCAAATTACTAAAAGTTACTTCTTCAGCCTTGTCACCTGAATCCGGATAGATTTTTTTTCGTTATAGATTGTTGAGATTAATATTATAGCCTTTGACCTCTATGATACGCAAGAAATTAACTTGTCATCTTCTGTAAATGCTAATAAGCTAGAAATAATTTCCTCTTCCTAGAAAGAATAAAACGCGGTTTTTCTGGTTTTATTTATTTCGTAAAGTCCCTACCAGGGTTAATTATCTCTCTGTTCGAATACGTTTCACCAGTGGAACGTTCGTGCACCAAATTTTGCTGGTAATATTGCTACAACTGCCTTTAACTGATGTGACAATGTGTTGCAGATACCTACTAAACCATGAGAGTTGTTTGATAACCGCTACTCGTTTGCTAATAAGCTCGATAATTACCTTAAAGTATACGCATGTCTACAACCTTCAGTTTGAGCACCATCTAAGCTTTAAACTAAGCAAATCAAAGCTTTATTAGGAAAAATGAACTCGGGTGAGCTAACGCAAATATTTTAAAGCCATATCTTTTTGGATTGTTTGGCAAATATTGGCGAAAAGCTCCACGCCCCCTGAATGAAACCATTTTCTCTATTTCGTCAAGTATTCTGATAGAGCATATATCAACAATTTTGTCTCAAAGTACAATAATATGGTGCCGTACAGAAGCTAAACGGTCAGTAAGTCTGCTATCTAACTTCCAGATTATTGATGTCTTCACAACATTAACAATCTTTGCCTTCACTTTCTTCATCCTCCTCCCACAGCAGATCTTTGAGAATTCCGCCATTATTTACAGATGTTTTCCATTTTGTGTTTTTCGAGTGTGAAGAGAATTAGCCCAGTTTTACCAGTATACATAAATAAATCTTTAATAAAAACCATAAAAATGCTGACTGCATAATTATATAAGAAAAATTAATGGATGGAGAAATTTTAATTGCCTTATTTATTTATTTTTAAAATTTAATTTACTTTGCTATGTTGTTGACCGAGGAAAAGCTTTCTCTTCAGTCACCTAACGCAGAATGAGAAAAAGTACCGCCTTTGACGCTCTCACCCTCGCAATGATACATTGTAACACATACAAGGGACCGCACTAAACCAAGTGTTCACCTATATCACGTAGGCCGCCAAATGGCCCAGCCACAGCATCCCAGCCATCCATAATAGTAGTAACATTTTCAAGCGAATTCAGGGTCAAATATTTTCCAAACCTCTCTCAATTTTCCCCAAAACTCATCTTTCGCACTTCCACTCACTCCACCCACTAACGCATAAGTCGCCTTAACAAGTCATCGAATACTTACTTTTATTCGAACACAGTCCAATGTGGGGAATAGGATCCCTTACTCCCTGACTAGCATCCGAACTCTTTTATTTAGAGCCAGGCCTACTCCTTGGCTAACTTGCACTCATTGGCGAGTCTAGATCTTAATGGGTTAATGACCCTTCCGTCGTCGGTTGTCTCAATATCCCCTTTGCCCTTAGTGCAACATGCACTCGACACGCACACCCGTCTAGTTTTAATTTCATTCGCCGCTTTTCATTGTTCACACCCCTCACATACGTTGTGCCGCTTTCCGCATCGCCATTACCCGTAATGACGGGCATACATTTTAATCTTCTGCTTTACGTCGGGGTTGCAGACCGTCCGAGGCCTTCGAAATTTCGAACACATTATATTTTAAGTAATGGTCACCAGACTTAGCAGTACCTGCACAAGGTATAGCTTACCCTGCTCACGAATACGGTGCACTAACGGTCAGTTGTGGTTCATACTCTCCAGCATGCCACGAGAGCATTCAAAGCCTAATAATACCCTGAGGGCCGCTCTCACTAATCTTCTCGAAATAGGATCCTATGTGAAAGGACTACCTTGAGAGTCAAAATACAGTTGACGCCGGATGATCGCGGGTTCTCGTGTTTTGGATATTACACTATGTTGATTCTCCTCTTCGTAACCTGCAACAAGAGGCTTCTCATTTAGAATTCTAGATTGGTTAAATTTATGCAGATATATCATCCTCGGCGGGAGATAATTAGCCAGATATAGCAGTGATCTACGTCTAAGTGTACCTTTCAATGCGGTGGCGATTCAAAGACTAGCACGCGCTTCCACCTTTTGCGCCGCCTCCCCTCCTACCGCCGCCGCGTCCTACCGCCGCCTCCCCTCTCGCCCCTGAACTCCCGCCCTCCGACAGACGGTCATCAAGGGTCGGCGGTGGAAATTTTCGCGCGCTAACAAGCAATATGCAATATTTGTACTACAGTGGCTGTGCGCCCCACCCGCCTCCCGCCTTGGTGTCGAATTTGTGGCTCGAAAGCGTCGGCGATGTGTGCGTGGTGAGTCAAAGTAATAAACTCAATTTCCAAAGAGCGTGGGGCCAAACTTTCGTCCCTGTTTTTATTCGTTGCGGCTAAACCTCATTTGTAGAAGAGAAATATTTTCTCTTACCCAGACAATGGCCGACTTATGAGAGGAAATGACCCTATTCACCCCAACACAAACGCTCGTTTGTCAAAATCTGCATTTAGCGGCTCGCTATAGTCTTCAGCGTTCGCGATTATTTAATCAGTGGTCAACTAATGGCTTCTAAAGTAAAACAAGACTGAAAGATACTGTTCAATGCCTTTAATGAATGCTTTTCCTGGAAGCGGCCTCAACCGCAGTCAATGCAACTGGATGTGAGAAGGGTTTCGTGGTTTGTTACGCCGAGCGTAGTGTATATTGAAAAATGCGAGAGGGGTAAAATTATTGATCCGATAGGAAAGATTGATGAAAGTATTAAGGGTATTTTCAGTTAGCTTACTACGAAGAAAAAAAAGTTGTTGCTGCTGAACTGAAGTTCTTGTACGAGCAGAATCAGGAGTAGCAACAGCAGATTCAAAAGGAACTTCAGATAATCAAATCTTTTATCTCTTGCGTGGCGAACACGTTGAAATAACTAGTTTGATCTCAGCAAACCTTAATTTAGCATACTATGAGCAATCCTGGACTTCTATGAGAAATAAGTTGGCATAATTTTAAATGTATTTTACAAACCGTCCGGGATACACGTCCTAGGTAGTGAGGAAGCAAAAAGCAATAATCGTGATCGGAAAATTATGGTACCAATCCCTTGTAAAACGTAGACAATCTTTACTTCATAACTATCTATGTATACCAATGATTTTCGCAGTTTTAGTCGTAATTGAAAAAGCTGCTTCTGATAATACCCATGAAAAATATCTGTTCTGTATTTGAGGTGGAATTGGGGTTAATCTGGTCTGTATCTGGTCTGTAATTGGGCTGTAAAGGGGTGGACTCTTAAACATGGAGGAATAGAAGGGTGGAACTGGGGTGCATCAGGGTTGTAACTCTTCTGTATAAATGGCTAATACCCTTGTCCACCCCAGTTCCACCCCTGTCCACCCAAATTCCACCTGTGATGAGATGAAACTCTCACACCCTCTCATCTGTGCATGGGGTGCATTTTTAGACTTGTAATAAAAATCACCTTGGATGCCCCTATATTGGATAACTATAATAATCATATCTGTATCCATCGATTCAATGAGATTTTAATTACTCGGCCTCAGACCGCTACACAAATGCTGGTTTTAACAGTGTTCACGGCTAGACCATTAGGAAAAAAATTTGGTGTGCTTAAGACCACACGGGAGAAGTGTAAACTTCTATGGCGATATTCTGATTTTTATAATTCATAAAAAATATTTCATCCATTGCAATATTGTGCATTTTATACAAAGGTGTTTGTATTAAATAATTCAGCCACGCTTTAATCACTCTTTTGTTTACTACGCCATGCAGAAAGGTAGACTGATGTATTTTTTCTTTCTTTAAGTGAACGAATATACAGTGATCATCATCGATATTTTGCGGTAATTTACTCACCATTGTATTAACCTCAAATGGGACATTAATTACTTGACCATAAATCCCAAACTGACCGTGGATATGCCGCAGCCGCCTTATTTGCATGAAAGGAATTCGGGGTGATATTAATCTTTCAGTCACCAAATCTAATGGGAAATTTTTCAAACTATCTGGAAATGGGGGACATTTGAAACCATTATATACTGATAGTTGTCGGATATTATTTTTGTGGATGCTTGTGATACAGGTTGCACATAGGGTAAGTCCGGGAGAGATGGCCCCTCGGGAGAGATGGACTGTTTGCATAGTTCGGAATGTAGCCGCTCTATTGCGCCACTGTTCTCATGCTGGTGTCAAGGCCGACTACGTAGGCACGTATTGTTGTTTATAGCCGCTTTTAACTGCTTATTTGATAGTTATTCAAAGAAAAATATATCAGGCGAGCAACATATATTTTCATAGGTAACGTTTTTTAGTTGTAGTGTGTTTAATTTTACATATCATTGAGTTTCATGTCTATAATTGATGAAAACAATATGTAACGGTTCTCTATACTCCACTGTGGCGCCCCTGGCATTGGGGAAAGCAGAAAAATGGCCTGGTCCATCTCTCGCATACAATCGGGAGAGATGGACCAGTTCGAGGTGGGATAGATGGACCACACTTTTTACACTATAAGTAAAAGCTGACAATTTAGATTTGCTTTATCAAAGGGCTGAAATGTTAAAAAACAAATATAGTCGAACCGATAATTTAGGAAATTGTAGTTAGTAGTAATTCCAATATTAAAACTTGGCCTTTTCAATACATTTTAATTTTTTGTGGGCCGTTTAATACTTTTGGTTAGATTCTTGTGTCTTATATGTTCTAATTTTGCAAATTTATAGTTTGGTAACATTGTTAGTAACCATAGAGTGTTATTAAAATATTCTTTTGTACAGAGAATTTTTTTTTCAAGTTTATTAAATGCCTTTTAGTTATGGTCCATCTCTCCCAATATCCCTATTGGTCCATCTCACCCATAGCATATGGGTGAGATGGACCAATGAGAAAAAAACATACTGATTTTTTAATGGTATTTTCCATTTAAATTTCACTTATTTCTTATGAAATACTAATAACGTTATTTATGATACAATTGGACAACAAACGATTGAACCGATTATACCATAATTAACAAAAATATGAACACTTAAAAAAAGTGGGGCCATCTCTCCAGGACTTACCCTATATGAAATTCCGATTTCTGAACCGAAAAAATTTTCCTGATTAATATTATGCTTTTTGTACTGTCAATATTGGTAAATAATTTTAAATTATGTTGAAACCAAAGTCTATCACAAGAATCGCAAGCATGTCCAAATTCATTATTACTTAATAAATTGCTTTATAAACTCTTTATGTGCCGACAAATGTGATGAGAATGAGCTGTACATTATTTGCTTGTATTTGAGGTTCGTTAATATTATTTTCGTTTGACATGTCTTTTTCATTCCGCCGTTGAACGAAATCGTGCACAACATTATCAACATTTGAATTTGTCCACCACTTTCAGAATTAGGATAGGTAATGTCTTTCCGCGGTATAAATGGCACATTTCTTTCGTAGAGGGACCTGCTATTTGCGATTAGTGAATTATTAGATCTCTCTTGGGAATGAATGATGTAATTTTTAGAGCCAATTTTATCCAGGCTCTTTCTATGAGCAGCATCTTCATTTCCTCCACAATCTTATTTCTCGACATCAGCTTTTTTCTTTGCACGATTATTTCTGGCATATTCGGATTTTTTCCTCTTGTTTTCCGATTCTTGTGCACTGTGCACATTCTTTCTTTCCTGCGCGGTAATTTCTGGTATATTCAGCTTTTTTTCTCTTTCGATCCTTGTTATTTTTTTCCAATTCGGGATCAGCGTCAATTCTCCCCAATTCTTTCTTTTTAGCGCGATAATTTCGGTCATAATCGGCTTTCTTCCTCTTTCTTTCATCTCCCTGTCCTTCCGCTAAATTATTCAATTGTGAAATCTCACCCATTTCGTCTATTGTTTCATTACCCTTTGGATCTTCTTGCCGCTCTCTTCCACTTTCTGCATTTTCTAACATTGCGGATTCAACGCAAGTTGCGTTGCCTTCATGACGTTTGTCCATGTTTCCGTGTCCACAAAAGAATTCCAAATTAATAAAATTTCTCGATATATCAGATCAAGCGCGTAGGTCAAATTTGCAAAAGAATTTCTCATAAACACACATTTTTTATGAAAAACCATTTTGTCCCCACAAACTTGTCGGAAAAAAACTTTTTGACGAGATCGGAACAAAATCTGAAAGAAATTGTCAAGAATTGTTCCCAAAAAAAATTCTCAAAAAAGAATAGACTCCACCACTAAGATTAGATCCTGGGACTTACGGTACCTACGGGACGAAGATTCTAACTTTTACGCCATTTTACTCTGTTAAAAAGCGAGCGTTCTCACGAGTTTACATTCAGCATGCTAAGCGGGGCCCCGGTAAGAAGAATCTGACGGTACGTGACGCGAGTTTGCTCTTTTTCCCCCATGCCAAAAGTGCCCAACGGGCCAAAAGAAGTTTACACTTCAAAATAATTCTCAAGAAAGAAAAGACTCCACCACTAAGATTAGATCCTGGGACTTACGGTACCTACGGGACGAAGATTCTAACTTTTACGCCATTTTACTCTGTTAAAAAGCGAGCGTTCTCACGAGTTTACATTCAGCATGCTAAGCGGGGCCCCGGTAAGAAGAATCTGACGGTACGTGACGCGAGTTTGCTCTTTTTCCCCCATGCCAAAAGTGCCCAACGGGCCAAAAGAAGTTTACACTTCAAAATAATTCTCAAGAAAGAAAAGACTCCACCACTAAGATTAGATCCTGGGACTTACGGTACGTGGGACGACGATTCTAACCACTACGCCATCTTACTTTCTTAAAGAGCGAGCGTTCTCATGAGTTTAAATTCGGCCTGCTAAGCGGGGCCCCGGAAAAAGTATCTGAATGTACGTGACGCGAGTTTGCTCTTTTTCCCCCATGCCAAAAGTGCCCAACTGGCCAAAAGAAGTTTACACTTCAAAAACCAACTTATAGCTCGTTAGAAATATTTTTTGATATATCATTATTAAGCTGAGGACATTTAGGCACTAAAAATGAAGAAATAGGCAGCCTAAATAGGCACTAAAAATGAAGTAATAGGCAGCCTAAATAGGCACTAAAAATTTCAAAATAGGCACTTAAAATAGGCGCTTAAAATATTTTTTAATCGAAGATATGTAAACAAAAATTTAAAAACCCGATAAATCGACGAAAGTTCAATTATTAACTACGCCCCCAAAGAGTTGATCTATACAAGTAACAGCTGTCACTATTCTAGAAGCACCTCTAGTGGAATAACGGATTCATTAAGATGAAATTAAAAGGATCCAAGAAATGATACACTTAATGGTTGAGGCCTTTACCTTGTAGAAATCCATTCTAAAGAAGGAAATTAAAATACAATCCAAGAAATGAATTCATAGCATCACTCACAATTATAAAAATTCGAAGTCACACAATACAGAACGTCCACACGGCCACGACTTAACGCAAATCTCTAGTATAGTCTCCTTACCTGAGTATAAAAAAAACATACGAGCTTCGGCTTGGGAACCTAGGATAAGCTGCCTAACCTTTGGCTTTGGAACCAGACAGATACCCAGACAAGGATTTGGAACCTTGTCAAAGAAACCAAATTACAGGCTTGGGATCCTCAACCAAGAAACCCACCCGTGGCTGGTATTGCACAGCAATTGAGCGTGACCCCTACGGCGATGGGGTTACTGAGGGGTTATTTTGTAATCTCAATTAAGTGAGAAAACGTCATAAAATGGGGAAAATTACGTCATTTTTCGTAGTTCAAGTCTGCCACCCAGGCGGCGTGACCATCTTCGGCTCTCAAGTGGTGAACTGCCGGTCTATTAATTTGATTCGTCCACTCTTTCGACTCTTGATCCGTTTCTTTCAACTCTTTATACGTTTCATTTGGCTCCACATTTCATTAGTTCCATCTCACCTGCCGTAAGGAACATGAAATGGAGCCACCATCGGACCTTGGCCGATCGTGAGTCGATCATTTAGAGAGCGAAACGGAACTCCCGCCTTCCCGCATAGAGTCATTAAAAAGGTGAGATTATAAAATAACCACCCTGGTTCAAATGCCTGAACTGGTAGTGACAATGCCACCATGGACCAACGCAATATACTAAAAATGTCTACATAAATCCAACAGGACGACAAACAACAGAATGCATTTGGCGCCACCATAGCAACGTTATCAACCTTGTTAATATTTTTAGGGCCGTATGTGCTCGCGATGACAAACCAAGTCTACTTTTTTAAGAGGTTTGAAACATGCTCTTTCAAATGAAAATGATTCATAAGAGTATCCAGAAGGTCTTTATTTTGTAAGAGCTTGAAGAAAATAACCTATTTTTGTCGTTTTTACAATTGTCATCCTCAACGTTGTCCCTATTTTTAGGGTCTTATATGCCTACGATGAAAAACCAGATATACTTTTTAGAGGGTTGAAATTATTCTCTTTATAATGAAAATGATCCAAAAGAAATTCCAGGGAGTCTTTTTTTGTAAAAAGCGCGGAGAAAATACCCTATTTTTGGCGTTTTTATAAAAAGTGTCAAATTTTCGACTCGATTTTTAAATTAATGGAAAGCACTTGGAAGATGAAATTTTATATTCATAAACCATGCATTGACATGTTATCATGCTCAAAGTTTCACGTTGAATATACCTTTACTTCCTGAAATATAAAAAGCCAAAATTTTAATTTCTTTTCGATCCGCAATTTTTAGGGCCAGTTTCGCCCTGCGTGTTCTACAAGGAGGTTGCTTTTACAGTTATCTTTATTATATTGCTTAATAGAGCTTAAAATGTTGTACAAGATAGCCAATTTTTGTTTCTATTATCAAAATATCTCCTGAGATACTATGCCTCAAAGTTACCGAAATCTCATAGTCATACTGAAGAAGGCTGCGGCACGGGGTCAAAAAATTACTATATATTAACAAGCAAATGTTTATTGGGAATGCATACTGCCTGAAGTTGATCTGCCTTTAAACTCAGCAATACTGATTGCTACCTTCAAAAACAAGTTTTTGGCAATTGAAACCATCGCATGTACGCATCACGTAAAATTACCATAGTGGTTTTTCTACTCCTTATATAATAATACTTGGGATGATTTTTTTTTACATGTTTAATGACATTATTTCAACCTTGATAGGTAAAAAACGAAACTGAAATACCTGACAAGGTCTATACTAAAGAGAAGTTTGGTGATGTTGAGAAGAATACAGATTTTTTACGCCCTTAAATATCAGCAGAAAAAGGCATAAACAGTCAAAATAGGCATTTATAGGCAGTAACAAATCGCCTTAATTTCGCCATAAATGATCCTTAATGAACTTATAACTTCATAAAATTGGTTTCCTGAGTAAAAGAAAAAATCGGCATTTTAGGCAATGTTCTTAATCTTTATTTATATATATATGGATGCTTATTACCGTGGTATCATCATGAAATTGTGTAAAATTCGATACCTTCCGCTTGTTCCTTACCCTCAGGATAAACTCATGAGTTAATGCACAATCCCCAAGGCAAATATATAAAACTGAAAAAGGATTTGACCCCTGTACATTGCATCTTTCTGCACGGAACCGGTGTCCCAGTGGTATGGTGGTGGATTGAGGAGCAGAAGGTACAGCGTTCGATACTCTCCCGTTACAAATATTTTCTTTTCCAGTAAAATATTTTTTTTGTCTCCTTCTTTACCCGCATCCTATCTTCCTCCATTCCTTCTCCGCGCCGTCTAAAATCCACCTACTCCCCTTTCTCTCACCCTTTATTTACCCCCTCCCCCCCTCTGCCCCTCTCCTTTCCCCTTCATATGTTATATCCTCCGGCCACTCCTCCTCCATATTCCCCACCTCCTCGTACGCCTTCCTCTCCACCCACAGCTCATCCTCCGCCTTCTCCCCCATCTCAAAAACCTCCAATCATCGCTCACCCTCTTACAGAGCAAGTGTCCGACCAATATTAAGTGCTACATTCATAATCTGCTCGATGTACTTTTCTTCACGCTTCGACTATCTTAGTGCTTCTCATTGAAGATCCAATCTCACAATACGCTTCTTTGGCTGGAGCTCTTCTTCCTCATTTGATTTAGTTTTTGGAATTCATTAAGTAAATAGTCTGGTGTTCCTCCGAATTACTTCTAAAACAGTGTGGAATCACTTTAAACAACATAGAAAGTACATCTCATTTAACCCAAGTTCTCATTCGTTAGCCTTTGCGGTCCAAGCGCGTGTACCGCCCTCCGGTACTTCATCTCCTCTTGCCTCTCTTCACACGCCCTGCCCTCATACGCGGGCGCCACCCGTCGCGACGGACGGAAATCTACGCGACGGCTCTCTAATCACATAATTCCGTGATGCTTCTTCAGTTAGCTACCTTTGCAGCAAAATAAATTGGGTAATTCACCATAAGAAAGGGCTCCAGCTATCGAAGTAAACTAATATGCTAATGTGTTTATTCTTGACTAAATCAGAATAGGCTGTATTGTTGCGCTTCTCTTCTGTGTCTTCTTTTCCACTGCTGCTGCATTTGAAGGGATGAGGGACGTTGAGAAAACATTAATTTAACATTAACATTTAACAGCAGCGCAGAGGGCGAATGCCTTGCGTGTCGACGGCCAGTGATTAGATTTCCTCGCGGCGTCATCGCTGGAGGGAGGAAAATTTCGATCACCTCCACTTCATTTTTTTCGTGCCATCAGAAGCTGGCTCGAATCCGTGATCTTACGAGCGATCGGGATATCGAAAGATCTGAAGAGCGAAGAGTCATTATCTCCGTTAATTTTTATTTTATTATTTTAATTTTTTTTCCCAGGGTACTCCTCCAAGTTTTTGCGACAGAGAGAGAGAGAGCTTTTGATGTCCATTTCTGAATTGTGAGCGTATTAGCGTAATACCTTTTATAATTATTTAATTTGGATCTATTTTTGAACCTAATTTCCATTCTCGTCTTTTTCACGCTTCATCCACCTATGTTTGATTTAGAAGATAATGGGAATGAGGGAGATATTGTAAAATATGAGGGTTTAGGTACTATGTGACGGAGAATAATATAAAATAAACATAGGTAGTACCCCACGATAAGTGCTCCAAATGTATTTCGGTGCAAGGATTTCGTGTGATGACGACCACTGAGGCCTTGATCTTATCGTGCCCCAGTACGACACACATGGTCCAGGGGGCCGAGTCCCGTGGTTACAAGGGTTGATCTTCGTATAAGTTCTGTCATGATTTCAAAGTTATTCAATGGGTATAATATTGCGTGGCCAACCTCCATAGGTTTTTTTACTTATAACGTCCCGTGCGATGCCGCCCAACAGGGGTCAGCCGCCTAACTGACGCTGAGCGGACTACCGTTCGTCTGTCGCCTTACTTTCCGCCGTTTTGACAGGCGTGGCCCTACCAGGAGTAATTACTATTGCTTGCGTCACCTCAGCTGCAGGGGCCATCGGAGCGCGAAAACCCTTTCACTACGACGTGGCTGTAGTCCTTGGAAAGAGGATGGGGTGACAACCACTGAAAATTCTAACATTGCTCACTTATAAAAGGCATTTATGTAACGAATATTCTTGCAAATCTAGCGCTCTAGGTGTCATTCCAAATAAGAATGTGAGAAAGCATTTCGAGTTTGGATAAAAGTGAAACAGCCATGGCTCTAGTTTTTGAAGGGGTTTCCGAGAAGTGCCAAAGAATTTGTATGAATACTTTTAGGAAAGCCATAACATAAATCATAAAAATTCTTTAGTGTTATTATTTTATTACCCAATATAGCTAAGGTAAGACTTTCGGTCAGTTCAGAGCCAAAGCATACTTGAAATAAAAGGTTGAGAAAATATCAGATTGTTGTGAGAGACTAAATAGTATGTTCTCCATTGGACATGATTTCTTTCGTTTTCACTGCTTTTTTTATTCCATTCCACGAAACTAATACGAAGTCACATTGGTCACTTGACGAGTCTCTTTACTACAAACATCTTCTAGCGCATTAGTCAGTCTGAAAATATGAATAACATTCTTGTGGATTCCGCATTAATTTTTATAATACACACCAATTACACTATTTGCCCATCATAAAAAGAAGCCTTGTAGCAGAAAACTCAATTGATCATGATCAGATTTATATGCATGCGTACATTATTAGTAAGCTGAGGACATTTAGGCACGAAAAATGAAGAAATAGGCAGCCTAAATAGGCACTAAAAATTTCAAAATAGGCAGTTAAAATAGGCGATTAAAATATTTTTTAATAGAAGATATGAAAACAAAAATTAAAGAAACCGATAAATCGACGAAAGTTCAATTATTAACTTTGGCCCCAAAGAGTTGGTCGATACCAGTAACAGCTGTCACTAATCTAGAAGCACCTCTAGTGGAATAACGGATTCATTAAGATGAAATTTGAAGGATCCAAGAAATGAATACATGGCATCACTCAAAAGTTAAAAAACTCGAAGCCACTCAATACAGAACGGCCACATGGCCACGACTTAACCCAAGGCTCTAGCATAGTCTCCTTACCCAAGTCTAAAAAAAAACCATACGAGCTTCGGCTTGGAAACTTTAGGCTTGGGAACCTAGGATAAATGAAAAACTTAAACTTTGTGGTTCCACAATGATAATTTTATTTGAACGACCCGGGTTTCGACGCAATATAACGTCATATTCAGGTGGCTTTACCTTTGGCTTAACCTTTGACTTAACCTTTGGCTTTGGAACCAAACAGATACCCACACAAGGATTTGGAACCTTGTCGAAGAAACCAAATTGCAGGCTTGGGACCCTCAGCCAAGAAACCCACCCGTGGCTGGTATTGCACGGCAATTGGGCGCGACCCTTACGGCGATGGGGTTACGGGTTCAAATGCCTGAACTGGTAGTGACAATGTCACCATGGACCAACGCAATATACTAAAAATTTCTACATAAAACCAACAGGACGACAAACAACAGACTGCATTTGGCGCCACCATAGCAACGTTCTCAACGTTGTTCATATTTTTAGGGCCGTATGTGCTCGCGATGAAAAACCAAGTCTACTTTTTTAAGAGGTTTGAAACATGTTCTTTCAAATGAAAATGATTCAAAAGAGTATCCAGAAGGTCTTTCTTTTGTAAGAGCTTGAAGAAAATAACCTATTTTTGTCGTTTTTACAAATGTCATCCTCAACGTTGTCCCTATTTTTAGGGCCTTATATGCCCGCGATGAGAAACCAGATATACATTTTAGAGGGTTGAAATCATTCCCTTGAAAATGAAAATAATCCAAAAGAAATTCCAGAGGGTCTTTTTTTCTTGTAAAAGCGGAGAGAAAATACCCTATTTGTGGCGTTTTTACAAACAGTGTCACATTTTGACTTTATTTTTAAAATAATGGAAATCACTAGGAAGATGAAGTATTATATTCATAAACCATGTATTGATATGTTCTCATGCTCAAAGTTTCACGTCGATTATACCTTTACTTCCTGAAATATAAAAAGCCAAAACTTTAATTTTTTTTCGATCCGCAATTTTTCGGGCCAGTTTCGCCCTGTATTTCCTAGAAAGAGGTCCCTTTTACAGTTATTTTAATTATGTTGTTTAATAGAGCTTAAAACTTTTTACAAAATAGCTAATGTTTGTATCTCTTATCAAAATATCTCCTGAGATACTATGCCTCAAAGTTACCGAAATCTCATAATCATACTGAAGAAGGCTGCGGCACGGGGCCAAACAAATTACTCTATATCAGCAAGTATACCATCGGCGAACGTAAAACCTTACAAATGTTTATAGGGGATATGAGTGAATGTCCATAAAGAATTTCATTGAAATCTGTGATGGTCGAGCGGGGACCACCAGACCACTTGGCATGCATGGAATGACCCTTTAGTGTACCTTTAAGTGGGTGAAAAAGACGTTATGTGTCGGAGGCGCACATTATACCTCTCACATACCTCACGTATTTCAATAATTTTATCTGCAGAGTATAATGCAGTATTTAGCCATGTTCCCTATAATATCAATACTGGCTGTGAAGACAGATCAACTTCAGGCATACTGCCTTTACACTCAGCAATACTGAGTTGTACCTTCAAAAAATGTTTTTGGCAATGGAAACCATCGCATGTACGCATCACATAAAATTACCATAGATGTTTTTTCACTCTTTATATAATAATACTTTGGATGATTTTTCTTTATGCATGTTTAATGACATTATTTCAACCTTGATAGATTAAAAAAGGAACTGAAATAACAGACAAGCTCTGCACTAAAGAGAAGTTTGGCGACGTTGAAAAGAATATTGCTTTTTTAGGCCCTTGAATAGGCGATACCAGCAGAAAAGTCATAAACAGGTAAAATAGGCATTTTAGGCTGTAGCAAATCTCTTTAATTTCGCCACAAATGATCATAAATTAATTTATAACTTCATAAAATTGGTTTCCTGAATAAAAGAAAAATAGGCATTTTAGGCAATGTCCTCAGCTTAATTATTAGGCAACACAGTTTATTTTCCTTGAATACCAATTTTATGGGAATTTAAAATTCCAGTCTGGATCGGACCTAAAAACAGAGGCCCGAATATAACTCGTCTATTCCTATGTCTTTTAGTCAATATAAGTCATCGCCTTCCTCACAGGATCCTCCTCTCAACATAGGGCATTTTAGTTGCTTTTCTTTATTTTTAATTAAATCCTTAAATTTAAATGGTCGGCCATTCTATTTCATTTTTCAAAGTCAATTATATTTTAATATTTTGCATTTTCTTACTGATCGAAGTTCTCACTCTTTTGTTTAATCATCCATTATATGTTAGCCAGTAATCATTTAAAACACTTTTATCATTCTTCTTCCTAGATTTCGTTCTTTTTCACCGCCCTTCCTGTGCTTCGCCTCAGTGTCTTTCCCTCTATAAGAGCGCACCTCCTGTAACAAAAAGAAAAGAGGGTTGTTAAGATACGCTAAAATATAGAAAAAATCTATGTATTCACAAAATACCTAGGCCATGGAAACAGTTTAATGTTACATTATATGAAAAAATAAAATGATGAAAAATGTAAAATAGAGAAAAAACGGGAATAAATAAATGTATATTATAAATTATAACCAACAACAAATTATAAACTTCATTAAAGTGCCTTTTTAAGTAAACATAAACTTCATCTAGCTCTAGTTTATTTTTTAGATTTTGTGTATTCTTAGTCTATAAGTTTCTCAGTTCACACAAGCAACTCATTACTCGACGACATGTTTTTCGCCCATCATATCTGTTCCCCTGTTATCACGACTGGTAGAGGTGAGTTGAGGAGCACGTCCACAAGATGCGATGCCCTCCTCTTTGGACAACGCTTCTCCTAACCATTCCTGAAGGTAATTCAGTGGAGCGAATATGGTGTTGAAAATAAAAATATTTTAGTCGTGGACAGCAAGTATTGTAATTTTCATCCCTAGAGAAACATCAGCTACAAATAAAATGAGACTAATGCGTTGAAATACTGGTCATATTACTTACGAAGACTGTAATTGGTATAATACAAGTAATAACATGATTATAGTGAATTATACAGTTGATCCTTCCAGAGCATTGAATGGTGCAGTTTCAGCTCAGTTCGTATTCGATAGTCAACATCGTTCACGATTATTTTATTAGCCTCTTACTCATCCAGCGTATGATGTGCTGGGCTTCGAATGCTCTCCACGTAGCACTTAAATAGGGATCAGGATTCGCCATAGAATCCTTGGATTCCTAGCTGGGACCTTAGAATCGAAAGCCAATATTCTTGACTCCATACCAAACCTCGACTGATATTCTGGCAGAAATTTAGATAAAAAACAGGTTAAATTCCGCACGCAAAGTAAAACCTAAGACTCGCCACCATCCTCACTTTCCCGGATATTGCTTAATTTCCACACACCATGGCACAATGACCGGAATACATTAAAACATTGTCAGAATTTTCGCCTTTAAAAATTGAAACCTCTTTGTCATTATCATCGGGTAATTTTGTAAGTCATGTAGCCGTAGGTAGAAAGATGATGGGAAAGTAACGGATGCACCGCTAAGACCTAAAATATTTTTTAACGCTCTTTGGGCTAGGATGAGTTTGAAACGCTCTTTGGGCTAGGATGTTGCCTTAGGCTATCATTATTGTCTTAGGATAGACTGTGAGATACAGTCATATAACTTTAATCTATTAAATAACCGAAATTTACTTCTACCTAGAAATCTGTTTAACAACTACACAACAAGATTACTAAATATATTAATGCATGGTGCCATGACATCCGTGGTAACATAACTTTTGAGTCAGAGGCGGGATTTGAATCCACGGACGTCAGTTTCACCGATTTCAGAGTAACTACCTGAGTTGAAACAAAAGTGAAATAACACAATTTTAGGCAGAGTAGTATTTTAAAGGATTACGCTTATTAACTTATGGGGTGTCCTCCCTCGTCCCTACCGGTCCGTGATTTTGACCATTTTTTCCAATAGATTTTCTCGTCAAACTCTGAAGATAATCATATCCTTTAACTTTTAAAATATTGCTATTTTTTCTCTGCATTCATTTTCGCAAAACATGGACATTTTTCCTACAGGCGTTATAAAGCCTCTGCAAATTACAGCCAGCGCATATACTTTTTACTCCGGTTCAATCGGAAAAAAGTATCAAGCAACAAGCCTAGATTGATTCTTTGCCAATTGATTCTCACTATTAATACCCTTTTTAGCTTTTGCTCGCAGTCATTATCTATGTATGCATAACTAGATTTCCCCCGAGTTCTGACTCATGCGAAAGCATGTAGATCGCCCTTTGCCCTTGCCCTACAGCCTTCGTAAGGCGCTTCAAGGAATTGTCGGAGTCCACTTTGGCAATGCTGTGGTGGTTTTCCAATAAACGGAGGAGGTAAGTGGTAAGTTTTATGACTCTTAGCCATAGGAATAGAGGGATAGTGGAAAGCGACTGGCGAGTCTTTTTTCATAAAATTGGCGTGGGACATATTTTCATGCTGCATATATTTTTTGCTCCTTTGTTAATTTTCTGCACCTTATATCTGTTTTGGCTCCTCCTCTACTTGCGGAAAACTTCTTCTTGCTACTTCATGGGAAATACATTTCATTTCGAAAGCGAAGGTGAAATATTTCCGAACCTTTATCATTACCATCGCAGCTTTGCGGGCACCTGCGAGTCAAATCTTAAGAGATGTGGTGTCTTGCAGTTGAACCAGGAAATTGCGTCATTTAACTGCGTATTAATTTTTGCCAGCAACTATTCATGGTAAATAAGTAAAATCAAGAAACATACGTCTTCTAAGCTCTTACTTCTGAGTAAATATATGCTGGAACATGAACTGAATGACCACCGAAATATGTTTATCTCGGTGGTCTCGGTATGGGTGGAAGAAGGGCTTGCGTTTTATTTGGGATTAACAGAACAAACCCAGTTCGAAGGATTGCACCCGCTCAAAGGTAGGCAGGAGCTCAAAGGTAGGTATTCAGGGAGCCCAGACCATTAACCAATTTGCAATATATGAAAAATATTTTAAAAATAAATTGAAAAGGGATCTCTTTGTTTCATTTTGTTTGAAAGAACTCGTGAATGTGATTGCTGACCATTTCCAAGCGAAGTTCTAGCGTTAACATTAACGGATATATAAAGCATTTTCTTGGCCAATTCCTAGCGCCAGACACCTAATATTTGAATTTGGGCTCTGTAAGGAGCTTTGTCGTCCGTTTTGCCACCCTTGTGGATGGCCGTGTTTGATGTATGTACGCGGTCAATATCAACCAAAATGGGCCATTGACCAGGGAAGAAGTTGCAGGGTAGATATTTGAATATTCAGCAGTAGATTCCCAATCAAAGTTCCCTGCCAAGTGCCCTGTTAACTTTAACAGTTTCAGCCAGAGATTTTACTCAAAATCTACAACAACGATAACCGGCAGATTTGTAGGGGCACTAAACATTCGAGTGCCAGGGAAACAGGACCTTAACGTTAAAATTATTAACAAAAAGAATGGGAATCTGAGGGCTCCAGACTTGGTATAATTGTTTTGTCGCAAAATTCATAGTGGGTTGAAATCATCGTCTGACACTTCATGGCAGCTCATCCAGAGTGAGTGACAAAGAGCTAAGTGCCTCCAGCGGCCAGCGTTGAAACTTTTTTCATGACCTCCAAAATAGTGAAAGAGAAGAGATCGGAAGTTTATTATAGTTTTCAGGAAAAAACCTTCATTTCTTGCCATTCTTCTTTTATTTAAATTTCTAGTCTACTTCTTTTTCAGATAACTGTCCGATTTTAGAGACATCAATAGCTTATTAATGGCATGTAAAACTATGCATGAAGCCGGGTATGCAGGTGTGCTGTGTCATGGAAGTAGGTGGTAAATGCTTCGTCATTAAGCTCATAACCACTATAAAATCCTTTAAAAACTACCGCAAACAGTTATATGAAATTCTTCTTAGCATACAACAATTTCGCTGTGCACCTCTGCGCTGTCCGCGACGTTTCGGACATCTGTTTATCACTTCACGAAGGCATATAAGGCTGAATCTCGATGTTTCAATTAAATTTAAATAATCTGGCTGGTATTGTCACCTTTGATCGCAACATTTACGAACAATGATAAATTAAAATTGGAATCCGATAACACTTATGGAAAATGGCACAAACGCACAATGGGGTAAGATCCCAGAAACGTGACCAAAAAAAAAAGTTTTTATTTAATGTATGTCTTATGGATGGTTGAATAGACAAATATTTGAGCTTCAGAAAAATACATTCGACAGGTAGGTAAGTGTGATACCTGTGTGAATAATTCAGTATTGAAAAGACTGGTCGGCAGGTTGCAAGAGCCGCGAACGTAAACGCTGGAGCAGAAGGTCCACTTCATCTCAAAGTTATAACGTGGTGATTGTACTCAAAACAATTTTTCAAATAGTTTTGCAAAAATTCATTTTAAACTAGTGACTTTGTAATTTTCAAATGTTCGAAGGAAAAGTTTATTTTGTAATTCGCTTGAAACGCATTTAAATTAATGAAAAAAGTTTATACTTGTTCGTGGTTGCATCGAGATATTTGTACACGTTGTCAATGAAGTTGTTAAATAATGAATGACGAAAACATCTACTGTATCAACTAATTATAAAGATAAAAATAAATATCCATGTAGTTACTATCCACAGTATGCCATATTTGCCCATTATTCGAACATTTTGTTCCTTATTTCGGCAAGGGCGTAATTACATCGTTGGCTGCCAAAGGCATACGATTGAAAAATAGATGACAATCAAAATAAAATGCATATCTCCGAGGCTACGTAAGGGAATTCTTTCCCCCTGAATTGCCGAAACCAAAGCAATGGTCATAACTAACAAGATGACTGAAAGAAAAATCTATAGCTGGTGAGGGATCTATTTATATTAATTATTATAAATAATTAATTTCTTTGAATATTAATTTTACGCCTATCTTAAGCAAAGAAGAAAGGTTTGTACTATTAGCAGTTAATGAGTAAGGAGTTCCATGATATTTACTATTCAATTTTTTTCTAAAAATATCATGTGTATATTATGCTATACATTGTGTCTGGAGCGTTGCAGATCAGAAATCATTTCATTAAAAATTGTAAAAAAAAACCATTATTTCATAAAGCCAGCAAATAAGTTAATCGGATGGTTCGTAAAGTCCTCTTTACCTATTTAGAGGACTTAACAAAATTTTAATTTACATATTCATCCTGAAAACCACCAACACTTGACACTAAATGTACAGTATACTAGTATAAAGATTTTCATATGTAGGCCAGCTTTCGGGAAGTTGCCCCACATTGTGCCGTATGATGCGAGGAGTTTCCTGCTTTCTGAAGAACAGGAAAAAGAAGTACCTTTCTCTGAGCGTGATGCAACTCTGGAACTTAAAACCTTAAAAGACTCACGTGTCGTTGGGAGGTGGACCCAAACCCTCGTATCCATTTTTCTAAGAAATTTGACTCACGCATGCATGGTTCGTCCCCGTTGGACTGAGTACAATTTGATCTATGCAATTGAGAGGCACGAGCTTGTGTCTCTTCTCGTTGCAGGGCAATAAAAGTGCGGCCCAAGTGCCACACTTGTCCGCCGCCATTTCCCTGACGGGCGGCGCGGCAGCGACAACGGTTTTGGGAAGTATTGCCCAGAAAGGGAAGCCTTCGGATAGTCTCATTGACAGTAGCATGTGAGGGAATAGACGGACTGTGTATGTTATGTTTCTAATAATTTTGGAAAGCTGAGTTATTATATGCATGGCCAAGTATACTCTACTATCATGGCCATTGGCTCCCAACCCCGGCCTCATATGTTGTGCGGCCAGCTATTAATAAGCTATTAAAATCACGAGGAAAGACTGTAAGTCATACAGTTAGCGAAGAGAGTAAGGAAAACGAAGCAAAAATTACAATATCGCAGCCAAAAATGAATTCCTTCGGGAGAGTATAGTGGGCTGACCCGGCGGCCGCCCGTGCCGGCGCACTGCACCGCTCGACTTTAATTGATATGGAAGTTCTCTCTGAAAGATTTCGTAGGAGAGTTGCCTCATATTTGAGTAATAAATATGATAATCCTGAGTCTAACAAAATAGAAATGCAAAGACGGCTGCAATACTATTGACACACTCATTCCTGAGACCTTATAAGTAATTTAATTTCGCTGTGTAGACCACGATGTCATCTACAATACCCTAATATTCGTGTATTGTGAAATAATCCCTGAATAGCATGACGTTTTTTAGGGTTTTGGCTTTCGTAATATCTTTTAAAATTATTTCATTTGGATCTATTTTTGAACCTAATTTCCATTCTCGTATTTTTCACGCTTCATCCACCTACGTTTGATTTAGAAGATAATGGGAATGGGGGAGATATTGTAAAATATGAGGGTTTAGGTACTATGCGACAGAGAATAATATAAAATAAACATAGGTAATATCCCACGATAAGTGCTCCAAATAGTCTATGATGTTGAGTAATATGAGCGTATTAATTTATTGCCACTTAATTACCGTGTCAAAAACTAACAGCAATTTGGTCATTGAAATCTTTCATCACAATAAATGATACATGATATCAGCAGGTCCCAAGGTCCCAGCAGGTCCCAAGGTCCCAGCAGGTCCCAAGATATGGTCCCAAGTATGTCATGAATTTATTGATAAATTACATTAGTTGATCCTCAGCGAAATTGAAGCTAATAGAAGCCACGGAAATTAATGATACTTTTCTCGAACTTTTCTGCGTCCCCAGCAAACCGGCGTAAGCCAATCTTACTATGGTACTCCCTCTCAACAAGTTGCCTAATCTTTTACTATGAATTCTGATCACCTCAATAAACCTCGATTTTCAAGTTGGTTTCTCATTGCCGGCATCTCATCGCCGATGTTTATTTAAAAAACAGGGCAAATTTGACAGTACCTCGGTATGTATTTATCATCCCCCCCCCTACGAGTTAAAACCTTCAGATATTTGTATAAAATTTTACAAGTTTTTTTCTAGACTGGGCTAAACCTTGGGCACCTTGCCACTCGCTGTCGAGGTAACCTGCAGAGTAGCATGCTGGTGTAGAGGAGCTCGTAAACTAGCTCCCAAAGCTTTCTGGCTCAAAATGGCTGGTCTTCTTGAATAATTATGTGAGCGCTTGCACATCATGCCATAAAATAAGGGACCACTGCCAATTTTCTTGAGATATGTAATTTGGCTTTGTCATTGAATCCATGTTAAGAAAACCACCTTTGTTATTTCTACAAATGTGCCACATGAGTGTGCCACAGTGTGGTGAAACGCGCGTCGTGCCAGCGGAATAAAGTTTTGTGGAAATAACAAAGGTGGTTTTCTCAACATGGATATCCATAATTTCCACGAGGTCAGGCCTGATGTCATCAATTTTATTTGTCATTGAAGTTGTAGAAGCACAACTTTGAGCGCCAATGGTTCATGACGCTGAGACAAGTGGCGTCACGCGCCGCTGATGTCGTGTATTTCTCATCCATTGACCCGAATACGATGCTAGTTGATGTTGTGGGTGGAATATCTGTGTTCCGTGGGATTGTTGTAGTATATTTTCGGTGTTTTTGTAGGATATTTTCCATGATTCATTAGAACCTTTTCACAATTAAGTAAAATGGGATCACCTCATTCACCTACACAGATCTAGATAGCATTCTTTCAACTAATTTCATTAGGGTATAGACCAATTTATAGCGAGAAATAGCAAACATAAACGAATGTTAGCTCATTGCTCATTCGTTCACGAGTGGCCAACTTTGCATCGCCAGCTATTGGCAACGGCTTCTCGCCAGTGACTTCTAACGGAATGCATATTAAAATGATCACACACATCCATTCCCTGGGTGACAAACGATACAGGGCATGGTTTTGGTTGGCAGGCGTCCACCAAAGCCGGCATTTTAATTGGACAAGTTTCGTTCGAATGCAAATACGTTAGAAAATGTGCTCTGAATTGTTTTAAATTGTAAGTCGATTCCTTTTTCCGATTCCGATTTTTACTTGATTCTCAAACAGTATTTTTTCTCTGGCGTTTCATTGGAATTAATGAAGACTTTCATTTATATTCATAATATTTATGAGCGAATAAATTATTACCAGAGATTGCTTCTAGCGAATGGATGCTGCTTCTTTATACTCTCTTCTTTCTTGATTTACCATCCCTGAATGTGACACTAGGGAGGCCCTTATTGGTCTAAATACGAATTTATTTTGGTACACCCCCTGAATATGTGCCATTTAGTTATAAAATTAGGTTTGTAAAATATTATTGCAAGCGGATAAGGGAAACACGTGCCGTATCGCACCTAAAGTGTTGAAATATCGCCATTTTTTGCTGTTTTCCGGTTATTCCTGGCGATTACGGAGCACTCGGCGTTTACATTAGCTTTTCTGTTAAGACGAACGAATACATTCGTTATGTTTATACTCGACTGTGTACATTTTCTGCGCCTCGCCGAGGCACGCTTTCTCGCGTCTAATCTACTCCGTCCGCCGCAGCGTGTCGCATTTTATCTTCCCAGTGAATTATTTCACCCTTCTTCACACTAGAATAAGATGGTGAAAAACTACTGATGACGTTTAACTTTTATTTGTCGTAACAATTCAATTGATTTTCTCAAAATTTCTCAGGCATTGCGGCATGTCAGACTGGATATTAACATTGGTAGTCAGACACGGCTTTCAAGGCAGTTTTTAACATGATTTTTTTTAAATATATAATTTATTTATTTATTTAAAAAGTCCCCAAAAATGGCACAAAGGCTTATTACATTGGTCGACAAGCAAACAAATAAAGAGAATTTTTTACATAATATGCCCTAAAAATTATTAAGCATGACAGGAAAATAGAAAAATACGTTGGAAAGAAAGCTTGGGATTGGGATTTATGGACAAGGAGATGTGATAGAGGGATTAGTCAACTCGGCAATATGTTTTCTGAGGACTGATTTGAGCTCTTCCATCAATTCTCCTCTTCTTTCAGCAGAAGTATTGACAACTTTCTGAAGCTTAACGACCTTAGTCTCTATCTGTTACCTGCCACTTCACTCAACTGGGTCCGACGAAAAAATGGCATTCTAATATTAGGTTTTTTAAATTTTAAACTTGGTAAAAAGAAATCAGTTGATTTCTTTATGAAGCTGTCCCTGTAATTTAGAAACACTTTCAATATTTTGAGTTTCTTGTCAGAATAATTTGCGGTACTTGATTCCAAAGCTAATACCACAAGCTTTTTTTGTTTTTGTCTTTATCGATATATAGCCATCGAAAAACCATAGAGGTGCAGTTTGGGGGCATGATACCGCAAATTGATTCAAGATTTGTTTAGTTAAAAACATCTTGTCAAACCATATCGATCTTGCTGTATTAAAATGGATTTTTCTAATTAGCAAGTCTCATTCAGGAGCCCAAACGTTTTTTGGCGCCGTTATCCAAGCATTCCCGTAAGAACACAAAATATTTTAAGAGGTCACGAATTAACATTTCTTCTTCTGTAGATAAGGTAAACAACTAACGAAAAGAAACATTTTCAGGCAGAATGTAACAGAATATAACACCCAGTTTGCGTAGATGTATGCATCGCAAATGCGTGATATATTTCCCCGAAGAGGAACCAACAATATTACAGCTAGCTCAAGGAATTCTCGACGATCTTATAAAGGGTGATTTTCCTAATTTTCAAGTGCTGCAACTCATATTTTAAAATATCCCCGTAGCGTCCATTAGCCCTTCTCCAGAAACCCAGGGTGAAATAAACAGGGTTGAACGTTTCCCGGTTTATTTGAGGGCGTAAGCCCCGAAACCAATTTTAAAAGAGCAAAATTTTAGACTGAAGGTTCTCTGATTTTTTCGTCGAAAACTTCATAAATGATTTCATAGATGGGGCGCAAGGTAAAAGAAGGATATTCATTTTATGCCGCTGTTTTAGTAGAACACAGGCAATCAGTGTTATGTTCAGCGTTCCCGTGTTTTTTGGCTGTCACATCGCAGCAGTGTGTTTGAATTATCTCGATGAGGTCCCATTCCTCCAGCAATCGATGAAAGAAAACAACCTCGTTTTCCCAACGGCCAATAGGTGTAATTGAAGCCATAAGAAAATGGTCAATTCACTTACAGGCCTATAGCAGTCAATCTATCAACTAGTGTTTTGCTAATGAATAAAGGAAGCGTTTTCCGTCCCGTTAAATATTCCTGTTGCCTCATTCAGCTTCGTCTCAGTAGTTGCTAGACGCTGGTGAGCAGTTGCGTACACAAGCCAGCGGACACTTGTAAAGCCGTCGCGATGCGTCGAGCCCTTATGCCTAGAGATGGGAAAATGACCGTCTTTTTCACCTGAGGGAAATGACCACGTGGTAAATTACGCTCATTTTCCAGTATTTTTTTGTTTTAAGCATTTAACAGCAAATGAATGGTTAAATAAGAAACCCAATAGCAATAGGAAGGGGATAACGATGCTTAAACCAAACCTAATGCAGCATTAATCTATTATAAATTTTAAAAATTGTAAAAAGAACTATGGCAGCAACACGCAATCTGGCTTTCTTTTGTCCAGGTATGAGAAAATTTTTCAAGAAAAATATTCTACAATGAACACTATACAATGTTATAATTTAAGTAAAATATGCCAAAAATGAGTTGTACATGCCTCAATTTATAATTAAACACGTAGGAAATGTGGACTTGGCTTAAAAGAACATGTTGAGAATTTATCTGTACGAAAGATTATCTCAAACATAGGTGAGTTACTTAGAATATTACCAAAAATTACGGTAATTTTCAAGGGTCGCGGTAAATTACGAAAAAATACCACGGTAATTTACAATTACCGTGGTAATTTTCAGAGTGGTCCATCTCTACTTATATCGACCACGCTCCGACCGGGATGCACAGCTTCCAGAGCGTGTGCGCGCCGGGGAGGGAGCACTTACTGAATCAGGGCCGTCGTTAGCTTGGTCTCCCTCCCACCATCTTGTGCGCCGGCGCTGCCATTGGCGCTCATCTCCCGAGGGACGTCCGAGTCCACGGGCGTTGTAACCACGGAAGGGCCGCTTTGTGCGTCAGAAATCTGCCGCACGAGGAGAACAGCCCTCTTACCTCCCACGAGAGCCTATATTGCATGAACCCGTTGAATATAGAATTACGAGGGTTGTGTAAAAAATAAGGTTCTCAAATTTTTTTCAGGTGTAAAGCATTTTTATTTGAACTGAAAAACACATCATTGGCAAGCTTAATTTCTTAGCTATTTTTCAACATAATCACCAGATTTTTCAACGCATTTTTGTTGACGACTCATCCCCTTTTGGAATCCAGCTTCAAAGTAGTCCGCCGCCAGTCCGTGGAGGAATTTGGTGACCGCTTCCTGCACTCCTTCATCAGTCTCGAAACGTTGTCCACCCAAGTGTTGCTTTAATTTTGGAAACAAGAAGTCATTCGGTGCAAGATCAGGGCTGTAGGGAGCATGTTCAACGAGATCCCAGCCAAAATTGTCGATTAAATCCTTGGTTTGGCGAGAGACGGGCGGGCGTGCATTGTCGTGGTGCAGTCTAACGCCTTCCGTCAGTCTTCCTCTCCGGCGATTTTGGATGGCTCTTCTGAGTATTTGGGACCGTAAAAGCGTCCTGCTTGTTTAGTTTATGCCTCGAGGGACCACAATAAATTCGTAAAATTATTGCGAGACCTTGAAAAAACTCAGAAGAGCCATCCAAAATCGCCGGAGAGGAAGACTGACGGAAGGCGTTAGACTGCACCACGACAATGCACGCCCGCCCGTCTCTCGCCAAACCAAGGATTTAATCGACAATTTTGGCTGGGATCTCGTTGAACATGCTCCCTACAGCCCTGATCTTGCACCGAATGACTTCTTGTTTCCAAAATTAAAGCAACACTTGGGTGGACAACGTTTCGAGACTGATGAAGGAGTGCAGGAAGCGGTCACCAAATTCCTCCACGGACTGGCGGCGGACTACTTTGAAGCTGGATTCCAAAAGTGGATAAGTCGTCAACAAAAATGCGTTGAAAAATCTGGTGATTATGTTGAAAAATAGCTAAGAAATTAAGCTTGCTAATGATGTATTTTTCAGTTCAAATAAAAAATGCCTTTTTTCATTCAAGTATTCTACCAGCTGATTGGTAGGTTCTTGGACAGTCCCCATTCTGTATTCGAACCTCATAGAAATTGTCTCGCTTTCCCTCCTAAGGCTGGCTCGTTATTAGATGCCTCTTCAATTCTTCATATCTTCTACCTCCTCTTATTTCGTCCAGAATTCCTATCCTTCTCCTTCCTCTTCCACGCTTCCCCAGTGTTCTCCCCTCTATCACTCTTTTCAACATGCCCTCTCCTCTCAAAACCTCATCCATCCATCACTTCTGCCTTCTCCGAACCTCTGCCACAAGCTTCCTCTCCTCTCCGACCATATCCAATTCCCCCTCGTTCGTCTTTCTCGCCATCCAGCTAACCTTCTCCATCCTTCTCCAAACCCACATCTCAAACGCCTCAAGTCTACGCACATCCTCCCTTCGGAATGACCAAGTTTCCGACCCATATAGCGCCACGCTCCATATTAAAGTTTTCACCAGCCTCTTCTTTACGTCTCTTCTCAGACCCCCCCCCCCCTATCAATTCCCTTCTCTTCAAAAATGCTTCTTTAGCAACCGCAAATCTGATGTCCTTACCACTAAACCCATTCGCCTCCAAAATACTACCCAGATACGTAAACTGCTCGACCTGCTCTATCTTCTGCCCTCCCACCATTATATTCAGCCCCCCCTTCTTACATCTAGAAAATCTCATTACTTTCGATTTCTTGGGATTAATCTTCATCGCATACTTTTCGCACTGCACCTCTTATGCATTCACCATTGACTGTAACCCCTTGGCCGACTGACTAACCAATGCTTGATCATCTGCAAATCTCACTGATTTTATCAGCTCCCCTCCTACATTTATTCCTACCTCCTCCTCCCCCCATGCCTCCCTTACCATTTCTTCGGAATACACTTAAAAAAACAACGGCGATACAGGGCACCCCTGCCGCACTCCCCGTCCAATCGTAGCCCATCCCGATACTCCATCGGCAACCCTAACCTGCGCCATTCATTCATTCAAGTATTCTACCAGCTGATTGGTAGGTTCTTGGACAGTCCCCATTTTGTATCCCAACCTAATAGAAATTGTCTCGCATTTCCTCCTAAGGATGGCCCGTTATTAGATCCCTCTTCAATTCTTCATATCTTCTACCTCCTCTTATTTCGTCCAGAATTCCTATCCTCTTCCTTCCTCTCCCACGATTCCCCAGTGTTCTCCCCTCTATCACTCTCTTCAACATGCCCTCTCCTCTCAAAACCTCCTCCATCCATCTCTTCTGCCTTCTCCGAACCTCTGCCACAAGCTTCCTCTCCTCTCCGACCATATCCAATACCTCCTCGTTCGTCTTTCTCGCCATCCAGCTAACCTTCTCCATCCTTCTCCAAACCCACATCTCAAACGCCTCAAGCCTACGCACATCCTCCCTTCGCAATGACCAAGTTTCCGACCCATATAGCGCCACGCTCCATATTAAAGTTTTCACCAGCCTCTTCTTTACGTCTCTTCTCAGACCCCCCCTCATCAATTCCCTTCTCTTCGAAAATGCTTCTTTAGCTAGCGAAATTCTGCATCTGATGTCCTTACCACTAAACCCATTCGCCTCCAAAATACTACCCAGATACGTAAACTGCTCGACCTGCTCTATCTTCTGCCCTCCCACCCTTATATTCAGCCCCGCCTTCTTACTTCTAGAAAATCTCATTACTTTCGTTTTCTTGTGATTGATCTTCATCCCATACTTTTCGCACTGCACCTCTAATGCATTCACCATTGACTGTAACCCCTTGGCCGACTGACTAACCAATGCTTGATCATCTGCAAATCTCACTGATTTTATCAGCTCCCCTCCTACCTTTATTCCTACATCCTCCTCCCCCCAAGCCTCCCTTACCATTTCTTCTGAATACACATTAAAAAGCAACGGCGATAGTGGGCACCCTTGCCTCACTCCCCGTCCTATCGTGGCCCATACCGATTCTCCATTGGCTACCCTAACCTGCGCAGTCTGATTCATATACAAATTTCGAATCAGACGCCTGTCCCTCCAATCGACCCCTAATTTATTCAACACTCCCATTAATTTCGTCCATTCCACCCGATCAAACGCCTTCTCGAAATCTACGAAGCATGCAAAAACATCCTGTCCATACTCTAGGTTTCTTTCTACTAGAGTCCTCATCACCGCTATAGCGTCTCGCGTTCCCGTCCCTCTCCTAAATCCGAACTGGTCGTCACCCAGGTATTCATTCGCCTTCTTCTCTAGCCTTCTGTTTAGAATCCTCAGAACTACTTTGGCCGCGTGGGATATTAAGCTTATTGTCCTATAGTCTTCGCAAGTTTTTGCCTTACTCTTCTTCGGTATAGGAATTAGTACAGTCTTCGCGAAGTCTTCCGGCCACACTCCATCCTCATAAATCCTACGAATTAGCGCAAAAAGTTTTCCTCTTCCGTTCTTCCCCATGCTCTTCAAAAACTCTGCAGGTATGTCATCTATTCCCACCGCCTTATTCCTTTTCATGTCTCGTAGAGCTCTTTCAATTTCGCTATCTAGGATACTTGGTCCGATGCCATCTCTGTCGATATCGTCTTCCCTTTCTATATCTAACCTATTGGGCCTTATTTCTTTACCATACAGCTCTTCAACATACTCCTTCCACCTCTCCTGGATCTCTCTCGGTTCTAAGATTACCTTTCCCGTATTGTCTGTTATCTTTGTAATTCCCCTTCCCTTATTACCACCCGTCAGTTCCTTTACTTTCCTATATAATGCATCTGCTCTTCCCTCTTTTTGGTATTTCTCTAACGCGTCGATCTGTTCTCTCCACCACGCCTCTCTTGCTTTCTTTGTTTCTCTTCTAAGCCTGTTATTAAATTCTCGGTATTTTCTCTTACCTAGCTCTGAGTTTACACTCTTCCATTTCCTTCTCTCCTCCATCTCCCTGATCATCTCCTTCGTGATCCACGGTTTTCTAATTTTAGTTGCACTCACTACGCCTACCGTTGCTTTCGCTGCTTCTATAATTCCATTTTTCAAACTTCCCCATTCATCTTCCACTGCTCTAACTCCATGATCCTCACCCATTATCTCATCCACCTTCTCCCGAAACTTCTTCTTCATTGCCCCAGTTAATGCCTCCGTATTCCACTTACGTACCCTCCTTCCCATTCTTATCTTTTTCAGTTTTACCCGACATTTCATGACTAATAAGTTGTGGTCTGTGTCTGCATCAGCTCCTGGATAAGTATGCGAGTTTTTAGCACTATTCCTGTATCTGTGACGTACCATTATATAATCTATCTGGAACCTGTCTGTGTCTCCCGGCTTCTTCCAAGTGTACCTACGTCGAGGATGATGTCTGAACCATGTATTTGTAATTACTAGGTTATTTCTGCGGCAAAACTCCACAGCTTTCTCGCCCCGGTCATTTCTTCTTCCTAGCCCGTAATCGCCCACCTCCCACCCATCTCTTCCTTCACCCACCACCGCGTTCCAATCCCCCATTACTACCAGGTGCTTACTTCCTGGTATCCTACCAATTATTTCCTCTAGCTGATCGTACACCCCATCTACCTCCTCCTCTTTATGATTAGAGGTAGGCATATAAACCTGGATTATAACTAAATTCGTTGGTTCTGCTTTTAGTTCCACGACTATTATCCTATCACTCACCTGTTCTGCATACACTACTTTTCTACCAAGTTTCCTGTTCATTACGAAAGCAACCCCGCGCTGACTTTCATTCCCTCCACTATAAATTACTCTATAGTCGCCGCTCCAGTAATCCCCGTCATCCTTCCATCTTACTTCACCCAGACCCATGATGTCTACACCCACCCTCTCCATTTCTTGCTTTATATTCTCTAGCTTCCCCGCCCTCAGCATAGTCCTAACATTCCACGTGCCTATTCTAATAGTTTCGTTCTTCTTCTTTATCTTCTTTTCCTCTGCTGCTGCTTCGTCTGAGCAAGGATTTCGTGTGATGACGACCGCAGGGGCCTTGCTCCCACCGCTGCCGGGCACGACACCCGGCCCTCTTGGCCGAGTCCCGTAGTTGCCAGGATTCATTATCAATTGAGAACTGTCCATAGTTTCAAGGTTTTTGTTTTAATTGAGGTAGTATTCCTTGGCCTTACTCAATAGTGTTTTTTTACGTGACACCATCACTTCAGAGGCCGCCCCACTGGGGTCAGACACCTTTTGCAGCCGCCTCACTGAGGTACAGACGCTGCGCGGACTACCATTCGTCTGTCTCCTAACCTTCGACCAATCTGGCATGGGTGACCCTACCAGGAGCACTGCTCCCGCCAGTGCAGCTCTAGGGGTCATCGGAGCACGCAAGCCCTTCAACCACGACAAGGTTGTAGTCCAAGAATGCCTTACATCTGAAAAAAATTTGAGAACCTTATTTTTGTCACAACCCTCGTATTACCACGCTCCAATCCAATCGCTAGAAATCCTTTAGTTAGTAAGCATATGGCATATGAAATTCCATCGCTGCTATCGTTCTTGAGAGAAGATTTCGAGACACCGTTTAATATGGACATCATAATTGGAAATATATGGCGACGATGAATCTTTGCGTAACCAAGCGCCAAGATTTTTTTGTCGCAAAGTTTTTGCAGGTAAAATACTGAAATGCATAAATATTTTTATTAAAGTTATTGACACGTAGATAATTGAAACGCAAAATTATTTTCGTATTATTTCAAAGGCAAAATATATTTTTCAATCGATATGCCATTATTATTGTCTTTAACTAATTTTATACATTTATTTTTACTACATTTCATATACAAATTGAGGGCCTGAGAGTCAAAGTAATACAAATAACATGTACACGAAAAACGATTTCAGTGCATATTTTCTAAGTTGGTACCGTCGGGTACCGTCAGATACAGGAAAAAGAATACAAGTGCTCGAAAGTATAGTGTTGCGATCTAGCCGCCGAACACTTAAGCTACTCTTCTTGTTGTCATTTCTTACCAGGGTAAAGAGAGACAGGTGGCACTGGACGATATTTGCCACTTGTATTACTTTGACTCTCAGGCCCTCAATTGATATCTGCTGGTGCGGAAATCATAGTGTACTCAAATCTTTAAAAGGAAACTGACCAAGTGATTTTTATATAATTGAGAGTGACAACTACAAGTGTTCCTGGTCTTGTGTTCGAAATCATCGGTAATCCGCACTATATTATGCGAGATGTTGTCCGGATTACCTCTCCTGGTGCCTTTGTCTCATGACGAACATTAATGGAATCTTGTGAACTCTCAGTCACTGACGAGTTTACATCATTTTCTATGAGGCAGGAGGCCTTAATAAATATTAAAATAAATGTTGGGTTACATTTGATCATTTTTAAAGGAGATAGAAAACATGAAATTTCCGATAACTAATTGCAGGTGTTAACTTTTTTTAAATTATAAACAAAATAATGGTATTGATGTTGTTGTTATCTTTAATAGAGAATGGTTTTTTCTCGTAAACCTTTTGCCTTTTCTTTCTCGTAAACCTTTGGCTTGCCGGGCCAATTCGAAATCCATGACCTGACGACGCTTGACGTGGCTTTGGCCACGTCTAGCGTCTTAATTGCTGTGGAATTTATTTGACTGCATAATGCAGAGAAATGACTAAGCACATTAAGCGTTCGCTATTTTGTTACATAAAGAACGAAAATACTAATGAAAATAATCATACTTTCGTTTAATGTATAGTAAATAAATGATTTTATAATACGAATACCTACGATTTAATTTTTTATCAGGTTTTTATTTCATAAATGAATTCCAAGAGGTGCTGCAAGAGTTGAAATCCACCAGTTCTCTGAAAAAAACCAATACATTTTCATTTTCCCATATATTTGTTCAACTCTGAGACGCAGCCATAGTCAATGGATGGTAAATATTGAAAATGACACCTACATGCTACCTTGAAGCAGATACAGCAATCACTTTCGAGTGACCTTACGAAGTTTCTACTTCGCACTTTTCATTTTTGTCAGCTTTTTTTTAAGCTTACTCTGCGCGAAGACGACATGCGGATGGGACGAAAGGGATAAAAGTGATGCGATACCGGAGCGTAGAAGACTCAGGGCCGTATTCTAAGGAACGTTCCTAGAGGAACGACTTTTCCTCTGTGACGCGTTTGTGGTGACAACTCAACCTCCAAGCGTTTTTTAAACGTACCTCTTCAGTTGTAGGCTCAACGCTCTCTACAAACAAACGAATCTCTTGATCCTATTAGTAGCATGGCTCAGACCATCCTCCAAAATAGAAGGAACGGTTCCAAGGCCTAATATGGCGGAATGCGTCGATTACCTCCGGATTTAGGCATTTTTTTCCAGACACATCACGCAATATGCGATCAAAATATCTTTTTCCATCTTTAATTATTCTTCTTCTTCTTCTTCTTGCTGTTTCGTTAAAGCCGCAATGAACTGTGGGCAGCAAACGTCACACGAAACGTCATCGAAGCATTACGTAGTTATGAGAATTTCAGCGATCTACTCAACAGTCCCTCCAAGCCCCTCCATCGAAGAGGAAGAGTTTGGTTTCGCTGTAGGAACGTTCTAGAATACGAATAGTGGGTAGAGTCACAACTCGCACTCTTCCTCCTTCCTCTTACTCTTCCGGCGAAGAGTAAGAGGAAGAGTATGGTTTAAAAATACGGCCCTAAATCCCGCAAAGACGTGCGCAGAGCCGAATTTCGGTTCGCTTCAAGTAGCTTACCTCGTCACGCGATATTAGTCTAGTGAACAGTGCCCCAGCTAAGAATTATTGATGTGCGTTTAACACTTTTTAACGGTGACGAACGTCATCCATTGTATTGAGATAAAGAGCAAATTGTAATGAAAATGTACGCAATTGAAATTAGCACTCCCGATGCATTACCCGCGCGAATTTTGCTCTCGCTCGACGCGGTCAACATTTTCCCTAAAAAGACCTAATTATAAATTTCAGCGGCCATTCTTATTCCTATATTTAACCAACTGAGCTACACGCCGCAGTTCAGGAGTACAAATAGAGAGATAGGCGACAATATCTGTAATTATTTTGGCGCTTTGCAAGTTACTCCTCGACTTTTAAGAAGTGTTTAGCGATGAGAGAAAATGGCTTATTTTGAAGGGAAGATGTCTCGGGTTTTCTGCTTGAAGTGAATATTTCCCTGTTTGATGTTTTGGAGTTGAACTCAAAACTTTACGGACGACAGCACGGGTTCAGAGAAGAAAAAAGGGATAAGCTTCATGAAGGAATAGATGTTTAGCAATGAACGGTTGACAACGTTTTACTATACTGCCTTCATATTTCCCTCGCGTCAAGAAGATATGATTCTGCAATTAACAACAAACTTTATTTAGATTTGAAATATATTATTTCCAATTAATTTCAAATCATTGATAATATTACGATAAACATTTACTGAGTAACAGCGTTACATTTGCTGAATTGACGAAATGGAGGCAAGGATAGTAGGTCAGATAAAGGGACTCTTGTATTCGGGTGAATTTTGGCCTATTTGTTCTTTTTGAAATTTCCAATTCTTCTCGCGAGTCCAATTCTCGTCTGCCATTAAAAAGTTGCATGATCTCCAGTTTCAAATGACACGTATGGTCACTACCAAGTAAATCTTTTGCAAATTTACTTTTGTTCATTGTTATTTTTAAAATTACGGAAGTGTTCCTTGAATCTAGCATAAACCCCACGGGTCTTTGCACAAAATCAGGAGATATTTGAAGGTGGCGTGCGGTTCAAAAGCAACGTGGGATTCGTCTTTAAGTAATCTTTTCACGATTTTGTAAAAGACTATGTGCAGATTGTGTGCCATTGTTTCTTTTCACTTTTTGAGAATTTAGTTCAATTAAGTAGGTTAATAGCCTGTCTTCTCTGTTTCTTTAAATTAATCTGTAAATTAAATGAGCGCATTATCCATTGACAAAGGAAATATGTTTGAGTATGCCTTCCTTCTTGAAACTTTCTTGCGAAAGATGGAAATTGATCATACGATCGATCGCAGAACATAAGGCCATAAGTTTTCAGAGAAGCAATGTGTTGAACCTAAAGGAATCAAATAATCGGTATGACAGGATTTCATATAAATCGAGAATTTTCCATCTTTCGCGAGCGATAAAGAATGGTCCAGGTGATTTAGTAGGCAATTGGAATCTCTTTCATGGGTAAAAGAAATTGTGGGGTGGTTATTATTAAAACATGTGTTACACTTATATAGTAACGCCGGTTGAAATTACTCTAGGGGAAAGGAGATAACTGCATGAATACCGATAGCTCCACCGTGATATAAAATAATAATATATCCGTTTACCCTCGAAGCGCTTAATGGGCACGCTTGAATGGAAATGGAAACTTTCTGTCGTTTGTTTGGTAATTTGGCTTGGCAACCAGGAGCTGAAGATATTTTCTCCCTTAAGGATAGGTGGGTACGACGGGAAGGGCTGAATCATTTAGTAAATGGAGGAAGGGAAGAGTGATACCCGGCATTCGAATTGACCCAGTCTTAAATGATTGGCACCAAGGCGTCCAAATGCAACGTCGACGTAGCAGCCGACGGATGGACTCTTGCAATTGAAATGCGCACTTCTATGCAGCACCCAATTAAGAATCGAAACGAAAGAACATTGCCACCTACGGGATTCGAACCAAGATCCTAGGAGTCGGAATGCCGTGCCATAGTGACCATAACAACCCGGCTCCCTCATTCATTAGGCAATTATTTATTGGCTAGATGTAAAATCAATGACAATACATATTTACCGGAGTGGATGGTAAAGAATGCTTTGGAAAATCTCAAGAATCTGCTAGTTGAGAGTCATGCATAAGGGACCGCAATGGTACACGGCAGATAATCCATATTAATCCTTTAAAAACTACATTTGTTTATTTTTGATTAGTAACCACACATAAAATCTGATAATTATTTCAGAGCAAATTTATCACACGTAAAACGTTTGTCATATAATGGTCGGAATCATCACATGACGTACAACATATCCTTTTTTAATGTTCAAATTAGCAATACCTATATAAATTTTATCAGGGAAAACAAAGTAACCATTGTCATTATGTTGACGTAATTTGAGGTATCGTGTTGCTTACTGCAATGCTTACTACAAGGCTTTAGCTGTTGACCGCGTCGGATCGATGTTAGTTGATTTCTTTTTTGTGACATTCCTTGCTGTTAGTTCCCCTCAGTAATGTCGTCCGTTCTCCTCGCAAATGCTTCTTCAGCATATCCATGTCAACGTTGGTGTACTTGATAAAAAGACATTATTATTCAGGATGCTACGGAAGCCTCTTTTCCTCATATTTAACTATCTCATTGACTTTATGTTCTACTTGTTAACTTCATTTCATCAACGTTTATACCGCCTCCTGACGATGACGTTCGTAACAATCGGAAGTGGAATGAACCGGGACTCTCAAGAAACCCTCTCCAATTCCTCTGTATGAGCCTATTTCGTTCCTCGTAAACGAATGCATATTAGACTAGAGCAGGTGATTTAGTACGTTATTGATACAAATAATTTGCTAGCCTCTAATCCTAGTGTCATCCTATTTCTTATGTGCTAAACATACGCTGAAGGTTTTTTGACGAAAAGTTAAATACGTCGATCCCAACCGGTGCCAAAAACCGTCGTCGCATTAAACGATTTGGAAAAAAAAATTGGTTGTGCTTAAGACCACACGGGAGAAGTGTAAACTTCTATGGCGATATTCTGATTTTTATAATTCATAAAAAATATTTCATCCATTGCAATATTGTGCATTTTATACAAAGGTGTTTGTATTAAATAATTCAGCCACGCTTTAATCACTCTTTTGTTTACTACGCCATGCAGAAAGGTAGACTGATGTATTTTTTCTTTCTTTAAGTGAACGAATATACAGTGATCATCATCGATATTTTGCGGTAATTTACTCACCATTGTATTAACCTCAACTGGGACATTAATTACTTGACCATAAATCCCAAACTGACCGTGGATATGCCGCAGTCGCCTTACTTGCATGAAAGGAATTCGGGGTGAAATTAATATTTCAGTCACCAAATCTAATGGGAAATTTTTCAAACTATCTGGAAATGGGGGATATTTAAAACCATTATATACTGATAGTTGTGGGATATTATTTTGTGAATGCTTGTGATACAGGTTGCACATATCTGAAATTCCGATTTCTGAACCGAAACATTTTTCTTGATTAATATTATGCTTTTTGTACTGTCAATATTGGTAAATAATTTTAAATCATGTTGAAACCAAAGTCTATCACAAGAATCGCAAGGATGTCCAAATTCATTATTACTTAATAAATTGCTTTATAAACTCTTTATGTGCCGACAAATGTGTTGAGAATGAGCTGTACATCATTTGCTTGTATTAGAGGTTCGTTAATATTATTTTCGTTTGACATGTCTTTTTCATTCCGCCGTTGAACGAAATCGTGCACAACATTATCAACATTTGAATTTGACTCGCCCCGATCCTCTCCTCCATCAATCAGCTTAGCCGGAATATGAAGATCTGGAGATGGTCCACCACTTTCAGAATTAGGATAGGTGATGTCTTTCCGCGGTATAAATGGCACCTCTCTCGTAGAGGGACCTGCTATTTGCGAAAAATGAATTATACGATCTCTCTTGGGAATGAATGATAGTTTTTTGGAGGACCCCGCAATTTGGCAATCATTCGTTTCCATAGTTTGTAGTAAATCATCGGTCCCTTGTCTCTCCCTGTAATTTTTAGAACGAATTTTATCCAGGCTCTTTCTATGAGCAGCATCTTCATTTCCTACACAATCTTTCTTCTCGACATCAGCTTTTTTCTTAGCACGATAATTTCTGGCATATTCGGATTTTTTCCTCTTGTTTTCCGCTTCCTGTGCACTGTGCACATTCTTTCTTTCCTGCGCGGTAATTTCTGGCATATTCAGCTTTTTTGTCTTCCGATCCATGTTAGTTTTTTTCCAATTCGGGATCAGTGTCAATTCTCCCCAATTCTTTCTTTTTAGTGCGATAATTTCGGTCATATTCGGCTTACTTCCTCTTTCTTTCATCTCCCTGTCCTTCCGCTAAATTATTCAATTGTGAAATCTCACCCATTTCGTCTATTGTTTCATTACCCTTTTGATCTTCTTTCCGCTTTCTTCCACTTTCTGGATTTTCTAACATTGCGGATTCAACACAAGTTGCATTGCCTTCTTGACGTTTGTCCATGTTTCCGTGCCTACAAAAGAATTCGAAATTAATAACATTTCTAGATATAGCAGATCAGATCGCGTAGGTCAAAGTTTCGAAAGAATTTCTCATAAACACCCATTTTTTATGAAAAACAAATTTCTTGACAATATGAGAACAAAATCTGGAAGAAATGGTCAAGAATTATTCCCAAAAAAAATTCTCAATAAAGAAAATACCACCACTAAGAATAAATCCTGGGACTTACGGTACGTGGGGCAACGACTTTAACCACTACGCCAGCTTACTCTGTTTGAAAGTATTCTTTCTCATGAGTTTAGATTCGGCATGCTAAGCGGGGCCCCGGAAAGAAGAATCTGACGGTACGTGACGCGAGTTTGCTCTTTTTCCTCCGTGCCAAAAGTGCCCAACGGGCCAAAAGAAGTTTACACTTCAAAAATCAACAACACAAAGACAAACTGCGATTGTCAAATTTCAGTTGTCCGTATGGCTACAACCCTACATGCACTTTTCAAGGCCACTTCCTATATTTCTTTAAGGAGTGATTATTTTAGGGCGTCACATATTGCAATTGAATCTGGTCGGTGAACACATTTTTATGAGGAAAACTTCAGGATGTGTTTCTTAAATAATGCAGTGAAAACCCTTTTTTTAGAGATATTTTAAATGACTAAAATGAATCAATTTAAAAATGAATTAAAAGCAACCAACATATACCTACCTATTAATGAGCACAGCGCGTGAGATCTAACGTATTACATGCTGCACAGAATTTTTTTCCAGCTATTTGGAAGGATCTTATTACTTTTTGCATACGTTCATTATTATTCAAGGTATCTACTGTTTAAAGATAGATTTTATTGGAAGTGACAGAAAATCCTCCCGAGTTTTACTCGTACTAGGGCCTATTACCTCTGGTATTTTTTTTCTTCATCTGCGCGTTCGTCTTCATCCCTCCCATAAAACCTTTTCTCTTTCTTCCCCTTCCCAGCTTGCCCAGCATCCTTTCCTCTTTCTCGGCCTTAACAAGACTATAATCACTGATAATGGTAAAAAAAAACACTTAAACCAATAATTCTAGATAAATCATCGCCCATCATTACCTATTTTGTCCACCTACCCTGCCTCCCACTGATCCCACACAAAAGTTTCCTTTCCTCATCCACCATGCCAAGCACTTCTTTGTTTGCATTTCTTTACGTCCATCTTCTCCACACCCTCATCTCAAACGCCTGCAGCCTATTTTTGTCCTTTATTCTCAGAGTCCAGGTTTCTGTCCCATACAATGCTACTCTCCATATCAAGCTCTTTGCCAGCCTCTTCCTTATATCCCTACCCAGGGTCCCCGTAATCAGCTACAGTCTATTAGTACACGCTATTCTTCTCCTTATATCTTTGCTACTATGCCCATTTTCTTCTAGCGTACTACCTAAGTAATGGAACTGCTCCACTAATTCAAGTTTGTGCCCTCCTACTCTTTATGATCAGCCTCGCTTTCTTTGTCCTATGCAATATAATTACTTCTCTTTTCTTATGATTTATCATCATTCCACATTTCCCGCACTACTTTTCTAATGCATCTACTAAAGCTTGATATCCCTTCGATTATTGGCTAACCAACGCCTGATCGTCCGAGAATCTAGCCCAATTTATCAGCAATCCTCCTACTTTGATTCCCAAATCTACCTCTTCCCCCGCCTCTCTTACCATTTCCTCAGCATAGATGTTAAAAAGCAAAGGCGACAACGGGCACCCTTGCCTTACCCCGGGACTGCTCACCCTGATTCACCGTCAGCTACCCTCACCTGAGCCCACTGCCCCATGTATAAGTTTCGGATGAATCTCCTTTCACGCCAGTCTATTCCTATTTTTCCCACTATCTGCATTAGTTTCTCCCAGTTTACTCTGTCAAACGCCTTTACGAAATTTTCAAAGCAGGCAAAAACACATTTGACTCTTCGCTTCTTTTTACGAGTGTTCTCATCACTGCAATCGCATCCCGAGCCGCTCTCTCCTTCCTGAACCCAAACAGGTCACTGCCATAGTGGTAATTTGCTCTACTCTCTTGCCTTTTATTAACTATTCGTAGCATATTTATGCTGCGTGAGACATTAAAATAAATGACTATACTCCTCGCATTCTGATGCTTACTTCTTCGGGACAGGTATTGAGACCGTATTCACGAAATCCTCTGACCATACTTTTTTCTCGTAGATCCAGGAATAAGAAAAAAGAAAAGCATTACCTTATTACCGAAATTCTTCAAGAACTCCGAAAGTACGTTATCAATCCCCTCAGCTTTTCTTGCCGTCGTCTCTCGTAATGCTCTCTATTTCGATGTCAAATAACTTCGGTCCGAAGTGTTCTTAACGAGGTAACTTATCTATTGCTCTCTCATCCAACATATCTAGGTCCACATCCTACATATCCCCCCCGCCCAGTAGCAATTTCACTTCAGCGCACCCACTTCCCCCTCTTCCTGCCACCCCTCCTCAAACTGCCCCCACCTACCATCATTCAACCATCTCACTCGATACAGACCCCGGTACCTCCTCCCTCCCAAGTATGCACAAGTACATGCACAAGTACGCCCCTCCACGTCCTTCTCTCGGTTCTCCTGCCTTTCGCTTTCCACCCACCCACCCCCTCTCCGCCCCCAACCGATCCCATTGCTTTCCCTGCCGCACCTACTATTCCTGTTTCTGCAATCTTCCATTTCCTCTCGATTGCTCCCACCTGCCTTGCTGCACCCATCCTCCACCAGCTCCCGGCATTCCCTCCAATCCCCTCAACGCTCCACCTTCCCCCCACTCCAACAAAGCACCCTGGATCCAGCATCACAACCAAGCCAGGGCCCGAGTCCGCATCCCCCCCGGAAAGCTTCTGTTTCACCTGTAACTTGGACTACACGTATCATTTAATTGTGCTAATGGTTAATAAATATTATTATTAGTGTTCCCCGCCCACCCCAGCCCACACCCCTCCCTTCCCCCACCCCCGCACTCCAGTCGCCCATCACTACCACGCTCCTCCCGCCCACCCTCGTCATCTCCAGCAGTCCCCGCCACCCCACCTCTTCATCTCCTGCCCCATACTCTTCTCCAGCTTCCCAGCCCTCATCATTGCCCCCACATCCCAAGCCAATACCCCTACTTCTGATTTCCTCCTTCTCCCCCTCTTCCTCCTCTCTATCCCTCTCCTTGCAACCTCCGATGGCACTTTTGCGCAAGGATTTCGTGTGATGACGACCGCGGAGGCCTTGCCTCCCACGCTGCCGGGCACGACACCCGCCCTAGTGGGCGGCGTCCCGTAGTTGCCAGGAATCAATTCTCTGTAAATGACTCTCACATTGAGGATAATTGATCGAGAGGGCTCCCTACACCCGCTTCCCAACGGTAATTTCAACGTGACACAATCACGTGAACTACACTTGGTCTGGCTCCATTCCTTCGACCTCTCTGGCATGGGTGCCAGGAGCAATAATAATTGCTCCTGCCTGCCCAGCTGCGAAGGATCATTGGAACGTGCAAGTCTTTCCACCACGTCAAGGTTGTAGTCCACTCATTCACTAAGTCCACAAGCGCAGGTACTTTCTTCAGTCAGTGCCGCCCTTCCTTCACTCCACATGCTCACTCACCAATCGACCCCAAGTCACGTGTCAAAGGGTTGAGTCGTCGGTCACCCACCCGGTCAGCATGCCAAGGTTACTTTTACAGAATGGATCACAACTCACCGTATTTTAAACTCACATTGGTGTGAAATTCAGTCATTCATTGGGGAAAAGAGGAATGAATGGGGAATGGGACACTGCGGTCCGTCGCTGAGAAGGAGGAACGGTGGGAGGGAGAGTGGGAACGGGCATTTTGAACGTGATATATAGGGAGGAAGGGAGTATTCGGAGAAAAAGGAACCATGGGATTTTGGGAAGTGTGAAACAGGAAGTGCATTTGAAAATACACCGTCATAACTAAGGTTTCTTAATATTGATTTTGCTCATCATTCATGTTATGGTAAGAAATTGATGTAGTATAACTACAGGTCAGCTATGCTCTCCTGGGTGAATTTCTTGGCAATCGGAAAGGAAAAGGTTGTGAATTAATACGCATCCATCCATTTTCAGTGTAATTATTCCTCCAAAAACATTTTAAAACGTTAACATCAATTCACCAAAACACACACACACAAAATTCACCAAAAAATAATCACCAAATATAATGATATGCTTTTGATTTTGGTGATTCAACGAAAAATTGAGATGATACGTTCAAGAATCCATCGACGTGTCCGGCTTCTCAAGAATCCATCCGGGAATCGGTCGATCTCGGATTAGCACCCTCCACAGAGCCATTGGTGTTCTGAAAAGAAAATAAAAGTTTTATTAAAATAAGTGCTTGATATTTGGAATACATTACTATTCGATAATATATTTGTGTGCATACAAAAGCTTTGATTCTATATTTTAAGCAAGCAGAGAATTTCACTCGAATTTCGCGGAAAACTTAAAACTGAGATCCATCTGTACATCCTTTTGGAGGGACTTGCGAAGTCTTGTTGAACATAAATCGAATTGTTTTTTTTCCAACGCTCATAATGTTGTGAACTTACACGTTAAACACTCAAGATTTTTCCAGATCACTGTCATCATGCATAAATATTTCCTCTTTAAATGACTATGCACCGTTTTATTATTCAAAATCGAAATTATTCAATTAGCACCCAGAATATGAAGATATTATGTGGTAAATTTAATGCGATTAAATTTTAGGAATTAATTTAACTCGCAATCTCAAGGTGTGATATGGATAGAAGAGGATTTTTTCTAGGACAATATATGGATATTTGAATGATATTGAATGAATCACAGACTTGGCAATTTTCCACTAGTTAAGTTTTATTACGACCATGGTTTCGATGCACTTCACCATCATCAGGTACATATACAAAAACAGATCGGGTATGTATACAAAATGTTTGCAGAGGAGGAGGAGGTGGGGAAGGGAGGAGAAGGGGGGGGGGGGGAGAGGGTAGGTGTGAGGTTGGAGGTGGTTAGGGAGGAGGAGAAGGTTAGCCAAAGTGAAGCTCTACGCCCAACCTGTGCCAAACGTCTTGTCTTATTTTGGTCTTTGCTTGTACGCTTAATGGTGACTCGCTTTTTTGATGCTTCCTTTTTACCTGTTGGTGTTTTCCCTACTACTCCTCCCCCACCCCCACCCCCCTTCCTTGTACCCTTCCTTTCCCAGCCTTCCCCATTTCCCTCCCCCTCCCTTGCTTCACTTTGGCTAACCTTCTCCTCCTTCCCCAACCACCTCCAACCTCACACCTACCCTCTCCCCCCCCCCCCCTTCTCCTCCCTACCCCACCTCCTCTCCCTCTGCAAAATTCTGTATTCATACCCGATCTGTTTTTGTATATGTACCTGACGATTATGCAGTGCATCGACACCATGGAAAAACTTAACTAGTGGAAAATTGCCATGTCTGTGATTCATCATGCTGAACTTCCACCATATCACGCCTGATACCTCTCTTTTTGATTGAATAACATATATTTTCTGAATACGCGGTAAAATAGTTATTGAGATGAAAGAGGGGGGGAATGGGGGAGGGGGGGGTCGGATTCATGTTCAAATGCTTAGGATTTGAGGCAGTCTGTGCAAGCCATTCGAAGTACTGACTTTGAAATGTGACAATTATCCTCTGGCAGAACTCTCACTTAGTGTATATTTAACTAAAAAGCACTTTTAACTATTTAATAATTGTCTTACGAAACACTATTTCTACAATTTTTACCAAAAATTTGGTCTTTTATCACTCCTCCAAGTTTATAACCCTGTGAGACCTTGTCTTTACCGTTCTGTTTAAAGACAAAAAAGTTCTCGATGCGTCACACAAGACTTCCCCGAGTAAAAATAAAAACGGATAAAGAACGGATCTCGTTGTGATATCGTATGATAAGTTTGGCTAAACTCAGGAATATACCCTGTATCAGTGATGTCTATTGAAAACAAACAGCCCGTCCCTACGCGGCTTATAGCTGGAATATCACTATGGTCGTCATTTGCTTACGTTCGACGTACGTACATACTATGGTACGATTTCACCTGAGATGTCCTAGGTCCTCTCTCACTGTCGTGGTTCATTCTATTACGGTTCCTCAAACCATCCGGCAACGCTGAGATACCGCACGATTTCCAGTCGTCGGACTGAATCTCGTTACATCTTGGTATCGATAGTCAATAAACTAGGTAAGTGTACACTTACGGTATGTATATACCTCTAGCGGCGTTAGTTTTCACAAGAGGTTCGCGAAACTTTTCCTGCACAGTCTGTCTCACAGTGGAATCATTTACACAATGAGAAAAATTAAAAGGATTTAATGCTTCCTGCACAGATCAATTGTTTATCTCTGGTGTCTGCTCAGTCGGCACTTGCCTCATTCTAGCGGATTGCCCCCAACGAGTTAAAAACAGCTGGAGTATTGAACCTGTAATGCTACGTCAAAATCAGGATCGGGATTCAACCGAAAGGTCTCCGCTGCTTCACGGACACGAACTCGGGCCTTTTGAATGGGAAGGCGAGGTTTTAGTCCCACCAACTTGTAATCTGTGTTTTCATTTTATTTTCGTTGTTCAGTGTGACCCGGACAGAACAAGTTCCTTCTTAGCAGTGTAACTTAAGCGGAACTCGACCAATGAGGATCGTCACGAATGTGAACATTTCGTATTTACATGACACCTGGGTAGCTTTATTGACGAAAGCACTTGACGCGAGTTCAAGTTACCTTGATTCGAATCCAAGTCAGTCCAGGAGAATTACTTCAAACCTGCATTTCGCAAACCCATGTGACGAATTCTTTTTTCCATTTCTAGAGTTTGTATCTGTAACTTTGGCGATGTCTCCAGTCCGACGCTTGTATGTCATTTGAATGTAAATAGAGTCAAATCACCTATTAAATATTGAAAACTCATAGTGTCAAACTTTTTCCTCCTTACCTCATTTTATTTATTTCTCCGGACCTCTCCCTTGTCATCTCCGAACTCCTAAGAAACCATGCTACACGCTCTTGGCACCACTATCATTTCAGCATGCAGTTCGAGATTAAAACCCAACACAGTCTTATAAGCTTTACAGAGCATTATGCATGGTCTCGTTTGAGTCTAAAACCGACACGTGCGCATCATGCGAGGAAACAAAAGAACATCTACATTTATACCGACTGCGGTATTGAGACTCTGTTATTGCTGTTCTTAGATCATATCACTGTGTCTCTGAGCGTTACTGATTCAGGACGATGAGATGACAATTAGCGTGACGCGTGGCTGATATCCTAAAAGTTTTCGCTCGTTGATATGGATACGATTCCAGCGATATTTTAGAGTGAAAATGGTATTTTTAATGTTAAAACTTAACTGTCTCGCCCTCGGATAAGTTGAGATCGCTTCATTCACCCGGTAGCGCTCAAGGAACATAACTTTAGAGGGGTGTGGACCGTTTTCTCGCGAGAAATAGCTATCGCACGTCGATTTTACTTACTGTTTACTCGCTGACAAGTAAGTACTTTTTACTGATGCCCTACCGGAAGCTTCAGAGTGTTATTTAGTTCTGACTTCCAGTAACACAGCCACAAAATAAGTTATAAAATTGCAGTCGGTGGGTGCGTGCTTTCCTATCCGTTTATTGTTTAATTCATCGGTATTAGAAAAAATAAGAGTTTTTGAATATTTTCATTAGCAGTATAATACTAAATCATAATCCAAACATTTTACATTTTAAAATGTACCATTTTCAATGGCAACAACAATTATGATTGATTTATGTTGTTTCCTTTAATTTTAAGGTTATTATTTTCCGAAAACAATGTGCCATTGGAATATATAGAGGCAATATTATCATTTATGATGATACCTACGTGTGAAATAACAAAACGTTTTTCAGCAATTGAAAAGTTTACAACATAATACATTTTCGATGTGCTGCTCGCATATCCAAACGCTTTTTCAATCACTCTCAGGGGGGAATAAGCGAAAGTGACGAAGATGTAAAAGTAGTCAAGTGGATCGCTCTCGAAGTCCCCGATCTCGTGCTAACAAGTGCGTTGCGCTCTCTGTGAGCGGAGAGGGGATGCTCGGGCGCCCCCCCCCCTTGAGTCACATGACCACTTCACGCGAGACACTCTCCCCTCTCCTTCCCCAAGCTGCTACATTTGCCTCCGCCGCTCACTAGGCTACCGCCTCGGCACACTCCGCTGCCGCACCACCGACTTCCGCTTCGAGAAGGTAACGGAATAGTGCACTACATGCGCAAAACGCCCATGTTTCTCTGTGCACTGGGCCTGAGGAGATATTATTCCAGCTGTGTTCCTTCGCGTTTAGAATGCACAGCCCTTTGGTGCCAGTAAAATTGCCTAAATCCGTCGGGCTGGCTGCTAAATCGACCATGACACGATCGTGGTGTAAAGCCTGCGCGGCGTCGATGCGACCCGTGGATCTCGCTATCGTCTAAATCGAAATCGTGGAAATATTCCCTCTCCGTCTCCGCCATCTTGTGAGGCGGCGCTGCGATTGGCGCTCGCGGCCCGGAAAGGTGTGCCCTTGTCCTTCCGAGTTCCGCCGCGCGACAAGAGTGGCGCGCTCTCCCCTGAGCGCCTCCAACGAGCGTTGCATCGCATCGAATGCTCTAAAGCCGAAAACAAATTATTTTTACCCCCCTGCACATAAATCCATTCGCTGAAATCCGATTACCTAGTAGGATTATTACGAGATGAATTGAAGTTGTGTCGCTTCGATCGTTTTTGTCGAGTATGTTTCCCACTAGAACTTTGTATGATCAGGTATTTTGACTATTTGCCTACTGATATTTTATAAGCATCGATATGGAAATGTATGAACTCATATTTAGTCCCAAGAACTATCAAACGAATGTTTAGCGTTAGTTTCTTGAAGCAATAGGGTGGTTTCCTATTTTTTTTAATTGCCTAGATCTGAAGTTTATAACCCCTGGAGTACGTATTTGAAGCCGTTCGATTTAAAATGGCGTTAAGTATTTTTCCTTATTACTTAAAAAGTGAAAAAATTCAACGGCGCGAAAACGCGACGGCAAACTATTGCATGCTGGTTAATCCTACGTGTGACGTTAGAGGTACGTACGCAACTACTCTGCCGCTAGGTGGTTCGCCGTAAGCTGCTTATCTGCAGACGACGTCCGCCGAGAAAGCTTTAATAATAATAATAAATTAATTGACGGAAAAAAAACCATTTACAAAAGTAAACTTGTTGTAAAATGGAAATGAGCTTTATTTATTAATTAAGCTTTTGCTTTAGTCGCATAGAGAAACCTCATCAAAATAATAAAATACATTTATGGTTACGGTATGGGGAATGAAAATCGTATAATAATATATTCTCAAATTAATGGTGCTAGCTCCTATTTTTTAGGTAAAGTTAGTATGAAAAGCATGAAATAAACCATTTTGTTCGTATTTATTTCGAAATATTTCCCGCAAGCAAGCACGAAATCGTCACTTTTTAACTATACGAAGAGCAGGTGCTACGCCACAGCTATGATACGAATACACATTAATTTAATTCATCCACTTTGTCGAGGTGTCATTGCTAGAACATGAAATTAGCAAAAAAGGCTTACCGTCAATAGCATAATGGATGGCAAAATCTCGAAGCAAACTATGTATGAACAAATACTAAAACAACTAAAATGCGTTGATCACCCCTCACCGTGATCACAGACCATTGATGGGAACTCGTGATTCACTGCATCAGCTGATCAACATCATATTCTCCAAGGAGTACCAGTAACATGCCTCCGAGAACATTGCTTTATAAAAATTGTTTTGTGCCGCAGTGTCACACAACAACAATTAGCGATAGCAAGAAAGCTTACGTCGCGGTTCCACTAAACGAGAAGAGGATAATTTTGTGGTTCAAAGCTGTCAGAAGAGAGTACCTTGCTTTACTCCTCTGATTTCACCTGCACTAAACCGAACATCTTCTCTAAAGAACTCCACCACCATGGTCACATCCACTTTCGGTAGATTGTCCGTACAAAACCAGTTTGTAAAGCCATTGAACTTGTTCTCATGAAACCTTGTGGCTTTGTATATCAGCAAAAGGAACTGATGATGAAAGGTAACTAATGGAATATGCAAGGTATGAATGATAGGAATGGTAAATTAAAGGAATAGAAGATGAGATAAAGGAAATGTCTGTCAAAACGAAAGTGATCAAAACGTAAACATCTAAGCCGGAACATCACAGAACGCGAAGTCACAGGTACGCAGTTTCGTTATTCATTTCACTGCGCATGCGACGCTTGCCGCGACGAACGCCTTCGCGGTAGCTCTGTACTAGCAGGGAGCGTAGGAGCTTAGAAAACGTCTTTTAATGGCATGCTCAATGGAGGAGACTTTCCGAACTTTAAGCATTTTAATCGAGGTATATTAATACATGTTCACCAGATTTTAGGGACTCTGAAATACAATAGTAAGTACAGTCAAAGATAATTCCATATACCTCGCAATGTTGACTATCTATCTGGAACGTCATCATAAAAGCTGCCGCTGTCCCGCCATTTCCGAACCTTTCCAAATGAACTTAAAATTAACATTCAAATTTCTTGGAAACTAAGACTTTTTAATCCAAATAATTTGCGTGTAATGAATACGTTTATGCTGGGGCACCTGTCGCAATTAATGAATTCTGTTTTCTTTGATGAAGGAAACTACCCTATTGTAATGAGGTTAAGCAAACTTTTCGGCAAATTTTAGCCAATGACGTATCCTATATACTTGATTTTTTCTTTTTGAGAAATGGTAAACAGTAAAAAATTTTAATGTTGCGTTTTTATTCAATTTTTGCTAATTTAACTTAAAAAAGGGTTACTATTTCGGAGATGGAGGAGCTAATCTATAATGATAAAGTGTTCATCAATATGAACTAATTGGTGGCCGCAATCAAAACCTACTTGACTTTTCTTAAGTGGCCTTCCAAAACAGTGACCTACTCTCGTCACATTTATCCCGTATTCCTCCCAGATAGGAAGACAGGTAGCTTTCGAAAAATTTTTCACAGCCGTCTGTGCTCACAAAAAGAATGATCGTTGATGACAACATTTCAAGCAGGCAAAAAAAATGTCTGATAAATACATTGCGAACTGCGTTTACCGTACCGAAAAAACCGCATCGATTAAAGGGTTTGAATTCCCGCTCACCGATTGAACTACCTCCTCGCGTCCACGCGTCGTCGTTCTGTGTTGGAGATCAAATTTGCAGCTCTGCTTTAACAGTTCTTCTCGCACAGCGTGTAGGCCATCTAGTACTTCACTCATTTCACCACAAAAAGCTCTGCCACTATTAAACCACTCCTTCTTAGTTTGCATCGAGGCGCGAAATCCACCACTGAATACGTACATGTCATTGGACTTCCACTGTGGATTTTTTTTTCGTACCAGTTTTTAGGAGGGTAGAGACAATGGGATCGTCTCAAAGGACATAGGACGTGTACTTCACTTACATCTGTCCACTCGTTGACTTCCCGCTTGCTCTCCTCGGGCCTCTCGATTGGCGGCCATGGGCTCTCCACGGCAAGGACTCTCCGCCCCACGCGGCCAACAACCCGCCCACCCGCGAAGACGAAGCACGTTGTCCCATAGGAGTCGTTGTCCGCTCCCCTTGGCATCTCAAGAGCCGCTCCTCCTCGTGGCCGCTGCTCCCTCGTCGCAGGTGCGGCTCGTTGCGAACCCTCAAGTCCGCCGGGCGAACTCTCGGCGGGTGGATTGTTATTATCATTATTTCCCCCTGCCTTCTCCCCTCGAATCGCTTGCAAGAGTAGCTCTCTCACACTCACTTCTCGATCGGTTACATTCACGTAGACATCTCCTCCTCTGAGGTGCAAAATTACCCAGTCGATGTAGCCACTTTCTTGTTGGTCTTCCGCCATTCTGCACAGTGTTCTCCGTCGCGAATACGGGGCCACTCTCTTTCCCGTAGCGAAGCATGCACACCGATGCCCCTCCCCTCGACCCCCTTCTTATCTCCCCCCCTTATCTCTTCCCCTTATCTCCTCCCCTTGTCACCCCCCCCCCACCTCAAGTTTATGCTCGGCCAGTGGAACTTCTCGCGCACCTCCAAGCAATGCACAACATTTTAATGCTTGTCAAAATAACATTCTCTATTTGCAGTAAGCTTGGGGCGAAAATTGGGTAGCTTTGTTCTTTCGTTGCTGCAAGAGCTCATTTTCCGACGGGAAAAGTTTTCACTTGCGCAGAAAATGGTACGGAACCCCCCCCCCCCCCCGCACTCACCCCGCCGAGGACGGCTACGATCCCACAAAACAAGAGGTCATAAACTTCTCTTCTTCTTCCCTTACCCCTTCCGAAATCTCTGTTTTGAGCAAAGGTCTTTCGTTTTCGCCGACACCTAAGGTTAATCCTGTCAAACTTCTCACAGACACCCTCAATTTTTGCCGAAAATTAAAATGGAAATTCTTTTGGGAATCCCAGCGCTCCCAACTGCCACTTCCCGATACTTCTTCTCAAAATTCTGTACATCCTGCCCTAACCTTTTTCAAACCGCCCTCTTCACATGAACCCAAACCTTTACTTTCCAATCATCCCTTAGAAGTGTTCACGAACCTCCTTCTCTCCAAAATTGCTGATCCTTCCTTCCTCACTTCCTTAAAGCCCGCACCCAACCTATCCTCGTCTGAAATCAAAGCCTTAAAAGACCTTTCTCACAATCCCAACATAGTCATCACACCTTCTGACAAAGGCTCTACTGTGGTAGTACTGAACTCTTCAGACTATATCAACGAAGCCCTCAGACAACTCTCGGACCCCTCTTCCTACGCTCCCGTTTCTCACGACCCAAACCCAAAATTCCACGAGGAGATCATCTCTTTCCTTAAAGACAAAGGTCCCAAGGAAGGTCTCACTAGCAACGATATTTCTCTACTTTCTCCCGCTCATCCCCGCACTCCCCACTTCTATATCCTTCCGAAGATACACAAGCCCAACAACCCTGGCCGGCCAATAGTTTCCTCTTGCCACTCCCCTACTGAACGCATCTCCGCTTTCGTCGACCATTACCTTCAACCTTTAGTCCATTCCCTGCCTTCCTACATCAAAGATACCTATCATTTCCTTGATCGCCTCCTCTCCACCCCCCTCCCTAATGATTCCGACATCATCATGGCCACCATTGATGTCACCTCTCTATATACCTCCATCCCCCACGCCGAAGGCTTATCCGCCGTTAAGCATTTTCTTGATACCCGCCCTACTCCTCATAACCCTAGCTCCGATTTCCTTATTGACCTGTCCCACTTCATCTTGACTCATAACTCCTTCTCCTTTAATGACCGCTTCTACCTTCAAACCAAAGGCTGCGCCATGGGCAGTAGATTCAGCCCTTCCTATGCCAACCTTTTCCTCGGCCGTGTCGAAGAGTCCTTCCTATCCTCACAACCCCTGAAACCCTTACTCTGGCTCCGATACATCGACGACATTTTCCTTCTCTGGCCCCATGACGTCGATTCTTTTAATTCTTTTATTTCCGCTCTCAACGATTTCTCTTCTGTCTCCTTCACCTCTCATTTCTCTTCTTCCCATGTTACCTTCCTGGATGTAGATATCACTCTCTCCAACCACCATTTCAACACCTCAGTCCACATCAAACCCACCAATAAGCAGCAATATCTTCATTATAACAGCTGCCATCCCTCCCATACTAAAAGATCCCTCCCCTACTCTCTTTCCACACGAGGCTTTCGCATATGCAATAACCCCGATTCCCTTGATAAATTCCTTTCCTCTTTACACCAATCCCTTCTCCGACGAGGATATCCTGAGACTCTTCTCAATAAACGAATTCTCAGAAAACCCTTTCCTCCTAAACCAACCCAAAATAAGGAGAATTACAACCTCTCCCTCTGTACCACCTACTTCCCAGGCGTCCATGCCCTCAAAAAAATCATTAAAAACCTTTTCCCACTCCTTTCTGACAATCTCACCACCAAAAACACATTCCCCAAATGTCCATCTCTCACCTTCAGGCGTCCCCCCAACCTCTCCAGCATTCTAAAAACCACCAAACCGCTGACTAAACCCTATATTAGCTCTAAAACCCCACCCAACCCCTGCCATCGCGCGAGATGCAAAACGTGCCCTATCCGTATCACCGACCCCCTTCCCGCTAAATTCCTCTCCCACCCTCTTCCTTCCGTCCCCTCTCGGTCATGTACTTCCCACAATGTTGTTTACATCCTCCTGTGCAACCTGTGCGATTCATACTACATTGGTCTCACCACTAACGCCCTCAGTGTTAGAATGACCGGCCACCGAGCCAGCTGCAAGCCGTCCTCGCCCAATGCCTCCTTCCCCGTCCCGATCCATGCTTCCTCCCACAATCTCATTTTTGATAAATGCTTTCGTGTAGGCGTATTGGCTTCCCTCCCTCCCTCTGCCTCTCCCCTTCAATTGCGTACGCTAGAAAGTGCCTGCATCTGGCTTTATTCCGCACATAATCCGCCCGGATTAAATCGCGCTCACTGACCTCTCCCGCCCCTTCTCCCCTTTCCCCTCCTTCAATCCCCTCCCGCCCCTCCCCTTTTCTCCTTTCCACATCCCTTTCTCTTCCTCTGACCCCCTCCCACCTCTTCCCCTCCTTGCCCTTCCCTCTTCCTCTGACCCCCTCCCGCCCCTCCCCTCTTCTCCCTCCCTACCCTTCTCTCCTCCCATCTCACCCCACCTCTTGTTCCCTGCCTATCCATCATTCTGTATCCGTCTATCTTTGAGAAAGGTTCTAGAGCAACCGAAATATCAACTTATAGTGTGAGTGTTCTTTTTTATGTGTTTTTATATTTCATTCCGCCCCACCTCTGGCATAGTTTATTTATATATATATATATATATATATATATATATATATATATATATATATATATATATATATATATATATATATATATATTCAAACAACGAAATTCACACGTGGTGAAAATATATCTAATAAGAAGTCACAGGCGTGACGAGTAAAAAACAGTGGCACAAACAAAAGAAACACACGAATGGTTTAATTTTCGACAGCATTCAACTGTTTTCTTCCGAACTGGAGAGAGTACTGGATGCAGATGTGGGTAAGGAGAGAAGAAAGAAGAAAGGAGAGGAGGGGGCAGGCAAGGGAGGGCAGGTTGGGCCAGGCGGGGAAGAGATTGGGGGAGAAAGAGGGGAATAAAGGGAGGGGCAGGCAGGAAAGGGAATGGAGGGGGAAGAGGGGAAGGGAGTTTAGTGAAAGACATTGATGCCCGGAGTTTGAAAATCTTTATACAGCCAAATAAAAGATAATTCCACCGATTTCAGTTCAAGTGGGGGAGCAGTTGGGGGGAGGGAAAAAAGAACTGAAACATTGTAGCAGTGGTTGAAGGATTTTTTGTGAAGGGAGGCGTGTATCGCAACGGGAAGAGAAGCAGATTGGGAAGGATTTTTACAATTAGCACGGTGATTATTAATACGTATGTTGAGGGGAGTCAAGGATTTACCAATATAAAAAGCTGGGCAGAGTTTACATTGTAAGTGGTAGACCACATTGCTGGTGATGCAAGAGGAGGGAGGAGGGTGAGGGAGAGAGGGGATGGAGGCGTCGGGAGGAGGGGGTGTGGTAAAGATAGGACATAGTTTGCATCTAGCACGATTACAGGGGGAGGGAGTGGGTTTGGAAGCAACAGGGGTTTTGGAGAGGGGCTTGGTGGATTTGAAAATATCGGACAAGTTAGCCGGCCGCCTATAGGTGATTGAGGGGGGCTTAGAGAAAGTTTTGGCGGTGGAAACGTGGTTTTTAAGGATGGGATAGAGGTCTTTCAAGATGGAATTAAGGGACTGTACAGTTGTGGCACTTTTCCTCCCGGTATACACCAGGAGGTGACCCGTGGTTCTCCTCCTTCCCGTCGGGCCTTTCCACGCATCGGGGACACTATACGCCGGACATTAGAGCTACCTATTACTAAAGTAAGGGGTCTCCGGCGTGTGTCGGTCACTTTGTTTCAAACAGCCTCCCCTGGCCCCTTAAATATTAAGTCTAACTCACTTCCGTTGTAGTTGTCGCGGGTTAACACACGGTATTTTACGAAATCCGACACACTACGGTCGATCAGATCATGAGAATCAAATTAGGGAACTAGAGTGAAGAACGGACAAATTTAAAATGTCATTTTTCCCGCGAACGATAAGGGACCATAACAGCTGCCAATGATACTTTTTACTAGGTTTGTCGATAGGTAGTGTAGCTCTTAGTAATGGTAGTACTCCCTAAAACTTGAATCATTTTCTGTTACCAAGTACTTACAGAACTCCGTGCAGCATGACTCTTTGAGTCTCTGTCCATTTGTGTAGTTGCACAAAATATGTACTAACGGTCCCTCTCCATTGGTAGCATATCTGTAGTGTAGTAGTGCATGCTTGTGAAGCTTCGCCTCGTGACAAGCATTAGCGATTTATGTTAATGCATATTTATTCGTAGTCACACTAACTTTAGAGTATAGTGTAATGCATGTTGGTGACTATTCACCCCCTGCCACACACCCGTGAGGTGGCTTATAGGGTATTTTGTAGATGTAGACACAGTGGCGGATACATATGGGGGGCGCGGGGGGTGCCCCCCCCCCCTTGCGGGGCGCCCGCATTGCCGCCCGCGCCAGTCAGCCCGCACGCTATTCGTTCGTCTCTTTCGTCAGTCGACTCTGAGTCGAGTTATCGAGTAGTTGTACTTTCTTATGTAGCACGCCATTCAAAACTATCTTTGCCTGCAAAATTGTAATCAGGAAACACGCTCCTGTGTTTCGGGGACCTTCGTTCAGGTGAACAATATCCCGCTACAGCAGTGGCGGATTTATATGGGGGGCGCGCACCCCCCCCCCCCTTGCGGGGCCGCCCGTGCCGCCCCCGCCAGTCAGCCCGCACGCTATTCGTTCGTTTCTTTCTTCAGTTGCCTCTGAATATATATATGTGTGTGTATATATATATATATATATATATATATATATATATATATATATATATATATATATATATATATTTGTGAGTCGAGTTATCGAGTAGTTGTACTTTCTTATGTTGCACGCGCGCGCGTCCGCGTCATCGAATTTTATACGTTTCTGTCCGGCACATAGTTAGCTAACCGACGAGAAAAGTTGCGGCCGTTCTAGTGATCTCGATACGTTATTCTGTCTGGCATTTGTTCGAGAAAAGTCGCGAATATTCTACTGTTTGCATTTGTTCACACTCCTTAAAAGTCTGGAAGCGAACATTCTGGCACCGAATGTTCTCGAAATAACCGAGCTACATATATAAGGGAAGCAGAGTCGCTGCCAGGCAGTCAGTTTGAAAGCTACAATCGTCGCGATAACTTGCGCCCCCCCCCCCCCCTTGAGCTTTTTCTGTATCTGCCTCTGTGTAGACACCAAGGTTGTTAGTTGCTGACTGCGAACGTTTGGGCTATAGCGCAGTCTCATTTGCTCTTTACCGCGCGTAGATGCAGTCGTGTTCCTTGAATGTGTCACTCTATCACGTCCCGTTGGCGTCCGGTTCTCGCCTCGGGTGTTTCATGTACTTGCCGTGAATATGACGAGTGAACTGCAGTGGAAATATTCAACTGTAGAGTCTTGATTGGATAAAAATGGCGGAGTGGTCACCAACAGTATCGACAAAGCCAACATATTAAACTACTATGTACTTCGAAAGTGTATACACTTTGGATGACATTTTTCATGATTCAGACATTCCTTTCATTAATGATCCGATGGCTGACATCATTATTCAACGTCATGGGATAACTAAACAACAATGTTGATTTCATGTAAGAAGTCCCCAGATCCAGGGGTAATACCGGCACGTACGCTCCAGGAGTTGGCGCCACAGATAGCACCATTCCTAGAAATCATATTTAGCATGTCATTATCCGAAGGCAAGGTACCCCCGACTGGAAAATAGCCAACGTCACGCCAATATTTAAAAGGGGAAACAGACATTACCCAGAAAATATTCGACCTATATCTTTAGCATCGCTTTTATGCAAGATTCTCGAACACATTATTGTTAGCAATATTATGACCTTCTTGGACAATTAAAACTTCTTACACGGTTGTCAGCACGGCTTCAGGAATGGTAGATCTGGCGAAACATAGCTTGCGCTCCCTTCGAAAAATAAATAAAATACAAAGGCAAGCTGTGCGCTTCGTTTAAAACTGCTACGAGCGAGTAAAGAGTGTTTCGTACTGCTTTTAGAGGGATTAGGTTGGGAACCGCTAGAGAGACTCGGAGGCTACACGCTACGCTAATATTGCTTGAGAAATTCCGAACGTGTGTGTTTCAGTGTGACACGGAGGAAATCATTTTGACGCCGCACTTCATCTCTAGGTCCAACAGGAAAGATAAAATAAGAGAGATACATTGCCGAACAGTTAGGTACAAAAATTCGTTCTTTCCACGCTAAATTAGTGACCATAATGAGCATTGAGACCCACTCAAAACCTTTTCACACCCCTATAACATTCTTCGTTACACCACCTTCGTTGGTATCCCTGCCACACGCCCATGCGGCGGCTCGCGGGGTACTATGTAGATGCAGAAAGTTCAACAATATGTTGAAAACATGAATGAAAATCTATTCAATTCTTGATATTTTCTCGGTTAAGTCAAATGGTGAATAATAATAAAAATTGGGATTATGAGAGTATAAACAAGCAAAATGACATGAGGATGAAATTCTATTTGTCATTTCTACGAATAAATCATTTTATTGACTCTGATATTCCGACAGCGTGAGTATTCCAAGAGAGGTTACAAGCAAGCCGAGGTTCAGAAGTGAACTTTTTCAGGGGATAACTTGGCTGTCACTATTTTTAGGGAGCATATTATAATCAACATTATTTGGTATCATTTTATTACCAAAATAATGGATTGCGTCTCATTGGGATTTATTAAGCGTGAGTTAAGACAACGAGCGATACATTTTCTAGAAACCTTACATACTTTATGTATTATTTTCACGGGAGCCTCTATGGTGATAACGAAGTATAAAAAGAGTTGTTTCAGGCGTGATATGGTGGAATGTCATAATTAAAGAAAATTGCCAATTTTCTTTAATAATTAAAACTAATAATGAAAAAGATACACATTGTCCGAACACAAATACTTTTTTAAAGAAAAAACAACTGCTTATTACATTATGATGTCATTAATTTAAAAGTTTTTAATGTAGAGCATTAATTTTTATTTTGAAAACTTCAAACAGGATTTAAAAGTGCCAAATGAATACCATGCTATTGTAGCGATGTCTTCATCTCGACGAATACCAAATTTGTTCTCGCGCTTTGGATGTTGGACGCCTAGAAACCTCGTCATTTTTAAATTTCTTTTTTACGTTTAATCTATTTACGAACAAATGAACCTCACCATCTTTGGTAAATTTACGTCCATCTTTTTTGGTTCCTCATTAAAACGAGCCCTTCCTTGAACTACGACCTTGACGTGGTGGAAGGGCTTGTGCGTTCCAATGGCCCCTAGAGCTGGACTGTCAGGAGCAAGTACTGGTAGGTAGCTCCTGGTAGGGCCACCCATGCCAGATAGGTCGAAGGGTATGAGTCAGCCGAAAGGTAGTTCCGTGATGGTGTCACGTTAAAAATACCGTTGAGTGGCGTGGGAATACCTTTCAACTATCACTTCCTAGAATATGAAAGTCATCCACAGAGAATTGATTCCTGGCAACTTCGGGACGCCGCCCACTAGGGCGGGTGTCGGGCCCGGCAGCGGGGGAGGCAAGGCCTGCGCGGTCGTCATCACACGAAATCCTTGCACAGCAGCATCGTCATCGGCGGATACAAGGGATAGGAGGGAGAGGAATAAGAAAAAGAGAAAGAGGAGGAGGTAAACAGGGGCAAAGATAGGAACTTTGAACGTAAGGACCATGATGAGGGCCGGGAAGCTTTAAAATATTAAGCAGGAAATGGAAAAAGGAAAAATAGATGCTTTGGGATTGTGCGAGGTGAGATGGAAGGATAGCGGGGACTATTGGAGTGATATCTACAGGGTAATCTATAGTGGGGGAGATGAGAGTCAACGTGGGGTAGGTATGGTACTGAACACAAAATTGGGGCCGAGGGTGGTAAACATTGAACAGGTGAGCGACAGGATACTAGTGGTAGAAATAAAAGCACACCCGACGAATTTCGTACTTATAGATGAGATTAGGGGAAGGCAGGTTAGGTGGCTGGAAGCGGTAATGAGGGGCAATAGTTTGCTGAAGGTCGTGATAGAGGGAAGGATGTTGGGTAGGCGGGGAAGGGGAAGAAAGAGATTAGGTTTTATGGGCGGGATGAAGAAAGGTAGGACTTATGCTGAGATGAAGAAAGATATACTAGAGGTAGAAAGGGCACGGCACGTGTAAGAGTTCGTTGGATATTCTCTGACTTTCATCATAAACTACCTCTCACCGGTAGAATACTCAAATGAATGAATGAATCAATGAATTATACGAGGTACCGATGAAGTTTAATTTAAGTCTTTTTGAGGAGCTGAATAATACTTTCATATATGAATGCGGCACTATAGTATCAATAGACCTAATTGATGTACCCTCCATCTTTTGTAAGTTTACCTGGTAGAAGTAATATTTTTTTAGATTTGGAAAATGGTATTAAAATCACACAAGATTTCTTCGGAACAAGGCTGTACTCGGAGGAAGAGACTATCAGAAATAACACGAGAAATCGGCAATTCAACGGCATTATCCCACTTCATGATGTATCTTGCTCATGTGCATGGATATATAGTGGCTCGGCTGCCATGTCAATGACACCCTTGGTTCATATCTTGGAGCATAAAAGAGTCATTGACCACAGTGACATTTGATTTTTATCTACGCATATCCGCTTTTTTTGTTGACGATGAAATCACACGCACAACCTCCAATTGTAAGATACCCAGAACCGTTTCGTAAGATGAGTTATATCCATGACAACATTGTCTAGGCTGCACTAGTCTACCAGATTCCACTGTATCTATGCCATTACATTCAAATGAACAGTATTTACGAATTCCGGGGATCTAAACTTCTCTTTAGGGTAGCATAGAGGTATGAGCATTAGCCCGGTATGTTAAAAGTCCGTGGTTCCATTCCTGGCACAGGGCGATTTTTCCTGTCGCAATGTCATCGCCGTGTTTGCGGTAGGCATGCATATCTTCAAGATTTTTAAATAATATCCAATTTATAAACTTTTAAACTACATCATGAAATGGAATCTAACTTTTCCATAGTGTGGTGTAACATTCCTTTATTTCTTCTTGAAAGGAACCGTAAATTTTTATTCGGATATTTTATATATAGGCAAAAAGTTCTAGCAAGTGGTATTTCGTAGTCTACTTTCATTGAGTAAGTAAATTTAAAGTTAAATACATTTTTCCTCGCAAATCAACATTGATAAGAATTATGAACCGTGATACCTTGCTCAGCTGAAGTCGGAGTCACAGGAAATGATATTTCTCACGGATGTACGATTTCGAATTCTGTAATGATTCATTGCCACCATTTTCTGGCAGGTGAAAAACCTATATATTAATACATTTGGCCTTCCCGGATCCTGGAATTGTGGTATGTTGATACTATTAATGTTGGCACTAAAAGAACACAACAGTTTCGCAACCGAAATAGTCTCAAAACGAAACAGTTCCGCGAAACACCCTGTTGCGATCAACAGCTAGAGGCAAACCAAACAACACGCGATCGATCGGCGCTGTAACAACGTGGGTGCTTGTTCTTTATTCTATACAATAAGAAATTTTGTTTCAGAGTTACATCTTCAGGTCAATCATCTTCTATTACTCAATAAGGAAACCGTGGTATTGATAAATAAAACAACAGGTGGAAAAAGCTGTGCTGAAAATTCACTTAACTACTATATGAAAGACTCCACCCGTTACGTCAAGTTACGCAGGAAACCATTTCTTTCATTGAGTGATAATTAACCGTCATTAACTAAAGAGTTTTTCTACAAAAATGCTTTATGTAAATTTCCTTAAGTTAACTTTTCCACCTTCTCTTTTTTTATGACCGCTCTTCTTCATTTGACTCCGACTCCTTATTACTATGCACCTCATCACGTTCTTCATCCTTTATCTTCATACCTTTCTCTTTTTGCCTCATAACTAATTGCAACCCCTTGGCTCACCGGCAGGCTATCGCTCGCTCATCTGCGAATCCCACTGAATTTTTCATCTCCCCTCCCGCCTTCATCCCCGCATCCATCTCCTCTAATGCTTCACTTATCATTTCTCTCGAATACTATGAACATTGGACTGACGATTGCGGGCACCCCTTACTCAATTCTCACCATTCTGTCGCCAGTTCAGATTCATCATGGTTTACCCTTAACATTTGCCGTTTGGTTTATTTATAGATGGTTTTATTAGATCATTTTAATGAGAAATGTTTTTCATTGTAACCCAACTTTATTTGATAGTTGAATAAATTGGTCCCAATTCACTCTATCACGCTCTCTCTTGAAATCCACAAAGCAGGCTGGCACATATTGGCCGTATTTTGTTTCTTTCTATTCCTCATCACTCTTATTCCGTCATGCTTTTCTGTCCCAAATTCCTAGGCTGTCATCACCCCGATATAATATAGCCTTACATTCTAGCCACCGATTTATAACACAAAATACTAATTTTACATATGCAATTATTTCACTTGCGGTCATAAACCCTTCGCAATGTTTATGCTTTACTCTTCCTCGGTATCGCACATAACATCATCTTCACCAAGTCTTGCGGTAGCACTCCATCCTCATAAATTTTATGAATTAGTCTGACGAGATAATGTCTTCCTTTCTTCCCCGTATTACTCTTTAGAGTCATGTTATCTTGGCCACTTACGATCCCTAGCGCGTCATTCAATCCCATTTCCCGTGTTCCTCTTTCAATGTCACCACACCTGCTCGAATGCAATCCATGTCACAATCCCTTAGTTTTTGTAACGCACCGCCTCATGCCTTTACCATTAATCTCTTCGGATCCCGCAGAAATGCTTACCACAATAGCCGTACTTAAATGATTAATAATTGCGTGCATTATTTTGCGGGCATTCTTAAGGCTAGACATATTTAAAGTATGCTCAACTGGGCGAAAAATTTGAAGGTAAAAACTCGAAAAAATTCATGGTTAAACATTGATTAGCGTTTGAGACGTACGCAGATGTATTTGTGAACAATACGAAAAAATCAACCTTCATTCAAATTATTTTGAAAGTTATTAGCAATTGCTTCATTGACATTACTCTGGAAGTTTATTATTTTTCATCTTTGTTCTCATCCTGAAATTTCATTAGTCGTGTGTGCATTTCTATCTAAAACTTAACTTGTACTATGTGTTACTCATGACACTCCATCACCATTTTTACTTCGGCTTCTGAAGACATGATGTGCAATGTCTCCATTAGCACTATCATGAACAGAGCCCACTACCCCTTAAAAAATAAACGGAAACACTTGTATATATAAAAATTTTTTATTCAAAAATATACTTTCATTGACATTGAAAGTTACAAGCATCTGGCCGGATGCGATGTCATTTTCACCTTCCCTTTCCACTTCTCCTTCCGGCCGTAGCTCTCCAATTTTTGCCCGTCCATCTGAAAAGATACATCAATTGCTTCACAATTTCTCATACATTTCTTTAAAAATTAATTATTTTAAAAATTTGAACATCATAATACAGTACCAAAGTCGTAAATATAATGTTCATGGTGATATTTCTCGGAGTTTCATTTTATACATTTAATTCTTAATATTGATTTATTTTTATGACTCTGATGACAGAATATAAACCTCAATTGTTTTACAGTCATATGTTGCAATTTTTGGAGATACCTCCAGTGCATTAGAAACAAAAATTTTATCTGTTTTAATTGAAAATGATTCTATGGGCTGCTTGACCTCTTCAATCATATTATGTCATTAATCTATATTATTATTACATAATTATCATGTCCTGATTATCGAATGTAAGCGGTAAGTTAAATGTGCTAAAAAAATAAGGATAAGTACTCACGGGCATTCATTTGTCATTTTTATACAACAGAGCTTCTGAAGACGAGCTGAATGGGGTAGTGTTTAAGAGTTTACACATTTACACTGCCGGCTAATAATTTAGGATTGAATGTTTAGATTCAATGCCGAGTGTGACCTGTGTATGATCTTATATGACGAAGCAACGAGATTTTATTGTTCACAATGTTGATATTAAATACCACGCTGAATATCTCACTACTTACAGTGTAATAATGATTTTAAAAACACAAAAATAAGCAGTAGACCGCTTGCATTAGCAAGTAGAGGGTGTCACTGGGAGTAGGTCACCGGAGGACGGAAGTTGGGTAAAATTGTGGCAGCTGGAGTGGACCAACCCTGAGGGCATAAATGTGTTTGTCTAAGGGGCGGAGATTGTTTAGTGATATGTTGCTCTTAATTTGTTTGCTAGGTTTGAGACAAATATTGAATGTATCGCAATGTCATTAAAGTATAGTGCCAACAAAATGCTTGCAAGCTCATTTCAAGAAGAACAAGCTACGTAAAAGATCAGAATGGTACAGGCCCATTCCGATGAGAGCGTTTTCGTTTAATTTTTCTCTCTGTCAACCCTTGGTTCTTATCAAATAGCGTCCTCTGACGTTAGAGTGGGTTAACGCAGTCTTTCCTGATCTTATAGTCGTTCAAATGAAAGGTTGCACATCAGGGGCCGATGCGATGATCGCGTGGACCCGCACGGAAGTAGCAAACACTATGATTGAATCACAATTGTCGCCCGAAACGTTTAGTAACTTTGCCCACAGATCCAAACGAATTTGAAAAGTTGTACAAATTCGTTTGGATTTTTACATCTGTACATTAATTACATTACATTACAAAGTGAGTGATATTTTACAAACCACCCATCGTTTTCCATCTTAAAGGAAAATTTTAGCTGACGAAGATTTTTTTCTCTAATGATTCGAGTAAAGTTATGTTCTACTTTGTTGTCTCTTAATTTCTGGATATTTTTTATGTGAAATATTCTCAGCGCATTGAAAATAGGAAGGTTATGTCACTCGCTGATCAATTTGCACATGTGTCACTTTCGGTATATATTGTGGTTGTAATAATGTGGTTGGGTTGAGGGGGCGAATGTCTACTTTCAGGGGTTCTGGAAATGAAACAAAATTTATGGAATTCCTTATTATACTATTTTTCCTATTTTACGAGGAATTTCCGGGGGCGGTCTACCCCCCCCCCCCTTAATCCGCCTCTGGTGGTAAACTTCAACGGAAAGATAAAACTCCTCCATCATTACACCTATTTATTACTTTCATTACGGTAACGCAGTATATTCCTCACAAAAACTTTCCCAAAATATAAGCTAAAAAACCTGATTGTAATAAGCAATATGAAAAACTTACGAACTTTCATTGCCTGTGAGACAATACCGCTGCATGGGCCCGCTAAGAATTTTATACATACGTCTTATGCGGTGATTATTCAGAAGTATAAACGGAGAATGAGTGACATATGTTGCGTTAAAATGTTATTTCTACGATTACAACGCTGCCATCATAGTATTCTTCATTCCATACTACCTTAGCATTTGAATTATATTCTTTCGTCTACCCGATGACTGCACACGTAATTTCACGCACTTCACTATAAACGACGATATTCCACGGTTACAATTCACGTCGTCTTTGCCTCGTTATATTACGGCATGGTCATGACCACTGAACTCAGAATAAATAATTCCACTGGCGCATCGAATTTTAATATTAATTTCCGTCGTTGCAGCGTACGGGAGGGCAGAGACAACGGAAACACGTTTAAAACGAAGTACATATATCCCACTCACCAAAGTTCTGATCGTCGGCGGCGGCAGCCTTTCCGCCAGTAGGGCTTGCACAGCGCTCCGGTTCGTGTTCGCCTTCCGATGAAGTCGCCCGACCCGCGATGTTCTACCGGTCCCGAAGTTTTGGGCAGCTCCTCTTCCGCCCTCCGCACCCTCCTTATCTTGCCTCCTGATCTCTCCCTCCGACTATTTGCTCCAGGCGGAGTCAGAGGACCCGCAGCCGACGAAATAGATGCTGCATCAGCAAATACCATTCCCCTTGGAACTGCTGATGCTCCCGCCTCGTCCTTGCTCTCGGGACCGTGTTGTGTCGGCGTTTCACTGGGATTCTCCTGTGGACCCGCAGCAACAGACATGGGCGGTTTCTCGGTGGATAGAGGATCGTCACTTAGAACTAGACTTTCATCTATCATCGCAGCCAAGTCACAAGCCACGCCTTCTGAGGAATCCGCCACCGATTCCTCTGCCCTGCCTGTCTCTTGCTTCTCCATTGCTGCTTCGGGAATGTCTCCTTCCTTACAAACTGCTGTCACCGCTCAACTCTCCGACTTCGCCCGAGGCTTTTCATTTGCACGCGCGCCTAAAAACACTGGCGACCACGTACCCTCCCCGCCGTCAATTCCACGCCGTTTACAATGTATTACAAATTATCGTGCGGCGTCACCTATCCGTCTCATTCTCCGAGCGACGCGCAACAATGTGTCCCGCGTGATTCTCTCCCTTCGTCAAACACGTCCGTGGAATGAGAAGGGACGTATTCAGTGTCAATCGAACGCGAGGGACTGAATGTCTTAACCCTGCCCTTACATCGTTGCATTCTGAAAAAGCACATGTGCAAAAGGCAATACTTTTCCCTTCAAAACTATTTTTGCTATTTTGCACTCCGTACGTGGAATCATATTGTCATTATACTAACCTGGATCCGGCCAATGTGATGCAAATGTCGCACTATGTATTCCTCCACATTAATCGCGATATCTTCCACATTAGGTCACTAAACTGCTACTTCTTACTGCTCGCGCGGATAGAGAAGCTCGCGATTGCACTTAGTTTCGTCAATTACCGGTAAGTAGTCACATGTATTCTTCTGAAGGCTCTGGAACTTCAGCTTCTTGCGTTGAATGAAATCTTGGACATTCAATTTGTGTAAGTGGTCATATTTTTCATTAGATATTGCTACTACTGTTTTTGTTTGTGGTTTTTATGGGCTTAGTGATCAAGGAAATTGATATACCTAATGTAAACTGCATGGATATTTCTTTCATTTTTTTTAGTGATAAAGTGCTGCATGTCGATGTGACATAAATGTAACATTAGGCGAATCACTATGCGAATGCTTCACTATGCAGAAATGATAATTAATCCGTTTTCTACTATCGTCTACTGAAACTACTACGTCTATTAGAAATGTTGATTTCCAACCTATTGCTAAAGATTCCACGTAATTGCCTTATAAAATGTATTGCCATCAATAGTTAATGAGAAATATCGTCTAATAGTGAAATAATCCCACTGCGGGATATTATATAATTGCACATTATCAACAATCCAGATATATTACATTTCTCATAGTAATCGAGCTTCAAAATGGGTACATCGATGATGTTGATTCTGTTCATCTTGAACCGCTAGAACCTACTGTTTATTCTCATAATGACTGTGCTGATGTAGATTCCAGTGCTCTCGCCGATAACCTGACGTGCAGGTGTGGCACTTGAAGGGAGAAGCCGATCGCACGAGTCCGCTTCTGTTGAATCTGGCGACATTTCGAGCGTGGATTATCCTATGAAGGATTTCATCTTGACAATGCCACATTCAAGAAAACCACACGAGGTGCGGCTTCAACGTGAACAAAGGCCCAGGTGAAGGCAATGGCTTTTTTCCTCTAACAGGTTTTTCAAAATGAGTTTTTTTTGTAATTGGTTTATTACTAATGATGTTTTTGACTATCGAGTGTAGGAGTCATAAAAATATGCTGATTGGCTGTTGATCTCCTAATGTGACATGAGTGGGGATAGATATTTCATTGCTACTCTAATTTTATCAGACTGATCGTGTCCCTTCAAAGCGATGCTATTGGGAAGATGCCGTTGATGTGCAAAGCACAATGGGTGCTGGCGCAAGGAGAAGAAATAAATTTCCTAAAGTTTCAAAACTTCTTCACTTTTCATACAACTCAAATAAATGGTGTTGTGCCAGAAATTGATAAATTTAGAAAATAATTCAGGGAACAGCTCCAACTTGAGCAGGGCCTAGCATTTAACTATGGGAGGATACCTAGCATGTTTTGGTAGGCACCCCTACAGGCAGTTTTTTCAGGACATCCCAATTTCCTTCAGGTACTCACTAAGTTTGGTATTAGTATAGTACCGGCGGCTATCTACTGAATTTATACGAACATAAAACCCACACTCCAACCTGAAATACAAAAGATACTAGGGAAATGAGCTTATCTCTATATTTCAATTTTAAATAATTTTCAACATGACATGAAGTCCCTGCATTTTATGATATATCTTTGTAACTTATTTACAGGCATACGTCCTCCCAGTCACCCCCATTCTCCTGGATATGGTTCAACTAGTACTCTTAAGGATAGCAGGATTCTGAAATACTGCCCTTTGAAAGGATGTAACTTGAGCAAAAAACGTGGGAGAGGGTCGGTATAAAACCACAAAATTGATGCCAATAGGGTATTCCTTTCGGGATGCGTTGACAATTCCAAAATCAGCTTAGCGTCAACGTGCCATGGTGCCCACCTCCGGCAGAGAATTGATATGTACTTCATAATAGATAAAAAGAGAAAAAATATTGCGCCACTGTCTTTCTTTTTTATCAATAATGAAGTAATGAACAAAATGTTTTGGGAGAATAATAAAATTTTAGGAGGCACTTCTCTTATGGACCGAAATTTTGTAAGCATTAGAGTTTTATTACTTGTAAAAAACGGTGATGGAGTATTTTCAGGCACCTGGCGGTGGCCTCTGTCCATCATTAACTAAATAGTAAACTCAATAAAAGTGTGTCACAGTTGGACTTCAGACGAGTAATCACCCACACTTATCTGAATTGGTATGGATCGATATCCAAATACTAGCATTTGTTTAAGTTAAGTAGCTTCTTTTGTAAATGAATTATTTGGTATTCCCCAGACGTATTCATTTGTCTGATTATTATTTTGAAAAACATTGCATTATATTTTATTCCATGTGCTTTACAAAGGTGCCTTTGTCACACACTAAATGAACCTTTTGCATGATAATTCTGACTCTAATAAAAATTGCAAAACAACCTGGGGAAAAAAAGAAAATATTTTTAAATAAACGGTACGCACTATGCTTAGAGCGCAGAGGGAATATGGAAAAAAATGATTATTCATAATAAATTATCGTCTTTTACTAATTAAACTAGAAAGTTTTTCATTTTCAAGGTAAATAAAGATAAAACTTTGTAGAAAGTAGCATCAAAATAACAAAAATTGTTAGCTAACAATTGGTATATCATTGGCATTTTTTTTAAATGTGCCTGCTTAATGCATATTTAATTCTGATGCTGCTTTCATTCTAGTATAAATGTCAGTGTATACTTTAAAACCGAATTAAAACCAATACAACTTTATCCTCCCTAAATGACAACACATCCGCCCAATGTGACATTTACGCCAACCCAATATCTAAAGCATCTAATGATTGTATTAAGATAAAAGAAATACAACATACTAGCAAGATACTAAGAACATTCTGTTTGTAGGAACAATTTATCTTTCAAAAATAATTTCTGCGGATGCAAGTTAAAGCCACACAAGCATATACGGGTAATGCCCTTTGGTAAGTAAGCTCTTATTTTGCGATGCAGCGAGTATGTTATAGGAACAAGTAATCAATGCGAGGACAGGTATTGAGTCTTTTTCTGTGCAGGTTTCGCTCATCCCCCTAATGGCAAAATTCAAATTATAAATCCGCCCACCCCCTAGTATTTTCCATGATTAGTGACACCGTTGATGGATTCAGTTAAAATGTTTGATTACGTAATTATTATTATTCTTAGCATAGCAGCTCACACACCCGAGTAATATTTTTTTCTGGGCCTCACTGCTAGATTTTGAACTTTACATTGCACTTCTTACACCTCAATTTCCGTTTTTTCTTTATCATTTTGCATTTTTGGCTCTAGCAACCTGTGTTGCCTGCTTGTGTTGACCCTTGCACAGACCTTGGCTCCTATTGTGCATGTCAATTAATTTTGGCATGCACACGGTGCCGCATTGCATTGGTATTCAGAAGCAAGGAATAGCGGCCGTATCGATGTACAGGGAGGAGACTATTTTTAATACAACTCGCTATACAGTAACTTTATTTTTTCCATGCGCAGTATTAGTAATGTAATGTGCATTAAACTGGCTTAGTTTACTAAAGCACTTTAAATGGTTAATATCTATCTTATAACTTTAATGAAAAACATTTTCATCTGCGTGACTAGTGCAACACGAAGACGAGCATAATTTTTAGAACAAACCTTTTAGAAGTTATAAACTATTGTGTGACTGGTCAATTGGTGTCATAAACCCACTTTCTTTACGTTAAGGCAAAAGGCACATAACGTTACTAAGCGTAAAGAGCTTCTTTGGATCACATCCCTGGGATAAATCTATCTAATCGTTTATTAATAATTGCAAAAAATGGCTCATTAAATCATTTTTAATGAATTTTAACTGATATTTTCAATAAAATTAACTTTTCTTATACTGCTGAACATTTTACTGAATATTTTTAACAATACATCAATTCACAAATACCAGAGATTATCTTTTTGAAAATTCGCTTTTCTGGCAGCTACGCCAATTCAGATGCTTGAAATGAGAGAATTTTTACGGATCGCCACAGAACTTGCCGGCCTTCCGATTTTTTTTTACTTATCCAGTATAGACATTTACTACAAGATTTTTCACGTAGTATTCAATCTTTAATACTTGTAGCTTTCGATATGTTCAAAAATTTTAGTTGCAGGTTTATTCATTGGGAATTTACCAGGATTAACATTTCTGTGGTACCATACGGTACCGATAGGCGCTTCCCATGCTGTGTTTATGCGAGGAGGTAATATCTTGAGTGCTTCTACCGCATTTATTTTGCTTAATCGTGTTTATAACTAATTAATGTTTGAGTATAGTGCAACCAGTGATGCGCACCAAGGAAAGCCTGAGTGTGTGGCGAGCCTGGTCCGAGTCGCAATTCACGTAGGAGACATCAAACACGTGAGCGAGAAATCATTTGTGATGATAAAGACATTACAGCACATGAAGCGATTTTCCCTAATCCTGATTACTCCTCCTTTCGTGACGTGTTCCCTACCACAGATTGTTAACTATTTTTTGACGAAGAAGTAATCTCTCATTTAGTGGTGGAATCGAACAAGTATTCCCAGTTCTGCTATTGTTTACATCCAAACATGACACCAGAGGAAGTTAAAGTTTATGGTGCAATTCTATTCCTAAGTGGGTACAATACGATTCCTAGTAAAAGATACTATTGGGAGGCTGGATACGATACGAGAAATGACCTCGTGCATAATTTAATGAGGCGAGACAGATTCTTGCAAATAAATAAATTCGTTCACTTATGTGACAATACTGCCGTTGATGCCAGGGTTAAAATGTGGAAAATGCGCCCTCTGACGGATATGGCAAAGAAATAATGTGGCGAGAACGTGAGGGGAACAGTGTTTGAGTTTTGATGAGTCAATGGTGTCATATTTCGGGAAGTAAACAATTCATTCGGTGGAACTCCATAAGATTTGGCTATTAAGTTACTCTATAGCCCTGATGGCTACCTTGTACATTTTGACGTTTATCAAGGAAATAATCCAAGGAAAGCGGAAAACTACGAAAAAGAATTAGGAAAAACTGCAGCAACTCAAATAGGAATTATAGTCGAGCTGCAAAAGAAAGAATAGCCTATTCGGTCCTATGTTAATAATCAATTTGCCAGTTACAGCTTCGTGAAATATCTCTAGGAACTACGGTGCAACCGGTAGAGTAAGGGAAAATAGAATGCCTAAAAACTGTCCTCTGAAGCCCTCCAAGGAATTGGCCAAGTTGAAGTGAGGATCATTTGAAGCCATCCGATCAAGAAAGACAAAATGCTCGAGGTGATGTGGGTGGACAATGCAGTCGTTTCGGTAATTTCATCATGGCACGGAATTTATCCCATATCTAGTGTACGTAGTAGGAATGGGACGTGTACACGAGTGCACGTCTGAAGGCGTGCACACGTTTTCTTTTTCTTGCAAAATAATACACATTAGCATCGTCCACCTTTGACATTAGTATCGTCCACCTTTGACATTAGCATCGTCCACCGTATTGCCGCCACATCCCCCCCCGTTCCCCCGGTCACTTAATATGACTTGATTCGAGAGGTGAATCGCTATGAGTCAGCGTGTGTACGGTACTTCCTGGAATCAGGATCGCAGTCGGTGACTACTATCACGTCTTACTCCCTGTGACAAAGGTTGACCTTAGCAGGCTGCCGTTTTTGCAACCATCGGTTCGGGACTCCAATACTCTAGGCATGTAGGCCAACCGCAGGGCGGAATATGTGGGGCCAGAGACTGTAGCTATTGTATGCGTCGGGACATGTAAGACACGTGTACGCGCCTGAATAAATAGCGTGAACACGTTGACTGCAATACACGCTTTTTCCCATCCCTAGGAGGTAGGCTCTCTAAAAGTGAGAAAAAGAGAATTCTTGTGCCACGACCCGATGTTTTTGGGAAATACAATGCATTTATGGGGTGGGGAGTACAGATCGAATTGACTGGAATATATCCATTTATCGTATTGGTGTTAGAGGAAAGAAATAGTAGCGTCCTATTTTCACGTGAAAGCTTGATGACATGAGGTACAATGCATGGTTACTGATGAGGAAGTCAGGAAAAGGTATAACCCACCTGGAGTTCCGGCGGGCAGTTCTGCAGACTTACTTGGAGAGATTCAAGGATACCCTGAAATCTGTATGACGTGCACCTGCATCCAAAGGCAGTGGTACTGGAGTGACGTCAATTGCATCAGTTGGGCACGACGGAGTGTGTGGAATGCCATGTAGGGTTGTGCATTGACTGTTTTACACAATTTCATGTACGGCAGTGGTAAAAGAATGACACGAAAGGAAACTCATTTATCATTATTGACGTTGACCATTTTTTGAAATTCTTTTATTAATTGGAAAATAATTATTTTAAATGATTTTTTGGCATTTTAATGCTATTATGCTCAAATGTGTAATAAAGTGGCAAAATATCAAATATAACACATTTTGAACAGCTGCACGTAAATTACAGAAAATTCCTGAAACCTTAAATTGTTTACCCCTTACCGCATAGTGGTACCATTTGGTACCAGGATCTCCATAACTACCAATGCTTACCCGGTAACGCCTGGAAAAAATATTTTTTTAGAATCCTGTGATAAACTAATATTTTATTTTAATATGCTGTTTTTCTGAGGCATTGCGTCCAACCGTTTTACCTTTAACTACAACCCCTAGGCTCACTGGCAAATAAACGCTCGCTCACTTGCCACTGAATTTTTCATCACCCCTCCGACCTTTATTCCCGCCTCCATCTCCTCGAATCACTTCTCTCGAACACTAATAAAATTGGACTGGCGATTGTGGGCGCCCCTGACTCCATCATTCTGTCGCCAGTTCTGACTCATCATCGGCTACCCTTAACATTTGCCGTCTGGTTTATTCATGGAGACGTATGTTTTTCGATGTGCCCCAAGCGTCTTCAGTACTACAATAAATTGTTTCTAATGCAGTCTATTAGCATCTTTCTTGAAATGTACAAAGCAGGCTAGCACATACTGGCCGTATTTTGTTTCTTTCTATTAGCTTCCTCATCACTCTCTTATCGTCACACCTTTCTTTTCCAAATTCCTAGACTGTAGTCACCCCAGTCACCATAGCCTTACATTCTAGCCACCGATTTATAGCAACAAATACTAATTTTTCACCTGCAATTATTTCACTTACGCTCCTAAACCCTTTGCATGTTTATGCCTTACTGTTAGATTTATATTTAGATGCAAAAATCAATTAGCTGTTTTTTGTAACTTTTGATTATGCTTCGTTTATGTTGGCAACTACTAGGCGATTGCTCTGCCATGGTGCGTTGTTTGAGTAATTAAATCAGTCTTTTTTGTGCCGCAATGATGCTGTGACTACTTCTTTGTACTGTTCCCTTCATAATCCAAGGTAAATTAATTCTTTGTATTGATCCCTTCATAATCCATAGTAAATTAATTCTTTTTATTGATCCCTTCATAATCCATAGTAAATCAACTAGGGAGTTAACGGTTGATTCAAACTATAACACACTCTTCTTCGGTATCGCACTTAACATAACCTTCACAAAGTCTTGTGGTCAGTCGCACTCCATCCTCATAAATCTTATAAATTATTCCGAAGAGATAATGCCTTTCTTCCCCATATTACTCTTACGAAACTCTGCGGTCATGTTATCTCTCCCTACCGCCTCATCCAATCCCATTTCCCACGCCCCTCTTACCATTTCACCACACATGTTCGAATGCAATCCATGTCGCAATCCCTTCTTTTTTGAAACGCTCCGTGTTATTTCTTTACCATCAATCTCTTCAGCACCCGCTGCAATGTTTACCAAAATTCTCGCACTAAAATTATGAATAATTGCCTGTATTATTTTACTGACATTGCTGAGGTGAGATAATTTTAAGTACGCTCAACTGTACATGAATTTTAAGTAAAAACTCGCCAAATTCATGGTTAAACATTGACTGGCGTATGAGACTTACGCAGATGTATTTGTGACAATTACTCTAATATCCCACTTTATAATACTACCTCTGAAAGTTATAAGTTATCTTTCATCTCCTTTCTCATTCTGAAACATCATTTGTATACAAATTTCTATCTAAACGTAACTTGTACTTTGTGTTACTCATGACACTCCATCACCATTTTTACTTCGGCTTCTGAAGACATGATGTGCAATGTCTTCATTAGCACTATCATGAACAGGGCCAACTACGCCTTAGAAAATAAATAGAAACACTTGTATTTATAATAATGGTTTATTTTCAAAAGTGGCACTCATTGACTTTGGAAGTTACAAGCAATGGAGGGCATCTGGCCGGATGCGATGTCATTTTCACCTTCCCTTTCCACTTCTCCTTCCGGCCGTAGCTCTCCAATTTATGCCCGTCCATCTGAAAAGATACATCAATTGCTTCACAATTTCTCATACATTTCTTTAAAAATTAATTATTTTAAAAATTTGAACATCATAATACAGTGCCAAAGTCGTAAATATAATGTTTATGGTGATTTCCAGCAGAGTTTTATTTTACACACTTTATTTTTTTATATTCTTTTAATTTGAAGGCTCTGATGACAGCGAACATTTCTATTTTTTCAAATTATATGTGGCCATTTTAGGAGATCTGTCCGATGCTTGACCATTTCACCCGTGATTGTCTGATTACTCCTGAGTAATCTGAAAAAGTCACTAAAAAAGAAAATTTAAATTTAGCTACTTTTTTGTACGCATCTGGGAGAGAATATTCGATTTACGCGACAAAGGAGAAAATCTTTTCTCTAACTTGGAGTAGAGTCGCTCTCCGCGGCCACAAATGTGGCCGGCGACTTCAATCGCTTTGCGCGAGAGTTAGTGACGCAACTGTTATCTTTCGCCTAATTCAAAAAAGTGCAACAGTTTCAATACCGCCAAGCAACTCTGATGAGAGAGCTGGGTGCCCAGCAACTTTCAATGGTTTATCAGTACTTGAGGCATCATCTACTTCAACCTTACAAGTAGGCCTACTAGGAGCATCGAGTGGATTGCCTGCAACACCTGATAGGCTGACATGTGAACCTCTAGCAGGATGTTCTACCGGTTCTACATTTAACTTTGAGCTCCACAAAGCTTCTGAAACTCCTGATGGTTTCAAATCGAAAGCCAACACTTTAAAGTGTGTAACACCAGAGGAGGTGCAACCGTACCCCAAAGCAGGTCCTAGAAAGACCGTAAAATCAGGAAGGAAACCTGGTAGGACCAGAATTGTAACAGATACACCTGAAAACGAACAAATAAGACAAGGCAAACTAAAGAAACAGTCGAAAAAGCAATGCCAGATGTTGACAGAACAACCCAAGAAACAATAGCTTGACGGAAATTTAATGATTAAAAAAGAACAAACAGATCAGTTCAAAAAAGGTCTTTAAAAAAACAAACATTGACCAAGCGTGGGAATAAAAGGCGTAATTCATCGTCATCCTCTGAAAATAATGTCGTTCCTTTGGTCTCAACTGACGACGAGGATAGTTAAGATGAACAGTGCCTGTACTGCCATGCACCGTACAGCACTGATGGAGGGGGAGAAATTTGGATAAGGTGTGTTGTTTGTCTTCGTTGGACCCATGAACTGGACGCAACGAGATGTGACACAAAAAGACTGGAAAACTTTTTTTTGTGATTCTTGCTCTAAAAAGTTGAATTTTTACATTTTCAGCTTGGCTAAATATTTTTAGATTCATGTTTTCCTGATTTGATTAGTCTTGTTTCTTATTCGAATTACGCTAAGATACATAACTTACCATTTTCAATGTTTTACAAAATTATGTTGTCATTAAAATACTAGTTTTTCCAATTGTAATAAAGTTTTTTTTACTATGTCCTACGTGCATAACTTGTGTTTCTAGGTACAACAGGTGGTGTTCCCTGGTACATAAACATGATGTGCCAAGGAACATTTGTAAGTATTAAGAATTTATTTATTTTTTCAGTTCCAGTACATATATACCTAAGTATGAATCGTGGTTCGGGGTTCAAGTAATAGTGATAGATGATGGTAAATGAGTAACACTTTTTTTTCAATATAACTAAAAAGTTATAAAGGGAAGTTTAAAAAGTGTTCCCTGGTACAATACTCTCACCTACATTTGTTTGTACACAATCTTTCATCGTGTAAAACGGCCTCAATAGAGTCCGTCGGGATTCCCAAGGTATTCAGTACCAAGTGGCAGTAGAAAAGTTGGTGAATTCGTATAGGGGGCGATTCGATATTTAACAAAATATCCTTTTGTAAGCGACTCTGAAAAATGAGATATAGAGCTATAATTGTAACTTGGTCATCTATTTTCCGAAAAAATGTGCCGGATCAAGTTCCGAGAGTCACAACTGCGGCCATGTTGAGTTATGCGCTTCCAAGCCAGCCACCCGGACACAATCGCAAGAAACATGGGAGGGGGGGGGGGGAGTTACGGTCCATGCTCCGTCTTAGTGTGCCTTAGTAGTCTTCATGTATGCTTAAGGGCTGCAATCAACTAATCTTAGGTACGAACGACTAAAGATCAATGTTGACCAATAAAAGAAAACAATTTTCTGTAACCATTGCTTCCTTTATAATAACGAAAACACTGTGGCAATTGGATTTCAGTATATTACATACTTGACAGTGTTAATTTTAAACATTTCAATCACGATGGAAAAAATACGTAATATATATTTGTTACAAGACTTGATAATAATTTTATTGTAATGTGCTTAATTAAAATAGGGCAAGCTTTAATTCACCATGGCTACTTTTCCATTATTGGTGACGTTATCTGTGAGCAAATTTATCAATTTACAGCCCTCTGAAAACCCTGCATAGTAAGATATAAATACGACTCGAGCATGCTGCACGGGCAGCGCCCCCCCCTCCCCTTCCCCTCCGGCCCATGTTCACTTCCCGCGGGACGATCTCCCCTCTCCACCTCCACCGCTCACTCGGCTACCGCCTCGTCACACTCCACCGCCACACCACAGACGAAGGTCACTGAATCATATGCTGCACGAGCACATATGAGCCCATGCTCCTTGATATATTTCTCTCTTCACTAAGTCTGAGGCTACATTATTCAATTCATAATCCTCGTCTAATAAAATGCGCAGTACATGAGAGCTAGCGAAATCGTCTAAAGCTGGCCGTGACATCGACCACGCCCCGACCGCGATGCAGAGCTTCCACTAAAGCCCTGGGTACCGATTCCTGGATCTGTATCCAGGGTGTGCAGTTTCCCCTGCTTGTACGCGACAAGGAGACGTGTAGATCACGCAAGCGGCGCCGTAATTATCTTGGCGTCCCTCCCGCCATCTTGTGTCGTGGCGCTGCCATTGGCTGTTACCTCCGGCGTCCATGGAGGGGAGGTCGGAGTCAACAGGTGTGTCCACGGTAGCCACTCCTCTTGTACTTCATAAATCTGTCGCGCGTGGAGAGCGGCGCTCTTACCAGAGTCCTCTGGATTGCCGATAATACACTACATAGTCCTCTGGATTGCCGATAATACACTACATAGTTGAGTCGTCGCATTCCGCCATTTTTGTTCTCGGCACATCTTGCTTACGTATGAAAGTGAAGGCGGTAGGCAGTCGCTATGCAGGATTTTCCTTGTTTTGCAGAAGAAATAAAGCAAAATGGTTGTTTGCTCTGCTCCTAATTGCTCTAATAACACTGAGAAAGGGTTTTTACCTCAAGCGGTTTACCTTTAATGTTTGACATTTTTTTCAAATAGTAGGAGTGGATTATACAGTTTGAATTATTTGTTATTTGTAGATATATGCTATTACATTTATCATTAAAATATTAATAGTAATATACCTACCCTTGAATTGTTGAGATGCTAATTTGAGATGCTTATCTCCAACTCCATCAGAGTTATTCAAAGCCAAACTTTGAGAATTTTGAAAAAAATACTTTTTAAAAATTTGTAACAATTCAAGGGTAAGTATACCACTATTAATATTTTAATGATAAATTTAATAGCATATATCTACAAATAAAAAAATAATTTATACTGTATAATCCAGTTACTACTATTTGAAAAAAAATTTCAAACATTGAAATTTCAATCATAACTTTTTAGAACTTTGAATGAAGTTTTACCTTAAAAAGGATAGAGATAAGTAAACAAATTTCTGTATTTATTTTTTACCTTGTGAAATTTCAAACAAAGTTCTCTTTGATTCATCCTTCTAGGATAAATACTTTTATAGCTATAGACTTTTACGTAAACCTTTACAAACGCAGAAATGGGCTCGCGCAAAATTATAAAAATGGCCGCCCAAGGTAAAATTTGAGATAAAAATTTGAAAAAAATAGTTTTAATGTCTTAAGACATGAGGGAAACAACTAGAAAAATTTCAATTTTTTTAAAAATAGGTCAAGCAACCATCTTATTTTTTTGGGCCACTTAAAATGGATTGACCCTCTTGTTTTTTTTATTTTGGGGGAGGATAATACTTCCAATTTATTAGCACTTAAAGTTGACTAGACTCGTCCTCGAGTATCACGGATTATTTCCATTGCACTGTTTTCATGGAAGTTTTACTCGGAAATTATCTGCGAAATATCTTTCGCCCTTGCCATTCAGCTGATATTTAGCTCTCCTTAATGCTGTTATTATTCCTTTAAAGAGTAAGCATCGCTATAATAGCCATGAAAGTAATAATTAGTACTTTCGGAAATGACTTAACCTGTTCAACACTAAAATATAGTAAGTTTCATATCCGAAAAACGTCCCGTGAAGAGAATCAAAAATTGACAATTTTTCGCGCTTAATTTGTAATTTTTCACGATTTCCAATTCATAAATTATTGGTAAAATGTTCCCAAATAGGTCAAGGATGAATTGAGTTCAATTTATGATCACCCGAAATGCGACGGGAATCGCGTAATTGTGCAAAAACTAAGTTAACCTCACTTTCCCCCATAAGACTATAGAAACGTAGGAACAAAAATGGCGGAATTCTCAATTCCCATAGTGGAAATGTATGCGAAGACTCAACCCTATGAGGGAGTAGTGTTGAGAACGGCCATCCAGAGGACTCTGGCTCTTACCTCCCCTGAGCGCCAATATATTGCTCGAACCCCTTGCATTTGACCACTCTGCTTGCCGAATTGTAATTGAACCGGTTCAGGTGGACTTTTGCCCACCAGGACGCGCGCGCGCCTTTGTATTGTGCGCGCCTTTGGCGCCGTGAATCGGGACCTCAAAAAAAGAAATCCAGTCGCTAAAAACCGTGTAGTTAGTAAGAATATGGCTGAGTGAAATCAACTTCAATCGCTGCGACCGTATTTTTCGAATGACTGAGATACAAGCATTCAATATACCCTTAGTATGCGGGCATTTTTATTACAATTATTAAAATGCGCTTGGTAGCTAGATTATTATTCCATCATTTAAAAAGCATAATATTACCTCTTCATAAATTTGCTTATTCTATTTGAATCTTAAACATTTTCATGTTTTTATTTTTGCTGTGTTTCATTGCATGAACTAGGAAACGCTGGTGAGACACGTGATGTATCCTTAAGTCGAAAAAAAAATTGGCCATTAAATTTTTTTTACTGGGTCAAAATGAAAACTTCCATCCGATAAATTGAGCGCAAATTATTTTTTTTAAACACACAAGAAACATTCAAATCCAACATTTTGTATAAATTATCATCAGTATTAAAAAAAATGTTTTCGTAAAATTATGCTGTCATTTAACGCAATTGCTGATGCATAAAGGTAAAATATTGCAGATGATAGAGTAAAATATTACGAGAGTAAAAGATTGCAGATGACAGAGCAATGCTGGTGGAGAGGAATATGTAAGGGGATTGATGCGGTGGCGAGAGTACTTTCTTCCCATCCCGAAGACCTTGGTTAGAATCCCGGAAGAGGCTGAGATTATTCAGGGAATCCCCTTATGGGTGCCTAGTCCGTGGGACCTCTTGGCGCCTTCCATTAGGAGTAGTCCATAGCCGACGCCGATTTTCTCTCCACCGTACGCCTCAAATAATCTTTACCATTCCTCGCCCTCCTATTCTCCGTAAATGAAGGAAATTCCTTCGGTTTTCGGTCACCTAGCCAAATAAAGCTTCCACGTTGGAAGAAGGTTGGTTATTTTGGATGGCGTCCGAAAACTCATTTGTACCACAGGCAGGTGGATGAGTCGATTGGGCATTGAGGGATTAATTAGGTCATGGAGGAAGGGTGGAGAGAAACCTGGCATTTGACTAATTTCAACGGAAGGTTCTTGGGAACTTGGGAACCGCAGTAATGACACAACTTTTTTCTAGAAATGCGCGAGTCCTATTGGTTGGGGAAAATTTCAATTCTTCTCCAGAGCAAAAGAGTAATCCTTCCCACCATGATCTTGAGAAGACCACAACAGCTTTAGCCTTAGCCTCCTATGCAGTTGGGGTTTAAGTGAGGCTCTAGCCATTCATATTAAAGAAAGGGTTGTGAAGGTACGAATATGTGCAACGCATGGCTACTTGCTATCTCCATTTCCACCAAACCGACTCGAGTCCTGTACGTGCTTCTCGTGCGAATGCACTGTTTTCTTGCCGTTTTTGTGGTCGAGGCTCTTTCTTCCACGCGATACGTGCTCCCGGCTTGGCTCGCCTATCTCCCGCTCGGAGGGAACTCATTGGCGGCTCCGCCTCGGGAAGCGGCAATGAGTGTGAGGAGACGAAGGGTGACGTTTCTCCGCGAGCACTCGAATCGGCCCTTGAGTGAGATGAGCACGCGTGGAGGAGAGCGGATGATTCCGAGTCATGAGGTGGTTAAATCCTTCTTTTTCCGGGCGCGAGCCCTCTTGAAATGTGGTGCATTTTTCATTCCTCGATATGTCTCACGGTTGAAGTTTTATCGATGGTGGAATATAAGGGTGAGAATTTTTTAAATATTCATTAAATAGTGTGGTTTCTTTGGTATAAAGGTTATAGCTGCGTCCAAACTCGCCAGTTAGGTACCTAAATCCGGATTTTTCGGGAGGACACCATCTTTAAGTGTGTCCAAACTCGTTAGGCATCATAAGGGAGTGGATTTAGGTAGCCAAATCGATCACCAGATTTAGGGAACATTAATTCCTACCTTAATCCGCCACCATTTTGAAATTCCCATAATTCCAAGTGCTGCAAGCGTCAAGGGGTGAGACAGAGTAGATACGAGTGTCATAGCTGGGAAGTATTTAAGAGTGTACCAATTAGATTTTTAAAAATTGTCTTACGCATGATATTTGTTAGATATGTTTCAAGTGAAACTTTCGTTTTTGGGAGTGACGAATTAATCGAAGAGTTAAAGGAGCTGAAAGAGAAAGGGCTGATCTAAACTAAAAATATAAACTAACAATAAACTACCCTACTCCTAAATAAAGTCAACAATGACACAAGTTTTAAACGAAACTAAAAAGAATAACTACTACAATACAAAAGAAACACTCAAAAAACGGCAAGCTAACAGTTAATAGTCTTCAAATTACAATTAAAACCTAAAAATTCAAATGTAAGCAACAGATAACTTTATGATTTTCGACAAAGCTCCTGTATCTTTGGGAAACTGCACATAAATGAAATTAATATTATTTAACATTTATTTTGCATAATGTTCATTGGACATCATTTCTTCGCCTTCATATGGATTTCACCGCATGGACCTTCTTAGGATATCATTTACATGGCATCCTATGAACATCCACAGGATGTCCTTAAGGGACTTCTGGATGCTAAATGGACATCCATTGGACATCATGTGGTGGCTGAGACAGACCTTAAACAGACGCATTAATGATACACGCACAAGGAAAGAACTGTACAGGGAGAATATAAAATTCGAATTGAAGTTATCAACTACACGATCACTAATGCAATACACTGCTCAGTCTAATGCGAATCGTTATCTACCAAAAATCAATACAAGCACAATGAACAAAAGCTAAAAGTACGTGCTATAGTATGCTCCTGTAAGTGACGGGATCTAACTATAAAAATCTTAATGCTACGAATTAAATACCGAATATTCTTAAACTACGAAAATAATGAGGAACTGTATTGCATTCCAATTTTCAAACAACACTAGTCATGAGGGTCATTTGTTCAAAATATTTACGTATTTCCCTTTGTACTTCGTTTGCTTCAAGCTCAGCAGTCAAACTCAAGCTCCCTTTCTGTTAGCAGCCCAAAATTTAGGAAGCCAAATCCATGCTCCCTAATGCCTAACGAGTTTGGACATGGCTTTAATGTTCAGGGAGATAGATTTGTAAAAAGGGGCGGAGTCATGATTGCACTTGTTCCTGCTTTCGAAATCGCAGCGTTGCCACTTTGCTACCAGACTCCATACCCGGCAACACTGAATATGGAGCTGGACGGAGCGCTGCAGCGCGCTGCAGGCAAGGCGGCCGGCCTACGCTTTCTGCTTTACTTTCGACAAGCACACGTTTCATTCCTGGAGGTGGCGCTAATTTATTTGCAGCTTCCCTTTACGATAGTTAACCCTTTTAGTGCCAGCCTCCGTTGCCTGGTTTACGTGAAAAATGCCAGCTTATTTCGACGAATTTTATTTTCTTTTTATAGCCGCATATTAGATTGTCTTCAGAATTGATAAAGAAGCATGATAGAAACTGAAAGCTATGCGACGAGAAGAGAGGGTCCGAGCGTAAAAATATGCGGCTGATAGATCGGCCCGTGGCATTTTTGCCACAAACCCTACGGACTGATAGATCTGAAGGCTGGCAATAAATGGGTTAACATATAGCATTTCACAGAGCTTGCGGGCAAAGAGTAGTAATGCCGGAAATACATATCTGGCATTCTTACATATTCTTCAACCCGTTCCAACGCTCATCGAAAAGACGAAGGTCGATTATGGTACACTAACTTGCAATGATTAATGCAATAACTAGTCACCGAATTGATTTCTGGAGAGTGCTTTTCGGTGGCGGGGGGGTTAAATCCTCGCCTAGTACTAACTTGAGAGTCGAGGGTTCGAATCCCGCCTGGGTGAATTTTTCAGCACTAACGACAAGGATAACTTCGTTCGTCCCATGTTACCTCTTCGTTTCACGCCGAAATACCTTGGGTGGTGCTATTAGGATAATGAAAAATAAACACACGTTTCAATGTTGTGTGACGCAAACCCTGCTCTGATTCCGAGCACACGTTCTGAAGGCCGTTTTAAATTTGTTTACACAAACTCTTACGTGAACTCTTGCATGATGCAAAATTTATCACGTAAAGCGGCAAATTGTACGAACGCTTGTGCGAATTTCTCAATGCCTGCACGGGAAATAGAACCTGTTCTAATTTCGTAGAGACAAACGTACAGTCTCATGTATATTCCTTGGTATAAAAAACATCATCGTGTAAAACGGCCTTCACAAATGTTCCAGGAACTACGCGATACACGAGTAAGGTCCGCTGGGGAAAACAAAAGGCTGCGCTGATTCTCCGCGAGGAGGTGGGGGTGGGTGGAAGGGCGGGGAGCAGTTGGGAGGGGGGGAAGGAAGGGGAAAAGAACTCCGGGGGCGGGGGGAGGAAGGGGAGACTTGGGGAGGAAAGGGGAAGGCGGTGGGTTGGAAGGGGAGACGTGGGGAGAGGAAGGGGATAAAAAAGGGGGACTCGGAGGGTGGGGGGATGTGAGGCTGTCTTCCTCTCCCCCACCCACCCCCTCTAACTCCCTCTACCGGCTGTTCGGACGCCTACGTGAGGGCAACGGGAGTCATCGTGAAATACCACGGCAGCTACTCTCTGGGAGCGTGAGGCTCGGGATGGTTCTGCAGCCGTCGTGCAATATCTACATCTACGAAGTACCGTGCAAGCCACCACTAGGGTGTGTGGCACGGGGTGATTCCGCACCAGGCATGCAGCACTCGTCCCAGCACAAGTCAGAACCTCGCACGCTCCCCCGGCCGCAAGGCGCAGGCCAAAAAGCAGTCAGGAGAACATTGCTCAGTCCAACCGGAAAATGGGAGAGGGATACGTAAATGAACATGCAAACATGCAGAACAATGCTATGGACACATCTAGTGGTTAACATTACTGATACCGTTAATTTATGAATGCTACGAGATGCTATTTCATGCAGAGAAAAAAATACAATAATGCTTGACAAATCGATCGGTGTGAAGTGTTAGTAATGAGTGCGAGAAAAATATGTACTCGTTCCAGTAGAAGGTCGAACCCTACACGCTCCTCGAGCCGCGGACCAAAAGGGGGACTGGAGAATTATGCATGGATTAACTAGGGGAGAGAAAAGTAAACAAGTACGCATAGATGCAAATCACGGGTTAAGAAACTAATATTGGTGAGTAATACCTGTGATTCATGGAAACTGTGTGAAGCAAATGCGTGCAGAAAACCAAATCATCCGGGGCTAGGTGTTAGTAATAATGGCAATGAAAATTGTGTTGTACTAAGGGGTGAGCTACTAGAACCATTACGCCAAGTTCATGAACAGGAACCTGGAAAAGAGTCCCTTCTCCAATTCCCTGCTCCCTTCCTGGGACTTTTTTACAATTTGTATCCTCTGCATCTACACACAGATCAGGACTGATTAGCCTGCATCCACACCTTCATCTACGTGCGACAGTGTGTATGTGACAACATATTTCAGTAGGTCCGTCGTCCCGTCTGAGACACGAGGATTGACGACTATGTACTAACCCAGCGGGCTTAAAGCATTCCACATTTAGTTGACATTATTGCCTCCTCTGGACATTCAATTCACATGTAAATCTCCATAAGGCCGGAGGTGCGACTTTACCAATGACAGCAGGAAAATTAATGTGATGCTATGCAATTTAAAATGACATTTTCTGAAGTAAAAAAGATGCTACATTTAGTGATGGCAAAAATTAATCGATTTAGTTTAAAATAAATATCATAAAAAATATGTCCTTGAATTTACGTTAGTATCGGAGCGCTTTGGATTTCATCTCCCTCACTCAGTTGCAGACTAACGGTTCATAGTATTACAATATTCAAAACGTTTTTATACGTTTACCTCCATTAAAGTTAGCTTTAATTTGTTTTTAACTTAGTTTCATCGTTATTGTATTCCTTTAAATATCTTTTGGACAAAATATTTTGAATTTTGCAAGGTAAAAAGCGGTCGCCTACTAACTTTCGTATCTCACAATATAGATCCATATATGCTGCGTATGAAATTTAGATAAAACTTTATATTTTTTTTGGTGAAAGAATCGTAACTCTATCTCAATTACAAAGGGAGTTATGAATTTTTGATGTCGCCAAATATTTTCGACGCGCCATAATTCCGCCGCTTGCTCTGTCCTGCCAGCTAACCTATCGCGTGGAAGGGAGATTCGGGAACGGGAAGTTTACGGGGTGCGGAATATTTTATCATAACATTAACATTTATGATATTAATAAAACAGGAAACAAGATTTGCTCAAATGAGAAGTTAGAAATAACTACAAAATATGATGAACAAGCCGCAAAAAGAGATAATTATTTTTTTATTTCTCTTACTCAAGGGCTCCAGAAGCGCTGACCCTCGAAGTCCCCCACCGTGACCCCTTCCCACCATTTAGTGCCTCAAGCAAAAAGGGGAGATTCGACACCACTGGCGACCTTTGACATAAGTTTTTCTCAACCACAAATCTCTCGTGACATTATCGGAAAACTTTCCTTATTCAGGCATGGCAATGCCCCACATTTCCTCGGCATTCTCCAATAAATCGATCCATAAACGTCAGTGCTTTCGAAACCCATGGCATTAATAATGCTGTCAATGATCGACACGCAAGGTGAATGAAACTTAAAATGAAGCGTTAAGAATAAAAAAAATTCCATTTCATTATGCAGCTAATAAACGTAACTTAGATTTTAAAAATACCAGACTATGAAAACTATGTTTACTTTCCGGTAATTCATATAACCTTTACATAGCAAAATTTCATCACCATGACTCTTATTATGTGCCAAATTAAACACTTCTTTGAAACTAAGTAATTTTGGCGCGGAGTTATAAGTGGTTGCCTATGTTGTCAGGATAACGCCCACGGAGCGGAATATTTGTGGAAAGCGCTATAGCTCGCCTCGGAAGAGCGTGTGGCAGGGGGTGGAGGGTGAAGAGGAAAGAAAACAGGGAGAAGTGATGAGGGCGGGAGAGGGACGGCAAGGTGTGTTCTCGTCTGGGTTGTGATTGGATTGGTCCCTTGAGTAGTAATTGTTTAGGGGATATTACAATGGAACGGAAGGCGTGTTCACTAATATTATTACCCCTCCCACCTAAACGTAAAGCAACGTAGGATTTCACAGAACACCCACTTTCTCTCGTGATCCTCCGTAAGACTAGACTTTGGAAAGCATGCGTGAACTCGTGGATATACGCATATTTCTCGCAATTTCGTGCACCTACTGGCGACATTCAGGAACGCTAGAGTATTTAATAATGGAGGTTGCAATTCTGGAGCTGAGCGCAGATGGAAAAAACTTTTGCCGTTGGCTGACATGAGTTTACTGCAGTGAAACTACCGCGCTGTTTGCAATGATACGAACTCACAATCCGACTCCTCGTCCGACGATGATTGGAAAAGTTGTGCAAGATGATCTCACGAGTAACTTAACATCTTACATTGATTGGTGGATCCCACACCCTCAAGCACAGCACTTGAAAAATACGGTAGTTGGATCAACTTCCAGCACCAAAATATTCTTACTCCAGTGAATTGTTTTATTTCCTGTTTAACTTTAGACTTCAGCAAAACATTTTGATATCTTTTTTCTGTATACAACGGAATTACGCAGCATTATTTAAATGGAACCTTTTTTCGAAGCCAGAGCATCTGAGGCTGACATATATTATCAGGAGATAGCTGTCTGTACCGAAACACAAGTGTCAACGTGATTTTTTATATTGGATATCAATACTGGGTATATATTGGATATATATTGGGTTCACTTAAAGTAACGTAGCTGTTACAATGCGCCTGCATACGTTTCTTCCTCGTCATCATCGCGTCGACAATACTACAGAGTTAAACATGAGGAAGGGCGCGCGGGGTGTTTCTTACACCTCAAACGTTTACTCAATGTAACTGAAGCATTGTCTCTACAATGTTGCAAGTATTCATGCCATCAAATTGCTTGCATTTTAACCTTATCGCGGGTTAAATAGTGACCTCGCAACAACAATTTTCAAGGCAGCAGTCAGAATTTATGTGGGGAGGGGAGAGAACCAAGTAGATGAGCACAGCACCTTGCGCCGTGATTCATGGTTGATTTTGAGAATTTAAAAATTAATATTACTTGTTCCAATTTAGATTATATAGTCCTATAATATCTAGTTCGGCAACTTTATTTGTCTTATTTTAACCTATCCCAAAAAATAAACGCACTCGTTAATTAAAATAATATTTTTGAATTGAAAGTTTCACATGTAGAGACAACGATACATGTCGGGGGGGGGGGGGGAAATACTACTACGGAAAAATACTACGGTTGGGAAAAATACTACGGTTGGGAAAAATACTACGGTCGGGAAAAATACTACGGTTGCCAACGCAGGGGGTAGGGGGAAAAATCACTGAAAACGATAACGTAGTTTATGCACGACCCCTTACTTGCCTAACCTCCCTCGTATTATGCCACATTAAACAACGGTGAATGGTCCACGTAATCCAAGTAGTTTGGACGACGTGATCGTACGTTTTCGTGTTTTTTCTTTTGCTCGCCATGATTCGAACTGTTCGCGGCGTTCAGCCCTCCTCCGACCCGTGGCTGTAGCCCCAAAATCTTCTCCCCCACCCACCCCTCCTCCTCGTGGGAGGGCAGCAAAGATCACTTGCCGTTTTCCTATGTTCACAGCAGTGACTCGCATATTTTACCGCAATGTCTTGCCACAAATACTCTGTTCTCAGGAGATGTCGTGATCCAAATAGTAAGTAATTAGAGATAATATTACCGCAGGTTACCTATCATTTGTGCCTGCCGTACAAAATGAAAATTCTTACATTCCTTGTAAGCATGACATTCGAGCTGCTTTTTATATTAGTTGATATTCATGAAAATATGTATTTAAATATCTTTCTGAAATACAGTATGAAAATTACGACGCCATGCTCAAAACATAGAGACCCGAATCTCTAAAGCCGTGTTTACACGATGCATTTACCCGCGCAAGTACGTGGCTGGACAGATGCGTGAACACATTCAACAAATTAGAACAGGGGCTATTTTCTGTCCACGCATTCACGCATTTGCGCAATTTTGAGTGTTTACACGGTGAAATTTTGATGGTGATTGTGTTCACGCATCTACCCGCGCGGGTAAATGCGTCGTGTAAACACGGCTTAAAACGCCGTACCCGTGGTAGTAGGATAAACTTACATCAATTGCAATTGGCTAAAATACCTCAAAGGCTATTGAAAAGTTCGGGTTCGAATCGTAGTTGAGCAAAAAGCTCTTCCGACACGAATTTCCTCAATTGGTCTCATAGCTTGAACTCTAATGAGTGACAACACACAATGATAATTTTTACCATTTTCACAATATTTCTGTCGGTTAATTGATCGCGAGGAGGTTCATGTAAGCAATTAGGTTTAGTATAATTTTGCACGGAGGGAATCATGGAGTTGAACAATAATAATTAAATTCATCGGCCACATATAGATTTCAGGAGAAGCCTCCAGTGGTAGTAAGAGCATTGATTTCTGTCGTGAATCAGATGTCACAGGGAGGGAAATAGAAATGGGTTTACAAACATAGTCAAAATACCTCGGGCGGGTAGGGTGGAATTCGGGAAAACATTTCCGCAATCAAAAACATACCGGGGGAATTAGTCTCCATCGTCGTTGGTGTTCTCGAGAGTCACATCCGTATCCACAGGTCCCGCTCGTCGCCCATGGTGGGCCGGTGGTCCTGGAGCAGCGTTCTCGTCCCCTGGACGTTCATTTGGAGGTCCAGAAGGTTCTTCGCCACCATTTCCAAGTCCCGGGGGCTCAACAGCGCGGTGAGTTGGGGATGGTTGACCACCTCGTCGGGTTTCTGCATTGTTTAGTCGGGCAGGCCCATCGTCTGCGGATGACTCGTTCCTCCATTGTTGCTGAAGGCCCGCGGCCCACATGGAAAAGCGACTCCTCTCATCCCAGTTGAAATTCTCCTCAGCGTAGGCGAGGGCCGGTCTTCCGCCACGGTATGCACGGGGAGTCCGACGAGGGAAAGTCAGCAGGAGCCGTATACGGTTACCGCGCATTGCGCGGTTATCGCCGCCCCGACCACCCCTGTATCGTTGAGCCAAGCCCATAATATACCGACTAACGCGTCCTCTAAACACCACGCGTTGGAAGCGTTAAACTTTCTTGCCTCTATCCATTCCTCACTGTTCAATTAGATACACACAATGAAAAATAAAATTCCACCGCAGCTGCGGTCTCGGACTTCTTCTAACGTGATGGCGGTCACTAATCATTCACCGATAGTCTCCGACGCAGTGTCGTTGACGAATCACCGTCATCTTGGAGGAGTCACTCCACCTCCCCTCATCCGCCGCCTCGCCGCTTGCAGCGCCATGGCGACAAAGAGCCGAGAGTTGCGGTACACGGTGAGCCAAATGAGGGCGAAGGACATGGCGGCGCGGGGGTGCAGTGACTTCTATCGGCACCACGTCATCGTCACAATCGCGTGACGTCATCCAATCACCGGGTTCCGGCAGTGCATTTGAAGTTTCCCTAAGCTTCCAAACCACCCCAAAATGTTTTCCTTCTGTAGATTGTCTCTGATTTGCGTTCATAACGACGAAATTGCGGTTAAGTTGTGTTGATTCCGAGGTAAATAAAGTTCTCTGAGCTCATTGGTATCATGTTCTTTTTACGTGTGTTCTAATTGCGCGAGTGCAGTTCATATTACCTAATGTTTTCTGTTGTCTACATATCGCCACTATCCATGGGTGTGCTTAATCAGTTATTCGTGCAACCAGTGAGACTTAGTGATATTTACCTGCAATGAATATTGTGAACATGTAGATTCATTGTTTGACTTAAATTCATTGTAATGTTGCGATATATTTCGGTTGTGATTTTGATTAATGATAATATTTTCTCACGAAGTTGGAATAGCTACCGGGAGCTTTATTGTGCCTGTGATGAAAATGGCTCGAATAATTTATGTATTGTTTTAATTAGCTATCTTTAGCATTAGCATGCTTCATTTTGGTTACTAGAATTAAACAATGGTTTTGTTGCTTATTTTATTGTGTTTTTTGCTTTCGAATCAACTCTTTATTCTGTTGATAAGTTCGTTGGCTCTTGAATTTATGGCGCTTGCCTTAGTGATACGTAAGTTGTGAGTCATAATCAGTGAAGTGGTATTGCGTAAACTGGTTGGTAAAATTGTGTTGATTTGGATGAAGTTCTGTACAGAAATATAATTCATATTATTATTAATTAATTATTGATGTGCTCCTCCTTGCCATGGATGCAAGTAATTGGGATTGGTACTTGATACTTTTTGGCATATTTGTATCTGAAAAATGGTTAACATAAACGTTTCAAGTATTTTTGTTTTTCTCAACGCAGAAATTGATGCCATTGCTACCTCAATTAGTTTCATGTATTAAATAAGTCATGTAAGCGGCGTATGCAGCAATAATAGTCGAACAAAGCAAATCTTAAATTGGATTATAAAAGAAGCTTTCTGCTATACCGGTATTCGAAGTCGATTTTGATTGGCCCGATTAACGTTATTCATATTTCATTACGTCATGCGTTTGTGGCGGCGAGGTGGTGCCGATAAAAGTTACTGTCCCCCCGCGCAGCTGTGTCCTACCTAGAGATGAGCCTCTTTGAAAATTACCGCGGTAATTTTCGTAAATTACCATGGTATTTTTCGTAACTTACCGCGCCCCTTGAAAATAACCGTAATTTTCTAGATAATTCACCTAAGCTAGAGATAATTTTTCATACAGATAAATTTCCAACATGTTCTTTTAAGCCAAGTCCACATTACCGACGTGTTTAATTATAAATTGAGGCATGTACAACTCATTTTTGGCATATTTTACTTGAATTATAACATTATTAAGTAATTATTAGTAAAATATTCTTCTTGAAAATTTCTTATACTTTGACAAAAGAAAGCCAGTTTGCGTGTTGCTACCGTAGTTCTTTTTACAATTTTAAAAATCCTAATAGATTAATGTTGTATAAGGTATGGTTTAAACATGGTTATTCCCTTCCTATTTCTACTGGCTTTCTTATTTAACCATACATTTTCTGTTTAATGCTTAAAACTGAAAAAATACTGGAAAATTACGCTAATTTTCCCATCATCCCTAGTCCTACCCCCCTCGCCCTGAATCACTGTTTCGCACAGGTTGCGGTGTACAACGGCGCGAGGGGGGGGGGTGGAGAAGGAGGGGGTGGACGAGCAGGAGGGGGCCGCTGCGAGATTGCCATTGGCCCTTACGTAACCCTTTCCCCTCCGATGCGATACTTGTCCTTGAGTCACGGAGTTCCGACCGGGGAAAATCTTCATATTTCCACGAACAAAATGCTCTCCTCATGACACGAAACTCTTAAGGCCGTTTTACACGGTGCATTTATTTGTACTATCTATCGTACGAACGCATGTACAGTCATGTGTGCAACCAGCTAACCAGCAGAAATAAAGTGATTATTATTATATCACGCGGGATATCAAGAACTCTACTTGAGGACGCGACCAGTCATAAATTTGGTGGAATAAAATAATTTTAAACCCAAAGATCGCGATTACACTGAAAAACCAGAACACCAAATAACACGACGAAATGACGATGTAAACATTTCAGCAACTTTGAGTTAACTCTTCTCGGGTTCTCTACAGGTTCAAACTTTTCATAATTGCCGACGAGTAATTAATTCTCACCTTGAGAATGAATGAGGAGTCGTCTCTCGAAACGTCGACATTTAAGCATAGTTTAAACCGGTGAAGAGTCCGAGAAGAGTTTACTCATTAAAGATTATATACACAGGATAATAGTTACTCATATTATTCGACGGTAGAGTGTTAATCCTTTTTATAAACAACTTTATTTTCAATCGTAACACAGGCACCACAGTTTTCGCCATAACTGCACCATCTGTTGAATAAAACAGGATCAAAAATTGTATAATTGTGCGAATGGAATTTGAACAGGTTCTATTTTCCGTTCAATCATTCATAAATTCGCACAAGCGTTCGCACAATTTGCAGCTTTACACGGTACAATTTCCTGATACATGCGTTCGCACGATAGATTGTACAAAAAATGTGCCGTGTAAAACGGCCTTTACACCTCTGCAGGTAGAGATGTAAGTCGAAAATATTCTTCAGAGAATATTCTCCGAGCATGAGAATATTCTCTGTAAGATTATGCTCACAGCATTTTTGAGCATTTTCTTCCAATTTGTCTACAATGCCAATAAATGTTTGAAAATTTTAATCTGAATAATTATTTGCCTATTTAGGTATGCTTTAAAAGCTGTGACAAAAGAGGAACAGGAAATGGGCCTACTTAAGTTGAGAGTCGACCTAACCTCACATTTTGTAGTGTGCTGCTTTAACATAGGGTGCTTTCCATTCACTCTCGTGTGCTAATCACTACGTAACACAACAGCGCTCTTGCCTTCCATTCATGCCGGAACCTGCGCAATAGGTAGAGCACTTCGAAACAACTCAACAGCATCATTTTTGTGCGCTAATCTTCGAGTGCGGTTGCGCGAAGCCATGGTAACGAAATATTTTATTTTCTTATTGCTCGCATATATGCGGCCATATAGTTAATTGCGTATCTCCGGTTTTAAAAATTTTGAGGGGTCGTTCACACTGATTGAATACAATTTGACGAATTTCTAATGCATGGAATAGAGAAAGTCAGTGTTCAATACTCGATAACAATTAATAATTGCTTTAATTACATGTTCTGCAATCTACCTTCCCTGAATTACTTTCGAAGAAAGTGACCGCTTTTCGTCTATTTTAAGAAAATGTAAAATGTGTTAGTAAATACGGATGATACCGATTACTAAATAAAGACTGTCTTCGAAGTATTAATAAATAGTACTTGTTTTGGTATGCTTACATAAACATTAGTGCATACATATTAACGTTGATTAGTGACCTTTGAACAGCAGATGGAGGGTGTTAAGTATAATGACAACTTAACTTCCATAAACTCAATGAACTCTGCGTTCAATGTGGACATTTTGGTCGACCACTTTAGGGAAAAAGAAGGTGCATGGTCCAAGCAATTGGGTATTTTCCAAAATTTTAAATTTAAGTTTACGGATCTTTATATGTTACTTAAACTCGAACAAGCTTGCGGAGTGAAAGTAGTTTTAAAATTGATTCAATATTAATTGAGATATTTAAGATTAAAATAGTCGAAATTTCAAATTTTTTTACGCCGCGGCGAAACGAAATCTGATTGGCTTGACGTCATTTTCGCTGAGCGATAGACGGATGTGAGGGAGAAAGTGAGTAACTGTAGAAGATCTACCGTATATTTAAAGATTTTTCATTGAAAACAAAGACTATGGCGTGCAATTGTTTTATTAAAACCACATAAGATAATTTACCCAAAGTGGATATGTTTATGGTAGGCGTTTTAATGAAGAAGGACGAGCGATTTAATGCTGCGGAAATTCGTTGAGCTTAAGTCCAAAAAATGTAAGCCTAAAGTTCGCTTTTAAAATCGTCATTACTGTTTTATATTATTTTTGATACATATAATTATTTATTTGGTGTATGAACTTTATTAACTGTTTTTCGAAAACACTCATGATCATTATGATACTTATTTCTTTATCGAAGTCCATATCAGTCCATGCAACAGTAAACAAACAGTATCTTAGTAACATATCAACATAACACAGTACTCACCAAATGTTTGTGCTGCCAATACTCGACACACTTAAAACGTTAATTTTTTATTTGCTAAATAGTGATTGTTTGTAGAGGAGGTTTCTAGAAGTGGCTTATCTGCTGTAGAAATGCCTAAAAATAGATTCTCATCTCCTAAATGTCTATTCAAAGTTTAATTTAAGTGTTGTTATATTATAAAGCTTCTCGTGAGAGTTATGGTGATAATGCTATAGGATACATCCAAGTAAAGAGAGATGGACCACTGTGCACAGTCATTGCAAGAATATGTCCAGAACACAAAGTGCGGAGTAAAGTATACATTTTTACGGGTGGACATTGAGGAATCCAAGGAAGAAATTTCAATCTATCAATGTCGTGATTGCGTGAATAAATTTCTTGTTCGGTGTTTCAACCATTCCGGTGTTTCGTACATTGTGGCACAAAATAACATCTATATATACCATTTAAAGGCATATCTAGAAACGCGAACACGTCAGAAACTAATTTCGCCGCATTTGTTACCACTGTAAGCATAAGGAAACGCCTGGGTCTAAATGTAAACAGCGAAAATGACGTCACAGGCCATTCGGTTGTTTTCGGAGTGTGCTCGGAAGCTTTCGTAACCTTCTACTTTCTTTAGCTTTTAAAACCGAAATTCATACAATTTGATAAGAAAATATTTAGCCAATGCAATAAGTTCAAGTAACTGAATCAGAATATCGATAGTTTGAAATACGTGGAAAATACCCAATTCCTGTGGAAGATCGCAGAGAAACTCACAGCAATCAATTGATGGAAAGCGGTCTGCACTGGTTCGAAGTTGTGATCACTTGCAATATTAGGTATGCCTCCTACGAGCGCTACAACTGAGAGGAGCTTTAATAGTTCGTACTCGGTAGTTCACACGAACAAACGGAATCGGCTTACTGTATAAAGAGCTGGAAAGCTTGTATGTGTTTCCCACAATTTATAGCTACTGCCACCAGTAGGACAGGGCAAGGTTACGTGATTACATTCGTTCTCCAGAACTAGAAGAGCTCAGAAGTTGCCTCAGAGGAGGATGAACTAGATAGCGATTTGGAAGACGGAGAAATGAAAGCAAGCTCAGATGAGGAGTTTAGTGAAGGTGAAGGACAAAGGTCGCAAGTTCATGTTTCGAAGAAAATGTGTCGCATGTAATTTGAAAAGTTTCATTCACAATGGTTGTAACTTTTTTATTAAGTACCAATTCCCCCCGGGAAATAAAAATATTTTGACTTTATAAAAACGTTTTGACTAGGCCTAGTCAAAACCAAACATGCTACAAATATTTCAATTAGACAAAAACTTTTTAATGTACACATTACTAATGCATGGATACAATATACAAAACTTTACTACAAAATTGAAGATGAAATAACATTATGTTGAAATTGTGACTTTGGCAATAGTGTAAAATGGATTGTGACTGAACAGAGGTCCCAAAAACACAATTTTATTATTGTCTTTAGAATGTGCTCAGAAAATGCTCGTGATTGAGAATATTCTTGAGAATATTCTCCAAAAGAAAATGCTCGAGCATTTTACATCACTATCTGCAGGTGTCCGTGCAGCGCATAGGGTAGACCGGGGCTATTTCGATCACGGGGTTATTTCGATAAAGTTAAGAAAAACTCCCGCTGCATAAATCCGGCGCTGCTGTAAGTGTTGCAGTCAAGGTTAGTCGTAGGAGTGATTCCTTAGTGAGAGGTAGCCGAATCGTGCAGCAGGCACAAGCGGTATTAACATTGGGATATTCCTCTGAAACAGTTAAGGTAGGTGCACAAATCAATATTCAGATGTGCATGTAACTTTCTGCCCTACTGAAATAAGGTTTCACTTTCTCAGCTTAGTGTTTACCCATTACTTATATTTCTTTAACGTATCCTGAGTATATCTAAAATGATCTGGGAAAAACATTAGTGTGTACTGCAGTCTACTACTGATTAATTAATAAAACAATAAATAAATGACTCTCGGGGCTATTTCGATCACTTTTTACGGGGCTTTTCTGATCACACGAGGGGCTATTTCGATCACGCGGCTATTTCGATAAAGTTAAGAAAAACTCCCACTGCATAAATCCGGCGCTGTTGTAAGTGTTGCAGTCAAGGTTAGTCGTAGGAGTGATTCTTTAGTGAGAGGTAGCCGAATCGTGCAGCAGGCACAAGCGGTATTAACATTGGGATATTCCTCTGAAACAGTTAAGGTAGGTGCACAAATCAATATTCAGATGTGCATGTAACTTTCTGCCCTACTGAAATGAGGTTTCACTTTCTCAGCTTAGTGTATACCCATTACTTATATTTCTTAAACGTATCCTGAGTATATCTAAAATGATCTGGGAAAAACATTAGTGTGTACTGCAGTCTACTACTGATTAATTAATAAAACAATAAATAAATGACTCTCGGGGCTATTTCGATCACTTTTTACGGGGCTTTTCTGATCACACGAGGGGCTATTTCGATCACGCGGCTATTTCGATAAAGTTAAGAAAAACTCCCACTGCATAAATCCGGCGCTGTTGTAAGTGTTGCAGTCAAGGTTAGTCGTAGGAGTGATTCTTTAGTGAGAGGTAGCCGAATCGTGCAGCAGGCACAAGCGGTATTAACATTGGGATATTCCTCTGAAACAGTTAAGGTAGGTGCACAAATCAATATTCAGATGTGCATGTAACTTTCTGCCCTACTGAAATGAGGTTTCACTTTCTCAGCTTAGTGTATACCAGGGATTGGGATCTCCCATGTTAAACGGAGGTACCTTCCCTCCCCCCTTTTTGCTTCGGCGACGTAGTATCTCGACCGTCGTCAGACAGCAGCACCGCTGCCCCAACAGTACGAATAACCGCCACTAGATGGTAGGACAAGCGGTTTCGCGGGAAATAGTGCACCGTTTAAATCACGTACCATATTTCCCGGTTCGTATTATTTACCGAATTTTGAAAATCAAAGGTAATTTTTAAAAGGAGAAAGTTCACCGTTTAATACGCGTACCAAAATTCCCTGTTCTTCTGCTTTCCAACCAACTCCTGAAATTCAAAGGTATTTGATTTAAATAATAACAGGGAATTAAGTTTTTACTTTGTTTATTTAATTTTCATGATGTAAAAGTACAGAAAATAACAACCAAAGAAGCTACTCCACATTTAATGGTGGGTATCTATCTTTTATCTACTCCAAATTTAGGTACATTTAGGCATAAGTGGAGCAATGGATCCATACTCGAGTAATAAGGAAGAACTCCACATGGGATTAAGTACACTTACTTTCAGAAGTTAAGGATAAAAACTTATTACAACACTAGATTTTAGTAGTAATACCCAAAAAGGCGATGGTAGTATTAGGAATACACTCTTTACAGAAAAGGGCCATTTAGTGTCTATCACACCAGTAGCAGGACCTCAGAGGTGAGAGTCAAAAGGTATTACACTATTGCTACTGCTCCACAAAAACTATTTAAAGTGCAAGTGCCATACAGTGACTCTAAAGCAAGCAGCAGGGCTTCCAAAGTGAGAAGTTAAATACAGTACACGATTTCAAGTGCTTGACAAACACTAATAAAATAATTAACAAGGGACACTCAGTGGTAATCACAAGCAGCATAACCTCGGGCAAAATAAGCAAAAGGCGTTAGAGCATCCCAAGCGTTAGACAAATATTATTAACATTTCAAGTACCACTGTGGTCATTCAAGGGCCATGTTGTGGCTATCACACTAGTGGTGGGACCTACAAGGTGAGAATCAAAAGGCATTAAACTATGGCTACTGCTACACAAAAACTATTTAAAGTACAAGTGCCATACAGTGACTCTAAAGCAAGCAGCAGGGCTTCCAAAGTGAGAAGTTAAATACATTACACAATTTCAAGTGCTTGGCAAACACTAATAACATAATTAACTAGGGACACTCCGTGGTAATCACACAAGAAGCATAACCTCGGACCTCCACAGCTCTGCCCTGAAAAGTTTAGAGTTAAAATACATTAATCTTCAATTCGAGCAAAATATATCTTTAACAGTGAAAGTATTCAGACAATATAACATTTTCTAGATATGACGGAAAGTACTTAAACCCGTTTTGAAAAGTTAACAAAAAGTGAATTATATTGCTGTGCATATCAAGAGAGCAATATCACAAACAGCTAAGAGTGTTTCACTTTCATGCACTCTGAAACTTGAGTAAAACAGTAAACTAAAACATAATTATAATACTGTGCATATCATGAGAGCTATATCACAAGCAGCTTACAGCGTTTCACATCTTTTAAAAGATTTTAAACTTATTAAGAATAACTGTAATTATAAATATGTATGCGAAAACAGTAAACAAAAATATAATTACACTACTGTGCATATCAAGAGAGCAATATCACAAACAGCTAAGAGTGTTTCACTTTCATGCACTCTGAAACTTGAGTAAAACAGTAAACTAAAACATAATTATAATACTGTGCATATCATGAGAGCTATATCACAAGCAGCTTACAGCGTTTCACATCTTTTAACAGATTTTAAACTTATAAAGAATAACTGTAATTATAAATATGTATGCGAAAACAGTACACAAACATATAATTACACTACTGTGCATATCAAGAAAGCAATATCACAATCAGCTACGAATGTTTCATTTAAATACAAAAACTTTTGTGAAAACCGTAATAAAACTAAAATATAATTACACTATTGTGCATATATGAGAGCTATATCACAAGCAGCTTGGAGCGTTTCACATCTTTTAACAATTTAAAACTTACAATGAATAACTGTATTTATGAATATGTATGCGAAAACAGTACACCAAAGTATAATTACACTACAGTGCATATCAAGGGAGCTACATCACAATCAGCTACGAATGTTTCACTTATATACACTGAAACTTTTTTGAAAACCGTAAGAAAACTACAACACTGTGCATCTATATGAGCTATGTCACAAGCAGCTTAGAGCGTTTCACATCTTTTAACAGATTTAAAACTTCCTCGTCACCGAATTACAAGGTAAAATTGCTTAATGATGGTGAGAAAACAAGAAAATAGAGGAGTACCAGACACTAGCATTCAAGGAAATTAAAGTGTATCAAGTAAATATGCACATGAGGAGCTAAAGACTTCAAAGAAAGTCAACAGCGTCAACTTCGTAGATGAACAGAACGATGCCTACTATAAAAACCGAGCATGAAAATATTGTAATATTCAAATTAAAACATATAACTGTACTTACCTTTCCACAGTTTTCGGTTACTGAAACAATCTCCCTTCTGAAATATGGGCCCCACAGCCTGCGACGCTGCAATACACCTTCATTTCTACTCCAGAAAGTTGCACGCTAGCACGAATCCACAAAACACAGTGTCACAACGTGCTTTTTCTTTCCACTGGCGTGGGTCGAATTCCAGGAACGTTGACAAGTTTCGAATTCTAAGAATCCCCACCCCACCCTCCCTTCCGTCGCTTCCGCCCCTACTTAGTTTTCTCAACCTTTCCTAGTTGGCGTGGTATCGCCCAAGCTACCCGGAAGTCCCGTAAGACATCGCACCTGGTGGTGTATACCCATTACTTATATTTCTTAAACGTATCCTGAGTATATCTAAAATGATCTGGGAAAAACATTAGTGTGTACTGCAGTCTACTACTGATTAATTAATAAAACAATAAATAAATGACTCTCGGGGCTATTTCGATCACTTTTTACGGGGCTTTTCTGATCACACGAGGGGCTATTTCGATAAAGTTAAGAAAAACTCCCGCTGCATAAATCCGGCGCTGTTGTAAGTGTTGCAGTCAAGGTTAGTCGTAGGAGTGATTCTTTAGTGAGAGGTAGCCGAATCGTGCAGCAGGCACAAGCGGTATTAACATTGGGATATTCCTCTGAAACAGTTAAGGTAGGTGCACAAATCAATATTCAGATGTGCATGTAACTTTCTGCCCTACTGAAATGAGGTTTCACTTTCTCAGCTTAGTGTATACCCATTACTTATATTTCTTAAACGTATCCTGAGTATATCTAAAATGATCTGGGAAAAACATTAGTGTGTACTACAGTCTACTACTGATTAATTAATAAAACAATAAAAAAATGACTCTCGGGGCTATTTCGATCACTTTTTACGGGGCTTTTCTGATCACACGAGGGGCTATTTCGATCATAGCTCTGGTCATTATTCCAAAATATTAAATTATTTTAGCTTTATTTCTGATCTATGAGGGGTTTATTCTATTTGTCAGATGGTTCGGAACTACAAGAGGAAGCATAAATATAGCAAATGGAAGGAAGAAGATATGGAAAAGGCCATAAATAGCGTCAGTGAAGGGTTGCAGAGCGTCCGAGGGGCTTCAGAGATGTACAGTGTACCCTATGCAACACTCCATGGAAGAATAAAGGAAAATAAGGACAATAAACGAAGAAAACCTTTGCATAAGAAAAAACCATCCGGTCATCCAACGGTGCTGAAAGAAGAGGAAGAAAAGCAGCTGGTTGAGAGGCTGATAAGCCTTTCAAGGCGTGGATTTGGGTGTACACCTGATTTAGTTCGTCGAGCTGTTTTCCAGTATGCAGAGGAGAGACATATGAAACATCCGTGGAAGAAAGAAGGAAAATAGTCCAGTAAATGAAGGAGCCAACCTTGAGATTATTAGTTACCATTTTTATTTTCTGGCTGAAAGTGGTATTTGGTATCTCATTAAAAATGAGACCAAGTTAGCATGAAAAGATTGTGCTAGGGGGGTGAAAATGGCCCCAAATGACCCAAAAAATCGTTTTTCCGCGAATTTCTCCCAAAATATGGCAGTTGGGAGATTTTTTGTTCAGATAATAATAAAAGATCAGCTAATTTTCTACAAAAATGGTCCTTATGATTTTTCTCAAAATTTGACCGTTTTCGAGATAAACGGGCCCAAGCGCACCCAGAATATTGACCTGCGCTGCGTATCGGAGAGCACGCTCCGTGCATTTACACATGAGCGGGCGGACAAATTATTCAATAACTTTGTTAAAAATGCATATTTTCTCATGAATCAAAGTTCATGTGAAATAGGAAATCTACCGCTATCATACCCTGTGACTTGAGTCACGTTTTGACTCTTTGGCCATATTGGAAAAACGGGTCAAACTTTCTGCTCCTGCGCAATTTCGACCTCGCCAGGAATTTGTTCCTATTTTTTTTGTATTGCACTAATTTGCTCCAAATTATCTTGATTATGGATCCTCAGAAGGTCCTTTGTCATCTGTAAAATTTGTATGATCTAATTTTCTTCCATTTTGATTAAAACATTGTTTGTTGAACCCCAATATTTTGCTGTTTTTGGAGCGCCGGGAAATTTTGTAAACAACCACCAATTAAAAACTCGTATATGATCGGATTGGTCTCTTTGACATATCATTTGAAAGCTGAAAACGTCTACTTTTCGTCTGTGAAATTATTTTTTTTCACAAAATCGGCCATTTTCCAATAAATTTGGAAAACGCGTGCTAAAGGAAAAAGCGCACTTTTTCTTTTCGTGGCTTCTTTCTCCCGGCTCTTTATTTCTGACGTTTTGACACCTTGACTTCTGTAAAGGTGGAATTCTCACCTTTCCATCAATGTGTATAAAGTCATCTCATTGATACGTGGGGAAAAACCCGAGTCTCTAAATGTAACGCTATAATTTCATTACTTTCGTTTCTTCCGTCGTTCGTCGCGTGTGTGCTCTACGCGGCGCTCGTGTCGTCTGCTACAGTCCATGCGGCCACGCTTGGAGATGTAAATGCGTTGGTTTTCTTTCATTATTTTGATAAATATTCAAGGTCAATTATAGAAAAAAAAGTTGGGTGTGCTTAAGACCACACGGGAGAAGTGTAAACGTCTATGGCTATATTCTGATATTTATAATACATACAAAATATTACATATATGTCGGGAAAAACTTTTTGATAAGATCAGAATATAATCTGAAAGAAATTGTCAAGAATTGTTCCCAAAAGATTTCTAAAAAAAAGCTCCCCCACTAGGATTTGAACTCGGGACCTTCGGTACGTTTCTCAAAATTTAGAATTTTCAACACGATTTTTGAAAAAATATTAATGTTGCAAAAAAAATCATAAGGACCATTTTTGTAGAAAATTAACTGATCTTTAATTTTTATCCGAACAAAAAATCTCCAACTACCATATTTTGGGAGACATTCGCGGAAAACCGATTTTTCGGGTCTTATGGGGCCATTTTCACTCCCCTAGCACAATCTTTTCATGCAAACTTGGTCTCATTTTTAATGAGGTACCAAATACCACTTTCAGCCAGAAAATAAAAATTGTAACTAAATATTTACAGGTTGGCCTCTTTTTCCTCCTTCATTTACTGGGCTAAAAGCCGGCCCCGACTGGTTCAGTGCATTCATGAAGAGGCACCCAGATTTATCTCTCAGAAAACCTGAGAATCTGTCTCGAGCACGTGCTGAGGGGTTAAATTAGAGAGCAGTAGGTGACTTTTTTGATTTATGTGAGATGGTTTATAATGAAAATGAGATGATGTGCCAACTAAGCCTCGTTTTTAACATGGATGAAACGGGATTCCCCCTTAACAATAAGCCGTCAAAAATTGTCAGTGAGATAGGTGCAAAGGAGGTAGTCGCATTAACTAGTGTAGAGAGAGGAGAAAATGTTACAGTGATCACTTGTTGTAGTGCTAGTGGGGCTTACATTCCCCCAATGGTGAAATTCAAAGGTGTTCGACACAGATCTAAGTACGCAGGGAGCATGCCACAAGGTACGGTTGTCACAATGTCGGAGACCGGCTACACAAACGAAGAACTTTTCTTGACGTGGCTGCAACATTTTCAGCGGCTTCGCCCGCGCGGTAAATGTATTTTGATACTTGATGGCCATGCGTCACATCATTCATTGTCTTGCCTGGAGTACTGCTCCCAAAACGACATTGAAATCATTTGTTTACCTCCTCACACCACACATGTGTTACAGCCTCTAGACCGAACAGTTTTTAAACCACTCAAGACTTTCTACAATCAGAGTGCCACTATGTATATACGCAACAACCCAAGCAACTCCATAACAAAGTTTAATTTTGGCAAGATTTTCAACGAGGCGTGGAGTAAGACTGCAACTGTTGGGAATGCAGTTAAAGGGTTTAAATGCACGGGAATCTTTCCTTTGAATCCTAATGCCATTCCTGAAGAAAAGTTCTTGCTTTCAAAAGTTTTTGAAACCGAAAATTCACAGGCCGAGGAATCTGATTTAACTCTTGACCATTCATTTAAAAACCCACCTTTACCTCTGGATGAGCTCACGAATCAATATTTTCGAGCTCAATTCCAACCCCGAAGAGGGCCAAGAAGAGGATGAAATGCCGCTTAAGACAAAAAGCTAAGGTTTTGACGTCACCTGAAAACATCGCCACCATAGCTGCTAAAAGGAAGTTGAAGATGGAAAATAATGAAAGGAATTTAAGAAATACAAAGCGGAAGGTTAATAACGGAAAAGAGAGATCAGATAATCACGAGAACTGCGAGTACAAAACAGACAGCTGCGGATTTTGTGGCCTTGGTTATAACTCAAACGAGTCATTAAAAAAGGGTGACTGGATTAAATGCCAACAATGTAGTGCCTGGTATCATAAAATTTGTGTTGGTGCCAAGGGGAAGAAGCAATTTGTTTGTGGGATATGCATCTAAATTAGATACTATCACATGTAAGTTAAATTGTGAAAAATAAACGATATTTAAAACCTGGACTACCATCAATTTAATTTTTTATTTTTTAATGATTTTTATAGATATAGTTATATACCTGTTGTTGAAAACAAATATTAATGCTAAAAAAATGTAATTAAGAACTCTATCAACGTGCTGCAATGCCCTTTAACGAGGTATTAGTGATGACAGTTCGAAGGCTTTCGCAGCGAGGATATTCTGCTTGTCTCTTTTGGTAGCAGCTCAGAGTAGCACTTTGTCTCCAGTGCTATCACGCCCATTAGAGGATGCATTCTCATGATAAGCACCCTAATAATACACCCTGTAATAGCTGCAGAAGCTTTGGCGGCAAAACGCCTCACGCAGCTGCCAACAAAAGAGATTGAAACAGGTATTGGTGATGTTTCTGTGGTAAGAGAACTTTTTTCTAATTCATTACCTATGCAATAAAAATATTTTGAGACTTACTAAACAAAAATATTAACGCCATTTTGTGTTAATATACTCCCAATTGTATTCATCTCAAACTGAATAATAAATATATGATATTATATCTAGCTACATATGTAAAAACTAAAATGATCAGAATAGCCCCTTGAGTGATCAGAATAGCCCCGTCATTTTTGACATTTCAACATCTTGTGTGACGTCACTTACTCTGCTCTATCTTCCAAGTTTCATTAGCTTAATAAATTTTTATCGTCGCACTCTTCTTGGCAAAGGCTAAGCTAAAAGTCGGCGCAAAGCAATAGTTCTTCAAATTGTTTAAACTCTGCCCATGACGCAATCATGTTAAAATGATCGAAATGGTCTACCCTAATGGTTATGACTAGTCTCAGTCCAAAATAGGGTACCTATTTGGGCATTCAAACCTAAGACCTAATCGCCTTGCAGGGGTCTTTACGCGAGGAAGACTTGTGGTCGCGACGCGACGCCGTCTGGGATGTGTAGCAGCCGTTGCTATTTTCAACTTTAACATAACTTCAATTGTTTTTTTTTTATTTTTCGATGAAAGATTTTCAGATTATCTTTGGAACAAAAACTAAACATAACACGATCTTAAATAAAACTATCCCCAGCGGGCAACTTTTGCCATCCGAGGAGACACTGATTGGTAAATGCTTGCCTGGCTATCTTATAGTTACATCTCCAATTTATGACGAACATTAACCATCGCTAACTTTGAACGAAACTTCACACATGCGCTATGCCTAGCCAGGCAGAAAATGTAAGACCGACTGCTTCCCCAGGCTTATGAAGCGCCTCGTTCTTGGCGTTCTTTAACTATAGTAGTAACGTGATCGCTTAAGCCTCAGGGGGGGCACTTTGCAGACCCACAGCCTGCGGGCCGTAAATCGAGGTAATATTACCTCGATTTATGTGGTATCAACCAGTAACTGTCGTTTCTGGGCAGCTTCATTCTTCTTGAATCTCCTTGTCTTACCTAGAGATGAATAAGTTGTTTCATCTCTTATTGCATGATTTCAGCAAGTAACACGCTACCTCGTTTCACATTAACTCGTTTCAAATGTGCAATAATCAACTCGTATTATGGCGTAATATAGACGAACGAAGGCAGTAAGTGGAGTAATATCGCGGGGTACATCGTGCACGCTACTTCAACAGACAAAGAACCGTACACGAAGCGGCAGGAAGCGGAAGCGGAGAGCACCGCTTCCGCTGTCGCTTTGCCGCGTGGAATCATGGTGATTGCCATTGCGGCATCTTTTAATCTGAATTTAGGTTTGCGATAATATTCTGTCCAAGGGGACGAGTCATGAATGAGGCGGTGACCCCCACCGGCCTTTGGAATTAAATATGTACGGAAAGCACATGTTGGCTTGCGCCGAATTAAAATCCCTCTTTGACACAATGCATCAAGGTAACGAAGTAAATCACAGTTATCTCCTGAATCTAAAAAGGTAAAAGGGGCATTTTCTGGCCGGGGCAAATTTGCTCCGACCAGGGCTAACTCCACCACACTGGGGTCGTCATAAGGATAAACCCGAATTGCGGGTAGTGGTTCGTGGTTTGGACTCACCGCTGTAGGCGGGGCTAGGTCTGGCTGCCTGAGGAGTTGGTCAAGGGGCAGCATGTCCGGCGGGTCGTCGTCCGGGATGCGCATGGTTCCGAACCCCGGTCCATTTGAGGGCAATGCTCCCACGTCGGATGCTGATGAATCCACCTCCGCTGTGTCTGCGTCACTCGGGACGGGGCTGCTTCAGCGGGAGGAGCCGGAGTCGGAGGTCTGGTCCTCATCCGACTCGGGCTCACCGGAGTCGTGCCACCGCAGCAATTCCCCGATGACCGGGTCGTCCTGGGCGGCCTCCTCCAGGTATTCCGGTGGGCCCGGAGACGAAGGTCCCGGCAGGTGCAGCAATGGGACAGCACCTTCCTCTTTGTCCTCGGCGAGAGCTGGTTTAGCGGCGTCGGACGGGAGGCGGGGGTCGAGGGCCGCCGCACAGTGGTCCGGATCGCGAAAAAGAGGGACAAAAATCAGATTTTTGTAAGATTAATTTGAAAATAGTCGTTTATATGTTTTAAGACGCTCTTAGTTCATTTCTGCTGTTATTTTTAACAAAAAATAATTATTTTAGAAGATATTGGGAATTTTAATGCTAAATTAACCGATAATGAGGAGACTGCATAGAAAACGCCTGTTATTATTAAATATGCAAATATATAAAAAGTATTTGCATAATATGACTTCTAGACCTTTAACTTAGTAAATTATTATTAAAAAATGGGTAAATGTAAGGCAGATAGGGGAATTGATTCTAACGTTGAAGTGATTGCGATTATCAGCTAGCAGAGGTAGGGCCGCTGAAACTAAAAAATAAGTTATTATTAAATAAATATTAAAACAGTTTTAAGTGAAAATTAACTCATTTATGTAAATAAAAACATACTTAGTATCTTATTAACTTTACAATTTATGTAATTCCAAATCAGATTCTCCTGAATTTCACTCCTCTTCCTCGAATTCACTCGCTGAGTCAGGATATTCTTGCAAGAGCTCACGGACCTCTTTAGGCAGATCTTTTAAGCCACGGTATTTATTTAATTCAGCACCTTATGTACCTACTGACTAATGGATCAGAGTTCAGCATCAGTCTCCGGAAAACGCCCTCAGTCGTGTGGAATCTTTAAATTTTTCTTGCGTGATGCGATAAGTTCTTATATCTTTATTCCGCGATTCCTGAGCCTCCTCCGAAAGCTCTCCAATTGGAAGAAGAGCTGACTCAATCACATCTGCTCCGTGTAGCAGAACTTTATGCACTGTGGGTGGCATGTAGACCCACTCACAATATTTAACATAAAATTTTGCCGTGTCCATGAATTATTCTTTAAATTTTGGGGGTTCAATTAGAAGGCCGCATGACGAAGCTCTAAAAATATTTGAAATTTTAACGATAAGTTCTTTTTCTACGGCTGAAAATCAATTTTATATTTTATTTCATGTGAAAAGCGTTGAAGTAAAAGAAGATTTTTGTGAAATAAATGGATCCTTACCAGTACTTTCAGCTGATAGGCGGGCATTTTTGAAGAAGCGCCTAGCTGTGTTACCATCATTCGATGTGCCATATTTTTGCTTTGGTAGATCAACTAATAGACCCATTCTACTTTTAAATTTCTCCTGAAGTACTTTCTTCCTTTTCCCTCTTCCACTTTTTCAATACTCATTTACATACCATATCCGTGTAGGGGGGTCATCGTATTAACTAGATACGCTTCTGCGCGCTATGTCCTCTCTCTTAGATTCATGGCTGTAGCAGAAGACAGTTCTGCAGGGAAAGTATTTTCTCTAAGGAATTTAGTTTTCCTTCTTTTTTGATCGGATAGTGACATCCGAAAATTGTTTATTTGGCCTACCCTTTCTTTTATTGTATGTGCTTGATAAAAAAGGCTTATTACTTAGACAATAGCCCAAGGGATGTCATATCACAATTAAAACACAGGGAAAATACGACCCTGAGGTGCTTGGAAAGTTACGATACACAACATCAGGGAAATGAACGATTTGATTCAACCAAGTCGCATCCAAAAAAGAGTTCGTTCAAGAGCAATCTCGCCATCTTTTCTCGTAACCAACAAAAAAATTTACTCTCAAACATTTTTTGAGCTCATTTTTTGCGTTCTCATCTCCGTTTAAAATGTAGGCAATCCTCAAGAAGTCCCGTCAAATTACTTTTCCGGTCGTCCATTGGCTCCTTTTTTCTCCTGCATTTTACCGTGAAGTTGCTTCCACGTAAATGTTAACGACATTGCTGTGCGTTAAAAAATAGAATAATTGGTTCGTTAAATACTGAACAATATTCTTTATTCTAGAAAGTTAGGAGTTTAAACGGAAGCAAAAACAATGCAAAATTTAGTGTGGTACCCCGTACTAGATCAACTTCAAAAACGAAAATAAAAGAGAAATAGCATACCTGATTAATTATCCTTATCGCTGTGGTGGCCAGGAACAAAAAAATCATTGAATCACAACACTATTCCGAATTATCACAACACTAACACTTACTTCAGAGATCACTTCAAATCACGAAGACTATTGCCAACCGAGTACCCAACGACTAAGAACTCGCATGTGTACTCATCGATGGAAAAGGACCAACTGAAGAGAACCAAAATGTTTCGACTGAAGCATGGAGGAGGCTAAAAAGAGAAGTTCCCACCGCCCCCAAGAACCTGGGTCTACCCCCGAGGATAACCAGGAGGGATTTCGGTGGACCGCATAAAGAGAAATGTGCAATGCCTGAATTTTGTGAAAAAATGCCTACCAGCGGCAGCCCTCCAATAAAAACAATCTGGAAAGATGCACCTGGAGGGTAAATACCACATCTGTTAACACGTGCAATTTTACTTGCATGTCAAAGAAACCGCCTATAGGCAATAAGCAAAAGTTGGGTGGTGCGCTAAGTAGGGATAGTAAAATATCCCGACTAAGGACCCTTGGGTCCGGCACGTGTGCGGGTAACGGGTCTCCTGTCACTTAGGCTTTGAGGAAAGGGACAGCCAGAGGTGGGTTTTCTCAGCAGCAGTGCATACAACCAGTCTTATATACTTCCAACGATGAACAAAATTCGATGGGAATCGTACTGAAAAGCGATCGAAGAAAATATTTGCCTCCTCTTCCAGCGTCACAATCTCGCTTAGTATCGTAGTCTGAAATTCATTCTCTCGCTCTTCCTAGAGTAAATTCGGCCAAGAACAGAATATAGTAGAAAAAAATAAACTTCTTCATTTTTTAAAATCCTAATCAATAAAACATTGGAAAAGACGTATTTTACAATGTGTTTCCACTGTGACGAAGCTCGCGTGTCTGGTCCCGACGTTCACGTCCGCGGCAGAGAGTCATATAAGTCGTTGTAATTCACTTATTTGCAAATATTTGCAGCTAAATCCTTTACTAATATCTTTCTAATATAACCCACTCTTGCCACTATACGAATCTCTGAGTCACTCGGTGTCACTCTTTTTATAATCCAACGTTTATGCCAAATCTGCGAGAAAAAATGATTCCTCTTGAAGAACTCCTTCAGCGATCATCACAACCACTACAAAATTGAAACCTAGTTTTTCTCATGGTAAAGTGTCCATATAATTATAGTCCACACTCATTTTACCAATTTTTAATACGAAATAGAGCAAAAAACTTGTTACAAATGTGTATTTTTTCGAAAAAATTTAAAGAGCGCGGTTTAGCTAAAATTAGCTCTACTTTGAAGCAATTTACTAAACTTAACAAAACTTTTTATGCATAACTAAGTGTGCGGTAGGATTCCCCGGGCATTTTGCTACAAGAACTGCATATTTAAAGTGAGTTTCAAGAAAGTCGAAAAAATGACTTTTGTCCGCCTTTTTTCGGATCCGGACCACTGTGCGCCGGTTCGTCGACCCCGGCCTCTGGTGGGCTGGCTCAGGTACACTGGGGCGTTGAACTGCGGCGCTGGCCTTTCGCGAACAATTTCTCGGATGACCTGCGGCTGTAAGGTGTTGGGCAACCGCAGCAGCTCGTTTGGGCCCGTGATGAGTGCCGCGGTTTCCCAACCATGACTCGATGCTATGGCCAGCAGCCGGGCTCTATTGTAGAGTAGCGTTTTCGCTGGACCATTCAGGATCTCCCACTGTCCTGCCAATCCCAAGATCAGCGCAACTTCATGTAGGTCGCGCCTCGTCAATTTCCCGGTGTGCTGGGTAAATTCTTAAGTAAAAGAAAGAGTTCCAGGGACTCTTGGTCAGATGGCAATTCCAGGGAGCCCGCGGGTTTCTCTGGCGTCAACTCCGGGAAGCGCTGCAGAGCCGGGACGAACTGTGAGGCTACGGTGGACCCTTGGCTGCAGTCAGGTTGCGAGGGCGGCAGCGAGACGATGGGCTGTGAGCCGAAACCAATCTGTGTCAGCGGAAGGGCACCCGAAGAGGGTCCCGCACCGGCTTCAGGTGGCAACAATCGGGCGATGGCCGAGAGGATTCTGTTGGCATATATATATAGGCTAGAAAAAAGACTTTGAGGTTGGGGAAGGATAGGAAAGTTAATCAGTGGACACTCACTGACAGATGCTCCATCACAAAACCGGTGTCCACTGCTTAGGGTAGCTTTCGGGATAAAGACTCTTCTTCAGCTGGAGGAGATCACTACTAAGGAGTGACACACTGGAGTTGAGAGTTTACGGTATGTCTTAGTACGGGGTTGGTTGTTGGGGAAAGAGGATTGGTTAGAAGGAAGTGCAAGGGGGTGGAGTGGGAGGGGAAGGGGAGGGAGCTAGCGAAGATTGAGTCCGGGCGGGCAGGTTGACTTTAAAGTGGAAATATAAGACAGCTCCCAGTGGCTCTATTATTGGTGTGTCAGGTGGGAGGGCGCGAATTATTTTTATATGAAAGCAGTTGTTGAAGGAGAGGTAATGCGAGTTGGTGTGCTCGGCTACTGGCAACTGCAACTGTTGCATTACGCTGCTCCTGTGATTATTTACCCGCAACTTTAAAGGTGTGCTGGTGAGGCCAAGGTAGAAGGCCTGGAAGTGCTTGCAGTTATAAGATATATTACATTACTGTTTATTTTTTTCGATGATGGCTGATGGTACCACCGACGCCTCAGGTGAATGTCTCCTAAAATAAGTTTCAAAAGCTATCATGGAGTCTGCTGAAAGATAGCAGATTTACAACGACATCATTATTGAACCATGCTTAATTGATTCTGGGTCTGATAAATTCAAGCCCCTACGAAACTACGACTACACATGGTGTGTCCGAGTCGTTGGTGCATACGCACTGCTACATTGCGAAGATTACTGGAGAACTATTTACAAGTGAGGCAAACCTTAGAGATTATGTTCAATGACAGCTCCATCAACAAGAGTGATGAGTGTAAGGCCTCTCTTCAGGGTTATCTGGGGAAAATTGGCAAATTTTCAACGGTCATGGCTTTGAAAATTTCACTTCTGATTTGTGAACCCGCCGAGCAGCTTGCAAAGGCTAGGCGGAAAGAAAATTACACCACAACTGGAGAAAAACGGTCCGCTTAGAGTCTCAGTCCATTGGTTTCAGTGAAACAGCTGTCAAAAAAATGAAAAACCTGCTAAAGAAATGTGAATCATCTGGTAATGATTTTTACTTAGCTTGATTGGAACTGAGGAATGCACCGAGGGAGAAAATAAAATCATCTCAGAATTACTGATGTCTAGGTTGTTGAGGTCTACCTTGCCATGCAAGCCAAAAGTAAACTTTTATGTACCTAATAGATTTGGTGTCCAATAGATAGAATAGAGTCTGTGTGATTTCGAAGGGACCCGAGAGAAAAATAAGAGACAAGCAACGAATTCCTGTATAGGAGAGATACATCTACACATAATGCAAAACAAATGTGAAACCTAAGATGTATTTCTATTTGGTTTGAAGTTCTTGTGTTGGATTGTTTCATTCATGGTTTTGTCAAAATGTATAGGGTTGTATTTGTGTTTGGCTTATTGTATTTGTGTTGTATTCTTTAATTCACTTTCTGTAGAAAAATGTAAAAGGGAAGATGCTGTACATTTAATTTAATGTCATAAACAGTCCGTCATGGCGACTACCAGGGTTGTAAATATTTTTAAGAGAAGAAGGGCCATTGTTGAGAAAGAAACTGAGATGAATGAAAGGAATAAATATAATTAAGAAAACTACATTAAATTAAGGACTCAACATAACAACGGCATTCTTCGTTTGTTCATATCAACAGAGTTTCCCTCTGCCAACCTCAGAACAATGATAAAAGACATGTTAAAGTCTAACGTACGTCCTGGTATGGTTCACCATTGTATCTCACTTCATGGATCTGAGAATTCACTATTTCCATTAATTAATCGATGGATTACCAAAATTTCCTCAAGGAATTTTGGACCAGAACTTTGAGATTTATTGGACACCCTAATTAAAATGAATGGATATTTCGGCCATCCTGCTGATGATCATGATCATCAGCAGGATGGCCGAAATATCTGCAGATGGCCATGTTTATAGTTAGTAGTCAGCAAAGTACATTGATTATCCTTAAAAAAAAAGGCTAAGAGAAGGGCGGGCAGAAAACACATTCAGCAATTTGTGGCACCAAAATCACTTTTTGCAGTACAGGATTATCCTTAAATATTCTATTGCAAAACATGTAAAAAAAACAGTAGCACCTGTTCCTACTTAACCTTATTAAATGCACTGTAGTACTTTTCTTGTGAAAGAAATGATAATGACGCTACATTTATAAAGGTGGAAGTTTATTAAAAATCATAAGATAAAGTCAGATACCTGGTAATCACCATTATTAACTTCACACCTAACGTGAGGAAATAGCAATAAAAATATTCGCAGCGCTATAGCGCTAATGTATACATTAAATAGAATGGGACTTACCAAGCAGATATTTCAGGATATTGGGAATGTCTGTGGACTAAAAAGTGAAAGGCAGATGTTGCTTGGCTCTCATCATCATAGTATGTATTATAATCCTAGGATTGGTATATTGCAGCCCTCCATTTCACCCTATCCCATGCCAGTTCCTTCACTTCCTAGGCCATAGCTTGGCTCTAGTTAAGCCATATATCAAATATGACGCAAGCATTTGGGAGCCTGCTGTGAAAGACTTAATGCAATAATAATAATAGGTAATAATGTTTTATTTGTCCTGAGATCAAGTCGTTACAAAGGTTACACTCATATAGGACACGTCAGGTTAAAGAAACTAAATACATACCGTGATACAGGACACATGTCATACATTGTTAAAAATTCATCAATGGAATAAAACATTTTTGATTTTAGAAACATTAGTAGATTAGTCTTAAATGCAGCTACACTTTTTTGAGCCTTAAGCTCAGCTGGCAGTTTATTGTAGAGTTGAAGGCCCATACAATTTGGACCAGCACCTGCATTCCGAGTGTGTACATATAAGACGTGCAGCTGATCAATCTGTCTCGTAGAATAACGGTGAATATCACAGTTCTTAACATACTGAGATAGATTTCTTTTTGTATTTACAGGTACATGAAAAATATATACACATGGCAATGGTAATATATAATTTTTTGAACAGGGGACGGCATGGGGCGTTGTGTTTAGAAAAAGTCATGAGCCGAATGGCTCTTGTCTGAATCCTAAAAATGACCAAGGCCTTAGAGGATGAACCCCAGAAAATGATGCCATAGGCTATGTGAGAATAAAATTCTCCATAGTAGAGTCCTCGAAGAACATCGACAGAAACAGTGGATCTAATTAAGTAGCAGGCTGAGCTTAACACATTCAATGCGGAGCACGTCAATAGACGTGCTCCTGGCTACACTGACTGACTGAGCATGTCAATTAGCGTGGTCCTTCCATTCCGAAGCCCTTTAAATTTTTTAAAGCCGATTTTGACGACTTCCATGAAAATTGGGTCCACATTGAATGTGTTAACGTACATGCTAAAGTATTTATGTGTTCATCCCAACAGATTTGAAAATTGATATTTAAGCCCAGAAATTTGGTATTTTGTACCTGTAGGAACACCTTCCCATCAACTTCAATTGAAAGTACTTTGCTTGCTTTATTTTTATTTACAAAGTAATATAGGTGAGACTTTCCTATATTTAAATCTAGAGAATTATGATGACACCAGCTAAATAAAGTATGACTCAACTGTTTACATTTTTCTGTCAATCCTCCAAAAGTAGATAGCAATCTTACCCGGGGAAACAAAAGTTGCTCCATTTACTGAGATAACAACATGTTGAATTCTGTCTGATAGGTAGGATTCAATCTAAGCATTAGGTATGCCAGGAATACCCATCCTGTTAAGTTTCTTGAGAAGCAATTGATGGTCCACTGTCTAAAGCTTTTGAGAAATCAAAAACCATTGCAGAAACTTCCATTTTGTTATCTAGTGCATTCAAAGTCTGGTTTATTAATTGATAGGTTGCAGAAGATGTAGATTTCTTGTTCCTAAAGCCATGCTGAGATGGTGAAAGGACATTGGCAGCCTCCAGGTAAGATATTAGAGTAACATAGAATGCCTTCTCAAATATTTTGCTGAATTGGTTCAGCAGAGAAATTGGGCGGTAGGAGTTAATGTCATGTCTATCACCCTTGTTTTTATAGAGTGGGATGACTTTGGAAACCTTTAGAGGGGATGGAAACACTCCTAATCTGAAAGATTCATTTATGAGAAAATGAAGAGGCTGGATAATGAAGTCAATAGATTGGTTAATAATGTAACTGGGAATTCCATCAAAACCAGAGCTTTGTTTTGTGCCTAGATTCTGCACAGTATTTTTCAGTTCAGATTTTGTGAGATGGTAGAGAAAGAAGGATTTAGAGTGGGTAACAGTGATGACTTCTAAATTAGAAGAACTGTCAGGCTTAGCAATAGACAAAGGTTGAAAATGATCTGCAAAGTTACAGGCAAGTTGGGAATATTCTGATATGATAATTCCTTGTGAGTCATTTATCTGGACTTGAGACTGCTTCCTGGGTTTGTTTCTAGATAAATTTATAATTTTCCAAATTTTTCTAGATTAATTGTCAGCATTAATGATCCTATGATCATTGTAACAACGTTTAGCGGACTGCAACATTTTACGGTAATACCTTTTACTTTCTAAATATTCAGCGTTAGCTGCAAGCTTAGCTTAAGTAGATGAGAAAGCAAATACATAATGTGAAATACTAATGATTACACACTCAGAACACCGAAGTTACGCAACGTTGGGCCCGGACGGTGGTTGGTTGGGTGACCCTCCTCCATACCTCGACCAGGCATGGATGGAGAGATGATACTCCCTCCATACCTATACCGGGAGGCCGGAGGGAGACGCAGACTGGGTCGGTTGGAGGGAGGACATTGTCTATACCTGGTACAGGAGGGTGAGGCAGGGGGAGGCCAATCCTCCATACCTCTACCGAGGTGCTCTTGTCCCCTGTCTGCAAGTGGCAGACAGGAATGGGGTTGGCACAATGGACCAAGAAAGGTCTAAGTGCCCGGGCTCCTGTCGAAGGCCCCCCCAACAACAATCTAATGATTACACATGAGAGTACATACTTTTGAAAAAGTTAGACATAATATGGAATGTATTCAGTATGCCATATATTATTTGAGTAATGGTATTGAATAAGGAAATATATTAGGGTTTTAATTGATTCTGAGAAAAAAATGCTGCATACATTCATTTAAAGATGTGTGGCAGAGGATGTAACGGCACACCCAGAAAATAAAGTAACCAATATTTTCCATTCATCATTACTCTTCAGGTTTTTACCTTTTCAGTGCAGAATTAATATTCAAAGCGCATCTCTGTGGGCGGTGGAATAATAAAAAGGGCATTAATCAATCAATCAATCAATCAATTTATTTGCCATTAAATGATATAAACCGCAATAGACATTGTCAAATAATAGCAATTGGAAAGAAAAAATATACACTTACATATCCGTGCAAAACTAAAAAGGAAAGAACATTCTAAAACAAATTGATACATAAAACTATCTACAAGTCAGGTATTACATTATATTGCAATTATAATTGACCATTTAGTCACGAAGACCTTCAAAGTCCCCAGACATGCATTCTTCTATTGAGTACAGGGGTTTCCTGCATATCCATTTCTGGGCCATGTTTTTAAAATTATTTGAATTTTTTAATTTTGCATCCCTTGGCAGTATGTTGTATGCCTTAATAGCCATGTTTTTAAAATTTTTTTTGGTCTTTGACAGTCTATAGTATGGTGTATCCATGTCTTCTTTATGCCTGGTGTGTTGTGTGTGTACATCAGACCTACACATCAAAGTTGTTAGGTTATCTTTGGCAAATTTTAGTAGCTCATATATATAGAGAGAATACACAGTCATAATTTCTGATTGATGGAAGAAAGGCTTGCAGTGATCCTTATGCTTTAAATTGAATATTGTCCGTATGGCTTTCTTTTGTAATAAGGGCACCTTACTTGCCTAAGGCGCATTACCCCACAATATAATACCGTAACAGAGGTGACTTTAAAAAAATGCATAATACACATTCATCAATACTGTCATTGATACAATAGGCTTTAGTTTTCTGAGAAGATACAAAACTCTACTGATTTTATTACATAGTTTATCAATGTGGGTATCCCAAGACAGCCTCTGGTCTAGGTGAAAACCCAGAATATTGACTGAATCTATTTCGTTATATGTTTCTTTTAGTGCAAAGGTGAATTTTAAGGTCTTACTCTCATTTAAGAATAGTTCATTGCCTTTGAACCATTCACTAGCCCTTCTTAACATATTATTGGCCGTTTTCCATGCAATATTGTAATCTTTGTTGGATGTAATTAATGTAGTGTCGTCAGCATATAAAATGGGAGCTGTTCTTAGGTAATTTTTGGAGATCGTTTACATAAACTTTAAATAAAAATGGACCGAGAACAGACCCCTGGGGTACCCCGCACTTAACTGTTGCTTTTTTAGATAACTTTCCATTATACAGTGTTTGTTGTTGTCTGTTTAATAAAAAGCAAAATAGAGTATTCAGTGTCGTGCCAGTAATTCCATAGAGCTCTAGCTTCCTCAGCAAGATGTCATGTTGTACCATGTCGAAAGCATTATAATGCTGAGGTCGCACTGTACCATTGCCATATATTCATTTGCTTCGAAACCTTGTGTAATTTTATCACAGATGCGTTCCACAACATGTGTGGTAGACTTACCATATCTGAAATCATATTGACTAGGTGTTAGTATATTATTAAATTTGAAATAGGCCGTCAGTTGATTTTTCAATATTGTTTCTATTATTTTGGACATTACAGGTACTATGGACACTGGTCTATAGTTGCTTAGATCTGTTTTAGTGCCTTTCTAATAGATGGGTGTTATTTTTGATAGTTTTAGTATGTGTGGAAATTTGCCTTGGGAGAGACAGCTGTTTATAAGAAATGTCAAGGGCATTGCAATTACATCAATTATTTGCTTGATTAGGTTATTAGAAAATCCGAAGCTGTCCCTACTGGTTGAGGATTTGAGTCTTTTGACTAAATTGATAATTTCTTGTGGTTCAACATGTTTCCAGTGTGAGAGTTGGGAGATGTTACTATTATCTGCTGTTTGCCAAGATATTAAGGGTGATGGTGGTAAATTCTTTCTATTCCTCTTAACCACTTCAATGAAGAAGTCATTAAACTCATTAGGGTCAATGTCCAGCTCTGTGTACTTTTGCAGTTGATTGCCTTCTTTCTTTATCACTTGCCAAGCCACTTTACATTTATTGTTCACATTCTCGATGAAATTATCATTATTTTCTCTCTTTTCTTGTATTATTCGTGATCTATACATTTTTTGGTGTTGGTAACACTTGGATTTTGAGTCCACTGTCTTTTTGTCCGTATATTCCTTGTGCAGTATCAATAGTTGTTTCCTCATATCCAGTAAATCCTTAGAAAAGCTTTTTTTCTCTTTATGAGGTTTGACTATTCTGCATTTTTCAGGAAAGCAGTGATTATAAATAACAAGTATTTCATTTAAAAACATTTGAAAATCAATATCAATATCAATAAATTTAATTACATCCTCCCAATCGACATCGGCCAATATTATCCTGAAATCTATAACGCCTTCCTCAGTTATTGGTCTAGATTTTATTAATTTGTTTGGTACTGCGTTAACAAAATCCGTATATTTGATTTTAACCCAAAGTAGCTTGTGATCCGAGATTAATGGATCATCAATTCCTACTACATAGTCACTTACTTTTATGTTTGTTATGATGTTATCCAGACATGAGCTTCCTCTAGTTGGGGAACGATTAATGCAGAATAAATTGTATGACCTTAGCAATTGTTTACCATTGCAAGCTTGATTCATGCTGTGAGTCATCCGCCCCTGGAAAGCATACATCCATGACTCATAAATGTGAGTCTTCCGCACTGAAAGGGTTAAATCATGAGAGCACTAATAATTTGTCTCAAAAATACGACTCGTGACATGAACATGAGTTTTAGTTGGGGAAAATACTTACTAGGATGCAGCAGCATTAGTACAATTATGTATATTGTAACTGTCCTTTTGTTACTTCCCTAGGCATTGAAACCTTGTTTGGCTGTGCAATGGAGGCAGATGAGTTCACCTTAATGTCTCCAAGGCATTTAAGCTAATGAAGACCATTTAATTGCCTTTTTTTGCAATTCGCATTACCTATTTTCCCTAGTCTGGCATTCAAATATTCCTGGGTGTATCTGGATTTCTCCATGTTGTCAGGCTGTTGGATTAAAAGCTGTTTCTCATCATTGCCTTGGATACCACATAGTTGGAAGGTTTTGAAGCTGGGTAACTTCAGAGAAACTTTGTTCATAACAACTGCTGTACAAAAATGGCATGGAGGTTTTTCCTCAATCACACACATACAGGTTGCCTCTCAAAGGTGAAAGCTTACTTGATGTGGTCCATTCATGAAAGACACATGCATATAAAGGAATGGTATAGAACCATAGTTTAAAATAAAGCATGCAAGGCTAAACACATTGGCACATGGATGTATTTATGTAAAGCAAGACTGAAAAAGCAACATAATAAGGTTGGACCCTCACTAATCTGAGCTATATGTGGCAAGGGATCTCTACTTTTATTTAATTATCTATTTAAAAAGTCCCCAAAAACGGCACAAAGGCTTATTACATTGGTCGACAAGCAAACAAATAAATAGAAATTTTAACAAAATATACCCTTAAAATGTTAAAGATAACAGAGTAATACATTGGAAAGAAAGTTTGGTATTTGGATTTATGGACAAGGAGATGGGATAGAAGGAGTCAACTCGGCAATATGTTTTCTGAGGACTGATTTGAAAATGGAGGGTGTGGAGAAGAGGTCAAGGGAGGGTAACTGCGAGGCTAAGGAGTTGAACGTTTTTGGGATACGGTAGAATAGGAAGATACTGAGGGTCTGAATTTGGGAATGTCAAGAAGGGAGTTATTGCGTATGGAACGGGGAGGAACATGAAGAGGAAAGATAAGAGGAAGAAGGCAGTTGGTGCAGAGAGAGCCACTCCAAATGCTATGGAGGAACTTCATGTCACATAGTACATGACGAAGAGAGAGGTGTGGGATTGAAAGGGAAGAAAGGATGTATTCTTTTGATAAGTTTCGGAGGGAAGGGATTCTATGGTGGGCAATGGCGAGAAAGAAGTTAACAGGGCGATTGAGCATATTCAAGACTGTGGGACTAGCGGTTGATCAAATTGGAGCACAGTATTCTAAAATAGGAAGGACACAACCAAAAAATACTGTCCGGAGAGCAAAAGGATCCTGAATATCCGTGTGGTAGTACAAAAGGCCGACAACTGACATCGCCTTCCTGGTAGTCTTAATTATGTGATCCCGAAAGGTAAGTTGAGAGTCCATTTATCAAAGTCCAGCTTATCTGGGGATTCCCAAAAGGAACACTTGCAGGTTTTTTGGTGCTCGTGGTCGCCGATGAATTATAATTGCTTTCCATGAGATATCTATCTAGAAATGGAACCCTCATATAAGGTCAATGATTCCTCCAAGGCAGCTTAATTACGGAATGTTACCCACCCATTCACAGTTTCACTATACTTCACTCTAAAATAATTACTGGTGGTAGCCAATGATAAATTTTTCCAGAGTGAATTTCTTGTGCAGCCCTTTTATTAGCATTAGGATGAAAACAATATGCTAGAAAAATTTAGATCATCGCTCATGGTTATCCATACCTAGTCATTTTTATTGCAGACATACAACTAACATTTTGTGTAAAAGAGGTTGGGTAGGCGATCTTCAAATGTATTTATGTATTTGCTCTGTGCATGACCTCAGCCTTATTAGTTGAGTTAGGAAAGTTTGTGCATTTGCTTCCACATTGAAAATTAGATTAATAGAAAATATAGCCAACACTGTTCTTGCCACAGGTGCCAACTGAGGAAATTACACATTTTTTTCAAAACAATTTATTGTCACACAGTAAAGACCATAAAAAATACATTCATAAATTTATCAAGAAAAAAACCAATTATTATTTTAACACATTCTAAAATTCTTGTGGAATAATACTTAAATGTCTTTAATCAGATGCGAGTCCAGTCAAATTTTGTTAATTCGTGCCTTGAGGAATGAGATTTATGCATTGGTAAAATATTTACCATCTCCTGTTAAAGGAACAAATTCCAAGCAAAATTGTTGGGAAAAAAAACATTTGCAATTAAAACAAATGTAGAGCATCTGCTGTACTGGACCACCCTGGAATCAATCTAGAAATGAGATCAAGATGCTGGCAATCTTTTCGTTAGATCCTCAAGGTATCACTTGCCGGTTTCATTCCAAAGAGCCTACATTTATGTAGGAATTGGTGAAAATCTTGTTGGTAAAAGTTTAGGAAACTAAAATTATCACAACCAGAGTAAATTCGGCTCTTTTTTTTCAAATTCACATTAACCACTTAGAATCATTTCCGAAATGAAAACAAATAGCTTGAAAGCAAAATGGTCATAAGCAGCTATGACCAATAGTTCAAAAGTGAGGCACACCGCACACTGCTATCAGTGTTATTATGATTGAGGCTAGTATGATATTACACTTGAATGATAAATCAGAGGGGTGCTTTAGAAAAGGAAAACACAAGTAAAAAATGTACATTTTTCTCAAATGTTTGGAAGAAAGACATTGGCTGCCATTCACCAAACTAGTATAGTATGTAAACAAAACAATGTATAGTTTGGGCTTGTAAATAGGTACTTATACTCATAAAATACAATCAGAACGTAAGAGGTGTAAGAAAGATGTTGAATGTAACATATTTTCTGAAATTTGAAAGACATAAAAAACTTCCTTACTTTTCCCTCAGGAGGAACTCTTGCACGGAGGGTTCTCAAAAGAGCTCTATTTATTTACTTATATATCAGTTGATTGATATTGATATAGGTATATAAATTGATAGGCACTGATATGCTGTAGAAAGCTACCACACTCCATTTCACGGAGAAAAAATTTCTACTGTGCATGAATACTCCTTTTTCTGTTGATTATAAATGATGAAAAGGATGTTGGATTCAATATTTTGACAGTTATTTTGATTTTCCAATAAATACTTCAGTTTTTCAACTCCGAATTAACGAGATTTGACTGGATGTGTAGTGCTATGTGAACATCAGACAAAATACTGGGGGGTTCTTAGAAAAATTCCAAAAGTAACAAATTGAGCATACAATTGGATTGAGTACAGGATTTTCCAGGAATCAATCATGTGAAATTAGGAATTAAGACAGGTAGCATCATGACGTTATATTCATTATCACAACACAGTAGATGCAGAACTTTGAGGTGGATCTTGTGGTATGCTCTTCATGGGAAAACCTAAAAATAAAGAAGTGTTTTATTCAAATTATATGATTTCTAATTCAGAGTTCAACATGGTGAGAAACAATAATCAATGGAAAAAAGAGAAAAATATCTTGGTTTACCATGAAAACATATACGTGAATGAAATAACACTTGTCATTATTTAATACCTCTAAGCCCATGCCTGGGGATACCTAGGGTTTCATGACTGCACTCCACACTATAAGCCCGAGGGTAGTAATGTTCAAACCAATGTCATTTGTAACTGTGAGCTTATTTCTCTTAAGCTTGAGCTCTCAAGTCTCCGTCTAGACTATGGTAATATTTTTGGATTGTCAACGAATATTTATTTAGAAAATCCACTGCACATAAAATTAGTGACGGCAAGCAAATGCAGAGAGAATGGCTGCTAAAGGGGTCAAGAGTCGAGCAAAGTTGCCCAGGGAAGGGTCTTGTCACCCACTGAGTAGGGACTCGAAGGGTCGAAGGAACAGCCTTCCCAAATGCTTCAGTAGCAGTCACTTTCCCACCCTCCACAATGTCTATGGGTGACGTCCGCTCTTTTGAGTACAGAAATCCCCAACGTCTGTGGCAGTCGTTTGGTCTTTTGCGAAAAGAAAGCCCGGACGGCTATAGCTGATGTTCGGCGCAAAAGGGTTAATCATCAAAAAGTTCAACTATGGTACTACTACCTTGGCAGCATCATTCCAAAAAAGAAAATTGATGGGGGTCATTGGCCCAGGCCCAGAAAATTATTGACTTTTGAGTTTTACCATAGAATAAGTATATATAGAGGACTCACAGCACGCGCAAAAACCGTAAATATATTTTCAAAATTCAAAAACCCAGGGCATGAAGCCATATGGCTTGATGTTATTGAACAGTATCATCTCCATCTTCCTTTCCATTTATGAAATCCACTGAACCAGAGCAGCCAATGTGGCCTGCATTTGGTCCATAATTCATCGGTCACCCCTAAAACAGAGAAAAATATTTTTGTTAAAAAAAAAATCCATTTTAATGACTAAAATGAATGCCAGGAATGCCTCTGATTATAATAATGTTAATTGCAGACAAAAAAACGGGCTACGGGCTTCAAAACTACGGGCAAAAAACGACCTATATTTTTTAAATGACAAGCAATTAATATACCTGAATGGGAAATATGAGTTATTGAAATAGACTACATATATCTAAGGGTCCAAATGTTGACACACAATTTGGTAGATTTGATAGGTAGGCATTTAAAATGACAAGTGATATGCTCTTGAACATAAATGCTTTTGAATGGTTGAGGAAAACATTTTCAGGCAGTAAATATTTGACATGAGACTTATAATCTTACAGATACTACATTATGAATGATTTACCTGATGAAGGCCAATTAATTCAAATGAATATATGGCATCAAAACCACCATATAGTTACGGATATTTGTTGTACAAATCTTGCACGTACCTATAGGTAATAGATAAAGTTCCCCCTAAATACTCATTTTGAATCTGGCATGCAATGACGCTAAAATATGCAATTATATTTACTAGGTGGCACACATTTTTTGAAAGTTCGTGCAAGACTGTCGACCGTCTCTATTTTAATGTTTCTTATAAATTCTTACTTTTATATTGCTTAATTTATGGGATCCTAACGGTTCGGCCAAAGGGCCTCCCGTTGTGGTTGAGCCGCACTAATCCGCAGTGGCGTACGGACGGGGGGGATTTATGGGTTTAAACCCCCCCCCCCCCAAACATGTTTACCTGTATTCGTTTTCGCTCGTTTACATGAACTATGCGTTTAGAATTTTGCTAATTGGGCTGAAATATTTCGTTGAAATTTCTTCACGAAACGAGAATGTTAATTTCATTAATGAAATTAACATTCTGGTTTCGTACAATAATTATTGTTTAAATGAATGATAATCGACATACCTATCATTTTATGATGATGCACATAAATATTAATGAAACCCTCAGAAGTCAATCCTTCGTACGCCACTACTAATCCGATCACCTCAAATTTCTAAAATCGATTATGAAGAGTGACAAAGCAAGTAAAGAACAACTATAATCTGAATAATAGGTTCGGAAAAATTAGCTGTATAAAACGCGACCATATCTCGTATGTTCCGCCAAGATGCATGGCGGAGTGGAACTACGAAAACATGGCGTCTTTTTCCTTGTGTACGCTCCGCGTGGTCATAGTTGACGCTATCTACAATCTCCTTCACTCTCCAATTTGCTGTTTCGGAAAAGAGAACTTAAAGATGCTAATATACTCGATTAAAATAGAGAAGCTTCTTAAAATACCTAAGACGTGGGTTAATGAACACGACTACTAGCCGCGTTCACTTAAGTACTTTGACCTCTACCGTACTCAGTTAAAATAACCATTACTACGCCTTAAGGTAACACAGATTCATGTATGTTAACACTTAACTCTAGAAAATGCAGATGGAAACTGAAGATCACCGTTCACAATTTCACTATTCGCTTCAGAAGAACCACCTTCGATCTCTATAACAAGTCCACACTTCGGATGATTATGATGAAATGCTCAAATCTTTCGCGAATCTGGATTGAGCAAAAGAGCTCTTGTTGTCATGGCAAATGAAAATCAAGCCGATGCCAAAGCTTTCGGCAAGCTTCCATGCTATTTGGGTGATAATAGAATGAATGTTGGCAATTGCTAGAGCCCACGCTGTTAATTATGGCTTTTGAAAAGCTTTGTCTAAGGTTTTTTTGCATGTCGAATTGTCGTTTATTACACAGAATTTGTCGTTATTTTACTTGAAGTCGAATAACTACAAACATATACATGAGAAAAGAGTGAATGGTGGATTTTGTTAGTGTCCATTGCTAATAGGTACTACTTAATTGCTTTTAACATGGCTTGTTCACATGAGGAATTTGTCATTTGTTTACTCGAAGTCGATTAACCAAACAGTCAGTAAGTACCTAGTAACCATAAGCGGTTATGCTATACTTCATTGGTGCTATCACTGTGCGAAGTAGAACCATTGAAATCTAATCTATCTTGGGTCGGTGGACACCTTAACTTAACAGTTAATGGCATAGGTGAAACTAGACAGATACATGCCGAAACGTATATGACTCATTATCAATGAGTCCGTTTGGTGTATCCAATGCACATTCGAAACATAAGTGTGCTGTGTGGAAAAGGGAATTCACCATGAAAAAAACATTCCGTTGCGGGCGGGCGGTTCCGGGGTTTAACATACCGTGGTAATCATTAGCTCTTTTTCTCCTTCTTCGGAGGCAAAGGGCCGTCCTCTTCCACATCATCGTAACCTAGTGTATCTCGCCCTCTTCGTCGAGATTGTTGAGGGTTTTGACTGGGTTGATAGTCCTCGGACCCTCCCGGTCGCTGAAAGGGTTGTTGGGGCCAGGGGATCTCGCGAATTTCCCTCGCACGCTCCGCATCAGTTCTGGCCGCGGGCAGTCCCCTGCGACTAGGCGGACCGGCTTCCGAACCCTGGTTTCCTGCCCACTCCATTGCCTCCTCTCCACTTCCTTCTCGGTCACTGGCTCTTACATTGGCCAGCATGTCTGGCATTATTGCATTGAAATGTTTTAATGCATCGAGTGCTTCCTGGTTTGGCTGCTGCTTATTGCCATCCATATTAATACCGTCTATTATCTCAGTTTTCAACACGACTGCCCTGGGCCTGCGACCGAGTACCAGGGAATAGATGCGAGTGCGTTTGGCCCGGTGGCGGTCTACGATTAAGTCTGGGTGGAGTATGTCACGGAGGGGGTGGGGGTAATGCCCCTCCCCTCCTCGACGGCCCCGCTCGCAACAGGGCCGTGCGATGCGATGGCGGCGTGGACGAAGGGGGCGGGAGGGATATATCCCCCCCCCACCCCCCCTCCGCCGCGACAGTTGCCGAACTGAGGATAAAACCAAAAGTTTCTTTCCCCCGCTAATTAATTACAAGCTCACCGCATGGCACCAAATTGGGAGTCGAGTTTCCTATAAATAAGCTATAACATTGTATTCGGACTCAGACATATGGCATCGAAATAAATAATTCTAGCCTCCAAGCCGACCCAGGAGACCGAGAAAGGAATTGAATTGTTCCTACGAACCGAATGACGGTGTTGAGTTTTACCTTGTTGGGAATATTAATACTGGCCACCAGTCATGAAGTCCTCGGGTCATCTTACCTGCTTCTATCACGAATGTTTTGTAAAGGTGTAGTGATGTCAGGGAGAAAAACTTGTTCGTTGCTGAGAATCTTACAGAAATACAGTTGGCTCTTAGATCTTTGTAGGCGTCCCCTCAGCACACAATGGCTATAGTATATATATGCTCTCTAGGAATCATCTTGTGCATTCGCTTTGGGCAGCACTCATTGATACGACAGTAATAAACCGCCTCGTAATGTGTGGGGGCACAGGATTCTCAATGAAACCTAGGCTAAATACAAGTGAAGGGAAGGGAGACAAGACAGACACAAGACAAGGGAGCAGACATGTCATTTCTGTCCTGTTACATCTTTTCATCAGTAGGCATGTATTTTTCATTACACTATAATGAATGGACAGCTTCGTTCCTGTGACCTTCTCTCTCTTTTTCCAATTCGTGTCCCTCCTCGCCCCACGCCGAAATTCCGGCTTTCTCTATCACAGCGGTCCCTGTTTTATAGAATCCCCTCCAAATTTAACATATTGTCCTCAGCGCATCCTTCTTCCCTTGACCTCTTCTCCTCGCCCAACACATCTTCAAATCATTCATCAAACGGCACTTGGCCAATGGAAGCCCAAAAATTTGATTTAATTTTGTTCTTGTGTTGATGTTTTTATTTCATTCTTCGTGTTTTTCGTTATTGTTGTTCTATGTTTATTTATTTTGTTGCATCGACCAATGTAATTAGCCATTGTGCCGTTTTTGGTTATGTGAGATAAATAAATAAATAAATAAATTAGTTTCCATGGACTCTCGAGCATTGTAAAACATTTTTGTAAATGATCGCTGATTGATGATCGACAAAGTTGGTTCGAAATTTTAGGTCTTAAACAAGAGTTTCCACGGCAATTGTGAAAGCAAGTTGTGCAGTCACATGCAGTCAACTCCAGACCTCCCATCACCAATTAATATACTGAGGCAGTGTCTTTTAAATCAATGGTGTATTTGCAAATGCATTTGAAAGACTGGCATCTACTTAAAAATTGAAATAAGTGAACAAAATGTGGAACTTCAACCCAATAAACTGCTTGCTGTCTCATTGTACTATGCATCAAGTATTACATTTTTTATAATATATACATGTTCCGTTATTATTGGTACTGCCTCTCAGTGCACTTCGTTCCTATCACAAAATGCTAAAATTCGTTAATTTCGGAATAGAATTCCGCCGTCTTCTAATTATGGATCTCCCGCTCATAATGAAATTGTAATGGTCTTAATTTCAATGCACAGTGGTGCATAACCGTTATTGTCGCACCTCCAATGCGAACGACTTGGAATTCGTGTCCCGAGTGTTAGATACAGTTCAAAGCTAAGGTTTCATTTTCTTTTAATTTAAATATTTAGTGGAGTCAATAGAAACTTATCAATTGCAATATAAAATATTACATGTAACAGTCCCCAAGTTACATCGATGCAATTATTATCCTAAAAAGGAAATTTTTACCCGGACAAGCATATGTTCAATGGCATAGTTTTGACGTTTTCCATTCAGATAAATATTCTCCAAAATTCTCATGCCATAGCAATTGTAAAAAATTATCACATATTTCTTGAATCTAACAGCATAATTGTTTGTTTACTAGGCAATGTTTTCGACAAAATGCGGCTTCGTTTTAGGTTTATACGTCAACGTGCGATTTAGAACCTATTTTTGCAGTCGAATTAGTTTTATCCGCTAAACATAGGCCTCCATCGCGCCTGTCTATCCCTATCTCTATTACAACTCAAGTAAATTTTCCCAAAAACTAAAGATATAACGTGCGGGATAAACAAAATGCATTTGAAATTCGTGCATGTACTTAAAAATTTCAATAAGTTTACCCATTGCAATAGCTACGATGCGAGGCACTATTCTGCAAAAACGGAATTTCACCCCTTAAAATTCTCATTTCTATTATTCTACTACCTCCCTGTTACATGTGCGGTGCAATTTAAGCTCCATACCTGGTCTTATGAAAATGGATATTCTTCAAGAAAATGTTTCAACTTTCAACTGGCCACAGTTGGGCGGCGATCGTAGGTGTCGAGATTTCTTTCCCCCCCCGACTTGAGCTGTGTTCTCCTTCCGTCCCTTTCGGCCATTGCCATCCCCTAACCTCTCTCCGTCGCTCCCCCTGCCTGCTTAAATTAATTAAAAGCTATCTTCTCTCAAAAATGAGCCAATGAAAGAAATGAATTCACCTGGGCCATCGCAGATAGATCAATCAAATGAGAGGGCTCACGAATCAATATTTTCGAGCTCAATTCCAACCCCGAAGAGGGCCAAGAAGAGGATGAAATGCCGCTTAAGACAAAAAGCTAAGGTTTTGACGTCACCTGAAAACATCGCCACCATAGCTGCTAAAAGGAAGTTGAAGATGGAAAATAATGAAAGGAATTTAAGAAATACAAAGCGGAAGGTTAATAACGGAAAAGAGAGATCAGATAATCACGAGAACTGCGAGTACAAAACAGACAGCTGCGGATTTTGTGGCCTTGGTTATAACTCAAACGAGTCATTAAAAAAGGGTGACTGGATTAAATGCCAACAATGTAGTGCCTGGTATCATAAAATTTGTGTTGGTGCCAAGGGGAAGAAGCAATTTGTTTGTGGGATATGCATCTAAATTAGATACTATCACATGTAAGTTAAATTGTGAAAAATAAACGATATTTAAAACCTGGACTACCATCAATTTAATTTTTTATTTTTTAATGATTTTTATAGATATAGTTATATACCTGTTGTTGAAAACAAATATTAATGCTAAAAAAATGTAATTAAGAACTCTATCAACGTGCTGCAATGCCCTTTAACGAGGTATTAGTGATGACAGTTCGAAGGCTTTCGCAGCGAGGATATTCTGCTTGTCTCTTTTGGTAGCAGCTCAGAGTAGCACTTTGTCTCCAGTGCTATCACGCCCATTAGAGGATGCATTCTCATGATAAGCACCCTAATAATACACCCTGTAATAGCTGCAGAAGCTTTGGCGGCAAAACGCCTCACGCAGCTGCCAACAAAAGAGATTGAAACAGGTATTGGTGATGTTTCTGTGGTAAGAGAACTTTTTTCTAATTCATTACCTATGCAATAAAAATATTTTGAGACTTACTAAACAAAAATATTAACGCCATTTTGTGTTAATATACTCCCAATTGTATTCATCTCAAACTGAATAATAAATATATGATATTATATCTAGCTACATATGTAAAAACTAAAATGATCAGAATAGCCCCTTGAGTGATCAGAATAGCCCCGTCATTTTTGACATTTCAACATCTTGTGTGACGTCACTTACTCTGCTCTATCTTCCAAGTTTCATTAGCTTAATAAATTTTTATCGTCGCACTCTTCTTGGCAAAGGCTAAGCTAAAAGTCGGCGCAAAGCAATAGTTCTTCAAATTGTTTAAACTCTGCCCATGACGCAATCATGTTAAAATGATCGAAATGGTCTACCCTAATGGTTATGACTAGTCTCAGTCCAAAATAGGGTACCTATTTGGGCATTCAAACCTAAGACCTAATCGCCTTGCAGGGGTCTTTACGCGAGGAAGACTTGTGGTCGCGACGCGACGCCGTCTGGGATGTGTAGCAGCCGTTGCTATTTTCAACTTTAACATAACTTCAATTGTTTTTTTTTTATTTTTCGATGAAAGATTTTCAGATTATCTTTGGAACAAAAACTAAACATAACACGATCTTAAATAAAACTATCCCCAGCGGGCAACTTTTGCCATCCGAGGAGACACTGATTGGTAAATGCTTGCCTGGCTATCTTATAGTTACATCTCCAATTTATGACGAACATTAACCATCGCTAACTTTGAACGAAACTTCACACATGCGCTATGCCTAGCCAGGCAGAAAATGTAAGACCGACTGCTTCCCCAGGCTTATGAAGCGCCTCGTTCTTGGCGTTCTTTAACTATAGTAGTAACGTGATCGCTTAAGCCTCAGGGGGGGCACTTTGCAGACCCACAGCCTGCGGGCCGTAAATCGAGGTAATATTACCTCGATTTATGTGGTATCAACCAGTAACTGTCGTTTCTGGGCAGCTTCATTCTTCTTGAATCTCCTTGTCTTACCTAGAGATGAATAAGTTGTTTCATCTCTTATTGCATGATTTCAGCAAGTAACACGCTACCTCGTTTCACATTAACTCGTTTCAAATGTGCAATAATCAACTCGTATTATGGCGTAATATAGACGAACGAAGGCAGTAAGTGGAGTAATATCGCGGGGTACATCGTGCACGCTACTTCAACAGACAAAGAACCGTACACGAAGCGGCAGGAAGCGGAAGCGGAGAGCACCGCTTCCGCTGTCGCTTTGCCGCGTGGAATCATGGTGATTGCCATTGCGGCATCTTTTAATCTGAATTTAGGTTTGCGATAATATTCTGTCCAAGGGGACGAGTCATGAATGAGGCGGTGACCCCCACCGGCCTTTGGAATTAAATATGTACGGAAAGCACATGTTGGCTTGCGCCGAATTAAAATCCCTCTTTGACACAATGCATCAAGGTAACGAAGTAAATCACAGTTATCTCCTGAATCTAAAAAGGTAAAAGGGGCATTTTCTGGCCGGGGCAAATTTGCTCCGACCAGGGCTAACTCCACCACACTGGGGTCGTCATAAGGATAAACCCGAATTGCGGGTAGTGGTTCGTGGTTTGGACTCACCGCTGTAGGCGGGGCTAGGTCTGGCTGCCTGAGGAGTTGGTCAAGGGGCAGCATGTCCGGCGGGTCGTCGTCCGGGATGCGCATGGTTCCGAACCCCGGTCCATTTGAGGGCAATGCTCCCACGTCGGATGCTGATGAATCCACCTCCGCTGTGTCTGCGTCACTCGGGACGGGGCTGCTTCAGCGGGAGGAGCCGGAGTCGGAGGTCTGGTCCTCATCCGACTCGGGCTCACCGGAGTCGTGCCACCGCAGCAATTCCCCGATGACCGGGTCGTCCTGGGCGGCCTCCTCCAGGTATTCCGGTGGGCCCGGAGACGAAGGTCCCGGCAGGTGCAGCAATGGGACAGCACCTTCCTCTTTGTCCTCGGCGAGAGCTGGTTTAGCGGCGTCGGACGGGAGGCGGGGGTCGAGGGCCGCCGCACAGTGGTCCGGATCGCGAAAAAGAGGGACAAAAATCAGATTTTTGTAAGATTAATTTGAAAATAGTCGTTTATATGTTTTAAGACGCTCTTAGTTCATTTCTGCTGTTATTTTTAACAAAAAATAATTATTTTAGAAGATATTGGGAATTTTAATGCTAAATTAACCGATAATGAGGAGACTGCATAGAAAACGCCTGTTATTATTAAATATGCAAATATATAAAAAGTATTTGCATAATATGACTTCTAGACCTTTAACTTAGTAAATTATTATTAAAAAATGGGTAAATGTAAGGCAGATAGGGGAATTGATTCTAACGTTGAAGTGATTGCGATTATCAGCTAGCAGAGGTAGGGCCGCTGAAACTAAAAAATAAGTTATTATTAAATAAATATTAAAACAGTTTTAAGTGAAAATTAACTCATTTATGTAAATAAAAACATACTTAGTATCTTATTAACTTTACAATTTATGTAATTCCAAATCAGATTCTCCTGAATTTCACTCCTCTTCCTCGAATTCACTCGCTGAGTCAGGATATTCTTGCAAGAGCTCACGGACCTCTTTAGGCAGATCTTTTAAGCCACGGTATTTATTTAATTCAGCACCTTATGTACCTACTGACTAATGGATCAGAGTTCAGCATCAGTCTCCGGAAAACGCCCTCAGTCGTGTGGAATCTTTAAATTTTTCTTGCGTGATGCGATAAGTTCTTATATCTTTATTCCGCGATTCCTGAGCCTCCTCCGAAAGCTCTCCAATTGGAAGAAGAGCTGACTCAATCACATCTGCTCCGTGTAGCAGAACTTTATGCACTGTGGGTGGCATGTAGACCCACTCACAATATTTAACATAAAATTTTGCCGTGTCCATGAATTATTCTTTAAATTTTGGGGGTTCAATTAGAAGGCCGCATGACGAAGCTCTAAAAATATTTGAAATTTTAACGATAAGTTCTTTTTCTACGGCTGAAAATCAATTTTATATTTTATTTCATGTGAAAAGCGTTGAAGTAAAAGAAGATTTTTGTGAAATAAATGGATCCTTACCAGTACTTTCAGCTGATAGGCGGGCATTTTTGAAGAAGCGCCTAGCTGTGTTACCATCATTCGATGTGCCATATTTTTGCTTTGGTAGATCAACTAATAGACCCATTCTACTTTTAAATTTCTCCTGAAGTACTTTCTTCCTTTTCCCTCTTCCACTTTTTCAATACTCATTTACATACCATATCCGTGTAGGGGGGTCATCGTATTAACTAGATACGCTTCTGCGCGCTATGTCCTCTCTCTTAGATTCATGGCTGTAGCAGAAGACAGTTCTGCAGGGAAAGTATTTTCTCTAAGGAATTTAGTTTTCCTTCTTTTTTGATCGGATAGTGACATCCGAAAATTGTTTATTTGGCCTACCCTTTCTTTTATTGTATGTGCTTGATAAAAAAGGCTTATTACTTAGACAATAGCCCAAGGGATGTCATATCACAATTAAAACACAGGGAAAATACGACCCTGAGGTGCTTGGAAAGTTACGATACACAACATCAGGGAAATGAACGATTTGATTCAACCAAGTCGCATCCAAAAAAGAGTTCGTTCAAGAGCAATCTCGCCATCTTTTCTCGTAACCAACAAAAAAATTTACTCTCAAACATTTTTTGAGCTCATTTTTTGCGTTCTCATCTCCGTTTAAAATGTAGGCAATCCTCAAGAAGTCCCGTCAAATTACTTTTCCGGTCGTCCATTGGCTCCTTTTTTCTCCTGCATTTTACCGTGAAGTTGCTTCCACGTAAATGTTAACGACATTGCTGTGCGTTAAAAAATAGAATAATTGGTTCGTTAAATACTGAACAATATTCTTTATTCTAGAAAGTTAGGAGTTTAAACGGAAGCAAAAACAATGCAAAATTTAGTGTGGTACCCCGTACTAGATCAACTTCAAAAACGAAAATAAAAGAGAAATAGCATACCTGATTAATTATCCTTATCGCTGTGGTGGCCAGGAACAAAAAAATCATTGAATCACAACACTATTCCGAATTATCACAACACTAACACTTACTTCAGAGATCACTTCAAATCACGAAGACTATTGCCAACCGAGTACCCAACGACTAAGAACTCGCATGTGTACTCATCGATGGAAAAGGACCAACTGAAGAGAACCAAAATGTTTCGACTGAAGCATGGAGGAGGCTAAAAAGAGAAGTTCCCACCGCCCCCAAGAACCTGGGTCTACCCCCGAGGATAACCAGGAGGGATTTCGGTGGACCGCATAAAGAGAAATGTGCAATGCCTGAATTTTGTGAAAAAATGCCTACCAGCGGCAGCCCTCCAATAAAACCAATCTGGAAAGATGCACCTGGAGGGTAAATACCACATCTGTTAACACGTGCAATTTTACTTGCATGTCAAAGAAACCGCCTATAGGCAATAAGCAAAAGTTGGGTGGTGCGCTAAGTAGGGATAGTAAAATATCCCGACTAAGGACCCTTGGGTCCGGCACGTGTGCGGGTAACGGGTCTCCTGTCACTTAGGCTTTGAGGAAAGGGACAGCCAGAGGTGGGTTTTCTCAGCAGCAGTGCATACAACCAGTCTTATATACTTCCAACGATGAACAAAATTCGATGGGAATCGTACTGAAAAGCGATCGAAGAAAATATTTGCCTCCTCTTCCAGCGTCACAATCTCGCTTAGTATCGTAGTCTGAAATTCATTCTCTCGCTCTTCCTAGAGTAAATTCGGCCAAGAACAGAATATAGTAGAAAAAAATAAACTTCTTCATTTTTTAAAATCCTAATCAATAAAACATTGGAAAAGACGTATTTTACAATGTGTTTCCACTGTGACGAAGCTCGCGTGTCTGGTCCCGACGTTCACGTCCGCGGCAGAGAGTCATATAAGTCGTTGTAATTCACTTATTTGCAAATATTTGCAGCTAAATCCTTTACTAATATCTTTCTAATATAACCCACTCTTGCCACTATACGAATCTCTGAGTCACTCGGTGTCACTCTTTTTATAATCCAACGTTTATGCCAAATCTGCGAGAAAAAATGATTCCTCTTGAAGAACTCCTTCAGCGATCATCACAACCACTACAAAATTGAAACCTAGTTTTTCTCATGGTAAAGTGTCCATATAATTATAGTCCACACTCATTTTACCAATTTTTAATACGAAATAGAGCAAAAAACTTGTTACAAATGTGTATTTTTTCGAAAAAATTTAAAGAGCGCGGTTTAGCTAAAATTAGCTCTACTTTGAAGCAATTTACTAAACTTAACAAAACTTTTTATGCATAACTAAGTGTGCGGTAGGATTCCCCGGGCATTTTGCTACAAGAACTGCATATTTAAAGTGAGTTTCAAGAAAGTCGAAAAAATGACTTTTGTCCGCCTTTTTTCGGATCCGGACCACTGTGCGCCGGTTCGTCGACCCCGGCCTCTGGTGGGCTGGCTCAGGTACACTGGGGCGTTGAACTGCGGCGCTGGCCTTTCGCGAACAATTTCTCGGATGACCTGCGGCTGTAAGGTGTTGGGCAACCGCAGCAGCTCGTTTGGGCCCGTGATGAGTGCCGCGGTTTCCCAACCATGACTCGATGCTATGGCCAGCAGCCGGGCTCTATTGTAGAGTAGCGTTTTCGCTGGACCATTCAGGATCTCCCACTGTCCTGCCAATCCCAAGATCAGCGCAACTTCATGTAGGTCGCGCCTCGTCAATTTCCCGGTGTGCTGGGTAAATTCTTAAGTAAAAGAAAGAGTTCCAGGGACTCTTGGTCAGATGGCAATTCCAGGGAGCCCGCGGGTTTCTCTGGCGTCAACTCCGGGAAGCGCTGCAGAGCCGGGACGAACTGTGAGGCTACGGTGGACCCTTGGCTGCAGTCAGGTTGCGAGGGCGGCAGCGAGACGATGGGCTGTGAGCCGAAACCAATCTGTGTCAGCGGAAGGGCACCCGAAGAGGGTCCCGCACCGGCTTCAGGTGGCAACAATCGGGCGATGGCCGAGAGGATTCTGTTGGCATATATATATAGGCTAGAAAAAAGACTTTGAGGTTGGGGAAGGATAGGAAAGTTAATCAGTGGACACTCACTGACAGATGCTCCATCACAAAACCGGTGTCCACTGCTTAGGGTAGCTTTCGGGATAAAGACTCTTCTTCAGCTGGAGGAGATCACTACTAAGGAGTGACACACTGGAGTTGAGAGTTTACGGTATGTCTTAGTACGGGGTTGGTTGTTGGGGAAAGAGGATTGGTTAGAAGGAAGTGCAAGGGGGTGGAGTGGGAGGGGAAGGGGAGGGAGCTAGCGAAGATTGAGTCCGGGCGGGCAGGTTGACTTTAAAGTGGAAATATAAGACAGCTCCCAGTGGCTCTATTATTGGTGTGTCAGGTGGGAGGGCGCGAATTATTTTTATATGAAAGCAGTTGTTGAAGGAGAGGTAATGCGAGTTGGTGTGCTCGGCTACTGGCAACTGCAACTGTTGCATTACGCTGCTCCTGTGATTATTTACCCGCAACTTTAAAGGTGTGCTGGTGAGGCCAAGGTAGAAGGCCTGGAAGTGCTTGCAGTTATAAGATATATTACATTACTGTTTATTTTTTTCGATGATGGCTGATGGTACCACCGACGCCTCAGGTGAATGTCTCCTAAAATAAGTTTCAAAAGCTATCATGGAGTCTGCTGAAAGATAGCAGATTTACAACGACATCATTATTGAACCATGCTTAATTGATTCTGGGTCTGATAAATTCAAGCCCCTACGAAACTACGACTACACATGGTGTGTCCGAGTCGTTGGTGCATACGCACTGCTACATTGCGAAGATTACTGGAGAACTATTTACAAGTGAGGCAAACCTTAGAGATTATGTTCAATGACAGCTCCATCAACAAGAGTGATGAGTGTAAGGCCTCTCTTCAGGGTTATCTGGGGAAAATTGGCAAATTTTCAACGGTCATGGCTTTGAAAATTTCACTTCTGATTTGTGAACCCGCCGAGCAGCTTGCAAAGGCTAGGCGGAAAGAAAATTACACCACAACTGGAGAAAAACGGTCCGCTTAGAGTCTCAGTCCATTGGTTTCAGTGAAACAGCTGTCAAAAAAATGAAAAACCTGCTAAAGAAATGTGAATCATCTGGTAATGATTTTTACTTAGCTTGATTGGAACTGAGGAATGCACCGAGGGAGAAAATAAAATCATCTCAGAATTACTGATGTCTAGGTTGTTGAGGTCTACCTTGCCATGCAAGCCAAAAGTAAACTTTTATGTACCTAATAGATTTGGTGTCCAATAGATAGAATAGAGTCTGTGTGATTTCGAAGGGACCCGAGAGAAAAATAAGAGACAAGCAACGAATTCCTGTATAGGAGAGATACATCTACACATAATGCAAAACAAATGTGAAACCTAAGATGTATTTCTATTTGGTTTGAAGTTCTTGTGTTGGATTGTTTCATTCATGGTTTTGTCAAAATGTATAGGGTTGTATTTGTGTTTGGCTTATTGTATTTGTGTTGTATTCTTTAATTCACTTTCTGTAGAAAAATGTAAAAGGGAAGATGCTGTACATTTAATTTAATGTCATAAACAGTCCGTCATGGCGACTACCAGGGTTGTAAATATTTTTAAGAGAAGAAGGGCCATTGTTGAGAAAGAAACTGAGATGAATGAAAGGAATAAATATAATTAAGAAAACTACATTAAATTAAGGACTCAACATAACAACGGCATTCTTCGTTTGTTCATATCAACAGAGTTTCCCTCTGCCAACCTCAGAACAATGATAAAAGACATGTTAAAGTCTAACGTACGTCCTGGTATGGTTCACCATTGTATCTCACTTCATGGATCTGAGAATTCACTATTTCCATTAATTAATCGATGGATTACCAAAATTTCCTCAAGGAATTTTGGACCAGAACTTTGAGATTTATTGGACACCCTAATTAAAATGAATGGATATTTCGGCCATCCTGCTGATGATCATGATCATCAGCAGGATGGCCGAAATATCTGCAGATGGCCATGTTTATAGTTAGTAGTCAGCAAAGTACATTGATTATCCTTAAAAAAAAAGGCTAAGAGAAGGGCGGGCAGAAAACACATTCAGCAATTTGTGGCACCAAAATCACTTTTTGCAGTACAGGATTATCCTTAAATATTCTATTGCAAAACATGTAAAAAAAACAGTAGCACCTGTTCCTACTTAACCTTATTAAATGCACTGTAGTACTTTTCTTGTGAAAGAAATGATAATGACGCTACATTTATAAAGGTGGAAGTTTATTAAAAATCATAAGATAAAGTCAGATACCTGGTAATCACCATTATTAACTTCACACCTAACGTGAGGAAATAGCAATAAAAATATTCGCAGCGCTATAGCGCTAATGTATACATTAAATAGAATGGGACTTACCAAGCAGATATTTCAGGATATTGGGAATGTCTGTGGACTAAAAAGTGAAAGGCAGATGTTGCTTGGCTCTCATCATCATAGTATGTATTATAATCCTAGGATTGGTATATTGCAGCCCTCCATTTCACCCTATCCCATGCCAGTTCCTTCACTTCCTAGGCCATAGCTTGGCTCTAGTTAAGCCATATATCAAATATGACGCAAGCATTTGGGAGCCTGCTGTGAAAGACTTAATGCAATAATAATAATAGGTAATAATGTTTTATTTGTCCTGAGATCAAGTCGTTACAAAGGTTACACTCATATAGGACACGTCAGGTTAAAGAAACTAAATACATACCGTGATACAGGACACATGTCATACATTGTTAAAAATTCATCAATGGAATAAAACATTTTTGATTTTAGAAACATTAGTAGATTAGTCTTAAATGCAGCTACACTTTTTTGAGCCTTAAGCTCAGCTGGCAGTTTATTGTAGAGTTGAAGGCCCATACAATTTGGACCAGCACCTGCATTCCGAGTGTGTACATATAAGACGTGCAGCTGATCAATCTGTCTCGTAGAATAACGGTGAATATCACAGTTCTTAACATACTGAGATAGATTTCTTTTTGTATTTACAGGTACATGAAAAATATATACACATGGCAATGGTAATATATAATTTTTTGAACAGGGGACGGCATGGGGCGTTGTGTTTAGAAAAAGTCATGAGCCGAATGGCTCTTGTCTGAATCCTAAAAATGACCAAGGCCTTAGAGGATGAACCCCAGAAAATGATGCCATAGGCTATGTGAGAATAAAATTCTCCATAGTAGAGTCCTCGAAGAACATCGACAGAAACAGTGGATCTAATTAAGTAGCAGGCTGAGCTTAACACATTCAATGCGGAGCACGTCAATAGACGTGCTCCTGGCTACACTGACTGACTGAGCATGTCAATTAGCGTGGTCCTTCCATTCCGAAGCCCTTTAAATTTTTTAAAGCCGATTTTGACGACTTCCATGAAAATTGGGTCCACATTGAATGTGTTAACGTACATGCTAAAGTATTTATGTGTTCATCCCAACAGATTTGAAAATTGATATTTAAGCCCAGAAATTTGGTATTTTGTACCTGTAGGAACACCTTCCCATCAACTTCAATTGAAAGTACTTTGCTTGCTTTATTTTTATTTACAAAGTAATATAGGTGAGACTTTCCTATATTTAAATCTAGAGAATTATGATGACACCAGCTAAATAAAGTATGACTCAACTGTTTACATTTTTCTGTCAATCCTCCAAAAGTAGATAGCAATCTTACCCGGGGAAACAAAAGTTGCTCCATTTACTGAGATAACAACATGTTGAATTCTGTCTGATAGGTAGGATTCAATCTAAGCATTAGGTATGCCAGGAATACCCATCCTGTTAAGTTTCTTGAGAAGCAATTGATGGTCCACTGTCTAAAGCTTTTGAGAAATCAAAAACCATTGCAGAAACTTCCATTTTGTTATCTAGTGCATTCAAAGTCTGGTTTATTAATTGATAGGTTGCAGAAGATGTAGATTTCTTGTTCCTAAAGCCATGCTGAGATGGTGAAAGGACATTGGCAGCCTCCAGGTAAGATATTAGAGTAACATAGAATGCCTTCTCAAATATTTTGCTGAATTGGTTCAGCAGAGAAATTGGGCGGTAGGAGTTAATGTCATGTCTATCACCCTTGTTTTTATAGAGTGGGATGACTTTGGAAACCTTTAGAGGGGATGGAAACACTCCTAATCTGAAAGATTCATTTATGAGAAAATGAAGAGGCTGGATAATGAAGTCAATAGATTGGTTAATAATGTAACTGGGAATTCCATCAAAACCAGAGCTTTGTTTTGTGCCTAGATTCTGCACAGTATTTTTCAGTTCAGATTTTGTGAGATGGTAGAGAAAGAAGGATTTAGAGTGGGTAACAGTGATGACTTCTAAATTAGAAGAACTGTCAGGCTTAGCAATAGACAAAGGTTGAAAATGATCTGCAAAGTTACAGGCAAGTTGGGAATATTCTGATATGATAATTCCTTGTGAGTCATTTATCTGGACTTGAGACTGCTTCCTGGGTTTGTTTCTAGATAAATTTATAATTTTCCAAATTTTTCTAGATTAATTGTCAGCATTAATGATCCTATGATCATTGTAACAACGTTTAGCGGACTGCAACATTTTACGGTAATACCTTTTACTTTCTAAATATTCAGCGTTAGCTGCAAGCTTAGCTTAAGTAGATGAGAAAGCAAATACATAATGTGAAATACTAATGATTACACACTCAGAACACCGAAGTTACGCAACGTTGGGCCCGGACGGTGGTTGGTTGGGTGACCCTCCTCCATACCTCGACCAGGCATGGATGGAGAGATGATACTCCCTCCATACCTATACCGGGAGGCCGGAGGGAGACGCAGACTGGGTCGGTTGGAGGGAGGACATTGTCTATACCTGGTACAGGAGGGTGAGGCAGGGGGAGGCCAATCCTCCATACCTCTACCGAGGTGCTCTTGTCCCCTGTCTGCAAGTGGCAGACAGGAATGGGGTTGGCACAATGGACCAAGAAAGGTCTAAGTGCCCGGGCTCCTGTCGAAGGCCCCCCCAACAACAATCTAATGATTACACATGAGAGTACATACTTTTGAAAAAGTTAGACATAATATGGAATGTATTCAGTATGCCATATATTATTTGAGTAATGGTATTGAATAAGGAAATATATTAGGGTTTTAATTGATTCTGAGAAAAAAATGCTGCATACATTCATTTAAAGATGTGTGGCAGAGGATGTAACGGCACACCCAGAAAATAAAGTAACCAATATTTTCCATTCATCATTACTCTTCAGGTTTTTACCTTTTCAGTGCAGAATTAATATTCAAAGCGCATCTCTGTGGGCGGTGGAATAATAAAAAGGGCATTAATCAATCAATCAATCAATCAATTTATTTGCCATTAAATGATATAAACCGCAATAGACATTGTCAAATAATAGCAATTGGAAAGAAAAAATATACACTTACATATCCGTGCAAAACTAAAAAGGAAAGAACATTCTAAAACAAATTGATACATAAAACTATCTACAAGTCAGGTATTACATTATATTGCAATTATAATTGACCATTTAGTCACGAAGACCTTCAAAGTCCCCAGACATGCATTCTTCTATTGAGTACAGGGGTTTCCTGCATATCCATTTCTGGGCCATGTTTTTAAAATTATTTGAATTTTTTAATTTTGCATCCCTTGGCAGTATGTTGTATGCCTTAATAGCCATGTTTTTAAAATTTTTTTTGGTCTTTGACAGTCTATAGTATGGTGTATCCATGTCTTCTTTATGCCTGGTGTGTTGTGTGTGTACATCAGACCTACACATCAAAGTTGTTAGGTTATCTTTGGCAAATTTTAGTAGCTCATATATATAGAGAGAATACACAGTCATAATTTCTGATTGATGGAAGAAAGGCTTGCAGTGATCCTTATGCTTTAAATTGAATATTGTCCGTATGGCTTTCTTTTGTAATAAGGGCACCTTACTTGCCTAAGGCGCATTACCCCACAATATAATACCGTAACAGAGGTGACTTTAAAAAAATGCATAATACACATTCATCAATACTGTCATTGATACAATAGGCTTTAGTTTTCTGAGAAGATACAAAACTCTACTGATTTTATTACATAGTTTATCAATGTGGGTATCCCAAGACAGCCTCTGGTCTAGGTGAAAACCCAGAATATTGACTGAATCTATTTCGTTATATGTTTCTTTTAGTGCAAAGGTGAATTTTAAGGTCTTACTCTCATTTAAGAATAGTTCATTGCCTTTGAACCATTCACTAGCCCTTCTTAACATATTATTGGCCGTTTTCCATGCAATATTGTAATCTTTGTTGGATGTAATTAATGTAGTGTCGTCAGCATATAAAATGGGAGCTGTTCTTAGGTAATTTTTGGAGATCGTTTACATAAACTTTAAATAAAAATGGACCGAGAACAGACCCCTGGGGTACCCCGCACTTAACTGTTGCTTTTTTAGATAACTTTCCATTATACAGTGTTTGTTGTTGTCTGTTTAATAAAAAGCAAAATAGAGTATTCAGTGTCGTGCCAGTAATTCCATAGAGCTCTAGCTTCCTCAGCAAGATGTCATGTTGTACCATGTCGAAAGCATTATAATGCTGAGGTCGCACTGTACCATTGCCATATATTCATTTGCTTCGAAACCTTGTGTAATTTTATCACAGATGCGTTCCACAACATGTGTGGTAGACTTACCATATCTGAAATCATATTGACTAGGTGTTAGTATATTATTAAATTTGAAATAGGCCGTCAGTTGATTTTTCAATATTGTTTCTATTATTTTGGACATTACAGGTACTATGGACACTGGTCTATAGTTGCTTAGATCTGTTTTAGTGCCTTTCTAATAGATGGGTGTTATTTTTGATAGTTTTAGTATGTGTGGAAATTTGCCTTGGGAGAGACAGCTGTTTATAAGAAATGTCAAGGGCATTGCAATTACATCAATTATTTGCTTGATTAGGTTATTAGAAAATCCGAAGCTGTCCCTACTGGTTGAGGATTTGAGTCTTTTGACTAAATTGATAATTTCTTGTGGTTCAACATGTTTCCAGTGTGAGAGTTGGGAGATGTTACTATTATCTGCTGTTTGCCAAGATATTAAGGGTGATGGTGGTAAATTCTTTCTATTCCTCTTAACCACTTCAATGAAGAAGTCATTAAACTCATTAGGGTCAATGTCCAGCTCTGTGTACTTTTGCAGTTGATTGCCTTCTTTCTTTATCACTTGCCAAGCCACTTTACATTTATTGTTCACATTCTCGATGAAATTATCATTATTTTCTCTCTTTTCTTGTATTATTCGTGATCTATACATTTTTTGGTGTTGGTAACACTTGGATTTTGAGTCCACTGTCTTTTTGTCCGTATATTCCTTGTGCAGTATCAATAGTTGTTTCCTCATATCCAGTAAATCCTTAGAAAAGCTTTTTTTCTCTTTATGAGGTTTGACTATTCTGCATTTTTCAGGAAAGCAGTGATTATAAATAACAAGTATTTCATTTAAAAACATTTGAAAATCAATATCAATATCAATAAATTTAATTACATCCTCCCAATCGACATCGGCCAATATTATCCTGAAATCTATAACGCCTTCCTCAGTTATTGGTCTAGATTTTATTAATTTGTTTGGTACTGCGTTAACAAAATCCGTATATTTGATTTTAACCCAAAGTAGCTTGTGATCCGAGATTAATGGATCATCAATTCCTACTACATAGTCACTTACTTTTATGTTTGTTATGATGTTATCCAGACATGAGCTTCCTCTAGTTGGGGAACGATTAATGCAGAATAAATTGTATGACCTTAGCAATTGTTTACCATTGCAAGCTTGATTCATGCTGTGAGTCATCCGCCCCTGGAAAGCATACATCCATGACTCATAAATGTGAGTCTTCCGCACTGAAAGGGTTAAATCATGAGAGCACTAATAATTTGTCTCAAAAATACGACTCGTGACATGAACATGAGTTTTAGTTGGGGAAAATACTTACTAGGATGCAGCAGCATTAGTACAATTATGTATATTGTAACTGTCCTTTTGTTACTTCCCTAGGCATTGAAACCTTGTTTGGCTGTGCAATGGAGGCAGATGAGTTCACCTTAATGTCTCCAAGGCATTTAAGCTAATGAAGACCATTTAATTGCCTTTTTTTGCAATTCGCATTACCTATTTTCCCTAGTCTGGCATTCAAATATTCCTGGGTGTATCTGGATTTCTCCATGTTGTCAGGCTGTTGGATTAAAAGCTGTTTCTCATCATTGCCTTGGATACCACATAGTTGGAAGGTTTTGAAGCTGGGTAACTTCAGAGAAACTTTGTTCATAACAACTGCTGTACAAAAATGGCATGGAGGTTTTTCCTCAATCACACACATACAGGTTGCCTCTCAAAGGTGAAAGCTTACTTGATGTGGTCCATTCATGAAAGACACATGCATATAAAGGAATGGTATAGAACCATAGTTTAAAATAAAGCATGCAAGGCTAAACACATTGGCACATGGATGTATTTATGTAAAGCAAGACTGAAAAAGCAACATAATAAGGTTGGACCCTCACTAATCTGAGCTATATGTGGCAAGGGATCTCTACTTTTATTTAATTATCTATTTAAAAAGTCCCCAAAAACGGCACAAAGGCTTATTACATTGGTCGACAAGCAAACAAATAAATAGAAATTTTAACAAAATATACCCTTAAAATGTTAAAGATAACAGAGTAATACATTGGAAAGAAAGTTTGGTATTTGGATTTATGGACAAGGAGATGGGATAGAAGGAGTCAACTCGGCAATATGTTTTCTGAGGACTGATTTGAAAATGGAGGGTGTGGAGAAGAGGTCAAGGGAGGGTAACTGCGAGGCTAAGGAGTTGAACGTTTTTGGGATACGGTAGAATAGGAAGATACTGAGGGTCTGAATTTGGGAATGTCAAGAAGGGAGTTATTGCGTATGGAACGGGGAGGAACATGAAGAGGAAAGATAAGAGGAAGAAGGCAGTTGGTGCAGAGAGAGCCACTCCAAATGCTATGGAGGAACTTCATGTCACATAGTACATGACGAAGAGAGAGGTGTGGGATTGAAAGGGAAGAAAGGATGTATTCTTTTGATAAGTTTCGGAGGGAAGGGATTCTATGGTGGGCAATGGCGAGAAAGAAGTTAACAGGGCGATTGAGCATATTCAAGACTGTGGGACTAGCGGTTGATCAAATTGGAGCACAGTATTCTAAAATAGGAAGGACACAACCAAAAAATACTGTCCGGAGAGCAAAAGGATCCTGAATATCCGTGTGGTAGTACAAAAGGCCGACAACTGACATCGCCTTCCTGGTAGTCTTAATTATGTGATCCCGAAAGGTAAGTTGAGAGTCCATTTATCAAAGTCCAGCTTATCTGGGGATTCCCAAAAGGAACACTTGCAGGTTTTTTGGTGCTCGTGGTCGCCGATGAATTATAATTGCTTTCCATGAGATATCTATCTAGAAATGGAACCCTCATATAAGGTCAATGATTCCTCCAAGGCAGCTTAATTACGGAATGTTACCCACCCATTCACAGTTTCACTATACTTCACTCTAAAATAATTACTGGTGGTAGCCAATGATAAATTTTTCCAGAGTGAATTTCTTGTGCAGCCCTTTTATTAGCATTAGGATGAAAACAATATGCTAGAAAAATTTAGATCATCGCTCATGGTTATCCATACCTAGTCATTTTTATTGCAGACATACAACTAACATTTTGTGTAAAAGAGGTTGGGTAGGCGATCTTCAAATGTATTTATGTATTTGCTCTGTGCATGACCTCAGCCTTATTAGTTGAGTTAGGAAAGTTTGTGCATTTGCTTCCACATTGAAAATTAGATTAATAGAAAATATAGCCAACACTGTTCTTGCCACAGGTGCCAACTGAGGAAATTACACATTTTTTTCAAAACAATTTATTGTCACACAGTAAAGACCATAAAAAATACATTCATAAATTTATCAAGAAAAAAACCAATTATTATTTTAACACATTCTAAAATTCTTGTGGAATAATACTTAAATGTCTTTAATCAGATGCGAGTCCAGTCAAATTTTGTTAATTCGTGCCTTGAGGAATGAGATTTATGCATTGGTAAAATATTTACCATCTCCTGTTAAAGGAACAAATTCCAAGCAAAATTGTTGGGAAAAAAAACATTTGCAATTAAAACAAATGTAGAGCATCTGCTGTACTGGACCACCCTGGAATCAATCTAGAAATGAGATCAAGATGCTGGCAATCTTTTCGTTAGATCCTCAAGGTATCACTTGCCGGTTTCATTCCAAAGAGCCTACATTTATGTAGGAATTGGTGAAAATCTTGTTGGTAAAAGTTTAGGAAACTAAAATTATCACAACCAGAGTAAATTCGGCTCTTTTTTTTCAAATTCACATTAACCACTTAGAATCATTTCCGAAATGAAAACAAATAGCTTGAAAGCAAAATGGTCATAAGCAGCTATGACCAATAGTTCAAAAGTGAGGCACACCGCACACTGCTATCAGTGTTATTATGATTGAGGCTAGTATGATATTACACTTGAATGATAAATCAGAGGGGTGCTTTAGAAAAGGAAAACACAAGTAAAAAATGTACATTTTTCTCAAATGTTTGGAAGAAAGACATTGGCTGCCATTCACCAAACTAGTATAGTATGTAAACAAAACAATGTATAGTTTGGGCTTGTAAATAGGTACTTATACTCATAAAATACAATCAGAACGTAAGAGGTGTAAGAAAGATGTTGAATGTAACATATTTTCTGAAATTTGAAAGACATAAAAAACTTCCTTACTTTTCCCTCAGGAGGAACTCTTGCACGGAGGGTTCTCAAAAGAGCTCTATTTATTTACTTATATATCAGTTGATTGATATTGATATAGGTATATAAATTGATAGGCACTGATATGCTGTAGAAAGCTACCACACTCCATTTCACGGAGAAAAAATTTCTACTGTGCATGAATACTCCTTTTTCTGTTGATTATAAATGATGAAAAGGATGTTGGATTCAATATTTTGACAGTTATTTTGATTTTCCAATAAATACTTCAGTTTTTCAACTCCGAATTAACGAGATTTGACTGGATGTGTAGTGCTATGTGAACATCAGACAAAATACTGGGGGGTTCTTAGAAAAATTCCAAAAGTAACAAATTGAGCATACAATTGGATTGAGTACAGGATTTTCCAGGAATCAATCATGTGAAATTAGGAATTAAGACAGGTAGCATCATGACGTTATATTCATTATCACAACACAGTAGATGCAGAACTTTGAGGTGGATCTTGTGGTATGCTCTTCATGGGAAAACCTAAAAATAAAGAAGTGTTTTATTCAAATTATATGATTTCTAATTCAGAGTTCAACATGGTGAGAAACAATAATCAATGGAAAAAAGAGAAAAATATCTTGGTTTACCATGAAAACATATACGTGAATGAAATAACACTTGTCATTATTTAATACCTCTAAGCCCATGCCTGGGGATACCTAGGGTTTCATGACTGCACTCCACACTATAAGCCCGAGGGTAGTAATGTTCAAACCAATGTCATTTGTAACTGTGAGCTTATTTCTCTTAAGCTTGAGCTCTCAAGTCTCCGTCTAGACTATGGTAATATTTTTGGATTGTCAACGAATATTTATTTAGAAAATCCACTGCACATAAAATTAGTGACGGCAAGCAAATGCAGAGAGAATGGCTGCTAAAGGGGTCAAGAGTCGAGCAAAGTTGCCCAGGGAAGGGTCTTGTCACCCACTGAGTAGGGACTCGAAGGGTCGAAGGAACAGCCTTCCCAAATGCTTCAGTAGCAGTCACTTTCCCACCCTCCACAATGTCTATGGGTGACGTCCGCTCTTTTGAGTACAGAAATCCCCAACGTCTGTGGCAGTCGTTTGGTCTTTTGCGAAAAGAAAGCCCGGACGGCTATAGCTGATGTTCGGCGCAAAAGGGTTAATCATCAAAAAGTTCAACTATGGTACTACTACCTTGGCAGCATCATTCCAAAAAAGAAAATTGATGGGGGTCATTGGCCCAGGCCCAGAAAATTATTGACTTTTGAGTTTTACCATAGAATAAGTATATATAGAGGACTCACAGCACGCGCAAAAACCGTAAATATATTTTCAAAATTCAAAAACCCAGGGCATGAAGCCATATGGCTTGATGTTATTGAACAGTATCATCTCCATCTTCCTTTCCATTTATGAAATCCACTGAACCAGAGCAGCCAATGTGGCCTGCATTTGGTCCATAATTCATCGGTCACCCCTAAAACAGAGAAAAATATTTTTGTTAAAAAAAAAATCCATTTTAATGACTAAAATGAATGCCAGGAATGCCTCTGATTATAATAATGTTAATTGCAGACAAAAAAACGGGCTACGGGCTTCAAAACTACGGGCAAAAAACGACCTATATTTTTTAAATGACAAGCAATTAATATACCTGAATGGGAAATATGAGTTATTGAAATAGACTACATATATCTAAGGGTCCAAATGTTGACACACAATTTGGTAGATTTGATAGGTAGGCATTTAAAATGACAAGTGATATGCTCTTGAACATAAATGCTTTTGAATGGTTGAGGAAAACATTTTCAGGCAGTAAATATTTGACATGAGACTTATAATCTTACAGATACTACATTATGAATGATTTACCTGATGAAGGCCAATTAATTCAAATGAATATATGGCATCAAAATCACCATATAGTTACGGATATTTGTTGTACAAATCTTGCACGTACCTATAGGTAATAGATAAAGTTCCCCCTAAATACTCATTTTGAATCTGGCATGCAATGACGCTAAAATATGCAATTATATTTACTAGGTGGCACACATTTTTTGAAAGTTCGTGCAAGACTGTCGACCGTCTCTATTTTAATGTTTCTTATAAATTCTTACTTTTATATTGCTTAATTTATGGGATCCTAACGGTTCGGCCAAAGGGCCTCCCGTTGTGGTTGAGCCGCACTAATCCGCAGTGGCGTACGGACGGGGGGGATTTATGGGTTTAAACCCCCCCCCCCCCCAAACATGTTTACCTGTATTCGTTTTCGCTCGTTTACATGAACTATGCGTTTAGAATTTTGCTAATTGGGCTGAAATATTTCGTTGAAATTTCTTCACGAAACGAGAATGTTAATTTCATTAATGAAATTAACATTCTGGTTTCGTACAATAATTATTGTTTAAATGAATGATAATCGACATACCTATCATTTTATGATGATGCACATAAATATTAATGAAACCCTCAGAAGTCAATCCTTCGTACGCCACTACTAATCCGATCACCTCAAATTTCTAAAATCGATTATGAAGAGTGACAAAGCAAGTAAAGAACAACTATAATCTGAATAATAGGTTCGGAAAAATTAGCTGTATAAAACGCGACCATATCTCGTATGTTCCGCCAAGATGCATGGCGGAGTGGAACTACGAAAACATGGCGTCTTTTTCCTTGTGTACGCTCCGCGTGGTCATAGTTGACGCTATCTACAATCTCCTTCACTCTCCAATTTGCTGTTTCGGAAAAGAGAACTTAAAGATGCTAATATACTCGATTAAAATAGAGAAGCTTCTTAAAATACCTAAGACGTGGGTTAATGAACACGACTACTAGCCGCGTTCACTTAAGTACTTTGACCTCTACCGTACTCAGTTAAAATAACCATTACTACGCCTTAAGGTAACACAGATTCATGTATGTTAACACTTAACTCTAGAAAATGCAGATGGAAACTGAAGATCACCGTTCACAATTTCACTATTCGCTTCAGAAGAACCACCTTCGATCTCTATAACAAGTCCACACTTCGGATGATTATGATGAAATGCTCAAATCTTTCGCGAATCTGGATTGAGCAAAAGAGCTCTTGTTGTCATGGCAAATGAAAATCAAGCCGATGCCAAAGCTTTCGGCAAGCTTCCATGCTATTTGGGTGATAATAGAATGAATGTTGGCAATTGCTAGAGCCCACGCTGTTAATTATGGCTTTTGAAAAGCTTTGTCTAAGGTTTTTTTGCATGTCGAATTGTCGTTTATTACACAGAATTTGTCGTTATTTTACTTGAAGTCGAATAACTACAAACATATACATGAGAAAAGAGTGAATGGTGGATTTTGTTAGTGTCCATTGCTAATAGGTACTACTTAATTGCTTTTAACATGGCTTGTTCACATGAGGAATTTGTCATTTGTTTACTCGAAGTCGATTAACCAAACAGTCAGTAAGTACCTAGTAACCATAAGCGGTTATGCTATACTTCATTGGTGCTATCACTGTGCGAAGTAGAACCATTGAAATCTAATCTATCTTGGGTCGGTGGACACCTTAACTTAACAGTTAATGGCATAGGTGAAACTAGACAGATACATGCCGAAACGTATATGACTCATTATCAATGAGTCCGTTTGGTGTATCCAATGCACATTCGAAACATAAGTGTGCTGTGTGGAAAAGGGAATTCACCATGAAAAAAACATTCCGTTGCGGGCGGGCGGTTCCGGGGTTTAACATACCGTGGTAATCATTAGCTCTTTTTCTCCTTCTTCGGAGGCAAAGGGCCGTCCTCTTCCACATCATCGTAACCTAGTGTATCTCGCCCTCTTCGTCGAGATTGTTGAGGGTTTTGACTGGGTTGATAGTCCTCGGACCCTCCCGGTCGCTGAAAGGGTTGTTGGGGCCAGGGGATCTCGCGAATTTCCCTCGCACGCTCCGCATCAGTTCTGGCCGCGGGCAGTCCCCTGCGACTAGGCGGACCGGCTTCCGAACCCTGGTTTCCTGCCCACTCCATTGCCTCCTCTCCACTTCCTTCTCGGTCACTGGCTCTTACATTGGCCAGCATGTCTGGCATTATTGCATTGAAATGTTTTAATGCATCGAGTGCTTCCTGGTTTGGCTGCTGCTTATTGCCATCCATATTAATACCGTCTATTATCTCAGTTTTCAACACGACTGCCCTGGGCCTGCGACCGAGTACCAGGGAATAGATGCGAGTGCGTTTGGCCCGGTGGCGGTCTACGATTAAGTCTGGGTGGAGTATGTCACGGAGGGGGTGGGGGTAATGCCCCTCCCCTCCTCGACGGCCCCGCTCGCAACAGGGCCGTGCGATGCGATGGCGGCGTGGACGAAGGGGGCGGGAGGGATATATCCCCCCCCCACCCCCCCTCCGCCGCGACAGTTGCCGAACTGAGGATAAAACCAAAAGTTTCTTTCCCCCGCTAATTAATTACAAGCTCACCGCATGGCACCAAATTGGGAGTCGAGTTTCCTATAAATAAGCTATAACATTGTATTCGGACTCAGACATATGGCATCGAAATAAATAATTCTAGCCTCCAAGCCGACCCAGGAGACCGAGAAAGGAATTGAATTGTTCCTACGAACCGAATGACGGTGTTGAGTTTTACCTTGTTGGGAATATTAATACTGGCCACCAGTCATGAAGTCCTCGGGTCATCTTACCTGCTTCTATCACGAATGTTTTGTAAAGGTGTAGTGATGTCAGGGAGAAAAACTTGTTCGTTGCTGAGAATCTTACAGAAATACAGTTGGCTCTTAGATCTTTGTAGGCGTCCCCTCAGCACACAATGGCTATAGTATATATATGCTCTCTAGGAATCATCTTGTGCATTCGCTTTGGGCAGCACTCATTGATACGACAGTAATAAACCGCCTCGTAATGTGTGGGGGCACAGGATTCTCAATGAAACCTAGGCTAAATACAAGTGAAGGGAAGGGAGACAAGACAGACACAAGACAAGGGAGCAGACATGTCATTTCTGTCCTGTTACATCTTTTCATCAGTAGGCATGTATTTTTCATTACACTATAATGAATGGACAGCTTCGTTCCTGTGACCTTCTCTCTCTTTTTCCAATTCGTGTCCCTCCTCGCCCCACGCCGAAATTCCGGCTTTCTCTATCACAGCGGTCCCTGTTTTATAGAATCCCCTCCAAATTTAACATATTGTCCTCAGCGCATCCTTCTTCCCTTGACCTCTTCTCCTCGCCCAACACATCTTCAAATCATTCATCAAACGGCACTTGGCCAATGGAAGCCCAAAAATTTGATTTAATTTTGTTCTTGTGTTGATGTTTTTATTTCATTCTTCGTGTTTTTCGTTATTGTTGTTCTATGTTTATTTATTTTGTTGCATCGACCAATGTAATTAGCCATTGTGCCGTTTTTGGTTATGTGAGATAAATAAATAAATAAATAAATTAGTTTCCATGGACTCTCGAGCATTGTAAAACATTTTTGTAAATGATCGCTGATTGATGATCGACAAAGTTGGTTCGAAATTTTAGGTCTTAAACAAGAGTTTCCACGGCAATTGTGAAAGCAAGTTGTGCAGTCACATGCAGTCAACTCCAGACCTCCCATCACCAATTAATATACTGAGGCAGTGTCTTTTAAATCAATGGTGTATTTGCAAATGCATTTGAAAGACTGGCATCTACTTAAAAATTGAAATAAGTGAACAAAATGTGGAACTTCAACCCAATAAACTGCTTGCTGTCTCATTGTACTATGCATCAAGTATTACATTTTTTATAATATATACATGTTCCGTTATTATTGGTACTGCCTCTCAGTGCACTTCGTTCCTATCACAAAATGCTAAAATTCGTTAATTTCGGAATAGAATTCCGCCGTCTTCTAATTATGGATCTCCCGCTCATAATGAAATTGTAATGGTCTTAATTTCAATGCACAGTGGTGCATAACCGTTATTGTCGCACCTCCAATGCGAACGACTTGGAATTCGTGTCCCGAGTGTTAGATACAGTTCAAAGCTAAGGTTTCATTTTCTTTTAATTTAAATATTTAGTGGAGTCAATAGAAACTTATCAATTGCAATATAAAATATTACATGTAACAGTCCCCAAGTTACATCGATGCAATTATTATCCTAAAAAGGAAATTTTTACCCGGACAAGCATATGTTCAATGGCATAGTTTTGACGTTTTCCATTCAGATAAATATTCTCCAAAATTCTCATGCCATAGCAATTGTAAAAAATTATCACATATTTCTTGAATCTAACAGCATAATTGTTTGTTTACTAGGCAATGTTTTCGACAAAATGCGGCTTCGTTTTAGGTTTATACGTCAACGTGCGATTTAGAACCTATTTTTGCAGTCGAATTAGTTTTATCCGCTAAACATAGGCCTCCATCGCGCCTGTCTATCCCTATCTCTATTACAACTCAAGTAAATTTTCCCAAAAACTAAAGATATAACGTGCGGGATAAACAAAATGCATTTGAAATTCGTGCATGTACTTAAAAATTTCAATAAGTTTACCCATTGCAATAGCTACGATGCGAGGCACTATTCTGCAAAAACGGAATTTCACCCCTTAAAATTCTCATTTCTATTATTCTACTACCTCCCTGTTACATGTGCGGTGCAATTTAAGCTCCATACCTGGTCTTATGAAAATGGATATTCTTCAAGAAAATGTTTCAACTTTCAACTGGCCACAGTTGGGCGGCGATCGTAGGTGTCGAGATTTCTTTCCCCCCCCCGACTTGAGCTGTGTTCTCCTTCCGTCCCTTTCGGCCATTGCCATCCCCTAACCTCTCTCCGTCGCTCCCCCTGCCTGCCTAAATTAATTAAAAGCTATCTTCTCTCAAAAATGAGCCAATGAAAGAAATGAATTCACCTGGGCCATCGCAGATAGATCAATCAAATGAGAGGGCTCACGAATCAATATTTTCGAGCTCAATTCCAACCCCGAAGAGGGTCAAGAAGAGGATGAAATGAAATAGAGAACGCTGTTGCTAAGAGAGTAAATTTTGATTATGTAATCAAACAGCCCTGGCGGTTTTTGAGAGAGCATTCGGCATTTGTTAAGCGTTTTTCTAAGCTTCCGTAAGGCGTTGTAAATCCTGGGCGATTGCTCAATTAGGCGTTCATTGAGCACAATTGTGAACGCTTTAGGCATTTTGAAAGCGTTTCTTATAGATTCCTTGGCGCCTGGGCGATCCGTGAACGCTCTCTGTATTGGTGAGGTTTTCTTAAGGCGTTGTTGAGCGTCTTTACAGGGGTTCGGAGCCGGGTGTTGGGGATTCATAAAGCATTCTTAGAGGGTTTCACGGACGCTCAAATAAGGTTCCTTAAAGCGTTGTCTGCCCTACCGATAATCGTTTGTGTAGCCTCCTCACTTGCGACCGTCACATGTTTTAGCCGCGTCCATGTGACGCCAAATAATGTTTCTGACCCTAGATAAATGTCTGGAAAAAATACTGCAATGAGGTAAGTAATTATGCTGGGACGAGACATAGTGAATTTCTGGGTGCGATCAATCACATCGGTATGTACAACCATTTATCCCCCTCATTAAATGTATTCTCATACAATGACTTAGCAATATACCTTTTTTTTATGTCCATTTACTCTCACTTTAAACTTTCTTGCCCTTCACTGCAAATTTGTTTGCTGCCCAATGACCTCGCAATCCCTTGCTCCCACCACTGAAACTCCCTTGCAGTCTATAATAAAACTCCCACACCACACTTACTTGATTCGATGAACCATTCTTGGCCATATAACGTCCCCACGGTCCCCACATTCACATACGCTGAGCCAGCCAAGCTTGAAGGACAGGGAGCAATGACAGGGTTAACCTATCATTGTACTACAACCTCCCTCGTAATGAAATAATTCAGGCTCATTTTAACACATTTATTAGATAAATTATTATGTACAATGAAATATAGGTATGAGGACACAGTGGATAAAGAATAGTAAAAACCACCGACAAGTGGATATAGCACTATCCTTTCACAAATCTCTATCACAGTCTTCTAGCCAAATTATGAGTTCGATAAGAGTGATGAAATTCGTATCTCTCAGCGAAAACACTTAGTTCGTAATCAATCTGGCTATCTCACTAAGTAGAAACCCTCCGGAAAAATTTGCGTATTCTTCATGGACGACGAGTAACAACACCATCAACTGCACATGAGTTGTACATAAAGCTCTTGAAACAGAGCTTTAGTTGCACATGAAAACTAACGCCACCAGGGCGAACATAACCCTATTTCTGGCTTACAGTACCCGAAATACGAATGTATGGTACTTAAAACAACTGATTTAATGATATATAAGTAAATACTCCAGATTTATGACTTATTTTATCGGAAAACTCATAACAAAAACAACACCAAACAACACTCACAATAAACTCGCTAAACAACTACGAATTTCTATATTCATGGGGGGCTATTACGAACGAGAGGGCGGTGAGACTCCGCCAGGCGGAGTTTCCGTTCCGCCTGCAGTGTCACTCCGACCCCTGCGATTACGAATGGGACGTACGGAGTCACACCGCCGGGCGGAGAGGACTTCACTAGGGGTCGGAGAGGAGCGATGCGGCGGAAGTGACGTTTATATGAAAAATTCTGCGCTCCTTCAACACGGAAACAGCTGCAGCCAATGGTAAGCGTTTGTAGTGCTTACATTCCGCGGGAACTCTCTCCAGCAGACAAAATAATCGAGTTGAGCGCATTAAAGCTGCGACCGCAATGCGCATACGTAAAGAAATGCACGAAAATCCACAACGAATACTTAGCTGGAGGGCCTTAATGACAGGCAAAAACACTTAATTCCTGTGAAATAACAAAAAATCTGTTGATCTGCATACCTTTCGTTTAAGTGATGGGGATTGGAAAGCTATTCAGAGAGCACAAGAAAGGCACTTTTTTAAATAATGAAAAATAACTTTTAAGCAGTTATCTGTGAAAACCAATAAACAGTTAAAGAAACACAAGAAGTGCACTTATTACTAAACTACACTTTTATTTCATGATAATGTGACAGAGTTTCACCATTTACTTTGGTTGCACGAATACACAATCACAGAAAAACAGTCTGTCCACAATACATATGTGAGATCGCGAATCGGTTCTGTGCCAACATGCACTCACAAGCGACAACGTATTTCAATAATATAGATAAATCTACAAACGATATAGTAGCACACACCATAAAAATATTGTGGGAAATAGGCTAATACAATCATCCAAACTGGAAGTCACTGCCATTCTTATTTTCATCACGTAAAAATTACAATCACAGGGCTCGTTATGATGAAAACTATTATTTATTCACTGATTTTAAGCCTTACATTAACCCACGCAAGAGGCACAGGTGCCTTTTCTCACTACTATTCGTTGATACGTATTCATATACTCGAATAAACAAATCGTACGATTCATATACTCGAATAAACAAACTTCACTCTTGATAGCTTGATCGTGAAATATCATCTCTACGGTGAATAACGGAGGTGAACACGCCAGTGGCAATTTTTACATTACCGTCAGATATTTCTCGATAGAATAATAGCACTATTCACATACCAATCAAGATGGAACACTGATAATTACAACTCTTGGCCGATATTTTCCAACCTAGTAAAACTTTGAGCATTACAATACCACTGGCACTGTGATTATCAGCAGTAGATTAACGGGAGTATAGATATAGAATAATAGCACTATTCACATACCAATCACGATGGAACACTGATAATTACAACTCTTGGCCGATATTTTTCAACCTAGTAAAACTTTGAGCATTACAACACCACTGGCACTGTGATTATCAGCAGTAGATTAACGGGAGTAGTCATGTTGAAAATAACACTATTTTGGCACAAAAGATGTTCGTAGAAATCTCCAAGCAGCGAGCAAAAGTTGTATTCACCTTACAATACAAGCACAGGCAGTCATAAACGACGAATTTTCCGGTACCTATGAATAAATGGATGAAGTTATTGTATATAAAAGCATAGCGGACATTATAAAGCATCACAATTGTTCTAATTACATAAAAGAATTAGGTATCGTCGATAAAACCAACTTACAATCAATATGTATCCACCTCCAACGGCCGTGATTCAGACTGCTACAACGATGTTTACTATAAAAGTTTTGGTTTCCAATTGCTCCAGTTTTATATTTAATGAACTTACTCAGATATTAATATTATAAATAATACAAAATATGAGGGCTTTCCAGTCTCTATCGTCGGATATTTTGCTTTAAAAACGCCAGCTCGACCCGAAAAAGGTAAACAAACGTCCGCCATTAAGGGGTCGGAGTCACAAAGGCAGGGTATCCGGCCGCGGTATCACACCGACCCCCTAGCCGTCGTATGACTCCGACCGGCAGCCACTCGTAATCGCTTGAGGCGGTGAACGCGCTTCCGAGCGGTGTGACACCGCCGGCGGAGTCTCACCGCATGCGGTGAGCCGTTCGTAATAGGCCCCATGGGCGAATCACAAGTTGTGAACGCTCAAAAGTGAGCCCCCGTGCCTGCAAAATAGTTCCATCATGTTGAAGTTTATCACATTTAATTCCGCAGTGTAATTTCATTTGTTTTGTTTTGGTATCGTGATTCTTTTTTTTGTATATCGATGCATGGTATGATTGAATGAATAAATCTGCCAGTCTTTCTTCTGCTCGCCAAGTGATCGGACGTGTTATCATTTCTCCCTGCGACCTCCACTTTTTATCAGGTTATGGGCCCAGCACAGCACGAGTTTAAAGTCGCGAGTCAAAGATGAAAAATTATTCGCAGCATTTAACTTATCCAGTTAGGAATGGCGAGCACGTTTTTGACTTAGGGCGCGCGAGAGTACGTGAGTTACTTTAAACTTTAAAATTAAGTTACGCAACGTGTTACGTGTGTGCGAGCTAGACATGTCCGATCAGGGGACAACTGTGGTGGCCGTGGCTTCCAATCACCTGCCTCCGATAGATAAACTTGAGGGGGAGAAAAAACTGGGAAAATTGGAAGTATCTAATGGAATTATACCTGGGTTTGGACGATTTGTTTGAGTGCGTGTCGCAGGAACCACCTGAATCTGTCCGAAGCAATCCCTCGTCTCCTGAAATGAAGAAAGACAAAACAGCCCGCTCGAAAATCTCGCTCATGGTGCAACCTCACCTCGTAATTCATGTGAGATGGGCCAAAACTGCCTACAAAAGGAGGACGAAACAAATCGATGTAAGTTACCATGTTGTGAGAGACTTGGTGGAAAGAAAAAGGGTGCTAATTGAACATGTTCCAGGTGAGAACATGATTGCAGACATTTTTACCAAGCCACTTGTTGGTCCACGTTTTGAGTTTTTGATTGAATTGTTGGGGATCCAATGACTACGGAATTAAAGGGGGTGTGTTGAAGTTTATCACATTTAATTCCGCAGTGTAATTTCATTTGTTTTGTTTTGGTATCGTGATTCTTTTTTTTGTATATCGATGCATGGTATGATTGAATGAATAAATCTGCCAGTCTTTCTTCTGCTCGCCAAGTGAACGGACGTGTTATCATTTTTCCCTGCGACCTCCACTTTTTATCACCATCATACCGTGTAAAGGTATCCTGTTTCTAACAGCGTTAATGAGAGTATGAAACTAATTTTAAATTCAAAGCAGTTGAAAGACATTTTTAGAACGTAATATCAAGACAGCTTTTAAGAAAATGCGTTTCAAGCCATAATATCAAAACTGCCTGTTGAAATGACAATTCAGAACATAATAATTGATTCCGCTTGAACAATATATATATTACTTGACATTAATTAGATTCCTTGCATGCTGCAGTATTAGAACGGTATTCTCTCCATATATTTACGAAATGTGTGCTTGTGTCCCAAACGCTTAAATATAAGCATTTGAAGAGAGCTCTTTAGTGCTTTAGAAACGCCCAGTAGGGGATTTCCAATGCCTTTTGGAAATCTTTCGCGAAAAGCATTCAATGAGAATTCATTATCGTCGTAACAACGCCCGCTCACTAAGCATTCGTATTCAGTATTACAAACGCTCAAGCAAACGCCGAGGAAAGCATTCCAAGGCTTATGTTGGGCGTTTCTTGAGAGTTTGCCTGTAAGCATTTGGCGAGTGCTTGTAAATGCCGAAGGTACGCCTAGTATAGCATTATAAAAGCGTTCGGAAGGCGTTTACTTGAGAAAGCGCCCAAAAGGCATTTGCATTGCTCAACCGACGCTCGAAAATCGCCGGAACGCTCGGGAAACGCCCGACAAATGCTCTATTGAGCATTCTCACTCACCGCAAAACCGCCAGGGAGTTTGCTAAGGTAAAAGCTCGCAAGAAAGAATGTTAATTCTTACTACTGTACCCTTTAAATCCTCAACTCTTGGTTTTGATTTCTATTATAAATAATATAAAGCTGTGAAATGACAACTCTTCATATGTCATATCTTTTAAATACCATTGACGAAGGAATAGCATGCTAAAGTAAATTTCCCCTGGCCATAAGCCAGCACTGGGTACTGCTACGTACATCGAAGTTATTAAAAGACTGCAAGGATACATTTAGCCTACCATTCTGTGAATGCTGAGATAAATGACGTATTCAATCGATAAATAGTTGATAAGGTCTGCAAGAATACAAGAAAAAGGCATCGTCCTATTATAGTTGTTTAGACTATGTCATTGTTATAAATTAGAAATTCCAAATAGGCCCCATATCCTGTTCCTGATTTTAACTGTGATTTTTCTAACTCTAGTCATACCAGTCAACTAAACTCCCCCCAAGGTAAATTATTACTTGAGACTATCAACTTTCTTGAATTATTTCAAATTAACAACTCCTTTAACTCCATCCATAGGAGAGTAGACTTAGCCTTTTGTGATAAAAAGGATGTTACCTCTTGTATTGTTACTGACTCCCTTGTACCCACGGATGTTTATCATCCAGCACTAAATTTCTTCATTCCTCGAAAGAATTTTTCTTACCTCAAAAACACAGGTCATTTCGATTACGACTTCAGTAAGTGTGATTTTACATCTATTAGTGCCCTTCTTGAGAACATCAACTGGCCTGTGCTGCTGAGAAATAAATCAGCCTTTGATACTTTTTACTCTGCTCTTAATGGTGCAATTGATCAGTGTACACCTAAATCATATTTTCATGTCTCCTCTTATCCGAAATGGTACTCTAAGAAGCTGAAAATCCTAATTAATCAAAAGCGATTTAATCACTCTGTATACAAGACTACAGGCTCTGCCGATGATTACACTAGCTTTTCCAAAACTAGAGCTGAATGTAAAAAACTTGCTAAAGACTGTTACCGCTCTTACATGAATAATTTGTCTTCCAATCTCTCATGTAATCTTAAACCATTTTGGAGACATGTGAAAACCATTCGAAATGACACTTCATTTCCTCAAAATATGTACCTTGATGATTCTGTTGCTGATAGCCATCAATCAATTGCTGAACTTTTTGCTAAACATTTCTCTGGAGTATTTTCTACTGACCAAATTAACATACTTCCTTCTTGTGCCTTTCCTGTTGATATTAACTTTAATTCTATTTCAGTTACAGTTAATGAAATTATAACCAAGCTGAAAGGTTTGGATATAAATAAAAGTTGTGGTCCAGATAGAATCCACCCTACCATTCTCAAATCTTGTTACTCAGCTCTTTCTTACCCTCTTTTCATCCTCTTTAATTTATCCTTTAAAAGTGGTATTTTCCCTGATGTTCTGAAAACAAGTTATGTCATCCCTATTCATAAGTCTAATGACAAATGTGACATAACGAACTATCGTCCCATTACAATTCAATCTGTTATAGCCAAAGTGATGGAAAGCATTGTTGTTGACAAACTTGAACCCTTGCTTAGAAATGTCATCGTACCTGAGCAGCACGGATTCAGACACGGTATGTCTACTTTGTCTAACCTATAGGTTTTTACTAACTACTTAATTAATGGCCTTGAGGAAGGTCGTCAAATTGATGTTGTCTACACTGACTTCTCGAAAGCGTTTGATAAGGTTAATCATCTCATTCTGGTACATAAAATGAAATCTCTTGGTATTAGTGGGAGTGGACTGGATTGGTTTCATAGTTATCTTGTGGGCCGTAATCTTCAAGTAAAAATTGAGCACATTTTTTCAAATTTTTTTCCAGTCAACTCTGGAGTTCCTCAAGGTTCGCACCTTGGGCCCATATTATTTCTCATCTTTATCAATGATCTTAGTTACCCCTATGAAAAAATTGTATAAAACCCGTATAAAAATTCTATACAACTTATACAGGTTGTATACAATTTGTATAAATTGTATACAAATTGTATAAACTGTATAAAGTCACGTGCTGTATACAGCATATACAATTGTATACTGTGTACACAATTGTATTCAATTTGTATACAGTGTATACAATTTGTATACAATGCAATAGTGGTTGAACATATTCAAAATAATGTTTTTTAAACAACTCAATTAGTGATAATAATAGGTTCAAGCTTAGTAAATAGCACGTAAATATGCTGTTCTGTCAGGTAATGTACTTTTTGTTTGAATATAAAATGTTAAATGCCTTAATTTTTGTGTGACAGCTATTTAATATCATTTAATTAGAGAATCTACCTTGATGGTATGTGGAAGCTCTTATAGTAATTCAGTATTTAAAAAAGATTCCAGCAAAGATCTAAAGAATTAACATGGAATAGCAGTAATACCAGTGGCGTAGCCAGGAGGGGTCATAGGGGGCACGTGTCCCCGCTCAAACCAATTAATTTTAACAGAAAAATATTAACCTATATAACAAATTTATTCTACTCCACCAATACTAGGAAGCAAAACTAATATTGACTATTATATATTGACTAATAGTTTATGTCTTACGTATAAAGTGATGACATCTATTACTGCCTCACATTAATACATCTGTATGGGAATGCAACGGCTTTTTCCATATATTTTCTCCCTCATCTTCTTCAGAATAGTATTCATCTTCAGATGATAATGAGGTGGTAGCGAATGATGTAGATATTTGCAGACTGTATGCATAATGTCACACAACACAAAATCTCTGTACAGGCTGTATACAATCTTGTATATAGCCTGTATAAAACTTGTATACAGTTTCTTAACATATTTATGCAGTAATATTGTAATAATATTCATAATATGTGGCAACATAGGATAACAGTCATCTGGCATTAATTAATGGTAAATAACTTTTATCAATATTTTATGGTATTTCCTCACACTATAATGGAATTATCATTTAATAATTATATTTCTCGAAGTCACATTTATCCACGGAAGTGTCTACATATATACGTCTTTCTAAACACCGATACTTCATTAATCGGTGCGAGAATAGGTGCGTTTGGTAATCATGCTATGTTTGGTAATCATGCGATACAAGTACCAGGTAGACACGAGGTAGTACTATACGACGTATTATATCATTACATTGCGCAATGGCACATTCCCCAATGAAAAATTGTATAAAACCCGTATAAAATTGTATAAATTTTTTCTAAACATTCCGTATAAACTTTTATACAGGTTGTATACAAATTGTATACAAGTCTTATACAGCCTGTATACAACCTGTATAAAAGTTGTATAATTGCTGTATATAATTTGTATACATCCTGTATAAAAGTTGTATAAAATGTATACTTATATACACTTATTTTTGTATATAACTTGTATATAACCGGTATAAAGACTGTATACAACCTGTATAAAATTTTATACGGAATGTATACAAAATTTTTATACAATTTTATACGGGTTTTATACAATTTTTTCATAGGGGTATGTAATGCTACTGCCACATTTGATGTATGTAGATGACCTAAAAGTTTTCAAGGCTATAAATAACATAAATGACTGCCAGCTCATCGATAATTGTCTGAAAAAGATCTCGGAGTGGTGTAGAAACAATTTGATGGTTATTAATACTAAGAAATGTAACTGTATTTCCTTTTATCGAAAGAAGTTAACAATTAACTTTGAGTATTCTATTGATGATGAACATATTCATCGTGCTATCGTGATTAAAGACCTCGGGGTACTATTTGATAAGTCTCTGACTTTTGACCAGCATGTATCAAGCATTGTAGCCAAAGCCCTACGTATGCTGGGTTTTTGTATTAGACTTAATAAGGACTTAAGAGATATTTACACGTAACGTTGCCTTTACACCTCCCTATTCCGTCCTATTTTGGAGTACAACTCTGTGATCTAGTCTCCTTGTTAAAAATGCCATGTTATTGCATTGGAACGTGTGCAAAGAAAGTTCCTGAGAATTGTCAACTTTTATGCCGGATTCCATACTTTACACACACCATACAATGAAACATTAGTTATTTTAAATTTGTATACATTATCAGTAAGGAGACAACTTGCAGGGTTGTTGTATTTGTTTAATTTATGTAATGATATTGTCAAGTGCTCGCCTCTACTTGCATTATTGCATTTTGATGCATCACTCACAAGCACCAGGAGAACTAAATTATATTATATAAAATATTGTCGTAGAAATTATTCTTTTAATAAACCTATTGTCCGCATTTTAAGATTATGTAATTCACTTATATCGTATGTTGATAGACATTATGATTCCCAGGATGTCTATAGGTGTTTACGAGGCCTATCAGATTGACTAGTTAACTATGTGGTGCTAAAGAATTTTGTAAGCTTTTCTTTTTTTTTATTCGCACAAATTTATTTCCTTTTTGATTAATTATGACTTGTTTTGACATTTTATGACTTTTTTCTTTTTATATTGTGTATTTATGTTTATCTATGAATGAGTATCTTTTTTGTGTATCTATGTTTATCTATGAATGAGTATCTCTGTTGTGTATTATCATTTTATGCATTATTATAATCATATGCTACATGTATATGTCACTACTGGAAATTGGGCACCTGCCCGTAATAAAGAATTATTATTATTATATCGAATAGCGCCCCAGGCCCCCGACCATGTAAATACGCCCCTGGCAGGCAGTAGTACAATGTCAAAGAGAATAATATTGTATCGTTGGATTGAATTTGTGCTACATACGTAGGTGATTTTATCATTACAAGGCCTTCTCATCATTAGGTTTTCAAGGATTGATTTAGTATCATCCCTTTCTCTTTAGACCACATCGGAATAATTTCCCCCAACATCTTCAATCGTAGCATATTTTACGTAAGGAAAAGAATTTGTGCACGATAAATTATTATTATGCGGCCACAAGGCTTCAGCCTTGTGGCCGCATAATACCATATAGCATAGCATATTCAAAATTATTATTTACAAAATATCGTTTTTTTATTTTACATACATTCAAAATAATGTTGATGAGTTTTTTGGCTTTTTTGCTTTTTGGAATGGCTATTTATCTTTTTTTTTATTTTGAGAGAACAGCGAAGTCAGTGGAGGGAAAAAACGATATTCCGGCTCGTGAACGTTTTCGTTCGCTAGGTTTCCGGATCGGGAACGCTTCCATACGCTAGGATTCCGGCTCGTGAACGTTTACGTCTGCTAGGATCCCGGCTCGGGATGTTTCCATACACTAAGATTCCGGCTCGTGAACGTTTTCGTCCGCTAGGTTTTTGGCTCAGGAACGCTTCCATGCGTTAGGATTCTGGATCGTGAACGCTTCGTTTGTACGCTTCCTTGTCTCATTTTACGTTTAATTTCGCTTTGGAGAATGTTTAGTTACGGTTCGTTCACATTCGGAGGGAAAAAACGATATTCCGGCTCGTGAACGTTTACGTCTGCTAGGATCCCGGCTCGGGATGTTTCCATACACTAAGATTCCGGCTCGTGAACGTTTTCGTCCGCTAGGTTTTTGGCTCAGGAACGCTTCCATGCGTTAGGATTCTGGATCGTGAACGCTTCGTTTGTACGCTTCCTTGTCTCATTTTACGTTTAATTTCGCTTTGGAGAATGTTTAGTTACGGTTCGTTCACATTCGGAGGGAAAAAACGATATTCCGGCTCGTGAACGTTTACGTCTGCTAGGATCCCGGCTCGGGATGTTTCCATACACTAAGATTCCGGCTCGTGAACGTTTTCGTCCGCTAGGTTTTTGGCTCAGGAACGCTTCCATGCGTTAGGATTCTGGATCGTGAACGCTTCGTTTGTACGCTTCCTTGTCTCATTTTACGTTTAATTTCGCTTTGGAGAATGTTTAGTTACGGTTCGTTCACATTCGGAGGGAAAAAACGATATTCCGGCTCGTGAACGTTTTCGTTCGCTAGGTTTCCGGATCGGGAACGCTTCCATACGCTAGGATTCCGGCTCGTGAACGTTTACGTCTGCTAGGATCCCGGCTCGGGATGTTTCCATGCACTAAGATTCCGGCTCGTGAACGTTTTCGTCCGCTAGGTTTTCGGCTCAGGAACGCTTCCATGCGTTAGGATTCTGGATCGTGAATGCTTCGTTTGTACGCTTCCTTATCTCATTTTACGTTTATTTTCGCTTCGGAGAATGTTTAGTTACGGTTCGTTCACATTCCGATTCTCTTCGTGTACGCTTAAAACTCCGCTTCGTCGACGGTTCGAATCCGCTTCCCTCTACAATATTTTCGCCAGGACCCTGGCGAAAATGTTCCGCTTCCTCGACCGGTCACGAAGGGTACACGAAGCGGTGATTCGCTTAAGGAAGCGAATCAACGTTCGGTGTAGGTACTTTGACTGTTGAAGTAGCGTACACGAAACGTACGGAAGTGGTGCTCTACGCGCCCGCTTCCTGCCGCTTCGTGTACGGTTCTTTGAATGTTGAAGTAGCGTGCACGATGTACCCCGCGATATTACTCCACTTACTGCCTTCGTTCGCCTATATTACGCCATAATACGAGTTGATTCTTGCACATTTGAAACGAGTTTATACAATGTGAAACGTGGTAGTGTGTTACTAGCTGAACTCATACAATGCGAGAGGAAACAACCTATTCATATCTAGGTAACACAAGGAGATTCAAGAAGAATCAAGCTGCCCCGAAACGACACCGCCTGGCCAGCCCCTAGCTACGACGCTGAAGCTAACGTGCGGGAATTGGAAAAATCTTGTTTATTCGCAAAAATCTTGTTTATTCGCTGTAATATTGCATTTATATTCATACTATGTGGCAATATAGAATAGCAGTCATCTGGCATTAATTAATGGCAAATAAATTTTATCAAGATTTTATGGTATTTCCTCAAACTATCATGAATTTTCATTTAATGATTATAGTTCTCGAAGTCACATTTATCCACGGAAGTGACTAGATATATGCGTCTTTCTCAACGCCGGTAGGTCAGTAATGGGTTTCGAGCATAGGTGCGTTGAGTCATAAAGTAATTTTATTTGCAGGGAATGAAATGATAGGTGTATGTGACAAACTAAATAATGCCATTGCGCAATTGCATTAAATTCATTAGTGGCAAATTAATTTTTTTTAGTAGTAAAAACAGTAGAAAACAGTAGCAGTACAGTAGAGCTACTGTAAACAGTAGCAGTGCAGTAGACCTACTGTACACAGTAGAAAACCTACTGTAGACCTACCTAGACCTTCTAGTAGGTCTACTGCTTAGGAAACCTAAGCAGTAGACCTACTGTACAAAGTAGGATTACAGTACTCTTACTGAAAACAGTAGTATTCCAAAAAACCTATAGGCTACTGTAAACAGTAGGTGAAATATTCAGCAGGGTAACACGGAAGTAGACCCAAAGAAATCACTCTGACTATACTGTGGCGAATGCACTCTGACTGCGCTGTGGCAACTGCACTCTGACTGTGCTGTGGTTACTGCACTCTGACTGTGCTGTGGTAACTGTACTTGACTGTGCTCTGGCCCCTGTGCTGTATTGTTTCAATTAAGTGCAGTCTTTAGTGCAGCCCCAGTCAAGATATTAAGTACAGTTAGAGTGTAGCTCTAGCTTATTTAGAGTACCTATCTACAGATTTTTTGCCTGAGTGGGACCGCCCTAGTCTGTAGCTGGACTGGACTGGAATTTCAAGAAGTGAAAGGAACTGGTCTGGAAATGCACTGCTGTTGTACTCGATGCTCTGTAACTGGCCTGGATTCTGACTGTAACTTTTTTAGTGAAGCTTTTGCTAATGAAAGATCAGGTGGTGATTACATCAAAAGGCACTTTGCAACTAGCCAAAGGGAGGAAAATCAAGGGAATCCGGGTGCTTATCCAGATGTTCTTCTTGATTGACCAAAATGGCCTGGAACCTTGTTTCAATTTCTTCCCAGTTACAGACCAGTTTCAGACCTAGATCCACACCAGTAACAGACCAGTCACAGTGGACTTAGAGACCAAATATTTTTACCTGGGTGGTAATGATGCAGCATTTGAAAAGTATATAAATATGCAATCGGATGGTATATACTGATGGTATCATAAAATGTGCAGGATGAGCATTTTACCATCCTGGGTATCTTACATTTTTGCGTAGTAATTATTTATTCCCCAAACATCACAAGTAACATCAATAGTTTCACAATTGAATATCTCCAGTTGTCGAGGAAGCACCTATAGGCGAAAAATAGATATTTTTTGGAATACAATACCAGGAAACATTATTAAAGCTGTTTCAAGGATAGGCGTTTTCAAGTTCAACAAGAGTCATCGTGTATTTCGAGGATAAAACTGAATTATCTGAGAATCAGAATAACTGAGTATAGGCAGCGGCGACTTCCCAATGGCACGCACGGTCGGATTGGGTTCGTTGCCTTAGTATGGATCGTCGCAGTTATTTGATTCATCACAGTGAAATCACTCATCGTAGTCAAATCATTCGTCGTAGTTAAGTCATTCATCGCAGTTATTTGGTTCTTCGTGATTCATTTCGTTCGCAATGAATTATTTGAAAGAGCTAGTAATTGACGTTAACGAAATCGCGTGAATCGAATCTTCAAAATGAACCGTTATTCCCACCTCTGCTGACATGGGTGGGGTGGCTTCCGCTTCCCCTCCCGCCCCTCATTGCGTGCGACGGAGGACTTTGGCTCAGCGGAGGGGGGAGGGGCGGCGGAAGGGGGGAGGGTGGGGGGGGGAAGGGAGCCGCGTCCCGAACAAAGAGTTACAAAATGTACTTGGCTGTACACGCGGAAAACCAATATTACATTGATGCTGTTGCAGCTGGGAAAAGATTTCTCTTGACGTACCACAATCCTGTATTAGAAATAGCAAGTCAAATTCATTCGCAAGGCATGGCACAAACAGAGGAAAATAAGCAGCGCTTGATTCCTGTTTTATTCATCGAGATGAAAAATACATTATGGTAAACAATAATGCAAGTTTCAGAGAGTTGCTTCGGTTTAAGATGCTGGTGAGAGCAATCTGCGCAAACATCTGGAGAGTGCTTCGTTGAATGCTACGTACATTAATTAGCAAGCACACTCAAAATGAACTTATTGATTGTAGTAAGGAAGAGAAGTCTAGGTTGCTCTTCCTTAAAAAAATCAAGTATACTTTCATATAGCCCTTGACCTGTACTTTCTGTAAAAGGTTTATTGCTTGTAAAATATTCCTTTATTTCAATGTCTTCTACATCTAAAAATCGTATTATAGATGAAAGCGGTTCCACGTGACTTATGTCTGGCGTACAGTCTCTAAAATAATTGGCTGATTTAGCTCGATTAAGTATATTTTCCTGAACAGAATTTCCAAAAAAATTGTTGGTTTCGTATTGAAAATTTTTCCAAAATAGTGAACGTGAGTTTCTTTAGACACAACCAGACGTATATTTTAACTCATTTTTAAATCAATTTTTCCAAGTATCTCAACAATTCTTAAAACATTCCCATTGTGTGGTTTAAATAACGTGTCTGAAGTTCCTCTGAAAGCCAATTGCGTTGAGCCAAATACTGAGTGATGCACATTAAATTTTCTAAAACTCTACACCCATGCTCTCGTTCTTTTTCCACTGGCGACTAAAGCTCCTTATCAATAGTTTTATTAGTCTGTAATCGTAGTGTTGTTTAAAACCATTCCTTTAGACATTCCAGGTGATGTACTGAATTTTCATCTGACAAAATATTCAAAAACATACTTCTAGTCATTAATTCCATATTTTCCTAACATAGACTTGCTGGAGAAGACGAAAATTTTTACAACAAAAGCAATGAGATTTATTGGTGGTCTCTGAAAAAATAAGCCACCTTCTTAGAAAATTCTCACCATTGATTGCTTTCCTATGTTTCTTTGTCTCAGAGAAACTAAGTACGTTTATTTGAATCTTTTGGAAAACTATACTATTTTTAAAAGGATGTGGATGTGATAACATTCATAATGAATATTAATCTGGCCAGTGTTCTAGATCATTGTAGAAACTGGCAGAAAAAACTGATGATATAAGAAAGAAATATTGGATTTAATGCGTCAAAAGTAAAGACAACCATGGTTCCTAAAATGGCTACGAAGTGGAAAGACCTTATTCCTGATAAATAATACGTATCATTTATTAAAAATAACGTGAAAAGAAATTGAAAAAAAAACTTACCCTATTCCAAAAGAAAAGCTGATTCATGGGTTCACTTTGGATGAGGGGAGATTATTATTCATCGGAACTTCATTAGGGGACTCCTACACTCGTTATTAAGTCCTCTGCAGTAAAACTTTCGTCATAGGATATTCGGACAAACGCTTTACATAATTTTTCTGTTATAGAACCTATATTAATAGAATATTCTTTTGGACTGTTACTAAAATTGTCAAGAGAATCACTAAGGAGTTTCTCAATTGATCTTTCTGATGACGTTGAAAATATTTTGCATGCAAACACAAGAACATTTAAGTCGATTAGATGATGAACCTGGAATCTGGAAATAACGCAGCGGAATGCAGGGGCATGAAATATTTATTATTTCAGCGTGCCATCAAATATCGCGAAAGCAGTCCTAAAGACGAATTGCATTAGTTTTTTTTTAAAGTGTCCTAATCAGTTGAGTCGCTATGAAAGAATTGATTGGTGCTTTTCTCGTCGTGAAACCCTTCTTCTCCTCCCACTCCCCCTTCCGCCCAATGCACCTTGGGTATGCAGACGCTGAGGAGAGCGGGAATACCGTCGTCACCTACAAACCACCCGCTAAGCATTCCTCGTCCGTTATCTCCATTGGCGGAAGCGCCTGAGAGATAATTAACGTATAGAGAAGCAAGTTTTTATATTTTTAAGCGTAAATGAATTCATTCGAATGATTGAAATGAGCTATTGGTTTCTACAGATTAAAAATGGTGACCGTGGCTGAAAATTGTATAGGGTAAATCGGGGAGAGATGCCGCACATTTTGTAAAATAACTATATTTTGTCCTATTTTGTACTTTTGATTAAACTAAGTAGTAAATATGGCGACTAGTCTTGTTTCTGACGTACACACCAAAACGTATACTTATGTCACTCTTCTCTTAGCTGTAAGAATTATTTTTGTAAAACATTACCTCGCGGCGTCGATCCCGTATGTTACGGGTGACACGCCGCACCTATAAGGGTGATACGCCGCATGTCATTAAAACAGACTAAAATTGATTTCTCTATTCTGCAGCTCTATTTTTAAAAAAACATTTTGTCGCATTAATGAAGTTATGAGGAAATTAATCTATTTATATACTTTTTATATATTTTTACTATTTTTCTAAATAATAGTACATGCCTACGATTTTAATGTAACTGAAATGTAGGTTGGAAAACTGCAGCTATGTTAATGTCATTATATTTTAAACGTACACATGTAAAAACAAAGAAATTCAATTAACATGGGCTATATTTATCCAATTTTTACTGAAAAATACATGTTGAACGGAAGAAAGTCAGTTAACAGAGACTTAACTTAGGAGTTTTTTTTAGAATTCCAAAATACAAATTGAAAAATAAATTAAGACAATTAACTTAAGTTATGCCTTGCTTAAGTAAAAACTTGCTGTTGCCTACAACGTTAGCATAGTAATATTTATAAAAAAACTCATTTAGGGTAATAGCCTTAGTGCAAAACTTAGTTGGATTTTTTTCTATCTTCGCGACCACAATCGACACAAAACATACAAAATTGTGCAATCATCGTGCAGCCATGATTTGCATGTAGCACAGCATAACCAATCACATCTTTTTTGGTTTTCCTGGTAAAATTCACCACACTCCTTGCAGCTACTTTTTTTAATTTACTGGGTTTACGTTTTGCATTTGAACTATCTTGTTCGCTATGAAAAGCAAAATTGTTGTCAGTTTCAGGGACAAGATCAAAATTTAAACTTTTCCTTTTAGGCCCAGTTTGGATAACTTTTCCCCTATTTTGTTCTCTTTTTAGTTCATTTTGATGTTTTTCATCCAACCTTTTTTCAGGCACTTTCGGTTTACAGTAGAGGTTAATGCAACTGGACCATTTTTCCCACCAATCTTTGACTTTCCGTCTTTAAGTTTTGGGACAGGTGAAATTTTTGTTAGAAGTTTTGAGGGTGTTCCCCGTGGTTCAGGCCCAATGATGTCTTTGCTACTGCAAGGTTGCGGTTCCAGTTGAGAAGATCCTGTAGCACAAGGTCTAGTTTCTGGGTGAGGTTGGGTAGGTGTAATGCATGGAACAGATTCCAAATTATCTGAAATAGAAAACAGGTAGTCTGGAAGAGCATTTCTGTTCAGAGGGAAAATTCCCGAGGATCTGAAGCCACTAACACCGATACCCACGGAGGCAGATTTTTCCCACGCCTCACAAATTAAGGGCCCGACTTGGTACCGCGTTAGCTTGCGGCCGACATGTTGTTCAACCCATGTGTTGCTGGCGGTTTTAAAGTAGCATTTAAAAGGACCAAAAAAAGATTTATCTAGTGGCTGTAAAGCATGGGTTTTGTGAGGAGATAGACAGAGTAACGTGACCTCATTGTTTTCAGCTAGCTCCAGGAAGGAAATGGAAGAAACATGCGAACAATGCCCATCGAGAATCAGGATATTACGCCCAGGTGCTTTCCGGGACAAAAACTCCTCACTAAACCACTTGTGAAATATGTCACTATTGATGTACGCTGACTTCTGGTTCATGTACACTTTGGATCCTGGAGGGAGTCCATCTTGGAACTCTGGTTTTGAGTTTTTTCCTTTGATGATTAATGCAGGGGGATGAAATCTGCCTTCTGCCGAACAACACGCTATCAAGCTCACTGTTTCACCTTTTTCTGCAGTTGTTATTTTATTCTATACTTTAACACCTTTTATTGCCACAACTTTGCCAACCTTGTTTATTAGCTCCACTCCGGTTTCATCTACATTGTGTATATTTTGTGGCTTGTCCTGAAGTTTATGTTCTTTTACTACTTCCTCTAGAATATCATAAAACTTTTCTGCTGCTTTTCTTGTCAAGCCCCTTCCTCTTGCTATTGACAAACCCTCTGCTTTCCGAATACTCAGCTCAGGTTGTCTCCTCATAAAAGACGAAAGCCAATCATAACCAGCTATTTTTTTCTCGCAGTTGAATTTATCGCTGATATTCAAATCCACCGCAAATTCATACGCCATTCTCCTTACAGCTGGCTGATCTGGGCAAAATCCGGCATCGCCAAGTTTTTGGATGTGTCTTACGAGCCTTTCTTCATCTTCTGGTCCGAGACTGCCTGAAAACCCACACGATTATTAGTGCACATATTTTTAGACTAATAAGCACATCATTGGAGTGACTATCTAGGATAAGCTAAGCCTATTTTTATTTATAAAGTATGAATTAGTAGTTCAATACTTCATATTAAGAGTTATTTACAAAAACTTACTTGTTGGGCCATGGCCGGGGGCGTGCGTTTTTCCCGTGTCGATTCTCCTCTTAATAGTTCTCGCTGGTACCCCGTATAATCTTTCTGCTTCTCGAAATGAAATATGCCTCTATCCTAGAAATGGCTTCGATTAACCTCTGTGGGTCCCATTGTCCACGAGGTTTTACCCCCACTTTTCTTTCATAAACTGTCGGCATTTTTAAATTAGTCTAAAAGTAGATTTTAAAATATGTTTCTACTTATTTTTCACATTATTGTTCAAAATATGAGTACAAAAAAATTAAATAATACTACACAACACAAAAACAATTGTCTTTAGTTTTAGTATACACACTAAAACATATAACGTTGCTGAAAACGTGTTATAATTCATCTGAAATCAGAATTCATTCCGTGCGGCGTATATCCCGCATGAGAGAAGTGCGGCATGTGTACCGAAGTTCATTGCGGCGTCTCTCCCGTTCTCTACGGGAGAGACGCCGCACCTCGTGGCTCTATGGCCTTGAAGGCCAAGATGGCGAAACTAGACTGAAAACATCCCGAGCAGAACTTACTGTTGCTGCAAACCACAAGCAATCGTAATATAGCAGTAGTTCAACGTCTAATACAAATTTAGTGTAAGGCGGGAAAAATTTTGAAGGTAAAATACCAGACTCGCCTCAGTATTTGCGCTTTAAAATCTGTAAAATCAAAGAAACAAAAACGGGTCCACCTCACTTATTCCCTGGCATCTACTGCGCCTCTGCATTGCGCATCTGCCCGCAATCTGTCGGGAAACGCCGAAACTAGGGGGGGTGCAGTCTATCCCGTATGCGGCGACTCTCCCCGACTTACCCTACAAGAATAGGACTAAAAAACCGTAGTTTTCTTGGTATCGGTGAAGGCTACAGTAATTCGTAACAGTCTACCGTATCATATTGGCCCAACAATGGCGCCCAGTTACGTGAAGCAATTATCTTAAATGGTGAAAAGAACGCTATTCGTGGATTTGTGTTCTTGCCGGAAGTATTGTCCGCTGTTCGTGACTACATGTTGTTTCTCCGCACTCATTGTCGATATCTAGCACCATGATTCTAAGTACGTATTTACTTATTCTAAGTTTTCTTAGTATGTACGTATGTACACTATCCTACGATGCCGGCGAGGATATTTTATGTTCTTCTCTTTAACAGTGCATCTCTCCTATTGTCCCTCTGCTACTATCACTTATATTTTTCTTCCTTATTTATTTATATATTTTATAATTTGGGAGGAAATGGAACGAAAATATAAATGTAATTGATATGTCGCCCCATTTATCCCGAAACAGTGGCGGATTTCGTTGTTTGGGGGTCCAGGGCAGTCGAACTAAAACAATATTATTTATTTGATAAATTTACCAAAAATATTTTAATAATTTTAACAATGAACATAGGTACCTTATGACTGCATTTTAAGTTCTTTAAAAGGCATCCAATGATATAAAATATTTGTAATGATAAATTCTTTTAAATTTAACATCCTTACATTTTTGTCCATTGATCACTTTTCAAGCATATTGTTTGGGAATATTTTGTATTAAGGAAATTGTAGTATTTTAAAAAGGTATATCCTTTTCTGGTAAATTTGTGTAAAACTCTTTACTCTTTAGTTATTTTTTCTCCAATCATTAATTTGCATACTTAATTTAAACAACCTTCGGCACTTTTTATTATTACTCTTTTGTATCTTCTACGAAATTCACATTCTCAAATGAGTAAAAAACTTCTGCATCAATGATTTGTTAGGAATTCAATAAAAAGGAGGTCATGCATGGAGGTTTCTATCAAAACATCGAAAAGCATGGGTTGTCGAAGGAGCTGACGTTTGCCTTCTTACGTTCCGCCGGTCTGAAGTCCGAGACCGAGGGTTTTGTACTCACGTGCCAGGATGGTGTCATAAACACACTCGTGTACCGCCGCGTTATATTCAAGGCGGAAGTCGCGGACACGAGATGCAGGGCATACCGAATCCAGCCGGAGACTTTGGGACACCTTCTCTCCGGCTGTAGTTATTACGCCAGGTCAGCGAATTTAGCTCGGCACAACGCGGCCCCGCGGCCCTACTATCCGACCTATGAGCATAGGCGTGTCCAGGACTACAGAAGTGGTGGTGCCAGGAATAGTGGTGGACTTGGCTGAATGTGACTGCACGACTTGCCTTCAGGATAGCCGTGAGAATTCTTGTTTATGACCGCAAATTTCGAATTACTTTTGTCGGTCATTATAATCTGCGATCATTTACAAAAAAATGCTTTGCAATCCTCGAGAGTCCATGGAAACTTAATAAAAGTTCATACCTACCTACTGATTAAAATGTATTACAGAAAAGAACGTCTCTTCACTTGTATTTAGCTTAGGTTTCATTGAGAATCCTGTGCCCCCACATTACGAGGCGGTTTATGCTGTCGTATCAATGAGTGCGGCCCAATGCGAATGCACAAGATGATTCCTGGAGATCATAGCCATTGTGTTCTGAGCGGATGCCTACAGAGACCTAAGATCCAACTGTATATCTGTAAGATCCTCATCAATAAACTGCATTAGCCTAGCTGAATGAATTCGAGATAGAAGTAGGTATGCTGACCAAATGACTTCATGATTGGTGGCCAGACTTTATTTCCAACAAGGTAAAACTCAACACCGCCATTCGGTTCGTAGCAACAATTCAATTTCTTTCTCGGAATCCTGATCCCGGCTTGGAGGCTAGGATCATTAATTTCAATGCCATATGTCTGGATCCGATTACAATGTTACCGTTTATTAATAGGAAACTCCACTTTCATTTTGGTGTCCTAAGGTGAGCATTTAAGTAATAAGGAAGGGAAACAAGATTTTTCCTTAGTTCGGCAACTGTCGCGGGGGGAGGAGAGGGGAGGGGTGTACCCAGCCCTCCCGCCCCTTTATCCCCCGCCACCATCGCATTGCATGGGGCTGGTGCAACCGGGGGCGTTAAGGGGAAAGGGGGAGGGGCATTACACCCTCCCCCCCATCCGCGACATACGTCACCCAAACTTAATCGGAGACCGCCACCAGGAAAAACATATTAGATCGCAAGCCCAGGGCAGTCGTGCTTTATTTTAAGAAGTAACAGACGGTAAAGCTATGAAAGGAAATAGTAAGCGTCCGTGGATTCCTACATCCTATCAGGACTTGATTTGCGCAATTCGCCATTTACAACATATTATGGCGGACATGGTCGCCATTATTCAGGCCGGTGCTGAAGCCAGGAGTGGCGAGGAGGCTTTGGAGTTGGCTGGAGACCAGGGTTCAGAAGCCGGTCCCTCTCGTGTCAGGAGACTGTCTGGGGCCGAGGCTGAGGAGGAGCGTGTGGTGACAAGATTTCGCGACCTCGCCTGGCCATGCCCACAAGAACTCCTTCAGCGTCCGGGAGGGGCCGATGAACATCGAATTGCGCTCCCTCAACAATCTCGACGAAGACGCCGAGAGGCGGATAACCAGGACACGGAAGAGGACGGCCCCTCGCTTCCCAAGATGGAGAGAAAGGAAAAGTAATTACCACGGTATGTTAAACCCCGGAACCTTCTTGCGCGCAAATTCCGCCCTGCCGGTCTACAGTCAATTGGTTGTCATTATGTTTTTTCCAAGGTGAATTTCCACACAGCACACTTAGGTTTCGAATGTGCATTGGATACACCAAACCGACACATTGATGATGAGTCATACACGTTGCGGCATGTATCTATCTAGTTTCACCTATATAATTGTTAAGTTATTATGTCCACCAACCCAAGGTAGATCAGATTTCAGTAGATGTACTTCGAACAGTAATAGAACCAATGATGCATCGCATTAACGCTAAACACTATGGGTAAATCTTGATATGCGCAAGCATGATTCAAGCTTGAAAAAAACTCCAATGCTCCAGCGACCGTTGTGAACCTTCTTAGCGTAGTGCGGCTCCTCTTTTGCTCAATCCAGATTCCCGAAAGATATGAGCATTTCATCGTAATCATCCGAAGTGTGGACTTGTTTTCGGGATCGAAGGTGGTTCTGCTTAAACGAATAGTGAAATTGTGAACGGCGATCTTCAGTTTCCAACTGCATTTTCAAGTGTTAAGTGTTAACATACATGACTCTGTATTGCGTTAAGACGTAATAATGGTTATTTTAACTGTGTATATTACAGGTCAAAGCACTTAAGTGAACGCGGCGAGTAGTCGCGTTCATTTACCTACATCTTACTCTAAGAAGTTTCTACATTTTAATCGAGTATTTTAGTATCTTTAAGTTGCCTTTTCGGAAACAACAAATTGGAGCTTTAAGTAGACTGTAGATTACGTCAACTATAACCAAGTGGAGCGTACCAAGGAGGTTAAAATGAAATGGAGGAAAACACGGAGAAAGACGACATGATTTCGAATTTCCACACCGCCATGTATCGTGGCGGAGCATACGAGCGATGGTCGCGTTTTATACAATACTATTCAGATTAGTTGTTCTTAATTTTTTTGGTTACTCTTGCTAATCGAATTGAGAAATTTGAGGTGATTGTATTGGTACCTACGGCTCAAGCCACAAGGTGAGGCCCTTTGGCCGAACTGTTGTGATCCTATTCATTTCAACTATAAATTACGAATTAATGAGAAACATTAAAGACTGTCAAAGGCTTGTACGAACTTTTAAAAAAGTGTATATAACCTAATAAATAATTGCATATTCTAGCGCCAATGCATGCTGAATTCGAAATGAGGATTTGGGAGCAAAATCGGCCATTACGTGCATGATTCTTACAACAAGTATGCATAATTATGGTATTGATGAGTTTATACACTCTTTGAGTTAATTGGCATTCATCTGGTGAATTATGCATATTTTAAGATCATAATTCTCAATTAATACAATTAGAATTTAGCCATCAGGATAGCCGTGTGAAATCTTGTTTATTACCGAAAATTTCGAATCACTTTTGTCGGTCATTATAATCTGCGATCATTTACAAAAAATGTTATACGATCCTCGAGAGTCCATGGAAACTTAATAAAAGTACATACCTACCTACTGATTAAAAGATATTACAGAAAAGAAAGTTCCCTTCACTTGTATTTAGCCTAGGTTTCATTGAGAATCCTGTGCCCCCACATTACGAGGCGGTTTATGCTGTCGTATCAATGGCCGTGGCCATTGTATGTCGTGGCCCAATGCGAATGCATAAGTATTTTCTGGAGATCATAGCCATTGTGTGCTGAGCGGACGCCTACAGAGACCTAAGATCCAACTATATATCTGTAAGATACTCATTAATGAACTGCATTAGCCTAGCTGAATGAATTCGAGATAGAAGTAGCTGACCAAATGACTTCATGATTGGTGGCCAGACTTTATTTCCAACAAGGCAAAAACAACACCGCCATTCGGTTCGTAGCAACAATTCAATTTCTTTCTCGGAATCCTGATCCCGGCTTGGAGGCTAGGATCATTAATTTCAATGCCATCTGCCTGGATCCGAATACAATGTTACCGTTTACCGTGCCCTGCGGTGAGCGTTTAAGTAATTAGCGGGGGGAAACTTTAGGTTTTATCCTGAGTTCGGCAACTGTCGCGGGGTGGTGGAGAGGGGGGGGTGTACCCAGCCCTCCCCCCCTTTATCTCCCGCCGCCATCGCATGGCATGGGGCTGGAGGGACCGGGGGCGTTAAGGGGAAATGGGGAGGGGCATTAACCCCCCCCCCCTCCACGACATACGTCACCCAAAATTAATCGGAGACCGCCACCAGGAAAAACATATTAGATCGCATGCCCGGGGCAGTCGTACTGCATTTGAAGAAAAACAGACGGTAAAGCTATGAAAGGAAATAGTAAGCGTCCGTGGATTCCTTCATCCTATCAGGACTTGATCGGTACAATTCGCCATTTACGACATATTATGGCGGACATGGTCGCCATTATTCAGGCCGGTGCTGAAGCCAGGAGTGGCGAGGAGGCCTTGGAGTTGGCTGGAGACCAGGGTTCAGAAGCCGGTCCCTCTCGTGTCAGGAGACTGTCTGGGGCCGAGGCTGAGGAGGAGCGTGTGGTGACAAGATTTCGCGACCTCGCCTGGCCATGCCCACAAGAACTCCTTCAGCGTCCGGGAGGGGCCGATGAACATCGAATTGCGATCCCTCAACAATCTCGACGAAGACGCCCAGAGGCGGATAACCAGGACACGGAAGAGGACGGCCCCTCGCTTCCCAAGATGGAGAGAAAGGAAAAGTAATTACCACGGTATGTTAAACCCCGGAACCTTCATGCGCGCGAATTCCGCCCTGCAGCTCTACAGTCCATTGATTGCCATTATGTTTTTCCAATGCCATATGTCTGATCCGAATACAATGTTACCGTTTATTAATAGGAAAATCGACTTTCATTTTGGTGTACTACGGTGAGCGTTTAAGTTATTAGCGGGGGAGATTAGGTTTTTCCTCAGTTCGGAAACTTCCGCGCGGGGGAGGGGGGAGGGTGTTTACCCGGTCCTCCTCCCGCCCCCTTTATCCCCCGTCGCCTTAGCATCGCACTGGGCTGTTGCGAGCGGCGGTGTCGAGGGGGGGAGGGGGACCCCTCCGAGGCACACCTAACTTAATCGGAGAACGCCACCGGGCGTTCTCGTTCGTAGGCCCAGATCAGTCGTGCTGAATCTGTAGAAGTGACAGCGAAATGAGGATTAGGGGACATAGAATATATGAACTTTGTGTTCATATATTCTATGAATTAATTCGCCTTCGTCTGGAATTCTTAGTTTATGTTAATAGTTCTCAATTATTACAATTCGAATTTATCATGAATTGACGCTAAGATAATGCATTTGTTTGAAAGTTCGAAAAAGACTGTTGACAGTCTTTAATTTAATATTTCTCATTTTTTTAAAATTTTATTGTCTACATTAATGGGATCCCAACGCTTCGGCCAAAGGGCTTGTGGCTTGAGCCGTAGGTAACAATCCGATCGCCTCAAATTTCTCATATCGATTAAGAAGAGTGACAAAGCAAATAATGAACAACTAATATGAATAAGAGTTTCGAAAAAATGGACGGTATGAAACGTGACCGTCGCTCGTATGTTCCGCAATATAGTTGACGTAATCTACAGTCTCCCTTATGGAAATTTCTGATCAGGTCTGATCTGAACCAGATGAGGTATGTCTGAGCCAGATCAGATCTGATCTGAGCCAGATCAGGTCTGATCTGAACCACTTTAGGTCTGATATGAGGATCGGTCAGGTCCATCCCTTGCAGAAATTTCTGATCCATCTTAATCAGGTCTGATCAGAATCAAATTTAATCTGATATAAGGAGATCAGGTCTGAACTAAACCAGATCAAGTCTGAGATGCTGCTGCATATATCAGATCTGATTTGAATCAGAATATGTTTAATATATCTCTCAAGTTAAGTTTGATCAAAATCAGCATATCAAGTAAAGGAATTCCTGGTTTTGGATTTAAATGAGGTCTGGATCACCAATGACACTTGATCCGATAAGACGGTAAATCCCGTCAAGAGATGGCAATGACCACCATGGTTGTTGCTGATGGGCTTTTGAGTGTTACCATGCCAACTGCAGACACAAGTGGATGCGGTTTTACCTGGTATAGTTGATTGCCTTATACAATATTATCATGAGGTTCAATTCCGTTAACATAATATTTTGGATGAGCGACTATTGCGCATGCTTCAAAAGCTCTCACAATTTTTTATCACCTTGTAAAACAAACAACACTTGACACATGACTTATGTAATTTTTCACTTTCATTCATCATTTTCACTCTCATTCATCATGGAAAAAGCAGTTTTGATACCAGGAGGATATTATCTTTACCTCTGAAAAAACTATAGATATGGAAAACAATGTTTTAAAATTCAGGAGAAACATTTCTAGCACCATATAACTACGTTTTTGTGACCAAATGATACAGTTTCGGGCGGACCTATTTACTGCTTAGGTCTTTTTATGAAACATCTTTAAAAAGCAGAATAAATCGTTACTATATAATTTTTGTGCTGTTGGGGTTTTCCAGATCAGACCTGATCTGGATAGCCAGATCAGACCTGATAATGTTTGCCAGATCAGGATTTAAATCAGCTCATTTCCTAAACTGGAATTTTCAAATCAGACCTAATCTGAAATTTTCATAAGGGCTATAACTTCACTCTTCAATTTATTTTTTTGGAAAAGAGAACTTAAAGATGCTAAAACACTCAATTAAAATAGAGCAGCTTCTTAAAGTAAGATAATAATAATAATACCGCATGTGGGGTGGCTAATCACCCCATACGCAGTTAAACTGGTTCCAAAAAAGATAACCAGGAAAGCCACCCACAACCGGCCCCTCTCGGATGGGGGCACTAGTACAGTTGGGTGTGGCAATGAAAATTCACATACATATTCAGAAGGGAGCTCGTATGCAGTGGACGGAAGCCCTAAGGGGCGACCTCCTCGCATGCCATGCTACCAGCGAGCCCGATCGCAGGGGGTATATGGCAAGGATGCACTCTTTGTGGTGTGAGATGCATCCAGAACATGACCATCTATCGCAGGAGAATCTGCGCAATTATGACAACCACCTGCGAAAAAAGGAAATTCCCCACCAACCGCCAGTTCAGAGGGATGCACCACCGGCCAAACCACTCTCCGTGACACAGGCAGCTTCTCCACCACCTGAGGCGAGAACGACATTTGTGTCAGTCTCTCGGCCAAATGGGGAAGAAGCTGGTCAGGCCAACTCTGAACTAGGAACGTGGTTGTTAAGCACCATTAACTATGATGGACAACCTAGGCAGAGAGGCATCCACCGAAAGATCTTTCTGCGGCGTTGTCCATCATTCTCCTTGACCACCTCACACGCTCCATGTTTGTGATCGAGTTTTTGGCTCCGGCTGAAACTAGCATGGATGCGAAGGAGGTGGAAAAACGGACGAAATGTAAAGACCTGCTTTTAAAATTTCGACAAATGTACCCCGGACACTCTGTGAAACTAGTGGTCCTCATCATAGGTGTGCTCGGTGGTGTTAAGGGCTCGCTGCTAAATAACATCAAGTGCATTCCATCCTACATGGCACTGCCGGAATCACTAGTTGTATGCATGCAGAAAGCCATCATCCTAGGGTCACTCTGTCTAGTGCATATGCATGACCCAACAGCAGCGTAGCCACTCATCGGATAGGCGTCGGATGTGGCAACGATTACTGCCCAACCCCTCTCGAGTCTCCGGCCATTATGATGGCAATGAAACCTGAAGCTTGCCAGGGACTCGGAGGGAAGTGTTACAACTGTAACAAATAATAATAATTATATATTTTATTTGCCAGACGACAAGTATTATACATACATTATACATGGAAGGTCAAGAAGAAAAAAAAATTACAAAGATTAATTACAAGATACATAATATCACAACACACTGTTAAGGTGAATGAATATAAAACATGTCAGAAAAAATACAAGTAGATACATAAGAAATTATGTGGATAAGTATTCATCAATCAAGTAAAAGCATTGAGACAATAAAAAGTCTTTAACCTTGTTCGTGAATACCATAATACTGATAGAAGCGTTATTTAGCCTTAAGCTCGTAGATTTAAAGCCACAGGTGGATTTCTTGGTGCGTACAAATGAGACATGCAAGTCACCATGCTGCCTAGTATCCTGGTTATGAATTGCAGAGTTCAGAACAAAGTCATGAATGTTTGAATAGACATAGAGTAAAACAGTAAATATGGCATGGCAAAATAACAAGGAACAGGTAGCACACGAAGACATTTAAACAATGGGCCACAGGGGTTTCTCCGCGGTTTATTTGCAATTAATCATATGCTCTCTTTTGAATTCTAAAAATGTTCAATGCTTGGGATGAGGACCCCCAGTGGAGAATGCTGTACAGTAAATGGGTGTAGAACTTACCATGGTAAATAATAAGAAGAACATTAATGGACACAGTTCATGGATATAATTAGGAAGCACTTAGAGCTGAGTTTAGCAGCTAAATTTATCGCATGCTTTCCCAGGAAAGATGAGCATCAATATTCATGCCCAGAAACATAGTGCTGTCAACCTGTGAAATAAAGGCCCCGTTAAGGTCAACATTACCCAATCTCACAGATTTATTAACATTAGAGAAGTAAACAAGTTGAGATTTCATTACATTGGGATCAAAACAATTAAATGTACACCATTTATACCTATACCTGCTGTGAGACAAAGTTGGCTGCTGTACGTAAACCTTTCACAGTAGAGGAGGTTATAATAGAGTTGGCATCAAAGACGTGGTAAGTGAACGTGACTACTAGCCACGTTCACTTAAGTACTTTGACTATTACCAGTTACCAGATTACTATACCCAGTTAAAATAACCATTACTACTTGGTAAGATGCTAATGCATATGCATTTGTGATATTTTGTGTAATATTGTAAGATAGTTGTGATATTTAAAGGATTTTACTCACTGTAGAGCTTGTTTCTTTCTTTGTTAACTATCAACCAGTGATTTGGATTTTTTCTCACACAACCAGTGGTATGTGGTCTGGGAGACCGCAATATATTTAATTTTAATAAAATTTTGTTGCAACAGTTTTACTGTACAATATAATTTTATGCATCTCAGCTCTTAGTCTCCAACTCATATTTAATTTTCAAAATCACCAATACCAACCAATTTTTCAGTGTAAATTAATATTTGAAACAAGGTAAAAAAATTGAAAGAAAAATCACTAATTTATTATTAAATAGCCTCTTTAGTTATCAATATTTAGCTAGATTTGAAAATAGGGCCAAATATAGGTAGTAATAGGTAGGTAGTATAATATAGGTAGTAGGCCAAATTAAGTAGGAATGCTGAGTTATTTTACACGATTAAAATTATTTCATTTATTGCTTTCTTTGATGAAATCTACTACTGATTAAAATTACTTTTTTTCATAAAATCTCATGATGATATACGATTAAAATTATGTTTTCATATTTTTTTATTTTATTTGAAAAAGTCTACATACAGGCTTTTTGCATGGTAAACATAAGAAAGAGATTTTTTTGGTTTTTGTATGGACGTCACTACATCTAAGTCTACATTTATTCCACTTCTCTAGCCTTTTAACCTCTTCTGCCTCTTTCAACGGCAAGTAGAGAATCTGCCCTTAAACCTAATTGAACCTGTCTTGGGAGTCTCGGATTGGACATTCTCCGTCTCATTTGTGGCTAGTTACTTGCTCTGCAGCTATCCATTTAATAAAATGTCATATATTTTTTGTCTTCCACAGACCGCTGAAGCATAACATAGTTAACAAAGGAAATATTTTATATCCTGAAAAACACTTCCATTGATGGTTTTCGGGAATGTTACTTCCTCGCCAGTGATAACCACAGACACACACACTCACCCCAAATAGGGACCCTTTGCTAGGGCTAATGCGGGTCCCCGCTAATAGGATGCCTGAGTTATGAACACACTCACTCAACCCAAATAGGGATCCTTCGTTGGGCTAATGAGACCCCGCTAAGGATGCCTAGGTTATGAACACATACACACTCACAAGCACTCACTTTTTTCTTATAGTTTGCTAAGATTCATTCCTTTATCATATATGGTATATATTATCATATGGGGCAAATCTTCCCAATGTAAGCAAGTTTTCTCTCTGCAGAAACAAGCTGTGAAAGCAATTGCTGGTGTTTCAATTAGAGAACACGACAAACCTGTTTGCCTGCCTATGTTTATCTCATCATCAAAGTATAATATAAAGCATATGTTTTCTCAGAGAACCTACACTAGTAACTAGAGTATTTAATTTGGCATAATTCACTCTAAAGAATAACTGAAATGGTAGAGAGGGTAACTTTTTTAAAAGTAAAATCCTTGTTGGACAACATGTAGGTACAGATGGCAACTGGAAACTAATATTGGTATTGTTGGACGACACATGGGTATTATGTGGAAAATGTAATTGGAATTGTAACACTCTATGGATATTGTAGGGATGACAACTAGTGACAACTTTGGATATTGTACTAGTTGTGCACACAATGTTATCGGATGAAATGTGGTGATTGTGTGGATATAAACAGTGGAGATAGTTGATATTTTCCCCATTTCAACATAAGTTGGTCATTTTAATGAGAATGAACTCTGATATTTCAATAAATTTCAATTATAACAAGCTACCTAGTTGTTTAAATAGGTAGGTAATTGAAAATTAAGTTTTGTTCACCTTTTTCTTCAAGCCTAATTAAGTACCTAGTATGTATTTTCATTTTCTAAATGTAGTAAAGTGGCATTTCCTCTATTCTTGCAGATGCCGTAAGGAGTTCAAAAGTGACGTGTTTCTTGCAGTGACTTTTTGTGGCATTGCATCCTAGATTGGCTGCATCATGCTTAAGTTGAGGACTCAAACAATGTATTTGAATGTTTATTTTAAGAATTTTTATCTGTTGTTTAGTTATGAATAAAATATTAACTTTCTTCCAAAATACTTTGTATTTTACTCTTTCATTTATCTTATAAGTCCACATTTTCAGACCATTATTAACTGAGCTGATCTATAAAATGATTTTCTTGTGTGGAAGAACTCATCATGATCACTGCTCCTTAAGCTGTTACAAATTTGTTTTATCGTGTCAATAATTCCATACATTAGGGTGTAGCACACTTAATGCATGACATGTTCATCTCATAATTAAAGTGTAATGGCATCTGTTTTCTCTGTTGAGAACTTATACTAGTAAATTCGACACAATTCATTCTAAAGAATAACAGAAATGGCTCAGAGAAGATCCTTTTTTAGTGAAATATTAGTTGGATAATGTAGGTGCAGATATGACAACTGGTAGCATATTTTGTTATTGTTAGATAAAAAGGGGATATCATGTGGATATTATCATTGGAGAGTTTCAAAACAATTATCATTGGAGATAGTAATGCTCTGTGGACATTGTACAGATGTCAACTGGTGACAAATTTGGATATTGTATAGATTTGCCCACAATTTTATTGGATGAAATTAAGAGATTTTGTGGATATTACCATTGGAGACTGTGGATCTTATATGGTTATTGTACAGATATTAGTTGCTGCTAGGGATATTGTTTCAAGATGAGGTTTGAAAATATATATTAAGTGTGATGTGTGAAGAAAGTTTCCTCAATGGGGCTGAGTGAAGAATTGGAAGCTCATTAACACTTTCAGGACCGCCCTGAATATGGATACCTATCCCCAGGGGCCAAAAAAAAGAAAAAAATTAATACGGCATTTAAACACACTTCTTTAACACACTTCAGGACGCACACGCTGCGTCCGCGGGTCCTGGCGGGCGCACGCCAGGACGCAGCGTGTGCGTCCTCGGTCCTGAACGTGTTAACAAGGAATCCTTGTCAAGGATTATCTTTTCCAAGAGAAATATTTGTGGCAAAAAATTTAGAATAGGATATTTATTTCTCAGTGAATAATACAACCACAACAGACATTTCCCAGTGAAGTACAATAAAGAAAAAGAACAAAAACCAAGAAAATAGAACAAAAACATTTAAAGCAAAGAGGTCAGTAAATTGATGTCTGACCCAAAGTATTGTTTTAATGAATAAAGTCTTCCAAGGCCTAGCCTTGGACGTCAAAGCATGAGGATTTAAAGGCCCAGAGAACAATTGGTATTCCCACAGTTCACAGGATCGATTCTCACAGTGGAAAATTATATCTGGGAAATCTTAATCAAAATATTTTGAAAAAGTAACTTCCTGTCCTGGCCTTTCCGATGGAATACCATGCCCTGTCACAGATTTCACGAAATTAAAAAAATTCTCAGGTTTGTGAAAAACCAACACATTCACTTATTGTTAGACATAAGGCTGATAAATTTGCCCTATTTTCGACCGTGTGGAATCATTTATATCGAATTGCCGTGCCTGCTACAATCCAGGTGCTAATATTACGTTAGATGAAAAATTGTTCCCCAGTATAAAATGCAGGTGTCCATTTACCCAATACATGGCTTCTAAACCAGATAAATATGGTCAAAAGTTCTGGTTGGCTGTTGATGTTGAGTCCAAATATATATTTTGTATGGTTACCTACACATACATAGGGAGGGATGAATTTCGGCCATGAGATGAGCGGGTATCTGATTTTGTTGTAAAGCGATTGATGGAACCATACTTCTACATTGGGGTCAATGTCACAACTGATAACTTTTTCCACATCTACCACATCCACACTACATCCGTCTACATCCACAAAATACCCTGCAAGCCATCTCAGGGGTGGGATCCAGCAAATCAACTGATTTGCTGGATCAACAAACATATCACCATCATTGGAACCATAAACAGAAATCGTGGAGAAATTCCGAACGTAATGAAGATCTTCATAGTGTTCGGTACACCAAACGTTGATTCAGTTCCTTAAGTGAATCACTGGAGCGGTCCTCCTGAGATTGGAGGCCTGAGGCGCTTAGACCTGCCGGTCCATTGTGGCATCCACAAAATTAATCATCACTCATAGAGTCCTATGGCCTAGGTAAAGGCCATAATATCTCTTATGGGGATGTCCCTGATTTCCTTGGGGTCGATCAATGGAGCCCCAAGGTTATAGGGGTCCTAGAAATTGCAAGACAATCACAGAGAATATGTCAAGTTGTTTCATCCTCTTCTTCACACCATCGACATCTGGGTGAGTCAATTAGTCCGAGGAGGTTGAGGTGCCTATTGACACGATAGTGGCCTATCAATAGTCTAACTATATTTCTAAGTTGTCTTCTATCCAAGGATAGAAGTTTACTCGTGATGGTAAGCTTTGGTCCCGTGATGTTTGGCTTGCCTTAGTCCCTGCATGGAGCTCCAGATCTCAGAGTGCCGGTTGGATTCCCATTATCTGTTCTCTCTGCTCCCAATAGCAGCGGTAATTGGTGAAACCGGTTCGGGGCCAGTTGGGTTGTGACTTGCACCAGTTATGGCGAGTTCGTCTGCCTTCAAATTTCTAGGTAAATGTCCAGGTAGGTTAACAGGATTTAAGCGCCTTTATCGCAGCATGACTGTCGGTACATATGTGGATTGGTCCTTTAGTGAGTTCTGAATCCTTAATAATGTAGGCGCAGGTCATGATCGCAAAGATTTCAGCCTGGAACACTGTAGCGTACTTCCCAAAGGAAAAATGGTACAATCTTGAAGGGCAGCCTCCGTAAATACCAGCCCTCGCTCTGTAGTCTTTTCTGGAGCCATCTGTGTACCATATAGAGGCTCCATTGTAAGGTGTAATCCCCCTCCCTCCTACTGTTCATTAGAGGGAATAGCTGCCTTGAAAGGAGGGTCCTTTAAATTGAACCTTGCCACCATGCAGTCACTTCCCATCTAAAAGATTGGGCTGGACCTGCACATCTCGGTCCATATCTGTCTATGGCCAGAGAAATTTCCCTTGCCATTCCATATGCCTGAGTAATTTAGACGATAAGATGTGGCCCTGGCTTGTCCCTCCACTATTACATTAAGTGGTGGGAGGTCGAGAAGAGTTTCCAGAGCAAGAGTTGGAGCAGTTCGCATGGCCCCAGTGATGCCTAGACAGGCCATTCTCTGAATGTGGTTGAGATCGTTTGTGGCCCCAGATTGTCGGGTTCTCTTCCACCACACAATCGAGCAGTATGTAAGACTATTTCTTACCACTGCTGTGTAGAGGCAGTGAATCACCTTGGGTTTGACTCCACAGGTTTTTCCAAAGGCTCGACGACATGTCCAAAGAGTTGCATATGCTTTTTTAGTACTGGAATCTAAGTACTCCTTCCAGTTCAACTTAGAATCCAAGATTGTTCCCAGATATTTCACTGATGTTGACAGCCAAAGCGTCTTTCCTTGCAGAGAGGGAAGTGTAAAACCCTCTCTTTTCCTCTTCTTTGTGAAAAGTGCAAGAACAGTCTTATCTGGATTCACCGTTAGCCCCGTGCTCAGGCACCAGGAGTGTCATGTCCAGGGCCATCTGCATGAGTACGGAAATGCTTTCCAGATACTTCCCAGTAATGAATATTGCTAGATCATCTGTATACCCTTGTGTATAGAGGCCAACATTATCCAACTGTGTGATGAGGCTGTTGACCACCAAATTCCATAGGAAAGGGGATAGAACCTCTCCTTGAGGGCAACCCCTAGACACTGCCATCTTCGTAGGGCATCCTCTGACGCTTGTATTGATAGTGCGCTGACTCAGTATGCACCTAATCCATTTAACGATGAGAACAAGGATGCCGTGCCTCTCAGCTGCTCAGCAAATTTAATCAAAGGTAGTGTTATTGAACGCCCCTTTTATATCCAGAAATACTCACATGCTGTGTAGCCGCTGGCCAAGTGCTCTGCCAATCCGGGACACCAGACCGTGGGAGTCCACGGACTTGCCTTTCTGGTAGGTATGTTGATTCAGATTCAGGGGATGTTCCTTTAGGGGTCCATCTCTAACGTATCTGTCAATAATCTTCTCTAACGTTTTTAAGAAGAAGGGCATTAGACTCATTCCTATTGAGGAATTAGCTTTAGTGTAATCTGACTTTCCATGCTTGGGAATGATCACCACCTAGGTTGGCCGCCAAGCTGTAGGAACATATCCATATGCCAGAAAGGATCAAAAAATGCACAAGAGAGGAAGTAAGAGTTGTTCCCTTCCCTCCTGCAGGAAGGCAGGAAACACTCCATCCTCCTCTGCAGATTTGTATGAAGCAAAGCTGGGCACCGCCCAGTTGGTTGCTTCATACGTAATGACGCTTGAGGCCAATCTCTAGTCCATCCTAGCAGGGTGTGTGGGAGGGCTCCTTGAGTACATCTCATGTTCCTTGTTCGAGCAAGGGAAAAAGCTAAAAGTTTTATTGCTTCCTTGTCCGAAGACATTTAGACCCCATAGGGAAGCAAAAGAGCCCCAACTCTGGTAACAGGGCCTTTGGAGAGGATCATATGGATTCTTGCGGTCTCGGAAACCTCTTCAATGTTGCCGCAAAGCATCTTCCATGCCTCTCTTTTGGAACGTTTGACTCTCGCTTTCTACCTGCACTGGGCCTCCTTATAGAGAGACTGGTCAGTCTTCAGGCTTTGATGTGCGTTGTGCTTAATTGAAAAGTCTTCTCGAGAGTTTCCGGAGGCTTTCAAGTTTTGCTCCCCACAAAGGAAGATTCTGTTTTCTTTCCCTGGTTTTAAAGGTGCAGCGTTTTTCATAGGCTGAGATGACAGCGTCCTGGAGATATATACTACGGATGCCTCAATCTCCTCCTCGCAGCTTTGCCTTTGAAATTGCCCCTTCGAGTTCTTTTCAATAGGACTCCCAATAAGTTGCTTTGGAATTCCTATATGCTACTGTTGGGTTTGCACTCTCCCTAATAATAACTTGGATGTACCATTTGGATGAGATCTTAAAAACACAGCATTAAACAAAGGTGAAGTATCGATTAAGGTTTTAATACTAAGTATATTCCAAAGATAGAAAAACATAATATAAGAACAAGATTTACTTCCAAAAGAAATTTTTCATTCAATAAATATGCTCGTGTGCATAGAAATTAGTAACACAGTGACTTGAAGAGAGTAGCTTTGCATAACACTCTAAAGTGACGTCAGCTGTTGGATCGTGCACGTGAGGTATGTATCGTGCTGACCTGAGGAGACCCCAAGGGACGCCTGTACAAAGGCAGTCTCCAGTCAGTCCTCCGCGCGCAAGACTGTTACAAACATACACCCCAGAGAGATTTTGTTTGAATGTACAGATTTGCGTAAAATTTTGCATACTATATACTTGACTGTTGTAGGATTCACTTCGTAGAAGGAACTAATATCAGTACTCATGATTAAGACAGCGTAGTACTTTTCTACAATATTTTATATTAGGTACTGTATAAAAGGACTTAGCTGTCTTAATTATGAGTACTGATACTTTGCATAATGTTTTTATGTGTGATATCTATAGATAAAAGTGAAGAAAAAAATTACATCATTGCAATGTGGCTTTTTGGCTTTAATATGCCTTTTTAACCCGTAGCTTTATAGCACATGACATATATTTCATAAAAATTCGATTGCATGTGAACATTTTTCTTCGAAGAACAAAATAATAGATTTTTTATCATAATAATATATGTAGCTAACAAATATCACGGTGTCACACAGAATCCAATATTTGAAAACATCATATTTTGACATAATTTCGAATACCATGCAGAAAATTCATACTTTAATGTGCATGAAGTCATGCTGTGCAAAAAGTCATGCATAAAATCCTTAAATGTTCATATAGCCATAACATGCTTTAATTAAGGAAAAAATCAAAATATAATTCTTGCATCATTTTCATTACTGCCTATATGGTGAGTTCCAACGCATTAACAGATGTAGATGCTGGTGGTCAGTAACAGATGGTGAAATGTGGTCCAAGAATTTTTAAAAATTAAATTATTTAAAATTATTAAAATGAGTGCTCAATAACCCACTATTACGGCTCCAGCCACATTGAGGCCGTGTCTTATACTGTATGAGATCGCTGGCTGCTGAACGGAACACCGACCTCATGCTCCATCTTGCTCATGAGAATATTTTTAAATGCTGTACTTTTGTCGGACTTATTCAGCGATTGTGTGGTGGTGTTGTAAGGAAAGGATGTTCTGAGTGTAATAGCTTAACTGGTATTATATGCTAATAAATGCAATTAGGTTTCATTTTCAGTTTTTACTCTTTAAGAGAACTCTCAGAGTCCTATGAGAATATTTCTCGTAAGATCTGTCTCCATGCAAATGATGGGATTTTTCCAATAGTCTGCGACAATATTTCTTACGAGATCTTATGAGAACATTTCTCATTAGATCGAATGAGAAAATGTCTCATTAGATCTCATTGCCCAAATTATTATGAGAAAATTTCTAATGAGATCTTATGAGAAAATTTCCAATAGAGTTGCACCGTGATTTATGGTTGATTTTAGCACTTATAAATTAATATTACTTGTTCCAAATGAGAATAAATAATTCTATTATATATGTATCTAGTTCGGCTACTCTATTTGTCTTATTTCAGCCTATCCCTAAAAATAAACTCACTCAATAACTAAGAAAATATTTTTGATTTGAAAGTTTCATTTGTAGAGATAAGGTTACATATTACTCACGACCCCTTTCCTAAAAACAGGTCATGCTCGTTGGAGACACGCATATGTTTTTTCTTCCAGCTTATTAATGCTATTCACTAGTTGGTACAATGAAGTTTACTATTAAATTCTATGCTTTTTCTTTTGCTCTTCTCACCTCTTGGGGGGCGGGGAACTTTCCCCTCCCCCCCTCTCCTCGGGATGAGTGGATTCACACGCTTTTGGGCTTGGTTTAGGACAAAAAAATTCAAAACTATCTTTGCCTGCAAAATTGTAATCAGGAAACACGCTCCTGTGTTTCGGGGACCTTCGTTCAGGTGCTTCCAATATCCCGCTGCAGAGTAGTGTCCAAGGTGTAATCATGTTAACTTCTCTTCATGTCTCTAGGGTACGAAATGGGCAGTTGCCAATCGGTTGCGCTCGAGGCAAGACCCCTCTCTCACTCCGCTGTGCCTGTTCTCCAAGAGACTTAGTCAAAGGGTTCAGAACATGCGAGCAGTTTCTAATTCAAATGTGACTCATGACCAAGAACATATCCCGCACAGTGGCGAATGCACGGGGGGGAGAGGAAAGTTTACCCTATTTATTTGACTGCAGATAATGTCTCACTGTTCAACTTACATTCAACAATCACTCCTGTTTATGTATAAGGAAAAATATAGTATAAGGTGTACTATCCTGACCCTTATATGATTCATTATCATAGTACTACAGGCAATAAAATGAATACCATAACTGAGCACTACAAATATTGCCAATGATTAATACTATTGAGAAGTTTCAAATTAAATACTTCAATTTATTACCTCTGTATACCAGGGATTTGCCTAATTGTTAGTTAAAATATTTTCTAAAATAGGTATGGGGTATTGAAACAAAATTATAAACATTTGGCTGATGATATTTTGATCTTATACAGACTTGGTAATTGTGTAGATTGTAATTTATGTACATTATTTTTATAATTACTTTTTGACCAGGCCGTACATTTATCAATGTTTTAAGCTAACATATATTTTCATAAATAAAATTAATAACAGCCATCATGATAGGGGAATTTATATTCATACACTAAAATGTGTATCCCCAGTTAAAATTTGCCACCGATTGTCGGGGAAGAAGGGGTGTATTAAAGAATTGGCAGCAGCTAGGGGTTAAATGTGCACTGTAATGATGGGAGAAGGGATTTTAATTTGTGGTAGAGAGGGAAGGAGCATTGAATTTATGCTTTATTCTTGGATACAGAGATAGGGTAAATATGTACATCAACCAAAGGTGGCATGCGGCAGGTGGGGAAAATAAGGAGAAAAGGAACTAGTAGGATGTCTAGACTGGGACAATCAAAGCCATCTGTAGCCAAATATATCCTAAGTAGCAGGAATGTAGGCCCAATATTGGCACCATGACAGCAACATTGGCCCATTGTTGCCATTATTTTGCCAATTTTGGGTTGATATTGACAGCCTCCCTGTCGATTTCGGTGACAACTGTATAATTTGGCTGTCAGTTTGAAGCCTGTTGAGTGCCTGTTTGGAGATTTAGTGAACACAATGAGGAGCCTATGAACAGTCTCGCACCACACAATAATGGAAACAACTTGGGAACAGCCTTCCAACAGTTTATACTCTGTTTGCAGCTTGTTCCTTAACTGGCTGACAACAAGCATTTCAGTAACGATAGTGAACAGACTCTTATCATGCACGGGTTGTGCACATCTGTTTCACCAGACAGGGTAAAAACAGACAACAGTGAACAGGCACTCAACAGGCTAGGACCAGTTGATCATCTGTTTCACACCATAAGGAATTAACAGACAACAATGAACAGATTTGAAACAGGCAGGAGCCGGTTGGATGTGCGCTTCGCCAAACAAGGAACGAACAGACTCTTAACAGGTAGGGGCTGGTTGGTTGTTCACTTCTTCCAACCACGAACGAACAGACAACAGTGAGCAGACTCTCAACAGGCAGGGACTGGTTGGTTGGCAGACCTGTACATGGCATGTTAATTAATTTCCATTTTACATTATATTATTTCTATGTGTTTATTGGTGTCTCCTTACAATCAGCAATTTTCTCTTTTCAACATTTCCACAAGTTAGTTATGTCTTGATTGAAACGTAAACAAACATGAGGGAATTGGAAAAAATCTTGTTTATTCTCAGTATTATTGTATTTATATTCATACTACATATGTGACAATATAGGTTTCAATTAATTTATGCCTGCTAACTATGTTATCGTATTTCCTCAAACTATCGCGGAATTGCCATTTCAAAATTAGTTTTCAAAGTAACATTAACCCTCAGAAGTGGCCACATAGGTATATAAGACTTTCTAGATGGGGCTTTTTGATTTCTGGTGCCAGAATATGGGAGTTGAGCCATAGGGTTGATGATCATGCAAGATAGGTACAATGTCATTGGGTAGGATATAATAGCATTCCAGCACGTTATAGTATTTTCATAACATAATATTTAAGTGTAGATTATCATTTGCTATTTTGAGAGGACAGGGAACTGTTATCTAACACCTCAAGAACACGCTGTAGATAGAATATACACAAACAGCTAAAGAGACAACAGAATCTAACCAGGAAAGAACCGTCTGATGACAAATTAGCAACAGCGAACAGGCAGCACACATTCTCCTACCTGTTTATTGACTGTGTTTGAACAGGTAGTGAGAGCAAACTGGCCGTCCACAGTTTCCTAACAGTTCACTGGCTGTGGTCCAACAAGCAAGGACCAGAGTATGCCGCTGCCCCAGGCGTAAGGGCCTAGCCACGTTGAAACACTGGTTCCCATCAGAACACTGAAGATAGACAACGTTGGGCCCGGATGGTGGTTGGATGGGTGACCCTCCTCCATACCTTGACCAGGCATGGATGTAGAGATGATACTCCCCACATACCTATACCGAGAGGCCGGAGGGAGACATGGACCGGGCCGGTTGGAGGGAGGACATCCTCTATACCTGGTACTGGGGTGAGGCCAATCCTCCATACCTCTACCGAGGTGCTCTTGTCCCCTGTCTGTGAGTGGCAGACAGGCATGAGGATGGCACAATGGACCAAGAAAGGTCTAAGTGCCCAGTCTCCTTACGAAGGCCCCCCCAACAATAATCTAATCTAAATGCCGCTGTCCACAACAGGGAGAGAACAGGCATGACACCCTTTATATCAGGGATCTTTTGGGGTTTGCACCGGGTAGTTAGGTCCATGGCGGCCAACGTTTCGATGCTCGAGTCGAGCATCGTCCTCAGGGCAGAGGTGAGTGCCTTGACTGGAAGTGGTCAGTTGCCAGGGACCACTTCCAGTCAAGGCACTCACCTCTGCCCTGAGGACGATGATCGACTCGAGCATCGAAACGTTGGCCGCCATGGACCTAACTACCCGGTGCAAACCCCGAAAGATCCCAGATATAAATCTTCGCCGGGAAAGCCTGAAATCATGACACCCTTTTCTCACAGACAGGAAAGAGACAAAGTGTTCGAATGTACATTCTACCAACCAACGCCTGCCTGTTGTCTCTTGGACAAGGAAAAGGGAGCCAACAGCCTACTGAACAGACAACGAAGAGGCATTATTGTTACCGAAGTCAACAGGGCAATATTGGCCCAATATCACTAGCTAATATTGGACCTATGTAAATGGGATTTGTCAGTGAATTCTCGGTTAAACCTATGGGAAAACTATGTGAAGTTTACATAAACTGTGAATTCTATGTGAACTGTGTGTGGGACATGCACATATTCATAGGCGGATTTAGGGGGGGGGCACGGGGGCACGTGCCCCCCCCAGACGCTTAAATAATGGACAAGATTTTTAATACGGTCCCGTTATAATTACCTTCGTTTTGTTTTGTGTATTACGGAGCCTCATTCATTTTAGCCTTAAGCACAAGTCAAGAAGACAGATTCGCTAGTCAGCGCTCGAAAAAAAACATCTCCCAAGTGGGAAGGAAGACATTGTGTCAAAAATGAACGTTAATGAAGTACTGGACATCTTCAGCAGGAATCATAATAGAAAACTGCCGTTATTTTATATGTAACTAATTAATATTTTCATATTGGTAATCTATATATTAAAATAAAAAGTATATTTCGTACATTAATTGTTGTATGTTGTTTTTTAATCCCAAATATGAGAAGAACGTTTGCCCATCAGACCCTTGTGCCCTCCCCAAAGAAAAATCCTGGATCCGCCCCTGCACATATTCCATGAGCTGTGAATTATCTTACAGAAATCCACCAGACCAAGGGAACTCAAACCTTGGTGAAATATATGCGGAAGCCCTATGAAATCCATGCGAATTATTTTGCTTTTTCACGCTCCCCAACCTCACTCTTTCATTTCCCTAACCTCGTTTCCACTGGCGTACGACTACTCCCCCACCCTTGCCTTTTCAGATCCACACTCGCTATATCGAAAAGGAAGTAATAAACGAAAGAACAAGCTCTATAGACAGTTAAAGCATTTAAATATCACAACTATCTTACAATAGTAGAAAGAACACACAGCCAATGTTCAGTTGCCAATGGTGAATGGTGGTTAGAATTTCTCCTTTGAATTTACACCTAGAGAATTAGAAGCCTCCGAAAACAAATTTTGTGTTGCAGTGAGTGTATTTTTTTAAACGAAAGAGGGAAATTGCAAATTTTTTGAAATGAAATTTGAATGAAAATTGAAAGAATTTGCAAATATTTTGAAATAATAGAAAAATAAAAAATGGTAAGTAATACAAGGGTGCATTACAATTAGTATCACCACAAATTATAACCAATTTTCTGTCCGTATGAATGGCAAAGTGAGACTTCATCTCACCCGTCACAATGTCTAGGGCCTCAATGTGTATAACTTTAGGTTGGTATTTAGGTGATTCCAAATGCTCTTGACTCTTGAGGGGAAAACTCTCTTCATGTTAGGAACTTTCTTCTCCGAGGAAGATTTAGTTTCTAAAAATAGTACGTCACAAGTTTTTCTTCAGTTTTAGCCCAGGATTTCCAAAATGTTTATCTGATCTTAGCCTCTGAAGTTCTACAACACTAGCTAGTAGCTTTAAACGCTGCCATCAAAGACCTCAGCATTTTGAAACTGGTCTATGAACCCCCTTGCTTTTGAAGCAACCGTGTTATCATTAGACTCAGCCATTTCTTCCCACACTTCGAGAACTACCGATTACATGTCAAAGATTAGCTTAGATGCTGCAGAGCAAATGTCATATCTTCCTAGACACTGAGTTCTCGGCACCAAAGATGAGATACAGGAGTTTTGATGAAGACTTTTGTGACAGCACCAACAGGTTTTTTTCTCATTGCCTCAATACGAGTAATACAAGCAAAGCACATTGACGGCTCAATGCAGTGCAGTCATGGGAAATCTTTAAACCATTTGATCTGAAGATAAATTTTTACCAGTGTTCGCACAAGTATGAGGAATATTGTTAATTTCTAATGACTTGATAACTTGACAATTGCTGAGTTCTTCACTATCGGATGGATGCGGCAAACTCATGCTATGCACAGAATGATCATTCATAAGATTTTTGTATGAGCCACAGGCTCTCTCTCTAAAGTGATAAGAAAAAAGTAGTCAGGAAAAAAACATATTACAGGATCTTCCAGATATCTTAAAAAGCTACACAGACAAGTACCAACAAAGATCTACACTCCTGTGGGTATTTTTAAATTCTTTGCATTCACACGCAAAAATTGACCTCCAAAGTTTTAAGGAAATGAACTTGTAAATAGGCAAACATACTATCGATACTTTTTCCAGAACTGCAAGCATCAGGATATAGATCCATTCATCTAAATCAACCCAGAAATCTATAAGCCCTCCTCTTTGGAATATGCAACTCGTAGCAATTTCTGATGGTATTTTAGAGGAGCGCAATATGTTTAGAATAAAAATACTTATGTTATGGAATGCAAATGGTGTTATTTTCATGCTTAAAGAATCATCGCATATCATGAGATACAATTGAAATTAAATTAATGTGTTGAACCACTACTCATATCAGGCACAAAGACTATAATTGGAAGAATACCAGTAATAAAGCATTTTAGTAAACGGTAAGGACATTCTTTTGGGAGTTTTAAATTAATGGTTGTGGCACGGCTTGTCTTGAAGTTCTTAACTCACTCAGAATATACCTTTTTTTATATTACCCCGTACAAGGTATGAGAGAGTTCTTTCAGCCATTAAATATGAATTCAGAAAACATACGGTTTTTTGGTGAAAATAGCAGTGCTGCTTTCGGCTAGTTTTTCCTTGCCAATTATCATCATATAAGGGAGTATTTCAATAATGCCCATCTTTCTCTTTCAGCTATGTAAGATTGCTATGTAATCATAGGCATCAGCTAGGGCAATGGTTCTATTTTACAAAAAATGAATTCAAACACCTTTTAACCGGAGGAACTTACAAGTCTCTGTTTTATTCGAAGAAGAGATTTCACTCTTCAAATTAGGGGGATATCAAATTTCCAAAGGCAAATTTACTTACAAAAATAACACATTCTGAGTAAATGAAATACGTACTTGGAAAATATATTGCAAGCCTAACTGATGTTCAATGAGTTAAAATTGAAGTTAATCTTCCATGAATTGAAAGCATCAAACAGGTCAATTATACCTGTTAAAATTTTTCCTTGGCCTGACCATTTTGAACATTTTCAATTAATGAAGGTCTTATTAAGTGTAATCTTGTTCGTTACGGTTAAACATAAGTTTATCAGGCATCTTGCTTGTGTTACTATGGACAGAATTTCTATAGGCTAATAAAAATTTACTTAATGCTTATTCCGGATTTCCTTGCCCAGAACTGTACATCTCAAAACTATTTTTTAATGAAATTTCCACTTGGCCTTTCCTAGCCGGGTGATATGGCGGTGTAAATGTATGCTTCACTCCATTCACTTTCAAAAATTCGTTAAATTCACTAGAAGAGAATGGTGGACCATTGTCTGTTACACAATGTATTGGCAGACCAAACCTGGAGAATATGGGTCTCAATTTAGAAATTATTTCCCTTGCTGAGGTGGAAGCAACCTCTTCCACTTCCAACCATGTACTGTGGGCATCAGTTATAACCAGATACATTTTCGATTTGAATGGCCCCAAAAATCCAAATGTATTCTTTGCCATGGTTTGTGCAGGTATTCCCACACATTTAACATGCATTTACCAGGATTCGGTCGCTGCATAAGGCAAAGTGAGCAACTATTCGCAAGATATTCAATATCCCGGTCTGGCCACGCCATATATGACCGAGCCAATACCTTCATTTTCACAATGCCCAGATGACCAGTGCCCCAGTAGCAGTTGACGGTCCCACAACGTTGCAGGAACGTTGCATTGCGACCAATGTGACGGTCCCACAACGTCGCAGGAGTGGCGGTTACGTCGCTGTGACGTTCCAGCAACGTGCGAAGTTCCTGAGAATCAACATTGCTGGACCGTTGCATTGTGACCTTCCGAAAAAACGTTGCTTGGGTACCAGTTTTCATTACGATAAACTAATCAAACGTTTAGGCCACCTTACATGGTTCTTTCTTCTGTTCAAACGCTTGCATAACCCCCCCCCCCCAATAGGAAAATTGTGAACATTGACCCTTGGTGACCCCAAATGCCCAAAGACATCCCAGGTAAAAATATTTGGTTTGTAACTATTCTGGAACAGGTCTGGAACCGGGCTGGAGCTAGAGGTCTGTAACTGGGAAGAAATTGAAACAGTGCTACAGACCAGTATTCCTCCCTGCTCTCTCAAATTAAAAAAATATAATTTTTATTTATATATTATGAATGTACTATTATGCGATTCATGTTTTAATGAAAAAAATATCCCACTTAGTATCTACCTAACGACATTGTACCTATCTCGAATTTTCAGCTATCCTACGTTTCTATGCACATTATCTCGCACCCAAAATCATAGTGCCAACATCTGGAAATCGGTATATATCTGGCCAATTCCTTGCATTCAAGTGACTTCAAGAACTAATTATTAAATATTAATTCCATGATAGTTTGAGGAAATATCATCACATCACATCGATAACAGTTTTCAGGCATTAATTATTTAAAACCTACATGGCCCCATTGTACGAATATAAGTGCAATATTACCAAGAATAAAGAAGATTTTTTCCAATAAATAAAATATTGGACCAACCAAAGTTGATAATTGGTTGCGGTCACAAGTTGACAATCAAAATTTGATGTGTATGCAACGTTCCTGCGACAGACCATTGTGACCGCAACCTAAAGAGGATGTTTGTTACATCGCCCAATGTTCTGGCGACCAACTCTGCTACTGGGGTATGGAGCTCATTTAAAAGTGCCCTTCTTAATTATATAGGTATTATGACTCTATGGCCCCACATTAATATGTATTGCTCAATGGTTAGCTCATTTAACCATTGACAATATGCACTTAAATTTTTATCAACATCTTTCGAGAAACCATACAAAACATAACCAAACATTTCGCTAAACTCTGGGTCCCCTTTGGTTTTTGTCCTTACATCCTTAAAATTATTTGGACCTTCACTTTCCCTGATGTTATGCAAATAAGTATCAATAATTTGTTTTTCCTCATCTCATACTGTTACCTGCAAAGGTAGACAATACAATGCCTCAGCATTACCCTGATTGTCTGCCTTTACATACATGGTATCAAATGAATAACCAGAGAGAATAAGTGCATATCTTTTCAGTCTACTGGCTGCAAATGCTGGCCCTTTTTGGCCCAAAAATACTGATCAATGGTTTATGATCCGTGACTAATGTCAAATGTTTCCCCCAAAGGTACTGTTTAAACCTTTTTTACACCAAAGACCAAACTTAAGGCTTATTTGTCAATTTGTGATTAATTTTGTTCTGCTTTTGAAAGTGTAAGCAATGCAAAAGCAATAGGGCACTCATTTCCAACTGGTTTTACAACAGAACACACTTCCATAAGATCATATGAAGAAGCGTCACAAGACAATCTCATAGGCAATTCCGGGTCATAATTATTATTATTTATTTATTTACGGGTTAACCCATTTACCATAATTTTACATAAAATTCCACAGATAATATAAAATAACAAACACACATATAGAATCCATTAAAATTATTCTTTACAAGATTGCACGATTGACGTATAATACATGTAGGTAGGTACATATGTACCTACCTACTGTACTGTATATACAGTAAAGTACATCTAAAATATGAACATATTCAGGTAGTCAGTTGAGTACAACTTTGCCACAAGTTACTTTTAAACTTAGATAAAGACATAGAGAAATCAATACTTGGACCTATTTTATTAAAATTTCTCATCATTCTAGATAGGGGGGAATTGAAGGCATAATTTGTTCTATGGTAATTAACAACGAATGGGTGAGGATTTCTAGAACTATGACGGGGTACATTAAAATTTACTAATGAAAGGAGATAGGAACAATCTGTATAGGAATTAATAATCTTGTAGATGAATAGGGTATCATTGGAAGATCGCCTGTCACATAAAGGTTTTAGATTTACAAGGGATAGAAGATATGAAGTGTTATAATCAGACTGTGAGACTCCTAATTTGTAATTAATAAATTTGAGAAATTTATTTTGGACACGTTCAAGCTGGATTGAGTCAGTATTAAATAAGGTGACCAGTTAACAACAGAGTATTCTAATTGGGAGCGTACCAGAGCTATATATATAGTCCTTAAAGCATGAATATTGTTGAATTTTTGACAGACTCTCTTGATGAATCCTAGATTCTGTAAGGCATCACAGACAGTTCGGTCTAGGTGCACCTTAAATGAGAGCTGGCTATCAAACCAAACCCCTAAATCACGAACTGCAGTTGGTCTAGCTAGTACAGTGGATTTAATGGTGTACTCATGAAAGTAGGGAGTGCATGAGTGATGAAAGGTCATTACACTACATTTTGGTACGTTGAATGATGAATCATTTGCATCAGCCCATTGTACTAGCTGGTTAATTTTTTTCTGTAACACAAGAGAATCCTGCTGAGAAACAATATGCTTATAAATCTTTAAGTCATCAGCGAAGAGCAAGAAGTTGACATCATCGAATATACCTATTATAAACATCATTTATAAAAAGACAAAATAATAAAGGACAAAGATGACTACCCTGAGGTACACCAGATACACAGGGAAATGGTTCAGAGAATTCATGATTAGCACGGACAATCAGAGATCTTGACTTTAAGTAGCTCTCAAACCAACTTAAGAGCTAGCCATGAATACCCAAGGAATTTAATTTGGATATAAAAACTTGTGGTTGACTCGATCAAAGGCCTTACTGAAGTCAGTGTATATTACATCAGTTTGATAATTAGACTCCAAACCATTAATTATAAAATCTTGCAGCACCAATAGATTAGTTGAGGTAGATCGACCACACATAAATCCATGCTTCTGTGGGACTACAATATGTTTAAAATGAGGAGTAATTCGAGAAATCAGAATTTTCTCCATGATTTTAGGAACACAGGAGAGGATTACTACAGGCCGGTAATTACTAATTTCAGCTTTATCATCAGTCTTGAAAATTGGTGTAATATAGCTTAATTTCCAATGAGAGGGGAAAAGCCCATTATCTAATGAATGGTTGAAGAGCAAGGTGAGTGGAAATGTAAGTGATTGTGAACATTTCTTAAGAAATATTGGTGGAATGCCATCTGGCCCTGATGATTTGTTAATATCCAATTTTTTTAGCACATTCAACACTTCTGAGGAAGTAATTTTAAGAGATCCCAAATTAATTGATTGAGTGTGGCTGGGTACAGAGCTGACGTTATTGAGGGTAGTGTAGACTTGGGAAAAGTAGTCAGCAAAGAGGTTAGCAGATGACTTTGGGTCAGATGAGTAAATATCACCATGGTGCATTTGTTCAGGTAGCTGGTCTGAACCAGACAAGGTTTTGACATATTTCCAATAATATTTCATATTACAATTTATAGAGTCCTCAAACGTAATAATATGATCCTGATGGCACTTCTTAATAAGATATTTACACTGAGATTGTAAACTAGAGTAATATAAATAGTCAATCCTTGAATGTGATAATTTGTAGATTTTATGGGCTTTCTTCTTAGCAATAATCTTTTCCTTCAGTTCTTCAGTAAACCAGGGTGGAAATCTATTTTTACTTTTCTTAGCCCATTCAATGCTGACCTGTTGACATGACATTTATTCCCACCCTGAAGTGTTTTTTTCGTCTATTTATATAAAACGAAAACACATCCAGCAATGAACGAAACTCATCCACGTGTGCCAAGAGCAAGACTAAGACGCTGAAGGAAGTTGTAAGTGTCAGCGCCGACGCTTGGGAAGTAGGGAAAACCGAGAGAAGTAACGGGACCGAAGCCTTAAATTCAAGGCATCCGCGCCTCTGGCTTGCATGGGATGCCTTGAATTCAAGGCATCCGCATTGAATGGGTTAACGCTGATTAGTAGCACAAATAATTTGCTAACACCGGAGAAAATATTAACCCACACAGACACAAACATCTTATAAATGTAAAATAAACATTGTGATTAAGTTCTTGAAAATGTTGAATAAATGTATTTCCAAAATTTGAATGAACATCTAATAAATGTTATTTATGTCCTAATTGAATACCTATATGTTGATTAGGCATTTTTAAAAATATCTTATATAGGTATCTAAAAGACATTGAAAAATGTGGATTATACATATTCTCAACATCTTTTCAACAACCTTACTTTTTTGAAAATATCTAATATATATCTTAAAGACATGGAAAAATGTTGATTGGACATATTCTCAATATCTATTCAGCATCCTTACATCCTAAAAATATCTAATAGGTGTATATACGTACATATATATAGGCTAGCAACAAGACCTTGAGGTTGTGGAAGGATAGGAAAGTTAAACAGTGGACATTCAGTGACAGATGATCCATGACAACACCGGTGTCCACTGCTTAGGGTAGCTTTCGGGCTAAAGACCCTTCTTCAGCTTGAGGAGACCACTACTAAGGAGTGTCACACTGGAGTTGAGAGTTTACGGCATGTCTTGGTACGGGGTTGGTTGTTGGGGAAAGAGGATTGGTTAGAAGGAAGTGCAAGGGGGTGGAGTGGGAGGGGAAGGGGAGGGAGCTAGCGAAGATTGAGTCCGGGCGGGCAGGTTGACTTTAAAGTGGAAATATAAGACAGCTCCCAGTGGCTCTATTATTGGTGTGTCAGGTGGGAGGGCGCGAATTATTTTTATATGAAAGCAGTTGTTGAAGGAGAGGTAATGCGAGTTGGTGTGCTCGGCTACTGGCAACTGCAACTGTTGCATTACGCTGCTCCTGTGATTATTTACCCGCAACTTTAAAGGTGTGCTGGTGAGGCCAAGGTAGAAGGCCTGGAAGTGCTTGCAGTTATAAGATATATTACATTACTCGAGGAGCAGGTTCCCAGAGTAAGTATTTGATATGTGACATTCGTCACCGGAGTAGTGAAGAAACGGGAAGTGGTTTTGATTGGGCAAGTGAGGCAGTGGGGCTTGTTGCAAGGGTGAGAACCAATAGGAAAGAGATTGGTAACACTACTTGCAAGTGAAGTTTGACGGATCTAATGGATCCAGAGACTATTTTGCAGATTGGGAGGGTGACGGAAGGAGAGCACGGGAGGTCTTTTTATAAGGGAGGAAGTTGAGGGGGAAGAGGAGAGAATAGAGTGTGCTGATTTCAGAAGGCTTTTCAGTGAAGCATTTCAGAAGACCTGGATGAAAAGTAGTCGCAAAGATAATCGAATCGTCAATGGATATATTATCCTCCAGTTGAGGTACGAAGCGTGGTCTTGGAGAGGGTTCGGTCGCCTTAACAAGTTGTTCTCTCACCAAGTAGGGGGATATAACCCCGACAGGAAAGCTTTTTCCTGGTCTTCCAATATCAAAATAAGTGAGAATTTTCAGAAAAGATTCGGCGACCTCGACGTGCCAAAGAGAATGGGAGAGAGCATTTGCAGTGTTCAAGATGACAGCTGTCCCAATGCAAGTACTACTGAAGGTTGGTGGGTTTTTTGTGGACGGATGTGCTGATTTTTCTTTTTTTTAAATGAATATCTGCATCGAGGAAAGTGATTGAAGAAGTGGAGGAGCGGTGAGTGAAAGAAAGAGTTGGATGTGAGTGAAACCTTTGAATAAAATCTTCAAGAGCTGAGCTTCCATGGGTCCAAATGATGAATATATCATCAATATATTGGAGCCAAATGAGAGGCATGAGGGGGAAGAAGATAAAAGATTTTTCTCCCATCGACCGAGGAAGCTAGAGGCCTAAGAAGGTCGTGCCCATAGCCCCTTACTTGGAGGAAATTATGCCCTCTGAAATCAAAGCTGTTTTTGGTGAGAACCATCCTCATGAGTTTCAGAAGAAATACGGTGGAGGGGCGCGAGCCATAGGTTCTACTGTAGAGAAGTTCCTTTGCAGCTGCCAGACCTTCATTATGGGGTATATTAGTGTGAAGGCGACCTCGATGTCAACATTTGTCAACACATATTCATCAACAGTGAGGAGAATAGTATCAGGTGGGAGTGGAGAGTGGAGGGATTTTAGACGACTCAGGAAATGCTTAGTGTCTTGAATGAAAGACGTAAGGCGCCGGACAAATGGTTGGAGGAGGAAATCTACGAGGGCAAAAATTCTCTCAGAGGGCAAATCATAACTGGAGACTATGGGGCGGCTGGGAGCACCAGTTTTAAGTATTTTAGGGAGTAAGTAGAAGGTGAGGGTGCGGGGATTACGGCGAATTAAGAGGGCGAGCTCTCTTTTAGAGAGGCCCTCCTTGGGGCCCTCAGACCGTAGCAGCTTAGAAATGGAGGTGTATGCTTAGCGATACGGTCGGAAGTAAGGGGTTTATAAAAGGAGGTGTCACTGAGTTTCTGATTGGCTTCCTCCTCGTATCTCTGGTGGTCCATGACTACCGTAGTGGAATCTTTGTCAGCGGGAAAAATTATAGTTTTCTATTACGCCTTAATGAGACAAAGGCATGTAACTTGTCCCGCTAAATGTTCCTAGAGGACGGCTGGGAATCCACAAAATCTTGGGAAGATAGTTGGGAGGAAATATGATTGAGGTAGAGTTCAAGTGGATGGCTGGCAGGGAGGGCAGTAACTGAAGGGTTCTTAAAATTTCGAAATAGGATATCATCCTTCGTAGAATTGAGGGGAGATTCTGTACCATGAGAGAAGTTTAATTTTAGTCGAATATTCCGTGCAAAGGCGTGAAAATCAGAGAGAATGCGAAAGTGGTCGAGTTTAGGAGTGACACAGAAGGATAGTCCCTTGGCAAGAAATGACGACTCTGAGGGGGAAAGACTGTGGGAGGACAAATTGACCACAGGTTCCTTTGAGGGCTTCTCCCTGGGCTTGGACATCTGGTGACCAGATGGGCGGGCAGCGCGAGGTTTTTGAGGCCGTTTATGACTCTCAAACCATTGAGGGGGAGGGTTGGGGAAACCCATTAGGTCTGCCAGGCAGGGCCTTTCTGCGAAAAGCGGTGAATCCAAGCTAAAGACTGCACCCAAGGAGAAAGGGAGTGGGAGACCTAACCTTAAATGCTGGATGCACAGATTGGAAAGCTTCTTTTTAAGAGCTTGTTGATGCCTGGATTTTGGGAAGAAGCACAGGAAAAATAAATCTATCTATATAATTTTATTTCTTACCCATTTACATTTTAAACATTGACAGTTTAAAAATTTTAATTAGATTTAAAAGATTTGAATTGACACATTTGCACTATGTGGCCTCACATCACTATGTGGCCATACTTGTGTTCCACTCAGGTGTCAACAGCTAGCTGTCTGCTCTGGCCCCCTCGTCCTCCTTTGTAAGGAAAAGAGTAATATATAATAATAATTAATAGTTTTTAACAGTTATAAAAGAATCATCTAGAGTAATATGTGATACTATTAATTTGTAACAGTTATAAAAGAATCCTATATATTTGAGTATCCATACAAATATTGTTTGAGTCAACTGATTTCCATAAAATTGTACTCTATCAAGTTCATAGAGAATCAAACTATAAATATGTTCATCAGGCTGATCACAAATTTAATTCTAGTGTGGCTGATATCAGTTAACAGTGAGTTGAAGTGGATCATATTATAATGTCACATGTAGGGGCAATTTAAGTTTGGCTACAGTATAATGCCTCAAAATCATATTAACCATTCTTGAATTGCAACATTTCCACCCAGTTATTCTGGCTGGTTATTTTTAATGTTAGAAATATTTTTTAGAATCGAATACATTTTTGAAATTAATTAAATATTGAATGGGTTAATGCATGTACATCACATTTTTCTTTATGTCAAAGGAAACTATGAACTAAACCTCAATATATGTTAGGAGATGTCTCTGAGTGGATGCGGATAAGTCAGTTTAGATGTGGGACTATATCAAATGCACTTCAATTAATATTTTCTTTGACTCAAAAAATATCTTGGAGGAAATAATGCTTAGAATCAATTTATTATGAAAGTATGATATATGGCTAGAGCATGGATTAATTTGTCTGATAGCTACAGCCAGAGGAGGATTAACGCACTTGGGGGCCTGTAGGCAGTACAAGCAACAGTCAATAAACAATTGTCTCAAGAGAAGAATGGGGAAAACAATTCTCAGGGCCTCTCCAGGGCCCCCAGAGCCTCAGGGTCCATAGGTAATCTGCCTTATTCCACGTTATTGGTAATCCGGATCTGGCTACAGCTTCTACATAGGAGTGGATTCGGGCTTAACAAGGAATACCCACATAGTGTCTCCTATGGATTTCGTTCAAAACTAGCAGAGTGTTAGTGTGCCGCAATCAACCCTTAGACTGCGGGAAATATGCATGTAAATGTGTACCAGCAACTGCGGGAAAAATGTTCTTGTACGTTGACCTTCTCTGTCTACCTGCTCCCTCAGCCCTTTCATATTTTTATGACCCAAACTCTTTCTTTCCTGCGGTGGACATTTGGGGACCCACCCTTTTTACCCAAACCACTCCCTTCCCACGCTCTTTAGGGATCCCATACCACCGCAATGAGGTACGACCCTTTCTTCCGATTGCTCGCTCAATAGGTTCTGGTTAGTTGTCTTATGTTCGTGCCCGGCTCAATTATCAATAGATTTCTTTGGTAATTGGTATCTAACTAATCAGAAAATTGCTAGAAAAAAATATTGTCATATTAGTTTTTGACAATTACGCCTATAAACAAAATTTCAAAATTTGTTCAAAGTCCCACTAATCCCTCAACAAGTTTTCTTCCCTCTAATCTAATCCCTCTAGACTAATCCCTCAAGTAATTTCTTCAACATTTTAATTCGCGCTTGAGACTGAAAACATCCGTATGGGCTGCTGTCTTTGGAACTTCATGTTAATCGAAATTAAATTTTTCAAACACAAAGCATCATCAGTAAAAGGATAGATATAGTTAATTTAACTATGCGAAATGTGCTGACCTATCTTCCTTAGGAGCCGCGGAAACTACATATTTTCGCAGAAATCCCTAATTTACGTCCATTAACCGGTAACTCCAACCAAATTTTGTATTATTCCAGTTCCAACAGAACAACACCCAAGAAAAACTCTTAACGCGTCAACAATAACGAGTGCGTCCATTCTCTACCGCAACTTGGACGAGAGAGCGGAAATTATTATATTAATGTTGACGGAATTTTGTACTATTAACCACAAATGAGCACTATTGTAATATCATATTGCACTTAATAACAAAACAAGTAGAGTACTACAAATGCAGAGCATTAACAACAGAATGCGTGTACTTACAGTGGCTTTGAACAATGATTTGTTCTTGACGCCCAGCTTGCCATTTTCTTCCCTCGTTCTACTGTATCCCGTCTTGCATCCTGGCACGAAACAAGTCCTGCTCTTGGTTGTCATGGCTGATGTGCTTAGAAAACGTTCAATGCTAGAAATGCTTTTTACCACTTCAAGTACTCCCCCCCCCCCCCCCAGGAATGATATTGACCCTCCAACAGTCTCACACGCAATTCTTAACATCAAACAATAAGCGGGGGGGGGGGGGGTAATGCTGATAATAGATTTCTGGATAAAACTTAAATGAGAATTTCACAGGGCGCCACGCAAGTATACATCCCATAAATACAGGAAGTATACATATGTATTTTTTTTGTATTTTTGACCATCTTTACATATGTATCCAAACTTAGAAAATATAGAAAAAATACAAATGTATTCTTCATGTAATACGTACCACTTTTACATATGTATGAATACAGAGGAAATCCATGAAAAAATACAAAAGTATTACAGATGTAATACAGCACATTAATACATATGTATGCGAACAATTAAAATACAACAGAAATACATATGTATGTCCAAATGTGTGTTGTAGGGGACGTTGTTACCATCCACTGTAACCCCCTTGGCCATGCACGACTCTTTTTGGGTGCTGTATATTACAGGTCAAAAGAGGTAATACGATACGAATCGAGGTAGCCTGTTCTACATAAAACGGGTTTATTCTAGGTAATGCGAGTTGATTCTTGCCAATATGAAACGAGTTAATACGATGTGAAACGAGGTAAGGTAGCTGAAACTAGTCGAAACGGGGTAGTACTTCCCTATTGAAAATGCCCTATAGGAATTTTTTTCCCACAGTAATTTGACAATGGGAACTCGAAATTTTCCTATAGGAAAAACCGCCGTTAGGATTAGAACCGGGGACCTACAGTTCATGAGTCGCAGACTCTGACCACCCTACTGGAAATCTCTACTGAATTCAGTAGACAAAATCTACTGAAATGAACTGAACTCTAATGAACTTAGGGCACTAGGCTACTGAACTCAACTGAACGGGGTCCAGTTGCCTACTGAAATGAACTGAACTCCAACTGAAGAGTGTTCAGTTGCCTACTGAAATGAACGGCACTCTACTGAACTCCAACTGAAGAATGTTTAGTTGCCTACTGAAATGAACTGAACTCTACTGAATTCTATTTTTTCAACTGAAGAACATTCAGCTGCATCTTGAAATGAACTGAACTCAACTGAAATGCAAGGAAATCTTGTTTTTGGTTCCTGCAAGTAAAAATACTAGCAGGAACTGAGTGCCTACTGAAATAAATGGTTTTCCTTGTGTCAATTCAAAGATAACATCTATTAATTTATATCTATATCACAGTCTAAACAAAGACAGTAGTAGTAATGACATGAGAACCAGCGAATGGCCAACAAGCCTATCAAGCAGCCAATTTTGGACCCATATAGGCAACCTCTTGAAACCCAGCATTGGCAACCCTACATACACTACCACATAAGGGTTTCATATGAAACCCTTAATATTGCCAAGATTACAGGATTCAATTATAGACTAGCAGATATGAAATTTTATATTTCAACAAATCCAATTAATATGCGTTTTCGTGATGCTTGTGAAGTTATAGCAGTGTAGTTGCGATCAAACAATTAACTTATGAAAAATTAACCCTTAATTATTAGTCCAGCTTATTTAGGCTTTTTGAATGCATTAAAACATAGTCAGTTATAAATATATACATTTTTTAAATTTTTTTCTGACTTGTAATCGGCCATCATTCCATCTTCACATCACCATATGACAGCCATTTTCAAGCACACGTGAGTATCTGCATTAATTTCTTGATACCAAATATTTGTAAATATGTATTTCTCTCCAGGCCAAGGACAAATACGGAATAATTTATATTGGTCTGGCCGTGAATGCGGAGGAAATAACTTCTTGGCATTACCACCATCAATCAAGTACCTTGGTGGCCGAGTGAGTTAAAGCGTTAGTGAGATCGGAAGAGGCAGGTTCCAGGGTTCGCGGCTCTCCGGTGGCAATTTTTTTTTTTCGGTCAAATATGAATCTAAATCAGCCGCGAATTTTTCTGGCAATGCTGTCTAGCGGTCATAATACTAATAATAGTTTATTTTTCGTTGGTAAACATACATTTGCATGGGAAACTGCATATTAGGAAGGTTGTGGTCGATACACGTGTTTACACCAGAAATAGCGGCCAGTAAACCGAATATTGACCATTTTTCAACCGTTCTTAGTCGTTGAAAAGCGGTTTTTCGACCAGATAAATCACGTGTTCTACTCGTGATTGCAACTAAATATGCTCCGTGTGTGCTGTATGGGATTGTGGTGTCAAATTCTATATTTTTCCTGTTTCCTATCCTCTATCTAATCTCCCTAACTAATTGTTTTTTTAGTTCCATATAGGTGTATGTACAGAGTACGTCTCATTATGAGTTTCCACTAGAATATTCCTCAGGAATATTCCAAGAATCTCACTAGTCTGTTCTGCAAGGGATGCAGCTGAATTTAGAAGCAGTTCAGGAGAATGTTCAGTAGGCTATGGAATACAGTAGAATGTTCAGTAAGCTACGGAGTACAATAGAATGTACAGCAGGCTTATGAATTCCCTATTGAAAATGCCCCATTGGTTTCCTATACTGTTTTCAGAAAATACTATAGGAATTATGTACATTCCTATAGGAATTAAAATTTCCTACAGAAACAATAAAGGTTCCTAAGGGAAAAATAACTTTCCTATAGGAACAATACATTTCTTATAGGTACAAGAAATTTTCCTATAAGAGTGGGAAATTTTCCTGCAGGAACAAGAAAAATTTCCTATAGGAAAATTTTTCATTCCTATAGGAAAATTTCTCGTTCCTATAGGAAATTTATTGTTCCTATAGGAAATTTATTGTTCCTATAGGAAAGTTATTGTTCCCATAGGAAATTTTAATTCCTATAGGAATGTACATAATTCCTATAGTACTTTCTGAAAACACTAGGAAACCAATGGGGAATTTTCAATAGGGTTCAGTAGAATCCCAGTGAACACACATGGCTGCAGCAGAGCTTCACAAGGATGTCAGCGCTGCAAGTGCAGCACATGTCAAATAAAGCGCGTCAGCAGTGCTCTAAGAGAGTGATTTATCGAGAAACGCATTTGATGCGCATTCGCAACTCGTGTTTGAAGCCGCAAGTTGCGGACGCGCTGCCACAGCGCTGAAGGGAGTCATTTGTATAAGTAGAGATGGTGAAAGTCTCAATCGAAAGAGGAAGATATAAATACTCATTCTTTAAATATTTAGTATTTTTATCCTTTGTTTTTTTATTTCATGAAATATATATCCTTGATACATATTAACATGTTTAGCCTGAAGTTCATTCTTCGACCGAAAATTTGGCATAGGCTTTGAAACGATTCGGAGAGACTTGGGTTCTGCCAGTAACAACAATTCATTCATAGCTTTGTGTAATTAATTTCCGTTATACACTAAAATATTGTTACAATTTTATTGGTACATTCATCAGTTTTCTCATTTCCACGTTCGTAACATTGATAAATCATGCATATTCACGTTCGTAGCATTTCCGCGAGTAAGTTACGTCTTCATTGAAATGTAAACAAACGTGTGACAATTGGAAAATATCTTGTTTATTCTCATTAATGTTGACTTTATATTCATTTAATGTGGCAACATTGGTTTCAATTAATTAATGCCTGAAAACTGTTATCGTGATTGGTTGGTACGTTTCCATAAACTATCACGGCATTTACATTTAAAAGTTAGTTCTCGCAAACACATTTACGCACGGGAATAGCCGTATATATACAACTTTCTAGCAATGAATGTATCAGTTACGAGTTGAATATGACGTAGAGATTAGCACGATAGGCATGCGATGTACCGTAGACATACCGTAGGAAGATGCGAGATTCAAGATGAGTCTATATAATCTGAAGATAGATAGGGAAAAATAATTCCCATCAATAAACTTTTTTTCAGGGATGTTTAGTAGGCTAATGAATTCAGTAGAAGTTCAGTAGGCTAATGAATTCAGTAGAATATTCAGTAGGCTTATGAATTCAGTAGAAGTTCAGTAGACTGTTTCAAAAAGCAGGTTGGCTACTGAATTCAGTAGGAAAAATTTCCAGTAGGGCATTACACCAACTGACTGAGATGACGAGAGAGCGATCTCATAAGTATAACTTTGGCATGCTAAGATTACGCAGAAAAAAAGTGCGGTACAGTACTTGACGGGAATTACTGGACGCTACAGTCCAAATACCGTGTATTTGCCCAAACTATCAATATATATATTACTTGAATCAATTTGAGGGGTAGTGTATTTTGTGATTAAAGAACTCAAATGAACTCAAAGTTGAGAGAGAGAAAGAGGATTGCTGCACACCTACAGAGTCATAAGGCCGTTTTACTCAGGCACGAAATTGCACAACTTCAAACGGCATTTTTTCTCAATCGGGCGTGCAATCATTTTTGAATTAGAGCAGAAGCTATTTTGCTACCTCGCGTTCATGCATTCACGCATGCGTTCTTGCAATTCACGGCTTACCGTGTTTACACGATGCATTTACCCGCACAAGTACGTGGCTGGACAGATGCGTGAACACATTCACCAAATTAGAACGGGCTATTTTCTGTCCACGCATCAACGCATTTGCGCAATTTGGAGTGTTTACACGGTGAAAATTTGATGGTGATTGTATATTCACGCATCTACCCGCGCGGGTATTGCATCGTGTAAACACGACACCATGCAATTTGAAATGCACGTTCGTATACTTACATTCGTGCGTTCCGAATCACGCATGCTGCGCATCAAAGCGCTTCAGGTCGTTCCGAATCGCGCTTTGGAGCGCTTTAAAGCGGCCCCGGAACGAGCATTTCCGGCAAACTGAAGCGCGCATCAAGGCATCAGAAATTTCTGATGCAGTTGATGCGTAGACCCCGTAGCCCGCGGAAGTTGAAAGCATAATATTTGGTTGAAAGTGACCATGGAGACAATTGAGGTGGTGGTGGACGGCTATCCAATTTATATTAACGCCCGAGGAAGCACAGACGGCAAGAACAGATTATTGCAGACTAATTTAATAATTAATTAATTGAACCATATCCTCCACTAATAATACTTCACTGGATTTGGCCACGCGTTCCATGCTTCTCTGAAATGGATAAACAACTGTTAAATCTTCTACAAATTGACATACTCTGCTTCTTCGTCAACAAATTACATTATAGCTTTCTGAGTAACAAAAGATTATTGAAAAATTATTTTAAAATTTTTTCCAATAATTTTAAAATCAAAATGTCATAAGATGGCTAAACTCGTGACTTTTTCAAGATTTTAAAATAATGTACGAGGTAATGTTCTTTTAAAGTTCCGTTTCCAGTCATCTTTTTTTATTTAATGTATTTATGCATATATAGGAAGTGCTGTGACAAGTTTTGAATGAAAAGTTTTTTTTTGCATTTCATAGTAAAATAATATGTTAATTTTATTTCATACATAATTTTGAAAATTATTTTAAAACTATTTTAAACAAAATAAAAATTATTTTGAAATTATTTTAAAACCCTCATAAATTTACTTGGTATGCATAATTATATAGTCACATCAAAGTGTTAAAATATACCAGTATAATAAGTCTCGGAGCTTCAAATAGTGTGAGGTGACCGACAGCTGTAATTTTGCATAAAATAACCGATAAAATCGGAATTGAATTTATTTTCCAGTGAATTATATTTTGCGTGATTTTAAAATACCGGGAAGGCATATCGGTGTGACAACTGATATATCGGGTGAAACGCTCCAAAGCGATAGAATAATTTAGTTAATAATAATGAAGTTATTCAGTTGCGGTTCTCAACCGGTATCGGTATACTAGCCGGTATATCGGCAGTGACACTCGATATTTAGAAGTTTGGTTGCGATAAAGCTTTCGTAAATCGTGAAACATATTACGCGGAAAATGTTTCTAGAAGAGATCTGGCTTCAGAATAAGCTGAATGGACAGGGGTTGAAACATTTAGTCAGAATAACCTATTGTGAACAACTGGTCATGCAGTCTAAAACAATAAAAAAAACAGAGTAATCCACATTATCAAAGACCAATTACACGCCGATTAAAAATTAACTCGAGAGTTATAACGATTACAAAAGTGTAACGATTTCTCCAGGAGTAAAGTACGAGTAAAATTAAAATTGGAGAAAAGTAACGATTAGAAGTAAAATTAAATCAGATGTAATCGTTACCGGTACTCGGATTACTTGCAATCAATTACTTCCCATCACTGTCCATTATCGTACAGCCACAGTCTAAACAAAGTTTAGACTGGTACAGCTATGGGTGAAATTTACACGGAAATAAAATCAGCCTTCAAAACCACTGAGCTACCACTTGTTAGTACAAAGGAAATTATTTTTTATGTGTGGTTCATAACCAAGTTCCATTATTATAATTGCCAACGAATTTTAAGAAGTATGTACCCGGTATGTTTGGCCAGTGGTTTATCCTTTGCCCGAAATGTTGGCAAAAATGGGAAACTTGCAAATGAATCGGAGAGACTTTAGTTCAGCCAATAAACACTTCACTGAGAGCTTTGCGTAATTAATTTCCGTTATACATATATTAATTCTGCGTTTATTGGTAAATTCAGAAATTTTCTGCTTTCAACATTTTCGCAAGTCAGTTACTACGTCTTTATTGCAACGTGAGGGAATTGGAAAAAATCTTATTTATTCTCAGTAACATTGCAGTTGCATTTCATGAATGTCAGTGGAGAGGGCCAGGAGACTTTCAGGAGAGTGGACTAGGAAATTTCAGATTTTTACCTGAGATATGTAAGTTGTTTGAATTTCATAATTATAATCCGGGATAATTTTTAATAATAAAAACATCAATGTATGCAACGTTCTTGCATGTGAAGCATATTAGTTGTGCATTTACACACGTTCTTTTACATACATACTAATATTTTCCGTTTTATCGTGATGTCAATATGTATCTACGCTTTTAAAAATTCACCAGAGAGACATTTTAATCAAGGCCACGGATAATCGCATGCTATACCGCAGATCAGTCAGTCCTCCACCCACTTCTACCTCACTCACATTTGAAAATGACTATTTTGGCGCTATCTTCGCATCAAGAGCGTTCCGATTCGCGCACAAGCATCAAGCGCTTCAAAGCGCGTCAGCAATTCGGAACGACTGCTGCAGCGCTCCAACTTGATGCGCAGCATGCGTGATTCGGAACGCACCCCAGATTGTACGTGCCCCGTGTAAAACGCCGGACTATGACAAAGGGAGAAAAACTTCATGTGTTATGCCAGATATAGTTTGCGTTACACTGGAATTGGAATGGAACTGACGAGTTCCATACCGGTGAATCATTTTTTAATGGATTTCTAACTTTTTCTTAAAAACGTTTTATTGACAATAATGTTTTAATTATAAATTAAATATTGTAAAAACTTGTCTTGTATGGTGATGTATGCATTATATTTGTGAGAATGCAGAACCATTGATAAAATGAAATGTTTTCTTTTTTTAATTTCGAATTAATTAGAATTTTTCGCACTATGGGAAACATTCTTAATGTACCTTTAATGAATATTTATTGTGCTATAGAAATATTGCTAATTCCTATAGGAAACCTTTTTCCATTGTCAAATATTCATGCTATAGGAAACTTTGTCATAACTATAGAGGGTTATTTTCTCATTCCTATAGGAAAATATTCGTGCTATAGGAAAATTTCTCATTCCTATAGGAATTTTTTTTTCCTATAGGAAATTTCTTGTTCCTATAGGAAAATATTCGTCCTATAGGAAAATTCCTCGTTCCTATAGGAAAATATTCGTCCTATAGGAAAATGTATCATTCCTACAGGAAAATTTTTTGTTCCTATAGGAAATTTCTTGTTCCTATAGGAAAATATTCGTCCTATAGGAAAATTCCTCGTTCCTATAGGGAAATATTCGTCCTATAGGAAAATTTATCATTCCTATAGGAAAATTTCTCGTTCCTATAGGAAACTTTCTTGTACCTATAGGAAATTTATTGTTCCTATAGGAAGCTTCATCGTTCCTGTAGGAAACTGTAATTCCTATAGGAATTCACATAATTCCTATAGGAAACCAGTGGGGCATTTCCAATAGGGTAGTTCAAACCAGTTGCTTCTCGTACAAGTCAAACGAGGTAATACGATATGAATCGAGGTAGCCTGTTCTAGATAAAACGGGTTAATTCTAGGTAATAGTTGATTCTTGCCTATATGAAACGAGTTAATACGATGTGAAACGAGGTAAGGTGATGCTAGCTGAAACTAGTTGAAACGGGGTAGTACTAGTTCAAACCAGTTGCTTCTCGTACAGGTAAAACGAGGTAATACGATATGAACCGAAGTAGTCTGTTCTAGTTAAAACGGGGCAATGCTAGGTAAGATGAGTTGATCATTGCACATTTGAAACAAGTTAATACGATGTAAAACGAGGTAAGGTGATCCTAGCTGAAACCAGTTGAAATGGGGTAGTATGTACTAGTTCAAACCAGTTGCTTCTTGTACAGGTCAAACGATCGTCCTCGAGGTAATACGATACGAATCGAGGTAGCCTGTTCTAGATAAAACGGGTTAATTCTAGGTAATACGAGTTGATTCTTCCCCATATGAAACGAGTTAATACAATGTGAAACGAGTTAGCGTGTTACTAGCTGAAACTATGGAATACGCGATTAAACAAGCTATTCCTCTCTAGGTAAGACAAGGTGGTTCAAGAAGAATCAAGCTGCCAGAAACGTCAGTTACTGGTTGATACCACATAAATCGAGGTAATATTACCTACCTCGATTTATGGCCCGCAGGCTGTGGGTCTATAGACCCACAGCCTGCGGGTGCCTGTATACAAAGTGCGCCCCCTGAGGGTTGCGCCCCTGGCAGCCGCCTGTCCTGCCCCTAGCTACGTCGCCGAAGCTAACGTTCGGGAATTGGAAAAATATTGTTTATTCAAAGTAATATTGCATTTATATTCATACAATGTGCAACATAGGATAACAGTTATCTGGCATTAATCAATGGCAAATAACATTTATCAATATTTAATGGTTTTTCCTCAAACTATCACGGAATTATCATGTAATAATTATAGTAATCGAAGTCACATTTATCCACGGAAGTGACTAGATATATACGTCTTTCTCAACGCCTATAGTTTAATAATGAGTGCCGATAATTAATGCTAGGTAAGACCAGTTGATTCTTGCCCATATGAAACGAGTTCATACAATGTGAAACGAGGTAGCGTGTTACTAACTGAAACCATTTAATACGAGATGAAACAACCTATACATACATCTCTAGGTAAAACAAGGTGATTCAAGAAGAATCGAGCTGCCCAGAAACGACAGCTACTAGTTGATACTACGTCACTCACTACACTCACGATACTACACTCAAGGTAATTCGAGGTCAATGTACGAGTTAAAGCAAGCAAAAAGCGGCCATAACCGACCTCAAACGAGTTGAGATAACGAGTTAAACCGAGTTGAAAACAGGTAAAAACATGCTAGCTGAATCCATCTCGTTTTAACTCGTAGAATCCCCAGGGTACCCAGTAAACACACATGGCTGCAGCAGCGCTTCACAAGGATGTCAGCGCTGCAAGTGCAGCACATGTCAACTGAAGCGCGTCAGCAGCGTCTCAGCAGCGCTCTCATAGAGCGAATTATCGAGAAACGCATCTAATGCGCATTCGCTGCTCGTGTTTGAAGTGCAGCAGCCGCAAGTTGCGGACGCACTGCCACAGCGCTGCAGGTAGTCTTTTGAATAAGGGGAGATGTTGAAAGTCTCAATCGAAAGAGGAATATATGAATACTCATTCTTTAAACATTTACTCTGTGTATCCTTTGTTTTTTTATTTAATGAAATATATCCTTGATATATAGTAACATGTTTAGCCTGTGGTTCATTCTTAGACCGAAAATTTGGCATAAATGGGAAAACTTTGACACGAATCGGAGAGACTTGGGTTCTGCCAGTAACAACACTTCATTGATAGCTTTGTGTAATTAATTTCCGTTGCACACTAAATTATTGTTATGCTTTTATTGGTACATTCATCAGTTTTCTCATTTCCACATTCGTAACATTGAGTATGGGTCAATCCATATTAAGTGGTCCAGAATTTGTTGCTTGGTGATTTTTAATATTTTTACCATACAATTGTATGGTATTCATTATAAAGTAAACATTTGGTATATAGTTATGGAATGACCAAGTTTAATATATGGGTAAGTTTCTTTGAATTCCCAAATATTCTTTGTATTGTAAGGCCTGCATTTACATTTTAGCTTAAGTTTACTATACCAAATGTTTACTTTATAATGAATAACTTGTAAAATGAGGTGAAAAACTGATTTATGAGTTATGATAATGATTTTAAAGGCATCAAGCATTACTTAAGAGCCTGGGCGGATTAAGGTCGTTGTTTTTTTTTTGGGGGGGGGGGGGGGGGGCGGTTCACTACTTCCCGCGGCGCCTGGGGGTATGCAATACATCTCAACAAAATAGAGGTCCGGGTGGACTTCCCTCGGAAAATTAAAAGAAATGTAGCGCTTGGAACGTAGTTTTGGTATGGATATATTATATACAAGAGATGTGATAAATTATTGAGTAAATCTATCTGATCAAATTTGAAAAACGTAAAAAAACGATGTAAAGAATGCCATTCTTGTGAAGAAGTGAAGTGTCTTCCGGGTTTTACACCGTGTTTCCTCGGACGACAGTTTCGGCGGCGTTTCAGTCTGCTTCTTCAGGTCGGTGGAGTGGAGGTGCAGCCATTTGTCGTATTATATATCTCACCCGTTGGAGTCAGGTCTAACGCTTGAGATATATAAGACGACAAATAGCTGCACCTTCATTTCACCGACCAGAAGAAGCCGACTACAACGCCGACGAAACTGTTGTCCAAGGAAACATAGACCAACGAGGTGCAAAAGGCGGAAGACCTTCATCTTCCTATACATCAACCCGCGGCAGCCTACACAAGGATTTCGAACTCCTTGAAATAAATCTTCTTTAATGCCGTACAAAATGAAAATTAGTTGGAATGAAATAAAAATATAAGTACATATTCAGAAAATACTATTTTCTTTAATATTTTTATAATTTTTTATAATACCTAGCAACGTAAACGCAGTAATGCTTGGAAGTTACCGTCATTCGTCAAGGGCTCTTCCAATGATAATGCACCGTCGCGTCGTCCCGATGACCTCTGAATGGTATGTTCTGACGGCCAAGAAAAATCACATTTTTAAGTATCAGCTTCAAATTTTCTCCATTTTCCTTGATTTTCTCCCTTCTGTAGCCGTCCAGTTGGCTTGTGTTTTGATTTTCAGGTTTTTTGTATTTTCCAGAAAATTCAGGGCTAACTGGGCACTGCACCTTTGTGATAGACTGTGTGTTGGTGGTTTTCCAGATCATCTAGTTTCCCTAGCAGTTTTGAAAACTTTAACGGCTCTGTATCGAGGGATTTTAACTGCAAATTTGTACCGCAATCTGCCGTTGATTGGGAAAAAGGGCAATACCTACAAAAAAGTCCATTCATTGAGGGAGAAACCACAAGCCAAGGGTACTTTTCATGATGTTCTATCCTCACGTAACGACGCTCTTCCGCGGTTCCCTTCCTATGAGTTGAAAAGTGTTGTAGTCGCTTGTGGATGTCCAAGGGCCTTCCAAAAGTTCTGCTTTTTTCCTATCATCAGGTCTTTCCTTTCCTGGTACAATGAAGAGACCTATGTCACAGTTGAAATTATTTTAGTCAAAGCCATTTTTTTTAGCTAGGAAGTGCATAAATTGAAGCTTCAGTCGATTTTTCGTTGCTACGTGGATGGGATTGTAAAAGGACCATTGACTCAGCTTGAGTCTTACTGTCAGTTGTGCAGCATAAAGGCATGATGTTAACAAATTATGCATTTCCTCCTGCTGCTTCTGGCGTCTTTTGTTTTTGGACGCGAGAGAAAAAGCTTCGAAGGTCCCAAGAGGCACTATTAGTTTTCCGCTTTGTACCAGGACTACTAGAAGAAGACGCCTGTAAACAAAAGTAAACCTTAACTATTCCTTCTGCGACGAGTTGCAAAAAACATTAAAAGCATCTTTTTCTCACCCTGTAGCGTAATACTTGAAAATTATTTTGCTTAGAGAGTCCTCAATTTTACTGCTATCAAAAGGAGAGGGGATAAAACTACGGTGGGTGGACCTCTGACAGCATTTCTATGATAACACAATGAAGATGAAAGTCCAATAGGTGGGTGTTTAATTCCTTGATCAAAAAGCAGATATATAGCAATGGAGGCTAATGTGGGCCCGAGCTTGAAGCCGGCCGTCCGACCCTAATGGCGAGCGCGAGAAAGCGCAAATAAGTTATGTCTTTGTAATTAACCGACTGAAATTACCATCTCTGGCAGAAAGGTTGATCTGCACGTCAGGTATATCACAGAATAAAGGGAAAAGGACGCAGGGTCCTAAATATGTGAATAACTCTTGAACTTGCCACTCACTACAACTGAAACAATACACTCGCTAGAGCCGGGCAACTGACATGTCGCGACGAGCACGAGAGCAGAGGGTGTCGATTAGTAGGCAGTGCTGAAGGAGGGCGTGAAGACTGTATTCCCCTCTCGCAGACTCACTACGGCTCAACTGCCCAAACTCGCGGCACTTTTCTCTGCATACATATTAAAAAGGTGTATATAGGTCTGCATACATAGTATAATAGCTTATTACTATTCCGTTACGACACCAAAGCTTTCACAACACTGTTCATCAAAAGGCCTACTAAAGTACAATTGCGAACAACGAGGATACTGTGTCTGTTCAGACAAGTGGCTTTTTAGATATTTTCCAATTATCTTTAAACATTGTGTATTGAGCTGGAGAAATAAAACCTTGCATCGGAGAACCACCTTGATGATTACCATTTTTCTATTTTCCCGGGAATTACGGGGGGAGGGGGGGAGGTAGCCACCCCCGCCCCCCCCCTTAATCCGCCCCTGCTTAAGAGGGTACTAAATGGTGCCGTGTTGATGTCGACTTCGTCGATATTTTGGTACTTTTCAATGTTTAATATCTTTATAAATTGTTGAGTCCACTAAACAAAATTTTTACTGGTTATTCCTCATCTAAAGGACTGTAAATGGGCCAAATTTCAAATTTTTATTTTTACGCCCAACAAAGATAATGGGCATTAAACTTTGGAAAATTTGAAAAAACAAGAAATTTAAAAAAAATTAATAAAAAAGCCACTGAAGTCCACAGCTTAAAATTCTGCAAACTTAAAGCATGGGTTTATACCTTTCAAATAAAAAAATTACAAACGTTAAGTATCTTGCCTTCCTATGTAAAATATTGTAAAAATTGATTTTTTAGTAAAGTGATGAAAACTTTGAAGCAATATTTGGACCCTAGACTTAATTTTAGGTCGATTAGGTCGAAACCCGACCTTTATTTAAGTTCATTATTTACTGAATCGATTGGTTTTTGTTTGATTGTTCTAGGATACACAGAAATGGAGATATTTGCTCTAACTGCAGAACACTGAAATCGCCTAAAATCGGTGTTTCGTTAGCATAAAAATGGCCACTATCAGGAAAAAAAATAAAAAAATAAAATAATGACATATTTGTATTCACAATAAATAGTAATTTGTATGGTAAAAATATAAAAAAATATTAAAAATCATCAAGCAACCACCTCTGGACCACTATATATGGATTGACCCGTATACATGCATATTCACGTTCGTAACATTTGCGCGAGTAAGTTACGTCTTCAATGAAATGTAAACAAACGTGTGCATTTGGAAAACATCTTGTTTATTATTATTAATATTGGCTTTATTTTCATTTAATGTGGCAACATAGGTTTCAGTCAATTAATGCCTGAAAACTGATATCGTGATTGGATGGTACGTTTCCATAAACTATCACGGCATTGATATTTAAAAGTTAGTTCTCGCAAACACATTTACGCACGGGAATGGCCGTATATATACAACTTTCAAGAAACAGATCTTGCAGTTGATAGTTGGATATGGCGTAGGTAATTGCGTGATAGGCTTAACGTAGATAGATGTGAAGTTGACCGTAGGTAGATGCGAAAATGAAGTTGAGTCTATGCAGTCCGGAGATACCATCTACTTTCGGACATTGAGTAAACTATTTTTTGCAGGTTGAAGCGATCGTGACACGCTTGTGCATCGCTTATGCAGCGCTCCTGACGCGCTTGTGCAGCGCTCCTGACACCCGTTAGCAGCGCATTCGACATTCAAAAAAGGGACGTTTAGGAGTGCTAGGCGCGCTGCAGAAGCGCCTTCGTGATAGCTGCAGCGCTACCGCGCAGCGCATCAGATGCGCATCTGCAGCATTTTGTGTTTACTGGGTAGTTACTTTAGTTATCATAAGCCAACAGTTTTTCCTATAATTCTGTACAAATATTAATGAAAAATGAAATAAGTCAAATTATTCTATACAGGAAATCTACCAGTATTCTATACAGGAAACTCAGAATCAGCTACTTGAAAAGGGTCTCTTTCTACAGTTGTCTGTCGCGTGTTATCAGTTAATCTGTCAGGCCATTTTCCGCAATCATCATTTGACAAGTCAACAATAGGCAGGTGGTTAAAATTACCATACAAAACGTAATTTTTAAATATTAAATGCAACTGATTGATGTATGTATGCTTTGAAAATTACCGTACCTTTGCAAAAACAAGAATATTGGGTCCATCTAGATTATCATTTGGTTCGGCACATTCTGGCATACCAATCAAGTCAATGACACTGCCGCATTCCGTTTCTATTCCTAATTTACTATCGGGGACTGTTTTTTACGATAAAAACAAAGATACATGATTTATTCATCCTAATCATAAGTAGAACGATGTGGACACAGCAAATGGCACAGATGGCAAATTTAACACTTTCAGCAACACTTTCTTGATGCACTTCAATGCATCTTTTCCAAAAAAACAAGTTAGACTACGGGCTGCGAGCAGAAAAAGAAAATTCTATTCAGATGATCTACTGACCGCTAGCCAATACCTACGTGAACTTCACTCTATATGTAAATTTGAAGACCCAAGTCCTCTCAACTACTACAAATTGTGGCTCAAGGATTTTAAAAAACGTGTTCATAGATACCGTAAATGCTCAAATGAGGCGAACCTATGTCTATCCTCAAACATATCTAAAGCTGCATGGAAAATTATTAAGAATAACACAAATGCAGGAAAAATACCTAAGCAACAAAAAATTAATTTTAGTAATACTACCTCTGCAAACCCCGTAGAAATAGCCAATAACTTCAACCTTCAATTTTGTCAAATTCAATCCGATGTTCTCCCATCGACAAACCACTTCTCCCACTCCTCCTTTCTTCCATCATCTAGATCCTTTTTTCTGTTCCCCACTAATCCTCTGGAAGTCCAACAGGTTATCTCCACACTCAAAAACAAATGGACAGCTGGCTTAGATGAAATCCCCATTCCCATTATTAAGGCTGTAAAGGGGCTTATCTCCTCTCCATTAGCAGAGATCATAAATACATCCTTTGCTGAAGGTAAGTTCCCTGAATATCTTAAAACAGCTTGTGTGCATCCCATTCATAAAAAGGGCCCGTTATCTAACTCTAGCAACTATCGTCCAATCTCTATCCTCCCAAGTTTTTCAAAGGTCTTCGAAAAGTTGTTTTACAACCGCCTTACTATTTTTGTAGAGTCACACCGCCTTATCCATGAATCTCAGCATGGGTTTCGCAATAATAGATCCACAAAATCTGCCTCTTTCCAACTACTGAACAATATCTATGATGCCCTAGATTCCAAAAAACAAACCCTGGGTATATTTTATGACTTCAGTAAAGCCTTCGACACCATTAATCACGATCTGCTCTTTAATAAGCTACAAACACTTGGGATAGTTGGCAATCCCCTCCGATGGATCAGATCTTTCTGTATAAATCGACAACAAGTGGTCAAATACACTGACCATACCCTTAATGGCCCTATTCCTGTCTTTTCTAAATCCCAGAAAGTTCTTCAGGGTGTACCCCAAGGATCCATATTAGGACCTTTGTTATTTATTATTTTTATAAATGATCTCACAGACTCCATTTCTTGCAGCCAACCTATATTATATGCCGACGACTCAACCTGTTTAATCACATCAAATGACACAGCCTTATTGAGTACTGCAGCTAAAACATCTATTAATAGTATGTCCCAGTGGTGCCTCGCAAATAAGCTTCACCTAAACATTCAGAAAACAGTATATCTACAATTTCACTTAAAAAGGGCTCCTCCAAGCACGAGCCTTCTACTAAAGATTAATGATAGCCATATTGTGCGGTCATCAAATACTAGATTTCTAGGTCTTTCCGTTAGTGAAGACCTGAGCTGGCACACTCATATAAAGAGAATCGCAAGTAAGCTAACAATAGGGATCTTCATGATTCGAAGACTGGCTCCCATTATTTCTCTTAATATCTTGATGTTGCTATTACATGCAAAAATTCAATCCTTCCTGACTTATGGAGTAATATTCTGGGGTCATGACAGCTTTAGTAAAACTGTCTTCTCCCTTCAAAAACAAGCTTTGAAGGCAATGCTACAGCTACCATATCGCACCCCCGGTCGCCCCCTTTTTCAGAAGCACAACATCTTAACCCTACCTTCACTATATATCCTACATTGTGCTATTTTTGTCAAACAAAATCCACATCTTTTTCGTGATAATCGCAGTTTCCACTCCTACCATACTCGCAGTACTCATGATATCCATATTTATAGCCATAATCTCTCACTGTCCCTAAAAGGACCTCACCATGCAGCATCTATAATTTTTAATAATTTACCTTTAGACATAAAGTCCATATGCTCCATGCCTAAGTTTAAATTAGAACTTAAAAAGTACCTTTTAAGCAGAGCATTTTATAGTGTCTGTGATTTCTTAAATAATCAATGCACCTGCTGTGAGGAGGCCTAGGTGATTAAATTTCCTTCTCACCTCATTTTCTTTATATTGTGTTCTATGTTTTTTTAATTATATTTGTATTTGATTGTTGTGTGTATATTAAATTTGACGATTACTATGTTACTGAATGTAACCAGCAGTAATAAAAAATATTATTATTATTATTATTATATTAATCTTGGCTTGGCTTGGCTTTTTGTAATGCTACCATTGAATTTTGCGTATTTGGTGGCAACACATCTCCTGATTTTAATAAAATGTTATTTTTGTTGTACAATTAAAAAGTAGGTATTTAAATTTTGTTTGATTTTTAAAATACAAACCAGAACGTGCGTTTGGTAACAAGGTAGCAATAAACAAATAAAATATGTTGTTACTTGCTAGGTATCTCTTGTAAGTCTTGTAAGGCTTCGACTCTTGAAGAGACTGCTGTACGTACACGGAGGTCATCATTTGAAGTAATCGGTGTCTCCCTGATGTTAGATGGGTCTGATATTGATGGAAGCGTGCAAAACATTATCATCGCCTTAGCTTGTCTCTGATTTTCGTCAATTTCTTGCGCTCTTCTTTTTCGATAAAACGTACGATTTCTTTTTGTCAGACATATTTTCGTTGGTGAAACACAAGTTGGTAATACGTGACGAGAATAAAGTCGTAGGATTCGTAATAGTCGATTATTCGTAGTAGGTACAATAACGTTAGGTAGACACTAGGTAGTATCGTACTATATCATGCCATTGCGCAGTAGCAGATTCATTATGATTAATGACTAATTATCTTTTTTTTATTTTAAGAGAGCAGCAAAGTCAGTGGAGAGGTACCAGATAAGATATATGAATCGAGGTAGCTTGTATTAGATAAAAAGGTCTAATGCAAGGTAATACGAGTTGATTCTTGCCCATATGAAACGAGTTAATACGATGTGAAACGAGGTAAGGTGATGCTAGCTGAAACCAGTTGAAACAAGCTAATGCTAGATCGAACGAGTTGCTTCTCGTACAGGTCAAACGAGGTAATACGATATGAATCGAGGTAGCCTGTTCTAGATAAAACGGGCTAATGCTAGGTAAAACGAGTTGATTCTTGCCCATATGAAACGAGTTAACACGATGTGAAACGAGGTAAGATGATGCTAGCTGAAACCAGTTGAAACAAGCTAATGCTAGATCGAACGAGTTGCTTCTCGTACAGGTCGAACGAGGTAATATGATATGAATCGAGATAGCCTGTCTAGATAAAACGGGCTAATACTAGTTAAAAGACGAGTTGATTCTTGCCCATATGAAACGAGTTCATACAATGTGAAACGAGGTAGCATGTTACTAACTGAAACCATTTAAGACGAGATGAAACGACAGCTACTAGTTGATACTACGTCACTCAAGGTAATTCGAGGTCAATGTACGAGTTAAAGCAAGCAAAAAGCGGCCATAACCGACCTCAAACGAGTTGAGATAACGAGTTAAACCGAGTTGAAAACAGGTAAAAACATGCTAGCTTAATCCAACTCGTTTTAACTCGTAGAATCCCCAGGGTTGGCATTCTCTGAGAGACTGCTTGAGGTTCTAAAATAATAGTTTTAAAAGTCTATAATGAGAAATATGCAGGATTTCAAATCAGTTTGAAAGAATTTTATGTAGAATATATGAATTTATCATATGGTTTTGGCATTGGGTAAAAATTTTAACATTACTAGATATCAAAACCAAATTTCAAAATGAGTACCTATAGCTATCGATGACTGGTGCAAGTGAAGCAAGAATGAAGAGTTGCCCATGTCATAAGAGTGTACTTCTTAATCACTGTGTATATAAATATATTTAGCAAAAGATAATTGGTCTAATTTATGGCATCAACAGTTCCATTTCTCATAGCAGTAGCAATCTAAAAGTAGTTCATGCCTTGCCCTTTCAAAGTAATCACTTCCCGCACAGAATAGCATTACCTTTCAGTTATACATAATAGGGAAATTGCATACTTTTAATAGACAGTATGGTGATATTCTGCAGCAAATACATGTTACCGCAATATAATTTTTTCCGCTCAAAATTCAGTTTATACACTAGAAAATGACTCCCAAAAATCTTCCGAGTTTCGCGGGCTAAAAAATACCGCCCCCACTAATCTTACGCCGTGACGTCACAATTCAGTAGAAGTCGTAGATCCTAGCCCATGTCCTAGCCCCACAACCTCGTAGCTCCAAGTTTGGAAGAACCACGTTGCGTTTTAAAGGAGAAAATGACTGAAAAAAGGAAAAATTACAAGTGGTGCATTGTTCCGATGTGCAAAAACACGTCTATTTGTGCCCTAGACAAAATTTTCGTCAGCGTTCCGAAGGAGGAAAAAAGTAAAGAAGCTTATGCATGCCCTTCGTCGAGATGAGCGTCACGGAAAAATAAGCCATAAATCCGTGTGCTATGTGTGCAAATATCACTTAAATGGAAGCAATATTTCCACACTTTTTCACCTGCACATAACCCACTGCCGAGTCACCATAAGATTCTCTACAGGACCTGCAAAAATAATACACATCTCACATAAATATACGCTTTCGTCAATACGAGCTGATTATATGCAAATTAAACATTGTTATGAGCTAGAAAACATTTCAGAAGCACATCAGTTACTCATGTATTACCTTTCCATTTTTCGGCATCGACTTTCGGCGCCGACGAAGTCTTCAGTTTTACTGAAATACCTTGCAATCATGAGGGAATCAGTGACAGGAAGGTTGCTAGAATCAGCCCCGTTTCTACTACTGACATTTCTACGACGGTAACTCCCTACCCGCGAATGCTAGTAATGGAAACGCCTACCATGGTAGATAGTCTTACTAGCATTGAGTTACCCTCGTAAGATCAGGGAATAAGTGGTTACCGTCGTGTTTTTTTGAAATGCGAACGAAAGTTAGTCAAAATCCTGGTAAGAATCATGGGAAAACAGTTGAATCACGGAAAGCGTGGAGGGATCACGGTTTCACCGTCTGCACACAATTTTAAAAGAAAAAATATTTATATTCTACCGATATGGTTAAAAGTGATTAGACATTTCCATGCGCGCAGTTAAAGAGAGGATAGATTTTATTAAGGGCAGGTTACACTATTCCAGTATATCGATAACAATATGAAATTAAGGAAATTTTGTCTTGTCTACAATACTACTTCGTTTCACTGCCTGTCCAAGACTTAGGCCTACGAAGACATTATCAAGGCCTTAATTTGTGTTTTTAATTATTATTTCTTACTTCGCTTGTCAACCAATGTTTCAACTTATGAAGTCAATGCCTTGAAAATGATAAGCGTTGGGGGATCACCATTAGGTATCCATATATATTTCACTCAGTCAGCATTCAACATTTATAACTTACATAACATATATAACTACGACCTATCGTCAATGGTTAGACATCGCCTTCATTTCTCAAAGGGGGGACATTTTAATATTTGGGACGTGGACCCTTTAATCAAGTATCTATACATGATCGATAATAATATGAAATTTGAGAAATGTTGTGTAACTCAATACCAAGCCCTTGAAAATGACTTAACTAACAAGTCGAAACCTTTATAGTCCGCAAGCGAAATGAAAATTTTTGTGGAATAATCAAAGGTTCCTTCATTTCCTTACAATAAACTTATTCCGTCATCTTTACGCAATATATGGCTTTCAATGGAGGAAAATAAAGATCAAATACTAGCCCTGCAGCGGTATGCTGCTTCCGCGTACTGAATAATTACGTCACTTTGCCACCAGCCAATCATCGGGCGTTTTCGATTCTCACTTGTGTTTGAAAATTTTCTTGAACTTTAATGAATTAAATATCGCTAACAACGTCAAAAAATAATAAAAAAACTTCACCGTGAAACGCAAACATATATTTCTATTGAGTTTTGGGGCTCATGATTATATCTGATATATATGCAAGTTCCCTAATAGGCCTAACTTTTTAAAAATATTCACTTACCTTTATAGTATTTATGCTTTAACTTACTTTGATTTTAATTCCTTCCTTAACTAGTATAGTAATGTGATTCTGTAACAGCTATTTCATTTAGAAAGTGGCACCGTGAATGAATTTGTAATTGATAAAAAGAATGCATCACATAGTTTTCCATTGGATAAAAAAATTAAATGAAATAGGTAACAACACCGAAATTAAAAATGAGGATCCATATTTGGTGCATAAGGCGTAAGAAAAGAATAATGTTCTTGCATTGAGGGTTTACTTCTAAATCACTCCTCATGTAAATATATTTAGCAGGATAATTGGTGTAACGTATGGAATCAACTATTCCATATCTCATAGCCATAGTACATATTCAAGAAGTAGTGCCTAAATATACACTGTAGCTTTATCTTCCGAAAACGTTTGCCTAAGTTTCATTATTTAACATGAATAAATGAAAATTGTAGCTATATTTAGAAGCTATTCTAGTTATAGCTAGTAAGTATACTGACACTTCTGATCATGTAAAAATAACTGTCCATAAAGGGCAGCACGACACTTCTCTGTGCCTACGACACTGAACAAGCTAATGAAAACGTCTGAGATATGAATTTGTACACAGTCAATACAATCATTAACTCAAAATTTTGAGTATTTTGAAGTTGAATACTCACGGATCAAATGCGATATAAGTACAACCAATACACTTCCACAATAGAGAGCACTGATAACGCAGATTAAACGGCAAAATGACAAAGTTTAATATGGTTACTTTTTCACAACTTGTAAGCATTTCTGATACATACCATTGGTATATTCAATGTGAAGTTCGATTAACGGTGCATAGTCATGAACTATGCCACCGAAGCGCAAGGGATTACTCACTACAACAACGTCTTTCATTAAAAACATACCAACTCTTAGATCAATAACAAAATATTCATTACTTACTGCCTTGCACACACCACGTCGTCCAGGAAGCCCAGCAGCTCGATTCTGTAAATGTCATAGGCGTCATAAAACGGGAATTATGACGGATTCGCCTTAGCTGTGACGGATCCATAAGAGGAGCGATTCTGTAAACGTCATAGCCGTCATAAGTGCTTTTTTTCCGTCAAAACTTAACACGTCCGCGTTAGCCGTCACTGGGGCACTGAATAGGAGTATTTTTGTTCATTACTTAAGATATTTATATGTTATCATCGTCAATTTTCCATTTATTGTATATAAAAAACATCATATTTACTCGGACAAAAGTAAAAGAGGCTAAAACGGTATTCATAATACAAAACTAATTTTAACTATAAGCGGTAAATTTTGCTTAAATAAATGTTTAACTATGTACAATGTTCTATATATCCATAACTTTAAACTTAAAACATTTATGTAGACAAAATTTACCGCGTATGCTTAAAATTAGTTTCGTATTATTAATACCTTTTTAGCCTCTTTCACTTTTCTCCGAGTAAATAATACCATTAAATATATTAACTAATCATTATAATGATAATATATGCATAAATGTACCTATATATTACAATATCAGTGCCCATCACTGACAATGAGCCGCACCATCAGTCGACATTTGGGTTGCGGGCCAAGGTAAACGGGACTCAATTTCGTTTGTATTTGTAGAGAGTGCAGCTTCAATAAATGGTACAATTTACATATATCGTGTTACATTCATTATGCACAAATGGAATAAAGGATAATCGTTTGTATTTGCGCTAACATGCTCGGTGGCATGTTTACATATGTTCATGCTCGGAGGTATCATACCAAATTACGTCGTGTATGCAAATAGATTTTAAACACAATAATTATGACAGTATTGCTATTATTAAGTGCATACCTATTTCACTACGATAATTGGTTGGGTAATAATATACGAGGGATTTCTCATTTCGCTGAATTTAGAATGGTGCCTATAGTATTCACTTTATTTCATAGCTGTTCCTCGCATATTGGCAATTATATATAAGAGGGATTTCTCACTTCGTTGAAGAGTATGGAATTCACTTTATTTCATCGATGTTCCTAGCATATCGGTAATTATGTGAGGGATTTCTCACTTCGTTGAAGAGTATGGAATTCACTTTATTTCATTGCTGTTCCACGCATATTGGTAATTTGAGGGAAGTGAATGCAAGGTGTTGCCTGGCTTTTCGCCAGCTCCTGAGCCACTTTTTGGCTTCTTTTTCTCCTGAACATATTTATCGCGGAGAGTCTTCCATCTGGCCGACACATCTTTTGCTGCAAAACACTATGATGTTACCATCCAAGCTTCAACACTCGTAAGCTTTGAGAATCATCAGAAATTAAAGTTCTACTTACCTCCCATACCGATTGAGACTCGTATCTCCCTCCAGGCTTTATCTCTAAAATTTCTGTTGCGGTATCTATAGTCTCGGAAATTATACACGTAAGTGTATTTCTCTCTAATTTCAGCTATAATGAATTCATCCACAGAGACTTCGGCACACACATTTCGGCAAGCAGCCATGTTGGCGAGTTTCACGCGTTCGCGCGTCGAAAGCTGAGAAAATTTCAACTCGGGCGACGCGAGACTGCGCGAACTCACGCGAAGGATTCCAGGCTTCTGATTGGCTGAAGATCCCGTTTTCGCGTCTCTTCGCCTGAAACGCGTGTATGACGTACCTGGGATTTTGCAGCTTTGAATTTATCTATCAATTGTTGGATCATCTCCCTCCTTTCTTTTTCAAACCAACGAGAAGTTTCTAGATCAGTTGAAGGTGGTCTTTCCTCAATTTGAGGTTACACTTCTGAAAGTTCTATTGCTTTTTCGAGGGACCTTTTCACCAAACTCTTTTCACTTATTCTTGGCTGTATTTCTTCGAGTAGCAAAACTTTTTCAGTGTCACTGGAGACTTGCCAAGAGCTTATAGAGTAACGTTAATCTGGTCTAATCGAAGCTTTTTTTGAAGAGTAAGCACTTCCGCTGCCCTCGACTGCCACCCCCACGTCTGTACAGTGGCGGATACAGAAAAAACTCAAGGGGGGGGGGGGGGGAGGGGCGCAAGTTATCGCGACGATTGTAGCTTTCAAACTGACCGCGACTCTGCTTCCCTTATATATGTAGCTCGGTTGTTTCGTGAACATTCGGTGCCAGAATGTTCGTTTCCAGACTTTTAAGGAGTGTGAACAAATACAAACATGAGAATATTCGCGACTTTTCTCGAACAAATGCCAGACAGAATAACGTATCGAGATCACTAGAATGGCCGCGACTTTTCTCGTAGGTTAGCTATCTATGTGCCAGACGGAAACGTATAAAATACGATGACGCGGAAGCGCGCGCGTGCTACATAAGAAAGTACAACTACTCGATAACTCGACTCAGAGTCGACTGACGAAAGACACGAACGAATAGCGTGCGGGATGACTGGCGGGGGCGGCGCGGGCGGCCCCGAAGGGGGGGGGGGGCGCACCCCCCGCGCCCCCCCCCCGCGCCCCCCATATGTATCCGCCACTGCGTCTGTATTAGATTCCTGACTAAGATCTTCAGATTCATCTGGGTTTACCTGGGAAACTTCGCCGACGCGAATCTCCGCGACGCCTCGGCGACCTGGATGTCCTCGGAAACGAGGATGGGCTGTGCCGATGTCCCCAGTCTACTTCATCCACGGTGGCAGAAGCCTCTTGCAGTGACAAATCACTATAGGCAGTCCAGTTAGTGCAGGTTCTTCGTGCAACTTTGATACACCAATAGAGCAATGAGTACAAAGGTTTTGACCTTCAATCACTCGAGGACCCTCCTAAAACGCCCCGACAACGGTTGTAGGCCGCAGTGACAGGACGAAGACTTGGAGACCAAACGTTTTTATGCAAATTCAGCGGATGGCAACTGTGCTCCTGTTTTTCACTTAAAGCGCAGGCACTCGGTAATGTATAAAGTTGTCATTAAATCTATTCCTAAAACCGATCATGTAATAATCATTTAAATAATTAAAATAAAATAGTTGATTCGGATCAAGCTCCGGGTCAACGTGCGACCCCCGTGCAGATTCACCCACGTCAGCCGCCTGATTTAGGCAGTTGCACCGCCGTTATACCAACCTAATTGTGAAGTAACTGTTTTAAGTAATACCAATGGTGTAAAGTGACCCTTTCTTGAAGTAACACTTCTACCTTACGTCAAAAGTATATAATAGTGCATTTCTCAATAAAACTAAAATAATCTAGCATTTCTACTCAAGGACGAATGAAAAGTTATTTTTTTCGTCTTGTACGTGTTCTCAGAAAATATTAGTTCCGTCTTTTTTTGACAGTAGTTTTTCTCACGCAAAAACGTTTTATTTTGTTTGTAAATGAAAATCAATTTTTCAAAGTCATATTTAAAAATTATCAATTCTTTGTACAAATTAATGACTTTACCACTATTTCAATAAATAAAAATATGCTCATTTTTCTAGTAATGTTCGAATGAAAACGTTTTTTCTTCGTCTTCTACGTATATATGTTTTCGAAAAAAAGTTTATTTTTTCGACGTTGATTTTTTTCGAAAAAATGTTCTTATGTTTATAAGTGAAAATCATTTTTTATTATGATGTAATTTTAAAACTAAAAATACCTTTTTAGTAAAGATAGAGTTGACCTCACATTAAAAAGAAATAAATCTAATTTTTCTAGTAATGTACGAATGAATAATCATTTTCCTTCGTCTAGTGCATAAATATAATCACAGAAAAAAAGTATTCTTACTTTTATCGAAAGTGATTTCACCCACGAAAAAATGTTTTAAGGTTAGTTTGGTAAAAATCAGTTATTATTCTAAAGTAATTTTAAAATTAAAACCAATTCTTAATTGGAAATAATGAGTGTACCGCTCTTTCAAAAAGAACAATTTCTCGTTTTGCCATTAATGAACAAATGAAAAATAAGGTTTCTTCGTCTAGTGCGTGAATTTATTCTCAGAAAAAATTGTTCTTTCTTTTTTCGACAATGATTTTTCTTACGACAAAATGTTTTAAGGTTTGTCAATGAAAATCATTTTTTATTCGGTTGTAATTTTTAAACAAAAAATATCTTTTGTTTTTAGTAAATGTAGTTTACCGCACATTAAAAAGAAAATAATATGATTTTTCTAGTTATGTACGAATGGCATATTATATTTCTTCGTTCCAGCATATGTTCTCAGAAACATATTGTTCTTTTTTTTCAACAGTGATTTTTCTCGCGGAATAATGCTTTTACGTTTTTAAATGAAATTTCAGTTTCCATTCAGATGTAATTTTTAGACAAAATATCACTTATATGTTTTGTAAATAATCAATTTAACGCTCTTTTAAAAAAGGAAATATTCTAATTTTTCTATTAATGAACGAATGAAAAATTATTTTTCTTCCTTTTGTTCGTAAATAAGTACTCGGAAATATTTTGATCTTACCCTTTTCGAAAAAGATTTTTTTGTGAAAAAAATATATTTAAGTTGGAAAGGAAAAAAATTTGATTCGTAAGTAATATTAAAACAAAGATTATATTCTCTATAGTAACTTTGGAGTACCGCCCTTTAAAATTAATGTTCTTATTTATCTAGTAATGTACTAATGAAAAATAAGGTTTCCTTGTCTTGTTCGTTAATACGTTCTCAGAAAAAAATTTCTTCCTTTTTTTTGTTGATGATTTTTCTTTCGAAAAAATTCTTTCATGTTCGTAAATGAGAATAATTTTATATTCAAGTGTAATTTAAAAACAAAAAATATCTTTTCTTTTCAGGAAATATAGTTTACCGCTCACTAAAAAGAAAGTCGTCTAATTGTTTAAGTAGTTTAGGAATGAAAAATTATTTTTCTTCGTCTTGTACTTGAATATGTTCTGATAAAAATATTGTTCTTTCCTTTTCGACAATGATATTTTTCGCGCAAAATCGTTTTTTTGGCTAGTAAATGAAAATATATTTACAGTCGGAAATATTAAAAAAATTTATATATCTAATTTATTAAAATAAATGATTTTACCGCAATTTTAATAAGAAAATAATCTCATTTTTCCAGTAAAGTACGAATGAATAATTATTTTTCTTAGTCTTGTACGTGAATATGTTCTCTGAAATACAATTTGTTCAAACCAAAAAATGTTTTTTTGGTTTTTTAAATGAAAATCTTTTTTATTCGGAAGTAATTTTCAGCAAAAATATATTTCTAAAAACGAATTTTTAATTACGAAATGTTGAGTATCCCCCTTTTAAAAAGTAAATAGTCTAATCTTTTATGGGTAGATTACAGTAATGAATGAAATATAAGAATGAAAACTTTTTTCTTCGTGTACTTTTGTACGTAAATATGTTCTCAGAAAATTTTAATTACGTTCTTTTCTCAATAATAATTATTTTCGCGGAAAAATGTTTTTAGGTTTCTATATAAAAATAGTTAATATTCTAAAGTAATTTTAAAATAAAATCATTTTCCTCTTAGTAAATAATAAGTACAATTCTAATTTTTCTTGCAATGTACGAATGAAATATTAATTTTCTTCTTCTTGTTCGTGAATATGTTCTTTAAAAAATTTGTTTTTTCTATTTTCAACAATGATTTTTCTCGCGGAAAAATTCGTTTAGGTTTGTAAATGAAAATCATTTTTTCTTCGAATGTAATTTTAAAACAAAAAATATCTTTTCCTTTTATTTAATATAGAGTTTATGCTCTTTAAAAAGAGAATAATCTAATTTTTCTAGTAATGTACGAATGAAAAATTATTTTTCTTCTTATTGTTTGCAAATATATGGTCTCAGCAAAATTTTGTTCTTTCATTTTTCAACAATGTTATTTCTCGAGGAAAACTGCTGAAAGCTTTCTTCGTGAAAATCTGTTGTTTTTTAGATACTATTATAGACAAATTATAATTTATGTTTATAGCATAAATTAATTAAGGGCTCTTTAAAATAAAAATTATTCCAATTTAGTAGTAATGTACTAAAGAAAAATTATTTTTCTTCGTTTTGCTCATCACTATGTTCTCGGAGAAATTTTTTCTTTCTCTTATCAAAAATGTTTTATTTTTCGCCAAAATAATAAATTTAGGTTTTTATGTGAAAAAAAAATTTTTCGGTAGTATAATTATAACAAAAAAAAATAATTTTCTTTCTAGGACATAACGAGTTTACCGCTCTTAGAAAAATGTTCTCATTTTTTTAGCATTGTACGAATGACAAATTATTATTCTTCATAATGTTAAAGATATTTTCTCAGAAAAACTTTTGTCCTTTTTTCGGCCATGATTTTTATCGCGCAAGTATACTTTTATGTTTGTAAATAAAAATCTTTTTAAGTCGGAAGCAATTTTTAACTCAACTTATCTTTTCTTTATAAAATAAAATGAATTACCAGTATTTCAAAAATAAATACTTCTTGTTTTTCTAGTATTGACGAATCAAAAATTAATATTCTTCGACTTGTACGTGAATATTTTCTCAGAAAATAATTTGTGGCTTCTTTTTCGACGATGATTTTGCTTTCGAAAACATGTTTTTAGGTTTGTAAAATAAAATAGTTTTATGTTCACATGGTTTTTTGATACAAAAAATATATTTTCATTTTGGTAAATACAGAGTTTACCGCTCATTTAAAAGAAAATAATCTGATTTTTCTTGCAATGTATGAATAAAATATTATTGTTTTTCGTCTTTTTCGTGAATATGTATGATTAATTAATTTATGTTTAAACAAGGTGAGTGAGACTGAAAAGAACTTAAAGTGAATGAAGAATCATGCAGTCCATGCCCCTGTAATTGTAAGTATGTAGGAAGTATGTCTTGTCCATTACATGTCTTCACCATAACAAAAGGCTGCAGTAGGACACTTCTTATTTTCATTATATGTATTACCTTTCCTAGAAGTCCTTTGGCTGCTGTGCACAGGAGTCGAGGGCTCTAAAGTAGTCTGGGGGGTCTCAGAAAATATTTCTTTCTTTCCATTATCAAGAGAAATTTTTGACACGGAAAACGCTTTTAGTTTTTATTTGAAAATCAGTTTTTATTCCTATGTAATTTTTAAACAAACACAAATTTGGTATAAAATGATAAATGGCAGTTATGATTGCACCGCTCTTTCATCCCTCATTCTCTGTCTTCACGTTACACCAGTTGATCCTTTTTTCGTAAAATGCAATGACAAGTTCTGGGCACCTTAGATTAGCCTCCCGTGCTGGAACAAACCCGGCTTCGTTTGTTCCCCTCCTATGGGAGAGAGAGGAAGAGGTGCATGTATACAATATAACAAAAAGGATAACAAGAAAAGAGAAATAAACCTATTATTCGTAAACCATAATTAAGTGGAAGGACTGTTGGTTTGAAATGGTCCACAAGAAAACATGAAAAAAATAAATCGCTAAAAAAAACCAACTTGAAATATAATTGTGTGTGAAATTATGAGTTTTTCGCTGAAAGGTTAAAAAAAATCAAACTTTTACAGATGCCCATTCATAATAATGAAGCAAATTATGCATGATGCCACCACGAAAGTGTAAACCAGCACAATGAACTTGTGAATACAATATATAAATGCACATCATAGATAATATTTACTTTTATGGAAATAGAATCTTAAGATTGGCAATTGGCATTGACATCAACACAATGACGATACAACATGCAGAGTGTTAGTACTTAAATTGTGGATGGCAATTTTCTGTGCTAATTCAAAATTCTACATGCACTTTTATCTTGTAATATTTATTTTATCAAAAGACTGGAATTATTAACTACTATAATTTCATAGAGTATTGCAAATAATTGCTCCATTCAGGTGGATGTTTTTAAACAATAATAGGATTACCTAACACTACCCAAGCAGCAGACGATATCCATCGGATATCTAAATAAGGTTGATATATCCAAAAGACGTTGTTATTACACGATGGATATTTGGTCAACGATACATAGATATCCTTTTTGTAACATCCACGATGAGTTGTAAAAATAACGTTACATAGATATCCAAGTTGTAATATCCGTGATATTCTTAATTGACATTAAATAGATAGTTCATACATGTTAAACTGTTAAAGATAAATAAAATATAATTATTATTTGAAAATTTAAAATATGTAATAATTTTCAAAAATATGATATTATCATTAAAATGAATCCTGTACATCACATTGAAAACAATAAATATATTTTCCTTCCTCTTTATCACCTTTACCATCAATTCAAGAAGTGGCACTTATTTCCTTAAAAAAATGTTATTCCAAACAGTATCCCTGGCGAAAATGTTCCGCTTCCTCGACCAGTCACAGTTACGTGCACGAAACGTACGGAAGCGGTGCTTTCCGCTTCCGCTTTCCGATAAGGAGATTCAAGAGGAATCAAGCTGCCCAAAAACGACAGTTACTGGTTGATACCACATAAGTCGAGGTAATATTACCTCGATTTATGGCCCGTATGCTGTGGGTCTGCAAAGTGCGCCCCCTGAGGGTTGCGCCCCTGGCAGCTGCCCGCCTGGCCAGCCCCTAGCTGCGATGCTGAAGCTAACGCGCCTGAATTAGAAAAATCTTGTTTATTTGCTGTAATATTGCATTTATATGCATACTATGTGGCAATATAGGATAACAGTTATTTGGCATTAATTCATGGCAAATAAATGTTATCAAGATTTTATGGTATTTCCTCAAACTATCACGGAATTATCATTTAATGATCATAGTTCTCAAAGTCACATTTATCCACGGAAGTGACTACATATATACGTCTTTCTCGGCACTAATCAATCATGATTAGATGCGAGAATGGGTCCGTTGAGTCGCAAGGTCGATAATCATGAGGTACAGGATAACATATATTATTTAGATACGAGGTAATAAAATATGACGAACTACCTCATGCCATTGCATCGATAGCACATTCAAAATGGTTAATGGCAAAACTATTTTTTTTATTTTGAGAGAGCAGTGAAGGCAGTGGAGTGGTAATACGATATTCCGGCTCGTGATCGTTTTCGTCCGCTGGAATTCCGGCTCGTGAACGCTTCGTTTGTACGCTTCCTTGTCTCATTTTACGTTTCATTTCGCTTCGGAGACGGTTTAGTTACGGTTCGCTCACATTCCGATTCGCTTCGTTTATGGTTAAATCTCCGCTTCGTCGACGGTTCGTATCCGCTTCCCTCTACAATATTTTCGCATGGGTAACACATGTTATGTATAGAATTGAAGAGCACAAATGTTTTGTCTGTATGTCTGGGGATTACCAAAAACCATAATAAGCACACACATTATCAACTCATTAGATGTTGTGAAGATATCTAAGAGATGTTGTAATATGGACCTCGATGTCCACTGTTGGACATCGCTGCAACGTCGTTTGGCTAGTCCTTCGGATATTTGACAGATATCCATACAACGTTAACCTTAATTGGATTAACATGGATATTGCACTGATGTCATATGTTAACACCGACAATATTGTCCGGATGTTGTAGGGATATTGATTGCTGCTTGGGTACTGATGTCTAAATGATGAATATATTTGTCCCTTGAAGGACTTCCGCACAATCGGTCCCTATGGTCTGCTAGATTTCTGCAATAAATTTAGACTTAATTCACCCTTACTACTAAGGTTGCTTTGTATACTATAGTATTTCACATAAGGTCTTCCACCTAATAAAAACAACTTCAAGACCTCAGTCCATATTTGAATCTGTTACCTTTCAACCATCAGGTCATAGTACTTTTGCTAACCTGGCTGACATTATGTACCTTCAACCTGAAAACGGGTCAATATTTTCTGGAAGTGAGTTTATCAGGGAAGAGAGGCAGAAGAGAAGGGAGCGCTTGGCCATGGATAATCTGGGGATGGGCATGTGGAGTAATGAATGTGTGCAAGTAAGTGTGCATGGAACTTTAATGTTGATACTGTCAATCAGTTCTGGACAGTCAATGGCAGAGTTGAGGATGCTGTGGATGAGTTTCAGGTCAGATTTGAGAAATTGTTTAGGGAGATTAAGAATGGATAGTGTAGGCATAACAGTTTCAGTTGGCATATTTCGAAAATGAGATACTCTGTATTTAACTATCTTACAGAAGAAAGATGTAACAGGTTGAAGGGTCTGAATGTTAGAAGGAGCTGATATGGACCATATGGGGAAGCAATGCGTTGATTATTGGGATGACAATATGTAGTCGAAATATATGACCTATGTAAGGCTATAGTGGATCTGCAATTTGTGTAAAGCGGAGGCCAAGCAGAGACATTGATTTATTTTTAACTGCATGGATATGGTCAAGAGTAGTTGAGTTTGTGGTCCATAAAAACACCGAGGTCTTTAATGGAGGAGACGCAATTGGGATTTAGTGAGTTTATATTGTAACTAAAATCAATAGGGGATTTTTTTTAAGGGAAATAGATATAACATTCCATTTTCTTGGGTTTAATTTGAGTTTCCAGGTATTGCGCCACCCTGAGACTGTGTTTAAGGCATCCTGAAGATCACAACAGTCCGTAAAATTATGGATTTGCTTAAAAAATTTGCAGTCATCTGCGTAAAGAAGGGTATGTATGAGCTTGTGAGGAGAGAACTAGGGAGGCCAGATCATCTATGAAAAGATTAAAAAGATATGATCTGAGAACACTTCCCTAGGGAACCCCATACGTTACAGGTGACCAGTGGGATGAGGGGTAAGTATTACCCGCTGGGATCTGTTGCTGAGGAAGGAGTCAACTAAGTTTAGGAAATTACCATGCAGGTTAAATCGATGAGAAAGTTTGTGAAGGAGAAGAGACAGGTCGAAGAGCCGAAGAGAAGAGAGTCAAAGGCCTTTGAGAAATCTAAGAAAATAGCATCAAGTTGGGTTTTTTTGGAAATGCAATTGACTGCATGATGCTGAAAAACTGCTAAGTTGGTCAGGCAGGAGCGGCCAGGGAGAAAACCATGTTGATTCTAGGACAGTAAAGGGGAAGTAAAATAGTAGAGTCTGTTAAGGATAATCCTTTCACAAACTGAAGATAGTATTGGGGATGAGCGGGATCCTGAAACTTTGGGAATTCCCGAAGTTTTGGGCCTTCCCCAAGTTCGAGACAGGAAAAGTCTTTCCCGAAAATACTGTTTCGGGAATGGTATTTTTTGCTTTTCCGACTTCCACCCATGAGATTTAAAGCAGTAACATGTCATTTAGTGCATTTACGATAAGTACAAATGATACAAAAGTGAATCCATAATATTTCTTTTGAAATTTTGGAAGAGAGCGCAATTTTTCCTCGGGATCAAGGCATTTCTCGTATCAACAAACAAACTTTCGTATCCCTTAGTACCTGCGCCAAGCTGTCCTAAATTTTGCATAACTTCCAAAATTTCAGGGAAAATGATGAAAGGAGAATGCACGCATGCACTCCCAAGTAGCAAAAGAATGTTGAAAAATGATTTTAAAATGATTTTAAATAATTTTAAAAACAAAATATCATAAGATGGCTAAAATCATCATGAGTTTTTCAAGATTTTAAAATAATTTTAAAATAATGTATGATATTAAAGTTCTGTATCCTGTCATCTCATTTTGTTGATAACATATATATGCATATGTAGGAAGTATGTACTGAGACATTTATTTGAATGAAAAGTCTGTTTTTAACATTTCACAAAAATAATGAGAATATTATTTCAAAATCATTTCAAAATAATTTTAAAATAATTTTAAAATAATTTTAAAATTTTTTAAAAATAATTTTAAAATACTTTAAAATATTTTGAAAATGATTTTCAAATATTTTTAAAATTATTTTAAACAAATTAAAAATTATTTAGAAATTAATTTGAAATAATTTTAAAAACCTCATATTTATATGAATATATATATTATATGAATATATTTCATGAAATATATTCTTGATACAGAGTAAAATGTATCAAGAATATATTTCATGCCTGTGGTTCATTCTTCGACCGAAAATTAGGCATAAATGGGAAGCTTTGAAACGAATCGGAGAGACTTGTGTTCTGCCAGTAAACACTTATCATTGATAGCTTTTTGTAATTAATTTCCGCTGTACACTAAATTACTGTTATGCTTTTATGGTACATTCATCAGTTTTCTCATTTCCACATTCGTAACATTGATTATACATGCATATTCACGTTAGTAACATTTTCGCAAGTAAGTTACGTCTTCATTGAAATTTTAAAAACGTGTGGAAATTGGGAAAAATATTGTTTATTCTCATTAATATTGTTTTTATATTCATTTTATGTGGCAACATAGGTTTCAATTAATTAATACCTGAAAACTGTTATCGTGATTGAATGGTACATTTCCTCAAACTATCACGGCATTGACATTTAAAAGTTAGTTCTCGCGAACATATTTACGCACGGGAATGGCCGTATATATGCAACTTTCTTAGAGCGCTCTTTTCAATTGTGAGTAGGTTTTGACGTAGGTAGTAGTTAGGTATACAATCTGTAGGTAGCTATGAGTAGGAGCGATCTTGAATGTTGGATTGAAATTAATTCTATACGGTCCGGAATTAGGTAGAAAAGAATTAGAAGGGCTGTACCCTTTTTTTGCAGTGCTAGACGCGCTGCAGCAGCGCCTTCGCGGTAGCTGCAGCGCTACTGCGCAGCGCATCAGATGCGCATCTGCAGAATTTTGTTTACTGGGTAGCTTCTTAAGGAGTTAAACATATTGAAAACTTATGTTAAAATCATTTTAAAATGATGAAAAAAAGATTTTTAAAGCATAAAAATAGCTAATATGTTTTCAAAATAATTTTAAAATGATTTTAAAATATTTTTGCAATAGTTTTAAAATAATTTTTTCATAAGATATTGCTACTTGGGCTAAAACTGTTATAACTCCCCTATTAACAGCAATAAGGCAGAGATATGTAACAACAGTATAAATTTAACATTAAAGTATGTAATGCATAAAATATGGATGGAAAGGTCCAGAATTAAGGGAAAAACGACGCCATGAAAAACAATGATTTTTAAACATTAAAAGTATTAATTTTCTCAATGACTGCGAGATGATTTTTTTTTTATTATTACTGGTATTTTTTAACTTATTTTTCTCCATCATAAGGTACGTGGAATGATTGTGCTCTCCTTAGATTCACGTGAAAAAATCGTCAAAATAACCCCTGCAGCAGCAGCAGGCACTATGGTTAGAAATAAGCATTCCTCGCATATGAACAATACTGATTTTCAAATATTAACAAATAAGAAGTTAAAGTACTTAAAGGTTGTACTGGGAATATTTGTCTTAATTAAAAAAAAACAAAAAGAAAGGAAAAACAAATACCAATTATTCAAAAGTTTAACAAATATCTCAAAAACCGGACAATAGATTTTGTTAAAAATTCTTACACATAGCAGTGAACTTTCACAGAGTGCCTTTTATCACAAAATATATTTTAACCCTTAAGCTGCTGCAACAAGAGCGCATGTCGTCCACCCTGTGCGGGAAACTTCTTCGGACGGAGCCTGTCCCTCCTTCCCAATGGGCCGATGCCAGGCAGTTATATGACCCTCCCAACCCTTTTCTTGGGATCCCAGGGAGTGGGCACCGGAACTTGTTGAGGGATTAGTGGGACTTTGAACAAATTTCGAAAATTTGTTTGTAGGCGTAATTGTTGAAAACAAATGTGACAATATTTTTTCTGGTAATTTTGTTTAGTTTGATACCAAATACCAAAGAAATCTGTTGACAATTGAGCCGGGCACGAACATAAGACAACTAACCAGAACCTATTGAGCGAGCAATCGGAAGAAAGGGTCGTACCTCATTGCGGTGGTATGCGACCCCTAAAGAGCGTGGGAAGTGGTCTGGGGAAAAAGGGTGGGTCCCCAAATGTCCACCGCAGGAAAGAAAGAGTTCGGGTCATAAAAATATGAAAGGGCTGAGGGATCAGGTAGACAGAGAGGGTCAAACGTAAAAGAACGTTTTTCCCGCAGTTGCCGGCACACACGTACATGTATGTTTCCCGCAGTCTAAGGGTTAAATGGTAAATTTTCGTAGCCAAAAGCGTATGCAAGTCTTTAATAAAAGCAGCAAAAAGTATATACAATTGAAATGAATACGGTTGAATGGAAACCCAGTCGGCACTAGGGATAGATATGTCTGTGGCGAACAAGGATCTACGAGGTATCGTGTATCTCATGCATGACATATCTCTAATCCGCCCATTATTTCCGCCGATCGGCGATACCACTTGAGTCTTTCGAATATGAATATGTCTTAAAAAGTGCCTTTTACAATATAACAATGCAAAAATAAATATAATATAGATTATCTGATAATTTTTATCCGATTTGTTAAAATTTCGTAAGAATAAATAAAACTTCGGACTAGGGGCGGTACCCAACTGCCGGATGTAAGAATTCGTATGAATCAAAATATAATTACAATAAAGGGTTACATAAATGCATTTTATCAAGCATAATATTTCAGTGATTTGGCTTTTATTTGTTCATTTATGTAATTGAATGCACATGCCTGCTGCCCAATACTGATTTTCACAGACATGCCGAGGCACCGCTGACTACTGTAGTCGTGCGCGAGTGCTTCCTACCGTTTCCCGAGGAACTCGAGGCACCATTGTTTGAGTGAGCCTTGTGGAGTGAGCATTGCCTTTGTTATATTTCTGGATTTATTTATTACTTTTGACCCCTGCACCGAATAGGACCATTCTCCTGGTTTTGACCCCTGCGCTCTTCTTGACTTTACTCTACCGGCTTCGACACCTGACCTCCTGGATACTGATTTTTGGGTTGATACCGCCGAACGTTTGTGGCTTCAGTTGGACTGCCATCTTGACACGTTTTTGCAATTTTTATGCTGCTGCGGTGAATTCTATATCTGTACCTGACTTTGCCCTTGCATTTCAAGGTAAGTAATTCATAATAAGTCACTGTGATAATTATGAAATTCCTACTTCAAAAATCATAATTTGTTACCGTGTGCTGGTTAAAAACTTGAAGGGTTCTCGTTGTGAATGTATCTTATAATTATGTATTATTGTTGAATTAATATCCTGCATAGTTTTGTACTGAGATATAAGTATGATTTTATGGAATTTTTATATTTTCCAACTATCTCATTTAGGACATGGGGCATTCCGACAGTCTGGGATAATGATCGTTGATTTTGGAAATTTTGCTATAATCGTATACCACCTTAATCTCACTATCGCTATAGATCACCTTAAAATCTATAGATTTTAAGGTGATCTATAGCGTTCCTTCCATGAAGCTAACCTGGAAATGCCATATTGTACTTTGTATTCTATGAAGCTATTTTAATTTAATCATGCTGCATCTAGCTTTTTTATGATTTTACATTTAATTGTGACATTACATGGGAATTTGAGTTTAAAATTTAAACTAAACTAAAATGCATTATAGCTATACATGTATAGCTATCCAGTCATATGCAGGTTATTTGATTAAGACATGTCCTTGTCATATGAGTAGCTTCTATTGTGTTTGGGCCATTGTAAACTAAACTCTTCATCCTAACTTTCATTAAATGTGTGGATTTTTTCATTTGTTCAGATTTCTTGTTTTTTATATTTTTATACTGACCATTATGGTGGACCAGTGCTGTTCACTGGCGGGATCTGCACCCATGATCTGAGGAAGCTGTTGTCCAGCAGTGGAAAATTGTCATGAATGACGAAGTTTTACAAAAGATTTCTTGAAGTTCTCTGTTGTGCATTAAGATTTTCTTGTGTGAACAAATAAATATTTATCCTGAAGCAAAGGCTTGTTTTCCATCATTGCTGTTATTGCAGCGGAAGTAGTGCCGACGGCACTACTTCCTATGAATTCAGTGTCAATAAAATGTAACTTTAAAGTAAACTTTATGTACTTAAACTCAGAGGACTTCAAGGTTAATGAAGTTTCTTTTTCTTTGTGTCATATCAGTGGAATTGAAAGTTATTAAATGTACTCTTTCTTTTATTAAAACCCTCTCACATGTTCCTAACCAGTGTCCAAAATTGGGGTGTCCACCACTGGCTTCGCTGTGTCCATTACTAGCCGTTCTGAGCTGATTTTACAGATATGCAAATTCAATAAAACTATGAACCTACAGGAAAAACAAGTTATGCAGATTTAATGAGAGAAGCCAGTAGTTATCCAAATCAATTATAAAATTTTTTCTAATGATAAATGGGGACCTGCAAAATATTTTTAAAGTTAAAATTTCCTTAAGGGTGTCCATTACTGGGCAGGTTACCCTACATTTAATTATGAAATAAGCTTACAAATATGGTGCAAACCAAAGTCCAAGTAATTCCTTCTCGATGGAATTAGATACAATTCTGACTTTGTATACCTGATAAAAATTCAACATTGGCAAAAGGCATAACTTTTCTGGATCCTCATGTAACTCGGACACTAGAGAAAGGAATCAAGTTTTTGGCATACCTGATGTAATTTCAAAATTGGCACAAGGCATAACCTTTCAGGGAAACCTCATGCAATTGTTACACTGGAGAAAGAGATACTTTTTTGGCATACGGCGCATACCTAATAAAATTTCAAAACTGGCAACAGGCATAACATTTTAGGGATTGACAAAAGGCATAACCTTTTCGGGATTGGCAAAAGGCATAACCTTTCTGGATCCTCATGTATAACTCTTACACTGAAGAAAGGGATAACCTTTTTGGGATATCTAATAAGATTTAAAAATTGGCAAATTAAGGCATAAACTTTTAGGAACACTACATGCAGTTCTCGCTCAAGAGAAAGGGATATAAACTTTTTGGCATATAAACCTAGTAAAATTTAAAAACTGGCAACAGGCATAACATTTTAGGGATTGGCAAAAGGCATAACCTTTATAGGGAAACCTCATGCAATTCTTACACTGGAGAAAGGGTTTATCTTTTTGGCATACCTTCTACAATTCTCACAACTGGAATTTGTATCTTTGAATATTGGATGACAGGAGACGAGTTAACTAATTTAACACTGGTTACTGTGTTGGTGATTTCTTTTCTAAAGCTTCAAAAATGGTGGTTTTGTTTTAGGTACTTTTAAAAATAAGGCTTTCAAATGATTCAACAAAAATGTCAAGTACAAATCAATATTTGCGGACAAATACTATCAAATGCATTTTGGTCATTTTTCCCTCTTGGAAACTCAGTTAATTATTTTGACCTTGCACATATCTCCACTGGGCAGAATAAAGGTTGTTCTTGGAAAAATTCAACTCCTTGTTACAGAGAGTTTAGAATAGAGTTTGGGGTGCAAGCATATGATTATAACTGTTGATTTCAATATTAATTTGTTTTGTGACAGTTGTCTAAAGTGATGTTGGTGGTATTCTAAACTATTCTATAATCTGGTGTGTACTAACAATGAGCCAATTAGGGTCACTCAGAGTTGATTATGTTTACTTGATATTGTTCCGACTATAATATGGGCTCGAATCTTGTGAAATCTTCCACAATCAAGGGTGATATTTCGTACCATTACCCAGTGCTATCCTTGTTCTCTCTCTCTCCTCGGGTAACTGATTCAATGTGTCATATCACAGGTCTTTCAGTGAACTGAATAGGATTAATTTCATTAACATGCTGTGTATGGATCCACAGATCCACGGATCAAATCAACGATACCCACCCACCCACGATTGACACCTACCGACTTGGATTTCCATGAAATTTGCTGTGGACATATATTTTGATAAGAATAGTGACAAAATAAAATTTAAGTCTCCTACAGTCAATAGTTTCTGGAATGTAGGCGTTTGAAATTTGGTCATGGCCCCTATAGTGCTGCAACATGCAATACATGTTGATTTTTGTTTTCACCCGTTACTCCATTTCTATTGCATAAAAATTCATCATATCTTTTCCTGGAGCTAAGATGTCCAAACAAGTCCCAGAAATATCATTTAATATGCCATACATGAAATAATTCTGCAGAAAAAAAATAAATTCAGTCAATGTAAGCAGTGAATTTCACATAAGTTAATCTGTCAGAATATCTAACATTGCAACATTCAGGCTGAATCTTATGAAGGAGTTTGAAATAGAACACCTTGTATGTAGCAGTCTGCTTCCTTTCCATTCCCTCCCCAGCTATCCAGTGGAATCTTAGCCATGTCAGAGTTAGCATTGTGCAGCAACAGCAAAGAACCCAAATCCAAATGCCACGAAAAGAGCTACACAAATTCACCCCAAAATTTTACTTTTGAGGAACTACCAGAGGTAGACAGGGAATTAATTGCACTGAGGTGCAATATTCCCCCTTCATTACTGTACACCGTGTGCTCCCATCACCTTTATTCCTACTTGAATAAATTTGAGTGCTACCAAGTTTATAGTTATTGTAATCCCTATGCCATACATAAAGTTCCTGTGAAATCATTTCTGACAACCATATATCTCCAAAAGTGTAAGTCACTAAAAGCAGCTGGTGTGCGTATGAAGCCTGGAACAAAAATATGCTGTCGGTGTGACAAGAGGATTTCCACAACTTATAATAGTGTATGTTCTAATTTTGTTCCCTTAGACCCAAATGGTGAGTGATCCCTGGTGCTTCTGGGACTCATTCAGTGAGTGTTTGTGTCAAATATCAAAACGTAAAATTGGTTATTAGTACTCTGCAATTGAAGGAAACATACAAGGAGTTATGGATACAATAATTTGTGATAAAAAAAATGCAAAATGTATGCTCAGAAAATGCTTGAATTGTCCGGATGTTTCCAGGCTTAAGGACATCTTAATTGATAAAGTTTGTTAATATGACCCCTCTGATACAGTAAAATACAGGCAGTGGGTTTCTACTGATAGATCAGAACTGCAATCATGTACTTCATCAATGGATGAACTCTTCGATATTTTATGTCTCAAAATGAATAAACTATAATTCCAAATTATTATGTCACTGTCCATCCATGTTTTTCAGAATGAGCAAAGACACCCTTGATCATGAAATGGCAATTATCATCATGGATTTCAGTGAAAGCTTTACATTTTTAATTCAGGATGAAGTTCAAAGTTATCACTGGACAAACCAATCATGCACTGTACACCCTCGTTTCATTTACTTGTGGACTGATAGTACTCTCACAACCTCAACTCACTGCTTTATATCTGACGACCTTAACCATGACATGGCTTTTGTTATGGAACATTTTTAAGAAGAACCTCGCCTCTGATCCGAGAAGTTGAGTATTTTACAGATGGATGTCCCGGGCATTATAAAAACTGTAAATCTTTTTTAAACATGTGCCATCATCACAATGATTTTAGCATGAATGCAACTTGGTCTTTTTTGTCCACCAGTCATGGCAAGTACTCTTGTGATGGTATTGGAGGTACTATCAAGCGAATGGTGAGGAAAGCCAGCCTGCAACGCCCATTGGCGTACCAGATAACAAACAGTAGTGGGGTGTATGAATTTTGTAGAGATGATATAAAAATATAAAAATTCATTAAAATAAGTAAAGTGACATGGCTAAGTCTTGTATCAATCTCCTTGAAAGATACTCCAGTGCAAAAACAAATCCAGTACGAGGACCTTTCACCATTTTGTGCCTTTATCGACAAGAAGATCAGTTGCTGTGCTAAGTTCAAAGGTCTTGATTCTGAAGACAGCATTATAATTTTTATTTTGCTCTGAAACAATGAAGTTCCCAGAAAATTTGACTATTAGTTCCTACATCCTAGTTCCCTACAGTAACTTTAACATATTTTACAGTATGTAAAGTATTTTACAGTAGTTTTTAAAGTTGACATGTACATACTGTAAGAGCCTTACAGTTGTCCAAGGCTCTCATAGCGAAGCTGATAATTACAGACCTATATCTATTATTTCAGTTTTCTCTAAGTTGTTTGAAAAACTGTTTCACAAACGAATGCAGGATTATTTAGCATCTTTCAACTTACTTCATGAAAACCAGCATGATTTCAGAATTGGCAAGTCCACAACCTCTGCCTCTTTTGAGCTGATAAAGAACATCCTACTGAGCCTAAAAGAGAAATTCCTTACTGTTGGATTTTTCTTTGATTTAAGGGCTAAGGCCTTTGACTTAATTGATCATAGTATTCTAAATAACAAGTTGTGCACTCTCGGTATCACTGGTCCAGCCCATAACTGGATCATGTCGTTCGTAAGTGACAGGCAACAAGTGGCCTGTTATCCTTGTACACCCTCAATCATTTAATCCAGTTCCATGACATTAATGACCTGAAGAATCCCTCCTTGGTCTACTGCTTTTTATACTTATCATCAATGATCTCCCTAATCACCTGTCCTGCTGCCAATCTATTCTTTATGCCAATGATAGCTCCTCCATTATTACAGCCAATAGTACTCAAAATGTAATTGATTCTGCTAATTCTACAGTTAAAGAAATGCACCAGTGGTGTAATAACAATAATCTCACATTTAATGATGAGAAAAAATTTTTCAAAGTCTATGACACTATTAATTCCAAGGATTTCATGATGATTCCCTTGAACAGTTGACGATGTCCATTCGAATTAATGTTACAGCAGTATAATACTTAAGACTTAAAATGTGCCATGTCTGTACCCAAAGATTACAAGAAGATCACTAATAATAATATCACTATAATAATGTGCTATAGTTCATGTAATTCTCTTTTAGTACACAAAACTCCTTTAGCTCAAATACACCTGATGGCATAAAATGAACAGTAAGGGGGTGCTCATTCACATAATTTCTGATGGGTATGCTACTCTGCTAGCCATTACCATTGACTAAGGTGTGAAGATGCATGCTCAAGTATTGTTTTCACAACAAAAATAGATCATTTTATCCCTTCAATATCATGTAATTTCATTTTCATTGTTTCCCTTGTAAAAGATATAATTTTCTCCCTCAAGTAAGAATAAGTCATTTTTCTACTAAAAGCAATGCAGGACTTGTAAGTATTTTCTCACAGGAACTTAGCTCATAGATTAAGGATTATTTTAAACAAAACTAATAGTCTGGATTCCCATTGCCTTTTACTGTGGATACAGTCAATTGAAATTGGTACACGTTGGATTTTTTTGTTGAATTAATTTTTTTTCTGCAGAAGTATTTCATTTATGGCATATTAAATGATATTTCTGGAATCTGATTGGACTTCTTAGCTCCAGGAAAAGATTTGATGTTTTTCATGTAATAAAAATAGAGTAACGGGTGAAAACAAAAATTAACGTGTTGGATGTTGCCGCACTATAGGGGCCATGCCCAAATTTCAATCGCCCATATTCCTGAAATTATTGACAGAAGGAGGCTAAAATTTTATTTGCTCACTATTCTTATCAAAATATAAGTCCACAGTAAATCTATTTATTTAACTAATTGCTCACATATAGCATTTCTGCCAAGTTAAAGTGACACAGTAACAGAACTTTAAATAAAAACAAAACGATCAATGAAAACAATTGGAATACGGTGAAAATAATAAAAAATACAAATAAAACGTAGGTAGGAAGGGAGATAAATGGGAGAGGTATTATTTATTCATGGGAAAATGGGACATAGTGAGATTGATAAATGAGTCTGGAGAAAAAACGGATCTATATTATTAGGCAAAGAATTCAGTAGGGAGGAGAGGCGTAGTGAAGTGAGCGCTTGACAAGGGATAGGCATATGGAGTAAGGAATGCGTACGTGTGGATCGAGAAGGGACTCTGAAGTTTATGGAGGAAAGCAATTCAGGATAATCAATGAGCATTCATGGACATCCAAGTCGGTGGGTTTCATTTGGTTAAAATATTGGTCGATATGACATGAAATGACCCCAACTTCTTCTATTATTATGCTTCTAAAGCAGCACGTTGTACTACGAAAAACAAAAATCGTATGAAAATTCGTATTTATGATAGTGGTCGCAACGGAACAGTGGCGCTGGATAGGAAGAAGAGGTATTTCCGATACTGACCGCTACAGCACAGTGGCGCTAGAGTCAGGTATGCCAGAAAGGTTATCCCTCCCTCCATTCAGTAAAACTCCAACATCTCTCCCCCACCTCCTACCCTTTTCAGCCGTCGTGACGTCAAGTTTGGGAAGGTTCGTTAGGAATTGCGTTGAAGCGCATGGCTGGCAACGTGTAAGCGCCGTTTCAATGTTGTTATTCGAGTGTTTGCTGCGCGGATTTGAGTGAATATATACATGATATTTTTATATCACTTATAAGAAGTGATCATATAATCATGGTTGCATACTGTGCTGCCTTTAACTGCCAGGAAAAAGCAGTTAAAGGAGGAGTCTCATTCCACAGGTAGGTACCTACTTTCTGATTTATATTCCACTCGTACTTCCTGATTCATGAAGTCTTTCAACCTGGCTAACAGTAAAATATTTTATTATGTATAGGTTTCTTTGAACTTTCAAAAGTTGGTAAAATTCTGTTAAAAGAGTTATGTTAAAAGAGAATGATATCTGGAATACCAGTTATAAGCGTTGTTGTTGGTTTTCCTTTCAAGGATGAGTAAACCTAAAGTTCTGTGTATTGCGAAAGCCATGATAATAATATATACATAAATATAAACATTAAAAGTCAAATAAATGGTTGAAATGATTATAAGCTTGTATACAGGTCAATCAGTGAAAAGGGGAATGCTTGTTTTTAGTGAAGGCTTTCGTAATTTTCTTGTATACTTTTACCTTGCTTCCCTCGTCAAGCTATGTACGTTGCTACACACACCATCACTGATTAGTGCTTCCCTCTGACCATGCCATGTATTAGTAGTGTCATTTTGTTTTGCCCTTGGTGATAACAGTGTCCACAGGTACATTCCTCTTGACTTTTGGTTTGCTTCCCTTGTCAAACCATGTATGTTGCCACCCACACAAGTTGAATGAATGAATCCCAGTAAACACAAAATGCTGCAGATGCGCATCTGATGCGCTGCGCGGTAGCGCTGCAGCTATCACGAAGGCGCTTCTGCAGCGCGCCTGGCACTCCTAAACTTCCCTTTTTTGAATGTCGAATGCGCTGCTAACGGGTGTCAGGAGCGCTGCACAAGCGCGTCAGGAGCGCTCGTCAGGGTGTCACGATCGCTTCAACCTGCAAAAAATAGTTTACTCAAGGTCCGAAAGTAGATGGTATCTCCGGACTGCATAGACTCAACTTCATTTTTGCATCTACCTACGGTCAACCTCACATCTATCTACGTTAAGCCTATCACGCAACTACCTACGCCATATCAAACTATCAGCTGCTAAATTTGTTTCTTGAAAGTTGTATATATACGGCCATTCCCGTGCGTAAATGTGTTTGCGAGAACTAACTTTTAAATATCAATGCCGTGATAGTTTATGGAAACGTACCATCCAATCACGATATCAGTTTTCAGGCATTAATTAACTGAAACCTATGTTGCCACATTAAATGAAAATAATGCCAATATTAATAATAATAAACAAGATGTCTTCCAAATGCACACGTTTGTTTACATTTCAATGAAGACGTAACTTACTCGCGCAAATGTTACGAACGTGAATATGCATGTATACGGGTCAATCCATATATTGTGGTCCAGAGGTGGTTGCTTGATGATTTTTAATATTTTTTTATATTTTTACCATACAAATTACTATTTATTGTGAATACAAATATGTCATTATTTTATTTTTTTATTTTTTTTCCTGATAGTGGCCATTTTTATGCTAACGAAACACCGATTTTAAGCGATTTCAGTGTTCTGCAGTTAGAGCAAATATCTCCAATTCTGTGTATCCTAGAACAATAAAACAAAAACCAATCGATTCAGTAAATAATGAACTTAAATAAAGGTTGGGTCATGTATCGACCTAAAATTAAGTCTAGGGTCCAAATATTGCTTCAAAGTTTTCATCACTTAACTAAAAAATCAATTTTTACAATTTTTTACATAGGAAGGCAGGACACTTAATGTTTGTAATTTTTTTATTTGAAAGGTATAAAGCCATGCTTCAAGTTTGCAGAATTTTAAACTGTGGACTTCAGTGGTTTTTATATTAATTTTTTTTAAATCTCTTGATTTTTCAAATTTTCCAAAGTTTAATGCCCATCATCTTTGTTGGGCATAAAAATAAAAATTTGAAATTTGGCCCATTTACAGTCCTTTAGATGAGGAATAACCAGTAAAAATTTTGTTTAGTAGACTCAACTATTTATAAAGATATTAAACATTGAAAAGTACCAAAATATCGACGAAGTCAACATCAACACGGCACCATTTAGTACCCTCTTAAGCAGGGGCGGATTAAGGGGGGGGGGGCCGGGGGGGGGCTACCGCCCCCCCCTCCCCCCATAATTCCCGGGAAAATAGAAAAATAGTAATCATCAAGGTGGTTATTCGATGCAAGTTTTTATTTCACCAGTTCAATACACAATGTTTAAAGATAATTGGAAAATATCTAAAAGCCACTTGTCTGAACAGACACAGTATCCTCGTTGTTCGCAATTGTACTTTAGTAGGCCTTTTGATGAACAGTGTTGTGAAAGCTTTGGTGTCGTAACGGAATAGTTATAAGCTATTACACTATGTATGCAGACCTATATACACCTTTTTAATATGTATGCAGAGAACAGTGCCGCGAGTTTGGGCAGTTGAGCCGTAGTGAGTCTGCGAGAGGGGAATACAGTCTCCACGCCCTCCTACAGCATTGCCTATTGTTATGCGACACCCTCTGCTCTCGTGCTCGTCGCGACATGCGAGTGCTCTAGCGAGTGTATTGTTTCAGTTGTAGTGAGTGACAAGTTCAAGAGTTCTTCACATATTTAGGACCCTGCGTCCTTTTCCCTTTATTCTGTGATATACCTGACGTGCAGATCAACCTTTCTGCCAGAGATGGTAATTTCAGTCGGTTAATTACAAAGACATAACTTATTTGCGCTTTCTCGCGCTCGCCATTAGGATCGGATGGCCGGCTTCAAGCTCGGGCCCACATTAGCCTCCATTGCTATATATCTGCTTTTTGATCAAGGAATTGAACACCCACCTATTGGACTTTCATCTTCATTGTGTTATCATAGAAATGCTGTCAGAGTTCCACCCACCGTAGTTTTGTCCCCTCTCCTTTTGATAGCAGTAAAATTGAGGACTCTCTAAGCAAAATAATTTTCACGTATTACGCTACAGGGTGAGAAAAAGATGCTTTTAATGTTTTTTGCAACTCGTCGCAGAAGGAATAGTTAAGGTTTACTTTTGTTTACAGGCGTCTTCTTCTAGTAGGCCTGCTACAAAGCGGAAAACTAATAGTGCCTCTGAGGACCTTCGAAGCTTTTTCTCTCGCGTCCAAAAACAAAAGACGCCAGAAGAAGCAGGAGGAAATGCATAATTTGTTAACATCATGCCTTCATGCTGCACAACTGACAATAAGACTCAAGCTGAGTCAATGGTCCTTTTACAATCCCATCCACGTAGCCACGAAAAATCGACTGAAGCTTCAATTTATTCACTTCCTAGCTATATAAAATGGCATTGGCTAAAAAAAATTTCAACTGTGACATAGGTCTCTTCATTGTACCAGGAAAGGAAAGACCTGATGATAGGAAAAAAGCAGAACTTTTGGAAGGCCCTTGGACATCCACAAGCGACTACAAGTATCCCTTTTCAACTCATAGGAAGGGAACCGCGGAAGAGCGTCGTTACGTGAGGATAGAACATCATGAAAAGTACCCTTGGCTTGTGGTTTCTCCCTCAATGAATGGACTTTTTTGTAGGTATTGCCCTTTTTCCCAATCAACGGCAGCTTGCGGTACAAATTTGCAGTTAAAATCCCTCGATACAGAGCCGTTAAAGTTTTCAAAACTGCTAGGGAAACTAGATGATCTGGAAAACCACCAACACACAGTCTATCACAAAGGTGCAGTGCCCAGTTTGCCCTGAATTTTCTGGAAAATACAAAAAACCTGAAAATCAAAACACAAGCCAACTGGACGGCTACAGAAGGGAGAAAATCAAGGAAAATGGAGAAAATCTGAAGCTGATACTTAAAAATGTGATTTTTCTTGGCCGTCAGAACATACCATTCAGAGGTCATCGGGACGACGCGACGGTGCATTATCATTGGAAGAGCCCTTGACGAATGATGGTAACTTCCGAGCATTACTGCGTTTTCGTTGCTAGGTATTATAAAAAATTATAAAAATATTAAAGAAAATAGTATTTTCTGAATATGTACTTATATTTTTATTTCATTCCAACTAATTTTCATTTTGTACGGCATTAAAGAAGATTTATTTCAAGGAGTTCGAAATCCTTGTGTAGGCTGCCGCGGGTTGATGTATAGGAAGATGAAGGTCTTCCGTCTTTTGCACCGCGTTGGTCTATGTGTCCTTGGACAACAGTTTCGTCGGCGTTGTAGTCAGCTTCTTCTGGTCGGTGAAATGAAGGTGCAGCTATTTGTCGTCTTATATATCTCAAGCGTTAGACCTGACTCCAACGGGTGAGATATATAATACGACAAATGACTGCACCTTCACTCCACCGACCTGAAGAAGCAGACTTAAACGCCGCCGAAACTGTCGTCCGAGGAAACACGGTGTTAAACCCAGAAGACATGCCAAAACTATGTTCCAAGCGCTACATTTCTTTTAATTTTCCGAGGGAAGTCCACCCGGACCTCTATTTTGTTGAGATGTATTGCATACCCCCCAGGCGCCGCGTGAAGTAGTGAACCGCCCCCCCCCCAAAACAACGACCTTAATCCGCCCCTGCTCTTTCGTAATGCTTGATGCCTTTAAAATCATTATAATTTCCCATTAATCAGTTTTTCACCTCATTTTACAAGTTATTCATTATAAAGTAAACATTTGGTATAGTAAACTTAAGCTAAAATGTAAATGCAGGCCTTACAATACAAAGAATATTTGGGAATTCAAAGAAACTTACCCATATATTAAACTTGGTCATTCCATAACTATATACCAAATGTTTACTTTATAATGAATACCATACAATTGTATGGTAAAAATATTAAAAATCACCAAGCAACAAATTTAACTTTTTCTGGACCACTTAAAATGGATTGACCCATACTCAATGTTACGAATGTGGAAATGAGAAAACTGATGAATGTACCAATAAAAGCATAACAATAATTTAGTGAGCAACGGAAATTAATTACACAAAGCTATCAATGAAGTGTTGTTACTGGCAGAACCCAAGTCTCTCCGATTCGTGTCAAAGCTTTCCCATTTATGCCAAATTTTCGGTCTAAGAATGAACCACAGGCTAAACATGTTACTATATATCAAGGATATATTTCATTAAATAAAAAAACAAAGGGTACACATAGTATATGTTTAAAGAATGAGTATTCATATCTTCCTCTTTCGATTGAGACTTACAACATCTCCCCTTATTCAAAAGACTACCTGCAGCGCTGTGGCAGTGCGTCCGCAACTTGAGGCTGCTGCACTTCAAACACGAGCAGCGAATGCGCATTAGATGCGTTTCTCGATAATTCGCTCTATGAGAGCGCTGCTGAGACGCTGCTGACGCGCTTCAGTTGACATGTGCTGCACTTGCAGCGCTGACATCCTTGTGAAGCGCTGCTGCAGCCATGTGTGTTTACTGGGATTTTTTCATGAATGTCATGTTCGTATTTTTTCCTGAATGCCTAACTTGTTTTTATTATTTCAGGCATACACATTATGAATAGAAGATTAGCCTATGGTTGATGTGAGTGTAATTCTTTAAATTATGCTTTGTGGAATGACATTGAGCCTGTGTTCTTCCCCATGTTGCAATAATGGGGAGGACAAATGATGTATTCTAGGGAAAAGTTTAATTATTAGCTCATTTTTTCAATGAATGTAATGTTTGTATTTTTTCCCGAGAATGCTTAACTTGTTTTTTTCTTATTCCAGGCGTACACATTATGAATAGTAGGTTAGCCTATAGTTGATGGGAGTGTAATGCATGAAAGTCGTCCTTTTTTCATGAAAGTCATATTCGAAGTATCTCCTCAGTACATTAATTTATTTTTGATTCCAGGCATGGTCGTATTATGAATAGAAGAATATCCTATTTTGATGAGCGAGTGTATTGCAAGACTAAAAAAGTCCTGGTTCCAATTATAGTAATTGTCCTAAGATGTTGTATTATGTACTATCTTCTCAATAATACCTATCTACCATGTTTTTATATTCATCTTTGCAATTAATTTCATTACATACATGTATCAGCAGTATCTCTTGTAGGTAGGAATTGGCACAATGCATATTTATAAGCTACGACCTAATAATTCTTTTCTTGCACACTATTCTCTCATTTTCAGAATGTATTGATGTAGGCATTTCGTGGTTTCAAAAGGTTTGCCTTACTGATTGCTGTAATTTATACTATCCATTCCTTTTTCTGTGAAGATTGCAATGTAATTTGTTCTCATCTGCTTAATTTGAACATTTGTATTTTTTTTCTTTTTTCAGTTTATGGGGGTAACAAAATCCCTAGCAAAAGGATATTTATATTATTGGGCAAATGCATTGTACGGGTTTGCCCTTGCTTCTTTCTTAAAAGAAAATTGTGGTTGTACATCGATGTGTCATCCAAATCAATGTGATTCATTCATTCGATCACCTTTCCACAGTAGTTTTGGATGAGAATGTTTTCTGTCAATACTTTGCTGTTCAATTTTGAATTCACTGAAAATATGTATTGAATTGTTCTTTTACTGAATGTTGTTGAGTAATTGTGACTCAGTTTAATTCAGATTCATCAGTCTTTCTTTGTCATGCAAGACATTCAAGTTGTTTAAAATCTATTTTTAAGTAAAAATTCTTGTTATTCTTTGTCTCTCTTTCTGACTTCTTTTGATCTATGTAATGCCCATTAGGTAAATAAAATGTTGAGTGAATTATGTGTAGTTTTTGTTGGTGGCACATTGCTTTTATCTCACTCCCATGTCATTGGCTTCTAGTTTACATTCACATTGTAGCAATGTCGTTAATATTGAATGAGAAGCAGTAACTTTGTAATTCCATATGTATTTACTGTCAACGACCTGGGTTTCGACGTAGCACATCATCATCAGGTGCTACATCGAAACCCGGGTCGTTTACAATAAATACATGTGGAATTACAAAGTTACTGCTTCTCATTCAATATGCTAAGCAAATTCCATAGAGTTACACCTGTGATTTATAATGGAAGCATAAGCTAAAAGTTAATGGTGGTAGATTTATTGCAGTTTTATTGAATAATTTAACCTACTAATATTTAAGTCTGAAATCAGTTTAGCCAAAGTTTTTTTTAATGACAATGTTATACCTGCCAAAAAACCGATTGCCTTCAAATTAGAATTTTTTTGATTAGCCTGTAGGTAAGATATAATATTCTCTTACGTGCCGTGATATTCTTCACTGTAATGTCTTCTCTTGGGAGACATTAGTAGTACGAAGAAGTTTGTCTAACGAGTATTAAGAAGATGACGAAATCCTTATTTTCGTTATAAGCTGAAAGTCAAGGATGCAGCAGCTGAACATTTCGCAATTCCAATGTTGTTTTCTTCCTAGTTATAATCGGCAGAATAGCATTATGTTTTTCGTTAATTCATTGTGAAATAAGTGCTTAAAACGTTATCATTAAGAGTTGACATTCCGAGATGCTAATCAATGCATTTCATACGGTCGCGTCTTGCCATATCCCGGTTTTGGACATTTTGGCTTAAATTCATTGCTCCGAGATGCTGTATTTCATTGAGTAACTATTATTTGAAGCTTAAATACATTTTACGTACCTAATCTCTACAATTTTCAGCGAATTTCGAACGAATGAGTGAGTAAATACATAATGCGCGTATAGGGTACGTCGTCTGCATTCCCAAACTTGACGTCACGCTCCCCCATCCCCCTCGCTGTGATCCTGGCGACAGCGTACAGGCGAAACGGCGTGTCTATATACTTAAATGGTCTAAGGCTATAACAACAACAAAATGAGCATCGAAATGCAACCATCGCAACCGCCTCACTGAATATCTCGCGAATACCTCTCTGAGACATTTGTGATATTCGAGACATTCGAGACTATGGTGAGACATCTCTGAGACATTCATTGCTATGAGGGGGATAGTAAACAAATCAACAGATGTTGGTGGTTGGCTGCATGTAAACATCTGCATCCAAGCAAAGATGAATGAAGGCGACCAAAGGCTACCGGCACACATTCTATTCCGACGGCGATCGTAACAGGACGGCGTCAACGGGAAAACAATTCTCAGTTCAAGTTTGACGTTCACACTAATCATAAACCGGCCTTTAGAAATCGCAGTAAATGGTATAATTAGCAGGACTTGCTGAAAGACCTGCTCGTTGTTATTCCACCGTATTTTATAAGGCAAGGGAACAGCAAGGATAAAAGTATGGTGGAAATTTTACCTTTAATTGAGTTCTGCAAACCACATTCCCTGAAATTCAAGGTACAAGAAGTGGATTATTTACATGCCCCTGGAGTGATGCAACGTGAAAAGCACCTCCAACAAACAAACTCCCGATAAACGAACTGGAAAATTATCGGTCTCTTGAATTTCGTTAAGTAGAGGTCTTACTGTATTTTTTAACAATTTGTAATTTCAATAAATTGTATTTTTATCGCTTTAGTATTTTCTTTAAGATACTCTTTCATACACATTGTAAGTACATGAGTTCTGCCACCAATGCTAGTCACAGCCATATTATTATAGCTCTATAACCACTATGTTCACTACAAAGCGCTATAGCCATATTCATTCTAGAATACTCTATCTCATCACTTCATACAGCTACATTGCAATTTTATCTAAGGGATCACCTTTTTGTATTTCTAATCGTGAAACTTTTGGAGAAAGTGCTTACCTTCTAGTAGCTCTTGGTGATATAGTGGCAATGGCTGCAGTACACTAAAGGATTCAACTATTCATACCTCAGGTTACCATTTACGTGTCATGTATATTTAAAGGAGAGACTGCAGCATGAGAGAAATGATTTTTGAAAAGGTGAGTAACAATTGTGTTATGACAAGCATTTGATGAGTTGCATTGCAGTACATCTACTCCATAGTAGTGCCATGGACCTGCTCTGTAGTAATGTAATATGTGCCTATGCAATCTGCATAATTGGCTACATAATGTAGCACCGCTGTGTAAATTCTACTGCATACTGCCGCGTAGTAAATATGTAGCACTACTGAATAGCAGATACGTAGCACTACTGTGTAGCAGATACGTAGTCTGAGGAACCATTTAAAGCACACCATTACGTATCCAGTATACGTAACCAGCCCCAAAACCGTGCGTAGCATTTACGCAGTTGTTACGTAGCATTCTAATGGGGTATTGCCAAAAAATGTTAATGAGCGACAAAATAATTCATTTTTTCTCATTTCTTTTATTTAATTAATTCAACCATGGTATCTCAAAACATTTTACCAAAACTTAGGTGGTTATTCTCCATTCTTTCGGGAACTACTTTTTCTCTTGCCTGATATAACCATGAAATAATGGAAAAATTATAATACCTTAATTTATTCCACTTATTATATTTATTGTAACGACCCAGGTTTCGACACTTTGTATCATCCTCAGGTTGAATATGACACAAAGTTTTGAATCCCGGGTCCTGACAATAAATTTTACAAGTGGAATTAACTAAGGCAGCGGTTCCCAAACTTTTTCTTTCCGCGACCCATTTTAGCCCATACGTTTTAGCCGCGACCCCCTAAAAATAACAAACAATGTGTACATTCAAATGATATTGTTTTTAAAGTAATTACAATCCTCATCTCGCGACCCCTTTCCGAACGGTCCGCGACCCCCAGTTTGGGAACCACTGAACTAAGGTATTGTAATTATTCCACAATGGATAACTTCCACAAAGTCAAGCCTACAACCGTTACCATGAAATAAATTCGTCACCCCTTTTTCCATGTCTTCACGAAATGAGTCCCTGTAGAACGTGAAATGACAACGATCTATGAGGTGACCTCGAGATAACTTATTAAAAGACTATCGAATTGAAATTAAGTTCAAACTGCCATTTTTCGCACCAGGCTTGGATTGCTGCTAGATCCTTAGTCTCTTCTCTTCTGTTTTCAAATATCTCTGTATGAAAGCACGTCACCAGCAAAAATTCTAGATTTACTATAACATATTGCCTTTTGAAATCCGCGCTGGACTGAGTGTGTGCTTGATCGGATGATCAAACATTCAAATTTCTTACACATTGTGGATACTGGGCTCTTCTTTATTGTCGCTGTATTAAATGAGCGAAGTGTTATCTACTATTCAGTCCTTCGGATAAATGCGATCAGCAAGCGATTTATTATATAATAGTTCCAGATATGGTGCAATTTCCCATTTATTTTTCAATTCAAGGTTTTGTGTAAATTTTATGACCTCTCTTTGAGTCCAATTATTCAGTTTATATCAGTATCAGGTGGTCTATAGAATACGCTGAATAGAGCTGAATTTCTCCATTTACATCTGCTGCAGTTAGTGACGTTAATGTGTACGCTTGAAAGATAATTAAGTTCTTGCAGTGTAAACTCTGCAAAGATTCATATAGTATTTTCAGAGATATGTTAGGACGACGGTAGTGCATAATATGTAACAGCTTTATTCATATATAAATGCAGTAAACACATTATTTACAGTGGATGTAGTCCACCTCTACCATACCATGGTGGATTCTCAAAAATATAAATACATCCCTTTTGTTCAACCGGGTGGCTTATACTGATATCCAATTTTTAAATTCCCTGACTTTTCCCTGATGGATTCACCAATTTCCCTGACCGATCGCCATGAGGTCACCTATTATTGGAATATTTTATATCTGCTGAATTAAATTTTCGTCAAACTCAGAAAATGTTAACAGCTGAAATCAATACATTAAAAGCTGCAAAGTACATCCTAATGAAAAAACACACCGAGGAGGGTCCATTATACTCCCGAATGCTCTGTCAAGGCGAAGGACACTACTATCTCTCCCCCATCTGCTACCCCAAAGATGCTGACATTTTTCAAAGATTTAAAAAAAAAATCTTAAGAAGTCCTCAAGTAAAACTCTGTACAAATATCTCAGTGGACATATTCGTGAAACCAATTGAAATGACTACTTTATGTGAAATTTTTCCTGAAAAAAACGTCCGCCATTTAGTGACGTAATAGTACCAAAATATCGACCATAATCTCTTAAACTTATGCATAGGACAGGAAGAGTACCATTATCACAAATGATATTTTTTTTATTTCATTAAAATCCTTCCACAACTCCACTGTCTACTTAACTTTTAAGATTTTCAAAGAAAAATCAAAACGGGTGTTTTTTTGGAATGTTGGTCATGTTTGAGCCTCCATACACAATTAATGGCTAGGACCTAAGAAAAATGACTTACTTTTTCATAATAAGCAATCATTTGTGAGTATAAATGCCATGTTTCAAGTCTTTACCTAAAAAAAAGCAATTTTGGATTTTGTCCGGCTATTTTCCATTTACGACCACTGTGTTTCGTTGCAGCGGCCGTTTTATTATCTATAAAATTGCAACATTTCCCTACACACAAGGTTTTCTTACAGCAGGTTATTGAATTACGCATACAACAGTTTTGCATTAATGTGAGTCCACTGAACCATTACGAGCGTTGGGGCGACCCAGGCGAGCGAGCTATATTCCTTCCGCGGCCGCGTATAAGCGGCCATGTATCGTATTTCCCTGGCCGTGTATGTTTCCTAGGGTAAAATTACAAATTGACAATATCTAATTCTTCAAGAAAGAGGTAACGCATCGTGGTAGTTCTGGGAAGTTGAGGATTACTGAAAAGACATCGAAGGGGAAGTTAATGGTTAAGTTATACTGGTGGACACCGGCACAGGTATCACTAAGGTGCGCGAAAAATACAAACAAAAGAAAAGTTGTTGGACTGGATCAAAATCGGATGGGGCGAATGACCTTCAGAAGCGAATAAAAATTTGATTCACGTGAATCAGGGAACAAGAAAATGTAAAAAAGTTTGGTTAAAAAACGTAAGCGCGCCACTGAGAGCGAGGACAACGGGAGGCAAATAGCAACGGCAGCGTCATGTTCAGGAATATCATATTTGAGGTGGTTTGTGACCAGACTATATTGCTTCGAGATGGAGCTTAAGGGCATTTCAATCCTCCAGCAGCCCCTCACTTTGGGGGACTTTGGGAGGCTAATATGAAATCAGCAAAGAGCTTATTGAAAAGAATTATTGGGAATAGAATTCTAACCTTTGAAGATCTATCCACAGTTTTCGCTAAAATCAAAGTGGTTTTAAATTCAAGGCCACTCACGCCATTGTCGCACGACCCCTCTGAATATGAAGTTATGACCTTGGGACATTTTTTAATTGGTGCTCCCTTTAGTAGGCTTGCCAGAACCTTACTTAATTTGAGCTCCAATAGACTTTCAAGGTGGCAGTTGGTGAAGCAAATAACGCAACACTTTTGGGATAGATGGTCCACCAAATATTTGAACACGCTTCAAGTGAGAAATAAGTGAGTGAAAGAAGAGGAAAATTTAGCAGTAGATGACCTTGTGGTATTGAAAGAGAAACATATGTTTCCATTGCAATGGTCTTTGGCTAGAGTGGAAGAGGTCCACTCCGGCCCAGATAACAGAGTGCGGGTAGTAACACTACGGACAAAAGATGGGGTGTTCAAACGTCCCATAGCAAAGGTTATGAAACTGCCTGTGGGAAATTAGTGGGAACTAATTTCCTAATATATTTTTTTTTTCTCTTTTCTCAATGTACTTAATTTAGCTGGAGCAAAGCAAGTTACTACTAAAGCATAAAGCATGCTATTTAATTCTTTAATTTAGTGTATTTTGTCTTTGGTGCTCCCACATACCTTTCCGAGGGCTTCCTTCCCAAATAAGTCTCTGGTGAATGCCCCCTCCAGAGTGAAAAAAGAACCTTTCTTTCCTTCACCCAAACAAAGACCAAATATGTAATTTATGATAGAATTGATCCAACCATGAGATTGGTATTTTGTTTATAATTTTGTTGTCATTATTTTTACTTAATTGTTCAAAATTTGATGTTCAAATTTTGGGGGAGTATGTTTCGTAATATTTGAGAGAGAGGCCACCAGGTGTCGTGGCCTACGAACAATCACGCCAACAATCGACAAGGGCAGTAGGAGTCGGGATCGAGGAGTGGATAGAGTGATTTCGTGGCGACCGGACGGGACGGCCGGAACAAGAACAGGAGGACAAGAGGAGGACTAATGCTGTGGCCTGCTAAGGTAGGAGCATTACTGTGGTGTTCTCTCTCTCTATCAAAATAAAATACAGTCCATTATCATTTGAGGGGCAATAATTAATTGCTGCTTAAAGGCAATATATTGCCTAGACATTATTTGTTGTTTGTTACTAGACAATAATGTCTAGGCAATATATTGCCTATAAGCAGCAATAAATTATTGCCCCTCAAATGATAATGGACTGTATTTTATTTTGATAGATAGAGAGAGAACGCCACAGTATCGCTCCTACCTTAGCAGGCCACAGCATTAGTCCTCTTCTTGTCCTCCTCTTCTTGTTCACATTATTACGAAAGACATGCCTCAATTTATTATTAAACACATAGGAAATGTGAACTTGGCTGAAAAGAATATGTTGTGAATTTATCTATATGAAAAATTATCTCAAACATTGGTGAGATATCTGGAAAATTACGGTAATTTTCAAAGGGCGCGGTAAATTACGAAAAATACCGAGGTAATTTACGAAAAAAACCGACGTAATTTTCAAAGTGGCCCATCTCTAAAAAGATCCCCTGCAACATTATAATATAACAGCACATTTTTGGCATTTATGAATTGAGTTCTGGACAACATAAACATGGCTACATAAATAAAATTAGGTCTTACCATTTAATAAGGAGTACAAGACCAGAATCCAGCATTGTGGCTCCCATCACATACTCCGGCTCCAGCCCTCGGTCAAAACCTACACGCTGGTTTTCATTTAGTGAATGAAAGACATTTTATCATGAATAAATAAATATAACAACATCAACTGCAATGATAAAACTGATGTTACACATACATTTTCCAAAAACAGAGCAACAAGTAAATTATTCACTTGTCTGCTCATTTGTCATTATTTCTCAATATAACTTAAAAAGAAGAAAATCACAAGCAGCTTGCTTTATATTTTAAGTAGGACTTCTTTTGGACTTTAATCTGTTCAAATCCACTTCCTTAATAGGTTTATTTAACATTATATGTTTAGCTTAAGCTTTGAGCAGCAAGTTTGCTCACAGCTATTACCCTACTAGCACAAAAAGGATGACATAAGGCTCTGTGTATTCACATGTACAGTTTATACAAAATGTTTCAAGAAAACTTTATATGAAAACTTTCCAAAATTTCTCACTTTCAAAATAAATATTATTATGTAGATTTTTATCAAAAATAAAAATACAGTTAAAATGTGGAAAAAAAATCTAGATTGTTCAGGGTCACGTCTCTTTTTTTAACAATACAGATTATTTTTTCCAAAATCCATGAAGATGATTGCAATTTATCCTTACTAACACAGAAGACTCTTGAAAAAAAGTTGAAACAGTAAACTATCCAAACTTGTCTTCAGCAATAAGACCAGTTCCTCATGGAGAAGGACATCCAATATGTGCCTAATCCACCACAGAATAGGGAGGATATTGACATGCCTGGAAATGATTCAAGTACCAACCGAGAGCGCACTTCATGAACAAGAAACAGGCACATTAGAAGAAAGTAATGACCCCACTTTAAAGCCTGCACATACAGCACAGGGTTGAGATATACTCTTATTGCTATGGTCAAAATGTCATGCTAGGCTAAAACTGGTATATTTCCAGCATAAATGTTGGACTCGCAGTCATGGAAGAACCGTTTCGCATATAATGGTAACATAAAATTTAATTAATATGCAATAAAATCCACTCACATAGATAAATCAGGGTGCCCACAACTTTTTATTAATCATTTCCCTGTATTTTCCCTGTGTTTTCCCTAGCAGGTTTCTCCATAATATCCTAAGAAATGTGCAAACTAAAGGGTTTCAATACGTCCCGAAAGTGCACCTAAATAAATTTGCGTAAATGGGATCAGAGATCAACTCACTTCTCATCATAATAGACTTTTATTTTTATGAAAAAATATTATGATAAGAATTAACAATAAAAAATGAGACTGTACAGGCAGCAAAAAAATAAACATGTCAATCGATCCTCTAACTTGAAAGATCAAACAAAACTAATTAAATAATCAGGAACTTTCTGTGAAGATATTGCTGTCTTACATTAAATGACCAGAAATTAATTATTCAGGTAACACCTGACAATTACACTAAAAAAAGCAAAGATTTTCATTTCTTCAGCTTCTTAATGTTTTTCTCTACTTCTTCCTGTTTTTCTTTCAGGGCTTGATTCTCTGCTTTTAACTTATCTAGCTCATTTTTCTTCATTTTCTCTTCTTCTCTCTGTAATCTACTCTTCTTCGCCATTTCAGTTTCTCGCCTCTTCTGAAGCGCATCTCTGTACTTGGCGCTTGCTCCACGCGCATATCTGATCAACTCCCGATCAACTTCCACTGACACCTCGCCTCCCGCATGAAAAATCCCATCCAAACTCTTCTCAGAGCAATGAGAGATTCTTCATGTAGGTTTTCAACTAACATGTCTTTGTTCACAGATAACCCACTCTCGACAAAGGTGGTACCGTGCGAGAACAGCAGGATAATTTAAACAGCTGCCCAACAATTCTTTAAGTCATCTCGTTTGTTAAGTTGGCTTGCATAGAATGAGTCCAGTCTATCCGTATCCCTATTAAAGCCCGTGAGCTGTACTTTATCCACCTGGGATACAAACCTTTTGAACTGGATACCACCGCGGTTTGCCAGCAGAGTGGTCATGTGGTTTGCAGACACGAAAACCCTAAGACAAGAATCCATGTCTGTTTTACACTACTCAGGTTTTTTAAGAATTTTGTTAGGATCCAGACATAATGCTGCTTTGGTAAATTTGTACTTTATTGGGCTTCTCTCAACTATTTTCTTCTCAATGGAGACCAAACACTTCTTACATTCCAACCTAAATTTGTCCTCTTCGATGCCCTTCACTCTTGCATCACGGAGAGCAAGGGTTGCCCCCACAACAATATTGATTTGGGACAGTTTCAAACCATTCGCAACATCACCTACATTAATATTGATCAGCTTGTAGGCTGTCTTCACTTTGTTTGGGACGTCTGGCTTCTCAAACTGCCTGTACACCTCTCGGAGAAGATCCTCAATGTCACCATGAAGAAATAGGATGACTGGTTTCAGCATCTGATATGCTTTGAGAAATGGCTCAAAAGATAATGCTATTGTCGCAAAGAAATGAAGTTTCGACAGCAGATGAGGGTCAGCAAAGCACTCTTTCACCTTCCTAATCGACCATGTGTCAGGCAAATCCTTCATAGTGGGAAAGTAGGTCTTCAAATTCTTGAGTATTGTAATGACTCTTGCACACATGGGACCATTCTCAAGCTATCGGCAATTGCAAAATTTGAGAGTAAATTCATCACTTTCAGTAAGACGTGTAAAGTCTGCACGGTGCGCAGGAGAATCCTCAAAGACATTATGGATTAACTTAAAAAATATTGCAATCTGCCAACCATACTTAACGAAACTGTACTGAAAGGCACCATTAACAACGTGGAGACCACAGGATCCCACAGGCTACTGTGGGAGCTTACTAGGGCTACAGAAGTAGCTTCGTGACATTTACAGAATACAGGTGGGAGCCTAATATACTACCTGTAGCTTCTGCTAGCTCTTTCTCCGGTAGCTTCCATGATAGAGAATACCGATGGGAGCAAATAGCTTATTGAAGCATCTTTTCACCGGAAAGCGTCATAGCTTCGAGTTATAGAATAGGCCCCTTGATCTGCCCCTTCCCGAACTGCTAGCATGTTGCCTGCATGGTCGAGGGGTGTGTGAAGGGAGTGCTGGTGCTACATACACGTGTAGGCCGTGACCAACTAAAAAACTTATCTACCTAAACATACAGCATGCATAGTAAAAGCTTAAGTTTTAACACTTTCAGGACCGCCCTGAATATGGATACCTATCCCCAGGGGCCAAAAAAAAAGAAAAAATTTAATACGGCTTTTAAACACACTTCTTTAACACACTTCAGGACCCGCGGACGCACACGCTGCGTCCGCGGGTCCTGGCAGGTGCACGCCAGGTTGCAGCGTATGCGTCCTCGGTCCTGAACGTGTTAAATGATACGAATGGCAAAAAACTATCCCATCAAATTAAAAAAACCATACCGGTACTGTTCATCATACAAAAAGTCTGGGCAGTAATACTGCATACCTGCTGTAGTGGTGTTCAGACGACAAAAATAGTCAATTTGTCCTGAAATTGATGACCCTGGATAGCATTGAGATGCCACTTCCCTGCAGCATGGCTTGTCACAGCCCGCTTGCCCATTGAACTCAGCGAAAAAGTTTTCTTACACACGATGCACTTAGCAGAGTTCACATCCCATTTGTCTGCCCGCAACCAGCTTTGCCACTCAGGGTGAAGGATAGCATCAAGCGATGCAGGGTTGAATTTTGAAGTCATTATTATTTTTAAAAGGTTTACTCCTACAGTATGATATTCCCTGTTGTGTTGTTATGCGTCTCACAACACTGTGCAGCCGAGTCCAGCCAAGCCGATGCTAGCCGAGTGGAGAGGTTGAAGTGAGAGGAAAGGGAGGGGACTACTTCGGCAGCCGAGCTGGTCCAATGCGAGCCCAAGCACGAGTGAGCGCACCAGCCGGACAGAGCGAGAGCATAGACCAAGGACGCACTGTGCTGCACGGTATATGGCGCTAACTAATTATTAATTCCCACATTTCGAAAAAGATTCCGAGATCCCAGGCGTTTCCCTGTCTTTTCCCTGTCCAATTCCGTTGAATTTCATTTCCCTGTTTTCCCTGTTTGCGGGCACCCTGTAAATATATAAAAATGGTTAAAATTTTTCAAAAACAGATAATGGAAAAAGTCATGGTTCAGATAGTCTGCTGTTCTTACACCTCTTGTCATTTCAACTATGCTGTTATTGTTGTTGTATTTGGTTTTCTTGTGATCCCAACATTGCAGAATCAACCGTTCACTTGTCTGCGACAGGCTCAAGTTGGCGCCTATTATGTTTTCGATGTTCTTTTGTTTGAAGTCGCTGTAACGGTTGTAACAGTGAGTGTATGAAATAAAAGTGTGCACCTGTCCTGTGTAATCGTGTGTTCGTTAGTTACGCTAACCAAAAGTAAGTGGTTACCCTGCATTGAAGACAATAGGTTACGGGCCCAGGGACACTAGCGAACACTAAAGATTACTAGGAAAGTGAAATTAAGTTACGTGTGAAGCACATTACCGTAATAAGTAAGTAAATTACGGCCCAAGCAAGATGGCGGACCACGACGAAAGAATGGAATTCAGACGCGCTATATTAAAGGCAGACAGTTCAAACTACTATGCATGGAGCAAGAGGATAGAGGCACAAATGATAGACAAAAACTGTTGGACGGCGATAGACCTGGGTTTCGGAGACGCTGTGCACAATAATGTAAATCAGGAAGAAGCGTTGGGGATGCTAAACCAGGAACAATCCAGAATTAATCGCCGGGCAAGAGCCGTGCTTTATAATTCCGTGCACGATTCGATGTTACATGATGTCGGGGAATCAGTTTTTGCCAAGGAGATATGGTCCACACTCGAAGAAATGTGCGGTACGTATAGCATGTTGCACACAGTCGTGCATTTGCGTGAGTTAACTACTACGACGAAAGAACCAGGCATGCCGATGCAAGAGTATGTCAGTAAAATGCAAGAGACTATGCAAAAGGTACGTAAAGGCGGTGTCATATTTAGCGACCAATCTTTCGAGTACTTCCTGCTACTCGGACTCCCCATACCGCAATATGAAGGCCTCATACGATCCCTGGAGGACAGCGAAGATAAGATTACGTCATCCATGGTGAAAGCAAAATTAATGCTTGAAGAAAGGAGGATGGAGAGGAACAGCAGAATGAAGAACGACGATTCGGTTGCCCTGAATGCTTCAAAGAAATCTAAGGAACCGCCGCCGACACACTGGCACAAGAAAGGAAATAAGTTTAAGGCCAGGGGAAGGGACATGACAAGGGGCACCCCACCCAACTTCAAGTGCTTCTCATGTGATAAACCAGGTCATTCTGACCACGACTGCCCTGTATGGACTGAGTTCAAGGAGACCAGGCTGAAGCAACGCCGTGAGTGTGAGTCAAAGACGTATGTTGCATGTAGTGAGGATTCAGACGAAGAGAATGTCATCCTACTGTTATCCGACTCGACACGACACCAGACGCAAGAAGACAAGTGGTACCTGGACTCGGGAGCGACTGACCATATGTGCCATGATGCCAATGCATACAAACACTTATTGGGGGAGAGGGGAAGAGTGAAAATAGGAAATGGCGTGAAACTACCCATTAAAGGGAAAGGGACTGTAAAACTGTATGCGAGGATGAAAGATGGAGAAGGCAAGAAATTGTGTTTTCAGAATGTCAAGTATGTACCCGGACTGTATTGCCATCTGATTTCTGTCCCCCAGTTAACTGAAAAAGGAGTTGTTGTCACGTTTGGAGATCAAGTAGCTGTAGGCTCACTGAATGGTGAAGTGATCTTCGAAGCCAAGAAAGCTGGAAAGATGTATGAACTCTGTAGCGGTGATCATCCTATGCAAAGGCTGACTAACTCATCTTTGGCTTTGAGTGTAGAGACAACCAAGGAAGTGTGGCATCGACGCCTTGGCCATGTCCATGCCCAAGCATTGGAGAAAATTCCACCACTTGCTGAACTCAAACGAAAAGAAATGGAAGCGTGTGACATATGCGTTCAAGGAAAATTACAAAGGAAGCCATTTATTGCAACGAGTGCCCGTGCATCCAAACCCCTTGAACTTGTTCACACCGATGTCATGGGGAAATTCGACCCACCATCCAAGGGTGGATCACTATATGCAATCGTATTCACTGATGATTTCTCCCGGTATACTGTTGTGAAAACCATGAAAAGCAAGAGTGAGGCTCTCATAAAGTTTAAGGAATACAAGACCATGATGGAACAAATGACCAGGGAGAAGATAATGAAACTAAGGTCGGATAGAGGAGGTGAATACTGTTCTGATGAATTTGAAGGGTACCTGACGGAAAATGGAATAATTCACCAGAAGACTGTACCTCACTCGCCACAGCAAAATGGCAGGAGTGAGCGGCAGAACCGAACCCTCATGGAAATGGCAAGATGTATGATCATCGAATCTGGAGCTACCAAAGATATGTGGGCAGAAGCGCTAAATACGGCTGCATACATAAGAAATAGATGCCCATGCCGTACTATTGGGAACGAAATACCCATTGTTCTGATGCGAGGATGCGAGATTGTCATGAAAGACCTGATCAAAATCAAACCATTTGGCTGCAGAGCACAGGCCATTGTGGAGAATCGGAGAAAGCTCGATAGCAAGACTGAGGAATGTATCATGCTCGGCTATGAAGAGGGCCCAAAGGGAGGCTACAGACTCTGGAGCATATCAAGGAAGCGTGCCATCGTGAGGCGAGATGTAGTGTTCCATGAAAGCACATTCCCACTCAAGGAGATGCAGTCAACCGATCAGGGAAGGCACGGGAATCCATCAAATAACATATTCACGTTCGAAGAAAGTGACGAAGATTTTGCGGATGGACCGGTGGAGAGTGACGGATTGGAAGTTCAGGACCCAACACCTGAACTACCTGACACTCAACGATTAGACTATGCCCAAAACATCCACCTGCCAGATGATGATGCTGTGCCCATTGCAGTTGAAGAGATAGCTGTCATCCCAAGGCGTTCCGGTAGGTTGCACAAGCCTACCACATGTGGCTGCTCTGAGTGCCACTCAGCCCTGGTGACACTGTCAGAAGAAGATGACCCGTACGAGCCCACGTCCGTGGAGGAAGCGATGCTGAGTCACCACCGTGACAGTTGGGTAGCTGCCATGGAGGAGGAGCTCACCAAGTTGGAGGAGATGGGAACCTGGGACATCATACCAAGACCCCTCGACAAGAAGGTGATCGGCTCAACGTGGAAATTCCGTGTAAAAACCAGAAATGATGGTAATCCACACAGGTTTAAGGCTAGACTTGTTGCCCAAGGTTTCTCACAGGTACGTGGACTTGACTACTTTGAAACATACAGCCCAGTAGTAAAACGTAAAACTATCAGACTAATGCTTGCTGTATCTGTTGAACAAAATCTTGTGGGGGAACATGTTGATGTGGTATCAGCCTATGTAAACAGCAAATTACCAGAGACTATCTATTTGGAACGACCCAAGGGTCTAAAAGTGAGTGACAGAGGTGACTTTGTGTGTAAATTAAACAAGTGTCTTTATGGTTTGAAACAGTCAGTCAGTATTCCAAAATGAAGGGAATATTCTTGTCAATGGGATTTAACCCCACTTATGGTGATCCTTGCTTATTCCTCAGCTCTAAACGTAAGATATATGCTGCTTTGTATGTTGATGACATAGCTATATGGAGTGCTGATCAAGCAAATATCAACTGGTTCACGGAAAATCTGTCTAAGCATGTAGAGATCAGATGCCTTGGGAGCATAAGTAATTTATTGTCCTTAAGAGTCAGAAAAATGAGTTGTAATTCTGTATCCATTGATCAATCGAAATATATAGAGCAAATGTTATGTGAATTTGGAATGTCTGATGCAAAATGTGTATCGTGTCCTCTCAGTGCTAGTGTTACGAAAGGGCTTGATGAGCCTGATGCTGTTGTCAATGAGAGTGATTACAGGAAGGCCATAGGCATGCTCTTGTACGTTGCCAATGGCACTCGCCCTGATATATCATTTGCTGTATCATATCTGAGTCAGTTTTGTTCTCATCCAATGAAAACCCACTGGTCAGCTGTAAAACATCTGTTTAGATATGTTAAAGGGACTATTGATTATGCCATTGTTTATCAGAAAAATAACATGCAGGCCCAAATTTTCAGTGATTCTGATTTTGCGGGAAATAAGATTGACCGCAAATCTTTCTCTGGGACTGTTGTAATGCTAGCTGGTGGCCCTATTCACTGGCAATGTAAGAAACAAACTGTAGTTGCAAATTCCACCCAAGAATCTGAATATATTGCCCTTGCTCTGACCACTAGGGAGGCTTTATGGCTGGGTAACATCCTTGAGGAGATGAATCTTAAATTTATGTGTTAGATCCCCTGTGTCAAGGCTGACAATATACCTGCTATTACCCTGGCCAAAGATGATTTAATTGATCATAGATCTAAGGCTATTGACATAAGATACCATTATATTAAGGACGTTGTGTTAAAGGGTTTAATTCAGCTTGAGTATGTTCCCTCTCACCTTAATATTAAAGACTTGTTAACTAAAGGACTTAGTGCAAGGAAGACTCAGGAACTGTGTACAATGGTAGGACTAACGTCTATATGATTGTGTTTTGAAAGTAGTAAATTATTCTATTGGGCAATTGGACTATGGACTGTGGTTGATGAATGCCCTAAAATCTTTATTGTGACAAATTAAGTGATATGTATTGCTAAGTGAACTAAGAAAGTTTTTTTTGTTTGGACTGTTGAGGTATTCCCCAATGTGTGGAATCAAGGGGAAGTGTTGTTGTATTTGGTTTTCTTGTGATCCCAACATTGCAGAATCAACCGTTCACTTGTCTGCGACAGGCTCAAGTTGGCGCCTATTATGTTTTCGATGTTCTTTTGTTTGAAGTCGCTGTAACGGTTGTAACAGTGAGTGTATGAAATAAAGTGTGCACCTGTCCTGTGTAATCGTGTGTTCGTTAGTTACGCTAACCAAAAGTAAGTGGTTACCCTGCATTGAAGACAATAGTTATTTAATTAACAATTAGTTGTTTGACGCTAAAAAAACACTTCTGGACATGTTAGTGCCATTGTGCTTTAAAATGAGAAAGGTGGTAGTAGGCTGTTGAGGAATATTGTGGTAGAAATAATTGATAATATATTTTTATCAACGAAAGGGATCCATCACCTCGCATTTTCTAGATAACTTTTGATAGGGTATTTTGGCGTACATTGATGATTTATGCATTCCAGTAAATCATTGATACTGAGCTCGATGCTCATAAAGTGTGGATTGTTCGCATAATAAGAACTAATTGACAAATTTCCCTCAATTTTCCATGCGAGGAGGACACCGTATTACTATGTATTCGTTCCACCATATTTCTGTTCTAGACTCTTCCCAAAATAAGAAGCCTGAATGAAGATATGTAAATAGAGATAGTTGTTGCAAGTAAACAAGACCCAAAGAAATAATATTAAGAATAATGTGTGCCATAAATCAGGCACGTAGCCAAGGGGGCTTGAGGGGCTTCAGTCCCCCCCAAAATTTTTTCCCCTTGTGTCAGAGGGGACCACTAGCCAAGGGTCCATGAGTCCATGAGTGCCATGCTCTGACTCACCGTTAATCAATTCAGATGCATTAATTTTTGCCTCCGAATCACTTTAAAGAAACATCTCAATTTTCTGTGCATTAGGTTCTGAGCTATTACATACATAGGATGAAATACCTATTATTACAAAATTCACTCTCCTTTGCACAGTTTTCAGTGCTATATACATACATGGAAGGACCTAGATCAAGAAATTTAGGAATGAAAATCACTGAGAGGAGTTCCATCATTATCTTTGCTTATGAAGCGAGGTAAAGAGCCGACCACATGATTAGACCGGCAATGCTCGGAACACCCAGAAGTGTCAGCGTTCAACCTCAGTGGGTACAACATAATCGGGTAGGGTACTGATGCATATGAGGCCATCGGGAGTGTGTACGTTCGAGATACCGAAGAGAGAGATTCGTGATAACAAGAGTCTAATTTTAAGGGTGATGAAGGAAGTATATCACTTGCCAAGTGTGATTTGTTGCTTTGACCTTAACAGGAGGGTCATCCCCCCGGTCGGTCGATATCTCGCTTGCTTCCACGTTTGATAGAGGTCTTCTCGCCAAGAGCACTGTGGCCATTTTTGCACCTGATTGTGTGTTATGATTGCGAGTGGTAGTGGGAAAAGATTGTGTTATTAAGCGATTTTTTTGCTTAAAGTCAAAAAAATGCCATGTTGCTCAGCGCCGATTTGTTCAAAGAGGGGAGAGAATGGAGTAAAGCTCTATATATTCCCTAGTGAACATGTGAGAAGAGCAAAATGGCTGCAGAATTGTCAACGAGATAACTGGCAGTCTATCAAATATTCTCACCTTTGTGAGGAAAGTTTCATACCCTTAACCTTTATCGGACGAAAGGGAACTTTAGTTCCCAGCAAGGAGTGGGTCCCGCTGGCCGAATGGGAACTTTAGTTCCCGCTTCATCTTTCCTCGCTCCTTATCTCCTCTCCTCCTCTCGAGTTATTTCTCGCTCCTTCTATGATGATGGTTGGAGTGCTTAATGATGTTAGGACTATTTATCTCTCGACAAATATCCCTTTTGACCTGCTAGCCCACACCCTTTTTCCTGGGCAGTATCTACAACAACAAACGCAGTCTTGGAACTCCCCTCCTCGCTCAACACCTCTCCCTTGTGTCACGCGCCACTGGCCTTATGAGTATCTGACAAATTACGTTTGCGCTTGGATTCCCCTCGCTCAACACAGGCCTCTTATGACATGCAAGCTGGCCCTTACTTATCTGAGGAGGATACAACAACAAGCTTAGGCCTTGGATTCCCCACGCCGTTGCTATCTCTTCTAGGCTAAGATTTTTTAGTTTCCCTGCTACTTCGATGGTGAACGGTTCCCTCAAAGTTGTCTGAGTGTTAGACGCATTTATTCAAACTCTCCTGATTATTTGGCTGGCTTTTTATTGGCTGCTCCATTTATTTCGGTATGTATTACTTACATTTCGTAATTGAATATTTTCTCCACGAAGCAATCCTCACTTGGATAAAAATCTTTTTGTGTACATATTTTTGTATTTATTCGCTGCATTTTTATTCAGGAGAAAACCACTGAAACAGCACCATGAATCGCAAAAGAAAATTACAAGAGAGTGAAATTACGGAGGAACTTTTCGCAGACAGCGATTCCGACGCACATATTACAGATGACAATGACAGCTCAGAGGAAGAGGACGGCGGCATCGACCAAGACTTAGCTCCAACTCAGGCAAAGGAGTGGGTGAAAAAGTCAAGGAGTTACGTAATTCAACGTCCATTCATTTTTTCCGGTGGTGAAAAGGGTTTGAATGTAAATGAAGCTCTAAATATCACGGCAAGTTCCTCACCCATGACAGTGTTTTTCCTCTATTTCCAAGAAGTTATTCCTCTACTAGTGCTTGAGACAAACAGATACTACTCCCAGTTTCTACAGAAAAAGGAAGTTGGAACATCTCCGGAACCAGACATAAAATACTCCGAAATGTGTACTTTTTTGGCGATTGTGATTCAAATGGGACATGATATCCGAGATTCTCTGAAAGACTATTGGACACGATTGGAACAGTTTAGCACCCCTTTCTATGGTAATGCAATGGCACGCGATAGGTTCTTACATATCCTTAGATTTTTACATTTCACAAACAATGAGAATGAGCCGAACAGGAATGATGAACGTTATGATAGACTCTGGAAGATAAGAAACCTTTTTGATGTGCTCAACGAAAAATATTCTAAACTTTACAGGCCTTCAGAGTACCTAGCTGTGGACGAAGTCATTGTTCTTTTCAAAGGCAGAGTGATTTTCAAACAATACATTCCAAAAAAACATAAGAGGTTCGGAATAAAAATCTATAAGTTGTGTGACTCAGCGGGATATACAGTAGATATGACTGTTTACCTGGGGAAGGACAGACAAAACGCAGCAAAAGACATAACAGCTACGCATGCGACTGTGAAAACTTTGACGAGAAGAGTGGAAGGAAGGGGGCATAAGCTTATGATGGATAACTTTTTTTCTTCTCCTGAACTTTTCGATGACCTAAGGAAAATAAAAATAAATTGCTGTGGGACAGTTAGAGCGAATCGAATTGGTTTGCCGAAAGAATTCAAAGACAAGAAATTGAAATTGAAACGCGGAGATGTGAAGGTGAGATGCAGACGAGATCTAACTGCGATTGTTTGGAGAGATAAAAGAAATGTCCATATGTTGACAAATATGCATGTGCCACCTGAAGAGGGCAACTTCTGTGATAGCCAGGGGAAAGCTCTGAAACCTGAAGTCATAAAAGACTACAACAAACATATGGGTTACGTTGATAAATCCGACAGAATGGCAAATAGTTACTCAATTAGCAGACGGACTTGGAAATGGACGAAAAAGTTATTCTTTCACCTCCTTGATCTGACTATTCTAAATTCATGGATTGCCTTTGTTTCTGTAGGGAGCAAGATGACCCATCGAGATTTTCGTTTGACGCTCGTGAGAAATCTTTTGGAGGCCGCTAGGGAGGAAAGAGGGCCTCCTTGTCTGATGGGCCGGCCTGCTGCTGCGTCAACAAGCGTCGTTCGCCTCGACGCGAGAGATAACGAACACTGGATAGAGAGGGGAAAGAAAGCCAGATGCCGCTTATGCTCACTTCGAGGCAAAGAAAGTCGCACGGTTTTTCGATGCTCTAAGTGCAATGTAAGCCTGTGTGTGGACAACTGTTACAAATTATTTCATACAAAAACAAATTTAGAATAAAATAAACTTTTTGCAGGCCATTTTCATGAGTGAAACTTAAAGAAATTTAAATAATAAAAAATAAAATGTTTATTTTTTGTAGTGAAAAATTGTAATTTAAAATGTTAATGTAATTTTTATATTTTGTACCTTCGGTATCACCTTATAAAATTTAAATTTAATAATAAACAATATATTTTCTTTATAAATGTTTTTACTTTTCATTAATAACTCAAAAAATAGATGAGATAGAGGCAAAAACGTAAATGCCTGCAGAGCTGAATTTAAATGCTCAAAAAAGCTCCGGCCGGGAGACCCCACTACGGGAATTTAAATGCCGTCTTTTAAAGGTTAATACTTATAGTAGTCATAAATCTGAAGTGCTTTTTCAATTTTGTATGCATCTGTGCCATATGCCGAGTAAGGTTAAGGAAGCCAAATGAATTTACTAGATTGAGTCATGCTGCTAAAAAAGGATTGTTTTGCAATGAAATGTTTACATCTTCAAACGATCTCCGAGGCCAAGTGTGATCATGATAATAGTATACTCCCACTAGTGTTATTTATAGTACTTTAGTTTAATCATTTGCTGTACAAACACAATACAATGAAATATAAACAAATCATCATTCAATGTCTTGAAAGATTCCTCACGTTGTTGTCGATATAAATCCTTTTTGGGTCTATGAAAAATTATCACATCGCAGACTTCTATAGTTAAAGTGTATGTACAGTCAAATAATGTCAAACATATTATTTTATCAATGAAAATGGTACTAAAATTATATTGTGTTGACAGGGAAAAATGATTACACCATTTATTTCGTTAAATCACTGTCCAGTGTCTTTTTTTAAACTATCCGTGATTTCATACTTTAGCTGCTCTATAATAACATTCCATGCTTGCATAGTTGGTAATATGAGAAGAGGTGAGTGGCATTCATAATACGAGCAGTTCATGTTGTACTTTTAATTTCTTGGGTGTTAAATCTCCTGCTACTTTCACTGGACATTGGGCAGTCATCCAGGGTTGCTACGGAGCAGAAATTATGAAATTCCAGTACTTTTCCAGGTTTACAGGCCAAAATTTTCATTTTTCCAGGTTAAAATATCCATTCTATCGTAAGCGGGTATTTTAAAGAAAGTGCAAGAATAAGAGAAAAACACATTAACGTATGCACACCATGTAGAGATAACAATATGTATTATAGTGAAATACATACATGAAAAACGGGTTGGTTTTGAATCCTTTATTAAACATAAATCCTAATCTAACCAATGACCACTACCCTAAGAAAAAAATACTATAGAACTATATATAGTGATTACAGGAATTCTATAGTCACTATAGAAATTTCTATAATCACTATGGTGTATAGTTCTATAGTCCTATAATCACTACAGAACTTTCTATAATCACTATAGGGTATAGTTCTATAGTACTATAATCACTATGAATTGTAGTTCCATTTTCTTATAATCACTATGGGGTATAGTTCTATAGTCGTATAATCACTATGGGGTATAGTTCTATAGTCCAACCCTATTGAAAATGCCCAATTGGTTTCCTATTGTGTTTCAAAAAATACTATATAGGAATTATGTACAATTTGTAGAGGAATTAAAATGTCCAACAGGAACAATAAAGGATCTTATAGGAACAATAAATTTCCTATAGGCACAAGAAATTTTCCTTCGGAACGAGAAACTTTCCTATAGGAACGAGAAATTTTCCCATAGGAATGAGAAATTCTCCTATAGCACGAATAATTTCCTATAGGAATGAGAACGTTTCCTATGGGAATGAGAAATTTTCCTATGGCACGAATAATTTCCTATATGAATGAGAACATTTCCTATAGGAATGAGAAATAACCCTATAATTATGAGAAATTTTCCTATAGCATGATATAGTTTCCTATTCATGCATGAATAGGAAACTTTTTCCTACACTACAGGAAAAAGAAGGTTTCCTATTGATGATATATCCCAAGAAGTAAGTATAAGCTTTCCATGATCTTGACACTATGAAGAATTTTAGCTTTCTGATCACTTATCTGGCAAAACTTCATAATATCAGGTCCTACTTTTACTACTTTTCTTAAAACTGCGAGTTTTTGCGTAATTTCTACAATCCTCACAATTTGATGTGGTATGTACCTTTAGTACTTTTCATTGCAATTTTTAAATAACCATTTTCTGACTCGAATGGATAACCATTGTTTGCCCACAAGGGACCCCATCTTCTCAACTGTGGTCTGAAACAAACTTGAAAAGTGGTCTTTTTATCCTTGGAAACCTTGAAATAACCTTGAATTTTGGTTAACAGACGGGTTTTATCGAGATCGGTGTTTTTTTTAAGTTATCTTACTACTGCGCAGTAACAAGCATGGATCAACCGACCCTTTGAAGCACGTATACCGGGCGAAACCTATACGATGGGAAAACATTTCAAGGGATTCAAAACATATGCTGGAAACCCGGACGAAAACGGGTTTTGAAACGGCCGCGAGGCACTGCGCCGAACAAGATCAGAATGATATCTTGTTAGCGCACGGGAGGCTTGCGGCCACATGGGATAAAAACATGTGTAGTGTGCAGCCAAGGAAAAAGTATTTCATGAATATATTGGTTATAAATTCCGTGGTGCAACGCTTTAAAATTCATCGTCAATTTGGCCTTCTCTGCGAATCCGGTATGGACGTACTTTTATCCTGAATTGCCCTTGGAAAGTCAACTTGAATGGGAAAATCATTGGACCTGGCCAAACTTCACTGCTGCAAGGTAAGTTTTCATTGTTGAATGCGAAAATTTTCCTCTCCATTGCGGTTTAAGAAACCGTACCCCTATCTGTGAAAAGTTTACTTCTAATTTGCTATTAGGGGGTTTCTTTGCATATAATTTCCAACTATTTTCATTATATTCACCGGTGTATTTTCACGTCGCGTAGTATGTACCACGGTAAGACATGAAGAGTGTTCCACCAGTGCTGCTTAATTACCACGTTCATTTTATCTGATTAAGAATGGAGATAATTCATTGCGAGATAAAAGTGATAAACCCTTCATAGTCAACTATTTCACAAATTGTCTGTGATTGTTTTTGCTAGAGTTCATGTTTTATTCCACATTATACGATGAAGACATGGAAAGTTGAAGAGAGTGACTTTTCAAAATATGCGGGGATGAAGTTAGATAATGTTATTAAAGAAAAGCCAAACAAATCCTAATATAAATAGTATTGTACTGTATATTTTGCATTATATTTTTTATGTTGGGATAGATTTCCTGCGAAATAAGTTTTTTTTGGAGAAATACTGTTATTATTTTCGCTGTCGTTCATCCAAGGTATTGCTCCCAATTCACCATTTGAACGAATTCAGCTGCATCCATATTTTAAACATTCTAATGTTACGAGTGTGAACCTTTATTTCCAAAGCATAATATATGTTTAATTTTTATGAGTATTTTCCTCCCTATTGCGGAAAATAGTTCGATAGTATGTACATTATTTAGCTGGTGTGACCGGGCCAACTCCATGTTAATAAAATCCTATTAACAATTTGCTAAGGAATATGTAGCAAGGCTTCTAAGACAACTCTTTATTTATCAATATTCGTTTAGAGTAATCATCACTATCTCCGAATCGATAGCAAAATATGCAACGTAATTCTTTTAATACTGGAGGACCAAAATTATCAAGTTTTATAGATCTCGTTAGTTATGGAAAATATATTTATTTTTTATTTTGCCAAATTTCATCCCTTTGCAGAAAACTCAGCCTGCCATCATGCAGTGTTTAACTGATTAAATTTTAGATGCGCTATCTCCCTGATTTGTTATCTGATTTGATCTATTTGTATCATTTTCATGAGTTTTGTCAAAGATTTATTAATTGTGCTTCTCATTTTCATTTAGCTCAAGTTTGGCTGTAAAAGAGTGTGCAGGGAGAAGGTTCTTAAGATTGACCATTCATCGATCAACTTGCTCGTCAGGGGGCTGTTATTGAGCTGCATCTACTCAGGGGAGGAAATGGCTTCTATGTCGCTGACAAGCAGCCTCCCTGACAGCTTCAAAAGCAAGGGCTTTGAAGTAAAGGCTGAAATGGACAAAGGTGTCATAAATGATATAATGGGTAAGTTTAGCAAATCAAAAGAAATTTTAGGTCTAACCATGATCTACAGGTGTGATTGCAATTATGTTTATAAGTGATATGTCAGTCTGCACAGCTTGGGGAGGACATAAAGGTATTATCATTGGAAAAAGTATTGGTAAAATCTATTGGTTGTTGGATCATCAGGAACTAGTAACTGGTGAAGGCCATATGTCAGTTTTTGCTTGAAACTGGAGCACTTTACTCCAGTCACTGGTTAATTCTATCAGAATATAGACCAGTGTTCTAGTTCAATCCCTTCAGGCGTAACTTTGTGGAAGTCCATTTCGAATTATGACAAGGAACTATGTTTAAATCCACAGAGTTTTTTATTGGCACCTGATGATGATGCCGTAGTGTTGAAACTAATGGTACCAATAAAAAACTCAGAATTTAAACATAGTTGAACTTGTCATTATTTGTGATACATGTTTAAATCTTTAAGGCACACATCCCATTTTTAACTGATGAACCCTATCTATAGCAGTCATAATTAGGGGTTTTACTCATCTACTCTGTCCTGCTATTTTTCATTTAAAAAGATACAAAGGCCATGGCTTAGCGAACTATTTACGATCTGGTTTCGTTTACATCTAGGCCTTATAAGTTATCTCTCTTTTTCCGTTTTTATCGGCTGTTAAAACTTGAGAATGTATTTGTTATTTCCAAATGTAACTTTGGCTTCTGCCTTATGAAGTGGGGTGCACTCGTGAATTCCTTCGGCTTCAGCTTCATGAATGCATAATGGGTAATATTCTAAAAGCCATTCTTATTGGGAAGCACAAATCTCAGTTAACTGGAATAATAAATTATTAGTCCAATGCCATGTACCTCATTTCATTTTTTCTGAGGTTAACAACTTATCAAAAGTTTTGAGAGGTGTTCCTTGCAGTTGGAAACTGAAAATAACAGATTTTGCTTGTTTGGTTTACATTATCTGTGATGAACTAGAAGGGCTGCTTAGTGCATAGTGGTGCAGTGAGCATCATTGCTTAAGAATATGTGTAGATCAGCAAGTGTTTTATGTAACCTAACATTATATGCTCTGTTGATTTGGATATTGTATTCCATTACAAAATCTATTTGGGTATTTTATACACAAATACAATATTTAAAATTATTTCTTATATTACACAGTGGTTATAACTTGTATTTCTAGCTGGGATCCGAGCAGCATGTCCTACTTTAACGGAAACTGAAGTGAATATCGAAGTGGGTGTAAGTTTGGCACAGGCTCAAGACCGTGAGGGAGAAAGATCTCAGCAGCAAAATGTGTGTGATGTAAGGACAATAGAGGGAAGAAGAGAGTTAATGTTTAGAGATTTGGTTTATTAACTTTATTAACTCTCTCATTAATAGTTTCAATTTAGGTTCAGTCCAATCAAAAATTTGCAAGATTCTTATTTTTTCATTGTATACAAATACTAATCACTCAGGGCTTCGCCTAGTGCCTTTCTGCACAATGTTTAATTGCTATTCAGTCCAAAACATCTCCGTAATAATGTATGAAATGAATTAATAACTTTTTCACTTTAATAAAAGTCATATTATTACTGTTCCTTAGCATTTTAATTTCATATATTTTATTCCTGTGGTATTTTTGTTCTAACACTAGGTTCTAACACTAACAACTTACAATTAATAATACAGTTCTTTTTATAGGATATTCACCATAGGATTGGGAATTTATAGTATTACTATAGCTTGTTTGAATGATTTGACTGCTGCATTGGGTCTTGCAGAATCCTATCCTACAGAATATATATACATATTTGAGTTTGCTGTTATGTGGATTTAATATAATTTTCATATGCTGCACCTAGGTTGATGTTATGCCGGGCCTATGTCGACTTGATGGCGGACCTATGTCGACTTGATGTCGGACCTATGTCGGCTTTTGTTGGGCCTATGTCGGGCCTGTATATAGGCTTGTTGGCCTGATGTCGGTTTGATGCCAGGCCAGTGTTTGTTTTGATGTCCTGCCTATGTCGGATGGTAATGTCAGCTGTAGCCCACCTAAATGTTATCATTACGATGTTGTGCCGACATCGGCTGCCGATGTCGGGCCGACATATACCTATATGTTGGCCCGACATTGGGATGCTACCTGGGTATTCACTATAGGACTACTTGGAGGGCCATTTTTACTAAATGCCATACTTTTTTAATCTCATGATCACATTCCAGATTCCGCATAGGTCATATAAACATCCCGGGATGCATATCCTGCTATGGTCCTATAATCACTATAGAACTATATATAGTCCTATAATCACTATGTTCCAAATAACTATAGCCATAGTGATTATAGAAAACTATATATAATCACTATATATAGTCCTATAATCACTATGTTCCAAATAGCTATAGAACTATAGCCATAGTGATTATAGAAAACTATGTATAATCACTATATATAGTTGCATAGTAATTTTTTTTAAGGGTAGCACTACACCACGGCCCCCAGCATACCTACCAATAGCAGAAGTGGTGAAAATTAAAGGGTGTTTCCGCATGTTCTGTCTAGCTGAAACCAAAACTTGAAGGCGAGATAAAAAATATACCCTTCAACAAAAGCATCCTCTTGGCCTTTATGCCCATGATGTAAAAAACATCGCAGTTGCGGTTTCTAATGACTAGATAAACTAAGGAACAACATTGTTTATGTATAAAATGAATAATAGATATTTGAAGATTATGCAGAAAAATGCTTCATTTATGATGTCCATGGACATTATGTACTTGATCATATTTCAAAGTCCGTGCATCCGGGTGACAACTTCCAATCTTATCGGCCACTGTACCACTGGTGCATGCTTAGGTGGAACAGGAAGATGTTCTAATGTTGCTTCACATCTTTTACTTCACATAGCTCCCTTTTCGAGGACCGTTAATTGTACTGATGTTTTCTTCCGTACAGTTTCAAAAATGGTGATTCAAAAATGTCGGATAATGATTGTGTCCTGTGTTGTGGCTCTTGTCTAAAAACGACTGATCCTAAGGCTAAGTCCATTAACTGTGTTTTTTGCTCATGGATTTTTCATTCTAAATGCACGGACCTTAACGATTTGTCTGTAAAAGCGTTATTGGAGTGCCGGGATATATATTGGAAATGTTTATCATGCCGTGCCTTGGCTTACACAATCTGCAACATGGCCGACAACATCAAGTATCTTCAACAGGAATTGAATAACATCAAAGCTTCTCTAGAATCTACAACATTGAATCGGCAAAAAGCTGTTTCTTGTTTAGATGCGGCAAAGTCTGTTCCAGTTCCCGATAAATCTAAGCCTAATGCTCTTCCGCCTTCTAAACCACCACCAATCTTCGTAGCTTCCTGTGATCGACCTATGACTCATAATGCAACCCGTAAATGTGAAGTAAAAAATCAAGATCTACCCTTGGAACTCTCTATTAAGATTCCAGATTCTGAAACTGTTTTCGAAGAGAGACAAGCTTGTGACTTTCACAGATGCAGTCGCTTCTGAATCCAATTGCAACATTGAAGATAGGAGTAAAGTGAATAATCAAGAAAGTGTTCAAACGACGAGGGAAGAGTTTTCTGATTACATCGTTGTGAAGCCAAAACATCGGAGAAGGACCCTGTTAGCAGTCGGCACGCAGTCTTCTTCAGACTGTACCTTAGCTGCAGTTCCTTGCAAGGCACAGTTGCATGTGTGGAAATTTCTCCCTGAGACTACAGTCGATGCCCTTTCCAAATTTATCGTAAATAAAATTCCTAACTTTAATAGTAATGATCCGCTAATTGAACAGCTTAAGGTAAGAGAAAAAAAATATGCCTCTTTTTGTGTGTCTGTGGATCCTGAAATTGGTGATATCTTGATCAATAATGATGTATGGCCTAAGAATGTTTTGGTGGACTAATATTGTTTTTCGGAAGGTATCACTGGGTATCAACCCATCAGGATAGTCGCCTCGAAGTTGAAAGTGTTTTATTTCAATGTTCAGTGTATTCGGAACAAACTTTTGGAACTGAAAGTGTTTGTTAATAATCATAATCCTGATGTTATATGCTTAAATGAACATTGGTTAAAAAGTGATGAAATTCTTTCCACCAATCTTCCTGGGTATCACATTATTGATTTATTTTGTCGCAATACTTGTAAATATGGAGGTGTTTTGATATTTCTCAAGAAATCTCTTACCTACATGCCCATTAAGTGCTCTCGTTTTCCAAAAATTATTGACAAGCTTTTTGAGTGTTGTATTGTTGAAATATCGAAAGATGGTTCACAATTTATAGTCATGTAAATATATCGTTCACTTAGCACTGATTTCCATTTTTTTTTGATACATTTTACTGTCTAATTGATGAGATTCATAATCTTAAGAGGTTTTCTAAGATAATCATCACTGGGGACTTTAATTGTAAACTTCTTGAGGAGACAAGTGACAAGATTGACTTTTTAAATGCTATTGCAGCTTTCAATATCAAAGTGACGAACTATACTCCCACTAGAGTTACAAATTCTACTCGGACTTAAATTGACAAAATTATTACTAATATTGACCCTGGGGGTGAGGGAGTGTATCCCAGGGTGGGATGAAGCGAATACATAGCCTCTCTCCCACCAAGATTGTCATGCGTGGTGAAATGCCACATCCTCCTAGAGGTGCTCCTGGTTCACGCTGAACATGACGGATCTAGACCTGGCGGTTGAAAAAATGCTCCCATCATCACGGTGCGTCCCTGTGCCAAGGATGACCGCATCCGCGGGGCGGAGATTTAGAAGTCGCCAACAGGTGAAACTCCGGAGACCAGGCAAAATCCGGTTTTATTTTAGCCTTACCAATGTATGCGGGGCTCTGCATGGGTGGACATTATTTCCCTAGCCGCTCGTGGGAACCATATGGAACCAAAAACAAACTCTTCAAAGAAGGGCCCCGCAAGGGGCTTCTCACCTCTTGACCCTTTAGGTCCACACTCCTCTTCAGTGAAAACCCCGGCAGGCCCCTCCCATGGGGCCTCCATACCTACACCCTCGAAGGGCCCTGGATTGGGGCCCTCCGTACACCCTACACTGGCAGGCCCTATTGCAGGGAAAGCCATTTTCCTTAAACCCCTCCCTGAATCCGGAGAGGAGTCTTCATCTTCTGGAAGTTCGACTTCCATGCTAAAGGAGCCGTCGGGCCATGGATTCCCCAAAAAAGGGGAGGACAATGATTCAGATGCCTCCAACAACACTGTGGGGATTGTGGCATCTAAGATGCTAAGTCTCTCCACTCTCTCCAGCAGTAGCGGGGCAGCCAAGAAGAGGAAGAGAAGAGAGAGGAAGCGAACCCTAGCTGCTGGAGGTAACAGAGGACCCCGGTCTGTGGCTCAAAGAGGTCACTCACAGAGCCCTGATGGAGGCGAAAGGGGGGTTGTTCCTAATAGACCTAGTAAGAGGACAAGGACACCTGGGGACACCCCCAAGGCCTTAGAACTTAAGAAGGCCAAAACCTCCAAGGCCGGCTGCTCTTATGCGGAGACGGCTAAGGGTGGCAAAAAAATGGCCATCATCCCCGTAGATTACCCTGAGACAACTATGTCTCAGGGCTGGTACGAGATGACGGACAATAGACTCACTGAGTCCTGGGATGCCATTCCACAGGGGCCGGACGTGCCCATCCTGGAGGGAACACATCTGCTTAATGGGGCAATGGAAATTCAGTGTGCCAACGCCAAGTCAGCTGACTGGGTAAAAGGCATGTCAGATTGCCTGGGGGTGATTGAGGGAGTCTCCTTCCGAGTAGTTGATGCAGACTCTCTCATAAAAGGAGGCGGCTCAGGATCTGGTTCCCAGGACCAACGCGTGAGTACCGGGGACCTATTCAGCTGGATCATCAAGGTGAATCCGGGCCTAAGAACAGATCTGTGGAGGGTATACGAGCGAAGCGAGGCTGAAAAGGGCAATCGCTTTGTTCTAGGTGTGGACAAGCCCTCTGCAGAGAAGATCTCGGGCCCGGACTTCATCAAATCAGTCGGTCTCCAAAGGGCCGACTATAAGCTTCTGGGGAAGGCGGAGCTGAAAATGGACCCAGCTGATGGTTCAAGTAAGCCCAAAGCTGCGCCCCAACCAGAAGAAGATCAGCTGCAGGAGGGGAGGACTGACGATGGCGGAGCTGCCCTTCTTGCAGATTAATCTGCAGCATTGCAGAGCTGCCTCGGGAGTTCTACAGAAGAAACTCTCGGAAGGTAAGTCAAAAGTGGCCCTGATTCAGGAACCCTGGGTCCACAAGGGAAAAATTAGAGGACTAGGTATGACAGGAGGCAAACTCTTTTTCTGTGCCTCGGCTGAAACACCTAAGTCTTGCATATATGTGAAAGGGGTACATGCTAGGCTCCTACCCCAATTTTGCTCTAGAGACCTCACTGCCGTTGTGTTATCTCTTAGAGATCAGGAGAGATGGATGGAGGTAGTGGTTTGCTCCGCATACCTCCCATACCACTCGCCAGAACCTCCACCATCTTTGGAACTTGAGGGACTAGTCAGAGAATGTCACTTTAGGAATTGGGAACTGCTGGTTGGATGTGATGCCAACTCCCATTACACTGCGTGGGGGAGTTCGGATGTCAACTCCAGGGGCAGATCCCTTTTGGAATTCTTAATGACCACTGAGCTGTTTGTACTCAACAAAGGATCACAACCAACCTTCATGAACAGAGCTAGGCAGGAAGTGATAGACATCACACTATGCTCCAAAAACTTAGTGCATAAGATTAATAGATGGAGGGTGTCTGACGAGATATCTCTGTCTGACCACCAGTACATCCAATTTACTATCAGGGAGGATGAAAACCCAACAGTAGTATATAGGAATCCCAGATCAACTAACTGGCAGTCCTATAGAAAAGAACTTGAATGGGCAATCTCAAAGAGCCCTTCATTCAAGTTTCACAGAGAGGAAGAGATTGAGGCATCCTTGGTGTTTCTACAGGAAGCCATCATCTCAGCCTATGAAAAAAGCTGCCTCCTTAAAATCAGGAAGGGAAAACAGAATCTTCCTTGGTGGGGAGCCGAACTTTAAAGGCTCCGGAAATTAACCAGAAGACTTTTTAATAAAGCTCAATGCACTAAAAAGCCAGAACACTAGGCCCTCTACAAGGAGGCCCAGGGCAAGTATAAAACAACAATTAAACGTTCCAAAAGAGAGGTATGGAGGATGTTTTGCGAGAATGTAGAAGGAGTTTCTGAGACCGCAAGACTCCATAAAATCCTCTCCAAGGACCCTGGAGCCGGAGTGGGGACTCTTTTGCTTCCCTCAGGAGACTACACGTCTTCGGACCAGGAAGCATTAAAACTTCTGTTAAAGACACACTTCCCTGGCTCGAAAGAAGAACATGAGATGCACTCTAGGAGTCCTCTCACTCATCTGGTCAGGATGGACTGGAGACTGGCCTCCAGCATCATTACTTATGAAGCAACTGACTGGGCCTTGTCCAGCTTTGCTACATACAAATCTGCAGGGGTGGATGGGGTGTTTCCTGCCCTCCTTCAAGAGGGAAGAGAGCAACTACTGCTTCCTCTGCTACGAATATTCCGATCCTGCCTGGCACATGAATATGTTCCAAAAGCATGGCGGCCGACCAAAGTAGTGTTCATTCCTAAACCTGGGAAGACACACTACACTAAAGCTAATTCCTTCAGAGAAATTAGCCTAATGTCCTTTTTCTTAAAGAATTTAGAGAAGATAATCGACATATACATCAGAGATGGGCATCTTAAGGAGCATCCTTTGCATCTGAACCAACACGCTTACCAGAAGAGCAAGTCCGTGGACTCTTCATGGTCTGGTTTCCCGTATCGAGAGCGCTCTTGACCATGGGATATACAGTATGGGAGTATTTCTGAATATAGAGGGGGCATTTAACAATACCACCTTCGATCAGATCTGCTGGGCAGCTGAGAGTCACGGAGTCCACCCTCACATTGTGAGATAGATTAGGTGCATGCTGGCTCACCGCACTATCACTTCCAGCCTCAGGGGGTGCTCATTGAGCACTGCTCAATGAGGGTGGCAGTGTCCAGGGTCTGCCCCCAGGGAGGGGTTCTATCCCCTCTTCTTTGGAATTTGGTGGTCAACAGCCTCATCACACAGCTAAACAATGTTGGCCTCTACACACAAGGATATGCTGACGATCTAGCTATACTCATAGTGGGAAGTATCTGGACACCATTTCCGGACTCGTGCAGAAGGCCCTGGACATGACTCAGGACTGGTGTCAGAGCACTGGGCTAACGGTGAATCCGGACAAGACTGTTCTGATACTTTTCACAAAAAAGAGGAAAATGGAGGGGCTTACCCTTCCCATTTTTCACGGAAAGACCCTTAGGCTCTCATCAGTGACATATCTGGGAACAATCTTGGACTAAGCTAATCTGGAAAGAACACTTAGATTCGAGAATAAAAAAAGCATGTGCAACCCTTTGGACATGCCGTCGAGCCTTTGGAAATACCTGGGGACTCAAACCCAAAGTGTTACACTGGCTCTATACAGCAGTAGTCAGACCCAGTCTTACATACTGCTCAATAGTATGGTGGAAGAGAGCCTGGCAATCTGGTGCTATAAATGAACTCAACCACATTCAGAGAATGGCCTGTTTAGGCATCACGGGAGCCATGCGAACTGCTCCAACTCTGGCCCTGGAAACTCTTCTTGAGCTCCCTCCCCTTCATGTGGTGGTGGAGAGTCAAGCCAGGGCCACAGCTTATCGCCTAAACTACACAGGCCAATGGAATGGCAAGGGAAATCTCTCTGGCCATAGACAGATATGGACCGAGATGGGCAGGTCCAGCCCAATCTTTCAGATGGGCAGCGACCACATGTCGGCAAGGTTCTATTGTACGGATCCTCCTTTCAAAATAGTTATCCCCTCTAGGGAACAGTGGGAGAGAGGGGGGAAACATCTCCACATCGGAGCCTCTCTGTGGTATACAGATGGCTCCAGAAAAGACAATAAAACAGGGGCAGGCATCTATGGAGGTAGCCCTTCAAGATCGTAACACTTCTCCTTAGGGAAGTACGCCACAGTGTTCCAGGATGAAATCTTTGCAATTCTGACCTGTGCCTATATTATTAAGGATCGAGCCCTCAAAAAAGGATCAATCCACATATGCACCGACAGTCAAGCAGCGATTAAGGCGCTTAACTCCCCTTGGTGTACATCACGCCTACTACAAGAGTGTCGAGAGGCACTATCGGAGATAGCTAGGCATTGCATAATCAAGCTTTTCTGGGTACCTGGACACAAAGGCATACCCAGAAATGAAAAGGCCGACGAGCTCACCAAAGCTGGCGCTAGTCACAATCCAACTGGCCCCGAACCAGTTCTACCAATCACCCCTGCTATTGGGAGAGCAGAGATCAGAGAATGGACATCTGGCAGACACTCTGAGATCTGGAACTCCATACAGGGACTAAGACAAGCTAGGCTCCACACTGCAGGACCTAAGCCTAGCATGATGAGAAAACTTCTATCCCTGGATAGAAGCCAACTTAGAACAATAGTTGGACTGTTGACACGCCACTATCGTGTCAATAGGCAACTCAATCTCCTGGGACTGATTAACTCACCAAGTTGTTGATGGTGCGAAGAAGAGGATGAAATCACATCTCATATTCTCTGCGATTGCCCTGTAATCTCCAGGACTCGCATGAGACACCTTGGGGCTGCACACATGGACCCCAAGGAAATCAGGGACAACCCCATCAGAGATATTTTGGCCTTTAGCAAGTCCATAGGACTCTATGGGTGATGTAAAATCTTGCAGACGGCACAATGGACCGTTAGGTCTAAGTGCCTCAGGACTCCATCTTTAGGGGTCCTGCCACAAATTTAATCTAAATCTAATCTAATATTGACCCTCATGATGACATGACATTAGACGGACATGACTAGAGATAGTAATGAGTGTATAATGTGACTGCAGTAAACACTATCCCTCACCTCTACATCCTGCTTTTCTTCCACCTTCATGGATGTAGATGGCTGCTCTGGCTTCTTCCCATTTCTCCCGTCCATGTCTTGGCAATCTGTTGGAAATTAATATTCCATATATTAAAACAAATACACACAACTATGCATTAGGCGGTAAAAAACCACCCAGGTGGGATTCAAACCCCTGCCCTCCAGGGTTGCAGTCGAGGACGGTACCCAACCACCACCAAGGGGCTGCCCATAAATTATGCCACACAATTTTGGACCAAACTGGACCCCCCCCTGTCACAGTTAGTCACAAATAGTGTCACCCCGCCCCTTTAATGAAAATGAAAAAAAACTTCTACCTCCCCAGAGTCTGAGTGAAAATAAGACATAATATACAGTAGAAGTGTGGATGTCACATGAAGCATAGCCTGCCCTCCCCCCTGTCACAAAACCAACTTATTGGGGTATTAAGGTCATCGAAAAAACATTTTTTTTTATTTTCCATTTCAAATTATGGGAAAAGGTGCGATTCTAGCCACAGATACACCAAAAATTTTTTTCCAAAAAATATTAAGATTTAGGGGTCTCACACCCCTCCTAAAGTTTTAGATGACCGAAAATCACCGTTTTGGGGCCAATTTTAGTGAACTTCTCCTGGATTTTTTTAAAATCGTAAGATGGTATTTACAGGGAGCTCAATACTGTGCCCACAGTTGTTATTCATTATTTTGCTTTATATTTTCAGATAACTATAATAATTTTTGAAGAAAAAAAGGGGTTTTTGCTGAATAATAGGGATTTTGGGTGAAAGCTAGTCATTCCTCTTGCACATGGGGCTGGGGGGCTTGCACATGGGGCTTGCAAGAGGTGGGGGGTCACGAACACATTCTGCAAGGAAAAGTATTCATTACCACATAGGTAGAGGCAGTACATTGTTTATGTGAACTCTAGTTTACACTGAAGTACATACCTAAGGTTGGGTTGGGAAGACGTGTACTTGGACATCGTTTTTTCACCTGAAAGCTGGCACAGCATGTCGTAACTCAATTTTGACCAGGATGGATTCATGGATGGATGCAAAACTGAAGCACCCTGTGGACCAGAATAGACTGAAAGGGTTGAACGTTGCCTTAGTATCTGATTGCACCAGAGTTCTTATCCTTTCTGTTGCCCTTATTGCAAATGCTGCTTTTGCTGACTACGGTTTAGTTACACTAGATGACACAAAAAAGCTCTCGACCCTAACATAGTAATAAGGGAAGTGAAGCAAAACAGATGAGTCTTGTCAGACAACATGGACGCTGAGCTTAAGGATCACAATCTAAAGGCATTTTATTTTGACGGTCTGAAGGAGGCCACCTATGAGGTGAAGGGTGAAAATAAAAGGGGTAGAACTACGAAGACAGAAGAGCATATAGTGCTACTCAAGGAGACAGGCAACTGTTACATGGGTTACATAACTAAAGGTGATAAAGGCAGGTACAAAAACATTCAACAAAACATAATGGGAACGAAGAAGCAGCTTGATTGGAGTGAAATCAAAGCAGCAGGGTCAGACGGCTGCGTGGGGAACACTGGCCATGTGGGAGGTGTTATACATCTAATGGAAGTTACTCTAGGTAGACCATTGCAATGGCTTATTTGCCTTCTGCACTTTAATGAGTTGCCCTTCCGACATCTTTTCATGGCGCTTGACTGATCAACGAAAAGTCCTACAGCCTAATCAGGTCCAATCGGCTAGAAGTTAGATATCTGCCACACCCTTCCGATGGTGAAATTCAAGAAAGTCCCTTTCATCGCCCCAGAAGTAGATAAGAGGTAGATATGCAAGTGTTATTTAATGATCAACTTTATTTGCTCCGAATGGCCATAGCGATTAGTTCTGGCAAGTGCCCTACTAATCTGGCACACGCAAAACCTGGTCCTGTATGCAGCTTAAGATGGTTACCTACAGAGGCTCAAATTCTCCGGCTCTACACATCCATGGCCACGCCTTCATCAAGTTTGGCACTGCTAATGAAATATATTTTGAACGCCTGTGTTCCAGCGTGGTTTGCTGCGAAGTCTCATCCCACTTGCATTGACGGTGTAAAGCATCTGTCGCTTCACATTAACCAGTCAAAATTCCTGCCAAATCAGGCCAAAGACATTTTTCCCTGTAATTTAACAAAATGCATACTTCGGGCATCCAGAAAATGTGCTTCTAGAAATGCAATTTGATGAGAGGAAAAAGGTTAGAAAGCTGGCTGTTTCAAGAATCAAGAAGGCTCGCCAAGCTGACATCTTCCCCACTCAAATCTGGCAATTTGTGATACCTCCCTCCAGTTCAATGCTGTTTACTATACATACCTGATACTGTGAAATAGCAAGAAGCAATTTTTTGCAACAGAGCCACCTTTGACTATGCACCAGTCGGAAGCTAAATTATACGTTTTGGCTATTAGTGACTCAAGCCTCAAGCCATCATCACGTCGATTTCGAGCGGCATAGATCCATCCTGGCCAAAATTGAGTCACGATGTGCTGTGCCAGCTTCCAGGTCAAAAAACGACGTCCAAGTAAGTACACGTCTTCCCAACCCAATCTTAGGCATATACTTCAGTGTAAACTAGAGTTCACATTAACAATGTACTGCCTCTACCTCTGCGGTAATAAATACTTTCCCTTGCAGAATGTGTTCGTGACCCCCCACCTCTCCATGCAGCTCCATGTGCAAGAGGAATGACTGGCTTTCACCCTAAAACTCTATTATTCAGCAAAAACCCCTTTTTTTTCTTCAAAAATTATTGTAGTTATCTGAAAAATATAGCAAAATAATTAATAACAACTGTGGGCACAGTACTGAGCTCCCTGTAAATACCATCTTATGATTTAAAAAACATCCAGGAGAAGTTCACTAAAATTGGCTCCAAATCGGCAATTTTCAGTCATCTAAAACTTTAGGAGGGGTGTGAGACCCCCAAATCTTAATATTTTCCGAAAAAAAGTTGTTGGTGTAACTGTGGCTAGAATCGCACCTTTTCCCAAAATTTCAAATCGAAATTTAAAAAAAATGTTATTTTGATGTACCCTAATGCAGTTTCACATCCAGGGGGGGTGAGAAGGGGGCCAAGAGAAAATATTTTCCGGGGCCAATTATTTAATACTTATAAACTCAGCATCATCGATAGATGACGCGTCATGGTTGTCGTAGTTAATGTTACTGCATGTTCTTGGTGTCCCTTCACACGAGGTCACTCTGTGGTGCTTCCGAGTTGCGCCACTCATTGCTGAACGTTGCTTCAAATGGAGGAGTTCACACAAGTAGGGGGCATTAAATTAGACGTGCCACTGGACGCGGCCGTAGCTGCCACTCAGTCGCATGCGGTGGTGATGCCGACTGTGAGACTACATTGTATCACCTCGTTGTAAGGAAGAAACTGACAATGTTTCAAATCAGCGACTGCTTTTCACTCAAAGGGTGCATTCGTTCTACTTTGTCAACTCCTCTTCTCCCTTGAAAGACTGAAGCTAAAGTTCATTTTAGTGTTGCATCAAACAGCTGAGAGTACGCGTCGGATTCGGCTACGACCTCCACTTTTTTCCTACGAACTGGAAATTTCAATTAATTTTGCAAGGTAAGTTCTAGTTTATAGCCAGTTAAACATCATAAATATTTTCATCGTAGATTTTCTTTCATATTAATTTTTATACTAACAAATATGTTGTTTTTTTACAGATTTTCTTATTGCAAATTTTTTTTCCAAAATTGCAATTTTTTATTATTTTTGCATGATAAGTTTTAGTAGTAGTGATTGAAAATGTTTTATAAGTAATTTTATTTGGTCATTATTTACTACCTGTAACATTTTCTTTAAAAGTTGTTTTCGAGATCTCCTTGACCCCTGTATTTCGCACTTATTGCAAATTGCAAATCAGCCAACTAAAGTGTTTCAAGGTAAGCTTTATCTTTCCACCTTATCATAGTTAGAAATACGTTATTCGATGGACTTTTTTTGTCTACACACTTATTTTTCAGATATTTCCATGTATGGAATTACCTACTTTAAAATTAATACCTTTTTTCAGAATGGAATACTCCATCACCTCTCGGCCCTCAACTTTGAGACATAGAAGTGCGTCACCCGAATATTTGGTAAGTCTTGTGTTTGTGTAGGTATATACACTGTCAGTGGTCTACGCAGGATTGACTTCTGGGGGGGTTTATAACTTCTGGGGAGTGGTTTCATTAATATTTATGTGCATCATCATAAAAGGATATTTAGATTATTATTCACTAAAACAATAATTAAATTAACATTATCTTTTTGTGAAGAAAATTCAACTATATTTTTCAGTCCAATAAGCAAAATTCTAAATGCTAATTCAGGTAAACAAACGAAAAATAATTCAGATAAACATGATTTGGGGGGGGGGGGGGGGTTTAAACCCTTCCCCCCCATCTGTATGCCACTGTACATTGATATAGTATGCCAATATTGGAAAATAAGATGTAGCGACATGGATTTTTCATTGCATGACAAGCTTCATGTATTCTATCGGTGTTGTGTCGGTAACTCATCTTATATTTTATTATGAAAAAGGTATTCGACCCATCAATAATTGATATATATTTGTTTAGGACATGATGAAACAGTACGGCTGTAATTATGTCATTTTTAATTTCATTCCAAACGATCTAGACAGTTTGATCTCTTCTTTCTTCGGAAAGCTGTTGAATAAACTTTACACAGAGTCAAATATGGAAAAAGGCACCACTAATTTTACCAAGAATGCTGCTGTATCTCCAGATACTCAACAAACAGGCTAGATTGAGGCAACTAATGGTCACTCTCAGCCTTCGTTATCTGCTTCAGTTCTTCCGCTCCCTAGTCTGCTACCTTCGGCATCTATGGAATTTCCAATGAGTTCAACAGGACCCTCATCATCTTGCCCGCATCAACTTAACAGGTCAGTTACTTTAAGTAAAGCAGTCCTACCAAATGACATTGGCTACTACATTTGAAAAGATATTGAGGACTACACCAAAATGCCTTTGTTAGAATACCCATGGTACCACCACAAAATTACTGTTTTCCACATTCCAGAAGAATTGTATCAGGAAAGCCTGTTAAAAACTTTCATAGAATTAACCATTTGGATTCTCATAAAGAATGGCTTGTGTTGTCAGATGTGAAGAAAGGGTTATTTTGTAAATTCTGCCCTTGGTTTACTATCCAGAATGAGAGTGAGTTTTGTAATGACGCTGCATTAAAAGCACTCGCCACTGAACCTTTGACAAATTTCAAAAAATTAACTGGGGCCAATGGTGACTTGGAAAATCATTGGAATAAGCAATACCACAAAGATGCAGTAACTGCAGGAACACTTTTTTTAAAGACTTACGATTGCCCACAAATGGAAGTTTGTAATCTTTTAAATGAAGAAAGACTGATGCAAGCTCAACAAAATTGAGAAATCCATGATGAGAAAACCACCTTTGTTAATTCCACAAACTTTCTTACGCTGGCACGACGAGCGTTTCACCACACTGTGGCATACTCATGTGCATAAGTATGCCACAGTGTGGTTAAATGCACATTGTGCTAGTGTAAGAAAGTTTGTGGAATTAACAAAGGTGGTTTTCTCATCATGGATATCCATAATTTCTACGAGGTCAGGCCTGAGATCATTAGTTTTAAAATTGAGAAAATTTACTTCCAATTGTGACAACAATTATATTGCTTGGAATGCAAAACATTCCTTTGTGGGGACACAGATTCGAGACGATGGTCCAATTTCTTTAGACACTGCTGCATCCTTCAATGAAGGGAATTTCATAGCACTGCTGCGATTTACAGTAGATGTGGGTGAAATATTGGAAAAGCATTTGAGTACTGCTTCATCAAAATCTAATTGTGTCAGCAAGACCATACAAAACGAAATTATAAATTTTTTTAAGGCAGAAATTATTGATATAATCCTCAGCAGAGTGTCACAGGCAGGGTTATATTCTATCATTTTTGACTAAACTACTGACTCTTCAAAAAGTGAGTCTTGTACTTTGATATGTGCATTTTGGAGAAGTGGTCCAAATTGGAGAGGACTTCATCACATTCATAGATGCATTTTTTGACATGATGGAAGCTGATCTTCAAAAAGAACCTGAATGTTGATTAAGACAGCACCAATACTGAACAAGAAGGTTCCAAAGAAAGACTGGATGGTGATACTGAGCTATCTACAAGTAGTGAAAATCTGGGTCAGATCGTTCTAAGAAAGCTTCTATAGCCACATTTACCCCTCAATCAATGTATTGGGATTGGTACCGATGGCTGTGGTGTCATGCTTGCCAACCGTGGAGCTGTCAAAGAAATTCAGGCAGTTGCGAACAATGCAATTATTACTCCTTGCTATAGCCATAAACTAAACAATAGCATTTAAAAATGTTCGAATGTAAGAGTAATTGAAAAATCAGTATGTGTAATGAAAGAGGTTATTTCCTTTTACTCTTACCCTAAAAGAAATAAGACTCTTCAACAATTTCTTGGCAAAAAACTGTCTCAACTGGGTGAAACCAGATGGGCTGAGAGACATGATGGAGTGTTGCAGTTCACCACCAGTTTGCCTGATATATTCTCTTGTTTAGAAAAGATCTCTAATTGGAGGGACAAAACAACCGCTGGAAAAGCATCGGTGTTGATGACAGCCATATGTGAGCCTCAATTTATCATAGGCTTGTACTGTCTTAAGCCCGTTGCACACGATACTTGATCCAGCACAAGGTCGAGGATACTTGCTAGCATGATAGCCTTCCAGTACCGTGTGATAGAGAACCAGCATACTGGCTAACAAGCATCATAGCTATTATACTCGCTGGGCTACTTGATTCGTAATTGGTGTGGTACTAGTTTGCTACTAGCTCCCAGTAGGACCTAGTAGCTGTTGACCAATCACGTTAGCTTTTACAGTTGCAGTGCGATCTTCACTTTTTTTTAATGGCCCCTCACTTTTATCGTGGGTGTTACATACTCTTTGGTGGTGAAAATGTGTGGTGAAAATGTCACGACAATCCCTGCTATTACTGCAGCAGCCTAAAGTCGCCTTCTTTCATGGAAATTTTCCATTTTCTTTTAACAGTGAGCAACAGTACCACTTCATCGCGAGCACAAGTTCAATGATCGTGTGAAACCTTCTATCACGGTTTCTACCACACTGGGTTCCGTCCTCAATATCAAGTATGTACCAGCTAGCATACTAGGTCTTGTGCCGGATCAAGCATATAGTGTGAAACAGGCTTTATCAACGTCTTATGTTTGACACTTCCTCTGAACAAAATACTGCAGAAAGAAACCCTTGATCTTGCCAGATCAGCTGAACTCATTTCCAGTCTCCTTAGATTATTAGAAAAACGAAGCGAAGAAAATGAAAAACATTTTAATGATCAGTACATTCAAGCTGAATCAATGGCAAAAAAACCTGACTTTGAGCTTAACCCTTTCGCGAAGGGGACGGGGAAAATTTCTTTGCTTTGCCAGTACAGAGCTTTTACTATGCTAGGATCTTCACTGGTACCTATTTCCCTAACTTGGGTTGGAGGCCAGAGGGGTGTTGAACCTTTTTCTCGGCCACCGGGCTGGGATAATCTCTGCCCTTTCCCGCTTGGGGTTCCCATTACGGCATACGGTCGCGGTCAACTATTTTTTAAGCGATGGTTTTGCTAAAAACATTGTTGCTACAGCCTCGATATTTATTTAATCGGAATTGAATTATTCTTGTTTTACAACAACTTTACAGCTTTTAAACGAAATTCTATTGTTAATATTAAGCTCTCTAGCAACAAAAATCGTATCAATGGTAAAGATTCTTTTTCACAAAAACTACGTTAAAAATAACAGTAGAACTCCTTTTAAAATTTGCAGTTGTAGAGCTAAACATAAGGAGTGCACTTATAATGCTCAATTTGCCAATTACACAAAAACTTTTAAGTTTGTTATTCCACTGCCTCAACAAGCAACTGACCGCGGACCCCTGCTAGGGGTGGGGTTCGCACTGCGAGGAAGGGTCGAGGTAATCCTCTCCCGCGAACCGAGAAAGGGTACCTACGGCATTGCGAGAAGTCCTTTATAACACACACCTTTTAGGCTTGCTTAGGGCTAGCTTAGGGGCACGACGTTCTATCACATCGTTCGTTCGTTTGCGTCGAAAAATTTACGCCGCTCCATCACGTCGTTCGTAGCGAAAGGGTTAAAGCTTCTAGAATATATGGTCGCCAAACAAAACCTGACAACTATCCAACATCATCGGCAAAGGAGTACTATACGTTATCTGTGTACATCCCCATGCTAGACAATGTAACTCAAGACCTCCGTGCAAGATTTACATCAGATGTTCTTGATATGCTAAGACTACCAGTGCTTCTCCATGAGACCATAGTTGATAAAAGTGCACAAGACCTTACAGATGCTCCGGTCCATATAGTGAACCGATTTAAAGAAATTATTGGTCAAAATCCAGAATTGATTTAAATAAAACTGAAAGTAGAAACGGCTCATTGGTAAAGTAAGTGTCAAGATAGGAAGAAACATGGGATGAAACCTCCATCAAAGGCTTTACATGTTTTAGAAGCATGTGACAAAGATATTTATCCAACTATTCACACTTTGCTGCCTGTACTGTGCACTCTACCAGTGAGCAATGGAAGCTCAGAACGATCATTTTCGACTCTGCGCCTAATTAGGACTTGGCTGAGGACCACAATGTCAGAAAATAGGCTCATTGGCATAGCCTTGCTTAACAATCACCCAGACATCGAGTTAGACCCAGCAAAAATTGTTGAAAGGTTCTCAAAATCTGGCAAACACAGAATGGTTTTTTAAATATAATCATTTATTGATGTTAACTACATGTTATTGATGTAAATATTTTTTTAGTTTTTAATTTTAGATTTATATAACACTGACCGAATTATAACTGTTTCTAAGTAGTTTACGGGAACTAGTGCAGCTTTTTAAGAGAAGATAACACTGTTGTTTCTCAATAAGCAAAAATATATTGTTTGTAGGGTGAGAAAGAAAAGAATATTTTCTGATAAATTGTATTTATATATTAGATGCAAAAAATATTTGTTAAACAGTTAATTTATGAATAAAGTGAAATACTTATATTACATTATTCCACTACTCTTTGTAATATTGTAATTTAAAGAAAGTTTTTATTTTAACTGAAATATATAGAACAAATTGCAGCTAAAGGACCTCAAATTCACTACTTAGCACTATAAGTCTAGATATTCTCTATCATCCATGCAGCAAGGTCGTAATCAGAAAATATTTTGGGGGTTCATTTGGGGGAGGGGTGGAGTTGGGTGGGGGGTGTTCACTTGGAGGGGGGCCGGACTCTACCCCTGATGTCAGGATAAAAGAACATCTCATATTTTTATAAATAATATTACTACTTTTGGGAGGTTCACTTAAGACTACTCCAAAATTTGGGGGGAGGGGGTTGTTCCCCTCGACCCCCCCCCCCCCACTTACTATAACAGCCGTTTCCGGAAGTTCCCCCCCAAAATTTATGCCTGGATCCACCCCTGCCCTAATGGGGTATGCTAAAGTGAAAAGAGCTACGAAGACGTACTACACTAGTCGCTAAAGATGGTAAACCACTGAACTAGTAGTCCACAATAAGCTACAATTTAAAACAACTTTCACACCTTCAGTGCTGGGGACCGCTCGAATGGCACTCGTGTGTCCCATCTGGTGGTGCACGGCCGCCCGGGCGGTCCCTTTCCTCCATAGGTTTTATGGCTTGGAGGCGGGGCCAGGCATATGCTGTGATACTCAAAGTGCTTCCAAGCCATCAGTTGGAGTCAAACCTTCCTCTGAGCATGGGCCATTTTCTGGTAGCGCAGTTTTTTTTTAGTGTGAATCTGTTTGTTTATTGATTATTTTGCATGGGAAAAATTCTCTCGCATGTATATTTTATAGTTATTTTTTATAGCTGTGTTAGTTTAGTTGTCTCAGAATGACTAAAATGCGAAAAACTGCTTCATCTTCTGGGAAACGTTGAGCTCCTGCAGTTAAAAAAGTTTGGTGTGGCTGTCTATAAAATTATTATATTTTTTATCTGAAATTATTGTTTAACCTTTGCAATGATGGGATGGGAAAATTACCGTGATTTTCATCTGACATTAATTAACACACAGTAAATTACAGGTGATTTTTGAAAATTAGCGTAATTTTCCAGTATTGTTTAGTTTTCAGCATTAAACAGCAAATGTATGGTTAAATAAGAAAGCCAATAGCAAAAGGAAGAGAATAGCGATGTTTAAACCATACCTAATGCAACACTAATCTATTAGAAATTTTTTAAATTATAAAAAGAACTACGGCAGCAACACGCAATCTGGCTTTCTTTTGTCAAAGTATGAGAAATTTTCAAGAAAAATATTCTCTTACAATCGTATAAAAGCATATCAGGCTTAAATTTGTGGAAATACTTTGTCCATTTCAACTAAAACAATATTGGTAAGGTTCCACACAGTATATTATAGAAACACAGTTAAAATACACCACTGACCAAGGTTTCGACACGTAATGCCATTATCAAGGTACAACTTTCTCAGAAACTCCACCATATATACCCCGAGATGGAGGCAAGGGGGTGGGGGGCCCCCTGGTGAAAATGAAGGAGGCTGAGAACACTGCTGGAGTGCGTTTACAAGTGTTCTTATTCCTGTGCGTTCTTAAGCGTTTTCATAGCGTTTTCTGGTGTTCTTCGATATTTATCTGTGTTTCTCTCACTGTTCTGGCACGTTCGTAAACGCTGTTCTGACTACCCAGTTCAGAAAAGCTCTGGGAACACAAGAACGCCTACCGAGAGTGTTTGCCTTTCTGTTCTGGAACACTCGAGAACGCTATCCGACTAGGCTGTTTTGGTACGCAGATGAACGCCCGAGAAAATGCCTACCAAGAGTGTTTTTTCATTTCTGTTCGGGAACACTCAAGAATGCTGTCCGCCTGGGCTGTTATGGAACGCAGATCAACACCCGATGAAGGCTGCTGAGAATGTTTTGAAACCTGTTGGAACGCTCCTAAAGCCATGGCACAGTATTACCATTTTATTTGCAAATCCATTGTGAGAAAAAAACGAAAAAAAAACCATGCAAGTCCACTTGCAGTCTCACTCATGATCATATGTGCATTGATGGTCAAAGTAAACAACAGAAGACCACCATGAGGTCATCTCTATCGCAAATGTGCGAGGAATGTGCAGGTGGAGATACCGCATCCCTTATTGCTGAGATGCACAGAAAGTCTGCTGAGAAGGCTCACCGGAGAGGGGGCCAGAAGAGGACGTACATGAAAAGAGGTGCTCGACAGAATACAACGGACACCTCTTCAACAAGTGCCTTCAGAGACCATCTCCCCCTCTAAGACCATCTCTCTACCTAAGACTTTTCTACTGGCATTTGAACACCTTAAAATCTACATCTATCCTTCCATCTTTTGCAAACATTCGTCCAAGATACACAAAATTGTCTACTAGTTCAATCAGTTCAATTACTTCATCATTTACCCGGCTAACCATAAAATCATTCTTACCACTCTCCCTATCGAAAACTACTACTTTGGTATTTGATGCAATTATCCTCAAATCCATTCTCCTTGTGGCCTGATTTCACTTTCATGTCGACATCAGTCAATAGTGTTATCAAATATATATTAATTATAAGTTACATCAGAGAAGTTGCCAACATTCAATTAACTCATTAAAAATTTGACCATTAATGGTCATTATTAAAAGTAATTAATCCATCTTACTAAAGCTTATGGAATGCATTACTAAATTTACAGCGACAACTGTAAGGTATATTACAAAATACTTGGAGCCAAGTTTCCAAGTATCCAGGCTACTTCTCCGCTGTGAGCAATGCGCATTAGCTTAAATAGAGTATAGTACACGTATAATACCATAACATATTACATATTGCATTGTAATCAGGTATGGATCGACCGACACTTTAAAGCACATAATCCGGCAAAACCTCAATGACGAATCGAAAATTTTAAGGAATTCAAAATCTATGCTGCAAACCTTGGGGTTTTGAGAAGTGCAGGTTTCAACTAGCAATTGGCGCTGCGTTTGCTACGTCAAAAAAATGAAGATCGATGTATGGCGTGTGTAAACAACGTGCTAGGGGGAATTCAATATTCCCTAAGTATTTTGGTTATATACTGGTGCAACTGTTTTAAAACCTATCATCACTTTTGCCATTTATGTGAGGTTGGACGTGCAACTCAAGTTATATGGGAGGCACCAAATGTTTGGACACCCCCAATCTTTACTGAAGCAGGCAAGGAAAGTTTGTTGTTGTTGTTCATTATTATCTTTCATTATTAACATTAATATTGGTTTAAGAAACCGTACCCCTCCCTCAAAAAGTTCATTTCTTATTTGCTATTAGGGTAGCATATTCTGTCCTATTACTTTAATTAAATTTACCGGTATGTTTTCACGTAGCGTAGTGTGTAGTGTATTCTTACTGATATCTGAGGAGAAAGTTTGTAACATATTTGTGCATGGGTTAGTCATATCTTACGAGTCTTGATTTGTTAATATCACTCTGTGTATGTAGGATCCTAGTCTAGTAATCAGGATTTTGAAAATATCACCCTCCAAGATTATTTTTCTTGGAAAAGAAATTATTCATGAGTAAGAAAATTAAACCGCTAGGAGAAGTGATTTTGGAGGAAGAAAAAATATAATATGGAATTTCATTAAAAGGTGGTAGATAAACAAGTTCTTAACAATAATCGTTTGTTTACAATTGGAAGATAAAATTGCCTGTGGGCAAGATTATTATTTCAAGATATCACTGTCGTGATACGATTTGTTATATTTTCACCTGTCTACACTTCCAACACTGTTCAATGAAAGTGCCGTCGTAAAACTCCTGATCTCATTGGGCTCATGCATTAGTGGCATGGGTCCAAGGTTTTTATCAAGGAGTCAATTCTGTATGTGTTTTCATTATGGGAATTTGTCATTAGCTTGTTTTTTCTTGTGAGTTTATTTATGGGTAGAGTTCAGTGGTAACTGTTTTAGTGGAATAGGTGAAAAATTAGTGACTGCAATGAATGGCAATTTTTAATTTTCTTTGAATATGTGGTTGAATCATGTATTATGTGCGTAATTTGTTTCATCGTGTTCCTCGTTTAAAACTTCGCTTCACTTATCCAATTTTATTATTCTCAGCTACAATTTTTGGCCAATTTATGGTGACTTATTAAAACTTTTATTTCTAGCTGTGATCTGATGAGCACATCCTGCTTTAACTGAGGCAGATGAAGACATGGAGGTGGGATTGAGGCTGGAAATCTCATTATTGAGAGGGAGGACGAGTGCAGCTGAAGCCAGAGTGGGAAAATGAAGGAAGAGGAATAGAAGAGGAAACGTCTGTTGGGGCAGGTGATACATTATTTAAACCATCCATAGCCAAGACGCTCTTGGTCACATGCTAGATCAAGGGAGGAATAGTAAATCTTCAGTTTGTTCTTTCTTCAAACTGTGGATATTGCTTTAATTATTTGTTTAAAGTAAAGACATTCATGCCTGTCTTTGCTTATTGGCCATTTGACGGATGTAAACATTTTCAGTAAATTTGAACACCCATATTTCTGATAAAAGGACTTGAAAAGATTTCTCTGGCGGTGTCTTAGGTAAATTAAGAGCATGACATTCATTTTTGATGACATAGCTGCTGATATTGAATTTAAAAAATGATGTCAAAATGTTAATACTACCTTAATTACTATAGACCATGCTAGTATCAACCATAAAAACTCTACTTGGTGCAAAATATAATAAGATCAGGGAATATATATAATAGAATAACCTGGCACTGATTGTGTTTTGATCGTATTCTTAAATATGTTTCCCAGTGATATCATGACTCATGTAAGCTGTTTCTTTCAGCATAAGCAACTGATGAGGATGAAACATCGATGAGAATGGGAATAAAGAAATGCAACAGTTCTTCTAGTGGCAAGAAAGAGCTTATATGACACCAAGGATTTTGTAACCATTAGTAATTTCAATAAATTGTATTTTTACTAGTTTTGTATTTTCTTTCAGAAACACTCTTTCATATCTATTGTAAGTACATCAAGTACTGGCTCCAGTCATATGGCTAGTTACAGCCATGTGACTGTGCCATCATTACTATAACCATATTTCCCATTTTTGGGTGCACTTAGTTCCATAGTCCTAAATATCTTTTTAACGTCAGTTTTATATCGATCCAACATCATCAGCAAATGCCATTTTTATATCATTGTATAGTCAGGAAAGATATCTTTTTAACGCCAGTTTTATATCAGTCCCACATCATCAGCAATGAGCATTTTTATATCAATATATAGTCAGGAAATATATCCTTAGTATGTCAGATATATATCAATTTGACGTCGGTAACATGTCACTTTTGTGTCCTGTTATAGTCAGGAAAGATATCCTTTTTATATCAGATTTATATCACTTTGACATTGGCAGCAGATGTCACTTTTATATCAGCAAATGTTATCATTTTTGACCAAATGCCGATATCGGCAGCCGATATCGTTTTGATTAATAAGAGATCTATAATGATGTAAAAGGCATATCAGCATGCTGCTGGGGTTCTTGGGTTCAGACGCGGTGGTGGTCGAATATGACATTGGACCCATCCAGGCAGCCATCAATGTCCTCCACGAATTGTGATTGTATTGTGCATGTGTATATGTGTCAATATTTGAATTACTTATTTAGTTAATTATAATTGTTTTGTCATAAGAACAAACTATATCTGTTTTCCATTTCATCAATAGACCCTGTAAGCCCTGAATAATGCTGATTAATTCTTTATTTAATTTATTCGCTGCAAGAATTCATAAGCGCACTGGGAAGTGTTCCCACAGCGTTCCAGAACGATGCAAAACACACACTAGCATGTTACATTATGTTGATGAGTGCTCTCAACACCCTAGACTCACAGGGCGTTCATGAATGCTCGAGAACGTTGATAAACGTTCGGGAACGCAGTTCATGAACACGTCCGTGGTGCATTCTTAAATGCTTAGAAAACGCTCACATTTTGCCAAGGGGGTATTAACCCCTTAAGTGGGCTAAGCGCATATATGCGCGGATTTTAAACGACCATCCGGTGGGTAGCGCGCATATATGCGCGCTTCACATCAAATACTATTTCTCTGTGGGCTAAGCTTATAGATGCGCGCTCTCTTCTCTATCGCCTTACTGCAGTGTGCTGCCATCATTTGGCCTTTTTTTACACTCCGTAGTCCCGGTCATATTTGCTGTACATGACTCCCAAAAAGAGAAAGTTTTGGCGGTCTAGGCGTGAAAAAAGTCCCGTTATTCCCATTCCGGGATTTTTTTCGGCTTCTGTCGTTGAAAGCAGTGCATCGTGCAGTCTAGAAATTTTGCGGTCTTGAATACTTGTTATATATACAGTATTTTTTGCGAGTATTTACGTTTACTGAAAGTGCCTACTGCCTAAAAATAGTAGCTTTTATGTGTGCTGCGTTATATCCTCCTCATTACTCCTCAACTTCTTGGAATAATTAGAGAAGTTTTTTTTTATTTCACACACCACTATGGCTAAGAAGCGATCGTTGCTATCTGAAGAGAATATAATGATCGCACTAAGTGAGGATGAAGTTTCTTCAAGTGACGAGAGTTACAATTCCTCTGAAGAAGAAGAATCCCGTGTATCCGTCGGTGTTAGAGCTGGCACCAGTGGGACTTCAACTCGAGCTGGGACCAGTGGGACTTCAACTCGAGCTGGCACAAGAATGTCAAGAGTTCAGGAGTTGCACGTATCATCATCTTCACAAAGTGAGAGTGACAGCAATGATAGTGATACAAATCCACCCCTGGAAGCTGATGACGGTAAGTGGGCCGAAAATGGTCGTGTGAGGCCCAGATTCCCCCAAATATTTGTTGCTGGCGCAAAGGGTGAATTGCAAGATAAAGAGCAGTCGGATGAAATTTTTGAGCACTTTATGGACGCTGACATCTCTGACCTTATTGCACAGCAAACAAACTTGTACGCCCAACAAACCATAGACAGGAAGAATCTTCAGGGTAAAATGAAAAGGAGAAGTCGAGACAAAGATTGGTGTGAGACAAATAAGGAGGAGATAAAATTATTTTTCGGTATGCTGCTTCTTCAGGGAATTATTCAGAAACCAAAAATCAGCCATTATTTCTCCCGCAATAAGTTGTTGGAAACTCCAATTTTTTATGAGCTGATGAATGAAAAAAGATTTTATCTTCTGCTAAGATTTTTGCACTTCGCTGATAATGAGGCATTCCATGATGAAGGGACAGTTTCACCCAAGATTTATAAAATAAAACCCCTAATAGATCACTTGGTCAAAAAATTTTCAGAAAGCTACACCCCTCAAGGTGAAATTTCAATTGATGAAAGCCTTTTGCTGTGGAAAGGCCGTTTAGGGTGGAAGGTTTTCATCCCAAAGAAGAGATCCCGGTTTGGAATGGAATCATTCAAGCTCTGTGAGGCTGAGTCGGGTTACGTGTGGAATATGATAATTTATACTGGGAAAGATACAGAGCTTGTCGAAGATGTCGAAGGAATATCGGTGAAAAACATGACCAAACCCACTCGAATTGTGCTTTCGTTGGCTCAAAAACTTTTGAATCAAGGTTATTTGATAGGGCTAGACAATTATTACAGTAGTCCTGAACTTTTCGACTTCCTTAATAAATTTGCAACTGATGCAGTGGGTACAGTTAGGCGAAATCGAAAAGAACTTCCAAAAAGTGTGATGAACAAAGTGCTAAATTCTGGGGAAGTTACTGCAGCCTATAGAAAAAAGTTGATGGTGCTAAAGTGGAAGGACAAGAGAGAATTCTGCATGTTGAGCAGCATTCACGATGCGGGAACAAAAAGTGTACGAGACAGAAGAGGCGGTACGAAGCAAAAGCCTCAAGTGTGCATAGACTACAACGATGCAATGGGAGGTGTGGATCTCTCTGATCAGTACATGGTTACATATAGCACGTCGAGGAAGAGGATGAAGAAATACTATATGAAAATTTTTCGCCATCTACTTGATTTGTGCACCTTCAATTCCTTTGTGATTTATAAAAGGCATGGTGGTCAAGGTACACACCTTGAATTTCGATTAGACCTGATACACCGGCTGTTCAATAAATACGCTGGGTCAACTCCTGCAAGCCAGAAATCTGGACGAGTACGAGGTTCGCACATCGAGACCCCAGGAAGGCTGACCGGTACCCGCTTACCCATAGCTATTCCCCCCACAGATTCAACAGCACGTCCTCGAAAAAGATGTGTGGTATGCTTATCACACAAACAGCGGAAGGAAACATATTATGTGCTGTCATAAGTGCCATGTGCCGCTCTGTGCGGAACCCTGTTTTTACCAATATCACACTAGTTCCCAATATTGACTAAAGAACTTCAAAAGCAATGTAAAAAGTGTACATAGAAAATGATAGGTAACAGTTTCACTGAGACATCAAGGTGATTGAAGAAAGAACCACTGATAATTGTCAGTTCAAGACATAAATCACGCTCAGAGGTAAGGCAAAAAATACGTTCCGAAAGGTTACTTTTACTCATGATCATTTGAAAACTGAATATATATCTTAGGTTTTATGGGAGGAACATAAATAAGGGATTAATGATTAAATTTATATTTCAGGGGTAAAATGCAACCACACCGTGCAAAAGAGCAACTTTTGACGTAATTGTTTTCTTGAAGCTACGCCGGTGAACTAACAAATTTAATCTCCAGTTGTGATAAATTTAGGACAGATAAGCCATATAAACATTTAAATAAATAATGCTGTGCACAATTAGTGAAAATTGATAAATTTTGTTCCTTGGAAAATTTATAAATAATACTATAAAACTTGTTAAAACATAACAAAAAAATATAGTTAGAGAGGATATCTTTTTTAAATTCCTCATTGATTTATTATATAAATATTTAACCAATATTTCAAAATGATATCATTCTTATTCGTAAAGCCCCACCTGGTGATAGATCAATGAAATTTTACCACCCACTTAAGGGGTTAAGTCACAGAGGGGGAACACAAGAGGAAAAAGGGGGGGGGGAGTGGTAGAACATAGAAAAGCCATTGGTGGTGAAGTCAGGAATTGGTGGCGGTGGTCATAAGATTTTTAGACGGGAGGGAGAACAAGGTTTAACAGAGGCGATCGATCATTAAAAACAACATCTTTTTTTCAAAGATTCGAGTATATGTTGCATGTGGCCATTGGAAAGTATGGCAAAGTTTTTATTTGTGGTGATTTTAACACTGACATGAACTCCCAGTATGACTTATCCACGAAATTATGTGAGGTTATGAATCTGTATGGGCTGTTCTCTCTTGTAAACTCACCTACTAGAGAGACTGAAACTACTTCGAAGGTTATTGATCCGATTATAACAAATATCGACTTGAGGGACAGTGATAATAAGAACCCATCTAATGTGATCAACCTAGGTATCTCCGATCACTATGCTCAATTGGTGTACATCCCAAAGACTAAGGACACTATAACGACACACTATACAAGGTATATCGTAGGCATTACCCAAGTGAAACAGTAAATCTTTTTAATGAAAAGTTATGCAAAATGCCTTGGTATTTGCTATATGAGCTAAATAATGCTCAAGAAATGTTTTCTCATTTTATACTAAATGTTAATCTTATATTTGAAGAGTGCTTCCCAAGGAAAAAAAGTCCCATAAATCCTAAAAATAGAATTAAAATCTGGGTGACTGAAGACGTAAAAGCAGCCAGTGCCGATTTACGGAATTATGTAAATCAAAAAGTTGGCAGAAAGATCCAGACTATAAAAAACAATTCCAAACATGTAAAAAAATAAGACCTTTCTGATGGAAGCAAAGAAAAACTACTACATATAATGAATTGATATATAAATCGAGTAATGTAACCAAAACTTCATGGAAAATAGTAAATAATATTATTGGTGGAAAAGTTTTGAAAAAAGAGAATTTTACATTAATAAATTAAGAAAATATTAGCTTATCAGAACCAAAACAAGTGGCAGAATTTGCAAACAAATTTTTAGTCAATGTTCCCCTGAACTTACAAAAACAAATAGGGAGCAACAGTGTTTCAAATGCCCAGCACTGCCAGCATACACAGTCTTCTATGGCCCTTTTCCCAGTAACAGAGGATGAGGTTTCGAAGGAAATTAAAAAGCTGAAATGTAAAAATTCTGTCTGTTTTGATGAAATCCCAGTGATGATCATAAAAAAATTTTCACTTGCCTTAAGCAAGCCATTAACTTTTATAATAAATCAATCCTTCATTAGCGGCAACTTTCCTGACCATCTAAAAATTGGTAAAGTCAAACAGATTCATAAAAAAGGGGACAAGAATGATATAAGCAATTACCGCCCTGTTTCCCAACTATCAAACTTTTCAAAAAATTTTGAAACCATTATGAGAGACAGGATTGCAAGCTTTATCACTAAAAGTAAAATGTTGCATGCTGAGCAATATGGTTTCCAGAAAGGTAAAAGTACAAATGATGCTCTCCTGAGTTTCTTAAAGAAGATTATGACATCCTGGGGCTCTAATGAGTACCCAGTTGGTGTGTTTAATGATCTATCTCATGCATTTGACACAGTGGACCATAAAATTCTCCTAGCAAAATGAGAACATTATGGAATCAGGGGCATTCCAAATAAATGGCTAGAATCATATCTGAAGGATCGAAAACAGATAGTGGCAATTGAGGGCATTGGTGAGGATAATATGATATCAGACTACCTTTCCTCCCTTGAGACAACAAATATAGGAGTACCTCAGGGCAGCATCCTCTGACCCCTTCTATACTTAACATATACAAATAACTTACCAAATAGTGTTTCAAAGGAGAATATAGTACTTTATGCAGACAATACAACCCTAGCAGTAAGTCACAAGTATCCCCAACTATTACAAACCAAGCTGAATAGCTCCTAAAACTCATGGGTAATTGGTTCAGGGAGAAGAAACTATCAGTAAATATACAGAAAACCAACTTTATCCAATACAGTAAAAAAAGAGAAGTGCCCCATTTGGTCTTTGGCATAAATGGACAATCTATTGAAAGAGTGGGCAGTACTAAGTTCTTAGGTCTGACAGTCGATGAGTCCTTAAGTTGGAAAATCCATACTAATACCTTATGCTCCAAATTATCAAAATGTAGTTATATTTTTAGGATTCTCTTTTGAATGTGCTCAAAATGGTCTACTATGGCAATTTTCAGACCCACTTAACCTATGGTATTATTTTCTGGGGGGCATCACCTGGTTCCCAAAACGTTTTCCTAATGCAAAAAAGGGCTATTAGATATTTAGCAAACTTTCCAGTGTGGGAATCCTGTAAATCATATTACAAGAAGTTAAGAATTTTAACTCTTCCTTGTTCATACATTTTATACTTATGTTTATACCTGGTGGATAACAAAAATCATTTTACCATCAATGCCCAGATACAGTAGAATCTCGATTTTACATAACCTGATTTTACGTAAAATTTGATTTTACGCAAGTGAGCGAGCGGTCCCGGCCGACGCCTGTAGAATTCTTATGGAAGCATTATTTGATTTTACATAAATTCGATGTAACGATTTTACGTAAGGCTATTTTGGTCCCCAGAGGAGATATCCATTCGATTTTACGTAATGAAACAACAGAACTTAAAGAAAATTCAACAAAATCCGGCAGATTCTTGCCCATCTTTAAAGGAAATCTTCTATTTAATGACGTATTACTGTGAAATTAACTGTAACGAATCAATACATTGCATTTTAATGGTGTATATATATAATAATTATTTTATTTGCCCATCTTTCAACACGATAAGTTATGGGTTCAAGGTGTTTACTTGTTTACGATATGATAGTAGCGACAGAATCCCGGAATGCTCACGCAAAAATGGTTTATGACCTTGAGATAGCAACCTTGTCAGCTGTTCCGAGTGACGAGATGAAGCTCGATTTGGGGTCGGCTGTAAGCACGCGTGTCTTGACACTTGCGCACGTTGCTGACACGACCGTCGGGTGGCCAATCGAGCTCAAATTTTCTGATTCGGTAGTTAATGGTTATCAATTCAATATGCCGAAGCGAGACGACGCACCTCTCGTAACTTTTTGAGAAAAAAGCATTTAAAAATCGTAAAAAAGCATGTTACTGTATGTAGCTGATATTTACGCAATCTGAAATGGCGGCGGTGGCCTAGTGGATAAGGCGGTCGACTGCTCGAGCGAAGGTCACAAGTTCGATCCCCACCCATGGAAACTATTTTTACTTTATTTTTCAAGTTTTTTTTTGTTTTAATTTTCATATAATGATCTTTTATCGTCATTACTGCAATGAAAAATGTTTTTAAGGCAATTATTTTAAATATTTATGAGTGATTAACAGGCTAGGGAATGGAGCAAGGGATAAAATGTCCTTTTCAAGGGTGGTTATATGTATTTTTATTTGTTATATTTAAAGTTATTTTAGATTATTGCGATTATAAATTGTTATATATAGGGAGAGGAACAGAATAATGGCATTGTAATGAGTAATTGGGGTGAAATCCACCCCAAAGACTGCTTATGCTTCCATTGGGAATTGTAAATGGATCAGTTAGGGATTTGGACCAAAAGATGGAGGGTGGATAGAAACCCGGCGTCGGCATTAGCCTACTCTTAACGAATGGCGCCAAGAGGACCACGGTTTAACGTCCCATCCGACGGACGGTGTACTGAACCATCGGTGTAAACCATGTTACACCCAAGGATGGGATTTCTTGGGCAGCAAAGGTCTACAGAGCATTTTGAAATCCCGTCCTTGGGTGTCTGGAAGCTAGTCTGGAAGCAAACATTCTGGCACCTAATGTTCTCGAAACAACTGAGCTACATATGTAAGGGAAGCAGAGTCGCTGCCAGACAGTCAGTTTGAAGGCTACAATCGTCGCGATAACTTGCTCCCCCCCCTCCCTAGAGTTCTTTCTGTATCCGCCACTGCCGCATCTAGGGGTCATTTTTACTTAGAGGCGGAAGAGCATAAAAAGAAGAAATTTTCTCCATTATATATTTGCATTCAATTCTCCTGATTAGTATAAAATAAAAAGGTTCATAGATCTAGCACCACCAAAACAACGGAGAAGGGTGATTTCCCTTTCAAAATAATTATAATATAAAATGTAATTATCTCTCCACCACAATTAAAATAGTTTTATTTTCTACAGTGTAATATGTATGTAATAATGATCTCTTAGTGAAAATAGTTTAAGCATCATTGTCTTCTCATACATTGTGAAATCTTAGCATATTTTTCAAAATCCGCTAATATCTTGATTTTACATAATTTGATTTTACATAACACCCCATTTTTGGGTCCCAAGGAGTTACGTAAAATCAAGACTCTACTGTACATGGATACAAAGCATGCCACAGTGTGGATATCCTTTTTTTAGCCACTCCACTGGCATGTATAATAAAAGCCCTTTCCATGCTGCCATTAAAATATATAATCATTTACCTGCCAGCCTAAAACATTCCCCTTCAAGGGGCTCATTTAAAAACCAGTTGAAAAACTTCCTGCTAGGTAAATGTTATTACAGTGTCAAAGACTATTTAGAAGACTGTTTATAAATATTAATATGCATGTATGTACTTGTAAAATCCCCCATATTGTACAAACTTCATGATTTACATGGCTGTTTTGCTTTTGTGACCTGTCCTATATTTTACAATGTAAAAATCTCTGAACCAATAAAATATTCTATTCTATTCATTACATAACTTAGCCGGGCTATGAGTGATTTCATATTGCTCAAAAAAATCCAGTTAGCCCCTTTGTCAAAATGGTGTACAACTTCCATGTCAAAATTACTAAATGGTTAAAATCACACAAGTGTTTAGCGAGACAGGATTTGTCGTCACAATTAATAAAACGATAGAAAGTTGTACCTGGATAATGGCATTATGTGCCGAAACCTTGGTCTGTGGTGTATTTTAACTGTTTTTTTCTAATATACTGTGTGGAAATTTACCAATATTGTTTTATTTGAAATTCTCTTATAATACTACATATAATTTAAGTTAAATATTCCAAAAATGAGTTGTATATGCCTCAGTTTATTATTAAACACGTAGGAAATGTGAACTTGGCTTAAAAGAACATGTTGGGAATTTATCTGTATGAAAAATTATCTCAAACATAGGTGAATTATCTGAAAAATTACAGTAATTTTCAAGGGACATGGTAAATTACGAAAAATAACAGGGTAATTTACAAAAATTACCGTGGTAATTGTGGTAAATTATGAAAAATACCAGGGTAATTTACAAAAATTACCGTGGTAATTTTCAGAGTGGCCCATCTCTTCTTGCAATATTACCTTTATGTAACTTTTAGTTGTTCCTAGTGATATGAGTGATGAAGACATTCCAAAAGAGGCCAAGTCATCAAAGTTATGCAAAGTAAATAAGGAAACAGAAGGTAAGCATATAATTTTTATAATTATTTAAATCAGTTGTATTCGGCATAAATTTGTGGAACTGACTCATTTTGAAATAACGAAATATTCACTTAGTAACAAAATCGTCGTGGCTATAGTGGGCAATTAGAGAGGAGAGAGAAGGGAACTGGAAGGTTAAGCGTCATTATGTTATTTTGAATTGAAAGTGAGGAAAATGGAGGGAATAGTATCTTCATCACAAATGATAAAGTGTTATAGTAATGCGCAAATTTTTATCAGTTACGATATTGCAGATGATTGTTCCCAATACATTCTATGGGGAAACACCAAGTGAATATTTCATTATTTCACTTAAAATTATTAAATTGAATTTAAATATTTATCAATTGGTTTTGGAAGCAATGGGACCTGAACCATCTTAGCTGACCATGCCATCTCAGAAAAAGAAACATTTTGCTGGAGACGGTGGATCGCCTTTGTTTCCGAAAGATTTATCTTCGTATGAAGAAGAAATGTGCTCTGATGATTCAAGTGAGTTCAACTCTGCTGAGTCGAATACTCAGTCGGATGAAGAAGATGATGCACCTCTGACTTCACCAGCAGTGAGTAAAGACATTGTGTGTAGTCACACAAAAGAGACTACAAATGAAATCGAATTCATTGCACGTCGCGGCCTTCAGGTTCCCAATCCTGGTAGTAATACCATTGACTTCTACACTCTTTTGGCCACAGAAAACTTTTTTGAATTAATTGTGGAACATACAAATGTTTATGCAAAGGAATTGCATAATTCATGCAGTACTCCAGAAGCCCATTTTAAGCATTAGAAAGAGTTAACTATTCAGGAATTTAAATATTTTCTAGGGCTATTGTACCATATGGGAACTATAAAATGCAACAGGCTTGCTGACTACTGGAAAAGGGATCGCCTCTTTGAATTGAAGTACATTTCAAATTTTATGAGTAGGGACAGATTTATGCTAATTCTTCGGGCATTGCATTTTTGCAAAAATCCTGTAGAAGGAGAACCTGTACAAAATGGTAGGTTGTATAAGATCTGACCCCTGTTGAATTATTTCAATGAAACAATGGATAACATTTATTACCCAGAGAAGTAGTTATCCATTGATGAATCGATGGTTCTTTGGAGGGGGCACTTGATTTTCAAGCAGTACCATGGGGAAGCGTCATAAATATGGTGTCAAGCTGTATATGATGACGCTTCCCAATGGTTTGATGCAATGTTGTACCATACACTCAGGTGCTAAGGATGACAATATAGGAGGGCCTAATCATATGGAAAAAATATTCAAGCAGTTATTGTTCAATAAATTGAACAAAGGACGCACTCTATTCATGAAAAATTTTTATATCGGTCCGCAATTCACTAAATTTCTTTTGGAAAATAAAACATGTACCTGGGACACTCCAAGCTAATAGGAAGGACAAACCTACTGAATTAATTAATGAAAACCTGTAAAAGGGAGAATACAAGAAAAGATATACAGATGATGGTATTTGTGTTATGAAGTGGAGAGATAGAAGGGATGTAATTATGATATCCTCTGAGTTCGACAGTGAGATGGTAGAGGTAAGGGGCAAAAGAGGTAACACAGTGGCCAAACCCAGGGCAGTTTTAAAATATAATAAGTCAATGGGTGAAGTGGATCTTTTCGACCAGATGATAGCGTGCTACCCATGTGAGAGAAAGACTGCGTTGGTACAAAAAAATTGGAATTCATTTATTTCAGATGATGCTTACAAATAGTTATTTATTATTCAACATGTACAATGAAAAGATGCCATTTTATGAATTTTGGCCGAAAATAATTAATGAATTGAATGGAGAATCAGCACCTTTCACCCGTCAGAAAAATCACCAGCGATGAAAAAAAAAGTTAATGCTGGACATTTTCCTGCAGTGGTTCCCTCAAGTGAAAAAGGCAAAAAACTTTATAAAAAGTGCAAAGTGTGCACAAAAAATGGCATTAGAAAAAATAGTGGTTTTTTCTGTCCAGGATGCCCTGACCAGTCGGGATCATGTCTGGAAGAATTTTTATTTGTATTTCACAATAAGTGAGCCATTATTATCATGCTGTGCTTAAAATTTTATTTGGCAGAGTAATTGTACCAAAACTATTGTAATTGAATTATTGTTTACTGTATTTAAAAATGTGATAAGAAATAAAAATTTTGCATTGTGAAATTTCGTAATTTGTTGTCATAATTTGAGCATCGTAAATTAGCAATAGCACCATATGGTTTGAGTTTGTTAGGGACCGTGAAAAGGGTGTCCACATAGGGAAAGTTTTATACCGAGGCTGGGAGGGTTAGGGTCGCAGGTAGTGCCATAAATACCGTTGTATACTGGGTGGAGTTCTGCGGAAAGCAAATATAAGCCTTTTCATCCTCCCTTCAACCGTGCCACTGGCAGTCTTCTTTCATGCTATCCCTTTCTGGACTTCCAGAAGATCAGACCCCAATGAACCAAAGTGTCAATGCCAAAGGAAAAATCTGCTACATGCAACTTTATTGTAGAATTCCAAATGAAGAACTATATTTCCGAAATCACAAACTATGCCGATTAAATCAAAGTCTAAAATTTCTATAATGAGGAAATGACCAAGCAAAAGTAAAAAAGAACACTATTTGCATGATCTATGTATATTTTTAAAATGTGTTATGCGGGTTTGCATAACTACCATTCAAAGCCAGTATCGCAGGACCACTCGGGTGGTTGTCAATAAAATATATTATAATATATTATTTAATATAAATATCTATATAATCTGGAACTGTTCATTAGGATAAATTCTGGGGTGTAACTGTACAGATAGTCAGTCAATGGCATGTAACTTCTCCAGAATATTCGATGGTTTGTAATGGTTCTGGATTCTGGTCTGCACAGGCAGTACAATATTCAAAACTCTGCAGTTGTATGGGAATCTGGTTAGTGACTACACTACAATATACAGTGGTCTGCAACAACTCTGGATTCTGAATGCTATCTGGGTTATAATTAGAAAATATTGCAGGCATCGTCTCTTCATGGCTTTGAGATATCTCTAGCTTTGTAATGTTCAGGGTCACTAAAGACAGGAAATTATGAAATTCCAGTACCTTTCCACGATTTACAGGCCAAAATTTTCATTATTCCAGGTTAAAACATCCATTCTATCGTGGGTATTTTAAAGAAAGTGCAATAATAAGAGAAAAAAACAGTAATGCATGCACGCCATACAGTGATAACAATATACATTATAGTGAAATATGTAAATGAAAAAAAGGTTGGTTTTGAAACTATTATTAAATATCAATCTGAATCTAACCGATGGGTTATGACCGCTAGTACTACACCACCCCGGCCCCTTGCATACCTACCAATAGAAGAAGTGGCAACAATTGTAGGAGAGCGTATTTCCGCATGCTCTCTCTAGCTGAGACCGAAACTTCAAGGCGAGATAAATATGATACACTTCAACAAAAGCATATCCTCTGTTTTTACACTCATGATGTAAAAATCATCGCAATTGTGGTTTTCTAATGACTACATAAACAAACGAACCATGTTGTTTACGTATAAATTGTTATAATTGATGTTTCTTAACGGAGTTTAATGTCATTTTTATGCACAAAATGAATGGTAGATTAATGAAGATGATGCAGAAATGCTTAATTCATGATGTCCATTGACATTAAGTACTCGATCATATTTCAAAGTCTGCGTGACCGAGGGACAACTTCCAATCATATCAACCACTGTATGGCTCATGCTTGGACTGAGGTGGAACACGAGGGTTTTTTCTAATGTTGCTTCACATATTTTACTTCACATAGCTCTCTTTTCGAGGGCTGTTAATTGTACTAATGTTTACTTCCACACTGCGCTTGAAATTTTCTTATATTATAGAGACCGCAAATTTAGTACTGAAAAAAATGTTTTTCGGTGACGTTCGTATTTCAGGAATATCTACAATATCTTTTTCCGCTAGTGTACAGAATAAACAAGTTTCTGAATCATCTGGTAGAAAGTAGTGATAATTTCATTAGGTCTGCAGTTTTTTTACACTCATATTTTATGCTTCAAGGGTGGTAGCCTTTTTAGTAAAAAGTTTTTTGTATAAAACAAAATAACAACAAAGTTATTGGAATAATTTCAAAGAGTCACTATGGTATTAAAAATATTGCATTTAATGTATACAAAAAATCTTCGACATTACTGTAATGTATGAAAATGAATGAATGTAATGTATGAAAAATGAATAAATATGATTGGCTAACATTCGCGCCACTTCCTCGGGTATCAAGACCCTGGATGTACGAGGCAGTCTGGGAAACCTGCTGGGTCGTGGCAGTCAATGTGTTCCTCTCACATAACGCAGTTCGCTGATGTTTTTATTAACCGATTCCTCAATGCCTGCACGTTACAATTGGCGACAAGGTGTGTATTTTCGTAACCTACCTTAAAGTAATTTCAATCCGTGTGTGCAATGCAACCAGTTCGATTGTATGTGGTTAGTTTTTCTTTTACGAAAATTAGAACGGAAGGAAGTTGTATGTCCATTACCATGCGCCATGTGTTGGACTCAAAATCTGAACATTTTGATGTCTGAACATGAAACGGTGAATATTAGGTCGTTATTCATTAAGAAAACGGAGCAATTATGTCAGGCATTATTAGCGGAATCGGTGAATTCGATAACTGCGTGGAAAGTTGGGACTCTTATATTGAGCGTTTTGAACTATTCGTGGACTCTTATATTGAGCGTTTTGAACTATTCATGGACTGCAATAATGTAGCAGATGGGAAAAAAGTGAGCACATTACTAACTGTCGTAAGTGTGAAAACCTATAGTTTATTGCGGGATTTGTGTACGCCTGCAAAACCGTCTTCAAAAACTTTTAACGAGTTAGTGAAGTTGATTTAGGAACACTTGTATCCTAAGCCATCGTTCATTGCCGAGTGATATAAGTTTAGTAAGAGGAATCAGTATGATGGCGAATCCGTAGCAGAGTACATCGCCAGCCTCAAAAAGTTGTCCACCTACTGCGAGTTTGGCGCGGCTCTTAATGACTACCTCAGAGACCGATTGGTGAGCGGTATCAGAAGCGAATCAACCAAGCAGATATTACTGGGAGAGGCAGCCCTAACCTACGACCAGGCAGTGAAAATCGTATGCTCGGTGGAGGTGGCGGAGAAGGATGCAGCAACGCTGACGGTCAACGGCAGCAGCGGCCGAGTCCAGCGGATGGCAGTGCAACAACGTCCACAGACGAAGGATGGGTGCGGCGTAAGCCGGAGCTCAAGATTTGAGAGAGTGCAGTGTTTGTGCTGTGGGCAGTATGGCCATTATAGAAAGCAGTGCAAGTTGTTTGGTGTTGTGTGCCATAAATGTGGTAAAAGAAATCACATTTCTTAAGTGTGTAAGTCAGTAGAATCTGGTAAGACACCAGCTATCTATCAGTGTTTTAAGGACTATCAGTGTTCTAAGTTTAAGAAAAATGGGCCTAATCAGTCTAAATTTCAGAATAAAAGGTATGCAAATAATGAGCAACACAATTTTGTGAGTGATGACCACTCTAATGTGAGTAATTTCAGAAATATCTCGGGTAACGACCACTTCGAAAATTATGTTGAAGATGTACAGCATTTATTCAATGTGTGTGAAAGAGTAACAGAAGGAACTAAGGTTGGCCCTTTTAAAATTAACCCTTAAGCTGCGGCAGCTAGAGCGCATTTCGTCCACCCTGTGCGGCAAATATCTATTCGGACTGAGCCTGTCACTCCTTCCCACGGGCCGAGGCCGGTCAGTTATATGACCCATGTAATCCCCTCCCAACCCTTTTCTCGGGATCCCAGGGAGTGGGCACCGGAACTTGTCGAGGGATTAGTGGAACTTGGAACTAATTTGAAAATTTTTTTATAGGCGTAATTGATGAAAACAAATATGACAATATATTTTCTAGCAACTTTCTGTTTAATTTGATACCAAACACCAAAAAAATCCGTTGATAGTTGAGTCGGGCGCGAGCATAAGACAACTAACTTTTGAGACAACCGTAGCCTCTTGAGCGAACATTCGGAAGAAAGAGTTGCACCTCATTTCGGTGGTATGCGATCCCTAGAGAGCGTGGGAAGGGAGTGGTTTGGGTAAAAAGGGTGGATTCACAGATGTCCACCGCTGGAAAGAATGAGCTTGGGCCATAAAAATATGAAAGGACTGAGGGAGCAGGTAGACAGAAAGGGTCAAACGTACAAGAATGTTATCTCCGCAGTTCCCGATACACACGTACATGTACGTTAGCCGCAGCCTAGGGGTTAAGGTTTTAGTTCAAGGTCGGGAAACAACTTTTGAAGTTGACACGGGAGCTAGTGTCACTGTTTGTAGTGACCATTTTTACAAAAATAATTTCAGTACTTGTACATTGTTGCCTTGTGATCTCACTCTGCGTTTGTACACTAATGAGCCTATTTTACCTGTAGGAAAGGTAACGGTCGATGTTTGCTATGAAAATATGCATTCTAGATATTTGGATTTCTATGTTATTAAGGGAGGCTCACATCCATTAATGGGTCGTGAGTGGCTCAAGATACTTGGAGTTGACATTTCATTTAAGAGTAACTTGTGGGCTATTGATAAACCTATCAGTAATGACACTAATGTTGATTTAATGAAATCAGAGTTATTCAGTCAATTTCCTGAAGTATTTACTGAAAAATTAGGGCAGTATAAGGAAGAACCTGTAAGGCTTAACCTGAAGGAAAATGCTAGGCCAAGGTACTTCAAACCACGACCAATACCCTTTTCTTTAAAAGGTAAAGTCGAAAAAGAGTTCCCACGCTTAATAGATGAACATATTCTAATCCCTGTAAATAGTTCTGAGTGGGGAACACAAATTGTGCCTGTTTTAAAAAAGAATGGTGGCATAAGGATATGTGGTGATTTTAAGGTTACTTTAAATCAGTATTTGGAAATAGATAAATGGAAGAATTGAAGATTTATTTGCTAATTTACAGCAGGGAGTAAGTTTTAGCAAATTAGATTTGAGCCAAGCTTATATACAATTAGAGTTAGACAAAAACTCTCAAAAACTATGTACAATCAGTATGCATAAGGGTCTTTTTTCTTATTGCCGAATGCCCTATGGAATCTTGTCAGCCCCTGGAATATTCCAAAGGGTAATTGAGCAAGCCTTGCAAAACTTAGAAGGTATCTCAGTATTCATGGATGATGTTCTTATCACTGCTCCTGATAACGAAACTCATTTTCGTAGATTGCAAGAAGTATGCAAGCGCTTTAGTGAAAAAGGCTTTTCAGTCAGAAAAGACAAATGCACGTTTTTTGCGGACCAGGTAGAATACCTAGGGTTTATCATAGACAAAGAGGGACTGCACACCTCTCAGTCTAAAATATCATCCATAGTTAATGCACCTATTCCTAAGACTGTCACTGAAGTCAAAGCATTTATTGGTTTAATTAATTATTATGGAAAGTTCATCAGTAACATGTCAACAATCTTGAGACCATTATATAATTTGTTAAGAAAGGGTGTGTCATTTAAATTTGATGAAGAGTGTATAACATCTTTTAACCATGTCAAGGAAGTGTTAACTAGAGCCCCTGTTTTAGCTCACTATGATCCTAGTTTACCTATAAAACTAGCTGTTGACGCAAGCTCTATGGGTGTCGGTTGTGTATTAAACATCATGACCAATGAAGGTGTGGAAAAACCGGTTGCATTCCACTCCAGAACGCTATCTCAGGCAGAATGTTCAACTCACAGATAGACAAAGAAGCCTTAGCAGTTGTGTATGGTGTAAAAAAATTCAACCAATATTTGTATGGTCGTAAGTTCACAATATGCATGGATCACAAACCTTTACTTAGCATTTTTGGGCCAAAGAAAGGGTTACCTATTTTTGCTGCAAGTAGACTTCAAAGATATGCCCTGTTTCTCTCTGGATATACTTTTGATGTTCAGTATGTAAAGTCAGAAAAGCATGGAAATGCAGATGCTTTGTCACGTTTGCCATTAACAACTAAACATATGTATAGTAACAAAGATCCAGAATGGAAGGGTACCTATTTACATTGCATTGCTGAAAGTTCTGTTCCTTTAACCTTTGAAAATGTTCAAACTGAAACCCAAAATGATCCTATCTTGAAGAAAGTGTATAACTATGTCATGCATGGTTGGCCAAATTTTATGTCGAAAGAGAATGGTGAGATACTGCCATACTTCCAAAGGAAGGATGAGCTCACGGTAGAGCTTGGAGTCATAATGTGGGGATATAAAGTTGTTGTACCCAGAAAAATGCGTAGCTATGTGTTGAATGAGTTGCATGCAAGTCACTTAGGAATAGTGAAAATGAAGTCCATTGCAAGATCATATATTTTGTGGCCAAATATAGATGAAAATATTGAGTCATTAGCAAACAGTTGTTCTTCTTGCCTCATGGAGAGATCTAACCCAAGTAAAAGTCATTTACATGTTTGGCACTATCCATCTATGCCTTGGGAAAGACTGCATTTAGATTATTTGGGACCTTTGCATGGCAAGATGTACTTAGTAATTGTTGATGCATATACTAAGTGGTTAGAAGTGTTTGAAGTAAGCTCTACTAGTGCTAAGTTAGCTGTTGAGTAGCTGAGAGAGCTATTTTCTAGATTTGGACTACCAGTCACAGTTCATAGTGATAATGGACCTCCATTCACATCATTGGAATTTAAGAACTTTATGCAACAAAATGGTATTAGACATACATTTTCACCTACTTATCATCCTCAGTCCAACGGACAAGCTGAGAATTCAGTAAAATATGCAAAGCGTAAAATTAGACTAGCTTTCCAGGAAAATGTAGATATAAAAGTAGCCTTAAATAGAATGCTTTTTGATTATAGAAACTCAATTCATTCTACAAAAAACGAGTCACCGGCAAAATTGATGTTCAACAGACCATTAAGGTCTAGACTGGATCTTTTGAGACCCAAAGTAGCCAGAACCGTTCAACTTAAACAGGAAAAACAGAATGAGTATTTTGGTGGGAAAAAGGGTAGAATTCTCCATACAAATCAACCTGTGTTAGTGAGGGATTACCGTAGTAAAAACAAGTGAATCGAGGGTGTCGTTCTGTAACAACTGAGTAGCGTTATATTTTCTGTTATGGTCAAATCAGGGCAAATTTGGAACAGGCATATTGATCAGCTGATTGCCTTTGGCAGTAATATTGTTAACAAGAGTCAGCTGTCCTCACGACCACATGAGCCTGTTGTTGGCGAGGCATGTGTCTGTGCTACTCCAATCAAGGTTGGCGATTCCCATGTCATGAAATCACCCAACAGTCTGACTACCCCTCTACTCCCACCTCCTCAAAATAGTGCTATGCCTTTACCCACACCTAGTCCGTCTCTGCCACCACCTTCCCCTGTCAGAAATCGTTATCCTACTCGTACAAGAAAACCAGTAGAGAGATTAAACTTATAAGTAAAAATGTTTGTGATTTTTTTCTGTATATTATGATTGAGTGTATTATTTCGTTTTGTTGTGAGGATAGAAATGTTTATTTAAAGAAAGAGTTCTTGTTTGTTTACTTATTGAGTTGATCCACATCTTATGATTGCAATATGAATAACTTGTGATTTTTTTCATCCAGGTGTGTTTTTTTCATGTATCAGATATTTGTGTGAAGATCCAGAACTTGTTAAAAATTTTGAGGGAGGAGATGTAATGTAAGAAAATGAATGAATGTAATGTATGAAAAATGAATAAATATGATTGGCTAACATTCGCGCCACTTCCTCGGGTATCAAGACCCTGGATGTACGAGGCAGTCTGGGAAACCGGCTGGGTCGTGGCAGTCAATGTGTTCCTCTCACATAACGCAGTTCGCTGATGTTTTTATAAACCGATTCCTCAATGCCTGTACGTTACAATTATGGAACAATGCTCAATGTATAGATAAAATACTTGCAAATAAAGACATGCTCCAGGGATTAATTCAATATCACTTATGGGGCAATGTATCACCATTGCAATGCAACTGTCTAATACTAAATTCTATTTAGTACAAGACATTCTCATCAGAATGAAGGCACACTTGGGGCTACCTTTAAGGGTGTCCACCGGGAGACTTACGGTAGGTCAGCCTCCCGGAAAGCTGCGAAATAATCATCTAGATTCATCAGACAAGGAGTCATGGGGAATAAGCAGAAAAAAGGATAGCGACCCTTACTCACATGAGTGAATGTGGACAACCACAGTGGTCAGTACAGCAACACTGACTTCACTACAGGTGTGGTAACATTTACCTAAACAAAGTCAAAGTAAATGTTACCTTGCTGGTAACTTTGTGATGCTTTGTTGCTTTGACATGTGGAAGACAAGCAGAAACCACCACATTACAATCAGAAGGAGCTGCCTGTAACCAACATATTCTTTTAAATTTTTATCAAGCAATGAGCTAATGGAACCTCCTTGAGTAAAATATTCCTTTGAAAAAATAGCTTCCCAATCAGATAACCAGATGGCAAGTACAACCTTGTTTGTATAAACCCCCTGCTGAAATTAAGATGGCTTAGTGTTCTAACTGGCTAACACTCCTGACCAGCAATTGGGAGATCCGGGTTCAAATCCCGGTCAAGTCAAATGGTTTTTTCATGATGAATTTCACTGTCTTCATTGTATTAAAAAGACACCATCACTATAGCAGTTGCAGGAGAAAAAGTGGTGAAAGTGAAAAGATACATGACCCGCAGTATTAAAGAAACTTTCTCCTTATATAAGAAGGAGCATTCAATATTCCACATGGGAAGATCAAAATTTTAAGCACTATGGACTAAGTGGGTGGTTCCACACCCACCTAGAGATGTCTGTTTGTGTGTGTATTGTGTAAATCTTGAACTGTGCATGGTAACTTAGAAGAACTTACTTGAAGTCCTGACATATGGCACCTTGGTTGAACGTGTGGAGTCGTTAATAGTCTGTGATGTAGAGCAAGGGACCAGTTTGTTTCAGGAATGTGGTAACTGCCCTGGAAAGGGAGGACTCGCCTTACAGGCACTTGGTCTGGAAACCATAGCGTATGACTCTTCAGAAGTTACATATACAACATGGGAGGAAAATAAAATCAAAAAGAAAACTGTTACCAGTGATGTCTTCATTGACAAACTTGGAAAATAGATGATGAAAGCAGTAACACACCAACATCTAAAGAAATTGTAACAACAATACATTGCAGAAGTGAAGAAATGTGCAGAGGTTGAACAACTATGTTTAGTGCTTCACTGTGATTTCACTGAGAACTGGTCTGTGATTCTGCCACTAGAAGTACAAGGGTATCACTGGAGTAATGACCAAGGGTCAATTTTTACAGGAGTGACATATTTTCAAGACAAGACCACAAGTGTTGCAGTTATAAGTGATGACAGAGGACATGACTCAGCACATGCACTGCTGGCAATATGCAAAATTCTTCAACAGCTGCAATCAGAGGCAGAAGAGATAATCATTGTTTCTGATGGTGCCCTTAGTCACTTAAAAAATCATTACCAACTGTATGAATTGACTAAGTCGCTTGTGCCAATGGAGTGGGTATACAGTGCTAATCATGATGGGAAGGGGCCTTTTGATGGTGTAGGAGATCAGCTGATGCACCACACTACAAAACATCCGCAATCTTTCCAGACCAGCTGTAATTCAGAATGCAGAGGATTTTATAAGAGTGGTCCACATCAACAGCCCTCATCCTGTTGCCCAAAGAGGAAGAATTCCACCAGCAAAAAATAGAAGAATGGTCCAACCAAACTACCCCTTTGAGGGAAATTCGGAAGACACATGCCTGGACTCAAAGTGATGGATGAACTTATATTGCACAACTTTAAAGAGCAAGAAAGAAGAAATTTCTTTTGACAAACCAAGATCTCAGAAACGACATTACAATATTCAGATTCACAACCTTCAAAGAGGGATGTTTGTGGCCTGTGTGCATGACTGTGACTGGTGGATTGCACAGGTTATAGATATCAGTTGTGAGTTAAATGAAATTGTTGTGAACTTTATGCTACCACGATGGACCGGCTGCTGGATATAGATTTCCAGCTGCAAGGCATCAGCACCACCATCAGTGTTCACTTCCAATAAGTGATGTTTTAAAGACTGTGGGTGCCCCAGTTCCTGTTGGTTCAACAGGAAGGCATCAATCAACATCAAAGGAAGCTACTGAAGCAGTTGAACACATTTTTTGTTCATTGAATTGCTAATTTCAGCTCTAAGCAGAGTTCACAGAAGTGGTATGCATTGGAACCTGTATGTTTTGGAATTTCAACATATATTTTGGAAGCTTTTAATAAGTTCGAAAGCTGTGTCTGTTACTTATCTTTAAGAAAAATTAAAATGCCTCGTCAAATAAGGATAGATTTTGATTTCACGAGACCAATATGTGAGAATGTGGTAACAGAAAGTGATTTAATGTAGGTACAGTTCTGTTCAAAAAAATCGTACCGCTGAAAATTTCTAAGTCCGAATTTTATGACTAACAATAAGTGGCAACATGGCAGAACCACGCCCCCCTCAGAGAGCATTAACCTCTCCAAGCGGCCCTTCCTGCCCGTAGCTGGGCGGGTTGAACCACCCACGGAAGGAAAATTTTGACCTGCGAAAAGGATTATTTTCGAGGGGAGGGCTAGGGTTTCTTTTGTTGTGATGTGTGAGTAAGAAGGAAGACGGAGATCTGCGAAGTTCAGGCACGCCAAGATCCCTCGTACACGACAGATACAAGCAGCCACGGAAAATAAAAGCCAATCTTAGGTCTCAATCCCCGGAGTTCCTTTCGTTTCTTATGAGCATTTTAATTTATACGCGTATTCATTAACCCTTCAACGACGAGCGACGTAGTCACTACATCGGTCACGAACTTCACATGCCGTCGAGCGACGTAGTGACTATGTCGCGGCGATTCCATTTAAATCAGTGGAAAACCAGCGGTTCCATTTAAATCTCCTCCGACCTACGAGATGGGATTCATTTAATACTCCGGGCTTGAAGGGTTAATGTAAAAAAATTTCAAATGTTTGATGCATTTTCGTTATCTGGAAGTCCTTGTGATATCGCAATCTATATTATATTTGAAATGGTGTAATATATTCTGGATCGAAACTTGACCACTCAATTTTGCTCTGAAGTAACCGATAATGTCAGGCTAGAATTTGAGCGCACAACTGTCCTTGCAAAGCATCAAGGGAAAACATTTTCTATGGATGATGTATTTCTGCGCAAACAATTGTTTAATTTTAAAACGATGAGCTTTGAATTTCAAATTCTTTTAGCTAATAATTTCATGATAATTCGCAGCTCAGAAAGAAGGACGCGCAGATTGAAAAATGCACCTTTCGCACTCATCTCATCCTTCTTGTGAATTCAGTCGTTTTACTATCAATGCAGAACGTCTAATACGCGTATATTATGTGTTCCCTAATGACATTATACCGTATATGAATGAATTCAATGGTTTCAGGCGTAACTTGATGGAACTCCTTCATCTGAATCTCCTTATTCTTTCCTGACAGTATATGAATGACTTGAGCTGGCTGATCTTAGATTAGTGGTTGTATCAGGTTCAATTTGTCACCCTCTTGCTTCACCGCCATTACTGCATTTTCTTTTCGCCATAGGTTAGATTTTTCTCATGCGAGATTCATAGAAAAACATTCGAAATAGCACTTTATACAATGCGTTTTGTGGCTTTTTTTCTAACTTATTTACCTAAGCAGCAAATATTTTATGGCGAAGTATAGAAAATTGAACCAATGTCCTGTAAAACGTGCAGAATTAATTATGACGTTTTGAAAGTAATAGGAATTTTGATACCGCAAGGACTCCCAGACAAAGAAAATATAAATGCTATATATTTTGGATCAACCTATTGTAACCTTATAACGCTAATTAATACGAGTAGGAAACTAATAAAAAAAGAAACAAGTAAGGGGGATATAAGTCAATGAAGTGGGCATTTCGTTTGCACGCTTCCTAGCTGCTGTGAGCAAGAGATCATGTAAGTGTTCACATGTATGGGCTGCTTCCACACATCCACATAAGGTGAGGGTGATGGAAGGGGCTTCCTTTGGTTCGGAATGTTTATTGCGCTCTCAGGAAATATTGGACGGACCAAAGGGGTGGTGCCTCTATGAAATATCTTCGCTAATAGAGTTAACTCACTAACTGAGTAGATTTAAAGAGGCATTTGAGGGACTAGAAAAGTGAAATTATTGACATAAGGTTACTCTTATGGCAACAAGGAAGTTTAATACAATTTCCACCGTGAAACAATCAGGGTGCCTTTCCTCTTTTCCCTGCGTTTTCCCTGTGTTTTCCCTGTCTTCGACTGACTTTCCCTGTCTTTTTTATATCCCATTTTTCACAATGTTAATAGTAAATTGGGATATTTTTAGGTATGAAAGCAACATTTTGGCTATCATTTTAGGAAGGAAAGGCATTTTTGGAAGAATAATAAAAGCAAAACAGAAATTTAAAATATTTTAATCATGGTTAAAACATCTTATAATTAAAAACTGAACAAGTGCTGGCAACCATTAGGAAACTTGTAATTACCATCTTTGGTTTCTAAATCAATCAAAGCAAAGCTGTTTGACATTAGCCCTCTGATTTCCTACTCGCACGAAGTAGGTAGGTAACCATTTTAAGAATCTCACTTCTTTCTAAGTCTCTTTATGATTGATTCTAACTCATACTGTTTCTCTTTGAGCTCTTTCTTTTACTTCTCAAAGTCTTCCTATTTTTCCTTCTTCCTTTTATTCTCCTCTCACTCATACCTGCTTAGCTTTTCTAATTCACTCTCCTTTTTTCTCTTAATTTCCAGTGCTTCCTTATATTTTGAGCTAGCGCCGCAAGCGTAGGGGACCATTTCTTGGTCAACAACAATAGCATGCTCACCCCCTGTATCTTGTATGCCATCCCATGCTCTTCTGAGGGCTATCAGAGTCTCTTCGTGCAAGTTCTCTACAAGCATTTCCTTAGTAATGGAAAAGCCAGCTTCAACAAAGGCATTTCCATGGGAAAACAAAATAAGGATTTTCACAGCTTCCTACAAATCTTTGAATTTTTCCTTGCCCTTAAGATGTCCAGCAAAGAAGTGGTCAAGCCTTGATTTGCTATGACTGAACTTAGCGATCTGAGTTTTACTAGCTTGAGAAAAAACGACTTGAATTGGACACTGGCGCGGTCTGATTGTAAGGGGGGATAGATGGCGATTCGCCATAAGAATCCCCATGCAAATGTCGAAATTAGTCTTACACTGCTCTGGTCTCGTGGTAATTTTGCTGGGGTCCAGGGATGTAGCTGCTTTGAAGATCTTATACTTCAATGGGCGTCTCTCAATGATTTTTTGAACAATCTTTGCCAAGCAGTTCTTGGCCTCTGAACAGTATTTCTCTGCATCAATGTCTTTGACGTGAGCTTCACTTAGTGCGTGGTGTGCTGCGACTCCAATGTTGACATGTTGCAGTTTCACACAATTATCGGCGGTATCTACATTAATGCAGGTGAGCTTGTATGTAGCCTTCGCACCTTCAAGTACAGATGGTTTGATGAACCTCCCCATCAGTTCCCAGGTGAGGTCTTCTACAGCAACATGCACAAAAGGAAACATTGGCATAGAGGTCTGAAATGGTCTCAGGAATGGCTCAAATGAGATGGCAATAGTCATAAAAAAATGTAATTTAGGAAGGAGGGGATCTTCAAGGATCTCAACTGATTTCTTAACAGAGTGTCTGGGAACACCGCTTTCTTTTCCTTGAAATATTTCTTTAGATGAGGGAGTATCTTAAGCGCCCTTTCACATGTTGAGGCATTTTTGAGCCAGCGACAGTTGCAAAATTTTAAAGGTAAAGTGTCACATTTTGTTGAAGAAAAAAAGTCAGCTCTCCGGGCAGGAGACTCCTTGAATACCTTGCCTTGTATTGCCTTCAAAATTTGTCTATGTCTCAACCAGTTTTCCTGAAAGCCAGCTGGAATGCTCCATGAAGAATGTGAAGGCCGCATGATCCTGCGTCAATTATATCCCGGTCTTCATCAAACTTTTTCATTTCTACCTTCAAAAGCCTGATGAAAGCCCAATTGACGTTGAGGCCATCCTTAGATATCTGCAACAGCTCCTTTATCTCAATTCCCTCTTCAAGGCTCTCTTTGAACCCCTGCAACTGGTCCGCTGCGGTTGTATGTCCGAGAAACGATGAGTTCCAGTATCTTGTGGACACCTCATTATTCCAAAACCTTACTGCAATATCCATTTGTTGCAGCTTGGAAATTCTATTCATTGATTCATCAAAGCATACCACTAAATGCTTCAAGAACAGCACGTCATCTGCAAGCTCGTGGTGAAAATATGGAGTGACGCCAAAGGACTCCAGATACGCCAAAGGACTCCAGATACGCTTTGTATGGCTGAGTTGCATACTTTGGGCGATGTGGCTCATCTCGTAGGTCGGAGGAGATTTAAATGGAACCGCTGGTTTTCCACTGATTTAAATGGAATCGCCGCGACGTAGTCACTACGTCGCTCGACGGCATGTGAAGTTCGTGACCGACATAGTGACTACGTCGCTCATCGTTGAAGGGTTAATGATCTTCATATTATATTATATCTTTGGTTCACGGATTACACTCGCTCTTAAATTAAGTTCAAAATTGAATAACAATACGGTCACTGTCACAAAAACAATAGTATCAGTACGAAACCTTCATTATTTTCTTCCGCACGTCCCTCCCGTTTTTCTGAGCCCCGCATTCTCACTAAAATATTCGCTGTTAGAACGTGAAGTTCCAACGCCCATCCAAAATCTAAACCGTGAGCCATGTCATTCAATACATGCCAGGGTCCTTTACAAGGACAAATCAGACAAATGAAAATAATTAAACCACGTTATTAAAAGCATAGGGTTAAGGCTTGATTTCACTTAAGCTAGGCGTTGAAAAACTTGAGCAAAAAGTGGCGAAAAATGTGTCGTGAGCACGAAAATGTTGACATTAGGTGGGAACATATTTACAGATCTAATTTTGCTACTGTGACTATTTTAGGCTTCTTATCCAATAATTTTTAATAAATTAGATCATGTGAAGCAAAAAAACTTTTATGCCGTCAAAATGCTTTCCGCTGCCTTATAAGTTTTATATTTTATAAATCTGTCTTAAGCGTCATAGATGTGGCTTATAACATATAAAAGAATGTCGAAACAAGCAGAAATAACAAGAAAGTCTTGACGCTTTCAAGTATTAGAATTACTTGAATAAATCTTAATGAAATGGTTCATAAATTCTCTTCCACACGATTTGGTCTCTTCAAGCAACGATTTGCGGTAATAGCCTTTTCTAGAGAAAAAATAATGGAAGATTCTGGTTTTGTTCAAATAAACTGGTATTAAGCAAAAAAAAAATATGTTATATTTAATTTAAAAAGAAGATTATTCGAGAAACAGAGTGTTTATTATAGATGCCTCATGTGTGACAACAAAAAAACCTGTTCTGTATGTTTTAAAATTGAACAAGTGAATTTTATTAAATATCTTGGAATAACTCTTGATGAAAACCTAACATGGAAACTACATGTTGACAAATTAAAATTGGAAATGATATCGATTCTAAGGAAATTTTTTATTTTAAGATATTTATGTCCCATAACAGTAGTTCGTTCTGTGTATTGTGCCATGGTTGAGTCTAGACTACAATATGGCATATCTTGCTGGGGAGGAGCCTATATGTCTAATATTAATCCTCTAAAGATTGCCCAAAAAAAAATCATAAGGGTGATATTTAGGCAGTCGAGAACTGAGCACTCGTTGCACCTATTCCATAAACTAAATGTTCTACCACTAAGGTGTTCATTTGTATTTAAGGTGCTCAAGATATTTTACATTCGTGAGGGAAATAGAGCAAAACCAATTGAATATTCTGGTAAACTAAGGGCGAAAAAAGACATGTATCGATTAGGTTTTGGAACTGTTGTACCTAAACCCAAAAAAGAAGCCTTTAAAGCCACATATCCTTGCCCCCAAATTGTTCTGTTCCCTCCCGGCTGAGTTACTGAACCAAATGTCCATGGCTTTGTTTCTGTTAAAATTAAAAAAATGGCTCCTCTGCCAAGAGAGTGAAGACATCGAAAAATTGTTAAAAGTTGTTGTATAGTCCTAGTGATTTTTGCTTTGTTATTTATACTATATTGCCATTGTTCTTAATCATCTTTTATTTGTATTGTTGTAAGTGAAAATTCTTATAAATTATTTTACTCTGCTATAATTCCGCACACAATATGTATTATCTATAATTGTTTTTCTGTTATCAGGTTAAAAAAAATGATTATACATATGCACCAGCCGCTTCAAGTTAATTAATTATGGTAACCCCAAAACAGGTTTACCTATGAGGTACCTAAATTCCACTTTATTGTTTTTTCATATATTGTATGTATATACTTTGTTTACTCCACATGTGGAATAAATATTATTATTATATGTCATTTGCAGCGGGATTATTCCTCATACTCTGATGGACACTTTCAATGGATATTTATACTCTTCAGATTTTCGTTGTCTGGAAGTCCTTACGTTATCAAAACCCCTAATTGATTAAACGCTTTTTTCAGGACATTGGTTCAATTTTCTTTACTTTGTCTTAAAATATTAGCTTCTTCCGGAATTATGTTAGGGAAAAGTCCACTCAAAATGCTTTATATAAAGTGATCAAACAAATGTTTTTCTAAAAATTTTTCTATAGATCTTGCATGAAAAAATACTGACCTTTGACGAATGAAAAACGCAGTAATATCTGTGAAGAAAGAGGGGGGCTAACTTGAAACTGATACAGTAATTGATCTAAGATATCACCCTGCTCGTGTCCTTCATATACGATATGATAAGATTAGTCTACGCACAATCGTAGATAAAGATCTGAATTTGATGACAAAACGATCGAATTCCCTAAAGGCATGGGGTGACAACGAAAGGTGCATTTTTCAATCTGCACCACCCTCTTTCTGAGCCTCCAATTATTGCACGAAAAGATTCGCTAATAGAATGTGAAATTTCTATGCCCTTCGAAAAGTTGAATTATGAGACCTATTATTCAATACTTACCACGGTTCCTTCCATGGTCGAATCAGAAGAACAAAGATAATTCACCATAATCAGGGGTAGTGGCAAGGGGGGCTATAGCCCCCATTGTGTCTCAAAACACACTAGATAAAATCGCTTCAGGAAAATATATATTGACGACTTTAAACTTTCACGTATACTTTATTTTGACAGACTCTATCATTTTTTAAAACACAAAACAATATGGATTGCACTATATTGCACATCAATACAACAGAGTAACAGCATTCAGCAGAGTAACTGGAGGAGGGGGTAAGCAAGTAGACCATAAAAGATTTTGGGACATGTAGCAGGAGTCGATTGGAAAGAAAACGGTTATGGGCGGGAGGGTGGGGGGGTGCTTCAGTCTGGGAAATATTTTGTGGCCATTTAAGGGTTTGTTACCAAGTGCTTTTATTCTTTATGAATATCGAGAACTACCACCATATCCAGCCTGAAACCGTTATATTTAGCTTGATGCTATTTTATTCCAATATTGGAATGCCTAGGAAAAAAAAACTTCAGCCAGTACTCAATTATTGTTTCGCGGTGGAAATTGTATTAAACTTCCTTGTTACCAAAAGAGTAACCTAATGCCAATAATTTCACTTTTCTAGTCCCTCAAATGCCTCTTTAAATCTCTTAAGTTAGTGATTAACTCTATTAGCGAAGATCTTTGGTTAGGTTGAACCAAAATATATAGCATTTATATTTTCTTTGTCTGGGAGTCCTTGCGGTATCAAAATTCCTATTACTTTCAAAACGTCATAATTAACTCTGCACGTTTTACAGGACATTGGTTCAATTTTCTATACTTCGCCATAAAATATTTGCTGCTTAGGTAATTAAGTTAGAAAAAAAGCCACAAAACACATTGAATAAAGTGCTATTTCGAATGTTTTTCTATGAATCTCGCATGAGAAAAATCTGACCTATGGCGAATAGAAAACGCAGTAATGGCGGTGAAGCAAGAGGGTGACGAATTGAACTTGATACAACCACTAATCTAAGATCAGCCAGCTCAAGTCATTCATATACAGTATAATGTCATTACGGAACACATAATATACGCGTATTTGAAGTTCTGCATTGGATAGTAAAACGACTGAATTCACAAGAAGGATGAGATGAGTGCGAAAGGTGCATGTTTCAATCTGCACGTCCTTCTTTCTGAGCTGCGAATTATCACGAAATTATTAGCACAAAGAATTTAAAATTCAAAGCTCATCGTTTTAAAATTAAACAATTGTTTGCACAGAAATACATCGTCCATAGAAAATGTTTTCCCTTGATGCTTTGCAAGGACAGTTGTGCGCTCAAATTCGAGCCTGACATTATGGTAAATGTTGGAAGCTTAGACAAACTTAAGGTTGAATATGCGCTGCAGTTCTGGTTATGACTAGCAACATCCTACCGCCATTCCCGCAAACGTCTATTTCGGCATTGCCGCGAGTTTACTGTATTATACTACATCAGTGAATTTCTTTCCAGATTTCTTGGTTTTTTACTGTGGATAGCCATTATGGATCCATATCTCAAGGAGAAGAGCACCCTGCAGAAAATCAAGTAAATATTATTTTCGTTGTCGCAGTGAGTCTAGCCCGTAATTAAGTAGAACTAGCACAACTTATTGCCAGACAAAATTTTAGTCTAGCCGTATTTGTGTTCATAATGGATAAAATAATGAAAATGAAAAGGATAAGACAGCAATACAAAGTGAATAACCATCACCAGTTCATTGAAAGGCTAATGGTTGAAGGACAGGATCTATCGAGTCACATGCATCTTACTGAAGGCCCCAGTGGCTCTTCACAAAGTAAGCGTTCAAGATTTGATTCTTCCAACTCACCTGAAATGAGTGAAGATTCAACAATTTCATCCCCCTTACCTGGTGAAATTGATTCTGAAAGTAGCAATGATGATTCGATCTTTCAATTTGGTCACCATGCAGATGAATTAAATGATATGGCCGTATCTCACATTCAAGATGATACAGAGCATAGTAGTTCCGCAGACCAGGTCTCTTCCAGTTATAATTTAACATATCATTCGGCAGTTGAAGTTCTGAGACAATATGCACATGTGTCCAACCCTTCCTGTGAAGGTATAAAATTTCTATTGGAAGGATTGCAACCATTTATACCTTGTCTACCACGGGATCCAAGAACGCTCTTACAAACTCGTAGATCTTTGGAAATTGCTGTAATTAGTGGCGGTGGTCAGTACTTTTATTTTGGCTTGAGAGATGGAATACTATGGACCTTAGAACCCACTACATTTTTTTAAAGTGATAAGTTGTGTTAAATTTTAGTATTGATCCAGGGCAAGTCTGCAAAAGTAGAAAGCTTAATCTCATCCCAATTTTGTGTAAGGTCCAAAATTTGCATGACACCCCACCTTTTCCAGTTTCTGCTGTTCAATGTTCTGTTAACACGTTCCCTGCCACGCGCCACCATAAGGCGTCTCACATGATTACAAATGCGAGTTAGTGAGCCGCCATATGGCGTCTTGCTTTACTGTTGGATAGAAATCGTGAGACTCCAATTGGCGTCATAGTAATGTTTTCATTGTATCGTCAAGTGATGCTTACATTGTGAAACTTATGAAATGTTTTTTTTTATTTGACGAGACAATGTATTCTTCTATGAGGGGAAGCCTCGAGAGTCACATTTTAGCTCGAATGTCACAAGAGTTTACCCCTCGTAATCCCATCCCTTTTTGGGAATGAAGCTTGTAGTCACTACTTGAAATAATGTTTCATACCGTGTAGCTGGTGAACTGCCAATCGTGGTGACAATGTTTCAACTTACATTTCCAGTATTCTCTTCCCCTTTGTCAGTCTTTGTTCAGATCTTATTGAGTGAGAAACGCACCAGCATAAAAGTCGTCGCTACTACGCCTTCATTGCACAAGCAATTATTTGTATAAGTGACGTACCATGAGTACTCTTCGACGCAAAGGTGGCGGAAGAAAAAGTATAAGTGAAAAGGAAATTGAGTGGATGTTCAATTCCGACGAATCGTCTTCTAGTGATGACCTCGGAGGATACGAAGACACCTCTGAATCAGAGTTTTCTGAAGAGTCGTGCTCCTCAGTGGAATCTGATGACCATGCAACAACTGTTACAGGTGTGTGCTCCCATTCGATGTTTTATCAGTTATTAGAATTTTTTTAGTCTAGCTATATTTTCCAGCACTTAAGTCAAAACGGGTGATTCTCCAACACTATTACACTGTTTGTGGGGATTTATTTATCCTTTTCATGACTTGGTTGTCCACCATAAATTTATTTTTATATCAATATTGTCGTACTAAATTGCAATAAATCTATATTATATATTATTCTGCCATTTTCATTAGTACCAATTCACAATTTTATTCATGATTACAATTCATCTAATTAAATATTTTTAAGCTATTTATGTCATGATCATTTCGTCAGCTAAAGAACTTATGATATAATAATAATGAAGTAGCTGAACTGTGATTCTAACTCCATTGGGAACAATTTCATATACTTTATTATTCCCATTTTTGTTTGTAGATGAATCCCAAAATGAAATCAGCCGTAATACTAATGTTGGTAATGATACAACTACGCTAGACGGGTGGGGTCAAACGGTTGGTGCGCAGTGTGTGACTCCGTTCACTGGGAAATAGGCGATAAATCTCGGACGTGACAGAAGCTCCCCTTACAAAAAAGTAGTACTGGAAGTATTAAAAAATTTAGTATTGGGAAGTACACGTGTACTTTTTTCACGAATACTAGAACTAGTATTGGTGGTAGTACTGGAAGTATTCAAAAGCAAGTACTGGAAGTACACGTGTACTACTTTCATGAGTACTAGAACAAGTATTGCCCTGCTGGAAATTTTACCTACTGTTTACAGTAGCCTATAGGCTTTTTGGAACAGTCTACTGTTTTCAGTAAGTATACTGTAATCCTACTGTTTACAGTAGGTCTACTGCACTGCTACTGTTTTCTACTGTTTACAGTAGCTCCACTGTACTGCTACTGTTTTTACTACTAAAAATATAATTAGCCACTACTCACTTTAATACTACTGCGAAATGGCATGATTTACTTCATCGCATTGTACTTCCTACCTAACGCTACAATCCCTGCCTAACAATTCGACTCGACGCACCTGTGCTCGCACCCATTACTGATGAAGAGGCATTGAGAAAGACGTATGTATGTAAGTCACTTCCGTGGATAAATGTGACTTCGAGAACTATTATCATTAAATGAAAATTCCGCGATAGTTTGAGGAAATACCATAAAATCATGATAAAAGTTATTTGCCATTAATTAATGCCAGATAACTGTTATTCTATGTTGCCGCCTTGTTTGAATATAAATGCAATATTACTGCGAATAAACAAGATTTTTCCATTTCCCGCATGCTTGGGGCTGGCCAGGCAGGCGGCTGCCAGAGGCACAACCCTCAGAGGGCACACTTTGCAAACCCACAGCCTGTGGGCCATAAATCGAGGTAATATTACCTCGATTTATGTGGTATCAACCAGTAACTGTCGTTTCGGGGCAGCTTGATTCTTCTTGAATCTCCTTGTCTTACCTAGAGAGGAATAGCTTGTTTCATCTCGTATTGCATGGTTTCAGCTAGTAACAAACTACCTCGTTTCACATTGTGTATACTCGTTTCAAATGTGCAATAATCAACTCGTATTATGGCGTAATATAAGCGAACGAAGGCAGTAAGTGGAGTAATATTGCGGGGAACATCGTGCACGCTACTTCAACAGACAAAGAACCGTGCACGAAGCGGCAGTAGAGAACCTCTTCCGTACATTTCGTGTACGCTATTTCAACAGTCAAAGAACCGTACCTACACCGAACATCGTCTCCTGTATGGCCAGAGAGATATGAAAGTATAAAGCATAAAGTGGATACTTATCCAGCCAATATTTCCAACACTAGTATTAAAGCCAAAAACTATAGTACACAAGGCTAGTACTGTGAATACTCATCCATCCAATACTTTCCAGCATTGAAGTATTGGCGCTGGAGACTAGTACATGATGCTAGTACTGTGAATACTTCCCCTCTGTGTATTATAGTACTGAGATTCATGTACTTAGTATTCGGGTCTGTGTACTTAGTATTGGGCTCTGAATACTACTTTTTTACAAGGGTCGCTAATACCTTTGGATGCCTATCAGTTGATGGTCACTGATGACATCATAGATTAATTGGTGGAACAGACTAATATCAATGCAAATAATTACATTGCAACCCACCAGCTAAAGCGCTCTAGTAGGGTAAACACTTGGATGGACATCAGCAGGAAAGAAATGAAAGAATTTTTAGGCATTCACATATGGATGGGGCTAGTCAAAATGCCTCAAATAACAGATTATTGGTCTGAGGCCATAATTTATCAAAATGGTGTGGCTAAGAAAGCCATGTCTCGTAATCGCTTTCAGATTATTCTAAAATTTTGGCATTTTGGCCCAAATGACCCGATCCTAGGGCGTCTACATAAGATTCAGCCTCTCCTGGATATGCTTGAGATGCGGTATAAGGAAGTCAAAACACCTGGGCGGTTTCTAGTTATTGATGAGTCAATGGTGCCCTTCCGTGGGCATCTAATATTTAGACAATATATGCTGTTCAAGGCAGCAAGGTACGGTGTAAAAGAATTTAAACTATGTGACCCCACAGGTTACACCTTCAAAGTAATTGTTTACGCTGGGAAAGGGACATGTACAGCCAGCACGGATCTCAGTATGGCTACTCAGATAGTCATGAATTTAATGGATCCTTATTTGGACCAAGGTCGTGTGGTGTGCACAGACAATTACTATACCTCCATTGAGCTTCTTAACAAGCTTTTAGAGAGAAAAACACATTTTGTGGGAACCGTTAGAAAAAATAGGAAAGGTTCCTCACCGAAGCAATGGTTTTCGGCGAGCGTCGAGCATTGCTTTGGTGAGGCTCTTGTCGAGTGCTCGACGCGGGAAGAGCTGCTCCCGGGAGAAAGACCCACGGCTCCTTTTTTAAAGACCACCGCTACCTCCACAGCCAAGGTAACTATTCATACCCGAAAATTCCTACCTCCCTTATTCCCGGAGTCTGATAGTTTTCTTTGTGCCGGTCACAGTTCGGGGAATTGATTGTTTTCGACCATTTATTTTTTGTTATTAAATGCTTTCTTTTTCAATCGTCGTTTTCTGTCTGCCATTTATACTCCTCCGACCCCCCCCCCCCCCCCCCCCCCCCCCCCCCCCGGGCCTATTAGCACGTCTCAATGGTAGCAGAGCGTGGTTGCGGGGTACAGTAAAAGGAAAAGGAGTGTGAGAGATGGCAGCGAAGCTACCTGCTAGAACCAGTTGGATCAACGAGTCGACGAAAGCAGAAGTAATTGACTTTTGTGGTAGATTTGCGTTAAAGACAAATGGCAAGTTGGATGAACTACGGAAAGTTCTACGAGATTATGTTCATTCGCTAGATCGTGGGGAGGATAATGGGAGTAGCTGTGAGTTGATCGGAAATGTTTCAGAGGTAACACCTCCGAGGTCCAGGTCACCATCATAGCAATTTGACATAAAAATCTTAGAAAGTCTCGTGGCCGCTGCACTCGTTGGGATTTAGATTCGACGGTGACCGGGGGAAAGTGTAATGGGATTTTTAGAACTTTTCGGTAGGTTCTCGAGTCAGTTAGAACTGGCCGACCAATATGGCGTTTAAGGTAATTCCCGAAATTTTATCGGTAGGGCCAACACTTGGTATTGGGCCAATCAATTCGGGACGTAAACCATTTCGAGAAGAGTTGAAAGCACCTTTGGTTTTCCAAATTATCAGATGCGCTTGAAAAGAGACCTGTATAATCGCACTCAGGGTAGGCGTGAATTGCTAAGCGAATATCTTATCGTCATGAAAAATATGAATCAAAGGCTAGAAAAAAAACTCTCACAAGACGAACTGCTGGAGATAGTGTGCAGTAATCTTAACCCTGATTATTCTTGGCATTTAATAGATAAACCGCAATCTTTTGAGCAGCTTGTTCGTTGGGGACGTAACTATGATGAAAGACGAGCCATCGCTGAATCATATAGAGATGGTGGCCTGCGGAAGAAATGGTTGACGCTGATTCGGGGATCGAAATGGGCGATCGGGGCAACGACTATCGCCCACCGAACGTTGGCCTAGAAATAGCCAGCCTTGCCAAAGGCAGCATTTGCCCCACGTAGGTATGGCGGTGGCAAAAATCAGACCACATGGCAGAGCTGCCTTTTACCCGCAGAAATCGCAGAAGTACGGGAAACGAGTGGTCCGCGGAGTTATAAAGCCACGAGGCTATCACGGAAGGTTAGTGGCGTTTCGAGGTCGGCCCTCAGAATACAAATTTGACCTATCACCGAAAATAAAAATTTCTATAGATGGGTTAGTTTCCACTGCTTTGTTAGATTCGGGTGCGTTTGTGTCGTGTATTCGGAAGACTTTTTGAATACTCTGACAGGGGCTTGGCAGAAAGTCATTAATGTAGAAGAAAATTTGTTATGGGGTGGATTCGACGCCCATTAGCATAACTAGAAAGGGTGAAGCTTCATATTAAAATACAAGGAAACTCGTGGCAACATGAGTTTTTATTCTTAATGCTTCCCCTGTTCAGGTAATTTTAGGTGCTGATTTTATGAGTAAGACAGGAATGATATTGAATTTGTAACTAAGACTACAGTTTTAAGTTAGACCTGAGATCATTGCCTCATTCCTTTCTCAACCAATGAATAATGGCGTAGTGAACGGACAAGATGAGACTTCACGACGCGAGTATTTAAATCATGAACAAAGGGAAAAAGTACAGGGGTTACTAAACCGATATAAAGAGGTAGTCACCAATCGTTAGGATGTACCAACGTAATGGAGTACGATTTAACCTTGTCAGATGACAAGCCGGTTAGATCCCCACCATTTCAATGTAACCCTTCTAAGATGGTAGAAAGAGGAAGCATGTGACAGATCTCCTCCAGCAGGGGTTATTGAAGAATCTAATTCCCCTTACGCTAGTCCGTGTTTTTAGTCCCAAGAAAGATGGATCCTCGCGGCTAGTAGTGGATTACCGAGGGGTGAATAAGAAAGTAGTTTATGATGCCTTTCCTCTACCTACTGTGGAAAACACCTTCCTGCACTTCAGTAAGGCTAAATATTATCCATTTTAGATTTAAATGCGCGTACCACAGGTTCCTCTGACTCCCAAAAGCAGGCGGGCGACAGCATTTATAACTCCTTTCGGTCTTTATGAATATAAGCGTATACCTTTCGGACTTTGTACGGGTGGAC